>JAWHQI010000354.1:0-2578094 GCA_033032865.1 Dactylorhiza incarnata | reverse complement strand
CCATCACCTTTCCATGCACGTGAACCTTTCATCAATCCCATGCATGCATTATTATTCCATACTAGCTATTATCCATGTAGCCGGTAAAATTCTTTCCAATCACACAACTTATTCACGACCATTATTATCACCATTCTATATTATTTCTTCCATATGGTTATCATTATTTTTCCCATGCATGCATTATTATTCCCATCCTCACGTGAAATCCATTATCAATTCTTCCCATTAATTGAAATAATCGGCTGCTCTCCATTTTAAATGCAACCACTTCTTCTCTCTCTTCAAGCAGCCCTTTCTCACGTGCATCTTACTCCAAAGCAGCCATTAATTTCTTCATGGAGCAGCCGTTCAACTCCCTTCATCTTTAATTTAGCCATTTAATTCTTCATCTTCATGCAGTGGTTATTCCATTCAGCCACCACTTAAATTCATCCAATTAATGACTCGTTCAACCCATTTACATTCTCTCCAATTCAAGCAGCCTTCATGTGAGCTCCTCTTCATTCAAAGATCAGCCCATCCACCTCCCTTTATTCATCTTCAATGCAAACAACCATTTAATTCATCCATTTTAATTCATTAAAATAGCCGGTTCATTTCTTTCTTCAATACAGCCTTTCGGTTTTCTCTCCTCCACATGCATAATTGTTGAATTCTCAATTTATTGTAGCAACCATGTGATTTCAAAGGTTCAGCCTGGTTTATTATCAATCAATGCAGCAACCATTATTTCCATTCACACATGAAGCAGCCTTCAATGTTGCTTTATATTCAGTTCTCCTCATCCTCAATGCAACAACATTCAACTACTAGCAGCCTTTCACACATGAAGCTCTCTCCATGCATTCGGTTTTCTCTCCTACATAAATGCAGCTCTTCAAATTCTTCATGAAACAACCCACTTTAATACAATGTGACCGGTTTTCATTATTCAATCCATGCAAGTTGCAAAAACTTTTTATGCCTCTTGGAGTTTCAAAAGCCACCATCACTTACTTCCTTGGATGATTATAGATGGGATTTTCACCTATAAAAGGGCAGGGATTCAAAGGAAAAGGGGATCTGGTCCATGCTTAGATTGGGTCAATTTTAGAGTAGTTTTGCTGCATTTTCTTATTGTATTTCCTTTATGCAAATTTACTTTATGTTTTGCAATTTCAATTCATAATAATAATTTCCATTTCTCGCAATTGTAATTTTCTATTCATAATTATAAAATGTTTTTTTTCTTTAATCATGAGTAGCTAATTTTATAACATTTGATCGGATGATTACTTAAGTAGTGTTATTTCGTAATCTCTTCTTCATAGTTTTGTTTTGGGAAATTATGATTTACCATTGATTATCAATGATTTGATTTCATATTTCTACGGTATGATGATCAATTTGGAGCCTTATTCTAGTTGACTGAGAGATCCGTGAATACGTGTAGATCACTCATCAGTAGAAAGAATTGCTTGCACTCCTCGAGAGAAGGTGACACAAATCTTCCGGATTGGAGTCAAATCCAATAGTGGGGCTCACCGCAGCAAGCTTAGGGGTTTCGACTGGCCGAGGGGTCTTAATCGATCAACCTAAGGTTAGATGGTAGTTCTCTCGAGAGAGGCTCTACCATATTTTGGGAACCTCCACGGTCATGTATGTCTAAATAAATTTATGATGTTTACGAAATATTTTACTTAAGAAGGATTCTCGATCAAATGTTTCCTTTCTTTTATTATTTCTTTTATAAAACCTTTTAACTATTTTTCTGATAAAATAATAATAATTTGTGTGAGTAGAAGTACTCAACAACCCCGTGGAATACAACACTTGATATTTATTTCTAAATATCCTATACTATGAATGATAGGTGCTCTTGCCTATAGTTCGTAGAATTTGGAGAATATATTTATATCTTAAATTTTAGATATCAAGTTTTGGCGCTGTTGTCGGGGTCATTTTTGTTGATATTTTGAAAGCGTAAATTGTATTACATTTATGATTCTCTTTCTCCTCCCCCATTTCTATTTTTTTTCAAATCCCATTCTATTCAGTAACGGTTGTTTTTTATTTTCAAAAACATAAAAATGTTATCTCAATTGGCCACCAAAGTTGCTGAGCTTCAAAACAAACTCAATCTTTTGGAAGCTGCACGAAAGCGCCAAATTATTTGTAATTTTTGTGGTGCAAATCATTCTAGTGAGGAATGTTCATTTTATTATAAAAATAGTTTTTATTATCAACATGATTTTCTATGAATGATAATTCATATGAAATTTCTTCTTGCTCTGATATTAATTATTCATGGTGGCAAGATCACCCAGATAGTTTTCGGTGCGATGAAGGAAATTCAGTCAATCAAGACTTTCATCCCTCCTCTTTTACCCCACAAAATTCTTTTTCTTCTACTCTTGGGTATTCTCCAGATTTTATTTGTCCAAATTTAAATATTTATTCCCAAGATCAAGAAGAACTTCTTTACCACGAATTTACAAGAGTCATGGAGACACCAGACGAAATTGATGAAGAACATGTTTCTTCTCCTCCTCCGCCCGAATATCCTCCTATTTTTCATGAATTTTCTCTCTCGCCAAATATTCACTTTGAAAGTGAAATTCATGAAAATATTGTGTCCCATGAATTTAGTCCGCTTGGTATATCAAATAAATTTTTGGATACCAATTTTATTTTTGAAAATGAATAACCGCCACTTAATCTTTTTCTTTCACACGACCCTCCTCAATGTTAAATTGTTTCTGACACGTTTGTTTGTGATTTTTCTTATTCTAATATTTTTGATGTAAGAGATGAGACGTTGCACCCAACCATCTTGACGATCCATTAGTCCCTCATCTACAAAATTCCAAATCACATCAGGTATGTATAGGTGATTTGGAGTTGCATGTTCAAACTCAAAGCCAAAAGAAGAATCGTCAAATAAGCGGAGGAGTAGTCGGGCGACCGATTTCGGCACATTCACCTAAGCATGAAATAAGGGAGTTGGATGTGCACCTTTATTTTTATTTTCCTTTTTCCTAACAATATCCGTCTATCTTAAAGACAGAAAAAATAAAAGCGCTTTTGGGAGACACCCCTTATTTATCTTTTCCTTTCTTGCATTTTTTCCCTATGCACTTTTCTTTTTCTTGTTTTTCCCTCCAACTTAGTTTTTTAACATCGAGGACGATGTTTCCCTCTAGTCTGGAGGAATATTGGTTTTCATGTTTATTTCAAAAAAAACAAATATTTTCATATTTCTTAACAGTTTTTTTTTTTTTTCACTTTTTTCTAAAAACAAAAAAAATTAGAAAATCAACAAAATCTAATTTATTGGAAAGGGAGATTTGGGATGTCATCCCAACACATTTCCTAGAACCGGTGAGAGCCCTTCACAGGGTATACCTCGGGAAGTCCAGGAATTTAAAAAAAATATAGACTTTTTAATGCCATTTAGCTTTCTTGTTTTGATTATAAAACTTTATATATATATATATATGCAAAAAAACATGTAATATTTGAGTTAATTTTTGTTTTGCCTTTAGTACCCCATGACTATGTATTTTCTTGTTTTTAATCAATTATATACTTGCTTAGTTAGAATAAATTTCTCTAATTTTCATTTTGCCTATGTTTCACGAGTAATATGTTGACTAATGCAGTGTTTCTAATTAAGGTGGCATGTTATTTTTGTAAAACTTTCTTGAATATTTGCACTTTTTCATAGCTATCTTTTTATACTTTTCACTTTTATAAAATCTAACATCCCTTATTTTCTTTTCTAAAAATCTTTGTAATGTTGATTAGTGTTGAGTGTAGTAGGTGCGAACCGATCTAGACGCTTGTTATTTTCATTTTCATGAAAAGTCAATTTCTCTTTACTTTCTATCTAGAATTTGCTTCTCTTGAATTTTTCAGTACTTTGCTAAAGTAGACTTAGAAGCATGAATATGATCAAGGCATTTTATTGAATAGATTGAGCCTTTGTATTCCAAACCTTAAAAGTTTAATCATTGTTAGCCACCTTGTGCCTTTTCCCTTCTTTTTAATAGCTCCACTTATTTCTCACCAAAGCCAAATAGCCTACCTATGTTGCACACAAATTTATTTTGAGTTTTATATGTTGCTAGTGTGTACTACATTTTGTGAAGGTGGCAGAAGTTTCAATTATTTCATGATGGCTACAAAAGACGGAAATAAATAGCAAAAAAGCAAACAAAATATGATGAAAATATATGTGAAAAATTATCATGAAGAATGCTATTTTTGACCCTGTATTTCAAAATTATTTGGGGTATCAAAAATTATTTTTAGCAACATTATTTCATGCAAAGCTCTCTCTTATGTTTAAGTGTGCTTAAGCACTTCAAGTTTATCTTTTGATTTTTGCACCTTTAACCCAAGCCAAAATGTTACGCCTAATAAAAGTACTTTTGATTCGTGCTTCTTAGGTTTATTTTTAGTACAGTAGCGAGAAAGTAAATTGGGTAAATTTTTTAGGTAGGAGTATGAATTTTTGACTTGAATTGATATGATTATAAAATGTCTCTAAGATTTCAGTAGCAATTCAATGGGCTTTTAATTCGTCAGATTACTCAGTTTTTACTTTTGCTAAAATATGGGATGATTTATTTTTATGCAAGTGAAATTTATAAAATTATTTGCTAAGATTAAGTATTAATTTTTAGCTTGTTTTTCATGGTTTCCCTCCCTTTAATTTCGCATTGTACTCATGTTCGGCATAGTCAAATTATTTGGTTAGCTAAATTTTTTTTGCAAGCTCGTATGTGTTTGCTTGGGGATAAGCAAAATACTTAGTCTGGGGGAGTTTGATAACGCATAATTTAGCTTAATTTATTCACGTAAAATGTTAATTTTTATATATAAAAATATGCAATTCCTCCATATAATATTGCAATTTGCTTTTAATTAGTTTTTCTTTTTTAAATTACACTAATATTATTTTTTATTATTATTTTGCAGGCCTGATGGAATTTTTGCACGTCTTGATATAAAAGCCCGTTACAAAGTTTTGATCCAAATACGCGCATACGCGCATCTTTGCAAAGTCAAGCCCGTCACAAGAATATTTTTATTTGCATGAAATCTGTCACCTTTCCATGCGCGTGAACCTTTCATCAATCCCATGCATGCATTATTATTCGATACCAGCTATTATGCAAGTAGCCGGTTAAATTCTTTCCAATCACACAACTTATTCACGAGCATATTTATCACCATTCTAAATTATTTCTTCCATATGGTTATCATTATCTTTCATATGCATGCATTATTATTCCCATCCTCACGCGAAATCCATTATTCCCATTAATTGAAAGAATCGTCTCCTCTCCATTTTAAATGCAGCCACTTCTTCTTTCTCTTCAAACAGCCCTTTCTCACATGCATCTTACTCCAAGGAGCAGCCATTAATTTCTTCATGGAGCAGTCGTTCAACTCCCTTCATCTTAAATTTAGCCATTTAATCTTCATCTTCATGCAATGGTTATTCCATTCAACCACCACTTAAAATCATCCAATCAATGAGCCGTTCATCCCATTCACATTCTCTCCAATTCAAGCATCCTTCACGTGTGCTCCTCTTTATTTCAAGATCAGCCCGTCCACCTCCCTTTCTCCATCTTCAATGCAAGCAGCCATTTAATTCTTCCATTTTAATTCATTAAAACAGCCGGTTCATTTCTTTCTTCAATACAGCCTTTAAGTTTTCTCTCCTCCACATGGATAATAGCTGAATTCTCAATTTACTGTAGCAACCATGCGGTTTCAAAGGTTCAGCCCAGTTTATTATTAATCAATGCAGCAGCCATTATTTCCATTCACACGTGAAGCAACCTTCAATGCTGCCATATATTCAGTTCTCCTCATCCTCAATGCAGCATCATTGAACTACAAGTAGCCTTTCACACGTGAAGCTCTCTCCATGCATTCAGTATTCTCTCCTACATAAATGCAACCCTTTAATTTCTTCATGAAACAACCCACTTTAATACAATGTGACTGGTTTTCATTTTTCAATCCATGCAAGTTGTTGAATTTTCTTATGCCTCTTGGAGTTTCAAAAGCCACCATCATTTACTTCCTTGGATGATTCTAGAAGGGAATTTTCACCTATAAAAAGGGCAAGGATTCAAAGGAAAAGGGGATCCGGTCCATGCTTAGATTGGGTCAATTTTAGAGTAGTTTTGCTGCATTTTCTTATTGTAATTCTTTTATGCAAGTTTACTTTTTGTTTTGTAATTTCAATTCATAATAATAATTTCCATTTCTCGCAATTGTAATTTTCTTTTCATAGTTATAAAATGTTCTTTTTCTTCAATCATGGGTAGCTAATTTTATAACATTTGATCGGATGATTTCTTAAGTAGTGTTATTTCGTAATCTCTTCTTCATAGTTTTGTTTTGGGAAATTATGATTTACCGTTGATTTGCAATGATTTGATTTCATATTTCTAGGGTATGATAATCAAATTGGAGCCATATTCTAGTTGATCGATAGATCCGTGAATATGTGTAGATCGCTCATCGGTAGAAAGAATTGCTTGCACTTCTCGAGAGAAGGTGACACAAATCTTCCGGTTTGGAGTCAAATCTAATAGTGGGGCTCACAGCATAAAGCAAGCTTAGGGGTTTCAACTGGCCGAGGGGTCTTAATCGATCAACCTAAGGTTAGGTGGTAGTTCTCGCGAGAGAGGCTCTACCATATTTTGGGAACCTCCATGGTCAAGTTTGTCAAAACAAATTTATGATGTTTACGAAATATTTTACTTAAGAAAAATTCTCGATCAAATGTTTCCTTTCTTTTATTATTTATTTTATAAAACCTTTTAACTATTTTTCCGATAAAATAATAATAATTTGCGTGAGTAGAAGTACTCAACAACCCCGTGGAATATGACACTTGATATTTATTTCTAAATATCGTATACTATGAATGATAGGTGATCTTGCATATAGTTCGTAGAATTTGGAGAATATATTAATATCTTAAATTTTACGTATCAGATGCATAATATGTGGTTGTATATGGATCCTCATAGGAAGCACCATGTGACAGTTATGTAGTATGGGATGCATAACAATCATCACATGAATGCCCATTAGATTTTATTTTTGTCTACATGCAATGTAATGTAGTATGGGATGCATAATATTGCATGTGTGCGCCACTCATAACATGCATTAAGGATTTTATTATAATGCATAACACAACATATACATCATAACATAGCATCAACACACATGCCAAGTTAAAGATCTATGCGATGGCATATGTAGATGCATAGTTTAAAAGGAAGATGTTAAGCATTCATGCATTCATGTTTTATGCACAAGAGCCAATAGGATGATGATATATCATCCTAAGTCAAAAGTATATCATCATTTCATGAATTCCTAGAGCAAGGTAACAACAAGAGCAAGTATCTACACTTCTCTGATCTGTATAAGTTAGGAAATTCTAGTTCCTAGCTTTTGTGTTTTAAGCTCGGTGTAGATGAGGTGTTCATTCGTAATTGCAATAGATGACTCCAGAGCATAGTGCATCAGAGTCAGCTCTCTGGTTAGAGGATGAATCCTCAGGTGCGCAAAGTGAAGCAGCGATTGAAGAGTTGCGTCAGGTATCGAGGCGTTGTCGAGGCAAATGGTCGTGATGCAGTAGCAGATTTAGATTTTGATGGCGGCTACTTTTGGGCAGCATCCTAGGGTACAGAACCCTGTTGGGGGTCAGGTTACGGTGTCGAGGAAGGAAAAGAGGAAAGCTGATGATAGTGGCAGCCCTACCCCAAGTAAGAAGGCCAGGCTTGGGTGTAGTTTTTGTGGCCGTGTGGGCCACCCGTTCGAGAAGTGCTTCAAGAGGTTGGATGAGCATAAGAAGTCTCAGGAGCTTGCGATCCAGGATGCACCTAAGGGAGATCTTGCTTGCACCTTTTGCCAAAAGAAGGGGCATAAGGTTGCCTTCTGCTGGGAGAAGGTTAAATCGTGTTTCCAATGCGGTCAGTGTAACGCCCCAAAAATTTTGAATAGATTATTTGAACTGAAAATAATAATAATGATTTTAAATCGACTGTTTAATTCGAAGTGTTGATGTGAGGGCATTACCGTTTCGGTCCCGTCGTTAAGATCGTACGAGTTTCATTGGTTAAAGATATGTATAAATATACAGTAAGTATATATATATGTATATATATAATCAGATATGTATATATATATATTTAAAATCCACTAACTTCAATATAAAATCTTCTTGGCAGCCAGCTGTATGCCATGTTGTCTGGCTTAAGTAGAAAATAAAAGCTACAACATTATTCTTCTTCCCGAGGAAAACAACATCATTTTTTTCTTTAGCGAGAGAAAAATAGAGGAAGAGGGAGAAAGCTAGGGTTTGGTCAGAGAGGGAGTTTTAGAAGGTCGATCTTGTCATCGGAGTGAGGGATCGAAAGGTTGTCATCAAGATCATCATAATCCAATGAATCACCGTTTGAAATCGTGGCAAGTGCAGTTTTTATGATCTTGATCTTACCATTTTTCTTTCCCAGGTAAGGGTTTGCTGAGTCTTGTTGTCAAAAGTTTCTAAACTGTAAGAGAAATTTCATATTTCTAAAAATCTGTATTTTATTCTTAGTTTTGCTTCAAGTAAACTCTATAATCTAGTTTTAATTCCCTTCTGTTCTGATTTTTTTTGTTGTTGATCTTCCTATAAGTAAGTTCTAGGAAGAATGGTGCGGCTGATTCTGCTCTTACAGGAAGATTTTGTTGTCTGATTTCAGTCTAAGTCTTAATCGATGGGGGATCTCGTCAATCGGCGGGACCTCCCATCAATCGATGGGACTGCCCGTCGATCGACGATAGCAACGGGGACAGTTTTCTTTCCCATGCTGTTAAGTAAGAATCGTCATCTATTCTCGTCGATCTACGAGACCACAAGACCGTCCCGCCGATCGACAGCTTTAGCTGAGGAAAAGATGTTCCCCATATCGACGCGATGTCCTGTCGATCGACTGGACGTCCCGTTGATCGATGGGACCTCGTGTCGATCTATGAGACTGTCCTGTCGATCGACGGGACCACCGGTTGATCGACGGGCACACCCGCCGATTTTCTTTTCTTAGAGTAGTTATGCTCTAATGTGTGCTTTGTTGAAATTTTGAAGTGAAGTGGAGGTGTCCGGGCGGTCTGTTTTTGGGTGACCGCCGAGTCCACGCGGTCTGTGCTAGTGATCTGCCGGTCTGGCCCTGCCGGTCTGTTTTGGCGGTCTGCTGGTTGGCCGGTCTGTTCTTGATCGCTGCGGTCTATTCCGAGTTGGTCTGCTGGTTGGCCTGTCTTCTTTGTTGGAAGACCGGGCGGTCTGTTCTTATGTGACCGCTTGTCCGGGCGGCTTGTTCTGGCGATCTAACGACTTGTCTGATGTCGGTCAGATGGTTCGTGGTTTGCTCCTGGTGGTCTAAGGGAGGTGTACCTTTGTGCCCGCGCGGTCTGTGTGCGGTCTCGTGTTCGTGCGACCTGTGCGCAATCTGCCTGTTGATCTGCGGTCTTGGTCGGATGTTTGTCCAAGATGTGTGAATGCGCGGTCTGCCTTGTGAGACCGCTGGCGATCTGACAGGTGGTGATTGAACCTCTCCTGTGCGGTGATGACATACTTCTACCCGCCTATAAATAGAGGTGCAGGGCCCGTCATTCCCAACGAGAAGTGTAAGAACTGAGCCTGGGTTAATTCGTGCGGTCTCAACTTTGAGGTCAGGTGGTCTCGGAAGCGAGTTGACTGTTTGTTGTGTTCGCAGGTTTGCGGTCAGCAGGTTGCGTTCTCCTTCCTTGGTGATTCCCAGCGGCTTGAATAAACAGTTCGACAGCGGTCTGTCTGCGAACTATTTTATGTTCGTTCTTGTGTTGTTCGCAGCGAGCTCAGCGATCAGGCGACCTTCAGCGGTTAGGCGATCTGAGTTGCGGTCTGGCGACAACTTCAGTTCTTTGTTCCAATAAAGCTCCAGTTCGTGCAGTCTGAGGTGGCGATCTTGCAGTGCAGGCGGTCTGTCTGTTTTCTATTCGCGCGGTCTCAGGTCAAGCCGAACGATCTCTGGAGTCGAGCGGTCTGTGCGGTCTCAGCTTGTCTAGCCGCCAGATTTGTTTTGGTGTGTTTTGTTCTTCTCTTCTCCGTGATTCTTATGAATCATGTCTCGCCATGTATACCTCGCACTGTAAATGAAGTTTGGGATTCAATAAAGTTTCTTGTGTTGCTGTGTGGCATTATGGTGTTTGGCTATAACTCAGTTGATGCAACTCCTGCTTACTCCTAAACGATTCAAATAAAAAATTTTAACATGGTATCAGAGCTAGGTTATTGGAGTGGATAAGCAGTGTTCAACTTGAGTTGCCATCGTCTTTGTGAAGAAGAGACCACATAGATTGCCATGGAAGGTGGATACGCAATAGGGCTTGGTATTGAACTCCTAACATCGACTAACTACAAGAAATGGATGTCATGAATGGAGAGTTGCTTACTTGGCGAGCATCTATGGGAGATAGTTGGAGGAGAAGACACACAATAAGTGTTTCTAGCAGGAGATAATATGGAAGAGGTGAGACTTTGGAGGAGGACTAATGCTAAGGCAAAGTTCACACTCAAGAGGGTTATCTCACCGGAGCTATTTGATCACATCATTGGATATAAAAAATCTGCTGCTGAGATTTGGACGTCTTTGGATGGGTTGTTTAATAAGAAGAATGTAGGTCGACTACAGTTTCTTGAAAATGAGTTGGCGAAGGCCTCTCAAGGCGATCTTTATATTTCTACCTTCTTTCTCAAAATGAAGAACCTCACAGCAGAGATTTCTGCATTGGACCCTGATGAACCCATCTCGGAGGCAAAACTGAAGAGGCATATCATCCGCGGGTTGCGGAAGGAGTATCTTGCCTTTGTGACTTCAGTTCAAGGTTGGGCGAATCAACCATCTCTGTTGGAGCTGGAGAACCTACTTGCTTCGCAGGAAAGTTTGGCAAGATAGATGGCGGGGACTTCTATCTCTGGAGGAGATAGTGATGTGTTGTTCTCTGGGAAGAAGAAGAAGAAGTGGGAGAAGAAGAAGCCAGGTCAGGATGGACCCTCTACTTCAGGTCAGCAGGATAAAGGTTATGCTTCTAAGTCTGATGGGAGGAAGAAGGGAGAGGGACCAAGGTGCTTCAGGTGCAATAAGACCGACCACTTCAAGAAGGATTGTCGGGTTAATCTTCAGTCGGGACATGTAGCGGAGAAGGAGAAGCCAAAGTCTGAAGAAGTTGGATGGGGAGGAGCCTTTGCGGCTAATATTAAGGCGATGCCCATTAAGGCCTTGGCTGCCGTCAACTTCGAAGAGGATTGGATTGTTGATTCAGGGTGTGGACATCATCTCACCGGGGATGAATCAAAGTTCTCTTCTTTGGCGCCTTACTCAGGTAACGATGCTATCATAACTGCTGATAATTCTGTTCATGCTGTCGAACAAGAAGGTGTTGTCTCCCTGAGCAGTGATTAGGGTCCACTCACATTGAGGAGTGTTTATCACGTGCCTGGTGTGAGGAAGAATCTTTTCTCTGTGACCAATACGGTCGATGCCGGTTATCACGTTCTATTTGGCCCAACAGAAGTGAAGTTTCTTAAAACTCAACCGGAGATAAAGGGAGATGTTAGCCATGTTGGAAAGAGGGCAAAGGACTTGTTCGTTTTATCGACAAGTACCTATGTTGATAAGATGAAGACCAACGATAGCGCGACTATCTGGCATGAAAGGTTGGGGCATGTGGCATGGACAAATTGAAGGCTATGGCAGTAAGGGGCCTTGTCAAGGGCTTGCCTAGCTTGTCCTCTTATGGAGACGCTCATGTATGTGCTGGATGTCAGTTTGGTAAGTCTCATCGACTTCCACTTGATAAATCACAAACCAGATGCAAAGCGCCGTTGGAGTGCATTAACGGTGATTTGATGGGACTGACTGCCACCACAAGCCTTGGAGGCAACGGATATATGTTGGTGTTGATTGACGATTACACCAGATATGTCTGGGTGTATTTTCTAAAAGTGAAGTCAGAAGCCTTTGCGAAGTTCGTGGAGTTCAAGGAGCTGGTGGAAGGTCGGTTAGGCCTGCGGGTTTGAAAAAATTGAGAACTGACAATGATGGGGAGTTCACCTCTAGTGAGTTCTCAAGTTTTTTGCAGGAAGCACTGTGTTCGGAGAGAGCTCACTTGTGCCTATACTCCACAGCAAAATGGCGTTGCGGAGAGGAAGATCCGTCATCTGACGAAAACCTGCAAATGCTGGCTTCATGCCAAGAGTATCCCAAAGTCCTTTTGGGCGGAGGGAATGTATTGTGCGGCTTACGTCATCAACAGGATGCCTCTAAGATCCTATCAACATGAAGACCCCTCACGAACTGATGTTCAAGGAGAAGCCGAGTGTTGCACACCTTTGGGTGTTTGGGTCAACCTGCTATGTGCTTATTCCTGATGCTCTTCAGACAAAGCTAGATGCGAAAGCAAGGAAGCTAGTCTTTGTTGGGTATGATGAGCGGAAGAAAGGATGGAGATGCATGGATCCTAAACGACCGGAGATCAGTGGTATCTCGGGATGTGGTGTTTGATGAAGTGACTTCCTATAAGGGGAGTTCAGGAGGTGAACTACCGGAGAGTAAGGTTGATGAAGCAGGGAAAGCTGCGGGAAGTTTCAAGTGGAGTTGCCTGTCTCACCAGGAGCTCCAGTTTTGTCAAGCTCTGATATGGAGGCTCCAAGTTCATCTGGAAGAGGAGCTTGCACAGAAGAAGCAGCTGAGGAGGTGGTTAGTCAGGAGCAACCTCTTAGGAGGTCGAAGAGGAATATCAGCCACCAGATCGATATACAGGAGGAAACATGGTGAGCTTCGTCTCATGTTTCTTCGTTGGTCCTTGGATGAAAGGGAGCCGTCGAGCTTTGAGAAAGCAAAGGCGTGAAGCAGTGGGATATTGCTATGCAAGAGGAGATGGATGCTCTCAAGAAGAATGAGACTTGGTATTTAGTGCCCAGGACCAAGGGCATTACCCCTGTGAGATGCAAATGGGTTATAAGCTCAAGAAGAAAAGCTGACGGCACGATCGAGCGATACAAGGCTCGCCTTGTGGCTCGCGGGTTCTCACAGCAGTATGGTGAAGATTATGATGTGACATTTAGTTCAGTGGCAAAGATGACTTCGGTCCGATTTGTTATTGCTTTGGCGGCATCTTGTGGATGGGAGATTTGGCAGTTCGATGTGAAGAATGCTTTATTATATTGGAGAGATTGACAAGGATATCTTCATGATCCATCCGCCGGGTTTCATCTCGGAGGATCGTCCAGACTACGTCTGCAAACTGAAGAAGGCCTTATATGGGTTGAAGCAAGCGCCTCGGGCGTGGTATGGGAAAATCGCGGAGTGTCCTTCTATTCTGCAGTTCTTTGCTTCAGACTCTGATTCTAGCTTCTTCGTCAAGAAGGAGGGGGCGCTTCGTGTTATTATTCTGTTGTATGTGGATGACATGATTGTCACCGGGAACTCGAAGGAGGCGGTCAAGGCTGAGAGCTAAGCTTGCTATCAGGTTTGAGATGAAGGATCTGGGGAACTTCACCATTTCCTTGGACTCGAGGTTCAGAGGCGGGAGAGCGGAGTGCTCATTTCTTAGGCAGGATATGCGGAGGGGATCGTTCACGATTCGGCATGGAAGAAGGGAAGAGCAGCTCTATACCTCTGGAACAGCATCATAAACTTCAGAAGGATAAGGGAAGAGTTATATCTGATCCGTTGGTGTTCCGAGCTCTGGTTGGGAGCTCGATCTATTTGACCATCACGAGGCCTGATATTGCTTATGAAGTTGGCAAAGTGATTCGGTACATGTCGGAGCCATGGAAGCCTCATCTTTGGCGGCAAAAGGAATTCTGAAATATGTGAAGTCGACCTCTGATTTGGGTCTCCTATTTAGTAGAGGGTCAAGATTGTAGTTGCATGGATACATGGATGCTGACTACGGGGGAGACGTGGATGATCGGAGATCAACGTCTGGTTATGTCTTTATGACGGGCCCCACAGCTACTTCTTGGTGCAGCAAAAAGCAGGACTCGGTGTCCGTATCTACCACAGAAGCGGAATACAAGGCTTCGACCTTGGCAGCTCAGGAAGCTGTTTGGTTCAGGAGGTTGGTGGAGGACGTTCATGAGGAGGTTCGAGGTCCCACTATGCTACGCAGGGACAATGAGAGTGCTCTCAAGCTGGTTAATAATCCAGTCTGTCACGCGAGGACCAAGCATATTGAGATTAAGCACCATTTCATTCGTGAAAAGGTGTTGGGAGGATCTCTTATGGTCTAGCATGTTAGGAGTGCGGACAATGTTGCAGACATCTTCATAAGGCCGCTGGCGAAGGGACCATTTACACGGTTGCGGAGTTTACTCGGGCTTAGTCTCCACTTCCCAGTTCAAGGGGGAGTGTTGAAATTTTGAAGTGAAGTGGAGGTGTCCGGGCGGTCTGTTTTTGGGTGACCGTCGAGCCCGCGCGGTCTGTGCTAGTGATCTGCCGGTCTGGTCCTGCCGGTCTGTTCTGGCGGTCTGCTGGTTGGCCGGTCTGTTCTTGATCGCTGTGGTCTGTTCCCGAGTTGGTCTGCTGGTTGGCCTGTCTTCCTTGTTGGAAGACCGTGCAGTCTGTTCTTATGTGACCGCCTGTCCGGGTGGCTTGTTCTGGTGATCTGACGACTTGTCTGAAGTCGGTCAGATGGTTTGTGGTTTGCTCCTGGTGGTCTAAGGGAGGTGTACCATTGTGCCCGCGCGGTCTGTGTGCAGTCTCATGTTCGCGCGACCTGTGCGCGATCTGCCTGTTGATCTGCGGTCTTGGTCAGATGTTTTTCCAAGATGTGTGGATCGCGCGGTCTACCTTGTGAGACCGCTGGCGATCTGACGGGTGGTGATTGTACCTCTCTGTGCGGTGACGACATCCATCTACCCACCTATAATAGAGGTGCAGGGCCGTCATTCCTAACGAGAACTGTAAGAACTGAGCCTGGTTAATTCGTGCGGTCTCAACTTTGAGGTCGGGCGGTCTCGGAAGCGAGTTGACTGTCTGTTGTGTTCGCCAGGTTTGCGGTCATCAGGTTGCGGTCTCCTCCTTGGTGATTCCCAATGGCTTGAATAAACAGTTCGGTAGCGGTCTGTCTGCGAACTGGTTTATATTCGTTCTTGTGCTGTTCGCAGCGAGCTCAGCGATCAGGCGACCTTCAGTGGTTAGGTGATCTGAGTTGCGGTCTGGCGAGAGATTCAGTTCTTCGTTCCAATAAAGCTCCAGTTCGTGCGGTCTGAGGTGGCGGTTTTGCAGTGCAGGCGGTCTGTCTATTTTCTGTTCGTGCGGTCTCTGGTCAAGCTGGGCGATCTCTGGAGTCGAGCGTTCTGTGCGGTCTCAGCTTGTCTAGCCGCCAAATTTGTTTGGTGTGTTTTGTCCTTCTCTTCTCCGTGATTTTTATGAATCATGTCTCGCCATGTATAACTCGCACTGTAAATGAAGTTTGTGATTCAATAAAGTTTCTTGTGTTGCGGTGTGGCATTGTGGTGTTTGACTATAACTCAGTTGATGCAACTCCTGCTTACTCCTAAACGATTTAAATCAAATATTTTAACATGCTTTTGGTTGGGTTTTAATCCTAGTGTTGAGGTTACTCATTTTTGGGTCTTTCTGGTCGTAGAGTGGGAATGATTCCCTTGAATCCTCTTATATTATTGTAACCTCTTTCAGTATTGTACTGACTTGTCCAATTTTTTAGAAGTATTAGTTTGGTTTATTCTACGGTAAGGTCTACCTTATGAATCTTTTATCTTGGCCTGGTTTGCCACCTTTAGACATTGCCTAAGCATGTATAATGCTAATTTATGTATGGATATACTTGAACCGGAAGGATGGGTAAGGGAACAAAAAGATCCTCCATCTCAGATCTTTTATTAATGGTAGGTTAGACAGTGAGACCACCTCCATCTTTTATTAATGGTAGGTTGGACAGTGAGACCACCTCCATCTTTTATTAATGGTAGGTTGGACAGTGAGACCACCTCCATCTTTTATTAATGGTAGGTTGGACAATGAGACCACCACCATATTTTGTTAAGGGTAGTTGGATAGTGAGACCACCACCCTCTTTACTTGCTGCAAACCATTTATGGGCTTATTATTCAGTAAACTTATGTATTTGTTCAAGATGCTTATGCTAATTCTATGCTTACACTTGGCTAATTGTCAGTCCTGTTGCATTATAGCTTATTCCTACTTTTTTACTGTTACTTGCTCCATTTTGGGCTGAGGCATTCTTTTCTGTTGAGTGCACCAGGTTCAGGTTTGGGTCAGTAGTTGCGGCAAGCGGTAGAGATGCATTGTCTAGTTCCTGGTAGAGTATCTTCCTGGTCAGGAGCAGTCCTAGATGTTTTGCTTTCCTGCTGTCACCTTGTGGGCTCATTTTAATTGTAGAAGCCCGTCAGGTTTTGTTTTCAGTATACTTGCAGGTTGCTACTACTTGTGCTGCTTTTGAGGTAGAATAGTTATTGCTCTCTGGGAAATTGCGTACTTTACTTCATTATGTGAAATATTTGTATAAAGAATTGCATAGGCAATAATTCTTTTCTTATTATGTACCGCCTATTTTGTTGAAATCGTACTAAGTATTTTCATATATATATATATAATGAATATAGGCTTGTGCTATTCTTGAAGACAGGCTTGGTCTTCATGCTTAAAGTAAATGAACCTATATTTTCGCCGCGTACGTACAGTTTCTATTTTTGGACTAAGTATTCCGCAGGACCGAGGGACAGTCCCAACTTAATAGAAGCCAAAGCTATCTTTGATTTAATTATATCAACATTTTGTATAAATGTTCATAAAGAGTGCTTACCTGAGCGTCTACAGTTGTCCCCATGCATGACGTGGCATAATGACACGTATTTTCCCCTTACTCTGGTAATACTTAAAAATATTTCGGGAAAATGCGGGTTGTGATAGTTGGTATCAGAGGGAGGTTGCCGGGTTACTTGGAAAGTCTGGTTAGCCCGGTTAACTTCTTGGTGAGAATGTTATTCATTGCATACACCCACCAATGGGTCATCGGTAGATCTCGGCTGAAACATAGACACTACACTCATAATCATGAAAGAAGTATACGGGGCATATAATGTAGTATGGGATGCACAATATGTGTCTGTATATGGATTCTCATAGGTGATAACATGCGACTGTTATGTAGTACAGGATGTATAACGTAGGTCGCATGCATGTCCATTAGATTTTCTTTCCCGTTACATGCGATAATATGTAGTATGGGATGCATAAGATCGCATGTGTACGCCACTCATAGTGAAAGTGAGTTAGTTCTTAATATTTATTTAAAAGGATCTTGTTTTAATTTTACTTCAAAGTAATGATATATATAAATATATGTGCTGAGTGAGTAATAACAACAAACAGTTATAGTGCATAAATAATCACAGCAAGAAATAAGAAATAAAACAAAGCAAACAAGCAAGCATCCAGATGACACAAGAAATATAGTAGTTCCCCAAAAACCTGGGTACATCTACTCTTCTACCCACTGGTAGGAATCCACTGGAGGTTGTTGATAAGGGTGCCCTCACACCAAGGTGTTTTTGTTCAGGTGCCCACACACCAATGGAGGTTTGATCAGGTGCCCAAATCACTTATAAGCTTTTGATCAGGTGCTTATAAACCAAGATGCAGGTTTTTGCTAAGGTGGCCTGTCACCGGGAGTTAAATTTTGAAGGGAGTTATAACCCTTTACAAGATGGGAGAAATAACGAAAACAAAAGATATGTTGTTCTTCTCTTTTGCTGAGAAGACACTTGAAAGTCCTGATTGGTAGTTGAGTTGGATATTGATGATGATGATGTTGAAGAGAGCTCCCCTTGTCTGATTTAGTTTGGATGACAACTTGTGGATGGAGCTTCTTCTCTAGATTGCAAATCCTCTGTTCTTCTTCTTGCAGTTTTGATCCTGAGCAATTGATATAGATTTGGTATCTCAGGATGTATATGATCTGCAAGAAAGAGTTTTAAGCAAAAAGAAGATATAATATATTTTGAAAGTGGCACAGTTAACCTCACTAGAATTCTTTAGAGGGGGGTGAATAGAGATTTAAAATATTTTGTGCAATTATATATATATTTATATGTGGTGATCACAGATTAAGGCTTCCCACACACCAACAAGAATTAAGTAAGTAAAGAAAGTAAATGCAGAAAAGGAATCACAGCACAACATAAGGAATATAGTGGTTCCCCCAAACTTTGGGTAGTCCACTCTTCTACCCCCTTGGTAGGAAATTCACTATCTTGCACTGAGTCTTTTGATAAGGAGACTCTTAGAACCACCCTGAGTCTTTTGATAAGGAGACTCTTAGAACCAACTGAGTCTTTGAAAAGGAGACTCTTAGAACCAGTACAACTGAATTTTTTGAAGAGAGATTCTAAAAACTCTTTACAGTATTTGAAAGTGTAATAAAGGTAAAGAAGAAAGAGAGATAATAAAAAGACAAGAAGGAATCTTCTTCCTAGCAAGAAGATTGGAAGCACAAGAAGTAGTGAATGAAATCTCTCTTCTATAGTGAGAAGGAGATTGTAGGACTTTTCTCTCTTTTGTGAGAGCTTATCAGAGTATGTAGCAGAGTGGCTTCAGAAGCCGGAGAAGATGGAAGCTTGATCTTTGCTGCAACACTATTTCTCAATTCTCTCTCTTTTCCTCTTGGGGAGCTTTTCCTCTTTTTCAAATGTAAAATGGTGGAGCACTCCTCTTATGTTCTCTGCCGACCTCCTTGTTATTTTATAGCTCTGTCCATTCAAATAATACTATAGGAGGATAATTGATTAGTAGACAGAGAAATAGAAAGATAGAAATATTTCCATAATAGTTATATCAATAGAAGGAAAGAATTCATTCTGATTTCAAATAATGTCCATAATGTTTTTAATCAAATTAGCCAAGAATCTATTAGAGGAAAAGAATGATTCAGAACGGCTATAAAGAATAAATTGATTCCATATAAATCAGATCTATAAAAGAAGGAAAGAGATCGGGCGATTTTTTGAATTAAGCATAAAAATCGACGTGCGTCGATTACCATTCGACGTAAGCGTCGAATTCGTCCTGGCTGGACGTCGAGAGAAGAATAAGGAAGGTGCGTCGACTAAGGTGTGTCGACTTCTCAAGATGCATCGACTGGAAGTCAGAGCCACGTCGACATAGGATACGTCGAATTCTTCTTAAAGTTACTTCGACTCATTCTGAAAGGAACGTCGATACCACTTCAACGTTGCGTCGAATACAATTCAACGCATATTTACTTAACCTTGATTTTTCTTTCTTAGAATTCATATTCAACTTAATTTCAGGGGTTAAGAGAAATCATTTTCCCAACAATCTCCCCCTATTTGTCTTAACTCTATTTAGAGAGAAATTGTATCAGCATATAATTAGCACAGCACATCATTTGTATAGATAAGAAATATGTTAAACAATCACAAGAGAAATTAGAATAAGAAAGCATATAGTATATCATCATGGTTTCAACATATCACTCAGGAGGGGTAGGAGGAGTTTTCCTTTTTCTAGTAAAGACTTTTGTGGGTTGCTCCTTATCAGTAGCAGTTGATTCCCTTAGCTCCCCCTGAGTCTCAACAATTTGCACCCCCTGAGTCAAAGAGGTTTGCTCCCCCTGGGATGGAACTTCCTTGGTTGCTTCTACTTCTGCCTCTTCAGTTTCTTTTTCAGTTCCAGCTTCAGTCATAGCAGTACCTGGCCACTGAGCTCCTATTTCACCTATCACAGTACCTAGCTCCCCCTGAGTTTCAGCTTCTTTATCTTTATCTTTCTCACCATCTGCCACATCTTCCTTTTCAGCTTCATTTTCTGTCCTGCTTGCCTCCCCTTGTAATAGTACCACTTGACTTGCAACCTCTCTTGCTATATTGAGTACCTCTATTGTTTGTTCTTCAATGTGTAGCTCAGGTACTATCTCATTTCCAATTGTCTTGAGCAATGTAGGATTATTAGTTTTGGAGGTAGGAGGTGACTTGTGGGAGAGAGATTTAGAAGTGGAGGGCTGGTCTTCATCTAGCTTCTCCCCCTTCTTGACCTTCTTGGCCAAGGAGGTTAAGAAAGACCTGGTTACTCTAGAGGAAGAGAGAGAGTTCTTTAGACTTTGCACAGAGGCACTGACCCCATCTATTTGGGTGTGCATGTGAAGGATGGAGGAATGAACTTGGGAGCAGTGCTCATCCAGCATTGCTTGGAATGTTTGAGCTGCTGATGCAATGCACTGAGTGAGGAGAGCTTCAGTGGATGCAGATGGTTCATGTTGTGGTTGGAGATGAGGAGAGAGTGGTGGAGGTGGTGATGAAGCTGAGAGAAGTTAGTTGATACATGAGGTATGGGTGATAAAGGAGGTGGAGGGGATGAGGAAGTATGAGGAGGAAGAGATGGAGAAACTGCTGTTTGAGCAGGTGTTTGAGAAGAGGTAGGTAGATTAGGAGTTGTGAGAGTGGTAGAGACTAGTGGAGTAGATGATGGTGGTAGAGAGGGATTGTCTCTTTGAGGAGAGGGAGGAGGAGATGGATGAACAGGAGAGTTAGGAGGAGATGGAGTCTTTTCAGGGATGGAACCAGGCTTAGGGATTTGCCTGGTCCATTTGGAGAATAGAGCTATTGACATCCTTTTCCCTGGAGGAATATGGATTCCTTTTGACCTACATAGGTCAGGGAAGGAGTGGAAGAGTACTTGACTCATAATCCTCATATATGCATTTTCTTTGTGTGAGTATTTAGAGCCTATCATTTTGAGCAAGCATGTGGCTCAGTCCACCTTTTTCTTCAGCACCAGGGCTCCCATGATATTGAGTTGCTGCTTGGGCACTGCATCATGAGCTGAGGTCTTGCATAGCAGGATTTTTCCTTCTACATCTGCTAGCAGTCTGTACTCCTCAGAAAAGTCTATTTTCTTTAGATGGATTAGTTTATCCTTTGAAAACTTCATGGTGGTTAGCAGATGCTTGATTTCATCAGGTGTGAGTTCTATAGATTCATCACCTAATAAGGGAGTGATGAAGACTTATTTAGTTATTCTTTAGAAGTTGATTTTCTTTCTCTATTTGCTTTGAACAAAGATAATATTAGGGTGTACCAGATGGAAGGTCAAAGGTTGTCCTAATGTGTTCTGCAGATATTGAGACAGGTGTCTCATGGATTGTTCTTTGGATTTCTCCTTGTTTAGATATCTGAACATGAGTCATTAGCTCTGTGAGCTCTGTTTCCAGGATCTTGCATCTTGTCAAGATGAGCTTATCTAGTCCAGCTTCAGTGAACAGAGCAATGATGCTCTTGTAGTTTTCTGCGGCAGCTTGGAAAGATGCATGGTCAATGTCGAAACCAGAATTGGTCTTGGGAGCCATTTTAGGTTAGTGAGAGAGAGGAAGAAATCAGCTGGACTGAGGAGAAAAAGGATGAAGGATGCAGAGTAGTGAAGTTTTCTAACTGAAGAGTCTTTTTAAGTCAGGTGAAACGTCGAAATGCGACACTATTCGAGGCTTATTCGGTACTTCAGTGGATGTGACCGAAAATATTTTAGTATTGTCGCTCGTTTCATGAAATCGACGTTACGTCGAGTGGAATTTCACGTAAGCGTCGATACAGCCCGCGTTAAGATGCTAGGGTTTCGTATCGACGTATGCATCGATTGTAATCGACGCATGTGTCGATTTCACTTATTGAGTTGAGTCGTCGACGGTGCGTCGATTAGAAGTCGACGTGACTTTTAATTTTCCTGAAAATTCTAGGTGTTTATTTCTTTTTATTCCTTCCTAATCCTAAAGGTTTCTAAGTTAGTCTTGGACTAATTTTCACAGATAGTTTGATTGATTGTGCAACATTGTTTGGCAAGGTGGCCAGTTTTGTTACATATGTAGCACTTGATTATATTAGTATTGTGAGAATTTGAATTTAGAGAGGGATAGAAGTGTTGATTAGGATAGAAAGTTTGATTTAGATGGGAATTTTGGTTAGGATAGAAAGTTTTGTTAGGATAGAGGTGTTGGTTAGGATAGAAATCATGATTAGGATGAATGGGTCCTGAATAGGGGTTAAGATGGAAGGTTTTGGAGGATAGGCATTTACCTTGCTCTGAGTTCTTATGCGTCGATATCTATTCGACGTCTGTTGATAGTTGCGTTGATTTATATTCGGCTCTTTCTCCAGATTGCGTTGATCAGGTATCGATGCATGAACAAAGTTGCGTCGATTTGATGTCGACGTACTTTTATTCAAGCGTCGAGTTGAGGTCGAGGCATCCGAGAAATTGCTTAGAATATAATTCGACGCACTATCACTCATGCGTCGATATGAAGTCGACGCAACTGTATCTTCATAAATTTTCTTCTTCCCTTTTTCTGATTTTACTCTTTTATGTATTGTTTCTTTTGGCTTAGTTCCTTCCTCAGATGAGGTTTGAGAGTCATCAGCTGAATAATATTATGTTTCATCAAATTGTTTTATTTCCTTGAGGGGGTCTTCTTCCTTATTTAGTGAGTCTTTTTCTTGGTTTGATTTGAGGGGTTTTGTGAATTTTACAAGAATCATCCAAGCAGGTTTGTTGGATGGAATTTGGCTGATTGAGGGATCAGCCCCTAGACCAAGATTTTTATGTCTCCTAGTTTGTTGTTCAGTGATTTCCTTGAGACTTTGGCTTCTCATCTTTATTGATTCTTCAAAATCTTTTGCCTGGGATACATTATCCTTAAGGAGCTGGTTTTCTATTCTAGCCCTTTCTACTTCCTTTTCTATGATGTTAGCCCTTACTTCATAATTTTTAGAGCATTTAACCTCTCTATTTCTCTGGTTTTTAGCCATATTAATTTGTTCTTTAGATCATTAATTTCTTGTGTAGCTTTTAGTTGATCTAGACACATTCCCATAAAATCATTTCTGAAATTATCACTTTGAAAATTTATTTCATCAAGAATGTTTACCTCATCCTTATCCTCAGATTCCTCTATGAAATAAGGCTATTTTCTCTTTCATCTTCAGAAGATATGCTTTCTACTGATCCTGTCTCACTCCATGAGTTGGTACCATCATCTTTCTTTGAGCCTTCAAATGCCATTAAGCATAGGTCTTCTTGCTTGGGCTCTTCATTGTCACTCTTAGAAGAGGAGCTGTCCTTAGAGTCTGTATCACTCCAGGCTTCTGCTATAAAGCCTATTTCTTTCTTCTTCCCTTTTTCTTGAGATCTTTCTTTTTCAGATCTTTCTTTGTCTCAGCATTTTCTGGACATTCTGGGGCAATATGTCCAGGTTTCCTGCAAGAATAACAAATAATTTCTTTAGTAGGAGTTTTGTCATACCTTGGTTTTGACTCTCTCCTTCTTGATCCATCTGTCCTGACCCATTTCTTGAATTTTCTGGCTAGGAAACTGAATAGTTCTTATTCAGTGATAGAGATTCCTTCTTCTGTTGCTTTTAATGCAATGTTCCTGTCTTTTGAAGAAGTTGGAGTGTTTTCTTTTCTCTTCTTCTCTTCTCTGGTTTTCAGCATTTGCTCATAGGATCTGAGTTTTCCTAAGAGAGCGTCTGTTGAAATTTCCCTTTGTCCTCTTGTGTCTCTTATTGCCCATATCCTTGAGTCCCATGAACTTGGGAGACTCATCAGCAATTTGTCATTGATCTCTGTGAGAGATATTTTTCTATCCAAGTCCCTTAGTTGATTGATGATCAGACTGAATCTGTCATACATCTCAGAGATGCTTTCTTCATTCTTCTTTTGGAAGTTCTCATATTGAGAGATCAATAGAGCCTTCCTATCTTTTCTTTCATCAGCACTTCCTTCTACCATCTTTATGAGAGCCTCCCAAATTTCTTTGGCTGATTCACACTCAACAGCCCTTTGAAAGATTTCATCAGAGAGGGTTGAGACCAGAATATTTACAGCTTTTGCATCACATGTTCCTGCCTTCTTCTCTTCAACTGTCCACTCAGCCTTTGGGACAAGTGTTTGAGTCACTTCACCACTTGAGTCTTTTCTATAAGGCTTGGGAGGACCTGTCAAGATAACATTAAATAAATTTTCATCAATAGAATTCATGTAAATCCTAATTCTTGTTTTCCAAACTGCAAACTTCTCAAGATTGCACATTGGTGGTCTGGTGGAAGCATAATCTTTGATTTGTGCCATGTGGAAAGAAATATTTTTCAGAAATATATATATATAAAAATAAGAGAGGTAGGATCTTTTTGATCAACGAGTTATCCTTTTTGGATCAACCTCCCTCTGATACCAATTGAAAGTGCACAGTTAACCTCCCTAGAATTCTCTAGGGGGGGGGGTGAATAGAGATTTAAAATATTTTGTGCAATTATATATATATTTATATGTGGTGATCACAGATTAAGGCTTCCCACACACCAACAAGAATTAAGTAAGTAAAGAAAGTAAATGCAAGAAAAGAAATCACAGCACAACACAAGGAAATATAGTGGTTCCCCAAACTTTGGGTAGTCCACTCTTCTACCCCCTTGGTAGGAAATTCACTATCTTGCACTGAGTCTTTTGATAAGGAGACTCTTAGAACCACCCTGAGTTTTTTGATAAGGAGACTCTTAGAACCAACTGAGTCTTTTGAAAAGGAGACTCTTAGAACCAGTACAACTGAATTTTTGAAGAGAGATTCTAAAAACTCTTTTACAGTATTTGAAAGTGAAATAAAGGTAAAGAAGAAAGAGAGATAATAAAAAGACAAGAAGGAATCTTCTTCCTAGCAAGAAGATTGGAAGCACAAGAAGTAGTGAATGAAATCTCTCTTCTATAGTGAGAAGGAGATTGTAGGCCTTTTCTCTCTTTTGTGAGAGCTATCAGAGTATGCAGTAGAGTGGCTTCAGAAGCAGGAGAAGATGGAAGTTTGATCTTTGCTGCAGCACTATTTCTCAATTCTCTCTCGTTTCCTTTTGGGAGCTTTTCCTCTTTTTCAAATGTAAAATGGTGGAGCACTTCTCTTATGTTCTCTGCCGACCTCCTTGTTATTTTATAGCTCTGTCCATTCAAATAATACTATAGGAGGATAGTTGATTAGTAGACAGAGAAATAGAAAGATAGAAATATTTCCATAATAGTTATATCAATAGAAGGAAAGAATTCATTCTGATTTCAAATAATGTCCATAATGGTTTTAATCAAATTAGCCAAGAATCTATTAGAGGAAAAGAATGATTCAGAATGGCTATAAAGAATAAATTGATTCCATATAAATCAGATCTATAAAAGAAGGAAAGAGATCTGGCGATTTTTTGAATTAAGCATAGAAATCGACGTGCGTCGATTACCATTCGACGTAAGCGTCGAATTCGTCCTGGCTGGACGTCGAGAGAAGAATAAGGAAGGTGCGTCGACTAAGGTGCTTCGACTTCTCAACATGCATCGACTGGAAGTCAGAGCTACGTCGACATAGGATACGTCGAATTCTTCTTAAAGTTACTTCGACTCATTCTGAAAGGAACGTCGATACCACTTCGACGCTGCGTCGAACACTATTCGACGCATATTTACTTAACCTTGATTTTTCTTTCTTAGAATTCATATTCAACTTAATTTCAGGGGTTAAGAGAAATCATTTTCCCAACATATTTGATCTGTTCTTCTTTTTGCTCCTCTGTTTCTCTCTTCCTTTCTTTTCCTGTACAGCAAATATGCAATATATTCTATCTATCTTCCTACTTCTTTTCTTTGCTCTTCTCTGTATATTTATTCTGGAGAGCTTTCGGCTAATTTGAATCCTTGCCGACAGAAGAGGAAATAAATAATATATCTTTTATTTCCCAGATCCTCGAGCAGAACAATTTCCTTCTTTAGCTTGCTGCAATGGCTACAACATTTATTGCTTCTGCCAACGGCTAGAACATTTAATGCTTGCACGGCTGTAATGTCAGATCAGAAATATATATATATATAGAAATAATAAATATTGCTTTATAAATAAATCTATCAGCAGAAATATAATATTTTAGACGAGCTGAAAGATATTAAATAATACTGTAGATATTTTGTCGAGCTGAGCTTCAAGTTCATCGAGCTCATCATTTGATTCGTCAACCTGATCATTTGATTCACTGTTTTGAAACATATGCTGAATATTCGTCAAACGCAAACTTGAGTTCGTCGATCCGAAGGATTCGTTGACCGCTGAGACTGGCTGGATCATCGACCGCTGAATATTGAGCTGTTCGTCGAACACAGACTTGAGTTCGTCGAACGGAAGATTTCGTCGACCGCTGAGATGAGTAAAAGCGTCGACCGCTGAACCGCTGAGACGGGATCGTTGAGCGCTGAGATAGGAGATCTTCGTCGACCGCTGAGATAGCTGGATTTTGTCGAGTGCAGAATGAATACCATTCGTCGAGCGTAGAGCGCCGTTCGTCGAACGCAGGTAGCCGTTCGTCGAACGCAGAGAACATATGTAAATTTTATTCTTTCTCTTATTTTTCTGCCTATTAAATATATATCTATTTTTCAGCCTTCTACCTTAATAGGATTTGATCTAAGTTGTAAGATATGTTATGATATAAACTTAGACATTAAAGGTGGATCCTAACTCAAATCAAAACTAAGGTTCCAACAATCTCCCCCTATTTGAGTTGGGATCCTAATCCAAATTAAGACTAGGTTCTAACAATCTTCCCCTATTTGGTTTAGGATACCTAAGCATAAAAAGTCTTGAATAACTTAAGGCTTAAGGGCCAGAGATTATTTTCTTCTTATAAAATTTATTTAAGAAATTCTGATTTCCTAAATTTTGATTTAAATATGAATTTTAATGAAATAAATTGCTAGCTGTTATTAGATTCTAAGAACTTTAAAATCAAAAAGACAATGCCTGATAGCTTCTTTCTATAAAATCCCCTTAATCAGAAGAGTCTCACACTCAGAGCTCTGATCATTTCTGATCTATGTTATTTGAGTAGAATGCTCAAACTAATTTTTGGAGAAAATCTGGAAGAATGTGAAGGTTATCTGACTTTGTTTTAAGATAGAAAAATTCAAGAGAATCATTTAACTCCTGTTTAATTATAATTGAGTAAAAATATTCAACAATTTAAAAATTGTCTTATAGATAGATATGTTCGCCTTTTTATTTCATTGAAATATAAATTTGAAAATTTATTTTGGTTTTGCTGATCATAAAATATTTCTTTTTCTTTAAAAGTCTGTTTAAACTTATCAGCTTTAATAATTTGTTCTGCTGATGATTTTAAATTTTCTTGAAGTTTATTACATTTAGAAGTTAAAATATTTATTTTTGTTAACTCCTTTTTAATTTTATTTTTAGATTTCATTAAACCTTTACATGGTGAGTGGAAAACAGATTTAAATGTATCAGAGGTAAAAATAGGAATTGAAGTTACCTCTTTTACCTTAGTTACCATTTCTGCTTCAGATTTTGCATCTGATATGTGATATGAACCATATATTGCCAACATGCATAAATTTCTAGCCTTCTGTTCTTCTTTTTCTTCTTCTTCACTTAGAGTAAGTGATGGTTCTGCATCAAAAATGATGTTAGTGAAGGAAGTGGAAGAAGATGGTTCATTTACCATCCTTGAGAGGGAGTTCCAGATGCTCCTTGCTGAAGTGCAGTCAGCCACTTTAAGAAGAATGTCATCAGACATTGATTTAGCCAATATGTTCATGGCCATGACATCAGCACTGATCAACTTTTCTTGATCATCTGTTGAACAGATTGAAGATGGAATTCCTGTCAAAATAGATTTGTAAATATCTTCATCTATGGCATTCATATATAACTTAATTCTAGCTTGCCATAAAGTAAATCTATCCAAATTACAAATAGGTGGATCTGAAATAGAAAAATCTGATTGTGCCATTTAGAAAAACCCTTTTAAAAAAAAAAAAGAACTAAGTGATCTTTGTGATTTCAGGTGTTAGCCTGTGAGAAAAATCAACCTGCTCTGATACCAATTGAAAGTGTTCAATTGAGTATCAGTTGCAAGAAAATGAAGTAATAAAATCAACCACCTCTGATACCAATTGAACACTTTCCTCTGATACCAATTGAAAGTGAGTTAGTTCTTAATATTATTTAAAAGGCTCTTGTTTAATTTTACTTCAAAGTAATGATATATATAAATATATGTGCTGAGTGAGTAATAACAACAAACAGTAAGAGTGCATAAATAATCACAGCAAGAAATAAGAAATAAAAAAAGCAAACAAGCAAGCAACCAGATGACACAAGAAATATAGTAGTTCCCCAAAACCTGAGTACGTCTACTCTTCTACCCACTGGTAGGAATCCACTGGAGGTTGTTGATAAGGTGCCCTCACACCAAGGTGTTTTTGTTCAGGTGCCCACACACCAATGGAGGTTTGATCAGGTGCCCAAATCACCTATAAGATTTTGATCAGGTGCTTATAAACCAAGATGCAGGTTTTTGCTAAGGTGGCCTGTCACCGGTAGTTAACTTTTGAAGGGAGTTATAACCCTTTACAAGATGGGAGAAATAAAGAAAAAAAAGATATGTTGTTCTTCTCTTTTGCTGAGAAGACACTTGAAGATCCTGATTGGTAATTGAGTTGGATCTTGATGATGATGATGATGTTGAAGAGAGCTCCCATTGTCTGATTTAGTTTGGATGGCAGCTTGTGGATGGAGCTTCTTCTCTAGATTGCAAATCCTCTATTCTTCTTCTTGCAGTTTTGATCCCTGAGCAATTGATATAGATTTAGTGTCTCAGGATGTATATGATCTGCAAGAAAGAGTTTTAGTAAAAAGAAGATATAATATATTTGATATGTTCTTCTTTTTGCTCCTCTGTTTCTCTCTTCCTTTCTTTTCCTGTACAGCAAATATACAATATATTCTGTCTATCTTCCTACTTCTTTTCTTTGCTCTTCTCTGTATATTTATTCTGGAGAGCTTTCGACTAATTTGAATCCTTGCCGACAGAAGAGGAAATAAATAATATATCTTTTATTTCCCAGATCCTCGAGCAGAACAATTTCCTTCTTTAGCTTGCTGCAATGGCTACAGCATTTATTGCTTCTGCCAACGGCTAGAACATTTAATGCTTGCACGGCTGTAATGTCAGATCAGTAATATATATATATATAGAAATAATAAATATTGCTTTGTAA
Source organism: Dactylorhiza incarnata (assembly GCA_033032865.1). NCBI lineage: Eukaryota > Viridiplantae > Streptophyta > Magnoliopsida > Asparagales > Orchidaceae > Dactylorhiza > Dactylorhiza incarnata. Next base: position 2,548,888 of record JAWHQI010000354.1, on the reverse strand, counting down.
ATAAATCTGTCAGCATAAATATAATATTTTAGACGAGCTGAAAGATATTAAATAATACTGCAGATATTTCGTCGAGCTGAGCTTCAAGTTTGTCGAGCTCATCATTTGATTCATCGACCTGATCATTTGATTCACTGTTCTGAACATTTACTGAATATTCATCGAACGCAGACTTGAGTTCATCGATCGGAAGGATTCGTTGACCGCTGAGACAGGCTGGATCGTCGACCGCTGAATATTGAGCTGTTCGTCGAACGCAGACTTGAGTTCATCGAATGGAAGATTTCGTCTACCGCTGAGACTAGTAAAAGCATCGAACACTGATCTTGAGTAAAAGCGTCGACCGCTGAGCTTGAGTAAAAGCGTCGACCGCTAAACCGCTGAGATGGGATCGTCGAGCGCTGAGATAGGAGATCTTCATTGACTGCTGAGATAGTTGGATTTCGTCGAGCACAGAATGAATACCATTCGTCGAGCGCAGAGCACCGTTCGTCAAATTCAGGTAGCCGTTCGTTGAACGCAAAAAACATATGTAAATTTTATTCTTTCTCTTATTTTTCTGCCTATTAAATATATATCTATTTTTCAGCCTTCTACCTTAATAGGATTTGATCTAAGTTGTAAGATATGTTATGATATAAACTTAGACATTAAAGGTGGATCCTAACTCAAATCAAAACTAAGGTTCCAACACATAGCATGCATTAAGGCCTTTCTTAGATTGCATAACACTGCTTGCATTGCATGACATTGCAAATGCACACGTTCCAAGCTGGAGATCTACGTGATGACACATGTACACTAATGGTTTTAAAAGAAAGATGTTAAGCCTTCATGCATATGGGAGAGGTGCATGGGGGATTCAGGGGTGTCGATTTATCATCCTGAGTAGCGAAATATCATATATAAAACTTTTCCCAGAGCAAGGTAGTAGCAAGAGCAAGTGTTTGTATATATTTTGGTATGTCATCTCTTCCAAGAGGGTTGAGTCCAATTTTGATAGGTTGTTTGTCCTTGTTTTCCTTAGATATGGCCCCAAAGCGCCAGCCCATGAGACTTGTTCCCCCGTCAAAGGAAGAGTCGTCAGGTGCGCATAACGAGGCTATGTTGAAAGTGTTAGAACATGCTTTCCGCATCTCTTGGTTTGACAATAACAAATCCTATTGTATTTGATCATACTTGTTTTGTGTTTATAATATGCAGGATTCTGTGCTTTCAAATCTCCATGGTGCTGTGTTGTTGTTGCTACCACACCTCGTTAACTTAAGCGCTGGCGCTAGCAAACCGCTAAGAAGAAACTGCTGAGACGAAACCGCTGAGAAGGAAATAGCTGAGAAGATTTGAAAGCTCTACCGCGCAGCGTTAATCCTACCGCTGGCGCTAACAACCGCTGAGAAGAAACCGCTGAGAAGGAAACCAACATTCGACGAAATGGATGCTGCGTTCGATGAACTGGATGCTCCGTTCGACGAACTGGGTTCGACGAACTCGGTGCTCCGTTCGATGATCTGCATTCTCTACCGGGGCGCTCGACGAAATGAATGTCATACTGCAGAGCGGTAATACTACCGTTGGCGCTAGTTCCATTCGATGAATCAGATTGAGATCGATAAAAATATGTTGCCATTCAACGAACCAGATTGAGATCGATGAAAATAATTTTCCGTTCGACAAACCAGATTGAGATCGACGAAAGATGCGGATAGCTCGACGAAGATGCGCCCGATGAAAAGACCTACCGCAGAGCATTAGCACTATCAATGGCGCTAGCATTAATGGAAACATTTGACGAGAAGGAAACATTGGAGAAAATGGAATGTTGACGGTCGCTATGTTTGGCAAGTACTATCGCGGTGCGTTAGGTCTAACGCCAGGCGGTAGCTTTTGGAAACATCCCGTCTGAAGCTGATTGAGGGCAGATTTGGAAGATGATATTGGCTGAAGAAAGGAAATCTCGCTAACGCGGGGCGTTAGCGGTACCGCGGCGCGCTAGGCTGTCACAACCTTTTCCCCTCAGAAGCTGCTTTAACTATCATGATCCGTGTGCACGTCGTGTCGCTATCGCGGGGCGGCAGTACTAGCCCAGGCGGTAGCTGTCGAATTTATTTAAAGAGCGGTTCTTCCTCCATTATGCGGGCGGCTGTTATAGAAGTTATTAAAGCCTTATTTCAGAGCACTCGTGAGAGCCTTTAGAAGCAGCCAAGACAACTCCGTCAACGTTCATGAACGCAAGGAACTCGAAAAAAGAACCAACACGCTTATTCTACGAGAAGGTCGCACGCATCAACTCACAGGATTACTTTGGCGCACCTTCGCATCAACTCAAAGGAGTTCAACCTAAGAGGGAGTTTGTATTTAGTTGTTATTTTTCATTTGTTCTAATTGTATATCTTTTGTTCGGTAGAGAAATTCGCCTCGTGTTGGCGCTAGGTCTGGGGAGGACTTAGGGATTAATTCGCCTTGTGTTGGCGACTAGGTCTAGGGAGTAGATCTAGGGGGTGCTCGAGGACTTTCTGGTGATAAATTGGATAGAGCGGCTTGAGGCCTTGTCTGGGGAGAGATAGGATAAAGCCAACCGGTCCTTGGGAGAAGGGTCGGTATAGAAAATGAAAAAGAGTTTTTCATTTGTCGCCTCTTTCCAAGCGTTATTGGAAAAGTTTTTGTAAACATGTGTATTTCGATTTGATGATTAATGAAAATATGTTTATTTCTTCATCTATGATTCATGCTCTTTGATTCTCATTGTTCAAATGTGAAAGTACTCTCACTGTTGCCTAATGCCGAGCGTTAACACTAACGCTGGCGGTAGTGTCTGAGAATTATTTTCTCTCATAATCTCTGAATTTTTAAAACCCTTATTCACCCCCCCCCCCCTCTATGGGTGCCTATAGATCCAACAAGTGGTATCAGAGGTAGGTTATTCCAAATTGGCTTAACAACAGGGAATAATGGCGTCTCTTGATCATGATCTCGCTTCTACTAGTGGGGAAAGTCTTAATGTAAATGAAAAAGGATTATCACCACCTTTATTTATGGGCAAAAATTATAAAGGGTGGAAAACATTAATGTAAAATTTTATTAAGGACTTAGATGAAAAAGTTTGGAATATTACAATTGAAAAGCCACCTAACGTACTAACTAGAAACGAAATTATTTTAAATGCAAAATCTATGAATAGTATATTTTGTGCGTTAGACCAAAATATTTTCAAACTTATTTATACTCTACCTACCGCTTATTAGATTTGGAATTTTCTTGAAAGAACTTATGATTTTCCTTCTACAGGTATAGAATAATTGCAAGAACCGGAGAATATATAAGCTTGCACAAATTTTCAAGAAAGCTCCTCTCATTACGGATCCATAAAGTGCACATCAAGTGAAAGAGAAGAAGAAGTACTATCTTCGGAAGAGGAGTGCCAAAAAGATGCAAATGAAACGATATTTTCAAATCGTGCCTCTCCCGAAAGCAATGTAAGGAAATCAAAATCTCCTATGTTATGTACTTCTATTTGTACATTACAATTGCTTCAAACAACAAAGCGCAAAATTAAGAAGTTAAAAAATGCTAATAAACATTTGCGCTTAGCAAATAAAAATTTAAAGGCAAAAATTAATGAAAGATCAAATTCTAATTTATGTAGTTCTACCCAAGGTTCCTTAGTTAAAAACATTACACCTTGTATAAAATTTAATGATCTAAAAGAAAAATGCAAGGAACTTGAAAATGAACTTCTTTTTATAAAAGAAAAAAATGAAAGATTATGTTTAGAAAATTCTTCTTTGGAAAATGATTGTGCTAAGTGTAAAGAGTATAAAACTGAAATTAAAGAGATGGATGAAACATTTGATGAATATAGAAATAACTATCAAAATCATATTGATTCAACTGTATACACTCTTAAAAATAGCACAATCGCTTATAATAAAGCTAGACATAATTTAAAAATCAAGAATGATGAATTAAAATCAAAAATCAACTTGCTTATGAAAATTGTAAATACAAATTCACAATATCAAACTATATCGAAAAACAAGTCTAATATGAATATGAACATCTTACCTAAGTTTAAAAATGGGAGTAAGGAACATAAGGGATTTGTAAATCAAAATCAAAATCACCATAATTTACAAAATCGTGTTTCTCCCAACCTAAAATTAAATGCAAACAAATTTCCTTCAAATTATAATTTCAAAAACCTTTTTGATCAAAATATTGAAGTAAATGATTATGGGAATATGAAAATTAAAAATAATGTTAAACCAAGATTTGAATGGAGACCCAATGCTAAAGATGAAACACAAACTCAAATCAAAAGAGCCCATTCAATCATATCTCCCCAAAAGCAAACACGATGTATTTGGGTACCCAAAGGAACCGTCTGTGACGGTCCTCTTTGGATACCTAAATCTCTCATTCATTAGTATCCAATTATTTGCATGAAGTAGAAATCAACTAAAATAAAATAAAATATCAATTATCTACTTCATGATATGCTTAATTTCCTTTTTGTTTGTTGTTTTTATTTATTTGTGCCATCATGATATGATCACTTTATATAACTTGTCATATGACTTTCACATATTAAAACCAAAATTCATAAATAAATGAAATTGAATAAAGTTGAATAAAAAGTCATATCATTTTTCCAAGTGATCTACTTATCCTTTTTGTCTTTGTCCTTCTAAATCCATTTCCTAATAGTCTTATAAAAAAGTGAAAAACTAAATTTGTCATATGATATTATTAAGACTAAATGAAATAAGTGTCAAAATGGACTTAAACTGCATTTTAGGGGTATTAGGCTAAATTTATAAAATGCGCAAGTTTTGCTTAGGTATTTAATATATTTGCGTCATTTTTGATTACCCCTAGTATGTTTAATCATAATCATGTCAAACCGGAATTGAAAAATTGCATGAATATTATTTCACTTATTTATGATCATTTCAGTCATGCATATGTTGTGCAAAACTCAAGAATTAAGGTCTAATGAGTATGAAGCTTTAATGAATATGAAACCCATGTACTACAATTTTAACTTCCGCAACTTTTTGCGATTTCTTCTCGTCTCTTCACTTCATTAGACAAGCCTTACACTGCACAAACATAATTAAGAAAAATCAGAAACAAAATCGAAGAAAATCTAGGCTATATGATTGAAATAAGCACTCTCTGTGAGCTAACGCAAGCGCTAGGACCTAACGCCGGCACTAGCTCAAGTATCCGATTTTCTAAATTTTTAAACTTCCAAAAAATCACTAAAAATATATTATCTTATCTGTACTAGTCATTTTTGCAATTCTCCCTGTAAATTTTAAAAAAATAAAATAAAATACAAAATTACAAAAGCCAAATTACAAAAAAAAATTATTTTTTTTGTTATTTGTTTGATTTCTATTCCTATATGCAAAAATCAAATACAAAGATATAAAACAAAAAAAAAATATATAAAAAATTATTATTGTGAACTTAACTTTTCTATTTACATGTATCTTGCGATAGGGTGATTTGGGCTATCATCCCATCACATCACCTAGTACCGGGAGAACCCCTCACAGGGTAGACCTCGGGAAGTCCAAGATCAAATTATATGAGTTCAAACTTTAAATTAAAATTATTTCTCAACAATATCAAAAATACTGTATGGACTTTATTGTGAAAATAAAGCATGATTTCTTCTATCATTTAAGACTTTCTACAATGTTGTGATTCATATTTTCAAACTACTTTGAACATAGTCTTTATCATGTCTTGGTACTTCTAAACTGATGTGCATAAATTATATTATAAAAGTTGTGTAGAACCAAGCTTAGCATGCCTCTAAGTATGAGTAAATGTTTTATGTTTGATAATGATATTTATTCACTCACTTATTTTGGGATTGTCTACATATGTGTTTAATCAAAGAATGCTTGTGTATGTTTTGTATTAGTACAATGAATTAAAATTGCACAAGTATCTTACCTACACTACCTTTATTTGCACTTTTAAAAGTTAAGAAAAGTGGTTATGTTTTCATAAATTATATTGGTTTGCAAAACAAGTGTATTCGGAGAACTTTGTACAAAACAAAAATCATAAAATAAAGTGACAAAGATAACTCCACCAAGCACTACTTGATCCTCCTGATAAGTCTTAATAAGCGTTGTGAGGTTGAGCACCTTGGAAAGAATAGTAAAGTGTCTTGTGCAAACCTTATCTTTCTTTCAAAATAAAAACCACTTACTCTTAAGTACACCAGATCACTAGTTTCAATATTAAAATAAAATAAAATATGTGATCCCCCAAGCACTACTTTGCACCATGATAAGTCTTAATGAGCATTGTGTGTGCAAAGCACCTTGGTAGTTGTACATTTTTTTGTGCATTGAAGTGTGTGGAAGTAAAATTATTTGTGTTTTATTATGCTCTTCACTTTACATATTTCTTGTATTTTTTATTAAAACATTTGTTTACTCTACTCAAAATACACTAATGTGCACATCATTATCTTCCATAACACTTCTTCTCATGAGTATTGGATCCTAATGCAAACTCTATACTACTCTTTATTTATGAAATTCACTAGATAACCTAGCATGATCTCTACAATGTTTTGTATGTTTTGAATTTGTGAATTAATATAATGTTGTAGTAATTTCTCTTTGAAAACATTATTTCATGCTTGGTTACTTTATTGTCGAAATTAAAGATATTAAATGCAAAAATATTTACAGAAACATCTTCATTTTTGGAATTTAACTCATATATCTTCTTATGAATCGTCATGTTTATAAATAGATGTTTTCTCGTATTTCAATAAGTCTTCCACATCATCATCACCATATATTTTTACCTTGCGCTTTCATGCTTATATCAAAGTCTTAAATATCAAAATGCATTTTTCAACAAATGGTAGACATACTTGGTAAAATTTATATTGGTTGCTCTCAACATGAAAATATTGTAATGCTAAAACTCTAATTCATTAAGGGATTCCAAAATAGCTATGTGAGTTGTTTGTTTATTAAATTTAAATAAAAGTATAAATCCATAAGCTATAAACTCATCATTAGATTTAAAACGCTTAAATGTTTCCAATAATTATTATCCATGACTTCATATCTCACCATAGCGGGGGCGTAGAGTTGTAGACATTAGATAATCTTATCTCTAGTCATGTCTTGTCCTTAACCGGGGAGTTTTAGTGGGGCCTTGCGAGGCACTGGGGGGAAAGAGTGCTCGGTAAAGTTTTTGTCTAGTGTTTGCATATGGGACTAACACCCCAACCTACGGCATGTATGCAGCTCCTCATGCCCATCCGTCACTTAGTACGGGGCTAGGGTGTAGACATATTGTCTGGGTAGATTGCTTACTTGGAAATCATTACTTTTTATGCTTAAAACATTTATAAAGCAAAATCCTTTGTGCACATAAAATGCTACAACATCTATTTTGTTATGTCTAAATTCCTAATCATTTACTATGCTTCACAATTCCTATATAGATGTTCACTTCTAAAAATATTTCGTCATGCTTTCCACATCTTTACTACTTGTACGCTCGATCATGAATACGTTTTTTCCCAACAAGTGGTTTCTTTATGACTATTTCTTCACATTCATTATTTTCTCTCTCCTATCTATTATATTTTTTCTTAAGCGTTTCACTCTTTATCATGATCATTCCCTCTCTACACAGTTATTGCCACTTTTTATTGAACTACCTCACCACCCTTTTTTGATAATACCAAAAGGGGGAGAATAAATTTGAAAGAAATTAACACGTTATGGGGAGTCAAGTTCATAGGAAGTTTTGTTGTAGGGGGAGCATTCACTTAACGGGAGCATTCACTTAGGTGGAGCATTCATTTAGGGGGAGCTTATGCACATTGTCTCAAATTTCATGTTTATCTCTATTATAAACACAAATTCTTATCATTTGAATTATTTCTTTCTAAGGGGATTTGTTATTATCAAAAGGGGGAGTTTGTTGGAACATGCTTTCCGCATCTCTTGGTTTGACAATAACAAATCCTATTGTATTTGATCATACTTGTTTTGTGCTTATAGTATGCAGGATTATGTGCTTTCAAATCTCCATGGTGCTGTGTTGTTGTTGCTACCGCGCCGCGTTAACTTTAGCACTGGCGCTAGCAAACCGCTGAGAAGAAACGGCTGAGACAAAACCGCTGAGAAGGAAACCGCTGAGAAGATCTGAAAGCTCTACCGCACAGCGTTAAGCCTACCTCTGGCGCTAACAACCGCTGAGAAGAAACTGCTGAGAAGGAAACCTGCGTTCGATGAAATGGATGATGCGTTCGATGAACTGGATGGTCCGTTCAACGAACTGGGTTCGATGAACTCGGTGCTCCATTCGACGATCTGCATGCTCTACTGCGACGCTCGATGAAATGAATGCCATATCGCGGAGCGGTAATAATAGCGTTGGCGCTAGTTCTGTTCGATGAATCAGATTGAGATCGACGAAAATATGTTGCCATTCGACGAACCAGATTGAGATCGACGAAAATAATTATTTGTTCGACGAACCAGATTGAGATCGACGAAAGATAAGGACAGCTCGATGAAGAAGCGCCCGACGAAATGACCTACCGCGGAGCATTAGCACTATCGCTGGCGCTAGTATTAATGGAAACATTTTACGAGAACAAAACATTGGAGAAAATGGAATGTCGACGGGTCGCTATGTTTGGCAAGTACTATCGCGGCGCGTTAGGTCTAACGCCTGGCGGTAGCTTTTAGAAACATCCCATCTACAGCTAATTGAGGGCAGATTTGGAAGATGATATTGGCTGAAGGAAGGAAATCTCGCCTAACGCGGGGCGTTAGCGGTACCGCGGCGCGCTAGGCTGTCACAACCATTTGCACTCAGAAGTTGCCTTAACTGTCACAATCTGTGTGCACGTTGTGTCATGATAAGTAGGATTTATGCGTATTTTTATTATAATATTTAGGTTAAGTTTAATATAATTTTGTAAATATTATTTAGATTTTAGTTAAAAATCACTTCTTTTGTAATTTTAGTTCTAAATATAATTGTATTTTTGTTTTGCAGATTTTTCTGGAAATTTTGGTCAAAATTCATAGTACACGCCCTAGGTCACACCCGTGACCAAGGGCGTGTAATCTTAATATATTCCCAGAACAGCTGCCGTGCGATCAGAGCCAAAATCCACAAGTCACGCCCTCGGTCACGCCCGTGACCCGAAGTCACGCCCGTGACCAAGGGCGTGTAACTTTAAAGATCACATCAAACTTTCCACGTGGACCTGTCAGCCACCGAATCCAATGTTGACCCAAGTCACGCCCGTGACCCAAAGTCACGCCCGTGAATTTCACGCGTGATCCCTGCTGTCTGCCGTGCCGAATTCAAGCCCATGCTGCATTGATTGAAGTCGTCCTGAGTCACGCCCGTGACCCAAATGTCACGCCCGTGACCCAAATGTCACGCCCGTGACATGTCTAATTTTCTCCCGCCGTCACGCAATCACCCACGCCGCTGTCCCCGCTGCAGAACAAATATTACACGCCCTAGGTCACGCCCGTGACCGAGGGCGTGTAGCCTGAATTTTTCTCCTATAAATCAGGAGCTCATTTCCAGCAATTCCTGCTCCCTCCCCCCTGCCCATTTGGGCTGTTCTTGTACAGTTTTCCTTATTTTTCATGTTTTAGTTAGTTTTTACTTAATGCAATTTCCTTTCTTAAGCTTAGTTTAATTTCTTGTAATTTTATTTCATGCAAGTAGTTAGCTTTAATTTCATGCAATGTAATGTAGGTTTTATTTCATGTAATCTCTTTCTTATCAAGTTTTTGGCGCCGTTGCCGGGGATTTTTTGTCGATATTTTGAAAAAAGAAAGCACTATTACTTTTATCAAAAATTACAAAAAAATTTTAATAAGTAACTTTTATGTTTTATTTGATCTTATGTTTTGTCCTATGATTTTGAAAGAAAATTTTTGCAGGTAATCGTGATGGTCGTCCGTCTCCAAATCAGGGCCGTACTTCTTTTCCTTTCCTTGTTCTTTTTCTTTCATAATCATGCTCTTTTATTTTTCTATTTTGTTATTCTCCATACTTAGCTTTCAACATTGGGGACAATGTTGAACTTTAAGTATGGGGGTGTATTTCCCTTTCCTTTAAATTATAAAATCGTAGAAAATTTCCAAAAAAAAGAAAAAATCACAAAATTCCAAAAATATTTGTGTACATAGTTTTGTAAATAGTTTATTTTCCTTTTTAATGTCTTTTAGAAAAGAAAAATTAGTTTTTTTCAAAAAAAAAAAAAAATTAGAAAACTCAAAAATATTCAAAAAATTAGATAATCAAAAATTTAAATTCTCGGAAAGGACGCTTTGGGCTTGAATTCCCATCATAGCCTCTAGTACCTTGCGAGCCCTTCACCGGGTAGACCTTGGGAAGTCCAAGAATTAACAAAAAAATTAGGTTTATTAGTTTATGTTTAGTTTTTTTTTAGTATTTATTTCTTATCCTAAAATTCCAAAAAAAAAAAAAAAAAGATAATATCAAAAAATTTCAAAAAAAATTAATTAAAATAACTTAGAAAAATCCCAAAAATATAATAAGCCCTTACTTTGGTTTTTGTCATTTCCAAAACCATTTTGAGTTTATTTATAAGCGTTTATCTTTTTTTGGTTTGCTAATCATTTATTCTATCATGGTTTGCTAAATCTAGTTTTTGTTTAAGTGATTTAGTGTTAAGAAATATTTTATGATTTTAATTTGATTAGAGATATTTCTTTAGCACTTCTTCTCTTTTATTTTAAATAGTTACAAATTTTTAGTAATCTTGCTTAAAACACCTTTAGATTTTATTTATTTCTACCTCAAGCTTTTTAAATCTTAGGAAAGTTTAAATTACTAAAATTTGCTCTCAAAATAAATTAATTTATAAACTAGAAATCTTTTCTCCACCCTACCCCCTTTGATGGCATAAAAAAAAATGTATTAAAAGATCATATGTCATGGGAATAAGAGGATAAAATTCATTATTCCCTAAACATATGCACCCAAAATCATTTAAAAGATTATATGGCATGGAGTAAGAGGATAAAATTCATTACTCCTAAACATATACATTTTGGGTTTTTATTAGAAGAGAAAAAAAAAAAAAAAAAAGAGAAAGAAAAAAAAAAAGGAAATTTCATGGTAAATTCCATTTCCTCCATTCAAAAGTTTCTCTTCTTATGCCAAATTTTATGAAATCTCCCCCAACCCAATATCTTTGATCTAGATTTAAATTATGTTATGGAGAGAGCAATACTTAGTAAGTTACATTTTTCCTTTAGCTTTTTCAAAGTTATGGTTTTTATAAATTTTAAATCTAATTTTGTTTACTTATTACTCAATTTTGTTAACTAGTTAATATTTTTGAGAATTCTTGGCTAAATATTTTTCTCTTATCATTCTAATTTCATAATTTAGGACCTAATTCGTCAATCCTTAAATTTTCTTTTTAGCTTACTTATGATTCAATAAATTTTTAGGCTAAATTAAAAATTTTATTAAATGTCTTATAAATATTTCTCATACTTTTGCTCTGGAATAGCAAAAGCTTAAGTATGGGGGTATTTGATAAGTAGGATTTATGCGTATTTTTATTATAATATTTAGGTTAAGTTTAATATAATTTTGTAAATATTATTTAGATTTTAGTTAAAAATCACTTCTTTTGTAATTTTAGTTCTAAATATAATTGTATTTTTGTTTTGCAGATTTTTCTGGAAATTTTGGTCAAAATTCATAGTACACGCCCTAGGTCACACCCGTGACCAAGGGCGTGTAATCTTAATATATTCCCAGAACAGCTGCCGTGCGATCAGAGCCAAAATCCACAAGTCACGCCCTCGGTCACGCCCGTGACCCGAAGTCACGCCCGTGACCAAGGGCGTGTAACTTTAAAGATCACATCAAACTTTCCACGTGGACCTGTCAGCCACCGAATCCAATGTTGACCCAAGTCACGCCCGTGACCCAAAGTCACGCCCATGACTTTCACGCGTGATCCCTGCTGTCTGCCGCGCCGAATTCAAGCCCATGCTGCATTGATTGAAGTCGTCCTGAGTCACGCCCGTGACCCAAATGTCACGCCCGTGACCCAAATGTCACGCCCGTGACATGTCTAATTTTCTCCCGCCGTCACGCAATCACCCACGCCGCTGTCCCCGCTGCAGAACAAATATTACACGCCCTAGGTCACGCCCGTGACCGAGGGCGTGTAGCCTGAATTTTTCTCCTATAAATTAAGGAGCTCATTTCCAGCAATTCCTGCTCCCTCCCCCCTGCCCATTTGGGCTGTTCTTATACAGTTTTCCTTATTTTTCATGTTTTAGTTAGTTTTTACTTAATGCAATTTCCTTTCTTAAGCTTAGTTTAATTTCTTGTAATTTTATTTCATGCAAGTAGTTAGCTTTAATTTCATGCAATGTAATGTAGGTTTTATTTCATGTAATCTCTTTCTTTTATGGCAATGAAAATTTAAGCTTTCTTTTCTTTTCGCAAGCTCTCTTTCTCTCTCTTTCTTGTTTTAATTTTTTTTCCTTTAGCAATTATTTTGTAGTCTTGATTTTTAGCAAGCTTTGAATCAAAATCATCTCTTTCCTTATTATCGTATCTTCTCTCCTTCGATTTATTCTCGAAATATAACAATATCGGTTTCATATTCCGGTTATGAATTTCGGTATTTGTTTTCGTATTCTAGCTAGCCGAGAGGACGTGCGTACGAATCGATCACTCGAGAATAAAAAGAGTTGCACGCACCCCTCGAGAGAGGATGACGTAAATCTTCTGGATAGGAGTCAAATCCTATAGTGGGATTCACATCGTAAAGCAAGTCTTAGGTAATCAATTATAGGACGAGAGTCCGGTTGATTTTTCCTAAGCTTAGTTGGGCATTAACCTCGAGAGAGGCATGTTCGAGCTTCGGGAATCCCCACGGTCAAGGTTTAGAGTTGAATGATAGTATTTATCTTTTTATTTCATTTTAAGGTTTTGTTTTAAATCAAGTTTTGTTTTCTTCATTTTATTTTTGTTCTCTTTTTAATTAGCTTTTCTTTCCTTTCCAAATTATTTTCTTCGATAAAATAATAGTCCGCTTTCTCGAAGTAGAAGTACTCGACAAACCCGAGTTTAATACGACCTTGGTATTTTTATAAAATATCCTATATTATATACGATAAGGTACGCTTGCCTTCATCGAATATAGTTTTGGAAAATATCATCAATCTTCTTCGCATTATCTTAAATCATAAACCCACCAGAAGAAGATTTAATTTTTTCTTATCATGTCACTATCGCGGGGCGGTTGTACTAGCGCAGGCGGTAGCTGTCGAATCTACTTAAAGAGCGGTGCTTCCGCCATTATGTGGGCGGCTGTTACAGAAGTTATTAAAGCCTTATTTTAGAGCACTCGTGAGAGCCTTTAGAAGAAGCCAAGACAACTCCGTCAACGTTCGTGAATGCAAGGAACTCGAAGAAATAACCAACACGCTTATTCTACGATAAGGTCGCACGCATCAACTCAAAGGATTACTTCGGCGCACCTTTGACAAGATCTTCGAGTTCAACCTATGTGGGAGTTTGTCTTTAGTTGTTATTTTTCATTTGTATTATTTTTATATCTTTTGTTCAGTAGAGAAATTCGCCTCGTGTTGGCGACTAGGTCTGGGTAGGACTTAGGGAGTAATTCACCTTGTGTTGGCGACTAGGTCTAGGGAGTAGATCTAGGGGGTGCTCAAGGCCTTTCTGGTGATAGATTAGCTAGAGCGGCTTGAGGCCTTGTCTGGGGAGAGATAGGCTAAAGCCAACCGGTCCTTGGGAGAAGGGTTGGTATAGAAAATGAAAAAGAGTTATTCCTTTGTCGCCTCTTTCCAAGCGTTATTGGAAAAGTTTTTGTAAACATATGTATTTCGATTTGATGATTAATGAAAATAAGTTTATTTCTTCATCAATGATTCGTGCTCTTTGATTCTCATTGTTCAAACGTGAAAGTATTCTCACTGTTGCCTAACGCCGAGCATTAACACTAACGCTGGCGGTAGTGTCTGAGAATTATTTTCTCTCATAATCTCTGAATTTTTAAAACCTGTATTCACCCTCCCCTCTAAGGGCGCCTACAGATGCAACATAAAGAGTTGAATATTAGTAATGAGACGTTGGCGCGATAGTTGGTTGCAATGCAGGAGCAGATGCAGGTAATGTCGATGGCCACTCAGTGGCAGCAACTGGTGATGAGTCAGCCGGAGCCCGTCGGTCCTGCACCCCTCGTTCCCCCCCCCTCCCCATAGCGTTAACGCCAGAGATGAACATTATTTTACACCTCCAGAGGCTAGGACCCCCGACCTACGATGGGAGGGCAGACTTTATGGAACTTGATGATTGGATCCTGGCAATGTAGTAGATGTTCTCGTATTCTGGTGTATCGGTGGACCAAAAGGTGATGGTTGCTCCCTTTTAGCTGAAGGTCTTGGAAAAGAGTTGGTGGATCAGGGAGAAAGAAATGCTTTCAGAGGGTTGCTCGTGGGAGCAGTTTACAGGAAGGGTGTTGAAGAAATTCTTGCCTACAGTTGAGCAAGATTGCCTAATGAACAACTTCTTGCATTTGAAGCAAAGGCAACTCATAGTAGGTGAGTATGAGGTTGAGTTCAGCAAGCTGAGCAGATTCGCCCCAGATTTAGTTACCACTGAGGAAAGTAGGGTGAAGAGGTTTCTAGGATGTCTCCGCAGTGAGATCCAGCAGTTGGCTAGTGCTTACCGGTCCGTGAGCTTTGCAGATGCGGTGGAAGCCGCGTTAAAATTCGAGGCGATCGAGAATGCTAAGAATAGAGGAAAGGAATTTTGAAAGGAGAAGAGAAAAGATGGCAAGGGATGCAGCCTTACTCCAGTTAAGAAGGGCAAGGTGGTGTGCAATTTCTGTGGCCGTCTGGGCCATCTTTTCGAAAAGTGTTTTAAGATGCAGGGCGCATGATGAGTCCCTAATATATACACATTTATGGACTCATCTGGGCCGATTTTCTAGTCTATGCACTACACTTTAGGCATGTTTTCGCTCATATTTGTTGTTCCATGCTACGTGCACCTCTAGGCCCGTTTTGGTGTTATTTCTTATTTATCTTCATTTTTAGTTTTCATGCATGGTTAAGTGTCACTTTTAGTGGTTTGATTAGTGTTGTATGCTGGAGCAGGTGTCGTGCAGGTGTTTCCGGTACAATTCTGTACAGGAACACAGCGCACGATCACTGGCTCTGTTGCGCACGACCACTGGTCGTGCGCTACTGATCGTGTGCACTTAACCCCTAAAAACTGAGTTCTGTTTTCCTTATCGCACGACCACTTACAATAGCGCGCACGATCACTGGTCGTGCGCCACTGGTCGTGCGAACATTGTATTTTATAATCTTTTCCCCTTGCAGGCTCCGTCCAGGCAGGCGCACGATCACAGGATGATAGTGCGCACGACCACTGGTCGTGCGCCAATGATCGTGCGCAATGTTTATTCCAGCGCCTATAAATTGCCCTGCTCGCGAATTAGGTCAGATCCTCGCCGTTTTTTCCGCCCAGCTCCGCCGTTCCGCCCATTTCCACAGGTTTTCGCCCCCTAGGCCTCCTCCATCATCCAAGGGCTTCAAGGAAGAGATTCTACACTCATCTTCATCGCCAAGGAAGGAGTTCCTCGCATCGGACGTGGCCGGATTGTAAAACGCTGGAGAAGACGGGTCCATTGGGAGGTGTGACAGCCCTCCTCTACCCCGGACGCAGTTGGGACCGAGCTAGGACGTGGATTGACAACCCTACGATTCCTACCATGAATCTACAACGAGACTCCGGATTCGGTCGTATCTCTTGCCTCTTTCTTCTACTTGTGTGGTTGTATTTGTTTGTAATCTCTATATTTAGATGATGACACTATGAATCTTGTTTATTAATGTTTATTTCATGTTTATGGAATCATATTATTCATATGTGTGAATGAGGTGCGCCGCCATTCATTTTCCACTCCACCACCGTGTCCGGTGCCGCACTAGCAATTGCTAGTGGCGTGCTTGTTGAAGAGGTGCTTACGACCCTCATTCCGTTAGCCTACTCGTCCATCCGCCTACCGAAGCGTGGCATCGCGGCCCGTGTAATCCACTCGCCCTTCGAAGCAGCGCGCTCAAGGCCTGCATAGTTCGATTCCGTCTGCCTACTCGTCCATCCGCCCTTGCGATGCAGCGCGTTCAAGGCCTGCCTAGTCTCCATTCCGCCAAGCGAAGCATTGCATAGCGGCATTGCATAGGAGTAGTTGTAATATTTTATTTTATTATTCGCAAACCAAATCCACCGTTTCCGCATCCATCCGCTCGAAAGGACTTCAATCTCAAGTCCTTCCTCGATAATAAACTCCACCTTACTGTGTTACTTTGTGATTCGATACTCGGGGATTACTCCTCGTTTTATATTACTTGAACGATCGGTACACTGCCGTTTCGTGTCGCAGTCGAGCTACCGCCTATTGCGGTGTGTGAGATTCGCGCCATCAAGTTTTTGGCGCCGTTGCCGGGGAACACAGTCGTGTGAGTTTTCTGGAAAGGGAGAACCTGAGAGAGAAGCCCTTCCATTTGTACATTGCATTTCTTTGTCTTATTTCTTTTTATTCTATTTTCCTGTTTTAATTAGGTTGCTTTAGTAATTTTTGTTAGGTGTAGTATTTTGCACAATAGCATTTTTATTTTGAATCGTATTATCTTCACACTATGTGGGCACATCTTAATTTCCGTTGCCGTTGGTGTGGAGCTACCTCCCACTCTAGTGATGAATGCACTACAGAGAATAGTAGGCATAATTCTTATAGCCCAGCATGTGGAGCACCGACTTCATCTGATACTCCATATGGTGCGCGTAAGTCTTATGGCTACTCTGCTGAGCCTTTACCGTCATACTTCTTTTTGGCTTCAGCCCCCGCTGTGCCAAAGAAGCCCGCAAGGCAGTGCCGGTTTTGTCGGAGCACTGATCATGTCTTGAAGGACTGTGCCGAGTATCTTCGCCAATTGGATGAGGATGACGAGCCGGATATCCGGATCGTCCCAACTCCTAACTCTGGCGGCACACCTTCAACATCCGGTTATGTGTCTTTGTCACCTTCATATCTTGAAGGGAATGGCATGGATACGGTCACCGGATGTGCGGCCGATCTATGCACCGACATTGCTGAGCCTATTCTCCATGTGCATCCACCACCTCTAATGGATTCGATTCTTTGTGAGGAATCAGTGCTCGACTTTTATCCGAGCACTACTCCTCCCCCTGTTGTGCATACTATACTCGTCTCCGACGACATTGTTGATGATGTGTCGCAGGATGAGGTGGGTGATCTGAGTATTGTGCCTACTCCTACGGAGGAGGACAACTTTCTAGGTGAAGAGGAGTTTTCCTCAGCACCGGTGGAGGAAGTCCAAATCCTAAGTCTGGCCACCGTTGATCCCACCAATTCTTGTAGCATTGATGACAATGCAAACATTATTCTACGTACCCAACCTGATGGGAGTGAGACCGGGATCACTCCACCGATTTCTGATTATTTTTGTCCTTCTCCTCTTTTATTACTTGACCCCCCTTCTTCACCCGAGCCTGTGCAGGTTGAATCTTCACAGGTACTTCAGGAGGACTTGGAGCTTTGTGCTCAAGTCAATGATGAGTGTGTCCTTTTATGCGAGGAGGTTGATTCCTCCTCCATTAATGAAGCCTCGTTCGTTGCCTTCTCCTTCTGCGGACCTGCTGTGGACGATACCTTGCTGGGCAAGGATAGTTTTGGTGAGATGAGTGAGGACCAGGCCTCCTCCTCTTCTTACTTTCTTTTCCCTCTACCTGTGAGGAGCAGGTATTATTATTATTTAGGTAGAGGGGTGACTGCCTTATCTCCGTATCGGTACCAGCTACCGAAACGCATATTGGAGCAGTTACCTGTGCATTTTCTTTTTCATAGGCCCATTAGCTAGATATTATAAAGTTTTGAATAAGTCGTGCTGGGATGACAATAACCCCAGTATTTATCTTACTTTCCATGCATTTTATTTTATTCAATCTAGTTTAGTTAGCTGTAGTTTATTTTAGTTTATCTTTTTCTTTTTCTTTTGTTTTGCGGAGCTGACCCCTGCAGGTATCCTTCTTCTGGATGGCGGATGCTGTAGCTTCATTTTAGCTTACACGCCAATCTTCTGGTATGCTCATTTCTGAGCATTGGGTACTCTCTTTCCCTAGCCCTATTTTGATTTTCTTGTCATATATTATGTGGGTTGTTTAGTTTAAGTCTGGGGGAGAGTAGTTCTGTGTGCCCACGCACGTGCACTATTGCATTGCATGCTAGAAGTATTTCTATTTCAATTATTTAGTTATGTTCAATTGCATTGCACACCACTACACCCACTCGAGCGTGCACTTAGCTGTTGGCACGTCTTGAGCCGAACTCATTTCTTTTCGTGTGATTTGGAAAATCACTATGCTGGCTTAGGATTATGAGGCGGAGTAAAATGTAGACTCCGGTAGTGCTCCTAGTCGAGTGCTCATGTCTCGTTTAGAAAATCATGTAGATTCAATTTCTTTTTATGCTTTTAGTTTATATTTTTTTTCTATTAGCGTAAATATTGTTTACTCTACTCAATTGGTGAATCCGGTGTGAATCAAACGGTAGCATAGGAATTTGTTTAGATGCTCGTTAGCCTCGTATTGCCCGAGTCGGGAGAAAGGATTATCTTTCTCGGTGGCTAGAACTTGCCCCAAGCGATTCTTGAAGCATGGGTATACGGTTAGCCAATTGCGTGAATGTGATATAGGCCATCATTTTGGCCCGGTTGAGCCTTTGTGCCCACTCCTATCGCTTTATCCTCGTTAGCCCAGTTGTGCCTACCCTTTCTTTGATTCAGCCCCACTGTTGTCTCACCAAAGCCTAAACGCCAATCCTAGTCGCACACCCAAAATTTGAGCTCTAGTATATTACTTTCATGATTGGGTTGTTGATGTAGTGTTATGTTTGTGAAAATGTGGATATGCATCATTGTTAAGATTGCTGAAAATTTGTGAAAAGAAAAAGAAAATAAGAAAAAGAAGAGAAGTGAGAAGAAAAGAAGAAGATATGAGCTTTATTGAAAAAATCTGTGTATGAATGTATGTTTGGGAGTAGGCGGTGCACACACCCATGTAGTCAAATCCAAGTCTGGGGGTGTGGTGTACCCGTGTATTTGTGTGGTGAATGAGGAGAATTTCTGCATTAGCTCATTTGGGTTTTTGTGTTTTAAGCCTTCATGTTTATATTTGTTTATCCTCACCTAAACCCAAGCCTCATCTAAAACCTTAAGTCCTATTGATTCACGCATTTGAGTCAAACCAGTGCCGTGGAGAGAGTGCGAACGGGCAAGCTTATGGTCACCGACATTGATGGATTTCAATGGAGGTTGTCTCGAACCCCGATCTTTGGCAATGCTCGCCTCAGCGTTCAGTTCACTTTCTTCCTATGTACGACCTTATGATTCACCGTGATTCACTTTTTGAGTAAATGTAATATATAAATACGCTCCTAGGAATTTATAAACTAATATGCATAATTAGGAATTTTGTCTACTGTATTTCTACGCGCATGAGCATGCGACTTCGCATGAGACCCCGCTTTACAATTTCTATGCCAGCTGTGTATTTTTCTCAGCCGCTTGAGGGATTTGTTTGCTCGGGACGCGCAAACAGGTAAGTCTGGGGGTGTGATGAGTCCCAAATATATGCACATTTATGGACTCATCTCGGCCGATTTTCTAGTCTATGCACTACACTTTAGGCATGTTTTCGCTCATATTTGTTGTTCCATGCTACGTGCACTTCTAGGCCCGTTTTGGTGTTATTTCTTGTTTATCTTCATTTTTTGTTTTCATGCATGGTTAAGTGTCACTTTCAGTGGTTTGATTAGTGTTGTATGCTGGAGCAGGTGTCGTGCAGGTGTTTCCGGTACAATTCTGTAAAAGAACACAGCGCACGATCACTGGCTCTGTTGCGCATGACCACTGGTCGTGCGCTACTGATCGTGTGCACTTAACCCCTGAAAACTGAGTTCTGTTTTCCTTATCGCACGACCACTTACGATAGCGCGCACGATCACTGGTCGTGCGCCACTGGTCGTGCGAAAATTGTATTTTATAATCTTTTCCCCTTGCAGGCTCCGTCCTGGCAGGCGCACGATCACAGGATGATAGTGCGCACGACCACTGGTCGTGCGCCAATGATCGTGCGCACTGTTTATTCCAACGCCTATAAATTGCCCTGCTCGCGAATTAGGTCGGATCCTCGCCGTTTTTTCCGCCCAGCTCCGCCGTTCCGCCCATTTCCGCAGGTTTTCGCCCCCTAGGTGTACAACCCGTATTCGCCGAGTGGGCCCCCCCAGCCAACTGGCGAAACCTGGGTCGTCCGGATCATTCGCCGTTTCACTCGCCCAGGCTAAGGAAGGTAAAAATGCCCCCGGGTTGGAGGGGGTAAGCTATAGGAGAGAAGACGCTAGGCGAGTGGTGCCCTCACGGACCACTCGCCCAGAAGCGAGGGCATTCGCCCAGCCAGGGGACCACTCGCCCAGAAGCGAGGGCATTCGCCCAGCCAGGCGGGTGCTCAGCGAATGGTGCCCTCACGGACTATTCGCCCAAAGGGCTGTGAGGGGAAGATGACCTTGATACCCCTGGTGGGCTGCAAATAGCCCTTCGGAACAGCGGAGTTATGCTGTTAGCAGACCAATTTGGGGTGCGGTTAGTAAAATTAAAAGGCGGATTCAGGCTATTAACAGACCAGCCTAGGAAAACTATAAATAGACCCTTAAGGGCACCTTGGAGGAGATCCGATTTTAGAGAATCCTCTCCTCTAGGCTAGTTTTGGTGGGCAGCCAGTGCCCTCCAAGGTGCCCGGTTGAGCTTTGGTTTAGGAGGGGAAGCTCTCTAAGATCTTCCGGGTGTGTGGCGGGACCTTCTCGCTTCATCCTTGGGTCTATTCCGTTTCCAGCATCCACCGTCAGGAGAGTCTAGTGAGGGAGAAATAAGCATCGGCTACACCCCCAGTGGGTCCGAACTCAAGAGACCAGTTGCTGGTTTCAACATTTTTGGTGCGGTGAGCGTGGACCGTAGCCGGTGAAAGAAAATCCCAAGCTGGTTTCGATGACAGGAGATGGAGGAAATGGCTCTGACTCAGGTCACTCGCAGCCACCAGCGGCAGGGGAGTGGCTGGAGATGTTTGAGAAGTTCAAGCGAGAGGTCCTGCAGACAGTTCTCGCGACAAGGAGCGAGTGGGAGACCCCGGCGGTCCCAGCGGTTCCGCCTTTGCAGATCGGCGAGAACGCACCAGGGCAGCGGCCGGGGAAGGAGGTGCCAGCAGAAGGAAACGCGCGAGATCTCCCCGGACGGCAGCTGTTCAGCAGTCTGGCGAGTGCTGAGGTGTGTGAGTTGGTCCCGCGCGAGAGGACCACTCGCCGAGCAGGGGAAGGGAGCCCCTTTTGCGAGATGATCCTCTCGGCCCCAGTGCCAGAAGGGTTTCGTGGGCCGGAGATGTCCTACTACACCGGCAAGGAGGATCCAGTTGTGCACCTGCAGTGGTTCGAGGACATGACTTCAATCCTTCCCATGTCGGATTCTTTCCAATGCCGACTCTTCGCGACCACCCTGAAGGAGAAAGCAAGGGACTGGTTCCACCAACTTCCCACAGGTTCCATCTATGCGTTCGATGATCTGCGCCGAAGCTTCCGACTGCATTTCTCGACGTCAAAAAAGAGGACGAAGGATGCGGAGGCTCTCTTCAAGATCAGACAGAGGGAGGGGGAATCCCTGACTAAGTACGTGGACAGGTTCCAGGAGGAGATACACCTAGTGCAGGAGGTGCCGAGTTTCGCCCTCCAGATGGCATTCATCGTAGGGCTGCGAGAGGGGTTCTTCAAGATGGACCTGAAGAGAAGACCTCCTGTATCCTTCGAGGAGTTGATGGAGAGAGCCGCGAAGGAGATTGAAGGGGAGGCAGCCAACCCCGAATTCTACAAAAGGTTGGCAAAGATGAGCGAGCCCGAGGCGAGGCAGCCAGAGGGAAGAAGGCGAGAGGAGCCCAGGGGCCAGGGGTTCGAAAGACCACCTCGGGTTTGGAGGAACCAAGAACCCAACAACAGGTTGGGCTGGAGGAACCAGGAAGGACCAGCGCGAGGTCAGGATGAAAGGTACCAAGGAAGGGAGGCAGGAGGAGTGAATCAGGGGTGGAGGCAGGGTCCCAGACCCCCTCACCCCCCGAGGGAGCAAGCCATGGCGGTAGGCCAAGGGAGAAGAGGTAGAGGAGCAAGAGGAGGAAGAGGAAGAGCTGGAAGAGAAGACAGGGTGGCGTTGCCTTACTGTGACTTTCATCAGGAAGAAGGTCACGCGATCGCCACCTGCCCAGAGTTCTTGGAAATGAGGGAAAGAGGACAGCCACGGCGGTAGCAGGCCAGAATTGAGGAAGTGCTCCCAGAGGCAGAAGAGGACCGGTGTGAGGATAGGGCAGATACAGGAACCAGGGGGGAATCGGGGTGATTCACGGTGGGGTTGGGATAGAGGCCTCTCGCAAGAGAAGCTTCCAGGCCATGTTCCGAAGGGACGTCGCGTCGACTTCCCAGACCCCACCCCCCTCCGAGAAGCTCACCTTCTCCTCAGAAGATATGCCAGACTACGAAGACCCATTCTGCGACGCCCTGGTGATCCAGACAGCGATAGAAAACTTCACGGTCTCTCGGATCCTGGTGGACAACGGGAGCTCGGTGAATGTGATCTTCAAAAAAGCTTTCGACGCGATGGAGGTAGAGAAGAAGAGAGTGCAGGCCTCCGATGGACCACTGTTTGGTTTCTCGGGAGAGCGGAAGGAGGTCGAGGGAGGCGTAGGTCTCCAGGTGACGCTAGGAGGAGTCCCAAGAAACTGCCGGTTCGTCATCGTGGACGCTCCGAGCAGCTATAACGCCATCTTCGGACGACCCCTCATCAGCGCCTTCCGGTGCGTGCCCTCATCGTACCATCAGTGCTTAAAGCTCCATAGTGGAGGAGTCTAGATCCGCGTCCGAGGAGATGCTAAGGTGGCGAGGCAGTGCAACGTGACTGCCGTCAACACCATTTCATGGATGGCAGATGCCGAAAAGATGGATGAAGAGATGGTAAGGCCGAAGGGGCCAGGAGAAGAAGTGGATAAGAGAGAAGTGGGGGGAGAGGGCGATGCCCAGGAGGTCGAATTGATGGAGGTCGCTCGTGAGGAGCAGGAAGTCAAGACAGTGGAGGCGGAAGGAGTCGCAGGGGAAGAGGCCCGGATAGAAGGGCGAAAAGCAAAGGGCCAATGGGAAGAGCCAGCCCTGCTCGAGGCGGCAGAAGAGGTGGTGGAGATGGAGGTCCTCACACAGGAGGGAAGGATGAAAGAGGTGCGGATCAGCGGGGGTCTCGGCCCGGAGGACAGGATGAAGATGTTGGAGTGCATCGAGAAGAACGTGGATGTCTTCGCATGGAGCGCAGCTGATATGCCAGGCATCAAGGCGGACGTGGCTTGCCATCGTCTCAACCTCGATCCGGAAGCCCGTCCCATCCGGCAGAAGAGAAGGACCTTCGCCAGCAAGCTCGAAGGACCCATCCGCGAGGAGGTGGCAAAACTCCTCGAAGCAGGTTTTGTATCGGAGATCCAGTACCCAGGCTGGGTCTCCAACGTCGTAATGGTAAAAAAGGCCGATGGCCGCTGGCGCATGTGTGTGGATTTTTCATTATTAAATAAGGCCTGCCCTAAGGATTGCTACCCCTTGCCTCGGATCGACGCGCTGGTTGACTCAGCCGTCGGTTTTTCTGTGATGAGTTTTTTGGATGCTTTTTCAGGTTATCACCAGATCAGGATGCACCCCCAGACGTCAAAGACGTCTCGTTCATCACCAGGGAGGGATACTACTGCTATAAGATGATGCCCTTCGGGCTGAAAAATGCAGGAGCAACCTACCAGAAGATGATGGACCGGGTGTTTAGGGAGCAAAGGGGAAGGAACCTGGAGGTCTACGTGGATGACCTTATGGTGAAGAGCAAGTGTGTGAGCTCTCACATCCAAGACCTCGAGGAGACCTTCACCACCCTACGCAAGTACAAGATGCGCTTGAACCCCCTGAAGTGTGTGTTCGGGGCCAGTAAGGGGAAATTCCTGGGGCACCTTCTCACCCCTTGGGGGGTAGAACCTAACCCGGACAAGGTTAAGGCCATAATGGAGCTGGGGTCGCCGCGGAACGCCAAGGAAGTTCAGCGCTTGACCGGAAGACTCGCAGGGCTGAGCAGGTTTCTCTCCCGAGCCGGGGAGAAATGCTCCCCCTTCTTCAAAACATTACGAGGTAACCAAAAGTTTGAGTGGACAAAAGAATGCGAAGAGGCCTTCCAGGCCTTGAAGAGCCAACTCACCAAGGATCCACTGCTCCAAAGTCCCAAAGAGGGGGAGGATCTACATCTATATCTCGGGGTCGGGGCGGAGGCCGTAAGCTCCGTCCTGGTTCGGGAGGAAGGCAAGAAGCAGCTGCCAGTCTACTACGTAAGCAGGGTCCTGAGGGAAGCGGAGCTCAGGTACCCAATTTTAGAGAAGTTGGCCTTTGCCCTGGTCATCGCAGCGAGGAAGCTTAGGCCATACTTCCAGGCCCATTCGATCCAAGTAGTGACGGACCATCCACTCCGCCAGATCTTCGAAGGAGTGGAGCACTCGGGAAGACTCGCAAAATGGTCAATCGAGCTAAGTGAATTCAACATTACCTTTGTCCCTCGATTATCTATGAAGGCGCAGGTGGTGGCTGATTTCATGACAGATTTCATGGCCGAGATGAGAGAAGACGGAGCCCCTCGTCACGTTCCATGGAAGCTGCTAGTGGACGGGGCTTCAGGCAAGAATTCTCTCGGAGGAGGGGTGGTGCTGGAGAGTCCCCACGGAGTAAAGATAGAGCAGACACTAGTAATACACTTCCCAATCACCAACAACCAGGCGGAGTATGAGGCTGTAATCGCCGGCCTGCGGTTAGCCCGAGAGCTCGGGGTCCATGACGTGGAGGTCCTCACTGATTCCATGATAATAGCTTCTCAGATAAGGGGAGAGTTCGAAACAAGGGAACCTATGCTCATGAAGTACTTAGCAAAAGTCAAAGGTCTGGTGGGGACGTTCAAAACTTTCTCCATCCGGCATGTCCCTCGAGAGGAGAGCACCCCGGCAGATCGGTTGGCAAAATCTGGTCCTCGAGCCGGAGGAACCCTGACGGACCTATTCCGTCCTTCGATTGAAGAGGGAGAGCTCATGGAAATAGAACAGCGGCCCTCCTGGAAGGATCCCTTCGTCACCTTCCTTGCAACGGGAAAATTTCCGGAAGAAGTTCCGGACCAGAGGCGCTTCCGGTATAAGTCTGCCTACTACGTGCTCCATGAGGGTGACTTGTATCGGAAGACCCTCTCGGGCTTCCTGGCCCGATGCATCTCGGAGGAAGAGGTCCCAAGGATCTTGGAAGAAGTCCACTCCGGCGAGTGCGGCAGCCACTCGGGGAGCAGGATGTTGGAGGCAAGAATAGTGAGGCAGGGGTACTTCTGGCCAACCCTAAGCAAAGACGCGGCAGCCTTCGCCAAGAGATGCCAGAAGTGCCAAATGTTCGCCCCGCTTCAGCTCATGCCAGCTCAGAGGCTGAAGAGTATCACGGCGCCCTGGCCATTCGCCATATGGGGAATGGATCTGGTAGGACCCTTCCCCCAGGCTAGTGGGCAGAGGAGATTTCTCCTAGTCATGATTGACTACTTCACAAAGTGGCTGGAGGTCAAGGCATTGGCTAAGGTCACCTCCCAGGTAATCCGCAACTTCGTATGGGGGGAGATCATTTGTCGACATGGGCTTCCGCAGGCCATAGTCACGGATAATGGACCGCAGTTCGCAAGCGAGGAATTCATCAGCTTCTGTGGCCAGCTGGGTATAGACCTTAGGTTTGCGTCCGTCCACCATCCCAGGAGCAACGGGCAGGTAGAGGCGGCGAACAAGGTCATCGTGAATTTGCTCAAGAAGAAGGTGGAAAATCTCAAGGGCAATTGGGTGGAGCAGCTCCCCTCGGTCCTTTGGGCTTTAAGAACCACCCCCAACACCGCCACGGGAGAGACCCCTTTCAAGCTCTCTCACGGCTGCGAGGCCGTCATCCCCATAGAGTTCGAGGTTATGACACCACGGGTAAAGGTCGCCACAAATGGTGAGGAAGATTGGAGAGCCGAGAACGAGGAGGAGTTGCGGCTCTCCCTCGACCTCATCGAAGAAGCTCGGGATCGAGCAGCCATTCATCAAGAAGAGGTCAAGCGACGGATGGCCAAATACTTTGACAGGCACGTCAGGATCAAGCAGTTCGAGAAGGGAGATCTGGTACTCAAGAAGGTCGACGCGGCTGGGAGATCCGCCGCGGTGGGAAAACTTAACCCCAACTGGGAAGGCCCCTATGTCGTGGAAGAAGCACTAAAGTCTGGGGGGTATCGCCTTCAGAATGTGGAGGGACAACTCCTCAGCCACACATGGAGTGGCTACGACCTTAAACGCTTTTATCCTTAGTACCATGTAATAATGATGTTTTCTTTTGAATGAAAGCATTTTGTTTAAACTATGTGTATGAAAATAATGCTACAGCTCGCAGGAGAGACCCTGGATGTTCCAGAGGTTGGCCCCGAGCAGACCCGCTGTCCAGGCTCTCATCTAGCTGGCAGGTCCGAAGGCTCACTCGGTGGCAGGTTCTATGTTCCAGAGGTTGGCCCCGAGTAGACCCGCTGTCCAGGATCTCATCTAGCTGGCAGGTCCGAAGGCTCACTCGGTGGCAGGTTCTATGTTCCAGAGGTTGGCCCCGAGCAGACCCGCTGTCCAGGCTCTCATCTAGCTGGCAGGTCCGAAGGCTCACTCAGTGGCAGGTTCTATGTTCCAGAGGTTGGCCCCGAGCAGACCCGCTGTCCAGGCTCTCATCTAGCTGGCAGGTCCGAGGCTCACTCGGTGGCAGGTTCTATGTGCAGAGGTTGGCCCCGAGCAGACCCGCTGTCCAGGCTCTCATCTAGCTGGCAGGTCCAAAGGCTCACTCGGTGGCAGGTTCTATGTTCCAGAGGTTCGCCCCGAGCAGACCCGCTGTCCAGGCTCTCATCTAGCTGGCAGGTCTGAAGGCTCACTCGGTGGCAGGTTCTATGTTCAAGAGGTTGGCCCCGAGCAGACCCGCTGTCCAGGCTCTCATCTAGCTGGCAGGTCCGAAGGCTCACTCGGTGGCAGGTTCTATGTTCCAGAGGTTGGCCCCGAGCAGACCCGCTGTCCAGGCTCTCATCTAGCTGGCAGGTCCGAAGGCTCACTCGGTGGCAGGTTCTATGTTCCAGAGGTTGGCCCCGAGCAGACCCGCTGTCCAGGCTCTCATCTAGCTGGCAGGTCCGAAGGCTCACTCGGTGGCAGGTTCTATGTTCCAGAGGTTGGCCCCGAGCAGACCCGCTGTCCAGGCTCTCATCTAGCTGGCAGGTCCGAAGGCTCACTCGGTGGCAGGTTCTATGTTCCAGAGGTTGGCCCCGAGCAGACCCGCTGTCCAGGCTCTCATCTAGCTAGCAGGTCCGAAGGCTCACTCAGTGGCAGGTTCTATGTTCCAGAGGTTGGCCCTGAGCAGACCCGCTGTCCAGGCTCTCATCTAGCTGGCAGGTCCGAAGGCTCACTCGGTGGCAGGTTCTATGTTCCAGATTTTGGCCCCGAGCAGACCCGCTGTCCAGGCTCTCATCTAGCTGGCAGGTCCGAAGGCTCACTCGGTGGCAGGTTCTATGTTCCAGAGGTTCGCCCCGAGCAGACCCGCTGTCCAGGCTCTCATCTAGCTGGCAGGTCCGAAGGCTCACTCAGTGGCAGGTTTTATGTTCCAGATGTTGGCCCCGAGCAGACCCGCTGTCCAGGCTCTCATCTAGCTGGCAGGTCCGAAGGCTCACTCGGTGGCAGGTTCTATGTTCCAGAGGTTGGCCCCGAGCAGACCCGCTGTCAAGGCTCTCATCTAGCTGGCAGGTCTGAAGGCTCACTCGGTGGCAGGTTCTATGTTCCAGAGGTTGGCCCCGAATAGACCCACTGTCCAGGCTCTCATCTAGCTGGCAGGTCCGAAGGCTCACTCGGTGGCAGGTTCTATGTTCCAGAGGTTGTCCCCGAGCAGACCCGCTGTCCAGGCTCTCATCTAGCTGGCAGGTACGAAGGCTCACTCGGTGGCAGGTTCTATGTTCCAGAGGTTGGCCCCGAGCAGACCCGCTGTCCAGGCTCTCATCTAGCTGGCAGGTCCGAAGGCTCACTCGGTGGTAGGTTCTATGTTCCATAGGTTGGCCCCGAGCAGACCCGCTGTCCAGGCTCTCATCTAGCTGGCAGGTCCGAAGGCTCACTCGGTGGCAGGTTCTATGTTCCAGAGGTTGGCCCCGTGCAGACCCGCTGTCCAGGCTCTCAACTAGCTGGCAGGTCCGAAGGCTCACTCGGTGGCAGGTTCTATGTTCCAGAGGTTGGCCCCGAGCAGACCCGCTGTCCAGGCTCTCATCTAGCTGGCAGGTCTGAAGGCTCACTCGGTGGCAGGTTCTATGTTCCAGAGGTTGGCCCCGAGCAGACCCGCTGTCCAGGCTCTCATCTAGCTGGCAGGTCCGAAGGCTCACTCGGTGGCAGGTTCTATGTTCTAGAGGTTGGCCCCGAGCAGACCCGCTGTCCAGGCTCTCATCTAGCTGGCAGGTCCGAAGGCTCACTCGGTGGCAGGTTCTAAGTTCTCAAGAGATGATCTCAAGAGCATTCGCATAGACCACGCGCCGGAGAGAGGATCACACCCCACTCTCTTGACTACTTAAGCGAAACTCCGTGATACGCGAATGGTAAGGTTCACTTGGTAGCGAGAGATCGAAGGGGAACGACCGACCTAAGTCATCTTCGAGCATTCGCGGGGTGGCCAAGACAGTCGCATCACGACCCAGCGTCCTAATGAGCCTAGCGAGGTGTGGCGGCGAATAAGAAGAATCGACGTCCTAATGAGCCTAGTGAGGTGTGGCGGCGAATAAGAAGAATCGGCGTCCTAATGAGCCTAACGAGGTATGGCGGAGATTGAGAAAAAAGCTGAGAATAATGCAAAGTGTAATCAATGAAGTACATCTTTTACAAGCACTCGCCGGTTCAAGATTACAATCAAAAGTATAACCGCAAAAAGAGGAAATACAAAAAGCCCTTCTCAAGGATCAACAGACTTCTCGCTTGAAGATCCGCCGCTCTCGTCAGAGTCTGGAACGAGGGCGTCTTCTCGCGGCTCAATGTGGTCGTCCTCGGGAAAGGGAATTGGGTTGTAAAGCTCAGGGACGACTTGACGAGCGGAAAGGCGTTCGGCCTCCGCCTTCAGGTATCCCGCTCTCCTCAGCACCTGCAGCGCGTGCTTGACGGCATTTTGCGCGTTCTCTTGCATCAGCTGCTCCAACTCGTGGTGGGGATAAAAGTGGCCCCCACTCCCCGGGTCGAGTGCTGACGCACCCGCCTCTCGCAATCGATGGACCTCGGCTTTGGCCAGACAGACTTCATCCTCAAGGCCGGCCACCCGAGCGCGGAGCATCTCAGTGACCATGGTATCCTGAAAATAATAACAAAGGTGGTAAGAATAAAGTTCGTCAATCGGCAACAAGCCATTCGCGAAAGAAGAAAACATACATACCTCTGCGACAGTGCGGTTGGCGAGAAGGGTCTCCGCGGCCGTCAGCTTGGTCCTAAGCTCCATCGCCTCAGTAGAGGCAATGGACCGGGACTCCTCCACCGCCGCCAAGTCCCGCGCCAGTTTGATGCTCCGGCGCGAAGACATGTGCGCGAGCTCGAGCGCCCGCAGCATGGCCCTGGCACTCTCGTGGGCGAGAATCTGGGTCGTCTCGGCATCGTATACTTCGGCGTCTTCTCGGCCGTAGAGGGCATACGCGATGGCGTAAGCCTCCCCGCTAGCAAGATCGCTCTCTATCCACGACGGATGGAGGGTGGAGAGCGAGACACGGTTCGCATTCCTGTCCCACTTGACCAAGGGAGCCCCCGAGGGGTCCATGTACTTCTCGCCGCTGGGGAAGTTCGGATGGTCCCTGGGAAGTGGGGGCGGCGGCAACGACGGTCCCGCGCGAGGGGTTGTCTCTCCTGGCGCACTCGTCCCCAGTGCTTGGATCTGAGCACTCGCCGCGAGGGTCTCGCCCAGGACCCCCTTCCCCTTGGCGGAAGGAGGGTTTTTGGATTTCTTGGAGGTGGAAGGGGTCGGCGCCGCTGGCTTGCGCTTCTTTCCGCCAGGCTTGGAGGAAGAAGGTTCCTCCCGGCAGGCATCCGGAGCGGCCTGTGCGAGAGAGAGGGTAGATCCGGAAGGACGCGGCGGATGGAGAGGGAAATGGCGCACACCTGCATAATATAAAAAACGGTTCTAGCGGATGATGTAAAAATTACAAAGCGAAAGCGAATGAAGTCTCGAACACTTACCCTCGCCCTGCGGAATAGGTGGAAGCGAGTTGACATTTCGCCGGAGATGGACGAGATCCATCCCGTGCTCCAGGATGCATTGGTGGAGTTTGGCCTCGTGCCCCCCTAGGGTCGGGGGGGCGGAAGGTTGACTCCTCCTCCTGCACCGGCGCGAGAAGAGTGTTCCCCAGGTTCCCGCTTACGAAAATAAAGCGGCGAACCCAGTCATGGTTCTTGTTCGGGAGCCCGTAGTGCTTTAGGGGGCTCTGTCCCGAGAAGAACGAGATACCATGGGTGCAGCGGAAGGTATAGAGCTTGCGGAAGACGGGCAGCGAGAACTCGATCCCCTCTTCTCGCAGGTAGCTCGCGTACCCGACCAGCATAGCGATGGAGTTGGGGTTGAGCTGGCCGGGCACGACCCCATAGTATCTGAAGGTCTGGTGGAGTTCCGGCCAGATTGGGAGGCGAAACCCCACCTCGAAGTGCTCTAGCGGGATCGCGAGAGCACAAGGCGAGAGGGAATTCAGGAGCTCATCCGGCCTGGGCTTTCGCGCCTCGAAACCCGGCGGGACGTAGTCGGCGACGGCAGTCAGGTAGGCCTCCTCAGAGAGGTCACAGGAATCAAAGACGTGGTTGGCGAATGCGCTGGCGCACTTGGCTCTGCCTTCCGCGTCGCCACCCATTTTTGCGAGTGAAGAAGAAAAGAGGAGCAACAGATAAGGAAGAAGCGCGAGTGCTAGCGCAGGGAAAGAAAGCGGATGGTTAGGTATTTAATACGGTGGTTGAAAGAGCTATTTATAGAGGGACTAAACGGCGTTTGGACTTTCGAGACCTCGGGTGTGCGGATAGCCATCGCGCTCTCCCGACACCTCGAAGCCCGAGCCGGTCCCTCTCGCCCATTAATGGCAAATGCCCTATGTCTATTCATTCCGCGGCTACGCAACGAAGTTGGAAGAGCATCTGGCTATAAGTTATCACTCGGCAAAACCCAAGCAGAGTTATGAGATACGAAAAATGAATAAAGAAGCATTCGCAAAGCATAGAAAAATTATTACAGATAAAAACAACGTTCAGCATTCGCAGCATAATGTAAGAAAAGAAAACAACAAGAGGGATGGACGTTGGGTAGGTCAGATCTCCTCCCAGATCCACCGACCTCGCTTTCGCGACCCAGCTTCCATGGGCACTCGCGGGCGGTAGTACGCGAGCATACTGGTGATTTCTTGGGAAGCAAGGTGGAGTTGGTCCCGGGCTCGCGCGGCATGCCTTGCGGGAGACAACTCCCCTCCTTCACCCCCCAGCCGCTCCACCGCCGCGAGAAGATGCGAGTGACTTCGTCGAAGGTCCTTCAGCTCCCGTGTGACTCCCAGCCGCACCTCATCCACCTGACCGGCGACGTTTCGCTGGATATGGATAAGCTTCCCCAGGACCTCCGAGATCCGATCCTTCAGGGTCGCGTGATCCGAGGAATCACCCAGGAAGTCAGCGAGATCCCCAGGGGAAGGGAGAGGCGAGAGCATTCCCTCTCCCCCCTCGTAGTAGGAGTCAAAGGGGGGGCTTCTCGATAGCCTGCGGAATCACAACTAGGATTAGCGGTGATAAAGTATGCGAGTGCAATAGTGGCGGGTGAGTGAACTGACCTGGGATGGGATTCGGGTGACCCGGAGGACGAGACGAATGGGGGTGCATCCCAAACAGCCAGGCGGGAGGTAAGAACTTTCCCTTTCCTGGACGGTAAGGCTGTGAAGAAGGGGACGGAGCCTCCGCACGGTCATCAGCACAGAGATGCTGATCCAGCTCTCGCTCAGGGGAGACCCTCCGTTCATTCGCGGTGACAGAAAGGTTCACCTCAGGGAGACTGGGAGGAATGGAGTCCCGCAGCGGGACGCAAGTGTTGAGGGCTGCGAAAAGATGGTGGTTAGTAGCCGACAACATAAAAGGAAGTAGCGAGAAGGTTCACAACTCACGGGATTGGGGTACAGTCTCCCCAGGAGGAGGCGGAGGAGCAAGATCCGAATCGGGAGGAGGTACCTCGTCCGCGGGAGGTGGCACCACCGCACTGCTTAAAACGGCCCCATGGCCGTCCTCAGGTACCAAAGCCCCCTGCGAATGGTCGGAATAAGCGCAGGATAAGGGACAGGAACTAAATGGAGACAGGAAGAATCCTCATACCAGCACCGCAGGGTCTGGAAGGGCATCCGCCAGCGTATTCGCCGGTGGAGTATCCGCCGGAGACTCCGAAGCAGTCTCGCCTCTCTGATGATTCAGCCGAATCGTCTTGGCTCGACGCGAGACATAGGGGGCGCTCGGATCCCGTTTAGACATTAGCCAGGGAGCAAATTTGGATGCCCTGGGGGCAGTCGCAGCTTGGGCCGCAGCTAGGCGGTCGATCATCTCTCGCGAGAGGGGTTTCGCAGAAGGTTTGTGGAAAGACATTGGGAAGTGGAGGAACTCCGAGCCGAGATGAGAGAGTGGTCCAGGAAAACCTGACATGAGGGTATATATATAAGGTGGCGGTGGGACCCACGGAATCTTATGGATCCAGTCAGCAGGCACTCACCGAATACAGGGTTGGACTGTTCTTTACGATCGTAGGAACCGCTCGTAAAGAGCGGGGATTGTGTACAACCCGTATTCGCCGAGTGGGCCCCCCCAGCCAACTGGAGAAACCTGGGTCGTCCGGATCATTCGCCGGGTCACTCGCCCAGGCTAAGGAAGGTAAAAATGCCCCCGGGTTGGAGGGGGTAAGCTATAGGAGAGAAGACGCTAGGCGAGTGGTGCCCTCACGGACCACTCGCCCAGAAGCGAGGGCATTCGCCCAGCCAGGGGACCACTCGCCCAGAAGCGAGGGCATTCGCCCAGCCAGGCGGGTGCTCACCGAATGGTGCCCTCACGGACCATTCGCCCAAAGGGCTGTGAGGGGAAGATGACCAGGATACCCCTGGTGGGCTGCAAATAGCCCTTCGGAACAGCGGAGTTAGGCTGTTAGCAGACCAATTTGGGGTGCGGTTAGTAAAATTAAAAGGCGGATTCAGGCTATTAACAGACCAGCCTAGGAAAACTATAAATAGACCCTTAAGGGCACCTTGGAGGAGATCCGATTTTAGAGAATCCTCTCCTCTAGGCTAGTTTTGGTGGGCAGCTAGTGCCCTCCAAGGTGCCCGGTTGAGCTTTGGTTTAGGAGGGGAAGCTCTCTAAGATCTTCCGGGTGTGTGGCGGGACCTCCTCGCTTCAGCCTTGGGTCTATTCCGTTTCCAGCATCCACCGTCAGGAGAGTCTAGTGAGGGAGAAATAAGCATCGGCTACACCCCCAGTGGGTCCGAACTCAAGAGACCAGTTGCTGGTTTCAACACTAGGCCTCCTCCATCATCCAAGGGCTTCATGGAAGAGATTCTACACTCATCTTCATCGCCAAGGAAGGAGTTCCTCGCATCGGACGTGGTCGGATTGTAAAACGCTGGAGAAGACAGGTCCATTGGGAGGTGTGACAGCCCTCCTCTACCCCGGACGCAGTTGGGACCGAGCTAGGACGTGGATTGACAACTCGACGATTCCTACCGTGAATCTACAATGAGACTCCGGATTCGGTCGTATCTCTTGCCTCTTTCTTCTACTTGTGTGGATTTATTTGTTTGTAATCTCTATATTTAGATGATGACACTATGAATCTTATTTATTAATGTTTATTTCATGTTTATGGAATCATATTATTCAAATGTGTGAATGAGGTGTGCCGCCATCCATTTTCCACTCCACCACCGTGTCCGGTGCCGCACTAGCAATTGCTAGTGGCGTGCTTGTTGAAGAGGTGCTTACGACCCTCACTCTGTTAGCCTACTCGTCCATCCGCCTACCGAAGCGTGGCATCGCGGCCCGTGTAATCCACTCGCCCTTCGAAGCAGCGCGCTCAAGGCCTGCATAGTTCGATTCCGTCTACCTACTCGTCCATCCTCCCTTGCGACGCAGCGCGTTCAAGGCCTGCCTAGTCTCCATTCCTCCAAGCGAAGCATTGCATAGCGGCATTGCATAGGAGTAGTTGTAATATTTTATTTTATTATTCGCAAACCAAATCCCCCATTTCCGCATCCATCCGCTCGAAAGGACTTCAATCTCAAGTCCTTCCTCGATAATAAACTCCACCTTACTGTGTTCCTTTGAGATTCGATACTCGGGGATTACTCCTCGTTTTATATTACTTGAACGATCGGTACACTGCCGTTTCGTGTCGCAGTCGAGCTACCGCCTATTGCGGTGTGTGAGATTCGCGCCATCAGCGCACAGAAGTAGCTTCAGGTGATGGCTCTTCATGGTGCTCTGAATAATGATCTATCTTGCATTTTGTGCAAACAGAGGGGGCACGACGTTAGTCATTGTTGGTCAAAGGATAAGGTCTGTTACAAGTTTGCACAGAAGGGACATGTGAAATTCCGGGTCCGCAGTTCCAGTTGGTCGGCCAGCAGCTTGCTCTCACAGCTCCGCACCGCCTCCGCCTTAGCAGCGGCAGTTGGATCACGAAAAGGCCAAGCTAAATGCAGTGGCGAAGGAGGAAGCGCAGTGCTCAACCTAGGTCAAATCAGGTTTGTCTTCGCTCTTCTTGTAGACCAAACTTTCTGTTGAAACTTAGACATTATATCTTTGATATATCTCTTATTCACAATGATTGGGTATGTGAGTTTATGGTCCGAGATTGTTGGGCACGTGTCCTCTTTGATTCGGGTTCCACTCATTCCTTCATGGCTAGGAAGTTTGTAGATCATCATTGCTGGGCTATCGAGCGAGATAATGACCCGCTTTGCGTTATGTTTCCTTCCAGTGAGTTGGTGGTGGCGGACAAGCGTATTGTGCAGTGTCCGATTCTTTTGGAAGGATTCTTGGCCTATGCATTCTGGGAAAGGATCGGTTAGCCTGATATGACACGGTTATCCAGTGCAGGGATAAGCATTTGGATTTTCTGATGGATGATGGCCAGCCTATGAGTGTGTTTGGCTTTCCGCATCAAACTTCCTCGGTTATGTTTGTCGTTAGTGATCAGGCTTTTTGGAAGTTTGGTGGTTTCGCTTGTTTTGTTTCTATTTTGTGTGCGGCATGTGGATCGTCGCCTTGTGTCGAGGACATACCAGTGGTGAGAGAATACCCGGATGTGTTTCCCGATTGTCTTTCTGGTCTTCCCCCTGAGCAGGAGATAGAGTTCGTGATAGATCTGGAGCCTAGAACTTATCCTATTGTAAAGGCACCTTATCGTTTGGATCCGCGTGAGTTGGAGGAGCTGCGTGCTCAGTTGGACAAGTTGTTGCAGTTTGGTTTAGTTAGGCCAAGTACGTCGCCTTGGGGTGCGCCAGTTCTGTTTGTGAAGAAGAAGGATGGTTCGATGCGGTTATGTATTGATTACCGAGAATTGAACAAGATGACAACCAAGAACAGATATCCGTTGCCACGGATTGATGATATGTTCGATAGTTGCAGGGTAGCTGCATATTTTCCAAGATTGATCTTTGGTCCGGTTTTCATTAGTTGAGGAATCGAGAGTCTGATGTTCCGCGGACTTCTTTTCCATACGCGTTACGGGCATTTTGAATTCTTGGTGATGTCGTTTGGGCTGTCGAATGCACCCTCTGCTTTTATGGATTCGATGAACAGAGTATTTTGAGACTATCTGGACTAGTTCGTGGTGGTTTTTTTAGAGGATGTGCTAGTCTATTCATCAAGTGAAGAGGAGCATGCTCAGCATTTGCACTTGGTGTTGTCGAACCTGAGAGCACACAAGTTGTACGCCAAGTTGAGTAAATGCGAGTTTTGTCTTTCGTAAGTTTCCTTCTTGGGTCACGTGTTGGGCAAGGATGGTATTTTTGTGGACCCAGCAAAGGTTGCAGCTGTTTTGGATTGGAAAAGACCGACAATGCCTAAGGAAATCAAGAGTTTCTTAGGGTTGGCAGGCTATTATCGAAGGTTTGTGGAAGGATTCTCAAGAATTTCTACGCCTCTGACTAGGTTGAGGCAGAAAGGAGCAACCATTAATTGGAGCGAGCAATGCAAGGCGACTTTTCAGGAGCTAAAGAAGAGATTGTGTTCTGCCCCAGTTTTGGCTCTTCCTGTTGAGGAAGTGGATTATCAAGTTTATGTTGATGCTTCACGGATAGGCCTTGGTTGCGTTATCATGCAAGAAGGCAAGGTGATTGCGTATGGGTCGAGACAGCTAAAATTTCAAGAAAGGAACTACCCTACGCATGATTTGGAGTTCGCTGCGGTCATTTATGCATTAAAGCTGTGGAGAGATTTTTTGTACGAGGTGCCGTGCAAGATCTACTCAGATCATAAGAGTTGGATTTATGTGTTTTCTCAGAAAGAATTGAATTTGCGCGAGCGCCGGTGGATGGAGTATGTTGCAGACTATAATGTGGATATTGTATATCACCCTGGCAAGGCAAATGTAGTGGAGGATGCCTTAAGTAGAAAGTCTATTTTGCTTTCATCGTCTCTGTGCAGTCGCTAGTGGAGGAGTTTCGTTTGATGGGCATAGTGGTGAAGTCCAAAGATGAACCGTCTAGTATGGAAGTTGAAGAACCCTCCTGGATTGCGCTGGCGATCTAGG
The DNA here is from genome assembly GCA_033032865.1 of Dactylorhiza incarnata. NCBI lineage: Eukaryota > Viridiplantae > Streptophyta > Magnoliopsida > Asparagales > Orchidaceae > Dactylorhiza > Dactylorhiza incarnata. Next base: position 2,511,828 of record JAWHQI010000354.1, on the reverse strand, counting down.
TTGCATCAGAAGGATGATCCAGATTTGCAGCGCCTCCGTGGTAGAGCCGAGAAATATGAGTTGCCGGATTTCTCGATCGATGAGGAGGGGTACCTTGAAGTACCGTGGTAGGTTTTGTATTCCCACTGTGGAAGAGATTAGAGCGAAGATTTGCGAGGAAGCTCATGATTCCAGTCTTGCATATCATATTGGTTCCACAAAGATGTACCACGATTTGAAGCAAATCATCTAGTGGTCAGGTATGAAGAATGATATTGCGAGGTTTGCGTCGAAGTGTTATACTTGTCAGCGCGTCAAGGTAGATCATAAAAGACCCAGAGGCAAGTTGACGCCGTTAGATATTCTGAAGTGGAAATGGAAAGTATCTTAATGGATTTCATTACTGGCTTACCGAGATCCCCTCGCGGTCATGATTCGGTGTGGGTGATTGTGGATAGATTGACCAAGTTTGCTAATTTTGTGTCGTACAAGATTGGTTATTCTATGGTGAAGATTGCATCGCTGTATGTGCAAGATGTTTTTAGATTGCACGGTGTACCCATGAGCATTGTGTCTGATCGAGATTCCAGGTGTACATCCCACTTTTGGTAGAGTTTGCATGGAGCTTTGGGCACCAAACTTCGGTATTCTACCGCATATCATCCGCAGATGAATGTGCAGGAAGAATGGGTAAATCAGATTGTAGAGGATATGATCAGGTGCTATATTTATGAGCATAGAGGAGCTTGGGATGAACGCCTTGGGATTATGGAGTTTGCATACAATAACAGTTATCAGGAGAGCTTGCAGATGGCTCCTTTTGAAGCTCTATATGGGAGACGATGTCAGACTCCCCTATTTTGTGCTAAAGTGGGCGAGAAGGCGGTTTTGGGTCCAGAGGCCTTGGAAGAAATTAGCGTTGCTGTAATGCATAGCCGCGAGAAACTTCGAGTAGCTCAGGAGCGTTATGAAAAGTACGCCAATCGGCGAAGGAGATCGATTTAGTTTTTGCAATTGAGGACTCGGTGTTCTTAAAGGTTTCTTCGATGGACAGTGTTAAAAGGTTTGGGAAGAGCCATAAGCTAGATCCTAGGTATGTGGGACCTTTTCAGATCGTGGAACGCGTCGGAGTTTCTGCTTATAGGTTGTTGCTGCCTGCCTCCTTCCCTGTTGTTCACGATGTGTTTAATGTGAGCCAGTTGCGGAAGTGTATTCTTAGTGATCGTCATGTCCTGGAACCCGTGCCTGAGTTGCAGCCAAATCTGTCCAATATGGAGCAGCCTGTTCGTATCTTGGAGAAGCAAGATCAGGTTTTGCGGCGGAAGATGATTCCTATGGTGAAGGTTATCTAGAGCAATCAAGATGTTTGAGGCGCAACTTGGGAGCTGGAATCAGTGATGAGGGAGTCTTATCCTCATATATTCGTCTAGAGTATACCGGCAGGATTTCCCCTTCTGTGCTTTCCATTTATGCTTAATATTTTAAACTTTCGGGCCGAAACTTCTTGGTAGGAGGAGTGGCTATAACGCCCCGACAATTTTTAATAGATTATTTGAAATGAAAATAATAATAATTATTTTAGATCGAATGTTTAATTCAAAGTGTTGATGTCAGGGCGTTACCGTTTCAGTCTCGTTGTTAAGATCCGACGAGTTTAATAGGTTAAAGATATGTATATACATACAGTATATATATATATATTTAAAATCCACTAACATCTATATAAAATCTTCTTGGCAGCTAGTTGTATGACTTGTTGTCTAGCTTATGTAGAAAATAAAAGCTACATCATAGTTCTTCTTCCCGAGGAAAACACCAACATTTTTTCTTTAGCGAGAGAAAAAGAGAGGAAGAGGGAGAAAGCTAGGGTTCGGTTGGAGAGGGAGTTTCAGAAAGTCGATCTGGTCACCGGAGTGAGGGATCAGAAGGTCGTCATCAAGATCGTCATAATCCGATTAATCTCCGTTTGAAATTGAGGCAAGTGCAGTTTTTATGATCTTGATCTTAACCTTTTTCTTTCCTAGGTAAGGGTTTATTGTGTCTTGTTGTCAAAAGTTTCTTAACTTTTTGAGAAATTTCACATTTCTAGAAAATCTGTATATTATTCTGAGTTTAGCTTCAAGTAAACTCTATAATCTGGTTTAAATTCCCTTATGCTCTAATTTTTTTTGCTGTTGATCTTCCTGTAAGTAAATTTTAGGAAGAAGGGTGCGGCTGATTCTGCTCTTACAGGATGATTTTGTTGTCTGAATTCTGTCTAAGTCTTAATCGATGAAGGATCCCGTCGATCAGCGGGACCTCCCGTTGATCGACGGGACCTCCCGTTGATCGACGGGACCTCCCGTCAATCGACGGGACCTCCCGTCAATCGACGGGACCTCCCGTCAATCGACGGGACTGCCCGTCGATCGACGGCAGCAGCGGGGAAAATTTTCTGTCCCGTGCCGTTAAGTAAGAATCGCTGGCTATTCCCGTCGATCGACAGGACCATGAGACCGTCCCGCCGATCGGCAGCTTTAGATGGGGAAAAGATGTTCCCCATATCGACGGGATGTCCCATCGATCAACTGGACCTCTCGTCGATCGGCGCGACCGTCCCACCGATCGGCGTGGCCGTCCCGCTGATCGGCGCGACCGTCCCACCGATTGGTGGGTTCAGCTGGGGGACTATGCTTCTCCGGGCGTCTAAGTTAGAATCGATGGGCCTTCCTGTCGATCGACGGGAGCACCCATCAATTTTCTTTCCTTAGAGCAGTTATGCTCTAATGTGTGCTTTTTGTTGGGTTTTAGGCCTAGTGATGAGGTATTTACTCATTTTTGGGTCCTTCTGGTCGTAGAGTGGGAAAGATTCCCTTGAATCCTCGTATATTATTGTAAACTCTTTCAGTATTGTACTGACTTGTCCAATTGTTTGGAAGTATTAGTTTGGTTTATTCTACGGTAAGGTCTACCTTATGAATCTTTTATCTTGGCCTGGTTTGCTACCTTTAGACATTGCCTAAGCAAGTATAATGCTAATTTATGTATGGATTTACTTGAACCGGAATGATGGGTAAGGGAACAAAGAGATCCTCCATCTCAGATATTTTATTAATGGTAGGTTGGACAGTGAGACCACCTCCATCTTTTATTAATGGTAGGTTGGACAGTGAGACCACCTCCATCTTTTATTAATGGTAGGTTGGACTGTGAGACCACCTCCATCTTTATTAATGGTAGGTTGGACAATGAGACCACCACCATCTTTTTTTAAGGGTAGTTGGACAGTGATACCACCACCCTCTTTACTTGATGCCCCCGTTTATGGGCTTATTTTTCGGTAAACTTGTGTACTTGTTCAAGCTGCTTATGCTAATTCTATGCTTACTCTTGGCTAATTGTCAGTCCTGTTGCTTCATAGCTTTCTTTCCTACTTTTTATTGTTACTTGCTCCCTTTTGCGCTGTCCGGTCCCCGGTAGAGGATCTTCCTAGTGAGGAGCAGTCCTTGATGTTTTGCTTTCCTGCTATCACCTTGTGGACATCTTTGGCCGGCGGATCATCATCATCATCATCTTCCGCCACTATCCCATGATCACCAAGTGCGCCATGGACGTCATCTTCATCACCAAGTTGTCTGTCGTGGTGCTCGTCGCCATCACAAAGAGTTGGTGGATCAGGGAGAAAGAAATGCTTTCAGAGGGTTTCTCATGGGAGTAGTTTAAGGGAAGACTGTTGAAGAAATTCTTGCCTACAGTTGAGCAAAATCGCCTAATGAACAACTTCTTGCATTTGAAGCAAAGGTGTCACACCGTGGCTCGGTAAGCTCGAGTTAACGAGGCGGGAACAGTAAATGTGAGGTAAGGATCTTTTTGTGGTTACACATTTCTTGAGCGAACTCAACAAAACCAACACATTTTATTTATATAAAAGTTTACATGTATATCAACAGATTTGATATAACATTTTCATTTACATAGTTAACTCAAAACATAGTAGTCATCCTCACAGCCCATTGGCACCCATATCAGCATTGGTACCTAAAAATATAAGTAGGCTGGTGAGCATTCTGACTTATCCTGAAAGAATAACACAACATATATATGTATGCACATGTTTTAAGCAAAATGCAAGTACAACAGAAGAGTAGCACATCACTAGATATTCATTTAATTTGTTTGTAAAACCCATTTATTTTTATATCGAATATATTTGATTTACTAGTTAGCACTTACAGTACGCCAGTCGGCCAAACCGGAGGGCTCATTCACTTGCAGGCGGTACGCCACACAATATAGATTTTGTTAAAATTTTTGATTTGAATCGTTTAGGAGTAAGCATGAGTTGCATCAACTGAGTTAAAGCTAAACAACCACAATGCCACGTAGAAACACAAGAAACTTTATTGAAACACAATCTTCATTTACATTGCGAGGCATACATGGCGAGACATGATTCATCAGAATCACGGAGATGAGAAGAACAAAACACACCAAAACAAATCTGGCGGCTATACAAGCTGAGACCGCACAGACCGCTCGACTCTAGAAGTCGCTCGACTTGACCTGAGATCGCACGAACAGAAACCGGACAGACTGCCAGCACTGCAAGACCGCACCTCAGACCGCACGAACTAGAACTTTCTTGGAACAAAGAACTGAAGCTGTCGCCAGACCGCAACTCAGATCGCCTAACCGCTGAAGGTCGCCTGATCGCTGAGCTCGCTGCGAATAGCACAAGAATGAACATAAACCAATTCGCAGACTGACCGCTGTCGAACTGTTTATTCAAGCCGCTGGGAATCACCAAGGAAGAAGACCGCAACCTGCTGATCGCAAACATTTCTCGTTAGGAATTACGGGCCCTGCACCTCTATTTATAGGCGGGTAGACGGATGTCGTCACCGCGCAGGAGAGATACAATCACCACCCATCAGATCGCCAGCGGTCTCATAAGGCAGACTGCGCGATCAAACCACTTGGACGATCATCCGACCAAGACACAGATCAGCAGACAAGATCGCGTACAGGCCGTGCGAATACGAGACCGCTCACAAGTCGCGCGATCACAAAGGTACTCCTTCCTTAGACCACCAGGAGCAAACTAGGAACCATCTGGCCGACTTAGAACAAGTCGCCAGATCGCCAAACACAAACCGCCTGGACAGGCGGTCACACATAGGAACAGACCGCCCGGTCTTCCAACAAGGAAGACAAGCCAACCAGCACACCAGCTCGGGAATAGACCGCAGTGAACAAGAACAAACCGGCCAACCAGCAGACCGCCAGAACAGATCGGCAGAGCCAGACCGGCAGATAACATACACAAGCCGCGCGGTCTCGGCGGTCTCACAAACCAGACCGCCCAGTCAACAATTCACTTCAAAATTTCAACACTCCCCCTTGAAGTGGGAAGTGGAGACGAGCCCGAGTAAACTCCGCAACTGTGTAAACGGTCCCTTCACCAGCGGCTTTGTGAAGATATCTGCGACATTGTCCGCACTCCGAACATGCTCGACCATAAGAGATCCTCCCAACACCTTTTCAGGAATGAAATGTTGCTCAATCTCAATATGATTGGTCCTCGCGTGACAGATTGGATTATTAACTAGCTTGAGAGCACTCTCATTGTCCCCGCGTAGCATAGTGGGACCTCGATCCTCCTCATGAACGTCCTCCACCAACCTCCTGAGCCAAATGTCTTCCTGAGCTGCCAAGGCCGAAGCCTTGTATTCCGCTTATGTGGTAGATACGGATACCGAGTCCTGCTTTTTGCAGCACCAAGAGATAGCTGTGGGGCCCGTCATAAAGACATAACCAGACGTTGATCTCTGATCATCCACGTCTCCACCGTAGTCAGCACCCATGTATCCATGCAACTCCAAGCTTGACCCTCTCCAAAATAGGAGACCCAAATCATATGTCGACTCACATATTTCAGAATCCCTTTTGCCGCTAGAAGATGAGGCTTCCGTGGCTCCGCCATGTACCGACTCACTTTGCCAACTGCATAAGCAATATCAGGCCTCGTGATGGTCAAGTAAATCAAGCTCCCAACCAGAGCTCGGAACACCAACGGATCAGATAAAACTCTTCACTCATCCTTCCGAAGTTTATGATGCTGTTCCAGAGGTATAGAGCTGTTCTTCCCTTCTTCCATGCCAAATCGTTGAACGATCCGCTCCGCATATCCTTCCTGAGAAATGAGCACTCCGCTCTCCCGCCTCTGGACCTCGAGTCCAAGGAAATGGTGAAGCTCCCCCAGATCCTTCATCTCGAACCTGATAGCAAGCTCAGCTCTCAGCCTTTCTACTGCCTCCTTCGAGTTCCCGGTGACAATCATGTCATCCACAAACAGCAGCACAATAACCCGTAGCGCCCCCTCCTTCTTGACGAACAAGCTGGAATCAGAGTCTGAAGCAAAGAACCCGCAGAATAAGAGATACTCCGCGATCTTCCCATACCCGCAAAATAATAGAAAACCGGTGATCTAACATTGTTCGTGTATTTTTATGCACGGGCAGTTGCCCGTGCGCGAACGAAACGCACGATCGTCTGATTCGACTGATTTTTAGCCAATCTGAATCTGTTCGTGTGTTCTTACGTACGGGCGGATTCGCCCGTGCGTGAGTAAAATGCACGGGCGCTGCTGCTTCTTCCTCAAGCCAGTTTATTCGTTAAATAACGCATGGGCAACGCACAGTCGTGCGTTCACCCGTGCATGACTAAATTTATGACCTTTTAGTATTTAAGGCAGGAAATCTGCTGGAAAAGGAGCCCCCCGTGGGAAAAGCTTCAGAAGACCGACATTTTCGCTTAGTTCGCCGCTCCATCACCGTTTGACCTAGGAGGAGCTCCGGTGACCTTTGGCTTGCAAATCTTCCGCCAAAGCTCCCTCCTTGGCCTCCTCCATCATCTTTGAGCTCAAGAACGCCATTGTTGGAGAGCTTCCGCTGCATTCAAGGTGTCAAACAAGAGTTACCTCGAGCTAGACCACGAAGAAGATCGGTAAAAGTAGTGGAAGGTGACAGCTCCTCCGGACCCCGGACGCAACTGAAGACCGAGCACGGACGAGGCTTGACAACCCTACGATTCCATTCGAAAATCTTCAGCATAGTCTTCGAGGTTCAGTTTCCTCTTTTCCACTTCTATTTGCTTTAGAGTTTTTCTTGTATGTGTTTGTTATTGTGGATGATGTTCATAAACTCTGTGTTTTAGTTAATATGATTTCATGTTTGTGAGATCTTGTGTGGTTTATGAGATTTGAGGAGCGCCGTAGTCCCCCATCCACTCCACCGCTTTGTAGTGCTCTGCACTAGCAATTGCTAGTTGCGTCTTTCGCGACGAGGTGCCTACGACCCTCATCCGCCAGCCTTCTCGTTCACCCGCTCACCGAAGCACGACATCGCGGCCTGCACCCCATTCCAACAAGCGGAGCTCTAGGCCCGCATTTTTTATCTCTGTTGCTGACTTGGGAAAACCACCATCAAAACCATTTTTTTATTAAGTGTTTAAGAACCTATATAAGCATTTTCCCTAACAAGGATTCATACAACCCAACTTACAGTCCTCTGAGAACGATATTCGGGGGAGACTCTCCCAATTTTATTACTTGTACGACTGGTGCACATGTCATAATCGCATCAACGCCAAGGGAGGGGTTGAGATTCTCCTTAGATGATTGGTTGACCGTGGCGAATGGGTCCAGCGAGGAGGATCCATCAGCGAGGTATTGCTAAGAATGAGACCCTCATCTTCCAAGGAGGAGTTACACCCACAGCATAAGTTTGCAGTAAAGAATATTCCATTAATGGATCGCCAAATGATAGGACCGTGATCATCTCAGTGGGAGAGAGTCCACTAGAGGGGATGACTTTAGTAGTATCGCCAGGAGAGGGAGATGCACAAATGCATCAAGCTAGCATGGACACGAAATAGGAGTCACTTGCCACAAAGAAATATCTCTACATGATGAGTCGAGTTCAACATGGGTTTGAGCTCCGGGATCACTGGGTGGGGTCTCTATAGAGTACCTACCCGAAGGGGTAGTGATGTGGTAGTCATTGATGGTAATATCGTCGTAGGACCTGAAGCCAGACTGATCCAAGGCCTAGCAAGCAAGGGCGAGGTTAGTCAAGATATCCATTAAAATCGCTAAGAAAAGATAATCACGCCTGATTACCTCTTGGATGCACTACATAGTGGTTGGCTCGTGACTTTTAGCGGGCTCGCCTCCGTCAGTGGAGCGCCCACCAACACCTTGATCTTCGTCGACAGTCGGCAAGGCAGAAGTTCCTTTTCTTTTTTTCCCTTCTTTCTTCTCATGTTTCTTATCAGGGCGAGAGAGACGACTTTTGAGGGTGACGAGGAGAAAAGTAGACTTCGCAGCTATATTAGGCAACTTGGATTCCATCTCCCCATCTATCAGTCGATGTTAATGTTATGCGGCCCACCCCCTATTTATATTGATGGAGAACTCCCAGCCTGTCAGCTAGCATGAACATCTCGAAAAGTGCAGCTCGCTGAATAAGGGTTGGACATTTCTTTCCGAGCTCTAAGCGAGTCGCAAAGAGAGGGGATTGTGTATAACCAGAATTCGTTGAGGGAATGTAAATTCCAATTATAAGCTCATAATAGTAAGAAGTTTATAGTGAACCCAGAGGAATATCATCATCGAAGATATGCGGAGGAGTTCCTTCCGAGCTAGATCGAGCAAGGTCCATAGGCGAGGTCCTTCTGAGCTTTCACAAGCAAGGCCCTTCTGAGCTCGCTTGAAGAAGGCTTATAGGCGAGGTCTTCTAAGAGCGAATGTGCGAGGCCCCAGCCAGCTCGCTAATAAGCTCGCATGGCCAATAATAGACTCGCGAGATCATTCAAGAATCCTCAATCACCTCGCTAAAAGCCGACAACATGACCACTCCCCCCCCCCCCCCCCCCCTCCAAGATTCCTCATTCGCCGAGCTTTTGCTTTCCTTGTTCCTAGCACAGTCTTGGTTTAAGAGAGGAAGTTCCTATATACTTCTAGGTGTGTGCCGGGACCTCCTCGATGCAGCTCATGAGTCTTGTTTGTTGGACATATGTGTCACATCCTTTTGTTTGAGAATAACAAATCCCAAATTGTATTTGATCTTGCTTGTCGTGTGTTTATATTGTGCAGGAACTATAGGTGCAATACTCCATAGGTAGAAAGCATCTTGGAACAAATAAACTGAGCTGAAGCACTACCGCCTGCGCTAGGGGTTAACGCAGGCGCTAGCGCTACTGCCAGTGCTAGCGCTACAGCCTAGCGCTAGTTCAAGTTCGTGCGCTCAACGCCATGCCACCGATGGTTTCGCAACCACTCTACATGAACACTACCGCAGGTGAAAGGAGCTACCGCAGGCGCTAGCGACAAAGTTTATAAATTGATGGCTGCTCTCTCATTTTGCTTTGAGCTTCCAGAGAGATTACTTATGCCAAATTTCCAGAGCTGCTACTCTGCCGAAAGTTCATCTCCTCCTCAAAGCCAAAGAAGATTTCTGTAGAAGGAAGCCCCCACGCTGCATCTGAAGAACGGTCGCTTCAACCTCGCTTATGCTACAGTGATCCTTCATCCTCAACTTCAAAAATCCCATAGAGGGTGTAAGACCCTTTTTTTTCTTTCAAAACCCCGGTTCTTATGCGTAGAACCGCAGCTTTGCGGTGACACCCTCACTCGGGAAGGTCGCCACTACAAAATGCCGATCCTGTCGGCCATATCGATCGCAGATGAAGAAAAGTATATTTGAACATATAGAAAAGCTCGAGTCCACATCACAGGAAATATATAAACCATAAATGGTAAATGTCCACAGAGAGTAACTGAAATAAAAAGATAACAATAATAAAGGGTTCTTGCTCTGTACATCATATCCTCACTACAAGGTCACTCGCGGAAGCTAACTACCAATCACTCACTGATCTTGAATCTGGTGATCCTGTACTAGACTGGCCCGCCTTCGTCTGCACCGGCCTATAGTGCTGCAGCATCTCCTCGGTCCCCTAAAATGATATGGTCCACTGACCGTTAGTCAAAAAGACTAAGCCTTATGTTCCCCACCCCTCCCCCAATGGCGCTTAGGCACCGAGTGGGAGGATGAAGCGGAGGAAAGCAAGGGGTATAAACAATAGCAGGTGACAGGGGTACAGGGAATGACTACACTACACATGTATATATATATAATTGAAGCAGTAAAAGAGCATAGTAAGAGCAGGTAAAGACTAAGTAAAGTGCAGTAAGTAAAGACATGTATATAGTAGAAAAGTAACCATTGATCTATAGGAATGCCCATACAAACTATAGACCAAGGGGTCGTTTAGTAAGGCCTATCGTATTAGAAGTCCCATAACTGACTTATACGGTAGGGGTAGGGGTATGCAATGTTTATGCCATGACATGCATAGTTATGCAGTTTATGCTATGTTCATACAAGTGTAACTCACACACTTCGACTCTATGCACACAGACCTTTAGTTCCCCCTTTTTGGAGCTAGCAAGACTCCCAGGATACTCCCGTAGTGGCAAACGGAAGTGGTGTGTTTGGCCTCGCCCACCTCTAGGTTGTATTCATACTACCTAACCTAGACCTATCGTACGCCTCAACGCAAAACTGCGGAGCATCTGCGTACTCTTACTGGCTGGACCACCAGACTTTTATGGCTAAGTGCAAATTCCACACTCGCCGAGTCAACGTATTGACGTCAGTGTGAACGACCGTCCAATACCGAAGACCCACCACCTTCATGTACATGCAAACATGTTCTACTATATCCCGAGCCATAAACTCCCCGCCCTAACCTGCCCGTTATCATAACCTTCAGAGCCACCAGCTCGCCGGACCAACCCGTCCGCACCAACATGCATTACTGAGTCACAATGTCACCGGACTAACTAGTCCACTGCTTAAACCACGAGCCTACCGCTCGTAAGACCAAACCAACTAACCTCATGGAACCACGGGGTGTGGTTGTGTGCGTTATTAAGTTAATCTTGTACAACATATTACTCCTACTGTTTATGGTTAATCTTGGACTTCCCGAGGATTACCCTGTAAGGGGCTCTCTACGGTACAAGGAACTATAATGGGATGACACCACAAAGTTCCCTTTCTCAAGACACTTAGTGTTGTTGGTATCTACCCATAAGACTACCCTCCTTATCTTTACCCTTGGATTACCCTAAGTGTGTTATGACCCACTAAGGGGAAAGACGATCTTTCGTCTATCCCAAGCATAACTTACCCTTAACTCACCAAACATACTTTCACCATCTAATCCATTTTGGTGACCTTCAATCTCCTCAACCTGAACATGTACACCAACTATATGTCACTTCCACTTGGTAGGCCCCTAAATACCCAAGTTTCACATTTTTACTATACGCAGACCAAACTAACTATATGAAGCTTATAAGTAGAGGTACTTGATTAGTCCCAAATATATACACATTTATGGACTCATCTGGGCCGATTTTCTAGTCTATGCACTACACTTTAAGCATGTTTTCGCTCATATTTGTTATTCCATGTTATGTGCACTTCTAGGCCCGTTTTGGTGTTATTTCTTGTTTATCTTCATTTTTAGTTTTCATGCATGGTTAAGTGTCACTTTCAGTGGTTTGATTAGTGTTGTATGCTGGAGCAGGTGTCGTGCAGGTGTTTCTGGTACAATTCTGTACAGGAACACAGCGCACGATCACTGGCTCTGTTGCGCACGACCACTGTCGTGCGCCACTGATCGTGTGAACTTAACCCGTGAAAACTGAGTTCTGTTTTCCTTATCGCACGACCACTTACGATAGCGCGCACGATCACTGGTCGTGCGCCACTGGTCGTGCGAACATTGTATTTTATAATCTTTTTCCCTTGTAGGCTCCGTCCAGGCAGGCGCACGATCACAGGATGATAGTGCGCACGACCACTGGTCGTGCGCCAATGACCGTGCGCGCTGTTCATTCCAGCGCCTATAAATTGCCCTGCTCGCGATTTAGGTCAGGACGCTCGCCGTTTTTTCCGCCCAGCTCCGCCGTTCCGCCCATTTCCGTAGGTTTTCGCCCCCTAGGCCTCCTCCATCATCCAAGGGCTTCAAGGAAGAGATTCTACACTCATCTTCATCGCCAAGGAAGGAGTTCCTCGCATCGGACGTTGTCGGATTGTAAAACGCTGGAGAAGACAGGTCCATTGGGAGGTGTGACAGCCCTCCTCTACCCTGGACGCAGTTGGGACCGAGCTAGGACGTGGATTGACAACCCGACGATTCCTACCGTGAATCTACAACGAGACTCCGGATTCGGTCGTATCTCTTGCCTCTTTCTTCTACTTGTGTGGTTGTATTTGTTTGTAATCTCTATATTTAGATGATGACACTTTGAATCTTGTTTATTAATGTTTATTTCATGTTTATGGAATCATAATATTCATATGTGTGAATGAGGTGCGCCGCCATGCATTTTCCACTCCACCACCGTGTCCGGTGTAGTATTTTGCACAATAGCATTTTTATTTTGAATCGTATTATCTTCACACTATGTGGGCACATCTTAATATCCGTTGCCGTTGGTGTGGAGCTAGCTCCCACTCTAGTGATGAATGCCCTACGGAGAATAGTAGGCATAATTCTTATAGCCCAGCATATGGAGCACCGACTTCGTCTGATGTTCCATATGGTGCGCGTAAGTCTTATGGCTACTCTGCTGAGCCTTTACCGTCATATTTCTTTTCGGCTTCAGCCCCCGCTGTGCCAAAGAAGCCCGCAAGGCAGTGCCGGTTTTGTCGGAGCACTGATCATGTCTTGAAGGACTGTGTCAAGTATCTTCGCCAATTGGATGAGGATGACGAGCCGGATATCCGGATCGTCCCAACTCCTAACTCTGGCGGCACACCTTCAACATCCGGTTATGTGTCTTTGTCACCTTCACATATTGAAGGGAATGGCATGGATACGGTCACTGCATGTGCGGCTGATCTATGCACCGACATTGCTAAGCCTATTTTCCATGTGCATCTACCACCTCTAGTGGATTCGATTCTTTGTGAGGAATCGGTGCTATACTTTTATCCGAGCACTACTCCTCCCCCTGTTGTGCACACTATACTCATCTCCGACGACATTGTTGATGATGTGTCGCAGGATGAAGTGGGTGATCTAAGTATTGTGCCTACTACTACGGAGGAGGACAACTTTCTAGGTGAAGAGGAGTTTTCCTCTGCACCGGTGGAGGAAGTCCAAATCCTAAGCCTGGCCACCGTTGATCCCACCAATTCTTGTAGCATTGATGACAATGCAAACATTATTTTACTTCCCCAACCTGATGGGAGTGAGACCGGGATCACTCCCCTGATTGATGTTTATTTATGTTCTTCGTCTTCTTTATTTCTTGATCCCCTTCCTTCACCCGAGCCTGTGCAGGTTGAATCTTCACAGGTACTTCAGGAGGACTTGGAGCTTTGTGCTCACGTCAATGATGAGTGTGTCCTCTTATGCGAGGAGGTTGAATCCTCCTCCATTAAGGAAGCCTCATTCGTTGCCTTCTCCTTTTGCGGACCTGCTGTGGACGATACCTTGCTGGGCAAGGATAGTTTTGGTGAGATGAGTGAGGACCAGGCCTCCTCCTCTTCTTACTTTCTTTTCCCTTTACCTGTGAGGAGCAGGTATTATTATTATTTAGGTAGAGGGGTGACTGCCTTATCTTCGTATCGGTACCAGCTACCGAAACGCAAATTGGAGCAGTTACCTGTGCATTTTCTTTTTCATAGGCCCATTAGCTAGATTTTATAAAGTTTTGAATAAGTCGTGCTGGGATGACAATAACCCCAGTATTTATCTTATTTTCCATGCATTTTATTTTATTCAATCTAGTTTAGTTAGCTGTAGTTTATTTTAGTTTATCTTTTTCTTTTTCTTTTGTTTTGCGGAGCTGACCCCTGCAGGTATCTTTTCTGGATGGCGGATGCCGCGGTTCATTTTAGCTTACACGCCAATCTTCTGGTATGCTCATTTCTGAGCATTGGGTACTCTCTTTCCCTAGCCCTATTTTGATTTTCATGTCATGTATTATGTGGGTTGTTTAGTTTAAGTCAGGGGGAGAGTAGTTCTGTGTGCCCACGCACGTGCACTATTGCATTGCATGCTAGAAGTATTTCTATTTCATTTATTTAGTATTTTTCATCTTCATTGCACACCACAGCACCCACTTGAGTGCGTACTCATCTGTTTGCCTGCTCTGTTGTGAATTTAATTCTTCTGCTTATTTGGGAAAGTCTAGGTGATGGATTAGGATTATGAGGCAGAGTAAAATGTTGACTCCAGTAGTGCTCTTAGTCGAGTGCTCGGTTGCATAGAAATTTGTGTAGATTAGATTTCTCTTTATACTTATGGTTTTATATTTTTTTCTCTATTAGTGTAAATGTTGTTTACTCTACTCAAATGGTGAATCCGGTGGAATCAAACGGTAGCGTAGGGATGTGTGTAAACGATCGCTAGACTCGTATTGCTTGAGTCGGGAGAAAGGAGAATCTTTCTCGGTGGCTAGAACTTGCCCCAAGCGATTCTTGAAGCATTGACATAGGATAGTTCTAGTGCGTGAGAATGACGTAGGCCATTATTTTGGCCCGGTTGAGCTTTTTATTTCATGCCTATCATCTACTCTTGCTAGCCCCTTTGTGCCTACCCCTTCCTCTTGATTCAGCTCCACTTTTATCGCACCAAAAGCTTAAAAGCCTAACCTAGTCGCACACCCAAGTCTGAGCTTTAAATTATAGTTATGTTTACATTTTGGGGGGTGTTGATGTGGTAATTTTTATAGTGGAAATTGTGGGTGTATTCATTGATATTTTTGCTGAAGAAAAAAAAGAAAAGATAGAAAAAGAAGAATGAAGAAGAGAAAGAAAAGAAAAAAAGGGGGATTGTTTTGAAAAAAGTTGAATTGAAAATTTTGAAATTTTGGTATTGGGAGCGGGCGGTGCACACACCTATGTTGCAAGAGTCCAAGTCTGGGGGTGTGGTGCATTTGTTTATTATCGTCGTGCGGGTAGCTCTATCTTATGCTCATGTTGGGTTAGGTGTGCTTAGCCTCCATGTTTATCTTTGTTTACCTCACCGTAACCCAAGCCCCATCTCTAACCTAAAGTCCTACCGACTCACGCTATGGACCAATCTTGTGTCGTGGAGAGACTGTGACCGGGTGAGCCTATGGTCACCGACACCGATGGATTTCGGTGGAGTTTGTCCGGCACCCCAATCTTGAGCAATGCTCATCTCAGCGCTTAGTTTACTTTCTCCGTATGCATGACCGGATGATTCACCGTAGTTCATCATTTTGAGTGGTTGTAATATTCTTTTACTCTTTTAGAAATATATAAACTGTTTGTGTATAATGAGAAATCTTCTCTACTATTTTTCTTATGCACGTGAGCATGCGACTTCGCATGGTACTCTGTATTGTAATTTTAAGCCATTTACTTTTCTTTCCTCGTTCGCATAGAATTTGTTTGCTCGGGACGCGCAAACAGGTAAGTCTGGGGGTGTGATGAGTCCCAAATATATACACATTTATGGACTCATCTGGGCCGATTTTCTAGTCTATGCACTACACTTTAAGCATGTTTTCGCTCATATTTGTTATTCCATGCTATGTGCACTTCTAGGCCCGTTTTGGTGTTATTTCTTGTTTATCTTCATTTTTAGTTTTCATGCATGGTTAAGTGTCACTTTCAGTGGTTTGATTAGTGTTGTATGCTGGAGCAGGTGTCGTGCAGGTGTTTCCGGTACAATTCTGTACAGGAACACAGCGCACGATCACTGGCTCTGTTGCGCACGACCACTGGTCGTGCGCCACTGATCGTGTGCACTTAACCCCTGAAAACTGAGTTCTGTTTTCCTTATCGCACGACCACTTACGATAGCGCGCACGATCACTGGTCGTGCGCCACTAGTCGTGCGAACATTGTATTTTATAATCTTTTTCCCTTGCAGGCTCCGTCCAGGAAGGCACACGATCACAGGATGATAGTGCGCACGACCACTAGTCGTGCGCCAATGACCGTGCGCGCTGTTCATTCCAGCGCCTATAAATTGCCCTGCTCGCGATTTAGGTCAGGACGCTCGCCGTTTTTCCGCCCAGCTCCGCCGTTCCGCCCATTTCCGCAGGTTTTCGCCCCCTAGGCCTCCTCCATCATCCAAGGGATTCAAGGAAGAGATTCTACACTCATCTTCATCGCCAAGGAAGGAGTTCCTCGCATCGGACGTGGCCGGATTGTAAAACGCTGGAGAAGACGGGTCCATTGGGAGGTGTGACAGCCCTGCTCTACCCCGGACGCAGTTGGGACCGAGCTAGGACGTGGATTGACAACCCGACGATTCCTACCGTGAATCTACAACGAGACTCCGGATTCGGTCGTATCTCTTGCCTCTTTCTTCTACTTGTGTGGTTGTATTTGTGTGTAATCTCTATATTTAGATGATGACACTATGAATCTTGTTTATTAATGTTTATTTCATGTTTATGGAATCATATCATTCATATGTGTGAATGAGGTGCGCCGCCATCCATTTTCCACTCCACCACCGTGTCCGGTGCCGCACTAGCAATTGCTAGTGGCATGCCTGTCGAAGAGGTGTCGGCGACCCTCATTCCGTTAGCCTACTCGCCCATCCGCCTACAGAAGCGTGGCATAGCAGCCCGTGTATTCCATCCCGCCTAACGAAGCAGCGCACTCAAGGCCTGCATAGTTCGATCCGTTAGCCTACTCGTCCATCCGCCCTTGCGACGCAGTTCGTTCAAGGCCTTCCTAGTCTCCATTCCGCCAAGCGAAGCATTGCATAGCGGCATTGCATAGGAGTAGTTGTAATATTTTATTTTATTATTCGCAAACCAAATCCCCCATTTCCGCATCCATCCGCTCGAAAGGACTTCAATCTCAAGTCCTTCCTCGATAATAAACTCCACCTTACTGTGTTCCTTGAGAGATTCGATACTCGGGGATTACTCCTCGTTTTATATTACTTGAACGATCGGTACACTGCCGTTTCGTGTCGCAGTCGAGCTACCGCCTATAGCGGTGTGCTAAGATTTGCGCCATCAGTACTCCAAATATTCATCAAACTGACTCAAGATATTTACTGGAGGGCTATCATGGCATTATAAGACTAACTCCAGAGATTCATAATTTTCCTCAACATTTTAGCATTTATTTAAATTTCTCCAATATTTGCCAAGTGTGAATATGAACATGAAGTGTAAGGTATTCTTATGATATGGCTCTCATAAAATTAAGATAAATCTATCATGCCAAAATATCAGTAAGTAATGAATATTACAATTTTACAGTAAGGAAATGTTCTCTGTTTTTAATATTTATCATCTATCCAAACTTGAAGATTTTTGAAGGAACTACCACGAATACTTATGCCAAAATTAGAGCAAAATTACCAGACCTCTATTGTGTCCAGATAAGCTTAATTACAGATTTTCACAATTTATGGGAAGTATTTCTTCACTGAAATAATTAATCCAAATAATTCCTAATTTGCACATGTTGTGAAGTAGCCTACTGATAACAATTTCCAAAAATTCTATAAAAATTCACAGAGCTTCCTAGTGCTCTGAAATGTCCTATCACCAAGTTGCACATTTTACATAGAGTTTTGGGCCCTTAATTATATTTCTTAAGATTGAGACAAAATAAGTGCCTTGTAAATGAAGTACTGGTTAAATCATCTAATAAATTTCACAAAAATTACTAGAGGTCTATAATATGATTACAAAGGCACTACCAAGGTTTCATCATCATCCAAGACCATTTGAGCATGTGAATGTCTCTTATAAGATATTTCCCTAACGGGTTTATGACCTAATTTAGGGGGAATAAATTCTCCAAAACTCCTCTCAAAATTCCCCAGGGCATATATACATCCCATGAACATATCTCCTAAATTTCATGGCCATTCTATAGCTTTTGACCACATGTCCTTCACAAAGCTCTATATGCTCCCAAGGGGTAAAACTAGGGTCCTAGGGCATATCCACCTCTACACCACCCCATCTTACTCATGAAGGTGTTTTAGGTGATCCTAAACCAGTTTCCAAGGTTTCACCTCATGGTGAGGAGATTTGACCACAATATCCCAAGATAAACACCATGCCCTAACTTTAACCCTATTTGACCTAACTTGGGTTGACAAATTACCCAACCAAATCAGTCCCAATTTGGCTGAGATTTTTACCAGGGTCTTGTGATAACCCTAAGAAGTACCCACCAAAATTTGGAGGGCATTGGAGGTCATTTGACCCAATTGTTAATTAATATTTGATTTATGTAATTATTACAAAAACCTTAGAAAAAGTTTCTCCTAATATTCCCATCTTTGGGTATGTTATGGGTGTAGGTACAAATAGCCTTGGTTTCAATTTTCAAGTCAATCCCATAAACTAATCAAAAGTTATTTAAGAAATGGTGGCTGTCCTACACTAGGGACCAGTCCCACCAAAATGAACCCACAGGGAGCTACAGAACTCCTTTTGGGCTGAAACAAATTTCACAATAATGTACACTCTAAGGGCTACGTGTTTGGTATTGACCATATTTTCATTTGAGGGGTCCTACTATTTTTAATAATTAAAATGAACTATTGTAGAAAGTAATTAATTAAAAATAAAATTCTCCGTTCGACGAAATCTGAGCTGCGTTCGACGAAATCCGATCTCCAGCCGGTTCAGCTAATATCTCTTTGGTTCGACGAACGTCGCTGCTTCAGTTCGACAAAATCCAATCTCCAGTCGGTTCAGCTAATATCTCTCTATTCGACGACCTCCATTTTCAGTTCGATGAATTAATTCAGTTCGGCGAATTAATTACGTTCGATGAACACCGGGTTCAGTTCGACGAATTTGCTTCTCAGCTTGGCGAATTCAGTCTCGTATTCCATTCCGCGAACTCAACTTTGAGTTTGACGAACTCAACTATCAGTTCGACGAACTTGCTTCTCAGCTCGATGAACTCAGCTTTGTATTCCGTTCGAAGAACTTAACTTTGAGTTCGACGAACTCAACTTTCAGTTCGACAAACTCAATTTCAAAATGGAATAACATTATAAAACAATCATTTCATAATTAACTCGATCCAGTACGAATGTTGGCGCAGCGTTGGACGGCATCTGGTCATCTTTAAGCTCGAGCCGACGGCTAAGATTGCCCCGACCGGGGCTGCCTTCCTCCTTTTTTCCCGGCCACCTAAGCGCCGCCCCGGCCAGCCAATGCCACCACCACCTTCGTTGAGGGGGTGGCCGGTGAATAGCGGTGGTTGGCCGGCCGGAAGTGGTCGGAACAGGGATACGGAGGCTGGATTTAAAGCTCTGAAAGTGGAGCTTTTGGCCTACCCGATTTCGGACCAATTGGCCCCAATCCTTGCAAGCAATATGATGAGATCTATCCACAGAGAGAGATGAAGAACCAGACCTGTGTGGAGGGGTGATTGACTTGTCGTCTCCCGATTGGACATGGCCGATCCTTACCTCTTGGTGCCTCAGCAACCTCCACACCAAGTTGCACGATTCCTTCAAGTGAATGGGGGAAAATAACCCCCTCTGTCCCTTGAAGCTTTTCAATGAATCAATTCGGGGAGGGGAAGTGTGTAACTCCCAAATGCCATGAATGGCCATTGATGGCCATTTTCGGCCATGGTGCAACTCCTCAAATTCTCCCTCTATGTGGCCGGGAATGGCCATTAAACTCCTCCAAATTAATTAGGGAAACTGAATGGAGACATTAGAGGAGGAATTGGTGGCTATTGCTCTCCCTAAGCCATAAATGCCATTAATCGCTCTCTTTCTCTCTCCTCCATTCTTGGAGAAAATGAGATTTCTCTCTACTAATCACCATTTACAGAAATTGAGTAATAAATCATGGTATTATCAGCCTCCCAAAGCTAATGGGCTACTCCAATTGAACCTAGCCCAAGTTGATTGGGCTTGATTAGGCCAAATTAGGGTAATTTGACCTAAATTAAGCTTGAGTTGACTTTGGTCAATTTGACCATTTAGGTTGGACCCAATGGGTGGCTTATGACCCATTGGACTCCCTTAAGGGTTATGAAGGTCTAGGTAGGGTCAATTTGGCATGGTGGGGGTCAATTAACCCTAATTAGGTTACTTTGACCAATTTGGGTTTAGGGTTGACTTTGATCAATTTGGCCTCTTTGGTTGACCCCAATGCGTCCTAAATGCTCTAAGGGACCCTCCAAAGGGTTAGGTGTGCCATGGTGGTGTCAAAGGGTCAAGGTGCGGCCCTTAATTCCAACCCTATGCTTGTTAACTGGAAATGTTTATTTGCAGACCAAGGTAATCTTCCCCTTCAAGCCTAAGGCCAAGTGATCTCTTCAAGCTTCCTAGGGTTTTGTCATGACCTAGTCATGAAAAAACCACTCTAGGGGTCTAGTTGTTTGGGGGATGTTACAAATCCCAATAAAAAAAAAAAATAATTTCGTCCCCGAAATTCAGGTTAGGTCTGCGGGGCTTCTACCGCAAGTGCTTGACTGTAACCTCCCTTAAGAATGGAAGTTATTCCTGACTCGAAGAGGACCGACTATCACTGCTACATCAGCTCTGGTGGCTCCCAGGTGTGCTACTCCTGTCCATAATTTTACCACATGACTTTTACCTATGCAACCTTATTACGCCGCAAGACTCGCATCTCGGTGTCATCTATCCAGACCGACTCCAGGTGAATCAATCGATCGGAGGATACCAACCCATCTATTATAGAAATCCGCTGCTTCGGCTGTAGTAGAGCTCTCCTAAAGTAGGAGATATGGAATACGTTGTGCAATCCCGCTAACTCCGGCGGCAGCTCCAGTCTATAAGCTAACGGGTTGATCCATTCTAGGATCCTGTAGAGCCCCATCTATCTCAGACTAAGCTTCATCTGCCTGCAAACTCGCGAGAGTCCCTGCATCGGGCGTATTTTTCGAAACACCCAGTTTCCAACCTGGAACTCTACCTGATGATGCCAAGCATCATAAAACCTGGTATTGTGGCTCTGGGCCTCTAGCATCCTAACTCGAATTAGTCGTACCTGGGCATCTGTGTCCTCCGCATATTCTGAGCTGAGTGATCTTAAATCATCATCTTGGATCCAATATAGTGGAGTCTTGTGCCCATCCCTCTGAGGGTGGAAAGCTGTGTTGAATGTCAACCAAGTGCCGAGATATGCCTGGACTGATCTTCACTCTTTGGACATAAACTGTTCATCCCGATCCGACATGATCGTCCTGCTTATGCTATGATAACGGACAAACTGCTCAACAAATCCCACCAAACACCAACGGGAGCATCCTTCCAGCCTGGGGTGACCCAAGCTACCTTGGCCAGTTTATCCTCGATGTTCCAAACGAACTTATGCCCGGAGTGGGGATGTGGTAACCTGTGTATGAAATCCATAATTATGTACTCGAACTCCACTCTAACACGGGCAGTGACTATGGTAGTTCTCCAAAGACTTTTGGACTTGGCCTTCACCGTGCATCACAAAACTTATGACGTCTTTCTTCATTCTGAGGACTTACGTGTTCCGGAATACACCATTTTTTCCGGTGACTAAAGCTCTTGTTTATATGGGTAGACAACACTTCTATAAAGTTTTCTCCGCATATTTAGGTTCTTATTCCTTCAAGTACATCCGAGTGATCAATCATCTCCACTCTACAACTTATCCAGTCCTTACCATTGGTGGGACTGATCAGATCATCAGGCATCCCAATCATCCTCAAAATTTTATGGTGGTGCACTTGTGAACTTTATGAGTATATGTTAACCAATCATTATTAGTATTCATGTTTATAAGATGACTCCCAATCACTTTCAATGTGTAGTTTGATTCATAAGATATACGGGTAAAATTCATCATGGAAATATCATCAGGTTTATTTCACCAAAATCCTATCACTTCCACATATGCTAGTCTTGATCACTTTCGGATGATCCAAAGTAAGATAAACTTAGATCGTTCTTATTATAGTAAACTCAAACACTATATTCTAATTCCAAATAGTCATCGTCTAAGATCTTTGGTTATTCATCATCATAGCTACCAAGGTATAAGGGATATTATTGTAGTTAAAATTTTCAACTATGACAGGGCGTGATTTTTAACAAATCATAAATTGATCACTTCTGAATGCCCCAAACCATAAGAACTTTTGGATATAACTATAACTTGTAAGAACTAATTTTCGTCCTCAACTTCTAGAATAGGACATCGGCATCCTTAAGTGATTAATCCTGGCGACTTTATATTTCCAATGATTCAACTAAGGTTAAGTCATTGCTTGATCAACGATGTCTATCCATTACCCAGAAGACCGCCTTCGAGTAGCCTTTCTCGTAGACGAGAGGTCTGAGGATGCAAGTCGCCCAGTTCAGATTCAACAAGGGTCCATCAGCACCAGCCAACACAAACCGGGCAGTCTGGTAAAATTCAGACCGCCTCCAAGGATTGAAGATCACCAAGACTCAAGTGCAGAAGGCAAGCCGCGGTCTCAAGATGGAGAATGCCCGGGTTGCGCCATGAAGACTACCAAGGCTCAAGTCCAGAAGGAAAGCGGCGGTCTCAAGATGGAGACCGCCCGGGTTGCATCATCGCCTTGATCACAACATCTTCAGTCTCCGGCCAGAACAGATCGGAAGCGCAAGTCGCCAAGCAGCGCAGCTTCTTCCTTTTCTCCTTTCTGTATCCCGTCACCGCCTGCCTGATTCTCCTGTACCCGGGCAGGCGGTTATTTTATCCCTACCCATTCGGGCAGGCCCCCGAGCCTATAAATAGGGGGCGGCGATGTTCCCAAGGCATGCACACTCGAATCCAGGAGCTCGCTTGTTTGAGTTGCGGTCTCGAGTTTCCTGTCTTGCGACCTGTCTGACCGGCCAGCTTATACTTTCCTGCATCTTTAACCCGCTGTAACTTCTTTGTTTCAATCAAAGGAAAGCCCATCACAGGAGTGGCATTCACCGTGACGGGCGATGTCTGGCCTTGGCCGCTGCCAGCGGTCTCATTTTCTCTAACCAAAAAGTAACCGACAGCCCGCAACCTACAATTTCCTACGGCATTTTTGGATTCAACAGTAACACACAACCTTCAGATCGCGGACTATCGGTGAAATCTTTTTCAAAATGTAAGACTGCCATTTCCCTCTGGGAGACCGCTCCGACCACAGCGAAGATTCCCTTTTTGAGGCTTTGGAGCAATCAAAAAGAGAAGTCAAACGGGCTCAGAAAGCGACTGATCAACGTCTGGACGAGATCAGTCAGGCTTTAGCCCTGTTAACCGAGCTGCTGGTCCCTCAGCAAACCGCGGTTAACCAGGCGGTGACTCCGGTCCCTCCTCATCCTCCTCCGTACCCGCTACCACAAGTCGCCAATTTCCAACCGTTGTAAGAAGGTTTTGCGGCCCGGCAACTTCTACCAAGAAGCCGTGCACAGCATGCCGGCCCGAGTTCTCGATTTCCAGGGGGGCGGCTTCTCACACTGCCCGCCTTTCCTATCCGCCAGAGGTCGCTGCCCATCTCTCCTACCCGCCTGAGGTCGCTGCCCATCATTCCTACCCGCTAGAAGCTGCTGCCCGGTCTTCCTATCAGGCGGCTTGTCCGCGAGTAGCCGCAGCTCAGGCGGCTTATTATTCTGCTCCTCTTCTGTATGAAGACATTGAAGAAAATTCTCCCTTCATCGACAAAGTCCGAGGGGAGCCAGGCCCGAATAATTTTAGAGAACCCCGTCTGCCAACCTACAATGGAGAAACTGATCCCACTATTCATCTACAGGCCTTCGAGTCGGCCATTGCTCTGAGGATCCTCTCGGATGCAACCAAATGTAATCTCCTTGTGACATCCTTCGATGGACAAGCAAGGGAGTTGTTCTACAGGCTGCATCCTAGGTCAATTAGCTACTTTGCTGAGCTGCGAAGGGAGTTTTCTGCTCAGGTTTTCCACTTCAAGAAAGAGGAAAAGTGGCCCGACGGCCCTTTTTAATATCAGGCAGCGGGAAGACAAAACGTGGGCCCGTTTCGTGGATCGTTTCCAGAAGGAAATCATGTAGGTTCAGAATGTAGATCCAGAACTATTTAGGGTGGCCCTTATTCATGGCTTGAGGGAAGGCCCCCATAAATTTGAGGCAAACATAAGGGAGCCAAGAACTTATCAGGAAATGATAAGTTTGGCCAACATGTTCATTAGGGGAGAAAAAAAGTAACCCCGGTTACGTCGCGAAATTGGTGAGCGACAAGGAGTAATCCAACTAATCTTTCAATCATCCACCAGCAAACCAACCCCATTTTGAGCCCCGTTCCCAGAGGGGAAGAAATTACAAACACAAGCAACCCTTCATCGGCCATCAAGGGTTTCAGGATCAGAAACCGTCGTTGGCCATCGCACCCGCTCCATCCGTTCCTCTTCCACAAATAATGCCAGTATACCTGCCACAGTATGTTGCGCAGCCATCTCCAGCTATTCCATCCACCTAGTATGATGACTCATAAGTGTTGAAACCAGAAACTGGTTCCTTGTGGAGCTCGGGGCCCCCCACAGGTTGGGGGGCGACTAGCACTTACTTATCCCGTGGAAAAAGTACGTCGGGGTCTCAGAACTTAACACAGACCCTTAACTCAGCAGGGAGGTCCCACCACACACCCGGAAGATCTTTAGATTGCTTCCCCTCCAGAGCCGAAGCTGAGGCCCGGGCACCTTGGAGAGCTCAGAGGAGTCTCGGCAAGGATAGTCTAAGGAGAGAGAAGCCAAAAACTAGAATCCCTCTCCAAAGGTGCCCTTTGGGTCTTATTTATAGTTTTTCTGAACGGGTCTACGAATAGCGGAACTCCGCCTTTCGGTTTTGCTATTTGCACCCCAATTTGGTCTACTAACAGCCAAACTCCGCTGTTCGGGGTGGCTATTTGCAGGCTTCCAGGGGCAAGAGGGTAATTCTAACTTCCTTTCCCCTAGAAGAGGGGTCTGCGAGACCAGGAATGCCTCTTGGTCTCGCCATACTGTATGCGAGGGTTCCTGTCGCCTCTGCGACCTCTGGAGTCTCGCAGAACCCATGGCGTGACACATCTCGCCGAGCATTCCGGCGAGATCGGTTCTTATCCTTCTAGCTCTCGCCCTACACCAACTGCCGAGACCACGCCCCAGCGCTTTCGCCTATGCTTTTTGGTAATCCCGTTCTGTGAGGTCTAGGGGGTGGAGCTCGGGGCGAGATCGGTTCTTACCCTAAACCCTGCGAGGTCTAGGGGGTGGAGCCAGGCGAACCCCGGTTTGTACACAATCCCCGCTCTTTGCGAGTTTATCCTGGGCTCGCAAAGAATCATCCAACATTAGGGTGTTCGCTTGGCGACAGCTGTCTTGTCAGGAATCTTTCTGTGGGTCTCACCGTCTGGCTATAAATACCATCTGGGCTGAAGGGTGCCCTTATTTTCTTTTTCTCCTCACTCTTCTCTTTACTGTAGCTATCCTCTGATGCCTCTCTCCAAAGAGATGGAAGCTCGCCTGAAAGCCTCGAAGGCTCGCGAGACAGCGATGATGTTGAAGCCCCCGGCCTGGATGGACCGTGCGTCCGCCTCCCCTGCGCCACAACTGAAGAAGGCGAAGGCCGTTCGCCGACGAGGGGACGACACTGTTGACCTCGACTCCTCCCTCGGCGAGAAACCCGTTGAGGAGGTATGGATTATTTCCTTCGGGCGAGAATACCTAACTGTCATTTTCTAACCTTCGCTCTCGCAGGTAACTAAAGCTGACAAGGATGTCGGCGGGCCCTCGAACGAACTTCTCGCTACACCTCGGGAAAATGCGAATACTGTCAGCGAGAATCCTCCTGGTACGCTGCCTGATCTCGCTGTGTCTCGTTTTAAATCTCTCCTTGATGATGCTTATTGTTCCTTCACTTTCCTTTCGTAGTTTCGCGCCATGCGACGCCGGGGGAACGGGGTCAGCGAACTCCCTCACCCAAATGCCAGGACGCGAACCTCTCGGCGCCAAACTTTAGGCTTCTTGCCAACGAGGATTCGGGTGGCTCGCGTCCGCCGGACGCCCCCTTTACCGGTACTGCGAAATACCCCCCTGGCAAGGGGAAAACTCAGCCCCCTTACTATGGCACCACCTTCGATTCTCCGCCTAACACTATTAGCCATCACACGGGTAAGTCTTCTCGCCTCTGATATTTACTCTGAGTTATCTTTCCTAACCTCGCGTGCGACCCTTCTTTGTCAGATGGCGAGACCCAGCTCACCGACTCCGAATTCGGGGATGACGAAGTGTCCCCATTTCCAGAGCGGGTGGAAGATTTCCTGGGTGATCTCACCGACAAGTTAGCCTCCGCCGAGACCGGAGTGGTGAGTCATTCATCAACCCTGCTTCTCCCTTTTTTCCTACTTTTTTCCTTACGCGTTTTTTGCTTCCAGGATGCCGAGATGGCTAGGTTGTCGGATGCTCGGGTCCTGAGCTTGGAGGGTGAGGTTGCCGCGTTGAAAGCTCTCAATCGTGATTTCACTTGGGCTGCCCTTCCCCCTTCTCCTCGCCGGTTAAAGGAAGAGAGGCGCGATCGCGATGAGGCACTTCACGTGGAGTCGACGAATGCGGCACGCTTCGTCTTTCAGGCCATGAAAGGTGCTGGGTTGCTGGTTGCCGAGGCCGAGAGCGTGACGGTCGAGGATATCGTGCCGGAGCTCTTCCGGCCGCTTCCGCCAGTAAAGAATGACGATGACGACGAGGAGCTTTTTGGCGAGGACTAGAGAGCGAAACTCCTTCTGTTTTTATTTGTCGTAAATTTTGGGGCTGGCGAGATCGCCGCCCGTTTGTAACTAAACTCTTCTCTTGAATGGAAATTTTGTGCGTCGCTTTCTTTTTTCACTTAGCCTTCCTTAGATTTTATTTTCATACTAGTTTATCTTATATCTGCCGAGAACCTTTTCTCCCACCACGCGAAAGGTCGTCCCCTCATTTTCTAAACATTTCAGAGACCAAACATTTTCTCTTGGTTAATTACTGCCGAGGACCCTCCTTCTCGCCCAGCGAGAGGTCGTCCTCTTATTTTCAAAACATTTGGGGACCCAAACACTTTCTTTTTGTTAATTACTGCCGATGACCCTCCTTCTCGCCCAGCGAGAGGTCGTCCTCTTGTTTTCAAAACATTCAGGGACCCAAACACTTTCTTTTTGTTAATTACTGCCGAGGACCCTCCTTCTCGCCCAGCGAGAGGTCGTCCTCTTATTTTCAAAACATTCAGGGACCCAAACACTTTCTTTTTGTTAATTACTGCCGAGGACCCTCCTTCTCGCCCAGCGAGAGGTCGTCCTCTTATTTTCAAAACATTCAGGGACCCAAACACTTTCTTTTTGTTAATTACTGCCGAGGACCCTCCTTCTCGCCCAGCGAGAGGTCGTCCTCTTATTTTCAAAACATTCAGGGACCCAAACACTTTCTTTTTGTTAATTACTGCCGAGGACCCTCCTTCTCGCCCGGCGAGAGGTCGTCCTCTTATTTTCAAAACATTCAGGGACCCAAACACTTTCTTTTTGTTAATTACTGCCGAGGACCCTCCTTCTCGCCCAGCGAGAGGTCGTCCTCTTATTTTCAAAACATTCAGGGACCCAAACACTTTCTTTTTGTTAATTACTACCGAGGACCCTCCTTCTCGCCCAGCGAGAGGTCGTCCTCTTATTTTCAAAACATTCAGGGACCCAAACACTTTCTTTTTGTTAATTACTGCCGAGGACCCCCCTTCTCGCCAGCCTCTCCGCGAGTTCAACCGGCCCTACCAGCTAGCGAGAGCCTGGTAGCGCGATCGTCCGGGGCAATCCAGCATAAAGAGTTTATCACCTCACCAGCCTCTCCGCGAGTTCAACCGGCCCTACCAGCTAGCGAGAGCCTGGTAGCGGGATCGTCCGGGGCAATCCAGCACAAAGAGTTTATCACCTTGCCAGCCTCTCCGCGAGTTCAACCGGCCCTACCAGCTAGCGAGAGCCTGGTAGCGGGATCGTCCGGGGCAATCCAGCACAAAGAGTTTATCACCTTGCCAGCCTCTCCGCGAGTTCAACCGGCCCTACCAGCTAGCGAGAGCCTGGTAGCGGGATCGTCCGGGGCAATCCAGCACAAAGAGTTTATCACCTTGCCAGCCTCTCCGCGAGTTCAACCGGCCCTACCAGCTAGCGAGAGCCTTGTAGCGGGATCGTCCGGGGCAATCCAGCATAAAGAGTTTATCACCTCGCCAGCCTCTCCGCGAGTTCAACCGGCCCTACCAGCTAGCGAGAGCCTGGTAGCGGGATCGTCCGGGGCAATCCAGCATAAAGAGTTTATCACCTCGCCAGCCTCTCCGCGAGTTCAACCGGCCCTACCAGCTAGCGAGAGCCTGGTAGCGGGATCGTCCGGGGCAATCCAGTACAAAGAGTTTATCACCTTGCCAGCCTCTCCGCGAGTTCAACCGGCCCTACCAGCTAGCGAGAGCCTGGTAGCGGGATCGTCCGGGGCAATCCAGCACAAAGAGTTTATCACCTTGCCAGCCTCTCCGCGAGTTCAACCGGCCCTACTAGCTAGCGAGAGCCTGGTAGCGGGATCGTCTGGGGCAATCCAACATCTTCATTTGTTGCTTGGAACTCAGGATTAATATAAAACACTGCCTGTGAAAATAGTTCGTAGAGATCAGGTTACATAAGAACTTCATGGATAGAAACGCTTCAAGTCGTCCCCGTTCCTAGCTCGGCCGAGAGGTACCCCTTCCACATCCTGGAGGTGGTACCCCCCCGACTTCAGCACCTCACTTACAATATATGGGCCCTCCCAATTGGGATTGAGCTTACCCACTGTGGCTCCCCTTCCTGCCGCGTCCACCTTCTTCAGTACCAAGTCCCCCTTCAGGAAATGCTTTACTCGTATGTACTTGTCGAAGTACCTGGCCATCCGCCTCTTTACTTCTTCTTGCCTAATGGTAGCCAAGTCTCGGAGTTCCTCTACCAGGTCCAAAGACAATCGTTGGCCTTCCTCGTTGCTTACCCTCCATTCTTCATCTCCTTCTTCCGCGGCGGCCACCCTAGGCGTCTTGACTTCAAACTCGACCGGGAGGACGACCTCGGATCCGTGAGATAGCTTGAACGGGGTTTCCCCGGTGGCTGTGTTTGGAGTGGTCCTCAGAGCCCAGAGGACCGAGGGTAGTTGCTCCACCCAACTCCCTCTAAGATTCTCGATCTTCTTTTTGAGGAGGTTCACTATAATTTTGTTCGCCGCCTCCACCTGCCCGTTACTCCTTGGATGGTGGACCGACGCGAACCTGAGATCTATGCCAAGTTGGGTACAGAAGCTGACGAAATCATCGCTGGCGAACTGTGGCCCATTATCCGTGACGATGGCGAGGGGGAGCCCGTGCCTGCAAATAATCTCCCCCCAAACAAAATTCTTTACTACCTGAGTGGTTACCTTGGCTAGCGCCTTTGCCTCGATCCACTTGGAAAAATAATCGATCATCACCAGTAAGAACCTCCTTTGACCGCTTGCCTGGGGGAAAGGCCCTACCAGGTCCAGTCCCCAAATGGCGAACGGCCAAGGGGCCGTGATCGTTCTCAACCTCTGAGCTGGGAGGAGTTGAAGAGGAGCGTAGAGCTGACACTTGGAGCACCTCCTGGAGAACTCGGCCGCATCCTTGCTGAGGGTGGGCCAGAAGTAACCTTGCCTCAGAACCCTCCCTTCCAAGGTCCGGCTTCCCGAGTGGCTGCCGCACTCCCCCGAGTGGATCTCCTCCAGGACTCTCGGGACTTCTTCCTCCGAGACGCAACGGGCTAGGAGCCCTGAGAGTGTCTTTCTATAAAGTATCCCTGCATGCAAGGAATAGTAGGTTGATTTATACCTGAGTCGCCGCTTGTCAATTTCCCCCTCGGGGAACCTCCCCGAGGCTAGAAAAACAATAAAAGGGTCCATCCACGACGCCCGCTGATCTACTTCCATGAGCTCTCCTTCCTCAATGGAGGGTCGGAAGAGTTCTGACAGGGCTCCCCCACCCTGAGGGACAAATTTAGCCAAGAGGTCTGCCTCAGTGCTTTCCTCTCTGGGGACATGTTTGATGGAAAAAGTCCGGAACTGCCCCACCACCCCCTTGACCTTTTCCAAGTACCTCTGGAGGGTCGTCTCCTTGACCTCGAACTCTCCCTTGATTTGACAAGCAACGACCATGGAGTCCGATGAGACCTCCACATCCTGTACTCCTAGCTCCTGGGCCAAGCGGAGACCTGCTATCACCGCCTCGTACTCTGCCTGGTTATTGGTGAGGGGAAAGTGGAAATGGATTGCTTGCTCTATTCTGGTCCCTTGGGGACTGACCAGGATCACCCCTCCACCAAAGGAATGCCTTCCGGATGCTCCATCTACTAACATCTTCCAAGGCACCGGATGGGGTAGTTCTGACTCGTCCACCTCAGTAACGTAGTCTGCCAGGAAATCTGCCACCGCCTGTGCTTTTATGGACACCCTCGGTACATAAGAGATATTGAACTCACTCAACTCTACCGACCACTTAGCCAACCTTCCGGAGTGCTCTACTCCCTCCATGATACTGTGGAGGGGGTGGTCGGTTACTACCTTTATGGAATGTGCCTGGAAATAGGGTCGGAGCTTCCGGGCCGACACTACCAGAGCGAAGGCCAGCTTCTCCAAGATAGGATATCTAATCTCGGCCTTTCTCAGCACTCTACTTACGTAATAGATCGGCAGCTGTTTCCTCCCTTCTTCCCGGACAAGCACCGAACTCACGGCTTCCGACCCTACCCCCAGGTATAGGGATAAGTCTTCCCCTGACCTCGGCCCTTGCAGTAGCGGAGCCTTGGCCAGTTGTTCTTTCAACGCTTGAAAAGCCTTTTCGCACTCAGAGGTCCATTCGAACTTTTGATTACCCCGTAACACCTTGAAGAAAGAGGAGCATCTCTCCCCTGCCTTGGAGAGAAATCTACTTAACCCAGCCAACTTTCCCGTCAAGCGTTGGACCTCCTTAGCATTTCTTGGGGGTGCCAACTCGAGGATTGCCTTGACCTTATCTGGGTTAGGCTCCACCCCAGCCGGGGTGAGCATGTGGCCCAAGAATTTTCCTCGACTGGCTCCGAAGACACACTTCGACGGGTTGAGTCTCATCTTGAACTTCCGTAGGGTTTCGAAAGTTTCCTCGAGGTCGCGGAGGTGGGATTCAAGATCTCGGCTCTTGACCATGAGGTCATCGACATAGACCTCCAGGTTTCTCCCCCTTTGCTCATGGAAAACCCGGTCCATCATCCTTTGGTATGTGGCCCCCGCATTCTTGAGCCCGAAGGGCATCATCCTATAACAGTAGCATCCCTCCCTCGTGATGAAGGAGACATCCTTGATGTCAGGGGGATGCATGCGGATCTGATGATAACCTGAAAAAGCATCTAAGAAAGACATCATATGAAAACCGACGGCTGAGTCAACCAGCGCGTCGATTCTGGGTAGGGGGTAACAATCTTTCGGGCATGATTTATTAAGCAAAGAGAAATCGATACACATTCGCCATTTACCCCCACCTTTCTTTACCATGACGACGTTGGAGACCCAGCCTGGGTACTGGATCTCCTTTACAAAACCTGCTTCCAGAAGCTTTTCCACTTCCTCGCGGATGGGCCCTTCCAGCTTGTCTGCAGTGGGCCTCCTCCTTTGGCGGATGGGGCGGGCGCCGGGCTCGAGGTTGAGGCGGTGACAGGCCACATCCGCGTCTATCCCGGGCATCTCCGCGGCACTCCAGGCAAAGACGTCCACGTTCTTCTGGACGCAGGCGAGGATCTCCGCCCTCTCCTCCGAGTTGAGCTCTCCGCTGACCCGGATCTTCTCCATCACCCCCGGTCGGGTGACGACTTCCAGCTCGATGACCTCGTCTACGGCCTCCAGCCGCGACTGATCCCCCCAAGGCCTCTCCTCCTCTCCTTCGTCGGCGAGCTCCTGGGCTCCTCCTTCCTCCCCTTCCATCTCCAACACCTCCTCCACCCTTCTCTTCTCGGCCTTTCCTCCTTCTTCTTTTCCTCCTTTCTCCGCCCAGGGCCCTACCTCGACCCCTTCCCGGGCATGAACTTCCTCCCCCTTTTCTCCCTCTTCTCCTTCATCCTCTTCCCCTGCCTCGGTCATCTTCTCCATCCTCTTATCCCACTTCTCCGCTCCCCCCATCTAGGAGATGGTGTTGACAGCCGTCACGTAGCACTGCCTCGCCACCTTGGGGTCTCCCCTGACTCGGACCTGGATCCCACCTGTGTTGAACTTTAGGCACTGGTGTAGGGTGGAAGGGACGCATCTAAATGCACTAATAAGAGGCCGACCGAAAATGGCGCTATAGCTGCTTGGGGCGTCCACAATCACGAAACGGCAGTTCCGCGATTGCCCCCCGAGAGTTACGTGGAGTCCTACTCCTCCCTCCACCTCCTTTTTTTCTCCCGAAAAACCAAACTAGGGGCCATCCGAGGCCAACACCCTTCGGGCCTCTACCTTCATCTCGTCAAACGCTTTCTTGAAGATAACGTTGACCGAGCTGCCGTTGTCCACCAAGATCCGCGAGACGGTGAAGTTTTCGATGGCGGTTTGGATAACCAGCACATCGCAGAACGGGTCTTCATGACCGGGCATGTCCTTTTGGGAGAAGGTGATCCTCTCCACCGGGGGCGGGGCTTGGGATGTCGAAGCTACGCTCCGACGGTACATAGCATGGAGGCTCGCCTTCCGGGTCGCCTCAACTCCCACCCCTCCGTGGATCACCCCGATTCCCCCCCGGGCTCCTACGTCCGCCCGATCTTCGCATCTTTCCTCTTCGTCTTCCTGGGCGAGGACTTCATCGATCCTTACCGGGTGCTGCTGCTGCGGTTGTGGTGCTGGTCCCCTTGCCCCTCTCATTTCTAGAAACTCCGGGCAGGTGGCGGTCGCGTGGCCTTCCTCCTGGTGGAAGTCACAATAGGGCAGCGTCGCCACCCTCCCCTCTACTCCTACTCCTCTATGCCTCCTTCTGGGACCGGCTCCTCCGGCCCCCGCCCCCCTTCTTCTTCCCGCTCTTCCTCTCCCGATCTCCATTGCTTGATGGGGCGGGGGAGGAGGTGGCCTTGGGCCCTGCCTCCACCCCAGCTGATGGGGTCTCCCCTGTCCTCCCTGGAAGTTACCTCCTCCGTGGTGGAACCCCCTTCCCGGGTCCTGCATTCCACCACCTTGCTGTCTCCACCCCAACTCTGGGGCCCTGACCTCCTCCCTTCTTCTTCCTTCGGGGTGCCTATTCTCCGGCTCGCTCAGCCGTGCCAATCTCTTTGTGAACTCGGGGTTAGCTGCCTCCCCGTCTACTTCCTCCGCCGCTCGCTCCATTAGTTCTTCATAGGAAAGAGGGGCCCTCCTCTTGAGATCCATCTTGAAGAAACCCTCTCGCAGCCCCACCGTAAAGGCCAGCTGGAGTGTGTGCCCAGGTACCTCTTGAATGAGGAGGACCTCTTCCCTGAATCGCTCCAGATACTGGGCTAGAGATTCTCCTTGTTTTTGCTTGATGCTGAAGAGAGACTCCGGGTCTTTCTTCCTCTTCTTCAAGGTGGAGAAGCGCAGCAGGAACCCCCTACGCAAATCCTCAAAAGCATAAATCGAACCCGAGGGTAACTGGTAGAACCAGTCCCTCGCCTTCTCTTTCAGGGTGGTGGCGAAGAGTCGGCACTTGAAGGCGTCCGACATGGGTCTGATCGAGACCATATCTTCGAACCATTGCAGGTGGGGAACGGGATCGCTGTTCCCAACATACAAGGTCATGGCTGGTTCCTTGAACCCCTCGGGGAGTCGTGCCGAGAGCACCAACTCACAAAAGGGACTCCCCCCGTTCACCTTCTGAACTGGCTCTACTCTTCCTGCAGAACCTCCTGCCGAGGCTCCCTCTGCCACCCCTGGGTTTGCCGAGAACACAGTTGCCGAGACTCCTCCTGCCGAGACCACTCTGGTAGGGATCTCGCTCGCACCTACTGGACTGGGGAAGAGCTCGCGACCCGTGAGATCTCGGCCTGCCTCCTGGACCGCTGCTTCCTTGCCCGCTCGCTGGCCTGGGGCGTTCTCGCAGCCCCCGGATGGAGGAGCCATCTGAGGGGCCGGGGTGGCGAAACCACCCAGCGCCGAGGCTATGGCGCTCTGAAAGGCTCCAATCATATCCCTCTTGAGCTCGGCCAGCATATCCATCGTCACTGGCGACCCTGCGGGTGGCGAACCTCCGAACCCTGCATCTCGCTCATCCTCGCCCGCCATGCTTTCTCCTAGAGACTTTCCTGTACTAGCCACTCTCCACGCTCACCGCACCAAGAATGTTGAAACCAGAAACTGGTTCCTTGTGGAGCTCGGGGCCCCCAACAGGTTGGGGGGCGACTAGCACTTACTTATCCCGTGGAAAAAGTACGTCGGGATCTCAGAACTTAACACAGACCCTTAACTCAGCAGGGAGGTCCCACCACACACCCGGAAGATCTTTAGATTGCTTCCCCTCCAGAGCCGAAGCTGAGGCCCGGGCACCTTGGAGAGCTCAGAGGAGTCTCGGCAAGGATAGCCTAAGGAGAGAGAAGCCAAAAACTAGAATCCCTCTCCAAAGGTGCCCTTTGGGTCTTATTTATAGTTTTTCTTAACGGGTGTACGAATAGCGGAACTCTGCCTTTCGGTTTTGCTATTTGCACCCCAATTTGGTCTGCTAACAGCCAAACTCTGCTGTTCGGGGTGGCTATTTGCAGGCTTCCAGGGGCAAGAGGGTAATTCTAACTTCCTTTCCCCTAGAAGAGGGGTCTGCGAGACCAGGAATGCCTCTTGGTCTCGCCATACTGTATGCGAGGGTTCCTGTCGCCTCTGCGACCTCTGGAGTCTCGCAGAACCCATGGCGTGACACATCTCGCCGAGCATTCCGGCGAGATCGGTTCTTATCCTTCTAGCTCTCGCCCTACACCAACTGCCGAGACCACGCCCCAACGCTTTCGCCTATGCTTTTTGGTAATGCCGTTCTGCGAGGTCTAGGGGGTGGAGCTCGGGGCGAGATCGGTTCTTACCCTAAACCCTGCGAGGTCTAGGGGGTGGAGCCAGGCGAACCCCGGTTTGTACAATAAGAGTCATTTACTCCTCTGAATATTACCATGGACTAAGTCGTCCAAATCCTCCAAAAAAGGGCCGGATTTCAAAAGGCCCGCTCCTCTGAAATCGGATGTTCGCAACCAAAATCTGAATCTTTACAACGAATATCACAAGGAGGGAGGGCATATGACGAAGATTGTCGGGCCCTTCGCCTATTGATAGAAAGGCTCTTAGGAGAGGGAAAGCTCCGAGGCCTAGTTCGAAAGGAAGTGGCTACTGAACCAGCGGCTGAGAAAAAGAAGGAAACAGTGGAGGTAACTTGGGAGTGTGCCGACGTTGAAGACGCCTGCTGCTATGGAGATATTCACGCTTCAACTGAAGGCATAGAGGTCATTGATGTGGGTAGCCTGGGGGACATCTATTGTATTCATGGAGGGGCCGGAGCTGAATCATCTCGTAAATAGAGCATTGTGAGAGTCATGAAGCAAGAAGTGGCGGCAAACACAACTTCTGCCCCTGAAAGCACCATCGTTACTTTCGGTCAGGATGATCTTCCTCCAAACGCCAATCCCTTTGACGATGCCATAGTCATCAAAGCTGTTATTGAGAATTATACCTTTCATAAGATCCTGATCGACACGGGCAGTTCTGTTAATCTCCTTTTCTGTCCAACCTTTGATGCCCTGAAGACTGGAAAGCCTCTACTTTCCACCGATGGGCCCCTCTATGGCTTTTCTGGGGAGAAGAAAGAAGTGGAAGGTTTTGTAAAGCTCCTGGTTTCTCTGGGGGGAGCGATAAAGCTGACCAACTTCGTGGTGGTGGATGCCCCAAGCAACTACTGCGCCATATTCAGAAGGCCCATTCTTAATGCCTACAGGGCAGTAGTGTCCACTTTCCACCTTTCTCTTAAGTTTGCTGCCGAGGGAAGGCAGTATCGGATCAGAAGCAATCCAACGGTGGCTCAGGAGTGCTATGTGCGAACCGTCAACATGATCACCAGCATTCCACTTCCCGAGGCCACGGCTGAAGTTCATGAATTTGCTGAATCTTCAATGGTTGCTGAGGAGAGGAAAGATCGAGAAGGGGCTCACCTGGAACCTACCCAGGTGACCCAAGAAGTCCCCATTGCTGAGGGGGAAGGCAAGAAGCTGATCATTAATGCGGAGCTACCGAAAGAGGAGAAAGTGCAGCTGATCTCCTGTCTTCTGGGGAACCTAGATATCTTCGCCTGGTCAGCGGAGGATATGTCAGGAGTAGATCCAGATGTTTCTTGCCATCATCTGAACATATCTCCTGATGTCAAGCCAGTCCAGCAAAAGAAGAGAGAAGTGGCAACCATGCTGGCGGTGCCCATCAGAGAGGAGGTTGCCAAACTCCTGAAGGCGAACTTTATTGCTGAAATACAATATCCCACATGGATGTCAAATGTTGTAATGGTTAAAAAATCCGGTGGGAAGTGGCGCATGTGTGTGGGTTTTACAAAACTTAATAAAGCATGCCCCACAGATTGCTACCCTCTGCCTCGGATAGATGTTTTGGTAGATTCCGCGGTTGGGTATAATTTTATGAGCTTTATTGATACATTTTCGGGTACCACCAAATCAAAAATGCACAAACCTAATATCCCACACACTTCATTCCTCACGAACAATGGGTGTTATTGTTATCTCGTAATGCCCTTCGGCCTTAAAAAAGCGGGTGCAACGTATCAGAGAATGATGGATACGGAATTTAAACATCAAAAAGGCAGGAACCTTGAAGTTTACGTTGACGATCTCCTTCTTAAAAGTAAAACATTCTCAATACATTTGAAAGACCTCGTAGAGACATTTGCTACTCTACGGAGGTTCAAATTAAATTTGAACCCATTGAAATGTGTGTTCGGGGCAAACAAGGTGAATTTTCTCGGGCATCTCCTCACTCCCGATGGCCTTGCACTGAACCCAGATAAGGTGAAGGCCATCCTCGATATGATTCCTCCTCGTAATACTAAGTAGGTCCAGCAACTTGGAGGAAGGTTGGCAGGGCTGAGCAGGTTTATTTCAAAATCAGTAGCTAAAAGTGCTCCATTCTTTAAAACACTCCGGGGAGAATCAAAGTTTGAATGGAGCGAAGAGTGCGACAAGACTTTCGAACAGTTAAAAGTACAACTGACTTCAACTCCTTTACTTCAAAGTCCTCGTGAAGGGGAAATATTGTTCTTATACATAGGGGTCGGCCCAGATGTAATGAGTTATGTCCTCGTCCGGTAAGAAAAGAAGAAACAATTTCTGATCTACTACGTCAGCCATATCCTCAAGGATGCAGAAACCAGATATTCGATCTTGGAAAAGCTAGCTTTGGCTTCGTTTATGTCATCACGAAGGCTTCATCCTTACTCTCAATCTCATCCCATCCAAGTAATTACAGATCATCCACTAAGAAGTATTCTTGAAATGCCAGATTATTCTGGGAGGCTGGCCAAATGGGCTATCGAGTTAAGTGAGTTTGAAATGTCCTACATTCCCAGAACGACAATCAAAGCGCAGGTCTTGGAAGATTTATTGGTTGATAAAACAGAATCTAGTCCTGAACAAGTGGAGAAATCCCCTTTGGCTTGGGTTGTTTATGTGGATGGGGCTTCTGGTAAAAACTCTGTGGGAGCCGGAGTAGTTTTAATTAGCCCAAATGACATCAAACTTGAGCAGGCTATCAAGTTCTTCTTTCCGGTTACAAATAACCAGGCAGAGTACGAAGCGCTTCTGGCTGGTTTGAGACTTGCAAAGGAACTGGGCATAGAACACGTGCATGTCAAAACTGATTCGCAAGTAATGGCTTCTCAGGTTTTGGGGAATTACGAAATAAGGGAGCCAATTCTGAGGAAGTATCTGCTGCGAGCCAAAAAGGAGATCGGAAGATTCAAGTCATTTATCATCGAGCATATTCCCAGGACACAAAATGAAGAAGCAGATGAGTTGTCGAAGTTCGGTCTTCCATCAGGGGGAGTGACCTCTGAACTTTTCCATCCGGCAACAGATGAAGGGGAACTTATGCAGATCGATCAGAATCCTTCCTGGAAGGATCCTTACGAGCTATTCTTATCCAAAGGAGAGTTCCATCAATCAATCAAAGATAAAAAGAGATTCAGAAGAAAGGCAGCTTATTATTACTTGATAGCGGGAGTTCTGTACAGGAAAACTTTGATTTCTCCCTCAGCGCCGTGTGTGTCTGAGGAAGAAATTCCAAACATACTTCAGGAGGTTCATTCCGGGGAATGTGGTAGTCATTCAGGGGCAAAGACTTTGGAAAAAAGAATCTTGAGGCAGGGATATTTCTGGCCAACCATGAGAAAAGATGCCGAAGCATTTGCCCAGCGATGTGTTCAGTGTCAAAAGTTTGCTCCTCTTCAACATCTGCCCGCTCAATCACTTAGATCAATAACTGCGCCTTGGCCCTTCGCAGTTTGGGGGATGGATCTTATCGGACCCTTCCCAATGGCTAGCGGCCAGCGTCGTTTCATAATCGTGATGATTGATTACTTCAGTAAATGGATTGAGGCGAAAGCACCGAGAAAGACTACAACGCAGGTCATCAAAAACTTCATTTGGGGAGAAATAGTTTGTCGGCATGGAATCCCACTAGCAATCATCACTGACAATGGCCCACAATTCAACAATTTCAGAAATGATAAACTTTTGTGATCAGGTTGGGATTGATCTTCGGTTCTCCTCGGTACATCATCCGAGGACGAATGGCCAGGTGGAAGCAGCAAATAGACAAATCCAGCAGCTTTTGATGAAGAGAGTCTTGAATCAAAGAGGCAATTGGGCAGAACAACTCCCTTCCATCCTTTGGAATCTCTGTACTACTCCATCTTCTGCTACAGGTGAGACACCTTTCAAATTATCTCATGGCTCGGAGGCAGTCGTTCCAATAGAATTTGAAGTGGTCACCCCCAGGGTTATATATGCAAAGGAAGGAGGAGAAGCTTGGATAGAGGATAATGATGAAGCCATCAAATACAGTCTGGACTTGATCGAAGAGCTTCAGGATGAAGCAATAATCAGCCAGTAGGAAGTAAAAAGGAGAATGGCCAAATACTTTGACAGAAATGTCAGGGTTAAACATTTCACAGTCGGTGATGTTGTATTAAAGAAAGTTGATGTCGCAGACAAGATGGGCAATGTCGGAAAACTAAATCCCAACTGGGCAGGGCCTTTCATTGTCAAAGAGGTACTGAAGACCAGGGATTATCGCCTCTAGACAAGCGAAGGAGAGGACATCTCACGCACCTGGAGCAGTGACGACCTTAAATGGTTCTATCCTTAAAATATCTTCTTCATTTCTTACATTTTTTGGATATTCAATAAAAAGCCCCATACTAACACTTCTCCATGTCTTGTGATTCTTTTTACACTTTTTATATATATCTCCCTCACTGAACCGCGGAGACATCGCCAAGTTCTGCTCGAACCCCCTCGGATTGTATTCATTAGCATAAAACCACGAAGATCATGTGTAGCGGGAAGTTTTCGCACAAGTGTAGTTGTAGATTGCCAATTCCCGTGCGGTGGTCTTCGGAACCTTGGATCCCGGCTGATATCTAACACACCCCTGCATCAAGGGAGGTCTAGGTGAATGTTAGCTCTATCATGCCTCGAGAGGGATATAGTTACAGCTTTGATAATATTTCTGAGGAAAGCAATGTTCGCCTCCTAGGCCCACCTGCCCAACTGATCATCTTAGTCTGTGACCATCGAATACTCCTAGGTACTCTCAAGCGATGCCTAAATGGGACCCACAGCTAAGTTGATCTCTCTGAGGAAAGCAATGTTCTCCGCCTAGGCCCACCTTCCCAATTGATCAACTCGGCTTGTAACCCTAGGCAAGAGAGCAATTGAGTCGCTTACAACCCTTATGACCACTTGAGGAAAGCAATGTTCACCGCCTAGGCCCACCTGCCCACTTGGTCATCTGGGTCTGTACTTGTCTTTTTCTGTATTTCTACAGCTCTTATGACCACTTGAGGAAAGCAATGTTCACGGCCTACTGTTGGCGCAAATCTCACACACCGCTATAGGCGGTAGCTCGACTGCGACACGAAACGGCAGTGTACCGATCGTTCAAGTAATATAAAATGGGAATGAATCCCAAGTATCGATCTCAAAGGAACACAGTAAGGTGGAGTTTATTATCGAGGAAGGACTTGAGATTGAAGTCCTTTCGAGCGGATGGATGCGGAAACGGGAGTTTTGGATTGTGGAAAATAAAGAGAAAATACTATAATTACTCCTATGCAATGCCGCTATGCAAAGCTTCGCTCCGCGGGATGGAAAACTACGTAGGCCTTGAACGCGCTACTTCATAAGGGCGGATGGACGAGTAGGCTAACGGATCGAACTATGCAGGCCTTGAGCGCGCTGCTTCGTTAGGCGGGATGGAATACACGGGCCGCTATGCCACGCTTCGGTAGGCGGATGGGCGAGTAGGCTAACGGAATGAGGGTCGCCGGCACCTCTTCGGCAAGCACGCCACTAGCAATTGCTAGTGCGGCACCGGACACGGTGGTGGAGTGGAAAATGTATGGCGGCGCACCTCATTCACACATATGAATAATATGATTCCATAAACATGAAATAAACATTAATAAACAAGATTCATAGTGTCATCATCTAAATATAGAGATTACAAACAAATACAACCACACAAGTAGAAGAAAGAGGCAAGAGATACGACCGAATCCGGAGTCTCGTTGTAGATTCACGGTAGGAATCGTCGGGTTGTCAATCCACATCCTAGCTCGGTCTCAACTGCGTCCGGGGTAGAGGAGGGCTGTCACACCTCCCAATGGACCCGTCTTCTCCAGCGTTTTACAATCCGGCCACGTCCGATGCGAGGAACTCCTTCCTTGGCGATGAATATGAGTGTAGAATCTCCTCCTTGAAGCCCTTCGATGATGGAGGAGGCCTAGGGGGCGAATACCTGCGGAAATGGGCGGAACGGCAGAGCTGGGCGAGAAAAAACGGCGAGCTCTGACCTAAAATCGCGAGCAGGACAATTTATAGGCGCTGGAATAAACAGTGCGCACGATCATTGGCGCACGACCAGTGGTCGTGCGCACTAGCATCCTGTGATCGTGCGCGCCGCCTGGACGGAGCCTGCAAGGAAAGAAAATTATAAAATACAATGTTCGCACGACCAGTGGCGCACGACCAGTGGTCGTGCGTGCTATCGTAAGTGGGCGTGCGATAAGGAAGACAGAACTCAGAATTCAGGGGGTAAGTTCACACGATCAGTGGCGCACGACCAGTGGTCGTGCGCAATAAAACCAGTGATCGTGCGCAGTGTTCCTGTACAGATTTGTACCGGGATCACCTGCACGACTCCTGCTTCAGCATACAACACTAATCAAACCACTGAAAGTGACACTTAACCATGCATGAAAACTAATAATGAAGATAAACAAGAAAAAACACCAAAACGGGCCTAGAAGTGCACATAGCATGGAATAACAAATATGAGCGAAAACATGCCTAAAGTGTAGTGAATAGACTAGAAAATCGGCCCAGATGAGTCCATAAATGTGTATATATTTGGGACTCATCACACCCCCAGACTTACCTGTTTGCGCGTCCCGAGCAAACAAATTCTAAGCGAACGGGGAAAGAAAAGTAGATGTCTTAAAATTACAATACAGAGTACCATGCGAAGTCGCATGCTCACGTGCATAAGAAAAATAGTAGAGAAGATTTCTGATTATACGCAAACAGTTTATAAATTTCTAAAAGAGTAAAAGCATATTACAACCACTCAAAATGGTGAACTACGGTGAATCGTTCGGTCATGCATACGGAGAAAGTAAACTAAGCGCTGAGATGAGCATTGCTCAAGATCGGGGTGCCGGACAAACTCCACCGAAATCCATCGGTGTCGGTAACCATAGGCTCACCCGGTCACATTCTCTCCACGACACTAGATTGGTCCATAGCGTGAGTCGGTAGGACTTTAGGTTAGAGATGGGGCTTGGGTTACGGTGAGGTAAACAAAGATAAACATGGAGGCTAAGCACACCTAACCCAACATGAGCATAAGAAAGAGCTACCCGCACGACGATAATAAACAAATGCACCACACCCCCAGACTTGGACTTTTGCAACATAGGTGTGTGCACCGCCCACTCCCAATACAAAAATTTCAAAATTTTCAATTCATCTTTTTTTTTTATAACAATCCCCTTTTTTTTTTCTTTCTCTACTTCATTCTTCTTTTTCTTTCTTTTCTTTTTTCAGCAAAAATATCAATGAATACACCCACAATTTCCACTATAAAAATTACCACATCAACACCCCCCAAAATGTAAATAAAACTACAACTAAGGCTCAGATTTGGGTGTGCGAGTAGGTTAGGCTTTTAAGCTTTTGGTGAGATAAAAGTGGGGCTGCATCAAGAGGAAGGGGTAGGCACAAAGGGGTTAGCAAGTGTAGATGATAGGCATGAAATAAAAAGCTCAACCGGGCCAAAATAATGGCCTACGTCATTCTCACGCACTAGAACTATCCTAAGCCAATGCTTCAAGAATCGCTTTGGGCAAGTTCTAGCCACCGAGAAAGATTCTCCTTT
Source organism: Dactylorhiza incarnata (assembly GCA_033032865.1). NCBI lineage: Eukaryota > Viridiplantae > Streptophyta > Magnoliopsida > Asparagales > Orchidaceae > Dactylorhiza > Dactylorhiza incarnata. The sequence goes on along the minus strand of JAWHQI010000354.1, from coordinate 2,469,187 downwards.
CTCCCGACTCAAGCAATACGAGTCTAGCGATCGTTTACACACATCCCTACGCTACCGTTTGATTCCACCGGATTCACCATTTGAGTAGAGTAAACAACATTTACACTAATAGAAAAAATATAAAACCATAAGTATAAAAAGAGATCTAATCTACACAAATTCCTATGCAATCGAGTACTCGACTAGGAGCACTACTGGGGTCAACATTTTACTCTGCTACATAGTCCTAAGCCATCACCTAGACTTTCCCAAATAAGCAGGAGAATTAAATTCACAACAGAGCAGGCAAACATGTGAGTACGCGCTCAAGTGGGTGCTGTGGTGTGCAATGAAGATGAAAAATTCTAAATAAATGAAATAGAAATACTTCTAGCATGCAATGCAATAGTGCACGTGCGTGGGCACACAGAACTACTCTCCCCCAGACTTAAACTAAACAACCCACATAATATATGACATGAAAATCAAAATAGGGCTAGGGAAAGAGAGTACCCAATCCTCAGAAATGAGCATACCAGAAGATTGGCGTGTAAGCTAAAATGAAGCTACAACATCCGCCATCCAGAAGAAGGATACCTGCAGGGGTCAGCTCCGCAAAACAAAAGAAAAAGAAAAGGATAAACTACAATAAACTACAGCTAACTAAACTAGATTGAATAAAATAAAATGCATGGAAAGTAAGATAAATACTGGGGTTATTATCATCCCAGCACAACTTATTCAAAACTTTATAATATCTAGCTAATGGGCCTATGAAAAAGAAAATGCACAGGTAACTGCTCCAATATGCGTTTCGGTAGCTGGTACCGATACGGAGATAAGGCAGTCACCCCTCTACCTAAATAATAATAATACTTGCTCCTCACAGGTAGAGGGAAAAGAAAGTTAGAAGAGGAGGAGGCCTGGTCCTCACTCATCTCACCAAAACTATCCTTGCCCAGCAAGGTATCGTCCACAGCAGGTCCGCAGAAGGAGGAGGCAACGAATGAGGCTTCCTTAATGGAGGAGGAACCAACCTCCTCGCATAAGAGGACACACTCATCATTGACTTGAGCATAAAGCTCCAAGTCCTCCTGAAGTACCTGTGAAGATTCAACCTGCACAGACTCAGATGAAGGAAGGGGATCAAGAAATAAAGAAGATGAAGAACATAAATAAACATCAATCGCGGGAGTGATCCCGGTCTCACTCCCATCAGGTTGGGGAGGTAAAATAATGTTGGCATTGTCATCAATGCCGCAAGGCTCAACGGGATCGACAGTGGCCATGCCCAAGATTTGGACTTCCTCCACCGGTGTTGAGGACAACTCCTCTTCACCTAGAAGGTTGTCCTCCTCCATAGGAATAGGCACAACACATAGATCGCCAACCTCATCCTGCGACACATCCTCAACAATGTCGTCGGAGACGAGTATAGTATGCACAACAGGGGGAGGAACAGTGCTCGGATAAAAGTCGAGCACTGATTCCTCACAAAGAATCGAATCCACTAGGGGTGGTGGATGCACTGGGAGAATAGGCTCAGCACTGTCGGTGCATAGATCAGTCGCACATCCGGTGACCGTGTCCATGCCATTCCCTTCAAGATGTGAAGGTGACAAAGATACATAGCCGGATGTTGAAGGTGTGCCGCCAGAGTTAGGAGTTGGGACGATCCGGATATCCGGCTCGTCGTCTTCGTCCAATTGGCGAAGATACTCGACACAGTCCTTCAGGACATGATCAGTGCTCTGACAAAACCGGCACTTCCTTGCGGGCTTCTTTGGCACAGCGGGAGCTGGAGCCGAAAAGAAGTAAGACGGTAAAGGCTCAGCAGAGTAGCCATAAGACTTACGCGCACCATATGGAGTACCAGACGAAGTCGGTGCTCCATATGCTGGGCTATAAGACTTATGCCTACTATTCTCCGTAGGGCATTCATCACTAGAGTGGGAGGTAGCTCCACACCAACGGCAACAGAAATTAAGATGTGCCCACATAGTGTGAAGGTAATACGATTCAAAAATAAAAATGCTATTGTGCAAAATACTACACCTAACAAAAATTACTAAAGCAACCTAATTAAAACAGGAAAATGGAATAAAAAGAAATAAGACAAAGAAATGCAATTTACAAATGGAAGGGCTTCTCTCTCAGGTTCTCCCTCTCCAGAAAACTTACACGACTATGTTCCCCGGCAACGGCGCCAAAAACTTGTTGGCGCAAATCTCACACACCGCTATAGGCGGTAGCTCGACTGCGATACGAAACGGCAGTGTACCGATCGTTCAAGTAATATAAAATGGGAATGAATCCCCAAGTATCAATCTCAAAGGAACACAGTAAGGTGGAGTTTATTATCGAGGAAGGACTTGAGATTGAAGTCCTTTCGAGCGGATGGATGCGGAAACGGGAGTTTTGGATTGTGGAAAATAAAGAGAAAATACTATAATTACTCCTATGCAATGCCGCTATGCAAAGCTTCGCTCGGCGGGATGGAAAACTACGTAGGCCTTGAACGCGCTACTTCGTAAGGGCGGATGGACGAGTAGGCTAACAGATCGAACTATGCAGGCCTTGAGCGCGCTGCTTCGTTAGGCGGGATGGAATACACGGGCCGCTATGCCACGCTTCGGTAGGCGGATGGGCGAGTAGGCTAACGAAATGAGGGTCGCCGGCACCTCTTCGACAAGCACGCCACTAGCAATTGCTAGTGCGGCACCGGACACGGTGGTGGAGTGGAAAATGGATGGCGGCGCACCTCATTCACACATATGAATAATATGATTCCATAAACATGAAATAAACATTAATAAACAAGATTCATAGTGTCATCATCTAAATATAGAGATTACAAACAAATACAACCACACAAGTAGAAGAAAGAGGCAAGAGATACGACCGAATCTGGAGTCTCGTTGTAGATTCAGGGTAGGAATCGTCGGGTTGTCAATCCACATCCTAGCTCGGTCTCAACTGCGTCCGGGGTAGAGGAGGGCTGTCACACCTCCCAATGGACCCGTCTTCTCCAGCGTTTTACAATCCGGCCACGTCCGATGCGAGGAACTCCTTCCTTGGAGATGAAGATGAGTGTAGAATCTCCTCCTTGAAGCCCTTGGATGATGGAGGAGGCCTAGGGGGCGAATACCTGCGGAAATGGGCGGAACGACGGAGCTGGGCGAGAAAAAACAGAGAGCTCTGACCTAAAATCGCAAGCAGTACAATTTATAGGCGCTGGAATAAACAGTGCGCACGATCATTGGCGCACGACCATTGGTCGTGCGCACTAGCATCCTGTGATCATGCGCGCCGCCTGGACGGAGCCTGCAAGGAAAGAAAATTATAAAATACAATGTTCGCACGACCAGTGGCGCACGACCAGTGGTCGTGCGCGCTATCATAAGTGGTCGTGCGATAAGGAAGACAGAACTCAGAATTCAGGGGGTAAGTGCACACGATCAGTGGCGCACGACCAGTGGTCGTGCGCAATAAAACCAGTGATCGTGCGCAGTGTTCCTGTACAGATTTGTACCGGGATCACCTGCACGACTCCAGCTCCAGCATACAACACTAATCAAACCACTGAAAGTGACACTTAACCATGCATGAAAACTAATAATGAAGATAAACAAGAAAAAACACCAAAACGGGCCTAGAAGTGCACATAGCATGGAATAACAAATATGAGCGAAAACATGCCTAAAGTGTAGTGCATAGACTAGAAAATCGGCCCAGATGAGTCCATAAATGTGTATATATTTGGGACTCATCACACCCCCAGACTTACCTGTTTGCGCGTCCCGAGCAAACAAATTCTAAGCGAACGGGGAAAGAAAAGTAGATGTCTTAAAATTACAATACAGAGTACCATGCGAAGTCGCATGCTCACGTGCATAAGAAAAATAGTAGAGAAGATTTCTGATTATACGCAAACAGTTTATAAATTTCTAAAAGAGTAAAAGCATATTACAACCACTCAAAATGGTGAACTACGGTGAATCATCCGGTCATGCATACGGAGAAAGTAAACTAAGCGCTGAGATGAGCATTGCTCAAGATCGGGGTGCCGGACAAACTCCACCGAAATCCATCGGTGTCGGTAACCATAGGCTCTCCCGGTCACATTCTCTCCAGGACACTAGATTGGTCCATAGCGTGAGTCGGTAGGACTTTAGGTTAGAGATGGGGCTTGGGTTACGGTGAGGTAAACAAAGATAAACATGGAGGCTAAGCACACCTAACCCAACATGAGCATAAGAAAGAGCTACCCGCACGACGATAATAAACAAATGCACCACACCCCCAGACTTGGACTTTTGCAACATAGGTGTGTGCACCGCCCACTCCCAATACAAAATTTTCAAAATTTTCAATTCATCTTTTTTTTTTATAACAATCCCCTTTTTTTTTCTTTCTCTACTTCATTCTTCTTTTTCTTTCTTTTCTTTTTTCAGCAAAAATATCAATGAATACACCCACAATTTCCACTATAAAAATTACCACATCAACACCCCCCAAAATGTAAATAAAACTACAACTAAGGCTCAGATTTGGGTGTGCGAGTAGGTTAGGCTTTTAAGCTTTTGGTGAGATAAAAGTGGGGCTGCATCAAGAGGAAGGGGTAGGCACAAAGGGGTTAGCAAGTGTAGATGATAGGCATGAAATAAAAAGCTCAACCGGGCCAAAATAATGGCCTACGTCATTCTCACGCACTAGAACTATCCTATGCCAATGCTTCAAGAATCGCTTTGGGCAAGTTCTAGCCACCGAGAAAGATTCTCCTTTCTCCCAACTCAAGCAATACGAGTCTAGCGATCGTTTACACACATCCCTACGCTACCGTTTGATTCCACCGGATTCACCATTTGAGTAGAGTAAACAACATTTACACTAATAGAAAAAATATAAAACCATAAGTATAAAAAGAGATCTAATCTACACAAATTCCTATGCAATCGAGTACTCGACTAGGAGCACTACTGGGGTCAACATTTTACTCTGCTACATAGTCCTAAGCCATCACCTAGACTTTCCCAAATAAGCAGGAGAATTAAATTCACAACAGAGCAGGCAAACAGGTGAGTACGCGCTCAAGTGGGTGCTGTGGTGTGCAATGAAGATGAAAAATTCTAAATAAATGAAATAGAAATACTTCTAGCATGCAATGCAATAGTGCACGTGCGTGGGCACACAGAACTACTCTCCCCCAGACTTAAACTAAACAACCCACATAATATATGACATGAAAATCAAAATAGGGCTAGGGAAAGAGAGTACCCAATCCTCAGAAATGAGCATACCAGAAGATTGGCGTGTAAGCTAAAATGAAGCTACAACATCCGCCATCCAGAAGAAGGATACCTGCAGGGGTCAGCTCCGCAAAACAAAAGAAAAAGAAAAGGATAAACTACAATAAACTACAGCTAACTAAACTAGATTGAATAAAATAAAATGCATGGAAAGTAAGATAAATACTGGGGTTATTATCATCCCAGCACAACTTATTCAAAACTTTATAATATCTAGCTAATGGGCCTATGAAAAAGAAAATGCACAGGTAACTGCTCCAATATGCGTTTCGGTAGCTGGTACCGATACGGAGATAAGGCAGTCACCCCTCTACCTAAATAATAATAATACTTGCTCCTCACAGGTAGAGGGAAAAGAAAGTTAGAAGAGGAGGAGGCCTGGTCCTCACTCATCTCACCAAAACTATCCTTGCCCAGCAAGGTATCATCCACAGCAGGTCCGCAGAAGGAGGAGGCAACGAATGAGGCTTCCTTAATGGAGGAGGAACCAACCTCCTCGCATAAGAGGACACACTCATCATTGACTTGAGCATAAAGCTCCAAGTCCTCCTGAAGTACCTGTGAAGATTCAACCTGCACAGACTCAGATGAAGGAAGGGGATCAAGAAATAAAGAAGATGAAGAACATAAATAAACATCAATCGCGGGAGTGATCCCGGTCTCACTCCCATCAGGTTGGGGAAGTAAAATAATGTTGGCATTGTCATCAATGCCGCAAGGCTCAGCGGGATCGACAGTGGCCATGCACAAGATTTGGACTTCCTCCACCGGTGTTGAGGACAACTCCTCTTCACCTAGAAGGTTGTCCTCCTCCATAGGAATAGGCACAACACATAGATCGTCAGCCTCATCCTGCGACACATCCTCAACAATGTCGTCGGAGACGAGTATAGTATGCACAACAGGGGGGGGGGAATAGTGCTTGGATAAAAGTCGAGCACTGATTCCTCACAAAGAATCGAATCCACTAGGGGTGGTGGATGCACTGGGAGAATAGGCTCAGCACTGTCGGTGCATAGATCAGTCGCACATCCGGTGACCGTGTCCATGCCATTCCCTTCAAGATGTGAAGGTGACAAAGATACATAGCCGGATGTTGAAGGTGTGCCGCCAGAGTTAGGAGTTGGGGCGATCCGGATATCCGGCTCGTCGTCTTCGTCCAATTGGCGAAGATACTCGACACAGTCCTTCAGGACATGATCAGTGCTCTGACAAAACCGGCACTGCCTTGCGGGCTTCTTTGGCACAGCGGGATCTGGAGCCGAAAAGAAGTAAGATGGTAAAGGCTCAGCAGAGTAGCCATAAGACTTACGCGCACCATATGGAGTACCAGACGAAGTCGGTGCTCCATATGCTGGGCTATAAGACTTATGCCTACTATTCTCCGTAGGGCATTCATCACTAGAGTGGGAGGTAGCTCCACCCCAACGGCAACGAAAATTAAGATGTGCCCACATAGTGTGAAGGTAATACGATTCAAAAATAAAAATGCTATTGTGCAAAATACTACACCTAACAAAAATTACTAAAGCAACCTAATTAAAACAGGAAAATGGAATAAAAAGAAATAAGACAAAGAAATGCAATTTACAAATGGAAGGGCTTCTCTCTCAGGTTCTCCCTCTCTAGAAAACTCACACGACTATGTTCCCCGGCAAAGGCGCCAAAAACTTGTTGGCGCAAATCTCACACACCGCTATAGGCGGTAGCTCGACTGCGATACAAAACGGCAGTGTACCGATCGTTCAAGTAATATAAAATGGGAATGAATCCCCAAGTATCGATCTCAAAGGAACACAGTAAGGTGGAGTTTATTATCGAGGAAGGACTTGAGATTGAAGTCCTTTCGAGCGGATGGATGCGGAAACGGGAGTTTTGGATTGTGGAAAATAAAGAGAAAATACTATAATTACTCCTATGCAATGCCGCTATGCAAAGCTTCGCTCGGCGGGATGGAAAACTACGTAGGCCTTGAACGCGCTACTTCGTAAGGGCGGATGGACGAGTAGGCTAACAGATCGAACTATGCAGGCCATGAGCGCGCTGCTTCGTTAGGCGGGATGGAATACACGGGCCGCTATGCCACGCTTCGGTAGGCGGATGGGCGAGTAGGCTAACGGAATGAGGGTCGCCGGCACCTCTTCGACAAGCACGCCACTAGCAATTGCTAGTGCGGCACCGGACACGGTGGTGGAGTGGAAAATGGATGGCGGCGCACCTCATTCACACATATGAATAATATGATTCCATAAACATGAAATAAACATTAATAAACAAGATTCATAGTGTCATCATCTAAATATAGAGATTACAAACAAATACAACCACACAAGTAGAAGAAAGAGGCAAGAGATACGACCGAATCCGGAGTCTCGTTGTAGATTCACGGTAGGAATCGTCGGGTTGTCAATCCACGTCCTAGCTCGGTCTCAACTACGTCCGGGGTAGAGGAGGGCTGTCACACCTCCCAATGGACCCGTCTTCTCCAGCATTTTACAATCCGGCCACGTCCGATGCGAGGAACTCCTTCCTTGGCGATGAAGATGAGTGTAGAATCTCCTCCTTGAAGCCCTTGGATGATGGAGGAGGCCTAGGGGGCGAATACCTGCGGAAATGGGCGGAACGGCGGAGCTGGGCGAGAAAAAACGGAGAGCTCTGACCTAAAATTGCGAGCAGGACAATTTATAGGCGCTGAAATAAACAGTGCGCACGATCATTGGCGCACGACCAGTGGTCGTGCGCACTAGCATCCTGTGATCGTGTGCGCCGCCTGGACGGAGCCTGCAAGGAAAGAAAATTATAAAATACAATGTTCGCACGACCAGTGGCGCACGACCAGTGGTCGTGCGCGCTATCGTAAGTGGTCGTGCGATAAGGAAGACAGAACTCAGAATTCAGGGGGTAAGTGCACACGATCAGTGGCGCACGACCAGTGGTCGTGCGCAATAAAACCAGTGATCGTGCGCAGTGTTCCTGTACAGATTTGTACCGGGATCACCTGCACGACTCCTGCTCCAGCATACAACACTAATCAAACCACTGAAAGTGACACTTAACCATGCATGAAAACTAATAATGAAGATAAACAAGAAAAAACACCAAAACGGGCCTAGAAGTGCACATAACATGGAATAACAAATATGAGCGAAAACATGCCTAAAGTGTAGTGCATAGACTAGAAAATCGGCCCAGATGAGTCCATAAATGTGTATATATTTGGGACTCATCACCTACGCCCACCTGCCCACTTGGTCATCTGAGTCTATAGCCATTGCTTATTTCATTACAGGAAGTTGTCTTATCTCATATGGTCTTTCTGGACCATTTGAGGAGAAAAATAGGATTTCAACAGGTACCTAACAGACCGGGCGGTTTGATTATTAAACTGGTCGGTTTGAAATAAGCGGGTACATCATAATCAGGCGGTTTGATTTTTAAACCGGACGGTTTGAAATAAGCAGGTATCAGAATTACCGGGCGGTTTGATTATTAAACCGGTCGGTTTGAAATAAGCAGGTACCATAATTATCAGGCGGTTTTGAATATTTAAACCAATCGGTTCAATCATATCAGGCGGCTTAAAACCGGTCAGTTTTATAATGGGTTATCACAAAATGCCATAAGGCAGGTATCAAAATATCAAGTATAACCATGACCGGTCCGTCTCTTCATTCGATCTGTAATTCTATCATCCTTATGTGTATCAATTCTATCCACTCGGTTAAAAACAAGCTGTTTACAGTGAAGTAATCATGATTCTTATGGGGATGAAAATCATTACCAAGTATCAAACCACTAACCGCCCGAGTTATATATAAGTCGCACGGGCTTATCAGTTAATATTAATACTCACAAGAATAAGCCCTGCACAAGTATGAATTATAAGTCGTTTTGAGTTGAATACTAACCGCGCGACCTGTTGATTGTTTTCTCATGACTTGGAATTCATTATTTACGAAGCAATTTTGTAAAGCCGGGTAATAATCGCGCGGCCTGGTCTCAAATATTTGGAGCCATCTAATCACGCAGGACACATTCAAATCATATAATCCATCATCGGGATTTTATAGCGGCTTAAAGTTATGTTCATTTTCCGGTTATCTCAAGGCATTCATAACAAGATAAGGCAGAGCTTGAATTTCTATCCGTTCGATTATATGTTGAAACCGCATCGACTATTTGTCAAGATATCATGGTTGATGCCGTTTTCAGGTTATATCAAATTCGCTTAATCTGAATCGAAGAAACAGGCCGCCCAAACAGGCTTTATAGTGTTCGTGTGTTTATCTAACTGAAATCCTAGAGTTCAATGCTCTGACCAACCGGGTTGTTATTTACCCGCATGACCTGGTTAAAATAGAAGAAGACCGCAAGAATCACAAGTAAGTCGCAGAAAATGAACAGCTAAACAGGTAAAAACTTTCCATTTCATTATCAAAATATCTTTACATCGTTTTGTAACCGCCCGGTTAACAAAACCAAGCCGCCGGTTATAAAATAAAAAGCAAAGTACAAAACATTACAAATATGACTACTCGTCCGGTTTGAGCCTTTTTGATGCAGGAGTGATTGAGTCCTCGCTTCCTTCAATTGTAACGTCAGGAGAATATCCTTCGCTGTCCGACGAAGATGAGCTGCTCAGATCACCCGACCTACGTTCGGCTTCTTCCCCAGAATCACTGGAATCAGAACACGAACTTCTCTTTCCCCCCTCGTTAGCCACAGAGGTCTTCTCAGCATCTTCTTCGTCCTCATCAACGCTCTCCTACTCCGAGCTGGTTCCATCGGCCTTATTTTTTCCTTTGGCTTTTCGCCTAATCTTGTCTAGTTTCTTTTGCAAGATCGGGTAAGCATCCGAGAAGGTGAAATTCTCGAAGCCGGGCGCAAATCCTCCGAGCTCTCGAACCATAAAGCATGCAAGTGCGCATGAATGAGCACAAGTGAAATAGATGCAATAATAGTTCGAAAATGATGCACATGAGAGTGAAAACTAGACCGGATGAGTCCATCAAAGTGTATATAAATGGGACTCATCACACCCCCAGAGTTAACCGTTTGCACGTCTCGGGCAAACTACTTAGCTCTCCCGTCAGAACAATTGGATGTTAGAGCAGATTTGAGCGGTAAAGATCCATGCAAAATCGCATGCTCACGTGCGTAGAAATACGTTAGAATAGAATTTAACTCAAGATTATATTTAACTATTTCTAGAACAGTAATTTGAAATCTAATTTACTCTGATGGTGAATCTCGGTGAGTCTTTCGGTCACGCACAAGGGACAATAGCGTGACTAATGAGTAGAGTATTACTCGAATCAAAATTAATGACAATCTCCTAAGAAATCCATCAAACTCGGTGTACATAGGCTTGCACGCTTGCACTTTCTCTACTGCATGAGATGACTCATATCTAAAATCAATAGGACTTATAGGTTAAGATTTGGCTTAGGCTGAGTTTAGGTTAGATAAGTAGAAGAACGATGGGCAACGCACTCAACATAACCTGAGTACTCAAGAGTATAAAATCACCAATACAAAAATTTCAAGAACCACACCGCACCCCCAGACTTCAACTAGACACTAGGTGTGTGCTACGCCAACCATACATTATTTTATCGAGAGATTCTACTTGAAAGTTATTTTTGCACAATTATTTTTTTCTTTTTCTTTTTTCTTTTTCTCTTCTCGACAAATAAATCTTTTGTAAGCACTTTATATACTTCTCCTTTAGCTTTCTCAAAGCTGCCATACACAACATAGATAACACCAAACGTGGTAGATATATAAACTTATTTTCAAACTCATTTGTTGGTGCGAATATAGGTTTGGCCGTATGGCTGGTGAAATTTAAGTGGAGCTAAGCAAGAAGGATAGGTAGGCTCAAGTGGGTTTGCAAAGGTGATTAAATTGGTTAGGATTTCAAAAGCACAAATGGATCAAGAAACGGCCTACATCACGCTTTAAAACGAGTTATTCAACACAATCATTTCAAGAGTCGCCTAGTGCAAGTTCTAGCCACCGAGAAAGGTTATCATTCCTTCCGACCCTAGTAATAAGCTATTACTAATTCTGCTACACTCGACCCTATGCTACCGTTGGATTCACCGGATTCACCACTAGAGTAAAATAAATTACAACTACTATTATAGAAATAATTAAATTATAACATTGAATTTTATTCTACTCTAATTGAATTTCTAGGCGTGACGAGAGCACTCGACTAGAGCACTACTCGAGTCAACATTTTTCTCCACCCCTCACTCCAACACTAACAATCCAATTATTATGAGCGGGGAACCTCGCATCAATACCCAATAAGCGCGCGCGATTAAGTACGCGTGAACTAGGTGCAAGTGTATGCAATGTGTGCAACAAAATTGAAAATCCTAACTCAGCACATTCTAACATCCTATGCAAAGTTCGTGCACGTGCATAGCTCGATCCTCCCCTAAACTTGATCACAATCCTATAAAATAAAGAATTCCTGGATTAAGGAAAATAAGGGTAGAGTGGACCTATGCTCACGAATGGGCATGCCATAAGTGCGGCAATTCCTTCTTTAACTTTCTCCTTCCTCATCCCCGGAGTGAGAACTTAAACCTTCGATGTTAGCATGAACAAACAATAACACAAAATATACACAAATCTGAACAAAAGATTGGAACCGAATGGTTCCCCCATGGGTTGTCTCCCAAGAAGCCCTTTTGTTTAACGACCTTAAGGTGGACCAAATACTTGTATTAGCAGATTATAGAATTGTTCACGCAAAATTAAAGAGAGGAGATCATCCAAGTCTTCGTAGTATTATTACACAACCATATGGAGAAATCAACTAAACGTTGATTTAAAATAGTAACTACAGATAGAAGAAAAAGGTCCGCAGACCCACAACTGATGGCAACGAAGTAAGAGGTTTAGCCTCCATCCCCAAGTCTCCTCTTTTTTTGCTCTCTTTCTCTCTTCCAAGAGTATTTCTTCAAAGAAAAATCACTTTCCCCTTACAGCCAGTCCTTTAGGGGAAGCACATGCGGTGATACTGGAGTGGACAGAGCAATCTCGTCTGCCACTGCAAAATGCTTATCCTGCCAGGAATGCATCATCTGACTGCCCACAAATGGGTCAGCATATTCCAAATTCTACGGGGGCATAAATGAAAAGATGTTAGAAATATCAGGAAGAGATGGAGCGAGAGTAGACTCAACATCCGTAGGAGCAATGCAGGAGGAAGAAATGTCACAAGTAACATCCTCCCGTGAGAGATAATCATATTCCACCTAGATGACCAACACTAACTCTTCCTGTTGAATTGTAACCAATGAAAGAGGGTCAAGAAACAAAGTAGATGAAGAACATAAAGAATCATTAGTCGAGGGAGTGATCCCGGTTTCACTCCCTACGGGTTCTGATTGTACAACTAACACATCATGAAGAGGTTCTTGCAACACGGCCGAGGCAAGAGACAACAAAGTCTCAACCTGCATAGTCAATCTATCAATATACTCTTGCCGCATTTCAAGGCTTTGAATTATAATTTGCGCAAATTTGAAGAATTTCTCCTCCAAATAGGTTGAATCCTCATCATGTTATGACAGAGGAAGTAAAGAACATGACATTGCTCCTGCATACACACAATCCGAAAACAATGGAAATAAAAAAACAACAACTCCTGTAACTATTAACTCAAACAATAAAATCAAACTACGCCTGCATTCCCCAGCAACGACACCAAAAACTTGATGCGGCAAGTGCACCGGTCACACAAGTAATAAAGTTGGGAATACGTCCCCGAATATCGTCTCTCAAGGAATGCGCGTGGATTGTTTGATTCTTCGGATTGAGAAAATAATTACTAGAGTAGATTAAAGGAAAAAAATGGGGCTTTGATTTTGGTTTCCTAAATCACTACACAGAAATAAAATGCGGGTCAAAACTCCACTTCGCAAGGCGGGATGGATGCCACGGCCGCGATGCCGTGCTTCGGTGAGCGGGTGAATGAGAGGTTGGCAGATTACGTCGCTCCTCCAATCTCATGAACCACAAAGGATCTCAAAGACATGAAATCACATTAACTAAAACACAATGTTCATGATCATCATCCATAATTACAAACATATCTAAGAAAACTCTGAAGCAAGCGAAGGGGAAAAGAGGAAATCGAAGCTCAAAGACTATGCTGAAGATTCTCGGCCAGAATCGAAGGGTTGTCAGGCCTCATCCGTGCTCGGTCTTCAGTTACGTCCGGGGTCCAGAGGAGCTGTCACCTTCCTCTACTTATACCCGTCTTCTTCGTGGTCTAGCTTGAGGTAACTCTTGTTCTACACCTTGAATGCAGCGGAAGTTCTCCATCTATGGCGTTCTTGAGCTCAAGGATGATGGAGGAGGCCAAGGAGGGAGCTTTGGTGGAAGATTTGCAAGCCAAAGGTCACCGGAGCTCCTCCTAGGTCGAACGGTGGTGGAGCGGAAGAACTGGGCGAAAATGGTGGGCTCTCAAGCTTTTCCTGTGGGGGCACTCCTTCTTCCAGTAGATTTCCTGCCTTAAATACTGAAAAGTCAGAATTTAGTCATGCACGGGCGAACGCACGCCCGTGCATTGCCCATGCATTATTTAATGAATAAATTGGCTTGAGGAAGAAGCAGCAGCGCCCGTGCATTTTACTCACGCACGGGCGAATCCGCCCGTGCGCAAAAATGCACGAACAAATTTAGATTGGATGAAAAACAGATGAAACAGGCGATCGTGCATTTCCTTCACGCACGGACAGCCGCCTGTGCATAAAAATGCATGACTAAATTCAGATCACCATTTTCTACCCAGAAGAAGGCGCACGACCGCAGCCGTTCGTGCGTCAAGGAAAAGGCACGACTGTGCGATACAAATAAATATGATTTCTGGGGTAAAATAGGGTGATTCAACTACCTGCAAGAACATTAATAAGACCGGGAATACTCCTTCAGCAACAATTCAACACAGAGAAAGGGGCGGGGAGCACCCACATGCTTACCCCCAATATCATGGAGCGCAAACGCAAACCAAAACGAGCTTAAAAAGAGTACAAAGCACGCAAGTGCGCATGAATGACCATAAGTGAAATAGATGCAATAATAGCTCGAAAATGATGCACATGAGAGTGAAAACTAGCCCAGATGTGTCCATCAAAGTGTATATAAATGGGACTCATCATCGGCTGAGTGAAATGTTAAGGCCGCATCAGATCGGGTAGCGGACGCCTTCGCAGCTCGCTTTGGCTGGCGCTTAGCTCCCATCTTGTAATTCTATTGAAAGAGTCTTCGGAAGGGTCGCTACTTATAGAGTAAGTGATCTGCATTTAGCAAAGGTCAAATCGCGGCTAGCCTAATCAACCCGCGCGGGTAGAAAATCGTACAGAAAGCCAGTTCATTAGCAGTAAACCATAGGAAGTAAAATCAAAGCAAGCGGTTTGAAGAACAGCAGAAGCAAGCCGCTCGGCTTATAAAGCAAATTCACAGACATCTATCAATATCCTAAGGAAATAAAAACATTCAAATAACAGACCGCACGGTCTGCAGAGCAAGCCGGATATCATAAAATCAAATTCAAGCATTCAAGTTTGTCCAAAGGACCGAATAGAATAATATTACAATCATTGTTTGTAACCGCTCACTACTAGCGGGCATAGTTTGGAGCAACTTCTCGATGAAGTCGGGCGACATGATCACCGACTTGCAGAACGGTACCGTGCATCTGATTAATACTATGATGGAGATGGTTAATAATGCTATGAAGCCGCGCAGCATCCCGCTCTACTCACGCGGCTGGAATCATGCGAGCAGGCAAGGCTACTGTGGTTTTACTGACATTAATAACGAGATCAGCTATCCCGACTGCTGGAAGAGCTGAACTCGTCCCAACAGCCGGGAGGTTTGATCCGCGATGCCCTTCATCAGATATATTATAAGGTCGCCGGCTTCCGCCGACTTCCCAGGTCAGATGTAGGTATTTATCTCTATAATATGCACTATCATCCTCAAGCTTGCGGATCTCCTTCTTTCCTCTGTCAAGTCGAGCGGTCATCTCCCTTTCCTTCTGCCGTCTTTCTTTCCTTTCGGCCTCCAGCGCAACCCTCGCCTGCTCCTCAAGGACCTTCACCTGTTTCTTGAGGATTTCAAAATTGCCTTGAAGAGCGGCCATCTCATCCTCCATCCGGGTGTCCGGGTTTAATGAGGAGCTCGGAAGGGATGAAGTCAGTGGAGGAAGTTAAGTCACCAGTTCGCCCGGCTTCGGCATTGACTCCGTATCGTATGTAAATAAGAATGACATGGTTAGAAAGGTCGAGCGAACACAATCTGATAAAAGGGGCATAACTAGAATGCTCATTTCGAACTCTTCTCGCTTACAAGCCGCAACAGTGGAACTAAGGCTCGAATGAACAGGTCGCTTAGCTTGCTCCGGATCCATCCTTCGGCGCTGCTCTCACCACGACCTATCATACTGCCTTCGCTTAGCAGCCAAGAATTGAGCAGCGGGGGGAAAGAAGCTCGGCGGCGGGTTCAGTATCAAGTCGCTTAACTGTTTTCGAGACCGCGTTTGGAAAAAATGGACCGACCGGTAACCCGCAACTATTTTACCTTGCCTAAGAAGATTGAGCGGCAGTTGCGGCGGCTTGTCCAGTTGATCTCTCACTTTCTCTGCCTTCACCTTTATAAACCGCAGCCCGGTCATCACAGTATCCTCGGGAGCCGGGCGGCCTTCTCAATTCTGGTCGCATCCTCAGCCGGGGTGGCCTTCTCAATTCTGGAGGCATCCTCAGCCGGGCCGGCCTTCTCAATTCTGGTCGCATCCTCTCCGGGGAGGTCAGCCGCATTCAGGTCTGCAGAAGTCCACAGTAGTTCATCCTGCTTCTTGAGGGAATCCAAGTCCCTGATAATATCTCTCACAGTCATGCTATGCGCATCAGTAGAAAATTGGTCACCCAGCTTGGGCGAAGGGGTTTTCAGTCCCTCTGAAACTTCTCTATCACGTGCCTTGCTTTGCAGGCTACCCGCTCCCGATTTCCTGGAAGCTGCTCTATTCTTGGACTTTAGGCTCTTGGCCTTCCTCAGGAGCCTATCCGTTGTTGTCTCAGCCCTCTTCCTCTTCTTAGCCGACTCCTGGCCGGCTTGTTGCGAGGAGATCGGACTGTCCTCAATGTTCACTACCGGGATCTGCTGACCGGTTGGCTTAGGAGAGTCAACCGCTTCTCCTCCTTTATCATATATCTTCAAATGATATTCTCCAGAAGGAGTAATCTCTATGTTGAAGGAATCGGCCCAGTCGGCCTTCAGGATGACGACTTCAGAGTTCATCTTATTTGGGGGGGGGGGGGGGGGGGGGGGCAGATCGGTTCGCCTTATTAGAAGGGGCAGGCGGATCAGCTGGGGGCAGGTTCGAACAACCCGCTTCATTTTTGGTCGACAAATCGACTGTCAGCGCATGGGGTAGGTCAGTCGGCTTGCCCGTACAAGCAATGGTAACTGTTTGGTCAACTTTTTTGGGTTGAGGAGTCTTCTTCCTCTTCTTCTTTTTTTCCTTCAGGCGGTCTCCCCCGCGGTCTTTGATCGACTTCCGGCGGCCTTCCAACTCGGCCATGAGGTTCACCATTTTGATTACGTTGTCTAGCCGGAATGTTCTAACTGCAAGTGGCGAGTAGCGACCCGTGATAACACTTCAATTATGCAGAAAAAGAAGCTTCCAGAACATTTATAACCCACGAGGTGAGATCGGTGCGGTCTCCGGCTAGAACTAATACTTTCGAAATCTCTTCAGAATTTGAAAATATGCGGGGATTATGTTTACCCAGAAGACCGCCTCCGAGTAGCCTTTCTCGCAGACCGGGCGGTCTGAGGATGCATGTTTCCCGATTCAGATTCAACAAGGGTCCATCAGCACCAGCCAACACAAACTGGGCGGTCTGGTAAAATTCAGATTGCCTCCAAGGATTGAAGATCACCAAGACTCAAGTCCAGAAGGCAAGCTGCGGTCTCAAGATGGAGACCACCCGGGTTGCGTCATGAAGACTACCAAGGATCAAGTCCAGAAGGCAAGCCACGGTCTCAAGATGGAGACCGCCCGGGTTGCATCATCGCCTTGATCACAGCATCTTTAGTCTCCGGCCAGGACAGATCGGAAGCGCAAGCCGCCATGTCGCGCAGCTTCTTCCTTTTCTCCTTTCTGTATCCGTCACCGCCTGCCTGATTCTCCTATACCCGGGCAGGCGGTTATTTTATCCCTACCCATTTTGGCAGGCCCCCAAGCCTATAAATACGGTGCGGAAACATTCCCAAGGCACGCACACTCGAATCCAGGAGCTCGCTTGTTTGAGCTGCGGTCTCGAGTTTCCTGTCTTGTGAACTGTCTGACCGACCGGCTTCTACTTTCCTGCATGTGTAACCCTCTGTAACTTCTTCATTTAAATCAAAGGAAAGCTCGTCACAGGAGTGGCATTCGCCGTGATGGGCGAAGTCTGGCCTTGACCGCTGCCAGCGGTCTCATTTTCTCTAACCAAAAAGTAACCGACAGACCGCAGCCTCCGATTTCCTTCGGAGGTGCATTTTTGGATTCAACAACTACGGATCATCATTCCGAACATACTTTTACACAATCTCATCTTCGCCCGAGTAACATCAAGTATGATCAACTTCAAAATCATTATTTTCACGACGCAATACTTTCTAAATTATGTCTAAGGGAAACCCAAGTCAGTCAATAATTTGCCCAATAAACAAAAGGTAAGCCCCAATAAACAAAAGATAAGCCTTTATCTATTTTGGTCTAAGTATCTTCGATATCATTATGTTATATTCGTCCTAACTGGGCACACAATCTTAGACTTGGGGTTCTATCTGAAACTTGTTCGTAGTATACTCCATACTTTAGTCTCTTCAAGTTACCTTCTACGACAACCTTATCAGGGTCAACATTTGACAATCCCAAATGGGTCTCTTCTACACTTGGACACTTATCTGACCCTCGGTGTTTGTCATGGTGGTTGTCTCAATGAAAACATGTCACTGGTATGAGGGTTGAGTCTACAAGTCCCCTTTCCATTCTGCTTATATGTCAATCTCTCTTTCTCTAGCCTCGTTGGGTGATCCTTGTACCTTCACCAAATTCATACCTATAGTTTATTTCAGACTAGGGCATGAAATAAATTGTCATGGTAAGTCATGTCTCCTAGTGGACTATCTAAAGAGATCTTTGTAGCCAGAGGTATTCTCTATTGCGGGCATGGTTCGCCGCAGGCTATAAAAGAAAACTTGCCAAAAATGATTCAGTTAAAAGTGGACTTTTTCCTGTGATTTCCCCATATGGGCACACCATTGCTTCCGCTGCTTTGTTTGTCCTCAAACTAAACTCGCGTGGGGTGGCCCAGGGTTTGTGGACTTCTTTTCTTCGAATCGAGGTTTGCTCTGATACCACTTCTTTTCAACGTATTTACGTCGGTGTGAACGACCGTCCAATACCGAAGACCCACCACCTTCATGCACATGCAAACATGTTCTACTATATCCCGAGCCATAAACTCCCCGGCCTAACCTGCCCGTCATCATAACCTTCTGAGCCACCGGCTCACCGGACCAACCCGTCCGCACCAACAAGCATTACTGAGTCACAAGCTCACCGGACTAACTATCCGCTGCTTCAACCATGAGCCTACCGCTCGTAAGACCAAACCAACTAACCTCACGGAACCACGGGGTATGGGTGTGTGCATTATTAAGTTAATCTTGTACAACATATTACTCCTACAGTTTATGTTTAATCTTAGACTTCCCGAGGATTACCCTATGAGGGGCTCGCTACGGTACTAGGAACTATAATGGGATGACACCCCAAAGTTCCCTTTCTCAAGACACTTAGTATTGTTGGTATCTACCCATAAGATTACCATTCTTATCTTTACCCTGGGATTACCCTAAGTGTGTTATGACCCTCTAAGGGGAAAGACGATCTTTCGTCTATCCCGAGCATAACTTACCCTTAACTCACCAAGCACACTTTCACCATCTAATCCATTTTGGTGACCTTCAATATCTTCAACCTGACCATGTACACCAACTACATGTCACTTCCACTTGGTAGGCCCCTAAATACCCAAGTTTCACATTTTTACTATACGTAGACCAAACTAACTATATGAAGCCCAACTGACTCAAGATATTTACTGGAGGGCTATCATGACATTATAAGACTAAGTCCAGAGATTCATAATTTTCCTCAACATTTTAGCATTTATTTAAATTTCTCCAATATTTGCCAAGTATGAATATGAACATGAAGTGTAAGGTATTCTTATGATATGACTCTCATAAAATTAAGATAAATCTATCATGCAAAAATATTAGTAAGTAATGAATATCACAATTTTACAGTAAGGAAATGTCCTCTGTTTTTAATATTTATCATCTATCCAAACTTGAAGATTTATGAAGGAACTACCAAGAATAGTTATGTCAAAATTAAGGAAAAATTACCAGACCTCTATTGTGTCCAGAACAACTTAATTACAGAGTTTCACAATTTAAGGGAATCATTTCTTCACTGAAATAATTCCTAATTTGCACATGCTGTGAAGTAGCATACTGATAACAATTTCCAAAAATTCTATAAAAATTCACAAAGCTTCCTAGTGCTCTGAAATATCCTATCACCAAGTTGCACATTTTTCTAGAGAGTTTTTGACCCTTAATTATATTTCTTAAGATTGAGACAAAATAAGTGCCTTGTAAATGAAGTACTGGTTAAATCATCTAATAAATTTCACAAAAATTACCAGAGGTCTATAATATGATTACAAAGGCACAACCAAAATTTCATCATCATCCAAGACCATTTGAGCATATGAATGTCTCTTATAAGAATTTTCCCTAACGGGTTTATGACATAATTTAAGGGGAATAAATTCTCCTAAAATCCTCTCAAAATTCCCTAGGGCATGTATACATCCCATGAACATATCTCCTAAATTTCATGGCCATTTTATAGCTTTTGACCACATGTCCTTCCCAAAGCTCTATATGCCCCCAAGGGGTACAACTAGGGTGCTAGGGCATATCCACCTCTACACCACCCGATCTTACTCATAAAGGTGTTTTAGGTGATCCTAAACCAGTGGCCAAGGTTTCACCTCATGGTGAGGAGATTTGACCACAATATCCCAAGATAAACACCATGCCCTAACTTTGACCCTATTTGACCAAACTTGGGTTGACAAATTACCCAACCAAATCAGTCCCAATTGGGCTGAGATTTTTACCAGGGTCATGTGATAACCCTAAGAAATACCCACCAAAATTTGGATTGCATTGGAGGTCATTTGCCCCAATTATTAATTAATATTTGATTTATGTAATTATTACAAAAACCTTAGAAAACGTTTCTCCTAAAATTCCCATCTTTGGGTATGTTATGGGTGTAGGTACAACTATCCTAGGTTTCAATTTTCAAGTCAATCCCATAAACTAATCAAAAGATATTCAAGAAATGGTGGCTGTCCTACACTAGGGACCAGTCCCACCAAAATAGACCCACAGGGAGCTACAGAACTCCTTTTGGGCTAAAACTAATTTCAAAATAAAGTAGTCTCTAAGGGCTACATCTTTGGTATTGACAACTTTTTCATTTGAGGTGTCCTACTATTTTTAATAATTAAAATGATCTACTTCAAAAAGTAATTAATTAAAATAAAATTCCGCGTTCGACGAAATCTGAGCTGCGTTCGACGAAATCCGATCTCCAGCCGGTTCAGCTAATATCTCTTTGGTTTGACGAACGTCGCTGCTTCAGTTCGATGAAATCTGATCTCCAGCCGGTTCAACTAATACATCTCTGTTCGACAAACTCCATATTCAGTTCGACGAATTAATTCAGTTCGGCGAATTAATTACGTTCGACGAACGCCGGGTTCAGTTCGACGAATTTACTTCTCAGCTTGGCGAATTCAGTCTTGTATTCCGTTTGGCGAACTCAACTTTGAGTTCGACGAACTCAACTATCAGTTTGACGAACTAGCTTCTCAGCTTGACGAACTCAGCCTTGTATTCCGTTCAACGAACTTAACTTTGAGTTCGACGAACTCAACTTTCAGTTCGACGAACTCAATTTCAAAATGGAATAACATTATAACACAATCATTTCATAATTAACTCTATCAAGCACGAATCTTGGTGCAGATTTGGATGGCATCTGGTCATCTTCAATCTCGAGCTGACGGCTAAGATTGCCCCGACCTGGGCTGCCTTCCTCCGTGTTATCCCGGCCACCTAAGCGCCGCCACGGCCGGTGTCACAACCCGCATTTTCTCCGAATTTAAGAATATCAGAGTAAGAGAAAATACACGTCATGATGCCACGTCATACAAGAGACAACTGTAGACGCTCAGGCGGGAACCTATTACTTAACTAAACAAACATGATTATTTGATAAGTCATCATTTGAAATCATTTATTAGGGGTTTTGAGATAAGAACTGTGTCTCTCAGTTCGTGGATCAACTAGTCCACAGAGAAAGTATATATAATTGCAGCGGAAAATACTTGATTTAGTTTACTTAAAGTCCTACATATATGCAAACGACGGAGCATGACGTAAATGATATGCACATAACTAGGCGTACTGTAAGAGTAGAAAATACCTTTAGGCGACTTTAAATTTAAGGGTTTCAGTTAGAAAGAATGCAATGAGGATGAAGAAAAACCATTTTATAACTATAGTGCACCTAACATAAATCATTCCCAGAGGGTAAGATACACAAGATCTTAAAATAGTGGCATAATCTGGCAAATAAACTATAAAGTACAAAAAGGGGCACAATGGGCGTCAACAACATGACACTAACCCATTGGCACCAACT
Organism: Dactylorhiza incarnata; assembly: GCA_033032865.1. Classification (NCBI taxonomy): domain Eukaryota; kingdom Viridiplantae; phylum Streptophyta; class Magnoliopsida; order Asparagales; family Orchidaceae; genus Dactylorhiza; species Dactylorhiza incarnata. The sequence continues at coordinate 2,447,032 of JAWHQI010000354.1, read as the reverse complement.
AGTATGTCTGAGCATAAGGAGTAACTAAAAACAACTACCTCGCAGCAGCGGGGTGAACAGCTACTAAAACTCTGAGCTTCAGGCCACACCACTAGCCGTTACGGCTCTGAACCTGAGGCATTCAATAAAACAAAGAACGCCTCAGCAAGGAATTACAAGTGGCAGAAAACTAGCAGAAAAACAAGCAAGACATATGGGGTACCAACCCAAGCCAAATTTACCGAAAGAGAGCTCTAAACAAAGAACCAACAAGCATCAAATGCACTAAATACCAAAAGAGGAACAAACACGTTCATTTATTTAGTTTCATCAATTAAAGAGACTGATCAGCTCAAATTACACGGGAGCGGTTAACTACCTCCGCTACCCAAGGCCCAAAACCAGGTGGGGGTACCACTAGACCCAACCACCCAAACACGACTACTGTGCAAGGCTATAACATTTCCCCCACTGTCCCCCAAACACAACTACTGTGTAAGGCTAAAGACAGTAGTTCTTATTACTTAAATTTTAATTAACCACGGGACGCTGCCCGAAGGAATAATAACTGGAATGCCCTAAGAAATAGGGTCAAGGCAAAGTACACATCGATCAATATGAATCATAAGAGTAACTCAAATGTTAACAGACCACAACGAGTAGAAAAAGAGGTTCAAATGAGAGGGATTCGAGATCAGGAGCACCGAAAGGTCACTGGCCATCATCCAAGTGCACCCGAGGGGACACGAGATTCAAACATAAAAACTCAACGAAATCACATGCATTCCGGGCGGGGTTCCAAGGGGCCGCGCCCCTGGCGGGGTCTTAGGGAACTGGAAGGATTTCTCGAGAGAGGACAAGAAGTTTCTCGAGAAGTATATGGGATTTTTTGAGAGCTCAAGGGATTTCTCGAGAGAGGACAAGGGATTTCTCGAGAAGTATAGGGGATTTCTCGAGAGCTCAAGGGATTTCTCGAGAGAGGACAAGGGATTTCTCGAGAAGTATAGTGGTTCCAGCGGGGAAAGCTCTCGAGAAATCAAGCATTTCTCGAGAGGTCGAGGGGTTCCAGCGGGGGATTTCTCAAGAAATCAAGCATTTCTCGAGAGGTCAAGGGGTCTTCTCGAAAACTTGGCTAAAACAACTTCTCGAAAACTACCAGGACTTCTCGAGAAGGACAATCAACGGATAAAATTAGGGAACGGTGGTGCCTTCCGGGAGGAAATTTCTGACACTACGGATGGGGGAAGATTAGGGTTTTCTATCTATCAAACAAGACGCTCGAAACACGAGCCCACAGTTCACCAAGCATCTATCAGGAGAAAGAAAAACAACGACTTAACCAAACAAAGAGGAGGAGGAAGCCACTTGCCTTAAACCTTGCAAACTCGAAGATCTCCGCTCTGAAAGCTATGGATCTGCTAGGGAAACACACAAGCACAGATTCCTGAAACTTTTCGGGTCGAAAGAAGGGGTTAGGTCACTACCCTAACTACAAAAATTCCATAAAACAGGAAAAAGATACCACTAGAACGAAGATCTCGCCGAGAGCTTTCTAGATCTACTCTCCAAATGCGATTCCGACTACTACAGCCCTAGAAATCGCCGACCGAACGCTCCTCGAAGCTCCGCACTCGCCCTTTCGCTCGGCGGATGATTTGATCGAGGGAGGAAGAAGATGAATAGGGGAAGAAGATTTTAGGCTTTATATAAAAACCTAATTTATTAATTAATTAATTAATTAATTCCCCCATTCACTTAAAACCGCGAGGGAAACTAGATCACCTCAGATTTCTATGAAATTCGCACCTTAGCTGAAACACGGCGCTACGAATCCAACGGCGAAGTTAGAATTCAATTCCGACGGGCCAAACTTGGGCTAAAGCCTCCCGAAGCTAAAATCTTGATATCCACCCAAAATCTTTACTTTAACTCGAAACGATGCGAAATCTCGCACGCTCGATCTACAAGACATACTTTAACTAAGCTAATGCTCAACACACTACTAGACGAGCTGTCGTAACGCCCATACGCCAAAATCATGTCACAGCGGGCACGTAAAATAATTAACGAAAATCAGGGGCGTTACAGCCGGCCAATGCCACCACCACCTTCGTTGAGGGGGTGGCCGGCGAATAGCAGTGGTTGGTCGGCTGGAAGTGGCCCGAATAGGGATACATAGGTGGGATTTAAAGCTCCGAAAGTGGATCTTTTGTCCTACCCGATTTGGGACCAATTGGCCCCAATCCTTGCAAGCAATCTGATGAGATCTATCCACAGAGATAGAGTTGAAGAACCAGACCTGTGTGGAGGGGTGATTTCCTTATCGTCTCCCGATTGGCCATGGCTGATCCTTGCCTCTTGGTGCCTCAGCAACCTCCACACCATGTTGCACGATTCCTTCAAGTGAATGGGGGAAAATAACCCCCTCTGTCCCTTGAAGCTTTTCAAGGAATCAATTCAGGGAGGGGAGTGTGTAACTCCCAATTGCCATGAATTGACATTGATGGACATTTTCGGCCATGGTGAAACTCCTCAAATTCTCCCTCTATGTGGCCGGGAATGGCCATTAAACTCCTCCAAATTAATTGGGGAAACTGAATTGAGACATTAGAGGAGGAATTGGTGGCTATTGCTCTCCCAAAGCCATAAATGCCATTAATCCCTCTCTTTCTCTCTCCTCCTTTCTTGGAGAAAATGAGATTTATCTCTCCTAATCACCATTTAAAGAAATTGAGTAATAACTCCTGGTATTATCAGCCTCCCAAAGCTAATGGGCTACTCCAATTGGGCATAGCCCAAGTGGATTGGGCTTGATTAGGTCAAATAAGGGTAATTTGACCTAAATTAAGCTTGAGTTGACTTTGGTCAATTTGACCATTTGGGTTGGCCCCAATGGGTGGCTTATGAACCATTGGACTCCCTTAAGAGTTAGGAAGGTCTAGGTAGGGTCAATTTGGCATGGTGACCCTAATTAGGTACTTTGACCAATTTGGGTTTATGGTTGACTTTGATCAATTTGGCCTCTTTGGATGACCCCAATGGGTCCTAAATGCTCTAAGGGACCCTCCAAAGGGTTAGGTGTGTCATGGTGTGGTCAAAGGGTCAAGTTGCGGCCCTTAAGTCCAACCCTATGCTTGTTAACAGGAAATTGTTATTTGCAGATCAAGGTAATCTTCCCCTTCAAGCCTAAGGCCATGCGGTCTCTTCAAGCTTCCTAGGGTTTTGTCATGACCTAGTCATGACAAAACCACTCTAGTGGTCTAGTTGTTTGGGGGATGTTATAGAGGGAGTTCTTGTTATATGCTTTATTTCTTTGTTGTAATTTTTGTAGTAGAATTCGCCTTGTGTTGGCGACTAGGTCCTTGCGCGGCTTAGGCGGTAATTCGCCGCGTGAGTTGTCGACTAGGTCTAGGAGGTTAGATCTAGGGGGTGCTCAAGGCCATATCCGGGGAAGGATTGGCTAGAGTGTCTTGAGGCCATATGCGGGGAAGGATAGGCTAAAGCCAACCGGTTTGTGGGGATATAAGTCGGTATAGAAAAGGAAAAATAGTTTTACTTTGTACGACTCCGATTTCTAGCGATATTGAAATCAAATTTATGTAAACACCTTTTTATATAATCATATCTCTATTTGTGTTTACTTGATTTCTCTCATTTGGCATAAATTATAAAATTGCAAATTACAATTGTTTCTTCCTTTAAGCTAAATTATTATTTCATTTACATTTACTTTAAAACAATTTAGTAAATCATCTAAAAATTCAAAAAGAATTTATTCCCTTATTCGCCCCCCTCTAAGGGCGCGTATCGATCCAACAAGTGGTATCAGAGGATAGGTTATTCCAAATGGTGTAAAAACCAGGAATAATGACATCTTATGATCTCGCTTTTTCAGAGGGACATGGAATTAGTAGACCTCCATTATTTACTGGGTCAGATTAAAATTATTGGAAAAAATAGGATGAGATGTTTTCTTATGACCCTAGATATTGAGGTATGGAATATGGTAGAAGAGGAATGCTCTCCTCCTACAATTGTAGTTGGATAGATAACTTTAGAAAAACCTAAAGATAAATGGGATGATTGGGATATGCTAAAATGCAAAAATAACGCCAAGGCCATGAATGCTTTATTTTGTGCGTTAGATAGAAATGAATTTAATAGAATTTCCACATGTACTACTGCATATGAAATTTGGAATCATTTGGAAGTTACTCATGAAGGTCCATCGCAGGTTAAAGAATCAAAGCTTTTCCAACTGGAGTCGGAATATGAAAAATTCCGGATGGATGAAAGTGATGATGTTAATGCCATGTACACGCGCTTCACCAAGATCGTCAATGCCTCCATAGTTCTTGGAAAGACCTTCTCCAACGGCGAATTGGTCCGAAAGATCCTTCGTTTCCTTCCTCCAAAATTCAAACCGAAGGTGACGGCCATTTCAGAATCGCATAATCTATGAACGCTCCAAGTTGAGAGCCTCATTGGGAATCTCAAAACCCATGAGGTAGAACTCAAAATCCAATATGATGAATACAACAAGGAGACAAAGAAGAAGGCATTGGCACTAAGATCAAAGAAGGAGTGCCAAGAGGATGAGGATGAAATGAAGAAAGCCTTTTGGTGAAGAACTTCCGAAAGTTCATGCGAAATCCGGAAAGGAGAAACACTTTCTGAAAATTTATCCAAAAGGATGCAAGATGGAAAGGGTCATCTTCAAAGAAGGAAAAGGAGAGCGATGATAAAGAAGAAAGACCTCCACCAGACTGCTTTCATTGTAGGAAGACCGGGCATATTCGGAGACAGTGCCGAATGTTCTTGAAGGAGAAGAAGGACAAGCGGCACAAAGGGAAGGAGAAGAGGAATGTGCTAAAAGCTAGAACATGGGATGACTCCTCCTCTTCCTAAGAATCAAGCGGGTCTTCATCAAGCGAAGATGAGGAAGCAAACATGTGCCTCATGGGACATGGAAACTACGACAATGACACCTGTGTTCTTAGCGACACTGAGGTAACTCCTCTCACTTATGATGAACTCTTTAATGAATTTCTTGAAAATTGCAAAGCTTTTGATAAAAATATGAAAGATAGTATTTTATTAAAACGGGAAAATGAATCTTTAATTAAAGAAAATCAAAAGCTTTCCAAAAAATTAATTGTTTTAGAGAAAAGAAAGGTCTCTTGCCAAGAGTGTGATCACTCCATTAAGATGGCAAAAGAAATTGAAGATTCACTTTCTAAAGCCCTCTGCCATGCCAAAACTCTTACAAAAGAGAAGGGTGAATTATTAAGAAAATTAGAAGCCTCTCTTGTGCAAATAAAAGAAAATAAAAAAGGTTTTGAAAATAGGTGTATCATGCTTGTGAAAGAAAACTCATCTCTTAAAGCACAAGTTCATGATCTAACCATGACCATTAAAAAATTTGGATTAGGCCAAAAATCAATGGATATGATTTTAGGGAACCAGTGCTTCGGTTCTGGAAAATTTGGGCTCGGATATCGAGATGAGGGCTACCGCCCAGCGCTAGCCACTAACGTCGGTGCTATCACCTATACAAGAAGCCTGATTTTTTTTCAAAATGTTTTTCTTCTGTAAATACAATTTCTTCTAGCAAGAAAATATTCCAGAAAAGGGTCTCAACCCCCTTTATTTCATGTGCAAACTGTTATAGGTTAGTTCACACATCTAGTTCTTGTAGGAAAATAAAACAAAACACTTTAAAGCAATTCTGGATACCTAAGGCTTCCAATTATTCCATGGGTGGTACCACTTGGGTATCCAGATCTTTACTCTCATCTTCTTTCTAGATGTGCAGGCAGGCTAAGGACAATGAAAATGTGTGGTACTTGGATTCTAGATGCTCCAAGCACATGACGTGCAATAAAGCAAAGTTCCTTAGCCTAGAAAAGAAGAAGGGAGGGATCGTGACTTTTGGTGACAACGGAAAAGGAAGGATCATGAGAATTGGTACAGTTGGTAACGAATCCTTTACTATATCCAATGTTCTTTATGTAAAAGAATTAAAACATAATTTAATTTCTATTAGCCAATTATGTGATAAAGGATTAGATGTGTTATTTGAATCTTCCACTAATCTATGCAAAATATCTAATCCTACTACCAAAGATATTTTACTAACTGCACCAAGAATACATAATGTTTATATAGTTTCTTTTCATGGTCTTTCTAAATCATCTATAAAATGTTTTATCACTAAAAATGATGAATTAGAACTTTGGCATAGAAGGCTAGGGCATGCGAGCACAAAGCTCATTGTAAAACTTGCCAAAAGTGATTTAATTAGAGGATTGCCTAGGTTAAATGGAACTTTACCTTCACTTTGTTCACCATGTCAAAAAGGTAAATTTTCTAGATCCTCTTTCTAAAGTAAAAATTTCATTTCTACTACAAGACCCTTGCAAGTAATTCATATGGATCTTTTTGGTCCCGTTAGCAGTGCAAGTCTTGGTGGTAGATTATATACATATGTTTTAATAAATGATTTTTCAAGATATTGTTGGACATTATTTCTTTCTTCAAAATCCGATGCGTTTTGCAATTTTGCAAAATTATGTACTCGTATTCAAAATGAAAGTGATTTAAAAATTAAATGAATTCGCTCAGATCATGGAGGAGAATTTGAAAATGAAAAATTTACATCCTTTTGTGATATGTTAGGCATTAAACATGAGTTCTCTGCACCACACACACCACAACAAAATGGTGTTGTAGAAAGAAAGAATAGGACACTTCAAGAACTAGCACACATTATGTTATGTGAATATAAATTACCTAAGTCCTTTTGGGCCGAAGCAGTAAATACATCATGTTATGTTATGAATAGAATTATGCTTCGCCCATCTCTTAATCTCACACCATATGAACTTTATTTCCAAAAGAAGCCTAATGTATCTTATTTCAAAGTTTTTGGTTGTAAATGTTTTATTTTGAATAAAAAAGATAGCTTGGGAATGTTTGATGAAAATGTGATGAAGGAACTTTTCTTGGGTACACTTCAACTAGAAAGCTTATAGAATTTTTAATAAGAGAACTAGTAGAGTTGAAGAGTCAATAAATGTGAAATTTGATGAGTTTGTTCATTGTGTAGAAAAACTTTCCGCAGGCAACGAGGATGATCACATACCACCATTGGAGCATGGTGATGAGGAACCTTCCAAAGAAGGAGAAGAGGAGGCCAAGGAAGATGAATATGTACCTCCAAGTGCTTTGAAATTCATAAAGGATCATCCACGGGATTTAATAATTGGTGAATCAACCATTGGGGTAAGAACACGCTCTTCTCTTCATGAATCTTATTCAAATATTTGTTTTGTTTCTGAAATTGAAACAAAAACTGTTTCTACCGCTTTAAATGATGAATTTTGGTTTTTGGCTATGAATGAAGAGTTAGAACAATTTGAGCGACATAATGTTTGGAAATTAGTAGAAATTGTGAAATTTTTCTAAAAACCTTGTGAGAGCAAGCAGGAATCGATTATGCAACTTAGAGATACAAGCCAAACAACCAGAAACAAACTTTAGGCAAGCAATTGATCTTTATTGAAAGCATAAACTTCATTACAGGGCAAGGCATGCTTGGCGAGACATGATTTCGCCAGCACAGATACCAACAGAAATACAAGAAGATGAGGAAAACTTGAGATCGCTCCAGACCGCGCGACCTCCCTGCGACTTCAACACACTGCCAAACCGCAGCGCCTTGCCGATCACAGCACACCACCAATCCGCTGATCAGACCGCACCCTTCTTTCGACCTGTTGATCCTCCCGAACTCCAGCACCACAACTCCAAGCCGCAGACCGCCCGAACACTTTCAGAGGAAGAGGTGATCGCTACTTGCCCACACTATCCGCAGAAGCTGCACAAGAGGAATTCAATCAGCAGACCGCACGGCCAGAATAACACAGACCGCAGGAAACAAGCGAACTCAGCTTACACTTGGTGTGTCTATCTTTGCTGCTACAGTGGTCTCCTATTTATAGGCACGGGACCTGATCCAATCACCACCCTATGAGATAGGATCACCACCCTCCAGATCGCGCGAGCTGACCGGTCAACCCGCGCGATCAGCAACATAACTCCTGCTTCATTTTGGTGAACCCGCCAGCTTCAATATCGCCATGAGAGACCGCCACTCTCACAGCAGACCGCGACTCCACAAAGAGCTCTCCAGACCGCCCGAAGCTATTCACCACCTGTGTTCGCACGAGACCGCGAACGCAGTCAGTTCGCCATCAGATCGCGAACTCCTGTCCGCATGCCGATCTCCTTCTGAGACCGCGAACAGCAACCAGCTCGCATACCAGTCTCCTCCTGAGACCGCGAACTGAGACCGCGCGACTAAGACCCTTAGTCCGCGAATACCCCCAGAAAGCCCGGTCAGCTACCAGACCGCATTCCGGAGAGAACCTGGAACAAACTGTGCGGTCACACCAGACCGCCACAGCCTTGAAGAGGACAGCACGCCACGCGGTCACGCACAGACCGCGCGGCTTCACCTTCAGCAGACTTTGGACGAGACCAGCGGTCCACCCGGAAAACCGCAGCTAGGCTAAGATCAGCCAGACCGCGGATGCAGACCGCCAAGTCGCGCGAACTCGCCAGATCGCCCGACTTCCTCCCTGACCGCCCAGGTCCAAAAGCCTCCTTCACTTCCACTTCAACAATTTCAACACTCCCCCTTGAAGTGGGAAGTGGAAACCAGCCCAAGTAGCTCCCTTAGCCGTGTGAACGGCCCCTTTGCCAGTGCCTTTGTGAAGATGTCCGCGACATTGTCCGCACTCTGCACATGCCCGACCGAAAGAGATCCCTCCAGCACCTTCTCCCGTATGAAGTGATGCTCGATCTCGATATGCTTTGTCCTCGCGTGACAAATTGGATTGGTAACCAGTTTGAGAGCACTCTCGTTGTCACCGCGTAGCAGAGTCGGCTCCCGAACCTCTTTGTGGACGTCTCCCACCAACCTCCTAAGCCAGATGGCTTCCTGAGCTGCCAAGGCCGAAGCCTTATATTTCGCTTCTGTGGTGGAGACTGATACAGAATCCTGCTTCTTGCTGCACCATGATATAGCCGTAGGGCCCGCCATGAAGACGAATCCAGATGTTGACTTCCGATCATCCGAATCTCCCCCGTAATCAGCATCCATGTATCCATGCACTTCGAAGCCCGCATCCCTCCTGTATAGGAGACTCATGTCCGAGGTCGCCTTGACATACTTCAGAATGTTCTTGGCCGCTATCAGATGAGGTATCCGAGGCTCCGCCATATACCGACTCACTCTGCCTACTGCATATGCAATATCTGGCCTTGTAATCGTCAGATAGATCAGGCTCCCAACCAGAGCTCGGAATACCAACGGATCTTGCATAATCCTCCCCTCATCCTTCCGAAGCTTCATAGCCTTCTCCAGAGGTGTAGAGATGCACTTCCCTTCCTTCATGCCGAATCGCTCCACGATTCGCTCCGCATATCCAGCCTGGGAAACCAGCACTCCACTTTCCTTCCTCTGCACCTCGAGTCCAAGGAAATGGTGAAGCTCACCTAAGTCCTTCATCTCGAACATGATGGCCAGCTCGGCCCGGAGCTGAGCTACTTCCTCCTTTGAGTTCCCCGTCACGATCATATCGTCGACGTAAAGCAGCACGATGACCTGAAGCTCCCCGCTCTTCTTGACGAACAGGCTTGAGTCTGAGTCTGAAGCACAAAATCCACAGAATAAGAGATATTCTGCGATCTTTCTGTACCACGCCTTTGGCGCTTGCTTCAATCCATACAGGGCCTTCTTCAGCTTGCAGACATGCTCCGGAAAATCTTCAGACACAAAGCCTGGTGGCTGGACCATGAAGATGTCCTTGTCAATCTCGTCGTACAAGAAGGCGTTCTTGACGTCGAGCTGCCAAATCTCCCATCCACTAAACGCCGCCAAGGCAATGATGAACCGAACTGAAGTCATTTTTGCCACCGGACTGAAAGTCTCTTCGTAGTCTTCACCGTATTGCTGCGAGAACCCCCGAGCTACAAGACGAGCCTTGTACCGCTCGATACTGCCGTCAGCTTTCTTCTTCAATTTGTAGACCCATTTGCATGTTACAGGAGTAATGCCCTTGGGCTTGGGCACAAGAGACCAGGTCTCATTCTTCTCAAGAGCTGCCATCTCTTCTTGCATTGCAACATCCCACTCCTTTACGCCTTGGGCCTTCTCAAAGCTCGACGGCTCCCTCTCATCCAAGGGACCAGCGAAGAAACATGAGACAAAGCTCACTGCGTTTCCTCCTGTATAGCGATCAGGGGCAATGATTGCTCGCTTCGACCTCCTCAGCTCCTTCCCCTGAACCGCATTATCTCCAGCTGCTTCTTCCCTAGCTCCTCTTCCAGACGTGCTAGGAGCATTGCTCCCCCTGCTCCCTGAACCAGAAGCCCCCATCTCGGAACTAGAAGGAGATGGACCACCTGGTGACACAGGTAGCTCCACCCGAAGATCTTCCACTGCTTGCTCTGGCACCTCCACCCTGCTCTCTGGTAGCTCCACTCCAGAAGACCCCTTCTAAGATGTCACCTCATCAAATACAACGTCGTGAGATACAACAAATCTCCGCGTCTCTGGGTCCATGCACTTCCATCCTTTCTTCCGCTCGTCGTATCCCACGAAGACTAGCTTCCTTGCTTTCGCATCTAGCTTCGTCCGAAGAGCATCTGGAACATGCACATAGCAGGTGGAACCAAACACCGTAAGGTGTGCCACGCTTGGCTTCTCTTTGAACATCAACTCATGCGGAGTTAACATGTTGATGGGACTAAGAGGCATCCGGTTGATGACGTAAGCAGCACAAGACATTCCCTCCGCCCAGAAGGACTATGGGATACTCTTGGCATGCAGCCAACACTTGCAGGTCTCTGTCAGATGACGGATCTTCCGTTCTGCAACTCCGTTCTGTTGTGGAGTATGTGCACAAGTAAGCTCCCTCCGGATGCCTGCCTTCCTGCAAAAAGTAGAGAACTCACTGGAGGTGAACTCCCCTCCGTTGTCAGTCCTCAGCTTCTTCACCCGCAGTCTTAGCCGACCTTCCACGAGCTCCTTGAACTCCACAAACTTGGCAAACGCCTCCGCCTTCTCCTTCAGAAAATAAACCCAGACATATCTGGTGTAATCATCGGTCAACACCAGCATATACCTGCTGCCTCCGAGGCTTGGGGTAGCAGTTGGTCCCATCAAGTCACCGTGGCTGCACTCCAACGGCACACTACTCCTTGTCTGCGACTTGTCAAACGGTAGTCGATGAGACTTGCCGAACTGACATCCTGCGCAAACATGACCTTCTCCGTAGGAAGATAGACTTGGCAGGCCCTTGACCAGAGCTTTCACCGCCATTGCTTTCAGCTTATCCATTCCTACATGCCCCAACCTCTCATGCCATATAACGACACCATCATTCGTCTTCATCTTGTGGACGTAGGAACTTGTCGATAAAACGAACAAGTCCTTTGCCCGTCTCCTGATATGAACGACCTCGGCCTTCACGGCCTCTACATTACGTAGAAATTTCACTTCTGTTGGGCCGAACAGAACGTGATACCCAGCGTCAACAGCGTTGGTCACGGAGAAGAGGTTTTTCTTCATTCCAGGCACATGATAGATACTCTTGAAAGTAAGTGGCCCTCTATCACTGCCCAAAGAAACAACCCCCACCTTCTCTACTGGATGCACGGTATTATCAGCAGTAATGATTGCATTGTTACCTGTGTAGGGCTGTGTAGAAGAAAGCTTGGTCCCTTCTCCGGTGAGGTGATGACCACACCCCGAGTCCACGATCCAGTCCTCCAAATAGTTGATGGGAGCCGAAGCTCCAATAGAAGCCGAGAAGGCTCCTCCCCATCCTCCATCTATATGTCTGGCCTCAGCTTCTTCCTTCTCCGCAGCATGCCCTGCTTGAGTGACCACTCTGCAATCCTTCTTGAAGTGCCCAACCTTCCCGCATTTGTAGCATTTGAGACCTTCCTTCTTCTTCTTCTCCTCAGCCTTAGGAGGATAGCCCCTCTCCTGTTGTCCAGAAGTTGAAGGCCCATAGCCTCCAGTGGTCTTCTTCTTCTTATCCCACTTCTTCTTCTTCCCCGAGAAGAGAACTTCGCCATCTCCCCCAGTCACTGACAACCCCGCCATCTGTCTTGCCAAGCTTTCTTGCGAAGAAAGCAAGTTCTCCAGCTCCAACAAAGATGGCTGATTTGCCCGTCCCTGCACCGACGTCACAAAGGCCACACATTCCTTCCGCAAGCCGCGGATGATGTGCCTCTTCAGCTTTGCCTCAGAAATTGGCTCATCAGGATCCAGTGCTGATATCTCAGCGCAGAGGTTCTTCATTTTCAGAAAGAAAGTGGAGATAGAAAGATCGCCCTGAGCCGACCTTGCCAGCTCATTCTCCAAGAACTGCAGCCTCGCTACATTCTTCTTATTAAACAGCACATCCAGGGCTCTCCAGATCCCGGCAGCTGATCCACACCCTAAGATGTGATCAAATAGATCAGGTGAAATGGCACGCTTCAAAGTGAACTCGGCCTTGGCATTGGTCTTTCTCCACGCCCTTACGGCCGGACCATTGTCACCAGCTTCCGTTGCCTTCACCTCTTCTGTCTCATTTCCTCCAACAACTTCCCATAGATCCTCACCCAGAAGATATCTCTGAATACATGACTTCCACTTCTTGAAGTTAGTCGATGTAAGCATCTCAATACCAGGACCTCTTGCAAATCCACCTTCCATTGTTTTTCCTCTGGTTCCTTCTTCACAAAGGCGATGGCTACTCTAAGTTGCAACCTGCTCTATCCACTCTAACCTCGCTTTGATACCATGTGAAATTTTTCTAAAGACCTTGTGAGAGCAAGCAGGAATCGATTATGCAACTTAGAGATACAAGCCAAACAACCAGAAACAAACTTTAGGCAAGCAATTGATCTTTATTGAAAGCATAAACTTCATTACAGGGCAAGGCATGCTTGGCGAGACATGATTTCGCCAGCACAGATACCAACAGAAATACAAGAAGATGAGGAAAACTTGAGATCGCTCCAGACCGCGCGACCTCCCTGCGACTTCAACACACTGCCAAACCGCAGCGCCTTGCCGATCATAGCACACCACCAATCCGCTGATCAGACCGCACCCTTCTTTCGACCTGTTGATCCTCCCGAACTCCAGCACCACAACTCCAAGCCGCAGACCGCCCGAACACTTTCAGAGGAAGAGGTGATCGCTGCTGCCCACACTATCCGCAGAAGCTGCACAAGAGGAATTCAATCAGCAGACCGCACGGTCAGAATAACACAGACCGCAGGAAACAAGCGAACTCAGCTTACACTTGGTGTGTCTATCTTTGCTGCTACAGTGGTCTCCTATTTATAGGCACGGGACCTGATCCAGTCACCACCCTATGAGATAGGATCACCACCCTCCAGATCGCGCGACCTGACCGGTCTACCCGCGCGATCAGCAACATAACTCCTGCTTCATTTTGGTGAACCCGCCAGCTTCAATATCGCCATGAGAGACCGCCACTCTCACAGCAGACCGCAACTCCAGAAAGAGCTCGCCAGACCGCCCGAAGCTATTCACCACCTGTGTTCGCACGAGACCGCGAACACAGTCAGTTCGCCATCAGATCGCGAACTCCTGTCCGCATGCCGATCTCCTTCTGAGACCGCGAACAGCAACCAGCTCGCATACCAGTCTCCTCCTGAGACCGCGAACTGAGACCGCGCGACTAAGACCCTTAGTCCGCGAATACCCCTAGAAAGCCTGGTCAGCTACCAGACCGCATTCCGGAGAGAACCTGGAACAAACTGTGTGGTCACACCAGACCGCCACAGCCTTGAAGAGGACAGCACGCCACGCGGTCACGCATAGACCGCGCGGCTTTACCTTCAGCAGACTTTGGACGAGACCAGCGGTCCACCCGGGAAACCGCAGCTAGGCTAAGATCAGCCAGACCGCGGATGCAGACCGCCAAGTCGCGCGAACTCGCCAGATCGCCCGACTTCCTCCCTGACCGCCCAGGTCCAAAAGCCTCCTTCACTTCCACTTCAACAATTTCAACAGAAATACCATCTAATCACCCGGTTGTAGGTGTAAAATGGATTTTTAAAAATAATCTAGATGGTGAGTCTAGAATCACTAGAAATAAGGCACGCTTAGAAGCACAAGGATATTCACAAATCGAGGGGATAGATTTGATGAAACTTTTGCACCTGTTGCTAGGTTGGAATCTATTAGAATTTTTCTAGCATTTGCAAGCTTTAAAAGAATAAAACTATTTCAAATGGATTTAAAAAGTGCTTTTCTCAACGGGTTTGTAAAAGAAGAAGTTTATGTTGAACAGCCCCCAGTTTTATTAATGAAAAATTTTCCAATCATGTATATAAACTAGAAAAAGAGCTATATGGTTTAAAACAAACACCCTGTACATGGTATGACAGACTTACATCATTTTTATTAAAGCACGGTTATATTATGGGAAGTGCCGATAATACTCTCTTCATTAAGCATAATAATGATGATTTAATTATTTTGCAAATCTATGTTGATGATATAATCTTTGGATCTACTAATGAAGAGTTGTGTAATGAAGTTATTAAAGTGATGAAAAATGAATTTGAAATGAGTCTAGTAGGAGAACTTTCTTAGTTTCTTGGTTTTCAAATATCGCAAAGAAATGATGGTATTTTTATATGTCAAACCAAATATGTCTATGATATGCTTAAACGCTTTGGATTTGAAAAACCTTAAACATGCTTCTACACCAATGAGTGCATCACTTAAATTAGGAAAAGATGAATCGGGAATTTCAATTAATCAAACCTTATATAGAGGTATGATAGGATCCCTACTTTATCTTAGTGCAACTAGACCCGATATTATGTTTGACGTATGCTTATGTGCTCGATTTCAAGCCAATCCAAAAGAATCTCACTTAAAAGCGGTAAAATGAATTTTTAGATATCTAATTGGGTCATCTAGATTAGGATTATGGTACCCGCACAATAATTCATTTACACTTCACGGCTATTCCGATTCGGATTATGCTGGATGCTCACAATGATAGAAAAAGCAGTAGCGGTACTTGCCATTTTCTAAGACCTTCATTAGTTGCATGATCTAGTAGGAAACAAAATTCGGTTGCACTCTCCACCACGGAGGCCGAATATATTGCATTAGGGAGTTGTTGTGCACAAGCACTATGGATGAGCCAAACTCTAGAGGACTTTGGTTTTCATCTAAAACATATAGAATTAAAATGTGACAACAAGAGTGCCATTGATCTTACACATAATCTGGTACACCATTCTAGATCCAAACATATAGATGTACGTCATCATTTCATAAGGGATCACATTAAAAAAGAAAATGTTAGAATAAGTTTCATTGGCATGGACTCTCAACTTGTTGATATATTCACTAAACCTCTTCCCGATGCAAGGTTTCAAATGTTAAGGTTGGAATTAGGAGTCTTTGACATCTTAGGATGAATAACATGTAACACGCTAATATTTTATGCAATTTGAGCAATCAAGACATCTCCATAATTTACAAAATTTCTACATAAGACTACTCTTAAGTCTACTAATAAATATCAAAAATCGGATTTTTAAAATTCTCAAAAAAACCGTGTACTGTTTCCCGCGTTAGCACTAGAGTCGGCGCTAGCATGGGTGTTCATTTTTTCTCTTTTTATAATTTCTAAAAATCTATAAAAATATGCTAGTTCATATGCACTCACTACAAGAAAACTTGTCTTTAGTGACGAAAAATTTGTGACGAACAAAATTTGGTCACTAATGATTTCCTTTTTGTGACCAATCTTATGTTTGGTCACTAAAATTATAAGAGCAATTAATTTGTGATCATATGTTAATTTTAGTCACTAAATATATTTTAATTAGTAACCAAATAAAATTTTGTCACAATTTAATAATTATTAGTGACCAAATGATATTATAGTCACAAAAATTTTTAACTTGTGACTAAAATAATTAGTCACTAATCTCATCCCTCCCAAATTAAAATATCTTCCCTCCAAAAAAATAAAACTTCCCACCGAAATTACAAAAAGGAAAAATAATTACAAAATAAATTAATAAACTCAAATTTTTCGTTTCTAATTAACACCTCTCCCTCCCAAAATCCCGACTCACTTATTCCTAAACCTATTTTTTTTCTAATCGGCAATTTCCTACACCTCTCCCTCTCCCTCTCCCAAATCCCAACTCTCCTCTGGAGCTTCTTGCGCCGCAGCAGATGAACCCCTGCCGAATGCCTCTCCTCTTTTGCAAAAATCATGCCCTAGCTATCCATGGCGCCGAACGCCGACGAACCCCCCGAGCAACGCGGCGAGGACTTCCATTTGCGACATCCTCTTCGTCGAAGTCTGCCAAGGTCCGCTCAAATTTCTCAGTCACCGGCGAGGACTCCCCTGGGTAACGATAGATTCCTTCTCATTTGTATGATTAATGTTTTTTGCTCAGTTTTAAGGGGAAGAAATGTGGTCTCAGGAAGTGGTTTTTGCTCAGTTTTAGGGGAGATATTTGATTTCCATAAGTAAGATCAATTTAGTTGAAATGTTTATTCTGATTTATGTAACTCCTACGCAAGATATCCTATAATATATTTGGCTCATAGTTTTTTGCTTCATATTTCTATATACTAATGATAAGTTGATTATTGATTTTTTCCTGCCCATGTTGATCCGGAGTGAGAAATCCCAAGCATGTGAAATTATAGATGTTTTTATTTAAAAATTGTTGTATTTCTAACATACAGTGGGGTTAGGGCTAAGTTCCATTGATAGAACCTTATAAGCACGGACACCCGTGTGTACTGCATTGTTTTTTTGTGCTTCGAACCGTCAAGGGTGCAACTAAATTTCTCATTTGTTTTGTTGGCTCCGAAACATATAGTGATTCACTCATGTCTTGCACACTCCTATCATTTCTTCAATCTGCATGAACTATTAGACATGCCAACATATTCATTCTTATCTATAACCATTGAATTCTGAAATTGAGCTTCTCTGTTATTTTTTTAATTATTTCATGTTTATGCTTTCTAAAACTAAACTTACATATTACTTCTCTTTATGTTGTGCTATTAATATTGATCTAAAAGTTTGTCAAAAAACTGCCGAGATCATGCAAAAGTAGTTGCAGTGATCATGTCTTCTTCTTTTCACGACATAAGTGATGTAAAGTTTCAAGAAAATTGGGGTCGAGTTTGGTAAGTTTTTTAGTTTCATTTTTTTAGTTTTCTTTATAAAAAGCCCACGGGATTTATATTTTGTTAAAATGGATGAATGTTTCTGATCAAGTCTCTAGCTTTTCAAAATCTGATAAACAATGATAATTCACCTTGACATGGTAAAAATTTGGTACTCGTAGTTCTGGATGGAAAGTTGCAAGATCCTTGATACATATGCATGAGTGATGATCATAACCTCAATTTGTAGACGCATTGAATAATGAAGGAACTTTGTTCCCATAATTAATTACCAATAAACACCTAATAATATAATATATTTCTTATTAATTTATTACTTAAAATACTCAATGACTCATGAGGGGGGGGGGGGGGGGCATTCCCATAATATGTTCCATGATCTACAAATCATAGTAGAAATGTGTATCTGGCTTTTTCATTCGATATTAAGATCAATATTCTTATCCACTTATGACACTCACAACATTTTATCTGCAGTAGGTTCAATTCGGTCCTGAAAACAGAACTCTACTATCAAAGGACAACTTTCTAAGAGTTAATCTTATTGGTGATTTTGAATTTTCCTAACGCTGCTAGGAGTAATTTATTGAAGTGAACTAGAAGTCTAGAACTTTATACATTTTGCCATATTTGCTTAAGCAAGATGCATTTAGTTTTTAGTTTTTACAACCCATTTTCAACAAAATATGTTCTTGGGTGTTGGAGAAGTTTATTTTTCTTGTTAATATGTATTTGCATCATATTCTCATTACCAAACCAAAATTTTATGTTACCATTATCATGATTTTTTTAAATATGAAGAAGTATCCCTATTTTGTCTGTGAATATCACTTGCTAGAATATCAAGAAGTATTAAGCTGTACATCAATCTGTGAATATCATTTTGCCAAGTTGCTAGAATATCAGGTCCTGGATCTGTCAGCGTGGTTGTTGTGTTAAGCAGGGTTCACACCCATTTAGTCCTTATGCTTTGACTTCTCCTAATGGAAATGTTTACACTCCATATGCTCTGCCTCTTACTCTAGAATTGAGCATTCATGAATATCACTTGCATTGTAATTTGGTGCTTTTCCAGAAAGTAAAGCAGAGGGAAAGTCTTCTGAAGGTAAGGAAAGTGAGCTTGGAAGAACATCAGGAGCATCAGGCAATGGGGCTTACTCACAAAGGTTATTTGAACTATCATTTGATAAGAATGTTTTTGTTATTTTCTATGCAGTTTTATTTATCATTTTATACAACTTTCTCTGTTCAACGGAGATAGTGGAAGTGAAGGCTCAAGTCAAGAAAGTGATGCCAATTCCGAAAATGTAAGGAAGAGACTAATTGATTGCGTTGTTATGTTTTCTTTTTGCAAATTCTATTATTTAGCTAGTTTTGATAGTGCCATTTGGAACCACAAATCCCTTCAAACACTGTTTTAAAACTGATTCCAACTGTGGGGAGGGAGCTCTATTCAACTCGCAAATACTTGATTATTACGGATGCGCGAGCAACTTCCCATGAACAGCCGACTGAATCAACATGCTTCCAACCAATTTCAAACACAAAATGTCAAAAATGTTATTTAGGATTGTAACATACCGGGAGTAAGTTGCAGTTACAGAATTACGGGGGAAAAATAAAGTACTCATGGACAGCATGTCAAGCCTTGCTTGCTCTACCAAACTTCAAGCCGATATTTTCCTTCTTAGAACATCTACACCTCATGCATTACATTTTTTAAAGCTAGCATATGAGTTAGGCTCCGACAAAAAAATCGCTTACATCAGTTTTTTTTAATCTGATGGTGAAGATACATCAGTAGCAGGAAGGGTGTGGACTCTGGGAAGGTAATTAGGTAATACATTTACTTTCATTTATGAATTTCTGATACAATTTTATTATGATCATGATTGATTCAGGAAACACATCATTGGTGTGATTTTAGGATATCTATGGGAATAATAGCATGGGGTAACTGAAACCCTCATCAATTTATTCCTTTTAGTTGAAATTATATATTCCTTTTAGTTATTTAGCATACATCAGTGAATTACTTCCTTGATTATTTAATTACATCATTGGTCTTATCGCGACATGGTCCGCTAAAACAACTATTTTTCTTATTCGTTATTTTATAAACTATTCTGTTCATTTATATTTGCGTGTGTGAGTCCGATCGACCAAATTGTTAGGCGGTCACAGACTACTCTTGATTTTATGCATTTTATTTTTGGCTAAACATTTGGATGGTTGAGATTAGATCTAGGATATGTGTGGTTAGGAGAGCTCCACTTGAGGAGTATATATACTGCTATGTTTTGCTAAAGACCTAATGATAATTTTAATTTGAGAAAAGCTCCCTGTTCTGATCGGCTAGGGTGCGACGCCCTCAACCTCCCTGATCCCAGCGATGACCTCCCACTCGGTGCGACGCCGGTAGCCCCTCCTCCCGCTCGGTGCGATGCCGGCAGCCCTAGCAACTAGGATTAACTGTGTTATAATCTCTCGGTGCTACACCAACTAAAGGATCAGATGGACAGTACTAGCTAGATGATCTTTGGCTAGTTGTGATGACTATGGTTATTTTTGACACCATTACCTATGAATACAGTTTGACATGCCCCATCTGCTTGGTATTGTTTCTCTTTTATTCTCATTTATACTGTAATTGAACCATTCCATGTTTATACTAAGATAGATTTTGTGTATCTTGGCCTTCAGATATCAGTACTGAAGTATATTCTGTTAGAAAAGATGTTTAGTCTCATGGTGGTGTTTAGTCTCCATTATGTGCTTAATAAGTATTGGTTTTCAATTATCCATGTTGATTAAGTACGAAGTTCTTCATATATCCTTTTTTTCTTCTTCAAATTATTATTATTAATTATTTGACATTTTCTTTTACCCGCGATATACCATATATTTTCTTTGCTTTTACTAAGCCATATGGGAATTTTCCATGCTGTGAAACTATATTATTTTAATTATCCACCCAAAGCCAACTAACTTTAAGTAGGCTTGGCTGTCTACACCTCATTCCATTATATACACCAGACTCCTGTTTTCTAGACCCAGTATACTAGAATATACAACCCCAAACTCTGGAGTTTAGTTTCAATCATCCCTCGCCAAATAAATACATTTCAACGGAGGGCTTTTATATATAGGTACTGGAAAAATCTTGTTTCTACCATTACAAATTGCAATCACCTTGGCTATAATTTGGTTATTTGAAAATATTGCATATCTAGGCAGTATGGCCATTTTGTTGTGCTGTTGGTGGTTCTTTGGCTATATAATTTGAAAGCTAATTTTTCTTATTTTGGAAATTTATATATCTAGGCTGTATGGGCATTGGGCAATGTTGCTGGTGATTCTCCAAGATGTCGAGACCTTGTTCTTGGAAGTTGCATTGATGCCACTGCTTGCACAGTTGAATGACCATGCCAAGCTCTCTATGCTTAGGAATGCGACATGGACTTAATCAAATTTCTGCAGGGGAAAGCCACAGCCGAACTTTGAGCAGGTTTAGCGTCATGAAGTGGTGCTTATTTACTGTATATTAGCATCTGTTATTTTCACATACTTTCTAACTTCTACATTCCTTTTGGATTTAGACAAAGCCTGCTCTGCCTGCACTTAAGCATCTCATCCATTCAATCGACGAGGACTCGAGGAGTCCTCACCGATGCTTGCTGGGCTCTCTCTTATCTTTCTGATGGTACGAATGACAAAATTCAATCTGTAATTGAAGCTGAAGTTGTTCCTCGGCTGGTCGAGCTTCTTTTGTATTTTCTTTTTCCTTGAACAAATTTTCAATCTGATGTGCTAATCTGATCGTTTCTTCGCCGTCTTTCTAATTCTTTAAATTGTTTGGTCATTTGATGTTTATGTGTATTCAGCCATCCATCACCTTCAGTTTTAATTCCCGCTCTTCGTACTGTTGGAAACATTGTCACTGGAGATGATATACAGACTCAGGTAATAAAAAAACACCTGCCTACTTTCTTACTTTAGCTTTTTTTTGTTTGTCCACTTCAGGGTTATTTTTAACTGACGTTGCACCTAGAGGACTTGACTTCCCCTCAGTTGATTGGGTGATTCAGGTGGGCAAAGGTTATCTAGATATCTGTATATCTAACAATTTTGCGAAAGAATTTTTCATAATTTACCCCACACAATGCAGGTTGATTGCCCTGAAGATGTTGCGGCATACATTCACAGAGTTGGTCGTAATCTCACACCTGGCATTCTTAGTATCGATGTTTCAACAGAGGTGAAGGAAGGTATGTTACTATTCCCCCCTCCCTAATTTTTAGGGCAGCTATTGCAATGTTAGCACACTTATTTTTCCCCTGCTTCATTTCACTTTTATGAAATGTAGACTCACAAGAGAGATTTTTGTTATTTCAATATGTACTCACGTATGTATATATCTATAAATTTACGTATATAGATGTAGTCAAACAATTTGTGTAATCTTGATGAACTAAATGGTTAACACAAATGTTTCTTTGTGCAGGAAAGAAATTTGGGATGACTGATTTTATAAACCCTAAGAAGATCGGAGAGAAACCCATGAACGAGGTTAAATTCAAATTAAGATGATATATAATACTTATGCTAGCAGTGTTGTGTGGGTTCCTCTCAAGAGTAGTGTTTCGATGCCAGTAACCGACCATCGCATGCTGCTTCTATGCCATGCCCCATGAGAGACTTCAAGCAAAACTGCTAATTTATTTGTAATTTTATATTACTACTAGTTGTGAAGTTTTTGTACTTTATTTGTTTGATGGGTGGCAGATAGTGAAGGAATTGACAAAGGGATGTGCAATTCCTAAGACATTGATTTTGTTTGTTGATTCAGCTACATCTTCTCAAGTGAGTGATATTGTTCATACATCTTCTGAAGTTATTCTTAGAATTGTCCCATTTGAACTATTTTCTATATTACTTATATGCAATAATATGTTGATTCTTATATGACTAATATATAGCTAATTGTATCACGTCTTGCATGACACAAGCGGCTACTTGGAGAAGAACAAAGAACTAATTTACTCAGATGCGGCCCAACTCCTCAATCATGTAGTTGCAAACTTCTTTAGTCATTTGCAGAGGGGAAGAGAGGAGTGCAAGTCTTCTTCTTTCCACGTCACTACTTGTTTGTGAAGAAAAAGTGAGATGGTTCCATAAACATCATCTATTTAGGCATTAGGTCTTTTGCATATAGCTCTCTTTTTCAATGTATGGACATTAATAGAGAGATAAAAGTTCCATTGGTCTGTATAGAAGGGTTTGGGCTATCTCCCACCTTCATTTTTTATTAATAAAATAGAAATAAAAATTCTCCTTGCAATAAGATTCTTTTAGCAATTTGAAACTCTATTATTGTGTATGATATTGTGCATAAATAATGACTAAATTAATTTGGTCACAAAAAGTATTATTTCAGCAACAAATAATGTTTTGAATAATCAATATGTTTAGTGAAAAAATTTTGTTGGTCACTAAATACATTTAGTGACGAAGATTAATTGTCACAAAAAATACACATTTAGTGACCAAAGATATTTTGGCCACTAAATATATTTAGTGGCTACGATTATTTTGGTCACAAAAAATATTTAGTGACGGAGAATAATTGTCATTAAAAATATACATTTAGTGACGAAAATAATCTTTGTTGCAAAAAATAAATAGTGACGGAGATTATTTTGTCACTAAAAATATACATTTAGTAACAAAAAATATTTTGGTCACTAAATGCATTTTGTGACGGTGCTTTTGCAACCACCTTGTGACGAACTAAATTCGGTCACTAATGTCTTTAGTGACCAACCCGCAATAATTAGTGACCAAAAGTTTCGTCACTAAAAGCCAGATTTCTTGTAGTGACTACTTAGTTTTTGTGTTTTTGACTATTTTATTTTTGTTTTATTTATATTATGAAAAATCAACTACAAAACTTCAAAATTCGAAAATACAAAAATATGTTTTTGTGGTTTTCTGTCTTTTCTTTCATTAAAATTTTTCAAAACAAAAAAAAAACTGTATGATCTTTATTGCTAATATCAAGCATGAATGATTTCTATTATTTAGAATTATTTACAATGTTACAACTTTTTTCTTGCAAATTACTATGAACATTATTTTGTTTATCATGCTTTGATATATCTATTTAAAGTGCATTAATTGAATTTAAAAATATGTGTAGAACCAAGCTTAGCATGCCTCTAAGTATGAGTAAATGTTTTGTGATTGATAATGATACATTTCACTCACTTATTTTGGTAATCAACATGTGTGTTTAAATCTAAAAGATGCTTGCTTGTGTATTGTAATTGTACAATGAATTAAAACTTGCATAAGTTTATCATCTACACTACAATTGAAATGCACTTAAAAATTAAGAAAAGTGGTTCAGTTTAAAATTTTTGGGTTTGCAAAACAAGTGTATTCAGAGAATGTTGTCTCAAAAAAGTTAACATAAAAATAGACAAATATAACTCCACCAAGCACTACTTGAACCTCCTGATAAGTCTTCATAAGCATTGTGAGGTTGAACACCTTGGAAAGAATAGTAAAGTGTCTTGTGCAACCGTTGATTAGTACACCACCTTTTATAAAATAGTGTGCATTAAAAGTGTGTGAAAGTTGATGTACTTGTGTTTTATTGTGCACTTTACTCTACATATGTCTTGTATTTTGTGATTTAAATCAATTGATATTATTGCTCAATATATACTTATATGCACATAATTATCTTTCAAAACACTTCTTCTCATGAGTATTGGATTCTAATGCTTTATCTATATTACTCCTTATATAAGAAATGCACTAGATAACCTAGCATGATCTCTACAATGTTTGGTATCTTTGGAACTTGAATTTAAGTATCATTGTAGTATATTATCTTTTTGATATATTAATTTCATGCTTGGTAACTTTAAGTAACACAATGAGATTTCAAAAAGGTTAAAACATCTTTACATTTTCAACTTAAACTCATATTTATAATTATGATTTTCATGCTTACAAAAAGATGTTTCTTATAATCTCCCGCTTGCTTAAAACTCTTATCTATTTATTTGAAATCTCTTCAAAATCATGCTTAAACTCTTTATCATAATCTATATTTTCAAAAGCTCGATCATGATATATAAATACTAAGGAATGCTTCCTTACTTCCCTTACCCCACCTTCTTTTGATAATACCAAAAGGGGGAGATTAATTGAAGAAATCTAGAAGATTAAGGGGAGAATAATTCATTCATGTAATCTATCATTTAGGGGGAGTAAAACATAAATTGCATATATTTCATTTATTTAGGGGGAGCATTAAGATAGGGGAGTATGCACTATTCTCATGCTTATCATATACTATAGTTGCACTTTTATCTCGCTTATCATTAACCATAAACACCTTTGTTGATTTCTTTCTAAGAGGATTTGTTATTATCAAAAGGGGGAGATTGTTGGACATATGTGTCACATCCCTTTGTTTGAGAATAACAAATCCAAAATTGTATTTGATCTTGCTTGTCGTGTGTTTATACTGTGCAGGAACTATAGGTGTAATACTCCACAGGTAGAAAGCAGCTTGGAACCAACAAACTGAGCTGAAGCACTACCGCCAGCGCAAGGGATTAATGCAGGCGCTAGTGCTACCGCCAGCGCTAGCGCTACCACCTCGCGCCAGCTCAAGTTCGTGCACTCAACGCCACGCCGCCGACGGTTTCGCAACCGCTCTATACAAACACTACTGCATGCGTTAGGAGCTACCACAGGTGCTAGCGACAAAGTTTATAAATTGATGGCTTCTCTCTCGTTTTGGTTTTAGCTTCCAGAGAGATTACTTGTGCCATATTTCCAGAGCTACTACTCTGTCGAAAGTTCATCTCCCACTTAAAGCCAAATAAGATTTCTGGAGAAGGAAGCCCCCACGCTGCATCTGAAGAACGATCGCTTCAACCTCTCTTGTGCTACAGCGATCCATCATCCTCAACATCAGAAATCTCATAGAGGGAGTTCTTGTTATATGCTTTATTTCATTATTGTAATTTTTGTAGTAGAATTCACCTTGTGTTGGCGACTAGGTCCTTGCACAGCTTAGGGGTTAATTCGCCATGTGAGTTGGCGATTAGGTCTAGGAGATTAGATCTAGGGGGTGCTCGAGGCCATATCCGGGGAAGGATTGGCTAGAGCGGCTTGAGGATATATCCGGGGAAGGATAGGCTAAAGCCAATCGGTTTGTGGGGATACAAGTCGGTATAGAAAAGTAAAAATTGTTTTACTTTGTACCCCTCTGATTTCTAGCGATATTGAAATTAAATTTATGTAAACACCTTTGTATATAATCATGTCTCTATTTGTGTTCACTTTATTTCTCAAATTTGTCATAAATTATAAAATTGCAAATTACAATTGTTTCTTCCTTTAAGCTAAATTGTTATTTCATTTACATTTACTTTACAACAATTTAGTAAATCATCTAAAAATTCAAAAAAAAATTTATTCCCTTATTCACCCCCTTCTAAGGGCGCCTATCGATCCAAAATTGTTTATAGACGGACCAACCTTCAACTCTCATGATTCATCTCTCTTATCATTGGGTTTTAATTGTTAAACTAAAGGGTCAGTAACCTCAGGCTACCTTTTTGATCCAAACTTTGAGAATCAGTTTCTTGGTTTCAACAATTAGAGTATTTCACATAATCCTAGAATACTTTAGAAGAATTCATACAATTCTAAACTAATATAGATACTTCTAGAAAAAATTTCATTTATGGTTGAAACTAGTCAAAAAGCACATGAGTAAACCTTGGTACCATGACAACAAGCTCGAATTTCTCATCATTCATGTTTTTGTTGCTTATATATTTATTTTTATTTAGTTAGAGCTCGATTCACAAAAATAACCTTGAGCATGTCTTGGTAAAGCAAGAGAAGCTCGAAATCGAGTCAAGTTGTTTTAGATCTGAATGGTCGAGCTCACGAGTAGGCACATTTGAACTTGCACTTTTACTCAAATCAATGTATATAAATACAAAGAGATTTTATCAAGCCATTGTTATTCGCAGATCACATTTGTCTATTCAAAGATTTTTACTATTTACAGCTCTAAAGACCTCCAAACACGGAAAATTTTGTTATATGCAGACCAGTATAAACAATAAAAAGTTAATTTTTTCCTCCTCTACAAGATTCCTAAACCTTTTTTCCATGCGCTGAAATCTTTCTTCCAAATAGGGGATTGACTCCGGCCACTTCCCCGCCATAATATGGTCAAGTTCCCTTCCAATCCCAAATGACGTATTCTCTGCAATCGGTTTCATCTTCGGATGCAGGGGAACGACTGTACAAGAGAATATGGTTGGAAACATAAAATGAAAATTAAAAAAAGAAGATTAAAATAGAGAAAATGGCTCGAACCACGAAATGAAGAAGGTACAAAACAGAGCAGCTAAAAGATTTGAACTTCAAAATGAAGAAGAAGAAAAAGATGAGTTACATGTGCTTGTCGAGGTCGAATCGAACTGGAAGGTCAGGATTCACGGAAGGAATACACAAGATAGGAGAAGGCCGATGAACTGATTGTTGGTGGAGTCAAATTCGTGGAGACGGGAGATAAAAGAGGAAGTTTTTGGGTTGACGCTGCATAATCTATTTAGGGTTAATGTGGATGAGCGTGATATCAGTGAGAAGGATGAGCTCGATGGGGTGGTAACCAACAATATGAACGCCGTTGAGGTCGATTCCTGCGACGACATCTACGCCGGGGTCATCAAAATCTCTAACGCTCGAGATCTGCCAGTTTTGAGAGAGAAAATAAAGGGAATGCTTCCAGTGAAGTTTTTCGGTAAGACTAAAGTAAAGAGAATCAAGAGCTCCAAACTTTTAATTTATGAATAGATGTGAATAACATTCGTCTTGTATTAACACAAAAATTGACCACTCGGCAGAAAGCACGTGCGGATTCTAATACTAGGTTTTAATACATATAGATTGTAATATTACTATTATAATGCAGTCCAAATAAAAGCAATTGTTTTAAAGAAATTATTTTATTTAAACTTTAACTCACCAGTCTAATTAGTTATCACAAAAGTCAACTACGCAAAATCTGCCAAAAATGTAACGGTAAAAAAGCTAAAAACCTTTTCCCTAATAGTTCAATAATTAACCTATCAAAAGTAGCCAAGAAGATAAATTTCCTAAGATAAATAATTTTAAAGGTGCATAATGGCATATCGGGCTTTTATTTTGGCCATACATAAGGTTGGGCATGGCTAAGCGTTTGCCAGAATCATGCCAGTCCCAGTCCCCCTTGACTGAGTGTTCTGACTAGCCGGGCCAGGCTGCGGGGCATGGCCAGATTAAAATTATCGGGTTGTCACCCATCATTGTGTTGAGAAGTCTCCCATCATACCAGTTGGGTGGGTCAGGCCAGGGTCCAACCGTGTTAAGCCACTGGGCGGGGCCCAATTATAATTGTTGGGCCCCCGACCAGCACTGTGCTAAGTGGACGCCCAATGCCTAAGTTGGGCAGCACCTACTACGCAGCCCTTGTGGGCCTGGGCAGGCATTATGCTATGCATGATGCCCGAGAATGACTTGATTAAAGCCCTATTTGGATAGGGTCTGTCAGGGGAAGAACTATTCACAGGCACACCTGGACACGTGTTAATATGATTTTCTTGATTAATACTTGATCGGGTTTCCCAAAAATGAAAGCGTTCGAGCTGGAGTTTTTTTGCCACGACCTCGACTAGCTTAGCCAAGACGATTCCAGCAAGCTCATTCTCGGGCAATTCCAAGTTCATTTAATCTCTCAAACGGTTGTCGAAACGCACAGGGGCATGAGTACGGAAGCCACACACGCACCTGACGTGTACCCACGATATACAGGGGGCAAGCCACGCTGCGCCAGCTTCATGCACACGGTGCGCAAGAGCCATGCGCGCACTGCACATAATTGAACGTGGCATGCCCAAGGGGTGCTAATTCAACTTTGCGCCCCATTGGGCACTGACTAGGTCAACGCCCAAATTGGGCGATGACTAAATTGGGCGCTGACTTAGTCATCGCCCAATTTGGTTGCTGAAATGAAACATCACCCAATTTGGGCACTGTTGTGAAGCAGCTGGTGGCAGAGCGCGCGTCTCTCTGCACACACGCCTCCGTGCATGTCTCCCTGTGTGCACCTCCACTTGCACGCCTTCGCTTGTGCACCTTTGTGCATTCGCATATGTAGTGCGCACACACCCCCACATGTGCCATTGCGCACGCAATGGCGTCCACCCGCGCACACTCTCGCGCTTCCTCCGTCGCCTCTCTGGCAGTCTTGAACGAACTGCTCGAGTTGCTCGAGCCGCCCGGGTGCATGACCATCATATCCCAAAAATTGGTTATCCAGGAGACCAGAATCATGTGTTTTTTAGTAGCACATTCAACATCTAGAAGAGCGATATTACATGCGCGCGCGCCGGAGAAACAATAAAAAAGGGGCAAGCCTTCATTTAAACGGGATAGAAAATTGAGTGGAGTTAGAGCTCTAAGGTTTTCCGGCAAAGACCTCCTCAGCTCTTATCCCCCTGCTCAACATTCATCCTTCCACTCAACATGCGCTCCCTATGTAACATCTCATTATTCAAGTCCACTCAGCATGCGCTTCCCGTGTGACCGATCCATCACTAAATCTTGCATCAGCACACGCTTCCCACGTGTATGCTCCAACACCAAGTCTGCTTTAGCACGCGCTCCCCACGTGACCACTCTGATTCCAAGAAGTCTGCTCCAGTGCGCGCTTCCCACGTGTCCGCTCTACTTTCAAGACTTCTCCTGAAGGCACTTTGTGCCTCATTCTACAATGCGCTCTACAACGCTTAGCTTTGCAAAAATCCGAACACTTAGAAATATTCTGTAAATGAGATATCACCCTTTGGAAAGCTGATATTTATACTCAACCGATAATAGTGGATTTCCTCAAAATTGGGTCTGACCCAATGGTTTTTCCCTTTACTGGTTTTCCACATAAAAATCATGTTATCAGATATTGGTTCTACATTTTGACACTTTGTAAGCTTGGCTAACTCTCAAGCTATGACAATCCGATTCCACTTGTGCCGGGAGCACTTAGCGACCCACAATGGTTTGACGCTGTATGTGGGAAGGTGTTCCAAGAACTCTAAAGAACTTTTGAAAACAACACTCGCGTTGTGGAAGTGCTCCTGACTAGCAACAATGGAAAAAAGTAACGCTCGCATAGTAATTGTGGCAGTCCTCTAGGGATCTACCGGTCAATCGCCCATCCAGGACCTCGCACTGGCGATCAACCACCACTATTTTTGAATCGCCATTTTCCCAAAGGAGTCGCTCGCTACGAACATCCCACAGAGGATGAGTTACCTAACATCGCCAGCTCCACGCACCTAGCGCTGCCTGGCTGGAACCCCAAACCTGCACATCACAACCCCCTCCAGGTGGTAATAAATATCAGAAAACCTCACAAAAGGATTACTCACGAGGAAGTGGACAACATAATTGAAGAGGAGTACAGGCGTTGCGGGTAAGGGATCTTGTATCCAAGATGACCTATTTGCCACAACTCCCCGTTAACTCTGCAAGTTCTTGCGCACCCCATTCCGCATGGATTAAAGCTGTCGAATATCAAGACTTATGATGGGACCTATGATATCATGGAGCACATCAATAACTTAATGACAATTGCTGATTTATATTGCTCACGATCAACTACCGTGTTAGTTGTTCCCAACGACTCTGAAGGTGCAGGCTCGCACTGGTTTCATTTCCTGAAGGATGGAGAAATTGACAACTTTACGGAGCTGACTCAGCTGCTCGCCGATCAGTTCATCGCCAAGCGCCGAATTATTCGAGATCCCTCTCATCTTTCCGGAGTATGCTAAAATGAGGGAGAGACACTCAAGGACTATTTTCCACGCTTCATTACTGAAGCGCGACAAATTCTGTGGGTCCACCCTGAGCTTCTACGCGACATTTTTCTCAGAGTGCTTCGACCCGAAAGCTTCCACTCAAGACTTATGGGACTAACAATGTCCAACTACCCCGACCTCATTCATCATGTTGAAGCCAAGATAACAACAGATGAATTTATAGCGACACATCGACAGTAGTTCAAAGGAAGCCTGAAAATGAGAGGCAATATGATCCACCGATCGTGTCTAACATAAATAATGAGCATCACAGTTACTCTCGCCAATTTGGGGGGGGGGGGGGGGGGGGGGAACTGATATCATCGGAACTTCACTCCCCCTCAACGCCTCTTGAATAAGAGGTTTACTCGCCATCCGTGATCACCCCTCACTCTAGAGACCTAAGGATCTCGACCCAAACTCGGGGAACCTATCCAAGTATTGTGACTATCAACGAAGTCTCGAGCATAGATGGGGGATTGTATGCGACTAAAAGTAATTGAACAGTTCATTCATCCGGGGCTCCTTAGGAATTTTTGTTGGATCTGTAGGCGCCCTTAGAAGGGGGGGGGGGGGGGTGAATAAGGGTTCTAAAAATTTAAACTTAATTTAGTTTATTTAATTATGTTGACTGTATTTATGAAAAGATTTCAGTTAAGACACTACTGTAGGATTTTTATGAAACTATGTTGTACTATACACGAGATATGTGAACTTTGTTGCTACCTTCAGTGGTAGCGTTACCGCTCGGCGTTGGTGATAGAGAATGCCTTTTCATTTAGAATTCAACGATCAAAGAGAACATGACAATATTAGAGAAAAATAGATAGTATTATTTCTTTAGGAATAATTACAAAATCTTATCCCAATAATGCTTGGGATTGAGGCGAAAGAATAAAAACCGTTTTTGGTTTTCTATACTGACCCTTCTTCCAAGGACCGATTGGCTCAAGCTTATCTCTCCCCAGATGAGGCCTCCAGCCGCCCCTAGATCTAACCCTAGACCTAGTCGCCACACTGATGATTTCCTTCGGATTCTTTCTTTTTAATTAATATGGTTTGCGCATCCTTTATATGACGAGATTAGAATTAGGCGAGTGTTTTCAAAGAGTTTGGCAAGTACTCCTAATTTGAGAAACTAAACGTTATCCTATCGAAAGATAGAAGTAACAGTCTTTTTCTTCTTTCGAAGTACTGACGTTTACACCCTGACTACAATGCCGAATTCAATTGATTTTTAAAATAGCAAAGGAGAGTTTTGCAAGTTTTGGATTTGAAAAGTGTTTGTTTAAATTTTTAATCCAAATTAATCATATGATAAAGGCAAGTATAACTTATCGTGAGTAATACACGATATTTTGTTTTAGAAAATATCGGGGTCATATATTTCTGCGGATCATGTTGATTATAGCTACTTTGAGGAACGAACTATTATTTTATCGAAATAAGTTTTTAGTGAGGGTTTTTAAAAGAAAACGATAATAAGCGTATAATTAGAGTTCTAAACGATGATGATAAATAGCGCCCGATGTCGAATTACCTTGAGACAAAAATAGTCTTTTTTAGAAATAAAAGAGATGACTTTTCAAAACATTAAACGGCTTGGCCATGGAGGTTAAATAATTATGAACGCTCCTCTCTCGAGGGTACGCCCACCTGAGATTATCAATATTCGACAAAACTCTCATTCTTTAATCGAATCTCCTTAATACTCGCTTTATGTTGTGAACCCCGCTATTGGGTTTTTACTTCCAATTCGGGAGACTTACCTCATCCTCTCTCGAGTGTAGAGCGCACTTCTCTTTACCCGTGAGTGATCAATCCGTATGCACGAGCCTCTCAGCTAACTAGTGTACGAAAACGGAAATAAAAAACTGCACATCGATTATGTGGCTTCACTCAACGTTATTCTCGGGTAAACCTTAAGCTCGTTAATTATTTTAGAAAGAGATGTTTTATTTTTTTAAAAACTATTTATTTGTCCCAATGCTCTTCGACATCGTGTGCTAAAGGAAATTATCCACTTATCGGAATGGAGACGACATTAATAATTAGAAAATACTTGTTAATGATTTAAGCGGATATAAGCGGATAAAAAGGGAAATAAAAACGGCTTATATAAAACCAGTAATAATATCCATCCCAACCGTCTTAAACAAGCGCTAAAAGGTTCTTAGCCGCTTATCCAGGACGGGGGTGGTATAAAAATGAAATACTTATAAAGGTGCAAAAATAATATCCGTCCTAACAGTCTTAAAAAAGCGCTAAAAAGTACTTAGCCTCTTATTTGAGATGGGCGTGGTATATAGCAGTTATATAAAGACTGAAATAAAGCTATATTAAAAAAGGAAAAGGAA
Organism: Dactylorhiza incarnata; assembly: GCA_033032865.1. Taxonomy (NCBI): domain Eukaryota; kingdom Viridiplantae; phylum Streptophyta; class Magnoliopsida; order Asparagales; family Orchidaceae; genus Dactylorhiza; species Dactylorhiza incarnata. Next base: position 2,414,480 of record JAWHQI010000354.1, on the reverse strand, counting down.
AAACAAAAGAAAGTGTTAAAACGAAAGCGATAAATAAAGCGTTAAAAGAAAAGCAATAAACTATTTTAATGAAAGCTTTTAACCTAAATTATGAAAATAGTAAATCTAAGTTATGAAAGCAATAAACCTAAGTTATGAAAGCAATAATCTATTCTCATACACACACACACACAAAATTGAAAAAGAAGATGATCCAAATGAGAAAAACAACATTTAATTTCTAAAATAAGCATCACAACTAACTAAAAAGGCGAAAATTACAAACAAACTTAAACTTAATTGCATAAACAAAACTCACATTCACTCAAAAGAACTCAAAAAACACTACAAACACTGAAAATTTGGATGAAAATTCCTTCAGCCGGACCCCTCTATTTATAGCCAAAATTTTATTTTTACACGCCCCTGGGTCACAGGCGTGTCTTATGGTCATGGGCGTGACCCTAGGGTGTGACATTTGATCCGGCTTAACGGCTGCCTTCTCGAGGATCCGCCTTCAAAATAAGGCTGTACATGGGCGTAACTTGGATTGTCACGGGCGTGATATTGGGCGGGAGACGTCAGCAGCATGGGAGCGACTTTGGGGCATGGCGCGCTGGATCATGGGTCGGGATTCGTCAAACGTCTAGACAGAGAGAGTTCGTCGAACGCCTGGACGGAGAGAGTTCGTCGAATTCCTGGAGGGAGAGAGTTCGTCGAACGCCTGGATGCGGAGAGGGATTCGTCGAACGCCAAACAGAAAGAGTTCGCCATTCGTCGAACGTCTGGATGCAAAGAAGGATTCGTCGGACGCCGAACAGAAAGAGTTCACCGTTTATCGAACGTCTGGAAGCGGAGAGGAATTCGTCGAACGCCGAATAGAAAGAGTTCGCCGTTTGTCGAACTGCTAAAAAGTTGGCATTTTAAAATTACACGCCCTTCGGTCACGTGCGTGACTTGTTGTCACGGGCGTGACTCAGGGGCGTGACTTGACACAAATTGCCAAAATCTGCAAAAACAAAAATAAAGCTAAGCTAGTAACAAAAATAATAAAACAAGTAATTTATTTATTAATTTACATAAAAATTTTACAATATTAATTAAAACTATACTAATAACTATACTAAAAATATATATATTTTACTACTCATCAAATACCCCCATACTTAAGCTTTTGCTATTCCACAGCAAAATTAAGAGAGATCTATACATGATTAACATAGGTTCTAATTTTTAGCTATTATTTTATTATAATCATAAGAGACTAAAAAAAAAATTTGGAGTAATAAGAGTTAAGTCCTAAATTATGCAAATGATTTAAGTAGAAAGAAATGTCTTAGCCAAAAGACTTCTTAATTAACCAAATAGCAAACAAAATTGCAATCATTAGTAAACGAGATTAGATCGAAATTATAATAACCTTTGTTTAAAGAAAAGTGAAGGAAACATATAAGTTACTAATTATGCTCTCAAATGATTTTTTGAATTAAAACAAGAAACAATAATTTGGTTAAGGGAAAAGGGGTAAAAAGCCTTGGCAAAAAGAAGAGTTTTTGAATTAGGGGTGATGGTTTTTATTCGTCCACCCCTTCATTTTAGTCTTTTTTGGTGCCCCCGTGATTTACGAGGGAAATCTAATTCATTTGTTTTTATTAACCCAATGCTTATGTTTATGGAATGAAATCTTATTCTCATTGACATAAGATCATTTAAAGTTTTTTATTGGGTGTCTATGTTTATGGAATGAATTCTTATTCCCATTGACATAAGATCTTTTTCTTCTTTTAATTTTTTATTTGTCATGCTAAATTGGTGTATACAAGGGGTTTGCAAGAGAAATTCTAGAATAATAAAAAACGGTTTGAGAGCAACCTTAGTAATTTGAATATTCCTAGATTCCTAAAGACATAAAGTAGTGATAATTGCATTCTAAAGTTGTTTTGCCAACATAATACACATGCCTCTATTTTAGCTAGTAGAAGTAGTGCTTGAAAATAAAGCCTCTATTTAAATTAAAAACACAAGAAATTCTTTAAAACTTAACCGCGAACGTTTAAATCTATCGATCTTAGATAAACAAACAAATAGTAAAACTAACGATTATGAAAAGCCATAAACAGATATTCTCGAAACTAAATGTTTTTAAGAATAAAAGTAAAGTAGGGTATATTATCATTTTTTTTCAATTTTTTTTTATTTTTGTATTTTTTTTACTATGACAAAGTAAAAAAAAGAGAAAAACATGTTTTTTGATTTTTTGTGGTTTTAAACATTTTTTTTGTTTTTGTAGTTTTTACGAAAGTAGGCAAGATGAAATAAAAATTTTTTTTTTGAAAAAATTTTGTTTGGTTAAAGCTTATATTTACAATAGGAAGCAAGATGAAATAAAACAAATTTTTTTTAAAAAAATTTTGTTTAAATGAAAACGGTAAAACACCCCCATACTTAAAACTCAACATTGTCCCCAATGTTGTAATGTAAGTATGAAGAAGAGAAACAATAAAAGATGCAATATGTATAAAAAAATAGAGAAAGCAAAAAGTCTTCCCTGAACTAAAATTGATGGGGCCAAACGAAACCCTGCAAGAAATATTAAAGAACAAAACATAATAAAATATTAGATAAATATGGGGTGCCTCCCACGAGCGCTTTGTTTACCGTCGCGTAGCTTGACTAAACTATAGTACCGGGATCATCGTTTGATAGGGAGTGCTGTAGTGAGGGTTTGACGTGCAGAGTAACTTCGCCGTCTCTGACCCGAAGGAGGAGTAGACCATTACTGACATCAATTAGTGCCCGGGAGGTGGCGAGGAAGGGGCGACTGAGGATGATAGGCATCTCAGCGTCTTCCTAGATGTCCAGGATGACAAAATATACCGGGAAGATAAACTTGTCTACCTGGACCAGAACATCCTCCACTACCCCTATAGGGTACTTTATCGAGTTATCCGTAAGTTGGATACTCATCTTAGTCGGGCTTGGGATGCCCAAGTCGAGTTTTTTAAAAAGAGAAAAAAGGCATCAAATTGATGCTGGCGCCCAAGTCTGTTAGAGCATACTTCAATAGCCTATTGCCGAAGAGGCACGGGATGGAGAACCGTCCTGGGTCGTTCAATTTTGGCAGCAATTTGTTAAGGAAAACAGCTGAGCAGTCCGCGTTAAGGGAAATGCGCAAAATATCGTCGAGTTTCTTTTTGTCAGAATGCAAGCCTTTAAGATACTTTGCGTATTTCAGCATTTGGGAGAGTGCCTCGCAGAAAGGGAATGTTTATTATAATTTGTTTGAAATTTTTTAAGAAATTTCGATATTGCTCGTCCTTCCGCTCGTTGTTTATTTTTGAGGGATAAGGAAGGGACGGGCAAGAATACTTCGGCACAATCAGAAGACTCGGTGATTTATCGATCGAAGGAGATGGTGTAGGGGTTGGTGTCGAAACATGTACCTTAGGCTCGACCCATTTTGGGGAGGTTACCTCCTTGCCACTGTGAAGATTTATGGCATTGGTAGTTTCTCGGGGGTTTGGCTCTGTGTTTCCTGGTAGAGATCCATATGGCCGCTCGGAGACCATCTTTGCCAGCTGTCACACCTGATTTTCCATGTTTTTAATCGATCCGGTAATATTCCGGATATTTGACTCGGTGGACGCAAAGTATTTAGCAAAAATATCTTTGAGCGGAGAAGGTTTTAGAGGTGGAGGTTGGAATCCATTCGGAAATACTTGCGGAAATCCTTGCGGATTCACAATTGGGGGCCTCTGAGCATTATTAGGATTGCTCCAGGAAAAATTTGGGTGGTTCCTCCAACCCGTATTATAATTATTACTATATGGATTGTTATTAGGGTTGAAGGGGGGACAAACTGGGTTGCCTAGGTAATCTAAAGTTTCTTCGACAAAATTATTATTATTATTATTAACCAAGCGGGAGTGGAGGAGGAAGCAGTCATCTCTGCCACTTGCTTACTTAACCTTTCAACTTGAGAGGCTAAGTGAGAAGTGGCATCCACTTCATATATCCCAGTTAGTTTAGTAGGGCGTGATCTAGGCGCATTCCATTGATAGGCATTCATGGCCATTTCTTCGAACAGAGCTTGGGCGGCCTCCGGGGTTTTGTTGTTTAACGTTACCCCGGCGGCCGCATCGATCATCTATCGCGTAGAGAAATTTAAACCATTATAAAACGTCTAGACCTATAGCCAGGACGACAGTGCGTGATGAGGAATCTTATGCAAGAACTCTTTAAAATGCTCCCAAGTCTCACAAAGAGACTCAGAATCGTATTGAACGAAAGAGGCGATATCTGTGCGTAGTTTAGCGGTTTTAGATGGGGGAAAATATTTTGTGAGAAATTTCTCCGTCAATTGTGCCTATATGGTTATGGATCCTCTAGGGAGAGAACTTAACCACGCCTTGGCTTTTGTCCACAGTGAAAATGGAAATAAGCGTAAACGAATAGCGTCGTCAGTAACGCCATTAATTTTGAAGGTATCGCAAATTTCCAAAAAACTAGAAAGGTGTAAATTCGGATCCTCATCTGGCAAACCGTCAAATTGGACTGACTGTTGTACCATTTGAATGATGCTAGATTTAATTTCAAAATTATTATTAGCCGCTATTGGGCGTGTAATACTCGATCCGGTATCTTCCAAATTTGCCTTCCATAATATGCCATGGTCCGTGGCGGGGCCACATCTGGAATTTGATCAGTCATAGTTTCAGTGTAAGTATCTCCGATAGACTCTTGGGGAAATACGAGTACGTTTTGATCGCGAAGTCGAAGGCACTCGCGAAGAGTGCGCTCGATTTCGGGGTCAAAACGGATATTCGAATCGTTCGAGGAGTTTACTCGGGTCATATACTAATAATAAAAATTATTATATTTTTGGCTTTTTCTATTTTTTTTTTCTATTTTTATATATATATTTTTGTATATTATATATTTTTAATATATATGATAAAAGTAATAGTAATTCCTTTTTTCAAAATAACAACACTGTCGTCCCCGGCAATAGCGCCAAAAACTTTATGATTTCCTTCAGATTATTTCTTTTTAATTAATATGGTTTGCGCAACCTTTATAAGATGAGATTAGAATTAGGCGGGTGTTTTCAAAGAGTTTTGCAAGTGCTTCTACTTTGAGAAACTAACTGTTATCCTATCAAAAGATAGAAGTAACAGTGTTTTTCTTCTTTCGAAGTATTGACGTTTACACCCAGACTACAAAGCCGAATTCAATTGATTTTTAAAATAGCAAAAGAGAGTTTTGCAAGTTTCGGATTTGAAAAGTGTTTGTTTAAATTTTTAATCCAAATTAATCATATGATAATGGCAAGTATACCTTATCGTATGTAATACAGGATATTTTGTTTTAGAAAAATATCGGGGTCGTATATTTCTACGGATCGTGTTGATTATAGCTACTTTGAGGAACGAACTATTATTTTATCGGAATAAGTTTTTAGTATGGGTTTTTAAAAGAAAACGATAATAAGCGTATAACTTGAGTTCTGAATGATGATGATAAATAGCGCCCGATGTCGAATTACCTTGAGACAAAAATAGTCTTTTTTAGAAATAAAAGAGATGACTTTTCAAAACATTAAAACGGCTTGGCCGTGGAGGTTCCATAATTATGAATGCTCCTCTCTTGAGGGTACGCCCACCTGAGATTATGAATATTCTACTGAACTCTCATTCTTTAATCGAATCTCCTTAATACTCGCTTTATGTTGTGAACCCCACTATTGGGTTTTTACTTCCAATTCGGGAGACTTACCTCATCCTCTCTCGAGGGTAGAGCGCCCTTCTCTTTACTCATGAGTGATCAATCCGTACGCACGAGCCTCTCGTCTAACTAGTGTACGAAAATGGAAATGAATAACTGCACATCGATTATGTGGCTTCACTCAACGTTATTCTCGGGTAAACCTTAAGCTCGTTAATTATTTTAGAAAGAGATGTTTTATTTTTTAGAAAACTATTTATTTGTCCCAATGCTCTTCGACATCGTGTGCTAAAGGAAATTAGCCACTCATCGGAATGGAGACGTCATTAATAATTAGAAAATACATGTTAATGATTTAAGCAGATATAAGCAGATAAAAAGGGAAATAAAAAAGACTTATATAAAAGCAGTAATAATATCCGTCCCAACCATCTTAAAAAAGCGCTAAAAAGTTCTTAGCCTCTTATCCAGGACGGGGGTGGTATAGAAATGAAATACTTATAAAGGTGCAGAAATAATATCCGTCCCAACCGTCTTAAACAAGCGCTAAAAAGTACTTAGCCTCTTATTTGAGATGAGGGTGGTATATAACAGTTATATAAAGACTGAAATAAAGCTATATTAAAAAAGGAAACGGAAAACAAAAGGAAGCGTTAAAACGAAAGCGATAAATAAAGTGTTAAAAGAAAAGCAATAAACTATTTTTATGAAAGCTTTTAACCTAAATAATGAAAGCAGTAAATCTAAGTTATGAAAGCAATAAACCTAAGTTATGAAAGCAATAAACTATTCGCATACATACACAAACATAAATTGAAAAAGAAGATGACCCAAATGAGAAAAAACAACATTTTATTTCTAAAATAAGCATTACAACTAGACTAAAAAGGGGAAAATTACAAACGAACTTAAACTTAATTGCAATAACAAAACTCACATTCACTCAAAAGAACTCAAAAAACACTACAAACACTCAAAATTTGGATGAAAATTCCTTCAGCCGGGCCCCTCTATTTATAGCCAAAATTTTATTTTTGCACACCCCTGCGTCACGGGCGTGTCTTGTGGTCAGGGGCGTGACCCTGGGGGGTGACATTTGATCCAGCTTAACAGCCGCCTTCTCGAAGGATCCGCCGTCAAAATAAGGTTGTACACGGGCGTGGCTTGGATTGTCACGGGCGTGACATTGGGCAGGAGACATCAGCAGCATGGGCGCGACTTTGGGGCGTGATGCGCTGGATCACGGGTCGGGATTCATCGAACGCCTGGACAGAGAGAGTTCGTCGAATGCCTGGATGGAGAGAGTTTGTTGAACGCTTGGAGGGAGATAGTTCGTCGAAAGCCTGGACGCGGAGACGGATTCGTCGAACGCCGAACAGAAAGAGTTCGTCGTTCGTAAAACGTCTGGATGCAGAGAGGGATTCGTCGAACGTCAAAAAAAAAATATTTCGTCTTTCATCGAACGTCTGGACGTGGATAGGGATTCGTCGAATGCCGAACAGAAAGAGTTCGCCGTTCGTCGAACGGCTAAAAAGTTGGCATTTTATAATTACACGCCCTTGGGTCGCGGTCATGACTTGTTGTCAGGGGCGTGACTCAGGTGCGTGACTTGACAAAAATCACCAAAATCTGCAAAAACAAAAATAAAGCTATGTTAGTAACAAAAATAATAAAACAAGCAATTTATTTATTAATTTACATAAAAAATTTACAATATTAATTAAAACTATACTAATAACTATACTAAAAATATATATATTTTACTACTCATCACACACCCACGAGGTGAATTCTCCATAGTCCCCGCAAGACCCTAGTCGCCAACCACGCAACAAATTCCTTATTGACGATAAAAGAGTTACAAATAATAAAAATTAAAGCATCAAAGAAACTGCCTCAAAAATTGAACTTGAAGATGAAGTCGGCTTGATTGATCTTTCTTCAAGTCCTTAGCGTTCACGAACGTTGACGGAGTTCTTTTGGCTTGCAAAGAGGAGGCTCTCACGAATACAGGAGTTGTGGATTCGATATCTCGTCAAGTCAGCAAATCAAAATGGAGGCGGACTGCTCTTTAAATTGACTCGAATCTTAGCGCCAGCGGTAGATCATCGGGCGGTAGCCTCTTTAGGAAACAAGCTGGCACGCAGATCGAGTCATTTTTGGCAACATTCTGGATCCTAATTTGGTATCCCCTCCTTCTGCGCCACGTTAGCAATATATCTTTCCCAGTCGTCAGTTCTCCTTCCTTTTCTGCTCCTCAATCAGCATTGTGATCACGGGACTTCCATAAGTTACCGCCAGACATTTGCCTTAACGCGTCGCTGTAAGAGTTGCTATATTTAGACTCGACGTCATTTTCTTATTCGACAAATGCTTCCAACTCGATGATATTTCTAAATCTGCAGAAGCTATCACTAGTGGTAGCGTTGGCACGCCGTGCTAGCAGTAGATTACTGAACTGATCGCAAATCTTCGTCATTACATTTTGAACTTATAGAGGTTTGAAAGTTGAAGTTTCTGCACACAATAAATACATGACAAGTATGATCAAATACAATGAGATTTGTTTTTCTCAAACCAAGAGATGTGGAAAGCATGTTCCAACAACCCCCCCCCCCCCCCCCCCCTTTGATAATAACAAATCCTCTTAGAAAGAAATCATTCAAATATAATACTTGTGTTTATAGTAAAGGATTGGCGTGATAATACGAATATACTCCCCCTATATAGATGCTCCGCTTATATGAGTGCCCCCCCTACATCAATGCATCCAATGTATTTTGCTCCCCTTAAGTGTGAATTTATTTCAAAGTTATTCTCCCCCTTTTGGTATTATCAAAAGAGGGTGGAGAGAAGAGTAAGAGCAAGACAGGGATTTATGACTTAGTGATACTACATGGTGAGTGAGTAAAGGATGGAGTTTGAATTAATTAGTTATTCTCCCCTTTTGTAGGAAGTGTGAAGTAAAAATGAAGTATTATTAGATAAGTAACCAATACCACTTGTTGGGTAAGAAAATATTCATGATCGAGCGTATACATAGTAAACATCTTTATAGAAGTGTGAAACATAGTAAATGAGGAAGAGTTTTGTTTTAGTAGAAAGTAAATTTTTAGCAATTTAAGTCCAAGAGCACAATATCATTTGTTAATATAATAACACTTGTTTAGAAAGTAAGCAAGAGTGAGTTTTCAAAGGCGCAGCGGAAGATAAAATCAAATATAATAAGCATTCTTAAAATAAACATCCTTCTTGACATTTGTAATCATAAAAAGAAATAAGAGTGGTAATTTTTGAAAGAAGATGTTAGTGATTTTGAAATACAAGATATGCTTTGGTAACCAAAAATAATTCAAGCATGATTTTATTTTATCATGATAAGATCGGAAACTACAATGTTCTATATTCGCAATTCAAGTATACATATATATTGTAGAGATCATGCAAAGTTATCTATTGCATTTACTAAAAAATTTAGAAAAGACATGTAAATATGTTTTAAGGCACAATACTCATGAGTAGAATGTTTATAAGAGATAATGATGTGTACAAGTTTTGTTGTTGATAAGAGTATACAAATGATTTAATCAAAACGCATGACATGTATGATGGAATAAACACAACATTATTGAAATTCATTTTTAGAATTACTTCCACTCATATAGCTATGTTTTATTTCAGTGCACATAAAAGTAGTACAACTCCCAAGGTGCTCTACACACACAATGCTCATTAAGACTTATCAGGGTGCAAAGTAGTGCTTGTGGGATCATATATATTTTATCTTTTCTTTGTGATCCGATGTACAAGAAGAAGTAGTGTATAAAAATAGTTTGCACACAACACTTTACAATTCTCTCCAATGTGCTTAAACTCACAATGCTCATTAAGACTAATCAGGAGGGTGAGTAGTGCTTGTTGGAGTTATCTTTGTCATGTATTCATTTGAATTTTGGTTTGGGACAAAGTTCTCCGAATTCACTTATTTTTTGCAAACAGAGAGTTTTTGGATTAAAACACTCTTCTTCAACAACGTGTGCATGAAAAAAGATTTTTATGCGATGTAGGTAAACTAATCACACATTTAATAATGTTAAGTTGTTACACTACACAATCATGCAAGAGTAAGGTTAAAATCATCTGTAGATTATCAAAGAGGTGAGTGAGTAAATCATTATCAAATATAAAACATTACTCATACTTAGAATCATGTTAGGCAATTCTACACATGATTCCTATAATCAATTTCAATGCACATTACAAGGTAAAGTTGAAGGCATGACACAAAACAATGTTTTAAGATACTTGAAATTAGAATTTAACATTATTTTTTAATCTTGAAAAGATAAACCTAATAATCCTTGAAACATTTCAATGAATAGTAATCAGTATTTAGAATTTTTTAATTTTAATAAAAAAAATACAAAATAGTAAACACTCATAAAGAAACAATAAAAAAGCATATTTTCGTTCTTTGATAATTTTGTAGTTTTTTAATTGATTAATTTTTAAATAGTCAAATTAGAAGATTTAAGACAAACTTGTTTTTGATTATTTTTACACATTTTCTTTTTTGTTTTTTTTATTTAAAGAGTAACAGGAATTAAACAGAAATGCATATCCTGAAAAATAGTTAATAAACACAGTATTTTGTACTACCGCCAGCGGTAACAACCTAATGTCGCGCGATATTAACAGAAGTAGTATTTCTCAGAAAAAAATGTGTGTTTTTGAAATTTTCCGCCTGATTGTGTTTGTTTAGTGTAAGGATTATGTAGTGGAGCCAAGAAATCAGACTAGCATACACACAACATGCAGGTTTATTGTTTTTAAGTTAAGATGTCCAAAACCCCTAATTTTAGTCTAAGTAGTGTAAATCGTGCATCAGGTAGAGGCTTGGTAAAATGTCCACAAGTTGAGATCCAGTTCCTATAAAGTTTTTAAGAACATGTTCCTATTTTATGTGATCCCTAATGAAATGATGTCTTACATCTATATGTTTGGATCTTGAGTGATGCACGGGGTTGTTTGTTAGGTCAATAACACACTTGTTGTTACATTTTAATTCAATATTGTTTAGATGAACTCCAAAGTCTTCTAAGGTTTGAGTCATCCATAATGCTTGTGCACAAAAACTTCCTAGTGCATTATATTCGGCCTTAGTGGTGCAGAGAGCAACCGAATTTAATTTTCTACTTGACCATGCAAATATTGAAGGGCATAAGAAATGACACGTGTCACTAGTGCTTTTCCTATCTAATGAACATCCCGCATAATCAGAATCAGAAAAGCCATGTAAAATAAAAGAATCACTGTTTGGATACCATACACCTAATCTAGGTGTTCCGATTAAATATCTAAAAATTTGTTTCACCTCTTTTAAATGTGATTCTTTTGGACTAGCTTGAAATCTAGCGCATAAACATATGGCAAAAGTAATGTCGGGTCTAGAAGCAATTAAGTACAATAAACATCCAATCATTCCTATATACAAGGTTTGATCAATTGATATTCCCGCTTCACCCTTTCCTAATTTTAGTGATGCGCTCATTTATGTACTAGCTAGTTTTAAGTTTTCAAATCCAAAACGTTTTAGTATATCATGTACATGGTTTGACAAATAAAGATTCCATCATTTCTTTGTGTGATTTGAAAACCTAAGAAATATGTGAGTTCTTCAACTAAGCTCATCTCAAATTCGTTTTGCATTACTTGTGTTACATCATTACACGACTCTTCATTAGTGGCACCAAATATATTGTCATCAACATAAATTTGTAAAATGAATAAATCATTATTTATAAGCTTAATGAAGAGTATGTTATCGGCGCTACCCATTTTATAATCGTTCTTTAATAAAAAAGATGTTAAGTGTTCATACCAAGCACGAAGAACTTCCTTTAAACCATAAAGCACCTTTTCTAACAATGATTAGGAAATTTTTCATCTACAAAACCAGGGGGTTGTTCAACATAGGCATTTTCTTTAATTATCTCATTTAAGAAGGCACTTTTTACATCCATTTGAAATAATTTAAACTTCTTATAACTCACAAAGCATCAAAGATTCTAATAGATTTTAGGCGAGCAACGGGTGCAAATGTTTCATCAAAATCTACCCCCTTGATTTGTGAGTATCCTTATGTTACAAGTCTAGCCTTATTCCTAGTGATTCTAGAATCACCATCTAATTTATTTTTAAATATCCATTTTACACCAATAACCAGTTGATTAGATGGTCTTTCTACTAAATTCCAAACCCTATTTCGTTTAAATTGATTTAATTCTTCATTCATAGCAATAACCCAAACCTCATCATTTAAAGCGATAGACACGTTTTTGGGTTAAATTTCAGAAACAAAGCATAAATTTGAAAAGGAGTCATGAATGCAAGAACGTGTTGTTAGAACATAGTCTTCCGCATCTCCTAGGTTTGAGAATAACAAATCCTATGTGTATTTGATCTTGTGTGCTTAAGTGTGCAAGAAACAAAGTCCATATGACTCTTGGATAACATAAGAAGGTTGCCCCCAAGTTTGAACCCAGAATTCCAACATGTCCACTAACGCCGGCGGTAACAACCTAGCGTCGGTTCTAGCTCTGATTAGGCAAGTTCAGGAGATAAGTATAGATGGTGATAGTGCCAGGAGGTAGTGGATAGTGCACGCGGTAGCGGATAGCGGTGGCGGTAGCGTGAGATTTTGGAAAGGTTTCCTTGGAAAGAATATATGCACCCGGAGAATGTTTCCTAATTCGGGATAGCGCCGGCGAAAGTGCTAGCGTAGGCGCTAGTGCAATGGCTATAAAAAGGATCCCTCTTCTCTCATTTTAAACACATCCTTGAGAGAGTCCTTGTGCCAAAGTTCTAGAGCCTTATACTGCCGGGAGTTGATCTCCCACCCAAAGTTCCGTGAGTTTTTGAAGGAGGATTTCTACACGCCGCATCCGACCGATGATCGCTTCAACCATGCTTATTATTCATCGGTCTTTCGTCTCCAACTTCAAAAGTTCTTCAAGAGGTAGTTTTTAATATTGTTGTTATTTTCATTCTTGTAATCGCTTAGAAAATTCACCTCGTGTTGGAGACAAATTCTAGGTAGGACTTAGGGAGGAATTCGCCTTGTGTTGGCGACTAGGTCTAGGGTGTAGATCTATGGGGTGCTCGAGGTCGTATCCGAGGGAGGATTGGCTAGAGTGGCTTGAGGCCGTATCTGGGGAAGGATATGCTAAAGCCACTGGTTCGTGGGGATACGAGTCGAGATAGAAAACAAAAAAGTCATTTTATTATCCATCTTCGATTTCTAGCGTTATAAGAAATCCAGTTTTGTAATCCATCATTTCATATTAATAAAATCATGTCTCTATTTGATTTCAATTGTTTTTCTTAATTTCTATCTAATTTAATCTCTTAGTATTTCAAGTATATCAAAATATATTACAATTTTTAAAACCCTTATTCATCCCCCTCTAAGGGCGCCTATAGATCCAACAAGTGGTATCAAAGCTAGGTTTTATTCCAAAACGGTCTAACAACTAGGAATAATGGCATCTCATGATCTCGATTTTCCCGAGGAGCAAGGTGTTAGTTGACCACCTCTTTTTACTGGGCCAGATTTTAACTACTGGAAATCTAGGATGATGTGCTTTCTTATGACCATGGATATAGAAGTATGCAACATGGTGGAAGTTCGGTACTCTCCTCCTACAATTGTAGTAGGAGAGGCTACGTTAGAAAAACCTAAGGATAAATGGGATGATATCGATAAACTTAAATGCAAAACTAATGCAAAGGCAATGAACGATTTATATTGTTCTTTAAATCGAACTAAATTTAATCGAATTTCTGAATGTGTAACTGCTTATGATATTTGGAACAAATTAGAAGTTACTAATGAAGGTGCATCACAGGTGAAAGATGCAAATCTATTCCAACTGTAATCGGAATATGAAAAATTTAGGATGGATGACGAAGAAGACATCAACTCGATGTACACACACTTCACCCAGATCGTCAATGATTCGAAAGCTCTTGGAAAGATCTACTCCGACTGCGACTTGGTCAGAAAAATGCTTCCTCTCTACCTCCAAGGTTCAATACAAATGTGACAGCCATCTCAGAGTCACACAACCTAAGAATGCTCCAGATCGAGAATCTCATTGGGAATCTCAAAACCCTGAGGTAGAACTCTAGCTTCAACACGAAGAATACAACAAGGAGCCAAAGAAAATGGCGTTGTCACTAAAATCAAAGAAGGAGAGATACGAAGATGATGATGAAGATGAAGAAGGTCTCCTGGTTAAGATCTTCAAAAAATTCATTAGATATCTGAAAAGAAGGAACACCTTCCGGAAATTCTTCTAGAAGAATGCTCGATGTAAAGGGTCGTCCTCTTCATCAAAGAAAGAAAAGGAAAGTGAAGACGAAGAAGAAAGACAGCCACCAGAGTGCTTTCACTGCAGGAAGACTGGGCACATTCGGAGCCAGTTCCTGAAGTATCTAAAGGAGCAAAAAGAAAATGATACAAAGGGAAGGAGAAAAAGAAGGTGCTGAAAGCTGCAACATGGGATGATTCTTCCTCTGAAGAATCAGGCAGATCTGAGTCAAGCAGCGAGGAGGAAGCAAACTGATGGCGCAAATCTCACACACCGCTATAGGCGGTAGCTCGACTGCGACACGAAACGGCAGTGTACCGATCGTTCAAGTAATATAAAACGAGGAGTAATCCCCGAGTATCGAATCTCTCAAGGAACACAGTAAGGTGGAGTTAACGTTCGAGGAAGGACTTGAGATCGAAGTCCTTGAGTCGGATGGAATGCGGAAACGGGGTGATTGGGCTTTTGGAAAATAAAAGAAAATACTATAACTACTCCTATGCAATGCCGCTATGCAAAGCTTCGCTCGGCGGGATGGAAGACTACGTAGGCCTTGAACGCGCTACTTCGTAAGGGCGGATGGACGAGTAGGCAAGCGGATCGAACTATGCAGGCCTTGAGCGCGCTGCTTCGTTAGGCGGGATGGAGTACGGGCCGCGATGCCACGCTTCGGTAGGCGGATGGACGAGAAGGCTAGCGGAGTGAGGGTCGCAAGCACCTCTTCGACAAGCACGCCACTAGCAATTGCTAGTGCGGCACCGGACACGGTGGTGGAGTGGAAAATGGAATGGGGCGCTCCTCAAGCACACAAATAAACAAAAAGGGTATTTCACATAGACATGAAATATATAGAGATAAAAGCAAGTTTAAGTGCTACTTCATCTTAATACATAGATCTAACTACATACATACATCAATAAGAGAAGAATAAGGCAAGAAATCGACCGAATCCGAAGGCTCGTTGGAGATTCACGGTTGGAATCGCCGGGTTGTCAATCCGCGTCCAAGCTCGGTCCGCAACTACGTCCGGGGTAGAGAGAGCTGTCACGACTCTCCAATGGACCCGTCTTCTTCGTGTCACGATCCGGTAGAGGTTGCGAACTTCCTCTTGCTCGATGGAGATGGCGGCTAGATCTCTCTTTGAAGCTCTTGGATGAAGGAGGAGGCCGAGAGGAAACTCCGGCTCAAGATTGGCATGAAGAACAAGCCCGGAGCACCTCTAGATGGTGGGCGGCGATGGAGGGGCGAAGTCGGACGAACTGGAGCAGAAAACGGCGGAATACGGTGGGCTCCCTGACCTAAATCGCGAGCAGGGAATTTATAGGCGCTGGAATTAAACAGTGCGCACGGTCAGTGGCGCACGACCAGTGGTCGTGCGCACTAGAATCCTGTGATCGTGCGCTCTGCCTGGACGGAACCTGCAAAGACAGAAATTATAAAATAACATGTTCGCACGACCAGTGGCGCACGACCGGTGGTCGTGCGCACTATCGTAGGTGGTCGTGCGCACTGCACCAAACAGAACTCATAAAAAGGGTTAAGTGCACACGATCAATGGCGCACGACCAGTGGTCGTGCACAATAGAACCGGTGATCGTGCACAGTGTTCCTGTGCAGAATTGCACCGGAAACACCTGCACGACACCTGTTCCAGCGTACGACACCAGTCTAGCCACTGAAAGTGAGACTTAACATCGCAAGAAAACTAATAACAAAGAAAGATACGAAATAACACCAAAATGGGCCTAGAAGTGCACCTAGCATAGACTGATCAATATGAACTATAACAGGGCTAAAGTGCGGTGAAATGACTAGAAAAACGGCCCAGATGAGTCCATAAAAGTGTATATGATCAGGACTCATCACACCCCAGACTTAACTGTTTGCGCGTCCCGAGCAAACAAATTCTAAGCAAACGGGGAAAGAAAAGTAGATGGCTTAAAACTATAATATAGAGTACCATGCGAAGTCGCATGCTCACGGGCATAAGAAGAATAGTAGAGAAGATTTCTGATTATATAAACAGTCTATATATTTCTAAAAGAGTAAAAGCATATTACAACTACTCAAAATGGTGAAAAGCGGTGAATCGTTCGGTCATGCATACGGAGAAAGTAAACTAAACGCTGAGATGAGCATTGCTCACGATTGGGATGTCGGATAAACTCCACCGAAATCCATCGGTGTCGGTGACCATAGGCTTGCCCGGTCACATTCACTCCACGGCACTGGTTTGACTCAAATGCGTGAATCAATAGGACTTTGGGTTTTAAATGGGGCTTGGGTTTAGGTGAGGAAAAACGAAGATAAAAACGATGGCTAAAGCACTAAACCCAAATGAGCTAATGCAGGAAACTATCCTCATTCACCACACAATCATGCAGGTACACAACACCCCCAGACTTGGACTTAGACGCATGGGTGTGTGCACCGCCTACTCCCAAATATAAATCTCAAACAGATTTTTTTCAATTAAACTTTTCATTCTTCTTTTTCTTTTCAAATCTTTTTCTTCTTTTCTTTTTCTTTCTTAAACAATTTCAGCAAATTTTCAAAGATGCACAACCACATTTTCACAATGTACTACCACAATCAACACCACCAATTTGAAATTTAAACAAAATGCTTGCTTTTTGGGTGTGCAACTAGGATTGGAGTTTAGGCTTTGGTGAACAATAGTGGGGCTGAACCAAAAGAATGGGGTAGGCACAACTGCGCTAGCGAGGAAATGATGATAGGAATGGCACAAAGGCTCAACCGGGCCAAGATGATGGCCTATATCACATTCACACAATTGACTAACCGTATACCCATGCTTCAAGAATCGCTTGGGGCAAGTTCTAGCCACCGAGAAAGATTCTCCTTTCTCCCGACTCAAGCAATACGAATCTAGCGATCGTATACACACATCCCTATGCTACCGTTTGATTCCACCGAATTCACCATTTGAGTAGAGTAAACAACATTTACACTAATAGAGAAAAATATAAAACCATAGTATAAAAAGAAGTCTACTCTACACAAATTTCTATGCAACCGAGCACTCGACTAGCAGCACTACTAGAGTCAACATTTTACTCTGCTACATAGTCCTAAGCCATCACCTAGACTTTCCCAAATAAGCAGAAGAATTAAATTCGCAACAGAGCAAGCAAACAGATGAGTACGCGCTCAAGTGGGTGATGTGGTGTGCAATGAAAATGAACAAAACATTTTAAATGAAATCTTCTAGTATGCAGTGCAATAGTGCACGTGAGCGGGTAAACAAAACTACTCTCCCCCAGACTGAAACTAAACAATCCGCAGAATATATGACATGAAAATCAGGAAAGGCTAGGGAAAGAGAGTACCCAGTGCTCAGAAATGAGCACACCAGGAGATTGGCGTTTAAACCACGACTAAGCTGCAGCATCCGCCATCCAGAATAAGTACCTGCAGGGGTCAGCTCCGCAAAAACAAAAGACAAAAGAAAACTGAAAAGAAAATACTACTAACTAAACATGATTAGAGGAAATAAAAATGCAGAAAAGAAAGATAACTACTGGGGTTATTGTCATCCTAGCACGACTTATTCAGATTTTGTACAGTTCTAGCTTATAGGCCTATGAAAAGAAAAGTGCACAGGTAACTGTTCTAATATGCGCATCGGTAGCGGGTACCGATACGGAGACAGAGCAGTCACCCCTCTACCTAAATATAGATACCTGCTCCTCACAGGTAGAGGGTAGAGAATGTAAGAAAAGGAGGAGGCCTGGTCCTCACTCATCTCACAAAACACATCCTTGCCTAGCAAGGTATCGTCAACAGGGAGGCAGCAGGAGGAAAAGGCAATGGGTGGAGCTTCCTCAACGGAGGGGGAATAAACCTCCTCACATGAGAGGATACTCTCATCATTGACTTGAGCAAAAAGCTCCAAGTCCTCCTGGGGCACCTGTAAAGACTCAACCTGCACAGGCTCGGAAGAAGAAGGGGGGTCCAGAAAGAAACGAGAAGAAAAACGTAAATCATCAACAATCTGGGGAGTGATCCCGGTTTCACTCCCAGCAAGATCCAAGGGTAGATCGCTATCATCATCGTAAATATCATAGCGAGGGGGACTTGAGAACTCAGGAGCCTCAGTGGTGATTTGGACCTCCTCGTCCCATGAAGAAGTGCAACCCTCCTCATCAGAGAGAGTATCCTCCTCATCCCACCGAGGTGCATCATCGTGTTCAAAGTATTCATTCTCCCCCTCAGGGAAAATGACATCCTCATCCCACTTTGGAGCACCCTCTGAGTCAGAAGCATCGCCCAGCTCCTTTACTTCGATAGGATCATAAAGAATATGTGTAGAAAAATCATGCAAAGAAACTGGAGGGACAAAATATTCGTTCCTCCGCAAAAAGATCTGCTAAAGCCTCCCCGATGGAAAGAATACTTTCCTCATCATACTCAGGTGCATCTAGGAGCTCCCATTCCTCTCCTTGTTGGCTAACAGATGAGTGATCATCATCACTGAGAGTGAAGCCATAAACCGGGAGTGAGGAGTCCGTGCACGAGACAAGCTCAGGGGTAGAGGGCACAATTGCCTCCATGGGTAAAGAATGAGCGATAGGGACAATGTTGTCCTGAGT
Source organism: Dactylorhiza incarnata (assembly GCA_033032865.1). NCBI lineage: Eukaryota > Viridiplantae > Streptophyta > Magnoliopsida > Asparagales > Orchidaceae > Dactylorhiza > Dactylorhiza incarnata. The sequence goes on along the minus strand of JAWHQI010000354.1, from coordinate 2,395,792 downwards.
GGAGGGGTGGCGGTCAGGCTTGAAAAGACTAGGACAGTCCTTCAATTTATGACCCTCTCCTCGACACAACAAGCAAACAATGTTCCTACACTGCCTAGCATTCAACTCATTCATTTGGTCTATATAATAAACCATCTTATCATTAAAGCTAGGCGAAATACCCCATGACGACATTTTCAATAATTAAAGCAGATAAAATGAAGCAGGAATTCTTTGCAAGGAGAATCCACACAACTAATAAAGCTCCTTAGATTTAAACTTGCCTAAAACTTTAAAATAGGGAAAGTCGAAATAAAGGCAAAACAAAAAAAATAGAAATGCGGCTAAACACAAAGAAAGAACAACTATCTCTCGTCTCCCTCTCAAGAAAACTCACATGACTGTGTTCCCCGGCAACGGCGCCAAAAACTTGATGGCACAAATCTCACACACCGCTATAGGCGGTAGCTCGACTGCGACACGAAACAGCAGTGTACCGATCGTTCAAGTAATATAAAACAAGGAGTAATCCCCGAGTATCGAATCTCTCAAGGAACACAGTAAGGTGGAGTTAACGTTCGAGGAAGGACTTGAGATCGAAGTCCTTGAGTCGGATGGAATGCGGAAACGGGGTGATTGGGCTTTTGGAAAATAAAAGAAAATACTATAACTACTCCTATGCAATGCCGCTATGCAAAGCTTCGCTCGGCGGGATGGAAGACTACGTAGGCCTTGAACGCGCTACTTCGTAAGGGCGGATGGACGAGTAGGCAAGCGGATCGAACTATGCAGGCCTTGAGCGCGCTGCTTCGTTAGGCGGGATGGAGTATGGGCCGCGATGCCACGCTTCGGTAGGCGGATGGACGAGAAGGCTAGCGGAGTGACGGTCGCAAGCACCTCTTCGACAAGCACGCCACTAGCAATTGCTAGTGCGGCACCGGACACGGTGGTGGAGTGGAAAATGGAATGGGGCGCTCCTCAAGCACACAAATAAACAAAAAGGGTATTTCACATAGACATGAAATATATAGAGATAAAAGCAAGTTTAAGTGCTACTTCATCTTAATACATAGATCTAACTACATACATACATCAATAAGAGAAGAATAAGGCAAGAAATCGACCGAATCCGAAGGCTCGTTGGAGATTCACGGTTGGAATCGCCGGGTTGTCAATCCGCGTCCAAGCTCGGTCCGCAACTACGTCCGGGGTAGAGAGAGCTGTCACGACTCTCCAATGGACCCGTCTTCTTCGTGTCACGATCCGGTAGAGGTTGCGAACTTCCTCTTGCTCGATGGAGATGGCGGCTAGATCTCTCTTTGAAGCTCTTGGATGAAGGAGGAGGCCGAGAGGAAACTCCGGCTCAAGATTGGCGTGAAGAACAAGCCCGGAGCACCTCTAGATGGTGGGCGGCGATGGAGGGGCGAAGTCGGACGAACTGGAGCAGAAAACGGCGGAATACGGCGGGCTCCCTGACCTAAATCGCGAGCAGGGAATTTATAGGCGCTGGAATTAAACAGTGCGCACGGTCAGTGGCGCACGACCAGTGGTCGTGCGCACTAGAATCCTGTGATCGTGCGCTCTGCCTGGACGGAACCTGCAAAGACAGAAATTATAAAATAACATGTTCGCACGACCAGTGGCGCACGACCGGTGGTCGTGCACACTATCGTAGGTGGTCGTGCGCACTGCACCAAACAGAACTCATAAAAAAGGGTTAAGTGCACACGATCAATGGCGCACGACCAGTGGTCGTGCACAATAGAACTGGTGATCGTGCGCAGTGTTCCTGTGCAGAATTGCACCGGAAACACCTGCACGACACCTGTTCCAGCGTACGACACCAGTCTAGCCACTGAAAGTGAGACTTAACATCGCAAGAAAACTAATAACAAAGAAAGATACGAAATAACACCAAAATGGGCCTAGAAGTGCACCTAGCATAGACTGATCAATATGAACTATAACAGGGCTAAAGTGCGGTGAAATGACTAGAAAAACGGCCCAGATGAGTCCATAAAAGTGTATATGATCAGGACTCATCACAAACTTATGCTTGATGTTAAAAGGAAATGATGAGGACACCAGTGTTCTTAGCGACTCTGAGGTAACTCCTCCCACCTTCGAAGAACTTTATGATGAATTTGTTAAAACCTGTGAAGCCTATGATAAAAGTATAGAAGATAAAACTATTTTAAATCGTGAAAAAGAATCTCTCATCAAAGAAAATCATAAGATTACTAAAAAATTAATTTCTTTGAAAAAGTGAAAGGTTTCATGGCAAGAGTGTGGGCACTCCTTATGTAAGGCAAAAGATCTTGAAGTTTCTCTTTCTAAGGCCCTCGCACAAATCAAAACTTTTACAAGCGAAAAGGGGGACTTAGAGAGAAAAATAAAAACCTCTCTCTTACTAATTGAAAATAAAAAAAAAGGGTTTTGAAAATAAATGAGTCATGATTGTAAAAGAAAATTCATCTCTTAAAAAACAAACTCATGACCTCAATATGGTCATCAAAAAATTTGGAATTGGTCAAAAATCTTTAGACATGATTTTGGGGAACTAATGTTATAGTTCTGGAAAATTTGGGCTTGGATATCAAAGTGACAGCTACCGCCTAGTGCTAGCCACTAACGCCGGCGGTAGCCCATCATATAAAAAATCCTCTATTTTTTCTAAAAATCAAACCTCATCCTGTATAAGCAATGTAGAATTTTAGAAAAGGGTCTCAACCCCCTTAATTTCGTGTGCAAACTGTCATTGGTTTGGACACACGTCTAGCTCTTGCAGGAAAATAAAATAGGGATCTTTAAAGCAAATTTGGGTACCTAAGGCCTCCACATATTCTATGGGTGGTACCTCTTGGGTATCTGGATCTTTAATCTCATCCTCTTTCTAGATTTGTAGGAAGGTTAAGGAAACGCAGGATGTGCGGTACTTTTATTTTTGCTCCTCTAAGCACATGACAGGCAATAAAGCAAAATTCCTTAGCCTAGAAAAGAAGAAGGGAGGGATCGTAACCTTTGGTGATAACGGTAAAGGAAGGATCATGGGAGTCGATACAGTGGGTAAAGAATCCTTTAATATCTCTAATTTTCTTTATGTAAATGGATTAAAACATAACTTAATATCTATTAGTCAACTGTATGATAAAAGATTAGATGTTTTATTTGAGTCATCCACAAATCTTTGCAAAATATTTAATCCTAACACAAAAGATGTTTTGCTAACTGCACCTAGAACTCACAACGTATATGTAGTTTCTTTTCAGGATCTTTCCAAATCTTCTATAAAATGTTTTATAACTAAAAATGACGAGTTAGAACAATGGCATAGACGTTTAGGTCATGCGAGTACAAAGCTCATTTTAAAACTAGCAAAAAGGAATTGATTAGAGGATTGCCTAGATTAAATGGAAATTTATCTTCACTATGTCCTCCATGTCAAAAAGAAAAATTTAATAAATCATCTTTTAAAAGCAAAAATAAAATTTCTACAACAAGACCTCTGCAATTAATTCATATGGATCTTTTTGGCCCCGTTTGCACCGCAAGTCTGGGTGGTAGAATATATTCTTTTGTTCTAATAGATGATTTCTCTAGATATTGTTGGACCTTATTTCTCTCTTCCAAATCTTATGCGCTTTGCGAATTTTCAAAACTATGTACTCGTATTCAAAATGAACTAGATTTAAAAATAAAATGCTTTCGCTCAGATCATGGAGGAGAATTTGAAAATGAAAAATTTAAATCTTTTTGCGAAATGTTAGGTATTAAGCATGAGTTATCCGCTCCACGAACACCCCAACAAAACGGTGTTGTAGAATGAAAGAGTGGGACAATTCGAGAACTAGCACGTACTATGTTATCTGAATATAAATTACCTAAGACTTTTTGTGCCGAAGCCATAAGCACATCATGTTATGTAATGAATAGAGTCATGCTTCGTCCATCTTTAAATCTCCCACCGTATGAACTATACTATCAAAAGAAACCAAACGTATCATATTTTAAAGTATTTGGATGTAAATGTTTTATTCTCAATACAAAAGATGCCTTAGGAAAGATTGATGAAAAATGTGATGAAGGAATATTTTTGGATACTCTTAAACTAGTAAAGCCTATAGAATATTTAACAAAAGAACGAGTAAGGTTGAATAGTCTATTAATGTAAAATTTGATGAATTTATTCCTTGTGTAGGAAAACTTCCTACAGGTGCAAATGATGAACCTTTGCCATCTTTGGAGAACGACAAAGAGGAAACTTGCAAAGAGGAGGAGGAGGAAGCCAAGGAAGATGAATATGTGCCTCCAAGCATCTTAAACTTCTCAAAGGATAATCCAAATGAGCTATTTATTGGGGAACCATTATTGGGGTAAGAACTCAATCTTCTCTTCATGAAACATTTTTGAATATTTGTTTTGTCTCTGAAATTGAACCTAAAATGTTTCAACCGCTTTAAATGACTATTTTGGTTTTTGGCTATGAATGAAGAGTTAGATCAATTTGAAAGAAATAAATTTATGAATCTAGTAGAACATCCATCTAATCATCCCGTTGTAGGCATAAAATGGATTTTTAAAAATAAATTAGATGGTGAATCTCGAATTACAAGAAATAAAGCTCGCTTAATCACTCAATGTTTTTCTCTAATTGAGGGGATAGATTTTGAAGAAGCTTTTGTACCCGTTGCTCGCTTAGAATCTATACGAATATTTTTGGCATTTGCGAGTTTTAAAAGAATAAAATTATTTCAAACGTATGTTAAAAGTGCTTTCCTAAATGGGTTTATAAAAGAGGAAGTTTATGTAGATCAACCCCCCCCCCCCCTGGGTTTTATAAATGAAAAATTTCCAAATCATGTTTATAAATTAGAAATAGCGCTTTATGGTGTAAAACAAGCGCCCCGTGCATGATATAAAAGACTTACATCATTTTTATTAAAGCACGGTTATGTCATGGGAACCGACAACACACTCTTCATTAAGCACAACAATAACGATTTAATTATTTTACAAATATATGTTGATGATATAATTTTTGGAGACACTAATGAAGAGTTGTGTGATGAAGTAGTCTTAGTATTGAAAAATGAATTTGAAATGAGCCTTGTAGAAGAACTTTCTTATTTTCTTGGTTTTCAAATTTCACAACGAAATGATGGTATTTTTATTTGCCAAACTAAATATGTTCATGAGATGCTTAAACGATTTGGATTTGAAAATCTTAAACAAGCTTCAACACCTATGAGTGCTTCTTTAAAACTAGGAAAAGATGAATCTAGAATTTCTATCGATCAAACTTTATATAGAGGTATGATAGGATCTCTTCTTTAATTAAGTGCATCTAGACCAGATATAATGTTTGTCGTATGTTTATGTGCTCGCTTTCAAGCCAATCCAAAAGAATCTCAATTCAAAGTAGTAAAACATATTTTTAGATATCTATTAGGGTCATCTAAATTAGGATTATGGTACCCACACAATGATTCATTTACACTACATGGCTATTCCGATTCGGATTACGCGGGATGTTCACTAGATCGAAAAAGCACTAGCGGCAGTTGTCACTCTTTAGGACACTCATTAGTTAAATGGTCTAGTAGGAAACAATCTTCGGTTGCACTCTCCACCATGGAGGCCGAATACATCACTCTTGGGAGTTGTTGTGCACAAGCTTTATGGATGAGCCAAACTTTAGAGGATTTTGGTTTTCATCTCAAAAACAATGATCTCAAATGTGACAACAAAAGTGTCATAGATCTTATAAATAATCCAGTACACCACTCTAGATCCAAAAACATAGATGTTCGTCATCACTTCATTAGGGATCATATTAAGAAAGAGAATGTAAAAGTAAGTTTCATTGGTACGGACTCCCAACTTGCTGACATATTCACTAAACCTCTTCCCGATGCAAGATTTTGATTACTACAACTAGAATTAGGTGTCCTAGATCTTTCAGGTTAAGTCACAAACGCAATCATTTTATGCAATTTTTACCTATCTAAACATCTTCAAATCTTCTAAAATTTCGGCATGAAACTAATCTTTGGACACTTAATCAATATCAAAAATTTGATTTTTCAAAATCCTAATATTTAGTGTACGGTTTGGCATGCTAGCGCACCTCTCTGATTTTTTATAATTCTAAATTTTTGAAAAATCCCTAAAAATATGCTCTTTTATTTGTACTAATCTGTGAGCAGCCACTTTGTGCATTTATTGTCAAAGGTTCGGTCTTTCTCCTCTGAGAGAAGCCACTTTGTGCATAGGGCCAAAGGTTAGGTCTGTTTCCAATCTTCCCCCGCCCATACCCCCAATGATTGGGGACTATATGGGTTCTGTTGTTGTTGTTGTTGTATTTGTACTACTAATTATTGCAATTCCACCTTTAATTGATTTTTGAAAAATTAAAATACAAAATTGTAAAATCCAAAATTATAAAAAATATTTGTTTTCTCTTCTTTCCTTGTTTATTTGTTTGATTTCTATTTCAATATTCAAAAATCAAATACAAAAATATAAAACAAAAAGATTATCAAAAAATATTTTTTGAACTTAACTTTTCTATTTACATGTATCTTGTGAAAGGGAGATTTGGGATGTCACCCCATCACATCTCCTAGTACCGGTGCGAATCCCTCACAGGGTAGATCTCGGGATGTCCAAGATCAATTATAAGACTTCAAATTTTAAACAAAATTATTTTTCAAAATATAAAAAAAATGTATGGACTTTATTGTGAATATCAAGCATGGTTTAATCTATCATTTAGACATTCGACAATGTTGCAATTCATCCTTTTCAAACTACTTTGTACATTGTTTTCATCATGCTTTGATATATCTAATCAAATCTGCATGAATTGTATTGTAAAAGTTGTGTAGAACCAAGCTTAGCATGCCTCTAAGTATGAGTAAATGTTTTATGGTTGATAACGATACTTATTCACTCACTTATTTTGACAAAGTCTACAAGTGCTTTTAATCTAAGAATGTTTGCTTGTGTATTGTAATTGTACAATAAATTAAATTTGCACAAGTATCTTACCTACACTACTTTTATTTGCGCTCTTATCATTAAGAAAAGTGGATGTGCTTTCAAAATTTCATTGGTTTCCAAAACAAGTGTATTCAGAGAACTTTGTACAAAACAAAAAAATTCATAAAATTAATTAACAAAGATAATTCCACCAAACAATACTTGAACCTCTTGATATGTCTAAATGAGCATTGTGAGGTTGAGCACCTTGGAAAGAATAGTAAAGTGTCTTGTGCGAACCTTTCAGTTTTTTTTACACCACTTGTTCTTAAGTACACTGGATCACAAAAAAAAATCAATATTGAAAAATAAAGTGTGTGATCCCCCAAGCACTACTTTGCACCCGGATAAGTCTTAATGAGTATTGTGTGTGCAGAACCTTGGTAGTTGTACATTTTTTCTATGTGCATTGAAGTGGGTGGAAGTAAAATTATTTGTGTTTTATTGTGCATTTTACTCTACATATGCCTTGTATTTTTTTTATTAACTCATTTGTTTACTCTATTCAAAATACACTTATGTGCACATCATTATCTTCCATAACACTTCTTCTCATGAGTATTAGATCCTAATGCTAATTCTATACTCTCTTTATATATAAGTGCACTAGATAATCTAGCATGCTCTCTACAATGTTTGGTATGTCTTGAATTTGTGAATTGAAATAACATTGTAGTAGTTTCTTTTTGATATCCTTCTTTCATGCTTGGTTACTTTATTGTCAAACTTAAAGATTTTAAATGAATAATAATTTACAAAAACACCTTGCTTTTTTGAACTTAAACTCATATTTTCTTTATGAATCATCATGATTACAAAAAGATATTTCTTGTATTTCTATAAGTCTTCCGCATCATTACCATATATTTTTACCTTGCGCTTTCATTCTTATTTAAAGTCTTTTCTTTTATGTGTATCATCACTTGAATCTTAAAATTCTTTTCATTCAACAATTAGTAGACTTGCTTGGTAAAATCTATATTGGTTATTCTAACACGCATATCACCTTTATGCTAAAAACTCTGATTTATCTCTATGAAAATTTTTATGCTTAAAACTCCTTATCATTTCATTTCCTCTAAAAAGTTCGATCATGCCTTATCTTTTTTATCAAAAATTCTCTTTTTATGTCTCTTGCTTCCTTACCCACTTTTGCTAATAACAAAAGGGGGAGAACTAACATGATAAATAAAAACCGCTATCAAATGGGGAAGAACTAAACATGATTAATTCTTAAGTTGATAGCTTACATATAAGGGGAGCATTCACATAGGGGGAGCATATATCTTGGGGGAGCAATTCTAAATACCAAAAATTACAATTATCCTAAGTCATCACTCTCACACTCACACAAGTAGGTTCCATCATGCCTTATGTATTAATACTTTGATTTATCATTAATGGATTTGTTATTATCAAAAGGGGGAGTTTGTTCGAACATGGTCTTCTACATCTCCTATATTTGAGAATAATAAATCCTATGTGTATTTGATCTTGTGTGTTTAAGTGTGAAGCAAACAAAGTCCATATGGCTCAAGGATAACAAAAGAAGGTTGCCTCCAAGTTTGAAGCCAGAATTCCAACATGTCCACTAGCGCCGGCGGTAACACCTAGCGTGGGCACTAGCTCTGATTAGTCAAATTCAGGCGGCAAGTACAGAAGGCGATAGCGCCAGGCGGTAGTGGATAACGCTGGCGGTAGCGCGGAATTTTAGAAAGGTTTCCTTGGAATGAAGATACGCATGCGGAGAATGTTTCCTAATCAAGGATAACGCTGGCGGTAGTGCTAGCACAGGCGCTAGCACCAAGGGTATAAAAAGGACCCCTCTTCTCTCATTTTAAACACATCCTTGAGAGAGTCCTTGTGCCAAAGTTCCAGAGCCTTATACTGCCGAGAGTTGATCTCCCACCCAATGTTCCAAGAGTTTTTGAAGGAGGATTTCTACACCGCATCCGACCGACGTTCGCTTCAACCACGCTTATTCTACAGCGGTCTTTCGTCTCCAACTTCATAAGTTCTTCAAGAGGGAGTTTTTAATATTGTTGTTATTTTCATTCTTGTAATCGCTTAGAAAATTTGCCTCGTGTTGGAGACTAGGTCTGGGTAGGACTTAGGGAGGAATTCTCCTTGTGTTGGAGACTAGGTCTAGGGTGTAGATCTAGGGGCAATCGAGGCCGTATCAGAGTGAGGATTGGCTAGAACGGCTTGAGGCCATATCCGGGGAAGGATAGGCTAAAGCCATCGGTTCATGGGGATACGAGTCAGGATAGAAAATGAAAATGTCATTTTATTATTCGCCTTCAATTTCTAGCGTTATAAGAAATCCAGTTTTGTAATCCTTCATTTCATATTAATAAAATCATGTCTCTATTTGAATTCAATTGTTTTACTTGATTTCTATCTATTTTAATCTCTTATTATATCAAGTACATCACAATATATTAAGGGTTTTAAAACCCTTATTCACCCCCCCCCCCCTTAAGGGCGCCTACAGATCCAACACATGTCGTTGCCCCTCCTGACGGTTCTGTAATGATAAGCTCCCTTGGATGATCTTTTGTAAATCTGAGCATGCTTGGAGATACGAAATTTTCTTGCACCTCCTCTATTTCTTTATCAACTCCAAGTGGATCATTTTCCTCAACCTCCAAGGGTGAAAGAAGTTCCTCTTCATTTCCTGCAATAGTAGAATCTACACACGGAACAAGTTCATCAAATCTAACATGAATACACTCTTCCACCTTTTTAGACTTATTATTATATATCTTATATGCTTTACTAGTAGATGAGTATCCAAGAAAAATTCCTTCATCACATTTTCATCAAATTTTGCTAAAGCATATTTGTTGTTTAAGATAAAACATTTGCACCCAAAAACATAAATGTAAGATACATTAGGTTTCTTTTGATAATATAGTTCACATGGTGTTAATTTCAGAATTGGGTGAATCATGACTCGATTTATTACATAACAAGAAGTATTTACCGCTTTGGCCCCAAAAAATCTAGGCAATCCATACACGAATAACATTGTTCTTGCAAGTTCTTTAAGGCTTCTATTTCCTCTCCACCACAACATTTTGTTGGGGGTGCGTGGAGCGGAAAATTCGTGTTTGATGCCTAGATTATTATAAAAAGTAGTGAAGTTTTCATTGTCAAATTCCCCTCCATGATCCGAGCAAATGCATTTTATTTTTAAATCTAACTCATTTTAAATGTGATTACATAATTTTGTAAATTCAGAAAATGCATCGGATTTGGAGGTAAGAAATAATGTCCATTTAAATTTAGAATAATCATCAATCAACACAATAGTATACTTTCTACCTCCTAGACTACATGTGCTAATTGGTCTAAATAGGTCCATGTGAATTAGTTAAAGAGGTCTAGTGGTAGACATTTCATTTTTATTTTTGAATGATGTTTTAGAAAATTTTCCTTTTTGGCATGGGGGGCATAATGAGGAGAAGTTTCCATTAAGCATTGGTAAAAGTCTTATTTTTTATTTTTGTCAGTTTTAAAATCAACTTGATGCTAGAGTGACCAAGACACCTATGCCATAATTCAAGTTCTTCATTTTTTGAGATTAGACATTTTAATGATGCATGTGAAAGATCATGAAAGGCAATCAAATAGACATTGTGAGTTCTTGATGCAGTGACTATAATATCATTCATTTTAGGATCTATAATTTTACATAAGTTTGTGGAAGACTCAAATAAAGCATTGAGACTTATAAACTTAATTTAGTTTATTCAAATATGTTGACTGTATTTATGAAAATATTTCAGTTAAGACACTACTGTAGGCTTTTTAGGAAAATAGGTTGTACTAGGCACGAGAGATGTGAACTCTGTTACTACTGCCAGCGGTAGCATTACCGCTCGTCATTAGTGATAGAAAATGTCTTTTCGTTTAGATTTCAATGATTAAAGATAGCAGGATAATATTAGAGAAAAATAGATAGTATTATTGCTTTAGAAATGATTGCAAAATCTTATCCCAATAACGCTTGGGATTGAGGCGAAAGTATAAAAACCCATTTTAGTTATCTGTACCGACCCTTCTCCCAAGGACTAGTTGGCTCTATCCAATCTCTCCCCAGATGAGGTCTCAAGCTGCCCCCTTGATCTAATCCTAGACCTAGTCGCCACAACCACGAGGTAAATTCTCCCTAGTCCTCGCAAGGCCCTAGTCGCCAACCACGCAGCGAATTCTCTATTGACGATAAAAGAGTTACAAATAATAAAAACTAAAACATCAAAGAAACTTCCTCAAAGGATGAACATGAAGATGAAGTCAGCGTGATTGATCTTTCTTCAAGTCCTTAGCGTTCATGAACGTTGATGGAGTTCTCTTGGCTTGCAAAGAGGAGGCTCTCATGAATATAGGAGTTGTTGCTTTGATACCTCGTCATATCAGCAAATCAAAACGGAGGCAGACCGCTCTTTAAATAGACTCGGATCCTAGCGCCAGTGATAATGCTACCACTGGGCGGTAGCCACTTTAGGCAACAAACGGGAATGCGGATCGAGTCATTTTTGGCAATATTCGGGCTCCAAATTTTGTATCCCCTCCTACTGCGCCGCGGTAATGCTAACGGGTCGTGTTAACGATATATCTTTCCCAGACATCAGATCTCCTTCCTATTTCGCTCCTCAATCAGCATCGTGATCACGGGACTTCCATAAGTTATCTCCGGGCATTAGCCTTAATGCGTTGCGGTAAGAGTTGATATATTTAGTCCCGACGACATTTCCATATTCGACGAATGCTTCCAACTCGATGATATTTCTAAATATGCAGAAGCTACTGCTAGCAGTAGCGTTAGCGCGTCGCACTAGCAGCAGATTACTAAACTAGCAGGAAATCTTCCTCTTTCCTTTTTGAACTTATAGAGGCTTGAAAGAAGATGTTTCTGCACACTATAAACACATGAGAAGTATGATCAAGTACGTACAGTGGGATTTGTTATTCTCAAACCAAGATATGTGTAAATCATGTTCCAACAATTTTTTGTAAACGTTAGACCTGGATCAGTCAGCACTGAACAATCCCGAAGGGGGGTGACCCTCAGGATGATAATCCCGAGCAAAGGCCATTTATCCATCCGCAAAATTCTCAGAGCGCCCAATAACTCTATCGATTTTTTGTGTTTTCATTAACCAAGTAATAAGCGGTGAGTTTTTTCTCATGTGCTCGAATAACAAGTGACATTTTCCATTTCACTACATGAGCAGTGAGATTTTTCTCGTGCGGGCAAACAACAAGTGACAATATTCATTTCACTACATGATCCTTTTAATAGAGTGTTCAGATAATCCAAATGGAAACTCTGGCCTCTCCGAACAGATTGCTCGGATAATCCAAAGGGAAACTCTGGCCTCTCCAAAGAGAGTGTTTGGATAATCTAAATAGGGACTTCGGCCTCTCCCAACAGAGTGTTCGGATAATACAAATGGAGACTCCAGCCTATCCCAACAAAGTGTTTGGATACTCTAAACAGGGATTCCGACCTCTCCCAATAGAATGTTCGGATAATCCAAATGGAGACTCCGGCCACTCCCAACAAAGCGTTCGGATAATCCCAATGGAGACCCTGACCTCTACCAACAGAGCGTTCGGATAATCCAAATAGAGTCTCTGCCTCACCCAACAAAGCCTTCAGATAATCAAAATGGACACCCCAGCCTTTCCAAACAGATTGTTCAGATATTCCTAACGGGTACTTCGGCCTCTCTCAATAGAGTTTTCAGATAATCCCAATGGATACTTTGGCCTCCCACAACATAGTGTATGGATAATCCAAAAGGAGTATCTGACATCTCCCAACAAAGTGTTCGAATAATCCAAACGATGACTCCGATCTATCCCAACAGAGTGTTCAAATAATCAAATCGGAAACTTCGGCCTCTCCCAACAGAGCATTCGGATAATCCAAATTGAGACTCCTACCTCACCTAATATAGCATTTAGATTATCCAAATAGAGACTCCATCCTCTCCCAACAGAGCATTCAGATAATCCAAATGGACTCTGCGGCCTCTCCCAACAGAGTATTCGGATAATCCAAACGGAGACTTTGGCCTCTCCCAACAGAGTATCCAGATAATCCAAATGGAGACGCCAACCTCTCCCAACATTGTGTTCAGATAATACAAATGGAGACTCCAGCCTCTCCAAACAAAGTGTTCGAATAATCTAAATGGAGACTCTGGCCTCTCCCAACAGAGAGTTTGGATAATACAAATGGAGACTCTGTCCTCTACCAATAGAGCATTCAGATAATCCAAATGGAGAGTGCCTCTCCCAACAGGGCATTCAGATAATCCAAATGGAGACTCCGACCTCTCCCGACAGAGCATTCAGATAATCCAAATAAATACCGCAGCCTCTCCCAATATAGCATTCAGATAATCCAAATGGACACTCCACCCTCTCCTAACAGACCATTTGGATAATCCAAATTGACTTTGACCTCTCCCAATAGAGCATTCAGCTAATCCAAATGGAGACCGTGACCTCTTTAAATACAGTGTTTGGATAATCCAAACGGGGACTCCAGGCTTTTCCAACAAAGTATTTGGTTAATCCAAATGGATACTCTGGCCTCTCCCAATAGAGTGTTTGCATAATCCAAATGGAGTTCCCATCCTCTCCAAAAAGAGAGTTTAGATAATACAAATGGATAATCCAGCCACTCCCAACAAAGTGTTTGGATAATCTGTTGGAACAACCCTATTTGTGATTTGGGCTAGGATCACTATGTGTTAACTGAGGACAAGCTGACCCCAATGTATAGTTTATGGGTCAAGAGTTTAGGAAGATATTTGCCTGTTAGAACTAGAAATTTCACTAAGTCTCAGCATTCGTCGAACGGCGCTCAACATTCATTGAACGACGCTCAGCATTCGTCGGACGGCGATCGACGAAATATCAAGGAAGCGGTCGACGAAATCCAGCCATCTCTGCGTACGACAAATGGCTGCCAGCGCTCTACAGATTCCAGCCAGCGCTCGACTGTTTCCTGCCAGAGCTCTACAAATTCTTTACAGAAGCTCAGACCGACAAATACAGATTCCAGATTAATTAATACTTAAAGATCAGTTATATATCAGTTCTCTGAACACAGATCGACGATGGCAACGACTCTTTCCAATCAGATCAAGTAAGAAACATATTTCTTTATTATTTAAGTTATAGCCGTTGACACTTCCAGCAGAAAAGGACAAATCATGGAAAAAGGAAAGAGATTACGACGTGCGGTTGTACTGTTCCCAGAATACCTTATCAGATATAATATATCCCTTAATATAAGGGATCTGCATTTAATAGTTGTCAGATATTTGAAAAGTGAGAAGATATACAGCAGATTATACTCAAGCTTATACGACATATCAAATAAAATATAATACTTTACATATTTGCTGTACAGGAAATCGACAGAACAGGGATAGAGAGATTTGCAGGAAGAATAGAAGAATAAAATATAGATCTTCATCATCTTCAAAAAGAGCATTATTCAGAAGAGAGAACTTAGATCTTCTTCCTCCTTCTCAAGCAGCAGCAGCTTTCTGAGAACATCTTCATCAACAATACTCTCTCAGTTTTTGCTGCAAGCCCAGATCTTCAAAAGAGCAACAAAAACCTAAGAAGCATTCTTGCCTTTCAGTTTTATCTGCTACAGGAAGATCAAATCTTTCAAAGAAAAGCTCCAGCAACATCTACTATCAAACAAATTCATATCAGACAGAGGAGCATTTCAACATCAAATCCACTAGAGTCTTCTCTATACATATTGACAGAGAAGAACTTCATAACCCCTCTCCATCTCATTCTGTACAGGGTTAATACTCCCTTCAAAAGTGTAACTCACTGGTGGCAAGACACCTTATCAAAAAAATCCTTGTTTTGTTTTTAAGCACCTTATCAAAAGCTTATCGGTGATTTGGGCACCTGATCAAACTCCCATTGGTGTGTGGACACCTTATCAAAAATCCCTTGGTGTGAGGGCACCTTATCAAAAATTCCTAGTGGATCCTACCAAGTGTGGTAGAAGAGTAGACATACCCAGGTTATTGGGGAACTACTATAAAATTTTCTTGTGTCTTCTGTGCTGTGAATTTCTGTGTTTTGTTGTTGTGCTGATTTTTATTACTTGTCTTTACTTAGTTTTTATTATACACTCTCATATACACAAATATATCACTATTTTAATTCCGCTATAAAACTAAGGGAAAAAGTTTTTAAACTCTATTCACCCCCCCCCCCCCCCCCCTCTAGAGTTAATTTAAGATCTAACCTCCACTTTATATTGGTATTAGAGGTTGGTTGATCTTATTTACAGGCTAACACCTGGATCACAAAGATCAATTAGATCTTAAATTATTTTATAGTTTTATTTACTGTTTTTTTTTTCTGTTAAAAACTCATGGCACAAAACAAGGAGTATTCAAGCACAAGACCTCCTATGTGCAATCTCAGTAAGTTTGCATTATGGAAAGCAAGGATTAGGCTTTATATGAACTCAATTGATGAAGAAATCTTTAATGTAATTTTGACAGGACCTCCAACACCTACTGCGGCAGCAAGTACTGGAACCACAACAGAAAACATTGTTGTCCCACCTCCTGAATTGACTGAAGCTCAGAAAAGCAGAGAAGTGCTGATGCAAAAGCCATGAATATTCTGGCTCAAACTATGTCTGATGACATATTTCAGAAAGTGGTGGACTGCACCTCAGCTAGAGAGATTTGGATTTCACTAAACAATATGGTTGCAGGTTCTGTAGATGAAAGGAAAGATAGAAGATCACACTTGATCTCTCAGTATAAAAACTTCAAGAAAGGAGAAATAGAATCAGTTGCAGATATGTACACTAGATTAAGTGTAATCATAAGTGAACTCAGAACATTGGATAAGGAAATCTCATTAACTGAGATCAATGACAAAATCCTAATGTGCTTCCCCAGCACTTGGGACTCAAGGATCTGGCTTATCAAGGAAGCCAGAAGTCTTAATGAGATAACTACTGAGACACTACTAAGAAAGCTCAAATCCTATGAGCAACTCATCAAGACAAGGGAAGCTGAATAAGTCAGCACCTCCTCTTCAACAAAAAAGGACAGGAATATTGCCTTCAAAGCTACAGAAGAAGAAGGAAAAACTCCTGACAATGAGGAGTTCATAAGTCTGTTTGCCAAAAGATTCTACAAGATGGCAAGAAAAGACTTCAGGAAAAAGTCATCCAAAAGCTATGAAAAGCCAAGATATGACAAAAATAATTCTAAAGAAATTATATGTTTCAGTTTCAGGAGACCTGGACATATTGCACTAGACTGTCCAGAAAATCAGAAGAAAGAAAAGAAAAAGGACAAAGAAGAGAAAAGAACCTCCAGCAAATCTTCCTCTCACAAACACAAAAAGAAGGGAAGAGGATTTGTAGCAGAATCCTGGAGTGAAACTGAATCAGAATCATCATCCAGCTCTTCAGATGATGAAGAAGAAACAAAAGAGAATGATCAGTGCCTGATGGCAATTTATGACTCAGACAGTGAGTCAGGAAATGCTTCTTCATCCAGTGATGATGAAGACTATGAAGAAGAGAAGAACTTTTGCATGATGGCAATCAATGCCTCAGCAAACAATTCTGATAAAGAGGAATCAGAATCTGAAGAAGAAACTGATGCAGATCAGGTAATATCTACCTTTGATTTTACTTATGTTGAATTCAAAGCTGAATTCAAAGTCCTTTGCTCAGACTTAATTAAATCTGAGAAAGAAATAATCTCACTCAGACTTAAGCTAGCTGAAATGAATCAAATTAGTGAAGAAAATATAAATCTTAAGAAAGACTTGGCTGCCTCTAGAGAACAAATTATTCTCATTGAGAATAAACTTTCTGAGGCTAAGGAATTTGAAGAATCCCTGAATGGGAGAAGTATCAAACTGATGGAAATCACAAGAACAGTAAATGCTAGACTTAATAGCAAACTGGCTTGGGTGCTTCATCAAGTGAGCCACCTCTAATTAAGAAGAATATATTATCTACACCTATAAAATTCATCTCTGCTTAGAGCAAAAAGGTTGTAGATGAAGATAAAAACATTTCAAGTAAGACTGTCAAGAACAGCAGAATTCAGCAGAATTCGTCGAACGGAGCTCGACAAAATGCATAAAATTTGTCGAACGGAGCTCGACGAACTCTGAAGAAAGATTTTCTATAGAGTAATTATATGAACGGCGCTGACGAAATATCAGTAATTTGTCGAACGGAGCTCGACGAACTCAGCCCAGTTCATATAACAGAAACTATACAACAAATCTGAACAATTCATATTCTTCACATTCTAGGAATCCTTTCACTGAATGGATTATACCTCCAAGAAGATCATCCACAAGGTTACAAGGACCAACCTGAAATGTCTTTTATTTCAGATTTTTGTGGAAATACAAAAAGACCCAAGGTAATCTGGGCCAGGAACAAATAGATTGTTTTCTTGTTTTTGCAGGTACGCAGCTGTCCAAGAACAAGTGAAAAATGGTATTTGGACAGTGGCTGTTCAAAACATATGACAGGGAACAAGGCAAATCTGAACAATTACAAGGCAAAGCTTGGACCAAAAGTCATATTTGGAGACTCCAACCGTGGACAGACCAAAGACTATGGAAAAGTCAAGGTTGGAGAAGTCACCTTCAAAGAGGTAGCTTATGTAAAGGGACTGAAGCACAACCTTATCAGCATAAGTCAATTATGTGATGAAGGGTATCAGGTAACATTTAATAAATTGAATTGCCTTATTAAATCTACTGATGATATTGTTGTTTTATCAGGTATTAGGCAAGGTAATTTATATTTAGTGAATTTCAATTCATCTACATCAGAAGTTTGTTTATTTAGTGATTTAAGCAAATCTAGTGAACTTTGGCATAAGAGATTAAGACATGTAAACATTAGGACCATTGCTAAATTATCTAAGGACAATCTTGTTAGAGGTTTACCCTTAGGATCATATAAGAAAGAAGGTCTTTGTAGGGCATGTCAACTAGGCAAGTAAACTAAAAATAGTTTTAAATCATTATCTAAAAGTGATTCACCTAGAATCTTATATTTGCTATATATGGACCTTTTTGGACCTATAACAACAAAGAGTTTAGGGGGAAGTCTTACACTCTAGTTATTGTAGATGACTTGTCTAGATTCACTTGGGTGTAGTTTTTGAGAGAAAAGTCAGATAACTTTAAAGTTCTTACAGACTTTCTTAAGAGCATACAGATCGAGTACACTACTGTAGTTGCATTGATCAGAAGTGATCATGGCACTGAGTTTGAGTCTCTTCTAATGCGAGAATTCTGTGAGATGGAAGGTATCAGGCATTACTTCTCAGCTCCTAGAACTCCTCAACAAAATTGGGTAGTTGAAAGGAAAAATAGAACTCTAATTGAATCAGCAAGAATGTTGCTTGCAGATGCTAATTTGCCCCTATCCTTTTGGGCAGAGGCTGTTAGCATAGCAAATTATGTTCTGAATAGAAGTTTGATACACAAACTTAAGGGAAAGACTCCTTATGAATTACTTAAAGGAAAGAAACCTAAAGTTAACTATTTTAGAGCATTTGGCTGTAGATGTTATATTCATAATAATGATAAGAAATACCTTAGGAAATTTGAACCAAAATCAGATGAAGGAATTTTCTTAGGTTATTCACTAATCAGTAAAGCATATAGGATTTATAATAAATCTACTCTTAAGATAGAAGAATCAATGCATGTCTCTTTTGATGAAACTAACATGTTTTATAAGGAGAAGAATTCTTCTACCATAGAAAATCTGCAGGTTCCTATATTATGTGAGCAGCTAGATCAATTAGCTCTAGATAAAGAAGGAATTCTGAATCCTGAACAGCAGAATGCTGAAGAGAGTGAGGAAGAAAATCACCCAGATTTTGCTGAAAGTTCAGAACAGATAACAACAGATAATCCTCCACAGGATATAGCAGCTGAACAAATTCCCCTAGTGGAAATTATTGCTGAACCCACTCCAACTGTTGATCACATCGCCGTTAGAGATCACCCAATATCTCAGATTATTGGTGATATTTCAGTAGGTGTGCAAACAAGGAATCAAGTAAATCAGAATATGATGCACACATGTTTTCTCTCTCAGATTGAACCTCAATCTCTACAAGATGCAGAACAAGATCCCAATTGGATCATTGCTATGCAAGAGGAACTCAATCAGTTTGAGACAAACAAAGTATGGGATTTGGTTCCTAGACCAAAAGACCATCCATTGATTGGCACTAAATGGATCTACAGGAATAAGCTAGATGCAGATGGAAACATTGTGAGAAATAAAGCTAGACTAGTAGCTCAAGGATACTCACAAGAAGAAGGAATTGATTATGATTAGACTTTTGCACAAGTTGCAAGACTTGAAGCAATCAGAATTTTTCTTGCATTTGCAGCATACAAGAAATTCAAGGTTTATCAAATGGATGTAAAAAGTGCATTCCTAAATGGAGAAATCAAAGAAGAAGTCTATGTGGAACAACCACCAGGTTTCATCTCTCCAACTCAATCCACTTTTGTATTTAAGCTTAAGAAAGCTCTTTATGGTCTCAAACAAGCTCCTAGAGCATGGTATGAGACTTTAACTAGTTTTCTTCCAGAGAATAAATTTTGTAGAGGCATAGTAGACAAAACCTTATTTTTCAGGATACATACAAATAAAATTTTGCTAGTTCAAATATATATAGATGATATTGTTTTTGGCTCTACTGATTCAAATTTGTGCAAAAGATTTTCTAATCTAATGCAATCTAAATTTGAAATGAGTAGTGTGGGTGAGTTATCATACTTCCTTGGTCTTCAAGTGAAGCAAACTCCAAATGGAATCTTCATATCCCAATCTAAGTATGCTAAGGAATTAGTGAAAAGATTTGGTATGTCTGATTCTTCCACCATGAAAACACCCATGCCCTTTAATGCTGTTGTTGATAATGATGAAACAGGGAAACCTGTTGATTCAAAAGTATATAGAGCAATTCTTATCTCACTACTTAATTTAACAGCTAGTAGGCCTGATATAATGTTTGTTACAAGTATTTGTGCTAGATTCCAAGTTAACCCCAAAGAATCTCACTTAATTTTACTAAAAAGGATTTTGAGATATATAAAGGGTTGACCTAATCTAGGACTCTGGTATCCAACAACATCTGAATTTGAATTAACTGGATTCTCATATTCAGATTATGCAGGATGCAGAGTAGACAGGAAAAGCATATCAGGAACTTGTCAGTTTCTTGGTGATAGTCTTGTGTCTTGGTTTTGTAAGATACAAACATCTGTGTCTACATCAACAACTGAAGTTGAATATATAGCTGCAGGCAGTTGCTGCTCACAGATATTGTGGATACAAAATCAGCTCCTAGACTATGGTGTCAACTTAAATAATTCAATTATATTTTGTGACAACACTAGTGCAATATCTATAGCACAAAATCCAGTTCTCCATAGTAGGACTAAACACATAGAAATTAGGCACCACTTCCTTAGGGATAATGTGGATAAAAACAAAATCTGCCTACAGTTCATCTCTACTGATTTGCAAAGAGCTGACATTTTCACCAAGCCCTTGGATGAAAAGAAACATATATTCTTTATAAATCAGTTGGGAATTATAGATGGAGACTCAATTTGTTAAAAAATTAAGTTTTCTACTTACCCAGCTCTTCATTGAACTGAGCTCGACGAAATCAAGTTTTTCGTCGAAAGGAGATCGACGAAGTCATCAAGTTCGTCAAACCGAGATCGACGAAAACTCATTTTTCGTCAAACCCAGTTTTTATGAAACTTTTTATTTCAGCCTGTCTTCATTAATAAATTTTGTTTATTAGTTTAATATCTACAGAATTGCTTCTCTTTCCAGTTCCCTTTGCACTTGATCTCTATTTTATTTTGCAGGAACAACAACAATATGAATCTTGCATCCTTCCCTACCTCAATCAAATGTCCCTTCTTCAAGGGGCCTAGCTTCAGGATTTTCCTGAAACTAGATAGGGGAGAAGTCTTGCATGAACAAGCTCCATTTGATGCAATGTTTTGCTCAGGGGGGGTTGTTCTATAATCTAGGCAAGAGAGAAAGCTGAAGAACCTCCAGAACTCAGGGGGAGACACTCTCAGGGGGAGTTACTGTTTGAAGAAAAGCTTGATAAAGCTTACAGCAGCTTGCTGATTACAGTTTAATGTTTCAGAAAAGTATTCTGTAATTCAGATGCAGATACAGCTCAGAAGAAAAATTTTGTTTTAACTAATTCAGTATCAGTTATTGCTACAACATAGCAAATCAAAATTATAAAGCTGATCAAAAGAAGAAAGCAGTTTGCAGATTCAGATCTCAAAATATTTATATACAGACATTCAGAAATCAGATAAAGATTCAATTCAGAATTCAGAACAACACAGATCATACAAAATTAGAATTTCAGAATTCAGAAGCAGCAGAATTCAGATAATTCAGGTTCTGATTGTAATTTCAGTTTTATTCTTATTGAAATGTATTTTCAAAACTCAGAGTACTTTTCATTTCATATCTGATAAAATATTTAAATTATATCAGATATATTCATACTCGGTTGTTTTTAATGTTTTAGCATTAGTTTATTTTCAACTTTTGTCAAATAGTGTCCTAACCCAAATAGGGGGAGATTGTTGGAACAACCCTATTTGTGATTTGGGCTACGATCACTATGTGTTAAATAGGACAAGTTGACCCCAATGTATAGTTTATGGGTCATGAGTTTAGGAAGATATTTGGCTGTTAGAACTAGAAATTTCACTAAGTCTCAGCATTCGTCGAACGACGCTCAACATTCGTCGAACGACGCTCAGTATTCGTCGGATGGCGATCGACAAAATATCAAGTAAGCGGTCGAGGAAATCCAGCCATCTCTGCATTCGACAAATGGCTGCCAGCGCTCGACAGATTCCAGCCAGCGCTCGACAGTTTCCAGCCAGAGCTCGACAAATTCTTTACTGAAGCTCAGATCGACAAATACAGATTCCAGATTAATTAATACTTAAAGATCAGTTATATATCAGTTCTCTGAACACAGATCGATGAAGGAAACAGTTCTTTCCAATCAGATCAAGTAAGGAAACATATTTCTTTATTATTTAAGTTATATCCATTGACACTTCCAGCAGAAAAGGACAAATCGTGGAAAAAGGAAAGAGATTGCGGCGTGCAGCTGTACTGTTCCCAGAATACCTTATCAGATATAATATATCCCTTAATATAAGGGATCTGCATTTAATAGTTGTCAGATATTTGAAAAGGGAGAAGATATGCAGCAGATTATACTCAAGCTTATACGATAGATCAAATAAAATAGAATACTTTACATATTTGCTGTACAGGAAATCGACAGAACAGGGATAGAGAGATTTGCAGGAAGAATAGAAGAATAAAATATAGATCTTCGACATCTTCAAAAGAGCATTATTCAGAAGAGAGAACTTAGATCTTCTTCCTCCTTCTCAAGCAGCAGCTTTCTGAGAACATCTTCATCAACAATACTCTCTCAGTTTTTGCTGCAAGCCCAGATCTTCAAAAGAGCAACAATAACCTGAGAAGCATTCTTGCCTTTCAGTTTTATCTGCTACAGGAAGATCAAATCTTTCAAAGAAAAGCTCCAGCAACATCTACTGTCAAACAAATTCATATCAGACAGAGGAGCATTTCAACATAAAATCCACTAGAGTCTTCTCTATACATATTGACAAAGAAGAACTTCATAACCCCTCTCCATCTCATTCTGTACAGGGTTAATACTCCCTTCAAAAGTGTAAATCACTGGTGGCAAGACACCTTATCAAAA
Source organism: Dactylorhiza incarnata (assembly GCA_033032865.1). NCBI lineage: Eukaryota > Viridiplantae > Streptophyta > Magnoliopsida > Asparagales > Orchidaceae > Dactylorhiza > Dactylorhiza incarnata. Next base: position 2,372,891 of record JAWHQI010000354.1, on the reverse strand, counting down.
AATCCTTTTTTGGTTTTTAAGCACCTTATCAAAAGCTTATCGGTGATTCGGGCACCTGATCAAACTCCCATTGGTGTGTGGACACCTGATCAAAAATCCCTTGGTGTGTGGGCACCTTATCAAAAATTCCTAGTGGATCCTACCAAATGTGGTAGAAGAGTAGACGTACCCAGGTTATTGGGGAACTACTATAAAATTTCCTTGTGTCTTCTGTGCTGTGAATTTCTGTGTTTTGTTGTTGTGCTGATTTTTATTACTTGTCTTTACTTAGTTTTTATTACACACTCTCATATACACATATATATATCACTATTTTTAATTCCGCTATAAAACTAAGGGAAAAAGTTTTTAAAGTCTATTCACCCCCCCCCCCCCTCTAGAGTTAATTTAAGATCTAACCTCCACTTTCATAATCCAAATAGAAACTCCGACCTCACCCAATCGAGCATTTAGATTATCCAAATGGAGACTCTGACTTCTCCCAATAGAGTGTTCAGATAATATAAATGAAGAATCTCACCTCTTCCAATAGAGCGTTCTGATATTCTAAATGGAAACACTGACCTCTCCCAATAGAGCATTCAGATAATCCAAATGAAGGCTCCGTCCTCTCATAATATAATGTTTGGATAATCGAAATGGAAACTCTGACCTCTCCCAGCAGAGAGTTCAGATAATCCAAACGAAGACTCCGACCACACACAACAGAGTGTTCAGATAATCCAAATGGAGACTCCGACCTCTCCCAACACAGAGTTCAGATAATCCAAATGGAGACTAAGTCCTTTCCCAACAGATTATTTGGATAACCCAAATGGAGACTCCACCCTCTCCCAACAGATTATTTGGATAATCTAAATGGAGACTCTGACCTCTTGATGCGCAAATCTAGCACGCCATGATTGGCGGGAGCGAGACTGCGGCATGAAATGACAAGTGCACCGATTATTAAAGTAGAATAAAATGAGAAGCGAATCCCCGAGTATCGATCTCTTGATGAACATGACGGGGTGGAGATATCTTTTGAGAAAGGACTTGAGATTGAAGCCTTTTAGTCGGATGGTTTTAGCGGGTTTTGATTTGGTTGTGAAAAAGAAGAACAAAAACTAAATTAACTATGCGGGTCGCTGACACCGCTTCACACCTCTGCGGGACACCTTCCACCGCAATGCAATCACTAGCACTAATGTGGGTCGCCTTCACCGCTTCACAAACTCACAAGATTTTGCGGGTCGCAAGCATCGCTTCACACAAATGCACATGAGAAAGTTATGCGGGTAGAAGTCACTGCATCAAAAAAGTGTTGCAAAACCAAGCTTGCACCTAGAAATTGCTAGTTCAGCACCAATTAAACTTCCACAACAAAAACATTAACTCAACACAACTCTCAGCATATCCTTAAAGCAGCTTGATCATAAATTAGGACGGAACTATTCAAGCTAAATAGGAATTACAAAATTGGGTTATTACAAACACAATCCACAAATGAAGATAGAGCTATGAACACTCACACCCACTGGTCATGGTGTGCAAGTTCTTTAGCAATATCACAAAATAATAACAAGAACTCCAAAGAACTGAAAAAAAGGAATGAGTTTCCCACTCCCTAAGAAAGGGGAGGTGCGACAGACTCCACTCGGATTCTAAAAGGTTAGAATGATGTTATTCACCGAGTCTTCCTTCTTCCCCCTTATTTGCATACATGAAACGGGAATCTATCACCTTCACCTTCAAAGCTCGTGTCTTCACACTGGTTCTGCGCCCCCTACACTTATGGCTTCGGACTCGAAGAGCTCCAATGAGACGTCACCGGTGCTTCACCTTCTTGGAAATACTTGGGGAAAGGGGAGAAGAGGTCCCCTAAGGTTGCTGGAGAAAAGACCTAGAAAGGAGCTCAAAGGAGCTCCAAAATCGGGCTGGAAAAGAAGATTACCAGAGTTGACATGCACGACAGCGTAAATAGGAAAGATGCTGTTTTTTGTTCTCGCACAACCTGGCGCATGACCGTGCGTTTCAACGGTGCGAGAACAAAATTAAATTAATAATTTTTGTGTTCGAACTTGGCATGAGATAATGATTTTTAAGTAAATATTGCGCCCGTGTGTTTTACCCATGCACGACCAAAGGTGCCCTTGCGCGAAGAAATCACACGGGTGCGGGAAGAAAGCATAAATTTTGGCAATTGCAGGATTTTGTTCACGCACGACCTAGTGCACGACCATCCATTTTAAGCAGACTTTACATGTGATTGAAATGGTCTGCCCTCGCACTCAAAATGAAGTTGCCAAGGTGAACCACCTCCGGAATGTGCAGAATATTACCAAATGCATAAATAAAAATTATGAGGAAAATGATACACTCTCCCTGAGAATAATTAAACATGCATTGCACACCACAATCATCTAGAAGTGCGCTTCATGTGTGCTTTGAGCTTTAAATAAATATGAGCATTTTTCTTAATACGTGAAGCAACTAATCATGAAAATAAGCCTAAATGAGCAAGAAATATGTGATATAAAATGTACTATTCACCTCTCTCAATAGAATGTTCAGATTATCCAAATGGATACCCTGGACTCTCCCAACAGAGAATTCAGATAATCCAAATGGAGACTAAAGCTTCTCCTAACAGAGAATTTAGATAATCCAAATAGAGACTCCGACATATCCCAACAGAGCATTTGGATAATCCAAATGGAGACCCCTAACTCTACCAATAGAGTGCTCGGATAATCCAAATGGAGACACCCGCCTCCCCAACAAAGTGCTCAGATAATCCAAACGAAGACTCCGACCTCTCCCAACAGAGTGTTCGGATAATACAAACTGAGACTCTGACCTTTCCCAACAGTGTGTTTGGATAATACAAATGGAGACTCATGACTCACCCAACAGAGTGTTCGGAGAATACAAATGAGAACTCTTGTCTCTCCATAGGACCCAACATCTAATGATGAAGGAGTGCGTGCTCCCCTCCACGATCGTGTAGGAACTCTGACCTCTCCAAAGGACCTAGCATCCACCGATTAAAGAGGGCTCGATCCCCACTATGATCGTGCGGGAGCATCACTCCCCGCACATATATCTAATAAACTTATGCTCAGATCAAGCCGCGTGCACAAAGTAGATATGTATGCCCTCAACTTGTGGTTGCATCAAAACACGTGCACCATGCATGGCTCCACGAATGGCTATATAAATCAATGGCACACTATGATTCCCATCACATGGTAGCATGCTAACTATTATAGCAACTACCTATGGTACCAACATCGGGTACATCACTAACTATTATAGAAACTACCTCTGCTACCAACACCAGGTAGCACGCTAACTATTACAACATCTACCTTCGCTACCAACACCGGATAGTGTGCTAACTATTACAGCAAGTACCTCTGGTACCAACACTGGGTAGCGCGCTAACTATTACAGCAGCTACCTTTAGTAACAATTCCGGGTAGCACGCTAACTATTACAACAACTACCTCTGGCACCAGCACTCGGTAGCGTGCTAAATATTAGAGTATCTACCTCCAACACCAGCACCAAGTAGCGCGATAAATATTATAGAAACTACCTCAAGCACCAGCAACAGGTAGCACACTAATAATTATTTCAACTACCTCTGGTACCAACACCGGGTAGTGTGCTAACAATTATAGCAGCTATCTTCAGCACCAACTTTGGGTAACGCGCTAACAATTATAGCATCTGCCTCTGCTACCATCATCGGGTAGTGTGCTAACTATTATAATAACTACCTCTAGAACTAGCACCAGGAAATATGCTAACTATTACAATAACTATAGTAGCTACCTCTGGTAATAACATAGGGTAGAGCTCTAACAATCACATCAACTACCACTCGGTAGTACGCTAATAGTTATAGCAACTACCTTTGGTACTTACACTGTGGAGCAAGCTCACAAATTGAGAGACAAACTTGCAACACATTCATGATCGTGTAGCTCTACATTAGGTTCATGTGCACACAACTCTAGAAATCGTTTGTACATATGCAGCTATACAACATGTTCACGCACACATAAGTTTTCAATACGAGCTCCCCCACTCAACTCAAAGAGGGCACCTCTCTCCAAACAAAGCCCGCACTACTCGTCAAAGGAACCATCGTCCTCCGATCAAAGAGGATATGCTCCCCTCCAAGACCATGAAGGAATATCATTCCCCCCTCATATATCCCATAGAACAATCAAATCCGCGCATACAAAGCAAAATTTCCTTCCGCGACATGCAGAAAGTTCAAAACTACATGCCCAATGTGCGCATAAAGTTCAAAAATATGCATATGTAACACACATTTACATCCAAACAGGGGCATCTTGCACGGTTCCACAAACAACTATACAAATCACAAGAGCGCCTAGTCCCCCCGCACCATATCTTGAACAATAGCTCATGTGTCAATGCATAGATCACGCCCGTTTAGGCACTTGCGCGCATTGCATACTTTACATAATCCTATTCACACAAATTCGTGCACACACACATTTCTGGTTGTACATGTTGGATCTGATGGCGCCCTTAGAGGTGGGGGGGGGGGGGGGAGTGAATAACGGGTTTACTATTTTTTGGAATAAACTTATAAATTTTAGCAAAATAGAAAAACTTTTTTGCTCTGTCACTAACGTCTGGCGTTAAGAGTAAACGCTGGCGTTAACTCTCCAGAAAAAGTATTTTTGCAGAAATATTCAAAATGATTTTCTTTATGAAATATAATTTCGGAAAAATTAGATATACTGAAAAAGAATTTTATATTTCACAAAAATGATTACAAGGATAATATTTCAATAACGCTTGAAATTGGAGGCGACAACTTAAAAATCTCTTTTTGTTCCTTCACCGGTCCTTCTCCCAAGGACCGGTTGGCTATAGCCTATCTATCCCCATATAAGGCCTCTATCCACCCCCTAGATCTACCCTTGACCTAGTCGCCACGCACAAGGTGGTGAATTACCCACTAAGCCTCACAATGACCTAGTCACCACACACAAGGCGACGAATTACTACCGTTACAAGAAAATATAAAAGGATAAAGATAAAATTAGAACAAATGACTCCCTAGAATGAAGAGCGCTGAAGGAGATGCTGGTGTTGGGAGTTCTCTCTGAATTCTGAATGAAATGCTCTCTCAGATCTCTAGAATGAAGGCTTCAAATGCATCTCATTTTGAGCAAACGAAATCAGGACTTTAAATAGAAACAGGAGCTAATGCGTGGCGTTAAGAGTTAACGCCAGCGTTAGTGAACGTGCACTATCGTGGCTAAAATCATGCAAACCGTCGGGATCGTGGAAGAAACAAATTTCGTCGAATGAAACTCATTTCATCGAACGTGCTTTCATCGAACGGAATCAAAGTTCGTCGAATGCCATCAAAGTTCGTCGAACGCAAGTTTGCCGAACTCAATTTCGTCGAACGCCATCAAATTTTGTCGAACGTATTTTTGTCAAGCGCAATTTCATCGAACGGAATCTCCTTTCGTCGAATGCAATTTCGTCGACCGGCATCACATTTCGTTGAACGTCTTTAGATTTCATCGAATGTCTTCAAATTTCGTCGAATGTAGTTTCGTCGTCCGGCATCACATTTCATCGAACGACTAGCGCCCAGTGTTAAGACCTAATGCCTGGCGTTGTTTCTGTCTTCTCGACGGATTCGTTCTCGACGGCATTTCTTCTCGATGTTTCCTTCTCAACGGTTGTTAACGCGGGGCGTTAACAACTAACACGAGCGTTAGCTCTCTTTTTAGAGAATTGTCATCATTCATCATCCTGTTCATATGGTTATATAACTATAGTACCTGCACACTATAAACACAAGCAAGATCAAATACATAGTGTAATTTGTTATTTCTCAAACTAAGAGAAGTGGAACACAAGCTCCAACAATCTCCCCCTTTTGATTATAACAAATCCACCAATAAGAAATAAAATATAATTAAAGTAGTTTTTATAGTAAAAGTTAAGCGTTATAAATATGCATACTCCCCCCTATGTGGATACTCCCCCTACATGAATGCATTTCCTAATGAACTCCCCCTAAATAAAAGATTTCATTATTTCTTTAATTATTCTCCCCCTTTTGTTATAATCAAACGAAGGTGGGATAGAGTCATAACAATATAAAATAATATGCATTTAGTAGAGATAAGAGCAACTTGAATATAAATAGTGAACACAGCGAAAGCAATTTGTATCATCTTGTAGAAATTGTAAGTACAAAATATAATAAGCATTTCACTTAATTAAGTAGATGTTTTGAATTTAGATACACGAGTTGCAAATTCATTTGAAATTTGTAATTTTCAAGTTAGCAAGCAAGATTATAAAATATCATTGAAAGATAGGTTTACAATGTACAATAATTTGCATTTCAAGTTAACATAAACATTGTAAAGATCATGCTTTGCTATCTAGTGCATTTACTCATAATTGTAGAGAACAATGTAGGAAAGCTTTAGGTACAATTCTCATGAGTGGAAGTATTATAAATGATAATGATGTGTTCAATAAGTGTATTTTGATAAAGTATACAAGTGTAGAAATCAAATCACATGATCTATGTAATGTAAGAACATAACTTGAATTGAACATAAACAACTTTACTTCCACAAATGTCAATGCACATATAGTTTTTTGTAAAGAAAAATGGTAAAAATTTTGTTTGCACAAGACACTTTAAAATTCTTTCCAAGATGCTCAACCTCACAATGCTCATTAAGACTTATCAGGAGGTTCAAGTAGTTCTTGGTGGAGTTATCCTTGTCATTAATTGTTTGTTTTTTAGTTTTAGTGATCAAGGACTCCGAATTCACTTGTGTTGCAAACATAGCATTTTTAATTTTATTTACCACATTTCTCAAAATACAAGTGAATGAAAAACAAAGAATTCAATAAGGAATTCAATGTTGTGTAGGAAAATTATTTATGAATTTCAAAATAAGTTCTTATGCTACACAATCATGTAAAAAATAAGATTTACAACACATGTAGATTAACCAAAAAGGTGTAAGTGAGAAAATCATTATCAAAAATAATAACTTTACTCATACTTAGAGGCATGTAAAAACATTTCTACATATGTAATCTATACTCAAATTCTTTGCACATTTTAAGATATTTTTTAAGGCATGATAAAATCAAAACAATGTTTTTATGAAACTTGATGGTTTAAATTAAACAGTGTAAAGAATCTTGAAGCAATATATATAATCATCCTTGAAATCAACATTTAAGCATATAAAAAGTTTTAATTTTGAAGGAAATACCAACAGTTGAAAACACACAAAAATTTGAGCATAGAAGCTATAACACCCTGCCAGTACTAATAGTATAACAGTAGGTCCGACCGGGACCCCACGCCATACAAACCACACTAGGTAGGAGTTAAAAGGTGATTAACAGAAAGAACTACAACAAGTATACTAAACACTAGCGGAAGCATAATGATTTAACATTTCATTTAGAACTGTCCACTATCATAGGAATGAAACCATAAAATAGAGTTACGACCTTAAGGCCTTACATTCACGAATGTACAAAACTCAAAACATACTTCGGCACGCAGGCCGGCTATACATGAGAAAGCAGAAAAGGGAGGCTGGCCTTCAAGGGCCAACTCAGCAAAAGGGCCACCGCCCGCTATTTCCCACTAGGCTCACCTGCACCTACATAAGAACATTCCACCAAGCGGTGGCAAACAAAGTAACGGTCAGCACAGCTGACCAAATTATAACGACCCCACCCCTTTCCCGGGGTGGCGGAGCTTCTACCCTGCAAGCAAGCAATACTAGCACAAGTACTAATATAAAGAAAGTGCAACTACACAAGGTGAGGTTCCAAGCACAATCAATCTTCTAGGTTGAGCATCAAAAAGGAGGGAACCTAGGTATGCACATGATGTTGGTTGGGTTCACCCGAAGGTTCCCCACAACCGCCTAAACAACCGCATGAGGCTAACAACATCAATTCCACAACACACTCCACCGTTAGGGCCATCGCCTTAGGTGGGGAAAAGAGCTTTTGGTCGGTCTAGGTAAATCACCTTCCACGACCTCTCCCATGATCACACGGCTTCCATGATGTTGGAACCTCTTACCGATCTGCATTGAAATGGGTTCGGTTTAGCTTTGCCCGTGCTCTAATCGTCGCGATCTATCGCACGACGCGGGTACAGCTTCACCTCGGCCCGTAAGGGTTTAGCACTTTCAAGTGCCACACAAATTATATGCTACACACCTAACCACTTTGCAAGGATCTAGGCTTCACAAATACTCAACAAGGGAGGTACAATACGCTCCGCATCAATTTCGTGGTGAAGGTTTGCCTTCATCCAATCTCAAAGCATGGGGCTTTCGTTAGGATCTTCACAAGACGCCTACACTTAAATCCCGCAATACTATAGATGATTTCACGGAGTCATTCTCCGGCACGCATTCTAGGCTTAACCTAAATGCAACGTTGCAAATCAAGCATCACCGATTCGGGCTCACGGCCACGAATAGGCTTCACACAAAATGCCTAAATCCGCACGACTACCAGATTTCTACATGCAATAATGTCAGGGACGGACACAATCTACCCAGAGTTCCGAAGAACTTGAGGAAATCCTACACTTCACCCATTTGGTGAAAGGGATTCCTCATGCAAGCATAGAGAAATGAAAGAGAGGACAAATGACAAGTCCAAATATTAGGAGGAAGAATCGTTACCCTAGGAGCGTTCTTCTTAGCCATGGATCTGAGATTTTACATGGAGGGATAGGACCGCGCCGGGCTGCACTCTCCAGATCTGGAAACGGCTCGCGAAACGGAGCTCCGGAGCTCCGTCAATGGTGGGATCTCCTCTTCTTCTTCCTTGCCTCCTTCTTCTTTCTCTATCCTAGGAGAGAGAAGAGCCTTGATATTATGAGGATAGAATCCCTCTCAAAAGCCCTAATACCCTCCAACCATTCCTCACACGGAGGGTAAGGAGAGTGAGCTTGGAAGAACATCAGGAGCATCAGGCAATGGGGCTTACTCACAAAGGTTATTTGAACTATCATTTGATAAGCATGTTTTTGTTATTTTCTATGCAGTTTTATTTATCATTTTATACAACTTTCTCTGTTCAACGGAGATAGTGGAAGTGAAGGCTCAAGTCAAGAAAGTGATGCCAATTCCGAAAATGTAAGGAAGAGACTAATTGATTGCGTTGTTATGTTTTCTTTTTGCAAATTCTATTATTTAGCTAGTTTTGATAGTGCCATTTGGAACCACAAATCCCTTCAAACACTGTTTTAAAACTGATTCCAACTATGGGGAGGGAGCTCCATTCAACTCGCAAATACTTGATTATTACGGATGCGCGAGCAACCACCCATGAACAGCCGACTGAATCAACATGCTTCCACCCAATTTCAAACACAAAATGTCAGAAATGTTATTTAGGATTGTAACATACCGGGAGTAAGTTGCAGTTACAGAATTACGGGGGAAAAATTAAGTACTCATGGACAGCATGTCAAGCCTTGCTTGCTCTACCAAACTTCAAGCCGATATTTTCCTTCTTAGAACATCTACACCTCATGCATTACATTTTTTAAAGCTATCATATGAGTTAGGCTCCGACAAAAAAATCGCTTACATCAGTTTTTTTTAATCTGATGGTGAAGATACATCAGCAGCAGGAAGGGTGTGGACTCTGGGAAGGTAATTAGGTAATACATTTACTTTCATTTATGAATTTCTGATACAATTTTATTATGAGCATGATTGATTCAGGAAACACATCATTGGTGTGATTTTAGGATATCTATGGGAATAATAGCATGGGGTAACTGAAACCCTCATCAATTTATTCCTTTTAGTTGAAATTATATATTCCTTTTAGTTATTTAGCATACATCAGTGAATTACTTCCTTGATTATTTAATTACATCATTGGTCTTATCGCAACATGGTCCGCTAAAACAACTATTTTTCTTATTCGTTATTTTATAAACTATTCTGTTCATTTATATTTGCGTGTGCGAGTCCGATCGACCAAATTGTTAGGCGTTCACAGACTACTCTTGATTTTATGCATTTTATTTTTGGCTAAACATTTGGATGGTTGAGATTAGATCTAGGATATGTGTGGTTAGGAGAGCTCCACTTGAGGAGTATATATACTCCTATGTTTTGCTAAAGACCTAATGATAATTTTAATTTGATAAAAGCTCCCTGTTCTGATCGGCTAGGGTGCGACGCCCTTAACCTCCCTGATCCCAGCGACGACCTCCCACTCGGTGCGACGCCGGTAGCCCCTCCTCCCGCTCGGTGCGATGCCGGCAGCCCTAGCAACTAGGATTAACTGCGTTATAATCTCTCGGTGCTACACCAACTAGAGGATCAGATGGACAGTACTAGCTAGATGATCTTTGGCTAGTTGTGATGACTATGGTTATTTCTGACACCATTACCTATGAATACAGTTTGACATGCCCCATCTGCTTGGTATTGTTTCTCTTTTATTCTCATTTATACTGTAATTGAACCATTCCATGTTTATAGTAAGATAGATTTTGTGTATCTTGGCCTTCAGATATCAGTACTGAAGTATATTCTGTTAGAAAAGTTGTTTAGTCTCATGGTGGTGTTTAGTCTCCATTATGTGCTTAATAAGTATTGGTTTTCAATTATCCATGTTGATTAAGTACGAAGTTCTTCATATATCCTTTTTTTCTTCTTCAAATTATTATTATTAATTATTTGACATTTTCTTTTACCCGCGATATACCATATATTTTCTTTGCTTTTACTAAGCCATATGGGAATTTTCCATGCTGTGAAACTATATTATTTTAATTATCCACCCAAAGCCAACTAACTTTAAGTAGGCTTGGCTGTCTACACCTCATTCCATTATATACACCAGACTCCTGTTTTCTAGACCCAGTATACTAGAATATACAACCCCAAACTCTGGAGTTTAGTTTCAATCATCCCTCGCCAAATAAATGCATTTCAACGGAGGGCTTTTATATATAGGTACTGGAAAAATCTTGTTTCTACCATTACAAATTGCAATCACCTTGGCTATAATTTGGTTATTTGAAAATATTGCATATCTAGGCAGTATGGCCATTTTGTTGTGCTGTTGGTGGTTCTTTGGCTATATAATTTGAAAGCTAATTTTTCTTATTTTGGAAATTTGTATATCTAGGCTGTATGGGCATTGGGCAATGTTGCTGGTGATTCTCCAAGATGTCGAGACCTTGTTCTTGGCAGTGGTGCATTGATGCCACTGCTTGCACAGCTGAATGACCATGCCAAGCTCTCTATGCTTAGGAATGCGACATGGACTTTATCAAATTTCTGCAGGGGAAAGCCACAGCCGAACTTTGAGCAGGTTTAGCGTCATGAAGTGGTGCTTATTTACTGTATATTAGCATCTGTTATTTTCACATACTTTCTAACTTCTACATTCCTTTTGGATTTAGACAAAGCCTGCTCTGCCTGCACTTAAGCATCTCATCCATTCAATCGACGAGGACTCGAGGAGTCCTCACCGATGCTTGCTGGGCTCTCTCTTATCTTTCTGATGGTACGAATGACAAAATTCAATCTGTAATTGAAGCTGAAGTTGTTCCTCGGCTGGTCGAGCTTCTTTTGTATTTTCTTTTTCCTTGAACAAATTTTCAATCTGATGTGCTAATCTGATCGTTTCTTCGCCGTCTTTCTAATTCTTTAAATTGTTTGGTCATTTGATGTTTATGTGTATTCAGCCATCCATCACCTTGAGTTTTAATTCCCGCTCTTCGTACTGTTGGAAACATTGTCACTGGAGATGATATATAGACTCAGGTAATAAAAAAACACCTGCCTACTTTCTTACTTTAGCTTTTTTTTGTTTGTCCACTTCAGGGTTATTTTTAACTGACGTTGCACCTAGAGGACTTGACTTCCCCTCAGTTGATTGGGTGATTCAGGTGGGTGAAGGTTATCTAGATATCTGTATATCTAACAATTTTGCAAAAGAATTTTTCATAATTTACCCCACACAATGCAGGTTGATTGCCCTGAAGATGTTGCGGCATACATTCACAGAGTTGGTCGTAATCTCACACCTGGCATTCTTAGTATCGATGTTTCAACAGAGGTGAAGGAAGGTATGTTACTATTCCCCCCCCCCTAATTTTTAGGGCAGCTATTGCAATGTTAGCACACTTATATTTCCCCTGCTTCATTTCACTTTTATGAAATGTAGACTCACAAGAGAGATTTTTGTTATTTCAATATGTACTCACGTATGTATATATCTATAAATTTACGTATATAGATGTAGTCAAACAATTTGTTTAATCTTGATGAACTAAATGGTTAACACTAATGTTTCTTTGTGCAGGAAAGAAATTTGGGATGACTGATTTTATAAACCCTAAGAAGATCGGAGAGAAACCCATGAACGAGGTTAAACTCAAATTAAGATGATATATAATACTTATGCTAGCAGTGTTGTGTGGGTTCCTCTCAAGAGTAGTGTTTCGATGCCAGTAATCGACCATCGCATGCTGCTTCTATGCCATGCCCCATGAGAGACTTCAAGCAAAACTGCTAATTTATTTGTAATTTTATATTACTACTAGTTGTGAAGTTTTTGTACTTTATTTGTTTGATGGGTGGCAGATAGTGAAGGAATTGACAAAGGGATGTGCAATTCCTAAGACATTGATTTTGTTTATTGATTCAGCTACATCTTCTCAAGTGAGTGATATTGTTCATACATCTTCTGAAGTTATTCTTAGAATTGTCCCATTTGAACTATTTTCTATATTACTTATATGCAATAATATGTTGATTCTTATATGACTAATATATAGCTAATTGTATCAGGTCTTGCATGACACAAGCGGCTACTTGGAGAAGAACAAAGAACTAATTTACTCAGATGCGGTCCAACTCCTCAATCATGTAGTTGCAAACTTCTTTAGTCATTTGCAGAGGGGAAGAGAGGAGTGCAAGTCTTCTTCTTTCCACGTCACTACTTGTTTGTGAAGAAAAAGTGAGATGGTTCCATAAACATCATCTATTTAGGCATTAGGTCTTTTGCATATAGCTCTCTTTTTCAATGTATGGACTTTAATAGAGAGATAAAAGTTCCATTGGTCTGTATAGAAGGGTTTGGGCTATCTCCCACCTTCATTTTTTATTAATAAAATAGAAATAAAAATTCTCCTTGCAATAAGATTCTTTTAGCAATTTTAAACTCTATTATTGTGTATGATATTGTGCATAAATAATGACTAAATTAATTTGGTCACAAAAAGTATTATTTCAGCAACAAATAATGTTTTGAATAATCAATATGTTTAGTGAAAAAATTTTGTTGGTCACTAAATACATTTAGTGACGAAGATTAATTGTCACAAAAAATACACATTTAGTGACCAAAGATATTTTGGCCACTAAATATATTTAGTGGCTACGATTATTTTGGTCACAAAAAATATTTAGTGACGGAGAATAATTGTCATTAAAAATATACATTTAGTGACGAAAATAATCTTTGTTGCAAAAAATAAATAGTGACGGAGATTATTTCGTCACTAAAAATATACATTTAGTAACAAAAAAATATTTTGGTCACTAAATGCATTCTGTGACGGTGCTTTTGCAACCACCTTGTGACTAACTAAATTCGGTCACTAAATGTCTTTAGTGACCAACCCGCAATAATTAGTGACCAAAAGTTTCGTCACTAAAAGCCAGATTTCTTGTAGTGACTACTTAGTTTTTGTGTTTTTGACTATTTTATTTTTGATTTATTTATATTATGAAAAATCAACTACAAAACTTCAAAATTCGAAAATACAAAAATATGTTTTTGTGGTTTTCTGTCTTTTCTTTCATTAAAATTTTTCAAAACAAAAAAAAACTGTATGATCTTTATTGCTAATATCAAGCATGAATGATTTCTATTATTTAGAATTATTTACAATGTTACAACTTTTTTCTTGCAAATTACTATGAACATTATTTTGTTTATCATGCTTTGATATATCTATTTAAAGTGCATTAATTGAATTTAAGAATATGTGTAGAACCAAGCTTAGCATGCCTCTAAGTATGAGTAAATGTTTTGTGATTGATAATGATACATTTCACTCACTTATTTTGGTAATCAACATGTGTGTTTAAATCTAAAAGATGCTTGCTTGTGTATTGTAATTGTACAATGAATTAAAACTTGCATAAGTTTATTATCTACACTACAATTGAAATGCACTTAAAAATTAAGAAAAGTGGTTCAGTTTAAAATTTCTGGGTTTGCAAAACAAGTGTATTCAGAGAATGTTGTCTCAAAAAAGTTAACATAAAAATAGACAAATATAACTCCACCAAGCACTACTTGAACCTCCTGATAAGTCTTCATAAGCATTGTGAGGTTGAACACCTTGGAAAGAATAGTAAAGTGTCTTGTGCAACCGTTGATTAGTACACCACCTTTTATAAAATAGTGTGCATTAAAAGTGTGTGAAAGTTGATATACTTGTGTTTTATTGTGCACTTTACTCTACATATGTCTTGTATTTTGTGATTTAAATCAATTGATAATATTGCTCAATATATACTTATATGCACATAATTATCTTTCCAAACACTTCTTCTCATGAGTATTGGATTCTAATGCTTTATCAATATTACTCCTTATATAAGAAATGCACTAGATAACCTAGCATGATCTCTACAATGTTTAGTATCTTTGGAACTTGAATTTAAGTATCATTGTAGTATATTATCTTTTTGATATATTAATTTCATGCTTGGTAACTTTAAGTAACACAATGAGATTTCAAAAAGGTTAAAACATCTTTACATTTTGAACTTAAACTCATATTTATAATTATGATTTTCATGCTTACAAAAAGATGTTTCTTATAATCTCCCGCTTGCTTAAAACTCTTATCTATTTATTTGAAATCTCTTCAAAATCATGCTTAAACTCTTTATCATTATCTATATTTTCAAAAGCTCGATCATGATATATAAATCCTAAGGAATGCTTCCTTACTTCCCTTACCCCACCTTCTTTTGATAATACCAAAAGGGGGAGATTAATTGAAGAAATCTAGAAGATTAAGGGGAGAATAATTCATTCATGTAATCTATCATTTAGGGGGAGTAAAACATAAATTGCATATATTTCATTTATGTAGGGGGAGCATTAAGATAGGGGAGTATGCACTATTCTCATGCTTATCATATACTATAGTTGCACTTTTATCTCGCTTATCATTAACCATAAACACCTTTGTTGATTTCTTTCTAAGAGGATTTGTTATTATCAAAAGGGGGAGATTGTTGGACATATGTGTCACATCCCTTTGTTTGAGAATAACAAATCCAAAATTGTATTTGATCTTGCTTGTCGTGTGTTTATACTGTGCAGGAACTATAGGTGTAATACTTCACAGGTAGAAAGCAGCTTGGAACCAACAAACTGAGCTGAAGCACTACCGCCAGCGCAAGGGATTAACGCAGGTGCTAGTGCTATCGCCAACGCTAGCGCTACCGCCTGGCGCCAGCTCAAGTTCGTGCACTCAACGCCACGCCGCCGACGGTTTCGCAACCGCTCTACACAAACACTACCGCATGCGTTAGGAGCTACCACAGGTGCTAGCGACAAAGTTTATAAATTGATGGCTTCTCTCTCGTTTTGGTTTGAGCTTCCAGAGAGATTACTTGTGCCATATTTCCAGAGCTACTACTCTGTCGAAAGTTCATCTCCCACTTAAAGCCAAAGAATATTTCTGGAGAAGGAAGCCCCCACGCTGCATCTGAAGAATGATCACTTCGACCTCTCTTGTGCTACAGCGATCCATCATCCTCAACTTCAGAAATCTCATAGAGGGAGTTCTTGTTATATGCTTTATTTCATTATTGTAACTTTTGTAGTAGAATTCACCTTGTGTTGGCGACTAGGTCCTTGCACAGCTTAGGGGTTAATTCACCATGTGAGTTGGCGATTAGGTCTAGGAGATTAGATCTAGGGGGTGCTCGAGGCCATATCCGGGGAAGGATTGGCTAGAGCGGCTTGAGGCTATATCCGGGGAAGGATAGGCTAAAGCCAATCAGTTTGTGGGGATACAAGTCGGTATAGAAAAGTAAAAATTGTCTTACTTTGTACCCCTCCGATTTCTAGCGATATTGAAATTAAATTTATGTAAACACCTTTGTATATAATCATGTCTCTATTTGTGTTCACTTTATTTCTCTCATTTGTCATAAATTATAAAATTGCAAATTACAATTGTTTCTTCCTTTAAGCTAAATTGTTATTTCATTTACATTTACTTTACAACAATTTAGTAAATCATCTAAAAATTCAAAAAGAAATTTATTCCCTTATTCACCCCCTTCTAAGGGCGCCTATCAATCCAAAATTGTTTATAGACAGACCAACCTTCAACTCTCATGATTCATCTCTCTTATCATTGGGTTTTAATTGTTAAACTGTAGGGTCAGTAACCTCAGGCTACCTTTTTGATCCAAACTTTGAGAATCAGTTTCTTGGTTTCAACAATTAGAGTATTTCACATAATCCTAGAATACTTTAGAAGAATTCATACAATTCTAAACTAATATAGATACTTCTAGAAAAAATTTCATTTATGGTTGAAACTAGTCAAAAAGCACATGAATAACCCTTGGTACCATGACAACAAGCTCGAATTTCTCATCATTCATGTTTTTGTTGCTTATATATTTATTTTTATTTAGTTAGAGCTCGATTCACAAAAATAACCTTGAGCATGTCTTGGTAAAGCAAGAGAAGCTCGAAATCGAGTCAAGTTGTTTTAGATCTGAATGGTCGAGCTCACGAGTAGGCACATCTGAACTTGCACTTTTACTCAAATCAATGTATATAAATACAAAGAGATTTTATCAAGCCATTGTTATTCGCAGATCACATTTGTCTATTCAAAGATTTTTACTATTTACAGCTCTAAAGACCTCCAAACACGGAAAATTTTGTTATTTGCAGACCAGTATAAACAATAAAAAGTTAATTTTTTCCTCCTCTACAAGATTCCTAAACCTTTTTTCCATGCGCTGAAATCTTTCTTCCAAATAGGGGATTGACTCCGTCCACTTCCCCGACATAATATGGTCAAGTTCCCTTCCAATCCCAAATGACGTATTCTCTGCAATCGGTTTCATCTTCGGATGCAGGGGAACGACTGTACAGGAGAATATGGTTGGAAACATAAAATGAAAATTAAAAAAAGAAGATTAAAATAGAGAAAATGGCTCGAACCACAAAATGAAGAAGGTACAAAACAGAGCAGCTAAAAGATTTGAACTTCAAAATGAAGAAGAAGAAAAAGATGAGTTACATGTGCTTGTCGAGGTCGAATCGAACTGGAAGGTCAGGATTCACGGAAGGAATACACAAGATAGGAGAAGGCCGATGAACTGATTGTTGTTGGAGTCAAATTCGTGGAGACGGGAGATACAAGAGGAAGTTTTTGGGTTGACGCTGCATAATCTATTTAGGGTTAATGTGGATGAGCGTGGTATCAGTGAGAAGGACGAGCTCGATGGTGTGGTAACCAACAATATGAACGCCGTTGAGGTCGATTCCTGCGATGACATCTACGCCGGGGTCATCAAAATCTCTAACGCTCGAGATCTGCCAGTTTTGAGAGAGAAAATAAAGGGAATGCTTCCAGTGAAGTTTTTCGGTAAGACTAAAGTAAAGAGAATCAAGAGCTCCAAACTTTTAATTTATGAATAGATGTGAATAACATTCGTCTTGTATTAACACAAAAATTGACCACTCGGCAGAAAGCACGTGCGGATTCTAATACTAGGTTTTAATACATATAGATTGTAATATTACTATTATAATGCAGTCCAAATAAAAGCAATTGTTTTAAAGAAATTATTTTAATTAAACTTTAACTCACCAGTCTAATTAGTTATCACAAAAGTCAACTACGCAAAATCTGCCAAAAATGTAACGGTAAAAAAGCTAAAAACCTTTTCCCTAATAGTTCAATAATTAACCTATCAAAAGTAGCCAAGAAGATAAATTTCATGAGATAAATAATTTTAAAGGTGCATAATGGCATATCGGGCTTTTATTTTGGCCATACATAAGGTTGGGCATGGCTAAGCGTTTGCCAGAATCATGCCAGTCTCAGTCCCCCTTGACTGAGTGTTCTGACTAGCTGGGCCAGGCTGCGGGGCATGGCCAAATTAAAATTATTGGGTTGTCACCCATCATTGTGTTGAGAAGTCGCCCATCATACCAGTTGGGTGGGTCAGGCCAGGGTCCAACCGTGTTAAGCCACTGGGCGGGGCCCAATTATAATTGTTGGGCCCCCGACCAGCACTGTGCTAAGTGGACGCCCAATGCCTTAGTTGGGCAGCACCTACTACCCAGCCCTTGTGGGCCTGGGCAGGCATTATGCTATGCATGATGCCCGAGCATGACTTGATTAAAGCCCTATTTGGATAGGGTCTGTCAGGGGAAGAACTATTCACGGGCACACCTGGACACGTGTTAATATGATTTTCTTGATTAATACTTGATCGGGTTTCCCAAAAATGAAAGCGTTCGAGCTGGAGTTTTTTTGCCACGACCTCGACTAGCTTAGCCAAGACGATTCCAGCAAGCTCATTCTCGGGCAATTCCAAGTTCATTTAATCTCTCAAACGGTTGTCGAAACGCACAAGGGCATGAGTACGGAAGCCACACACGCACCTGACGTATACCCACGATACAGGGGGCAAGCCACGCTGCACCCGCTTCATGCACACGGTGCGCAAGAGCCATGGGCGCACTGCACATAATTGAACGTGGCATGCCCAAGGGGTGCTAATTCAACTTTGCGCCCCATTGGGCACTGACTAGGTCAACGCCCAAATTGGGCGATGACTAAATTGGGCGCTGACTTAGTCATCGCCCAATTTGGTTGCTGAAATGAAACATCACCCAATTTGGGCACTGTTGTGAAGCAGCTGGTGGCAGAGCGCGCGTCTCTCTGCACACACGCCTCCGTGCATGTCTCCCTGTGTGCACCTCCACGTGCACGCCTTCGCTTGTGCACCTTTGCGCATTCGCATATGTAGTGCGCACATACCCCCACATGTGCCATTGCGCACGCAATGGCGTCCACCCGCGCACACTCTCGCGCTGCCTCCGTCGCCTCTCTGCCAGTCTTAAACGAACTGCTCGAGTTGCTCGAGCCGCCCGGGTGCATGACCATCATATCCCAAAAATTGGTTATCCAGGAGACCAGAATCATGTGTTTTTTAGTAGCACATTCAACATCTAGAAGAGCGATATTACATGCGCGCGCGCCGGAGAAACAATAAAAAAGGGGCAAGCCTTCATTTAAATGGGATAGAAAATTGAGTGGAGTTAGAGCTCTAAGGTTTTCCGGCAAAGACCTCCTCAGCTCTTATCCCCCTGCTCAACATTCATCCTTCCACTCAACATGCGCTCCCTATGTAACATCTCATTATTCAAGTCCACTCAGCATGCGCTTCCCGTGTGACCGATCCATCACTAAATCTTGCATCAGCACACGCTTACCACATGTATGCTCCAACACCAAGTCTGCTTTAGCACGCGCTCCCCACGTGACCACTCTGATTCTAAGAAGTCTGCTCCAGTGCACGCTTCCCACGTGTCCGCTCTACTTTCAAGACTTCTCCTGAAGGCACTTTGTGCCTCATTCCAGAATGCGCTCTACAACGCTTAGCTTTGCAAAAATCTGAACACTTAGAAATATTCTGTAAATGAGATATCACCCTCTGGAAAGCTGATATTTATACTCAACCGATAATGGTGGATTTCCTCAAAATTGGGTCTGACCCAGTGGTTTTTCCCTTTACTGGTTTTCCACATAAAAATCATGTTATCAGATATTGGTTCTACATTTTGACACTTTGTAAGCTTGGCTAACTCTCAAGCTATGACAATCCGATTCCACTTGTGCCGGGAGCACTTAGTGACCCACAATGGTTTGACGCTTTATGTGGGAAGGTGTTCCAAGAACTCTAAAGAACTTTTGAAAACAACACTCGCGTTGTGGAAGTGCTCCTGACTAGCAACAATGGAAAAAAGTAACGCTCGCATAGTAATTGTGGCAGTCCTCTAGGGATCTACCGGTCAATCCCCCATCCAGGACCTCGCACTAGCGATCAACCACCACTATTTTTGAATCGCCATTTTCCCAAAGGAGTCGCTCGCTACGAACATCCCACAGAGGATGAGTTACCTAACATCGCCAGCTCCACGCACCTAGCGCTGCCTGGCTGGAACCCCAAACCTACACATCACAACACCCTCCAGGTGGTAATAAATATCAGAAAACCTCACAAAAGGATTACTCACGAGGAAGTGGACAACATAATTGAAGAGGAGTACAGGCGTTGCGGGTAAGGGATCTTGTATCCAAGATGACCTATTTGCCACAACTCCCCGTTAACTCTTCAAGTTCTTGCGCACCCCATTCCGCATGGATTAAAGCTGTCGAATATCAAGACTTATGATGGGACCTATGATATCATGGAGCACATCAATAACTTAATGACAATTGCTGATTTATATTGCTCATGATCAACTACCGTGTTAGGTGTTCCCAACGACTCTGAAGGTGCAGGCTCGCACTGGTTTCATTTCCTGAAGGATGGAGAAATTGACAACTTTACGGAGCTGACTCAGCTGCTCGCCGATCAGTTCATCGCCAAGCGCCGAATTATTCGAGATCCCTCTCATCTTTCCGGAGTCTGCTAAAATGAGGGAGAGACACTCAAGGACTATTTTCCCCGCTTCATTACTGAAGCGCGGCAAATTCTGTGGGTCCACCCTGAGCTTCTACGCGACATTTTTCTCAGAGTGCTTCGACCCGAAAGCTTCCACTTAAGACTTATGGGACTAACAATGTCCAACTACCCTGACCTCATTCATCATGTTGAAGCCTAGATAACAACAGATGAATTTATAGCGACACATCGACAGTAGTTCAAAGGAAGCCTGAAAATGAGAGGCAATATGATCCACTGATCGTGTCTAACATAAATAATGAGCATCACAGTTACTCTCGCCAATTTGGGGGGGAAGGGGGAAGGGGGGGGGGGGGGGGGAACTGACATCATCGGAACTTCACTCCCCCTCAACGCCTCTTGAATAAGAGGTTTACTCGCCATCCGTGATCACCCCTCACTCTAGAGACCTAAGGATCTCGACCCAAACTCGGGGAACCTATCCAAGTATTGTGACTATCAACAAAGTCTCGAGCATAGATGGGGGATTGTATGCGACTAAAAGTAATTGAACAGTTCATTCATCCGGGGCTCCTTAGGAATTTTTGTTGGATCTGTAGGCGCCCTTAGAAGGGGGGGGGGGGGTGAATAAGGGTTCTAAAACTTTTAAACATAATTTAGTTTATTTAATTATGTTGACTGTATTTATGAAAAGATTTCAGTTAAGACACTACTGTAGGATTTTTATGAAACTATGTTGTACTATACACGAGATATGTGAACTTTGTTGCTACCGTCAGTGGTAGCGTTACCGCTCGGCGTTAGTGATAGAGAATGCCTTTTCATTTAGAATTCAACGATCAAAGAGAACATGACAATATTAGAGAAAAATAGATAGTATTATTTCTTTAGGAATAATTACAAAATCTTATCCCAATAATGCTTGGGATTGAGGCGAAAGAATAAAAACCCTTTTTGGTTTTCTATACTGACCCTTCTCCCAAGGACCGATTGGCTCAAGCTTATCTCTCCCCAGATGAGGCCTCCAGCCGCCCCTAGATCTAACCCTAGACCTAGTCGCCACACTGATGATTTCCTTCGGATTCTTTCTTTTTAATTAATATGGTTTGCGCATCCTTTATATGACGAGATTAGAATTAGGCGAGTGTTTTCAAAGAGTTTGGCAAGTACTCCTAATTTGAGAAACTAAACGTTATCCTATCGAAAGATAGAAGTAACAGTCTTTTTCTTCTTTCGAAGTACTGACGTTTACACCCTGACTACAATGCCGAATTCAATTGATTTTTAAAATAGCAAAGGAGAGTTTTGCAAGTTTTGGATTTGAAAAGTGTTTGTTTAAATTTTTAATCCAAATTAATCATATGATAAAGGCAAGTATACCTTATCGTGAGTAATACAGGATATTTTGTTTTAGAAAATATCGGGGTCATATATTTCTGCGGATCATGTTGATTATAGCTACTTTGAGGAACGAACTATTATTTTATCGGAATAAGTTTTAGTGTGGGTTTCTAAAAGAAAACGATAATAAGCGTATAATTAGAGTTCTAAACGATGATGATAAATAGCGCCCGATGTCGAATTACCTTGAGACGAAAATAGTCTTTTTTAGAAATAAAAGAGATGACTTTTCAAAACATTAAAACGGCTTGGCCATGGAGGTTAAATAATTATGAACGCTCCTCTCTCGAGGGTACGCCCACCTGAGATTATCAATATTCGACAGAACTCTCGTTCTTTAATCGAATCTCCTTAATACTCGCTTTATGTTGTGAACCCCGCTATTGGGTTTTTACTTCCAATTCGGGAGACTTACCTCATCCTCTCTCGAGTGTAGAGCGCACTTCTCTTTACCCGTGAGTGATCAATCCGTATGCACGAGCCTCTCAGCTAACTAGTGTACGAAAACGGAAATAAAAAACTGCACATCGATTATGTGGCTTCACTCAACGTTATTCTCGGGTAAACCTTAAGCTCGTTAATTATTTTAGAAAGAGATGTTTTATTTTTTTAAAAACTATTTATTTGTCCCAATGCTCTTCGACATCGTGTGCTAAAGGAAATTATCCACTCATCGGAATGGAGACGACATTAATAATTAGAAAATACTTGTTAATGATTTAAGCGGATATAAGCGGATAAAAAGGGAAATAAAAAAGGCTTATATAAAACCAGTAATAATATCCATCCCAACCGTCTTAAACAAGCGCTAAAAAGTTCTTAGCCGCTTATCCAGGATGGGGGTGGTATAAAAATGAAATACTTATAAAGGTGCAAAAATAATATCCGTCCTAACAGTCTTAAAAAAGCGCTAAAAAGTACTTAGCCTCTTATTTGAGATGGGGGTGGTATATAGCAGTTATATAAAGACTGAAATAAAGCTATATTAAAAAAGGAAAAACAAAAGAAAGTATTAAAACGAAAGCGATAAATAAAGCGTTAAAAGAAAAGCAATAAACTATTTTAATGAAAGCTTTTAACCTAAATTATGAAAACAGTAACTCTAAGTTATGAAAGCAATAAACCTAAGTTATGAAAGCAATAAACTATTCTCATACTCACACACACACAAAATTGAAAAAGAAGATGATCCAAATGAGAAAAACAACATTTAATTTCTAAAATAAGCATCACAACTAACTAAAAAGGCGAAAATTACAAACGAACTTAAACTTAATTGCATAAACAAAACTCACATTCACTCAAAAGAACTCAAAAAACACTACAAACACTGAAAATTTGGATGAAAATTCCTTCAGCAGGGCCCCTCTATTTATAGCCAAAATTTTATTTTTACACGCCCCTGGGTCACAGGCATGTCTTCTGGTCATGGGCGTGACCCGAGGGCGTGACATTTGATCCGGCTTAACGGCTGCCTTCTCAAGGATCCGCCTTCAAAATAAGGCTGTACATGGGCGTAACTTGGATTGTCACAAGCGTGACATTGGGCGGGAGACGTCAGCAGCATGGGCGCGACTTTGGGGCGTGACGCGCTGGATCATGGGTCGGGATTCGTCAAACGTCTGGACAGAGAGAGTTCGTCGAACGCCTGGACGGAGAGAGTTCGTCGAATTCCTGGAGGGAGAGAGTTCGTTGAACGCCTGGACGCGGAGAGGGATTCGTCGAATGCCAAACAGAAAGAGTTCGCCATTCGTCGAACGTCTGGATGCAAAGAGGGATTCGTCGGACGCCGAACAGAAAGAGTTCACCATTTATCGAACGTCTGGACGCGGAGAGGAATTCGTCGAACGCCGAATAGAAAGAGTTCGCCGTTTGTCGAACTGCTAAAAAGTTGGCATTTTAAAATTACACGCCCTTCAGTCACGTGCGTGACTTGTTGTCACGGGCGTGACTCAGGGGCGTGACTTAACACAAATTGCCAAAATCTGCAAAAACAAAAATAAAGCTAAGCTAGTAACAAAAATAATAAAATAAGTAATTTATTTTTTAATTTACATAAAAAATTTACAATATTAATTAAAACTATACTAAAAACTATACTAAAAATATATATATTTTACCACTCATCAAATACCCCCATACTTAAGCTTTTGCTATTCCACAGCAAAAGTAAGAGAGATTTATACATGATTAACATAGGTTCTAATTTTTAGCTATTATTTTATTATAATCATAAGAGACTAAAAAAAATTTGGAGTAATAAGAGTTAAGTCCTAAATTATGCAAATGATTTAAGTAGAAAGAAATGTCTTAGCCAAAAGACTTCTTAATTAACCAAATAGCAAACAAAATTGCAATCATTAGTAAACGAGATTAGATCGAAATTATAATAACCTTTGTTTAAAGAAAAGTGAAGGAAAAATATAAGTTACTAATTATGCTCTCAAATGATTTTTTGAATTAAAACTAGAAACAATAATTTGGTTAAGGGAAAAAGGGGTAAAAAGCCTTGGCAAAAAGAAGAGTTTTTGAATGAGGGGTGATGGTTTTTATTCGTCCACCCCTTCATTTTAGTCTTTTTTGGTGCTCCCGTGATTTACGAGGGAAATCTAATTCATTTGTTTTTATTAACCCAATGCTTATGTTTATGGAATGAAATCTTATTCTCATTGACATAAGATCATTTAAAGTATTTTATTGGGTGTCTATGTTTATGGAATGAATTCTTATTCCCATTGACATAAGATCTTTTTCTTCTTTTAATTTTTTATTTGTCATGCTAAATTGGTGTATACAAGGGGTTTGCAAGAGAAATTCTAGAATAATAAAAAACGGTTTGAGAGCAACCTTAGTAATTTGAATATTCCTAGATTCCTAAAGACATAAAGTAGTGATAATTGCATTCTAAAGTTGTTTTGCCAACATAATGCACATGCCTCTATTTTAGCTAGTAGAAGTAGTGCTTGAAAATAAAGCCTCTATTTAAATTAAAAACACAAGAAATTCTTTAAAACATAATCGCGAACGTTTAAATCTATCGATCTTAGATAAACAAACAAATAGTAAAACTAACGATTATGAAAAGCCATAAACAGATATTCTCGAAACTAAATGTTTTTAAGAATAAAAGTAAAGTAGGGTTTATTATTTTTTATTTTCATTTTTTTTTGTATTTTTTTTACTACGACAAAGTAAAAAAAAAGAGAAAAACATGTTTTTTGATTTTTTGTGGTTTTAAAATTTTTTTTTTGTTTTTGTAGTTTTTACGAAAGTAGGCAAGATGAAATAAAAAATTTTTTTTGAAAAAATTTTGTTTGGTTAAAGCTTATATTTACAATAGGAAGCAAGATGAAATAAAACAATTTTTTTTAAAAAAAATTTTGTTTAAATGAAAACGGTAAAACACCCCCATACTTAAAACTCAACATTGTCCCCAATGTTGTAATGTAAGTATGAAGAAGAGAAACAATAAAAGATGCAATATGTATAAAAAAATAGAGAGAGCAAAAAGTTTTCCCTGAACTAAAATTGATGGGGCCAAATGAAACCCTGCAAAAAATATTAAAGAACAAAACATAATAAAATATTAGATAAATATGGGGTGCCTCCCACGAGCACTTTGTTTACCGTCGCGTAGCTTGACTAAACTATAGTACCGGGATCATCGTTTGATAGGGAGTGCAGTAGTGAGGGTTTGACGTATAGAGTAACTTCGCCGTCTCTGACCCGAAGGAGGAGTAGACCATTACTGACATCAATTAGTGCCCGGGAGGTGGCGAGGAAGGGGCGACTGAGGATGATAGGCATCTCAGCGTCTTCCTAGATGTCCAGGATAACAAAATATACCGGGAAGATAAACTTGTCTACCTGGATCAGAACATCCTCCACTACCCCTATAGGGTACTTTATCGAGTTATTCGTAAGTTGGATACTCATCTTACTCGGGCTTGGGATGCCCAAGTCGAGTTTTTTAAAAAGAGAAAAAAGGCATCAAATTGATGCTGGCGCCCAAGTCTGTTAGAGCATACTTCAATAGCCTATTGCCGAAGAGGAACGGGATGGAGAACCATCCTGGGTCGTTCAATTTTGGCAGCAATTTGTTAAGGAAAACAGCTGAGCAGTCCGCGTTAAGGGAAATGCGCAAAATATCATCGAGTTTCTTTTTGTCAGAATGCAAGCCTTTAAGATACTTTGCGTATTACAGCATTTGGGAGAGTGCCTCGCAGAAAGGGAACGTTTATTATAATTTGTTTGAAATTTTTTAAGAAATTTCGATATTGCTCGTCCTTCCGCTCGTTGTTTATTTTTGAGGGATAAGGAAGGGACGGGCAAGAATCCTTCGGCACAATCAGAAGACTTGGTGATTTATCGATCGAAGGATACGGTGTAGGGGTCGGTGTCGAAACATGTACCTTAGGCTCGACCCATTTTGGGGAGGTTACCTCCTTGCCACTGTGAAGATTTATGGCATTGGTAGTTTCTCGGGGGTTTGGCTCCGTGTTTCCTGGTAGAGCTCCATATGGCCGCTCGGAGACCATCTTTGCCAGCTGTCACACCTGATTTTCCAAGTTTTTAATCGATCCGGTAATATTCCGGATATTTGACTCGGTGGACGCAAAGTATTTAGCAAAAATATCTTTGAGCGGAGAAGGTTTTAGAGGTGGAGGTTGGAATCCATTTGGAAATACTTGCGGAAGTCCTTGCGGATTCACAATTGGGGGCCTCTGAGCATTATTAGGATTGCTCCAGGAAAAATTTGGGTGGTTCCTCCAACCCGTATTATAATTATTACTATATGGATTGTTATTAGGGTTGAAGGGGGGACAAACTGGGTTGCCTAGGTAATCTAAAGTTTCTTCGACAAAATTATTATTATTATTATTAACCAAGCGGGAGTGGAGGAGGAAGCAGTCATCTCTGCCACTTGCTTACTTAACCTTTCAACTTGAGAGGCTAAGTGCGAAGTGGCATCCACTTCATATATCCCAGTTAGTTTAGTAGGGCGTGATCTAGGCGCATTCCATTGATAGGCGTTCATGGCCATTTCTTCGAACAGAGCTTGGGCGGCCTCTGGGGTTTTGTTGTTTAACTTTACCCCGGCGGCCGCATCGATCATCTATCGCGTAGAGAAATTTAAACCATTATAAAACGTCTAGACCTGTAGCTAGGACGGCAGTGCGTGATGAGGAAACGTATGCAAGAACTCTTTAAAACGCTCCCAAGTCTCACAGAGATACTCAGAATCGTA
Organism: Dactylorhiza incarnata; assembly: GCA_033032865.1. Classification (NCBI taxonomy): domain Eukaryota; kingdom Viridiplantae; phylum Streptophyta; class Magnoliopsida; order Asparagales; family Orchidaceae; genus Dactylorhiza; species Dactylorhiza incarnata. The sequence continues at coordinate 2,345,456 of JAWHQI010000354.1, read as the reverse complement.
TTGAACGAAAGAGGCGATATCTGTGCGTAGTTTAGCGGTTTTAGATGGGGGAAAATATTTTGTGAGAAATTTCTCCGTCAATTGTGCCTATATGGTTATGGATCCTCTAGGGAGAGAACTTAACCACGCCTTGGCTTTTGTCCACAGTGAAAATGGAAATAAGCGTAAACGAATAGCGTCGTCAGTAACGCCATTAATTTTGAAGGTATCGCAAATTTCCAAAAAACTAGAAAGGTGTAAATTCGGATCCTCATCTGGCAAACCGTCAAATTGGACTGACTGTTGTACCATTTGAATGATGCTAGATTTAATTTCAAAATTATTATTAGCCGCTATTGGGCGTGTAATACTCGATCCGGTATCTTCCAAATTTGGCCTGCCATAATATGCCATGGTCCGTGGCGGGGCCACATCTGGAATTTGATCAGTCATAGTTTCAGTGTAAGTATCTCCGATAGACTCTTGGGGAAATACGAGTACGTTTTGATCGTGAAGTCGGAGGCACTCGCGAAGAGTGCGCTCGATTTCGGGGTCAAAAGGGATATTCGAATCGTTTGAGGAGTTTACTCGGGTCATATACTAATAATAAAAATTATTATATTTTTGGCTTTTTCTATTTTTTTTTTCTATTTTTATATATATATTTTTGTATATTATATATTTTTAATATATATGATAAAAGTAATAGTAATTCCTTTTTTCAAAATAACAACACTGTCGTCCCCGGCAATGGCGCCAAAAACTTTATGATTTCCTTCAGATTATTTCTTTTTAATTAATATAGTTTACGCAACCTTTATAAGATGAGATTAGAATTAGGTGGGTGTTTTCAAAGAGTTTTGCAAGTGCTTCTACTTTGAGAAACTAACTGTTATCCTATCAAAAGATAGAAGTAACAGTGTTTTTCTTCTTTCGAAGTATTGACGTTTACACCCAGACTACAAAGCCGAATTCAATTGATTTTTAAAATAGCAAAAGAGAGTTTTGCATGTTTCGGATTTGAAAAGTGTTTGTTTAAATTTTTAATCCAAATTAATCATATGATAAAGGCAAGTATACCTTATCGTGTGTAATACAGGATATTTTGTTTTAGAAAAATATCGGGGTCGTATATTTCTACGGATCGTGTTGATTATAGCTACTTTGAGGAACGAACTATTATTTTATCGGATAAGTTTTTAGTATGGGTTTTTAAAAGAAAACGATAATAAGCGTATAACTTGAGTTCTGAATGATGATGATAAATAGCGCCCGATGTCGAATTACCTTGAGACAAAAATAGTCTTTTTTAGAAATAAAAGAGATGACTTTTCAAAACATTAAAACGGCTTGGCCGTGGAGGTTCCATAATTATGAATGCTCCTCTCTCGAGGGTACGCCCACCTGAGATTATGAATATTCGACTGAACTCTCATTCTTTAATCGAATCTCCTTAATACTCGCTTTATGTTGTGAACCCCACTATTGGGTTTTTACTTCCAATTCGGGAGACTTACCTCATCCTTTCTCGAGGGTAGAGCGCCCTTCTCTTTACTCATGTGTGATCAATCCGTACGCACGAGCCTCTCGTCTAACTAGTGTACGAAAATGGAAATGAACAACCGCACATCGATTATGTGGCTTCACTCAACGTTATTCCCGGGTAAACCTTAAGCTCGTTAATTATTTTAGAAAGAGATGTTTTATTTTTTAGAAAACTATTTATTTGTCCCAATGCTCTTCGACATCGTGTGCTAAAGGAAATTAGCCACTCATTGGAATGGAGATGTCATTAATAATTAGAAAATACATGTTAATGATTTAAGCAGATATAAGCGGATAAAAAGGGAAATAAAAAAGACTTATATAAAAGCAGTAATAATATCCGTCCCAACCGTCTTAAAAAAGCGCTAAAAAGTTCTTAGCCTCTTATCCAGGATGGGGGTGGTATAGAAATGAAATACTTATAAAGGTGCAGAAATAATATCCGTCCCAACCATCTTAAACAAGCGCTAAAAAGTACTTAGCCTCTTATTTGAGATGGGGGTGGTATATAGCAGTTATATAAAGACTGAAATAAAGCTATATTAAAAAAGGAAACGGAAAACAAAAGGAAGCGTTAAAATGAAAGCGATAAATAAAGTGTTAAAAGAAAAGCAATAAACTATTTTTATGAAAGCTTTTAACCTAAATTATGAAAGCAGTAAATCTAAGTTATGAAAGCAATAAACCTAAGTTATGAAAGCAATAAACTATTCGCATACACACACAAACATAAATTGAAAAAGAAGATGACCCAAATGAGAAAAAACAACATTTTATTTCTAAAATAAGCATTACATCTAGACTAAAAAGAGGAAAATTACAAACGAACTTAAACTTAATTGCAATAACAAAACTCACATTCACTCAAAAGAACTCAAAAAACACTACAAACACTCAAAATTTGGATGAAAATTCCTTCAGCCGGGCCCCTCTATTTATAGACAAAATTTTATTTTTGCGTGCCCCTGCGTCACGGGCGTGTCTTGTGGTCAGGGGCGTGACCCTGGGGGGTGACATTTGATCCAGCTTAACAGCCGCCTTCTCGAAGGATCCGCCGTCAAAATAAGGCTGTACACGGGCGTGACTTGGATTGTCACGGGCGTGACATTGGGCAGGAGACATCAGCAGCATGGGCGCGACTTTGGGGCGTGATGCGCTGGATCACGGGTCGGGTTTCGTCGAACGCCTGGACAGAGAGAGTTCGTCGAATGCCTGGATGGAGAGAGTTTGTTGAACGCCTGGAGGGAGTGAGTTCGTCGAACGCCTGGACGCGGAGACGGATTCGTCGAACGCCGAACAGAAAGAGTTCGTCGTTCGTAAAACGTCTGGATGCAAAGAGGGATTCGTCGAACGTCAAAAAGAAAATATTTCGTCTTTCGTCGAACATCTGGACGTGGAGAGGGATTCGTCGAATGCCGAACAGAAAGAGTTCGCCGTTCGTCGAACGGCTAAAAAGTTGGCATTTTATAATTACACGCCCTTGGGTCGCGGGCATGACTTATTGTCAGGGGCGTGACTCAGGTGCGTGACTTGACAAAAATCACCAAAATCTGCAAAAACAAAAATAAAGCTATGTTAGTAACAAAAATAATAAAACAAGCAATTTATTTATTAATTTACATAAAAAATTTACAATATTAATTAAAACTATACTAATAACTATACTAAAAATATATATATTTTACTACTCATCACACACCCACGAGGTGAATTCTCCATAGTCCCCGCAAGACCCTAGTCGCCAACCACGCAACAAATTCCTTATTGACGATAAAAGAGTTACAAATAATAAAAATTAAAGCATCAAAGAAACTGCCTCAAAAATTGAACTTGAAGATGAAGTCGGCTTGATTTATCTTTCTTCAAGTCCTTAGCGTTCACGAACGTTGACGGAGTTCTTTTGGCTTGCAAAGAGGAGGCTCTCACGAATACAGGAGTTGTGGATTCGATATCTCGTCATGTCAGCAAATCAAAATGGAGGCGGACTGCTCTTTAAATAGACTCGAATCTTAGCGCCAGCGTTAGATCACCGGGCGGTAGCCTCTTTAGGCAACAAGCTGGCACGCGGATCGAGTCATTTTTGGCAACATTCTGGATCCTAATTTGGTATCCCCTCCTTCTGCGCCACGTTAGCAATATATCATTCCCAGTCGTCAGTTCTCCTTCCTTTTCTACTCCTGAATCAGCTACGTGATCACGGGACTTCCATAAGTTACCGCCAGACATTTGCCTTAACGCGTCGCGGTAAGAGTTGCTATATTTAGATTCGACGTCATTTTCTTATTCGACAAATGCTTCCAACTCGATGATATTTCTAAATCTGCAGAAGCTATCACTAGTGGTAGCGTTGGCACGCCGTGCTAGCAGTAGATTACTGAACTGATCGCAAATCGTCGTCATTCCATTTTGAACTTATAGAGGTTTGAAAGTTGAAGTTTCTGCACACAATAAATACATGACAAGTATGATCAAATACAATGAGATTTGTTTTTCTCAAACCAAGAGATGTGGAAAGCATGTTCCAACAACCCCCCCCCCCCCCCCCCTTTGATAATAACAAATCCTCTTAGAAAGAAATCATTCAAATATAATACTTGTGTTTATAGTAAAGGATTGGCGTGATAATACGAATATACTCCCCCTATATAGATGCTCCGCTTATATGAGTGCCCCCCCTACATCAAAGCATCCAATGTATTTTGCTCCCCTTAAGTGTGAATTTATTTCAAAGTTATTCTCCCCCTTTTGGTATTATCAAAAGAGGGTGGAGAGAAGAGTAAGAGCAAGACAGGGATTTATGACTTAGTGATACAACATGGTGAGTGAGTAAAGGATGGAGTTTGAATTACTTAGTTATTCTCCCCTTTTGTAGGAAGTGTGAAGTAAAAATGAAGTATTATTAGATAAGTAACCAATACCACTTGTTGGGTAAGAAAATATTCATGATCGAGCGTATACATAGTAAGGATAGTGGAAAGCATGATTCAAGATAAATAAACATCTTTATAGAAGTGTGAAACATAGTAAATGAGGAAGAGTTTTGTTTTAGTAGAAAGTAAATTTTTAGCAATTTAAGTCCAAGAGCACAATATCTTTTGTTAATATAATAACACTTGTTTAGAAAGTAAGCAAGAGTGAGTTTTCAAAGGCGCAGCGGAGGATAAAATCAAATATAATAAGAATTCTTAAAATAAACATCCTTCTTGACATTTGTAATCATAAAAAGAAATAAGAGTGGTAATTTTTGAAAGAAGATGTTAGTGATTTTGAAATACAAGATATGCTTTGGTAACCAAAAATAATTCAAGCATGATTTTATTTTATCATGATAAGATCGGAAACTACAATGTTCTATATTCGCAATTCAAGTATACATATACATTGTAGAGATCATGCAAAGTTATCTAGTGCATTTACTAAAAAATTTAGAAAAGACATGTAAATATGTTTTAAGGCACAATACTCATGAGTAGAATGTTTATAAGAGATAATGATGTGTACAAGTTTTGTTGTTGATAAGAGTATACAAATGATTTAATCAAAACGCATGACATGTATGATGGAATAAACACAACATTATTGAAATTCATTTTTAGAATTACTTCCACTCATATAGCTATGTTTTATTTCAGTGCACATAAAAGTAGTACAACTCCCAAGGTGCTCTACACACACAATGCTCATTAAGACTTATCAGGGTGCAAAGTAGTGCTTGTGGGATCATATATATTTTATCTTTTCTTTGTGATCCGATGTACAAGAAGAAGTAGTGTATAAAATAAGTTTGCACACAACACTTTACAATTCTCTCCAATGTGCTTAAACTCACAATGCTCATTAAGACTAATCAGGAGGGTGAGTAGTGCTTGGTGGAGTTATCTTTGTCATGTATTCATTTGAATTTTGGTTTGGGACAAAGTTCTCCGAATTCACTTATTTTTTGCAAACAGAGAGTTTTTGGATTAAAACACTCTTCTTCAACAACGTGTGCATGAAAAAAGATTTTTATGCGATGTAGGTAAACTAATCACACATTTAATAATGTTAAGTTGTTACACTACACAATCATGCAAGAGTAAGGTTAAAATCATATGTAGATTATCAAAGAGGTGAGTGAGTAAATCATTATCAAATATAAAACATTACTCATACTTAGAATCATGTTAGGCAATTCTACACATGATTCCTATAATCAATTTCAATGCACATTACAAGATAATGTTGAAGGCATGACACAAAACAATGTTTTAAGATACTTGAAATTAGAATTTAACATTATTTTTTAATCTTGAAAAGATAAACCTAATAATCCTTGAAACATTTCAATGAATAGTAATCAGTATTTAGAATTTTTTAATTTTAATAAAAAAATACAAAATAGTAAACACTCATAAAGAAACAATAAAAAAGCATATTTTCGTTCTTTGATAATTTTGTAGTTTTTTATTTTGATTAATTTTTAAATAGTCAAATTAGAAGATTTAAGACAAACTTGTTTTTGATTAGTTTTACACATTTTCTTTTTTGTTTTAATTATTTAAAGAGTAACAGGAATTAAACAGAAATGCATATCCTGAAAAATAGTTAATAAACACAGTATTTTATACTACCGCCAGCGGTAACAACCTAATGTCGCGCGATATTAACAGAAGTAGTATTTCTCAGAAAAAATGTGTGTTTTTGAAATTTTCCGCCTGATTGTGTTTGTTTAGTGTAAGGATTATGTAGTGGAGCCAAGAAATCAGACTAGCATACACACAACATGCAGGTTTATTGTTTTTAAGTTAAGATGTCCAAAACCCCTAATTTTAGTCTAAGTAGAGTAAATCGTGCATCAGGTAGAGTCTTGGTAAAATGTCCACAAGTTGATATCCAGTTCCTATAAAGTTTTTAAGAACATGTTCCTATTTTATGTGATCCCTAATGAAATGATGTCTTACATCTATATGTTTGGATCTTGAGTGATGCACGGGGTTGTTTGTTAGGTCAATAACACTCTTGTTGTTACATTTTAATTCAATATTGTTTAGATGAACTCGAAAGTCTTCTAAGGTTTGAGTCATCCATAATGCTTGTGCACAAAAACTTCCTAGTGCATTATATTCGGCCTCAGTGGTGCAGAGAGAAACCGAATTTAATTTTCTACTTGACCATGCAAATAGTGAAGGGCATAAGAAATGACATGTGTCACTAGTGCTTTTCCTATCTAATGAACATCCCGCATAATCAGAATCAGAAAAGCCATGTAAAATAAAAGAATCACTGTTTGGATACCATACACCTAATCTAGGTGTTCCGATTAAATATCTAAAAATTTGTTTCACCTCTTTTAAATGTGATTCTTTTGGACTAGCTTGAAATCTAGCGCATAAACATATGGCAAAAGTAATGTCGGGTCTAGAAGCAATTAAGTACAATAAACATCCAATCATTCCTATATACAAGGTTTGATCAATTGATATTCCCGCTTCACCCTTTCCTAATTTTAGTGATGCGCTCATTTATGTACTAGCTAGTTTTAAGTTTTCAAATCCAAAACGTTTTAGTATATCATGTACATGGTTTGACAAATAAAGATTCCATCATTTCTTTGTGTGATTTGAAAACCTAAGAAATATGTGAGTTCTTCAACTAAGCTCATCTCAAATTCGTTTTGCATTACTTGTGTTACATCATTACACGACTCTTCATTAGTGGCACCAAATATATTGTCATCAACATAAATTTGTAAAATGAATAAATCATTATTTATAAGCTTAATGAAGAGTATGTTATCGGCGCTACCCATTTTATAATCGTTCTTTAATAAAAAAGATGTTAAGTGTTCATACCAAGCACGAAGCACTTCCTTTAAACCATAAAGCACCTTTTCTAACAATGATTAGGAAATTTTTCATCTACAAAACCAGGGGGTTGTTCAACATAGGCATTTTCTTTAATTATCTCATTTAAGAAGGCACTTTTTACATCCATTTGAAATAATTTAAACTTCTTATAACTCACAAAGCATCAAAGATTCTAATAGATTTTAGGCGAGCAACGGTGCAAACGTTTCATCAAAATCTACCCCCTTGATTTGTGAGTATCCTTATGTTACAAGTCTAGCCTTATTTCTAGTGATTCTAGAATCACCATCTAATTTATTTTTAAATATCCATTTTACACCAATAACCAGTTGATTAGATGGTCTTTCTACTAAATTCCAAACCCTATTTCGTTTAAATTGATTTAATTCTTCATTCATAGCAATAACCCAAACCTCATCATTTAAAGCGATAGACACGTTTTTGGGTTCAATTTCAGAAACAAAGCATAAATTTGAAAAGGAGTCATGAATGCAAGAACGTGGTGTTAGAACATAGTCTTCCGCATCTCCTAGGTTTGAGAATAACAAATCCTATGTGTATTTGATCTTGGGTGCTTAAGTGTGCAAGAAACAAAGTCCATATGACTCTTGGATAACATAAGAAGGTTGCCCCCAAGTTTGAACCCAGAATTCCAACATGTCCACTAACGCCGGTGGTAACAACCTAGCGTCGGCGCTAGCTCTAATTAGGCAAGTTCAGGAGATAAGTATAGATGGTGATAGTGCCAGGCGGTAGTGGATAGTGCAAGCGGTAGCGGATAGCGGTGGCGGTAGCGTGAGATTTTGGAAAGGTTTCCTTGGAAAGAATATATGCACTCGGAGAATGTTTCCTAATTCGGGATAGCGTCGGCGAAAGTGCTAGCGTAGGCGCTAGTGCAATGGCTATAAAAAATATCCCTCTTCTCTCATTTTAAACACATCCTTGAGAGAGTCCTTGTGCCAAAGTTCTAGAGCCTTATACTGCCGGGAGTTGATCTCCCACCCAAAGTTCCGTGAGTTTTTGAAGGAGGATTTCTACACGCCGCATCCGACCGATGATCGCTTCAACCATGCTTATTATTCATCGGTCTTTCGTCTCCAACTTCAAAAGTTCTTCAAGAGGTAGTTTTTAATATTGTTGTTATTTTCATTCTTGTAATCGCTTAGAAAATTCACCTCGTGTTGGAGACAAATTCTGGGTAGGACTTAGGGAGGAATTCGCCTTGTGTTGGCGACTAGGTCTAGGGTGTAGATCTATGGGGTGCTCGAGGTCGTATCCGAGGGAGGATTGGCTAGAGTGGCTTGAGGCCGTATCTGGGGAAGGATATGCTAAAGCCACTGGTTCGTGGGGATACGAGTCGAGATAGAAAACAAAAAAGTTATTTTATTATCCATCTTCGATTTCTAGCGTTATAAGAAATCCAGTTTTGTAATCCATCATTTCATATTAATAAAATCATGTCTCTATTTGATTTCAATTGTTTTTCTTGATTTCTATCTATTTTAATCTCTTAGTATTTCAAGTATATCAAAATATACTACAATTTTTAAAACCCTTATTCATCCCCCTCTAAGGGCGCCTATAGATCCAACAAGTGGTATCAAAGCTAGGTTTTATTCCAAAACGGTCTAACAACTAGGAATAATGGCATCTCATGATCTCGATTTTCCCGAGGAGCAAGGTGTTAGTTGACCACCTCTTTTTACTGGGTCAGATTTTAACTACTGGAAATCTAGGATGATGTGCTTTCTTATGACCATGGATATAGAAGTATGCAACATGGTGGAAGTTCGGTACTCTCCTCCTACAATTGTAGTAGGAGAGGCTACGTTAGAAAAACCTAAGGATAAATGGGATGATATCGATAAACTTAAATGCAAAACTAATGCAAAGGCAATGAACGATTTATATTGTTCTTTAAATCGAACTAAATTTAATCGAATTTCTGCATGTGTAACTGCTTATGATATTTGGAACAAATTAGAAGTTACTAATGAAGGTGCATCACAGGTGAAAGATGCAAAGCTATTCCAACTGTAATCGGAATATAAAAACTTTAGGATGGATGATGAATAAGACATCAACTCGATGTACACACACTTCACCCAGATCGTCAATGATTCGAAAGCTCTTGGAAAGATCTACTCCGACTGCGACTTGGTCAGAAAAATGCTTCCTCTCTACCTCCAAGGTTCAATACAAATGTGACAGCCATCTCAGAGTCACACAACCTAAGAATGCTCCAGATCGAGAATCTCATTGGGAATCTCAAAACCCTGAGGTAGAACTCTAGCTTCAACACGAAGAATACAACAAGGAGCCAAAGAAAATGGCGTTGTCACTAAAATCAAAGAAGGAGAGATATGAAGATGATGATGAAGATGAAGAAGGTCTCCTGGTTAAGAACTTCAAAAAATTCATTAGATATCTGAAAAGAAGGAACACCTTCCGGAAATTCTTCCAGAAGAATGCTCGATGTAAAGGGTCGTCCTCTTCATCAAAGAAAGAAAAGGAAAGTGAAGACGAAGAAGAAAGACCGCCACCGGAGTGCTTTCACTGCAGGAAGACTGGGCACATTCGGAGCCAGTTCCTGAAGTATCTAAAGGAGCAAAAAGAAAATGATACAAAGGGAAGGAGAAAAAGAAGGTGCTGAAAGCTGCAACATGGGATGATTCTTCCTCTGAAGAATCAGGCAGATCTGAGTCAAGCAGCGAGGAGGAAGCAAACTTATGCTTGATGTTAAAAGGAAATGATGTGGACACCAGTGTTCTTAGCGACTCTGAGGTAACTCCTCCCACCTTCGAAGAACTTTATGATGAATTTGTTAAAACCTGTGAAGCCTATGATAAAAGTATAGAAGATAAAACTATTTTAAATCGTGAAAAAGAATCTCTCATCAAAGAAAATCATAAGATTACTAAAAATTTAATTTCTTTGAAAAAGTGAAAGGCTTCATGGCAAGAGTGTGGGCACTCCTTATGTAAGGCAAAAGATCTTGAAGTTTCTCTTTCTAAGGCCCTCGCACAAATCAAAACTTTTACAAGCGAAAAAGGGGACTTAGAGAGAAAAATAAAAACCTCTCTCTTACTAATTGAAAATAAAAAAAAAGGGTTTTGAAAATAAATGAGTCATGATTGTAAAAGAAAATTCATCTCTTAAAAAACAAACTCATGACCTCAATATGGTCATCAAAAAATTTGGAATTGGTCAAAAATCTTTAGACATGATTTTGGGGAACTAATGTTATGGTTCTGGAAAATTTGGGCTTGGATATCAAAGTGACAGCTACCGCCTAGTGCTAGCCACTAACGCCGGCGGTAGCCCATCATATAAAAAATCCTCTATTTTTTCTAAAAATCAAACCTCATCCTGTATAAGCAATGTAGAATTTTAGAAAAGGGTCTCAACCCCCTTAATTTCGTGTGCAAACTGTCATTGGTTTGGACACACGTCTAGCTCTTGCAGGAAAATAAAATAGGGATCTTTAAAGCAAATTTGGGTACCTAAGGCCTCCACATATTCTATGGGTGGTACCTCTTGGGTATCTGGATCTTTAATCTCATCCTCTTTCTAGATTTGTAGGAAGGTTAAGGAAACGCAGGTTGTGCGGTACTTGGATTTTTGCTCCTCTAAGCACATGACAGGCAACAAAGCAAAATTCCTTAGCGTAGAAAAGAAGAAGGGAGGGATCGTAACCTTTGGTGATAACGGTAAAGGAAGGATCATGGGAGTCGATACAGTGGGTAAAGAATCCTTTAATATCTCTAATTTTCTTTATGTAAATGGATTAAAACATAACTTAATATCTATTAGTCAACTGTATGATAAAAGATTAGATGTTTTATTTGAGTCATCCACAAATCTTTGCAAAATATTTAATCCTAACACAAAAGATGTTTTGCTAACTGCACCTAGATCTCACAACGTATATGTAGTTTCTTTTCATGATCATTCCAAATCTTCTATAAAATGTTTTATAACTAAAAATGACGAGTTAGAACAATGGCATAGACGTTTAGGTCATGCGAGTACAAAGCTCATTTTAAAACTAGCAAAAAAGGAATTGATTAGAGGATTGCCTATATTAAATGGAAATTTATCTTCACTATGTCCTCCATGTAAAAAAGAAAAATTTAATAAATCATCTTTTAAAAGCAAAAATGAAATTTCTACAACAAGACCTCTGCAATTAATTCATATGGATCTTTTTGGCCCCGTTTGCACCGCAAGTCTGGGTGGTAGAATATATTCTTTTGTTCTAATAGATGATTTCTCTAGATATTGTTGGACCTTATTTCTCTCTTCCAAATCTTATGCGCTTTGCGAATTTTCAAAACTATGTACTCGTATTCAAAATGAACTAGATTTAAAAATAAAATGCTTTCGCTCAGATCATGGAGGAGAATTCGAAAATGAAAAATTTAAATCTTTTTGCGAAATGTTAGGTATTAAGAATGAGTTATCCGCTCCACGAACACCCCAACAAAACGGTGTTGTAGAATGAAAGAGTGGGACAATTCGAGAACTAGCACGTACTATGTTATCTGAATATAAATTACCTAAGACTTTTTGTGCTGAAGCCATAAGCACATCATGTTATGTAATGAATAGAGTCATGCTTCGTCCATCTTTAAATCTCCCACCGTATGAACTATACTATCAAAAGAAACCAAACGTATCATATTTTAAAGTATTTGGATGTAAATGTTTTATTCTCAATAGAAAAGATGCCTTAGGAAAGATTGATGAAAAATGTGATGAAGGAATATTTTTGGATACTCTTAAACTAGTAAAGCCTATAGAATATTTAACAAAAGAACGAGTAAGGTTGAATAGTCTATTAATGTAAAATTTGATGAATTTATTCCTTGTGTAGGAAAACTTCCTACAGGTGCAAATGATGAACCTTTGTCATCTTTGGAGAACGACAAAGAGGAAACTTGCAAAGAGGAGGAGGAGGAAGCCAAGGAAGATGAATATGTGCCTCCAAGCATCTTAAACTTCTCAAAGGATCATCCAAATGAGCTATTTAATGGTGAACCATTATTGGGGTAAGAACTCAATCTTCTCTTCATGAAACATTTTTGAATATTTGTTTTGTCTCTGAAATTGAACCTAAAACATTTCAACCGCTTTAAATGACGATTTTGGTTTTTGGCTATGAATGAAGAGTTAGATCAATTTGAAAGAAATAAATTTATGAATCTAGTAGAACATCCATCTAATCATCTCGTTGTAGGCATAAAATGGATTTTTAAAAATAAATTAGATGGTGAATCTCGAATTACAAGAAATAAAGCTCGCTTAATCACTCAATGTTTTTCTCTAATTGAGGGGATAGATTTTGAAGAAGCTTTTGTACCCGTTGCTCGCTTAGAATCTATACGAATATTTTTGGCATTTGCGAGTTTTAAAAGAATAAAATTATTTCAAACGTATGTTAAAAGTGCTTTTCTAAATGGGTTTATAAAAGAGGAAGTTTATGTAGATCAACCCCCCCCCCCCTGGGTTTTATAAATGAAAAATTTCCAAATCATGTTTATAAATTAGAAATAGCGCTTTATGGTGTAAAACAAGCGCCCCGTGCATGGTATAAAAGACTTACATCATTTTTATTAAAGCACGGTTATGTCATGGGAACCGACAACACACTCTTCATTAAGCACAACAATAACGATTTAATTATTTTACAAATATATGTTGATGATATAATTTTTGGAGACACTAATGAAGAGTTGTGTGATGAAGTAGTCTTAGTATTGAAAAATGAATTTGAAATGAGCCTTGTAGAAGAACTTTCTTATTTTCTAGGTTTTCAAATTTCACAACGAAATGATGGTATTTTTATTTGCCAAACTAAATATGTTCATGAGATGCTTAAACGATTTGGATTTGAAAATCTTAAACAAGCTTCAACACCTATGAGTGCTTCTTTAAAACTAGGAAAAGATGAATCTGGAATTTCTATCGATCAAACTTTATATAGAGGTATGATAGGATCTCTTCTTTAATTAAGTGCATCTAGACCAGATATAATGTTTGTCGTATGTTTATGTGCTCGCTTTCAAGCCAATCCAAAAGAATCTCAATTCAAAGCAGTAAAACATATTTTTAGATATCTATTAGGGTCATCTAAATTAGGATTATGGTACCCACACAATGATTCATTTACACTACACGGCTATTCCGATTCGGATTACGCCGGATGTTCACTAGATCGAAAAAGCACTAGCGGCACTTGTCACTCTTTAGGACACTCATTAGTTAAATGGTCTAGTAGGAAACAATCTTCGGTTGCACTCTCCACCATGGAGGCCGAATACATCACTCTTGGGAGTTATTGTGCACAAGCTTTATGGATGAGCCAAACTTTAGAGGATTTTGGTTTTCATCTCAAAAACAATGATCTCAAATGTGACAACAAAAGTGTCATAGATCTTATAAATAATCCAGTACACCACTCTAGATCCAAAAACATAGATGTTCGTCATCACTTCATTAGGGATCATATTAAGAAAGAGAATGTAAGAGTAAGTTTCATTGGTACGGACTCCCAACTTGCTGACATATTCACTAAACCTCTTCCCGATGCAAGATTTTGATTACTACAACTAGAATTAGGTGTCCTAGATCTTTCAGGTTAAGTCACAAACGCAATCATTTTATGCAATTTTGACCTATCTAAACATCTTCAAATCTTCTAAAATTTCTGCATGAAACTAATCTTTGGACACTTAATCAATATCAAAAATTTGATTTTTCAAAATCCTAATATTTAGTGTACGTTTTGGCGCGCTAGCGCACCTCTCTGATTTTTTATAATTCTAAATTTTTGAAAAATCCCTAAAAATATGCTCTTTTATTTGTACTAATCTGTGAGCAGCCACTTTGTGCATTTATTGTCAAAGGTTCGGTCTTTCTCCTCTGAGAGAAGCCACTTTGTGCATAGGGCCAAAGGTTAGGTCTGTTTCCAATCTTCCCCCACCCATACCCCCAATGATTGGGGACTATATGGGTTCTGTTGTTGTTGTTGTTGTTGTATTTGTACTACTAATTATTGCATTTCCACCTTTAATTGATTTTTGAAAAATTAAAATACAAAATTGTAAAAGCCAAAATTATAAAAAATATTTGTTTTCTCTTCTTTCCTTGTTTATTTGTTTGATTTCTATTTCAATATTCAAAAATCAAATACAAAAATATAAAACAAAAAGATTATCAAAAAATATTTTTTGAACTTAACTTTTCTATTTACATGTATCTTGTGAAAGGGAGATTTGGGATGTCACCCCATCACATCTCCTAGTACCGGTGCGAACCCCTCACAGGGTAGACCTCGGGATGTCCAAGATCAATTATAAGACTTCAAATTTTAAACAAAATTATTTTTCAAAATATAAAAAAAATGTATGGACTTTATTGTGAATATCAAGGATGGTTTAATCTATCATTTAGACATTCGACAATGTTGCAATTCATCCTTTTCAAACTACTTTGAACATTGTTTTCATCATGCTTTGATATATCTAATCAAATCTGCATGAATTGTATTGTAAAAGTTGTGTAGAACCAAGCTTAGCATGCCTCTAAGTATGAGTAAATGTTTTATGGTTGATAATGATACTTATTCACTCACTTATTTTGACAAAGTCTACAAGTGCTTTTAATCTAAGAATGTTTGCTTGTGTATTGTAATTGTACAATAAATTAAATTTGCACAAGTATCTTACCTACACTACTTTTATTTGCGCTCTTATCATTAAGAAAAGTGGATGTGCTTTCAAAATTTCATTGGTTTCCAAAACAAGTGTATTCAGAGAACTTTGTACAAAACAAAAAAAATCATAAAATTAATTAACAAAGATAATTCCACCAAGCAATACTTGAACCTCTTGATATGTCTAAATGAGTATTGTGAGGTTGAGCACCTTGGAAAGAATAGTAAAGTGTCTTGTGCGAACCTTTCAATTTTTTTTACACCACTTGTTCTTAAGTACACTGGATCACAAAAAAAAATCAATATTGAAAAATAAAGTGTGTGATCCCCCAAGCACTACTTTGCACCCGGATAAGTCTTAATGAGCATTGTGTGTGCAGAACCTTGGTAGTTGTACATTTTTTCTATGTGCATTGAAGTGGGTGGAAGTAAAATTATTTGTGTTTTATTGTGCATTTTACTCTACATATGCCTTGTATTTTTTTATTAACTCATTTGTTTACTCTATTCAAAATACACTTATGTGCACATCATTATCTTCCATAACACTTCTTCTCATGAGTATTGGATCCTAATGCTAATTCTATACTCTCTTTATATATAAATGCACTAGATAATCTAGCATGCTCTCTACAATGTTTGGTATGTCTTGAATTTGTGAATTGAAATAACATTGTAGTAGTTTCTTTTTGATATCCTTCTTTCATGCTTGGTTACTTTATTGTCAAACTTAAAGATTTTAAATGAATAATAATTTACAAAAACACCTTGCTTTTTTGAACTTAAACTCATATTTTCTTTATGAATCATCATGATTACAAAAAGATATTTCTTGTATTTCTATAAGTCTTCCGCATCATTACCATATATTTTTACCTTGCGCTTTCATTCTTATTTAAAGTCTTTTCTTTTATGTGTATCATCACTTGAATCTTAAAATTCTTTTCATTCAACAATTAGTAGACTTGCTTGGTAAAATCTATATTGGTTATTCTAACACGCATATCACCTTTATGCTAAAAACTCTGATTTATCTCTATGAAAATTTTTATGCTTAAAACTCCTTATCATTTCATTTCCTCTAAAAAGTTCGATCATGCCTTATCTTTTTTATCAAAAATCCTCTTTTTATGTCTCTTGCTTCCTTACCAACTTTTGCTAATAACAAAAGGGGGAGAACTAACATGATAAATAAAAACCGCTATCAAATGGGGAAGAACTAAAGATGATTAATTCTTAAGTTGATAGCTTACATATAAGGGGAGCATTCACATAGGGGGAGCATATATCTTGGGGGAGCAATTCTAAATACCAAAAATTACAATTATCCTAAGTCATCACTCTCACACTCACACAAGTAGGTTCCATCATGCCTTATGTATTAATACTTTGATTTATCATTAATGGATTTGTTATTATCAAAAGGGGGAGTTTGTTCGAACATGGTCTTCTACATCTCCTATATTTGAGAATAATAAATCCTATGTGTATTTGATCTTGTGTGTTTAAGTGTGAAGCAAACAAAGTCCATATGGCTCAAGGATAACAAAAGAAGGTTGCCTCCAAGTTTGAAGCCAGAATTCCAACATGTCCACTAGCGCCGGCGGTAACACCTAGCGTGGGCACTAGCTCTGATTAGTCAAATTCAGGCGGCAAGTATAGAAGGCGATAGCGCCAGGCGGTAGTGGATAACTCTGGCGGTAGCGCGGAATTTTAGAAAGGTTTCCTTGGAATGAAGATACGCATGCGGAGAATGTTTCCTAATCAAGGATAACGCTGGCGGTAGTGCTAGCACAGGCGCTAGCACCAAGGGTATAAAAAGGACCCCTCTTCTCTCATTTTAAACACATCCTTGAGAGAGTCCTTGTGCCAAAGTTCTAGAGCCTTATACTGCCGAGAGTTGATCTCCCACCCAATGTTCCAAGAGTTTTTGAAGGGGATTTCTACACCGCATCCGACCGACGTTCGCTTCAACCACGCTTATTCTACAGCGGTCTTTCGTCTCCAACTTCATAAGTTCTTCAAGAGGGAGTTTTTAATATTGTTGTTATTTTCATTCTTGTAATCGCTTAGAAAATTTGCCTAGTGTTGGAGACTAGGTCTGGGTAGGACTTAGGGAGGAATTCTCCTTGTGTTGGAGACTAGGTCTAGGGTGTAGATCTAGGGGCAATCGAGGCCGTATCAGAGTGAGGATTGGCTAGAACGGCTTGAGGCCATATATGGGGAAGGATAGGCTAAAGCCATCGGTTCATGGGGATACGAGTCAGGATAGAAAATGAAAATGTCATTTTATTATTTGCCTTCAATTTCTAGCGTTATAAGAAATCCAGTTTTGTAATCCTTCATTTCATATTAATAAAATCATGTCTCTATTTGAATTCAATTGTTTTACTTGATTTCTATCTATTTTAATCTCTTAGTATATCAAGTACATCACAATATATTAAGGGTTTTAAAACCCTTATTCACCCCCCCCCCCCCCTTAAGGGCGCCTACAGATCCAACACATGTCGTTGCCCCTCCTGACGGTTCTGTAATGATAAGCTCCCTTGGATGATCTTTTGTAAATCTGAGCATGCTTGGAGATATGAAATTTTCTTGCACCTCCTCTATTTCTTTATCAACTCCAAGTGGATCATTTTCCTCAACCTCCAAGGGTGAAAGAAGTTCCTCTTCATTTCCTGCAATAGTAGAATCTACACACGGAACAAGTTCATCAAATCTAACATGAATACACTCTTCCACCTTTTTAGACTTATTATTATATATCTTATATGCTTTACTAGTAGATGAGTATCCAAGAAAAATTCCTTCATCACATTTTCATCAAATTTTGCTAAAGCATATTTGTTGTTTAAGATAAAACATTTGCACCCAAAAACATAAATGTAAGATACATTAGGTTTCTTTTGATAATATAGTTCACATGGTGTTAATTTCAGAATTGGGTGAATCATGACTCGATTTATTACATAACAAGAAGTATTTACCGCTTTGGCCCCAAAAAATCTAGGCAATCCATACACGAATAACATTGTTCGTGCAAGTTCTTTAAGGCTTCTATTTCCTCTCCACCACAACATTTTGTTGGGGGGTGCGTGGAGCGGAAAATTCGTGTTTGATGCCTAGATTATTACAAAAAGTAGTGAAGTTTTCATTGTCAAATTCCCCTCCATGATCCGAGCAAATGCATTTTATTTTTAAATCTAACTCATTTTAAATGTGATTACATAATTTTGTAAATTCAGAAAATGCATCGGATTTGGAGGTAAGAAATAATGTCCATTTAAATTTAGAATAATCATCAATCAACACAATAGTATACTTTCTACCTCCTAGACTACATGTGCTAATTGGTCTAAATAGGTCCATGTGAATTAGTTAAAGAGGTCTAGTGGTAGACATTTCATTTTTATTTTTGAATGATGTTTTAGAAAATTTTCCTTTTTGGCATGGGGGGCATAATGAGGATAAGTTTCCATTAAGCATTGGTTAAAGTCTTATTTTTTATTTTTTGTCAGTTTTAAAATCAACTTGATGCTAGAGTGACCAAGACACCTATGCCATAATTCAAGTTCTTCATTTTTTGAGATTAGACATTTTAATGATGCATGTGAAAGATCATGAAAGGCAATCAAATAGACATTGTGAGTTCTTGATGCAGTGACTATAATATCATTCATTTTAGGATCTATAATTTTACATAAGTTTGTGGAAGACTCAAATAAAACATTGAGACCTTTATCACACAGTTGACTAATAGAGATTAAGTTATGTTTTAAGCCTTCAACATATAAGATATTTGTAATAGAGAAAGAGTCGTTACCCACTGTACCGAGGCCTAAGAGTCTCTCCTTTCCATTATCACCAAAAGTCACCATTCCACTTTTCTTCTTTTTGAGGCCAAGGAACTTTGATTTATTTCCCATCATGTGCTAGGAGCATCCCGAGTCCAAGTACCACATGTCCTTTTTATCCTTATCCTTCCAACATACCTAAAAAGAAGATGAGAGTAAAGATCCGGATACACAAGAGGTTCCTCCCATAGAGTAGGTGGAAACATTAGGCACCCAGATATACTTGAATGTATATCATCCCTTAATCCTACAAGAGTCCATGGTCTGTCCAAAGTGATAGAACTTAGCACAAGACACAAAAGGGGTTGATACCTTTTTCAAATTTTTCTGTGGACTCTTGTTGGAAGATGGGGAACCAGAAGAAAATAGTATGGGTTTTTAATTAAACGACTTATTTACCATGTCACTACCGCCAGCGCTAAGAGGTACCGCCGGGCGGTAGCTTCCAAATCCATACCCAAGCCCATATTTTGCACTTCCATGCCTTTGGTTTTCCATAATCAAATCAAGAGTCTTTTGGCCAACCCCAAATTTTCTATGGCTATGTTTAAATCATGGATCTGGGCTTTTAAGAGGGTGTTTTCATTTATTAGCTTTCTGCACCTATTTGCAAAATATTTCTTTCCATCTTCAATTTGAGAAAGCGAGGTTTTTAAACTTCTTTCTAAGTTTCCCTTTTATTTTGTAAGAGATTCATTATTTGAGAGAGCCTTAGAAAGATCGTTTTCTAATTCTTTTACCCTGGCCAAGTAATGATCATTTTCTTGGCAAGACGCTATCTCTTTTCCCAATGCTTTCACTCCCTTATATAACTTTTGAATTTGTTTTAACAGAATTTTATTTTCAGTTTTTAGAAGATCAAGATCTTTTAAAATCTTATTAAAATATTTGCATATTTTCATATATTCAATATAAAGATCATCGTAAGTAGTAGGAAGTACCTAAATGTCGCTTTGGACACTGTAATCATCATCCAATGATTCATGGATTCTACCCATGAGGCACAAATTTGCCTCATCACCGTTGCTTGAAGTAGACCCTCTTGAGCTTTCAGATGAGGAGTAATCCCATGTTGCATCCTTCAGAACCTTCTTCTTATCTTTACCGTTGTGCCGCTTTTCTTTTTGTTCTTATAGGTATTTTGGGCACTGGCTTAATATATGCCCGGTCTTCCTGCAGTTGAAGCACTCGGGTGGAGGCCGCTCATCGTCGTCGCTTGATTTCTCCTTTTTCTCTGTTTTGGATGATGAGCCTTTTTGGAAAAACTTACAGAAAGCGTTCCTTCTTTCCGGTTTCTTCATGAACTTTGTGGAATTTTTCACAAAATGACTCTCCTCATCCTCCTCCTCGTTGTCATCCTCCTTCCTTGACTTTAGTGCCAAGGCTTTCTTCTTTGGCTCTTTCTTGTATTTTTCTTCTTGGGTTTTAAGATTCCCAATGAGGCTCTAAATTTAGAGCCGTCTTAGATCATGTTATTTGGAAATAGCGATCACCTTTGGATTGAACTTCGGAGGGAGAGACCGAAGGATTTTCCTCACCAAGTCACCATTTGAGAAAGTTTTTCCAAGTATCTTTGAGGCATTGACGATCTTGGTGAAGCGAGTGTATATCGAGTCTACGTCCTCGTTTGTATCCATTCTGAACTTTTCAAACTCTGATTCCAGTTGGAATAGCTTTGAGTCTTTAACCTGCGAAGTACCCTCATGGGTTATTTCCAATAGATTCCAAATATCATAGGCGGTTTCGCAAGCACTAACTCGATTAAATTTAGTTCTATCTAAAGCACAAAATAAGGCGTTCACTGCTTTAATATTATTTTTGCATTTATTTTTATCTCCATCATCACACCTATCTCTAGGTTTTTCCATGGTTACTTCTCCAACAACATATGTAGGAGTAGTATATGGTTGTTCAACACATGCCCAGACATCTAGATCTAAATTAATTAGAAAACAGCGCATCTGCGTTCTCCAGTAGTTATAGTAAGTTCCTGTGAAAAGTGGAGGTCTAGATATTCCTTTCCCCTCAAGAAAAGGGAGTTCATAGAGCGCCATTATTCCCGGTTGTTAGACTGTTTTGGAATAGCCTGCCTCTGATACCACTTGTTTGATCTATAGGCGCCCTTAGAGGGGGCGTGAATATGGGTTTCAAAACTTATAAACTTAATTTAGTTTATTCAAATATGTTGACTGTATTTATGAAAATATTTCAGTTAAGACACTACTGTAGGCTTTTTAGGAAAATAGGTTGTACTAGGCACGAGAGATGTGAACTCTGTTACTACTGCCAGCGGTAGCATTACCGCTCGTCATTAGTGATATAAAATGTCTTTTCATTTAGATTTCAATGATTAAAGACAGCAGGACAATATTAGAGAAAAATAGATAGTATTATTGCTTTAGAAATGATTGCAAAATCTTATCCCAATAACGCTTGGGATTGAGGCGAAAGTGTAAAAACCCATTTTAGTTATCTGTACCGACCCTTCTCCCAAGGACTGGTTGGCTCTATCCAATCTCTCCCCAGATGAGGTCTCAAGCTGCCCCCTAGATCTAACCCTAGACCTAGTCGCCATAACCACGAGGCGAATTCTCCCCAATCCTCGCAAGGCCCTAGTCGCCAACCACGCAGCGAATTCTCTATTGACGATAAAAGAGTTACAAATAATAAAAACTAAAACATCAAAGAAACTTCCTCAAAGGATGAACATGAAGATGAAGTCAGCGTGATTGATCTTTCTTCAAGTCCTTAGCGTTCATGAACGTTGATGGAGTTCTCTTGGCTTGCAAAGAGGAGGCTCTCATGAATATAGGAGTTGTTGCTTTGATACCTCGTCAAATCAGCAAATCAAAACGGAGGCAGACCGCTCTTTAAATAGACTCGGATCCTAGCGCCAGTGATAGTGCTACCACTGGGCGGTAGCCTCTTTAGGCAACAAACGGGAATGCGGATCGAGTCATTTTTGGCAATATTCGGGCTACAAATTTTGTATCCCCTCCTACAGCGCCGCGGTAATGCTAACGCGTCGTGTTAACGATATATCTTTCCCAGACATCATATCTCCTTCCTATTTTGCTCCTCAATCAGCATCGTGATCACGGGACTTCCATAAGTTATCTCCGGGCATTAGCCTTAATGCGTTGCGGTAAGAGTTGATATATTTAGTCCCGACGACATTTCCATATTCGACGAATGCTTCCAACTCGATGATATTTCTAAATATGCAGAAGCTACTGCTAGCAGTAGCGTTAGCGCGTCGCACTAGCAGCAGATTACTACACTAGTAGGAAATCTTCCTCTTTCCTTTTTGAACTTATAGAGGCTTGAAAGAAGAAGTTTCTGCACACTATAAACACATGAGAAGTATGATCAAATACGTACAGTGGGATTTGTTATTCTCAAACCAAGATATGTGTAAATCATGTTCCAACAATTTTTTGTAAACGTTAGACCTGGATCGGTCAACACTGAACAATCCCGAAGGGGGGTGACCCTCAGGATGATAATACCGAGCAAAGGCCATTTATCCATCCGCAAAATTCTCAGAGCGCCCAATAACTCTACCGATTTTTTGTGTTTTCATTAACCAAGTAATAAGCCGTGAGTTTTTTCTCATGTGCTCGAATAACAAGTGACATTTTCCATTTCACTACATGAGCAGTGAGATTTTTCTCGTGCGGGCGAACAACAAGTGACAATATTCATTTCACTACATGATCCTTTTAATAGAGTGTTCAGATAATCCAAATGGAAACTCTGGCCTCTCCGAACAGATTGCTCGGATAATCCAAAGGGAAACTCTGGCCTCTCCCAAGAGAGTGTTTGGATAATCTAAATAGGGACTTCGGCCTCTCCCAACAGAGTGTTCGGATAATACAAATGGAGACTCCAGCCTATCCCAACAAAGTGTTTGGATACTCTAAACAGGGATTCCGACCTCTCCCAATAGAGTGTTCGGATAATCCAAATGGAGACTCCGGCCACTCCCAACAAAGCGTTCGGATAATCCCAATGGAGACCCTGACCTCTACCAATAGAGCGTTCGGATAATCCAAATGGAGTCTCTGGCCTCACCCAACAAAGCCTTCAGATAATCAAAATGGACACCCCAGCCTTTCCAAACAGATTGTTCAGATATTCCTAACGGGTACTTCGGCCTCTCTCAATAGAGTTTTCAGATAATCCCAATGGATACTTTGGCCTCCCACAACATAGTGTATGGATAATCCAAAAGGAGTATCTGACATCTCCCAACAAAGTGTTCGAATAATCCAAATGATGACTCCGATCTATCCCAACAGAGTGTTCAGATAATCAAATCGGAAACTTCGGCCTCTCCCAACAGAGCATTCGGATAATCCAAATTGAGACTCCTACCTCACCTAATATAGCATTTAGATTATCCAAA
The DNA here is from genome assembly GCA_033032865.1 of Dactylorhiza incarnata. Classification (NCBI taxonomy): domain Eukaryota; kingdom Viridiplantae; phylum Streptophyta; class Magnoliopsida; order Asparagales; family Orchidaceae; genus Dactylorhiza; species Dactylorhiza incarnata. The sequence goes on along the minus strand of JAWHQI010000354.1, from coordinate 2,322,104 downwards.
TAGAGACTCCATCCTCTCCCAACAGAGCATTCAGATAATCCAAATGGACTCTGCGGCCTCTCCCAACAGAGTATTCGGATAATACAAACAGAGACTTTGGCCTCTCCCAACAGAGTATCCAGATAATCCAAATGGAGACGCCAACCTCTCCCAACATTGTGTTCAGATAATACAAATGGAGACTCCAGCCTCTCCAAACAAAGTGTTCGAATAATCTAAATGGAGACTCTAGCCTCTCCCAACAGAGAGTTTGGATAATACAAATGGAGACTCTGTCCTCTACCAATAGAGCATTCAGATAATCCAAATGGAGAGTGCCTCTCCCAATAGGGCATTCAGATAATCCAAATGGAGACTCCGACCTCTCCCGACAGAGCATTCAGATAATCCAAATAAATACCGCAGCCTCTCCCAATATAGCATTCAGATAATCCAAATGGACACTCCACCCTCTCCTAACAGACCATTTGGATAATCCAAATAGAGACTTTGACCTCTCCCAATAGAGCATTCAGCTAATCCAAATGGAGACCGTGACCTCTCTAAATACAGTGTTTGGATAATCCAAACGGGGACTCCAGGCTTTTCCAACAAAGTATTTGGTTAATCCAAATGGATACTCTGGCCTCTCCCAATAGAGTGTTTGCATAATCCAAATGGAGTTCCCATCCTCTCCAAAAAGAGAGTTTAGATAATACAAATGGAGAATCCAGCCTCTCCCAACAGAGTGTTTGGATAAGTTGTTGGAACAACCCTATTTGTGATTTGGGCTAGGATCACTATGTGTTAACTGAGGACAAGTTGACCCCAATGTATAGTTTATGGGTCAAGAGTTTAGGAAGATATTTGGCTGTTAGAACTAGAAATTTCACTAAGTCTCAGCATTCGTCGAACGACGCTCTACATTCATTGAACGACGCTCAGCATTCGTCGGACGGCGATCGATGAAATATCAAGGAAGCGGTCGACGAAATCCAGCCATCTCTGCGTACGACAAATGGCTGCCAGCGCTCGACAGATTCCAGCCAGCGCTCGACTGTTTCCAGCCAGAGCTCTACAAATTCTTTACAGAAGCTCAGACCGACAAATACAGATTCCAGATTAATTAATACTTAAAGATCAGTTATATATCAGTTCTCTGAACACAGATCGACGATGGCAACGACTCTTTCCAATCAGATCAAGTAAGAAACATATTTCTTTATTATTTAAGTTATAGCCGTTGACACTTCCAGCAGAAAAGCACAAATCATGGAAAAAGGAAAGAGATTACGACATGCGGTTGTACTGTTCCCAGAATACCTTATCAGATATAATATATCCCTTAATATAAGGGATCTGCATTTAATAGTTGTCAGATATTTGAAAAGGGAGAAGATATACAACAGATTATACTCAAGCTTATACGACAGATCAAATAAAATATAATACTTTACATATTTGCTGTACAGGAAATCGACAGAACAGGGATAGAGAGATTTGCAGGAAGAATAGAAGAATAAAATATAGATCTTCATCATCTTCAAAAAGAGCATTATTCAGAAGAGAGAACTTAGATCTTCTTCCTCCTTCTCAAGCAGCAGCAGCTTTCTGAGAACATCTTCATCAACAATACTCTCTCAGTTTTTGCTGCAAGCCCAGATCTTCAAAAGAGCAACAACAACCTGAGAAGCATTCTTGCCTTTCAGTTTTATCTGCTACAGGAAGATCAAATCTTTCAAAGAAAAGCTCCAGCAACATCTACTATCAAACAAATTCATATCAGACAGAGGAGTATTTCAACATCAAATCCACTAGAGTCTTCTCTATACATATTGACAGAGAAGAACTTCATAACCCCTCTCCATCTCATTCTGTACAGGGTTAATACTCCCTTCAAAAGTGTAACTCACTGGTGGCAAGACACCTTATCAAAAAATCCCTGTTTTGTTTTTAAGCACCTTATCAAAAGCTTATCGGTGATTTGGGCACCTGATCAAACTCCCATTGGTGTGTGGACACCTTATCAAAAATCCCTTGGTGTGAGGGCACCTTATCAAAAATTCCTAGTGGATCCTACCAAGTGTGGTAGAAGAGTAGACATACCCAGGTTATTGGGGAACTACTATAAAATTTTCTTGTGTCTTCTGTGCTGTGAATTTCTGTGTTTTGTTGTTGTGCTGATTTTTATTACTTGTCTTTACTTAGTTTTTATTACACACTCTCATATACACAAATATATCACTATTTTTAATTCCGCTATAAAACTAAGGGAAAAAGTTTTTAAACTCTATTCAGCCCCCCTCTAGAGTTAATTTAAGATCTAACCTCCACTTTCAATTGGTATCAGAGGTTGGTTGATCTTATTTACAGGCTAACACCTGGATCACAAAGATCAATTAGATCTTAAATTATTTTATAGTTTTATTTACTGTTTTTTTTCTGTTAAAAACTCATGGCACAAAACAAGGAGTATTCAAGCACAAGACCTCCTATGTGCAATCTCAGTAAGTTTGCATTATGGAAAGCAAGGATTAGGCTTTATATGAACTCAATTGATGAAGAAATCTTTAATGTAATTTTGACAGGACCTCCAACACCTACTGCAGCAGCAAGTACTGGAACCACAACATACAACATTGTTGTCCCACCTCCTGAATTGACTGAAGCTCAGAAAAGCAGAGAAGTGCTGATGCAAAAGCCATGAATATTCTGGCTCAAACTATGTCTGATAACATATTTCAGAAAGTGGTGGACTGCACCTCAGCTAGAGAGATTTGGATTTCACTAAACAATATGGTTGCAGGTTCTGCAGATAAAAGGAAAGATAGAAGATCACACTTGATCTCTCAGTATAAAAACTTCAAGAAAGGAGAAACAGAATCAGTTGCAGATATGTACACTAGTTTAAGTGTAATCATAAGTGAACTCAGAACATTGGATAAGGAAATCTCATTAACTGAGATCAATGACAAAATCCTAATGTGCTTCCCCAGCACTTGGGACTCAAGGATCTGGCCTATCAAGGAAGCCAGAAGTCTTAATGAGATAACTACTGAGACACTACTAAGAAAGCTCAAATCCTATGAGCAACTCATCAAGACAAGGGAAGCTGAATAAGTCAGCACCTCCTCTTCAACAAAGAAGGACAGGAATATTGCCTTCAAAGCTACAGAAGAAGAAGGAAAAACTCCTGACAATGAGGAGTTCATAAGTCTGTTTGCCAAAAGATTCTACAAGATGGCAAGAAAAGACTTCAGGAAAAAGTCATCCAAAAGCTATGAAAAGCCAAGATATGACAAAAATAATTCTAAAGAAATTATATGTTTCAGTTTCAGGAGACCTGGACATATTGCACTAGACTATCCAGAAAATCAGAAGAAAGAAAAGAAAAAGGACAAAGAAGAGAAAAGAACCTCCAGCAAATCTTCCTCTCACAAACACAAAAAGAAGGGAAGAGGATTTGTAGCAGAATCCTGGAGTGAAACTGAATCAGAATCATCATCCAGCTCTTCAGATGATGAAGAAGAAATAAAAGAGAATGATCAGTGCCTGATGGCAATTTATGACTCAGATAGTGAGTCAGGAAATGCTTCTTCATCCAGTGATGATGAAGACTATGAAGAAGAGAAGAACTTTTGCATGATGGCAATCAATGCCTCAGCCAACAATTCTGATAAAGAGGAATCAGAATCTGAAGCAGAAACTGATGCAGATCAGGTAATATCTACCTTTGATTTTACTTATGTTGAATTCAAAGCTGAATTCAAAGTCCTTTGCTCAGACTTAATTAAATCTGAGAAAGAAATAATCTCACTCAGACTTAAGCTAGCTGAAATGAATCAATTAGTGAAGAAAATATAAATCTTAAGAAAGACTTGGCTGCCTCTAGAGAACAAATTATTCTCATTGAGAATAAACTTTCTGAGGCTAAGGAATTTGAAGAATCCCTGAATGGGAGAAGTATCAAACTGATGGAAATCACAAGAACAGTAAATGCTAGAATTAATAGCAAACTGGCTTGGGTGCTTCATCAAGTGAGCCACCTCTAATTAAGAAGAATATATTATCTACACCTATAAAATTCATCTCTGCTTAGAGCAAAAAGGTTGTAGATGAAGATAAAAACATTTCAAGTAAGACTGTCAAGAATAGCAGAATTCAGCAGAATTCGTCGAACGGAGCTCGACAAAATGCATCAAATTTGTCGAACGGAGCTCGACGAACTCTGAAGACAGATTTTCTATAGAGTAATTATATGAACGGCGCTGACGAAATATCAGTCATTTGTCGAACGGAGCTCGACGAACTCAGCCCAGTTCATATAACAGAAACTATACAAAAAATCTGAACAATTCATATTCTTCATATTCTAGGAATCCTTTCACTGAATGGATTATACCTCCAAGTAGATATCATCCACAAGGTTACAAGGACCAACCTGAAATGTCTTTTATTTCAGATTTTTGTGGAAATACAAAAAGACCCAAGGTAATCTGGGTCAGGAACAAATAGATTGCTTTCTTGTTTTTGCAGGTACGCAGCTGTCCAAGAACAAGTGAAAAATGGTATTTGGACAGTGGCTGTTCAAAACATATGACAGGGAACAAGGCAAATCTGAACAATTACAAGGAAAAGCTTGGACCAAAAGTCATATTTGGAGACTCCAACTGTGGACAGACCAAAGACTATGGAAAAGTCAAGGTTGGAGAAGTCACCTTCAAAGAGGTAGCTTATGTAAAGGGACTGAAGCACAACCTTATCAGCATAAGTCAATTATGTGATGAAGGGTATCAGGTAACATTTAATAAATTGAATTGCCTTATTAAATCTACTGATGATATTGTTGTTTTATCAGGTATTAGGCAAGGTAATTTATATTTAGTGAATTTCAATTCATCTACATCAGAAGTTTGTTTATTTAGTGATTTAAGCAAATCTAGTGAACTTTGGCATAAGAGATTAAGACATGTAAACATTAGGACCATTGCTAAATTATCTAAGAACAATCTTGTTAGAGGTTTACCCTTAGGATCATATAAGAAAGAAGGTCTTTGTAGGGCATGTCAACTAGGCAAGTAAACTAAAAATAGTTTTAAATCATTATCTAAAAGTGATTCACCTATAATCTTATATTTGCTACATATGGACCTTTTTGGACCTATAACAACAAAGAGTTTAGGGGGAAGTCTTACACTCTAGTTATTGTAGATGACTTGTCTAGATTCACCTGGGTGTAGTTTTTGAGAGAAAAGTCAGATAACTTTAAAGTTCTTACAGACTTTCTTAAGAGCATACAGATCGAGTACACTACTGTAGTTGCATTGATCAGAAGTGATCATGGCACTGAGTTTGAGTCTCTTCTAATGCGAGAATTCTGTGAGATGGAAGGTATCAGGCATTACTTCTCATCTCCTAGAACTCCTCAACAAAATTGGGTAGTTGAAAGGAAAAAATAGAACTCTAATTGAATCAGCAAGAATATTGCTTGTAGATGCTAATTTGCCCCTATCCTTTTGGGCAGAGGCTGTTAGCATAGCAAATTATGTTCTGAATAGAAGTTTGATACACAAACTTAAGGGAAAGACTCCTTATGAATTACTTAAAGGAAAGAAACCTAAAGTTAACTATTTTAGAGCATTTGGCTGTAGATGTTATATTCATAATAATGATAAGAAATACCTTAGGAAATTTGAACCAAAATCAGATGAAGGAATTTTCTTAGGTTATTCACTAATCAGTAAAGCATATAGGATTTATAATAAATCTACTCTTAAGATAGAAGAATCTATGCATGTCTCTTTTGATGAAACTAACATGTTTTATAAGGAGAAGAATTCTTCTACCATAGAAAATCTGCAGGTTCCTATATTATGTGAGCAGCTAGATCAATTAGCTCTACATAAAGAAGGAATTCTGAATCCTGAACAGCAGAATGCTGAAGAGAGTGAGGAAGAAAATCACCCAGATTTTGCTGAAAGTTCAGAACAGATAACAACAGATAATCCTCCACAGGATATAGCAGCTGAACAAATTCCCCAAGTGGAAATTATTGTTGAACCCACTCCAACTGTTGATCACATCGCCATTAGATATCACCCAATATCTCAGATTATTAGTGATATTTCAGCAGGTGTGCAAACAAGGAATCAAGTAAATCAGAATATGATGCACATATGTTTTCTCTCTCAGATTGAACCTCAATCTCTACAAGATGCAGAACAAGATCCCAACTGGATCATTGCTATGCAAGAGGAACTCAATCAGTTTGAGACAAACAAAGTATGAGATTTGGTTCCTAGACCAAAAGACCATCCATTGATTGGCACTAAATGGATCTACAGGAATAAGCTAGATGCAGATGGAAACATTGTGAGAAATAAAGCTAGACTAGTAGCTCAAGGATACTCACAAGAAGAAGGAATTGATTATGATTAGACTTTTGCACAAGTTGCAAGACTTGAAGCAATCAGAATTTTTCTTGCATTTGCAGCATACAAGAAATTCAAGGTTTATCAAATGGATGTAAAAAGTGCATTCCTAAATGGAGAAATCAAAGAAGATGTCTATGTGGAACAACCACCAGGTTTCATCTCTCCAACTCAATCCTCTTTTGTATTTAAGCTTAAGAAAGCTCTTTATGGTCTCAAACAAGCTCCTAGAGCATGATATGAGACTTTAACTAGTTTTCTTCCAGAGAATAAATTCTGTAGAGGCATAGTAGACAAAACCTTATTTTTCAGGATACATACAAATAAAATTTTGCTAGTTCAAATATATGTAGATGATATTATTTTTGGCTCTACTGATTTAAATTTGTGCAAAAGATTTTCTACTCTAATGCAATCTAAATTTGAAATGAGTAGTATGGGTGAGTTATCATACTTCCTTGGTCTTCAAGTGAAGCAAACTCCAAATGGAATCTTCATATCCCAATCTAAGTATGCTAAGGAATTAGTGAAAAGATTTGGTATGTCTGATTCTTCCACCATGAAAACACCCATGCCCTTTAATGCTGTTGTTGATAATGATGAAACAGGGAAACCTGTTGATTCAAAAGTATATAGAGCAATTCTTATCTCACTACTTAATTTAACAGCTAGTAGGCCTGATATAATGTTTGTTACAAGTATTTGTGCTAGATTCCAAGTTAACCCCAAAGAATCTCACTTAATTTTACTAAAAAGGATTTTGAGATATATAAAGGGTTGACCTAATCTAGGACTCTGGTATCCAACAACATCTGAATTTGAATTAACTGGATTCTCAGATTCAGATTATGTAGGATGCAGAGTAGACAGGAAAAGCACATCAGGAACTTGTCAGTTTCTTGGTGATAGGCTTGTGTCTTGGTTTTGTAAGATACAAACATCTGTGTCTACATCAACAGCTGAAGCTGAATATATAGCTGCAGGCAGTTGCTGCTCACAGATATTGTGGATACAAAATCAGCTCCTAGACTATGGTGTCAACTTAAATAATTCAATTATATTTTGTGACAACACTAGTGCAATATCTATATCACAAAATCCAGTTCTCCATAGTAGGACTAAACACATAGAAATTAGGCACCACTTCCTTAGGGATAATGTGGATAAAAACAAATTTGCATACAGTTCATCTCTACTGATTTGCAAAGAGCTGACATTTTCACCAAGCCCTTGAATGAAAAGAAACATATCTTCTTTATAAATCAGCTAGGTATGATAGATGGAGATTCAATCTGTTAAAAAATTAAGTTTTCTACTTACCCCTCTCTTTATTGAACTCAGGTTTTCTGAAGCTTTTTATTTCAGCCTGTCATCATTAATAAATTTTTTTATTATAGCTGAATATCTAAAGAATTGTTTCTCTTTCTAGTTCCATTTGCACTTGATCTCTATTTTCTTGTGTAGGAACAACAACAATATAAATCTTGCATCCTTCCCTACCTCCATTAAATGACCCTTCTTCAAGGGGCCTAGCTTCAGGCCTTCCTGAACTAGGCAGGGGGAGAAGTTTGTATGAACAAGCTCCATTTGATGCAGTGTTTTGCTCAGGGGGAGTTGTTCTATGAACTAGGAAAGCAAGTGCAATATCTATAATACAACTATATTTTGTGACAATACAAGTGCAATATCTATAATACAAAATCTAGTTCTCCATAGTAGGACTAAACACATAGAAATTAGGCACCACTTTCTTAGGGATAATGTGGATAAAAACAAAATCTGCCTACAGTTCATCTCTACTGATTTGCAAAGAGCTGACATTTTCACCAAGCCCTTGGATGAAAAGAAACATATATTCTTTATAAATCAGTTGGGAATTATAGATGGAGACTCAATTTGTTAAAAAATTAAGTTTTCTACTTACCCAGCTTTTCATTGAACTGAGCTCGACGAAATCAAGTTTTTCGTCGAAAGGAGATCGACGAAGTCATCAAGTTCGTCAAACCGAGATCGACGAAAACTCAATTTTCGTCAAACCCAGTTTTTCTGAACTTTTTATTTCAGCCTGTCTTCATTAATAAATTTTGTTTATTAGCTTAATATCTACAGAATTGCTTCTCTTTCCAGTTCCCTTTGCACTTGATCTCTATTTTATTGTGTAGGAACAACAACAATATGAATCTTGCATCCTTCCCTACCTCAATCAAATGTCCCTTCTTCAAGGGGCCTAGCTTCAGGATTTTCCTGAAACTAGATAGGGGAGAAGTCTTGCATGAACAAGCTCCATTTGATGCAATGTTTTGTTCAGGGGGGGTTGTTCTATAATCTAGGCAAGAGAGAAAGCTGAAGAACCTCCAGAACTCAGGGGGAGACACTCTCAGGGGGAGTTACTGTTTGAAGAAAAGCTTGATAAAGCTTACAGCAGCTTGCTGATTACAGTTTATTGTTTCAGAAAAGTATTCTGTAATTCAGATGCAGATACAGCTCAGAAGAAAAATTTTGTTTTAACTAATTCAGTATCAGTTATTGCTACAACATAGCAAATCAAAATTATTAAGCTGATCAAAAGAAGAAAGCAGTTTGCAGATTCTGATCTCAAAATATTTATATACAGACATTCAGAAATCAGATAAAGATTCAATTCAGAATTCAGAACAACACAGATCATACAAAATCAGAATTTCAGAATTCAGAAGCAGCAGAATTCAGATAATTCAGGTTCTGATTGTAATTTCAGTTTTATTCTTATTGAAATGTATTTTCAAAACTCAGAGTACTTTTCATTTCATATCTGATAAAATATTTAAAATATATCAGATATATTCATACTCTGTTGTTTTTGATGTTTTAGCATTAGTTTATTTTCAACTTTTGTCAAATAGTGTCCTAACCCAAATAGGGGGAGATTGTTGGAACAACCCTATTTGTGATTTGGGCTAGGATCACTATGTGTTAAATAGGACAAGTTGACCCCAATGTATAGTTTATGGGTCATGAGTTTAGGAAGATATTTGGCTGTTAGAACTAGAAATTTCACTAAGCCTCAGCATTCGTCGAACGACGCTCAACATTCGTCGAACGGCGCTCAGTATTCGTCGGATGGCGATCGACGAAATATCAAGTAAGCGGTCGAGGAAATCCAGCCATCTCTGCATTCGACAAATGGCTGCCAGCGCTCGACAGATTCCAGCCAGCGCTCGACAGTTTCCAGCCAGAGCTCGACAAATTCTTTACTGAAGCTCAGATCGACAAATACAGATTCCAGATTAATTAATACTTAAAGATCAGTTATATATCAGTTCTCTGATCACAGATCGATGAAGGAAACAGTTCTTTCCAATCAGATCAAGTAAGGAAACATATTTCTTTATTATTTAAGTTATATCCATTGACACTTCCAGCAGAAAAGGACAAATCGTGGAAAAAGGAAAGAGATTGCGGCGTGCAGCTGTACTGTTCCCAGAATACCTTATCAGATATAATATATCCCTTAATATAAGGGATCTGCATTTAATAGTTGTCAGATATTTGAAAAGGGAGAAGATATGCAGCAGATTATACTCAAGCTTATACGACAGATCAAATAAAATAGAATACTTTACATATTTGTTGTACAGGAAATCGACAGAACAGGGATAGAGAGATTTGCAGGAAGAATAGAAGAATAAAATATAGATCTTCGACATCTTCAAAAAGAGCATTATTCAGAAGAGAGAACTTAGATCTTCTTCCTCCTTCTCAAGCAGCAGCTTTCTGAGAACATCTTCATCAACAATACTCTCTCAGTTTTTACTGCAAGCCCAGATCTTCAAAAGAGCAACAATAACCTGAGAAGCATTCTTGCCTTTCAGTTTTATCTGCTACAGGAAGATCAAATCTTTCAAAGAAAAGCTCCAGCAACATCTACTGTCAAACAAATTCATATCAGACAGAGGAGCATTTCAACATAAAATCAACTAGAGTCTTCTCTATACATATTGACAAAGAAGAACTTCATAACCCCTCTCCATCTCATTCTGTACAGGGTTAATACTCCCTTCAAAAGTGTAAATCACTGGTGGCAAGACACCTTATCAAAAAATCCTTGTTTGGTTTTTAAGCACCTTATCAAAAGCTTATCGGTGATTTGGGCACCTGATCAAACTCCCATTGGTGTGTGGACACCTTATCAAAAATCACTTGGTGTGTGGGCACCTTATCAAAAATTCCTAGTGGATCCTACCAAGTGTGGTAGAAGAGTAGACGTACCCAGGTTATTGGGGAACTACTATAAAATTTCCTTGTGTCTTCTGTGCTGTGAATTTATGTGTTTTGTTGTTGTGCTGATTTTTATTACTTGTCTTTACTTAGTTTTTATTACACACTCTCATATACACATATATATATCACTATTTTTAATTCCGCTATAAAAATAAGAGAAAAAGTTTTTAAAGTCTATTCACCCCCCCCCCCCCCCCCCCCCCCCCCTCTAGAGTTAATTTAAGATCTAACCTCCACTTTCATAATCCAAATAGAAACTCCGACCTCACCCAATCGAGCATTTAGATAATCCAAATGGAGACTCTGACTTCTCCCAATAGAGTGTTCAGATAATATAAATGAAGAATCTCACCTCTTCCAATAGAGCGTTCTGATATTCTAAATGGAAACACTGACCTCTCCCAATAGAGCATTCAGATAATCCAAATGAAGGCTCCGTCCTCTCATAATATAGTGTTTGGATAATCGAAATGGAAACTCTGACCTCTCCCAGCAGAGAGTTCAGATAATCCAAACGAAGACTCCGACCACACACAACAGAGTGTTCAGATAATCCAAATGGAGACTCCGACCTCTCCCAACACAGAGTTCAGATAATCCAAATGGAGACTATGTCCTTTCCCAACAGATTATTTGGATAACCCAAATGGAGACTCCACCCTCTCCCAACAGATTATTTGGATAATCTAAATGGAGACTCTGACCTCTTGATGCGCAAATCTAGCACGCCATGATTGGCGGGAGCGAGACTGCGGCATGAAATGACAAGTGCACCGATCATTTAAGTAGAATAAAATGAGAAGCGAATTCCCGAGGATCGATCTCTTGATGAACATGACGGGGTGGAGATATCTTTTGAGAAAGGACTTGAGATTGAAGCCTTTTAGTCGGATGGTTTTAGCGGGTTTTGATTTAGTTGTGAAAAAGAAGAACAAAAACTAAATTAACTATGCGGGTCGCTGACACCGCTTCACACCTCTGCGGGACACCTTCCACCGCAATGCAATCACTATCACCAATGTGGGTTGCCTTCACCGCTTCACAAACTCACAAGATTTTGCGGGTCGCAAGCATCGCTTCACATAAATGCACATGAGAAAGTTGTGCGGGTAGAAGTCAATGCATCAAAAAAGTGTTGCAAAACCAAGCTTGCACCTAGAAATTGCTAGTTCAGCACCAATTAAACTTCCACAACAAAAACATTAACTCAACACAACTCTCAGCACATCCTTAAAGCAGCTTGATCATAAATTAGGACTGAACTATTCAAGCTAAATAGGAATTACAAAATTGGGTTATTACAAACACAATCCACAAATGAAGATAGAGCTATGAACACTCACACCCACTGGTCATGGTGTGCAAGTTCTTTAGCAATATCACAAAATAATAACAAGAACCCCAAAGAACTGAAAAAAAGGAATGAGTTTCCCACTCCCTAAGAAAGGGGAGGTGCGATAGACTCCACTCGGATTCTAAAAGGGTAGAATGATGTTATTCACCGGCTCTTCCTTCTTCCCCCTTATTTGCATACACGAAACGGGAATCTATCACCTTCACCTTCAAAGCTCGTGTCTTCATACTGGTTCTGCGCCCCCAATACTTATGGCTTCGGACTCGAAGAGCTCCAATGAGACGTCACCGGTGCTTCACCTTCTTGGAAATACTTGGGGAAAGGGGAGAAGAGGTCCCCTAAGGTTGCTGGAGAAAAGACCTAGAAAGGAGCTCAAAGGAGCTCCAAAATCGGGCTGGAAAAGAAGATTCCCAGAGTTGACATGCACGACAGCGTAAATAGGAAAGATGCAGTTTTTTGTTCTCGCACAACCTGGCGCACGACCGTGCGTTTCAACGGTGCGAGAACAAAATTAAAATAATAATTTTTGTGTTCGAACTTGGCATGAGATAATGATTTTTAAGTAAATATTGCGCCCGTGTGTTTTACCCATGCACGACCAAAGGTGCCCTTGCACGAAGAAATCACACGGGTGCAGGAAGAAAGCATAAATTTTGGCAATTGCAGGATTTTGTTCACGCACGACCTAGTGCACGACCATCCATCTTAAGCAGACTTTACATGTGATTGAAATGGTCTGCCCTCGCACTCAAAATGAAATTGCCAAGGTGAACCACCTCCGGAATGTGCAGAATATTACCAAATGCATAAATAAAAATTATGAGGAAAATGATACACTCTCCCTGAGAATAATTAAGCATGCATTCCGGAGACCCCTAACTCTACCAATAGAGTGCTCGGATAATCCAAATGGAGACACCCGCCTCCCCAACAAAGTGCTCAGATAATCCAAACGAAGACTCCGACCTCTCCCAACAGAGTGTTCGGATAATACAAACTGAGACTCTGACCTTTCCCAACAGTGTGTTTGGATAATACAAATGGAGAATCATGACTCACCCAACAGAGTGTTCGGAGAATACAAATAAGAACTCTGGTCTCTCCATAGGACCCATCATCTAATGATGAAGGAGTGCGTGCTTCCCTCCATGATCGTGTAGGAACTCTGACCTCTCCAAAGGACCTAGCATCCACCGATTAAAGAGGGCTCGATCCCCACTATGATCGTGCGGGAGCATCACTCCCCGCACATATATTTAATAAACTTATCATGCTCAGATCAAGCTGCGCGCACAAAGTAGATATGTATGCCCTCAACTTGTGGTTGCATCAAAACACGTGCACCATGCATGGCTATGGCTCCACGAATGGCTATATAAATCAATGGCACACTATGATTCCCATCACATGGTAGCATGTTAACTATTATAGCAACTACCTATGGTACCAACATCGGGTACATCACTAACTATTATAGAAACTACCTCTGCTACCAACACCAGGTAGCACGCTAACTATTACAACATCTACCTTCGCTACCAACACCGGATAGTGTGCTAACTATTACAGCAAGTACCTCTGGTACCAACACTGGGTAGCGCGCTAACTATTACAGCAGCTACCTTTAGTAACAATTCCGGGTAGCACGCTAACTATTACAACAACTACCTCTGGCACCAGCACTCGGTAGCGTGCTAAATATTAGAGTATTTACCTCTAACACCAGCACCAAGTAGCACGATAAATATTATAGAAACTACCTCAGGCACCAGCAACAGGTAGCGCACTAATTATTATTTCAACTACCTCTGGTACCAACACCGGGTAGTGTGCTAACAATTATAGCAGCTACCTTCGGCACCAACTTCGGGTAACGCGCTAACAATTATAGCATCTGCCTCTGCTACCATCACCGGGTAGTGTGCTAACTATTATAATAACTACCTCTAGAACTAGCACCAGGAAACATGCTAACTATTATAATAACTATAGTAGCTACCTCTGGTAATAACATAGGGTAGAGCTCTAACAATCACATCAACTACCTCTCGGTAGTACGCTAATAGTTATAGCAACTACCTTTGGTACTTACACTGTGGAGCAAGCTCACAAATTGAGAGACAAACTTGCAACACATTCATGATCGTGTAGCTCTACATTAGGTTCATGTGCACACAACTCTAGAACTCGTTTGTACATATGCAGCTATACAACATGTTTGCGCACACACAAGTTTTCAATACGAGCTCCCCCACTCAACTCAAAGAGGGCACCTCTCTCCAAACAAAGCCCGCACTACTCGTCAAAGGAACCATCGTCCTCCGATCAAAGAGGATATGCTCCCCTCCAAGACCATGAAGGAATATCATTCCACCCTCATATATCCCATAGAACAATCAAATCCACGCATACAAAGCAAAATTTTCCTTCCGCGACATGCAGAAAGTTCAAAACTACATGCCCAATATGCGCATAAAGTTCAAAAATATGCATATGTAACACACATTTACATCCAAACAGGGGCATCTTGCACGGTTCCACAAACAGCTATACAAATCACAAGAGCACCTAGTCCCCCCGCACCATATCTTGAACAATAGCTCATGTGTCAATGCATAGATCACGCCCGTTTAGGCACTTGCGCGCATTGCATACTTTACATAATCCTATTCACACAAATTCGTGCACACACACATTTCTGGTTGTACATGTTGGATCTGATGGCGCCCTTAGAGGTGGGGGGGGAGTGAATAACGGGTTTACTATTTTTTGGAATAAACTTATAAATTTTAGCAAAATAGAAAACTTTTTTGCTCTGTCGCTAACGTCTGGCGTTAAGAGTAAACGCTGGCGTTAACTCTCCAGAAAAAAGTATTTTTGCAGAAATATTCAAAATGATTTTCTTTATGAAATATAATTTCAGAAAAATTAGATATACTGAAAAAGAATTTTATATTTCACAAAAATGATTACAAGGATAATATTTCAATAACGCTTGAAATTGGAGGCGACAACTTAAAAATCTCTTTTTGTTCCTTCACCGGTCCTTCTCCCACGGACCGGTTGGCTATAGCCTATCTATCACCATATAAGGCCTCTATCCACCCCCTAGATCTACCCTTGACCTAGTCGCCACGCACAAGGTGGTGAATTACCCCCTAAGCCTCACAAGGACCTAGTCACCACACACAAGGCGACGAATTACTACCATTACAAGAAAATATAAAAGGATAAAGATAAAATTAGAACAAATGACTCCCTAGAATGAAGAGCGCTGAAGGAGATGTTGAAGATACGCCATGACCACGTCGGAGTTGAAGCGAGCGTACTTCTTCAAATTTCCCATTGGAAATCTCCTTCTCACTCTTGTTCCTCAATGCTGGTGTTGGGAGTTCTCTCTGAATTCTGAATGAAATGCTCTCTCAGATCTCTAGAATGAAGGCTTCAAATGCATCTCATTTTGAGCAAACGAAATCAGGACTTTAAATAGAAACAGGAGCTAATGCGTGGCGTTAAGACTTAACGCCAGCGTTAGTGAACGTGCACTATCGTGGCTAAAATCATGCAAACCGTCGGGATCATGGAAGAAACAAATTTCGTCGAACGAAACTCATTTCATCGAACGTGCTTTCATCGAACAGAATCAAAGTTCGTCGAACGCCATCAAAGTTCGTCGAACGCAAGTTTGCCGAACTCAATTTCGTCGAACGCCATCAAATTTTGTCGAACGTATTTTTGTCAAGCGCAATTTCATCGAACGGAATCTCCTTTCGTCGAATGCAATTTCGTCGACCGACATCACATTTCGTTGAACGTCTTTAGATTTCGTCGAATGTCTTCAAATTTCGTCGAATGTAGTTTCGTCGTCCGGCATCACATTTCATCGAACGACTAGCGCCCAGTGTTAAGACCTAACGCCTGGCGTTGTTTCTGTCTTCTCGACGGATTCGTTCTCGACGGCATTTCTTCTCGATGTTTCCTTCTCAACGGTTGTTAACGCGGGGCGTTAACAACTAACACGAGCGTTAGCTCTCTTTTTAGAGAATTGTCATCATTCATCATCCTGTTCATATGGTTATATAACTATAGTACCTGCACACTATAAACACAAGCAAGATCAAATACATAGTGTAATTTGTTATTTCTCAAACTAAGAGAAGTGGAACACAAGCTCCAACAATCTTCCCCTTTTGATTATAACAAATCCACCAATAAGAAATAAAATATAATTAAAGTAGTTTTTATAGTAAAAGTTAAGCGTTATAAATATGCATACTCCCCCCTATGTGGATACTCCCCCTACATGAATGCATTTCCTAATGAACTCCCCCTAAAAAAAAGATTTCATTATTTCTTCAATTATTCTCCCCCTTTTGTTATAATCAAAAGAAGGTGGGATAGAGTCATAACAATATAAAATAATATGCATTTAGTAGAGATAAGAGCAACTTGAATATAAATAGTGAACACAGCGAAAGCAATTTGTATCATCTTGTAGAAATTGTAAGTACAAAATATAATAAGCATTTCACTTAATTAAGTAGATGTTTTGAATTTAGATACACGAGTTGCAAATTCATTTGAAATTTGTAATTTTCAAGTTAGCAAGCAAGATTATAAAATATCATTGAAAGATAGGTTTACAATGTACAATAATTTGCATTTCAAGTTAACATAAACATTGTAAAGATCATGCTTTGCTATCTAGTGCATTTACTCATAATTGTAGAGAACAATGTAGGAAAGCTTTAGGTACAATTCTCATGAGTGGAAGTATTATAAATGATAATGATGTGTTCAATAAGTGTATTTTGATAAAGTATACAAGTGTAGAAATCAAATCACATGATCTATGTAATGTAAGAACATAACTTGAATTGAACATAAACAACTTTACTTCCACAAATGTCAATGCACATATAGTTTTTTGTAAAGAAAAATGGTAAAATTTTTGTTTGCACAAGACACTTTAAAATTCTTTCCAAGATGCTCAACCTCACAATGCTCATTAAGACTTATCAGGAGATTCAAGTAGTTCTTGGTGGAGTTATCCTTGTCATTAATTGTTTGCTTTTTAGTTTTAGTGATCAAGTACTCCGAATTCACTTGTGTTGCAAACATAGCATTTTTAATTTTATTTACCACATTTCTCAAAATACAAGTGCATGAAAAACAAAGAATTCAATAAGGAATTCAATGTTGTGTAGGTAAATTATTTATGAATTTCAAAATAAGTTCTTATGCTACACAATCATGTAGAAAATAAGATTTACAACACATGTAGATTAACCAAAAAGGTGTAAGTGAGAAAATCATTATCAAAAATAATAACTTTACTCATACTTAGAGGCATGTAAAAACATTTCTACATATGTAATCTATACTCAAATTCTTTGCACATTTTAAGATATTTTTAAGGCATGATAAAATCAAAACAATGTTTTTATGAAACTTGATGGTTTAAATTAAACAGTGTAAAGAATCTTGAAGCAATATATATAATCATCCTTGAAATCAACATTTAAGCATATAAAAAGTTTTAATTTTGAAGGAAATACCAACAGTTGAAAACACACAAAAATTTGAGCATAGAAGCTATAACACCCTGCCAGTACTAATAGTATAACAGTAGGTCCGACCGGGACCCCACGCCATACAAACCACACTAGCTAGGAGTTAAAAGGTGATAAACAGAAAGAACTACAACAAAGTATACTAAACACTAGCGGAAGCATAATGATTTAACATTTCATTTAGAACTGTCCACTATCATAGGAATGAAACCATAAAATAGAGTTACGACCTTAAGGCCTTACATTCACGAATGTACAAAACTCAAAACATACTTCGGCACGCAGGCCGGCAATACATGAGAAAGCAGAAAAGGGAGGCTGGCCTTCAAGGGCCAACTCAGCAAAAGGGCCACCGCCCGCTATTTCCCACTAGGCTCACCTGCACCTGCATAAGAACATTCCACCAAGCGGTGGCAAACAAAGTAACGGTCAGCACAGCTGACCAAATTATAATGACCCCACCCCTTTCCCGGGGTGGCGGAGCTTCTACCCTGCAAGTAAGCCATACTAGCACAAGTACTAATATAAAGAAAGTGCAACTACACAAGGTGAGGTTCCTAGCACAATCAATCTTCTAGGTTGAGCATCAAAAAGGAGGGAACCTAGGTATGCACATGATGTTGGTTGGGTTCACCCGAAGGTTCCCCACAACCGCCTAAACAACCGCATGAGGCTAACAACATCAATTCCACAACACACTCCACCGTAATGGCCATCGCCTTAGGTGGGGAAAAGAGCTTTTGGGGTCTAGGTAAATCACCTTCCATGACCTCTCCCATGATCACACGGCTTCCATGATGTAGGGACCTCTTACCGATCTGCATTGAAATGGGTTCAGTTTAGCTTTGCCCGTGCTCTAATCGTCGCGATCTATCGCACGACGCGGGTACAGCTTCACCTCGGCCCATAAGGGTTTAGCACTTTCAAGTGCCACACAAATTATATGCTACACACCTAACCACTTCGCAAGGATCTAGGCTTCACAAATACTCAACAAGGGAGGTACAATACGCTCCGCATCAATTTCGTGGTGAAGGTTTGCCTTCATCCAATCTCAAAGCATGGGGCTTTCGTTAGGATCTTCACAAGACGCCTACACTTAAATCCCGCAATACTATAGATGATTTCACGGAGTCATTCTCCGGCACGCATTCTAGGCTTAACCTAAATGCAACGTTGCAAATCAAGCATCACCGATTCGGGCTCACGGCCACGAATAAGCTTCACACAAAATGCCTAAATCGACTACCAGATTTCTACATGCAATAATGTCGGGGACGGACACAATCTACCCGGAGTTCCGAAGAACTTAAGGAAATCCTACACTTCACCCATTTGGTGAAAGGGATTCCTCATGCAAGCATAGAGAAATGAAAGAGAGGACAAATGACAAGTCCAAATATCAGGAGGAAGAATCGTTACCCTAGGAGCGTTCTTCTTAGCCATGGATCTGAGATTTTACACGGAGGGATAGGACCGCACCGGGCTGCACTATCCAGATCTGGAAACGGCTCGCGAAATGGAGCTCCGGAGCTCCGTCAATGGTGGGATCTCCTCTTCTTCTTCCTTGCCTCCTTCTTCTTTCTCTAGCCTAGGAGAGAGAAGAGCCTTGATATTATGAGGATAGAATCCCTCTCAAAAGCCCTAATACCCTCCAACCATTCCTCACAGCCGTTGGATCAAATTCCAAGAATTTTGAACGGCCGGATCATCTTCTCCATTCATTTTTGCGGAGCAGAATAAATAGTGCGCACGTTCACAGGCGCACGGTCACTGGTCGTGCGCGAAGAACCTCTGGTCGTGCGCGTACACCCTTTCAGCCGACCCCTATTCCTCTCAATTAACGCACGATCATGGCGCACATTCACTGGTCGTGCGCGAAGAAAGCCACTAACCGTGCGCGAGGAGCAGGTAGGGAAAATTCAGCCTACTTCGAGCGCCGCACTACCATTCCGCCTACTTCGACAAACTACTATTTTTGGGGTGTTACAACTCCACCTCCCTTAAAAGAATTTCGTCCCGAAATTTCGAAAACCGTAGTAATAGTAAATACACTTAAAATTACCTGAGGGGAATAGCTCGGGGTACTCCGCGAGCATCGCTTGCTCTCTTTCCCAAGAGAGTTCCTCTCTTCCGCAATTATTCCAACGAACTTTCACCATCCGTATGGACTTGTTCCGCAACTGCTTCACTTCAGTGTCTTCAATGCAAATGGGCTTGACTTTCATCGTTAGCCCACCATCTACCGACACTTCGTTAACAGCAACAACCACATTAGGCTCTTTAACAGCCTTCCGCAACACAGAGATGTGGAATACATCATGCAGCCCGCTCAACTCCAAAGATAGAGCAAGCCGGTAAGCAGCTTCACCGATGCGCTCCAAGATCTCGAACGGTCCTAAGTACCTCAAACTTAGCTTTTTCAAGCGTCGGATCCTTGATACTCCTTTAAACGGTTTGATCTTGAGATAGACCCAGTCGCCAATGGAAAACTCGACGTTTCGGTGATTTGCGTTGTAATATTTTGCCTGCCGATCCTGGGCAATGAGCAAGCGCTCCCGAATAGCCCGGATCGATGTATTCACCTCATCCGCATCTTTGCGTTTTAACAACTTAGTGTCGCCTATTTCAGCCCATGACAACGGTGTGCGACATTTCCTACCATAAAGGGCCTCGAAAGGGGCCATCTTTATACTCGCTTGGTAGCTGTTGTTGTAATCAAATTCGATCATAAAGAGATGGTCCTCCCATCTCTTTCCGAAATCCAGGGCGCACATCCTCACCATGTCTTCCATCGTCCTATTGGTCCTTTAGGTCTGTCCATCCATTTGCGGGTGGAAGGTCATGCTAAACTTCAGCTTGGTACCCAATAGTTGATGAATCAGCTTCCAATCATTCGATGTGAACCGCCCATCACGATCACTGACGATGCTCCGGGGAATCCCGTGCAACCGTACGATGTTATCCACGTACAACTTTGCCAGCTTTTCTACAGAATCATCCTTCCAGTTCGGAATGAAGTGTGATACCTTTGTCAGTCTGTCCACGATCACCCAGATGGCGTCGTTTCCATGTTGTGATCTCGGCAATCCGTGCACGAAATCCATCGAAATATCATCAAACTTCCATTCCGGAATCGGCAAGGACTTCAAAAATCCACCGGGACGTTGACATTCCGCCTTCACCAACGCGCAAGTATTACACTTGGCCACGTAGAGGGCAATGTCCTTCTTCATACCCAGCCACCAGAAAAGTTTCTTCATGTCCATGTACATTTTTGTGCTCCCAGGGTGGATCGTGTACTTTGTATGATGAGCCTCGTACATCAACTCCGCCCATAGAGTACCAATGTTTGGGATGCACAATCTGCCCTCTTTCCACATAAGGCCATCTTCGAAGGAGAAATCAGCGTTTCACCCATCCACGGTTTCCGCTTTATAGCGTTTCATGCTCTCATCCAGCTCCAATGCTTGTCGAACTCGGTCGGCAAGGTCGTATTGAAACTCTGTCCAGTTCAAGCATGCTGAAGTGGACGCTCTTCTATCAACGCAAATGATCTCCATTTCTTCCAGTTCGCGGATTAGACGCTCATCGTGCATCAAAATCCAATTTGCTTGAGCGGGAGCCCGACGACTCAACGCGTCCGCAACTACATTTCCCTTTCCAGGAGTATATTTGATGTCGAAGGTGTAGTCCCAGAAACTCCATCCACCTCCTCTGACGCATATTCAACTCCCTTTGATCCAGCAGGTACTTGAGGCTCTTGTGGTCGGTAAAGATGTCGATCTTCACGCCATAAAAATAATGCCTCCAAAGTTTGAGAGCAAATACCACGGTCGCTAGCTCCAAATCATGGACTGGGTAATTCCTCTCATGAACCTTCAATTGACGGGAGCCGTAGGCAATTACCTTTCTGAACTACACTAGGACACAACCCAAGCCACTCCCCGAGGCGTCACTATAAATTTCGTAGCCTTCCTTACCACATGGCGAGCATAGAATTGGCGCCGTGGTCAGACGGCTCTTCAGCTCTTCAAAAGCTCGTGCGCACTCGGGCGACCAAATGAACTTATGATCTTTCCTAGTCAGTTTAGTGAGAGGGAGTGCAATCCTCGAGATGTTCTCCACAAAGCGCCTATAATAGCCGGCAAGTCCTAAGAAACTTCGGACTTCCGCTACGTTTTTCAACAAAGGCCACGCTCGGATCGCTTCTATCTTCGACGGATCAACTGCAATTCCTTCTCCATTAATGACATGACCAAGGAATGCTACTGACGGTAGCCAAAACTCGCACTTGGAGAATTTGGCATAAAGTTGACTCCTCCTCAAGGTGCTCAGAACTCTGTGCAGATGCCCTACATGCTCCTCTTTCGACTGAGAGTATACCAAAATGTCGTCGATGAAGACGATCACAAATTGATCCAAATACTCTCTAAACGTCCTGTTCATTAAGTCCATTAATACCGACGGTGCATTAGACAGACCGAACGGCATCACCGTGAACTCATAGTGCCCAAAGCGGGTACTGAACGCTGTCTTTGGAATATCACATTCCCTTATCCGCATTTGGTAATAACCGGACCTTAGGTCCAGTTTGGAGTATACCGTCGTCCCAACCAGTTGGTCGAATAAATCATCGATTCTTGGAATCGGATATCGGTTCTTTTCGGTCAACTTGTTTAGCTCTCGATAATCGATACATAGACGCAAGCTCCCGTCCTTCTTTTTCACAAAGAGGACCGGTGCACTCCAAGGCGATGAACTTGGACATACGTAGCCTTGCTCTAGCAGCTCTTGCAATTGGACCTTCAGCTCTGCCAGTTCCTTTGGCGCTATCCGGTACGGTGAGCGGGCCACAGGTTTGGCACCTGGCACCAACTCGATACAGAAATCAATCTCCCGATGAGGCGGAGCCCCAGGGAGTTTGTTAGGAAACACGTCGGCGTACTCTGCTACAACTGGGACATCACACAACCTGGGCATTGGCTCTGAAGCCTCCAACAAAGTGAAGAACAAGTCGGCCCCTTTTCTCACCGCCTTAAGCACTTGGAGAGCAGACATCAGCGTCTTGCTCGCTCCTCGCATACCGGCAAATATGGTTTCTCCTTCGGTGTTATTTCCCAGAGTGATCTCCTTTGAATTGCAATCTATGCATGCTCGCTGCTCCGAGAGCCAGTCCATGCCGAAGATCACATCGAATTCAGCTAAGGGTAATAACGATGCTTCCAAATCGAAATCATGATTTCCGATCCGCACCTTCACACGGCTCTTCCTATCCGCACTCATGCGAGATCCATTGGGTAGAACTACTTCCAATCTATCCTCTACCAAGGTGGATGGCACTTCGATTCGCACCACAAAGTCCTCGGACAGAAAAGAGTGCGATGCACCCGTATCAAATAGAGCTCTCGCCGGATAGTTGAAAATTAGGACGAAACCTAATTGTACACAAATAAAGCATAGTCATACAACAGTATGAATTATATAAATAGCTGTAAAAGCTAGCTTCTAATTCGTACCTGTGACGACATCAGTCTGTCGTATAGCTTCTTGCTGGCCAAGCGAATAGACTCTCGGCTGAGTCGGAATAATTTGCTGGGAAGCCGAAGACTCCGCAGCTTTACCCTTTTCCGCAGCACGAGCATAGTCCAATGCTCGGTTCTCTGCCTTCGGGGGACCACTTCGACACACCGCGGCCTTGTGTCCCACCTTCCCGCAGGTGAAACACGTGATAGGACCCCGCACAGTCGTTTCTCCCGAAACATTTGAGCGGGTTTGCTCCACCGGTTTGAACTTCCTTTTGTTCTTTCTGAACTCTGACTTGGACTGAGAGGCCGGCGCATGAAACTCAGGTTTCTTTGCCACGGTTTTTGCTTGTACCCTCTTCATGTCCAACTCTAGGGATCTGGCAGTTTGGACCATCACATGGAAACCTAACGTCATTGGGCCTGCAAGGAGCAGCCTCAACTCGTCCCGAAGACCTTCATAGAACTTGTTCGTCTTTGTCTCTTCATCTTCCATCATAGGCCCCGCATAATGACCCAGTTTAGTGAACTCGTGCAAGTACTCATCCACTGAGCTATCACCTTGAGTTAACTTCAGAAACTGGTTCTGCAATGCAATGCGTTGGGCAGAAGGAATATACCTTTGAAGAAATGACTTTGAGAACTCCGCTATCGTGATCTCGATAATCTCCTTGCCTCCAAACTTGTGCACTTCCTGTTAGGCCCACCAACGCTCTGCCTATCCGTTAAGGAGGAAGGTGGCTAAAGTGACCATCATTGCTTCTTCTGTTGCTGTCGCCTTTAGAGATTTTCTAACCGTTGACAGCCAGTCCTCCGCCTCCGTTGGGGATCCGGTCCCCGAGAAAGTTGGAGGGTGGAAGCTTAGAAAGTGTTGCAGTTGTTGATCACGTGCTCGCGCAACGGCTACACGCTCTACAGGACGCTCCACCTTTTGCACCACCGCAGGTTCCACTGCAGCCACTGGCACAGGGGTCTCAACCCTCGGTTCCACCGCAGGTTCCGCTGCAGGTTCGATCACCGGGGCCGCATCTGTAATAGGCATAGAAGGTTGTGCAAGCCTTTGCGGTTGAGCATTGATCATCGCGAAGATAGCTTCTGCGATTAACCTGATCATCTCAGCAGGAGGAGTGGTCGCTGGCACTTCAGCCGACCCACTACTTTCAGCAGTGTTACGGGGTTGAGACGGCCCCGCACCACTCCTAGTCACCTATAATCGTGTAAGACACAATTTAGTGACTGAAAACATAGCAAACAACAATCATGGAACGCTCAGGTTCCGCAAACAAGTATGTTTTTCCATTCCTAAGTGGACATTCTTATTAGTTTTTGTCGTTTTAGGTGAATGCACATCCCGTGCACACCACCCCTTAAAAGGAATTCGTCCCGAATTCGCTAAACTACGGATCGACGCCTTAAGTCCCGGTAGCATGCCTATGTGGCCCCTAAGGGGGGGGGGGGGGGGGGGGGGGGGGGGGGGGTGGGGGGGGGCGTTACAGAATCTAAGCCAGGCGTTAACTTCTTAACGCCGGGACAGGGTACTAAATTTTGACTTTTTGAAAAAAAAATCATTTTCATGATTTATTGGTAATATAAAGATGCCTTCTTACATTTGAAATTTTAGACATTATGAAGTTGATATGAAGGCTTTGTTAGCATGTTTTTGGTGGTTTTCCAATAGTTTTTACATTTTTTATTGAATTTTAAAATTTTGAAGAACAAAAATGCAAACAAATATAACAAAGCACATAAAATAATTTGATCGCTTTTTATAAGGGTTAAAGTGACATTTCTAAGACACCTAATTCTAACCTAAGCATGTGAAAATGTGCATCGGGTAGAGGTTTGGTAAAAATGTTGGCAAGTTGTGATTTTGTCCCTATAAAGCTAATTTTAACATGTTCTTTCTTAATATTATCCCTAATAAAATGTTGTCGGACATCTATATGTTTAGATCTAGAATGATGTACCAGATTGTTTGTGAGATCTATAGCACTCTTGTTGTCACACTTTAATTCTATTTTATTTAGATGAACAACAAAGTCTTCTAATGTTTGGGTCATCCACAAGGCTTGTGCACAACAACTACATAGTGCGATATATTCGGCCTCGGTGGTGGAGAGGGCAACAAAATTCTATTTCCTACTCGACCATGATACGAGTGAAGGGCCTATAAAATGACACGTGCCACTAGTGCTCTTACGATCTAATGAACATCCCGCATAGTCCGAATCAGAAAAATTATGTAAAATAAAACAATCATTATGAGGATACCATAAGCCTAATCTAGACGTTCCTATTAGATATCTAAAAATACGTTTCACCACTTTTAAATGTGATTCTTTGGGTTAGCTTGAAATCTAGCACATAAGCAATCAGAGAACATAATATCAGGTTTAGATGCGCTTAAATATGGCAATGAGCCTATCATCCCTCTATATAATGTTTGATCAATAGAAATACCGGCTTCATCTTTTCCTAATTTTAGTGATGCACTCATTGGTGTATTAGGTTGTTTTAGGTTTTCAAATCCAAATCTTTTAAGAATATCATGAACATTTTTAGTTTGGCAAATAAATATACCATCTTGTTTTTGTGAGATTTGAAATCCTAGAAAATAAGTGAGCTCTCCTACCAAGCTCATTTCAAATTCATTTTTCAACACTAAAATTACTTCATTACATAACTCTTCATTTGTGGCTCCAAAAATGATATCATCAACATAAATTTGCAATATAATCAAATCATTATCTACATGCTTAATGAAGAGTGTATTATCTGCACTTCCCACATTATAACCGTGCTTTATCAAAAATAATGTCAATCTATCATACCAAGCACGAGGCGCTTGCTTTAATCCATAAAGTGCTTTTTCTAACTTATACACCATGATTGGGAAATTTTTCACTCACAAAACCGGGGGTTGTTCTACAAAAACTTCTTCTTTTATAATCCCGTTCAAAACGGCACTTTTAACATCCATTTGAAATAATTTAAATCTTTTAAAACTCATAAATGCAGGAAATATTCTAATAGACTCAAGGCGAGCAACAGGTGCAAATGTTTCATCAAAATCTACCCCTTTGATTTGTGAATATCCTTGTGCAACTAGTCTTGCTTTATTTCTTGTTATCCTTGAGTCACCATCTAGTTTGTTTTTGAAAATCCATTTGACTCCAATAACCGGATGATTAGATGGCCTCTCAACTAAATTCCAAACCTTATTACGTTCAAATAGATTTAATTCTTCATTCATATCTAAAAACCAAAATTCATCATTTAATGCGGTTGAAACATTTTTTGGTTCTATTTCGGATACGAAACAAAGGTTTGAAAAAGACTCATGTAAAGAAGAACGAGTACTTACCCCTTTTGATGGTTCTCCTATCACAAGCTCCATTGGATGATCCTTAGAAAATTGCAACACGCTTGGAGGAACATATTCAACTATCTCATTTTCTTTCTCCTCTCTTTCTTTTTCTTTTTCTCCAAGTGATTCATCATCCTCATGCTCCAAAGGGGAAATAAGTTCATCTTCAATTCCTGTATGATTAGAATCTACACAAGGAACAAACTCATTAAATCTTATATGTACAGACTCTTCAACTACTTTAGTTCTTTTATTATATATTCTATAAGCCTTGCTAGTTGAAGAGTAACCAATGGAAATTCCCTCATCGCATTTTTCATCAAATTTTCCTAGTGCATCTTTAGTGTTTAAAATGAAACATTTACAACCAAACACATGAAAATAAGATACATTAGGTTTTCTTTTAAAGTAAAGCTCATAAGGTGTCAATTTTGAAATAGGACGAAGCATGACAGGATTAATGATATAACAAGAAGTATTAACCGCTTCGGCCCAAAATGATTTAGGCAACCCATATTCACAAAGCATAGTGCGTGCTAGCTCTTGAAGGGTTCTATTTTTCCTCTATACTACACCATTTTGTTGTGGGGTGCAAGGAGCGAAAAATTCATGTTTAATTCCTAAATCATCGCAAAAAGAAGAAATCTATCATTTTCAATTTCTCCTCCATGATCCGAATGTATGCATTTAATCTCTAAATCAAGTTCATTTTGAATACGAATGCATAGTTTAGTAAATTCAAGGAATGCATCAGATTTGGAAGATAGAAATAATGTCCAACAAAATCTAAAATAATCATCAATTATTTCAAAAGTATATTTTCTACCTCCTAGACTAGAAGTGCTAACCAGTCAAAATAAATCCATATGAATTCATTGAAGAGGTCTAGTGGTAGAAATTACATTTTTGCTTTTAAAAGAATTTTTTAAAAATTTTCCTTTTTGGCAAGGCATACAAAGAGAAGATAAATTTCCATTAAGCATAAGTAATCCCTTAATTAATTTATCTTTTGATAATTTCAAAATAAGCTTGGTGCTAGAGTGACCAAGGCGCCTATGCCAAAGTTTTAATTCTTCATTTTTAGAAATAAAGCATTTTAAAGAAGAATTTGAAAGATCATTAAAAGTAATCATATAAACATTATGCATCCTAGGTGCGATGAGTACGACATCATTTGTTTTAGAATTTATAATTTTGCAAAGATTTGTAGATGATTCAAATAATACATTTAAGCCTATATCACATAATTGACTAATTGAAATTAAATTATATTTTAAGCCATCTACAAATAAAACATTTGAGATTCAAAAAGAATCGTTACCCACAGTGTCGATGCCCATGATCCTTCCTTTTCCATTGTCACCAAATGTCACCATCGCTCCTTTCTTCATCTAAAGGCTAAGAAACTTTGCTTTGTTTCCTGTCATGTATTTGGAGCATCCCGAGTCCAAATACCACACATCCTATTTGTCCTTAACCTGCCAACATACCTAAAAAGGAGTTGAGAGTAATGATCCGGATACCCAAGAGGTTCCTCCCATAGAATTGGTGGAAACCTTAGGCACCCAAATTTGCTTTATAGCACTACCACCCTTTTTCTTACAAGAGTTTGAGGTGTGTCCAAATAAATGACATTTGGCACACGATATAATAGGGGATGAGACCCTTTTTGAAGTTTGGGATAAACTCTTGCTTGAAAATGAGGTAACATTTGAATTTTTGAAATTATTAATAACATAATTAGTGTTTCTGGAATTACAGCTAACGCCAGTGTTAGGAGTTAACACCTGGCGATAGCTTCCAGAGCTATATCCAAGGCCATATTTGGAACTTCCATGGCATTGGTTGGCCATGATCATGTCCAGAGATCTTTGCCCAACTCCAAACTTCTTAATAGCCAAATTGAAATCATGAATACGAGCTTTGGGAGCGGTGTTTTCCGTTACCAACATAACGCACCGATTCGTAAAACTCTTCTTCCCATCCTCTATTTGAGAAAGTGAGGTTTTTAAAGTTCTTTCCAAATCCCCCTTCTCCTTAGTAAGAAGTTCAGTAGTGGAGTGAGATTTAGAAAGAGCTTCTTCAAGTTCTTTCACTCTTTCCAAGGAGTGATTGCACTCTTGGCAAGATACCTTTTCTTTCCCTAATTGATTAGATAATTTTTTGTTTTCCTTTAACAAAAGTTTATTTTCAGAATTTTGAAGATCAATATCTTTTAAACATTTTTCAAAGAATTTGTAAGTTTGTAAAACTCAATATATAAATCATCATAAGAAGTAGGGAGAGTTACCTCAGTGTCGCTTTGGACACTGCTTTCATCCTCGGATGTCTTGTCACTTTTTCCCATAAGGCACATATTTGCCTATTCTTCATCGCTAGTGGATGAGCCGCTTGAATTCTCGGAGGAGGAGTCATCCCATGTAGCCGCTTTTAGGACCTTCTTCTTCTCTTTTCCCTTGTGCCCTTTTTCTTTATGCTCTTTCAGATATTTTGGGCACTGGATCCGAATATGTCTGGTCTTTCTACAATGGTAGCACTCCGGTGGTGGTCGTTCATCATCATCCTCGTCGCTACCTCTCTCTTTCTTTGATGAAGATCCCTTTTTGATGAAATATTTCCGGAAGTTGTTTCTCCTTTCTGAATTCTTCATGAACCTTTTGAACTTCTTCACAAAAAGGCTCTCCTCGTCCTCTTCATCAAGATCTCCATTTGCCTCCTTTTTTATTTTAATGCCAAACTCTTCTTCTTTGGCTCCAAGTTGTACTCTTGCTGTTGAATTTTGAGTTTAACCTCATGGTTCTTTAGGTTCCCAATGAGGCTCTCAATTTAGAGCTTCTTCAAATCGTGCGACTATGAGATAGCCGTCACCTTTGGATTGAATTTTGGAGGGAGTGACCATAAAAATTTTCTCATCAAGTCGCCGTTGGAGAACACCTTTCCAAGTACTTTTGAGTCGTTAACAATCTTGGTGAACCTTGTGTACATTGAATCTACGTCTTCATCTGCCTCCATCCGTAATTTCTCATACTCGGATTCAAGTTGGAAGAGCTTTGAACCCTTAACCTGTGAAGTACCTTCATGAGTAATTTCTAATTAATTCCATATATCATAAGTTGTTTCGCAAGCAAAAGTTCTATTAAATTCTGTTCTACCCAAAGCACAAAATAACTCATTCATTGCTTTAACATTATTCTTACATCTCAACTTATCATTGTCATCCCATCTATCTCTAGGTTTTTCCATAGTGACTTCTCCAACAACAAATGTTGGTTGAAAGTAACTTTGCTCTACCATACCCCAAACGTCATTATCTAAAGCAGTTAAAAAACAACGCATTCTAGTTTTCCAATCATTATAATCAGTTCCGGTAAATAGTGGAGGTCTACTAATCCCTTGACCCTCAGCGAAAGCATGATCATTATGCGCCATTATTCCCGGTTGTGAAACCGTTTTGGAATAACCTTGCTCTGATACAAAGTGTTGGATCTGTTGGCGCCCTTAGAGGGGGGTGAATAAGGGGTTTACTATTTTTTGGAATAAACTTATAGATTGTAGCAAAACAGAAAAACTTTTTTGCTCTGTCGCTAATGTCTGGCATTAACTCTCCAGAAAAAAAAGTATTTTTGCAGAAATATTCAAAATGATTTTCTTTATGAAATACAATTCCAGAAAAATTAGATATACTGAAAAAGAATTTTATATTTCACAAAAATGATTACAAGGATAATATTTCAATAACGCTTGAAATTGGAGGCGACAACTTGAAAATCTCTTTTTGTTCCTTCACCGGTCCTTCTCCCAAGGTCCGGTTGGCTATAGCCTATCTATCGCCAGATAAGGCCTCTAGCCAGCCCCTAGATCTACCCTTGACCTAGTCGCCAGGCACAAGGCGGCGAATTACCCCCTAAGCCGCATAAGGACCTACTCACCACACACAAGGAGGCGAATTACTACCGTTACAAGAAAATATAAAAGGATAAAGATAAAATTAGAACAAATGACTCCCTAGAATGAAGAGCGGTGAAGGAGATGTTGAAGATACGCCATGACCACGTCGGAGTTGAAGCGAGCATCCTTCTTAATATTTGTCGTTAGAAATCTCCTTCTCACTTTTGTTCCTCAATGTTGGTGTTGGGAGTTCTCTCTGAATTCTGAATGAAATGCTCTCTCAGATCTCTGGAATGAAGGCTTCAAATGCATCACTTTTTGAGCAAATGAAATCAGGTCTTTAAATAGAAATGGGAACTAACGTGTGGCGTTAAGAGTTAACGCCAGCGTTAGTGAACGTGCACTGTCATGGTTGAAATCATGCAAACCGTCAGGATCGTGGCAGAAACTAATTTCGTCAAACGAAACTCATTTCGTTGAACGTGCTTTCGTCGAACGGAATCAAAGTTCATCGAACGCCATCAAAGTTCATCGAACACAAGTTCGCCAAACTCAATTTCGTCGAACGCCATCAAATTTCGTCGAACGCATTTTTGTCAAGCGCAATTTCATCAAATGAAATGTCCTTTCGTCGAACGCAGTTTCGTCGACCGGCATCACATTTCGTCAAACATCTTCAGATTTCGTCGAACGTCTTCAAATTTTGTCGAACGTAGTTTCATCGTCCGACATCACATTTCGTCGAACAGCTAGCGCCCAGTGTTATGACCTAACGCCTGGCATTGTTTATGGCTTCTCGATGGATTCATGCTCGATGGAATTTCTTCTCGACCGTTTCCTTCTTAACGGTTGATAACGCAGAGTGTTAATAACTAACGCGAGCGTTAGCTCTCTTTTCAGAGTATCATCATCAATCAGCATCATGTTCATAGGGTTATATAACTATAGTACCTTCACACTATAAACACAAGCAAGATAAAATACATAGTTTGATTTGTCATTTCTCAAACTAAGAGAAGTTGAACTCAAGCTCCAACAGTACATTCCCATACATGCCTCTGACACTTGTGGCCTAGCACTTGCTGGCGCATGAACACATGCGCAAGCACAATAATCTTGTGCGCCCCCCCAAATACTTATTTGACACGTCAAGTTTACTCTAACACCTTAGCAATGATTAATTATATCAATGTGCAGAGCAGGAATTTCTGAGATTTTTTTACGTAAGCAACCTCAAAAATGAGGGGCAAATGATGGGGTTCCCCAAAAATGAAAATGGTCAAGTCGGAGATTTTTTGCCAAGACCCCGACCAACTCGCTGAGATGAATCCAACTGGATCATTTTCACACAATTGCAAGTCTGTTTAATCTCTCAAACAGTGGAAGGAATGCATGGGGGGGGTGCACTAGGGTGAAATTCGTGCACGCACCCTGCGCATACCCATAAGATGGGAGGGGGCAATCTGTGCATGCACAAAAGTCACATCATTCCTTGCTTCGCGCACACTACACACAAGTGTCACGCTTGAACTGCGCAAGTGTCGCGTGTGCACTGCGTCAAGCATACACAGTGCTCAAGTGTCACACAAGCACACACAGTGAGCAAATTCCATGCGGGCACTGTGCGCATGTGATGCGCATGCACTGCATGCACGCACCCGCTGTGTGCAAGTGTCGCGCACATTGCATGCAAGCATATGTAGTGTGCAAGTGCTGCGTGTAACACTACATGCATGCACTGCCATGCGCATCGCTGATCACAATGGTGTGCACAGTAAACTTTAGGGGAGCTGATTCAACTTAGTTCCCCATTGGGCGCTGACTCGGTCAACAACCAAATTGGGTGCTGACTTAGTAAGCATCCAATTTACGCACTAAAATGAAACAATGCCCAATTTGGGCATTATTGTGAAGCAGTGTACGCGCATATCTCTACACACACGCCCTTGCATGCTCGAAAGCACGGTGCACAAATACATGTTGTGTGTCATTGCGTGCATGGCGGAATGTTCCGGTGCATAATCTTGCACTGCAACTATAGTCGTCGCCCGCCACCACCGTCGCCATCACCGATGTATACAACTGCCTCTTTGGCAGGCCTAACTGAACTACTCGAGTTGCCTGATTCCCCCATGGGGCATGGTCATCATATCCCAAAAATTGGTGATCTAGGAGAGCAAAATCTGGCGTTCCTATTTGCCCATTCAACGTCTAGAAGAGTACAATTACCTGTGCACCGCATAGAAAATCTATAAAAAGGGAGGTAACCCTTCATTTGAAGGGGACAAAATGGAGAAGTTAGAGCTCTGAGGTTTTCCATAGAAGACCTCCTCCTCAGCTCTCACCCCGTTATCAACACTCATCCTTCTACTCAGCACGCACTCCCTACGTAACCTTTCCTTCTTTAAGTCCACTCAACATACGCTTCCTGCATGACTGCTCCAACACCAAGTCTGCTTGAGTATGCGCTTCTCCGGTGTCCGCTCTAGCACCATGTTTTTTCAGCATGTGATCCCCACGCGACCTCTCCAGTTTTAAGAATTCTTCACCAGTGCGCACCTTCATGCTCCTCTCAACACACGCCTCCCACGTACCCGCTCCACTTTCAAGATTGCTCATTAAGGCACTTCGTGCCTCATTCCATAACACACTCCACAGTGCTTTGCTTTGACAAATTCCGAATGCTTAAAAATATTCTGTAAAGGAGAGGTGACCTGTCACCCTGTAGATAGTTAGTATTTGTACTCAACTGATACTGGTGGATTTCAATTGAGCTGGGTCTTGCCTCGTGGTTTTCACCCTTTCTTGTTATTTCACATAAAAAATCTTGTTATCTGCTGTTGTTTCTACATTTTGACTATTTGCACGCTTGACTCACTCTCAAGTTAAGACGAACGGATTCCTCTAGTCTCTTGGAGCGCTAAGAGACCCACAACATTACTTATACAAACAAGTGTCGATTTTCCACAACTAATTGATGAAAATTAAATCCAAAAGTAGTGTTTGAATCCTCTTAAAAATACAAATGATAGACTCTTTAATTGTAGATTTTCATGGAGTTTTGTGGTGAATCCAATTTCGCAAAAATTGACCTTTCAATGTTTATTACTTGAGATCTAGTAATCAGATTAAAGAATTGTCAACACCATCAAACTCGTAATAAGTCGACAAATTTCTTGAAAAAATATAGCCCAATAAAAAAAATTATTTTTTCAGCACGACGATCTCCACACCGACGACCTTTCTCTGACACTTGGTAGCTCTTGTAGTTCGGTAGGAGAGGGAGTGTGCAAAAAATGGTGATCTTGACAATTAAGATGATATTATTATTCAACATCAATAATTATCGATGATATTTAAAAATTGTCACTAATATTTATAAAATGGGTTTTATTATCATTATTTTAATATGAACTGCCTAGAGAGCACTATGTAGAATTTTAGTTTGAGGATATTGACTATAGATCAAAAATTAGAAATTTAGTTTGAGGATATACAACTCATATTCAATGAGGGGTTCCAAGCCTAGATGAAGGATCCAAGGACTCAGGAAACCGACCATTGACTAGAAGGGAGGACATCATCAAAGACATGATGTACTCATCTAGAGCTCGCCATTTCAATATATCACCTCGCAAGCGATCTCTCTCCAGGCTCGGCCAGCAAGTTCTCCTAATGTCTTTGAGCTCGCTCATGAGCTCTCACACGGGTCGCACGATCTCGAATAGCTCAGTTATTCAACACATCAAGCCACTAGCGATCTCCTTCTGAGCTTCCCAACGAGCTTGCCCAGCATTTCAGACCACGCCCATAAGCTATCTTCTCAGGCGACCTCCAGTCTAGCGAACTTTCCCTAATGGAGCCCAGCTTAGGAGACCTTGTCCAAATCAGTCACAATCAGCTCACCGCCTCCAGAGACTCCCTAGAGTTAGGTCACCCAGAAAATACTTCTAGTATCCAACAAAGGCCTTCTGGCTATTCGCAGACCATGTACCCCCTGTATTGCCTATAAATAGGACCCCAGGGCACAAGTAGAAGTTATGTTGACCCCCATAGGTTCACCTAACCTTTAGTGCTCACTTCACTTATGCCTAGTTCATCTTTGTCTTTATAAGGGGAAGTTCTTATAAACTACTGGGTGTGTTTTGGGACCTCCTCACTACAGCACGTGGGTCTTGTTTATTAGCAATGCATAGATAATTTGTACATCTTCATCTTCTTCTTATTGTGGTTTATCCAGGTCGACCACTGTATCAAAAACCTTTGGCCACCCCATGGTCCAAATTTGGTGAACCAGGTTTTCTTAATTCTTACACTTTGGTGCGGTGAGCGTGGAATGTCATTGAAGGAGAAAATCTCTGGTTTGAGATTTAATGGTGACTAATGATGGGAGAGAGTCAGAGATAATCAACTCGCGAGCTCTAGGCGAGATCTTCATACAAGATGATCGTGCAGAGTGCAAGCAGAGTATGATGGACTTGTTATGAGCTCTTTTAGCACTGACGTCGAGGTCACAGCAGACAATATGTTAGTCGTCACCTCGACAGATGATGTCCAGCTATCTTGGAACTATGATAAGGGGTTCAACAACTATCTATTGGATGAGAGACCTAAGTTCTAGTTAGCCCAGTGCGTTACCCTATGAGATCTTCACTTCTGTGAGGATGACAAAGCCCGGTTGGTGTCATCTAGGCAGATCGGGTTAGCAATCCCATTCTATGAGGAGATATTGACCACACGTGTTCCTGACGGATCTTGCGAGGCCGTTCTTAGCTACTATACTGGGAAGGATGGTACCCTCCACCTGTAAGGTGTAACACCCTGCCAGTATGAATAGTATAACAGTAGGTCCGGCCGGGACCCCACGCCATACAAACCACACAAGCTAGGAGTTAAAAGGTGATAAACAGAAAGTACTACAACAGAGTATACTAAACACTAGCGAAAACATAATGATTTAACATTTCATTTAGAACTGTCCACTATCATAGGAGTGAAACCATAAAATAGAGTTACGGCCTTAAGGCCTTACATTCACCAATGTACAAAACTCAGAACATACTTCGGCACGCAGGCCGGCAATACATGAGAAAGCAGAAAAGGGAGGCTGGCCTTCAAGGGCCAACTCAGCAAAAGGGCCACCGCCCGCTATTTCCCACTAGGCTCACCTGCACCTGCATAAGAACATTCCACCAAGCGGTGGCAAACAAAGTAACAGTCAGCACAGCTGACCAAATTTTAACGACCACACCCCTTTCCCTGGGTGGCGGAGCTTCTACCTTGCAAGCAAGCCATACTAGCACAAGTACTAATATAAAGAAAGTGCAACTACACAAGGTGAGGTTTCAAGCACAATCAATCTTCTAGGTTGAGCATCAAAAAGGACGGAACCTAGGTATGCACATGATGTTGGTTGGGTTCACCCGAAGGTTCCCCACAACCGCCTAAACAACCGCATGAGGCAAACAACATCAATTCCACAAAACACTCCACCGTAAGGGCCATCGCCTTAGGTGGGAAAAAGAGCTTTTGGTCGGTCTAGGTAAATCACCTTCCACGACCTCTCCCATGATCACACGGCTTCAATGAGGTAGGGACCTCTTACCGATCTGCATGGAAACGGGTTCGGTTTAGCTTTGCCCGTGCTCTAATCGTCGCGATCTAACGCACGACGCGGGTACGGCTTCACCTCGGCCCGCAAGGGTTTAGCACTTTCAAGTGCTACACAATTTATAAGCTATGCACCTAACCCCTTCGCAAGGATCTAGGCTTCACAAATACTCAACAAGGGAGGTACAATACGCTCCGCATCAATTTCGTGGTGAAGGTTTTCCTTCATCCAATCTCAAAGCATGGGGCTTTCGTTAGGATCTTCACAAGACGCCTACACTTAATTCCCGCAATACTATAGATGATTTCACGGAGTCATTCTCCGGCACGCATTCTAGGTCTAACCTAAATGCAACGTCGCAAATCAAGCATCACTGATTCTGGCTCACGGCCACGAATAGGCTTCACACACAATGCCTAAATCCGCACGACTATCGTATTTTCTACATGCAATATGCCGGGGATGGACACAATCTACCCGAAGTTCCGAAGAACTTGAGGAAATCCTACACTTCACCCATTTGGTGAAAGGGATTCCTCATGCAAGCATAGAGAAATGAAGGAGAGGACAAATGACAAGTCCAAATATCGGGAGGAAGAATCGTTACCCTAGGAGCGTTCTTCTTCGCCATGGATCCGAGATTCTAGACAGAGGGAAACGACCGCACCGGGCTGCACTCTCTAGATCTTGAAACGGCTCGCGAAATGGAGCTCCGGAGCTCCATCAATGGCGGGATATCACCTTCTTCTTCCTTGCCTCCTTCTTCTTTCTTTAGGTTTGGAGAGAGAAAGGTTTAAAAATTATGAGGATTAACCTCCTCTCATCAGCCCTAAAGACCTCCAGCATCTAATCCTAGCCATTGGATCGGATTCCAAAAGATTTGGACAGACCGATCTCCTTCTCCGCTCAAATTCGCGGAGCAGAATAAACAGGGCGCACGATCACAGGCGCACGATCACTGGTCGTGCGCGAAGAGGAGAAATGGTCGTGCGCACTACCAGAGACAGAACTCTGGTTCCTTGCGAATTAACGCACGATCATTGGCGCACGATCACTGGTCGTGCGCGAAGAGGAGAAATGGTCGTGCGCAGAGATTTGCTATGGAATTTTTTTAGCCTATCCCGAGCGCAACACTACCACTCCGCCTACCTCGCTGAACTATGATTTTTGGGGTGTTACATAAGGCCCCATTTTGTTTTTTGAAAATCCGGGTCTTATGCCCAGAACCGCGGCTTTGCGGTAACACCCTTGCTCGGGAAGGTCGCCATTACAAAACGCTAATCCTACCGGCCACATCGATCACAAAAGAAGTAAGCATAAACAAACTTATAGAAGTCCACATCACATAGAAAATTAACTCATCAAAAGAGATGTCAACATGAAATAACTGAATAAAAGATAGAAGTAGAAATAAGGGCTCACGCCCAGTACATCATAGCCTCACTACAAAAGTCACTCGTGGAAGTATAATCTACTAGAACTAATAGAACACTCAAGGATAATGTCATCAGTGCTCCCGTGCTAGACTGTCCCGCCTCCATCTGCACAAGCCTCTGGTGCTGCAGCGTCTCCTCGGTCCCCTAAAATGATAAGGTCCACTGACCATTAGTCAAAAGACTAAGACAATCCCTCACCACTCCCCCGGTGACTCCTAGTCACCGTGCGGGAAGGATGAAGCGGAGGACATCAAGGGGTATAATCAAAAGCAGGTCACAATGAATCTAACTACGGAAGGGTCTATCGCTATGCAACAAATAATATAATGAGTAAGCAGTAAGAGAAAAAATAATAACAGGTATGAAGTAGTAATAGGTAAAGTAGTACTGAGCATAATAGTAATAAGGAAACAGTATTAAAGAAGTGTAACCTTGATTTATAGGAATGCTGATACAAACCTATAGACCAAGGGGTCGTTTAGCAAGGCCTATCTTATAAAAAGACCCATAACCACTTTATATGATAGGGGTATGGGTTGAAATGCAATGTTTATGCTATGTCATGCAAGGTATGCAGTTTAATGTTTTGTTCATACAAGTGCAACTCACACACTTCAACTCTATGCGCATAGACCTTTAGTTCCCCCTTTTTGGAGCTAGCAAAACTCCCAGGATACCTCCGTAGTGGCAAATGGAAGCGGTGGGTTGGGTTTCGCCCACCTCTAGGTTGGTATCTGCACTACCTAACCTAGACTTATCGTATGCCTCAACGCTAAGAACACAACAGCGGAGGACCTGCGTAGTCTTACTGGCTAGTCCGCTAGACTTTTCATTAGTAATGTGTTATTCACACTTACCGAGCCAAAGTATCGATGACGGTGCGACGACCGTCAACATTAATGACCCACCACCTTTATGCACATACAACATGTTACCAACTATCTCCGAGCCCTAAGCTCCTCGGACTAACCTGTCCGATACAATAACCTTCCGAGCCACCGACTCGCCAGACTGACCCGTTCGTGCCAACAAACACAGAGCCTACCACTCGTAAGACCAAACCTAACTAGCCTCCTCAACCATGGGGTGTGGGGTTGTGTATTATTAAGTTAATCTTGCATAACAGTTTTACTCTTACGATTTAGGGTTAATCTTGGACTTCCCGAGGTCTACCCTGTGAGGGGCTCGCTACGATACTAGGTACTATAATGGGATTACACCCCAAAGATCCCTTTCAAAAGACACTTAAAGTTATTGATAACTACCCGTAAGAATACCCTTCTTGTCATTACACTTGGATTAACCCTAAATATTTTATGACCTGCTAAGGGAAAGACAAACTTTCGTCAATCCCAAACGCGACCTTACCCCTTAGCTTATCCGGTACACTCAACATATAGACATATAAAGATGACCTCACATCTTCTCAACCAGATTAGGTACACCATCTACCTTCCATTCCCTCCTACAGATTCATAAATTACTCAAGTTTTACTGTTTTACTATACGCAGACCAAATGAGTTA
The DNA here is from genome assembly GCA_033032865.1 of Dactylorhiza incarnata. NCBI lineage: Eukaryota > Viridiplantae > Streptophyta > Magnoliopsida > Asparagales > Orchidaceae > Dactylorhiza > Dactylorhiza incarnata. The sequence continues at coordinate 2,283,155 of JAWHQI010000354.1, read as the reverse complement.
TAGGAGTTGCATAAGAGGAGGTACCACAAATATTCATCCAACTGACTCAAGATTATTACTGGGAGTCAATCATGATATTCTAAGACTAAATCCAAAGGATCATTTTTTCCTTAATTATTTGGCATTTATTATAATTTCTCCAACATTGGCCAATTATACAAATTAATATGAAGTGTAGGTTCTCCTTATGATATGGCCCCCAAAAACATTATGGAAAATCTATGATATCAAAATATTAAATACAAAATATCACAATTTTGCAGTAGGGGGTTGGCCTCTAATTATAATATTGAATAATTACCCCAAATTAGAAATTAAAGAAGAAACCACCAAAAATACTTGCCGAAATATTATGGGAAATTACTAGACCTTTATATTGCTTAGAAAAGTCCACTGCCTAAATTTCAGAATTTATCAGAACTATTTATTCATGTAAATGAATATTCCAAGTAAACCATACTATGGAAAATTATGAAGTAACCTACTGATAAATTATTCCAAAAATTATACAAAAATTCATAGAGCTTTCTAATGCCCTAAAATCTCCTATCACCAAGTTTCACAATTTTACAGAGAATATTTGACCATCTTTTATTTAACATATTCTTAAGACAAAATTGATGACTTGTGAATGAAGTACTAATTAAATCAATTCTAAATTTACACAAAAATTACTAGAGGTCTATAGCATGATTTTATGTAATCTACCAAACTTTCATCAACATCCAAGATCATTTGAGCATGAAATTTTTTCTTATAAGAAGGTACCCTAAAAAGGTTACAACCTAATTCAGAGGGTTCAAATGACCCTGGAATTCTCATAAAATAACCTAGGGCATATTTACACCCTATGAGCTTATCTACCAAGTTTCATGACCATTCAAGGACATATGCCCCAATGTCATTCAGAAACTTCAAAGTTCAACCCTAAGTTTTGAACTAGGTTCCTAGGGCATATCCACCCCACATCACCCCAAATTACTCATGGGGGTGTATTATGTGATCCTAAACCAGTGTCCAAAGTTTCACATCATCTTGATGAGATTTCACCACCTAATTCCAGCATGTGCACTTTTGACCTAGTTTGACCAAGTTTGAACAAACTTGGGTTAACTAATTACCCAACCAAATCAGTCCCAATTGGGATGAAATTTTTAACAGGGTCATATAATAATCCTAAAGAGCACCCACCAAAATTTGGAGGGAATTGGAGGTCATTAGACCCTATAATTAAATAATATATTGATTATTAAATTTTTACAAAAACCTTAGAAAAATATTCTCCTAAAATTCCCATCTATGAATATGTTAAGGGTGTAGGTACAAATATACTATGTTTCAATTTTCAAGTCAATATCATTTCCCTATCAAAAGTTATTCAAGAAATAGTGACTGTCCTACCCTAGGGACCGGTCCCACCAAAATGGCCCTATATGGAGCTACAGTAATCCTTTTGGGGTGAAACAAATTTTAATATAAAGTACACACCAGGGGATACAACTTTGATGTTGGCCACTTTTTCATCAGAGGAGCCTAAGTATTTTCTATAATTAATAAAAGGTACTGCATAATATGTGACATAAATACATTTATAAATAAAACATATATAATGATCCTTGCACAGATCTTGGCGCAGATCCGACGGCTGCTTGTCATCTTCTACCTCGAGTCAAGGGCTAAGATTGCCGGCGCTTGGGCCGACTTCCACCTCATTTTCACGGCCACCTGAGCGCCGCCCCTGCCGACCAATGCCACCACCACCTCCGTTGAGGTGGTGGCCGGGCGATTAGGGGTGTTTGGCCGGCCGGAGGTGGCCGGAATGGTGAGTTGTAGCGGGGGAAAGAGGGCTCAAAATGAGCCTTTTCGAGAGCTTGATTCGAGCCCGATTAGGCTCGAATCAAGCCCCAAACCAGATGAGAATCTAGCACTAGGGGAGGAGAGGAGGATCGGACCTGGGTGGTAGCCTGAGGTCATGGATTCTGGCGGGTTGCCATGGTCGGAGCTCGAGTTTTTGATGACATGCCTCCTTTGGTATTCAGTGCACGATCCCTCTTAGAATGCTGGGGGTTTTCTTCCTCTCACTCCTCTGAGGGTGTTAAAGACCTCAATTGGAGGCAAGAGGGGGGTTTCATATGGTGGCCATTAATGCCCTTGATGGAGAAATTTGGTTTCATGTGGGGGAGGTGAATTGGGCATCAATGTGGCTGGGAGAAAGCTGGAAACTCCTCCTCTCCCCAAGAGGAGATGAATGGTGTCATTAATGGGGGGAATTGGAGGTTTCTTTTTCCTCTCCATTAACTCCCCCTTCTTTCTCTCTCTTTCAAATTGGGCTTTCTCTCTCCTGGCCAATTTTCTTGAAATTGAATGGCCTATTCAGTAGCACCCAACCCCATTAGGTGGTGGACCATCTCAATTGGGTCTAGCCCAAGAGGATTGGGCTTGATTAGGTCAAAATAGGTCATTTTGACCTAAATTTGAGGTAGAGTTGACTTTGGTCAATTTGGCCATTTGGGTTGACCCCAAGGGGTGGCCAGTCACCCATTTTCCTCCCTTATGGGTTATGAAGGTCTAAGTAGTGTCAATTTGGCAAGGTGAGGGTCAATTGACCCTTAATAGGTCACTTTGACCAAAATAGGGCTAAGGTTGACTTTGGTAAAATTGGCCAATTTGGTGGCCCCTTGATGGGGATTTTTGGTCCATTAGGTCCCTATTATCCCTATATGGGTAGGGGTAGGGTCAATTTGGCTTGGTGGAGGCCAATTGGCCCTAATTAAGCTACTTTGACCAATTAGGATTAGGGTTGACTTTAGTCAACTTGGCCTCTTTGGTTGATCCCAATGGGTCCCTGGTGCTCTAAGGGGACCCCTAATGGGTTATGGATGTTATGGTGGGGTCAAGGAATCAAGGTGAGGCCCTAAAGTCCAACCTTAGGCTTGATATCTGAGAATTGCTATTTGCAGACCACTTAGGTTTTCTCCTTCTTAGCTAAGTTCACATGATCTTAAGCTCTTCCTATGGTTTTGTCATGACCTAGTCATGACAAAACCAACTTGGGGGGTCTAATTGTTTGGGGGATTTTACACCACCACCTACAATGGTTTGAGGTTGTTTTTCCATCTGTAGCATGACGAATGCTTTCAAGTGTCAATTTTTTGTGATCATCTTCAAGGGGAAGGCGAGAGACTGGTTTCAACAATTACTGAGGGGATCCATCAACTACTTTGAGGATCTATACCGTGGGTGGTTTATGTTGTATTTTGTGATGTCAAAGAAGAGGAAAAAGGGACAGATAATTCTCTTTCTTCTCAAGCAAGGATCTAGTGAGACACTAGGGAGCTACATCGACCGCTTATAGGAGGAGTTCATAGGTATCCAGAAGGTGGATATCTGCACTCTACATCTAGACCTCACATATGGCTTGTAGGAGAGACTGTTCAAGATGGAGGTGTGATTAGATCCCCTCGTCTCCTTTGAGGACTGATTGACTGCGCAGGGCGGTATATTGAGGCGGAGGCTACCAACAATGGTTTTCTAACCTCTTTGACTAGACTAACAGTAATAGAGAGCTAATGATCTCGAGAGGATGTAGAAGATAGGAAGATAACTATCGGCAAGGCGAAGAGTTTAGAAGGCTAGGAGCTGCTTTGGAGCCGAGGGAACCCGAGAGGAGGTTCTAGAACCAAGAAAATAAGCATCCTTAGAGGTCAGCAGGAGTTGGATCCCGTCTATTTAGACCATTTTAGCATCATTCTACCGAGCATTAGGCAAATTTTAATGCGTAAGAAAGGCATCTGGAGTTCTGGAGGCCCAACAAATCCCCACATTGGGAGGCGATGGCAATAAATCGCCAAGCCCGTCAGCAATAGAGGAGGATTCCAAATTAGGGGCAGATGAGGGGAAATGCAACCCTTTACTACAATTTCTATTTGGTGGAGTGGCTTTCGACTTCAACATGCCCTGAGTTTTTGGAGGTGAGAAGAGCAACATGAGGACCCGAAATGGCCTCAGGAGCAGGGTGGGAGGATTAGCAGCAAGATGCGACAGTCGGGGGTGTGCTTGTCCCGACCTCCACTCGGGGAAGATGCGAGGAGTAAGTTGATGTTGGGACTTAAGAAGGCATCAACTCCTTTCACGGAGGAGCGGGTATTGGAGGATTCCTGTAAGGGAACCTTTCATAGAATCTACAAAAGGAGCATCGACGTCTCGAAGACCTCCCCTGATTGGGGAGTTTATGTTCTCGTCAAAGGATATTCTGGAGAATGAAAATCCATTCCATGGTGTCATCGTATTCTAGTTCACGATCAAGAACTTCAATGTTGCTTGGATCCTTGTGGACAATGGATTTCAGTCAATGCCATCTTCAAGAAGGAATTCGATGTAATGATGATGTAAGTCAAGAGGGTGACGACCTCAGATGGTATTTTGTTTTGCTTCTCTAGATAGATAAAGGAAGTAGAAGGAGGAGTTGAGCTGTTTGTCATGGGGTACCTCCAAAATATTTTGGTTTGTCATTGTTGATTCCCCAAGCAGTAGAAGATCTAGATCAGGTGTAATTTGAAGGTAGTGAGGGAGTGCTACTTAAACATTATCAACATCATCGGCTGGAAAGAAGATGCAGAGGAAGTGGAGAGGGTGATGGAAGGAATGACATACTTAGAAGTTGCTGAAGAGGTGGAAGTAGTAAATTTCAGCGGGAGTCCAGAAGTGTTAGAATCAGTAGAGAGCTAAAGAAGGAAGACAAGGAAGCACTCAAGGCATGTAATCAACCCAACATCAATATCTTTGCTTGGAGCACTACAGACAAGTTTGTCATTGATGCAACCATAGCCTAGATCCTCATGAATCTTGACCCCAAGGTCCTTTCCATCATGCAAAAGAAGAGGGTGGTGGCAACTACCTTAGTTGAGGCCATCCATGAGAAAGTACAGAAGCTGGTAGATGCGAGTTTTGTATCTGAGATTCAGTATCCAGACTTGGTCTACAATGTTTTAATGGTGGAGAAAGCAGGAGGGAATTGGCACATGTGCATTGATTTGTCTTTGTTTAGTAAATCATGCCCCTATGATTATTATCCTCTGCCTTGAATTGACGTGCTGGTTGACTCAGTCATCGGTTTTCTTGTGATGAGTTTTCTTGATGCATTTTCAAGATATCCCCAAATCTGGATGCATCCCCTGACGTCAATAATGTCCCCTTCATAACCAACAATGAGTGCTACTTGTGGGGAAAAACCCTTATGATTTGATATATCAGTTTAAATAAAGTGATTTAGGAATTGCCTATATTATGTTTAGAAAGACAATATATTATATTAGTCTGTGTTGAAATCATATACATGATGCCAAGGTTTCAGAATGCACTCAAGAAGAATGATCAATTAAGTTGTACTTCGGTAAGTCGAGGAGTATTAAACAAATATCTAGAAGATGAATTCATGCATCAATAACTACTCATCACACACTAAAATATGTGCTCATTCCTTACTTTGAAATCTGCCTTCAAAGGAATTGAAAGTGGAGGTTAGATCTTAAATTAACTCTAGAGGGGGGTGAATAGAGTTTAAAAACTTTTTCCCTTAGTTTTATAGCAGAATTAAAAATAGTGATATATATGTGTATATGAGAGTGTGTAATAAAAACTAAGTAAAGACAAGTAATAAAAATCAGCACAACAACAAAACACAGAAATTCACAGCACAGAAGACACAAGGAAATTTTATAGTAGTTCCCCAATAACCTGGGTACGTCTACTCTTCTACCACACTTGGTAGGATCCACTTGAAATTTTTGATAAGGTGCCCTCAAACCAAGGGATTTTTGATAAGGTGTCCACACACCAATGGGAGTTTGATCAGGTGCCGAAATCACCGATAAGCTTTTGATAAGGTGCTTAAAAACCAAACAAGGATTTTTTGATAAGGCGTCTTGCCACCAGTGAGTTACATTTTTGAAGGGAGTATTAACCCTGTACAGAATGAGATGGAGAGGGGTTATGATGTTCTTCTCTGTCAATATGTATAGAGAAGACTCTAGTGGATTTGATGTTGAAATACTCCTTTGTCTGATATGAATTTGTTTGACAGTAGATGTTGCTGGAGCTTTTCTTTGAAAGATTTGATCTTCCTGTAGCAGATAAAAATGAAAGGCAAGAATGCCTCTTAGGTTGTTGTTGCTCTTTTGAAGATCTGGGCTTGCAGCAAAAACTGAGAGAGTATTGTTGATGAAGATGTTCTCAGAAAGCTGCTGCTGCTCGAGAAGGAGGAAGAAGATCAAAATTCTCTCTTCTGAATAATGCTCTTTTAGAAAATGATGAAGATCTATATTTTATTCTTCTATTCTTCCTGTAAATCTCTCTATCCCTGTTCTGTCGATTTCCTGTACAGTAAATATGTAAAGTATTCAATTTTATTTGATCTGTCGTATAAGCTTGAGTATAATCTGCTGTATATCTTTTCCCTTTTCAAATATCTGACAACTATTAAATGCAGATCCCTTATATTAAGGGGTATATTATATCTGATAAGGTATTCTGGGAACAGTACAGCTGCACGCCGTAATCTCTTTCCTTTTTCCACAATTTGTCCTTTTCTGCTGGAAGTGTCAACGGCTATAACTTAATTAATAGAGAAATATGTTCCTTTACTTGATCTGATTAGAAAGAGTTGTTGCCTTCGTCGATCTGTGTTTAGAGAACTGATATATAACTGATCTTTAAGTATTAATTAATCTGGAATCTGTATTTGTCGATCTGAGCTTCAGTAAAGAATTTGTCGAGCTCTGGCTGGAAACTGTCGAGCGCTGGCTGGAATCTGTCGAGCGCTGGCTGGAATCTGTCGAGCGCTGGCAGCCATTTGTCGAGCGCAAAGATGGCTGGATTTCATCGACCGCTTCCTTGTTATTTCGTCGATCACCGTCCGACGAATGCTGAGCGTCATTTGATGAATGCTAAGCGTCGTTTGACGAATGCTGAGACAGTGAAATTTCTAGTTCTAACAGCCAAATATCTTCCTATCTCTTGACCCTTAAACTATACATTGGGGTCAACTATTCCATAGTCAAAACATATAGTGATCCTAGCCCAAATCACAAATAGGGTTGTTCCAACAATCTCCCCCTATTTGGGTTAGGACACTATTTGACAAAAGTTGAAAATTAAAAAAATGCTAAAACATCAAAAACAACAGAGTATGAATATATCAGATATATTTTAAATATTTTATCAGATATGAAATGAAAAGTACTCTGAGTTTTGAAAATACATTTCAATAAGAATAAAACTGAAAATACAATCAGAACCTGAATTATCTGAATTCTGCTGCTTCTGAATTCTGAAATTCTGATTTTGTCTCATCTGTGTTGTTCTGAATTCTGAATTGAATCTTTATCTGATTTCTGAATGTGTTATCTGCTGCTCCTTTTAAAATCCAAAGACAGCATTCTGAAATCTGTATATAGATATTTTGAAATCTGAATCTGCAAACTGCTTTCTTCTTTTGATCAGCTTTATAATTTTGATTTGCTATGCTGTAGCAATAACTGATATTGAATTAGCTAAAACAAAATTTTTCTTCTGAGCTGTATCTGCATCTGAATTACAGAATACTTTTCTGAAATAGTAAACTATAATCAGCAAGCTCCTGTAAGTTTATCAAGCTTTTCTTCAAACAGTAACTCCCCTGAGAGTGTCTCCCCCTGAGTTCTGGAGGTTCTTCAGCTTTCTCTCTTACCTAGATTATTGAACAACTCCCCGTGAGCAAAACAGTGCATTAAATGGAGCTTGTTCATGCAAAACTTCTCCCCCTGCCTAGTTTCAGGAAATGCCTGAAGCTAGGCCCCTTGAAGAAGGGACATTTGATGGAGGTAGGGAAGGATGCAAGATTCATATTGTTGTTGTTCCTGCACAATAAAATACAGCTCAAGTGCAAAAGGAACTAGAACGAGAAGCAATTCTGTAGATATTCAGCTAATAAAATTTTTATTAATGAAGACAGGCTGAAATAAAAAGCTTCAAAAAAACTATGTTCGACGAAAAATGAGTTTTCGTCGATCTCTGTTCGACGAACTTGATGATTTCGTCGATGTCCGTTCGACGAAAAACTTGATTTTGTCGAGCTCAGTTCAATGAAGAGCTGGGTAAGTAGAAAACTTAATTTTTAACAGATTGAGTCTCCATCTATCATTCCCAACTAATTTATAAAGAATATATGTTTCTTTTCATCCAAGGGCTTGGTGAAAATGTCAGCTCTTTGCAAATCAGTAGAGATAAACTGTAGGCAGATTTGGTTTTTATCCACATTATCCCTAAGAAAGTGGTGCCTAATTTCTATGTGTTTAGTCCTACTATGGAGAACTAGATTTTGTATTATAGATATTGCACTTGTATTGTCACAAAATATAGTTGAATTATTTAAGTTGACACCATAGTCTAGGAGCTGATTTTGTATCCACAATATCTGTGAGCAGCAACTGCCTGCAGCTATATATTCAGCTTCAGCTGTTGATGTGGACACAGATGTCTGTTTCTTACAAAACCAAGACATAAGCCTATCACCAAGAAACTGACAAGTTCCTGATGTTTTTTTCCTGTCTACTCTGCATCCAGCATAATCTGAATCTGAGAATCCAGTTAATTCAAATTCAGATGCTGTTGGATACCAAAGTCCTAGATTAGGGCAACCCTTTATATATCTCAAAATCCTTTTTAGTAAAATTAGATGAGATTCTTTGGGGTTAACTTGGAATCTAGCACAAATACATGTAGCAAACATTATATCATGCCTACTAGCTGTTAAATAAAGTAGTGAGCCAACAATTGCTCTATATAGCTTTGGATCAACAGGTTTCCCTGATTCATCATTATCAACAATAGCATTAGAGGGCATGGGTGTTTTCATGGTGGTAGAATCAGACATACCAAATCTTTTCACTAATTCCTTAGCATACATAGATTGGGATATGAAGATTCCATTTGGGGTTTGCTTCACTTGAGGACCAAGGAAGTATGATAGTTCACCCATACTACTCATTTCAAATTTAGATTGCATCAAATTAGAAAATTTTTTGCACAAATTTGAATCAGTAGAGCCAAAAATAATATCATCTACATATATTTGAACTAGCAAAGTTTGATTTTTATCTATCCTGAAAAACAAGGTTTTGTCTACTATGCCTCTACAAAATTTATTCTTTAGAAGAAAACTAGTTAAAGTCTCATACCATACTCTAGGTGCTTGTTTGAGACCATAAAGAGCTTTCTTAAGCTTAAATACAAAAGAGGATTGAGTTGGAGAGATGAAACCTGGTTGTTGTTCCACATAGACTTCTTCTTTGATTTCTCCATTCAGGAATGCACTTTTTACATCCATTTGATAAACGTTGAATTTCTTGTATGCTTCAAATGCAAGAAAAATTCTGATTGCTTCAAGTCTTGCAACTGGTGCAAAAGTCTGATCATAATCAATTCCTTCTTCTTGTGAGTATCTTTGAGCTACTAGTCTAGCTTTATTTCTCACAATATTTCCATTTGCACCTAGCTTATTCCTGTAGATCCATTTAGTGCCAATCACTGGATGGTCTTTTGGTCTAGGAACCAAATCCTATACTTTGTTTGTCTCAAACTGATTGAGTTCCTCTTGCATAGCAATGATCCAGTTGGGATCTTGTTCTGCATCTTGTAGAGATTGAGGTTCAATCTGAGAGAGAAAACATGCGTGCATCATATTCTGATTTACTTGATTCCTCGTTTGCACACCTGCTGAAATATCACCAATAATCTGGGATATTAGGTGATCTCTAACTGTGATGTGATCAACAGTTGGAGTGGGTTCAGCAATAATTTCCACTTGGGGAATTTGTTCAGCTGCTATATCCTGTGGAGGATTATCTGCTGTAAACTGTACTGAATTTTCAGCAAAATCTGGGAGATTTTCTTCTTCACTCTCTTCAGCATTCTGTTGTTCAGGATTCAAAATTCCTTCTTTATGTAGAGCTAATTGATCTAGCTGCTCACATAATATAGGTACCAGCAGATTTTCTATGGTAGAAGAATTCTTCTCCTTATAAAACATGTTAGTTTCATCAAAAGAGACATGCATAGATTCTTCTATCTTAAGAGTAGATTTATTATAAATCCTATATGCTTTGCTGATATGTGAATAACCTAAGAAAATTCCTTCATCATATTTTGGTTCAAATTTCCTAAGGTATTTCTTATCATTATTATGAATGAATCATCTACAGCCAAATGCTCTAAAATAGTTAACATTAGGTTTCTTCCCTTTAAGTAATTCATAAGGAGTCTTTCCCTTAAGTTTGTTTATCAAACTTCTATTCAGCACATAATTTGATGTGCTAATATCCTCTGCCCAAAAGGATACGGGCAAATTAGCATCTGCAAGCAATGTTCTTGCTGATTCAATTAGAGTTCTATTTTTCCTTTCAACTACCCCATTTTGTTGAGGAGTTCTAGGAGCTGAGAAGCAATGCTTGATACCTTCCATCTCACAGAATTCTTGCATAAGAAGAGACTCAAACTCAGTGCCATGATCACTTCTGATCAATGCAACTACAGTAGAGTACTCAATTTGTATGCTCCTAAGAAAGTCTGTAAAACTTTAAAGTTATTTGACTTTTCTCTCAAAAAGAACACCCAAGTGAATCTAGAGAAGTCATCTACAATAACTAGAGTGTAAGACTTCCCCCCTAAACTCTTTGTTGCTATAGGTCCAAAAAGGTCCATATGTAGCAAATATAAGATTCTAGGTGAATCACATTTAGATAATGATTTAAAACTATTTTTAGTTTGCTTGCCTAGTTGACATTCCCTACAAAGACCTTCTTTCTTATATGATCATAAGGGTAAACCTCTAACAAGATTGTCCATAGATAAGCAATGGTCCTAATGTTTACATGTCCTAAGCTCTTATGCCAAAGTTCACTAGATTTGCTTAAATCACTAAATAAACAAACTTCTGAAATAGATGAATTGAAATTCACTAAATATATATTACCTTGCCTAATACCTGATAAAACAACAATATCATCAGTAGATTTAATAAGGCAATTCAATTTATTAAATGTTACATGATACCCTTCATCACATAATTGACTTATGCTGATAAGGTTATGCTTCAGTCCCTTTACATAAGCTACCTCTTTGAAGGTGACTTCTCCAACCTTGACTTTTCCATAGCCTTTGGTCTGCCCACAGTTGGAGTCTCCAAATATGACTTTTGGTCCAAGCTTTGCCTTGTAATTATTCAGATTTACCTTGTTCCCTGTCATATGTTTTGAACAGCCACTGTCCAATTACCATTTTTCACTTGTTCTTGAACAGTTGTGTACCTGCAAAAACAAGAAAACAATCTATTTGTTCCTGACCCAGATTACCTTGGGTCTTTTTGTATTTCCACAAAAATCTAAAATAAAAGACATTTCAGGTTGGTCCTTGTAACCTTGTGGATGATATCTCCTTGGAGGTATAATCCATTCAGTGAAAGGATTCTTAGAATGTGAAGAATATGAATTATTCAAATTTGCTGTATAGTTTCTGTTAAATGAATTGGGCTGAGTTCATCGAGCTCCGTTCAACAAATGACTGATATTTCATCGAGCGCCGTTCATATAATTACTATATAGAAAATCTATCTTCAGAGTTCGTCGAGCTCCGTTCGACAAATTTGATGCATTTTGTCGAGCTCCGTTCGACGAATTCTGCTGAATTCTGTTATTCTTGACAGTCTTATTTGAAATGTTTTTATCTTCATCTATAACCTCTTTGCTCTTAGCAGAGATGAATTTTATAGGTGTAGATAATATATTCTTCTTAATTAGAGGTGGCTCACTTAATGAAGCACCCAAGCCCAGTTTGTTATTGAGTCTAGCATTTACTGTTCTTGTGATGTCCATCAGTTTGATACTTCTCCCATTCAGGGATTCTTCAAATTCCTTAGCCTCAGAAAGTTTATTCTCAATGAGAATAATTTGTTCTCTAGAGGCAGCCAAATATTTCTTAAGATTTATATTTTCTTCACTAATTTGATTCATTTCAGCTAGCTTAAGTCTGAGTGAGATTATTTCTTTCTCAGATTTAATTAATTTTGAGCAAAGGACTTTGAATTCAGCTTTGAATTCAACAGAAGTAAAATCAAATATAGATATTACCTGATCTGCATCAGTTTCTGCTTCTGATTCTGATTCCTCTTCATCAGAATTGTTGGCTGAGGCATTGATTGCCATCATACAAAAGTTCTTCTCTTCTTCATAGTCTTCATCATCACTGGATGAAGAAGCATTTCCTGACTCACTGTTTGAGTCATAAATTGCCATCAGGCACTGATCATTCTCTTTTGTTTCTTCTTCATCATCTGAAGAGCTGGATGATGATTCTGATTCAGTTTCACTCCAGGATTCTGCTATAAATCATCTTCCCTTCTTTTTGTGTTTGTGAGAGGAAGATTTGCTGGAGATTCTTTTCTTTTCTTTGTCCTTTTTCTTTTCTTTCTTCTGATTTTTTGGACAGTCTGGTGCAATATGTCCAGGTTTCCTGCAACTGAGACATATAATTTCTTTAGAATTATTTCTGTCATACCTTGGCTTTTCATAGCACATTAGGATTTTGTTATTGATCTCAGTTAATGAGGTTTTCTTATCCAATGTTCTGAGTTCACTTATGATTACACTTAATCTAGTGTACATATCTGCAATTGATTCTGTTTCTCCTTTCTTGAAGTTTTCATACTGAGAGATGAAGTGTGATCTTCTGTCTTTCCTTTCATCTGCAAAACCTGCAACCATATTGTTTAGTGAGATCCAAATCTCTCTAGCTGAGGTGCAGTCCGCCACTTTCTGAAAGATGTCATCATACATAGTTTGAGCTAGAATATTCATGGCTTTTGCATCAGCACTTCTTTACTTTTTCTGAGCTTCAGTCCATTCAGGAGGTGGGACAACAGTGTTGTCTGTTGTGGTTCCAGTACTTGCTGCTACAGTAGGTGTTGGAGGTCCTGTCAAAATTACATTGAAGATTTCTTCATAAATTGAGTTCATATAAAGCCTAATCCTTGCTTTCCACAGTGCAAACTTACTGAGATTGCACATAGGAGGTCTTGTGCTTGAATACTCCTTGTTTTGTGCCATGAGTTTTTAACAGAAAATAACAACAATAAAAACTCTAAAATAATTTAAGATCTAATTGATCGTTGTGATCCAGGTGTTAGCCTGTAAATAAGATCAACCAACCTCTGATACCAATTGAAAGTGGAGGTTAGATCTTAAATTAACTATAGAGGGTGGTGAATAGAGTTTAAAAACTTTTTCCCTTAGTTTTATAGCGGAATTAAAAATAGTGATATATATGTGTATATGAGAGTGTGTAATAAAAACTAAGTAAAGACAAGTAATAAAAATCAGCACAACAACAAAACACAGAAATTCACAGCACAGAAGACACAAGAAAATTTTATAGTAGTTCCCCAATAACTTGGGTACGTCTACTCTTCTACCACACTTGGTAGGATCCACTAGGAATTTTTGATAAGGTGCCCTCACACCAAGGGATTTTTGATAAGGTGTCCACACACCAATGGGAGTTTGATCAGGTGCCCAAATCACCGATAAGCTTTTGATAAGGTGCTTAAAAACCAAACAAGGATTTTTTGATAAGGTGTCTTGCAACCAGTGAGTTACACTTTGAAGGGAGTGTTAACCCTGTACAAAATGAGATGGAGAGGGGTTACGAAGTTCTTCTCTGTCAATATGTATAGAGAAGACTCTAGTGGATTTGATGTTGAAATGCTCCTCTGTCTGATATGAATTTGTTTGACAGTAGATGTTGCTGGAGCTTTTCTTTGAAAGATTTGATCTTCCTGTAGTAGATAAAACTGAAAGGCAAGAATGCTTCTCAGGTTGTTGTTGCTCTTTTGAAGATCTGGGCTTGCAGCAAAAACTGAGAGAGTATTGTTGATGAAGATGTTCTCAGAAAGCTGCTGTTGCTCGAGAAGGAGGAAGAAGATCAAAATTCTCTCTTCTGAATAATGCTCTTTTAGAAGATGATGAAGATCTATATTTTATTCTTCTATTCTTCCTGTAAATCTCTCTATCCCTGTTCTGTCGATTTCCTATACAACAAATATGTAAAGTATTCTATTTTATTTGATCTGCCGTATAAGCTTGAGTATAATCTGCTGTATATCTTCTCCCTTTTCAAATATCAGACAACTATTAAATACAGATCCCTTATATTAAGGGATATATTATATATGATAAGGTATTCTGGGAACAGTACATCTGCACGCCGTAATCTCTTTCCTTTTTCCACAATTTGTCCTTTTCTGCTGGAAGTGTCAACGGCTATAACTTAATTAATAAAGAAATATGTTTCTATACTTGATCTGATTGGAAAGAGTCATTGCCTTCGTCGATCTGTGTTCAGAGAACTAATATATAACTGATCTTTAATTATTAATTAACCTGGAATCTGTATTTGTCGTTCTGAGCTTCAGTAAAGAATTTGTCGAGCTCTGGCTGGAAACTGTCGAGCACTGGCTGGAATCTGTCGAGCGCTGGCTGGAATCTGTCGAGCGCTGGCTGGAATCTGTCGAGCGCTGGCTGGAATCTGTCGAGCGCTGGCAGCCATTTGTCGAGCACAGAGATGGCTAGATTTCGTCGACCGCTTCCTTGATATTTCATCGATCGCCGTCCGACGAATGCTGAGTGACGTTCGACTAATGCTGAGCGCCGTTCGACGAATGCTGTGACAGTGAAATTTCTAGTTCTAACAACCAAATATCTTCCTAAACTCTTGACCCATAAACTATACATTGGGGTCAACTTGTCCTTAGTCAAAACATATAGTGATCATAGCCCAAATCACAAATAGGGTTGTTCCAACAGGAATGTTTGCTACAAGCACAAAAAATTCAACTTACATCGAAATTTGCCTTCAAAGGAAAGTCTGCTCAAAGCACAAAAATTCAGCGCACGCCGAAATCTCTCTTCACAACATTTTGATGTATGTCAGGAAGTATTCAACACAAATATAATAGAATGTTGAAATATTTTCAGACAACTGTGATCAATCTAAGAGCTGATCAAGGCCATGATTGGAATCAAATTCAAGTCGGTACTACTTTATTTCAAGGTGTTTTGACGATTGACACTTGAAAGGAAGGCATATATTCTGCAACAATCATATATATATATCAGAAGATTTCGAATAGAAGGAAGTTAAACATTCTTAATTAGCTCTTTTGTTCCACAAGATTCAAAATTCTCCTTCCTTCCTCAAAGGAGAATGTTCTCTCCAATGACCCTACCTTACTAGATCATCTTCTCTCTATGATCTAAGGCTCTTCTTATCAAGAGATTATTATCTACTTCTCAGAGTTCCTCACAGGATAGGATTCATCTTCTCTCAATTGAATCCAGTCTTCTCTGCCTAGAGGAATAGCCGACTGTTGTTGCTATATTCAATAATCTACATAGCACTTCAAAGAACTAGATCCTTCTGCACTTTGTTGAAGAAGGATCATGATAGTTTATAAGGATGTAGTCTTAATAACCTAGAGGGGGGTGAATAGGTCTCTTTGCTTTTAAGCTAATGTCTAACTATTTTCTAATTTAGTATTAGCAAGAAATAAAGCACACAGAAAGCACACAAGTGTTTATAGAGGTTCTTCAAGACAAGATGTCTTGAGTAGTCCTCTTTCCCCCTTCACCTTTCTAACAATGAGTTAGACAAGGCCAACACCTCCAATCTCAGCTCCAAGAGCTTACAACACAGATCCCTCAGGATCTCTCAGGTTTTCCCAAACCCTACATCAGGCTCCATAGCCCTTCCTCAGGCACAGCTGCCCTATAAGCTCAGACCTATCAAGAAGTCCAACCTCAGATTTCCACAGAGATCCTACACTCAAACTGAACTCCCAGCTCTATAATCAGGCACAACAGCCCTACTCCCTCAGGCAAAATGCCCTATAAACTCAGAACAAAGGATGTTCCTACAGATGGTAATAAATGTAATGCTTACAACAGAAGACAAAATAGATACTCTTTTAAGCCTTGATCTTCTGTTGCTGACTTGAAGCTGGGAAGAGAACAACAACTTCAATATTGCCTTTCTCTGATCCTTCTCTTCAGTAGATGAGTATGGACAACTTGCTCTTCTTCAATCACACAGGAAGAGCAATCATTCTCTCCTTTACAGCTTCATGAAGTAGGAGGAGTGATGAGTCCCAAATATATACACATTTATGGACTCATCTGGGCCGATTTTCTAGTCTTTGCACTTCACTTTAGACATGTTTTCACTCATATTTGATACTCCATGCTAAGTGCACCTCTAGGCCCGTTTTTGGTGTTATTTCATGTTCTTCTTCTTTAGTAGTTTTCATGCATTGTTAAGTGCCACTTTCAGCGGCTGGATTCGTGGTTGTGCTGGAACAGGAGTCGTGCAGGTGTTCCCGGTACAATTCTGTACAGGAACACTGCGCACGATCGTTGTTTCTATTGCGCACGACCACTGGTCGTGCGCTGCTGATCGTGTGCACTTAACCCTATTTTTTGAGTTCTGTCTCGGAAAGTGCGCACGACCACAAATGATATTGCGCACGACCACCGATCGTGCGCCGCTGTTCGTGCGCACTTAACATCAATTTTATGAGTTCTATTTCGACCAGTGCGCACGACCACCTACGATAGTGCGCACGACCGCCGATCGTGCGCCATTGGTCGTGCGAACATGGTATTTTATAAATTTCTTGCATTGCAGGCTCCACCCAGGCAGGCGCACGATCACAGGATTCCAGCGCGCACGACCACTGGTCGTGCGCCAATGATCGTGCGCACTGTTTATTGCAGCGCCTATAAATACTCCTGCTCGCGAATTAGGTCGGATCCTCCGATCTTTCGTTCTCCCAGGTCTGCCGTTCCGCACGATTTTGCCCCTCCATCGCCGCCCACCATCGGGTGGTGCTCCGGGCTTGTACTTCACGCCATTCTTGAGCCGGAGCTTCCTCTCGGCCTCCTCCTTCATCCTAGAGCTTCAAGGAAGGTTTAGCCGCCATCGCCATCAAGCAAGAGGAAGTTTGCAACCTCTACCGGATCGTGACACGAAGAAGACGGGCTCATTGGAGAGTCGTGACAGCTCTCTCTACCCGGACGTAGTTGCGGACTGAGCATGGACGCGGATTGACAACCCGGCGATTCCAACCGTGAATCTACAACGAGACTTCGGATTCGGTCGATTTCTTGCCTTGTTCTTCTCTTATTGATGTGTTTGTAGCTAGATCTTTCATGTATTGATGAAGAACACTATGAATCATGCTTGTAATCTTAATTTCATGTTTATGTGAAGTTATATTTAGTTCATATGTGTTAATGAGGTGCGCCGCCATCCATTTTCCACTCCACCACCGTGTCCGGTGCCGCACTAGCAATTGCTAGTGGCGTGCTTGTCGACAAGGTGTTTGCGACCCTCATTCCGTTAGCCTACTCGTCCATCCGCCTATCGAAGCGTGGCATCGTGGCCCGTGTAATACATCTCGCCCTACGAAGCAGCGTGCTCAAGGCCTGCACAGTTCAATTCCGCTTGCCTGCTCGTCCATCCGCCCTTGCGACGCAGCGCGCTCAAGGCCTGCCTAGTCTCCATCCCGCCAAGTGAAGCATTGCATAGCGGCATTGCATAGGAGTAGTTGTAATATTTTCCTTTATTTTATCATTCACAAACCAAATCCCTTTCGTCCGCACCCCACCTATCGCTGGACTTCGATCTCAAGTTCTTCCTCGACACCTAACTCCACCTTACTGTGTTCCTTCGAGATTCGATACTCGGGGATTTACTCCTCGTTTTATATTACTTGAACGATCGGTACAATGCCGTTTCGTGCCGCAGTCTTACTACCGCCTATAGCGGTGTGCTAAGATTTGCGCCATCAAGTTTTTGGCGCCGTTGCCGGGGAATACAGTCGTGTGAGTTTTCTGGAGAGGGAAAGTCTGAGAGAGAAGCCCTTCCATTTGTAAATTGCATCTTTTATTTTATTTCTGTTCTTTTTACTCCATTTTCTTGTTTTATATTAGGTTGCTTTAGTAATTTTTGTTAGGTGTAGTATTTTGCACAATAGCTTTTTATTTTGAATCGTATTATCTTCACACTATGTGGGCACATCTCAATATCCATTGTCGTTGGTGTAGAGATACCTCCCACTCTAGTGATGAATGCCTTACGGAGAATAGTAGGCATAATTCTTATAGCCCAGCATATGGAGCACCGACTTCGTCTGGTACTCCATATGGTGCGCGTAAGTCTTATGGCTACTCTGCTGAGCTTTTACCGTCATACTTCTTTTCGGCTTCAGCCCCCGCTGTACCAAAGAAGCCCGTAAGGCAGTGCCGGTTTTGTCGGAGCACTGATCATGTCTTGAAGGACTGTGCCGAGTATCTTCGCCAATTGGACGAGGATGACGAGCCGGATATCCGGATCGTCCCAACTCCTAACTCTGGCGGCACACCTTCAACATCCGGTTATGTGTCTTTGTCACCTTCACATCTTGAAGGGTATGGTATGGACACGGTCACTGGATGTGCGGCTGATTTATGCACCGACATTGCTGAGCCTATTCTCCCAGTGCATCCACCACCCCTAGTGGATTCGATTCTTTGTGAGGAATCAGAGCTCGACTTTTATCTGAACACTATTCCTCTCCCTGTTGTGCATACTACACTCGTCTCTGACGACATTGTTGATGATGTGTCGCAAGAGGAGGCTGGTGACTTTAGTGTCATGCCTGTTCCTATGGAGGAGGACAACCTTCCAGGTGAAGAGGAGTTTTCCTCAGCACCGGTGGAGGAAGTGCAAATCTCTAGCTTGGCCACTGTTGATCCCGCCGAATCTTGTAGCATTGATGACAATGCAAACATTATTTTACTTCCCCAACCTGATGGGAGTGATACCGGGACCACTCCCCCGATTTTTGATTATTTATGTTCTTCGTCTTGTTTATTTCTTGATCCCCCCTCTTCATCCGAGCCTGTGCAGGTTGAGTCTTCACAGGTACCCCAGGAGGATTTGGTGCATATTGCCCAAGTCAATGATGAGAGCATCCTCTTATATGAGGAGGTTGATTCCCCCTCCGTAGAGGAAGCTCCACTCATTGCCTTTTCCTCCCGCCACCTCCCTGTTGACGACACCTTGCTAGGCAAGGATGTTTTTGGTGAGATGAGTGAGGACCAGGCCTCCTCCTCTTCATACTTTCTTTTCCCTCTACCTGTGAAGAGCAGGTATTTATATTCGGGTAGAGGTGTGACTGTTCTTTCTCCGTATATGTACCCGCTACCTACACGCATATTAGAACAGTTACCTGTCCACTTTTCTTTTCATAGGCCTATAAGCTAGAACTGTATAAAATCTGAATAAGTCATGCTGGGATGACAATAACCCCAGTAGTTATCTTACCTTTTCCTGCATTTCTTATTTCTTCTTGTTTAGTTTAGTTAGTAGTATTCTTTTTTCAGTTTTCTATTTTCTTCTATTTCTGCGGAGCTGACCCCTGCAGATATCTTTTCTGGAGGGCGGATGTTGCGGCTCATTTTAGCTTACACGCGTCTTCTGGTATGCTCACTTCTGAGCATTGGGTAATCTCTTTCCCTAGACTTCATTTTCAATTTTCATGGTTACATCATTTATGTCTATTGCTTAGATTTAGTCTGGGGGAGAGCCGCTATATGTTACCCACTGCACGTGCACATCTCATTTGCATACTAGAAGTATTTTAATTTCAGATATTTAGTTATGTTCAATTGCATTGCACACCACTACACCCACTCGAGCGTGCACTTAGCTGTTGGCACGTCTTGAGCTGAACTCATTTCTTTTTGTGTGATTTGGAAAATCATTGTGCTGGCTTAGGATTACGAGGCGGAGTAAATTGTTGACTCTTGTAGTGCTCCTAGTCGAGTGCTCATGTCTTGTTTAGAAATTCGTGTAGATTTAATTTCTTTTTATGCTTTTAGTTTATATTTTATTTTTCTATTAGCGTAAATATTGTTTACTACACTCAAAAATTGGTGAATCCGGTGTGAATCAAACGGTAGCATAGGGATGTGTGTAGACATTCGTTAGCCTCGTATTGCCTGAGTCGCGAGAAAGGATTATCTTTCTCGGTGGCTAGAACTTGCCCCAAGCGATTCTTGAAGCATGGGTATACGGTTAGTCAATTGCGTGAATGTGATATAGGCCATCATTTTGGCCCGGTTGAGCCTTTGTGCCCACTCCTATTGCTTTATCCTTGTCAGCCCAGTTGTGCCTACCCTTTCTTTGATTCAGCCCCACTGTTGTCTCACCACAGCCTAAATGCCAATCCTAGTCGCACACCCAAATCTGAGCTTTAGCTGTTTATTATTTTCATGAGTTGGGTTGTTGATTTGGTGATATGTTTGTGAAGATGTGGATGTGTTTTATTGTTTAGCTGCTGAAAATGATAAGAAAAGAAAAGAAGAAAATGAGAGAAAGAAAAGAAGTGAAAAGAAAAGAAAAAGATATGAGCTTTAATGAAAAATCTGTGTAAAAATATATGTTTGGGAGTAGGCGGTGCACACACCCATGCGTCTAGGTCTAAGTCTGGGGGTGTGGTGCATCCGCGTGTTTTATGGATACTTGGATAGTGTTATGCATTTGCTCATTTGGGTTTTTGTGTTCCAAGCCTTCATGTTTATATTTGTTTACCTCACCTAAACCCAAGCCTCATCTAAAACCTTAAGTCCTATTGATTCACGCATTTGAGTCAAACCAGTGCCGTGGAGAGAGTGCGAACGGGCAAGCTTATGGTCACCGACATTGATGGATTTCAATGGAGTTGTCCCGAACCCCGATCTTTGGCAATGCTCGCCTCAGCGTTCAGTTTACTTTCTTCCTATGTACGACCTTATGATTCACCGTGATTCACTTTTTGAGTAAATGTAATATATAAATACGCCCCTAAGAAAAGTATAAACTAATATGTATAATTAGAAATTTTGTATACTGTACTTCTACGCACATGAGCATGCGACTTCGCATGGTACTCCGCTTGATAATTTCTTCGTCAGCTTATGATTTTCCTGTCCGCAAGAGATGGTTTGCAAGGGACGCGCAAACAGTTAAGTCTGGGGGTGTGATGAGTCCCAAATATATACACATTTATGGACTCATCTGGGCTGATTTTCTAGTCTTTGCACTTCACTTTAGACATGTTTTCACTCATATTTGATACTCCATGCTAAGTGCACCTCTAGGCCCGTTTTTGGTGTTATTTCATGTTCTTCTTCTTTAGTAGTTTTCATGCATTGTTAAGTGCCACTTTCAGTGGCTGGATTCGTGGTTGTGCTGGAACAGGAGTCGTGCAGGTGTTCCCGATACAATTCTGTACAGGAACACTGCGCACGATCGCTATTTTTATTGCGCACGACCACTGGTCGTGCGCCGCTGATCGTGTGCACTTAACCCTATTTTTTGAGTTCTGTCTCAGACAGTGCGCACGACCACCAACGATATTGCGCACGACCACCGGTCGTGCGCCGCTGTTCGTGCGCACTTAACATCAATTTTATGAGTTCTGTTTCGACCAGTGCGCACGACCACCTACGATAGTGCGCACGACCGCCGATCGTGCGCCACTGGTCGTGCGAACATGGTATTTTATAAATTTCTTGCATTGCAGGCTCCACCCAGGCAGGCGCATGATCACAGGATTCCAGCGCGCACGACCAATGGTCGTGCGCCAATGATTGTGCGCACTGTTTATTCTAGCGCCTATAAATACTCCTGCTCGCGAATTAGGTCGGATCCTCCGATCTTTCGTTCTCCCAGCTCCGTCGTTCCGCCCGATTTCGCCCCTCCATCGCCGCCCACCATCGGGAGGTGCTCCGGGCTTGTTCTTCACGCCATTCTTGAGCCGGAGCTTCCTCTCGGCCTCCTCCTTCATCCTAGAGCTTCAAGGAAGGTTTAGCCGTCATCGCCATCAAGCAAGAGGAAGTTTGCAACCTCTACCGGATCGTGACACGAAGAAGACGGGCTCATTGGAGAGTCGTGACAGCTCTCTCTACCCCGGACGTAGTTGCGGACTAAGCTTGGACGCGGATTGACAACCCGGCGATTCCAACCGTGAATCTACAACGAGACTTCGGATTCGGTCGATTTCTTGCCTTGTTCTTCTCTTATTGATGTGTTTGTAGCTAGATCTCTCATGTATTGATGATGAACACTATGAATCGTGCTTGTAATCTTAATTTCATGTTTATGTGAAGTTATATTTAGTTCATATGTGTTAATGAGGTGCGCCGCCATCCATTTTCCACTCCACCACCGTGTCCGGTGCCGCACTAGCAATTTCTAGTGGCGTTCTTGTCGACGAGGTGTTTGCGACCCTCATACCGTTAGCCTACTCGTCCATCCGCCTATCGAAGCGTGGCATCGCGGCCCGTGTAATACATCTTGCCCAACGAAGCAGCGCGCTCAAGGCCTGCACAGTTCGATTCCGCTTGCCTGCCGTCCATCCGCCCTTGTGACGCAGCGCGCTCAAGGCCTGCCTAGTCTCCATCCCGCCAAGCGAAGCATTGCATAGCGGCATTGCATAGGAGTAGTTGTAATATTTTCCTTTATTTTATCATTCACAAACCAAATCCCTTTCGTCCGCACCCCACCTATCGCTGGACTTCGATCTCAAGTCCTTCCTCGACACCTAACTCCACTTTACTGTGTTCCTTCGATATTCGATATTCGGGGATTTACTCCTCATTTTATATTACTTGAACGATCGATACACTGCCATTTCATGCCGCAGTCTTACTACCGCCTATAGTGGTGTGCTAAGATTTGCGCCATCAAGGAGAGAGCTTGAAGACAGCCAACAATGTAACAGTAGTTGTGTATTCTTTTTACCAAAAAGCTTCTTCTTAAGGATCCCTAAGTTATTCTTTTATATTTCTCCAATCTTCAACGGATATCAGATGGCACCTGACACAATATGGAGGTGATTGGAGTACCATAACTTGCTTTTCTGCCGCTTGCGCCAAAAGCAATGCCCGCTAGCACTTTTGAATCTATCTCAGCGGTTGGGCTGAGATAGCTTCCAGTCTTAACGGCTACTTCTGTCCCATCCCAGCGGATCTGCTGAGACAGATAGTTGTCTAAGCGGTTTTCCTCTATCTGCAGCTCAGCTGGCCTAGATACCTTCTCAGCGGCTCCTGGCCTTGTCTCAGCAGTTCAGCTGAGACTGAGACTTTGTCTAAGTGGTTTTGGCAGTAAACCACTGAACATACTCCTTATCTTGGAATAACCTAACCCTACATAGTCCTGAGATGAAATTGGGTTTATCAAATACAACTTGTACTTAGCATTGAGTGTGATGCTTCTTCAAATCAAGGGAACATTGAGGGCAATATTCCCAATAATCTCCCCCTAAGTGAAGAAGACAGAACACCCCCAATGCTAAGGTACATATCAAAATGATTATTTATCTTGTATCTTCACTACATGGCATTCATCATAACGTACATATGTAAACATCAATATGGCATCAAAGACAATATCTTAACAAATAATATTCATGAGAGGCGTAGTACCAACAGAGTTTATCAACCCAATAATATGATTAGATAATCATGACAATGCATCACAGATTAACTTAAACAATGACATAGAGTAAAATTAAGCTATGGCTTAGATTAGCTTACAACATAAATGAATCAATTCAACAATTCATTCATTATCATTTCAGATTAAGTAAAGAGGCATTGTTCAATTTACATTTTGAAATCCACAGCACTTAAATACATTCATTTAAATTTTTCTCTTCTTTGAAGAAGTTGAACATTCAACATTATCAGCAACAGTTTCTTTTCCTCTTTCAGCATTGACTTTAGCAGCAACATCTTTGTTTCCTGCAGCACTGGTGGCAGTGTCCTTCTTTGCATTTGCTGCTTCAATTTCAGCTATCTTCCTCCTATTTTCATGCCTTTTGAAATATAGGAATGGCTTAGGAATATACTTTGAAGGCATCCTTCTTGGGTTATCCTTGCTTACTAGATTGGCTTTGAATATTCTATCTCTTTTAGTGTTTCTTTCTAAGTGCTTTATCCACTCTTCAGATGGAGAGACCTTATCAATATCTTTGCAGATTTGACCATGGCTTAGCCAGGAATTTAATATTATACTTTTGGAGTATTCACTCCAATACTCAAAATCTGGATCCTTAGTTTGTTCATCTCTCAGCTTGGCCATGAACTCTTCAGCAAGCAGTGTGTGCTCTCTTTCTCTTTTCTTTGCCAGTCTTGCATTTTGGGCAATTCTTCTTATTTAGAAAAGTCCCAATCCTTTGCTCTTTGCCTATCCAGGAGGGGAAGGTTTAAGGCAAGCCTAGATCCTTGCAGAACCTTGAGGGCTAGCTCAGAATTTGTTACATCATTGTTATCCTCCCCCTTTCTGGCTTCTTCAAATATCCTTTGACTTATCTCCTGCTGAGCATCAGTTATTATGACAGAGATTGTTTGGAAAATATGTTTCATATCAGTTTTTAGTTCATCCTTGTTCCTCTCAATATCATCCTTGAGCTCATCTTTGTTTATGTCAGCCTCACCATTGAACTGCAGAGCAGTGGAGTATACATATTCTAGGATATGATTTAAGGATTTTTCAATCACCTCATCTGTCTTGCTGACATAATTCTTGACATATGTCATATCCTGTTCAGAGAGTTGAAGGTGTTTGTCCATTAATCTGAGAATAGTATTTTGAGAGACCACTGATTTCTCTGCCAGATCAAACCACTTGGTCATTTGTTTGTTCAGGATGGATGTGTCTTCCTTAATTTCCTTGACCTCAGCCATTACATCATATTTAACTTTGAGAATGGACTGATCAATGCATGCTTTAAATGTAGAAGATGACTTATCTACATAGTCCTTCATAGATGTTAGGTGAGTCTCTAACATAATTTGAATAGCATTTACAATATGCTCATTTGAATGTGAGGGGGTAGAGGTTGAAGTTTGCTGATCAGTAATAATTGTGTCTTGGAGCCTTTTTGGACTTGGAGGAGGGGCTGATTCCACTGGAGGTATAATCTGCACTTGAGCTGCAGACATCACTTGATCTAGATGTTTGACAGCATTTTGGTCAGGGTCATCCACCTTTTCAGCAGAGAATGCAGGATCTTCAAGATGATCAGGGTGGACTCCATCATCATCATCATTATCATCATTATCAGCAGCAGGATTATCTGGTTCCTCCCCCTCAGATATAGCATCTAGATCAGATGAGTCTAGGAAAGATGGGATAGTTATTTGGAGTTAGATTTAATGACTTAGCAATACTAAAGATGGGTTAGTTAGTCTTACCAAGGACATCATCTTTACCAGCTGATGGCTCTGTTGGCTTCTCCCCCTCAGATGGGACATCAAACTGTCTTTGAGGTGGTATGTCCCATAGGGCTGGAGAGTCATCAATGTTTAATGAAATACTTCTTTGAAGTTTGAACAGTATAGTGTCAAGCTTACTTTGTAGATCTTCAGCAGGAGTGACTGCAGAGTCATCAATCCTAGTAGAATCATCCTTTTCAATCACAACATCTTGTTGAGATGTGTGATCCTGATGCTCCCCCTCAGAGAGAGCATTCATTTGGTCTTAAAGAAGATGGGAAGAAGGGTCCTCCATGTCCTTTTCTATGACAGTACCTATAAGCACAGTTTGTGCATCTGCAGTAACTACACCTCTATAGAGTTAGGACAAGCATGTATATGTCTAAGGTGATTTATTTACTTGGTAATAAAATTACCTCTATCTGAGGCAACATCCTTATGTATGTCAGTTGCAAGAGCTTCCTTCCCTTGACACCTGTGAGATCCAAGATCAGCAACAACATCTTTAGGCCTATCAGAGTGGTCTGACTCTGAACTTGAAAGAATCATTCTTGTTCTATTGATTGTTTTTTACTTCTTTTTCTCTTTTTCTTTTTCCTCAGAGGGATGGCTCATGGGGAGTACCCTTGTGAACCTATCTAAGAACTTGATATCCATCCTCTTGAGATAGTGGAGGTTTGATCCTTTGGATTTGCAAAATTTCTCAGGATAGGTTTTGAGTAGATGCAGGGAGAGGATTGCACCCAAATTGGGTGCCTGCAAACATTCTATAATTCTTTGAAAGATGACTTCTCCCCAAGAGTTTTTCCTTTTTAGGATGATCTTAGTCATGAGGTCAAACATATATTGCGAGATTGTGTCATGAGACCCAGGTTTGCAAAGAATAGCTTTTTCCACAATGTCTGATAAGAGTTTGCCCCTTTGGTTGAAAAATTTTCTTTTCAATGATCCAGTCTTGGCATCATTGTATTCAGTCCATTTCAAAGCCTTTTTATTGTCTTTGTCAGAGATTTCTTCCTCCTCATTTTGACTACAGGAGGGAAGTTTTAAGGCTTTCTCTATTTTTGCAGAAGTTATTTTTAGTCTTTTTTTCTCCTATCTTAGATTTGAGGGATGATTTGGTAGTGGATAACTTTGCATTGCCAAACCATTCCTGAACTTCAGTTCGGAGAATGACACTTGGTTCAGAAAGAAGAAACTTCACACCTTGGTATTCCAGGAGTTAGATCACTCCCTTGATCTCTTCTGGAGCATCGGTAAACGCAATTTCATATCCCTCCAGAAGGTCCTTTGAACTCTTGGGTGCCATTATTGCTGTAGAAGAAGGCGTTGGGACGGAAGAGAATATGATTTGTCTCTGCGGCTAGGAGGGAAAGGTTGTGTAGCTTTCATTAATTAACAATGTCTATATATATGGCTTGAATCTGTGTTTTGATTAGCCCTAATAATTAAAGTTAAGTGAACTTGTTATTGTAAAGGGAATTAAGTCAGTTGGGGTTGCATTTAGACAATCTGTATTGGGAGCATCCCATCTAAGCAGAATCGCTGAGACGGCGACCTAAACCACTGGAACAGAGCATTTTCAACCGCTGGGATAGTTTAGCAGTCACAGTGGTTAAACTGAGATTTTTCCCAGCTGTCTCAGCAGCTCAGCTGAAATAGACTTTTCTGTTTTAGGCGACCTTACTATCTAAACATTAGTCCTTTTGAGATCTGATTGAGTTATGCCTTAACCATGTCACTAGGAGTATTGATAGGATAACATTTTGAATCATAACATATCATTCATAAAATCATATATGACTGAAAGAAGGAAATATTTGACACTATTTAATATTTAACATTCCTAGTTCAATCTTGAAAGCATTAAATTTGGCCTTATCCAATGGCTTTGTAAAAATATCAGCAACTTGATTGTCAGTGGGGACAAATTCAAGGCAGATGTCATTACATTCAATATGTTCTCTAATAAAATGATATCTTATCTCTATGTGCTTAGTCCTACTATGAGAGACAGGATTCTTAGCAATAGAGATAGCACTGGATAAGTCACAATAAAGAGGAGACTCACTTACCTTGAGGTTGTAGTCCTCTAACTGACGTTGTATCCATAAGAGTTATGCACATCAACTCCCTGCTGCAATATATTCAGACTCAGCAGTGGATATTGCCACACTTGTTTGCTTTTTGCTGCTCCAAGATATCAAGCTCCTTCCTAAGAATTGACAATTGCCACTTGTGCTTTTCCTGCCTTCTTTGCATCCTGCAAAATCTGCATCTAAAAATCCAGTTAGTTCAAAATCATTGTTCTTAGGGTACCAAAGGCCAAGATGTAGGCTTCCTTTAAGATATCTCAGAATCCTTTTTGCAGCTGAATAGTGAAATTCCTTAGGGCATGCCTGGTACCTTGCACAAACACATATAACATACATAATGTCTAATCTACTAGCAGTTAGATACAATAGGGATCCAATATTACACCTGTGCATGGATCCATCAAAGGCCTTGTCCTTCTCATCCTTGTCCAGGGAAATGTTAGACCCCATGGGAGTTTTCATGGTGGAAGCTGATTGCATCCCAAATTTCTTTATAAGCTCCCTAATGTACTTGGTTTGAGAGATGAATATTGTAAGACCCCATATTTTTTCTTTTCAAAACCGGGGTCTTATGCCCAGAACCGCCACTTTGCGGTGACACCATCACTCGGGAAGGTCACCACTACAAAATGCTGATCCTGCCGGCCATATCGATCACAGAAGAAGAAAGGTATAAACTAACAAATAGAATTTCAAGTCCGCAAATCACATGCTATATATAATAAATGTCGACATGGTATAAGTGAAATAACAATGTTACAATAATAATGGGCACATGCCCTATACATCATGTCCTCACTACAAGATCACTCGCGGAAGCTAACTACTAATTAATCACTGATCCTGAAACTTGGGCTCCTGTACTAGACTGGCCCGCCTCCATCTGCACCGGCCTCTGGTGCTGCAGCATCTCCTCGGTCCCCTAAAATGATAAGGTCCACCGACCATTAGTCAAAAGAATAATCCAATCCCCCACCCCTCCCCCATGACTCCTAGGCACCGCACGGGAAGGATGAAAGCAGAGGACATCAAGGTGTATAAACAATAGCAGGTGACTGGGAAATAATCTACCGGGAATGTTTCTACAACTACACATAGGTATATAGATAATTGAAGCAGCAAGTAAAATTGGGTAAAGAACAAGTAAGGTACAGTAAGTAAAGACAAGTATATAACATAAAAGTAACCATTGATTTATAGGAATGCCCATACAAACATATTGACAAAGGGGTAATTTAGCAGGGCCTATCGTATAAAAAGTCCCATAACCAATTTATACGATAGAGGTAGGGGTTAAAATGCAATGCTTATGCTATGACATGCAGAGTAATGCAGTCTAATGATATATTCATACAAGTGCAATTCACACACTTCGACTATATGCGCACAGACCTTTAGTTCCCCCTTTTTGGAGCTAACAAGACTCCCAGGATACTCCCGTAGTGGCAAACTGAAGCGGTGGGTTGGGCCTCGCCCACCTCTAGGTTGGTATTCACACAACGTAACCTAGACCTATCATACGCCTCAACGCAAAACTGCGGAGCATCTGCGTACTCTTACTGCTGGACCACCAGGCTTTTATGGCTAAGTGCAAATTCCACACTTACCGAGTCAACTTATCAAAGTCGGTGTGAACGACCATCCGACACCGAAGACCCACCACCTTCATGCACATGCAAGCATGTTCTACTATATCCCGAGCCATAAATACCCAACCTATCCTGCCCGTCATCATAACCTTCCGGGCCAACGGCTCGCCGGACCAACCTGTTCGTACCAACAAGCATTACTGAGTCACAAGCTCACCGGACTAACTAGTCCGCTGCTTCAACCACCGATCCTACCGCTCGTACAACCAAACCAACTAACCTACCATAACTACGGGGTGTGGGTTTGCGTATTATTAAGTTAATCTTGTTCATCAACTTATCCCTACAATTTATGGTTTATCTTGGACTTTCCGAGGATTACCCTGTAAGGGGATCGCTACGGTACTAGGAACTATAATGGGATGACACCCCAAAGCCCCCTTTCTCAAGACACTTAGTGTTGTTGGTATCTACCCATAAGAACACCCTCCTTGTTATTACACTTGGATTACCCTAAGTATTTTATGACCCGCTAGGGGAAAGACGATCCTTCGTCAATCCAAAGCACAACTTTACCCTTAACTCACCAAGCACACCCTCATCACCTAAACTCCTTTTGGTGACCTTCAATCTCTTCAACCTGACCATGTACACCAACTACATGCCACATCCACTTGGTAGGCCCCTAAATATCCAAATTTCACATTTTAATTATACGCAGACCAAACTAACTATATGAAGCTTATAAGTAGAGGTACTCCAAATATTCATCCAACTGACTCAAGATATTTACTGGAGGTCTATCATGATGTTTCAAAACTAAATCCAGAGAATCATATTTTTCCTTAATTATTTGCATTCATTATCATTTCTCCAATATTTGCCAAGTATGAATATGAGCATGAAGTGTAAGGTATTCTTATGATATGGCTCCCATAAAATTAAGATAAATCTATCATGCCAAAATAATAGTAAATACAATGTGTCACAATTTTACAATCAAGAGTTGTCCTCTAATTATAATATTGACTATTTAACCAATATTAGAAATTAAAGAAGCAACCACCAACAATATTTGTCCAAAATTTATGGGAATATTACCAGACATTTATATTGATTAGAAAAGTTCTCAAGCCAAATTTTAGAATTTATAAAGGCATATTAACTACTTAAATTAATATTCCAAAGAATCATAATATGAGCATGTTGTGAAGTAGCCTACTGATAACAACCTCCAAAAATTATATAAAAATTTACAGTGATTCCTAGTGCTCTGAAATATCCTATCACCAAGTTGCACATTTTTCCAGAGAGTTTTGGACCCTTAATTATATTTCTTAAGATTAAGGTAAAACAAGTGCCTTGTGAATGAAGTGCTGGTTAAATCACCTAATTAATTACACGGAAATTACCAGAGGTCCATCATATGATTATTAAGGCACTACCAAGGTTTCATCACCATCCAAGGCAATTTGAACATGTAAAAATCTCTTATAAGAAATTTCCCTAAAGGGGTTATGGCCTAATTTAGGGGAAATAAGTACTCCAAAAATTCTCTTAAAATTCCCTAGACCATAATCACACCCCATGAACATATCTCCTAAATTCCATGACCATTCTAGGGCTTTTGACCACATGGCCTTCACAAGGTTCTATATGAACCCCAAGGGGTAAAACTACGGTCCTAGGGCATATCCACCTCTACACCACCCCATCTTACTCATGAAGGTGTTTTAGGTGATCCTAAACAAGTGGCCAAGGTTTCAACTCATGGTGATGAGTTCTGACCACCATACCCCAAGATAAACACAATGCCCTAACTTTGACCCAATTTGACCTAACTTGGGTTGACAAATTACCCAACCAAATCAGTCCCAATTGGGTTAAGATTTTTACCAGGGTCATGTGATAACCCTAAGAAGTACCACCAATATTTGGAGGGCATTGGAGGTCATTTGACCCACTAATTAATTAATATTTGTTTTATAAAATTATTACAAAAACCTTAGAAAAAGGTTCTCCTAAAATTCCCATCTTTGAGTGTGATGTGTGGGTAGGTGTAAAAAGCCTATGTTTTAAATTTCAGGGCCATACCATTTACCAGTAGACAGATATTCAAGAATTTGTGACTGCCCTACCCTAGGGACCAGTCCTAGCAAAATGACTCCTAAGGTGACTAAAGTTCCACTATTGACCTGAAATAAATTTTCACTTAAACTAGACACCAAGGGCTACAACATTTATATTGGGCACTTTTTCATTTGAGGGGTTATAGTATTTCTAATAGTTAAAATAAAATACAGGTCTCTGCGTTTGACGAAATCCGATATGCGTTCGACGAAATCTATTCTGCGTTCGACGAAATCTGTTCTGCGTTCGATGAAATCTGTTCTGCATTCGACAAACGTCGTGCTTCAGTTCGATGAAATAAGAACTCAAGCCAGTTCAGCAGATTATTTCTCAGTTCAACGAACTCCAGATTTAGTTCGACGAATTAATTCAGTTCGACGAATTAATTTTGTTCGACGAACTATGGATTCAGTTCGATGAACTCAACTATCAGTTCGACGAACTCCAGAGTGTGTTCGACGAATGAATTCTGTTCGACGAACTCTGGATTCAGTTCGACGAACTCGATTATCAGTTCGACGAACTCAGCCTACAGCTCGACGAATTTCTTCTACTCAGATCGACGAATTAATGAAATAACGTTATAACATAATCATTTAAATCTGTGAATAGTTGATCACGGCAGATCCGACGGCTCAGAGTCATCATCCCCAAGGGATGGATGATGCGTGACAGCCCATCCTGGGCTTCTTTGCGGGACGATTTCCTGGCATCCTGTGCTTCTTCCCGGCCGAAAATGCCACCACCACCTCCGTTGAGGTGGTGGCCGGCGATAGGGGGTGGTTGGCCGGCCGGAGGTGTTTAGAATCGGGGTTTAGATGATGGGAAAGAGAGCTCGAATCAAGCCCTTTCGGAAGCACGATCCGAGCCCAATTAAGCTCGGATCAAGCCCCAAATTATCATAAGATCTAGCACTAAGGGAGAGGTGGCGGATCGGACCTGTGTGGTGGTTTGCTAGGGCGAATTCCGGTGAGTCGCCATGGCCGAAGGTGGTGCTTTCGGTGCCATGTCGATCCTAGCTTCTGGTGCTTGATTTCTTTGGCGAAGGTGGGGAAACTCCTCCTCTTCATCCACTGAAGGTGTTATAAGGTCCAAATGGGGGAGGGGAAGAGCCAAATCATCAATCACCATTATCATCATTATTGGTGAACTCTGGCCAACTGAATTCCTCTTGATTCAGCCCCCATGTGAGTAGGAAAACCCTCAAACTTCTTGTAACAGCCAGAGGAGATGAATCCCCATCAATTGGGAGATCAATTGGCCTCCCTTGGCCATGAATGCCATTAATCCTCCTTTTCTCTCTCTCTCTTCAAATTGGGGGGAAACTCCCAATTTCTCTGTCCTAGTCACCCCTCCAAAAATTGGATGGCATTCTATGTAATTTCAGCCTCATGAGGCTAGAGTGTCACTTCGATTGGGCCTATCCCAAGTGGGTTGAGCTTGAGTTAGCCTTTTCCCCTCTTTTTGGGCAAGGTTGACCAAGTGTTGACTTGAGGTGTTGACTTGGTCAACTGATGGTTTGACTAGTCCAAGTGGTGTGTCTTGAGTCCCTTGACACCACCCAAAGTTGGTTGAGTCATGGTGGTGCCCCAATTGGGCCAATTTATCCAAAAGGTGTTGGTTTGACCAAAACAGGGCTAGAGTTGACTTGGGTCAAATTGGCCAAATTGGTGGCCCCGTGATGGGCGTTTTTTAGTCCATTGGGTCTGTAATATCCTTATAAGGGTAGGATCAAGGTCAATTTGGCATGGTGGAGGCCAATTGACCCTAATTAGGCTACTTTGACCAATTTAAGGTTAGGGTTGACTTTGGTCAACTTGACCTATTTGGTTGACCCCCAATGGGTCCTTGGTGCTCTAAGGGGACCCCTAAATGGTTAGGTAGGCTATGGTGGGGTCAAAGGGTCAAGGTGAGGCCCTTAAGTCCAACTCTATGCTTGTTAATTGGAAATTGCTATTTGCAGACCACTGTGGTTTCCTTCTTCCTGGCTAAGGCCAAGTGGTCTCTTCAAGCTTCCTAGGGTTTTGTCATGACCTAGTCATGACAAAACCACTCTAGGGGTCTAGTTATTTGGGAGATGTTACAAATCCCAATAAACAAAAAAATAATTTCGTCCTCGAAATTCAGGCTAGGCTCACTACAACAAACTGCACTTATAGTAAGGACCAAAATCGTTACAGTAAGTGCCAAAAATCGTTACAAAAACTCTTTGGTAACGAAAAAAACTTTAAGTAACGGTCCTGCTCTAAAGCTCGACGCGAAAAGTTCTTGTAACGAATGTATGCATGTCGTTACAAATAAATTAATTATAACAAATGATACTTTCTCACCAAAAAGAGATTCTTCCTCACAATAAAGTGGTCACAATAAATATTATTTCGTTATGAATGTTATTTTTCCTCACAAATAAACAGTTATGATTAAAACTATTTCGTTACAAATGTTTTATTTTTTCTCACTAAAAATAAACTAACTTCGTTAAAATAAAGTATAATCAATATTATTTCGTTACAATAGATTAAACAATAGTAACGAAAAAATCGTTACATTTGTTTTCTATTCTTCTTACTACAGCCAATTCATTTATATATCAAAAATATTCCATTTCTATTTTTTGTGTGCCTTAGATTTTATTACAAATAATAATATTGAAAACACATATATTTAATATTTCGTAACAAGATCAACATGTATTTATTCACACCAAAAAGTATTACATACAGTACAAGTTATTATCATCTCTTCTAAAATAATACAATTTTATATTACAAGATCAACATGTTTCTAATAAATCTTCCGTCATTTTTCGAAAAATGAATCGTCCATCACTTTTTGACTAATGAATCTTTCGTCACTTGCCGGTCAATGCTCGAGCACCCGACAAATAAAAGAGAGCAATTATGATCACCCTACAAATAAATGAGAACAGAAACATCCATACATACATAATCCATACACACCCCATTAAACAAGCGTACAATAAAACACACACTTGCCGCTCGTTGTTTAGTTCACACTGAAATTAAGGTCATGAGGGAGTTCACTGTTTAGTTGTAATGTTCTGAAATTAACATCACCTATTAATGACACTTCACTGCACTTAAAATCACACACTTCACTGCACAACTCTTTAAAACGTACAGTACGCACACAGTTTAATGCACCTAACATTGATCGCACACACTTCACTGTAAAGAAATAGGGTGTGCCGAGACGAGAAATTTGACAGAAAATTAAAACAAGAAAACACAGCAAATCAGATCTATCACAGAAGACACACAGATGTATAGAGGTTCACCCCAATCCGGGCTACGTCCCCTCTCCCCTTCCTCTTCTCTTCTTTCTATATACCAAGATGGATTACAGATTACATGGTTACAAGGATCAAATCCGATCCTACCTCACTTAACACTCTTTAGATAAGAACAGAGGAACTGCCGCCAAGGAACACCACGCAAAAACACTATTGCACTCTCTTGGACTTAATGACCCTTAACCTTAAACCAGGGTTACGCACCCTTTAAATAGGGCGCCAAACTGGACTCAGAGCAAACCTCCGCTTAGACGGTTCAATAACATCCGCTGAGATGGAACCAGCTGAGACAGCATGTACACCAAGCGTCGAGCGTCGAACGCAGCCGTCGAGCATTGAACGTAGGCGTCGAGTGCAGGCGTCGAGCATCGAACGCAGGCATCGAGCGCAGGCATCGAGCGTGAACGCAGGCCTCTCCCGGTCGACGAGCCGCTGAGGCAAGGACCCGTTCATCGAACGCAGGTGGAGTTCGACGAACCCTTCTCTGTTCGTCGAACACCATTCGACGAACCCTTCTCCGTTCGTCAAGCGCAGGCGGAGTTCGACGAACTCTTCTCCGTTCGTCGAACGCCGTTCGACGAACCCTGACTAGAAGTGTCCCCAACTCCAACATTCTCCCACTTGGTGAACATCTTCCTCCAATGAGAGCTACTCCTCCAACCTTCCTCTTCAACCCTACGGCCGTTGCACACCACTGAAATTTGGCAACAGGAACCGCCTTGGTAAGAAAGTCAGGGCTGTTCTCCATCGTGTCCACCTTCTCCAGTTGAACTACCTTCTTCTCCACCCTCTCCCGGATGAAATGGTACTGGATGTCAATATGTTTGGTTCGTGCGTGGAAGGTTGGATTCTTGGCTAGCTGAATAGCCCCTTGAATGTCATACCACAGCTTCACTGGCCGCTGCTCAAATCTGAGCTCCAAACATAGCCTCCGCAGCCATATGGCCTCCTTGCTCGCATGAGTAAGAGCCATGTACTCTGCCTCCGTCGACGAGAGAGCCACCACGCATTGCCTCCGACTCATCCAACTGATAGCACCTCCAAACAGTGTGAACACGTACCCACCGATGGATCTCCTGCTATCCAGATCACCTCCCCAATCCGAGTCCACGTTCCCAACCACGTCCAGGACTCCTCCTTCACCAGCTACTTCAAAACATAGGGAGTAATTTGAAGTCCCTCGGAGATACCTGAACACACGCTTCACAACGTTCCTTTCCTGGTGTAGCCATATACCGGTTCAACACTCCCACTGCTTGAGCAATGTCAGGGCGAGTGCAGACCATGGCGTACATCAAGCTTCCCACAATACTAGCATAAGGGACCTTCGCCATGTCCTCTACCTCATCTTGTGTCTTCGGCTCAACTCCGCAGATAACTTGCACCCAACTGCCATTGGTGCTCCCACTGGTTTGCAGTCCGTCATATTGAACTTCTTCAACATCTCCTCGACGTACCTCTGTTGTCCCAACCAAAGCTTCTTCTTGCTTCAATCCCTGGAAATCTGCATTCCCAAGATGACACTTGCTGGCCCCAAATCCTTCATCTCGAATTTGGCTGAGAGCAGCTTCTTCACATGTTGGATCATCCTGACCCTATTGCCCACTAGTATCATATCATCTACATAGAGTGTCAGGAAGATGAACTGCTCTCCCTTTCTCTGGATGTACACACAGTGGTCCGAATTCGACCTTTCAAAACCTAACTCCAGCATGTAGGTGTCAAATTTCTGGTACCACATCCTCGAAGATTGCTTTAGTCCATACAGGGACTTCTTCAGCCTGCAGACCTGATCCTCCTTTCCCTTGGTTTCAAATCCTTCCAGCTGCTTCATGTATATCTCCTCCTCCAGATCACCATGAAGAAATGCCGTCTTCACATCCATCTGCTCGATCTCTAGATCATGCGCTGCTGCAATAGAGAGTACTAGTCTGATCGACATCATCTTGGCTACCAGTGAGAAGATCTCATCATAATCAACACCTTCGTCCTGGGAGAATCCCTTTGCAACCAACCTTGCCTTGTATTTCTCCACAGTTCCATCACCCTTCACCTTCTGCTTGAAGACCCATTTACTTCCAATGACCTTCCTCCCCTTTGGAAGCTTACACAGACTCCAAGTTTGATTCTTCCTCAGAGACTCCATTTCATCCACCATGGCTAGCTCCCACTACTTTGAATCAGCCCTTGATTTAGCATCTCTGGCAGATATTGGATCTTCACCAAGCATACTCAGGCAACATTGTGCAGCCACTGCACATTGGGGATATCTCACTGGTGCTTTTCTTTCCCTTATCGATCTCCTCAGAAGTGGAATTTC
Organism: Dactylorhiza incarnata; assembly: GCA_033032865.1. Lineage (NCBI taxonomy): Eukaryota > Viridiplantae > Streptophyta > Magnoliopsida > Asparagales > Orchidaceae > Dactylorhiza > Dactylorhiza incarnata. Next base: position 2,246,319 of record JAWHQI010000354.1, on the reverse strand, counting down.
TTCAGCTTCATCTTCTGACTCATCATCACTTCTCACCACCTCCAAATCATCTGATTCAGAATCAGATTCAGCCCCAACAGTAGTAGCTTCTTTCTCAAAACTTCCTTCCACCACCATTGTCTCTTTCTCTGCTTCTTTGGCCTTCTCAGCTTGTGTGACTGCCTGTGGACTGGTTTCATGAAACACCACATCCTTGCGGAATGTTACAGTCCTTGTCACAGGGTTCCAAAGCTTGTACCCTTTTATGCCATCTTTGTAACCCACAAAGATGCACTTCTCAAATTTGACATCAAGCTTCCCCCTCTTCTCCTTTGGAATATGAACATATGCATCACACCCAAACACACAGGCATAGACCAAATTTGGCTTTCTCTTGAAGATGGCTTCAAAGGGAGTACATCCCTCCACAGCAGATGTAGGGGACCTGTTCTTCAGGTAATTTGCAGTCGCCACTGCCTCAGCCCAGAACTCCTTCCCCAAACCTGCCCAACTGAGCATGCATCTGGAATTCTCCATCAAGGTCCTATTCAGGCTATTCGACACTCCATTCTGCTCTGGAGTATACAGTGGGGTCTTCTGTCGTGCAATCCCCTGCTCAGTACAGTACCGCTCAAAAGCATCAGAGCAGTACTCCCCTCCATTGTCAGAACGGAGGACCTTCACCTATCTCTCCAACTGGTTCTCCACCAGGTTCTTAAATTCCTTAAACCTGTCCAGAAGTTCTGACTTGGCCCTGAGAAAATAGATCCAGGAATACCGCGAGAGGTCATCAGTAAAGGATACATAGTACCTTGCACCGCCTAGAGATGGAGCTGGAGTTGGCCCAAACACATCACTGTGTATCAGCTCCAGCACTTCAGTTGCCCTCGTGCCCGTCCCACGAAAGCTTACTCTGGTCTGTTTGCCAAGCAGGCAATGATCACAGAACCCAAGGCTTGTGGAGCACTCCGGCAACCCTTCCACCATCTGACCAGATGCCATGGACGACATCCCCTTCTCACTGATATGCCCAAGCCGATGATGCCACACCCTGGACACCTCCTCCTGGTCAACCTCCTGGCTCTCAGAGATAAGAGCCCAAATTGGAACCACTGTATCAGCAAGCAGAGTATAAAGTGTTCCATGTCTTACTCCACTGGCAATCACTATTGCCCCCTTGACATCTTGCAAGTTTGCTTGTCACAGCTGAAGTGCACTCCTGCATCCACCATGGAACCCACCGAGATTAAATTCTTGCTCATCCCAGGAATGTGCATCACATTTGGATGAGACCTTGTGGTCCCATTAGACAACTTCAACATCACCTTGCCACGCCCAATAATCTACACAGCAGAATCATCACCCAGCATGACATCTCAGCCATCAAACCTCTCATAATCATAGAATCAGTGCCTATGAGGGGTCATGTGGTATGATGCTCCTGTGTCTACATACCACATATCAGAATCTCTCTGTGCAACGCACGCGGCAGCGATGTGCATGTCACCGCCATCGCCCTCCTTCTTTGTAGCAGAAGTTGTCGGTGTCTCCTTGTTCTGAATGGCCTTATTCGGACATTGAGACTTCACATGACCAGTCTCATTGCACTTCCAGCACCCAACGGGCTTCTTACTCTTCTCCCTCTCCTGGCTCTTGGATCTACCTCGAGACTTGTCTCGATATCCACCATGCTTGTTCTCCCTTCGTTGAGCACGGGATCTAGATACACTCAAGGCACCTTTTCTTGTCGCCTTAGAGCCTCCTCTCCTGGTCTCCTCAGATAAAAGAGCTGCACATACAATATCATATGATAATTCCTTGTCTCCACTCCCCCAATCATGACAATTAGATTGTCCCATGAATCTGGTAGTGAGCACAACAAGGTGATGGCTCTATCCTCATCCGAGATCTTCTCACCAATAGAGATTAACTGACTCACAATGGTATTAAATTGAGTCAAGTGCTCTGAAAATGAATCACCCTCATGCATCCGAAGTTTATACCATTTCTTCCTCAAGAGCAATTTGTTTACCAGGGACTTGATCTGGTAGAGGGATTCCAACATACGCTACAGACTTCGTGCCGAAGTATCCTCCATGACGTTAGTCAAGATTGAATCTGCTAGGAATAACCAGATCAGGCCCTTAGCCTTCCGATCGGTTTTTGTCCAGGCCGCAGCCTCCGCTGCAAACATCTGCAGTCGCGTTTGCAGATTTTCCCTTCGATGCGCTCACATCCATCTCTACAACTTTAGGAACGGGAGGATCATCTTCGATCGCAGACCATAGATCTCGATCAATCAACATATCTTCCATCTTCATCTTCCATAGATCGAAACGACTTCTGTCAAACTTATCGATCTCGATCTGCACGCCGCCAGAACCCATTTCCAGGATCAAAAACCTAGCTTTGATACCAAATGTAAAGAAACAGGGTGTGCCGAGACGAGAAATTCGACAGAAAATTAAAACAAGAAAACACAGTAAATCAGATCTATCACAGAAGACACAGATGTACAGAGGTTCACCCCAATCCGGGCTACGTCCCCTCTCCCCTTCCTTTTCTCTTCTTTCTATATACCAAGATGTATTACAAGTTACAAGGATCAAATCCAATCCTACCTCACGTAATCCTCTTCAGACAAGAACAGAGGAACTGCCGCCAAGGAACACCGCGCAAAAACACTATTGCACTCTCTTGGACTTAATGACCCTTAACCCTAAACCAGGGTTGGTCACCTTTTAAATAGGGCGCCAAACTGGGCTCAGACCAAACCTCCGCTGAGACGGTTCAATAACATCCGCTGAGACGGAATCAGCTGAGACAGCATATACACCAGGCGTCGAGCGTCAAACGCAGGCGTCGAGCGTCAAACGCAGGCGTCGAGCGTTGAACACAGGCGTCGAGCGCAGGGTTCGAGCGCAGGCATCGAGCGTCGAATGCAGGCGTCGAGCACAGGCATCGAGCGTTGAACGCAGGCCTCTCCCATTCGACGAGCCGCTGATGCAAGGACCCGTTCGTCGAACGCAGGCGAAGTTCGACGAACCCTTCTCCGCTCGTCGAATGTCGTTCGACAAACCCTTCTCCATTCATCAAGCGCAGGTGGAGTTCGACGAACTCTTCTCCGTTCGTCGAACGCCGTTCGATGAACACTGACCAGAAGTGTTCCCCAACTCCAACATTCACTGCACAACTCTTAAAACAGCACACGCTTAGAGTGAAAGATAAGTTCTAAATTATTATTAATCACCATAATTAAGTGCAATGTCTGATGTTAAATAAAATGAATATTCAGCTAGCAATCAACTTCATGCTCTAAACAACTTTGTAGAAATGCTTAACAGATGCTCATGATATAACTGAGGTGATTCTGGAATGGAGCCTCCAATTGACACACAAAAGAATATTAAAAATTGTATACCACCATAAAGCAAATAAAGCGTCATGCATAATGTGAAATCGATGATACTAGAGAAATAAGATATCATACCATCTAAATTGCTAATTTCAGAAGACATCTCGGATTTTGAATGACCTGCATTAGAGCCTATCTCCACCAACAAAGGCTTGATAGAAGGAATAAAATTGGATCCAAATCTGATCAACTCTGCAGAAATTAGCACTAAACTTAGTACATATGCATTTTCTATTCTACATTTTCTAGATTCTATATAAAATTGGATCTTTCTTGCTCATATCAATTGGATCCTAATGAAGATGACCATGGAAAATCATAGTAAATGTATAAAACAATAATTTAAGCATTTTGGATATCTAAAGATGTTAGAAGATATGTTAATGGTAACTTGCACTTTCATGAAAATCATATAGCAGAGGATGTGATAGCTTGGGACATCATAAAAAGGCTTAAAGATTCAAAAATGAAACAAAAGTGTGTAAAGTGTTTCATGTACTCTACCTTGACAGCTCCAATCCGCTCTTCCTCATCTTGCTTTCCTGCTCCAATGTTATGGAGTTTCATTTAGAGGATTCCTTGTCTGTGGCGGTTGAAAAATTAGGTAGAATAGAGGTGGCGGTGGCGATATCAGAAAATGATGATTCTTGTGTTCAACAAAGCCATTTTGCTTAGATATAAAAGAATACGAAGTTTGACAAATAATATTATGGTCAGTTTAAAGAATGAAACAGATGCGGTATCATACTGTGACACCATGCGCCAATTGCAGTTTTTATGACAAAGAAGGAGAGACGCTATGCTGTAATGATGCAGGCCATACAATACTCTAGTGTGAAAATTTTGAGGAAGACCAGCAATTTTCATAAATCTTAGAGGAATAGTTAATACAAAGACCGTTCTGCATCCTACATGTTTATATGAAGAATATAGAAAGATCGACAAATTTTCATAGATTACAAAAGTTAAGATGAGCTCAAATCTTTCTCACCTGAACCTTATGTTCTTGTAAAGTTGAAGGAAGGATCTCAGATCCAAAATCATTTACTGTAGGAAACCTCCATCTGAAAACAAACATATGGAACTTCATATATGAAGACCTTTGTTTTACTTGAGAGTTATAAAATATATATTAACCCTGAAATTATGAAACATACTTAAGTAGCTTCAACAGAACATCTCTTCTAAAAAACATATACCCCCATGGAAGCAATATAGGGGAATCTCATGGCTTCTTTGCGAGAGAGTCTGAAAACTGTTGTGTCAACTTTCTGCCACCATGCATGAGATGCCCATTAGATGTTATTCTATGGGATATAATATTTAGATCCAGCTAACAGTAATGTAATGCTAATGAAAGCTTTTTTTACCATAGAATCTAAGTAAGCGACCTTGGGTTTCTCGCTGAATTGGACAATATGGCCCATCTTGTCGAATTTAACCAAGCCATAGTGGGATGCCCGACTTTTGAAATAGAGGAGAAAGTGAGCAAGTTAGAAAAAACTTATAGTGCTAAAACTATTTAAAACAAAAATTAAAGCATTACTAGACAAAGGACACAATCTCCAACATAGATACTAAGAACACCTAACATTAACCATGAACATTTTCATGACTTTCTTTGCATAAGGGATCAAAAATAGTATTTTGGAAAGTAATACAAGCTTCAATGCCTTCTGGGGCAAAAATTCTGGTTAGGGGTTAGTTGAGTAGATATAAAACAATTTTAGGGAGCAATTTTGCTCTTTTCATAGTAGGGAAAATTGTAAATGTTGTTTCTACATAAACGAAATGAAATTTATATTTCTTTCATTTTTATAGACTAGTAAACCTCTCCATCCATAAGTCTAATAGTATACTAAAATCTTATTTCTCATTTCTTTTGTAAGACTAATCGAACATGTAGAACTTCTCTCAATCATTCAATTCAGACATCCTGGCACCACAAACAAGGATCATTTTCTTTTGTTGACTTCTCGCCCGGTAGTTGACTTAGTTTGAAAGTCCAACACAACTTTTTCGCTCATGTTATTAGAAACATGATAAACTCTCCATGGCAACCTAACCTTACAATAAAAAAATAAAACAGCTATTAGGGTATCGGGCATACGTGTCATCCATAGGTACACAAGAAACAGTGATTTCGGCCCCCGTGTCAATATGCTTCTACAGTCAATCATGCAATAGTCAGCTAGGATCCACAACAAAAACAAAAACATAACCATCAATGCTTAATTTGATTGATCATAAGTGTGGACTTGCCTGCACAAAATCCTTGTAGTCCATGCGATAAAGATGATCACCAGACAAAATAATTATGTGCTCAATGTTCTTATTCCTGTTATCCTGAATATACATTCCAATCCAAAGATACAAAAATCATTATTATAAAAAATTTAAAATGATCCTTCAGATTTTCCAGGCTTATGCATCCATGTTTTCTCAAAAAAAATTCACCTCGAAAACCCAGCTGAATTGCCTCACAGCATCAGCTGTTCCTTGGAACCAGTTCATTCCTGTTTCTCCAGATGTTTGTGTAGCTGCTAAAATCTGTTTGTTTAATCAGTCAAAAACTTCTATCAAACTATTCAAAATGAAGTTTTAGATTAAAAAAATAAATATAAAATGAAGTTGACTGAGATTATATAGATTCTAATTGAAGGATCAAATAATATGATGAAAAAATAAACAAGGACTGAATCAATTGACCAAGAATAGGAAATCATGACTCGACAAATCCATCTCCAAAGTTTACTTGATTACTGAAATTGTAAGTACGAGCAATATGTCGATTGAGAGATGCTGAGTTAAACTGAGTCATGATGAAGATCTTGTTTATGCCGCTATTTATGCAGTTGCTCATTGGAATATCAATAAGCCTGTAGCATTCTCCAATGGGGACCTAATCGACAAAAAGAAAGACGGATGATGCGATTTCTACGATTTTTTAGCTGGACTGGTTTGAAATAAAATTTCAAATGAAATTGTTTTTGTTAGCTGAAATTGCCAAAATTGAAGAATAACATATGGACAGAAGAAGAAATAATCAAAACATACATATGTTTTTCTTAAGAACTCATTTGGTTGCTTGTAAAATGATGTTTTTTTTTCAACTTGTTTGTGTGTGAACATGAAATCATCAGTTTTCAGAGATTTTCAAGCTATTTGAATTTTTTTAATTCAATTTTTAACCCCTTCAACCAAACTATTGAATCTATAAAAAAATACAATTTGCCAAACTTTATGTAGCAAAATGAGCACTACTATTTAGGCTTCGTTTGGGAGGGAGGCGGGACACCGATGCGGGAGCAGACGCTGCCGGAAGGCGGAAAAACAAAAGCGGGGGCGCTCGGGCGGCGGAGAAAAAGCTCCTTCCAGAACCCAGCCCTCTCCCTCCAGTCCCAATCTCAGACTGATGAGGGGTGGTCTGCGAGAGGGAAGTGGCAAAATACCGGTAGATCTTCTGTTATTCACTCCAGATTTGCCAAATGAACAAATAATAAGAAAATAAAATTTGGACAAAATCCTAGGTGATGATCTGGTGGGTGAGGTCTGTGGTGATTCTTATTGATTGATCGGTGGAAAACTTGATGTTGGAACCTAGCGATGGCAAGAGAAGAGAGGTGGAGGAAAGTGAAAGAAAAAATCATGGAAATTAAAAGGTCATGTCCGCAAGCTTCACATGGCTGAGTCTCAGTATCCATTTGGCAAAAGTTGAAACGAATGCTGGGAACTAGGTACCCAAATCTATTGCGAAGATCATGTCCGCAAGCAAGAAGAAGAGGGGTTTGTTTGTGTTCCCTCTCATGTCGAGAATGACGGGAACTAGATACCCAAATCTATTGATAAACATGGCGCAGGAAAGAGGATGGCATGTGGCGCTCGATACCTGCACTTTGGGTCTTAAGGACATGGACACCATGGGAATGGCCTTACTACAACTAGACTTCATCATCTGCTCCTTCTTCAAAGTGTTCGGCCAAACGCATTCGACTTCGCTGGGCTCTTCATTAGGAAATCGCGGCGCAGGCGGTGGGCAGAATAGGGCACGGCCAAGATGCTCGCGCGCAAAATGGCGGAAGGGAGAAATATGCGGAGGTTGTAGTAGACACGGTGTTTCTAAAAATTTTTGAGGGAAATTTCCCTCCAAAAATATAATGAATTAGTAAATTAAAAAACTTCTACTAATGATATATTTTTTATAAGAAAAATATATTAAAATATACATTAAATATTTTTACATTTTACGATATTTATTTGTCTTCTCTCGGCTCACGTGCTCGATTTTCTTCTAGGAGATCATTCTCTATCGTATATGATGAAATTTTTACGCCCGTGCCTAGGTTTATCTGGGATGTTCTCCAATGAGATCGAAAATGATTTCTATGGAGATTGAATGGGTTCTCCAATCCCCATTGCTTTTTTAGTTTTGATCTCCTTCGTTCCTTCCTCCATGCGTGCAAAATGGTTGTGTGTGTGTGTGTGTTTGTGTGTGTGTGTGTGTGTCTGCTTCTATGTGTTTGTCTGCTTCTGTGTATGTGTCTGTGTTTGTGTGTGTGTGTGTGTGTGTGTGTGTGTATGTGTGTCTGTGTATGTGTGTGTGTGTGTGTGTGTGTGTGTGTGTTTGTGTCTGTGTATGTGTTCGTGTGTGTGTGTGTGTGTGTGTGTGTGTATGTTTATGTCTGTATGTCTATGTGTGTCTGTTCATGTGTGTGTGTCTCTGTGTTTGTGTCAGTTTGTGTCTGTGTTTGTATTTGTGTCTATGTTTGTGTTTGTGTGTCTGTGTCTGTACCTGTGTGTGTGTGTGTGTGTGTGTCTATTTCTATGTGATCTCTAGCTATGTGTGGTTGTGCCTGTGTGTCTATGTGTGTTTGTGCATGTGTGTGTCTATGTCTGTGTGTCTATGTCTGTCTGTGTCTGTGTTTGTGTGCTTGTGTCTATCTATGTCTGTGTCTGTTTGTGCATGTGTGTGTGTGTGTGTGTTTGTGTCTATGTATGTGTCTCTGTGTGTTTGTGCATGTTTGTGTCTGTGTCTATGTATCTGTGTTTGTGTGTCTATGTCTGTCTATGTCATGTGTCCATGTCTGTGTGTGTCTGTGTCTGTCTCTGTGTGTGTGTGTGTGTGAGAGAGAGAGAGAGAGAGAGAGAGAGAGAGAGAGTGTGTGTGTGTGTGTTTGTGTGTCTGTGTCAGTCTGTGTCTGTGTCAGTCTGTGTCTGTGTCTGTTATGTCGTCAGTGCATGTGCGTGTGTGTGTATGTCTGTGTGATCTCTTGCTATATATGTGTCTGTGTTTGTGTGTGTTTATGTCTGTGTGTCTTTGTATCTATGTGTGTGTGTGTCTGTGTGTTCATGTCTGTGTGTGTGTCTGTGTGAATAATAATGAGATACAAGAAGAGGAGGAAATGACTAGATGATCATAACAGAATTTTAATTTCTCGATGAAAAAATAACGATGTAATGGGATAATATTAATAGTAAATCTTATATACGTTTATATATAACTAAAGTTACAATTATAATTTATTATATATACATATGTATATGTGAACGGTAATATATATATATATATATATATATATATATATATATATATAACTGAATGGAATTTAATATTAATTACTATTACAATATATAATAATTTTATAATTATGTTTATAATTAAGTTTTATAGTAAATTTGTATATATCATTATTTAAGTTTTATTAAAATTCAATTAAGTTTTATATTAAAATTTTATATTTTAATTTGAAATTAATAATTATATTTACTAAATTATATATATAGACATACGAGTATCTACGTACGGGTTACGCCCGTGCTCGATGTGCGCTCTCTACTGCGACAATACGTATATACCCCGGCAGCGTCGACGTCGCTACCTCCGCCCAAACTCTCCCGCTCCCGGACGCTCGTACAACTGACAGTGCATATAGGAAGCGCTCATGTCCCGTGCGCCATTACCCCCGCCTCGATAGTACTACTATCTCAGTGTGACGACACTCCTGCAGCTCCCAAAACACTGCGTGCAAAAATACTCATGCCGCAATAGTACCACATGTCTGTGTCTGGAATTAAAAATAAATCATATTTAAAAAGTAATTAATGCTAGCTTAATTATTGAATCACGTGTTTTATTTATCGATATGACATGTATTTATGACTTTCTTTATATTTATTTTCATTAAACAACGTGTCTTCTATCAATCAATATGACATGTACGTGTTTTCGTACTTTATGATTATATGTTTTTTATGGGAATTGTTAAAAGCTCCGCAGTTTTGGCTATGCGCACCGCATTTTTACGCGTATTTTAGAAATACGTCTTGTACGCATATTTTTAGGAAAAATGTTCAACATGAAAGTTGTAGATCTCGTCGAGATCTACAACTTTCATGTTGAACACTTTTCCTAAAAATGCACGGACAATGCGTATTTCCAAAAATTCACTATAGTTACGCTCATGTTTCAATCATGGCGGCAATACGCCTTGTGCGTGCATTTTTAGGAAAAGTGTTCAACACGAAAGTTGCAGATCTCGACGAGATCTATAAATTTCGTATTGAACACTTTTCCTAAAAATAAATGTACAAGACATATTTCCAAAAGGCGCGTAGTAACTCATACAAATTGCGGTGCACATAGCCAAAACTGTGGTGCTTTTAACAACTCCCTTTTTTTATTTAATATTTTTGCTTTAGTACACGGGGGTCTCCGCCCACCCGATCGCGGTAAACATGTATTGTCGTGCGGGGAACATGGGCCCCCTGTGTACTGCATGTCACTCGTATATATACAAGTTTAACACTAGCTAGGTAAGTAGATGCAGCACGGTTAATTAGCTATTTTACTATTATATTTTATGTCTAAATAAATAAGAAATCATTATAAAATTTAAATTTATTATATATGATCTTTAGTTTTATTATGAATTTATATTAAAAAAATAGTGTCATGTTTTTGTTTATTTTAAAATTTAATATATTTATTGTAACAAAACTTTTGTTACTAAAATACTAATTATAAGGAAATTCTAGTTGTTACAAATACTTTCAAGGTGTTGTTACAATTGCTACTTATTGTGAGGATATTTTACTATTTGTAACGCAAAACTAGCCTTGTTACAATTACCTGCACTTATTGTAACAAACATTTAGTTATTGTAACGAAATCTAAAATACTTGTTACAAAAAAATAATATTTTGTAACGATAGAAAAATTTCGTTACTAAATGTAGTTATTTGTAACAAATTTTTTCTTCGTTACAATTTAGTCCTTACTATATGTGCAGTTTGTTGTAGTGGCTCGCGGGGTTTTCACCGAGAGTGACTGAACGTAACATCCCCTAAGAATTGAAGTTATTTCTGACTCGAAGAGCACCGACTATATCTGCCATACCAGTTCTAGTGTCTCTCAGGTGAATCAATCGATCGGAGTCTACCGGGCCGTGGTAGAGCTCTCCTAAAGGAGGAGACATGGAAGACATCGTGTAATCCCGCTAACTCCGGTGGCAACTCCAGTCTATAAGCCAACATGCTGATCCACTCCAGGATCCTGTAAAGCCCCATCTATCTCAGACTGAGCTTCTTCCGCCTGTGAACCCGCAAGACTCCCTGCATTGGACGTATCTTTTGGAACACCCGGTCTCCAACCTGGAACTCTACTTGATTATACCACGCATCATAATACCTGACCTGGCAGTTCTGGTCCCCAACATCCTAACTCAAATCAGTCGCACCTGGGTATCAATGTCCTTTATAAATTCCGAGCTGAGTGCCTTGGGATCCTCATCCTGGATCCAAGATAGTTGAGTCCTGCGCCTCCGTCCCTCTGAGGGTGGAAAGCTGTGCTGACGTCAACCAAGGGCACAGATAAGCCTGGACTGATCTTCACTTTTTGGACGTACACCGTCCATCCTAATTCGACACGATCGTCCTGGTCTGTAAGACCCCATTTTTTTTCTTTCAAACATCCAGGTCTTAGGCCCAGAACCGCCGCTTTGTGGTGACACCCTCGCTCGGGAAGGTTGCCACTACAAAACGCCGATGCTGCCAGCCAAAACGATCACGAAGAAGCAATAACAAGAAACTAAAAAGAAGCCAAGTCTACATCAGATAGAAAAGTAAATCATCCAGAAAGAGATGTCCACATAAACATAACTAAAATAAAATGGAGATAATAAGGGCCCCTGCCCGATACATCAAAGCCTCACTATAAATTCACTCGCGGAAGCAAATCAACTAGAACTAAAAGACACTCACTGATCCTGTCATCGGTGCTCCCGTGCGATACTGACCCGCCTCCATCTACACCGGTCTCTGGTGCTGCTCCGTCGGCGCGGTCTCCTAAAATGATAAGGTCCACCAACCATTAGTCAAAAAGACTAAGCCATTCCCCCACCCTCCCCTGGTGACTCCTAGGCACCGAGCGGGAAGGATGAAGCGGAGGACAACAAGGGGTATAATAAAAAAGCAGATGACAGGGCATAATCTACAGGAAGAGTTCTACCACTACTCAAGTATATATATACATAATCGAAGCAGTTAATAAAGCATAGTAAAAGCAGGTAAAGAATAAGTAAAGTGCAGTAAGTAAAGACATATAAAATAGAAAAGTAACCATTGATTTATAGGAATGCCCACACAAATCTATAGACCAAGGGGTCGTTTAGCAAGGCCTATCGTATAAGAATGTCCCATAACCGACTTATACGATAGGGGTAGGTGTTGAAATGCAATGTTTATGCTATGACATGCAAGGTATGCAGTTATGCTATGTTCACACAAGTGCAACTCACATACTACGACTCTATGCGCACAAACCTTTAGTTCCCCCTTTTTGGAGCTAGCAAGACTCCCAGGATACTCCCGTAGTGGCAAACGGAAGCGGTGGGTTGGGCCTCACCCACCTATAGGTTGGTATATGCACTACCTAACCTAGACCTATCGTACGCCTCAACGTAAAACCGCGGAGCATCTGCGTACTCTTACTGGTTGGACCACCAGACTTTTATGGCTAAGTGCAAATTCCACACTTGCCGAGCCCGAGTATCAACGTCGGTGCAATGACCGTCGACACTAAGGACCCACCACCTTATGCACATGCATTAACACAACTATCTACAATCTACAAACCATAAACCACCTGGGCTTAACTTTCCCGGCCAAGAGCCAATCTGAGTCACAAACTCACCGGATCAACAATCCGCACCAACCACCACTGAGCCTACAGCTCGTGGTACCAACCCAACTAAACTCCCGTGACAACGGAGTGTGAGTGAGTGTATAATTAATTAATCTTGAGCATCATCTTACTCCTACGACTTATGGTTAATCTTGGACTTCCCGAGGGTTACCCTGTAAGGGGCTAACTACGGTACTAGAAGCTATAATGGTATGACACCCCAAGGCCCCCTTTCTCAAGATACTTACTGTTATTTGTATCTAACCATAAGAATTCCCCTCTACCGTTTCTCCTGAGTTAGACCTAAGTGTTTTAAGACACACTAGGGGAAAGACGATCTTTCGTCAATCCCTAAGACAACCTTATTCTCAACATAACAAGTACACTCTCCTCACAAACACTTCCTTGGGTGGACTTCTAACAATTTAACCAACCCATGTGCACCATCTGCACACCATTTCCACCTAGTAGGCCACTAAATACCTAAGTTTCACAGTTTTACTAAATGCAGACTAATTCCAGAGAATCATATTTTTCCTTGATTATTTAGTATTTATTTTAATTTCCCCAAACATTGCCAAGTATGAAAATAAACATGAAGTGTAAGAAAATCTTATGATATGGCTCTCCAAAAATTATGATAAATCTATGATGACTAAATAATAGTAAATACATCATATCATGTTTTTACAGTAAGAAATTGTCCTCTATTTTAAATATTTATCATCTATCCAAACATGTAAATTTACGAAGGAACGACCAAAAATATCTACAACAAAATTATGGGAAAAATACCAAACTCTTGTACTCATCAGAAAAGCCTGCTGACTAAATTTCAGGATTTATGGAAATCATTTTCTCACTTAAATAAATAATTTAAGAAAACCTCAAATAAGATAATTTGTGGAGTAGCCTACTGATTTAAGTCTCCAAAAATTATATAAAAATCACAGAGCTTCCTAATGATCAGAAATGTCCTATCACCAATTTGCACAATTTAACAAAGAGTATTGGACCCTCAATTATATTTCTTAAGTGATGAATAGTAATTATACGTGTTTTTCTGTATAATTTTTAGTATAATTTTAATTAGATTTGTAAGTAATATATTTAAATTAATGAATAAAATGTTTGCTTTTGTTATTTTTGTTTTTAAATTTGTTTTATTTTCATTTTGTAAAGTTTCTGTAATTTTGTTAAGTCACGCCCTTGGTCACGCCCGTGTCCAAGGGCGTGTTCACTACTCCCTAACATTTTCTTCTCTCTGTTCTTTTTCCAGCTCAAACATCAAGTCACGCCCTCGGTCACGCCCGTGACCGAGGCCGTGTACGTGGTCACGCCTGTGTTGAATGTCCATCCCAGATTCAAGCCACTAAAGGTTCATTCCTTCCAGAAGAATCAAGTCACGCCCGTGACCGATGCCGTGTACTTGGTCACGCCCGTGACCCATCAATTCCTTCCAGAAGAACAAAGGACACGCCAGGTGTCACGCCCAGTTCAAGCTCCAGCCAACCGACCTAGGTCACGCCCGTGACCTAGGCCGTGTACCATGGTCACGCCCGTGTACTTCCAAAGTCGCCGGTCAAGCCTTCCAGATGCCAGCCTGTATCCAGCTGTTCTGGCTATTCGCACCCCAAGCCGTGTCACGCCCTCAGACATGCCTGTGTCCGAGGGCGTGTAATTTGAAAATTTTGCATATAAATAGAGCCCCTCCCCCTCACTAATCCCCCCTCTTGGATTGCCCATTTTGGGGTGATCTTCCACAATATTTCTCCACCATAGTTTTTGTATTTTCTTTTTATGTTTTTTTTATGTAATTAATTAAGTGTTTTTTTTGTATTTTCTTTTTTGTAATGTTTTTATAAATGTTGTAATTAAATGTTTTTATTTTTGTTTTTGTAATTTTATTTCGTGTAACCCCGTTATTATGGCAATAAATAAATTTAGTTTTTATTTCGTGCATTTTTTCATTCGTTGCGTAATTTCAATTTTGCAATTTCATTTCTGCACTACAATTTCAATTTCTAACTTTGCTTTATTTCTGCACCGTATTTCAATTCCTAAACTTAGTTTCATATCCGCACTTCAATTTTGCAATTTATCTTTCTTTAGCTAGATTTATTTGTCGCCATAACATCGGCTTTTTCGCTTAGATTCGAATTTATGCGTCGTCATAATTTTTCGTTCTTTTCTTCCTTGACACGGTAGTTTAGAATGGGATATTCGGGTTGCGTTTAAAATCGCTTCAAAGTGAGCGTTTTTCCCTCGTAATGCTTTCTTTGTTTTTGTATTTTCACTTTAAGTTTTTATTATTCGTGTTTTCAGTGTTTATGTTTTCGTTATTTCGTTTAATAGCTTAGTTTTAGTTTATCGTCATGCATTTATTTCCCGTCTACCCGTTTGGGTAGAACTTGCACTGCATTTATTTCCTGTCTACCCGTTTGGGTAGAACTTGCTCACGCATTTACTTCCCCTCTACCCGTTCGGGTAGAGATTGCATTCCTTTAATTTCTGTCTTTTAATTTCAGTCATTTAAATTCCCGTAGAGTGCGTGAGTTTTTCATTTAATTCGTCTTTTTTGTCTTTTCTATCGCTTTTCTTGGTTTTTGCTAAACGCACACCAAGCCCGCGATTGTTTTCATTTTTGTTTTTAATTATTGCAAACACTCACTTATTTTTAATATTCGATAAAACAATAGCCGTAGCTCGAAGTAACAATTCTCGACGGGACCCAGGACTAAATACGACCTTGATATGATTTTTCTAAATCATATATACTACACACGATAGGTGCGCTTGCCTCCTACGCCGTAAAATATTTCTTATCAAGTTTTTATCGCCGTTGCCGGGGAATTTCATCGATATTGCGAAAAAAGTATACACTATTGATTTTATCATCTTTAAAAAAAAAATCAAAAAAATTAAAAAACCCCAAAAAAACCCAAAAATATATGTTTTCTCTTTTTCTTAAGCTCTAATTTGTAAATATAAAAAATAAAAAAATAAAAAAATGATGAAATATTCTTATAAAAAATCCAAAAAAATATTTGTTCTTCTTTTTTTTTTTCTTTTTTTTTTATTAAGTTGCTTTTATTTTTATTAAGTTTTAATTTTGTATATAAATATGCATATAAGAAAACTCAAAAAATGATAGGATTTCTATTTGTTTTTCATTAAGTTTTTTTTAAATGCATATTTGAAAACATATTATTTCAAATTTCAAAATGAAAAAAAAATAATGAAAGACTTTAAAACCAAAATCAAAATGAATTCTAGGAATTTTAAGATAGGACAATAGATCGTTTTCTCGAAGTAGGATTACTCGACAGACCCGAAAGGGGATTTTTGTCGATATTTTGAAAAGAGGAAACCCCGTTGCTTTTACCTTATTATTTCTACGTTTTCTTCTTTGCTTTTCATTTTAAAGATTTTCTTTATTAATTTTGTTTTTTTCTTATGTTTTAATATAAATTTGAATATGCGTATTTCAAAAATGATGAAAATACATTTAGAAAACTCCAAAAAAATATATGTGGTTTTACTTTATATATATATTTCATTCTTTTTGTGATATAAAAAAAACAAAAATCATAAATGTTCTTTTCACTTTGTCTTTCTCTTTCTTGTTCTTATTATTTTTGTTCTTTTTTTAGTATCATTATGTATATAAATGTACATATGAGAAAAATCCAAAAAAATTAATATAATATTGTATCTTTCTTTTTGTAAATACCTTTTTCCCTTTCTTTCTTTCTTTCTTATTTTTATTTTTAGGTTTTATATATGTAAATTATATATGTAAATATTTGGCTAAATTTTGAAAAATAAAAAAAATGATGATGGAAAAACTAAAAAAAATCCCACAAAAAATTAATTAAGTATTTTTGGCTTTCTTATTTTTTCTTTTTTTCATATTTCCTTTTTTCTTGCTTTTCTTTTTGTTAAGTGTTTATATATATTCTTATCATATTAAAAATCCAAAAAATGATGAAAATATTGATTTGAAAAATCCAAAAAAATATATGTTTTTTTTCTTTCTTTGTTTTTTTTATCTTCTTAAGTTTTATTACTTATTAAGTTTTATTTTGTATATAATATGCATAAAGAAAAAAAATGATATGATTTCTATTTTATTTTCATTAAGATTATCTATGCATATTTAAACAAAACAAAATAATACTTTAATTAAAATGACAAAATAATGGAAAATTTTGAAACATAAATCAAAAAGATTTTTTGGAATTTTTGAGATAGAATAATAGGTAGTTTTCTCGAAGTAGGATTACTCGACAAACCCGAAAGGAGATTTTTGTTGATATTTTGAAAAGGGGAAACCCTATTACTTTTATCCTTTCATTTCACTTCTTCTAATTTATTTTTTATTTTAAAGTTTCTCTTTATTTTTCTTATTTTTATTATGTATAAGGGTTTTTATATATATGCATATTTTAATAATGATGAAAATATGTGTTAGAAAGATCTCCCAAAAAAATATATATAGTTTGCTTTATGTATATATGTTTTATTTTATTTTTGTAACTAAGAAAATTGGAAAAACAAATAAAAAACTTATATATATATATATATATATATATGTATATGATTTTAATCATTCTTACCTCCCCCCCCCCCTTTTTGTAAATAACCTTTATTATTATGTTTTAACATCTTTTGCAGGTAATTATTCTGGTCATCCCGTCTCCAAAATAGGGGCGTGCTTTTTCCCCCTGCTTTTTTTCCCTCCTTGTATTTATTATGCTTTTGTATATATATAAAATTGTTCCTCATACTTACTTCAACATTGGGGACAATGTTGATCTTTAAGTATGGGGGTGTTTTCCCTCTTTTTGTAATTATTTTTGCCCCTCCCATATTAGAAAAAACAAAAAAAAAATTTATATGAAAAATGTGTTGCAACATCTTTGTAATAATGACATAACAAAAATGTGTTGCAACATCTTTGTTCCTCTTTTTATTTCTCTTTTCTTTTTGTAAATTTTTTTTTAATATGTAAATAGGTTATGGTATGTTTTCCTCTTTGTAATTTTTGTTCCCTTTTTTTTTACTTAGAAAAAACCAAAAAATGACAAAATAAATAAAATAGCAAAATTTGTTACAACATAATAAAATTATGTTGCAACATCTTTGTCCCTCTTACATAAAATTCAAAAAATCCAAAAAAATCATTAATTAACTTAGAAAAAACAAAAACAAAAAATTTCTTAAATGTTTTATGTTTATGTCTTTTATTTGTATATAAAAATCCTTATTTATAATAATAAATCAAAAAACAAAAAAAATGATGATGAAAAGTTTTACTAAAAAATTTTGTTATAACAAAATTCACAAAAATTTTGTCAAAACATACAAAAAATATATATGTCTTTCTCTTTCTTTTTCTTTCTTTTCCCTTTTTTTAGTATTAATGTAAATATATATGTATTTACATATGTATTTTGTTATAAATCAAAATCCAAAAAAATGATGAAAAATCTACTTAAAAATTTGTTATAACAAAATTCATTTTGTCATAACACCAAAAATGTTTTTCCTTCTCTCTTTTCTTTTCTTTTCCTTTTTTTTATTAATGTACATATTTTTAACAAAATAAAAAAAAAATCCAAAAATATATGATGAAAAAAAAATTTCTTAGAAAAAATCAAAAAAATATTTTGTATGTATTTTTGCTTTTCTTAATTTTCTTCTTTCTTTTTGTTGCTTCGTTTTTATTAAGTATTTATATATGTATTTTGTTATAAAAAATCAAAAATAATAATATATATATCTTAAAAACTCCAAAAAAATGATGAAAAAAACTTATCAAAAAATCCAAAAAAAGAATAAAACCCCTACTTTGCTTTTTGTTACTTCTAAGGCTAGGTTAGGTTTATCTTTAAACGTCTTTCATTATTTTTGATTTATTAAAACCATTTTATTTGTATCATAGTTTGTAGGTTTAAATTTTTGGAATTTTCAGTAGTAAAGAAAATCTTGCGATCTTAATTTAATTTGAGAACAGAATTTTTAGCACTACCTCGGGTTTACCCTAAATAGATTCCTTTTTGTATTATATTGGCAAACCATCTTTAGATTCAATTATTCTAACTCTAAACTTGTGAAACTTTAGGAATATTCTAATCTACTAAATTTTGCTCTCAAATCCTTTTTTATTATTCTAGTTTTTCTTTTGAAACCCTCACCCCTTTAGCTTGGCATAAAAAAAGTAAAAGAAGTTTTAAAAGAAATCCTGTGTCAATGGGAATAAAAAGATTCCGTAAACACAGGCACCCAATATTGTTAAAAGAAATCCTATGTCAATGGGAATAAAAAAATAAAATTCCGTAAACACGGGCATTGGGTTAAGTTTAGAAAAGATTTCAATTATCCCGCGTAAACCAACGCTGTGAATCATAGCAAAGCCACCAAAAAGGTGGGGTGAGAGGATAAAATCTGTCACCCCTAAATCCAAGCACTCTTCTTTTTGCCAAGGCTACCTTTTTTCCCCTACCCCTTAGCCAATAAAATTGTACCTAGATTTTAATTTAAAAAAGTTTGGGAGAGCATAATTAGTAGGCTTTATTTATTCTTAAAAACTTTCTTAAAAAAGGTTAAAGTTTTATATAATTCTATTCTAATTAAAAGGTACCAAAGACTGCAATAATCGACGCTATTTAGCTAACTTTAGAAGTCTCGCTAAAAAAATTTCGCTCTTTTTAAATTACTTTCATAGTTTTGGACTTACCTCTTTAAATACCCTAAATTTATTTAGATCTTACTTTTGATTTAATAAAAACTTTAGTAAATTAGAAATTTTATTAAAGGTCTTATAGGTATCCCTTACTTTTGCTCTGGAATAGCAAAAGCTTAAGTATGGGGGTGTTTGATGAATAGTAATTATACGTGTTTTTCTGTATAATTTTTAGTATAATTTTAATTAGATTTGTAAATAATATATGTAAATTAATGAATAAAATGTTTGTTTTTGTTATTTTTGTTTTTAACTTAGTTTTATTTTCATTTTGTAAAGTTTCTGTAATTTTGTTAAGTCACGCCCTTGGTCACGCCCGTGTCCAAAGGCGTGTTCACTAATCCCTAACATTTTCTTCTCTCTGTTCTTTTTCCAGCTCAAACATCAAGTCACGCCCTCGGTCACGCCCGTGACCGAGGCCGTGTACATGGTCACGCCCGTGTTGAATGTCCATCCCAGATTCAAGCCACTAAAGGTTCATTCCTTCCAGAAGAATCAAGTCACGCCCGTGACCGATGCCGTGTACTTGGTCACGCCCGTGACCCATCAATTCCTTCCAGAAGAACAAAGGACACGCCAGGTGTCACGCCCAGTTCAAGCTCCAACCAACCGACCAAGGTCACGCCCGTGACCTAGGTCGTGTATCATGGTCACTCCCGTGTACTTCCAAAGTCACCGGTCAAGCTTTCCAGATGCCAGCCTGTATCCAGCTGTTCTGGCTATTCGCACCCCAAGCCGTGTCACGCCCTCAGACACGCCCGTGTCCGAGGGCGTGTAATTTGAAAATTTTCCCTATAAATAGAGCCCCTCCCCCTCACTAATCCCCCTCTTGGATTGCCCATTTTGGGGTGATCTTCCACAATATTTCTCCCCCATAGTTTTTGTATTTTCTTTTTATGTTTTTTTTATGTAATTAATTAAGTGTTTTTTTTGTATTTTCTTTTTTGTAATGTTTTTATAAATGTTGTAATTAAATGTTTTTATTTTTGTTTTTGTAATTTTATTTCATGTAACCCCGTTATTATGGCAATAAATAAATTTAGTTTTTATTTCGTGCATTTTTTCATTCGTAGCGTAATTTCAATTCTGCAATTTCATTTCTGCACTGTAATTTCAATTTCTAACTTAGCTTTATTTCTGCACCGTATTTCAATTCCTAAACTTAGTTTCATATCCGCACTTCAATTTTGCAATTTATCTTTCTTTAGCTAGATTTATTTGTCGCCATAACATCGGGTTTTTCGCTTAGATTCGAATTTATGCGTCGTCATAATTTATCGTTCTTTTCTTCCTTGACACGGTAGTTTAGAATGGGATATTTGGGTTGCGTTTAAAATCGCTTCAAAGTGAGCGTTTTTCCCTCGTAATGCTTTCTTTGTTTTTGTATTTTCACTTTAAGTTTTTATTATTCGTGTTTTCGTTGTTTATGTTTTCGTTATTTCGTTTAATAGCTTAGTTTTAGTTTATCGTCATGCATTTATTTCCCGTCTACCCGTTTGGGTAGAACTTGCACTGCATTTATTTCCCGTCTACCCGTTTGGGTAGAATTGCTCACGCATTTACTTCCCCTCTACCCGTTCGGGTAGAGATTGCATTCCTTTAATTTCTGTCCTTTAATTTCAGTCATTTAAATTCCCGTAGAGTGCGTGAGTTTTTCATTTAGTGCGTCTTTTTTGTCTTTTCTATCGCTTTTCTTGGTTTTTGCTAAACGCATATCAAGCCCGCGATTGTTATCATTTTTGTTTTTAATTATTGCAAACACTCACTTATTTTTAATATTCGATAAAACAATAGCCGTAGCTCGAAGTAACAATACTCGACGGGACCCAGGACTAAATACGACCTTGATATGATTTTTCTAAATCGTATATACTACACGCGATAGGTGCGCTTGCCTCCTACGCCGTAAAATATTTTCTTATCATTAAGCCTAAGACAAAATAGGTGCCTTGTGAATGAAGTACTGGTTAAATCATTTAATAAAATACACAAAAATTATCAGAGGTCCAAAACATGATTATAAAGGCACTACCAAGGTTTCATCTCCATCCAAGACATTTTGAGCATGTAAATAATTGTTATAAGAATCTTCCCTAAAGGGGTTATGTCCTAATTTAGGGGGAATAAATTCTCCTAAAATTCTCTCAAAATTCCCTAGGGCATAAATACACCCCATGAACATATCTCCTAAGTTACATGACCATCAAAGGACTTTTGGCCACAGGTCCTTCACAAAGTTCTAAATGCACACCTAGGACTAAAACTAGTGTTCTAGGTATTAACCACCTCCACACCACCCCAATCCACTCATGGGGGTATTTTAGGTGATACTAAACCAGTGGACAAGGTTCCATCTCATGGTGAGGAGATTTGACCATAATATCCCAAGATAAACACCATGCCCTAACTTGGATCCTATTTGACCTAACTTGGGTTGACAAATTACCCAATCAAAACAGTCCCAATTGGGCTTACCAAGGTCAAAACATAATCCTATGGAGCACCCACCAAAATTTGGAGGGCATTGGAGGTCATTTGACCCACTAATTAATTAAAATATGATTTATGAAATTATCTCAAAAACCTTAGAAAAAGGTTCTCTTAAAAATCACATCTCTTAGTATGTTGTGTGGGTGTATATTTCAAGCCTAGGTTGTAAATATCAAGGCCATGTCATCTACCAATGAAAAGATATGAAGGAAAGAGTGACTGCCCTACCCTAGGGTCCAGTCCCATCATTTTTGCTCTACAGGGATCTACAGTACTCCTTTTGGGCTGAAACAAATTTTGAATTAAAGTACACAACTAGGGCTACAACTTTGTTGTTGGGCACTTTTTCATCAAAGGTGATCTAGTATTTTTAATAATTAAAATGAAACACTGCTTATTTTGTGACAGAAATTAACATAAACATTTATTAATAAATTCGACTAAATCAATTCTGCGTTCGACTAAACAAATCCTGCGTTCGACTAATCATTTCTGTGTTCGACTAAATCAATTCTGCGTTCGACTAATCAGTTCTGCGTTCGACTAAATCAATTATGCGTTCGACTAATCAGTTCTGCGTTCGACTAAATCAATTCTGCGTTCAACTAATCAGTTCTGCGTTCGACTAAATCAATTCTGCGTTCGACTAATCAGTTCTGCGTTCGAATAAATCAATTACGTGTTCGACTAATCAGTTCTGTGTTCGATTAAATCAATTCTGCGTTCGACTAATCAAGTGATATAAACGTTAACATTAATAAATAGATCAGACGGCTCTCTATCATCGTCCCCGACGAATGGACGACGCGCGACAGCCCGACTTGGGCTCCTTCGCGAGATGATTTCCCAGCCACCTGAACCTCTTTCCGGCCAGCCAATGCCACCACCACCTCCGTTGAGGCGGTGGCCGGCGATAGGGAGGGGGGGGGGGGGCCGGCCGGAGGTGGTCGGATCAGTGTTTTAAAAGAGGGGAAAAAGAGCTCGAAACGAGCCCTTTTTGGAAGCACAATCCAAGCCCTATTGAACACGGATCAAGCCCCAAATTAAGAACAGATCTAGCACCAAGGGAGGAGAAGAGGATCGGACCTATGTGGTGGCTTGGTGTCGTGAATTCCGACGAGTCGCCAATGACGGTGCTGGAGCTTTCGGTGCCATGTCGATCTAGGATTCCTATGCACGATTCTCACTGGAAAGTTGGGGGATCTCTTCCTCTCTGAGCACTGATGGAAATGGGGGTTTCAATTCGGGCTTGGGATGGATTTATTCCTAAAAGCCATTAGTGTCCATTAACAAGATTTCGGTTACAGCTAAATTTCCTTTAATTCAGCCCCCTTGGCCATAGTAAATTCTAGAAATTCGATTGTAACTGAAGGGGGAGGGGAGTGAATGCTCATCAATTGGGGAGGGATTGAAGGATCAATAACATTTAATCTCCATGAATGCTCTCTTTCTCTCTCTCCGATTTGGGGGAAACTTCCCTTTTCTCTCTCCTAATCACCAAATACATATTCTAAGAGGTAAATTCAGAAATTAGCAGGCCTACTAGATTGTGGATCTCTTTAATTGGGCCTAGCCCAAATGGGTTGGGCTAGATTAGGTTAAATTGGGGGTAATTTGACCTAAATTAAGCTTGAGTTGACTTTGGTTAATATGACCAATTGGGTTGACCCCAAAGGGTGACTTGGGATCCATTGACTTCCCTTAAGGGTTAGGAAGGTATAGGTAGGGTCAAGGTTCAAGGTGGGGCCCTAAAGTCCAACCCTAGGCTTGATAACTAAAAATTGCTATTTGCAGACCAGTTGGGTTTTCTCCTTCTCACCTAAGCTCTCATGGTCTTGAGCTCTTCCAATGGTTTTGTCATAACCTAGTCATGACAAAACCAACTTAGGGGTCTAGATGTTTGTGGGATGTTACAAATCCCAATACATAAAAATAAAAATTTTGTCCTTGAAATTTAGGTTAAGCCTGTGGGGGTTTCTACTACAAGAAAGAAAATGTAACATCCCAGGAAAGATAAATTATACCTGTCGTAAAAAGTTGCGGGTACTTTTGCTGCATCAAGTCCAGTGGCTCCCAAGTATGCTCTTCCTATCCATGATTCCTCCATAGGACCTTGACCAGCGGTACCTTCTTGCGTCGCAAGACTCGTAACTCCGTGTCATCTATCCGAACTGGCTCCAGGTAAACCGATCGATCAGTAGCTACTGGCCCCTCTGAAGTAGATATTTGCTGCTCTGGCCGAAGTAGAGCCTTCCTAAGTGAGGAGACGTGGAAAATGTCGTGCAGTCCCTCCAACTCCGGCGGTAGCTCCAGTCTATAAGCCAAGGGACCGATCCACTCCAGGATCCTATGAGGCCCCATATACCTCGGACTGAGCTTCTTCCGCCTGCGAACCCGCGAGACTCCATGCATCAGACGTATCTTCAAGAAAACCCGATCTCCCACCTAAAACTCCACCATACGATGACGCGCATCGTAATACTTGGCTTGCCTGCTCTGGGCCTCCAGCATCCTATCTCGAATCAGCCTCACCTGAGCCTCCGTGTCCTCCACGAACTCTGAGCCAAGTGCCTTGGGATCCTCATCCTGAATCCAAGATAATGGTGTCCTGCATCTCCGTTCGTACAATGCCTCATAAGGTGCCCTGCCTATACTAGCCTGATGACTGTTGTTGTATGAGAACTTGACTAATGGCAACAGTCTCTCCCATGGCTCCCCGCAGTCCAGGATGCAAAGACGTAGAAGATCCTCAAGGGTCCGGTTGGTACGCTCTGTTTTCCCATCCGTCTGGGGGTGGAAAGCTATACTAAAAGTCAATCGGGTGCCTAGGTAGGCCTGCACTGCTCTCCACTACCTTGACGTAAATCATCCATCCCGATCTGACACAATCGTCCTCGGCACACCATGATACCGAACAAACTGCTCCACAAACCTTCGCACCAAAATACTAATTGGATCGTCCTTCCTGATTGGAATGAACCCGGCCACTTTTGTCAATCTGTCGACGATCACCCAAATCGAGTTATTTCCCGCACGAGATCAGGGAAGACCGTGTATAAATTCCATAGCAATGTCTTCAAATTTCCACTCCGGCACCGGAAGTGGCTGCAAAAATCCTGCTGGGTTCCGGCACTCCGCATTCATGAGTTGGCAAGACTCGAAGTGGGTCACAAAATAGATGATGTCTTTCTTCATACCCGGCCAGTACATGGTCCTCTTCAAATCCGCAGTCATCTTGGTGATGCCCGGGTGCATGAAATATCTACTGCAATGAGCCTCTGACATAATATCCTCCCGAATTCGGCCCCCTGCCAGTATATACACTCGGCCTCTAAAACTCAACAGGCCATCCTTCAGTGAATAATCTCCGTCTGAGCCTGCCTCCAAGGCTCTGAATATCGGCTCTAGCTTGGCATCCTGCCTCTGCCCATCCTTGATGCGGTCTCGAATGTCGTAAGTGGTACCCATCGCCGCTAGGTACTCCTCATATAGCTCTGGATCGTCCTCAGATACTAGGGAGATCTGCATGTCCTCAAACATTCGTACTAGCTCCATAGTCATCAACTTGGGCTCTGCTCCTGACGTAGTAGCTCTCCTGCTCAGTGCGTCTGCTACTATGTTCGCCTTCCTTGGGTGGTAATGCATCGTGTACTGATAGTCTGATAAGAACTCCACCCATCGCCTCTGCCTAATATTCAGCTCCTTTTGTGTATCCACAGACTTCAGATTCTTGTGATCTGAGAATATGTCGCAGTGGACACCGTAGAGATTGTGTCGCCAGATCTTGAGAGTGAATGCGACAGCTCCCATCTCCAAGTCATGCACCGGGAAGTTCCGCTCGTGATTCTTCAACTGGCGGGAGGTGTAAGCTATCACATGCCCGTTCTGTATCAAAACGGCACCCATACCCTGATATGACGCATCCGTATACACCTGGAATCCTTCCCTCCCTGATGGAAGGGCAAGGATGGGGGCCGAAGTAAGCTGACCCTTCATCTCCTGGAATGCTTCCTTACACTACGACGTCCATGTAAAAGCAGCATCCTTCTTTGTCAGGGATGTGAGCGGGAGGGCTATTTGAGAAAACCCCTGAACGAACTTCCGGTAGTAGCCGGCAAGTCCCAAGAAACTCCTCACGTCGGTGGCCATCTTCAGCGCCGGCCAATCCCGTACTGCCTGAATCTTTGCTGGATCCACTGCTAGGACAACTCCACTGATAATATGGCCTAGGAAGGCCACCTCCTTTAGCCAAAACTGGTACTTGCTGAACTTCGCATACAGACGGTGCTCCCGAAGCTTCTCTAATGTCAGTGCCAAATGTCGTGCATGGTCCTCCTCCGTCCTCGAGTAGATGAGGATGTCGTCGATGAACACAATGATAAAGATGTCGATATTATGCTCGAACACCCGGTTCATTAGGTTCATAAATGCTGATGGTGTATTTGTGAGCCTGAACGACATCACAGTGAACTCATACAATCCGTATCGGCTGCAGAAAGCCGTCTTCGGGATATCCTCCTCCTGGATCCTCAGCTGATAATACCCAGACCTCAAATCCAGCTTCGAGAAGCAGTGGGCTCCCTCTAGCTGGTCAAAGAGCTCGTCTATCCTTGGTAGAGGGTACGTGTTCCGCTCCGTCAGCCTATTCAGTGCTCTGTAGTCGATGCACAATCTGAGCGTCCCATCCTTCTTCTTCACGAATAACACCGGAGCTCCCAAGGTGAGGAACTCGGTTTAACAAACCCAACTTCTACCAGCTCCTGCAGCTGGCTCCAAAACTCTACCAACTCCTTTGGGGCCATTCGATAAGGAGCTTTGGATACCAGCTTTGCCCCTGGCACCAGCTGGATCTGGAAATCCTTCTCACGGTGCGGTGGCAGTCCGGGAAGCTTCTCCGAAAAAACATCAGCAAAATCCCGTACGATCGGGATACTTGACACTGAATCCTTGACCTCAGTCGCCTCGAAGAGCACTTGATACACCTCGTCTCCCTGCAGGTGGGCCTTGATGGCCTGAACTGATGATAAAAAGAGATGAGAGGCAGATTTAGTACCTTTGAATACCACTTCACCATCTCCGTGCTTTAGAATGATCCTCCTTGTAGGGTAGTCAATCCTTGCCTGGTTCCCGTACCGCCAACTCATGCCCAGGATCAGGTCGTACTCTTTTATCCTCAACATGGTTGTCGGGGCCTCAAACAGCCTTCCTCCAATTTCCACCCTCATGATGCACGTGGCATTTGTTAGAACCTGCGATCCGTCCGAAAATCGCACCCTCCTGTAATCTCTCTTAAAGTGTTGGACTTGGTCCAGGTCCTCGATAAACTTAGCCAAGATGAACGAGTGCGAGGCACCCGTATCAAACAAGGTAAAAGCGGGTTTGCCGTAAACGCGTACAAAACCTGTGGGTTTTGTTTTTTTGTTCAATGCTAAGGAAAAACTAAAACATACAAGGTACAAACAAATTAAAAGAAACACATCAAAGTACATGCGATGACCCTTGCTGGGTCCCGAGGCCTTGCCAAGTCAAGGGCGTACGCCTACTCCCTGTACTGTCTCCGGTCATCGCCCTGAAATCCATGACCTCATCCACGTCCTCGGCCCCCAAGATGCTGGCCCCGTGGTGCTGCCTGTAGTGCTGGTGGTGCATTCCTCTGAGGGCAGTTTCTCCTAATGTGGCTGGTCTGGTGGTAGTGGTAGCACTCCGGAGGTGACCCACCTCCTCCAATCCTCGGCATCTCCCCCATTTGCAGAGGCTGAGGAGCCAGCACTACCATCTCCCTTTGCACCTGTCTCTCCTCCTAGAGGGGTCGGACCTCCGTCCTACTTTCCCCAATGTCTAGGCCTCTCGGATGGTCCCTTCTGCCTCCTCGTCCCTGCTCCTCCATCGATCTCTTTCTCCCATGAACAGCTTGCTGGTCTACCTCTAGCTTCTTGGCCATCTCCAGAATCTTAGTCATACTGCCGTCGGAGATGAAGAGGAGGGCCTGCCTCAGCTCATCACGAAGGCCCTTGTAGAACCTCTTTGCGTATCCTGCGTCATCCAGCTGATATGATACTACAAATCGGGATAGGTGGGTGCACTCCCGGTGGTACTCCAGAACCGTCTTGCTCCCCTTCCTCCACTGCAAAAACCTATCTTCCAGCTCGTCTCTTGCAGACTGCGGCACAAAATGCTCCAGCAGTGCTGCCTTGAAATCATCCCACAAAACGTTTGCTGCCTCTAGTCCTGCATAAGCTATATCCAGGAACCTCTTCCACCATCTCTTGGCATGGGACTCTAAGCAAGAAACCACCAGTGGCACCTCCATATCTGCCGGGCACTGAATCGATGTCAACATATCCTCTATGATATCCACCCACGCCTCGGTCTTCACAACGGTCTCCGTCCCGATGTATGACGGTGGGGAGAGACCTCGAAAGATGCTCAGCCAGTTGGCCCCAAGGTTCTGCTGAGGAGTCGATGCCTGCTGTGCCCTGAAAGTCTCCAGAATGGCAGTCAGTGTCTGTCCCAACTCCGACTGCTGGTACGAGATAGGAGCCCGTGGTGGTGGGACGACGTTTGGAGTCGGTGGAACACCATGCTGCGGTGTAGAGTTCGTCGCGGGCTACACAATAAAATTACACTCGTAAGGGACTTAGCTAAAGAACGATCAGTTATAAGTGGACATTTTCATGTGATTTCACTTATGGGAACACCATTGCTTCCGCTGTTAGTTTGTCCTCAAACTAAGCTCGTGCGGGGTGGCTCAGGGTTTGTGGACTTCTTTTCTTCGGATCGAGGTTTCCTCTGATACCACTTGTAAGACCCTATTTTTTTCTTTCAAACATCCAGGTCTTAGGCCCAGAACCGCCGCTTTGCGGTGACACCCTTGCTCGGGAAGGTTGCCACTACAAAACGCCGATGCTGACGGCCAAAACAATCACGAAGAAGCAATAATAAGAAACTAAAAAGAATCCAACTCCACATCACATAGAAAAGTAAATCATCCAGAAAGAGATGTCCACATAAACATAACTGAAATAAAAAGGAGATAACAAGGGACCTTGCCTGATACATCAAAGCCTCACTACAAATTCACTCACAGAAGCAAATCAACTAGAACTAAAAGACACTCACGGATCCTGTCATCGGTGCTCCCGTGCTAGACTGCCCCGCCTCCATTTGCACCGGTCTCTGGTGCTGCTCCGTCACTGCGGTCTACTAAAATGATAAGGTCCACCGACTATTAGTCAAAAGGACTAAGCCAATCCCCCACCCCTCCCCCGGTGACTCCTAGGCACCGAGCGGGAAGGATGAAGCAGAGGACAACAATGAGTATAATCAAAAAGAAGATGACAGGGCATAATCTACAAGAAGAGTTCTACTACTACTCAAGTATATATATACATAATCGAAGCAGTTAATAAAGCATAGTAAGAGCGGGTAAAGAATAAGTAAAGTGCAGTAAGTAAAGACATATAAAATAGAATAGTAACCATTGATTTATAGGAATGCCCACACAAACCTATAGACCAAGGGGTCGTTTTGCAAGGCCTATCGTATAAGAATGTCCCATAACCGACTTATACGATAGGGGTAGGGGTTGAAATGCAATGTTTATGCTATGACATGCAAGGTATGTAGTTATGCTATGTTCACACAAGTACAACTCACACACTACGACTCTATGCGCACAGACCTTTAGTTCCCCCTTTTTGGAGCTAGCAAGACTCCCAGGATACTCCCGTAGTGGCAAACAAAAGCGGTGGGTTAGGCCTCGCCCACCTCTAGGTTGGTATATACACTACCTAACCTAGACCTATCGTACTCCTCAACGTAAAACCGTGGAGCAGCTGCGTACTCTTACTGGCTGGACCACTAGACTTTTATGGCTAAGTGGAAATTCCACACTTGCCGAGCCCGATTATCATTGTTGGTGCAACGACCGCCGACACTAAGGACCCACCACCTTATGCACATGCATTAACACAACTATCTACATTCTACAAACCATAAACCACCTGGGCTTAACTTGCCCGGCCAAGAACCAATCTGAGTCACAAACTCACCGGATCAACAATCCGCACCAACCACCACCGAGCCTATAGCTCGGGGTACCAACCCAACTAAACTCCCGTGACAATGGAGTGTGATTGAGTGTATTATTAATTAATATTGAGCATCATCTTACTCCTATGACTTATGGTTAATCTTGGACTTCCCGAGGGTTACCCTGTAAGGGGCTCACTATGGTACTAGGAGCTATAATGGGATGACACCCCAAGGCCCCCTTTCTCAAGATACTTACTGTTATTTGTATCTACCCATAAGAATTCCCCTGTACCATTTCTCCTGAGTTAGACCTAAGTGTTTTAAGACACACCAGGGGAAAGACGATCTTTCGTCAATCCCTAAGACAACCTAATTCTCAACCTAATAAGTACACTCTCCTCACATACACTTCCTTGGGTGGACTTCTAACTATTTAACTAACCCATCTGCACCATCTGCACACCATTTCCACCTAGTAGGCCACTAAATACCTATGTTTCACAGTTTTACTAAACGCAGACCAATCTAACTATTTAAAGCTTATAACTAGAGGTACTCCAAATATTCATCCAACTGACCCAAGATATTTACTGAAGGTCTATCATAATGTTATAAGACTAATTCCAGAGAATCATATTTTTCCTTGATTATTTAGTATTTATTTTAATTTCTCCAAATATTGCCAAGTATGAAAAAAACATGAAGTGTAAGGAAATCTTATGATATGGCTCTCCAAAAATTATGATAAATCTATGATGACTAAATTACAGTAAATACATCATATCATCTTTTTAAAGTAAGAAATTGTCCTCTATTTTAAATATTTATCATCTATCCAAACTTTTAGATTTATGAAGGAACCACCAAAAATATCTACACCAAAATTATGGGAAAAATACCAAACTCTTGTACTCATCAGAAATCCCTACTGACTAAATTTCAGGATTTATGGAAATCAATTTCACACATAAATAAATACTTTAAGAAAACCTCAAATAAGATAAGTTATGGAGTAGCCTACTGATTTAAGTCTCCAAAAATTATATAAAAAATCAAAGAGCTTCCTAATGATCAGAAATGTCCTATCACCAATTGTCACAATTTGACAAAGAGTATTGGACCCTCAATTATTTTTCTTAAGCCTAAGACAAAATAGGTGCCTTGTGAATGAAGTACTGGTTAAATCATTTAATAAAATACACAAAAATTACCATAGGTCCAAAACATGATTATAAAGGCACTACCAAGGTTTCATCTTCATCCAAGACATTTTGAGCATGTAAATAATTGTTATAAGAATCTTCCCTAAAGGGGTTATGTCCTAATTTAGAGGGAATAAATTCTCCTAAAATTCTCTCAAAATTCCCTAGGCATAAATACACCCCTTGAACATATCTCCTAAATTACATGACCATCAAAGGAATTTTGACCATAGGTCCTTCACAAAGTTCTAAATGCACACCTAGGGCTAAAACTAGTGTTCTAGGTATTAACCACATCGATACCCCCCAATCCACTAATGGGGGTATTTTAGGTGATACTAAACCAGTGGACAAGGTTCCACCTCATGGTGAGGAGATTTGACCACAATATCCCAAGATAAACACCATGCCCTAACTTTGACCCTATTTGACCTAACTTATGACATCTTTCTTCATTCCGAGGACATAGGTGTTCCGGAATACACCATTTTTCCAGTGACTAAGGCTCTTGTTAATATGGGTAGACAACGCTTCTATAATGTTTTCTCTGCATGTTTAGGTTATTATTCCTTCAAGTACGTCCGAGTGATCAATCATATCCACTCTACAACTTATCCAGTTCTTACCATTGGTGGGACTGATCAGATCATCAGGCATCCCAATCATCCTCAAATTTTATGGTGGTGCACTTGTGAACTTTATGAGTATATGTTAACCAATCTTTATTAGTATCAATGTTTGTAAGATAGCTCCCAATCATTTTCTATATGGACTTTGATTCATAAGGTATATGGGTAAAATCTTTTGAAACCCTAAGGTTTTTCACAAGTCAATTTCATCAAGGAAGTATCACCACGTTTATTTCACCAAATTCCTATTACTTTCACATATGCTAGTCTTGATCACTTTCGGATGGTCCAAAATAAGATAAACTTAGATCGTTCTTATCATAGTAATATCAAACACTATATTCTAATTCGAATAAGTTATCATCTAAGATCACTGGTTATCCGTCATCAAAGCTCCCAAGGTATAAGGGCTATTATTGTAGTTAATATTTTCTACCATGATAGGGTGTGATTTATAACGAATCATAAGTTAATCACTTCTGGAAGCCCCAAACTACCAGAACTTTCAAATGTAACTATAACTTGTATGACCTAGTTTCCGTCCTCAACTTCTAGAATGGGACATCGGCACCCCTAAGTGATTAATTTCCGCGACTTTATATTTCCAATGATTCAACCAAGGTCAAGTCGTTTCTCGATCTACGATGTCTTTTCATTGTCCTTGTAATACTTCAGATCATCATTCCAGACCTACTGTTACATCATCTCATCTTTGCCTGCGTAACATTGAATAAGATCGACCTCAAAATCACTATGTTTACGACGCAACATCTTCTAAATTAGATCCAAAGGAAACCCAAGTCAGTAACTAATTTGCCCAATAAACAAAAGGTCAGCCCCAATAAACAAAAGATAAGCCCCAATAAAAAAAGATAAGCCATTATCTATTTTGGGCTGAGTATCTTTGATAACACCAAGTTATATTCGTCCCAAGTATGCAAACAATCCTTAAGGCACACAACCTTAGACTTGGGGTTCTACCTTGAGACTTATTGGTACACTCCATGTTTTAGACTCTTCAAGGTACCCTTTTTGACAACCTTATCAAGGTCAACACGCGAACCAATCTCAAACGGGTCTCTTCCGAACTTGAATTCTTATCCGACCCTCGGTGTTTGTCGTGGTGGTTGTCTTAATATAATCATGTCACTGGTACGATGGTTAGATCTACGAGTCCCCTACCATTCTGCTTATGTGTCAATCTCCCTTTCTCTAGCCTCTTTGGGGTATCCTCGTACCTTCACCAAAATTATACCTACGGTCTATTTCAGACTAGGGCATGATATAAATTGTCATGGTAAGTCATGCGTCCTACTGGGGTTGAGTCTAACTCATTGACTAAAGGACTATCTAAAGAGATCTTTGTAGAGGGAGGTATTTCTTGCTGGGGGCAGGGTTCGCCGTAGGCTACAAAAGAAAACTTGGCGCTCGTAAGGAGATTTTGGCTAAAAAGATTCAGTTAAAAGTGGACTTTTCCATGTGATTTCCCCATATGGGCACACCATTACTTCCGCAACTTAGTTTGTCCTCAAACTAAAATCACGCGGGGTGGCCCAGGGTTTGTGGACTTCTTTTCTTCGGATCGAGGTTTCCTCTGATACCACTTTGTAAGACCCCTTTTTTTTCTTTTGAAAACCTGGGTCTTATGCCCAGAACCACCGCTTTGCGGTGACACCATCACTCGGGAAGGTCGCAACTACAAAACGCCGATCCTGCCAGCCATATCGATCACAGAAGAAGAAAAGTATAAACGATCAAATAGAAGTTCAAGTCCGCAAATCACATGCTATATATAATAAATGTCCATATGGTATAACTGAAATAACAATGTTAAAATAATAAAGGGCACATGCCCTATACATCATGTCATCACTACAAGATCACTCGCGGAAGCTAACTAATAATCACTCACTGATCCTGAAACTTATGCTCTTGTACTAGACTGACCCGCCTCCGTCTGCACCGGCCTCTGGTGCTGCAGCATCTCCTCGGTCCCCAAAAATGATAAGGTCCACCGACCATTAGTCAAAAGACTAAGCCAATCCCCCACCCCTCCCCCGGTAACTCCTAGGCACTGTGCGGGAAGGATGAAGCAGAGGACATCAAGGGGTATAAACAATAGCTGGTGACAGGGGCATAATCTATTGGAAATGTTTCTACAACTACACATATGTATATAGATAATTGAAGTAGTAAGTAAAACAGGGTTAAGAACAAGTAAGGTACAGTAAGTAAAGACTAGTATATAACATAAAAGTAACCATTGATTTATAGGAATGCCCAGACAAACATATAGACCAAGGGGTCATTTAGTAGGGCATATCGTATAAAAAGTCCCATAACCAATTTATACGATATGGGTAGGGGTTAAAATGCAATTCTTATGCTATGACATGCAGAGTTATGCAGTCTAATGATATGTTCATACAAGTGCAACTCACACACTTTGACTCTATGCACACAGACCTTTAGTTCCCCCTTTTTGGAGCTAGCAAGACTCCAAGGATACTCCCGTAGTGGCAAACGGAAGCGGTGGGTTGGGCCTCGCCCACCTCTAGGTTGGTATTCACACTACCTAACCTAGACCTATTGTACGTCTCAACGTAAAACCGCGGAGCATCTGCGTACTCTTACTGGCTGGACCACCAGACTTTTATGGCTAAGTGCAAATTCCACACTTGCAGAGTCAACGTATCAACGTCGGTGTGAACGGCCGTCCAATACCGAAGACCCACCACCTTCATGCACATGCAAACATGTTCTACTACATCCCGAGCCATAAACTCCCCGGCCTATCCTGCCCATCATCATAACCTTCCGGGCCAACGGCTCGCCGGACCAACCCGTCCGTACCAACAAGCATTACTGAGTCACAATCTCACCGAACTAATTAGTCCGCTGCTTCAACCACCGAGCCTACCGGTCGTACAACCAAACCCACTAACCTCCCGTAAATACGGGGTGTGGGTATTCGTATTATTAAGTTAATCATGTACATCAACTTATCCCTACAATTTATGGTTTATCCTCGAGTTCCCGAGGATTACCCTGTAAGGGGCTCGCTACGGTACTAGGAACTATAATGGGATGACACCCCAAAGCCCCCTTTCTCAAGACACTTAGTGTTGTTGGTATCTACCCATAAGGACACCCTCCTTTTTATTACACTTGGATTACCCTAAGTATTTTATGACCCGCTAGGGGAAAGACGATCCTTCGTCAATCCCGAGCACAACTTTAACTCACCAAGCACATCCTCATCACCTAAAATCAATTTGGTGACCTTCAATCTCTTCAACCTGACCATGTACACCAACTACATGCCACTTCCACTTGGTAGGCCCCTAAATATCCAAATTTCACATTTTCACTATACGCAGACCTAACTAACTATATGAAGCTTATAAGTAGAAGTAATCCAAATATTCATCCAGCAGACTCAAGATATTTACTGGAGGTCTATCATGATGTTTCAAAACTAAATCCAGAGCATCATATTTTTCCTTAATTATTTGCATTTATTATCATTTCTCTAATATTTGCCAAGTATGAATATGAGCATGAAGTGTAAGGTATTCTTATGATATGGCTCCCATAAAATTAAGATAAATCTATCATTCCAAAATAACAGTAAGTACAATGTGTCACAATTTTACAATCAAGAATTGTCCTCTAATTATAATATTGACTATTTAACCAAAATTAGAAATTAAAGAAGCAACCACCAACAATATTTGTCCAAAAATTATTGGAATATTACAAGACATTTATATTGATCAGAAAAGTTCTCAAGCCAAATTTTAGAATTTATAAAGGCATATTAACCACTTAAATAAATATTCCAAGGAAATCCTAATATGAGCATGTTGTGAAGTAGCCTACTGATAACAACCTCCAAAAATTATATAAAATTTTACAGAGATTCCCAGTGCTCTGAAATGTCCTATCACCAAGTTGCACATTTTTCCAGAGAGTTTTGGACCATTAATTATATTTCTTAAGATTAAGGTAAAATAAGTGCCTTAGGAATGAAGTGCTGGTTAAATCACCTAATTAATTACACAGAAATTACCATCGGTCCATCATATGATTATAAAGGCACTACCAAGGTTTCATCACCATCCAAGGCCATTTGAACATGTAAATATCTCTTATAAGAAATTTCCCTAAAGGGGTTATGACCTAATTTAGGGGAAATAATTACTCCTAAAATTCTCTCAAAATTCCCTAGAGCATAATCACACCCCATGAACATATCTCCTAAATTCCATTGACATTCTAGGGCTTTTGACCACATGGCCTTCACAAGGTTCTATATGTACCCCAAGGGGTAAAACTAGGGTACTATGGAATATCCACCTCTACAGCACCCCATCTTACTCATGAAGGTGTTTTAGGTGATCCTAAACTAGTGGCCTAGGTTTCAACTCATGGTGATGAGTTCTGACCACTGTACCCCAAGATAAACATCATGCCCTAACTTTGACCCAATTTGACCTAACTTGGGTTGACAAATTACCCAACCAAATCAGTACCAATTGGGCTGATATTTTTACCAGGGTCATGTGATAACCCTAAGAAGTGCCCACCAAAATTTGGAGGGCATTGGAGGTCATTTGACCCACTAATTAAATAATGTTTGTTTTATGAAATTATTACAAAAACCTTAGAAAAATATTCTCCTAAAATTCCCATATTTGGGTATGATGCGTGGGTAGGTGTAAATAGCCTATGTTTTAAATTTCAAGGCCATACCATTTACCAGTAGAAAGATATTCAAGAATTTGTCACTGCCCTACCCTAGGGACTAGTCCTAGCAAAAAGACTACTCAGGGGGCTATAATGCCCCTATTGAGCTGAACTAATTTTTCACATAAACTAGACACCAAGGGCTACAATATTTATGTTGGGCACTTTTTCATTTGAGGGGTTCTAGTATTTCTAATAATTAAAATAAAATACAAGTCTCTGCGTTCGACGAAATCCGATCTACGTTCGATGAAATCTATTTTGCGTTCGACGAAATCTATGCTGCGTTCGACGAAGTCTGTTCTGTGTTCGCTGAACATCGTGCTTCAGTTCGATGAAATTAGTTCTCTAGCTAGTTCAGCAGATTATCTCTCAGTTCGACAAACTCCAGATTTAGTTCGACGAATTAATTTCGTTCGACGAACTCTGGATTCAGTTCGACGAACTCAACTATCAGTTCGACAAACTCCAAAGTGTGTTCGACGAATCAATTCTGTTCGATGAACTCCGGATTTAGTTCGATGAGCTCAACTATTAGTTCGATGAACTCAACCTACAGCTCGATGAATTTCTTCTACTCAGATCGATGAATTAATGAAATAACGTTATAACATAATCATTTAAATCTGCGAATAGATGATCATGGCAGATCCGATGGCTCATACTCATCGTCCCCGAGGGATGGACGGCGAGCGACAGCCTGTCCCGGGATTCTTAGAGGGACGATTTCTCGGCCACCTGTGCCTCTTCCCGGCCAGCCAATGCCACCACCACCTCCGTTGAGGTGGTGGCCGAAGATAGGGGTGGTTGGCCGGCCGGAGGTGGTCAGAATCGGGGTTTAGAGGAGGGGAAAGAGAGATCGAATTGACCCTTTTGGATGCACGATCCGAGCCCAATTGAGCTCGGATCAAGCCCTAAATTATCATAAGATCTAGCACTAAGGGAGAGGAGGCGGATCAGACCTGTGTGGGGGTTTGGTGGCGCGAATTCTGGCTAGTCCCCATGGCCGGAGGTGGAGCTTTCGGTGCCATGTTGATCCTAGCTTTTGGTGCTCAATTTCTTTGGGGAAGGTGGGGAAACTCCTCCTCTTCATCCACTGAAGGTTTTATAAGGTCCAATTGGGGGAGGGGAAGAGCCAAATCATCAATCACCATTATCACCCTAATGGTGAATTTCGGCCAACTGAATTCCTCTTGATTCAGCCCCATGTGAGCAGGAAAAACACCCAAACTTCTTGTAACAGCCAAAGGAGATGAATCCCCATCAATTGGGAGATCAATTGGCCTCCCTTGGCCATGAATGCCATTAATCCTCCTTTTCTCTCTCTTCAAATTGGGGGAACTCCCAATTTCTCTCTCTTATTCACCCCCTCCAGAAAATGGATGGCATTCCATGTAATTTCAGCCTCATGAGGCTAGAGTGCCACTTCAATTGGGCCTAGCCCAAGTGGGTTGAGCTTGAGTTAGCATTTTCCCCTCTTTTTGGGCAAGGTTGACCAAGTGTTGACTTGAGGTGTTGACTTGGTCAAATGATGGTTTGACTAGTCCAATTGGTGTGTCTTGAGTCCCTTGACACCACCCAAAGTTGGTTGAGTCATGGTGGTGCCCCAATTGGGCCAATTTATCCCAAAGGTGTTGGTTTGACCAAAATAGAGTTAGAGTTGACTTGGGTCAAATTGGCCAAATTGGTGGCCCCATGATGGGGGGTTTTTTAGTCCATTGGGTCTCTAATATCCTTATAAGGGTATGATCAAGGTCAATTTGGCATGGTGGAGGCCAATTGACCCTAATTAGGCTACTTTGACCAATTTAAGGTTAGGGTTGACTTTGGTCAACTTGACCTATTTGGTTGACCCCAATGGGTCCTTGGTGCTCTAAGGGGACCCCTAAAGGGTTAGGTATGCTATGGTGGGGTCAAAGGGTCAAGGTGAGGCCCTTAAGTCTAACCCTATGCTTGTTAATTGGAAATTCCTATTTGCAGACCACTGTGGTTTCCTTCTTCCTAGCTAAGGCCTAGTGGTCTCTTCAAGCTCCCTAGGGTTTTGTCATGACCTAGTCATGACAAAACCACTCTAGGGGTCTAGTTGTTTGGGGTATGTTACAAATATCCCCTCATCAGACTGTTTCACTTGGATGCCTAAGAAGTACTTGAGCTCTCCCATACTGCTCATCTCAAACTCCCCCTGCATAAGGTTGGCAAACATTTTGTAGAGGTTGTCATCAGTAGTCCCAAATATTATGTCATCAATATATATTTGGACTAGGAGACACTTGCCCCTTATTTCCCTAAGAAATAATGTGTTATCTATCTTTCCCCTAAAGAACTTGTTCTTGATGAGAAAGCTAGACAAGGTCTCATACCAAGCCCTAGGGGCTTGCTTTAGACCATTTAGAGATTTCCTACGTAAATAGACATGAGAAGAGAGGGTTGGATGTACAAAACCTGATGGTTGTTCAACATATACCTCTTCCTTCAAGTCACCATTGAGGAAGGCTGATTTGACATCCATTTGCTATACTTTGAACCCCTTATGGGCAGCATAGACAAGGAATAACCTAATTTCTTCTAACCTTGCAACAGGGGCAATGGTTTGATCAAAGTCTATTCCCTCTTCTTGTCTATAGCCCTTGCCTACAAGTCTAGCCTTATTTTTGATGATTATGCCATTTTCATCCAACTTGTTCCTATAAATCCATTTGGTGCCAATAATGTTGTGTCCTTTAGGTTTTGGAACCAACTTCCTTACCTTGCATCTTTTGAATTGAAGAAGTTCTTCTTGCATGGCTTGAATCCAAAATGTTGGCTTCTTCAAACTTCTTGGGCTCCATTTGTGATAAGAAGCTCAAGAATAGAGCCTCATTATGAGCCCTGCTTCTGGTTAGTACACCTTGGTTCTGATCTCCCTTGTATACCTTGAACTGTAAAGAGAGTTAATACCAAAGCACTATTCGGTCTTCTCATTGTCATTGTGTTGCTACACTTGTGGAAAGGTTGTGAAGTGTTCCGCATTTTAACTTTATCTCTAGACCTCTAAAATTTTAACAACTCTCACACCTGTAAGGTTCACCCAAGACCTGTTAGGTCATTTGTCTTTTCTCCTGATCACCAACACTCTCATCCTACTCAAATGGTGAGGCAGAAGAAAAGATATAACCGGTATGAATGATGCTGCTGTGGGAAAGTAGGCCACTTTGCCCTGGATTGTTGGTTCAACCCAACAGGACCCAATGCAAAGAGAGTGCAGAACCCTCAGTGGTGTGACATTCCTTTTTATATTTTCCTAACAGGAACCAAGGACCCAATTCAAATTGGGTACCTAAGGGTAATTAATTTTTCTTATAAGTATATCCAAGTACAACCAGTCTCCAATCTGGTATTTGGATAGTGGCTGCTCCAGGCATATGACTAGAGTCAGAAATTATCTAAGAAGCTTCATCCCTGTGAAGAATGGACCAACAGTAATCTTTGGAGGTTCAGAGAAGGGAATGACTAAAGGTTATGGTAACATTTCTAATGGCCTAGTTACCATCACAAAAGTGGCTTATGTTGAGGGATTGAAACATAATCTCATAAGCATAAGTCAACTTTGTGATCTAGGTTTTGTAATCACCTTCCACAAGGATAAGTGCTTAATCAAGAAATCCTTAGATTCTGAGGCGGTCTTGACTGGCACTAGGAGTGGTAATATTTATTGCTTAAACTTCCTTAATGAAAATTCTTCCATGCTTGTGTGTCTTGTAGTTAATGATAAAGAGGCTCTATGTGTTCAATGACACAAGAGACTTACACACATTAACTATAAGACCATAAGCAAGCTTTTCTCATAAGACTTAGTCAGAAATGGACCTAATATTAAATGCATCAAGGAAGGTCCTTGTCAAGCATGACAACTTGGGATGCAGACAAGAACCAGCTTTAAAAGCATATCTGACAAAGACTCCTTCAAGTGCTTATTTCTACTGCACATGGATCTGTTTGGTCCTATGTCAGTTCTCAGCTTGGGAGGGAAGGCTTACACCCTTGTGGTAGTTGGTGATTACTCAATATTCACTTGGGTATTCTTCCTTAAAAAGTAGTCAGATACCTTAGACATCTTGAAGAACTTTGTCAGGCAGATCCAGAATGAGATGGTCTGTACGGTGGTCAAATTCAGAAGTGACCATGGTACAGAATTTTAGTCAGGACCCATGACAGAATTCTGCCAAGAACTGGGTATCTCCCAAGAATTTTCCTCTCCTAGGACTCCTCAACAAAATGGGGTTGCAGAAAGAAAAAATAGAACCCTGATCGAGGCAAGTAGGATAATGCTAAGTGATTGATCCCTTCCAGAATATTTCTAGGCAGAGGCTGTGAACACTGCTTGTCATGTGATAAACAGGGCCTCCATCATCAAAGACCACAAGAAGACTCCCTATGAGCTAGTGAAAGGCAGAAAACCTAC
Source organism: Dactylorhiza incarnata (assembly GCA_033032865.1). Taxonomy (NCBI): domain Eukaryota; kingdom Viridiplantae; phylum Streptophyta; class Magnoliopsida; order Asparagales; family Orchidaceae; genus Dactylorhiza; species Dactylorhiza incarnata. Next base: position 2,205,451 of record JAWHQI010000354.1, on the reverse strand, counting down.
CTTATCCTACTTTAGGATCTTTGGGAGTAAATGCTATGTACTTAATAATGGGAAGGCCAGGCTAACCAAGCTTGTTGAGAAAAGCAGTGAGGGTATTCTTGTTGGTTACAACTCCTATAGCAAGGCTTATAGGGTGTACACCATCAATACCCAAGCAGTGGTAGAATCTGTACATGTTGTATTTGATGAGACTAGCCTTATACATAAGGGCTGGTCTAGTTCTCTAGTAAATGCAGGTACAATAGAGAAAATGGAGAAATTATCCATTGAAGAAAAGGCTGACACCTCAATCAAAGATAATAATCAGTCAGCAACAGTTGAAATTGAAGAAGAGACTATAGAAGGCTCTGAAACAGCAAAGGAAATGCAACCTAAAGAACCTGTAAGTGAAGATGTTCCCAGAATATTGCCAATTACCTTGAGACAAATGAGAGATCATCCCCAAGAGCAAATAATAGGAGATGTCAACCAAAGAGTTCTAACAAGGAGTAGAGCTGCAAATGAAGCATTGTACCTGAGTTTTTTCTCTCAAATTGAACCCAAGAAATTTGAGGAAGCAAATCAGGATCCATTTTGGTTTGCAGCAATACAGGAGGAGCTGAATCAATTTAAGAGATGCAAAGTATGGAAGTTGGTTCCTAGACCTCTAGGACAGAATATCATAGGAACTAAGTGGGTCTACAGAAATAAATTGGATGAGAATGGAATAATCACAATGAATAAAGCAAGGCTGGTGGCAAAGGGATATAGACAGGAAGAGGGGATTGATTTTGCTCAGACCTTTGCTCCTATAGCCAGACTGGAAGCAATCAGACTATTCTTAGCCTATGCTGCCTACCAAGGATTCAATGTCTATCAGATGGATGTAATGTCAGCCTTTCTAAATGGTGACCTCAAAGAGGAAGTCTATGTAGATCAGCCTTCAGCTTTTGATGATTCAACTCATCCTGACTATGTATATTTTCTTAAGAAAGCTTTATATGGCTTAAAGCAGGTACCCAGAGCCAGGTATGAGATTTTGTCAAGCTTTCTCATTGAGAATAAATTCTCTAGGGGAAAGATTGACAAGACATTGTTCCTAAGGGAAGTTAAGGGAAAGATTTTGCTAATGCAGATCTATGTAGATGACATTATCTTTGGCTCTACAGATAACAATCTCTGCAAATAGTTTGCTAGCTTGATGCAGGGAAATTTTGAGATGAGAAGCATGGGTGAGCTCAAATACTTCCTAGGTCTCCAAGTGAAACAATCTGAAGATGGCATATTCATCTCTCAGACCAAGTTCACTAGAGAGCTAGTAAAGAAGTTTGGATTGGAGAGTGCTTCCTCTATAAAGACACCAATTGGAACCAATGTGTCTCTGGACAAGGATGAAAAGGGAATACCCTTTGATGAAACCAAGTACAGATGCATGATTGGATCTTTGCTATACCTAATTGAAAGTAGGCCTGACATAATGTTTGCCACATGTGTCTGTGCTAGATATCATGTGAACCGTAAGGAATCTCATCATGTCTCTGTAAAGAGAATTCTAAGATACCTAAAGGGTACATCAAACCTTGGCCTATGGTACCTTAAGAACAATTGGTGTAAACTGATAGGCTACTCAGATGCAGATTATGCAGGATGCAAAGAAGATAGGAAAAGTACCTCAGGAACATGCCAATACCTTGGATGAAGACTGATCTCTTGGAGCAGCAAGAAGCAAACAAGGGTAGCAATCTCCACGGCAAAATCAGAATACATTTTTGCTGGGAGCTGTTGTGTTCAACTGCTATGGATCCAGCATCAACTTAAAGACTACAATCTAAAGATGACCAAAATACCCCTATTTTGTGACTCTTCCAATGCAATCTCAATTTCTAAGAACCCCGTCTCACACAGTAGGACTAAGCACATTTAGATCAGGTATTACTTCATCAGGGAGCATGTGGAGAATGAAGATATCATCCTTGAGTTTGTTCCCACAGACAAACAAGTGACTGATATATTCACAAAGCCCCTAGATGAAGCTAAGTTTAACTTCTTCAAATTCGAATTGGGAATGTTAAATTTAGAGTAAATTCCAACTTACTGATCATTAATCTCCCTACATATGATCATAAGAAGAACTTGCAGGACATATGCAGAGACAATCTGGTAATCAATGTCTACAAAATATCAAATAATGGTCACGACGACACAAACAATTGTCTCAACGACATGAATCTCTCTTCCGACGACAACAGAAAGATCATCGACGAACAACATCTGCAAGGCCTATAATGAAAAAGTCAGAAATGGGGAGAAAAGAATAAACTGGGAAGAGAGAGAAGAAGATGCATCACATGAAGGGGGAGTAAAGTCATCAAGGGGGAGTAAAGAAAAAGACGTGTATCATATCAAGGGGGAGCTACCAGCTCAAGAAGATGCAAAAGCTAAGGGAATAGTAATTATGTTAACATCTAATGCATAAACTCATATTTTAGTACTAAATGCAAGTAATTTTGAATTGGGGTTCTGACTTCTTCAAATAGGGGGAGATTTTTGGGAATCTTGCCCTCATGATTCCTGATTTGGAGAAGTCACCAATTCAAGAGAATTTCACTATGTAATTGATTATCTTCTTAACTTTATCACTTCAGTAGAAGACAAGTTCACAGAATGTCGAACTGACAAATATCATCGAAAAGAAGCTTTGACGTAGATAAAGCTAAGTCAGAATGAATGTCGTTGAAAAGGCAAATGGAAGGTCAGTGTCGAAGATATCGTTGAAAGAAATTGTGTCGTCGATAAGACTGAACAAGTAAAGTATCATTGTAAAGAATCCTTGTCGCTGTAAAGGCTAAGTAAGACTAAGGAAGAACAGATATCGTCGTAAAGAAGGCATGACATCGAGAAGACTAAAGAAGGTCATATGAAGATAGGCAGTTGCTGAAGAACAGTCTGTCGATATGATATCGAACATATCGCCGAGAAGATAAACTTATTACAACGATATCAAACAATCAAGAAGATTACGCTGACATCAGTTAGATGACTTCATGTCATCTTAAGCTCGAGTGCAGAAGAGATGTCTAGCATCGTCGAGATACTATCCTTGTCGTCGTAACAATGGAAATATCGTCGAGACAATTTGAAAAGTCGATAGACGCGCTGTCAGTAATTAATGTCGCCGCCTGATTGTCCAATCAGTGTGTGCTCTTATGGCGTGGACGTTTGTCAGAATAGGACATCATAAGAGACCGTTAAAGCGGCATATTTATCCTATAAAAGGGAACAGTGGTTGCCCTAAACATCTCTCAAATCATGGAACTTAAGAGAATCCCGCTAAATAATTTTGAATAGAACTGTATCGGCGGAGTTAAGCAAAAAAATGGAGAACAAGTTCATCATCATCCCTTGTTCTCAAGAGAATCAGTGAAGCTTCATTGACGGATAAGAAGAGTTCTAGATAGAAGAAAGCTTGAAGAAGATTTGCGCTGACAAGTTCAAAATCAAAAGAATCCTATTCAAGTCAAGAAGCCGATCCCCACCAGGCAGAAGAACTTATTGTAAATCTTTCGTTGTAAGGCTTGTGGGCCAAATCTGTGAGATCTGTGTTCAGATCTGTCTGTCAAGCTTGAGGGCTTGAGATCTGTGAGGCTTGAGGGCTAGGGCAGAGGGACTTGCGGGTCCAAACATGTCGGGCTTGTGGGCTCTGGTGCAGCGAAGGGGCTTGCGGGCCTAGGCTGCATGCAAGACTTGCGGGTCTATGTTGTGAAGGGCTTGAGGGCCTGAGTGTCGAGCTTGCGATCTCAGGTGTAGTGAAGGGGCTTGCGGGCCTAGGCTGCAGGGACTTGCGGGTCTGAGTTGTAATGCTTGTGGGCCAGAGAAATTGGCGGTTTTTTGTCGAGCCTAGCACAATACTCGGTAGGCGCAGAGGGACAGATGACTACTCAAGACACTCAGTCTTAAGGAACCTCTATACATCTCATGTTGTGTTTGTGTGTTGTGATTTTCTGTGATTCTTCTGTGCAGTGCCCTCCTTAAACTCTTTGATTGCAAAATATTTTAAAACAACCATAATTACCTAACCCCACTTTGTTGATTGTTTTATAACCAACATGGTACTTGAACTAACCTGCAAGAAGGAGTTTAGTTACCTTTAGGAGCCCAAATAATTTTGGGTCCTAGGTCCTTGTTACCATGATAAGCTGATCTCACACCTGCTGCACCCTTTGCAGGAAGACTCTTCATTGTACTTCGCACATTGGGATTGTGCCAACAGTCTATGGCAAAGTGTCCCACCTTACAACAATACAAACATTCATGAATGTTATATCTCCTCTTATGAACATGTGTTGTGGAAAAAGCATCAATATGCTTGTGTTCAGGAGGGGAGAAGGCAGCAGTTTTCTTATTTCTTTCAGGAAGGATCTGGCTGAAGGTTAATCTGTGTATAGTCTTGACAGCCTTTATATTAATGGCATCAACTTGCCTTGGATTGAGAGCAAGGCAAGATTGGATAGCATCAGATACTGAGCAGCAAGACTTGTTTACAGATTTGACAGCAGCCATGTTCTTAGCTTGAATGAACTTGGAAGAACTAGCTTCCTTACTCTTGAATGATGGAGCTGAAGTACCAAATACAAATGGTCCAGGTTGGGCCATTTGAATTTCCTCATTGTGAGCCTTCATAACACTCAAGCCCATGCCCTTTCTTCCACTATGGGAAGGAGTATTCTCCTTCCTATATGAGCTTCCATTATTCCAGTGACCATACTTGCTGTCATGGTCATACCTGTTAGAGGGAGGTAATACCTTTTGAAAGGTGGTATGGGGCTTAGCCTTATCTATGCTCTTTTCTCCACTCCCTTCTCCTACTTCCATTTTATTGAACCCTATTCCTCTTCTATTGGTTTGAAAGGAAAAATGTCAATAATGGAAGCATAGATTTGGGCTTGGAGAATTGAGCCACTAGGCTCTTTTCTTTGAGAAGCTTCACCTCAAGGTCCTTGATGACCTTGCTCTTTAGGGAGATGGTGCTCAATTGAGCAATTGTTATTCCCTTTAGATGGCTTATTTCTCTACACATTTGAGCCACCATGTTGGGTGACTCAGTACACTCTTTCTCAGCCAACTTAAGGGAAGCAATTTCATGGACTTGCCTCTTGGCCAACTTCTTGCTGTTCTTCAGAGTTTCCAAGAGAGCACCATACTTGTCAATCAATTGATTGACATCTTCCTCAGAATCTGAATCACTTCCACCAATTGATGAAGGTGCTTCATATTTAGGGCTTGTCTCATAATCAGAAGAGGAGATGGAATGAATCAGTACCTGTTCATTGTCATAATTGTTCTGACTTGCTTTCTCATCTGTGATGGCCATAAGGCCAAGCTTATCTTTGTCCTCTTCATCCTCCTTTATATCACTGTCTGAATGAGATAGAGGGGCCCTGATTCCAATCTTGGCAGCAGGAAAATCATCGTCTTTTTTAGCTGCAAAAAACCCAATATAGGCTTCCTCTTCATCATCTGAATCTGAAGTTGAGGATTCAGATTCACTCCAGCTCTTTCCTTTCTTTTCTAGGAAGGATTTTTCCCCCTTTTTATCCTTTTGGTGATGATGTTTCTTGTCACCCTTTTTCTTTCTCTTGATTGGACAGTCAGCAATGACATGTTCAGGCTTGCTGCAGCAATAACATATGATGTTATTTGAAATATGTTTACCAGGTTTAGATTCATACCTGTCACATTTGGTGTAATGTCTTTCAGATCTGTTGTGGTCCTTCTTAGAATGTGAGGAGGAGGAGGGCTTGTTCTTCCACTACTTCCTCCTCGTCATTTTCTTGAACTACCTTGAGAAGGCAGCAATTTCCTCATCAGATGAAGAGCTGTCTGAGGTGCTGTTCTCATATTTCTTAGATTCAGTTGTCCTCCTTGCATGAGCCCGGATGGAAGTGTCCTCTTCCTTCCTTACACACAACTGCATCTCATAAGAGAGCAGCTTCCCAAACAGTGTATGGGTGGGAGTTTCACCTAGCTTGACCTCTTCCCTGACGGCACATATCTTTGTGTACCAGTCTCTAGTTAGAGATCTTAGGAACTTGACATTAAGCTCATAGTCACTGAACACTCTTTCATAGGTTCTTAGTTCATTGACTATCCTAAAGAACCTTTCATAGCAGATGGAAATGCTTTCTTGGCTCAGCTGCCTGAAAACTTCATATTCATGATTGAGGAGTGAATTTCTATCATCCCTCACCTCAGCTGTCCCTTCCATATACACCACTAATGTATCCCACATTTCCTTGGCTGTTGTGCAGTGCACCAAGTTTTGAAAGGTGGAGTCATCAATTGCATTAACAATGATGTTTTGGGATCTTTTGTCCATAGTGAATAATGCAAGTTCATCCTTGGTCAAGTCATTAAAAGCCTTGGCAACTCTCCTTGTTGGATCTATGGTGGAGGCAGTTTGAAAAGTGAAAGGGCCTTGCTTTACAGTGATGTAGATCCTTGGGTTTGATGCTTCCATAAACAACCTAACCCTTTGCTTCCATATGCCAAAGATTTCTTTGTTACATATGGGCAACTTCATAGATCCCATCTCCTTCTGCGATCCAGTGGAAGCCATTGGATTCAAATATGACTAGTCCATTGAAGGATCTTATCAGGTAATTATGTATTTCTTGATCAACCTCCCTCCGATACCACTTCATAGTTTATAAGGATGTAGTCTTAATCACCTAGAGGGTGGGGGTTGAATATGTCTCTTTGCTTTTAAGCTTATGTCTTGTTGTTTTTTGATTTAGTGTTAGCAAGAAATATAGCACACAGAAAGCACACAAGTGTTTATAGGGGTTCCTCAAGATAGGGTGTCTTAAGTAGTTCTCTTTCCCCCTTCACCTTTCTAACAATGAGTTAGACAAGGCCAACACCTCCAATCTCAGCTCCAAGAGCTTACAACACAGATCCCTCAGGATCTCTCAGGTTTTCAAGAACCCTACCTCCGGCTCAACAACCCTACCTTACTCACAGCTGCCCTACAAGCTCAGTCCTATCAAGAAGTCCTACCTCAGATCTCCACAGAGATCCTACACTCATGCTGAACTCCCAGCTCTACAATCAGGCCCAACAACCCTACTGCCTCAGGCAAAATGCCCTATATACTCAGAACAAATGATGTTCCTACAGAAGTTAATAAAGGTAATGCTTACAACATAAGACAAAATAGATACTCTTTTAAGCCTTGATCTTCTGTTGCTGACTTGAAGCTGGGAAGAGAACAACAGCTTCAATCTTGTCTTTCTATGATCCTTCTCTTCAGTAGATGAGTATGGATCAACTTGATCTTCTTCAATCACACAGGAAGAGAAATATTTCTCTCCTTTACAGCTTCAGGAAGCAGGAGGAGAGAGTTTGTTGACAACCGACAATATAACAGTAGTTTTGTATTCTTTTTACCAAAAAGCTTCTTCTTAAAGAGCCCTAAGTTATTCTTTTATACTTCTCCAATCTTCAACAGCTATCAGATGGCCCCTGACACGTCATGGAGGTGATTAGAGTTCCATAACTTGCTTTTCTGCTGCTTGCGCCAAAATCAAAACCCGCCAGTACTTTTGAATTTGTCTCAGCGGTTGGGCTGAGACAGCTTCCAGTCTCAACGACTACTTCTGTCCCATCCCAGCGGATTCGCTGAGACAGACAGTTGTGTCAGCGATTTTCCTCTATCTGTAGCTCAGCTGGCCCAGACACCTTCTAAGCGGCTCCTGGCCTTGTCTTAGTGGTTCAGCTAAGACTGAGACTTTGTCTCAGCGGTTTTGGCAGTAAACTACTCAACATACTCCTTATCTTGGAATAACCTAACCCTGCATAGTCATGAGATGAAATAGGGTTTATCAAATACAACTTGTACTTATCATTGAGTGTGATGCTTCTTCAAATCAAGGGAACATTGAGGGTAATATTCCCAGCAGATTATATTGTAGAAAATCATGTTCTACATCAACTATTTTAGAGAAAGAGTTTTTAGAATCTCTCATACAAAGATTCAGTTGGTACTAAGAGTCTCCTTATCAAAATACTCAGTCGGTTCTGAGAGTCTCCTTATCAAAAGACTCAACTAGTCTTAATAATCCCCTTATCAAAGGATGCATATTGGTTTTGTGAATCTCCTTATCAAAAGATTTAGTTTGTTGTTTACGTAAATCACCTTATCAAATGATCTATTGTATTGGTTCTAAGAGTTTCCTTATCAAAAGACTCGGCACTAGTGGATATCCTATGAATGGGTAGATGAGGGGATATACCCACCATTTAGAGAACCAATATAAAACTCATTGTGTCTTCTGGTTGCATTGATCTCTATAGCTTTTGATTCTCCATGTTATAATTCTTCTGCTGCTCATATAATATTTAACTGTGGCTTGTACTATGATTGATTATGGAATAGAAAAACCATTAAAAATCTATTCATCCCCCTTTAGAGTAAATCTTAGCACCTTACCATCACCTTTCAATTGGTCTCAGAGATAGGTTAATCCTTAAAAGGCCAACACCTTGTTTAATCAAAATCCAAAGGTATTAAGAATTACTTGTGAATTTATCAACACAATCATGAGTTCTACATAGTTCAGAGAAGATGCAACTATAAAACCTCCTATGTGTAATTTAGATAAGTTTTCATTATGGGAATCAAGTGTAAAATTAAATATGACTTCAATTGATGATGCCATTTTTTATTCTGTGATTGTATTTCTTTTAATTCCTACCAATTCCGATGAAAAGGGGCTCATTGTTTCTAAAGACAAAGCTTACTAGACTAAGGATGAAAAGATGGCTAAAGAAAGTGATGCAATGGTCATGAATATCTTGGTCTCCATTATGATTGGTGAGATATTTCAGAAGGTTATCGACTGACAATCTGCTAATGAAATATTTGACTCCTTAACTAGAATTATTGAAGGTAGCTCAGATGAAAGAATAGGCAAGAGAGCTCTCTTAATCTCACAATATGAGAATTTCAAGAAGATCCAAGAAGAATCTGTGGCAGACATATACCAGAGATTCAGTTTAATAGTAACTGAACTGAGAGGGCTAGATAAGGAAATATCATTAACTAAAATTAATAATAAACTCACAATGTGCTTCCCAAGATCTTGTGATTTTAAGGGTCTGGGCTATCAGAGAATCCATATGAACTAAGGAAATTTCCATAGAAGCACTTCTTGAAAAGCTCAAGTCACATAAAATGCTATTAAAGACTAGAGCTAAGAATGAAGCAAAGGAGAAAATATAACATCCTCAAAGGAGAAAATCATTGCTCTTACAACCACTGATGCAGAAGGATCTGTAATGGAAGATGAATTAATGGGCCTCAAGGATAGAAGATTTAAGAAATGGATTAAGTGTGATGACTGCAGAAGAAGGGACAAAAGTCGTACTAAACCAAGGTGTGAAAAAACTCTAGCTAGATAAGTTATTTGTTTTTCCTGCAAAAAACCTGGACACATTGCTCTAGAATGTCAAGAAGAAAATAAGGATAAAGTTCAGAAGAAAAGAAAATATCATAGTAAGTATAATGATTAGAGGAAGAAGAATAAGAAGAATGGAAAAGGTTTCATCGATGAGACCTAGAGTGCAATTAATGATGACAATAAATCTAGTTCAGATAGTGAAGAAGTTGAGGCAGAGGAAAAATACCTGATAACGTTAGATTGTCCTAATCAGGAAGATGAGGTATCATGCTTCAATGATTTTGATTTTTTCCTCTAAAGAATTCAAAATTGCTTTTAAAGAGTTCTGTCAAGATTAACTTACTGATGGAAAGCAAATCAAAACTATTAGGGAAGAAATTTCATCCCTCAAATAAAAATTAATTGAAGAACATTCAGTATTTGTAAACTATAAATTAAGAATTGAGAATAGTAAACTCAAAGAGAATATAGACTCTTTGAAGTTAGAAAATATTGAACTAAAAGAGCAAATTGAAAATGCAAAAGCATTTGAGGATATCCTCAATGGAAGGAGTTAGTAGCTCAAGACCATCTCATAAAATCTCACTATGAGATTTAAGAACCTTGGACTGTGTAACACCCCAAAACTTCGAAGCAGATTTGGGCTGCTGGGAGCTAGAGCAGGCGCTAGTGCTACCGCCTGGCGCTAGCCATCTCGACGGTTGCTAGGATCGAGATGGAAGCCTTAAGCGTCGACAGACGCTAGCGTCGAGACGGAAGCTAGCGCAGGCGCTAGCGCTAGCGCCGGCGCTAGCGCGCGATACAGATCCGTGATTTGAAATCGTGGTCGTCAAATCCTTATGCCCTTAGATCCGATGGCTGGGTTTTAATCCGGGATTTCTTAATCCTTGACCAGAGGAGATATTCTCATTATTCTAAATTCTTATCCCTCTTCAAGCTTGAGAAAGAGGAAAGCCAAGAAGGAAGAAGAAGGTGCCTTCCACCATTGACGGAGCTCCGAAGCTCCGAATCGCGAGCCATTTGCAGATCCACAAAGAGCAGCCCGGTGCGATCCTTTACATCCGATTAGAATCTTGGATTCTCATGGTGAACAAGAAAACGACAAGGGTAACGACCTTCTACTTGGACAAGTGAAGTCCTCCTTTTTATGGCATGTTTGCATGAAAAATCCCCCACCGATTGGTGGAGAAAAGGGAGTTTTCCAGCGGGTTGATCGTTTCGATCCCCTTTGGTCACTTGCATTAGCATCCGGAATCGTAGTACGGATATAGGCATTGTGTGTGAAACCCATCCGGATAGGTTGGTCGGGATTGGTGATGGATATAGTGATTAATTATGCCAGAGAAGACTCCGTGTATTGTTTGCGCTATTTTCGGGTTATGTGTACAGTAGAGTACTGCAGGGAGTCCTGGAGGTGACCTCCAGGAAATACACGAAGTTGTGGGTGGATTCAGAGATCTGCCACTACCGCCCGGCGCTAGCGCTAGCGCCGGCGGTAGCTCCCAGTGAACTGGTTGTGGAGTTGTGAAACCTCCTTTCATTATTCGGGCCGATGTGAAGCTGTACCCGCGTCACGACGATTGATTCCGACGATTTAAGCATGGGCAAAGCTGAACCGAACCCGCTCCCATACCGAATCGGTGAAGAGGTAGCTCCTCGGTGCACCGTATGATGTTGGGATTGGTCCGTAAGGCAAGTTATTCTTGACCGTCAAAGCTCATGCGAACTCTTTGTTTAAGGAGTTGTTAGGTGTAGCTCGGCGAGTACACCATGAGAGTGCCATGAGAGCATGAAATGTGTGGCCGTGCGTGCCCACGTTGGTGTTAATTACTTGTACTTGTGGTGTTTGAATGCACCTTGACAATCTATGCCTATACTGTATGCCTGCAGGGAAGGAGTACCACCACCCCGGCTTTAGGGGTGGGGTCATTATAATTTTGGTCAGCTTTAGCTGACCGGTTACCTGTTTGCCATTTTTTGGTGGATCGTTGTTGCAGGTGCAGGTGAGCCAAGCGGGAAATGATGGCCCTTTTGCTGTGTTGGCCCTCGTCGGCCAGCCTCTTTTCTGCTTTTCCTGTATTGCCGGCCTGCGTGCCGATGTATGTTCTGAGTTTCTATACATTTGTTAAATGTAAGGCCCTAAGGCCGTAACTATTTTGTTTCATTCCTGGGATAGTGGTAAATTTTTAAAAGAAATGTTAAATCTTTATGCTTCCGCTTATGTTTAGTATACTCTGGTGTAGTTCTTTTCTGTATATCTCCTTTTAATGCCTAGCTAGTATGGTTAGTATAGCGTGGGGTCCCGGCCGGACCTACTATTATATTATTTGTACTGGCGCGGTGTTACAATTTGGTATCGGACTTAGGGCATCGATCCGTAGTTTAGCGAATTCGGGATGAATTCCTTTTAAGGGGTGGTGTGCACGGGATGTGCATTCACCTAAAACAACAAAAACTAATAAGAATGTCCACTTAGGAATGGAAAAACATACTTGTTTGCGGAACCTGAGCATTCCGTGATTGTTGTTTGCTATGTTTTCGGTCACTAAATTGTTTTTTGCACGATTATAGGTGACTAGGAGTGCTGCGGGGCAGTCTCGACCCCGTAACACCGCTGAAAGTAGTGCGTCGGCTGAGGTGCCAGTGACCACTCCTCCTGCTGAGATGATCAGGTTAATCGCAGAAGCTGTCTTCGCGATGATCAATGCTCAACCGCAAAGGCTTGCACAGCCTGCTATGCCTACTCCGGATGTGGCCCCGGTGGCAGCTGCCGTAGTGGAACCTGCAGTGGAACCAAGGGTGGTGATCCCTGTACCAGTGGTTGTAGTGGAACCTGTGGTGGAGCCAAGGGTGGAATGTCGAGTAGAGCGAGTGGTTGTTGCGCGAGCATGTGATCAACAACTTCAGCACTTTCTAAGTTTTCATCCTCCAACCTTTTCGGGGACCGGATCCCCAACGGAGGCGGAGGACTGGCTGTCAACGGTTAGAAAAACTCTAAAGGCGACAGCAACGGAAGAAGCTATGATGGTCACCCTGGCCACCTTTCTCCTTAACGGAGAAGCAAAGCTTTGGTGGACAGAGCAGGAAGCGCATAAGTTTGAAGGTAAGGATATTACCGAGATCACCTTGGCGGAGTTCTCAAAGTCGTTTCTTCAGAGATTTATTCCATCTGCCCAACGCATTGCGTTGCAGAACCAGTTCTTGAAGTTACCTCAAGGCAATAGCTCGGTGGACGAGTACTTGCACGAGTTCACTAGATTGGGCCGCTATGCGAGGTTTTTGGTGGAAGATGAGGAAATGAAGACGAACAAGTTTTATGAAGGTCTTTGGGATGAGTTGAGGCTGCTCCTTGCAGGCCTAATGACGTTTGGCTTCTATGTGGTGGTGCAAAGCGCCAGATCTCTGGAGTTGGACCTGAAGAGAGTGCAATCACAGGGCGTGGCAAAGAAACTCGAGTTTCATGCGCCGGCCTCTCAGTCCAAGTCAGAGTTCAGGAGGAACAAAAGGAAGTTCAAGTCTGCGGAACCAACTCGCTCATCTGTGTCGGGAGCTACGACTGCACGTGGTCCAATTACATGTTTCACTTGCGGAAAGGTGGGACAAAAAGCAAGCGTGTGTCGCAGTGGTCCCCCTAGGCCAGAGAACCGAGCGATTGACTATGCTCGTGCTGTGGGTCATGCGGAAAAGGGCAAAGCTGCGGAGTCTGTTGCTTCCCAGCACATTCCGACCCAGCCGAGAGTTTACTCGCTTGGCCAGCAAGAAGCCATACGAAAAACTGAAGTCGTCATAGGTATGAATTAAATGTTAGCTTTTACATAGCTATGTGTGATTGATACTGTTGTGCGACCTTATGTTATTTTGTGTGCTATTAGGTTTCGTCCTAATTTTCAACTATCCGGCGAGAGCTCTATTTGATACGGGAGCATTGCACTCTTTTCTTTCTACAGGCTTCGTGGTGCGAATCGGAGTGCCGTCAACCTTAGCAAAAGATAGATTGGAGGTAGTGCTACCTAACGGGTCTCGCATGAGCGCGGATAGGAAGAGCCGTGTGAAGGTGCGGATCGGAAATCAGGATTTCAACTTGGAAGCGTCGTTATTACCGTTAGCTGAATTTGATGTGATATTCGGCATGGACTGGCTCACGAAGCAACGAGCATGCATAGATTGCAATTCAAAGGAGATCACTCTGGGAAAGAACTCCGAAGATGAAACCACGTTCGCAGGTATGCGAGGAGCGAGCAAGACGCTGATGTCTGCTCTCCAGGTGGTTAAGGCGGTGAGAAAAGGCGCTGAGTTGTTCTTCACTTTGTTGGAGGCTTCGGAGCCAAAGCCCAGGTTATGCGATGTCCCAGTTGTAGCGGACTACGCCGACGTGTTTCCTAACGAACTCCCTGGGGCTCCGCCTCAGCGGGAGATTGATTTCTGTATTGAGCTGGTGCCAGGTGCCAAACCTGTGGCCCGCTCACCGTACCGGATAGCGCCAAAGGAATTGGCAGAGCTGAAGGTTCAATTGCAAGAGCTGCTAGAGCAAGGCTACGTACGTCCAAGTTCATCGCCTTGGAGTGCACCGATCCTCTTTGTGAAAAAGAAGGACGGGAGCTTGCGTCTATGTATCGACTATCGAGAGCTGAATAAGTTGACCGAGAAGAACCGATACCCGATTCCAAGAATCGACGATTTATTCGACCAACTGGTTGGGTCGACGGTATACTCTAAGCTAGACGTAAGGTCCGGCTACTATCAGCTGCGTATAAGGGAATGTGGCATTCCAAAGACAGCATTCAGTACCCGCTTTGGGCACTATGAGTTCACCGTTATGCCGTTCGGTCTCTCTAATGCACCGTCGGTATTTATGGACTTAATGAATAGAATGTTCCGAGAGTATTTGGATCAATTTGTGATCGTCTTCATCGACGACATTTTGGTATACTCTCAGTCGGAGGAGGAGCATGCAGAGCATCTGCACGCAGTTTTGAGCACCCCGAGGAGGAGTCAACTTTATGCCAAGTTCTCCAAGTGCGAGTTTTGGCTATCGTCAGTAGCATTCCTGGGTCATGTTGTTAGTGGGGATGGAATTGCGGTTGATCCGTCGAAAATAGAAGCGATCCGAGCATGGCCTGTGTTGAAAAACGTTGCGGAAGTCCGAAGTTTCTTAGGACTTGCCGGTTATTATAGGCACTTTGTGGAGAACTTCTCGAGGGTCGCACTCCCTCTCACTAAACTGACTAGGAAAGATCACAAGTTCGACTGGTCGCCCAAGTGCGCTCGAGCTTTTGAAGAACTGAAAAGCCATCTGACCACGGCGCCCATTCTATGCTCGCCATGTGGTACGGAAGGCTATGAAATTTATAGTGACGCCTCGGGGAATGGTTTGGGTTGCGTCCTAGTGCAGTTCGGAAAGGTAATTGCCTACGGCTCCCGACAATTGAAGGTTCATGAAAGGAACTACCCGGTCCATGATTTGGAGCTAGCGGCCGTGGTTTTCGCCCTTAAGCTTTGGAGGCATTACTTGTATGGTGTGAAGATCGATATCTTTACTGACCACAAGAGCCTCAAGTACCTGCTGGATCAAAGGGAGTTGAATATGCGTCAGAGGAGGTGGATGGATTTCCTTGGGGACTACACCTTCGACATCAAATATACTCCTGGTAAGGGAAATTTAGTTGCGGACGCGTTGAGTCGTCGGGCTCCTACTTAAGCAAACTGGATTTTGATGCACGATGAGCGTCTAATCCGCGAGCTAGAAGTTATGGAGATCATTTGCGTCGATAGAAGAGCGTCTCCTTCAGCATGCTTGAACTGGATGGAGGTTCAATACGACCTTGCCGACCGAGTTCGACAAGCATTAGAGCTGGATGAGAGCATGAAACGCTATAAAGCGGAGACTGTTGATGGGTCAAACGCTGATTTCTCTTTCGAAGATGGCCTTATGTGGAAGAATGGCAGATTGTGCGTCCCAAATGTTGGTACATTACGGGCGGAGTTGTTGTACGAGGCTCATCATACCAAGTACTCGATCCACCCTTGGAGCACGAAAATGTACATGGATATGAAGAAACTCTTCTGGTGGCCGGGTATGAAGAAAGACATTGCCCTCTACGTGGCCAAGTGTCATACATGCGCGTTGGTGAAGGTGGAATGTCAATGTCCTGGTGGGTTTCTGAAGTCATTGCCGATTCTGGAATGGAAGTTCGATGATATTTCGATGGATTTCGTGCAAGAGTTGCCGAGATCGCAACATGGAAACGACGCCATCTGGGTGATCGTGGACCGATTGACGAAGGTATCACACTTTATTCCGAACCGGAAGGATGATTCTGTGGATAAGCTGGTAAAGTTGTACGTCGATAACATCGTACGGTTGCACGGGATTCCCGGTAGCATCGTCAGTGATCGCGATGGGCGGTTCACATCAAATGACTGGAGGCTGATTCATCAATTATTGGGTACCAAGCTAAAGTTTAGCACGGCCTTCTACCCGCAAACAGATGGACAAACCGAAAGGACCAATAGGACGATGGAGGACATGCTGAGGATGTGCGCCCTGGACTTCGGAAAGAGATGGGAGGACCATCTCTATATGATTGAGTTTGCTTACAACAATAGCTACTGAGCAAGTATAAAGATAGCACCTTTCGAGGCTCTTTATGGTAGGAAATGTCGCACACCGTTATCTTGAGCTGAAACGGGCGACACTAAGTTGTTAAAACGCAAGGACGTGGATGAGGCAAATACATCAATTCGGGCTATTCGGGAGCGGTTGCTCATTGCCCAGGATAGGCAAGCAAAATACTACAATGCAAATCACCGGAATGTCGAGTTCGCTGTTGGCGATTGGGTTTATCTCAAGATCAAACCGTTCAAAGGAGTATCGAGGATCCGACGCTTTAAAAAGCTAAGTCCGAGGTACTTAGGACCGTTCGAGATCTTGGAGCGCATTGGTGAAGCTGCCTACCGGCTTGCTCTATCTTCGGAGCTAAGTGGGCTTCATGACGTATTTCACATTTCTGTTTTGCGGAAGGCTGTGAAAGAGCCTACTCATGTTGTTGCGGTCAGCGAAGTGTCGGTAGATGGTGGGCTAGCGACGAAAGTCAAACCCATTCGCATTGAAGACACTGCAGTGAAGCAGTTGCGGAACAAGTCCATTCGGATGGTGAAGGTCTGTTGGAACAACTGCGGAAAAGAGGAACTCTCTTGGGAAAGAGAGCAAAGCATGCTTGCGGAGTACCCCGAGCTTTTCCTTTCAGGTATAATCTTTTTGTACCTTTCTGTTTTCGGAATTTCGGGCCGAAATTCTATTAAGGGGGGTGGAGTTGTAACACCCCAAAACTTCGAAGCAAATTTGGGCTGCTGGGAGCTAGTGCAGGCGGTAGTGCTACCGCCTGGCGCTAGCCATCTCGATGGTTGCTAGCGTCGAGACAGAAGCCTTAAGCGTCGACAGACGCTAGCGTCGAGACGGAAGCTAGCGCTAGCGCGCGATACAGATTCGTGATTTGAAATCGTGGCCGTCAAATCCTTATGCCCTTAGATCCGATGGCTGGGTTTTAATCCAGGATTTCTTAAGCCTTGACCAGAGGAGATATTCTCATTATTCTAAAGTCTTATCCCTCTTCAAGCTTGAGAAAGAGGAAAGCCAAGAAGGAAGAAGAAGGTGCCTTCCACCATTGATGGAGCTCCGAAGCTCCGAATCGCGAGCCGTTTGCAGATCCACGGAGAGCAGCCCGGTGCGGTCCTTTCCATCCGATTAGAATCTTGGATTCTCATGGTGAACAAGAAAATGACAAGGGTAACGATCTTCTACTTGGACAAGTGAAGTCCTCCTTTTTATGGCATGTTTGCATGGAAAATACCCCACCGATTGGTGGAGAAAAGGGAGTTTTCCAGCGGGTTGATCATTTCGATCCCCTTTGGTCACATGCATTAGCATCCATAATCGTAGTACGGATATAGGCATTGTGTGTGAAACCCATCCG
Organism: Dactylorhiza incarnata; assembly: GCA_033032865.1. Taxonomy (NCBI): domain Eukaryota; kingdom Viridiplantae; phylum Streptophyta; class Magnoliopsida; order Asparagales; family Orchidaceae; genus Dactylorhiza; species Dactylorhiza incarnata. The sequence goes on along the minus strand of JAWHQI010000354.1, from coordinate 2,188,041 downwards.
GACAGGTTGGTTGGGATTGGTGATGGCTATAGTGATTAATTATGCCGGAGAAGACTCCGTGTTTTGTTTGCGCTATTTTCGGGTTCTGTGTACAGTAGAGTACTGTAGGGAGTCATGGAGGTGACCTCCAGGAAATACCCGAAGTTGTGGGTGGATTCGGAGATCTGCCACTACCGCCCGGCGCTAACGCTAGCGCCGGCGGTAGCTCCCAGTGAACTGGTTGTGGAGTTGTGAAACCTCCTTTCGTTATTCGGGCCGAGGTGAAGCTGTACCCGCGTCGCGATGATTGATTCCGACGATTTGAGCACGGGCAAAGCTGAACCGAACCCGCTCCCATACCAAATCGGTGAAGAGGTAGCTCCTCGGTGCACCGTATGATGTTGGGATTGGTCCGTAAGGCAAGTTAGTCTTGACGGTCAAAGCTCATGCGAACTCTTTGTTTAAGGAGTTGTTAGGTGTAGCTCGGTGAGTACACCGTGAGAGTGCCTTGAGAGCACGAAATGTGTGGCCATGCGTGCCCACGTTGGTGTTGATTACTTGTACTTGTGTTTTTTGAATGCACCTTGACAATCTATGCCTATACTGTATGCCTGCAGGGAAGGAGTACCACCACCCCGGCTTTAGGGGTGGGGTCGTTATAATTTTGGTCAGCTTTAGCTGACCGGTTACCTGTTTGCCATTTTTTTGGTGGATCGTTGTTGCAGGTGCAGGTGAGCCAAGCGGGAAATAGCGGGCGGTGGCCCTTATGCTGTGTTGGCCCTCGTCGGCCAGCCTCTTTTTTGCTTTTCCTGTATTGTCGGCCTGCGTGCCGATGTATATTCTGAGTTTCTATACATTTATTAAATGTAAGGCCCTAAGGCCGTAACTCTTTTGTTTCATTCCTGGGATAGTGAACAATTTTTAAAAGAAATGTTAAATCTTTATGCTTCCGCTTATGTTTAGTATACTCTGGTGTAGTTCTTTTGTGTATATCTCCTTTTAATGCCTAGTTAGTATGGTTAGTATAGCGTGGGGTCACGGCCGGACCTACTGTTATATTATTTGTACTGGCGGGGTGTTACAGACTGGGAGCTAAAGTATCAAATGAGAAGGATTCAACAAGTATTCCGACTTTGAAGAATCACATTGTCTTTGTCAATGTTAAAGGTAAAGAACCTATGCTTTTAGACACTATTATTCCCTCTACTTCTAATCATATCAGAAGAAAATCTCCTCATAAGAGGAAGCCTATCGAAGAGAATAAAGTGTTGGAGATCCATATTCCTTTATAACAAAAAAGTATCTTAGGGAAGCCACCCAAGTACATTGACAAAAATCAGTCTATATTGCAATGTGCATTGAATACTACTAGACGTATATTGAATACTTTTGAACGAAAGTTGAATGGAATTCAACATATTTCTAGTAATTTGTTGAAAAAGAATCGACGTACATCGAATACTATTCGACATGTTAGCCCATATATGGCTGATTACCATCAAGATGAAAGGGGCTTGGTTCTTAGTCTGATTCATTTCTACCAACACCTTCAAAACTTTTAATTAAAAGAAAAGACAAAAATAATAGGTGTTAACCGAAATCCTGCGACCACGGCCAGTGATCCTCATGCCGGTCTCAGAGGTCCCAGGTGGACATCCACAAGTACCCAAAGACACCTTCCAGAAGGACGCGTCCTCTCCTTAGCGAGTTCACGCAGTTACTCGTTAAGCATTCGCGATTTCCGACAAAGTACCGAAAACTTTACAAGGAGGTCACAACGAATGTCCATTGGGACCTGCCCGAGTTCTTCTCTCAACCAGTAGTGTGCACGCCTATGATATATAGTGCTCGGGTGCCTTCTTTTCCTTTTCCTGCTACATGACCTTTGTGTACCTCGGGTAGTTGAGCATCTAAAATCACATTAAATGCTCCCAACCAGTTGGCCAGCCTACCATCAAGTATAAATAGATGGGCAGGGGTACTCGATTGGGGGAATTTGGGCTAGAATCTACAATATTGTAGGTGCAGTTACAAGTTATGCCTTTCAGTTGCCTTTTATTTCAAGTGTATACCCTTGTAATAGCTTGTAATAGATCTTTGTGCAATAAAATTGCCTGTAGCATGTGGTATTCACGATGCGGGTAAATCCGATGTACGATGCTGCTAGAGGCACTGTTGCTTATGTGCTCAATTTTCCCAGCCTTTGATGGTCAGTAATCGGTTAATTGCGATCTCTGATCTCTTCACTGAATTCCCTGAGCCAGACATTGAGTGTGGAAAGTTGGGTGACAAATTTTACACAAACAGTTCGAACACGCAACCTTCAGATTAAGCAACTGGTGAAATCACCCATCACATAAGGAAGTGTGATAGAGTCCGCCCATAGCCGCCAAGAAAACCGATGTAGGCAGATGCTCCCTATCACAACACGCATTTTCCCCAATATATAAATATATTATCAAAGAGAGAAAATACGGGCCGTGATGACACATAGTGTAGGGGAGAACTGCAGACGCTTATGCAAACATCATCCTATTCATTTTAATACAAGGCTTATTTATTTTCACATAAAACATAATTTTGGTTTAAAGTTTCAGAGACCATGTCCCTCGGTTCAATAGATCAGCTAGTCCTTAAGTAAAAATATATATACATACGCAGCAGAAAATATAAGGTTTGATTGATTATGTCCTATATAATCATGAAGGACTAATAACCAACTAATGATATACATGTTTCTAAATTTAATATAGGTAGAAAAGAGCTTTTATGATCTTTAAAATAGAGTGACAATTGATTGAAATCATGTTATGAGCAAGGTGCAATTTTTTATATAAAAGAGCAATGCATCAACAACATTAAGTAGTAGTAGCAGGAACAACAAGTAAATGGTCTGCACTAAAGAAATAAGCTATGAGCGTCAACAATTTGACACAAACACATAGAACTATCAGAAATGAACTTGACATACACTGCAAAGTTAAAGATAAAGACAAACTAACAAAGCCTCACCAACGCGGAAAAAGAAATCAACTACCACAGTCTAGAAGGATAGCTTGGTTAGCTTTAAATGCTACTGATCCAAACCTGAGGTATTCAAAAGAAAAGAATGCTTCAACACAAAAACGCAAAAGGTAGCTCAAACAAATATTAAGGGATTAATAAGTTAAGAGGGTTACCAACCCGACGAGGGCAACTGTGAATCAACAACAGACATAGACATATGAACCATATGTATAAACAATTTAGCAGGATTGACTATATATGCAAGAAATATATTGCACTAAGTACGACAAATATTCATAAGTAAATCATATATACATATATTTTATAAAAATAAAAGAGACTGACCAGCTCTAAAAGAAGAATATATTATTAATATCAGACTTAAAACGATGCTGAGGTGGGACTCAGCCATTGCAACCCAACCTACAGTCCACCACAAATCAACTGGATACAATGATTCATCAACAGTCACTGCGGTGGTGGTCATTCATTCCAACCCAACCAACAATCCAAAAACAACTTATCACAATGAAAAGGACAAAATCCACAAAATTTCTAAGTAAAATAGCATTATATGACAAATTCGTCGAAACCAGACGTCAAATTCGGCGTGATCACTCGACGAATCGTCTAGATCACATGACGAAACTAACTCGACTAATCGACTAATTCATCTTAAAGACTCGACTAATTCGACTTATTGACTCCATGAATTTACTTCAACTCGACAACTCGACATGAACACTCGACGAATATAACTTACTACTCGATTAGTTCAACTCATCCATTCGATGAATTTAACATTGACTGCCCGACAAAATCTACCTGTTGGTTATACCGTGATAAACCCTACTTTGCATCAGGAATGTGCAAGGTTAATATATTCCAATCATTGGAATAAGTTCAGAGGTTTGTTGTCAAAACCGCTGAGAAGGAGTCATTGTCTCAGCAGAACCGCTGAGACGGGACTAGGAGCCGCTGAGAAGTGATCCGCCTCTACTGAAATGTAGATAGACAAAATTCGTTGAGAAGAGAAACTGACTCAGCGGATCCGCTGAGACGAAAGCAGTTCAATCGCCGAGACAGAATGGTGTCTCAGCCCAACCGCTGAGACATATTCAAATCTGAAAGAAGACAGTGGCACGACTTGCTTTTGGCGCAAACAACTATAAAGGAGTGATAAAGCATTCTATCCTCATCCAATGTGTCAGGGGCCTTTCTAAGAGTCGTTGAAGACACATGAAGTATAAAAGGACATGTAAGGGAACTTTCAAAAGAAGAAGTTGTTGTGCTGAAAAGAATAAAGCTCTTATCACTGTTCCATTGATGGCTTTCAAGCTCTCTCCATCTCCTGCTTACTAAACCAGCAAGAAGACATAAGGAGGGAAGATAGCTCTTCTAATTAGAAGATCAAGGTGATCCTTTCTCCTCAACGGAAGAGAAGGATCAGATAGAAGCAAGGACTGAAGTTTATATTCAGCCAAGTTTCAAGGAAGCATCGGCTATGCAGGAACAACAAAAGACATCATTCCAATGCTTTCTAATATTGTAAGCTTGACATTTATTTGTATTGTTCTGAGTTTGTAAGGCACATTGCCTGAGTGTGTAGGGTTACTGAACCTGAGCTATAGGGTTGTTAGGCCTGAGGTTGTAGGGCTATTTAGCTTGAGTTGTAGGGCAATTTGCCTGAGAAGTCGGGCTTCTTCATAGGCCTGAGGAAGGAGGTCAAGGGGATCTCTGAGCTGTAGGAGTGGAAGCACTCAGAGTGGTAAGGTTGGTTGGCCTGAGGTAGGGCTTGGATCAAGCCTGAGAGATCCTGAGGGATCTGAGTTGTAAGCTCTAGGAGTTGAGATTGGAGGAGTTGGCCTTGTCTAACACACTGTTAGAAAGGTGTAAGGGGAAAGTGGATTACCCATAGACACACTGTCTTAGGGAACTACTATAAACACTTGTGTGTTTTCTGTGTGTGCTTGTTATTTTGTGTACTAAAAAAAGTAATTAAGTAAAAATCAAAGAGACCTATTCACCCCCCCCCCCCCTCTAGGTGAATTAGACTACATACCTATATGCGATCAAGTGGTATCCGATGGAGGTTAATCAAAAAGGACTTAACAGTCTGACCAGGTCCTATATGGGTATTGTTAGATCTGAATCATATGGCTACCAATGGAGTTTATAAGGAGATGGGGTCTATGAAGCTTCCTATATGCAAAAAGGAAACCTTTGGCATTTGGAAGCAAAAGGTTAGGCTTTTCATTGAGGCCTCAGACCCTAGGATTTATATCACAGTTCAGGAGGGGCCCTTTCTTATCACAAAGCCCTCCACCATTGATCCTACTAGGCAGGTAGGAAAGTCATAAACAAAAATGACAAGGGATGAGATAACATTGGCAACCATGGATAAAAGAGCTCAAATCATTATAGTCAATTTTATTGATGATTCAACATTCCAGAACATGGTACACTATGAAACTACCAAGGAACTGTGGGATACACTGATAGTGTACATGGTATGGACCGAAGAGTTGAGGGATGATAGGAAATCCCTCCTCAATCAGGAATATGAAGCATTCAGGCAATAAAGCATGGAATGCATAAATGTTTGCTATGAAAGATTCTTCAGGATAGTGAATAAGTTAAGGACCTATGAAAGAACCTTCACTCATTATGAGCTGAATTACAAATTCCTAAGATCTCTAACTAGAGACTGTCATACCAAGATCTGTGCCATCAGGGAGGTGGCAAAGCTTGGTGAGACTCCTCCCCATACTCTGTTTGGAAAGATTCTCTCCTATGAGATGCAGCTATCTGCTAGGAATGAGGAGGACACATCCTCCCGGCCTCATGAAAGGGAGAGGACTGTGGCCCTCAAGGCTGAGGGATCCAAGAAGAGCAAGGCAAGGATGCCTACACCTCCAAGAAGGGCTGATGGCTCAGAAAATTCTGATTCCAGCCCATCTGATAGCAGCTCTTCTGATGATGAGTTTAGTGCCTTCTCAAGGCACTTCAAGAAGATGATGAGGAGAAAGCAGTGGAAGAACAAGCCTTTCTCCTCCTCACATTCCAGGAAGGATCTCAATAGATCAGACAAGAAACACCCCAAGGGGGACATGTATGACTCTAAACATGTTAATCATGTTTAATCTAATGTAATTTGCTATTGTTGCAGTAAGCTTGGACAGTTCATTGCTGACTGTCCAGTCAAGATGAAGGAGAAGGATGATAAAAAAAGCTTATCACCAAAAGGGAAGAAAGGGAAAAAAGTCCTTCCTTGCCGAGAAGGACAAAAGCTGGAGTGAATATGAGTCTTCATCCACAAACTCAGATGATGAAGAAGAAGCCTTTATTGGGTTGTTTGCAACTGAGGAAGATGAGGACTTTCCTGCTGCAAAGGTGGGCATCAGGGCCCCTCTATCACATTTAGACATTGATATAGAGGAGGATGAAGATGCAAGAGAACATCATGGCTTAATATCCATAACAGATGATGATGAAGATAGTTAGGAAATTCCTGACAAGGTACCTATTCTTCCCCTTCTTCTGAGTATAAGTCAATACCAGACTCTGAACTATGCTCATCAATTGATGAAAATGATTCAGAATCTGAAGTGGTTGTCAATCAATTGATTGACAAGTATGATGCCTTATTGGATGCTCTAAAAAAGGGCAAGAAGCTGGCTCAAGAAATTGCTTCCCTTAAGTTCGCTAAGAAAGACTGCACTAAGTCACCTACCCTGGTGGCTCAGATGAGTAGAGAAATAAGCCAACTCAAGGGGATAATAGTTGTCCAATTGAGCACCATTTCCCTAAAGAACAAGGTCATCAAGGACCTTGAGGAGAAGCTTATCAAAGAAAAGAGCCTAGTCGCTCAACTCTTCAAGCCCAAAGCAGTGCTTCCGATTATTGACACCTTTGCTTCTCAAACCAATAGAAGAGGACTAGGGTTCAATAAAATGGAAGTGGGTGAAGGGAGTGGAGAAAGGAGCAAGGCTAAGGCTAAGCCTCATACCACCTTTCAAAAGGTGTTACTTCCCTCTAACAGGTAGGACCATGATATCATGTATGGTCGCTGGAAGAATGGGAGCTCCTATTGGAAGGAAAACACTCCTTCCCATTATAGAAGAATGTGCATGGGGATGAGTGTTATGAAGGCTCCCCATGAAGAAATTGAAATGGCCCATACTGGACCATTTGTTTTTGGCACTTCAACTCCATCACTCAAGAGTAAGGAAGCAAGGTCTTCCAAGTTCATTACAGCAAAACACATGGCTGCTATTAAACCTGTAGATAGGTCTGATAGCTCCTTGTCTGATGCCATCAAATCTTGCCTAGCTTCCAAGCCAAGGCAAGCTGGTGTCATTAAGATAAAGGCTGCTAAGATTATCCACAGGTTAACCTTCAGCCAGATCAATATTGAAAGGAACAAGAAGAATACTGATGTCTCCCCTCTTGAACATAAGCATATTAAGGCTCATTTCACCTCAAGAAATGTTCAGAAGAGGAGATACAACATTCATGAATGTTGGTGTTGTGGTAAGGTGGGACACATTGCCATATATTGTTGGCACAAACCCAATGTGCCAAGTGCAAAGAAGGGCCTTTCTGCAAAGGTTGCAGCAGGTGTGATGTCATCCTTTCATGCTAACAAGAACCTAGGACCCAAAATTAATTGGGCTCCTAAGGGTAATTAAATTCCTTCTTGCAGGTTAGTTCAAGTACCAGCCTTGGGCAAATATGGTACTTGGACAGTGGGTGCTCAAGGAACATGATAGGTACCAAAAGTCTTTTACAGGAATACAAAGCTATGAATAATGGACCTAAGGTCATATTTGGTGGATCAGAAAAAGGCATCACCATAGTTTATGGTATGATTTCCAATGGCATAGTCTCCATCACAAAAGTGACTTATGTTGAAGGTTTGCAGCACGGCCGTGTAAGCATAAGTCAATTGTGAGACTTAGGCTATGTCATTGAATTCCGCAACGATAAGTGCTAGATCAAAAACTCACATATCTTAGAGATCATTCCCTCAGGCACTAAGAGTGGGAATGTGTTGCTTAGATTTTATTTGCAATTCTTCTTCTACTCCTATGTGTCTTGCGGCTAATGAAAATGAGTCTCTTTGTGTTCAATGACACAAGAGACTTGCTCACATTAACTACAAGACAATGTATTGGCTATTATCTAAAAACCTAGTTAGAAATAGTCCTAATTTGAAATGTGTTAAAAATGGTCCATGTCATGCATGCCAAATGGGCAAGAAAACAAGGGCCACCTTTAAAAGCATTGGCTCAAAAGACACTGAAAGATGTCTTTATCTATTGCACATGGACTTGTTTGGTCCTTTGCCAATTCAGAGCCTAGGTGGGAAGTTATATACATTGGTGATTGTTGATGATCATTCAAAGTATACATGGGTATTCTTCCTTAATAAAAAATTTGATACTTTAGATGTCTTCATAAACCTTGTTAAGGCAATCCAGAATGAACTCCAATGTACTATTGTCAAGACTAGAACTGACGATGGTACATAATTTCAATCTGAGTCAATGACAAGGTTTTGTCAAGAATTTTGTATCACCCAAGAATTCTCCTCCCCAAGTACTCCACAGCAAAATGGTGTGGCTGAGAGGATGAATAGGACCTTGATAGAGGCTAGGAGAACACTGCTTAGTGAATCCTCACTCCCAGAATATTTCTGGGCTGAGGCAGTCAATACTGCATGTTATGTTCTCAATAGAGCATCTATCAATAAGGCCTTGGGAATAACCCCCTATGAGATTCTGAAAGGCAAACAACCAACTATTTCGTACATTAGAATCGTTGGCTGCAAATGTTACATTCTAAATAATGGATAATCTCAATTAACTAAGTTTGCTGAGATTTAGGTATCCAAAGTTGCCCATGTGAGATGGTTCCTTTGGGTACCCAAATACATCATGATGATTTTTGGGAAGACAAAGATGAACGAGCCCTTTCAAGTGAGGGTAGTGTGTTATTTTTAATTGTGGGTTTCCATTCATATTTTGGTTTGATTATAATTCACATTTCAATGATGATTTTTAAAAGTATTACTATGAGGAAAATTGTGAACATTCAAGTTAAAGTTGGGGGATACCAAATGAGGATCAACATTCATCATGCTTTTATTATTAAATATTCTACTAGATGTATGTTTTATGAAATTTGAAAAACTAATAGATACTTTACATAATTTTGAGGATAAAGTAGAGATAAGATATTTAAAATTATTTAATACTTTTTGAAAAAGTGATTTTAAAGATTCTAGTTTATGAGATAAAATATTATTTTCTTTTATCAATATTTCGTTATGCTCTTTTGAAATTAAAAGTTCTTTTTCAAAATCCTTGAATTTTTCTTTAATATCATTATAATCAAAACAAGGTATAGAGTTTTCAAATGAAGAGCATGATGAAGATTCAAACACATCATTTTTGGATTCTACATTCTCATTTGCTTTCAAAGTTTTATTTTCTAAACGTAGTTTTGCATTAACCTTTTTTAATTTCTTAATTTTATGTTTAGTATTATGTAGCAATTGTAATGTAGAAATAGAAGTACAAAAGATTGAATTTGATTTCCTTACATTGCTATCGAAAGAGCCAAGATTTGAACATATAGTTCCTTTGACATCTTTTTGGCACTCCTCTTCCAAAGATAGGTTTTCTTCTTTTCTTCCAATTGATGTGTACTCCATTGATCCATTATGAGAGGAGCTTTCTTGAACATCTTTGCAAGCTATATATGTTCTCCAATTCTTGTGTTTGTTCCATACCTGTAGATGACGAATCATAAGTTATTTCAAGGAAATTCCACATGTCATTGTAGTAGGAGAAGTATAAATGAGTTTGGAAATATTTTGATTAAGTGCACAAAATAGACAATTCTTTGATTTAGCATTTAAGATACACTCTTCCCTACTCAACTCATTTGATGGCTTCCTAATGGTAATATTCCATATTTTAATATTTAATGACTTAAGAAATTTTTGCATTAAAAATTTCCACCCTTTAAAATTCTTTCTTTCAAATAAGGGCGGTGCCGAAGATTTCCCCTTTATATAAATTTCTCTCTCACTAGTAGAAGCGAGATCATGAGACGCCATTATTCTCGGTTGTTAAGCCGATTTGGAATAACCTCCTCTAATACCACTTGTTGGATCGGTAGGCGCCCTTAGAGGTGGGGGTGGGGGGTGAATAAGGGTTTTAAAACTTTTGGTGTATTTTGAAATATTTGAAATGTTAGGAGATTGAAATAGTGCAAAACAAAAAACAAATTAAGAGAAACAAAATAGAGACATGATTTTATTAGTATGAAAAGTATGATTACAAAACTTGACTTCTTTTAACGCTAGAAATCGAAGACGAATAGTAAAAGTCTTTTTCATTTTCTATCCCGACTCGTATCCCCACGAACCAGTGGCTTTAGCCTATCCTTCCCTAGATATGGCCTCAAGCCAATCCTTCCCCGTATATGGCTTCGGTCACCCCCTAGATCTACACCCTAGACCTAGTCGCCAAGACGAGGCAAATTTCTGCCCTAAGTCCTACCCAGACCTAGTCGCCAACACGAGGCGAATTTACTACACGATTTAAAAGAGATGGATAATTGAAATAACAACAAAAAACCTCCCTATATGGATCTCTTGGAGATGTAGATGAAGATCCACAAAGTATGATCGTAGTCAATGCGGTCTGTCGCACGGTGATGAAATGTGTTGAAATCTTCTCCAATGATCTCCTTAAGCCTTCATGAATTTGTGGGAGTATCTCTTTGAACCTTCCTCTATATGATGTGGCACAAAGCTCAGGAATTTAGGGTTGTAAGAGGATGAATAATACGGAGCCAAGGGGTCCTTTTTATAGCTTTGGAGCTAGCGCCTGCGCTAGCGCTACCGCCGGCGCTAGCGCTATCCTTGTTTAGGCAATATTTTGGGTGTGCGTATTTTCATTCCAAGGAAACCTTTCTAAAAAACCGCACTACCGCCAACGCTATCCGCTACCGCCTGACGCTATCGCCTTCTATAATTGCTGCCTGAACTTGCCTAATCAGAGCTATGCCCGTGCTAGGTGCTACCGCCGACGCTAGTGAACATGTTGGAATTCTGGCTTCAAACTTGGGGGAAACCTTTTATGCTATCCTTGAATCATATGGCTTTATTTCCTGCACACTTAGACACATAAGATCAAATACACATAGGATTTATTATTCTCAAACCTAGGAGATGTGGAAAACAATGTTCCAACATCCTTATCAAAAGACTCAGTGGTTCTAAGAGTCGCCTTATTAAAAGACTCAGTGGTTCTAAGAGTCGCCTTATTAAAAGACTCAGACACAGGTTGTGCAATCCTACCAGGGAGGTAGTAGAGAGGAGTACCCACATTCTGGGGAACCTATATTAAAAATCCTGTGTCCTCTGTGTTTGATTTTCTGTGTTGTCCTGACTTCTAGTTTTCTGTGTTTATATTTCCTGCAATCTGTGTTAACTTTATTCTATCTTTTGGATTGCAGAGTGCATAATACTTAGTATTTTTATTGTGTGTGCATAATTAGGGTAGAAAATATTTAAAACTCTATTCACCCCCTCTACAGAATACTCAGAGGCATACTGCGCACTTTCACAATTAACACAGTTGTATTATAATGAAACCACCGTACATTCCTCATAATGTTATAGGCAGTCTGGCAAGTACGAGATTGCCATTATTGGTTATCACGTTCTGTAACTAATTGTGCAGCATTTTCTCTACTATAGATGCCTATTCGAGCTCAGTAATACCTAAGGCATTGAGATCAAATGTCGTTCCTATCTCGCAAAAATAAGATCGCTGAGATTGACTCTTCCTCGCTAAGGATTTTAATGAGATTGCAAATGGTAATATCGACAAAAACATAAAAGAATAAGGAAAGCATTCATCCACAAAAAAAGACCAAGGTATGACAAAAATTTATATTCACTTGTCCAATTACATTATCTTGCACGGCCTCACAACCGACGGTCTAAATTCAAAAATAAAAAAACTACAATATAGATCGGTTTTCAATCATTCTTTGATTTCTTCGAAGATCGCTCCTCAAACTATAAAGAACTGCTCCCTTCAGAAGATTCCTCTGAACTTTTTGGAATTCTCGATCCTAAACTTAAGGACGCGACAGAGATGAGATCATCGCCTTCAACATAACAGATCCTACTCTCTTAATCGGTGCCCCGTCAATTATGACATCTTCTTCGCCCCCGAACTCATTTTTGGTGATCGACTGTTCGTCTATCAATGCGGCCGCGTCGGGAAAGAGATCGACAAACATTATTTCTTTTGATTCTTCATTAAGATAGCGGCATTACGAAGTTCTGTGATCGTCATTTCAGATGTTTCTTTTACATGCTCTATCATGGCATTTTGAAAATCTATGTAATCCGCAAGATAAGCTTCTTTCTTTAAACACTGCAGAGAAGAGAGATGATTAGGTAGTGCGATCAAAAGAGAAGAAAGATCGCAAGTAAGGAGAACTTACATGCATTTTCTCTTGTAACAGTTCATTTTCTTTCAGGGCTATTCGAAGAGATTGCCCCATGTGATGATTCAAAGACCGTGCTCCTGGCGGTCACCTGCTCGCAAATGTCAGGGAGCATGTCAGTCTCCAAATTATAGGCCTCCCAGGCATTGATTTTCCATAAAGAGCGGAGGTGACTGGTGATTGGATTTGGATTTTCTTTTGTCTTAATGGTTTGCACAACCTTTATATGATGAGATTAGAATTAGGCGGGTGTTTTCGAAGAGTTTCACAAGTACTCCTACTTTGAGAAACTAACAGTTATCCTATCGAAAGATAGGAGTAACGGTCTTTTTCTTCTTTCAAAATATTGACGATTACACCCCGACTACAACGTCGAATTCTATTGATTTTTAAAATAGCAAAGGAGAGTTTTGCACTAAAATGGATTGAAAAGCTTTTGTTTAAATTTTAATCAAAATTAATCATATGATAAAGGCAAGTATACCTTACCGTGAGTAATACAGGATATTTTTTTTTAGAAAATATCGGGGTCGTATATTTCCGCGGATCGTGTTGATTATACTACTTTGAGGAACGAACTATTATTTTATCGGAATAAGTTTTTAGTGTGGGTTTTTAAAAGTGAACGATAATAAGCGTATAACTAGAGTTCTAAACGATGATAATAAATAGCTCCCGATGTTGAATTACCTTCAGACTAAAATAGTCCTTTTTAAAAAAAAGTGATGACTTTTCAAAAATATTAAAGCGGCTTGGCCGTGGAGGTTCCATAATTATGAACTGTCCTCTCTCAAGGGTACACCCATCTCAGATTATGAATATTTGACCGAACTCTCATTCTATAATCGAATCTTCTTAATACTCACTTTATGTTGTGAACCCCGCTATTGGGTTTTTACTTCCAATTCGGGAGACTTACCTCATCATCTCTCGAGGGTAGAGCGCACTTCTCTTTACACGTGAGCGATCAGTCCGTACGCACGAGCCTCTCGGCTAACTAGTGTACGAAAACGAAAATGAAAAACCACACATCGATTATGTGGCTCCACTCAACGTTATTCTCGGATAAACCTTAAGCTCGTTAATTATTTTTAGAAAGAGATGTTTTATTTTTTAGAAAATTATTTATTTGTCTCAATGCTCTTCGACATCGTATGCTAAAGGAGATTAGACACTCATCGGAATGGAGACGACATTAATAATTATAAAATTCATGTTAATAATTTAAGCGGATATAAGCATGAAAGAAATAAAAGACTTATATAAAAACTGAAATAGTATCCGTCCCAACCGTCTTAAACAAGCGCTAAAAAGTTCTTAGCCTCTTATCCAGGATGGGGGTGGTATAGAAATGAAATACTTATAAAGGTGCAGAAATAGTATCCGTCCGAACCGTCTTAAACAAGAGCTAAAAAGTTCTTAGCCTCTTATTTGAGATGGGGGTGGTATATAGCAGTTTTATAAAAACTGAAATAAAGATATGTTATAAAAAAAAGGAAAATTGAAAAACGAAAGAAAGCGTTTAAACGAAAGCGATAAATAAAGCGTTAAAGAAAAAGCGATAAACTATTTTTATGAAAGAAATAAACCTAAATTATGAAAGCAATAAACTAAGTTATGAAAGCAATAAACTAAGTTATGAAAGCAATAAACTATTCTCATACAAACACACTAACATAAATTGAAAAAGAAGATGATCCAAATGAGAAAAATAACATTTTATTTCTAAAATAAGCATTACAACTAGACTAAAAAGGCGAAAATTACAAACGAACTTAAACTTAATTGCATAAAGAAAACTCACATTCACTCAAAAGAACTCGAAAAAACATTACAAACACTCAAAATTTGGATGAAAATTACTTCAGCCGAGCCCCTCTATTTATAGCCGATCTTTTATGTTTACATGCCCCTGGGTCACGGGCGTGTCTGGTGGTCATGGGCGTGACCCTGGGGCTTGTCATTTGATCCGGCTTAACGGCCGCCTTCTCGAAGGATCCGCCATCAAATACGGCTGCACACGGGCGTGTCTTGATGTGTCACGGGCATGACAATGGTTGGCAGACGTCAGTAGCAATGGCACGGCTTTGGGGCAGACGCGCTGGTGGTACATGGGTTGGGATTCGTCGAACGCCTGGATGGAGAGAGTTCATCGAACTCCTGGATGGAGAGAGTTCGTCGAATGCCTGGACGGAGAGAGTTCGTCGAACGCCGCTAGCCTTTCATCGAATGACTGGAGAGGGATTCATCGAACGCCGAAAAGAATTCGTCGAACGCCGAACAGAAAGAGTTCGTCGAACGCCGAGAGCCGTTCGTCGAACGCTGAGAGGGATTCGTCGAACGCCGAATAGCAATAGTTCGCCGTTCGCCGAACAGCTGAAAAGTTGGCGTTTTAAAATTACAGGCCTTTGGGTCACGGGCGTGACTTGTTGTCACGGGCGTGACTCAGGGGCATGACTTGACAAAAAATGTCAAAATCTGCAAAAAAATAAATAAAGCTAAGTTAGTAACAAAAAATAATAAAACAAGCAATTTTTTTATTAATTTACAATATTAATTAAAACTATTCTAATAACTATACTAAAAATACATATATTTTACTACTCATCAAATACCCACACACTTAAGATTTTTCTATTCCAGAGCAAAAGTAAGAGAGATCTATATGGGATTAACATAAGTTCTAATTTTTTGCTATCATTTTATTTTAATCATAAGAGACTGAAAAAAAAAATTCGGAGTAATAAGAGTTAAGTCCTAAATTATGCAAGTGATTTAAGTAGAAAGAAATGTCCTAGCCAAGAGACTTCTTAATTAACTAAATAGCAATTAAAATTGCAATCATTAGTAAATGAGATTAGATCGAAATTATAATAACCTTTGTTTAAAGAAACATGAAGGAAAAATATAAGTTACTAATTATGCTCTCAAATGATTTTTTGAATTAAAATTAGAAACAATAATTTGTCTAAGGGAAAAGGGGTAAAAAGTGTTGGCAAAAAGAAGAGTTTTTGAATTAGGGGTGATGGTTTTTATTCGTCCACCCCTTCATTTTAGCCTTTTTTGGTGCCCCCGTGATTTACGAGGGAAAACTAATTCATTTGTTTTTATTACCCAATGCTTATGTTTATGGAACGAAATCTTATTCCCATTGACATAAGATCATTTAAAGTTTTTTATTGGGTGCCTTCTTGTACGGAATGAATTCTTATTCCCATTGACATAAGAACTTTTTCTTCTTTTAATTTTTTTTTTGCCATGCTAAATTGGTGTATACAAGGGGTTTTCAAGAGAAATTCTAGAATAATAAAAAAAAGTTTTGAGAGCAACCCTAGTAATTTGAATATTCCTAGATTCCTAAAGACATAAAGTAGGGATAATTGCAGCCTAAAGTTGTTTTGCCAACATAATACATATGTCTCTATTTTAGCTAGTAGAAGTAGTGCTTGAAAACAAAGCCTCTACTTAAATTAAAAACACAAGATATTCTTTAAAACTTAACCCCGGACGTTTAAATCTATCGATCTTAGATAAACAAACAAATAGTAAAACTAGCGATTATGAAAAGCCACAAATAGATATTCTCGAAACTAAATGCTTTTAAGAATAAAAGTAAGCTAGGGTTTATTATTTGTTTTTTTTTGGATTTTTGCATTTTTGTACTACGACAAAGTAAAAAAAAAGAAACAAATGTTTTTTTTTTGAAAATTTTTGTGGTTTTAAACATTTTTTGTTTTGTTTTGTAGTTTTGTTCAAGCTTATATTTACATAAGTAGGCAAGATGAAATAAAACATTTTTTTAATAATTTTATTTGTTTAAAAGAAAACAGTAAAACACCCCCATACTTAAAACCCAACATTGTCCCCAATGTTGAAATGTAAGTATGAAGAAGAAGAAAATAAAACTGCAATATATACAAAAGGAAAGAGGGAGCAAAAAGGCTTCCCAGAAATAAAGCTGGCGGGGCCTGAAGAAACCCTGCAAAAACATATAAAAAGAACAAAACATAATAAAATATTAGATAAATATGGGGTGCCTCCCACGAGCTCTTTGTTTACCGTCATGTAGCTTGACAAATGTGGCGTGGTGAGATTATAAATTGGGGAGGGTGAAGGATTCAGTATTTCCATCGACTGGATCGCCCGCAAGATAAATTTTTTAACGATGCCCGTTTACTTTAAATTTGCCTCTGTCAGGATGAGAGATAAGAATGGTCCCATACGGCCAAACCTCTTTGACTTCAAAGGGGCTGGACCAGCGTGATTTTAATTACCCAGAAAAAGACAAAGGCGTGAATTATAAAGGACAAGATCGCCCGGCGTAAAAGTTTTGGGAAATTTAATTTTGCGATCATGGTAGAACTTAGAACCCTCCTTATAAAATTTTTTACTCTCATAAGCGTTCGCACGCCATTCATCGAGTTCATTTAGTTGGAATTTCCTACTCTCGGAAGCTAAGTTTGAATAGAGATTTAAAAATTTTAAGGCCCAAAAAGCGCGGTGTTCTAACTCTACCGGTAAATGACACGCTTTGTCGTAGACTAATCGATAGGGCATACAACCGATAGCGGTCTTGCATGTCGTACGATATGCCCACAACGCGTCATCATGTTTTAAGAACCAATCTTTCCTATTTAAAGAAATAGTTTTCTCCAAAATGAGTTTAATCTCGCGATTTACTACTTCTACTTTGCCGCTCATTTGGGGGTGATAGGCAGTGGCGAGCCTGTGCGTGACGCCATATTTAGATAAATTTTTTGTAAATTGGGCGTTGCAGAAGTACGTACCCCTATCACTTACTATTGCGCGGGGCGTGCCGAAGCGAGAAAATAGGTTTTTCAAAAAATGGACGACGACTCTCGCGTCGTTGGTGGGTAGAGCTTGCGCTTCCGCCCACCTAGAGACGTAGTCGACCGCCACTAAAATATAGTGATTATTAAAAAAAGAAGGTAGGGGGCCTACAAAATCTATGCCTCACAAATCAAAGATTCCACATTCGAGAAAAAGGATTTGGGGCATCTCGTCACGACAAGAGAAGTTACCCGACCGCTGGCAGCTATCGTATTTACTCACAAAAGTGTGAGCATCCTTAAAGATTGTGGGCCAATAAAAGCCCGCCTCTAACGCTTTCTGCACTGTCCGGTTGGCTTGATAATGCCCTCCAGCCGGCCCCTCATGGCAGTGTTGCAATATTTGCGCACCCTCCTCGCTTGAAACACATCTTCATATCACTTGGTCCGCGCAGATGCGAAAGAGAAAGGGGTCCTCCCAAAAGTAGTTTTTCAAGTCAGAAAAGAATTTCTTCTTTTGCTGAGTCAAAAAATCTTTTGGAAGGACCCGCGCAACTAAATAGTTCGCATAATCTGCGAACCAAGGGGTGGAAGAAGTTTTTATATTATTTAAAATTAAGAGGCGCTCCTCAGGAAATCTATCATCGATTTTGCGTTCGAGGAGCACTTCTTCGGTGGGGTGTTCTAAACATGAGAGGTGGTCGGCTGCCAAATTTTCTGCCCCTTTCTTATCCCGGATCTCTAAATCAAATTCCTGTAAAAGGAGGATCCATCGAAGCAGGTAGGGCTTGGCATCTATTTTGGTTAAAATATATTTTAAGGCGGAGTGATCAGTGAAAACGATTACTTGTGAAAGTGTTACGTAGGGCCTGAACTTATCAAAGGCAAATATGATGGCAAGAAGTTCCTTTTCCGTTGTCGTGTAGTTAGCATGTGCGGATGTGAGCGTGCGAGAAGCGTAATAGATTGGATGAAAATATTTATTAACGTGTTGGCCTAATATGGCTCCTACCGCAATATCGCTCGCGTCGCAAATGATTTCGAACGGAAGGGACCAATATGGTGCCACAGAATTGGAGAATTGATAAGTTGTTGCGTTATAAAATTAAATGCCTCTACGCAGGCGGTATCAAAAACAAATGGGGAATCCTTCTCCAGGAGGTGGGTTAGCGGTTTCATTATTTTAGAAAAATCTTGTATAAACCGCCTATAAAAACCCACATGGCCGAGAAAACTTCGAATAGATTTTACGTTCGAAGGTAGGGGAAGTTGTTCAATTATGGCAACTTTGGCCTTATCGACCTCCATCCCCTTGGAAGAAATATTATGGCCGAGGACTAAACCCTCTCAGACCATAAAGTTGCATTTCTCCCAGTTTAAAACTAAATTTGTCTCTTCACATCGCTGGAGAACTCTATCTAAATTTTTCAGACAGTTTTGAAAAGAGTTTTCAAAGACGGAGAAGTCATCCATAAAGAGTTCCATTATATCTTCTTCAAGCTCGCCGAATATCGCCAGCATACATCGTTGGAATGTAGCTGGCGCATTGCAGAGGCCAAACGGCATCCTTCGATATGCAAAGGTGCCGAGGGCAAGTAAAAGTTGTTTTTTCTTGGTCCTCGGGGGAAATAGGGATTTGAAAAAATCCCGAGAGACCATCAAGAAAGCAATAAAAAGGATGACCTGAGAGACGCTCTTAGATTTGATCAATAAACAGTAACGGGAAGTGGTCTTTTCTGGTGGCATCATTTAGTTTTCGGTAATCGATGCACACCCTCCAACCCGTAACAATACGAGTTGGGATTAATTCATTATTCGTGTTTGCCATGGCTGTTATACCGCCTATTTTAGGGACGACTTGTACAGAACTTACCCACGTACTGTCGGATATAGGGTAGATAATCCCCGCATCAAGGAGTTTTATAATTTCAGTCTTAACGACTTCCCGCATATTTGGGTTATGGCGTCGTTGAGGCTGAATCGTTTTGCGGGGGGTATCTTCTAAAAATATATTATGGGTACAGAACGAGGGGTTTATTCCCCTGATATCTGAAATCTGCCATGCAATTGCAGAGTGATGTTTGTTTAAAACTTCAACTAATTCGGATGTTTCCGAATCACTTAACGTAGCGGAGATGATAACAGGAAGTTTTAAATCTTTTTCAAGAAAAACATATTTTAGATTATCAGGGAGCTATTTTAAATCGAGGAGTGGCGGTTCTTCGTATGATGTTTTAACTTTTAAGGCTTCTGAATCAAGGGGTTCGAATGGTGAATCTGTCGGCATGTCATCCAGACAAGATAGATTCGCCAATATCGAATTATCCAGTGCTAAAGAGAGAAATTCAGTAAGCGAAGAACATTCCTCATCAAACGCGGGTTCCAAGTTATAACTGGAATCATCGTTCGACAGGGGTTCCGCATCAAGGGGTTAACAAGTAAAGTAACTTCATTGTCTCCGACTCGAAGGAGGAGGCGACCGTTACTTATATCGATTAATGCACGGGAGGTTGCGAGAAACGGGCTACCGAGAATGATAGGCACCTCATCGTCCTCCTCTATGTCCAGGATGATAAAGTCTACCGGGAAGATAAACTTGTCGAACTTGACCAGAACATCCTCCACTACCCCTATCGGGTACATTATCGAGCGATCCGCGAGTTGGATGCTAATCTTAGTTGGGCTTGGGATGCCCAAATCAAGTTTTTTGAAAAGGGAGAAAGGCATCAAGCTGATGTTAGCTCCCAAGTCCGCTAGAGCGTACTTTATTAACATATTGCCGAAGAGGCACGGGATGGAGAATCGTCCTGGGTCATTTAGTTTTGGTGGCAATTTATTAAGGAGGACAGCCGAGCATTCCGCGTTAAGGGAAACACGTGAAACATCTTCGAGTCGCTTTTTAATAGAAAGCAACTCATTAAGATATTTCACCTATTTCGGCATTTGAGAGAGTGCCTCGCAGAAAGGAACGTTTATGTGGATTTGTTTTAAAATTTGTAGAAATTTTTTATAATGCTCGTCCTTCCGCTTGTTGTTTATTTTTGAGGGATAAGGAAGGGACGTGCTAAAAACATTTGGCACAGTCGGAATACTCGTTGTATTATCTATCGAGAGAGAGGGTGGAGGGGTCGGTGTCAAAACATGTACCTTGGGCTCAACCTATTTTGGGGAGGTTACTTCCTTGCCACTGTGAAGGTTTATGGCATTGGCATTTTCTTGGAGGTTTGGCTCCGTGTTTCCTGGTAGAGCTCCATATGGTCGCTCGGAGACCATCTTTGCCAGCTGTCCCACCTGATTTTCCAAGTTTTTAATCGATCCAGTAATATTCCGGATATTTGACTCAGTGGACGCGACGTATTTAGCAAAAATATCTTCGAGCGTAGAAGGTTTTGGAGGTGGAGGCTGAAATTTGTTCGGAAATCCTTGCGGATTTACAATTGGGGGCCTCTAAGCATTATTAGGATTGCTCCAGGAAAAATTTTGGTGGTTCCTCCAACCCAGATTATAATTACTATACGGATTGTTATTAGGGTTGAAGGGGGGCCTAACTGGGTTGCCGAGGTAATCTACAGTTTCTTCGACAAAATTATTATTATTATTATTAAGCCAAGCGGGAGTGGAGGAGGAAGCAGTCATCTCTGCCACTTGCTTACTTAACCTTTCGACTTGAGAGGCTAAGTGAGAAGTGACATCCACTTCATATATCCCAGTTGGTTTAGTAGGGCGTGATCTAGGCGCATTCCATTGATAGGCGTTCATGGCCCTTTCCTTGAATAGTGCTTGGGCAGCCTCCGGGGTTTTGTTGTTTAACGTTCCCCCGGCGGCCGCATCGATAATCTGTCGTGTTGAGAAATTTAAACCATTATAAAATGTCTGGACCTACAGCCAGGATGGCAGCACATGATGAGGACACCTACGCAAGAACTCTTTAAAATGCCCCAAGTCTCATAGAGAGACTCAGAATCATATTGAACGAAAGAGGCGATATTTGTGCGTAGTTTAGCAGTTTTAGACGGGGGAAAATATTTTGTTAAAATTTTTTTCGTCAATTGTGCCCACGTGGTTATGGATCCTCTGGGGTGAGAACTTAACCATGCCTTGGCTTTCGTCCACAGTGAAAATGGAAATAAGCGTAAACGAATAGCGTCATCAGTAACGCCATTAATTTTAAAGGTATCGCATATTTCCAAAAAACTAGAAAGGTGTAAAGTTGGATCGTCATCCGGCAAACCGTCAAATTGAACTGAATGTTGTACCATTTGAATGATGCTAGATTTTATTTCAAAATTATTATTAGCCACTGTTGGGCGTGTAATACTCGATCCGGTATCTTCCAAATTTGGCTTGGCATAATATGCCATGGTCCGTGGCGGGGCCATATCTGGAATTTTATCGGACATAGGTTCAGTGTAAGTATCTCCGACAGACTCTTCGGGAAATTCAAGTAAGTTTTGATCACGAAGCCGTAGGCGCTCACGAAGGGTGCGCTCGATTACGGGGTCAAAAGGAATATTCGAATCGTCCGAGGAGTTTACTTGGGTCATATACTAATAATAAAAATTATATATATATTTTTTGGCTTTTCTATTTTTCTATTTTTTTCTATTTTTATTTATACTTTTATTTATATTATATATTTTATTTTATATATATATGTGATAAAAGTAATAGTAATTCCTTGTTTCAAAATAAAAACACTATTCTCCCCGGCAACGACGCCAAAAACTTGGTGATTGGATTTGGATTTTCTTCTTCCTTGATGGTTTGCGCAACCTTTATATGACGAGATTAGAATTAGGCGGGTGTTTTCGAAGAGTTTCGCAAGTACTCCTACTTTGAGAATCTAACTGTTATCCTATCGAAAGATAGAAGTAATGGTCTTTTTCTTCTTTCGAAATATTGATAATTATACCCCGACTACAATGCCGAATTCTATTGATATTTAAAATAGCAAAGGAGAGTTTTGCACTAAAATGGTTTGAAAAGCTTTTGTTTAAATTTTAATCCAAATTAATCATAGGATAAAGGCAAGTATACCATATCGTGAGTAATACAGGATATTTTGTTTTAGAAAATATCGGGGTCGTATATTTCCGCGGATCGTGTTGATTATACTACTTTGAGGAACGAACAATTATTTTATCGGAATAAGTTTTTCGTGTGAGATTTTAAAAGCGAAAGATAATAAGCGTATAACTAGAGTTCTAAATTATGATAATAAATAGCGCCCGATGTTGAATTACATTGAGACGAAAATAGTCTTTTTTTAGAAATAAAAGTGATGACTTTTCAAAATATTAAAGCGGCTTGGCCGTGGAGGTTCCATAATTATGAACGCTCCTCTCTCGAGGGTACGCCCACCTGAGATTATGAATATTCGACTGAACTCTCATTCTATAATCGAATCTTCTTACTACTCGCTTTATGTTGTGAACCCCGCTATTGGGTTTTTACTTCCAATTCGGGAGACTTACCTCATCCTCTCTCGACGGTAGAGCACACTTATCTTTACCTGTGAGAGATCATTCCATACGCACGAGCCTCTCGGCTAACTAGTGTACAAAAATGGAAATGAAAAACCATACATCGATTATGTGGCTCCACTCAACGTCATTCTCGTGTAAACCTTATGCTCCTTAATTATTTTTAGAAAGAGATGTTTTATTTTTTAGAAAACTATTTATTTGTCTCAATGCTCTTCGACATCGTGTGCTAAAGGAGATTAGCCACTCATCAGAATGGAGGCGACATTAATAATTAGAAAATTCATGTTAATAATTTAAGTGGATATAAGCGTGAAAGAAATAAAAGACTTATATACAAGCTGAAATAGTATCCATCCCAACCGTCTTAAACAAGCGCTAAAAAGTTCTTAGCCTCTTATCCAGGACGGGGGTGGTATAGAAATGAAATACTTATAAAGGTGCAGAAAAGTATCTGTCCCAACCGTCTTAAACAAGCGCTAAAAGTTCTTAGCCTCTTATTTGAGATGGGGGTGGTATATAGCAGTTTTATAAAGACTGAAATAAAGCTATGTAATAAAAAAAGGAAAAAGGAAAACAAAAGAAAGCGTTTAAATGAAAGCGATAAATAAAGCGTTAAAGAAAAAGCGATAAACTATTTTTATGAAAGAAATAAACCTAAATTATGAAAGCAATAAATTAAGTTATGAAAGGAATAAACTAAGTTATGAAAGCAATAAACTATTCTCATACACACACACACACTAACATAAATTGAAAAAGAAGATGATCCAAATGAGAAAAACAACATTTTTTTCTAAAATAAGCATTACAACTAGACTAAAAAGGCAAAAATTACAAATGAACTTAAACTTAATTGCATAAACAAAACTCACATTCACTCAAAAGAACTCAAAAAAACATTACAAACACTCAAAATTTGGATGAAGATTCCTTCACCCGAGCCCCTCTATTTATAGCCGGTCTTTTATTTTTACACGCCCCTGGGTCACGGGCGTGTCTGGTGGTCACGGGCGTGTCTGGTGGTCACGGGCGTTACCCTGTGCGTGATATTTGATCCGGCTTAACGACCGCCTTCTCAAAGGATCCGCCGTCAAATAAGGTTGCACACGGGCGTGTCTTGATGGGTGTCACAACCCGCATTTTCTTCGAATTTAAGGATATCAGAGTAAGAGAAAATACACGTTATGATGCCACGTCATACAGGAGACAACTGTAGACGCTCAGGCAGAAACCTATTACTTAACTAGATAAAACATGATTATATGATAATTCATCATTTGAAATCATTTATTAGGGGTTTTGAGGTAAGAACTGTGTCTCTCAGTTCGTGGATCAACTAGTCCACCGAGAAAGTATATATAGTTGCAGCGGAAAGTACTTAATTTAGTTTACCTAAAGTCCTACATGTATGCAAACGACGGAGCATGAAGTAAATGATATGCACATAACTAGGCGTATTGTAAAAGTAGAAAATACTTTTAGGCGACTTTAAAGTTAAGGGTTTCAGTCAGAAAGAATGCAATGAGGATGAAGAAAAACCATTTTATAACTATAGTGCACCTAACATAAATCATTCCCAGAGGGTAAGATACACAAGATCTAAAAGTAGTGGCATAATCTGGCAAATAAACTATAAAGTATAAAAAGGGGCACAATGGGCGTCAACAACATGACACTAACACATTGGCACCAACTAGTATGTCTGAGCACAAGAAGTAACTAAAAACAACTACCTCGCAGCAGCGGGGTGAACAACTACTAAAACTCTAAACTTCAGGCTACACCACTAGCCGCTACGGCTCTGAACCTGAGGCATTCAATAAAACAAAGAACGCCTCAGCAAGGAATTACAAGTGGCCAAAAAGTAAGCAGAAAGTAAATAAGGCAAAATGGGTACCAACCCAGGCCAGATTCACCGAAAGAAAAGCTCCAAAAAAAGGAACCAAACAAAACACCAATTGCACCAAAAGAAAGTGCCATAAAGAGGAACAAGCAAGTTTCGTTTATCTTGTTACATTAATTAAAGTGACTGATCAGCTCACATCAAACGGGAGCGGTTACCTACCTCCGCTACCCCAAGCCCAAAAATAGGTGGGGGTGCCACTAGACCCAACCACCCAAACACGACTACCATGCAAGGCAATAACATTCCTCCACTATCCCCCAAACACGACTACCGTGCAAGGCTAAAGACAGTGGTTCTTAATAAATTTAATCTTTAATTAAAACACGGGGCGTAGCCCGGAATAACAACACCATAACACTCTAAGAATAGGGTAATATATGAAGAAAATGGCCCAAAACTTTGATCAGAAGGTTCAGGGATTTCTTGAGTAAAAGTCTGTATTTCATGAGAGGAAGTCTGTAATTTCATTAGAGGAAGTCTGTAATTTCATGAGAGGAAGTCTGTAATTTCATGAGAGGAAGTCTGTAATTTCATGAGAGGAAGTCTGTAATTTCATGAGAGGAAGTCTTTAATTTCATGAGAGGAAGTCAATAATTTCATGAGAGCCAGTCTGTAATTTCATGAGAGCCAGAGAGGATTTCTCGAGAGGCAGAATTGATTTCTCGAGAGGCAGAAAGGACTTCTCGAGAGCCAGAAGTGATTTCTCGAGAGGCAGAAATGATTTCTCGAGAAGCAGAAATGATTTCTCGAGAGCCAGAATGATTTCTCGAGAGGCAGAAATGATTTCTCGAGAAGCAGAAAGGATTTCTCGAGAGCCAGAATGATTTCTCGAGAGGCAGAAATGATTTCTCGAGATCCAGAAATGATTTCTCGAGATCCAGAAATGATTTCTCGAGAGCCAGAAATGATTTCTCGAGGAGAACTCTGTATTTCTCGAGAAGAAGCAAAAACCGGAATTTTTGAGTAAAAACTGATGATTTTCTTGACAGCAATTTAATAGTTAAGTATATAAGAGGAAGTGTTATGAATCAGGGGAGAACACTAAGGAGGTTATAGGTTTTGCATGACAACAAATCAACACAAGGAGTAACATTCCAACAAAAGAGAGAAGAAAAGGAGTACCACTTGCCTCAAAACCTGCACAAGAACTAATCTCACCGCTCTGAAAGCTAAGGACCGACCAAGAACTCACCCGAGCACAAAACCTGAAACTTTTCGGATCAAAAGGAGGGGTTAGGTCACTACCAAATCTCCCAAAACTCCACGAAATGAGAAAAGCTTACCGCTAGAACGAAGATCTCGCCGAGAGCTTTCCAAATCTTCAACCCAAACACGATTCCGACCACCACAGCCTTAGGAATCGCCGGTGAAATGTTCCACGAAACCTCGCTCTCGCTCTAACGCACGGCGGCTGCTTTTGATCGAGGAAGGGGAAGATGAATAGGAGGAGGAGATTTTAGGCTTATATATAACCCTAAATTATTATTTAATTAATAAATAAATCCCCCAATTTACTTAAACTGCGAGGGCGACCAAAACACCTCGGATTTCTACGAAATTTGCACCTTAACTAAAACACGGCGCTACGAATCCAACGGAAAAGTCAGAATTCAATTCCGACAGGCCAAACTCGGGCTAAAGCCTCCCGAAGCTAAAATCTTCATATCCACCCAAAATCTTTACTTTAACTCGAAACGATGCGAAATCTCGCACGCTCGATCTACCAGACATACTTTAACTAAGAGAAGGCTCAACACACTACTAGACGAGCTGACGTAACACCCTTACGCCAAAATTACGTCACAGCGGGCACATAAAATAATTAACGAAAATCAGGGGCGTTACAGTCACTCCCCCTAAAAGGAAGTTTTGTCCCGAAACTTGGAATCCGAAGATCAAGAAAGATACAGAATCAAATTTAAAAGATTAACTGACAGAAGATTTACCTGAAATCTAAGAGAAGGGGCTAGGGTGGGTCTCTCTCATGGCAGACTCCAGCTCCCAAGTCGCGCTTTCGACACCCTGATTCTTCCAAAGAACCTTAACCATCGGGATCGTCTTCTTTCGCAACACACGCTCCTGAGTCTCCAAGGTTCGGACAGGTTCTTCGACATTCGAAATATTGGGCTGCAAAACGGGTACCGAATCAAGAACAAACCGATCGCTACACAAACACTTCCTCAGCTGGCTCACGTGAAACACATCGTGAACATTAGGAAAGGAAGCAGTCAAATACAATCTATACGCTGACACTCCAATGCGCTCAACAATCTGAAAAGGTCCCATATACCGGGGATCCAACTTGTGGTTCCTTCCAAACCCCTTAACACCTGGCATCGGAGAAACTTTCAAGAACACCCTGTCTCCAACGGCAAACTCTAAATCCACTCATCTTCGATTCGCATACTTCTCATACCGCTCCTGAGCAATGCGGAGCTTCTCGCAGATATGAGTCACATCAACATTGATCTCTTCCAAAGCCTCTGGGCCTAGCAAAGGACTCTCACCAACCTCGGCCCAAAACAACGGAGTCCGACAATGCCTCCCATACAGAGCCTCAATCGGGGCCATTTGTTGGCTTTCTTGATAACTGTTGTTATACGCGAACTCCATCAATCCAAGCCGCTTATCCCAAGCTCCACCATGATCTAAGATATAACACCTTATCATATCTTCCAAAATCTGATTTAATCTCTCTGTCTGACCATTGGTCTGAGGATGATAAGCGGTAGAGTACCTAAGGTCAGTACCCAAGGCTCCCCGCAAACTCTGCCAGAAACGAGACGTGTACCTCGAGTCTCGGTCTGACACAATGCTCACAGGCACACCATGCAATCTGATAACTTCATCCAAATACAGCTCTGCTATTTTCTCCATCGAGTATCCAATCTTAAAGGGCACAAAGTGAGCACACTTTGTCAAGCGATCTACTATAACCCACACCGAGTCATGACCACTGGGAGATTTCGGCAAACCGGTAATCAAGTCCATCAAAATACTCTCCCACTTCCAGCTGGGAATATCTAACGGGTTCAACTTACCTCCAGGCCTCTTATGATCTGCTTCCACGCGCTGACAAGTTAAACATACTAACACATACATTGCTATATCATTCTTCATACCTGACCACCAAACGATCTGCTTCAGATCTTTATACATTTTCGTGGAACCAGGATGATAGGAAACATTAGAATCATGCGCCTCGCTATAGATCTTTGTCCGAATTTCTTCCAACGCAGGGACGCAATATCTACCTCTGATACCAACTATCACAACCCGCATTTTCTATGAATTTAAGGATATCAGAGTAAGAGAAAATACACGTCATGATGCCACGTCATACAGGAGACAACTGTAGACGCTCAGGCAGAAACCTATTACTTAACTAGATAAAACATGATTATATGATAATTCATCATTTGAAATCATTTATTAGGGGTTTTGAGGTAAGAACTGTGTCTCTCAGTTCGTGGATCAACTAGTCCACCGAGAAAGTATATATAGTTGCAGCGGAAAGTACTTAATTTAGTTTACCTAAAGTCCTACATGTATGCAAACGACGGAGCATGAAGTAAATGATATGCACATAACTAGGCGTATTGTAAAAGTAGAAAATACTTTTAGGCGACTTTAAAGTTAAGGGTTTCAGTCAGAAAGAATGCAATGAGGATGAAGAAAAACCATTTTATAACTATAGTGCAACTAACATAAATCATTCCCAGAGGGTAAGATACACAAGATCTAAAAGTAGTGGCATAATCTGGCAAATAAACTATAAAGTATAAAAAGGGGCACAATGGGCGTCAACAACATGACACTAACACATTGGCACCAACTAGTATGTCTGAGCACAAGAAGTAACTAAAAACAACTACCTCGCAGCAGCGGGGTGAACAACTACTAAAACTCTAAACTTCAGGCTACACCACTAGCCGCTACGGCTCTGAACCTGAGGCATTCAATAAACAAAGAACGCCTCAGCAAGGAATTACAAGTGGCCAAAAAGTAAGCAGAAAGTAAATAAGGCAAAAGGGGTACCAACCCAAGCCAGATTCACTGAAAGAAAAGCTCCAAAATAAGGAACCAAACAAAACACCAAGTGCACCAAAAGAAAGTGCCATAAAGAGGAACAAGCAAGTTTCATTTATCTTGTTACATTAATTAAAGTGACTGATCAGCTCACATTAAACAGGAGCGATTACCTACCTCCGCTACCCAAAGCCCAAAACCAGGTGGGGGTGCCACTAGACCCAACCACCCAAACACGACTACCATGTAAGGCTATAACATTCCTCCACTATCCCCCAAACACGACTACCGTGCAAGGCTAAAGGCAGTGGTTCTTAATAAATTTAATCTTTAATTAAAACACGGGGCGTAGCCCGGAATAACAACACCATAACACTCTAAGAATAGGGTAATATATGAAGAAAATGGCCCAAAATTTTGATCAGAAGGTTCAGGGATTTCTTGAGTAAAAGTCTGTATTTCATGAGAGGAAGTCTGTAATTTCATGAGAGGAAGTCTGTAATTTCATGAGAGGAAGTCTTTAATTTCATGAGAGGAAGTCTGTAATTTTATGAGAGGAAGTCTGTAATTTCATGAGAGGAAGTCTGTAATTTCATGAGACCAGTCTATAATTTCATGAGAGACAGAGAGGATTTCTCGAGAGGCAGAATTAATTTCTCGAGAGGCAGAAAGGATTTCTCGAGAGCCAGAAGTGATTTCTCGAGAGGCAGAAATGATTTCTCGAGAAGCAGAAAGGATTTCTCGAGAGCCAGAATGATTTCTCGAGAGGCAGAAATGATTTCTCGAGAAGCAGAAAGGATTTCTCGATAGCCAGAATGATTTCTCGAGAGGCGTAAATGATTTCTCGAGAAGAAGAAATGATTTCTCGAGAGCCAGAAATGATTTCTCGAGAGCCAGAAATGATTTCTCGAGATCCAGAAATGATTTCTCGAGAAGAACTCTGTATTTCTCAAGAAGAAGCAAAAAACTGGAATTTTCGAGTAAAAACTGATGATTTTCTTGAAAGCAATTTAATAGTTAAGTATATAAGAGGAAGTTTGATGAATCACGGGAGAACATTAAGGAGGTTATAGGTTTTGCATGACAACAAATCAACACAAGGAGTAACATTCCAACAAAAGAGAGAAGAAAAGGAGTACCACTTGCCTCAAAACTTGCACAAGAACTAATCTCACCGCTCCGAAAGCTAAGGATCCGGCCAAGAACTCACCCGAGCACAAAACCTGAAACTTTTCGGATCAAAAGGAGGGGTTTGGTCACTACCGAATCTCCCAAAACTCCACGAAACGAGAAAAGCTTACCGCTAGAACGAAGATCTCGCCGAGAGCTTTCCAAATCTTCAACCCAAACACGATTCCGACCACCACAGCCCTAGGAATCGCCGGTGAAATGTCCCACGAAACCTCGCTCTTGCTCTAACGCACAATGGCTACTTTTGATCGAGGAAGGGGAAGATGAATAGGAGGAGGAGATTTTAGGCTTATATATAACCCTAAATTATTATTTAATTAATAAATAAATCCCCCAATTTACATAAACTGCGAGGGCGACCAAAACACCTCGGATTTCTACGAAATTCGCACCTTAACTAAAACACGGCACTACGAATCCAACGACGAAGTCAGAACTCAATTCTGACAGGCCAAACTCGGGCTAAAGCCTTCCGAAGCTAAAATCTTCATATCCACCCAAAATCTTTACTTTAACTCGAAACGATGCGAAATCTCGCACGCCGATATACCAGACATACTTTAACTAAGCTAAGGCTCAACACACTACTAGACGAGCTGACGTAATGCCCTTACGCCAAAATTACGTCACAGCGGGCACGTAAAATAATTAACGAAAATCGGGGGCGTTACAGTGGGTCACGGGCGTGACATTGGGCGGCAGACGTCAGCAGCATGGGCGCGAATTTGGAGCATGACGCGCGGGTGGTACATGGGTCGGGATTCGTCAAACGCCTAGATGGAGAGAGTTCGTCAAACTCCTGGATGGAGAGAGTTTGTCGAACGTCGCAAGCCTTTCGTCGAACGCCTAGAGAGGGATTCGTCAAACGCCGAACAGAATTCATCGAATGCCGAACAGAAAGAGTTCGTCGAACGCCGAGAGCCTTTCGTCGAACGCTGAGAGGGATTCATCAAACACCGAACAGAAAGAGTTCGTCGTTCGTCGAACAGCTAAAAAGTTGCCATTTTAAAATTACACGCCCTTGGGTCACGGGCATGACTTGTTGTCACGGGCGTGACTTGACAAAAATTGCCAAAATCTGCAAAAACAAAAATAAAGCTAAGTTAGTAACAAAAAATAATAAAACAAGCAATTTATTTATTAATTTACATAAAAATTTACAATATTAATTAAAACTATACTAATAACTATACTAAAAATACATATATTTTACTACTCATCAGTGAGCGCAAATGCATGACGTGTCAGCTTTCCACCCCACAAAGGGAGGTTGGTAGACACCTTCACGTTCTTTCCTTCTGCACTCCACTTAAGGAGCGGCTTGCCCATCGTGTCCGTCAGCTTCTTCCCAAAACTAGCTAAAGGAAAGGGAACGTTGGCGGTCTATGACCCAGGATCTGTGGTCTCGATCTCGCGGGCTCTTTTCTTCCTCCTTTCTCTTTGAGTAAGCATCTCCTCAGCTGGTGCCACTGGATCGATCTCTGGGACTGCAAAGTTCGCTGAAAAAGGAAAGTATTAGAACAGCAAGATAAGTGAAGAGATCGCGCAAAACTGACAGAAATAACTTACTATCACCAGGAGTAACCTACGCGACCTCTGGCCAGATCGCCAAGTAGTAGATAAGATAAAACTGTTTGTCCGCTAAGAAAGCCAGATTTTTAACCTCCTCCTCTAGAAGGTGTTTTGGGCTGCGGAAGACTCCTTCAGATCGGCAGGATGGCGTAGGCTCGAGACTGCAAAGATTGCCCTCGAACACTAAGAACCTTTGCATCCAGAAAAGAATCTTATTCGGCAAATTGAGGACCTTTGTCCCGTTGCAAGAAAAATAAAGTAGGCCTTTGAAATCCACCTTCTTCTTCCCCTCCTTCAGCGACTTCACAGAGAAGGTCACGCAGAATAGATCGATGGTAGATACAACCCTCACTGATCTTAGATAATTGATAAAAATGGTCATGAGACCGATGGAGTTCGGCGGTAGCTGAGCAAGCACCAAGCCAAAGTACTTCATAACTTCCAAGAGCTCCCAGGGTGGAGGTAGCATCAGGCCCCAATCGAAGTGATCGGTGAGGATGATAAACTTATTATCCTCCCCAAAATTCAAACTCTCTTTTGGGAACAGTGCCCAACAATGTTCCTGATTAGTTTATACTTGTAGAGATTAAACCATATATCTAGTACTTCTCCTATAACACCCCAGGTTTTCTGTATCTGGGAGCTAGCGCCGGCGTTAGGTGTTAATGCAGGCGTTAGCTGCAGCACTCCTTTTGCAATGGTGTTAGATGAAGGAATTTTCGTCGAACTCGGAGTTCGTCGAACGGAGTTCGACGAAGAGTGTTCGACGAAGAGAGTTTGGAACCGCTGGGATGTTAAGTTGACTCTGTTCGTCGAATGGAGTTCGACGAAGGGGGTTCATCACAGGGAGTTCAACAAAGAGAGTTTGTAGAATGAAGTTCAGAACCGCTGGGACGTTGAGCAGGCTTTGTTCGACGAACGGAGTTCGACGAAGAGTTCGACGAAGCTTCATTCGTCGAACGGACTTCGACGAAGTTCGTTCGTCGAATGGAGTTCGATGAAGAGTTTGACGAAGGGAGTTCGACGAAGAGTTCGACGAAGGGAGTTCGTCAAATGGAGTTCGAAGGGAGTTCGTCGAACGGAGTTCGAAGGGAGTTCGTCGAAGGGAGTTCGATGAACGCGGGCGTTAGCTGGCGGAACCTGTTCCGTAAGTAGCTTTTCCTGGACGTCCGATCTGTTTGTATCTTGATCTTACGGTCTAGATAGGTGCATCCTAAGGTCTTATTTAGGGTAGAGAATTTCTTTTCGCATTTCAGGAAATCCTTTGTGCTTTTGGAGGCGTAGAAGAGAGGAAGGGTCTGGAGGAAGAAGAAAGCTAGATCCGCCATTGTTGGAGCACCGGAGCTCCGTTCGCCGGTCAGAGACCAGATTCGTGGAGAGGACTAGAAGGCGCTTCTTTCTATCCATTCCTTTCAACCGATCCATGGCGAGGAAGAGAACTCTTAGGGTAATGGCATCTCTCCTCCCGATTTTAGGATGCGTGCCTGGGATCTATGCTTTTACTTTCCTTTTTCTGAAATTTATGGCACCAGATCTCTCAAATAAGAGGGATTTGGGTCGCCTTGGTTCAAGAAGAACCATCGCGTTGATTGAGTCTGTACCGGACATGATTTTGCACTAGAGATCCGCTCCGTTAGTGGATTAGGCATTTTGTGTGAAGCCGAAAACGTGACCGCTGGTCCGATTCGGTGATGTTGCTTAACGTGCATTTTAGGGATTTTTCTAGAAATCCGATGACGGCGAAAACGTCATATGTGTGCCCTTATGTTCGTGTGAGAATGAACGTTGGTTTGGAAAGGGTAATTGTGATGTGTATGTGATGGCATGGTTTGTCTTTGTGGTCGGCTGGCTAGCCCGTGAATGCTTGGATTCATGTGGGGAGTGTGTCCTGGCAAGACAAGTCCCCTTCTGGGCTAACAGACAGGAACAAGTATATTGGGCGCCCCTTGGCAAGATGAGCCAAGTAAGGGGTGAGGTCCCAGTGGAGTTCTTGTCTTTTGGTTTAGTGTTTGAGGCGAGAACAAGTATACTGATGCGGCCGTTGGCAAGATGAGCCATATAAGGGGTGAGGTCTCAGTGGAGTTCTTGGCCTTGGGCATGCACGCCCGTGGGGGAATGATAAGTACCCTTGGTTTATTATGAAATGTTGATGTGTGTTGTTATGTTAGAAGCATTGACGCAATAGGGTGCCTTGGGTGAAACCCAAGTTTGCATACATGCTGCATTGCTAGATCCCTCCTACTTTTATTGCTTAACATAGAAACGTGGATGATGCTTGTGACACTTGATGAGTCCCATATATATATATATTTTTGGACTCATTTGGGCTGATATTCTAGTCTTTGCACCACATATTAGGCACGTTTGCATTCATATGTATTATTCCATGCTAGGTGCACTATTAAGCTCATTTTGGTGTGCAATTGCATTCCTTGTTGTTGGGGGTAAGCACATGGTGCTCCCCTTCCCTTCTTTTATGTTTTCTGATGCTGGACGTGTATTCCCAGTCGTGCGTTTGTGTCTGGGGCAGAAATGGAGCGTCGGAGTTTACTCGTGCATTTTGACGCACGGGCGAATTTGCCCGTGCGTGAGTAAAACGCACGGTCGACCTGTGCTTTGTGATTTTGGAGCGTCGGAGTTTACCCGTGCATTTGAACGCACGGGCGGTGTTGGTCGTGTGTGATCAAAATGCACGGGCGGCGCAGCTTCTTCCCCAAGCCATATTTTATCCGTTAATATCGCACGGTCTGTGCACGGTCGTGCGTTCGACCGTGCGTGACCATTTTTCAGCCTGTTTGCTATGAAAAGCAGGAATCGAGGCAGTCAACAGGAGGAGTGATTGGAGGCAGGCTGGAGCGATTCAGAGAGCGGAAAATTACTTCCTTCCCGCTGCTCTTGAGGGCTGAAGGCTTCCCCTTCATCTCCACCACCATAGAAGCCATTTCCGGTGATTTCTACCTCCATCTCTCCATCCGGGAGCACTAGGAAGCTTTCTCCACAATTAGCTTAAGCATTCTTTGCCAAGAGATCAGAGAAGCGCTGAAGATCTTAGGAGCGGTGATAGCCTCCTTCGAGCCAAGCTCACCATCTGAGGGCCGAGTCAGGAGAGAGCCCGACAACCTCTCATTCCGACCGTGAACCCAAGACGTGACTTCTTCTTTGTGGTCCTCTCTAACCTTTGGTGCTTGAACTTCTTTGTAGTGTTTTATGAATGCTTGTTAAGTTAATCTTAATGGTTATTGCTTGTGTTCATATGCAATGTTGTGGTGATGGCATGAATAGCCCTTTTTCCTAGTGATTTCTGAGAATCGTTGTGTGTGAAGCCACTAGCAATTGCTAGTGGTGATGCTTAGAGAAGAGGTGTGTGCGACCCTCAACCGTCATAGTTACATTCCGTCCACGCGCCTTCCGAAGCACGGCATCGCGGCCGTTGCATCCATCTCACCTTGCGAAGCGGAGTTTTGACCCGCATCTTTCTTTATTCTGCAATAGCATAGGATCCCAAAACCAAACCTCCCGTTGTTACTTATTAACCCTTTTAACTGAATTCCTGGGTTGAGCAAATCGTACTACCCAACTTGCGGTCCTTTGAGAACGATATTCGGGGAGTTCCTCCCTATTTTATTACTTGAGCGATCGGTGCACTGCCGTCGTATCGCATTTCGTGCCTGCTAATTAGCAGTGCCGAATTTAGAGCATCAAGTTTTTGGCGCCGTTGCCGGGGACTGCAAGCGTGTTTGATTTGTTTTTATTTGGAAATTTGTTTTAAGGTATTTTGTTTTTCTCGTTGTGCGCTAATCCATTGTCTTGCAAGCAAGTACTATGACTTCTATCCAGCAACGTATTTATCAGGGCAGTTTAAATGATCTTAGAGATCAGGCACAATTAAATAATCATGCATCCGAGATCTCCACTAATCGATATTATTGAGTTTATTTCTGAGAATTGCAAATTCTGCGGGGATACACATGAGGATGCAGTACATCATGTGCAGGAATTCTTAGAAGTCTATTATACATGTATTTTCAATGGAGTTGAAAATGACCAACAGAAGATCTTAGCATTTTCATTCTCTCTGCATGATAAATATAACGTATGGTACCGGGATACCCGGAAAATTGGGATAACTTCTTGGAAGCAATTTGAAGGGAAGTTCCTGTTTGATTTTCAACACCGCATGCGAGGTATGAATAGGCATAAGGAACTTATTGCCTTCGATCAGAGAAAAGACGAGACATTAGTGGACGCATGGGGGCGTTTTCAATCCTTACACAGGGATTGTTACCGTGAAGATTTGTTAGAAGATTTTTTAATTCAGATTTTCTATTTTGGCGTAATGGACAGGTTCCGCTTGCTTTTTGATGTTGCAGCTGGAGGCGCCCTGTTTAATAAGTTGGGGAAGGATGCTTGGGAAATAGTGGCGAATATAGTGCAGACTAGCAAGTATTGGAGCCACTATACTCATCATCCGAGCACTAGCGAAGTTAATGCAGTGACACTTAATGGAACAGAGAAATGCCTTCCTGCAGATCAAGCAGAGCGGTTAATTACTCTTGTGGGCGATATGCTGCTCAAAATGAGTGAACAGTCCGCAGCAATCCAGCAGCTCGACTCTGCTATGAGTACTCTTACAGCTGTTTTCTCTGGGATTGTGGATCAGTCGCCCGAGTATGTAAACGCCATGAAGTTAAGAAGTGGCAGGAGTGTAAGAAAACCCCCACCGTAGAAAACACCTCCAGCACCTGCGCGACAGGAACCGCTTACGAATCCTACGGACAGGCCTGATGCAGATGTGACAACGGAGCTGACTCCTATCCCTCTTGTGCCGAATTCTGCGAGCGCGGCACAACCCTCAAAAAATATTATTAGCCCTCCTTTTCCTCACAGGTTACGGAACGAGAAATCAGAAAAGCAATTTCGCAAATTCCTGGAAATGATGAAGGGAGTACAAGTTAGAATCCCGCTGATTGAGGCCATCTCCCAGATACCGGGTTACTCAAAATTCTTGAAGAAGCTGATTTCAAAGCGAAAGGAACTAGAGGACCTCAAAACCATTGATCTCACTGAGGAGTGCTCTGCCCTCATCACCGACATCCCTACAAAGCGTAAGGATCCTCGCAGCTTTACCATCCCTTGCAAAATTGGTCACCACCGATTCGGTCGGGCACTGTGCGATCTAGGAGCCTCCATCAATCTAATCCCGCTCTCCATCTTTCAAGAGCTAGGTGCGGGGATTTTGAAGCCGACACAAGTAATGCTATAGCTAGCCGACAGAACGATCAAGAAGTCGGCTGGAATTGTGGAAGACCTCACCATAGTGGTGAACGACCTCGCCTTTCCAGCTGATTTCGTCATCCTTGACATGAAGGCCGATGCTAGAGTCCCTATTATCTTGGGGCGCCCCTTTCTCATGACGGCACGTGCCATCATTAATGTGGAGCAGGGAGAGCTCACTCTCAGACTGGGTCAATACGCCATATATTTTAATGTTCACAATCCGGCGCAACTGTTTGAGATCACATACGGTGAACTGGCAGAGCCAACCGAAGAACTGGATAGTCAGATTGTTATAAGCCCTGGGGACTGCGAGACGTTTTGGCAGCAAGAAAGCCTTGAGGGCAATGGAGGTTCATCCTCGGACAAGTCTGAGGATCTACATGCGAGCAAAGAATCATTTATTGTGCCTTCAGATTTAAACACCGCTCCGGCTCTCAAACAACTACCAAACTCTCTGAAATATGTCTTCTTGGGGGAAAATACCACGCATCCGATGATCATTTCCGCGACTCTGTCTGTGGATGACGAAGCTGCGTTGGTAAGGGTGCTAAGAAAATATCAAAAAGTCTTTGGACGCTCCCTTGCCGATATTAAAGGAATCAGCCCCACCGTCTGCATGCATAAGATCCTTCTTGAAGATCAATACAAGCCTTTGGTTTAACCCCAAAGGCGGCTGAATCCGAAGACGCAAGAGGTGGTGAAGGAAGAAGTGATCAAGCTTTTGGATGCAGGCATTATCTATCCAATTAGCGACAGCAAGTGGGTCAGCCCAGTTCAGGTTGTGCCAAAGAAGGGAGGGGTCACCGTTGTCCCCAAAAAGAAAAATGAGTTATTGCCTACCCGTGTAATCACCGGATGGAGGGTCTGCATTGATTACCGCAAATTAAATGATGCTACGCGCAAGGACCAATTTCCTCTCCCTTTCATTGATCAGATGTTGGAAAAGCTGGCAGGGCAAGACTACTACTATTTTCTGGATGGGTATTCCGGGTACAATCAAATCCTAATCGACCCTGCTGATCAGGACAAGACGACGTTCACCTGTCCTTCCGGTACTTTCGCGTTTAAGCGCATGCCATTTGGACTTTGCAATGCTCCTGCGATGTTTCAGCGATGCATGATTGCAATCTTCGCTGACATGGTGGGCGACTTTCTCGAAGTCTTTATGGATGACTTCACTTTATTTGGCTGCAGCTTCGACTCGTGTCTTGCCAATCTTGATAAGACCTTGAAGCGGTGTGAGGACACCAACCTCATCCTAAATTGGGAAAAATGCCATTTCATGGTGCGCGACGGAATCGTGTTGGGGCATAAAGTATCCCGCCTGGGGCTTGAGGTAGATCAGGCGAAGGTTAGTGTCATCAAGAATCTTCCTCCGCCGTCTTCTGTGAAGGGTATCCGCAGCTTTCTCGGACATGTGGGATTCTATCGGAGATTTATCAAGGATTTCTCATCCATTTCAAAACCTCTTTCTCACTTACTAGGCAAGGATATCCCGTTCTATTTCAATGAAGCTTGTTTGCAAGCGTTTGAAACGCTACGGGGGCAACTTATCTCTGCTCCGATCTTGGTGGCACCTGACTGGAGTTTGCCTTTTGTGATCATGTGCGATGCTAGTGACGTGGCCGTGGGTGCAGTGCTTGGTCAAAAGAAAGACAAATCATTCACACCATTGCATATGCCAGTAGAACTCTAAATAACGCTCAAGCTAACTACACCACCACGGAGAAAGAAATGCTAGTCGTGATCTTCGCCTTCGAGAAGTTTCATTCGTACTTGGTGCTCTCCGAAGTAATAGTGTACACAGATCATGCCGCACTAAAGTACCTATTCAGCAAGAAAGAAGCCAAGCCGCGTTTAATCCGCTGGATCCTACTGCTGCAAGAATATGATTTGGAAATCAGAGACAAGAAGGGGGTAGAGAATGTAATCGCAGATCACTTATCGCGGCTGGAGAACGACATGTCGGCTGAAGTTTCCGACAACAAAGAGGAGGAAATGACTTATTATTTTCCAGACGAGAAGCTATTCGCCATCACTACGCATCCGTCAGCAACCCCATGGTATGCTGATATAGCGAACTATCTCGCATGTAAAACTTTCTCGCCCAATCTTACGCCTCAGCAGAGGAATAAGCTGTTTTCGGACTTAAAGTATTATTTTTGGGAAGATCCTTTGTTATTTCGTACTTGTAGCGATGGTGTAATCAGACTTTGCGTCCCGAAAACTGAGTATAGATCTGTTCTCGAAAATTGCCACAATAGGGAGGCTGGAGGACATATGGGCGCTGTTAGGACAGCACGCAAGGTGCTTCAAAGTGGACT
The DNA here is from genome assembly GCA_033032865.1 of Dactylorhiza incarnata. Lineage (NCBI taxonomy): Eukaryota > Viridiplantae > Streptophyta > Magnoliopsida > Asparagales > Orchidaceae > Dactylorhiza > Dactylorhiza incarnata. The sequence goes on along the minus strand of JAWHQI010000354.1, from coordinate 2,148,944 downwards.
ATTTTGGCCCACGCTTTTCAAGGATGCTCATGCATACGTCTTAAAATGCAATGAATGCCAGAGAACTGGTAACATTTGGAGGAAAGACGAGATGCCGCTTAACAATATGTTAGTTTGTGAACCTTTCGACATTTGGGGAATCGACTTCATGGGTCCATTCCCAATGTCTCACGGAAAACATTATATAATAGTGGCGGTGGATTACGTCTCAAAGTGGGTGGAGGCGGAGGCTGTTGCTGCTAATGATGCCCGTACGGTTTTGAAATTTATTCATACAAATATCTTTTCGAGATTCGGAGCTCCGCGGACAATTATAAGTGATGGTGGTAGCCATTTTTGCAACCGACAATTTTTGCAATTACTAAAAAAATTTGGCGTGCATCTTAAAGTCTCGTTAGCTTACCACCCGCAAACGCGTGGACAAGTGGAAGTTTCGAATAGAGAACTTAAAAGAATAATAGAAAAATCGATCCACTCGAACAGAAAGGATTGGGCAACGAAAGTGGATGATGCCTTGTGGGCCTACCGTACAGCCTTCAAAACTCCTTTGGGAATGTCACCCTTTCAACTTGATTTTGGAAAGGCATGCCACCTACCTGTGTAACTAGAACACAAGGCTATGTGGGCAATGATGGCGCAAATCTTAGCACACCGCTATAGGCGGTAGTAAGACTGCGGCACGAAACGGCAGTGTACCGATCGTTCAAGTAATATAAAATGGGAATGAATCCCCAAGTATCGATCTAAAAGGAACACAGTAAGGTGGAGCTATCTATCGAGGAAGGGCTTGAGATCGAAGTCCTTTACGGATGGATGCGGAAACGGGGGGTTTTGGATTGTGGAAATAAATGAAAAATCTATCACTACTCCTATGCAATGCCGCTATGCAATGCTTCGCTTGGCGGGATGGAGATTAGGCAGGCCTTGAGCGCGCTGCGTCGCAAGGGCGGATGGACGAGTAGGCAAGCGGAACCAAACTATGCAGGCCTTGAGCGCGCTGCTTCGTTATGCGAGTGGATTACACGGGCCGCTATGCCACGCTTCGCTAGGCGGATGGAGTGGAGAGAACGGTTGAATGAGGGTCGCAAGCACCTCTTCGCAAAGCACACCACTGACAACTGTTAGGGCGGCACAACACAACAAACAATCCACACCACAAGGCACACCTCAAATGAAAATATAACAAGATTACTCAATCACATAGACATGATTTCATACTAATGTTAACAAATAAAAGTATACCTCATCAAAAATAAGGAAACCTAACTAGGCTATCAACTGCAAGAGGAGGTGAGTGTGCGAAATCGACCGGCTCCGAAGTCTTGTTGAGGATTCACGGAAGGAATCGTCGGGTTGTCAATCCGCGTCCAAGCTCGGTCCTTAACTGCGTCCGGGGTAGAGAGAGCTGTCACTATTCTCCAATGGACCCGTCTTCTTCGTGTCACGAACTGGTGGAATGATCACACAAGCTGCTCCGATCTTGAATGTGAGAGCTAGGTTGACTCCCTTCTTGAAGCTCTTAGATGAAGGAGATGGCCAAGAGGAAGCTCCGATGAAGATTTGGCGTTGAAAGCTTGCCCGGAGCTCCTCCCTAAGGTGGGCGGTGAAGAAGGAGGCGAAACCCTGCGAAAAACGTGGAAAACGGCGGAGAAAATCGGTCTGAATCTGGATTAGGGCGGAACCGGCGCTTTTATAGTTTGCAGATTTTTGAATGCACACGACCAGTGGCGCACGACCAGTTGTCGTGCGCGAAGGAATGCCAGTGAGCGTCCGGGAACAACCTGTAGCAAAGAAAAAGATGGAAAATAATGCACGGTCAGGGGCGCACGACCAGTGGTCGTGCGCGAAGGAATCCTCTGATCGTGCGCAGACGCTCTGTCAGGGAAGGGAATTAACGCACGACCACTGGTCGTGCGCCTGATCGTGCGCGAAGGAATGCGCACGATCAGAGGCTTTTTAGGCCAAAAATTGCCCCGCACCATCCCGAACGTTCACGCGATCCCAGGGCCTGCAGGAAAAATACTAGACCACAAAAATACATGAAATCACACCAAGATGGGGCATAAATGTGCACTAAGAGTGGAAATATGAAATGTGATCAATAGAAGCATAAATGAGCAATAAGTGAAGTGCAATGGAAAGAAAAACAACCCAGATGAGTCCAGAAATCACTATATAAACTGGACTCATCACACCCCCAGACTTACCTGTTTGCGCGTCCCGAGCAAACAAATCCGACGGGATAAGAAAATGGTAGTTAGCGTAGAGAATTGCAAAGAAACAGTAAGATGCGAAGTATCATACCCATGCAAATAAAAATTCAGTAAAAGAAGATTCTAACTATACTAACTAATTTACAATAGTATAAATGCATAAATAGAGATTTATTTGTGCTCAGATGGTGAATCATGAATAATTTGTGCAGTCGTGCCCGGTGTGAAAGTAAATAAGCCACCACGGAGGGTGTTGCAAAAGACCAGAATTCAGGGATAACTCCGCTGAAATCCATCAACTTCGTGAGCCATAAGCTTGCCCGGTCACACTCTCTCCACGGTGCTAGCAAACTCAAAAGGTGAATCCGTAGGGCTTTCGGGTTTTTTCGAGGCTTAGGTTACAGAATGATATACAAAGATAAACTGAAAGTCTACGCAACCCAAATGAGCAACATCAATATGCTTACCCCGAACAAGCCCAAAACAACGCTTGTGTACCACACCCCCAGACTTAGCTTGAAAACCGGGTGTGTACACAGCCTACTCCAAACAAATACCAACTGAATTTTTCTATTACGCCCAAGGGGATTTCATTTCATTTCTATTCTTTTCCTCAGATTTTTCTTTTCATTTTCTTTCTATTTATTTTATCCCCCAATTGGTTTACAAGAATGCATTCAGCACACAATATAATTTTTTTGATATCACAAAAATTCCATACATCACACCCAAAGAAATATAATTTCAGTTAACTCACTACTTGGTTGCGACGATAGGATAAGCTTCAGGTTTTGGTGATTGAAAGAAGAGCTGGAACAAAGGAGGGGTAGACACAAATTTGGTTTGCAAAGGTAAACGCATAGGTCATGGAAATCAAGGCCCAAACTAGCCAACTAAATGGCCTACTTCACGCTCAACTTAGTGAGTTGCTCTCACCCATGCTTCAAGAGTCGCTTGGGGCAAGTTCTTAGCCCACGAGAAAGATAAACCTTCCTTCTGACTCGAGCAGCGCACAACTAGCGCTCACTTACACACAACACTGTGCTACCGCAAATTTCAGTCACATTCACCAAATGAGTAAATTAAATTTAAAACTACGCAAAAACACTAATTGTAAATTAAAAGTATAGAGACAATCTAATTCTACTCAAATTTCTATGCAAGCAAGGAATATGCGACTAGAGCACTACAAGAGCCAACATCGCACTCCGATTTGCAATTCCTAAGCTAGCATCCTATTTCACATTCCAACCCAAGATAGCGTGTACGGAAGCACATAAACAAGTGAGTGCGCGCTTGTGCGGGTGTAGTGGTGTATATGAAACAATAATTATAAAACTGGACTAAAATATACTTCTAGTATGCAGTGTCATGTGCGCGTGCATGGGCACACAGAACCACTCTCCCCCGGACTTAAACTAGACAATACACACAATATATATCTATGAAATTCAGAAAACAAAACTAGGGGAAGATAGTACCCAATGCTCATAAATGAGCATACCAGAAGATTGACATTTAAATCTAGACCTAGCTGCAACATCCATCCAGAAGAATACCTGCAGGGGCCAGCTCCGCAAAAACAAAAGAAAAAGACAAACTAAAATAAACTACAGCTAACTAAACATGATTAGAAGAAAAATAAAAATGCAGGAAAAGTAAGATACCTACTGGGGTTATTGTCCTCCCAGCACGACTTATTCAAATTTAAAGCAGTTCTAGTTAATGGGTCTATGAAAAAGGAAATGTACAGGTAACTGTTCTAATATGCGTGTCGGTAGAGGGTACCGATACGGCGACAGAATAGTTACTCCCCTACCTAAATGAAAATACCTGCTGAACACAGGTAGCGGGAATAGGAAGTAAGAAGAGGAGGAGAGCTGGTCCTCACTCATCTTACCACAAAATAAATCTTTGCCTAGCAAGGTGTCATCTGCTAGGAGGCAGTAGGAGGAGAAGGCAATGAATGTGGCTTCCTCTATGGAGGAGGGATCAACCTCCTCACAAGAGAGGATACAGTCATCATTGACTTGAGCAAAATGCTCCAAGTCCTCCTGAAGTACCAGTGAAGACTCAACCCACAAAGGCTCAGATGAAGAAGAGGGGTCAAGGAATAAAGAAGAGGAAGAACATTAATAAAAATCAATCGGGGGAGTGGTCCCGGTCTCACTCCCAGCAGAATCCAAACATAGATCACTGTCAGTATCATATGAGTCGTAGCGAGGGGAGTCCGAAAGCTCGAGGTCCTCGGTGTTGAGTTGGACCTCCTCATCCGATAAGGAAGTGCAAACCTCCTCATCAGGAAAGGAATCCTCCTCATCCCACCTCGGCGCATCATCGTGTTCCAAGAAGTCACACTCCCCACTGGAGAGAATAATATCCTCGTCCCACTTTGACGCAACCTCAGGCTCCGAATGAACCTCCTGCACAACATCATCAACCAACTCACAAAGAATAGGAGTAGAAAATTCTTGCAAAGAAGGCGGAGGAACAACAGTAATAACATCATCAGAGAAAATATAAACAGGTTGCTCCGGGGGTGAATCCAAAAGAGGAGATGGAAGCAAAGGTAGAGGAATCTCCACCACGTCATCACACTGAGCAGTCGAAAGTCTGATTAGAATATCAGCAGAAGTCCCCCATAGACAAGGTGGTACTGCAAACTCATCATCAGAATCAGAAGGGGCAACCAAATGAGAGGTGGATGGAATGACACGGACATCCTGTTCGTCATCCATCTCCATCTGGCGCTGGAATTCTGCAAAGTCTTTCAATGCATGCTCGGTGCTACGACAACACAAACATAATTTTCTATTCCTCGTCTGTCCATGCGGGGCCAGTGAGGAATATAAAAATGATGGAAGTGGCGAAGAAGAATGACCATAAGACTTGGGTACAGTGTATGAAGTGTCGTAGGAAGACGATGCTCCATGCACTGAACCACGAGAGTTATGCCCACCATCTTCAGTGGGGCACTCATCACTATAATGCCTAGCATCCCCACACTATTTGCAACGTATATTCAGATAGGAAAACATAGTGCAAAGGAAGATTTCACCAAACAGAAATATTCTAAGCAAGAATTGGATATACACAAACAATAAAATTAAAAACCTGCTTTTGAAAAATTGCAAATAAATATTAGAAACAAAGAAATTAAAAGATGCTACTTATATATAAAAATACATAAAATGGTATAAACAAGGGGAAAAGGGTTTCTATCTCTTGTCTCCCTCTCCAAAAAACTCACACGACTGTGTTCCTCGGCAACGGCGCCAAAAACTTGATGGCGTAAATCTTAGCACACCGTTATAGACGATAGTAAGACTGCGGCATGAAACGGCAGTGTACCAATTGTTCAAGTAATATAAAATGGGAATGAATCCCCAAGTATCGATCTCAAAGGAACATAGTAAGGTGGAGCTATCTATCGAGGAAGGGCTTGAGATCGAAGTCCTTTACGGATGGATGCGGAAACGGGGGGTTTTGGATTGTGGAAATAAATGAAAAATCTATCACTACTCCTATGCAATGCCGCTATGCAATGCTTCGCTTGGCGGGATGGAGATTAGGCAGGCCATGAGCGCGCTGCGTCGCAAGGGCGGATGGACGAGTAGGCAAGCGGAATCAAACTATGTAGGCCTTGAGCGCACTGCTTCGTTAGGCGAGTGGATTACACGGGCCGCTATGCCACGCTTCGCTAGGCGGATGGAGTGGAGAGAACGGCAGAATGAGGGTCGCAAGCACCTCACCGCAAAGCACACCACTAACAATTGTTAGGGCAGCACAACACAACAAACAATCCACACCACAAGGCACACCTCAAATGAAAATATAACAAGATTACTCAATCACATAGAAATGATTTCATACTAATGTTAACAAATAAAAGTATACTTCATCAAAAATAAGGAAACCTAACTAAGCTATCAACTGCAAGAGGAGGTGAGTGTGCGAAATCGACCGGCTCCGAAGTCTTGTTGAGGATTCACGGAAGGAATCGCCGGGTTGTCAATCCGCGTCCAAGCTCGGTCCTCAACAGCGTCCGGGGTAGAGAGAGCTGTCACTACTCTCCAATGGACCCGTCTTCTTTATGTCACGAACCGGTGGAATGATCACACAAGCTGCTCCGATCTTGAATGTGAGAGATAGGTTGACTCCCTTCTTGAAGCTCTTAGATGAAGGAGATGGCCAAGAGGAAGCTCCGACGAAGATTTGGCGGTGAAAGCTTGCCCGGAGCTCTTCCCTAAGGTGGGTGGTGAAGAAGGAGGCGAAACCCTGCAAAAAACGTGGAAAACGGCGGAGGAAATCGGTCTGAATCTGGATTAGGGCGGAACCGGCGCTTTTATAGTTTGCAGATTTTTGAATGCACACGACCAGTGGCGCACGACCAGTGGTCGTGCGCGAAGGAATGCCAGTGAGCGTGCGGGAACAACCTGTAGCAAAGAAAAAGATGGAAAATAATGCAGGGTCAGGAGCGCACGACCAGTGGTCGTGCGCGAAGGAATCCTCTGATCGTGCGCAGACGCTCTGTCAGGGAAGGGAATTAACGCACGACCACTGGTCGTGCGCTGGATCGTGCGCGAAGGAATGCGCACGATCAGAGGCTTTTTAGGCCAAAAATTGCCCCGCACCATCCCGAACGTTCACGCGATCCCAGGGCCTGCAGGAAAAATACTAGACCACAAAAATACATGAAATCACACCAAGATGGGGCATAAATGTGCACTAAGAGTGGAAATATGAAATGTGATCAATAGAAGCATAAATGAGCAATAAGTGAAGTGCAATTGCAAGAAAAACAACCCAGATGAGTCCGGAAATCACTATATAAACTGGACTCATCAGGAAACTAAGTTCCTAAACATGGACATCACAGCAACAGCAGAACGGCATCTCTCTCAGCTGAATGAACTTGAAGAATTACGGCATTCTGCCTACGAGAACTCCCGCATATATAAAGAAAAGACAATGCAGTGGCATGATAGGCATATTAAACCAAAAGAATTCAATTCGGAAGATAGTGTTCTCCTCTACAACTCCCGTCTATGCCTATTCCCCAGAAAGCTGAAATCACGGTGGAGTGGATCGTTCACGGTGACTGGTGTCTCTCCGTTTGGCGCAATTGAAATTTCTGGTGAAAAAAAGGGAAGTTCAAGGTGAATGGACATCGCTTGAAAATCTATGAGGGCGGCACAGTTTTGAAGGACAGTGAAAAAATGTATCTAGCTGAATCAAATGTGTCAGAGTGATTCTTTTTCTTTTGTATCTTTGTTGTATTCGAATACGCGATTTGTAAAATCTTGCTGAATCTGTATCTCTTTTCTTTTGGTTATATGTTGTATTTCGGGGTTAATTCTGAGCAATTTCCTAAAAAAACTTTTTGTGAGAACTCTTTGCACAATGCTTCATACAGGTATTTGGTCCACCTTAAAGGACGTTAAACAAAAGGGCTTCTTGGGAGACAACCCATGGGGAACCACCCGGTTCCGTCTAGCTTTTTAATTCCTTTTGTGCACTGTTATTTCTATTTTGCTAACATTGCAGGAGGATGCTCTGTTGTGGGCGATGATGAAGGGGAAATATTTCTAAAAAAAATGGGATTACCGCACTTCTGGCATGCTCTTTTATGAGCATAGTTCAACTCTACCCCTCTCTTACTTATGTTTGAATTGTTTATTCTAGTTAGTTTTAATCAAGTCTGGGGGAGAGAGCGAGCTTTGCACATGCACACACTTTGCATGACATGCTAGAATGTGCTGAGTTAGGATTTATATTTTGTTGTGCATATTGCATACACTTGCACCTAATTCACGCGCACTTGATCACGCGTGCTTTTTGGGTATCGCTGCGAGGTTTTCCCACTCGTAAGAATTGAATTGTTAGCATGTGAGTGAGAAGTAGAGAAAAATGTTGACTCGAGTAGTGCTCTAGTCAAGTGCTCCCGTCACGCCTAGAAATTCAATTAGAGTAGAATGAAATACAGAATTATAATTTAGTTATTTCTTTTATAGTAGATGAAATTTATTTTACTTTAGTGGTGAATCCGATGAATCCAACGGTAGCATAAGGTCGAGTGTAGCAGACTAGTAGTAGCTTATTACTAGGGTCGGAAGGAAGGACAACCTTTCTCGGTGGCTAGAACTTGCACTAGGCGACTCTCGACACGATTGTGATGAAGTACTCGTCATAAAATGTGATATAGGCCATTTCTTGATCCGGTTGAGCTTTGGAAATCCTTACCTACGTAATCACCGTTGCAAGCCCACTTGAGCCTACCTTTCCTCCTTGTTTAGCTCCACTATAATTTAACCAAAGCCATATGGCCGAACCTATTGCGCACCAACCTTTGAGCTGAAAGAAATTTCCTTTTTCGATCACATATGGTGTCATCCTTGTTGTGTATGGCAGTTTTGAATTAGCTAAAGGAGCCATTTTATTGTGCTTTCAAATGTCATTGTGTCAATGCGAGAAAAGAAAGAAAAGAAAAGAAATAAAAAAAAGTTGTGTAAAAATAATTTTCTCTCGGCAATCTCTATTTATATCTGGCTCAGCACGCACCGAGTGTTCAGTTGAAGTCTGGGGGTGTCGTGTAATTACTGAAAATATTGTATTGGTGACTATTATTATCTTGAGTGCTCAGGTTGTGTTAAGTGTGATTCCCATCATCCTTCTACTTACCTAGCCTATTCTCAACCTAAGCCCAATAATTAACTATCAGTCCTATTGATTTTAGACACGAGTCATCTCATGCAGTAGAGAGAGTGCGGACGTGCAAGCCTATGGACACCGACTTTGATGGATTTCTTAGGAGTTTGTCCCTAGCTTCGATTCGAGTAATACTTTACTCATTAGTCACGCTATTTTCCCTTTTGCGCGACCGAAAGATTCACCAGGATTCAACATCCAAGTAGATTAAATTTCAATTTACTGTTTTAGAAATAATTGGATACAATCTTGAGTTTAATTCTGTTCTAATGCATTTCTATGCGCGAGAGCATGCGACTTTGCATTGTTCTCTATCGCTCAAACTCATGCTAACATTCAATTGTTCCGACAGGAGAGCCGAGTAGTTTGCCGAGATGTGCAAATTGTTAAGTCTGGGGGTGTGATGAGTCCCATTTATATATATATTTTTGGACTCATTTGGGCTGATATTCTAGTATTTGCACCACATATTAGGCACATTTTCATTCATATGTATTATTCCATGCTAGGTGCACTGTTAAGCTCATTTCGGTGTGCAATTGCATTCCTTTTTGTTGGGGTTAAGCACATGGTGCTCCCCTTCCCTTCTTTTATGTTTTCTGATGCTGGACGTGTATTCCCAGTTGTTATATCTTGTTTGCAGGTGACCTGATCGTCCTGTTTTCCCCAGAAGTAATTTCTGTGCATATCGCACGGTCGTGCGTTTCCTTGACGCACGGTCGGCTGCGGTCGTGCATTTGTGTCTGGGGTAGAAATGGAGCGTCGGAGTTTACTCGTGCATTTTGACGCAATGGGCGAATTCGCCCGTGCGTGAGTAAAACGCACGGTCGACCTGTGCTTTGTGATTTTGGTGCGTCGGAGTTTACCCGTGCGTTTGAACGCACAGGCGGTGTTGGTCGTGCGTGATTAAAACGCACGGGCGGTGCAGCTTTTTCCCCAAGCCATATTTTATCCGTTAATATCGCACAGTCTGCGCACGGTCGTGCGTTCGACCGTGCGTGACCATTTTTCAGCCTGTTTGCTATAAAAAGCAGGAATCGAGGCAGTCAATAGGAGGAGCGATTGGAGGCGGGCTGGAGCGATTTAGAGAGCGGGAAATTACTTCCTTCCCGCTGCTCTTGAGGGCTGAAGGCTTCCCCTTCATCTCCACCACCATAGAAGCCATTTTCAGTGATTTCTACCTCCATCTTTCCATCCGGGAGCACTAGGAAGCTTTCTCCACCATTAGCTCAAGCATTCTTCGCCAAGATATCAGAGAAGCGCTGAAGATCTTAGGATCGGTGACAGCCTCCTTCGATCCAAGCTCACCTTCTGAGGGCCGAGTCCGGAGAGAGCCCGACAACCTCTCATTCCAGCCGTGAACCCAAGACGTGACTTCTTCTTTGTGGTCCTCTCTAACCTTTGGTGCTTGAACTTCTTTGTTGTATTTTATGAATGCTTGTTAAGTTAATCTTAATGGTTATTGCTTGTGTTCATATGCAATGTTGTGGTGATGGCATGAATAGCCCTTTTTCCTAATGATTTCTGAGAATCGTTGTGTGTGAAGCCACTAGCAATTGCTAGTGGTGATGCTTAGAGAAGATGTGTGAGCTACCCTCAACCGTCATAGTTACATTCCGTCCACGCGCCTTCCGAAGCACGGCATCGCGGCCGTTGCATCCATCTCACCTTGCGAAGCGGAGTTTTGACCCGCATCTTTCTTTATTCTGCAATAGCATAGGATCCCAAAACCAAACCTCCCGTTGTTACTTATTAACCCTTTTAACTGAATTCCTGGGTTGAGCAAATCGTACTACCCAACTTGCAGTCCTTTGAGAACGATATTCGGGGAGTTTCTCCCTATTTTATTACTTGAGCGACCGGTGCACTGCCGTCGTATCGCATTTTATGCCTACTAATTAGCAGTGCCGAATTTAGCGCATCAACACTCATGCCTATCATGTTTATGTTATTACTGCTTATTACATATGCATACGAAGTGCTGACTTGCAGGGTGATGTAGTTCCCCGGGGTCCGCTAGGACTGCCGAGAGGAGGGGTGTTGTTACACCGTTGTTGGTCAGCCAAAGCTGACCCTAGATTACTGATCTTTGTGATTTCGATGCTGGGCAAGGATCACAGGCTGGACCTAGCTCGCCGGCCAGAAAGGCCTAAGCTTCATGAAGTGCTCTTTTCATGCTTTCTTGTTAATTTGATTTCTTTACATGTTCCAACTTGCATGCCGAGGTAGCTTAGGATTGTGATAATCTGTTGGACATTTATATGCCCTATTTTGACTTGAGTAGGATTTTTGTAAGACCTTAAGGCCGTAGTACTCTTATGTATATGTGGACAACTTCAGTGGTTTATTTTTATTGTTTCCGCTGTGTTGGTTCTGAGTTTTGAGATGGTTAGATCTATATCACTTTTTAATACTAAAGCTGTGGCGATTATATGTTGTGGGGTCCCGGCCTAACCTATATTATATAGTCATTGCAGGGGAGGTGTTACAATTTGGTATCAGAGCTAGGTTAGCGTTCTTGTTGAGGTTTAGCGTGTTCGGATCGCGTTAAGAGGTTGTCCACATAGAAGTACTTTACGGGACCATGAGTGTCTGATGCGCAGATCTCGCACACCGCTATAGGCGGTAACTAGACTGCGACACAAAATGGCAGTGTACCGATCGTTAAAGTAATATAAAATGTGGGAGTGAATCCCCAAGTATCGATCTCGAAGGAACACAGTAAGGTGGAGTTTACTTTTGAGGAAGGACTTGAGATTGAATTCCTTTAGGTCGGATGGATTACGGACAAGGGGGGTTTTGGTTTATGGAAAATAAAAGAAAATAACTACAAGTACTCCTATGCAATGCCGCTATGCAATGCTTCGCTAGGCGGGATGGAAACTACGTAGGACTTGAACGCACTACTTCACAAGGGCGGATGGTCGATAAGGCAAGCGGATGGAGTGGTTTGCACTGGCGGAGAGATTTGAGGGCCGTTAGCACCTCTTAGCTAGGCGGATGGATTACACGGGCCGTTAGCACCGCTTCGCAACGTGGATGGACGAGTAGTCACGCGTATGGAGTGAAAACACTTTGCGGAAAGGAGGGCTGCATTCACATCTACCAAAGCTCAACCAAGATCACAGGCATACCACTCTATAATGATTCCACACACCAAGTATAAACACAACGAACTTTCATAAAAGCATTATGAAAGCAAATAGCAGTTAAAATAGATTTACGCAAGGTTCATCATCAAAGTATAGGTGATTTCATACCACACAACGTTAAAAGAGGAAAATAAGGTTAGAAATACAAACAAAGATCGAGACTATGCCATAGAAATGGGAGGATGCACTGGGATATCAATCCAAGTCCTACAGTCCATTCATCGGTTGCGTACGGGATCTCTGAAGCTCTCATCACCTCTAGCCCGTCTTCTCGAGTGTCTACGTTGTCCACATCGATGCCCTCGTTCTTCCTTGCAATAAGGCTAATATGGAGTGGAGATCACCTTCCTGAGAGCTTAGGATGATGGGGAAACACTATGGAGTGATACCCTCCCTTGGAAGAAGAAAAATGGAGCAGTTGGCCCCTTCAAGTGGAAGAAATCGCAGAGCTGTTCGGGTCCCAAATGACCTAAAAATCGGGACTTAAATAGAAAAAATGTCAGAAAATCCTTCACGCACGACCAAACGCACGTTCGGAGTCAACCGTGCGCGAAGGAATCGCACGGGCGGAGCAGAAACGTAATTTTTTAGAAAACAGCATTTGCTCGTGTATTTTACTCACGCACGGGCAAAATGCTCGTGCATGAAGAAAACGCACTAGCAAATTCAGAATGACAGATTTTCCTGATTTTGAGCGAAATGAAAACACACGATCAACCAGATCGTGCGTGAAGGATAAACGCACGACCGTGCGATCTGGAAAATTGTATAATGACATAAATTCTTAGATAAAAGAGGGAAACTCATGCGATTTCGCTTACGCATGATCACTTATTACCAGCAGAATAGTGCGCAATTGCACACCACAATGGGCCAAAATGTGCACTTCGTGTGAGAATTGTGAATAAGTGAAATATAAGCATTAATACACAAAAGGTGAAGTGCAAGTGCGTGAAAACTAGCCCAGATGAGTCCTAAAATCATTATATAAATTGGACTCATCACACCCCCAGACTTACCTGTTTGCGCGTCCCGAGCAATCAAATCCGGCAGAGTGGGAAAAAGCATTGGTAGCCAAATAATTGCGAACATGGAGTAAAATGAGAAGTTGCATAATTGTGTGCATAGAACTTTATTAGAAGAAGTTTCTAAATATGCTAGATAATTTATAAAAGTGTAAATGCGTAAAAAGGAATTTATTTTTACACAAAAATGGAATGTTGGTGAATCTCGTGGTCACGCGTAGTACGAAAGTAAGAAAGTCGCGAAGGTGAATGTTACCCAAGACCGGAACTCGGAATTATCTCCGTTGAAATCCATCAACGTCGAGAACCATAAGCTCGCCCGGTCACACTCTCTCCATGGCGCTAGTGAACTCACAAGATGAATCGATAGGACTTTAGGTTAATAAGAGGCTTAGGTTACGGTTTGGAATACATAGATAAATGTGAAGGCTAATCGCAACCCAAATGAGCATACAAAAGTGCTAATTCATAACAGCCCCAATAATACACGTGTAACACACCCCCAGACATGACTTTGAAATCGAGTGTGCACATGGCCTATTCCAATCGATAAAACTAGATGTTTCAATTAAAACGCTAGGGATATATTTTTTTTTTCTTTGCTTTTTGTCTTTTTCTTTTTCTTTTTCTTTTCCTTCCCCTTTTTTATATCCCCAAATCTATTAGCAACGATCTCAACATATAGAATTTTTTAAGATATCCACATCAACACAAAAGTTTCACAAGACTACACCGCATTGGAAAATTACAAATCATTAATGCTTTTGGCTTAATTTTGGTTGCGATAATGGGATTAGCTTTTAGGCCTTGGTGAAGTATGGTGGAGTTGAACCAAAGGATCGGCCAGGTACAAACTATGCTAGCAACGGTTAGCATATAGGAATGGTAGAACAAAGCTCAAGCTTGTCATAAAGATGGCCTACGTCATGCTCAACTTGCAAATCGTTTGCACCCATGCTTCGAGAGTCGCTTGGGGCAAGTTCTTAGCCCCCGAGAAAGGTAATCCTTCCTCCCGACTCGAGCAGCACGAACCTCGCATTCGCTTACACACAATATCACGCTACCACTAGATTCAACCACATTCACCATTTTGAGTAAAATAAACTAAAATCTATGCAAATCAACTAATTATAAGTTAGGAGCATAAATAAGAATTGATTCTACTCAAAGTCCTAAGCAAAACACGAGTACTCAACTAGAGCACTGCAAGTGTCAACATTCCACTCCATCTTGCAATTATTTTGGCTAATACAGCAATTCCTACATCACAACCAAGAATTGAATATACGGGAGCATGCAAACAAGCCAGTGCGCGCTCGTGCGGGTGAAATGGTGTGTGAAGCATATGAACAAATTTATTACAAAGCTAAAATAAAATTACTTCTAGTATGCAATCCAACATGTGCGTGCACTGTGGGTAACAAACAGCTCTCCCCCAGACTTAATCTACGCACTAAGATCTGCTGAAATAACAACATGAGTTTAAGACAATGAAAAGAGGAGAGGTTACCCCATGCTCAGAAATGCGCATACCAGAAGATTTGGCGTTAAATACTGTAAATTTAGCTCCAAGAGTCTGCCACCAAAGAAATTTCCGCACACCTGCAGGCAAAAGACTTCATGCATAAAATATATATGTAAAACTAAACTATTAGCATGTTAGAGAAAAATAAAAGCAACAAAAACTTGGGTTGTCTCCCAGCAGCGCTTTTGTTTACCGTCCTTAAGCTGGACTTAATACCTGTATTATGCAGTTTTAATAACATTGTCTAAACATAAAAGAGACAACTAAAATATCCTAATTATTACAAGCATGTCAAAAAGATCAACTGTAAGTTGATTTAAAATAGTAACTAGAAATAAAAGAAATGGGTCAGAAGACCCAACAACAGCAGTCTAGAAGATCAGGAGCTTTCCATCTCCATATTTCATCTTTCTTCATCCTCTTCCTCTCCTCCAATCGGCGATCATGGATGAAGTAGCGTTTACCACCCTGCACCCAGTCTTTCAAGGAAAATGCAAGCAATGATGATGAGGGAGAATATGTTATTAATTTCATCATTGCCATCTGCTTTCCCTTCCATGACTGCCTCTCAAAATTACCCAAAAATGGGTCTATAAATTCATGCACCTGCAAAGGAATATGTGCAATATTTGAAATTAAAGCAGGAGGGGAAGCAGGAAGGATGAACTTATCAATATCTACATTATAAGAAGGTTGATTAGGAAATAAAATGGGCGAAGAACTAAAAGAATCAAACAAAGGAGGAGTGATCCCGGTTTCACTCATGGCAGGTTCCACAAAAGACTTAATGCCGGTTGCAATAAAATCACTGCAGGAATAATATGAGCAGCTAGGAACTTCGATGATGAGTTGGACCTTCTCCTCCGGTGATGAGGAAGAAACCTCATTACAAAGGAAAATGTCCTCCTCAGTGCAACTCAGCATAGCTTCAGGCTCCATAGGCTTATCCTGCACATCTAAAAACTTGATAATAAGAGCAGAAGATACATGCATACTGATGCAAGAAAATATCTGAGTAGAAATAGGACTCAAGATAGAGTCCGGTAGGAGTGAAGAAATATCCTCAGATACAAAATCCACAGGAAAGGATTGCACAATGGAGGAAGAAAACTCCACAATGTCGTCATAGTGATCAACAGCGACCCTGATCGACGCATTCGTTGTTCTCCCAAGATGACCCGGGGGCCTAACGTATGTGTCGTCAGCGATGGAAAGAGTGGTGGCATATGAAGGCAGTGGAATGGAGATAAGTGTCTGCTCATCATCCTCTCCCAATTGCAATTTCCATTGCTCACAGTCTTTCAGCGCGTGATCAAAACTCTGACAACACAAGCAGCGCTTCCCGGTAGGTTTTAACTATGGAAAAGCCAAACCACCCGGTGATGGCGATGCTCGCGTTGGGGATGCATACTTATAATACGTAAGTTCATTGTATGAAGTTCTAGATTCTCCATACGATGAACTACACGGATTATAATTATGGCTTCTTAAATAGCACGCATCACTAGAGTGATTAGACGCTCTACACCAGCTACATTGTTGATAAGCATACATATTGGTGCAAAGAAGGATTAATAACTAATATAAATAGAAATTGATCTCAATATGCATATAATAAAGTTTAAAACGGCGGAAACCTGATTTTTGAAATACTTAAAAACAGATAAAAAGAGAATTTACAAACACAAAATTAAAACACATTCGATATACAAATGGAAAAGAACTTCTATCTCACATCTCTCCCTATCCAGAAAACTCACACGACTGTGTTCCCCGGTAACGGTGCCAAAACCTTGATGCGCAAATCTCGCACAACGCTATAGGCGGTAACTAGACTGCGGCACAAAACGGCAGTGTACCGATCGTTCAAGTAATATAAAATGTGGGAGTGAATCCCCAAGTATCGATCTCGAAGGAACACAGTAAGGTGGAGTTTACTTTTGAGGAAGGACTTGAAATTGAATTCCTTTAGGTCGGATGGATTGCAGACAAGGGGGGTTTTGGTTTATGGAAAATAAAAGAAAATAACTACAACTACTCCTATGCAATGCCGCTATGCAATGCTTCGCTAGACGGGATGGAAACTATGTAGGCCTTGAACGCACTACTTAGCAAGGGCGGATGGGCGAGAAGGCAAGCGGATGGAGTGGCTCGCACTGCAGAGAGATTTGAGGGCCGTTAGTACCTCTTAGCTAGGCGGATAGATTACAGGGGCCGTTAGCACCGCTTCGCAATGTGGATGGATGAGTTGTCAAGCGGATGGAGTGAAAACACTTTGCGGAAAGGAGGGCTGCATTCATATCTAACAAAGCTCAACCAAGATCACAGGCATACCACTCTATAATGATTCCACACACCAAGCATAAACACAACGAACTTTCATTAAAGCATAATGAAAGCAAATTGCAATTAAAATCGGTTTAAGCAAGGTTCATCATCAAAGTATAGGTGATTTCATACCACACAACCTTAAAAGAGGAAAATAAGGGTAGAAATACAAACAATGATCGAGACTATGCCGTAGAAATGGGAGGATGCACTGGGTTGTCAATCCATGTCCTACAGTCCATTCATCGATTGCGTCCGGGATCTCTAAAGCTCTCACCACCTCTAACCCGTGTTCTCGAGTGTCTATGTTGTCCACGTCAATGCCCTCGTTCTTCCTTGCAATCTAGCTAATATGGAGTGGAGATCACCTTCTTGAGAGCTTAGGATGATGGGGAAACACTATAGAGTGATACCCTCCATTGGAAGAAGAAAAACGGAGTAGTCGGACCCTTCCGGTGGAAGAAATCGCGGAGCTGTTCAGGTCCCAAATGACCTAAAAATCGGGACTTAAATAGAAAAAATGTCAGAAAATCCTTCATGCACGACCAAACGCACGTTCAGAGTCAACCGTGCGTGAAGGAATCGCACGGGCGGTGCAGAAATGTAATTTTTTAGAAAACAACATTTGCTCGTGCGTTTTACTCACGCACGGGCAAAATGCTCGTGCATGAAGAAAATGCACTGGCAAATTCAGAACGACAGATTTTCCTGATTTTGATTGAAATGAAAACGCACGATCAACAAGATCGTGCGTGAAGGATAAACGCACGACCGTGCGATCTGGAAAATTGCAAAATGACATAAATTCTTAGATAAAAGAGGGAAACTCGTGCGATTTTGCTTACGCACGATCACTTACCCCCAGCACAATGGGCCAAAATGTGCACTTCGTGTGAGAATTGGAATAAGTGAAATATAAGCATTAATACACAAAAAGTGAAGTGCAAGTGCGTGAAAACTAGCACAGATGAGTCCTAAAATCACTATATAAATTGGACTCATCAGTGTCCATGCGTTCGAGTCGTGCGAATAGAGTTTGATTTGTTTTTCCTTGCTTATGCTAGGATGGTGGCGATGATGCGGGGACGTCGAGGCGTCAAGAGGAGCCATCGGCAAGCAGTGCAATGGCCCCAGCCCTTGTGAGTATGGGTGTGTCCCCGATAGAATTTTGTGGTATTCTAGCAGAGGCGATGGTGGCGGCTCAAGCTGCGGCGATTCCACAGATTGCGACGCCTGTTGTACAGGCTACGATCCTATTACATCGGTCACTATGATGCAGTAAGTGGGAGTAAGGCAGGTAGAGCCGTTAGCCGAGAGAATAGTTGGGCAAGGCAATCGTCAGATGAAGTACTATCTGAGTTTCCATCCTCTGACGTTCAAAGGAGTTGGCACTCCGACAGACGCCGAGGATTGGTTGGCGAGAATTCAGGAACTCCTGAAAGCGGTAGATACCCCAGAGGACAAGCAGTCCTAGTTCGCAGCATATATGTTAGAAGGCAATGCCAAGCTGTGGTGGGTGAATCATAGCAGTCTCATTTCCCTGGACGTGCCCCGTCCATGGAAGAGTTCGGGGATGCCTTCCTGAAGCGCTATATCCCCCTCTTCGACGAGGTTAGCCCTTCAGTGGTAGTTGTTGCACTTGGTGCAGCGCGAGAAGACGGTAGATGAGTACTTGCAAGAGTTTACTCGGTTGGGTCGTTATGCGGGAACGACCATGGCAGATGATGAGGAGAGGGATAATCTCTTCTATCATGATCTGAGAGAGAATTTAAGGCAACCTCTGATAGCCTTAAAGAATGTGGGGTTCAATTAGTTAGTTGAAGCAGCTCAAACTTTGGAGAACGATATGGAGCAAACCTAGCACCGCAAGGGCTTGGCCGCAAAGCAAGGAGAAAGTAAGCCATCTCAGTCTCAAGGGAAGTCTGAGAAAAGTTGGTGGAAGAAAAAGCCCCGTCCTTTTAGGACTGGCGAGAGGAGCCGTGCGGATTCTGGAGAGTTCCGTTCTAAGGGGCCATTGACATGCTACAAGTGTGGCAAAGTGGGCCACATAGCTAGGGTCTGTTTCGAGAGTGGAGTTGAGCCAGAGCAGAGGCAGGAGCAGTCGGTGCGTTCCGGTACTGGTGTTAGGGAGAAAGGGAAGGCGGCGGAGTCCAGTGCTTCCCATTTCCCTCCTGTGTAGCCTAGAGCGTACAACCTCAGGCAGTAGGAAGTGATTCATCAACCTAACATGGTGACAGGTACGAAAGTTCAGAATTTCGTTTAATAGTTTTAACATGTTTGCGACCTTTCATATTCGTTAATGCGTGATAGGCTTCTTGCTAGTGTCTTGCTTCCCCTCTAGAGTGTTGTTCGACACGGTAGCGTCACACTCTTTTCTCGCGGAAAGATTTATCCGGAGGATCGGTGTTGAGACTGTTGAGGCAGAGGGGGAGCTTAGTGTGCGCATGCCGAATGGGTCTTTCATGACCACTGGAAGGAAAGGACGCGTTGTGCTGAGGATTTGCGAGGGTGATTTCAAATTGGTAGCAGCAATTCTACCCCTAGCCAAATTTGACATCATCCTGGGGATGGACTGACTTGTAGAGCAGCGAGCTAGTATTGACTGCATGTTGAAGGGGGTGACCATGCAGAGGGAAGGAAGAGTGGAGGTCAAGTTCGAGGGCCTATGTGGAGTGGCATGCTCCCTGATTTTTGCCGTGCAAATGGTGCGTGCGGTGAATCAAGGAGGTGAGGCATTTGTTGCTTTGTTGGAGACTCACTCCACAAAGTTGGTGATCGAAGAAGTGCTA
The DNA here is from genome assembly GCA_033032865.1 of Dactylorhiza incarnata. NCBI lineage: Eukaryota > Viridiplantae > Streptophyta > Magnoliopsida > Asparagales > Orchidaceae > Dactylorhiza > Dactylorhiza incarnata. Next base: position 2,129,204 of record JAWHQI010000354.1, on the reverse strand, counting down.
GTGGTAGAGGAATTCGAGGATGTGTTCCTTGAGGAGCTTCCGGGAGCACCTCCTCAGCGTGAAATCAACTTTTCAATTGAGTTGGTGTCAGATGCGATGCCGGTGTGGCATCCTCCATTTAGGATGGAACCGAAGGAACTAGCCGAGTTAAACGTGTAGTTACAAGAGTTGCTCGAGTAGGGGTACAGTAGGCCCAGCTCCTCACCTTGGAGTGCGCCGTTGTTGTTCGTTAAGAAGAAGGACGGTAGTATGCGGCTGTGCATAGACTATCGCGAGTTGAATAAGTTCACCATCAAGAATAAGTACCCGATTCTGTGAATCGATGATTTGTTCGATCAGCTTGTGGGGTCGACGGTGTTCTCCAAGTTGGACTTAAAGTCGGGCTACTATCTGTTAAGGATCTGAGAAGAGGATATTCCCAAGACGGCGTTTGGGATGAGATATTGTCACTTTGAGTTCTCGGTGATGCCGTTTGGTTTGACGAACACGCCATCAGTGTTCATGGTTTTATTGAACCGAGTGTTTCGACAATACTTGGATTCGTTCGTGGTGGTGTTCATTGAAGACATCTTAGTGTATTCAAAGTCAAAGGCGGAGCACGAGTCTTGATGCGCAAATCTTAGCACACCGCTATAGGCGGTAGCTCGACTGCGGCACAAAACGGCAGTGTACCGATCGTTCAAGTAATATAAAACGAGGAGTAATCCCCGAGTATCGAATCTCGAAGGAACACAGTAAGGTGGAGTTAACATTCAAGGATGTACTTGAGATCGAAGTCCTAAAGGTCGGATGGAATGCGGGAGAGTTGGTTTGGCTTTTGGAAAATAAAAGAAAACAACTACAACTACTCCTATGCAATGCCGCTATGCAATGCTTCGCTTGGCGGGATGGAGACTAGGCAGGCCTTGAGCGCGCTGCGTCGCAAGGGCGGATGGACGAGAAGGCTAGCGGATGGAATGGTTCGCACCGGCGGAGTCGGAATGGATTATACGGGCCGCTATGCCACGCTTCGCTAGGCAGATGGAAGAGTAGGCATACGGATGAGGGTCGCAAGCACCTCGTCGACAAGCACGCCACTAGCAATTGCTAGTGCAGCACACGAACGTGACGGCGGGATGGAGAATGGAATGGGGCGCTCCTCATTCACACATATGAATAATATGATTCCATAAACATGAAATAAACATTAATAAACAAGATTCATAGTGTCATCATCTAAATATAGAGATTACAAACAAATACAACCACACAAGTAGAAGAAAGAGGCAAGAGATACGACCGAATTCGGAGTCTCATTGTAGATTCACGGTAGGAATCATCGGGTTGTCAATCCACGTCCTAGCTCGGTCCCAACTGCGTCCGGGGTAGAGGAGGGCTGTCACACCTCCCAATGGACCCGTTTTCTCCAGCGTTTTACAATCCGGCCACGTCCGATGCGAGGAACTCCTTTCTTGGCGATGAAGATGAGTGGAATCTCCTCCTTGAAGCTCTTGGATGATGGAGGAGGCCTAGGGGGCGGAGAACCAGCGAAAAGCGGCGAAACGGCGGACTGGCGAAAGAAAATGTCGAGCGATCCCACCTAATTCGCGAGCAGGAGAATTTTTAGGCGCTGGAATAAACAGTGCGCACGGTCAGTGGTGCACGACCAGTGGTCGTGCGCGCTGGAGTTCTATGATCGTGCGCCTGCCTGGGTGGAGCCTGCAATGTAAGAAATTTATAAAATACCATGTTCGCACGACCAGTGGCGCACGACCGGTGGTCGTGCGCACTATCGTAGGTGGTCTTGCGCACTGGTCGAAACAGAACTCATAAAATTGATGTTAAGTGCGCACGAACAGCGGCGCACGACCGGTGGTCGTGCGCAATATCGTTTATGGTCGTGCGCACTGTCCGAGACAGAACTCAAAAAATAGGGTTAAGTGCACACGATCAGCGACGCACGACCAATGCTCGTGCGCAATAGACATAGTGATCGTGCGCAGTGTTCCTATACAGAATTGTACCGGGAACACCCACACGACTCCTGTTCCAGCACAACCACGAATCCAGCCACTGAAAGTGGCACTTAACAATCCATGAAAACTACTAAAAATGAAGAACATGAAATAACACCAAAAACGGGCCTAGAGGTGCACTTAGCATGGAGTGTCAAATATGAGTGAAAACATGTCTAAAGTGAAGTGCATAGACTAGAAAATCGGCCCAGATGAGTCCATAATTGTGTATATATTTGGGACTCATCAAGTCTCATCTTAGATTAGTGTTGCAGGCGTTGAGGGAGAACCAGCTTTATGCGAAGTTCTCAAAGTGCGAGTTCTGGATCGGGAAAGTGGCATTCTTGGGCCACGTGATTAGTGGAGATGGGGTAGCGGTGGATCCTGTGAAGATTGAAGCCATTAGAGATTGGCCTGTACAGAGAACCGTGGCGGAAGTCCGGAGTTTCCTTGGACTAGCCAGTTATTACAAAAGGTTCATTGAGAACTTTTCGCGGATGGCTTTGCCCCTCACCACTCTTACCAGAAAGGACCAGAAGTTTGTTTGTATGCCGGAGTGTGCCCGTGCATTCGATACCTTGAAGGAAAGATTGACGTCTGCTCCAATCCTAAGTCTTCCTAGTGGAATTCAGGGATTCCAAATTTTTAGCGATGCGTTAGGATGCGGTTTGGGTTGCGTTCTTGTGCAGCATGGAAACATGATAGCTTATGGGTCGAGGCAGCTAAAGCCTCATGAGAGAAATTACCGCAAAATCTTGAGCTTGAGGTATCTTTTAGTTGTGGAGGCACTACGTGTATGGTGCGAAGGTTAAATTCTTCACGGACCACAAAAGCTTGAGGTATCTTTTAGATCAGAAGGATCTTAATATGAGGCAGCATAGGTGGGTCGAGTTCCTTGGGTACTACGACGTAGTGATTCAGTATACGCCAGGCAAGGCCAATGTGGTGGCTGACGCCTTGAGTAGGAAGTACTATAGGCAAGGAAATTGGATTGAAGCGCATGAAGAGCGGTTGGTGTGAGAGTTTGACTCTCTTGGCATTGTGTGTGTGGCTAAGGGTGAGTCCAGCGTAGCTCGGCTGAACTGGATCGAGATATAGTGTGATCTAGTAGATCGAATTTGAGAGGCAACCAGTGCAGAAGAAGATTGTCAGTGATTGGCATTGGAAGCTTAGCAAAGTGAAGGCAGTGCGTTGTAGATGGTCAGTGGACTTTTAAAGAGAATTGGAAGGGTGTTTGTCCCTCGCTTTGGCAAGCTCCGTGAGGATTTGATGTTTGAGGCTCACTTCATGATGTAGTCCATTCATCCAGGAAGTACGAATATGTACTTAGATTTGAAGAAATCCTTTTGGTGGCCTGGGATGAAGCGGGATGTAGCTTTGTATGTAAGCCAGTGTCAGACGTGCGCCTTAGTGAAGGCGGAATGCCAATGGCTGGGTGGATTCTTGAAACCTCTTCCCATCCCCGAGTGGAAATTTGATGACATCTCCATGGATTTTGTGCATGGTTTACCTCGATCACGGTAAGGTAACGATGCGATTTGGTTTATTGTGGATCGCCTGACCAAGGTAGCCCACTTCATTCCAAATCGGAAGGACGATAGCGTGGAGAAGCTCGTGGAGCTTTATGTTCGAAACATTGTGCGGTTGCAAGGAATTCCAAAGAGCGTCATTAGTGATCGCGATGGACGTTTCACGTCCAAGGACTGGAGGTTAGTGCAGCCAAGTTTGGGCACAAAATTGAAGTTTATTACCACGTTCCATCCGTAGACCGATGGCCAAATGGTGAGAATGAATCGTTCAATGGAGGACATGTTGAGAATGTGTGCTCCCGATTTTGGTAAAAGTTGGGAAGACCACCTCTTCTTGGTGGAGTTTGCCTACAACAATAGTTTTCAGGCGAGTATCAAAACGGCGCCATACGAGGCTTTGTATGGAAGGCGGTGTCGAACGCTGATGTCTTGGATAGAGGTGGGAGACACCCAGTTGTTAGGAAAAGAAGTGGTGGCAGACGCTTGTGAGTTGGTGCGAACGATCCAGGAGTGCATGAAGGTTGCTAAGGATCGGCAGGCAAAGTATTTTAATGTGCGCTACAGAAATGTGGAGTTTGCGGTGGGCGACATGGTCTACTTGAAGATCAAGCCGTTCAAAGGTGTTTCGCGAATTCGACGACTCAAGAAATTGAGTCCAAGATATTTGGGTCCATTTAAGGTTATAGAGCGCATAGGCAAAGCAGCCTATCAGTTGGCATTTTCCATAGAGCTAAGCGGATTACATGATATATTTCATGTTTAGGTGCTGAGCAAAGCATTGGTCGAGCCAGAGGATGTGGTTGAGTCTTCGACAGTTCCTGTAATCGAAGATCTGAGGACGATAGTTCGTCCGGTTTGCGTGGAGGATTCTGAAGTCCAGCAGTTGCGTAACAGAGAGGTCAAGATGGTGAAAGTGCGTTGGGATAATTGCAGACGAGACGAGTTCTCGTGGGACTGAGAGCAAACAATGCGGGATAACTTTTCGGAACTATTCGTTTCAGGTATGTGTGTTAGTTATGCTTTCGTTAACGTTTTAAATTTTGAGGACGAAATTCTTTTAAGGGGGGTGGATTTGTAACACCCCAGGTTTTCTATATTTGGGAGCTAGCGTCGGCGTTAGGTGCTAACGCAGGCGTTATCTGCAGCACTCCTTTTGCGATGGTGTTAGTCGAAGGAAGTTTCATCGAACGGAGTTCGACGAAGGGAATTCGGCGAAGAGTGTTCGACGAAGAGAGTTCGGAACCACTGGGATGTTGAGTTGACTCCATTCGTCGAACGTAGTTCGATTAAGGGGGTTTGTCACAGGGAGTTTGACGAAGAGAGTTCGTCGAACAAAGTTCGGAACCGCTGGGACGTTGAGCTGGTTTCGTTCGTCGAACGGAGTTCGACGAAGAGTTCGACGAAGCTTCGTTCGTCGAACGGAGTTCGACTAAGAGTTCAAGGAAGTTCGTTCGTCGAATGGAGTTCGACGAAGAGTTCAGTGAAGGGAGTTCATCGAACGGAGTTCAACGAAGAGTTCGATGAAGGGAGTTCATCGAACGGAGTTCGAAGGGAGTTTGACAAACACGGGTGTTAGCTGGCGGAACCTATTTCGTAAGTAGCTTTTCCTGGACGTCCGATCTGTTTGGATATTGATCTTACGGTCTAGATAGGTGCGTCCTAAGGTCTTATTTAGGGCAGAGAAGTTCTTTTCTCTTATCGGGAAATCCTTTGTGCTTTTGGAGGCGTAGAAGAGAGGAAGGGTCTGGAGGAAAAAGAAAGCTAGATCTGCCATTGTTGGAGCACCGGAGCTCTGTTCGCCGATCCGAGACCAGATCCGTGGAGAGGACTAGAAGGCGCTTCTTTCTATCAGTGCCTTTCAACCGATCCATGGTGAGGAAGAGAACTCTTAGGGTAACGACATCTCTCCTCCCGGTTTTAGGATGCGTGCATGACATCTAGGCTTCTACTTTCCTTTTTCTGAAATTTATGGCACCAAATCTCTCAAATGAGAGGGGTTTGGATCACCTTGGTTCAAGAAGAACCATCGGGTTGATTGAGTCCGTCCCCGACATGATTTTGCACTAGAGATCCGCTCCGTTAGTGGATTAGGCATTTTGTGTGGACGTCCGATTCGGTGATGTTGCTTAACGTGCATTTTAGGGATTTTGCTAGGAATCTGATGATGACAAAAACGTCGTATGTGTGCCCTTATGTTTGTGTGAGAATGAATGTTGGTTTGGAAAGGGTAATTGTGATGTGTATGTGAAGGCATGGTTTTTCATTGTGGTCGGCTGGCTAGCCCGTGAATGCTTGGATTCATGTGGGGAGATTGTCCCGGCAAGACAAGTCCCCTTCTGGGCTAACTGATAGGAACAAGTATGCTGGTGCGCCCGTTGGCAAGATGAGCCAAGTAAGGGGTGAGGTCCCAGTGGAGTTCTTAGATTTTGGTTTAGTGTTTGAGGGGAGAACAAGTATGCTCATGTGCTGATGCGATATTTTGGCAAGTGCTCCGGTCGCGCAAGTAATAAAGTTTGGGAATAGGATCCCCGAGTGTCGGTCTCTTGAGGAATGCAGGTTGGGTAAATGAATCGTGTTGTGTGACTATTGTTACACAAGCGTAAACAAACACACAAAAAGGGAGGTTTTGGTTGGGTTTTCCTACTCTTAACAACAATGAAGGAAATGCGGGTCGAAAGCACCGCTTCGCAAGGCGAGATGGAAGCAACGACCGCGATGTCGTGCTTCGTGAGGCGGATGGAGCGTGCTCTAGTGCGGGAAGGCGAGGGGCGCAAACACCTCTTCACAAACATCGTTAGCTCTTGCTAACGCGGATCGAACACCTTGAGTGCGTAAGTGAGTGAGTGGATGAGTGGAGGCGAAGCGATTCACAAGCAAGTAATGATGAAAAGAGAAGAAACATTCATTTCATTTAAACCAAACATCATGATATTCAAGTTTAAAAGATTCAAAGATTACAACGAAGGAGAGAGGAAAGAGATAACCAATGGATGAAGACTAGCGGCCGTTCACGGCCGGAATGGTAGTTTGTCAAGCTACCTCCGGGCTCGGGCGGACTGTGCTTCCGGTGTAGAGAAACTGTCACGATCTCTCTACGTGGTTCCATCGTCTTCTACCTCAGGATTCCTCTTCTTCTCACCGGACTGGAGTGGAAAAACAGCTGCTTGAGGGCTTGCGGATGGTGGAGAATGCTCCCGGACAATGGAGAAATGCTTAGAATGGTTGGAGAGGACTTCCCCTTGCGTAGGAGATGAAGTGGAGGAGTCCAGGAATGGAAATCGCCGGCATACGGACTGCCACTAGCGCTCCCGGCGGCTCGATCCCGCCCTAAAAGCGGAACAGGCATAAATATAGGCGCTGGAATGAATACTGCACACGGTCATTGGCGCACGACCAGTGGTCGTGCGCACTGGAGTTCTGCGATCGTGCGCGCTGCCTGCGTGGAGCCTGAAATGAAAGAAATTTATAAAATACATGTTCGCACGACCAGTGGCGCACGACCAGTGGTCGTGCGCAGTATCGTAAATGGTCTTGCGATGAGCCAGACAGAACTCATAAAATGGGCGTTAAGTGCGCACGATCAGTGGCGCACGACCAGTGGTCGTGCGCGATAGAGCCAGTGATCGTGCGCAGTGTTCCTGTACAGACTTGTACCGGGAACACCAGCACGACTCCTGTTCCAGCATACAACACCAGTCTAGCCACTGAAGGTGGCACTTAACACTGCATGAAAACTAGTAACGAAGATGAACAAGAAATAACACCAAAATGGGCCTAGAAGTGCACTTAGCATGGAGTATTAAATAGGAATGAAAACATGTCTAAAGTGAAGTGCAAAGACTAGAAAATTGGCCCAGATGAGTCCAAAAATGTGTATATAATTGGGACTCATCACACCCCCAGACTTACCTGTTTGCGCGTCCCGAGCAAACGAATTCGGCGGAGTGTGAAAATGGTAGTTAACAAAGAAAATTACACAAAGGAGTACAATGCGAAGTAACAAAAACATGCAAATAGAAATTTAGTAAAAAGAGATTCTAACTATGCTAACTAATTTACGAAAGTATTAGAGCGTAAGTAGAGATTTAGTTATACTCAGTTGGTGAATTATGATGAATTCGAACGATCATGCCCGGTGTGAAAGTAATAAGACACTAAGGCGGGTGTTGCACAAGGTCGGGGTTTAGGAATAACTCCGCTGAAATCCATCAACGTCGTGAACCATACGCTCGCCCGGCCACACTCTCTCCACGACGTTAGCAAACTCACAAGTCAAATCAATAGGGCTTTTAGGATTATATTGGGGCTTAGGTTGCGGTATGATATTCAAATTTAAACACGATGGCTACGCAACCCAAGTGAGCTAACGGAACGCTGCACCACACAAAACCAAAAACAATGCTCGTGTGACACACCCCCAGACTTATCATGAAAACTAGGTGTCACACGGCCTACTTCACAATTACCAACAGATTTTCTATTTAGCTCGGAAGGATTTCTTTACGACATATTTCTTTTTCAGATTTTTTTTTCTTTTAACAACATACTTTTCTTCTTTCACTTATCCTCCGGTTGGTGCAAATTCAGCAAAATAAAACGTGTTTTTCTTCATCACATCACAAAAAATCCAAAAATCACACCAAATCAAGAACATGAGTGCAGATAAACATCAATTTGGTTGCGAAAGTGGGCAAAGCTTCAGGCCTTGGTGAATGGAGGAGGAGCTGTAACAAGGAAGTGGTAGGCACAAATGTTGGATTGCAAAGGTGAGCGAATAGGACACGGAAAGCTAAGGCTCAAACTAGCCAAAAGGTGGCCTATATCATATTTAACTCAAAGAGTCGCTCTCGCCCATGCTTTGAGAGTCGCTTGGGGCAAGTTCTTAGCCGACGAGAAAGGTAAACCTTCCTCCCGACTCGAGCAACACACGACTAGTGCTCGTACACACACAACACCAGGTTATCGTCAATTTCGTTCGCATTCACCATTTGAGTATAACAAATCTAAATTTACGCAAAAATACTAAACATAAATTAGATGCATAGAGACAATCTGGTTCTACTCAAATTCTACCATAGCATGCGAAGTGACTAGAACACTACACGAGTCATCATCGCGCTCCTAATAGTAATTCCTAAATTAACGTCCTATTTCACATTCCTAACCAAAATAGTTTATTGAGAAATAACACAAATAGGAAAGCGCGTGCTCATGTGGGTGAAGTGGTGCATGAAGCGTGGAATAATGATGATGGCAATGAAAAATATAAGCAAAATTCTAGTATGCAGTGCAACTCGTGCACAGTGGATGACAACATACTCTCCCCCAGACTTAGTCTAAACATTACATCACAGAAATTGGAAGCTAAGGGGGGAAGAAGTATTACCCAATGCTCAGAATTGAGCATACCGGAGGATTGGCGATTAAGATAAAGAGTAGTCCACACCATCCGCACCAAAGAACACAACACACCTGCAAGCACAAAACTAAAAACAACAAAAACAAATAAAAACTGAATTGAAACAGGTTAGAAAAACAAAAACAGCAAATCTGGGTTGTCTCCCAGCAGCGCTTTTATTTTATGTCCTTAAGCTGGACCAAATATCTGTATTATAAATGTTTAAAGAGTGCAGAAATTAAAGGAGAAGTTCACAGAAGCAGTTTCACAAATTCAAACAACACAAATCAGCTATAGGCGCTCTTATGGTGCGCGTCTCCCGTAGCTCGTAGGCGGGAGGTGAAGGCTTTAGGGCCAACACTGGTGTCACCCAGTGTTCCCCTAACCTCCGCCCTCTTGCCACGGAGAGCGGCAGCGCGAACGTCGTGCAGAAGTTTCTCCTGTTTAAGTTTAGTGACAGTCGGGGACTGCCAACGTTGAAGGTTTTCAGATTTTTCCACCTTGGTGGTGGGTGGCGTCACTTCCGGCGTCGCGATGACTACCGGATCATCCCAAGAGATGGGCGCTTAAATTGTTTATTACAAGAATCAAAACAAGAAGATAATGGGACAGTGTCCCGAACTAAATTCAAGTCAATATTTTTCGAAATGCAATCTTCCTCCGTCTCGGAATCAAATTCTCTCCGAAGATCTATTTCTTCCTCATTGGACTGGTGCTCCTCCTTTTCTCCTTCAATTGGTTCTTTATCTTCTTCATTTCCTGCACAACTCAGAGATTCATCAAAAATAAAGAGAGGGGGAGGAGTGGATGTTTCAGTTATAGCTTTGGGGCAAGTGGGCTGCAGCACCATATTTGGTAGGACGACACACCCCGTAGCGAAATCAAGGGTGGCGCTGCTCTCTTTCAAGAACAGCACGCCCAAGATAGGGATAGAGTGATTTTCCTGGGGTCCCAACACCTGAAAATCAGCAACCACAATCGTCCCCTCAACTATCACTTCTACATTCTTCACTTCCCCCTCAGATTGTATAACGGTCCCATTAGCAAGCATAAGGGATTTCCGATCCTCCGTGTTCATCTCAAGTTGCAATTTAGCAACGTCTTGCAACGCAATGACGTTGCGGGAGGAGCCGGAGTCGCACAAAGCTTTCATTTCAATATTATTGATGGAACAAAAAATCACCAACTCACTTGGATCAGCCTCTACCACATCGTCGAGACTCTTCCCTTGATCTATTGGGTTCTTTTCAATGTTGCTAGGAAGGGTCCCATGCGACCGCTCGGTTAGCACTTGGGCCAATTGGCCCAGCTGCGTTTCCAAGTTCCGCATGGATGCGGTTTGGTTCACCATATTTGAGGTAGCCGCTTGAATAAATTTTTCCATCATCTCCTCCAGATTACTCTTTTTTTGGGCTGGGGGGCCTTGGTTATAATCCGGGTGTGGTGGCCTCGGTTGGCTCCCGGAGGCGTAAGCATCATTTTGATGCTGCCCCGGTGCCCATCGTTGCCCATGCGTGTTTGGGTTCCATGAGAAGTTCGGGTGACTTCTCACTCCCGGATGATAAGCATTATTAAATGGCACCCCCTTAGACTGATTTCCTACAAAATTAACGGATTCATTCAAGGATAAGTGCACGAAGTCACCTGATACGTTGTTCCCTGAACATTCGTACGCGTGGTGGCCGCCGCCTCCACATCCTTCGCACGTAATGAAAGCAGCAGGCGCGGGTGTAGGAGGAAGCGAGTCGACCACAAAGAGACCGCGGGCGTTCCTTGGTGCATTTCTCCCGGCAGTCCAGAATGTACTGTGGGAGGCGGTATCGCACAGAATCCGAAGGGCCTCCTCTGGAGTGTGGTTCATTAGAGTACCACCCGCAGCAGCATCGATCATTGCCCTGTAGTTGGGCTCGATCGCAAAGTAAAATGTCTCTACCACATTCCACGGTTGGAGCTCGTGGTTCGGGCAGCGGCGGAGAAGATCATTAAGGTGCTCCCACGCCTCGGCAAGGGTCTCTTGGTCAGCTTGGCGAAAGGTGGCGATCTCCCGCCGCAGGCTCACAATTTTATCAACGGGGTGGAATTTGGCCAGGAACTTGGATGCAAGAGCATCCCAAGTCGCGGCTGTCCCAGGAGGACTAGAATGGAGCCACACCTTGGCCTTGTCGCGAAGTGAGAATGGGAACAGTCGCAGCTTGACTGTATCGTCAGTTATTCCAGTGTAGCGGATAGTTCCGCAGATATCGGAAAACTCTGCCAGGTGCAGGTGCGGGTCTTCACTGGTCATCCCAGAGAACTGAGCATTGTTCCGGATGATGTTCAAGATCGCAGGTTTGATCTCGATCTGGTTGTTCATAATGTTGGGACCAAATCTCGGATACACACTCCCAGATGTCAGAGTGGTATAATCTCTCATCGTTCTGGGTCGAGGCCTCACTACCTCTTACTCATCTCCAGGTTGGTGCTGCCCTACATCGGGCACTCTTGGGTCAGCATTGTTTGGGTCTATGTTGTCACCCATTAGCGCCTGTACGGCTGCTGCGCGCCTTCGTGCGTGAGCGGTCCGTTCGATCTCTGGATCAAAGGGTACAAGTTCCCCCGCGGCTTGTCTCTGCATGCACAGTCACAACAAAAAGAAAACAAAACAAAGGAAATCAAAAACAACTGCTCTTGTAACAAAAGCTCATAACTCAAGACGTTACACGCCTGAACATTCCCCGGCAACGGCGCCAAAAACTTGATGCGATATTTCGGCAAGTGCACCGGTCGCGCAAGTAATAAAGTTTGGGAATAGGATCCCCGAGTGTCGGTCTCTTGAGGAATGCAGGTTGGGTAAACGAATCGTGTTGTGTGACTATTGTTACACAAGCGTAAACAAACACACAAAAAGGGGGGATGGTTGGGTTTTCCTACTCTTAACAACAATGAAGGAAATGCGGGTCGAAAGCACCGCTTCGCAAGGCGAGATGGATGCAACGGCCGCGATGCCGTGCTTCATGAGGCGGATGGAGCGTGCTCTAGTGCGGGAAGGCGAGGGTCGCAAACACCTCTTCACAAACGCCGTTAGCTCTTGCTAACGCAGATCGAACACCATGAGTGCGTAAGTGAGTGAGTGGATGAGTGGAGGCGAAGCGATTCACAAGCAAGTAATGATGAAAAGAGAAGAAACATTCATTTCATTTAAACCAAACATCATGATATTCAAGTTTAAAAGATTCAAAGATTACAACGAAGGAGAGAGGAAAGAGATAACCAATGGATGAAGACTAGCGGCCGTTCACGGCTGGAATGGTAGTTTGTCAAGCTACCTCCGGGCTCGGGCGGACTGTGCTTCCGGTGTAGAGAAACTGTCACGATCTCTCTACGTGGTTCCGTCGTCTTCTACCTCAGGATTCCTCTTCTTCTCACCGGACTGGAGTGGAAAAACAGCTGCTTGAGGGCGTGCGGATGGTGGAGAATGCTTCCGGACAATGTAGAAATGCTTAGAATGATTGGAGAGGACTTCCCCTTGCGTAGGAGATGAAGTGGAGGTGTCCAGGAATGGAAATCGCCGGCGTACGGACTGCCACTCTCGCTCCCGGTGGTTCGATCCCGCCCTAAAAGCGGAACAGGCATATATATAGGTGCTGGAATGAATACTGCGCATGGTCATTGGCGCACGACCAGTGGTCGTGCGCACTGGAGTTCTGCGATCGTGCGTGCTGCCTGGGCGGAGCCTGAAATGAAAGAAATTTATAAAATACATGTTCGCACGACCAGTGGCGCACGACTAGTGGTCATGCGCAGTATCGTAAATGGTCTTGCGATAAGCCAGACAGAACTCATAAAATGGGCGTTAAGTGCGCACGATCAGTGGCGCACGACCAGTGGTCGTGAGCGATAGAGCCAGTGATTGTGCGTAGTGTTCCTGTACAGAATTGTACCGGGAACACCTGCACGACTCTTGTTCCAGCATACAACACCAGTCTAGCCACTGAAGGTGGCACTTAACACTGCATGAAAACTAGTAACGAAGATGAACAAGAAATAACAGCAAATGGGCCTAGAAGTGCACTTAGCATGGAGTATTAAATATGAATGAAAACATGTCTAAAGTGAAGTGCAAAGACTAGAAAATCGGCCCAGATGAGTCCAAAAATGTGTATATAATTGGGACTCATCACACCCCCAGACTTACCTATTTGCGCGTCCCGAGCAAACGAATTTTTCGGAGTGTGAAAATGGTAGTTAACAAAGAAAATTACACAAAGGAGTACAATGCGAAGTAACAAAAACATGCAAATAGAAATTTAGTAAAAAGAGATTCTAACTATGCTAACTAATTTACGAAAGTATTAGAGCGTAAGTAGAGATTTAGTTATACTCAGTTGGTGAATTATGAAGAATTCGAACGATCATGCCCTGTGTGAAAGTAACAAGACACTAAGGCGGGTTTTGCACAAGGTCGGGGTTTAGGAATAACTCCGCTGAAATCCATCAACGTCGTGAACCATACGCTCGCCTGGTCACACTCTCTCCACGGCGTTAGCAAACTCACAAGTCAAATCAATCGGGCTTTTAGGATTATATTGGGGCTTAGGTTGCGGTATGATATTCAAATTTAAACACGATGGCTACGCAACCCAAGTGAGCTAACGGAATGCTGCACCACACAAAACCAAAAACAATGCTCGTGTGACACACCCCCAGACTTATCATGAAAACTAGGTGTGCACACGGCCTACTTCACAATTACCAACAGATTTTCTATTTAGCTCGAAAGGATTTCTTTACGACATATTTCTTTTTCAGATTTTTTTTTTCTTTTAACAACATACTTTTCTTCTTTCACTTATCCTCTGGTTGGTGCAAATTCAGCAAAATAAAACGTGTTTTTCTTCATCACATCACAAAGAATCCAAAAATCACACCAAATCAAGAACATGAGTGCAGATAAACATCAATTTGGTTGCGAAAGTGGGCAAAGCTTCAGGCCTTGGTGAATGGAGGAGGAGCTGTAACAAGGAAGTGGTAGGCACAAATGTTGGCTTGCAAAGGTGAGCGAATAGGACACGGAAAGCTAAGGCTCAAACTAGCCAAAAGGTGGCATATATCCTATTTAACTCAAAGAGTCGCTCTCGCCCATGCTTCGAGAGTCGCTTGGGGCAAGTTCTTAGCCCACGAGAAAGGTAAACCTTCCTCCCGACTCGAGCAACACACGACTAGTGCTCGTACACAAACAATACCGGGTTATCGTCAATTTTGTTCGCATTCACCATTTGAGTATAACAAATCTAAATTTACGCAAAAATACTAAACATAAATTAGATGCATATAGACAATCTGGTTCTACTCAAATTCTACCATAGCATGCGAAGTGACTAGAACACTACACGAGTCATCATCGCGCTCCTAATAGTAATTCCTAAATTAACGTCCTATTTCACATTCCTAACCAAAATAGTTTATTGAGAAACAACACAAATAGGAAAGCGCGTGCTCATGTGGGTGAAGTGGTGCATGAAGTGTGGAATAATGATGATGGCAATGAAAAATATAAGCAAAATTCTAGTATGCAGTGCAACTCGTGCACAGTGGATGACAACTTACTCTCCCCCAGACTTAGTCCAAACATTACATCACAGAAATTGGAAGCTGAGGGGGGGAAGAAGTGTTACCCAATGCTCAGAATTGAGCATACCGGAGGATTGGCGATTAAGATAAAGAGCAGTCCGCAGCATCCGCACCAAAGAACACAACACACCTGCAAGCACAAAACTAAAAACAGCAAAAACAAATAAAAACTGAATTGAAACAGGTTAGAAAAACAAAAACAGCAAATCTGGGTTGTCTCCCAGCAGCGCTTTTATTTTATGTCCTTAAGCTGGACCAAATACCTGTATTATAAATGTTTAAAGAGTGCAGAAATTAAAGGAGAAGTTCACAGAAGCAGTTTCACAAATTCAAACAACACAAATCAGCTATAGGCGCTCTTATGGTGCGCGTCTCCCGTAGCTCGTAGGCGGGAGGTGAAGGCTTTAGGGCCAACACTGGTGTCACCCAGTGTTCCCCTAACCTCCGCCCTCTTGCCACGGAGAGTGGCAGCGTGAGCGTCGTGCAGAAGTTTCTCCTGTTTAAGTTTAGTGACAGTCGGGGACTGCCAACGTTGAAAGTTTTCAGATTTTTCCACCTTGGTGGTGGGTGGCGTCACTTCCGGCGTCACGATGACTACCGGATCAGCCCAAGAGATGGAGCGCTTAAATTGTTTATTACAAGAATCAAAACAAGAAGATAAAGGGACAGTGTCCCGAACTAAATTCAAGTCAATATTTTTTGAAATGCAATCTTCCTCCGTCTCGGAATCAAATTCTCTCCGAAGATCTATTTCTTCCTCACTGGACTGGTGCTCCTCCTTTTCTCCTTCAATTGGTTCTTTATCTTCTTCATTTCCTGCACAACTCAGAGATTCATCAAAAATAAAGAGAGGGGGAGGAGTGGATGTTTCAGTTATAGCTTTGGGGCAAGTGGGCTGCGACACCATATTGGGTAGGACGACACACCCCGTAGCGAAATCAAGGGTGGCACCGCTCTCTTTCAAGAACGGCACGCACAAGATAGGGATAGAGTGATTTTCCTGGGGTCCCAACACCTAAAAATCAGCAACCACAATCGTCCCCTCAACTATCACTTCTACATTCTTCACTTCCCCCTCAGATTGTATAACGGTCCCATTAGCAAGCATAAGGGATTTCCGATCCTCCGTGTTCATCTCAAGTTGCAATTTAGCAACGTCTTGTAATGCAATGACGTTGCGGGAGGAGCCGGAGTCGCACAAAGCTTTCGTTTCAATATTATTGATGGAACAAGAAATCACCAACTCACTTGGATCAGCCTCTACCACATCGCCGAGACTCTTCCCTTGATCTATTGGGTTCCTTTCAGTGTTGCTAGGAAGGGTCCCATGCGACTGCTCGGTTAGCACTTGGGCCAATTGGCCCAGCTGCGTTTCCAAGTTCCGCATGGATGCGGTTTGGTTCACCATATTTGAGGTAGCCGCTTGCATAAATTTTTCCATCATCTCCTCCAGATTACTCTTTTTTTGGGCTGGGGGGCCTTGGTTATAATCCAGGTGTGGTGGCCTCGGTTGGCTCCCGGAGGCGTAAGCATCGTTTTGATGCTGCCCCGGTGCCCATCGTTGCCCATGCGTGTTTGGGTTCCATGAGAAGTTCGGGTGACTTCTCACTCCCGGATGATAAGCATTATTAAATGGCACCCCCTTAGACTGATTTCCTACAAAATTAACGGATTCATTCAAGGATAAGTGCGCGAAGTCACCTGATACGTTGTTCCCTGAACATTCGTACGCGTGGTGGCCGCCGCCTCCACATCCTTCGCACGTAATGACAGCAGCAGGCGCGGGTGTAGGAGGAAGTGAGTCGACCACAAAGAGACCGCGGGCGTTCCTTGGTGCATTTCTCCCTGCAGTCCAGAATATACTGTGGGAGGCGGTATCGCGCAGAATCCGAAGGGCCTCCTCTGGAGTGTGGTTCATTAGAGTACCACCCGCAGCAGCATCGATCATTGCCCTGTAGTTGGGCTCGATCGCAGAGTAAAATGTCTCTACCACATTCCACGGTTGGAGCTCGTGGTTCGGGCAGCGGCGGAGAAGATCATTAAGGCGCTCCCACGCTTCGGCAAGGGTCTCTTGGTCAGCTTGGCGAAAGGTGGCGATCTCCCGCCGCAGGCTCACAATTTTATCAACGGGGTGGAATTTGGCCAGGAACTTGGATGCAAGAGCATCCCAAGTCGCGGCGGTCCCAGGAGGAATAGAATGGAGCCACACCTTGGCCTTGTCGCGAAGTGAGAATGGGAACAGTCGCAGCTTGACTATATCGTCAGTTATTCCAGTGTAGCGGAAAGTTCCGCAGATATCGGAAAACTCTGCCAGGTGCAGGTGCGGGTCTTCACTGGTCATCCCGGAGAACTGAGCATTGTTCCGGATGATGTTCAAGATCGCAGGTTTGATCTCGAACTGGTTGTTCATAATGTTGGGACCAAATCCCGGATGCACACTCCCAGCTGTCGGAGTGGTATAATCTCTCATCGTTATGGGTCGAGGCCTCACTACCTCTTGCTCATCTCCAGGTTGGTGCTGCCCCACATCGTGAACTCTTGGGTCAGCATTGTTTGGGTCTATGTTGTCACCCATTGCCGCCTGTACGGCTGCTGCGCGCCTTCATGCGCGAGCGGTCTGTTCGATCTCTGGATCAAAGGGTACAAGTTCCCCCGCGGCTTGTCTCTGCATGCACAGTCACAACAAAAAGAAAACAAAACAAAGGAAATCAAAAACAGCTGCTCTTGTAACAAAAGCTCACAACTCAAGACATTACACGCCTGAACATTCCCCGGCAACGGCACCAAAAACTTGATGCGATATTTCGGCAAGTGCACCGGTCGCGCAAGTAATAAAGTTTGGGAATAGGATCCCCGAGTGTCGGTCTCTTGAGGAATGCAGGTTGGGTAAATGAATCGTGTTGTGTGACTATTGTTACACAAGCGTAAACAAACATACAAAAAGGGGGGTTTTGGTTGGGTTTTCCTACTCTTAACAACAATGAAGGAAATGCGGGTCGAAAGCACCGCTTCGCAAGGCGAGATGGATGCAACGGCCGCGATGCCGTGCTTCGTGAGGCAGATGGAGCGTGCTCTAGTGCGGGAAGGCGAGGGTCGCAAACACCTCTTCACAAACGCCGTTAGCTCTTGCTAACGCGGATCGAACACCTTGAGTGCGTAAGTGAGTGAGTGGATGAGTGGAGGCGAAGCGATTCACAAGCAAGTAATGATGAAATGAGAAGAAACATTCATTTCATTTAAACCAAACATCATGATATTCAAGTTTAAAAGATTCAAAGATTACAACAAAGGAGAGAGGAAAGAGATAACCAATGGATGAAGACTAGCGGCCGTTCACGGCCGGAATGGTAGTTTGTCAAGCTACCTCCGGGCTCGGGCGGACTGTGCTTCCGGTGTAGAGAAACTGTCATGATCTCTCTACGTGGTTCCGTCGTCTTCTACCTCAGGATTCCTCTTCTTCTCACCGGAGTGGAGTGGAAAAACAGCTGCTTGAGGGCTTGCGGATGGTGGAGAATGCTCCCGGAAAATGGAGAAATGCTTAGAATGGTTGGAGAGGACTTCCCCTTGCGTAGGAGATGAAGTGGAGGTGTCCAGGAATGGAAATCGCCGGCGTACGGACTGCCACTCGCGCTCCCGGTGGCTCGATCCCGCCCTAAAAGCGGAACATGCATATATATAGGCGCTGGAATGAATACTGCGCACGGTCATTGGCGCACGACCAGTGGTTATGCGCACTGGAGTTCTGCGATCGTGCGCGCTGCCTGGGCGGAGCCTGAAATGAAAGAAATTTATAAAATACATGTTCGCACGACCAGTGGCACACGACCAGTGGTCGTGCGCAGTATCGTAAATGGTCGTGCGTTAAGCCAGACAGAACTCATAAAATGGGCATTAAGTGCGTACGATCAGTGGCGCACGACCAGTGGTCGTGCGCGATAGAGCCAGTGATCGTGCGCAGTGTTCCTGTACAGAATTGTACCGGGAACACCTACACGACTCCTGTTCCAGCATACAACACCAGTCTAGCCACTGAAGGTGGCACTTAACACTGCATGAAAACTAGTAACGAAGATGAACAAGAAATAACACCAAAATGGGCCTAGAAGTGCACTTCGCATGGAGTATTAAATAGGAATGAAAACATGTCTAAAGTGAAGTGCAAAGACTAGAAAATCGGCCCAGATGAGTCCAAAAATGTGTATATAATTGGGACTCATCATGTGCCCGTTGGCAAGATGAGCCATGTAAGGGGTGAGGTCTCAGTGGATTTCTTGGCCTTGGGCTTGCACGCCCGTGGGGGAATGATAAGTACCCTTGGTTTGTTATGAAATGTTGATGTGTGTTGTTATGTTAGAAGCATACACGCCATAGGGTGGCTTGGGTGAAACCTAGGTTTGCATACATGTTGCATTGCTAGATCCCCCTACTTTTATTGCTCAACACAGAAACATGGATGATGCTTGTGACACTCATGCCTGTCATGTTTATGTTATTACTGCTTATTACATTTGCATACAAAGTGCTGACTTGCAGGGTGATGTAGTTCCCCGGGGTCCGCTAGGACGGCCGGGAGGAGGGGTGTTGTTACACCATTGTTGGTCATCCAAATCTGACCCTCATTTACCGCTCTTTGTGATTTGGATGCAGGGCAAGGATCGCAGGCTGGACCTACCTCGCCGGCCAGAAAGGCCTAAGCTTCATGAAGTGCTCTTTTCATGCTTTCTGGTTTGATTTTATGTCTTTACCTGTTCCGGCTTGCATGCCAAGGTAGCTTAGGATTGTGATGATCTGTTGGACATTTATATGCCCTGTTTTGACTTGAGTAGGAGTTTTGTAAGGCCTTAAGGTCGTAGTACTCTTATGTAGATGCGGTCAACTTCTGTGGTTTATTTTTATTGTTTCCGCTGTGTTGGTTCTGAGTTTTCAGATGGTTAGATCTATATCACTTTTTAATACTAAAGCTGTGGCGATTATATGTCGTGGGGTCCCGGCCGGACCTATATTATATAGTCATTGCAGGGGAGGTGTTACATCTCTAATATCACTAAGTCTAAAATCGTAGAGAAGGACTGGACATATCGCCGAATAAGCATGCATATATCATCGAGATTATACTCAGAGCTTAGCAGAAGGTTCAAGTCAGTTATCGTCGAGATAATATGGACATTCCTACGATATCATTGTGACATCAAAGTACATACAACGATATCATCCTAAGAATAAGAAGAATAGATCTAAGTCTAGTATCGTCGTGTCAATCAGAATCACACGATGATATCAATGTAAGGTACAAGAAATGTTAAGTCAAAGTATTCGGCTATGCCGACGACATCATCGTAAAAGAAGCCTTGTCGTCGGAAAGGCTAACAGAGAACTCTTGAAGACAGCTTATGGAAGAAGAATCACTTGTCTTCAGAATGAACAAGGCAAGATCGTCAATAAGATAGTATGGTTTCAACGACAACATTGATATAACAGTATGGTTTCTTCGATATCGTCGATAAGACAGTATGGTTTCAGCGCCAAAATGGTTTCAACAATATCGCCGATAAGACAGTATGGTTTCAACGATATTATTGATAAGACAGATGGTTTCAACGACATTGTCGAAAAGACCGCAAGTTGACAACAAAATTACAATGACACCTTTAAGATGACTTCATGTCATTGTAAGTGCAAGTGCAGTTGTGATATCTTATATCGTCGAGATATCATTGTCTAAAGAAGGTTGGAGAAGACTTGAAGATTTGTACAAGTCCTAAATAGATCGGCGTAACGGAAAGTTCTATCATTGAGACGTTGCAAATGCTGTCGAGACAGATCAAGACATTTCAAATCGCATTGTCAGCATTTAATGTCGACGCCCGATGGTCCAATCAGTGTGTGTCATTAAGGATTGGGTCTCTGACACTTAAAGGATATAATAGGAGACTATTAGTCAGCTTCTCAGTCTTATAAAATAGGTAAGTGTCAGCCCTAATTTCGACAAGTAAGAAATGTAGAGAATACACGCATGAATCAATAGAATAGTAACCAGCTGCGTGAAGAAGGAACAAGAACCAGAGAACAAACAATCTTCATCAAGTGTTCTCCATGTTTTAGTCCAGCAACATTGGCTGATAAGAAGTGTTCCAGATTGAAGAAAGGATTGAAGAGGAATCTGCGATGTCCAAGAAAACATTTAAAGAATTCTCTTCAAGTCCAAGAAGCAAATCTTCATCCGGCTAAAGAAGTTTTTCTTACTTTTTCTCTGTAGGGCTTTTTAAGCCTGATTTTTTAGGATCTACTTTAGATCTAAGTTGTAGGGCTTGAGGGCCGGAGTTGTAGGGCTTGAGGGCCTAAGTTGTAGATCTTGAGGGATTGAGTATTGTAGGGCTTGAGGGCCTGAGCTATAAAGCTTGTGGGCCTGAGTATTGTAGGCTTTGAGGGCCTAAGTTTGTAAGGCTTGAGGCTATGAGTTTTGGCGGAGTTTTGCCGACCCTAGCACACTGCTAGAAAAGTGCAGAGGGACAGTGGACTCCTGTCTTGAGTAACCACTATACATTTGGTGTTCTTGTGTGCAGTGTTTCTGTGATTTGTTGATGTGCTGTGATTAAGTTATTTAGTTCATGCGCATTAAATCAAAAACAGCCATATCACCTATTCTTCCTCCCCCCCCCCCACCGAGGTGATAGTTCCATAACTAACAAGTGGTATCAGAGGGAGGTTGATCAAAGAGTGACTTGACAGTCAGATCTAGATCTTGGAAGTAATCATTATGGATAGAGGTGATCAACACAAAGAAATGAGATCCACGAAGCTCCCAACCCGCACCAAAGAGAACTTCTCTATTTGGAAAGAAAAGGTAAGACTTTTCATGGAAGTTGCTGATCACAAGTTATTTGTAGCTATTCCAAAGGGCCCCTTCATCCCCATGACTGCATCTACAATTGATCCTACTCAAAGAGTGCCAAAGAAATATGTTGATATGAGTAAGGATGAGCTTGCACGGGTAAGCCTAGATAAGAGAGCACAAAACATTATTGTGAGTGCAATTGATGACTCAACCCTCAAAAATCTTATTCACTACAAAACTGGCAAGGAGATGTGGGACTCCCTGGTTGTTTACATCGAGGGGACTGAAGAAGTAAGGGATGACATGAAATCCCTTCTGAATCTGGAGTATGAGGCATTCAAGCAAGGCAAGAATGAAAATATCTCTAACAGTTATGAGAGATTTTTCAAGATAGTAAATAGGGCTGAAGAACTATGGATGAGAGTTCACAAATTTAGATCTTAATGATAAATTCCTTAGCTCCCTCACTAAGGAATGAGACATCAAAATTTGTGCAATTAGAGAAATGGGTCAACTGGGCAACATGGAGCCAAAGAACCTATATGGGAAGCTTCAGGCACATGACTGGAGTAATGAGCTATCTAAGAAACTTCACCCCTGTGGAGAATGGACCAACAGTCATATTTGGAGGTTCAGAAAAAGGGGTGACAAAAGGCTTTGGTAACATCTCTAATGGGTTAGTCACCATCACAAAGGTAGCTTATGTGGAGGGATTGAATCACAATCTCATAAGCATAAGTCAGCTTTGTGATCTAGGTTAAGTTATTATTTTCCACAAGGATAAGTGCTTGGTTAAGAAGTCCTTAGACTCTGAGGCTACCTTAAATGGTCCTAGGAGTGGAAATATATATTTTTTAAATTTCTTTCACTCAAATTCTTCAATACCTATGTGTTTTGTGGCTAATGAGAAAGAGGTTCTTTATGTTCATAGCACAAGAGACTTGCTCACATTAATAAAAAAACCATAAGTAAGCTTTTCTCTCTTGACCTAGTCAGAAATGGACCCAATATTAAGTGCATTAAGGAAGGTCCTTGTCAGGTATGCCAACTTGGCAAGCAAACTTGGACCAGCTTTAAGAGCATCTCTAACAAAGATTCCTCAAGGTGCCTATTTTTGCTGCACATGGATCTGTTTGGTCCTATGTCAGTTCTTAGCTTAGGTGGGAAGGCTTATACCCTTGTTGTAGTAGATGACTATTCAAGGTTCACTTGGGTGTTCTTCCGTAAAAAGAAGTCAGATATCTTAGATATCTTGAAGAACTTTGTCAGGCAAATCCAGAATGAGATGAGCTGCACTGTGGTCATGTTCAGAAGTGACCATGGTACAGAATTTCAGTCACGGGCCATGACAGAATTTTGCCAAGATATGGGTATCTCCCAAGAATTTTTCTCACCTAAAACTTTTCAACAGAATAGAGTTGTAGAGAGGAAAAATAGAACCTTAATAGAGGCTAGTAGGACAATGCTGAGTCACTCATCTCTACCAGAATACTTCTGGGCAGAAGTTATCAATACAGCTTGTCAGGTGATAAATAGGGCCTCAATCATCAAAGACCACAAGAAAACTCCCTATGAGCTAATGAAAGGCAAAAAACCTACATTATCCTACTTCAGAATCTTTGGGAGCAAATTCCATGTACTTAATAATGGGAAATCCAAACTAACTAAGTTTGCTGAGAAAAGCAATGAAGGTATTTTTTGGGCTACAACTCCTATATCAAAGCATATAGGGTGTACAACATCATTACCCAAGCAGTAGAAGAATCTATACATGTATTTGATGAGACTAGCCTTATTCATAAAGCATGGTCTAGTTCTTTAGTGGATGCAGACATGGTAGACATAATGGAAAAGCTATTCATTGAAGACAAGGCAGAAACTTCAAGGAGAGACAAAGACCATTCAATAACAGTTGAACTGGAAGAAGATGTTGTAGAAGGATTAGAAACAACTGAAGAGGTCTAACCTGAAGAACCTGTCATAGAAGAGATCCCTAGAAGACTACCTGCTGCACTTAGAGAAATCAGACATCATCCTCAAGTGCAAATTATATGAGATGTCAGTCAAGGAGTGTTGACAAGGAGCATGGCTATAAATGAAGAATTGTACTTGAGTTTTCTTTCACAAATTGAACCCAAGAAATTTGAGGAATCAAATCAGGTTCCATTTTAGATTGCATCAATGCAAGAGGAACTAAACCAATTCAAGAGATGCAAAGTGTTGAGGTTAGTTCCCAGACCCCAAGGACAAAACATTATTGGAACCAAGTGGGTCTATAGAAACAAATTGGATGAGAATGGGGTCATTACAAAGAATAAGGCAAGGCTATTAGCAAAAGGCTATAGACAGGAAGAGGGCCTTGACTTTGATCAGACCTTTGCCCATGTTGCAAGATTGGAAGCTATCAGATTGTTCCTAGCCAATGTAGCCTATAAAGGATATAAAGTTTACCAGATCGATGTGAAGTCAGCCTTTCTGAATAGTGACCTCAAGAAAGAAATATATGTAGAACAACCTTCAGGTTTTGTTGATTCTACTCCCCCTGATTTTGTTTATTACCTTAGAAAGACCTTTTATGGTTTGAAATAGGCTCCTAGAGACTGGTATGAGACCATGTTAAGCTTTCTCATTGAGAACAAGTTCTCTAGGGGAATGATTGACAAGACATTTTTCCTATGGGATGTAAATGGCAAGATCTTGCTAGCACAGATCTATGTGGATGACATTATTTTTGGCTCTACATATGACAATCTCTGCAAGAAATTTGCCAATTTTATGCAGGGAAAGTTTGAAGTGAGCAGTATGTAACATCCCACAAACAACTAGACTCCTAGAGTGGTTTTGTCATGACTAGGTCATGACAAAACCCTAGGAAGCTTGAAGAGACCACTTAGCCATAGGCTTGTTGGGGAAGAGCACCTTGGTATGCAAATAGCAATTTCTAGTTACCAAGCTTAGGGTTGGAATTTAGGGCCTCACCTTGGTCCTTTGACCCCACCATAACATACCTAACCCATTAGGGGTCCCTTAGAGCACTAAGGACCCATTGGTGTCAACCAAAGTGGTCAAGTTGACCAAAGTCAACATTAACCCTAAATTAGAGATTTCAGTTTTTTCAAAAAAGCCCTAATGACCAATAATGGTGAAATTGAAGGTGGTGGCTCTCCCTCTCCCCAAATTGATTCATTTAAAAGCTTTAGGGGGCTGAGAGAAGGAGTTTCCCCTACTTGAAGAAACCAAGATTGTTGGTGTTGGAGTTGCAATGGCACCAAAAACCTTGAATTCAGCCAAGGTGATGGGCAATCGGCAAGGAATCTCCCTCCAAAAAAGGTCCTCCCCTTCTCCTCTCTCTCTGTGGAAAGATCTTAGCTCACAATAGGTGAGAATCAGGCTCAATTGAGCCCGATCCATGGTGAGCAAAGTGAGTTTTTCCATGGCTTTTGGAACTTTGGGATCGCCAAAAACTGCCACCTCCGACGGCCAAACCACCGCCAATCGATAGCCACCACCTCAACGGAGGTGGTGGTGGCAGTGGCCGGCCAGGGAGGTGGCCGGATGGCCGGCAACAACTCTTGGAAAAGCTACAGGAAGAAGGGATCTCGACCGTCGACTTCTGGTGAAGATGAGCCGATGTCGTTGGATTTTGTTTCCTGTATAGGAAATTTAACTAGTAATGATTATTATTATTCCATTTTCTGCATTATTATTGACAGTAGATAAAAATAAATTATAAAAATACTTAGGGCCCTCTACAGGAAAATTGTTCTATACAAAACTTGTATCTCTTGAAGTATAGTTTATTATAAAATTGATTTCACATCATTTGGTTCAGTGGTCTGACCACGGCACTCAAAATGGTGCAGCCTATAAATAAGGTTGACTAGAGTTTAATTTGAGTGCTGATATAGATCTTTTAGTGTTTGTTAAATTGAGCAAAGGCTAAAGATATTTTCCAAGACTATATCCGATAAAGGCAAGTGTACCTTATCGTCTATAGTATAGGATATTTAGAAATACCAAAGTCATATTCAACGGGGCGCGTTGATTACTTCAACTTTGAGGAAAAACACCATTATCTTATCTGACGATTTTTTGATGTTTTTTTTACTTTAGCTAAAAAAAAGACAATTTACAAACTAAATGAGAAATATAAATTAACATTGCATGAAAGAGAAATTAATAAGGTGAAAGAGAACATGAAAGAGAGCAAAATTAATTTTATTGAAAACCAAAACTATTACAAGCTTAAAAAGGGATTACAAGGCTAGGAAGAAAAAGATTACAAGCATAAACAAGGCTATTGCAAGAAATAAAATTAAACATTACTTGACATGAAAAGGAAGAGAACATGAAATTGAAAGACATGAAAAACATTGAAAAACTCACTAACAGCTCTAACAGCACCTCCCCCTCTCAAAATTTCTGAACCCTGGACTCAAGGAGAGTCTCTGAATGTATAGCAAAAAATTGTTACACGCCCTCGGTCACGGGCGTGACCAAGGGCGTGTAAGCATTATTCACATTGGATCCGACTGTGGCGTGGGGCTTGCGTGACGGCGTGACGGAAAAGGTTAAGGCACGGGCATGACATTTCAGGTCACGGGCGTGACTTTGGATGACTTCATTAAATGCAGCATGGGCTGGCTTGCGACGCGGCGGCATGCAGGGATCACGCTGGAAAGTCACGACCGTGACATGTGGGTCACGGGCGTGACTCATGTTGACTTCTCGACGGCAGCTCCCCATCTCAATGGCAGCCTGCTGGGAAGATCCTTATGATTACACGCCCGTGGTCATGGGCGTGACATTGGGTCACGGGCGTGACATTGGGTCACGGGTGTGACATTGGGTCACGGGCATGACCGAGGGCGTGAATCACTGTGGACTCGCTCAATTGGCGCGGAATCGACTCTGGACTGATCTTCAGGTTACACGCCCTTGGTCACGGGTGTGACCGAGGGCGTGTACTTGTCAATTTCTCCAATTTGTCCCAAAATTCTGCAAAAATTGAAATTAAGCTAAGTTAGAAACAAAATTACAAAATAACTACTTATGACCTAAAATTGACATAAAAAGGGAAAATACATATTAAATATTTACAAAATTTTCAATTAAAAAGTCATATAAAAACTACTTATCAAATACCCCCATACTTGAGGTTACGCTATTCCAGAGCAAAAGTGTGAGACATAATTTATATGACATCCTTAAAATTTTTAATTTTAGACTAAAATTTCATTTAAACCAAAAGTTAAGTTAAGAGTAAATTCAAGGAGGAGTTAAGTCTTAAATTATGATGATGATTTGAAAAGAGGGAAAAATGTTTAGGCAAGGACTTCTCAAGAAAATTAATTGGTTTAACAAAATTGTAGAAATTATTAAACTAGATTAAATTAAAATTATAAGAACTCTATCTTAAAAGAAACTTAAAAAAAGTAACTTACTAAAAATTGATCTCTCCATAATCTTAAACTAAATCTAGAACAATGATAATTGGCTAAGGGGGATTTCATAAAATTTGGCAAAAGAAGAGAATTTTGTTTTTTTGAATGGAGGTGATGGACATTATCCTCTCATCATGAATATTTTTTTTAAATTCTCTTCAAATAAAAACCCAAAATGTATATATTTAGGAGTAATGAATTTTATCCTCTTACTCCATGCCATATAATCTTTTAAATGATTTTCGGTGCATATGTTTAGGGAATAATGAATTTTATCCTCTTATTCCCATGACATTTGATCTTTTAAAATTCATTTTTTATGCCAACAAAGGGGGTATGGAAAGAAAATAAATCTAGCTAGCTTTAAATTATGTTGAGAGCAAATTCTAGTATATTTAAATTTCCTAAGATCAAAAAAGTTAGAAGAAAATATAATTGAAATCTAAACAGGTTTAGCAAATTCACTACAAAATGAAGCCATTTAAAAATAAAAAGAGAAGTCATGCTAAATAAATTCTCTAATCAAGTTAAAATCATAAGATGATTCTTAAAGCAAGATTACCTCAAATTTAAAATTAGCAAACTATGATAAGCAAAATTTTAGCTAATTAAAAACCTAAACATGCTTATAAACATTCTCAACTAGATTTCTAAGAACTCACAAAAACAACAAATAGGAGAGGTATAAGATTTTTATATTTTTTTGTATTTTAAGTTTTTCATATATTTTTTTAATTTTTTTGAATTTTGAGATTATCTTTTCTTGAATTTTTTAATATTATTTTTTTTTTTTGAATTTTTGATAATATAAGAAAGGAAACTAATTTTAAACCTAACAATTTTTGTTAATTCCTGGATTTCCCGCGGTATACCCCGTGAAGGGTTCTCACAGTACTAGGAGGTGTGATGGGATGACATCCTAAACGTCCCTTTCCAAGATTTAAATTTTCAATTTTCTGATTTTTTTTTGAGTTTTTGGGTTTTACAAGTGCTTAAATAGAAGAAAACATAAGAAAATATTTTTTTTGAAAATTTTCTAACTTAAAAACTATTTACAAAGAACTATTTACACCCCCATACTTAAAGATAAACATTGTCCCCAATGTTTAAAACTAAGTATAAAGTTAAAGAAAAATAGAAGAAGTAGATAAAGTGCAAGACAAAACAAAAAGAAATGCATGAAAAAAGAAGGAAGATGGGGAAAAGGGCTTCCCTGAATTTTTTTGAAGTTTGCGCGGGGAAGCGGCGATTACCTACAAAATATGTTAGAGAAGAAAAACAAGAGAAAACAATAAAAAGATAACTTTGGGGTGCCTCCCAAAAGCGATTTGTTTAAGGTCGTGTAGCTTGACCCACTTCTCGATCATATTATAGGATGAAAAGATAATGATTCACTCTTCTCATTAGCTAGCTCTCCCGGAAGATATAACTTAAGGTGGTGTCCGTTTACTTTGAAGGTACCTTTTTCCGGGTGGGAAATTAGGCTTGTCCCATGGGACCAAACCTGTTTAACAATAAAGGGTCCGGACCATCGGGATTTTAGTTTTCCCGGAAAAAGGCGAAGGCGAGAATTATAAAGGAGGACGAGATCGCCCGGCGAAAAAGTTTTCAGAAATTTTATGTGTTTATCGTTATAAAACTTTGTTCGCTCCTTATATAATTTATTGCTCTCATATGCATTCGCTCGCCACTCATCTAATTCGTTCATTTGAAATTTTCTTTGTTCGCCCCCTAAAGTGGAATCGAGATTTAAAAACTTAAGCGCCCAAAATGCGCGGTGTTCTAGTTCGACCGAAAGGTGGCAAGCCTTGCCATAAACCATTCGATATAGTGTACAGCCGATAGCGGTCTTGTATGCCATTCGATAGGCCCATAGCGCGTCATCGAGATTTATTGCCCAATCCTTCCGATTAATAGAAACCGTTTTTAAAATCCGCTTTAATTATCGATTAACAACTTCGACTTGGCCGCTCGTTTGTGGGTGATATGCAATGGATAATTTATGCATGACACCATATTTTGCTATGATTTTTGTAAATTGACTATTGCAAAAATGGGTGCCACGATCACTCTCTATAGCGCGCGACGTGCCAAATCGAGAAAATAATTTTTTTTATGAAGTTAACGATGACTCATGCATCGTTGGTGTGGAGAGCTTGCACTTCCGCCCACCTCGACACGTAGTCGAGCGCAACGAGAATATATTTATTTGAAAAAGATGGAGGGAGAGGACCTACAAAATCAATACCCCAAAGATCGAAAATTTCGCATTCTAAGAAAATGTTTTGGGGCATCCCATCCCGGCGGGATATGTTTCCCGACCGCTGACAGCTGTCACAAGTACTCACAAGGGTGTGAGCATCTTTGAAGAGCGTGGGACAATAAAAGCCCGCCTCTAGCGCCTTCCTCGTGGTTTAGTTCGAATGATAATGACCATCGGTTGGTCCCTCGTGACAATGCCGTAAAATTTTAAGACCTTCCTCACTCGAGACGCATCTTCTCACTACCTGTTCTGCGCACACACGGAATAAAAAGGGGTCCTCCCAAAAGTAATTCTTTAAATCGGAAAAGAATTTCTTCTTTTGCTGACTCGAGAATTATTTTGGCAGGACCCGGGCT
The DNA here is from genome assembly GCA_033032865.1 of Dactylorhiza incarnata. NCBI lineage: Eukaryota > Viridiplantae > Streptophyta > Magnoliopsida > Asparagales > Orchidaceae > Dactylorhiza > Dactylorhiza incarnata. The sequence goes on along the minus strand of JAWHQI010000354.1, from coordinate 2,099,775 downwards.
ACTAAATAGTTAGCCAAATCCGCAAACCAGTGGGTAGATGATGAATTAATATTTTCAAGAGCATGGAGGCGCTCTTCGGGAAATTTATCATTAATATCGGCTTCTGTTAATGCTTTCGAGGCGGGGTTTTATAAGCGGGAAAGATGATCGGCCGCCATGTTTTCAGCTCCCCTTTTATCCCGGATCTCTAAATCAAACTCCTGCAAGAGGAGGATCCATCGCAAAATACGAGGCTTGGCAACCGATTTACTAAAAAGATATCTAAGAGCGGAGTGATCCGTGAAGACGATAACTTTTGAGAGAGTGATATACTACCTAAACTTATCGAAGGCAAAAATGATCGCTAGAAGCTCCTTCTCGGTAGTGGTGTAATTCGCTTTTGCCGACGTGAGTGTTTTGCTAGCATAATAAATCGGATTGAAATACTTACTCACTCGTTGAGCTAAAATGGCACCAACCGCAATATCACTCGCGTCGCACATGATTTCAAAAGGGAGAGACCAATCTGGCGCGACTAGAATCGGGGAGTTTATAAGTTTCTCTTTGATAAGTTTAAAGGCCAAATGACATTCATCGTTAAAAATAAAGGAGGATTCTTTTTCGAGAAGATGGGTTAACGACTATGTGATTTTGGAAAAATTTTGAATAAAGCGCCGATAAAACCCCGCGTGGCCTAGGAAACTTCTAATAGCTTTTACGTTTGTTGGAGGGGGAGTTTTTCAATTGCTTCGATCTTGGCCCTATCAACCTCGATCCCCTTGCCCGAAATTTTATGGCCAAGGTCTAATCCTTCTTTGACCATAAAATGGCATTTCTCCTAATTAAGCGCTAAATTTGTTTCCTCACATCGCTGCAGCACGCGCTCGAGATTTTTTAAACAATTTTTAAATGAGTTTTCGAACACGGAGAAGTCGTCCATGAACACTTCCATCACCTCCTCTACTAACTTGTCAAATATTGTCAGCATACATCTTTGGAATGTAGCTGGCGCATTACAAAGACCAAATGGCATCCTTCAATAAGCGAAGGTGCCAAAGGGACAAGTGAAAGTGGGTTTCTCTTGGTCATCGGGTGAAATCAGGATTTGGAAATATCTCGAGAAACCATCGAGAAAACAGTAGTAGGAGTGACCTGAAAGGTGCTCTAAGATTTGATCGATAAAAGGTAGAGGGAAGTGATCCTTACGGGTGGCATCATTTAGTTTTCAATAATGGATGCACATCCGCCAACCCGTAATGGTATGGGTTGGGATTAATTCATTATTCTCGTTCGCAACTACCATAACGCCACCTTTCTTCGGTATGACTTATACTGGGCTAACCGAAGTACTATCCGATATCGGGTAGATGATTCTCGCGTCCAATTGTTTAATAACTTTGGCCTTAACGACTTCTTTCATATTCGGGTTTAGTCGTCGTTGAGGCTGGACTGAGTTGCGGGAATTATCTTCGAGAATGATTTTATGAGTGCATAAGGAAGGGTTTATGCCCTTAATATACGAAATTTGCCACGCAATTGCGTGGCGGTGCTTGCTTAAGACAATAGTCAACTCAGAAATTTCTGAGTTGCTAAGTTCGGATGAAACGATTACGGGTAGCTTAGACTCTTTTTCTAAAAATAAATATTTAAGGTGAGGGGGGAGTTGCTTTAAATCTAACACTGGTGGCTCTTCATAAGAAGTTTTAATTTTTAATTTTTCTAGAAATAATGGTTCGGGTGGTGTGGGGTTAGAGACTTCTTCTTCAAGATAAAAGAGCTCGACGAGCTCAGAATCACTACTTGCCGATGAGACTAACTCGGGGGATGAATCAAACTCACAACACACTTCTAGGTAAAAACACGAATCATCATTTTCTAATGTTGTTGGAAGAACCTTATTACTGATTTAGGCTAGGATCTCTATCTGTTGACTAGGACTAAGTTGACCCCACTGTATAGTCAAAGGGTCAAGGTTTTAGGCTGATTAGAACTCAAGGAAAAGATCAGTTTCTGCATTCGACGAACTCCATACTGCGTTCGATGAACTCCATTCTGCATTTGACGAACGACATGCTCCAGTTCGAAGAACTTGCCAAGGTTCTGCGTTCGATGAAATCTATTCTGTGTTTGACAAACTCCTCTCTGCGTTCGATGAACTTGCTCTCCAGCTCGACGCACTCAGTTCTCCAGCCAGTCCAGCAGTTTATCTCCCCAGTTCGACGAACTTCATTCTGCATTCGACAAACTCAGCTCTGTAGTCGAAGAATAAGTATCAAGATGTTCAGATCGACAAAATTGATTCTCAGATCGACGAACTCAGTTCTTCCAGGCAGATTTAGTAGATTAGTTCTCAGTTCGACAACCTCCAGCTTGAGATCGACGAACTCCAGATTGTGTTCGACAAATTTATTCAGATCGACGAAATTTCTCCTCAGTTTAGTATTACAGACAGATCATTTTTATTCTATTCTCTGAACTCAGATCGACTATCAACAACGGATCTATTTCTTCCAGATAAGTCGAGGATATTATCTTTCCTTTTATTATTCTCTTATTTCGAGAAAGTAGCCGTTTGGCTAATCGGAAAAGGATACATTTATTGAAAAGGAAAATGGATTAAAGATTTGCTTGCAGTTCCAAGAAATAATCCTCCTGATTATTCTATTCCTTATTCAGAGGATTTGAAATTCAAATCAGAGATATATTGTCAAAAAGAAGAAGGAAGAAGAAGATACACATTATTACAGTACAGCAAGACTGAGAAGAAGAAACTATCGAGAGAAAAATGCAGAAAGGAAGAAAGCCAAAAAGTTTTCATATCTTCATCTTCCTCAAGCAGCACCTTTCAATCTCTGAGAAAAACAACACAAATCTTATCTCAGATTTCTGCTGCAAAGTTTCAAATCTTCAAGAGCAACAAACAATCTGAGAAACCTTTGTCTCTCAGATTCATCAGCTATCAAAGGAAGATCTACATTCAAGAGAAAGCTCGATCCTCAACTGTCAACTATTTTCTATTAGACAGGGGGAGCTTTACATCATCAAATCCACTAGTCTTCTCTAAGCTTATTGACAGAGAAGAACTTCATAACCCTATTTATCCCATTCTGTACAGAGTTCTAACTCCCTTCAAAAGTTAACTCCTTGGTGGCAGGGAACCTGAACAAAAACTTGTAGTTTAGTTTGAGCACCTGATCAAAAGCTTAGTGGTGTTTGGGCACCTGATCAAAAACCCATTGGTGATAGGGCACCTGATCAAAAACTAGTGGATTCCTACCAAGGGTGGTAGAAGAGTAGATGTACCTAGGTTTATTGGGGAACTACTATAGATCCTTGTGTCTTCTGTGATCTTATTTATTTTTCTGTACTGTGTTGTGCTGTCTGTTTGATTTGTATTTTGTTTTTATAACTCACTCAGTCCACATATATATATGTATCACTATTTTAATTCCACTGTAAAAATAAGTGAAAAACTTTTTAATACTCTATTCACCCCCCCCCCCCCCCCCCCCCCCCCTCTAGAGTAACTTTAAGATCTAACCTCATGTTCAATTGGTATCAGAGGATGGTTGATTCTTTACAGGCTAACACCTGAATCAAAAGATCAATTAGATCTTAAATTTCTTCTAGAGTTTCTTTTTGCTAAAAATCCATGGACCAGAACAAAGAATACTCAAGCACAAGACCTCCTATGTGCAATCTAAATAAGTTTACATTATGGAAGGCGAGGATCAGATTATATATGAATTCTATCGATGAGGATATCTTCAATGTTATTTTGACAGGACCTCCTACTCCTACAGCAACAACAAGTGTTGAAACAACAACAACAATTAATGTTGATCCACCTCCTGAGTGGACAGAAGCTCAAAAGAAGCAGAGAAGTGTTGATGCCAAAGCAATGAATATATTGGCATAGACAATGTCAGATGACATATTTCAAAAGGTTGTGGAATGCACTTCAGCCAGGGAAATCTGGAACTCCCTCAATAACAAGGTTGAAGGATCTGCAGATGAGAGAAAAGATTGAAGATCTCATCTCATCTCCCAATATGAGAATTTCAAGAAGGAAGAAAATGAAAGTGTAGCAGACATGTACAACAGACTCAGCCTCTTAATCAATGAGCTGAAGACTTTGGACAAAGTGATCTCTTTCACTGAAGTCAATGATAAGATCTTGATGTGCTTCCCCAGCACATGGGACTCTAGGATCTGGCCAATCAAGGAAGCCAGAAGCCTTAATGAGATCTATACGGCGACCTTGTTAGGCAAGCTCAAATCCTATGAGCAGTTATCAAGTCCAGAGAAGCTGAACAATCTACTTCCTCACCAGTATCCAAGAAGGAAAAGAGCATTGCTTTCCATGCAACTGAAGAGGAAGACGAAGCTCCCGGAGAAGTGGAGTTTATGAGTCTTCTAGCCAAGAGATTCTACAAGATGGTTAGAAAAGAATTCAGAAAGAAGGATTCAAGATCCAGAGAAAAGTCAAGGTATGACAAATCAAATTATAAAGAAATAATTTGTTTTAGTTGCAGGAAACCTAGACACATTCTACCTAAGTGTCCATAGAACCAAAAGAAAGAAAAGTGAAAAGAGAAAGAAGAGAAAAAGGCACTCCAGCAAGCCTTCCTCCCACAAACACAAGCATAAGGGAAGAGACTTTGTAGCTGAAACATGGAGTGAAACAGAATCAGAATCTTCATCCAGCTCTTCTGAAGATGAAGAAAATGCAAATGATAAGGACCAATGCTTGATGGTTATATATTACTCAAGAAGTAAGTCAGAATATGCATCATCATCCAGCTCTAGTGATGATGAAGATGATGAAGAAGAAAGAAACTTCTGCATGATGGCTATAAATGCCTCAGGAAGTAATTCAGAAGAATCACAATAAGACAATGACAGTGATCAGGTAATATCTACCTTTGATTTTAATTCAATTGAATTCAAAGATGAATTCAAAACTCTTTGTCTAGATTTAATTAAATTTGAGAAAGAGATAATCTCTCTCAGAGGCAAGTTTGCTGAAATGAACCAACTAAGTGAAGATAATGTCAATCTTATGAAAGATTTGGCTGCCTCCAGAGAACACATTGTTCTCATTGAGAACAAGTTGTCTAAAGCTATGAAGTTTGAAGAATCCCTCAATGGGAGAAGTATCAAACTTATGGACATCACAAGCACAGTGAATGCCCGACTTAGTGGCAAACTGGGCTTGGGTGCATCATCAAGTGAGCCACATCTGATTAAGAAAACATCTTATCTACACCAGTAAAATTCATTTCTGCTAAGAACAAAGAGGCGGTAGAAATAAATAAAAACATTTCAAGCAAGAATATTAAGAATAAAGGAATTCAACAAAATTCATCGAATGGAGCTCGACGAAATCACACAAATTCGTTGAATGGAGATCGAGGAACTCTGAAGACAGACCTTCAGAATAGTCATTATTTGAACGGCGCTCGACAAAAGCACTTTACTTCGTCGATCGACGATCGACGAACTCACCAGAATTCGTCGAACGGAAAATATACAGAAAATCTGAAGAATTCTTATTCTCAATATACTAAGAATCCTTTTACTGAGTGGATAATTCCTCCAAGGAGATATCATCCACAAGGTTATAAGGATCAGCCTGAGATGTCTTTCATTTCAGAATTTTGTGGAAAAACAAAAGGACCCAAGGTAGTCTGGGTCAAGAACAACTAGTTTATTTTTTTCTGTTGTGTAGGTACATGGCTATCCAAAAATAAGAGAACAATGGTACTTGGATAGTGGGTGTTCAATGCATATGATAGGAATCAAGGTCAACCTAAGCAACTACAAGGCAAGGCTTGGACCCAAAGTGATCTTTGGATACTCCAATTGTGGACAAACCAATGGTTATGGTCAGATCAAAGTTGGAGCAGTCACCTTCAAAGAGGTAGCTTATGTCAAGGGTCTGAAGCACAACCTCATCAGCATAAGCCAGTTATGTGATGAAGGTTATCAGGTAACTTTTAACCACTCCTTATGTCTTATTACCAATAATAAAAACATAAATGTATTATCTGGTATTAGACATGGAAATATTTATTTAGTCAATTTTGTCTCTGCCAATTAAGATATTTGTTTATTTAATTCTATAAGTAAAACAAATGAATTATGACATAAAAGGCTTGGACATATTAACCTTAGAACTATATCTAAGCTTTCTAAGGACAATCTTGTTAGAGGACTGCATTCTGATTCATACAAGAAGGAAGGACTCTGCAGGGCTTGTCAATTAGGTATGCAGACTAAAAGTAGTTTTAAATCTGTATCCAAGAGTAATTCACCTATGATTTTGTACTTACTGCATTTGGACCTTTTTGGACACACTGCAATACAATGTCTAGGAGGGGAGCATTATACTTTAGTTATTGTAGATGACTTCTCAAGATTCACTTGGGTGTTCTTTCTTAGGAACAAGTCTGACAACTTCAATGTTCTGACATACTTTCTCAAGTCCATCAAGATTGAGTACTCTACTCTAGTTGCATTGATCAGAAGTGATCATGGCACTATGTTTTAATCTCTTTTGATTAGAGAATTCTATGGAAAAGAAGGGATCAGGCAATGTTTCTCTTCTCCTAGAACTCTTCAACAAAATGGGGTAGCTGAAAGGAAAAAATAGAACATTAATTAAATTAGCAACTACATTGCTTGTTGATGCTCACTTGCCAATCTCTTTTTGGGCAGAGGCAGTGAACACAGCAAATTATGTGTTGAACAGAAGCCTAATACATAAGCATAAGGGTAAAACTCCCTATGAATTACTCAAGAATATAAAGCCTAAGGTTAACTATTTTAAGATATTTGGCTGTAAATGCTATGTGCATAACAATGATAAGAAGTATCTCAGGAAATTTGAAGCAAAATCCGCGGAAGGTATATTCCTTGGATATTCTCTTTCTAATAAAACATATAGAGTTTACAACAAATCTATTCTTAAGATAGAAGAGTCCATGCATGTATCTTTTGAGGAAACTAACGTGTTAAATGAGGAGAGGAATACCACCTCTACCAAAGATATTTTACAGGTACCAGCTCTATGTGAAGAGCTCAATGGATTAGAATTACAAAATTATGATTCTATACTTCCATCAAATGAAATAATTGAAGACAGTGAAGAAGAGGATAATCCAGATCTTGCTGACAATTCAAATCAAATGACAGCTAATCAAATTCCCCAAGTGGAAACTATTAGTGAACCAGCTCCAACTGTTGATCACATCACAGTTAGAGATCATCAAATATCTCAAATCATTGGAGATATTTCAGTAGGTGTTCAAATAAGGCATCAACTACACCAAAATCAGATGCACACTTGTTTCCTATCACAAGTTGAACCTCAATCCATAAAAGATGCAGAACAAGATCCAAACTAGATTCTTGCAATGCAAGAGGAGATCAACCAATTTGAAAGGAACAAGGTTTGGGATTTGGTTCCAAGACCAAAAGGCCATCCAGTCATTGGAAGTAAGTGGGTCTTCAGGAATAAGCTAGATAATCAAGGCATAATCATCAAAAATAAAGCAAGATTAGTAGCCCAAGGATATTCTCATGAAGAAGGAATTGATTATGATCAAACCTTTGCTCCTGTTGCTAGACTTGAAGCTATAAGGATATTCCTTGCCTTTGCTGCATTCAAGAAGTTTAAAGTCTATCTGATGGATGTGACGAGTGCATTTTTGAATGGAGATATCAAAGACGAAGTCTATGTGGAACAACTGCCAGGTTTCATCTCTCCAACTCACTCTTCATATGTATTTAAGCTTAATAAAGCTCTCTATGGTCTCAAACAAGCTCCCAGAGCATTGTATGAGACCTTAGATAATTTTCTTTTGGAGAACAATTTCTGTAGAGGCATTGTTGATAAAACCCTATTTTTTAGGATACATAAAAATCAAACATTACTAGTTCAAATATATGTAGATGATACCATATTTGGCTCAAATGATTCATATCTATACAAAAGGTTTTCTAACCTAATGCAATCTAAATTTGAAATGAGTAGTATGGGTGAGTTATCTTACTTCCTTGGTCTTCAAGTGAAGCAAACTCCAAATGGCATATTCATATCACAATCTAAGTATGCTAAGGAATTAGTGAAAAGATTTGGTATGTCTGATGCTTCCACCATGAAAACACCCTTTCCCTCAAATGTTGTTGTTGACAATGATGAATCGGGGAAACCCGTTGATCAGAAAGTATATAGAGCAATTGTTGGCTCACTACTTAACAGCTAGTAGACCTGACATAATGTTTTCTACATGCATTTGTGCTAGGTTCCAAGTTAACCCCATAGAATCTCACCTTATTTTACTAAAAAGAATTTTGAGATATATAAAGGGTTATCCAAATCTAGGACTCTGGTATCCAACAACTTCAGAATTTGAATTAATTGGATTCTCAGATTCTGATTATGCTGGATGCAGAGTAGACAGGAAAAGCACATCAGGAACTTGTCAGTTTCTTGGTGATAGGCTTGTCTCTTAGTTTTGTAAGAAACAGACATCTGTGTCTACATCAACAACTGAAGCAGAATATATTGCTGCAGGCAGTTGCTGCTCATAGATACTGTGGATACAAAATCAACTTCTAGACTATGGTATCAAGTTAAATAATTCAATTATATTTTATGACAATACTAGTGCAATATCTATAGAACAAAATCCAGTACTCCATAGTAGGACTAAACACATAGAAATTAGGCACCACTTTATCAAAGATAATGTGGATAAAAATAAAATTTGCCTAAAATTCATTTCTACTGATTTGCAAAGGGCTGATATTTTCACCAAACCCTTGGATGAAAAGAAACATATCTTCTTTATAAATCAGCTAGGAATGATAGATGGAGATTCAATTAATTAAAAAATTATATCTTTTACTTATCCCTCTTGTTTTGAATTAATTTCAGTTGGTTTGCTGTCTAAGCAGCTGAGACAAGCTCTCAGTCTCAACAAAACAGCTGAGACAAGCTATTAATCTCAGCTGAACTGCTGAGACAAGGCCTTGGGCCGCTGAGAAGCTATCTGGATCCGCTAAGACCAAATCGCTGAGATGATTTCTATTTGATTCAGGGATCGACGAAGACAAGCTCGTTCATCTAACTGAGATCAACGAAAATTAAATTTTTGTCGAACCCAGTTTGATGAAAGTTAAGTCTTTTCAACTTCTGATCTTTCATTCTAATCAAATCTTTTATTTCATTTTAATTGTATGCCTACAGAATTGCTTCTCTTTCCAGTTCCTTTGCACTTGATCTCTATTTTTTTTTGTAGGTACAATGGCAATATTTCTTCTAAAATTGCATCCTTCACAGCCTCCTCTTCAAATGTCTCTTCTTCTAGGGTCCTAGCTCCAGGTCTTCCTGAAACTAGGCAGGGGAGATGTTTTGAAGAAGCTCCTTTTGACAGGTGGAGATGTTTTGAAGAAACTCCTTTTTGTTAGGGGAGATGCTCTCCTTTTTGATAGGGGGAGTTACTTTATATAGAAGCTCAAGCAAAAATCATTCAGTTGATCAAGAAGCTCCTTTATAATAGGTTTTAGTTATTTGAAGAAGCTCACAGCAGTTTTTTATTTCAGTTTAAGATATGACAAATACAGATGCAAATTCAGAAATAATTCAGACATGACAGATTCAACAAAGCAATTCAGTTATTGCTACAGTTCAGATCAACAAAAGCAAAAGCTGAAAAATACAGTTTGAGATATGACAGATTCAGTTTAGATAAACAAATTCAGAAAGCTGAAGACAAGGAATTCAGTATTCAGGAAGCAAGAATTTGAAAGGCAAATCACAATCAAGCCTCCTTCAGAGAAAGTCAAAAGGTTCTAATTATTTGTTTTTATTATTTCTTTATTAAATGTAAAATTTCAAAACTCAGAGTATCATATTTTATATCTGCTGAAATGTCTAAAATCTGTCAGATATATATGCTCTATTATTTTGTTGTTTATTTTATTATTCAATTTTGTCAAATAGTGTCCTAACCCAAATAGGGGGAGATTGTTGGAACAACCCTATTACTGATTTGGGCTAAGATCACTATATGTTGACTAGGAATAAGTTGACCCCAATGTATAGTCAAAGGGTCAAGGTTTTAGGCTGATTAGAACTCAAGGAAAAGATCAGTTTCTGCGTTCGACGAACTCCATACTGTGTTCGACGAACTCTATTCTACGTTCGACGAACGACATGCTCCAGTTCAACGATCTTGCCAAGGTTCTGCGTTCGACAAAATCTATTCTGTGTTCGACGAACTCCTCTCTGCGTTCAACAAACTTGCTCTCTAGCTTGACGCACTCAGTTCTCCAGCCAGTCCAATAGTTTATCTCTTCAGTTCGACGAACTTCATTCTGCATTCGATGAACTCAGCTCTGTGGTCGAAGAATAAGAATCAAGATGTTCATATCGACGAAATTCATTCTCAGATCGACGAACTCAGTTATTCCAGGCATATTTAGCAGATTAGCTCTCAGTTCAATGACCTCCAGCTTGAGATCGAAGAACTCCAGATTGTGTTCGATGAATTTATTCAGATCGATGAAATTTCTCCTCAGTTCAGTATTATAGACAGATCATTTTATTTTATTCTCTGAACTCAGATCGACTATCAGCAACAGATCTATTTCTTCAAGATAAGTTAAGGATATTATCTTTCCTTTTATTATTCTCTTATTTCGAGAAAGTAGCCGTTTGGCTAATCGGAAAAGGATATATTTATTGAAAAGGAAAAGGGATTAAAGATTTGCTTGCAGTTCCAAGAAATAATCCTCCTGATTATTCTATTCCTTATTCAGAGGATTTGAAATTCAAATCAGAGATATATTGTCAAAAAGAAGAAGGAAGAAGAAGATACACATTATTACAGTACAGCAAGACAGAAAAGAAGAACATTGTTGAGATAAAAATACAGAAAGGAAGAAAGACAAAAAGTTTTCAGATCTTCATCTTCCTCAAGCAGCACCTTTCAATCTCTGAGAAAAACAACACAAATCTTATCTCAAATTTCTGCTGCAAAGTTTCAAATCTTCAAGAGCAACAAACAATCTGAGAAACCTTTGTCTCTCAAATTCATCAGCTATCAAAGGAAGATCTACATTCAAGAGAAACTCCATCCTCAACTGTCAACTATTTTCTATCTGACAGGGGGAGCTTTACATCATCAAATACACTAGTCTTCTCTAAGATTATTGACAGAGAAGAACTTCAAAACCCTCTTTATCCCATTCTGTAAAGTGTTCTAACTCCCTTCAAAAGTTAACTCCTTGGTGGCAGGGCACCTGAACAAAAACCTGTAGTTTGGTTTGAGCACCTGATCAAAAGCTCAGTGGTGTTTGGGCACCTGATCAAAAACCAATTGGTGATAGGGCACCTGATCAATAACCTAGTGGATTCCTACCAAGGGTGGTAGAAGAGTAGATGTACCCAGGTTTATTGGGGAACTACTATAGATCCTTATGTCTTCTGTGATCTTGTTTATTTTTCTATACTGTGTTGTGCTGTGTGTTTGATTTGTTTTTTGTTTTTATAACTCACTCAGTACACATATATATATATATCACTATTTTAATTCTGCTATAAAAATAAGTGAAAAACTTTAAGATTTAACCTCACTTTCAAATGTGTTCCGCATCGAGGAATTTATGCCGAAAGTAACATCATCGTCTCCAACCCGTAGGAGGAGCTTTCCGTTACTTACGTCTATAATAGCGCGGGAGGTGGCAAGGAAGGGTGGCCGAGTATGAGGGGTACATCGGCATCCTCTTCGATGTCAAGAATGACAAAGTCCACCGGGAAGATGAACTTGTCAACTTTGACGAGCACGTCCTCCACTATTCCTACCAGATATTTTAAAGAACGATCCGCTAATTGAATACTCATTTGAGTGGGGCTTGGATTTCCTAAACCTAGCTTTTTGTATAGTGAAAATGGCATGAGATTGATGCTTGCTCCAATATCCGGTAAGGCGTGTTTTACTAACAAATAGCCAAATAAACACAAGATCGAGAACCGTCCCGGGTCATTTGCTTTTTGAGGCAATTTGTTGAGTACAACCCCAGAACATTCTGCGTTTAAAGAAATATGCGAAATATCTTCTAATTTTTTTCTTATTGGAGGGCAACTCCTTAAGATATTTCACATATTTAGGCATTTGAGAGATAGCCTCGCAGAAGGGTACATTAATATGAATTTGCTTTAAAATATCTAAAAACTTTTTATAATTTTTTTCGGCGCAGTCGCTTTTAAATTTCGACGGATACGGAATATTAGAAATAGAAGCGCGCGGAGCTAACGAAGCGGGCAAATTTGAAGATAAATTAAGAGTAGGAGGAGGAGGAGAGGAAGTTACCTTGGGTTCGTCCTATTTTGAAGCCACCTCCATCCCCGGGAGTGCTCCTTGCTGACGCTCGGAGATCATCTTCGCTAGCTGGCCCACTTGGTTCTCTAAATTTTTGATCGATCCGGTGATGTTCCGGATGTTCGATTCATTTGTAGCAACATATTTTGCAAAGACCTCTTCAAGCGAAGAGGGCTTGTGCTGTTGCGGTGGAAAACCGGGAGGATTAAAATTTTGAGAAATCAAATTTAGAGGCGGAGTTAAGTTAAAAAGTTGATTAGGGGGGTTGATTTAGATTCATTGGACACTGAGCATTTCCTTGGTTGCTCCACGAGAAATTCTGATGATTCCTATAACCCGCATTGTATGTGTTGTTATACGGAGCGGAGTTCGGGTTATAGGAAGGCCGAGGCAGAGTTCCCATGTAGTCAACCTGCTCTTCAATTAAAATGTTATAATCCCAAGGAGGAGTGGCGGAGGAAGAAGACATCTCCGCCACTTACTTTGTGAAGCGCTCAACTTGTAAAGCCAAATTTGCATTTGCATCTATTTCAAAAATTCTGGTTGGCTTGTTAGGCCACGCTCGGGGCATGTTCCATTGGTACGCATTCGTGGCCATCTCTTCAAAAAGCTCTTGAGCGGCGTTCGGGGTTTTGTTATTTAATGTCCCCCCGGCGGCCGCATCAATCATTTGCCTCATTTGGATATTTAATCCATTATAAAATATTTGCACTTGTTGCCAAGTGGCAAGTCCGTGGTGAGGGAATCGACGCAAAAGATCCTTGAAGCGCTCCCATGTGTCATAGAGAGTCTCCGAGTTGATTTGCATGAACGACGCAATATCCGTGCGCAAACTAGCGGTCTTTGAAGGCGGGAAATATTTATTTAGAAATTTTTTCACGATTTCGGCCCATGTAGTGATGGATCCCCTAGGTAGGGAGACCAGCCACTGCTTGGCCTTAGACCGCAAAGAAAAATGAAAAAGACGCAATCGAATGGCATCATCGGTGACGCCATTGATTTTAAAAGCATCGCAAATTTCAAGAAAGTAAGAAATATGCGAATTTGGATCTTCGTCCGGTTGACCATCGAAGGTCACCGATTGTTGCACCATTTGTATGATGTTGGACTTGATCTCAAAATTATTGTCGCCACCGTGGGGCGAACAATACTCGACTGTGTGCCTTCCAAATTCGGCCGCGCATAATAGGATATGGTCCGTTGCGCGGTCTCATTAGGATTTGGCGCGTTAGGATTAGGAGGATCAAGATTAGGATCCATATTTGTTGTGTTAGTGTCCCCGATCGACTCTTCGAATTCTACTTGAATTTCCAGATCACGAGAACGGCGGCACCTCAAAAGGGTTTGCTCGATCTCTGGATCAAAAGGAATATTCGAAGCGCTACCTCGGGTCATATACTAAAAAGAAAAGAAGGGGAGAGAGAAAAAAACATAAACTAAAATAGAAAAGAGATTAAACTAAAGAGAAAAAGAAAAGAAAGGAAGAGGAAAAACTAGAATTTTTTTTTCCTTTTTTTGATATTTAGAAAAAGCAAAATAAAATAAAATAAAGAAGCATGATAAAATTAATAGCTATCCTCTTTTCAAAATATCTACGCAAAGTCCCCGGCAACGGTGCCAAAAACTTGATATAGATCTTTTTGTGTTTGTGAAATTGAGCGAAGGTTAAAGATATTTTCCAAGACTATATCTGATAAAGGCAAGTGTACCTTATCGTCTATAGTATAGGATATTTAGAAATACCAAGGTCGTATTCCACAGGGCGCGTTGATTACTTCTCCTTCGAGGAAAATCACCATTATCTTATCTGACAATTTTGTTGAGGTTTGTTTTACTTTAGCTAAAAAAGACAATTTGCAAACTAAATGAGAAAGAGAAATTAACATTACACGAAAGAGAAATTACTAAGGTGAAAGAGAACATGAAAGAGAGCAAAATTAATTTTATTGAAAACCAAAACTATTACAAGCTTAAAAAGGGATTACAAGGCTAGGAAGAAAAAGATTACAAGCTTAAACTAGGCTATTGCAAGAAAGAAAATTAAACATTAGTTGACATGAAAAGGAAGAGAACATGAAAAGGAAGAGAACATAAAATTTAAATACATGAAAAAAACCTTGAAAAACTCACTAACAGCTCTAACAACACCTCCCCCTCTCCAAATTTTTGAACCCTGGACTCAAGGAGAGCCCTTGAATTTATAGCAAAAAAATTTCATGTTACACGCCCTCGGTCATGGGCATGACCAAGGGCGTGTAAGCGCTATTCAAATTGCATCCGGCTGTGGCATGGGGCTTGCGTGATGGCGCGGCGAAAAAGGTCAAGGCACGGGCGTGACATTTCAGGTCATGGGCATGACTTTGGACGGCTTCATTAAATGCAGCATGGGCTGGCTTGCGGCGCGGCGGCGTGCATGGATCACGCGGGAAAGTCACGGCCGTAACATGTGGGTGACGGGCGTGACTCATGTTGACTTCTCGACGGAAGCTCCCCGTCTCGACGGTAGCCCGCTGGGAAGATCCTTATGATTACACGCCCGTGGTCATGGGCGTGACATTGGGTCACGACGTGACCGAGGGCGTGACTCGCTATGGACTAGCTCAATTGGCTCGGCATCGACTCTGGACTAATCTTCAGGTTACTCGCCCTTGGTCACGGGCTTGATCGAGGGCGTGTACTTGTCAATTTCTCCAATTTGTTCCAAAATTCTGCAAAAATTGAAATTAAGCTAAGTTAGAAACAAAATTACAAAATAACTACTATGACCTAAAATAGACATGAAAAAAATACATATTAAATATTTACAAAATTTTCTATTAAAAAGTTATATAAAACTACTTATCAAGTGCCCCCATCAATCCATCCATCCAAATGCTCTAATGACACCCAAACCAAGGCAAATTTTGGTGGGCGGTTCTTAGGGTCATTGCGTGACACTCGTAAAAATTTCATCCCATTTGGGATTGATTTGGTTGGATAATTAATTATCCCAAGATTGGTCAAACTATGAGTTAATAGGTCAAAAATGCACATGTTGAGTTTGAGTGGTTAATCCTCATCCAAAGGTGATGAAATCTTGTCCACTGATTTGATACCACAAAAAACACCCCCACAAGTGATTTGAGGTGGATGTTCCCTAGAACCCCAGTTCAAACCCTAGGGTTGCAAATAGATCCTATTGAATGCCTTAGGACCATATGTCCTTGGAATGCATTGAAACTTTGCAGATAAGTTCTTAGACACATATATCCTCTCTGAATTAATTAAGAACCATTTAGAACACTACCTTATAAGAAGAATTTACATATTTATATAACCTAGGATGTTCATGAAAGTTTGGCAGTGAGTTTGTGTTAGTGATATTGTCTCTTGATAATTTTGTTGTAAATTTTAGACTCATTAAAAAATACTTCATTCACAAGACCTTTGTGTGGCCTAGTTATAAGGAGAATTAATTAAGGGTTTGTTATACACTAGAAAATTATGGAAATTGGTCAGAGTACTTTTTAGGCCAAGAAAATGATCTGGTAATTTTAGTATAATTTTTGGAGTAGTATATATGGTTCCTTTCACAAAGTGCCCTTGGACTGGTTTATTTAAATAATGGAATTATATGTTCAAATGAATTTAGAAAATTATGGAACTCCAGCATTGAACTTTTCTGACCATCTTGGACACTTGTTAATTTTCTTGTAATTTTTGGATGAGTATTTTTGGTAATTTCTTGGTTACCCCTTGATTTTGAGTAATTAGTAAATACTTTAATTGGAGGTCAAATCATTTCTGAAATTTTATGACATATATGGTTGTTATTTTACTATTATATAGTTGTACAAATTTTAGTGAGGCCATAGCTTATCAGAAAATTATCTTTGATGTACAAAATCATAGGTTCCCTAATTTTGGAGAAATTATAATAAATTCCAAAGGTTATGGTGATGGGCAGGTTAGCCGAGGGAGCTTATGGCTCGGAGATAGATGGTAATCATAATTGCATATGAATGAAGGTGGTGGGTCTTCGGTATTGATGGTCATTCACATTGACATTGATACGCTGACTCGACAAGTGTGGATTTGCACTTAGCCAAGAAAGTCTGGTGGGGTAAGACACCATTTTTTTTCATTTATCTGGGGTCTTATGCCCAGAACCGCTGGCGTGCTATTTCAGCACCGCTAATTAGCAAGCGCAAAATGTGGTACCACGGCAGTGCACCGATCATTATCAAGTAATAAAAGTAGGGAGAAATTCCCCGAATATCATTCTCAAAGCACCGCAAGTTAGGTAGTATGATTTGCTTATTAGGAAATTAATTATGAGGATTACTAAGTTAACAAAAGGGAGTTTGGTTGGTATTGTAGAGACAAGAAGTAAAACTATATTAACTATGCGGGTCGCAATCACCGCTTCGCTTGGTGGATGAGGTTATTGCAGGCTGCGATGTCGTGCTTCATTTAGCGGATGGACAGTGAGCAAATGGGGGAAGTGAGTGCTAATGGTGTTTGAGGGTCGAAGGCACCTCTTCACTCTCACCTCTAGCTTTTGCTAGAGTGAGCTAGCTAGAACGTGTGTATGGAAGTGGAGTGGGGGCGGAGCACATCACATCAAAGCATCAAGTGAAGAATAAAACAAGAGTAAGCTTCCATTCATAGACAAATAGAGATTAATCCAGTTCATTACAACAGTTAAGAATACATTTCCCAAAAGAGAGAGGGTAGAGGAAACCATGAGATGAGAAGCCGCGTCGTAGATCTTGGCCGGAATGGGGGGTTTTCACGCCTCCTCGGAGCTCAGTCCTTGGTTGCTTCTGGGGTTCAGAGGCTATTACTACCTCCAAAGGTCATCCGTCTTCTTCTCAGAGATGGGTCTCTTCCACTTTGCCCAATGGAGATGCCACACCTTGAAATACTTGCTGTAGATGGCGGGGAATGCTTCCGGGACCCTTGATGGAGCTTAGGATCGATGGAAGAAGCTTTCCCAAGGAAGGAGATTGATTGATGGATCTTGAAGAGGGAAAACGACAGAAGCTTGCAGAAGAACTCGCGCCCAAAACTGTGTTCAATGCCCTAGAATTGCGGAGCCGGTCTTTAAATCCGGAGTAGGGTAAACACTGTGCATGATCAGTGGCGCACGACCAGTGGTCGTGCGCGAAGGAGTGCTTGTGATCGTGCGCGGTCAACCTATAACAGAGGGGAAGATAGGAAAATAATGCACGGTCAGTGGCGCACGACCAGTGGTCGTGCGCGAAGAAGTCCTATGATCGTGCGAACTTCTCTGTCTGGTAAGGGGAATTAACGCATGACCAGTGGTCGTGCGTCTGATCGTGCATGAAGGAAAATGCACGATCAGTGGCTTTTTAGTCCAAAATTTGCCCAAATACATTCCGAGCGTTCACATGATCCATGTACTTGCATGAAAAACATACTAGACCACTGATCCGTGCACACCACAGGATCTACAGAACTGGCATAAAGTAATATATAACAAAATCACGCCACGAAGAGGGTAGGGAATGCACTATAGTTGAGAATATGAAATGCAATAAATATAAGCATAAAAGAGCAGTAAATGAAGTGCAAAGGAAAGATAAACAACCCAGATGAGCCCAGAAATCACTATATAAACCGGACTCATCACACCCCCAGACGTACCTATTTGCGCGTCCCGAGCAAACAAATCCGGCGGAGTGAGAAACAACATAGCTGGTCTAGAAATTGCGAGGGCGGTGAAATATGCAAAGTCGCATACTCATGAGCATAGAAATCTAGTAGAAAGAATTTTTAGTTATAAAAAATGGTTTACACAATTCTAGGAGCATAAAGATATATTATTTCTACTCAAGAGTTCAATCACGGGGAATCACCCGGTCACGCGTAGGAAGAAAGTAGAATGAATGCTAAGGCGAACATTACTCAACACCGGGGTTCAGAACAACCTCCACTAAAATCCATCAATGTCGGTGACCATAAGCTCACCCTTTCGCACTCTCTCCACGATATTCGCCAGGTTTGATGCATGAGTCGGTAGGACTTTAGGTTGAGATGAGGCTTGGGTTTAGGTGCGGTATGTAATGATAAAAATGAATGCTACACACAACCCCATTGAGCTGATACCAAATATTTGATTCAAGCAGCCACTACGAGCACGGGTGCATTACACCCCCAGACTTGAACTTTAACACACGGGCGTGTGCACCGCCTACTCACGGATATCAATTTCAAACAGATTTTTTTTTATTAACTACTTTTCATCATTTTTTTCATTTAAATTCTCTTTTCTTTTTCTCTTCTTTTTTCAAATTTTCTTTTTCACTTTCAGCAAATGTGCAAGGAAGCATAACCACATTTTAATTTTGCACCACATCAACACCCACAAACTGGAAATAATTAAACTCGAGCTTGGGTTTGGGTGTGTGATTAGGATCGGCTGTTTCTCTTTGGTGGAATGAAAGTGGAGTTGAATCAACAGGATCGGGTAGGCACAAAGGGCTAGTAAGGATTATATGATAGGACCGGTATAAAAAGCTCAAGCTGGGCAACATGATGTCCTACATCATACTCACGCACTGGACCAAGTCATACCTATGCTTCGAGAGTCGCTTGGGGCAAGTTCTTAGCCACCGAGAAAGATAATTCTTGCTCCCAACTCAAGCAATATGAGCCTAGCACTCGTCTACACACATCCCTACACTACCGTTTGGTTCGCACCGGATTCACCACTTTTGAGTAGAATAAACTAAAATTACGCCAAAAGAATAAAATGTACAACTAAAAGCATAATGAAAAATTTATTCTACACTAATTTCTATGCGAGACATGAATAATTGACTAGAGCACTACACGAGTCAACAAAGTACTTTGTTTCGCAATCTTAACCCAGCACCGCAATTTCCCATTCACACAACCGAGACAAGTTAGACTCGTCGCGCGCCTACAGTCAAGTGCGCGCTTAAGTGGGTGTCATGGTGTGCCATAAAGATGAACAATACTACAATACATAAATTAATTTGTAAATCCTAGTATGTTGTACACTATGCATGTGCATGTGGTAACGACTCTCATATTCCCCAGACTTAATCTAAGCCCAAAATATGTTTTTGTAGAGGCATACACTTAAGAAGGCTAGGGTGAGAGGTTACCCCATGCTCAAAAATGAGCATACCAGAAGATATGGCATTTTAGTCCTGAATGCGGTTGTTCCGCCTTGCTCCAAGAAATACGGACCTGCGATAAAAGAATTCCGCAGGCACAACAAAAATATAATAAAGAAAATAAAGAAGAACGATTGAACGGAACCAAGCGGTCCCAATGGGTTGTCTCCCAAGAGCCCTTTTGTTTAACGTCCTTAAAGGTGGACCAAATACCTGTATTAAAGTCTGAAAGCAATAGTTATAATGATTGTTCAAAACTAATTAAGATGGTGTGACACAGCATAGCAAAATAAAGAAGTACAATATCAGAACAGATGACACAACACATCAAAGTCCGGAGACCCCATCACACATCAACTATATGCTGATTTGTGGTGGTTCTCCCCAGTCACGCGAGATGGGTAGGAGGTGAAGGCTTTAGGGCCCAAGGAAGATGTCTCCCCCTTGCCACTAACCTCCTCCTTATCGCGCTGGAGGGCAGCAAAGCGCGCCGTGTGCAGGATTCTTTCATGTTTCAGCCTTTCTATGGAGGGAGAGCGCCAACGAGCACCTTGTGCGGGTTGGGTGTTAGAGTTTGTCGGATTGGGATCAGCCGGGGGCTTCATTTCTGCACCCTCAGAAGGGGGTAGATCAGCCCAATGAACTTATTTGGATTGTTTACATTTCCCATTAAGAATAAAGAGACTGTTTGTATGGCTCCTTGCTCCGCCTTCTCCCTTATCTTTCCACACTTTGGTCTTGCTGCTTTCCTTCACTATCTCCATCTCTTTATTCATGATCTGCTTTGCTCTTTCTTCCTTCAGAGTGATGTTTTCCTCCTCCCTTAGATTCTCCACATCCATGGCTGATTTCACATCACTGGACCTACACTTACTCTTACTCACAGAGATGTTAGAAAGACTGGTGATACCGCACACATCATCGATAGCTGTGGATGACCCTGGAAGGTCTGTCCCGTTGGAAGGTAGGGTGACGCAACCCTTGGCGATGTGGAGGATTGCGCCACTCTCTTTCAGGAAAGGGACCCCTAGAATAGGCATGGAATCATTTTCCAATGGGCCTAGAACCTGAAAGTCGGTGACCACAGACATCCCATTAAGGTTGACCTTGACCTCACGGATCTCGACCTCAGTTTCGACTATTATACCATTAGCCAACACTAGCAACTTCCGGTCCTCAGAGTTCATCGTCAGGTGCAATCTCTCAACATCTTGCAGCGCAAGAATGTTGTGGGATGCCCCAGAGTCGCATAGTGCGGAAACATCATTATTATTAATTGTACATCCAACAATACATGGGCTCACTTGGCCACCATCAGCATCTACAATGCGTTTACCCTGATCCTGCCGGTTCTTTTCGGTATTGCTTTGGAGAGCGCCTTGCGTACGCTTAGAGAGCACCTGGGCCAATTGGCCTAGTTGTGTCTCCAAGTTTCGCATTGAAGTAGTTTGATTGGCCATATTTGTTTGAGACAAATCAACAAACTTCTCCATCAATTCTTCCAATGCGCTCTTCCTTTGCGGTGGTGCATTTTGCGTATAACCCGATTGTGGTGGACGGCTTTATCTCGAAATTTTTGTTAGTGATGGTCGGGCCAAATCCGGGGTATACACTCCCAACAGTGGGCGTAGTGTAGTCTCTCATAGTTCTGGGTCTCGGGCTAGCCACTTCATTTTCGTCGGCTACCTGACCAACGCCTGGTGCATTTCCCATCCCGAGATTGATCTGATTTCCATTGACATCCATGGTGGCAGCACCACGGAGATGCGCCCGTAGGGTACGCTCTATTTCAGGGTCAAATGCTGCAAAGTCACCGGTGTCTCATCTATGCATACACACCCTACAACACAAAAGAAAAAGCTCAAAAACAAACAGACCTTTAAACTAATTTCCCAAGAAGGACGAATCATACACGGTTGCAGTCCCCGGCAACGGCGCCAAAAACTTGACGCGCTATTTCAGCACCACTAAATAGCAAGCGCAAAAAGCGGTACGATGGCAGTGCACCGGTCGTTGTCAAGTAATAAAAGTAGGGGAAATTCCAAGAATATCATTCTCAAAGGACCGCAAGTTAGGTAGTATGATTTGCTTATTAGGAAGTTAATTATGAGGATTACTAAGTTAACCAAAAGGGAGTTTGGTTGGTTTTGTAGAGCCAAGAAGAAGTAAAACTATATTAACTATGCGGGTCGCAATCACCGCTTCGCTTGGTGGATGAGGTTATTGCAGGCCGCAATGTGGTGCTTCGTTTAGCGGATGGACGTTGAGCAAATGGGGTAAGTGAGTGCTAATGGTGTTTGATGGACGAAGGCACCTCTTCACTCTCACCTCTAGCTTTTGATAGAGTGAGTTAGCTAGAATGTGTGTATGGAAGTGGAGTGGGGGCGGAGCGCATCACAGCAAAGCATCAAGTGAAGAATAATACAAGAGTAAGCTTCCATTCATAGACAAATAGAGATTAATCCAGTTCATTACAATAGTTAAGAATACATTTCCAAAAAGAGAGAGGGTAGAGGAAACCACGAGATGAGAAGCCTCGCCGTAGATCTTGGCCAGAATGGGGGGTTGTCACGCCTCCTCCGAGCTCAGTCCTTGGTGGCTTTCGGGGTTCAGAGGCTGTCACTACCTCCAAACGTCATATGTCTTCTTCTCAGAGCTGGGTCTCTTCCACTTAGCCCAATGGAGATGCCACACCTTGAAATACTTGTTTTAGATGGCGGGGAATGCTTCTGGACCCTTGATGGAGCTTAGGATCGAAGGAAGAAGCTTTCCCAAGGAAGGAGATGGATGGATGGAGCTTGGAGAGGGAAAACGGCGGAAGCTTGCGGAAAAATTCGCGCCCAAAACTGTGCTCAATGCCCTAGAATCGCGGAGCCAGTCATTAAATACGGAGCAGAGTAAACATTGCGCACGATCAGTGGCGCACGACCAGTGGTCATGCGCGAAGGAATGCTTGTGATCATGCGCGGTCAACCTGTAGCAGATGGGAAGATAGGAAAATAACACACGGTCAGTGGAGCACGACTAGTGGTGGTTGATGCTCTAATTCGGCACTGCTAATTAGCAGGCACGAAATGCGATACAGCGGCAGTGCACCGGTCGCTCAAGTAATAAAATAGGGAGGAACTCCCCGAATATCATTCTCAAAGGACCGCAAGTTGGGTAGTACGATTTGCTCAAACCAGGAAATCAGTTAAAAGGGTTAATAAGTAACAACGAGAGGTTTGGTTTGGGATCCTATGCAATTGCAGAATAAAGAGAGATGCGGGTCAAAACTCCGCTTCGCAAGACGAGATGGATGCAACGGCCGCGATGCCGTGCTTCGGAAGGCGCGTGGATGGAATGTAACTATGACGGTTGAGGGTCGCACACACCTCTTCTCTAAACATCACCACTAGCAATTGCTAGTGGCTTCACACACAACGAATCTCAGAAATCACTAGGAAAAAGGGCTATTCATGCCATCACAACAACATTGCATTTGAACACAAGCAATAATCCTTAAGATTAACTTAACAAGCATTCATAAAACAACAACAAAGAAGTTAAAGCATCAAAGGTTAGATAGGACCACAAAGAAGAAGTCACGTCTTGGGTTCACGGCCGAAATGAGAGGTTGTCGGGCTCTCTACAGACTCGGCCCTCAGATGGTGAGCTTGGCTCGAAGGAGGCTGTCACCGCTCCTACGATCTTCAGCGCTTCTCTGATCTCTCGGCAAGGAATGCTTGAGCTAATGGTGGAGAAAGCTTCCGAGTGCTCCCGTATGGAAGGATGGAGGTGGAAATCACCGGAAATGACCTCTATGGTGGTGGAGATGAAGGGGAAGCCTTCAGCCCTCAAGAGCAGCGGGAAGGAAGTGATTTCCCGCTCTCTGAATCGCTCCAGTCTGCCTCCAATCGCTCTCTCGTTGACTGCCTCGATTCCTGCTTTTTATAGAAAACGGGCTGAAAAATGGTCACGCACGGTCGAACGCACGACCGTGCGCAGACCGTGCGATATTAGCGGATAAAATATGGATTGGGGAAGAAGCTGCGCCGCCCGTGCTATTTGCTCACGCACGACCAATACCTCCCGTGTGTTCAAACGCACGGGTAAACTCCGACGCTCTGAAATCACAAAGACACAGGTCGACCGTGCGTTTTACTCACGCACGGGCGAATCCGCCCGTGCGTCAAAACGCACAAGTAAACTCTGACGCTCCATTTTCTGCACAGACACAAACACACAACCGCAACCGACCGTGCGTCAAGGCAACGCACGACCGTGCATCAAGACAACGCGCGACCGTGCGATATACACAGAAATTACTTCTGGGGAAAACGAAACGATCAGGTCACCTGCATACAAGATATAACAGCTGGGAGTACATGTCCAGCATCAGAAAAACATAAAAGAAGGGAAGGGGAGCACCATGTGCTTACCCCCAACAACAAGGAATGCAATTGCACACCGAAATGAGCTTAATAGTGCACCTAGCATGGAATAATACATATGAATGAAAACGTGCCTAAAATGTGGTGCAAAGACTAGAATATCATCCCTAATGAGTCCAAATATATATATATATATATAAATGGGACTCATCACACCCCCAGACTTAACCATTTGCACGTCTCGGGCAAACTACTCAGCTCTCCTGTCGGAACAATTGAATGTTAGCAAGAGTTTGAGCGGTAGAGAACAATGCGAAGTCGCATGCTCTCGCGCATAGAAATGCATTAGAACAGAATTAAACTCAAGATTGTATCTAATTATTTCTAAAATAGTAAATTGAAATTTAATTTACTTGGATGGTGAATCCTGGTGAATCTTTCGGTCGCGCAAAAGGGAAAATAGCGTGACTAATGAGTAGAGTATTACTCGAATCGAAGCTAGGGACAAACTCCTAAGAAATCCATCAAAGTCGGTGTCCATAGGCTTGCACGTCCGCACTCTCTCTACTGCATGAAACGGCTCGTAACTAAAATCAATATGACTTATAGGAAATCATTGGGCTTAGGTTGAGCATAGGCTAGGTAAGTAGAAGGACGATGGGAATCACACTCAACACAACCTGAGCACTCAAGAGAATAACAATCACCAAAACACAATTTTCAGTAATTACACGACACCCCCAGACTTCAACTGAACAATAGGTGCGTGCTAAGCCAAAAATAAATTGAATTTGCCGAGAGAGTATCATTTTTGCACCACTTTTTTTTCTTTTCTTTCTTTTTTTTTTCTCTCAACGACAAAATGACGTTTGTACGCACAATAAAACAACTCCCTTAGCTAATTTGAAGCTGCCATACCTAACAAAAAATGACACAAAAAGTGATCGAGAAAGAAATTTCTTTCAGCTCAAAGGTTGGTGCGAAAATAGGTTCGGCAGTATGGCTTTGGTTAAATCTTTAGTGGAGCTAAACAAGGAGGAAGGGTAGGCTCAAGTGGGCTTGCAGTGGTGATTACGTAAGTAAGGATTTCCAAAGATCAACCGGATCAAGAAATGGCTTATATCACATTTTATGACGAGCACTTCAACACAATCGTGTCGAGAGTCACCTAGTGCAAGTTCTAGCCACCGAGAAAGGTTGTCCTTCCTTCCGACCCTAGTAATAAGCTACTACTAGTCTGCTACACTCGACCTTATGCTACTGTTGGATTCACCCGATTCACCACTAAAGTAAAATAAATTTCATCTACTATAAAAGAAATAACTAAATTATAATTCTGAATTTCATTCTACTCTAATTGAATTTCTAGGCGTGACGGGAGCACTTGACTAGAGCACTACTCGAGTCAACATTTTTCTCTACTCCTCACTCACATGCTAACAATTCAATTCTTACGAGTGGGGAAAACCTCACAGCGATACCCAAAAAGCACGGGTGATCAAGTGCGCGTGAATTAGGTGCAAGTGTATGCAATGTGCGCAACAAAATATAAATCCTAACTCAGCACATTCTAGCATGTCATGCAAAGTGTGTGCATGTGCACAACTCGCTCTCTCTCCCCCAGACTTGATTAAAACTAACTAGAATAAACAATTCAAACATACTTAAGAGAGGGGTAGAGTTGACCTATGCTCATAAAAGAGCATGCCAGAAGTGCGGTAATCCCAATTTGAAAATATTTCTCCTTCATCATCGTCCACCACGCTAGAGCATAGCTTCACCAACAAGGTTAGCAAAACTGAAATAACAGTACACAAAAAGATTAAAAAGAAAGAAGGAACCGGGTGGTTCCTCATGGGTTGTCTCCCAAGAAGCCCTTTTGTTTAACGTCCTTTAATGTGGACCAAATACCTGTATTAAGCATTGTTCAAACAGCAGAAAGATATTGTTCCAAAATAAAAACGGCCAACATAGCAAAGAAGCATGATATAGCATAAGGACAAGATATCCAGAATCACACCCTAGGTGCGATGCCCTAGCCCAATAATGACAGAACACAATCAAGGTACATCGCAAACTAGTTTAACATAAACAAAACTAACTAAGACGACACATCACCAAGGAAGCTACAATGGAATGATCACAACGGAGATGACGGAGAAGAATGTGAAGGAGGAGGAGGAGGAGTACGCTGCCGCCTAGATCCAGAAACTGAAGCCCGGGCAGGGACATCCGGAGGCACGACTCCCAGATGCGCACCAATCCGCGATGAAAGCTTGTACTGCATGGCCATGGTATCTTCCATGCGTAAAAACCTCTCGTAAAACTCCGGATAGTGTTGCTCGTTGTTAGGCCGAGGGGCTTGCCATTGAGCATCCGGGGGCGCGAAATGGGGAACGACAGAGGGCTGCCCACTCGTCCCCGCCGAAGTACTAGGTCCGGCAGTGTCAGTATGATTGCGTCTCTCCCCTCATTCAGGCCTGGCCCCACAGAATTCATATTGCCAATGGTTGCCTACCTTCACTCTCTTGACAAGTTTAAAAGCTTTCATATGGCTATGGTGATGCTGGAACCCTCGGAGATTTGTGTCATAGGGGGAAGTGTATCCCAAATCCCAAGCCCTTTGGCAATCCTGGTGATGTACTGAGAACCTCCGATCGCCTTCAAGGGGAGGTATGTGGCTTGCCGAAGATGGTACTGGGCGAGCACTAGCCCAAGATGGAGGGGTACTCCCTGATGCATGCTATAAAGGTAGAGAAGAAACTACCATCCTGCTACATTTTGACTCATGGCGCGGGCATTGATGCTGTGCCCGATCAAATGTTGGACGTAGCGGAGCTCGGCAGAGATAATGTGGGTCGACTTCGCCGCACGAGCCTCATACGGCTGATCCCGTCCCGTGATGGACTGCCAGAACTCGCTAGGAGATACCCCATCCGGGAACTCACTCGTACGACTGATAATGTCTGTCCGGAGGAGTTCATCTTTGGTGTAAATCCCGGCGCAAACCGCCAGTTGGCCAATACCCATGGTATAGGAGCGGCCCTTCATCCAGAATGAAACCGACGTAGTCTCTCCGGTTTCTTCATCGAGGTAGTCGATGATGCGGAAGGTGGAAAGGAACTCAAGTGTGAGTTCACGGTAACCCAGCTCTGTGATGGAGAAGAGGTTTCCCCATGAACCCACATTAAGAAGCCGATTCACCGCCTCCACTAACTCGATCTTTTGGAGTTCCGTCACAAAGACGACGCAATGATCAAGGAAAGTCTTTTGACGCAGCAGGTTGTACCTTTCCAAGAATTCTGGCTTCCCAAACTGCAGCATTGCTTCGAAACAAGGGTCGTCAGATCTTGAAGCCGGAACTCCTCTGCGGCGAAATATGCTCACGGTCTTCTTGAATCCCATTGAGCTCCACTTGCAAGCTACAGAAGGGTGACAACGATGAATGGAAGAGAAAACATAGGAGACAATGGAGAAGGGAAGAAAGATAGCACACGGGAGAGGAAGGGTTTCGCGAGGCGCACAGGAGAAGAGAGCTCAGGAAGAAAAGTCGGCATGCGATTTTTGACGGGGCTAGGGCCGATTTATGATATCCGAAAATCGCACGGTCGTGCGATACCAATGCGCACGTCCTACCTGATCATGCGTTTGTAAATTTCAGCAAAATTTCTCCAATTTTTGCGAGTCGGTGAAATCAAAAAAATTTCACACGCAACAATCTTGGACGGAGGGAACAGATAAGAGCGCACCGACAGCAATTGCCTAACTACGAACTCCACAGGGCAGCGGTGCACGCAAAACTTACACAAACAAGAGAGAACAATTGCTAAAAGCAAATAGAAATTAAAACTAAAGATGATAAAATCTAAATTAGCTACTCCTATACCTAGATAACTGTTGGGCTACATGTCCCCCCAACATGACTTATTCAAGCACTTGAAATGTAGGTTAACTAATAGGTGAATGAAAGCGAAAGTGGTCAGGTAATTGTTCATGCTCATGCTTCGGCAGTATGTACCGGAGTGGGGACAAAACAGTTGCCCAAATACCAGTGAGATAATAATGCCTGACATGGATGTCAGGCAAGGGCACAACATATGTTGTGAAGCTCCCCGTATCTAGCTCCACCTGCACTGGATTCCTTTCAATGCTAGGCCTTGTTACATGCTCATACACCCAAGGAACTGGCTCCACAATGTGGTCCTGCAGAGGAGAAGATAAAGGAGCAGGGTCAGGAAATAAAATAGACGAAAAACTAAGAGAAATCTCATCTGAGGGGATAATCCCGGCTTCATCCCCCATAGGGTGCGGCAAGGATAAACTGATGACATCGTCGAAGATCTCACTAGACTCGACAGAGCACACAATGGCCTCCTCTCTAACTTGGACTTTCTCGCACTGAACCAAAATAGTTGCTTCGACACAATCGAGACTGTCCGCGTCCATGAGAGTGGGCACGACACTGCGCAGACCTGCACCATCCTGCAAATTGATCTCAACGATAACATCAGAAATAGATGTAAGTTCGTTAATAGTGGGAGGAAATATGCCACTTAAGAGTTCGGGCTCCCTCTCCACACAAGGGTACAAATCTACGCAAAGTGGTACATGAACCGAAGAGCCATAGGGGGTCGCGTCAGAAACGGAGTAAAGAGGGGCACTGATGCACGTGTCGATTTCAGAGACTTCAAGAAGTGAAGGTGGAAGGGATACGTAACCAGAGGAAGAAGCTTCGCTCGCAGAATTCGAAGATGGGATGATCCGGATATCCGGCTCATCGTCATCCTTCAATTGGCGAAGGTAATCCGCACAGTCCTTCAAGGCATGCTCTCTACTTTTGCAAAATAAACATTGTCTCACCGGCTTAGCCGGCACCCAAGGTGCGGCAACCGTGTGAGAGTGCGTCAACGGAGTTGCAGTAGAGTAGCCAAAAGACTTATGGGTTCCGTACGGTTTTTGAACAACACCATATTCTTTGGGACACCTATCACTAGCGTGGGATGTGTCTCCATGACATCGAATATTCAAATGCGCCCCCATGATACAGAAGAAGAAAATAGCATACTGAAGAAAAACAAAATATCTTAAAACGAATTTCCAAATAAAAACAAATCAAACACGCTTGCAGTCCCCGACAATGGCGCCAAAAACTAGATGCGCTAATTCGGCACTGCTAATTAGCAGGCACGAAATGCGATACGACGGCAGTGCACCGGTCGCTCAAGTATTAAAATAGGGAGGAACTCCCCGAATATCGTTCTCAAAGGACCGCAAGTTGGGTAGTACGATTTGCTCAAACCAGGAAATCAGTTAAAAGTGTTAATAAGTAACAACGGGAGGTTTGGTTTGGGATCCTATGCTATTGCAGAATAAAGAGAGATGCGGGTCAAAACTCCGCTTCGCAAGGCGAGATGGATGCAACGGCCGCGATGTCGTGCTTCGGAAGGCGCGTGGATGGAATGTAACTATGACAGTTCAGGGTCGCACACACCTCTTCTCTAAATGTCACCACTAGCAATTGCTAGTGGCTTCACACACAACGAATCTCAGAAATCACTAGGAAAAAGGGCTATTCATGCCATCACAACAACATTGCATATGAACACAAG
Organism: Dactylorhiza incarnata; assembly: GCA_033032865.1. NCBI lineage: Eukaryota > Viridiplantae > Streptophyta > Magnoliopsida > Asparagales > Orchidaceae > Dactylorhiza > Dactylorhiza incarnata. The sequence continues at coordinate 2,070,274 of JAWHQI010000354.1, read as the reverse complement.
CAATAATCCTTAAGATTAACTTAACAAGCACTCATAAAACAAAAACAAAGAAGTTCAAGCATCAAAGGTTAGAGAGGACCACAAAGAAGAAGTCACATCTTGGGTTCACGGCCGGAATGAGAGGTTGTCGGGCTCTCTCCGGACTCGGCCCTCAGATGGTGAGCTTGGCTCGAAGGAGGCTGTCACCGCTCCTACGATCTTTAGCGCTTCTCTGATCTCTCGGCGAGGAATGCTCGAGCTAATGGTGCAGAAAGCTTCCGAGTGCTCCCGGATGGAAGGATGGAGGTGGAAATCACCGGAAATGGCCTCTATGGTGGTGGAGATGAAGGGGAAGCCTTCAGCCCTCAAGAGCAGCGGGAAGGAAGTGATTTCCCGCTCTCTGAATCGCTCCAGTCTGCCTCCAATCGCTCTCTCATTGACTGCCTCGATTACTACTTTTTATAGCAAACAGGATGAAAAATTGTCACGCACGGTCGAACGCACGACCGTGCACAGACTGTGCGATATTAACGGATAAAATATGGCTTGGGGAAGAAGCTGCGCCGCCCGTGCGATTTGCTCACGCACGACCAATATCGCCCGTGCGTTCATACGCACGGGTAAACTCCGACGCTCTGAAATCACAAAGACACAGGTCGACCATGCGTTTTATTCACGCATGGGCGAATCCGCCCGTGCGTCAAAATGCATGAGTAAACTCCGACACTCCATTTTCTGCTCAGACACAAACGCACGACCGCAACCGACCGTGCGTCAAGGAAACGCACCACCGTGCGATATGCATAGAAATTACTTCTAGGGAAAACGGAACGATCAGGTCACCTGCATACAAGATATAACAGCTGGGAGTACACGTCCATCATAAGAAAAACATAAAAGAAGGGAAGGGGAGCACCATGTGCTTACCCCCAACAACAAGTAATGTAATTGCACACCGAAATGAGCTTAATAGTGCACCTAGCATGGAATAATACATATGAATGAAAACGTGCCTAAAATGTGGTGCAAAGACTAGAATATCAGCCCAAATGAGTCCAAAAATATATATATAAATGGGACTCATCAGTCGTGCGCGAAGAAGTCCTATGATCGTGCGAACTTCTCTCTTTGGTAAGGGGAATTAACGCACGACCAGTGGTCATGCTCCTGATCGTGCGCGAAGGAAAATGCATGATCGGTGGCTTTTTATGCCAAAATTCACAGCAATCCATTCCGAGCGTTCACATGATCCATGTACCTGCATGAAAAACATAATAGACCACTGATCCGTGCACACCACAGGATCTACAAAATAGGCATAAAGTAATATATAATGAAATCACGCAACGAAGAGGGTAGGGAATGCACTATAGTTGAGAATATGAAATGCTATAAATATAAGCATAGAAGAGCAGTAAATGAAGTGCAAAGGAAAGATAAACAACCCAGATGAGCCCGAAAATCACTATATAAACCAGACTCATCAACCGCCGTTTTGCGGTCGCACCATCACCCGGGAGGGTCACCACTACAAAACGCCAATACTGCCGGCCTTATCGATCACAGAAATAGTAAAGTATAAATAAACTATAGAAAAGACAAGTCCATATCACATAAATAGTAAAGCATCATAAGGAGATGTCCACATGAAGTAACTGAAACAAAAGATAGAAATAACAAGGGCTCCTGCCCGATACATCAAATCCTCACTATAAAAGACACTCGCGGAAGCAAACCAACTAAATCTAGTAAGTCACTCACGGATCCCGTCATCGGTGCTCCCATACAAGACTACCCCGCCTCCATCTGCACCGGCCTCTGGTGCTGCTCCGTCTCCGTGGTCTCCTAAAATGATAAGGTCCACCGACTATTAGTCCAAAGACTAAGCCAATCCCCCACCCCTCCCCCGGTGACTCCTAGGCACCGTGCGGGAAGGATGAAGCGGAGAACAACAAGGGGTGTAAACAATAGCAGATGACGGGGATATAGTCAACAAGTAATCTCTACCACTACGAAATATATATAATAACTGAAGCACTAAGTAAATTAGAGTAAGAACATGTAAAGTAAACAAATAGAGCAAACATGTAAAGGTAAGTTAGGAAAAGCAACCATTGATTTATAGGAATGCCCATACAAACCTATAGACCAAGGTGTCGATTCGCAAGGCCAATCGTATAAGAAGTCCCATAACTGACTTATACGATAGGGGTAGGGGTTGAAATGCAATGTTTATGCTATGTCATGCAAGGTATGCTGTTAAATGTTATGTTCACACATTTGCAACTCACACATAACGACTCTATGCGCACAGACCTTTAGTTCCCCCCTTTTTGAAGCTAGCAAAACTCCCAGGATACTCCCGTAGTGGCAAACAGAAGCGGTGGGTTGGGCCTCGCCCACCTCTAGGTTGGTATTTGCACTACCTAACCTAGACCTAACGTACGCCTCAATGCAAAGAGCACAACAGCGGAGCAACTGCGTACTCTTGCAGGTTAGACCACCAGACTTGTTTTGGTAAAGGGTTATCCACTCTTACCGAGCCCAAGTATCAATATCGGTGCAACGACCATCAACACTAAGGACCCACCACCTTATGCACATGCAAACATGTTTACTTCTACCTCTGAGCCATAAGCTCCCCAGGCTAACCCTTCCGGCACAACAAACATAGTTGAGTCGCAACTCACCAGACTAATAAGTCTATTGCCACAACCACTGAGACTACCTCTCGTAAGACCAAACCGACTAAAGCACCCATGACAATGGTGTGTGAGTGAGTATATTACTTAGTTAATCTTGTATAACAACTTAGCCCTATGATTTATGGTTAACCTTGGACTTCCCGAGGATTACCCTGTAAGGGGCTCGCTACGGTACTAAGAACTATACTGGGATGACATCCCAAGGCTCCCATTCTCAAGGCATTTAATATTATGGGTATCTATGCATATGCCTAAGCCTCTTACCATTTCACTTGTATTAACCCTAGGTAGTTTATGACACGCTAGGGGAAAGACGACCATTCGTCAATCCCAAGCACGGCCTTACCCTTAGCTCACCTAGCACTCTTATCTCCCAAACTCCTTTTTGATGACCTCATCCTCTTCATCCTGACCATGTACACCAACTACATGCCACTTCCACTTGGTAAGCCCCTAAATACCCAAGTTTCCCTTTTTACTATACACAGACCAAACAAACTATATGAAGCTAATAAGTAGAAGTACTCCAAATATTCATCCACATGACACAAGATTCTTACTGAAGGACTATGATGACATTGTAAGACTGAATCCAAAGACTCATATTTTTCCTCAACAATTTTAGTTTTTATTTAAATTTCTCCAATATTTGCCAAGTATGAATATGAACATGAAGTGTAGGGTATTCTTCTGATATGCCTCTCATAAAATTAGGATAAATCTATCATGCATAAATAACAGTAAATACAGAGTGTCACAATTTTATAATATTGGATATTTATCCAAAATTAGAAATTAAAGAAGGAACCACCCAAAATACTTGTCCAAAAATTGTGGGAAAATTACCAGACATTTATATTGATCAGAAAAGTTCTTAGGCCAAATTTTAGAATTTATATAGGCAAAATTAACCACATAAATAAATATTCCAAAGAAACCCTGTCTAGGCAAAATTGTGAAGGAACCTACTGTTATTTAATTTCCAAAAAATTATGAAAGAAATACTAAATCTCCAATATGTTCATAAAGGCTTGTTGACTGAGTTTCACAATTTATGGAAAACATTTTCTCACCTAAATAAATATTCCAAATAAATCCTAATATGGGCATGTTGTGAAGTAGCCTACTGATAATAATCTCCAAAAATTATATAAAAATTTACAGAGCTTCCTAGTGCTCAGGAATGTCCTATCACCAAGTTGCACATTTTTCGAGAGAGTTTTGGACCCTTAAATATATTTCTTAAGATTAAGGTAAAATAAGTGCCTTGTGAATGAAGTGTTGGTTAAATAACCTAATTAATTACACAAAAATTACCAGAGATCCATCATATAAATATGAAGGCACTACCAAGGTTTCATCACCATCCAAGGCCATCTGAATATGTAAATCTCTTTAATAATGAGAAGCCCTAAAGGGGTTATAACCTAATTTAGGGGGAATAAGGGTTCCTAAAATCCTCTTAAAATTTCCTAGGTCATTATTACACTCCATGAACATTTCTACTAAGTCCCATGACCATTCTAGGACTTTTGACCAATTGGCCTTCACAAGGTTCTATATTCACCTCAAGGGATAAAACTAGGGTTCTTGAGCATATCATCCTCCACACCACTCCAAATCCCTCATGGAGGTGTATTAGGTGACCCCAAAGTAGTGGCCAAGGTTTCACCTCATGGTGATGAGATTTGACCTCAATACCCCAAAATGAGCATTACACCCTATTTTGACCTAGTTTGACCCAACTTGGGTTAGCCAATTACCCAACTAAATCAATTCCAATTGGGCTGAGATTTTTACCAAGGTCATACAGTAACCCCAAGGAGCACCCACCAAAATTTGGAGTGTATTGGAGGTCATTTGACCCATTGATTAATAAATATATGAATTTATGAAAATATTACAAAAACCTTAGAAAAACATTCTCCTAAAATTCCCATATTTGGGTATGATGTGTGGGTAGGTGTAAATAGCCTAGGTTTTAAATATCAAGGCTATACCATTTACCAATAGACAGATATTCAAGAAAATGTCACTGCCCTAACCTAGGGACCAATACCACCAAATTGGCTTTATAGGGAGCTATAGTGCCCCTATTGGACTGAAATAAATTTTGAAATAAAGTACACTCCCAGAGCTATAACTTTGATCTTGGGCACTTTTTCATTAGAGGTGATCTAGTATTTTTAATAATTAAAATAAAACACTACTAAATGTGTGACAATAATACACAAAATATAAAAATCATATATAATGATCTGCGCACGAATCTTGGCGCACTGATGCGCAAAACTATGCTTGCAAATGATAACGGCAAGTGTACCGTATCGAATGTAGTATAAGTTATTAAAACAAGGTCGTATTAGACTCGGGGCGGTTGAATACTCTTACTTCGGAAAATCTCTATTATTTTATCGAATAGAATTTGTGGTTGGTTGGTTGCGAAAAAGGAGGAATAGCTTATTTAAATTAGTGAATTAAAAGTTAGTACTCAACCTTGAATCACCTTGGAAAAATAAATAAATAAAGAAATAAAACTTCTAATCCTCTTTAAAAGAAATGCTTGACCGTGGAGGTTCCTGATTTATGAACGTACCTCTCTCGAGGATACGCCTAACTGAGTTTAGGTTGATCAATCGAACTCTCATTCTAGAATTGAAACCCCTAAAGCTCGCTTTATCGAAGTGAACCCCTCTATTGGATATAAATCCAATCTGGGAGATTTATGCCATCCTCTCTTGAGGAGTGCATTCAAATCTCTTTATCCTTAAAGTGATCGATTCGAACTCAAAACCTCTCGATTATTTGACTACGAAAACAAGGATGAGATTATATATCGATAATATAATCTCAATCGATATAAATTCAAGGATAAATCTTAAGCGATCTAAATAAGAGAAAAAGAAGTTCTAAACTGAATTATGAATTATATTTTCCTTGGATCATCTCGGGCGAGTACTAATGAAATTTAGCTACTCATGGAGATGGAGGAATTGATGAAATACAAGAGGTGCATAATGAAGATTGAGAGTAGAATAAGAGTAAAAGTGTTATTTTATTAATCGAAAGGGAAATTACAACTAGGAAACAAGAAATTACAAACCTGAAATGAAAGTGCAAGCTAAGAAAGAAGATTACAAGCTTAAGAATAATAAAAGCAGTACAAGAAAATAAACTTAGAACTCCCAAAATTCGTCCCCAAACATCTGGAAAAGCTCCCTTTAAATAGCTGAATTTTTGGTGTTACACGCCCTTGGTCACGCCCGTGACCTGGGGCGTGTAAGGGGCGTGATCGAAGCGGCAGCGGAGAGGGCGCCTTCTGGAGTAATTGCGAGTGTTTCAGCCGTGTCACGCCCTAGGTCACGCCCGTGACCTGGGGCGTGTAATCCTGAAATCTGGCTGCTGGCGGGAAACTCTGGCGGGAAGAAGCACGGGCCGAGTCACGCCCGTGACCTGATGTCACGCCCTCGGTCACGCCCGTGACCGAGGGCGTGTAAGTTTAATTGACGTGGCAGCGTGCTCCGGATGCTTGTGGCGGGTCGTGGCCGTGATATTGGGTCGCGCCCTTGGTCACGCCCGTGACCTGGGGCGTGTACTTGGCGAAATCTTCACGGAGCATCCCCGGAGTGGCAGAAGCAGGTCTGGAGTATTTCGTAGGTTACACGCCCATGGTCACGCCCGTGACCTGGGGCGTGTAATTTTATCTTTTTGCTCGAAACAGCCCAGAGAACCTGAAAACACAAAATAAACTTAAGTTAGCTTATGAAATAACAATGGAAGGATTTATATGATACAATTCCTAAAAATAACATAATTTTATATAAAAAAACATAATAAACCTAACTAAAAGATGAGTGAATAAATTACTCATCAAATACCCCCATACTTGCTCATTGCTCGTCCCGAGCAATCCATTTTTCACAAGGGTGAGAAAAATTAATGCAAGATAGAATTATGAAGACTAGAGAGTAAAATGCGAAGTAATATGCTGGCATGTGTAGATATTTTAGTAAAAAGATGTTCTTGGCATAAATGCTAATTTATGAAATACTTCAAAAATGCGTTATAATTATTTATCATTACTTAAAAAATGAGTCGACGGTCATTCAAAAAGTTATGTGAAGGGAGAAAATAGCGTGATTGCTGAGATTTAAATTACTAGATGTAGACGTTCGGGGTGGCCTCCAAAGAAATCCATCAATGTCGACGGCCATAGGCTTGCCCGTTTGCACTTTCTCCACTACACTTCGAACTAAATCGACTCTATGGATCTTTAGGACTTAAATAGGGTACATTTTAAGGCTTGGGTTTAAGGGCGAGGTAACAATGATAAACATGAAGGCGCATTCCACTTAAACAAAATTTTTGAGCTAAAAGAAAATGATTGCCACCACAAAATAATGAAGTTTTACCCCCATACTCGCATTTTTTCAAAGGGAAAACACCCTCATACACTTTTATTTAAATCATGAATCTTCATAATTGGGATCATTCCAAGTATGCATGTACATACCTGGGCCGCATATCATTATGAGATTATTGCTTTTTGAGATTTAAACACTTTTTTTTGTTTTTTTTTTGAATTGATACCCATAATTTTTTCATAGAATCGTACCCAAATATTTTTTTTTCAATTTAGTTCAAAATTTCAAAGTGTTCATTTGGGTTTTGGGCTTTTTAGCTTTGGTGCCGAAATGATGAGGGTGGATCAAATAAAGGTGTAAGTCTCAAATTTGTGTGAACAATGGTGGTAAATCTAGGTTGGGTGCAAAAGCTCAAACTATCCAAAGAAAGGCCTAAATCATTTCCGTAAAGTTAATTTGTCTAAAGCGCACATGTTTCAAAAATAGCTTGGGGCAAGTTCTAGACATCGAGAAAGGATACCCTTTTGTTTAATTCGAGTAATAGCTTTCTAACAATCTTCTACACACTCACCTAAACTACTTTTGGATAAAACCGGATTCGAATTTAAAAGTAAAATAAATTATTACTACGCAAATTAATAAAACATAATTTTAGATCTATGCCAAGAATTTAATTTTACACCAAAACTACTCAAAGACAAGCATATGACTAGGAGCACTACATGAGTCAACAATTTTACTCTAAAGTTTCAAAAACTATTCTAGCACAAAATTATTTTTAGTCCATATGAAAAACAGTCTACTTAGAACTTACAATTTAGCAAGTGGGAGTTTTGATGAATAAAAAGAACATTTTCTAATAGATTTTTTTTTGTTCTTGGACTTCCCAAGATCTGCCCGGTGAAGGGTTTGCAAGGTACTAGAGGCTATGATGGAAATTCAAGCCCAAAGCGTCCTTTCCAAGAAATTTAATTGCATTTTTTTATTATTATATTTTTTTTTGTTTTATTTTTCAAGTAAAACTACAAAGAAAGCTATGCTACACCCCCATACTTAAAATTAAACATTGTCCCCAATGTTTAAAACTAAGTATGAAAGATAAAACAAAAAAAAATGTCAATAAAGAAAAATCAAGAGAAATTACTAAAGTGTAAAGAGGGCTTCCCTGAGTGAAAGTCGGGGTTGCCGGTCGAACACCTGCAGAGTTAAATTAGAAAAAAACAAACAAGAAAAGAAAGACAAAAATAAAGAGGTTAACATTGGGTTGCCTCCCAAGAGCGCTTTGTTTACCGTCGCGTAGCTTGACTAAGTGGTAATTTTAAAGATTTTGGAAGTGAATGGTTTCGATGTTTCCGGGCGCTGGGTCGCCCGGGTGATATAATTTTAAGCGTTGTCCGTTGACTTTGAAAGAGCCTTTTTCCGGGTGCTCTATTAGCACCGTTCCGTATGGCCAAACTTCTTTAACTATGAAGGGACCGGACCATCGTGATTTTAATTTACCCGGAAAAAGCCTAAGTCTTGAATTAAATAATAGGACTAAGTCTCCCGGTGAAAAAGTTTTTTGATTTTTGATTTTTTTATCATGATAAAATTTTGTGCGCTCCTTATAAATCTTATTATTTTCGTAAGCATTTGCGCGCCACTCGTCTAATTCATTTAATTGTACTTTTCTGTGCTCGGAGGCTAATTTCAAATCCAAATTTAAAAATTTTAGCGCCCAAAAGGCGCGATGTTCTAATTCCACCGGCAGATGACAAGCTTTTCCGTAGACTAATCGGTACGGTGTACATCCGATGGCGGTTTTGTACGCTGTCCGATATGCCCATAGAGCGTCGTCTAATTTTAGCGACCAATCTTTCCTATTAACGGACACAGTTTTTTCTAAAATTCTTTTAAGTTCACGGTTCACCACCTCCACTTGGCCATTTGCTTGTGGGTGGTAGGCGGTAGATAGCTTGTGGGTAACTCCATACTTTGCTAAAACTTTAGCAAGTTGGTTGTTACAAAAATGTGTGCCCCGATCACTAATTAGTGCTCGGGGTGTGCCAAATCGTGAAAATATTTTTTTTAAAAATTTTACGACGACTCTCGCGTCGTTAGTGGGAAAAGCTTGTGCTTCCGCCCACCTTGACACGTAATCGACCGCAACAAGGATATATTTATTATTAAAAGAGGAGCGTAAAGGACCTACGAAATCTATTCCCCAAAGATCAAAAATTTCGAATTCTAAAAAAATATTTTGGGGCATTTCGTCCCGGTTAGAAATGTTACCTGACCGTTGGCACCGATCACAATTACTCACGAAATTGTGAGCATCTTTGAATAAGGTGGGCCAATAGAAGCCCGACTCTAGCGCCTTTCTTGCAGTCCGGTTCGCTTGATAATGGCCACCGGTTGGCCCTTTATGGCAGTGCCGCAGAATTTGGGCGCCTTCCTCGCCCGAAATACACCTTCTTACCACTTGGTCCGCGCAGACACGAAATAAAAAGGGGTCCTCCCAAAAATAATTTTTCAAATCTGAAAAGAATTTCTTCTTTTGTTGACTTGAAAAATCTTTTGGTAGGACCCGGGCCACTAAATTGTTGGCCAAATCCGCGTACCAAGGGGTGGAAGAAGTCGTTACCTTTTCGATGGCAAGGAGGCGCTCTTCAGGGAATTTGTCGTTAATTTCGGCTTCCACTAGTGTTCCTGCAGCCGGATTCTCCAACCGTGAGAGGTGGTCGGCCGCAACATTCTTCGCTCCCCTTTTGTCTTGGATCTCCAAATCGAATTCTTGTAGTAGGAGGATCCACCTTAGCAGTCGAGGCTTTGCATCTCCCTTTTGTAGTAAATACCGGAGAGCGGAGTGATCTGTAAAAACAATAACTTTTGAAAGCGTTAAATATGATCGAAATTTATCAAACGCAAAAATTATAGCCAAAAATTCTTTCTCCGTTGTTGTATAATTTGCTTGTGCGGATGTTAGTGTTTTGCTTGCGTAATAGATTGGGTGAAAATGTTTATTCACCCGTTGGCCTAAAACTACACCTACAGCAAAATCGCTCGCATCACACATGATTTCAAACGGAAGAGACCAATTTGGCGCGATTAAAATAGGGGAATTTATTAGTTCATTTTTTATTTTGTTAAACGCTTTCAAACACTCATCATCAAAATTAAACGCGGATTCTTTTTCAAGGAGATGAGTTAGTGGTTTCGTAATTTTTGAGAAATCTTTTATAAACCGCCTATAAAAACCCGCATGTCCTAGAAAACTTCTAATATATTTTATATTGGTAGGAGGGGGAAGTTTTTCTATGACCTAGATCTTGGCCCTATCGACCTCGATCCCCTTACTAGAAACTTTATGTCCGAGGACTAACCCCTCTCGGACCATAAAGTGGCACTTCTCCCAGTTGAGTGCCAAATTCGTGTCTTCGCAGCGTTGAAGAACACGATCAAGATTATTTAGAAAATTAGTGAAAGAATCGCCAAAAACAGAAAAATCATCCATGAATACTTCCATGACGTCTTCGATAAGTTCATTAAAAATTGCCAACATACATCTTTAGAATGTAGCTGGCGCGTTGCAAAGTCCAAACGGCATTCTTCGATATGCGAAGGTGCCGAACGGACAAGTGAAGGTGGTTTTCTCTTGATCTTCGGGGGCAATTGGGATTTGAAAATATCCCGAAAGACTATCGAGAAAACAATAGTGCGAATGACCGGATAAGCGTTCTAAAATTTGGTCAAAAAATGGTAACGGAAAGTGATCCTTGCGCGTAGCATCATTTAATTTTCTGTAATCGATGCATACACGCCAACCCGTAACAGTACGGGTCGGAATCAACTCATTATTTTCGTTGGTGATTACCGTTATTCCTCCCTTTTTAGGCACGACTTGCACTGGGCTAACCCAAGTGCTATCAGAAATCGGATAAATAATTCCTGCGTCTAATAATTTTATAATTTCGGCCTTAACGACGTCCTTCATATTTGGGTTGAGGCGTCGTTGGGGCTGAATAGCGCCGCGAGAATTATTTTCTACATTTATTTTATGAGTGCAAAACGAGGGGCTAATTCCCTTTATATCCGAAATTTGCCATGCAATTGCATGGCGGTGATTATTTAAAATTTTAATTAATTCGGAAGTTTCCGAATCGTTAAGTGCGGAAGATATTATTACGGGCAGTTTTGAATTTTTTTCTAAAAATATGTATTTTAAATGTTCCGGCAATTATTTTAGTTCTAAACTCGGTGGCTCCTCGTAAGATGTTTTTATTTTAGAAATATTTAAGTTTACTTCTTCAAATTTGGTTGGCCGAGTTTTTCTTCTAAACAAAATAAATTTGCAATTTCCGGATTTTCAAATAAAGGCGAAATTATTTCAGAAAATGACGTTATTTCCTCTTCAAAATTTGTTTCTAGGGTAAAACAAGAGTCGTCGTTTGGAAACGCATTTCTCATCGATTGATTTATATTAAAAGTAACTTCTTCCTCCCCAACTCGTAGGAGAAGGTTTCCGTTACTTACGTCAATTATAGCCCGAGCGGTGGCTAGGAAGGGACGGCCGAGTATGAGTGGTACTTGGGCGTCCTCTTCGATATCGAGGATGACAAAGTCTACCGGAAAGATAAACTTGTCAACCTTCACTAGCACATCCTCAATGATCCCGATTGGATACTTTACGGACCGATCCGCAAGTTGGATGCATATATTGGTTAGGCATGGGTGCCCAAACCAAGCTTCTTAAATAAGGAGAACGGCATAAGATTTATGCTCGCCCCTAGATCGGCCAAGGCGTTTTTAATTAGTAAATTTCCGAACAAACACGGGATGGAAAACCGTCCCGGGTCATTTAATTTTTCCGGTAATTTATTAAGAACTATCGCCGAACATTCTGCATTAAGAGAAATACACGAAATATCTTCAATTTTCTTTTTATTTGATAATAAATCCTTGAGATATTTCGCGTATTTGGGCATTTGAGAGAGTGCCTCGCAAAATGGTACATTAATTTGTATTTGTTTTAAAATATTTATAAATTTTTTATATTGCTCCTCGTTGTGCTCATTTTGTAATTTAGAAGGATACGGAATATAAGGCGTTTGAATAATGCGCGGAGCTAAATCAGAAGAGTTTAAATGCGGAGTTGGAGTTGAAACGTTTACCTTAGGCTCGGCCAAATTTGAACTCTTTACCTCCTTTTCGCTGCGGAGGGTTATAGCGTTGGCGCTCTCCCGTGGATTTGGCTCAGTATTGCCTGGTAGAGCTCCCTGCTGGCGTTCGGAGAACATCTTGGCGAGTTGTCCAATCTAATTTTCTAGGCTTTTAATAGATCCGGAAAGGTTCCGGATATTGGCATCAGTAGAAGCGACGTATTTGGTGAAGACCTCTTCAAGTGAAGGGGCCTTTTGTGGTTGTGGTGGAGCGAATCTGGGAGGATTCAATTGTGGGGGGCGTTGAGCATTATTGGGGGTGCTCCATGAAAAATTCGGGTGGTTCCTTAAACCCGGATTATAACTATTAGGAAGGTTATTGTTTGGGTTATAAGGAGGCTGATAGGAGTTCCCCATATAATCAACTGGTTCTTGATTATAATTATTATTATAATAATAATAATTATTATTATAATTATTAGCCCCGTTAATGACGGAGGAAGCAGACATCTCCGCCATTTGCTTAGTATGCCATTCTACTTGATATGCTAAATTCGGGGTGGCCTCGACTTCAAAGAGTCCGGTCGGTTTGTTAGGACGCGACCGTGGCGCATTCCACTGATAAGCATTCATGGCCATCTCCTCAAAAAGCTCTTGAGCGGCATCTGGGGTTTTGTTATTTAGAGTTCCCCCAGTTGCTGCATCAATCATCTGCCTCGTTTGGAGATTCAAACCATTGTAGAACGTTTAAACTTGTTGCCATAAAGGAAGGGCGTGGTGAGGACATCTCCGCAATAATTCCTTAAAGCGCTCCCATGTGTCATAGAGAGACTCCGAGTCTATTTGCATAAATGAGAGAATGTCCGTACGTAATTTAGCGGACTTAGCCGGAGGAAAATATTTAGTTAAAAATTTCTCCGTCATTTCGGCCCATGTAGTGATGGAACCTCTAGGAAGAGATCCCAACCATTGCTTGGCCTTAGTCCGCAAAGAAAATGGAAATAAACGCAAACGAATGGCGTCGTCGGTGACGCCATTAATTTTAAACGTGTCGCAAATTTCCAAAAAATTCAATAAATGTAAATTTGGATCTTCATCTGGTAACCCGTCGAAGATGACGTTTTGCTGTACCATTTGAATGATACTCGTTTTGATTTTGAAATTATTATTTGCCACTGCCGGGCGAATAATACTTGATTGTGTTCCCTCCCAATTTGGCCTCGCATAATAGGACATAGTCCGTAGTGGAGCCTCATTATGGTCGGGGTCTCCCATTATATCTTCGTGAGTCTCTCTGACTGACTCTTCGCGAATTATTGGTAGATCACTAAATCGGAGACGTCGCCGCAAGGTGCGCTCGATTTCCGGATCAAAACCAAATTCAAAATACATTGAAGAGTTTCCTCGGGTCATAAACAAAAAGAAAAGAGAAGAAACGGAAAAAGGAAAAAAAAAAGGAAAATAAGATTTTAGATAAATAGATTTATTTTTATTTTATTATATTTTTTTAGAATTTTTTTTTATTAGGTGAATTAGAATTGGTCCTGGACTTCCCAAGATCTACCCGGTGAAGGGTTTGCAAGGTACTAGAGGCTATGATGGGAATTCAAACCCAAAGCGTCCTTTCCAGGAATGTAGTTGCACCTTAAAATTGAGAAAAAGAGAAAAAAAAAATAAAGATAAAATTAATAGATATTTCGGTTTTCGAAATATCAACCGTATCCCCGGCAACGGCGCCAAAAACTTGATGCGCAAAACTATGATTGCAAATGATAACGGCAAGTGTACCATAACGAATGTAGTATAGGTTATTAAAACAAGGTCGTATTAGACTCGGGGCCGTTGAATACTCTTACTTCGGAAAATCTCTATTATTTTATCGAATAGAATTTGTGGTTGGTTGGTTGCGAAAAAGGAGGAATAGCTTATTTAAATTAGTGAATTAAAAGTTAGTACTCAACCTTGAATCACCTTGGAAAAATAAATAAATAAAGAAATAAAACTTCTAATCCTCTTTAAAAGAAATGCTTGACCGTGGAGGTTCCTGATTTATGAACATACCTCTCTCGAGGATACGCCTAACTGAGTTTAGGTTGATCAATCGAACTCTCGTTCTAGAATTGAAACCCCTAAAGCTCGCTTTATCGAAGTGAACCCCTCTATTGGATATAACTCCAATCTGGGAGATTTATGTCGTCCTCTCTCGAGGAGTGCATTCAAATCTCTTTATCCTTAAAGTGATCGATTCGAACTCAAAACCTCTCGATTATTTGACTACGAAAACAAGGATGAGATTATATATCGATAATATAATCTCAATCGATATAAATTCAAGGATAAATTTTAAGCGATCTAAATAAGAGAAAAAGAAGTTCTAAACTGAATTATGAATTATATTTTCCTTGGATCATCTCGGCCGAGTACTAATGAAATTTAGCTACTCATGGAGATGGAGGAATTGATGAAATACAAGAGGTGCATAATGAAGATTGAGAGTAGAATAAGAGTAAAAGTGCTATTTTATTAATCGAAAGGGAAATTACAACTAGGAAACAAGAAATTACAAACCTGAAATGAAAGTGCAAGCTAAGAAAGAAGATTACAAGCTTAAGAATAATAAAAGCAGTACAAGAAAATAAACTTAGAACTCCCAAAATTCGTCCCCAAACATCTGGAAAAGCTCCCTTTAAATAGCTGAATTTTTGGTGTTACACGCCCTTGGTCACGCCCGTGACCTGGGGCGTGTAAGGGGCATGATCGAAGCGGCAGCGGAGAGCGCGCCTTCTAGAGTAATTGCGAGCGTTTCGGCCGTGTCACGCCCTAGGTCACGCCCGTGACCTGGGGCGTGTAATCCTGAAATCTGGCTGCTGGTGGGAAACTCTGGCGGGAAGAAGCGCGGGCCGAGTCACGCCCGTGACCTGATGTCACGCCCTCGGTCACGCCCGTGACCGAGGGCGTGTAATTTTAATTGACGTGGCAGCGTGCTCCGGATGCTTATGGCGGGTCGTGGCCGTGACATTGGGTCGCGCCCTTGGTCACGCCCGTGACCTGGGGCGTGTACTTGGCGAAATCTTCACGGAGCGTCCCCAGAGTGGCAGAAGCAGGTCTGGAGTATTTAGTAGG
This sequence comes from Dactylorhiza incarnata, assembly GCA_033032865.1. Taxonomy (NCBI): domain Eukaryota; kingdom Viridiplantae; phylum Streptophyta; class Magnoliopsida; order Asparagales; family Orchidaceae; genus Dactylorhiza; species Dactylorhiza incarnata. Next base: position 2,054,965 of record JAWHQI010000354.1, on the reverse strand, counting down.
TTACATGCCCATGGTCACGCCCGTGACCTGGGGCGTGTAATTTTAACTTTTTGCTCGAAACAGCCCAGAGAACCTGAAAACACAAAATAAACTTAAGTTAGCTTATGAAATAACAATGGAAGGATTTATATGATACAATTCCTAAAAATAACATAATTTTATATAAAAAAAAACATAATAAACCTAACTAAAAGATGAGTGATTAAATTACTCATCACGCACATCAGACGGCGCCTGGTCATCTAATTCCTTCAGCCAAGGGCTGAGATGAGCCCTTCCTGGGCACCTTTGCGGGGTGATTTCCCGGCCACCTCTACCTCTTCCCAGCCGGCCAATGCCACCACCACCTCCATTGAGGTGGTGGCCGGTGATAGGGGGTGGTTGGCCGACCGGAGGTGGTCGGAATCTGGGTTTAAAGGAGGTGAAAGAGAGCTCGAAATGGCCCCTTTTGGAAGTGCGATTCGAGCCCAATTGAGCTCGAATCAAGCACCAACTCAGTCGAGGATCTAACACTAGGGGAGAGAGGGAGGATCAGACCTGTGTGGGGGCTTGGTGGCGTGTATTCTGGCGAGTCGCCATGGTCGGAGGTGGAGCTTTCGGCGCCATGTCAATCCTAGCTTCTGGTGCTCTATTTCTTCATGGAAGAGGGGGGTTTCACTCCTCTCTGATGCGTGAGGGTGTTAAGGAGATCAATTGGGGGGAGGGGAGGAGCATTGGCATCAATTTCCATTAATGCCCATTAATGGATATTTCGGCCACCTCTAATTCTCCCCTAATTCAGCTCCCCTGGACATAGAAACTCCAGAAATCTATTTGTAACTGAAGGGGGAAGTGAATGCTCATCAATTGTGGGGAGGAATTGAAGGATTAAATGCATTAATCACCATGAATGCTCTCCTTCTCTCTTCAATTTGGGGGAAACCTCCATTTTCTCTCTCCTAATCACCAATTACAGAAATTGAGTGGTGATTTCAGTAATTACCAAGCCCACCAGGTGGTGGACCACTTTAGTTGGGCTAGCCCAAATGGATTGGGTTTAATTTGGGCAAAATAGGTCATTTTGACCTAATTTAGGATAGGGTTGACTTTGGTCAAATTGACCATTTGGGTTGACCACAATGGGTGGATAGTGACCCCTTTGACTCCCTTAAGGGATAGGAAGATCTAGGTAGGGTCAATTTGGCAAGGTAAGGGTGAATTGCCCCTTTATAGGGCACTTTGACCAAGATTAGGGCTAGTGTGGACTTAGGGTAAATATTCCAAATTAGAGGTCCCATGATGGGGATTTTTGGTCCATTAGGTCCCTAGTGACCCTATGAGGGTAGGGGCAGGGTCAATTTGGCATTATGGAGTCCAATTGGCCCTAATTGAGCTTGTTTGACCAACTTAGGGTTAGGGTTGACTTTAGTCAATTTGGCCCCTTTTGTTGACCCCAATGGTCCCTGGTGCTCCAAGGAGACCCCTAGTGGGTTAGGGACACTATGGTGGGTTCAAGGTTCAACGTGAGGCCCTAAATTCCAACCCTAGGCTGGGTATCTGAAAACTACTATTTGCAGACCACTTGGGTTTTCCCCTTTCTTACCCATACTCACATGGTCTTGAGCTCTTCCTATGGTTTTGTCATGACCTAGTCATGAAAAAACCAGCTTGGGGGTCTAGTTGTTTGGGGGATGTTATAAATCCCAATATATAAAAATAAAAATTTCATCCTCGATATTCAGGTTAATCCTGTGGGGTTTCTACTACAAGTAAGAAAATGTAACATCACAGAAAAATTAAATTATACCTATCGTAAAGAGCTTCGGGTACTTTTGCTGCATTAGGTCCAGTGTTTCCCAAATGTACTCCTCTTGTCCATGGTTCCTCCATAGGACCTTGACTAGCTGGACCTTCTTGCACCGCAAGACTCAGAACTTCATGTCATCTATCCGAACCGGCTCCGGGCGAACCGATCGATCAGTAGCTACCGACCCTTCTACAGTAGATATACGCTGCTCTGGCCGTAGTAGAGTGATAAGTAGTATTTTTATAACTTTTTAATAGAAAATTTTGTAAATATTTAATATGAATTTTCCTTTTTATGTCAATTTTAGGTTATAAGTAGTTCTTTTTGTAATTTTGATTCTAACTTAGCTTAATTTCAATTTTTGCAGAATTTTGGGACAAATCAGGAAAAATGGCATGTCAGGCCCTCGGTCACGCCCGTGACCAAGGGAGTGTAACCTGAAGATCAGTCCAGAATCGATGCCGCGCTGTTTGAACTAGTCCACACCAAGTCACGCCTCAGGTCACGCCGGTGACCCAAAGTCACGCCCGTAACCGGGGGCGTGTAATCTTAGAATCTTCCACGTATAGCCGCTGTCGAGACATGGAGCTGCAGTCGAGAAGTCAACTTGAGTCACGCCCGTGACCCACATGTCACGGCCGTGACTTGCCCGTGTGATCTCTGCTTCGCCGCCGCCCCAAATTCCAGCCCACGCCGCATTTAATGCAGCCATCCAAAGTCACGGCCGTGACCCGACATGTCACGCCCGTGACATGTCATTTCTTGCCGCGCCGTCCAGAAAGCCCACGCCGTTGTCGGATCCAATGTGAATAGTGCAGTCACGCCCTTGGTCACGCCCGTGACTAAGGGCGTGTAATCTGAAATTTTTTCCTATAAATTCAGAGATTCTCCTTGAGTCCAGGGTTCAGAATTTTGGAGTGGGGGAGGTGCTGTTGGAGCCAATCTTGAGTATATTTTCACTTTCATGTTCATGTTCATGTGATTTTACTTTCATGCTCTCTTCCTTTTCTCATGCAATGTACTAGCTTCCTTTCAATGCAATAGTTTAGTTTAAGCTTGTAACTTGTTTTTCCTAAGCTTGCAATCTCTTCTCTTAAGACTTGTAATAGTTTTCATTTAAATAAAAATTAGTTGTTTTCTTTATTTTGTCTCCTCCTTACTTAGTTAAATTTTCTTATTATGCATTTTTATTTTTCTTCCTCTTTCCCCTCCACCATGATTAACTAATCCTCATTAGTACTCGATCAAAATGATCCAAGGATGAGTTAGACAAGTTATGATTTTCTAAAGTTTTCTTTTTCCTTTTTATAAACACTTGAATTACCCTTGATTTTTAATTAGTGAGGCCATTTTTGAATTACCCTTATTTTCAAATCCCAATTTCGCCTGACGACCAAGAGAAAACAACTTTCACTTGTCCCTTTGGCACCTTCGCTTATCGAAGGATGCCATTTGGTCTTTGTAACGCGCCAGCTACATTTCAAAGATGTATGCTGGCGATATTTGACGAGTTAGTAGAGGAGGTGATGGAAGTGTTCATGGACGACTTTTCCGTATTCGGAAACTCATTTAAAAATTGTTTAAAAAATCTTGAGCGTGTGTTGCAGCGATGCGAGGAAATGAATTTAGCACTTAATTGGGAGAAATGCCATTTTATGGTCAAAGAAGGATTAGTCCTTGGTCATAAAATTTCGGGCATGGGGATCGAGGTCGATAGGGCCAAGATTGAAGTGATGGAAAAGCTCCCCCCTCCAACAAACGTAAAAGTTATTCATAGTTTCCTAGGGCACGCAGGGTTCTATCGGCGCTTTATACAAAATTTTTCCAAAGTCACAAAGCCGTTAACCCATCTTCTTGAAAAGAATCCTCATTTATTTTTAGCAATGAATGCCATTTGGCTTTTAAACTTATTAAAGAAAAACTTATAAACTCCCCGATTCTAGTCGCGCCGGATTGGTCGCTCCCTTTTGAAATCATGTGCGACGCGAGTGACATTGCGGTTGGTGCCGTTTTAGGCCAACGGGTGAGTAAGTATTTCAACCCTATTTATTATGCGAGCAAAACACTCACGTCGGCACAAGCGAATTACACCACTACCGAAAAAGAGCTTCTAGCGATCGTTTTTGCCTTCGATAAGTTTAGGTCATACATCACCCTCTCGAAAGTTATCGTCTTCACGGATCACTCCGCACTTAGGTATCTTTTAAGCAAATCGGATGCCAAGCCTCGTCTTTTGCGATGGATCCTCCTCTTGCAGGAGTTTGATTTAGAGATCCGGGACAAAAGAGGAGCCGAAAACTTGGCGGCCGATCATCTTTCTCGTCTAGAAAACCCCGCCTCGGAAGTATTGATAGAATCTGACATCGATGATAAATTTCCCGAAGAGCGCCTCCTCACTCTCGAAAATATTAATTCATCGTCTACCCCCTGGTTTGCAGATCTGGCTAACTATTTAGTAGCCCGGGTCCTGCCGAAAGAATTCTCGAGTCAGCAAAAGAAGAAATTCTTTTCTGATTTAAAGAATTACTTTTGGGAGGACCCCTTTTTATTTCGTGTATGCGCAGACCAAGTGGTGAGACGATGCGTCTCGAGTGAGGAGGGTCTTAAAATTTTACGACATTGTCACGAGGGACCATCCGGTGGTCATTATCATTCAAACCGAACCGCGAGGAAGGCGCTGGAGGCGGGCTTTTATTGGCCCTCGCTCTTTAAAGATGCTCACACCCTTGTGAGTATTTGCGACAGCTGCCAGCGGTCGGGGAACATCTCTCGCCGGGATGAGATGCCCCAAAATATTTTCTTAAAATGCGAAATTTTTGATCTTTGGGGCATTGATTTCGTTGGTCCTCTCCCTCCTTCGTTTTCAAATAAGTATATTCTAGTAGCGGTCGATTACGTGTCGAGGTGGGCGGAAGCGCAAGCTCTCCCTACCAACGATGCGCGAGTCGTCGTTAACTTTTTAAAAAATTATTCTCTCGATTTGGCACTCCGCGCGCTATTGTGAGTGATCGGGGCACCCATTTTTGCAATACTCAATTCACAAAAATCTTAGCAAAATATGGTGTCACGCACAAATTAACCACTGCATATCACCCACAAACGAGCGGCCAAGTTGAAGTTGTTAATCGAGAATTAAAACGGATTTTAGAAAAAACAGTTTCTATTAATCAGAAGGATTGGGCAATAAAGCTCGATGACGCGCTATGGGCCTATCGAACGGCGTACAAGACCGCTATCGGTTGTACACCATATCGAATGGTCTATGGCAAGGCTTGCCACCTTCTGGTCGAATTAGAACACCGCGCATTTTGGGCGCTTAAACTTTTAAATCTTGATTCTACTTTAGCGGGCGAATAAAGAAAATTTCAAATGAACGAATTGGATGAGTGGAGAGCGAATGCGTATGAGAGTAACAAATTATATAAGGAGCGAACAAAGTTTTATCACGACAAACATATAAAATTTCCAAAAACTTTTTCGCCAAGCGATCTCGTCCTCCTTTATAATTCTCGTCTTCGCCTTTTTCCGGGAAAACTGAAATCTCGATGGTCCGGACCTTTTATTGTTAAAGAGGTTTGGTCCTATGGGACAATTCTAATTTCCCACCCGGAAAAAGGTTCCTTCAAAGTTAACGGGCACCGCCTTAAATTGTATCTTCCGGGGGACTTACCTAATGACAAGAGTGATGCGATATTTCTTCATAATATAACATGATCGGCAAGTGGGTCAAGCTACGCGACCTTAAACAAAGCGCTTTTGGGAGGCACCCCAAAGTTATCTTTTGTTATTTTCTCTTGTCTTTTCTTTTCTTCTTTAACAACTTTTGCAGGTAATCGCGACTTCCCCACAAAAGCTTCAAAAAAAATCAGGGAAGCCCTTTTTCCTTCTCTTCTTTCATTTTTGCATTTTTGTTTACCTTTTCTTACTTCATACTTATTTTTAAACATTGGGGACAATGTTTAACTTTAAATATGGGGGTGTAAATAGCCCTTTGTAAATATTTGTAAATAGTTTTAAAAAGAAAATTTTCAAAAACAAAAAAACAAAAAAACAAAAAAAAGAAAATTTTAATTTTGTTTCTATGATTTCCTTTATTTAAGCACTTGTAAAATCCAAAAACTCAAAAAAAATTTTTAGAAAATCGAAAATTTAAATCTTGGAAAGGGACGTTTGGGATTTCATCCCATCACACCTCCTAGTACCTTGCGAACCTTTCACCGGGTAGCCCTTGGGAAGTCCAAGACTTGCAAAAAATGTTAAGTTTTAAAGCTAGTTTACTTTCTTTGTAAATAGTTTTTAATGTCAAAAATTCAAAAAAAGATAATATCAAAAATTCAAAAAAAAAGATAATATCAAAAATTCAAAAAAAAAAGGATAATATCAAAAATTCAAAAAATTCTTATATCCCTCCTTCTTGTTGTTTTTGTGATTTCTTAGAAATCTAGTTGAGAATGTTTATAAGCATGTTTAAGTTTTTAATTGGCTAAAATTTTGCTTATCATAGTTTGTTAATTTTAAATTTGAGGTAATCTTGATTTAAGAATCATCTTATGATTTTAAATTGATTAGAGAATTTTGTTAGCATGACTTCTCTTTTTATTTTTAAATGGCTTCATTTTGTAGTAAATTTCTTAAACCTCTTTAGATTTCAATTATATTTTCTTCTAACTTCTTAGATCTTAGGAATTTTAATTTTACTAGAATTTGCTCTCAATATGATTTAAAGCTAGCTAGATTTATTTTCCCCTACCATACCCCCTTTGATGGCATAAAAAATGTATTAAAAGATCATATGTCATGGGAATAAGAGGATAAAATTCATTATTCCCTAAAACATATGCACCCAAAATATTTGAAAAGATTATATGGCATGGAGTAAGAGGATAAAATTCATTACTCCTAAACCATATACATTTTGGGTTTTTATTAGAAGAGAAAAAAAAAAGAGAAAGAAAGAAAAAAAAAAGAAATTTCATTATAAATTTCATTTCCTCCATTCAAAAATGTCTCTTCTTATGCCAAATTTTATGAAATCCCCCTTAGCCAATTATCATTGTTCTAGTTTTAGTTGAAAATTATGGAGAGAGCAATATTTAGTAATTTACTTTTCCTTAAGTTTCTTTTAAGGTAGAGTTCTTATAATTTTAATTTAATTTAGTTTTATAATTTCTACAATTTTGTTAAACTACTTAATTTTCTTGAGAAGTTCTTGCCTCAACATTTTTCCCTCTTTTCAAATCATCATCATAATTTAGGACCTAACTCCCACTTGAATTTACTCTTAACTTAACTTTTGGTTAAATGAAATTTTAGTTTTAAATTAAAAATTTTTTAAGGATGTCTTATAAATTACGTCTCACACTTTTGCTCTGGAAAAGCAAAACCTCAAGTATGGGGGTATTTGATAAGTAGTATTTTTATAACTTTTTAATAGAAAATTTTGTAAATATTTAATATGAATTTTCCTTTTTATGTCAATTTTAGGTTATAAGTAGTTCTTTTTGTAATTTTGATTCTAACTTAGCTTAATTTCAATTTTTGCGGAATTTTGGGACAAATCAGGAAAAATGGCATGTCACGCCCTCGGTCACGCCCGTGACCAAGGGCGTGTAACCTGAAGATCAGTCCAGAATCGATGTCGCGCTGTTTGAACCAGTCCACACCAAGTCACGCCCCAGGTCACGCCCGTGACCCAAAGTCACGCCCGTGACCGGGGGCGTGTAATCTTAGAATCATCCACGTAGAGCCGCCGTCGAGACATGGAGCTGCAGTCGAGAAGTCAACTTGAGTCACGCCCGTGACCCACATGTCACGGCCGTGACTTGCCCGCGTGATCTCTGTTCGCCGCCGCGCTAAATTCCAGCCCACGCCGCATTTAATGCAGCCGTCCAAAGTCACGGCCGTAACCCGACATGTCACGCCCGTGACATGTCATTTCTCGCCGCGCCGTCCAGAAAGCCCACGCCGCTGTCGGATCCGATGTGAATAGTGCAGTCAAGCCCTTGGTCACGCCCGTGACCAAGGGCGTGTAATCTGAAATTTTTTCCTATAAATTCAGAGGTTCTCCTTGAGTCCAGGGTTCAGAATTTTGGAGTGGGGGAGGTGCTGTTGGAGCCAATCTTGAGTATATTTTCACTTTCATGTTCATGTTCATGTGATTTTACTTTCATGCTCTCTTCCTTTTCTCATGCAATGTACTAGCTTCCTTTCAATGCAATAGTTTAGTTTAAGCTTGTAACTTGTTTTTCCTAAGCTTGCAATCTCTTCTCTTAAGACTTGTAATAGTTCTCATTTAAATAAAAATTAGTTGTTCTCTTTATTTTGTCTCCTCCTTACTTAGTTAAATTTTCTTATTATGCATTTTTATTTTTCTTCCTCTTTCCCCTCCACCATGATTAACTAATCCTCATTAGTACTCGATCAAAATGATCCGAGGATGAGTTAGACAAGTTATGATTTTCTAAAGTTTTCTTTTTCCGTTTTTATAAACACTTGAATTACCCTTGATTTTTAATTAGTGAGGCCATATTTTTGATATATGGTTTTCGCTTATGTTTTCATACTTAGTTAGCCGAGAGGCTCAAGGTATGAATCGATCACTCAAGGGTAAAGAGAGTTGCACGCACCCCTCAAGAGAGGATGACGTAAATCTCCCGGATTGGAGTCAAATCCAATAGCGGGGTTCACTTCGTAAAGCAAGTTTTAGGTAATCGATTATAGGACGAGAGTCCGGTTGATTTTTCCTAAACTTACTTGGGCATTAACCTCGAGAGAGGCATGTTCAAGCTTCGGGAACCTCCACGGTCAAGTAGTTCAATTTACACGGAATTAGATTTAATCTCTATCCACTTGTCTTTTCTCACTCCAAGGTGATTTTTGATTGAGTACTAGCCTCTTTTATCATCATCTAAACCCTTAATTTAGCTTGCAATTTCTCTTTTTCTAGCTAAGTACCAAAACCCCAAAATATCATTAGATAAGATAATAGCGACTTTCCTCATGGTAGAAGTAATCAACGCGCCCCGTGGAATACGACCTTGGTATTTCTTAATATCCTATACTATAGACGATAAGGTACACTTGCCTTTATCGGATATAGTTTTGGAGAAAATCTCAACCCTTCACTAAATTTCAAAACCACAAGAATTAAATATCATAGAGCCCTCCTAAGTGAGGAGATGTGGAAAAGGTTGTGCAGTCCCTCCAACTCCGGCGGTAGCTCCACTCTGTAAGCCAAGGGACCGATCCACTCCAGGATCCTGTAAGGCCCCATATATCTCGGACTGAGCTTCTTCCGCCCGCGAACCCGCGAGACTGAATGCATCGGACAAATCTTCAAGTAAACCCGGTCTCCTACCTGGAACTCAACCATACGATGTCGCGCATTGTAATACTTGGCCTGCCTACTCTGGGCCTCCAACATCATGTCTCGAATCAGCCTCACCCGAGCCTCCATGTCTTCCATGAACTCCGAGCCAAGTGCCTTGGGATCCTCATCCTGGATCCAAGACAAAGGTGTCTTGCACCTCCATCCGTATAATGCCTCGTAGGGTGCCCTGCCTATGTTAGCCTGGTGACTGTTGTTGTATGAGAACTCGACTAATGGAAACAGTCTCTCTCATGGCTCCTCACGATCCAGAATACAAAGGCGTAGGAGATCCTCCAGGGTCCAGTTGGTACGCTCCATTTGCCCGTCTGTCTGTCCGTGGAAAGCTGTACTAAAAGTCAACTGGGTGCCTAGGTAGGCCTGCACTGCTCTCCACTCCCTCGACGTAAATCATCCATATCCATCCGACACGATCATCCTCGGCACACCATGATATCGAACAATCTACGAACCTCCGTACCAAAACACCGACCGAATCGTCCTTCCTGACTGGAATGAACCTGGCAACCTTCGTCAATCTGTCGACGATCACCCAAATCGAGTCATTTCCCGCACGAGATCGGTGAAGACCGTGTATAAAGTCCATAGCGATGTCGTCGAACTTCCACTCAGGTACCGGGAGCGGGTGCAATAATCCAGCTGGGTTCCATCACACCGCCTTCACGAGTTGGCAAGACTCGCAGTAGGTCACAAAGTAGGTGATGTCCTTCTTCATACCTGGCCAATACATAGTCCTCTTCAGATCCACTGTCATCTTGGTGATACCCGGGTGCACGGAATATCTACTGCAATGAGCCTCTGTCATAATATCCTCCCTAATCTAGCTCCCTGCCGATATATATACTCAGCCTCTAAAACTCAATAGGTCATCCTTCAACGAATAGTCTTTGGCTGAGCCTGCCTCCAAGGCTCTGAAAATCAGCTCCAGCTTAGCATCCTGCCTCTGTCCATCCCTGATGCGGTCTCGAATTTCATAAGTGGCAACCATCACTGCTACGTACTCCTCGTATAGCTCTGGGTCGTCCTCGGATACTAATGAGATATGTATGTCCTCGAAAATCCGTACTAGCTCCATGGCCATCAACTTGGGCTCCGCTCCTGACGTGGTAGCTCTCCTGCTTAGAGCGTCCGCTACTACATTCGACTTCCCTGGATGGTAATGCATCGTGTACTGGTAGTCTGATAAAAACTCCACCCATCGCCTTTGTCGGATGTTCAGCTCCTTCTGCGCATCTACGTACTTCAGATTCTTGTGATCTGAGAATATGTCACAGTGGACACTGTAGAGGTAGTGTTGCCAGATCTTTAGAGCGAATACAACTGCTCCCATCTCCAAGTCATACACCGGGTAGTTCCGCTCGTGATTCTTCAACTGGCGGGAAGCGTATGCTATCACGTGACTATTATGCATCAGAACAGAACCCATCCCCGGGTATGACGCATCCATGTACACCTGGAATCTTTCCCTTCCCGATGGAAGGGAAAGGATGGGGGCCGTAGTAAGTCGACCCTTCAGCTCCTGGAAGGCTGCCTCACACTACGGTGTCTATGTGAATGTAGCATCCTTTTTTGTCAGGGATGTGAGTGGGAGGGCTATCTGTGAAAACCCCTGTACGAACTTCCGGTAATAGCCGGCAAGTCCCAAGAAACTCCTCACGTCGGTGGCCGTCTTCAGTGGTGGCCAATCCTGCACTGCATGGATCTTTGCTGGATCCACTGCTAGACCAGGGCCACTGATAATGTGGCCTAGGAAGGCCACCTCCTTCAGCCAAAACTGGCACTTGCTGAACTTCGCATGCAGACGATTCTCCTGAAGCTTCTCCAAAGTTAGTGCCAAATGCCGTGCATGCTCCTCCCTCGTCTTTGAATAGATGTGGATGTCGTCGATGAACACGATGATGAAGATGTTGAGATAAGGCTCGAACACTCAGTTCATCAGGCTCATAAATGTTGATGGTGCACAATCTGAGTGTCCCATCTTTCTTCTTCAAGAAGAACACCAGAGTTCCCCAAGGTGAGGAAATCGGCCCAACGAACCCTGCTTCCCCCAGCTCCTGTGTAACGTCCCAAGGCCCCTGACTTACCATCGAGACAACGTCCACCGACTGCCTCACCTGGCGACCGTTACCGGGCTGCAGCCCAAGCACCCCAACCCCTCTCCAGCCCACAGGCGGGTTGTTGGTGGCCACAACCTCCCTTTGATGAGGCAAACTCGATAGTCAAGCATGCACCATGGGGAGTTCCCAGGAGGTCACCCATCCCAGTACTACTCCAGCCCGAGCACGCTTAACTATGGAGTTCTTTCACTTCTCATCACCAATTGAGCTGGAGTAGTACTGGGATGGGTGACCTCCTGGGAAGTCCCCGTGGTGCATGCTTGACTATCGAATTTGCCTCATCAAAGGGAGGTTGTGGCCACCAACAACCCGCCTGTGGGCTGGAGAGGGGTTGGGGTGCTTGGGCTGCAGCCCGGTAACGGTCGCCAGGCGAGGCAGTCGGTGGACGTTGTACCGATGGTAAGTCCGGGGTCTTGGGACGTTACATCCTGTAGTTGGCTCCGAAACTCCAATAGCTCCTTCGGGACCATCCGGAAGGGGGCCCTAGACACCGGCTTAGCTCCCGGCACCAGTTGGATTCGGAAATCCTTCTCGCATTGCGGAGGCAGTCTGGGTAGCATCTCCAGAAATACGTCGGCAAAATCCCGCACGACCGGGATATTTGACACCGAGTCTTTGACTTCCTTCGCCTCGAAGAGCACCTGATATACTTCATCTCCCTACAAGTTGGCCTTGACGGCCTGAACTTATGATAAAAAGATACGAGAGGTGGGTTTAGTACCTTCAATTATTACTTCACCATCTTCATGCTTTAGGATGATCCTCCTTGCCGGACAGTCAATCTTTGCAAGGTTCTAGTGCAGCCAGGTCATGCCTAAGATCAGATCAAAGTCCTTCGTCTTCAAAAGCGTCGCCGACACTTCGAACAACTTCCCTCCAATCTACACAAACATGTTGCACTTTGCATTTGTTAGGACTTGTGATCCATCCGGGAATAACACTCTCCTGTAGATGCCCTCGAAGTGTTGTACTTGGCACAGATCATCTACGAATTCTTCCGAGATGAACAAGTGAGAGGCACCCGTATCAAATAAAGTGTATGCGAGATGTAGGCCGACAAAATTGATCCTACACGAACGACGCAACAACGTCTCTCGTTACATTCTACGCCCTCTTTACCACACACTAACGAAACGTAGCCATCACAATTATTTTTATTTATCTTTCGCGCTAACGTACGGGTAGCCACACCGCACTTGGTTCGGAGAATGGCTATAGGCCAAAATCCGCTCCGGCTAAAAGGAATAATATTGATTCCGACGAGCTTGGAGTTGTACCAAAACAGATCCACCAAAAATAAAGCACGATTCGAAAGTGGTAGGATCTATCCCAACTAGAAAAAAGAGCGAGGGTCGCCAATCCTCTCGAGAGTTATCAGAAAACCAAACGAAAACCACAGATCTATTATAAAAACTACCGCGATAATTAAAGCTTCGAAATCCATGAAAAAATCGTCCACCACAAGACTATCAAAGAAAGGAAGATCTCTTGAGTAGTATTTTTCGTTACCCCTCTCGGAAAAGTAGATCCGAGATGTTGGATCCACAAGAAATGATCGACTTCCGTCGAGATCCACGGGAAGTGCATCAAGGATGAAGAACACGTCCGTCTTCCCCGCTTCATGTCGTAGAAGATCACCCAAAGCCTTTTCTTTCTTGCATGAGAAATCTTGGATCCGTGGATGAAAGGAGTAACGGAGAGATGAAAGTTGGTGCAGGAATAGTGTGGAGGAGAGAATATGGAGGAAAGAAGAAGAGGAAGAAGGGGGGGTGGGGGGCGGCCTAACCTTGGGAGAAACCCTCAAGGGGGGCGGCGACAATGAGAGAGGAAGAGTTAGAGAGAAGTTTAGATTTTGGGGGGAAAAATAATAGTTTTCAATTTCATCAAAATCTAATAACATAGGTAGAGTTTTTGGCCTTATATAATGCGTACATCCAAAAGGTTAATAGCAGCCCAAAACAGTGGCTAAACGTACACCATAAATTAAAAATGACAGAAATAAATAATTAAATGCAAACCACATAAATAGATAATTGCAGACCATAAATTAGCAAAATAAACTAAATTAATTTCTTGTTGCGTGGGTAGAGATTGTAGTCGTGACCGCTACGGCGCCGCAAGTCTTTGGCCGGCGGTTCAACATCATCATCAAGTGCGCCATGGACGTCATCTTCATCACCAAGTTGGCCGTCGTGGAGGCCGTCGCCATCAATCCTCCCCCGCTCAAAAGGACTCATCACCGATGAGTGTGCAGGTAAGTAGCTGCGTAGGAGATCCGCGTCCAGAAGATCCACCTCCAAGGCGGAGAGCCAAGAGTCGTCTGAAGTAGGGCGACCTCGCCATCAGATCAAAAACCTTTGAATGTCACTGTCAGGAGTGGAAAACACTACATCCTGCAAAATCCTGTCAGGCAAGAAATCGGTCCGGGGGAACCTTGGAAAGGCGTTAGGCAAAGAAGAAAAACATGTTTTATCACCAGTAGGCAACATACCTCCCGTAGAATCCGAAGGAGAGGGCAATACAGAAACAATCTCACCCCCCACCCCATTAGAGGATATAGTGGAAATATTAAATGGAGAGACAGACAGTTCAGTTGGTGGAGCAACATAAAGCGTTAAATTTGAAACGTTAAAAACAGTTGAAATTCCCCAATCAGCGGGTAACTTCAATAGATATGCATTTTCGCCTAGCTTCTTTAAAAGCCGAAAAGGACCGGCTCTCCTATTCGCCAATTTCTTTACAGTGCCCGATGGCATCCGTTCCGGGATTAGAAGAACCATTACCAAATCACCAATATTCAAGGGGACTGCTCGCTTATGTACGTTAGCATTCGATTGATAAATAGAATATTGCTTAGCTAACATCTTGCTAATGTGCTTATGGAGAGTGTGAACATGCGAGGCGAAGTCCTGTGCAAATTGACTGGATTTAAAAGATGGTGGTAGCGGAACCAAGTCAAGGTGCACGGGCGCCTTATATCCATGTACGATCTCATTTGGTGATAATCCAGTGGACCTATTCTTAGAATTATTATAAGCTAGTTGAGCATGAAGAGAATGAGGTCCCACGTACCTTTATGATCACCCACGAGGCAACGAAGTAAACCACCCAAGCTTCGGTTAACCACTTCCGTTTTCCCATCCGTTTGGGGATGATAGGCCGACGAAAACATAAGTCTAGTTCCTAAAAGCTTCCAAAGTGTTTTCCAGAAATAGCTAGTAAATTTAACATCCCTACCAGTCACTATCGTTTTGGGGACACTCCGATGAGCCACGACCTCCTTGAAATACAATTTAGCAACATGTGATGCATCATTGGTGTTATTGCATGCGATAAAGTAGGCCATTTTGGAAAATCGATCCACTACGACTAGAATGGAATCGTGTCGCCTAAATGTAATGGGTAGGCCCAATATGAAGTCCATGCTAACATCCTCCCAGGGGACTGATACAGATTTTTCGGTTTTGAAATTTAGTGAAGGTTTGAGATTTTCTCCAAAGCTATATCCGATAAAGGCAAGTGTACCTTATCGTCTATAGTATAGGATATTAAGAAATACCAAGGTCGTATTCCACGGGGCGCGTTGATTACTTCTTCTTTGAGGAAAGTCGCTATTATCTTACCTAACGATACTTTGGGGTTTTATTTACTTGGCTAGAAAAAGAGAAATTGCAAGCTAGATTTAGAGTTTAGATGATGATAAAAGAAGCTAGTACTCAATCAAAAGTCACCTTGGAGTGAGAATAGACAAGTGAAAAGAAATTAAATCTAATTCTGTTTAAATTGAACTACTTGACCGTGGAGGTTCCCGAAGCTCGAACATGCCTCTCTCGAGGTTAATGCCCAACTAAGTTTAGGAAAAATCAACCGGACTCTCGTCCTATAATCGATTACCAAAAACTTGCTTTACGAAGTGAACCCCGCTATTGGATTTGACTCCAATCTGGGAGATTTACGTCATCCTCTCTCGAGGGGTGCGTGCAACTCTCTTTACCCTTGAGTGATCAATTCATACTTTGAGCCTCTCGGCTAACTAAGTATGAAAACATAAGCGAAAACCATATATCGAAAATATGGCCTCACTAATTATAAATTAAGGGTAATTCAAGTGTTTATAAAAATGGAAAAAGAAAACTTTAGAAAATCATAACTTGTCTAACTCATCCTCAGATCATTTTGATCGAGTACTAATGAGGATTAGTTAATCATGGTGGAGGGGGAAGAGAAAGAACAATAAAAATGCATAATAAGAAAATTTAACTAAGGAGGAGACAAAATCAAGAGAACAAACTAATTTTTATTTAAATGAAAGCTATTACAAGTCTTAAGAGAAAAGAAAGAGAGCATGAAAGTAAGACACATGAACATGAACATGAAAGTGAAAAATACTCAGGATTGGCTCCAGCAGCACCTCCCCCACTCCAAAATTCTCCACACTGGACTCAAGGAGAACCTCTGAATTTATAGAAAAAAATTTTCAGATTACACGCCCTCGGTCATGGGCGTGACCAAGGGCGTGACTGCACTATTCACATCGGATCCGACAGCGGCATGGGCTTTCTGGACGGCGCGGAGGAAAGTGACATGTAACGGGCGTAACATGTTGGGTCACGGCCGTGACTTTGGACGGCTGCATTAAATGCGGCGTGGGCTGGAATTTTGCGCGGCGGCGAAGCAGAGATCACGCGGGCAAGTCACGGCCGTGACATGTGGGTCACGGGGGTGACTCAAGTTGACTTCTCGATTGCAGCTCCACGTCTCGATGGCGGCTCTACGTAGAAGATTCAAAGATTACACGCCCCCGGTCACGGGCTTGACTTTGGGTCACGGGCGTGACTTGGGGCGTGACTTGGTGTGGACTGGTTCAAACAGCGTGGCATCGATTTTGGACTGATCTTCAGGTTACACGCCCTTGGTCACGGGCGTGACCGAGGGCGTGACATGCTATTTTTCCCGATTTGTCCCAAAATTCTGCAAATATTGAAATTAAGCTAAGTTAGAATCAAAATTACAAAAAGAACTACTTATAACCTAAAATTGACATAAAAAGGAAAATTCATATTAAATATTTACAAAATTTTCTATTAAAAAGTTATAAAAATACTACTTATCAAATACCCCCATACATGAGGTTTTGCTATTCCAGAGCAAAAGTGTGAGACATAATTTATAAGACATCCTTAATTTTTTTTTTTTTAATTTTAAACTAAAATTTCATTTAAACCAAAAGTTAAGTTAAGAGTAAATTCAAGGGGGAATTAAGTCCTAAATTATGATGATGATTTGAAAAGAAGGAAAAATGTTTAGGCAAGGACTTCTCAAGAAAATTAATTAGTTTACAATATTGTAGAAATTATAAAACAATATTAGATTAAAATTATAAGAACTCTACCTTAAAAGAAACTTAAGGAAAAGTAAATTACTAAATATTGCTCTCTCCATAATTTTCAACTAAAACTAGAACAATGATAATTGGCTAAGGGGGATTTCATAAAATTTGGCATAAGAAGAGAAATTTTTGAATGGAGGAAATGGAATTTATGATGAAATTTCCCTTTTTTTTTCTTTCTTCTTTTTTTTTCTCTTCTAATAAAAACCCAAAATGTACATGGTTTAGGAGTAATGAATTTTATCCTCTTACTCCATGCCATATAATCTTTTCAAATATTTTGGGTGCATATGTTTTAGGGAATAATGACTTCTATCCTCTTATTTCCATGACATATGATCTTTTAAAGTTCATTTTTTTATGCCACAAAGGGGGTAAGGAAGAGAAATAAATCTAGCTAGCTTTAAATTATATTGAGAGCAAATTCTAGTAACATTAAATTTCCTAAGATCTAAAAAGTTAGAAGAAAATATAATTGAAATCTAAAGAGGTTTAGGAAATTCACTACAAAATTCACTAAAAATAAAAAGAGAAGTCATGCTAACAAAATTCTCTAATCAATTTAAAATCATAAGATGATTCTTAAATCAAGATTACCTCAAATTTAAAATTAACAAACTATGATAAGCAAAATTTTAGCCAATTAAAAACTTAAACATGCTTATAAATATTCTCAACTAGATTTCTAAGAAATCACAAAAACAACAAGAAGGAGGGATATAAGAGTTTTTGGAATTTTTGATATTAAGAATTTTTTGAATTTTTGATATTACCTTTTTTTTTTTTTTTCTCATTAAAAACTATTTACAAAGAAAGGAAACTAGCTTTAAAACTTAACAATTTTTGTTAAGTCTTGGACTTCCCAAGGGCTACCCGGTGAAGGGTTCGCAAGGTACTAGGAGGTGTGATGAGATGAAATCCCAAACGTCCCTTTCCAAGATTTAAATTTTCGATTTTCTAAATTTTTTAATGAGTTTTTCGATTTTACAAGTGCTTAAATAAAGGAAAACACAGAAACAAAATTAAAATTTGTTTTTGGTATATTTTTTTTCTTTTCTTTTTTTTTGAAAATTTTCTTTTTAAAACTATTTACAAATATTTACAAAGGGCTATTTACACCCCCATACTTAAAGTTAAACATTGTCCCCAATGTTTAAAAGTAAGTATGAAGTAAGAAAAGGTAAAAAAAAATGCAATGAAAAAGAAAGGAAAGAACGAAAAAGAGCTTCCCTGATTTTTGAAGCTTTTGTGGGGAAGCCGCGATTACCTACAAAAGATGTTAAAGAAGGAACAAGAAAAAGAAAACAGGAGAAAACAATAAAAAGATAACTTTGGGGTGCCTCCCAAAAGCGCTTTGTTTAAGGTCGCGTAGCTTGGCCCACTTGCCAATCATGTTATATTATGAAGAAATATCGCATCACTCTTGTCATTAGGTAAGTCTCCCGGAAGATACAATTTAAGGCGGTGCCCGTTAACTTTGAAGGAACCTTTTTCCGGGTGGGAAATTAGAATTGTCCCATAGGACCAAACCTCTTTAACAATAAAAGGTCTGGACCATCGAGATTTCAGCTTTCCCGAAAAAAGGCGAAGACGAGAATTATAAAGGAGGACGAGATCGCCCGACGAAAAAGTTTTTGGAAATTTTATATGTTTGTCGTGATAAAACATTGTTCGCTCCTTATATAATTTGTTACTCTCATACGCATTCGCTCTCCACTCATCCAATTTGTTCATTTGAAATTTTCTTTGTTCGCCCGCTAAAGTAGAATCAAGATTTAAAAATTTAAGCGCCCAAAATGCGCGGTGTTCTAATTCGACCGAAGGTGGCAAGCCTTGCCATAGACCATTCGATATGGTGTACAACCGATAGCGGTCTTGTACGCCGTTCGATAGGCCAATAGCGCGTCATCGAGCTTTATTGCCCAATCCTTTCGATTAATAGAAACTGTTTTTTCTAAAATCCATTTTAATTCTCGATTAATAACTTCGACTTGGCCGCTCATTTGTGGGTGATATGCAGTGGATAATTTGTGTGTGACACCATATTTTAATAAGATTTTTGTGAATTGAGTATTACAAAAATGGGTGCCCCGATCACTCACAATAGCGCGCGGAGTGCCAAATCGAGAGAATAATTTTTTTAAAAAGTTAACGACGACTCGCGCATCGTTGGTGGGGAGAGCTTGCGCTTCCGCCCACCTCGACACGTAGTAGTCCGCCACTAGAATATACTTATTTGAAAACGAAGTAGGGAGAGGACCAACGAAATCAATGCCCCAAAGATCGAAAATTTCACATTCTAAGAAAATGTTTTGGGGCATCTCATCCCGGCGGGAGATGTTCCCCGACCGCTAGCAGCTGTCGCAAGTACTCACAAGGGTGTGAGCATCTTTGAAGAGCATGGGCCAATAAAAGCCCGCCTCCAGCGCCTTCCTCGCGGTTCGGTTTGAATGATAGTGACCACCGGTGGGTCCCTCATGACAATGATGTAAAATTTTAAAGCATTCCTCACTTGAAACACATCTTCTCACAACCTGGTCTGCGCATACTCGGAATAAAAAGGGGTCCTCCCAAAAGTAATTCTTTAAATCAGAAAAGAATTTCTTCTTTTGCTGACTCAAGAATTCTTTTGGCAGGACCCGGGCTACTAAATAGTTAGCCAAATCCGCAAACCATGGGTTAGAAGATGAATTAAAATTTTCGAGAGCTAGGAGGCGCTCTTCGGGAAATTTATCGTTGATGTCGGCCTCTATTAATGCTTCCGAGGAGGGATTTTCTAAACGAGAAAGGTGATCGGCCGCCAAGTTTTCGGCTCCTCTTTTGTCCAGGATCTCTAAGTCAAACTCCTGCAAGAGGAGGATCCATCGCAAAAGACGAGGCTTGGCATCCGATTTGCTTAAAAGATACCTAAGTGCGGAGTGATCCGTGAAGACGATAACTTTCGAGAGGGTGATGTATGACCTAAACTTATCGAAGGCAAAAACGATCGCTAGAAGCTCCTTTTCGGTAGTGGTGTAATTCGCTTGTGCCTACGTGAGTGTTTTGCTCGCATAATAAATAGGGTGGAAATACTTACTCACCCGTTGGCCTAAAATGGCACAAACCGCAATGTCACTCGCGTCGCACATGATTTCAAAAGGGAGCGACCAATCCGGCGCGACTAGAATCGGGGAGTTTATAAGTTTTTCTTTGATAAGTTTAAAGGCCAAATGGCATTCATCGCTAAAAATAAATGAGGATTCCTTTTCAAGAAGATGGGTTAACGGCTTTGTGATTTTGGAAAAATTTTGTATAAAGCGCCGATAGAACCCTGCGCGCCCTAGGAAACAATGAATAGCTTTTACGTTTGTTGGAGGGGGGAGTTTTTCAATCACTTCAATTTTGTCCCTATCGACCTCAATCCCCATGCCTGAAATTTTATGACCAAGGACTAATCCTTCCATGACCATAAAATGGCATTTCTCCCAATTAAGTGCTAAATTTGTTTCCTTGCATCGCTGCAACACGCGCTCAAGATTTTTTAAACAATTTTTAAATGAGTTTCCGAATACAGAAAAGTCGTCCATAAACACTTCCATCACCTCCTCTACTAACTCGTCAAATATCGCCAGCATACATCTTTGAAATGTAGCTGGCGCGTTACAAAGACCAAATGGCATCCTTCGATAAGCGAAGGTGCCAAAGGGACAAGTGAAAGTGATTTTCTCTTGGTCGTCGGGCGAAATTGGGATTTGAAAATATCCCGACAAACCATCGAGAAAACAGTAGTAGGAGTGACCTGAAAGGCACTCTAAGATTTGATCAATAAACGGTAGAGGGATGTGATCCTTATGGGTGGCATCATTTAGTTTTCGGTAATCGATGCACATCCGCCAACCCGTAACAGTACGGGTTGGGATCAACTCGTTATTCTCGTTAGCTACTACCGTAATGCCTCCTTTCTTTGGTACGACTTGTACTCGGCTAACCCAAGTACTATCCGATATCGTGTAGATAATTCCCGCGTCTAATTGTTTGATTACTTCGGCCTTAACGACTTCTTTCATGTTAGGGTTTAGCCGCCGTTGAGGCTGGACCGAATTTCGGGAATTATCTTCGAGAAAGATTTTATGGGTGCAGAAGGAAGGGTTTATACCCTTAATATCCGAAATTTGCCACACAATTGCGTGGCGGTGCTTTCTTAAGACAATAGCTAACTCAGAAATTTCTGAGTTGCTATGTTCAGATGAAACGATGACGGGTAGCTTCGACCCGTTTTCTAAAAAAAAAACTTAAGGTGAGGGGGGAGTTGCTTTAGTTCTAAAACGGGTGGCTCTTCATAAGAAGTTTTGATTTTCAATTTTTCTATAAATAGTGGTTCGGGTGGTGTGAAACGAGTGACTTCTTCTTCTTCCAAACAAAAGAGCTCGGCGAGCTCAGACTCGTGACTCGAGGTGGAGACTAACTCGGGAGGTGAATCGAATTCCCAACACTCTTCCAGGTAAAAACACGAATCGTCGTTTTCTAATGTGTTCCGCATCGAGGAATTTATGCCGAAAGAAACTTCATCGTCTCCAACCCGTAGGAGGAGCTTTTCGTTACTTACGTCAATAATGGCGCAGGAGGTGGCAAGGAAGGGGCGGCCGAGTATGAGGGGTACTTCGGCATCCTCTTCGATGTCAAGAATGACAAAGTCCACCGGGAAGATAAACATGTCGACCTTGACGAGCATGTCCTCCACTATTCCTACCGGATATTTTAAAGAGGGATCCGCTAATTGAATACTCATTCGGGTGGGGCTTGGATTTCCTAGACCTAGCTTCTTAAATAGTGAAAAAGGCATGAGATTGATACTTGCTCCCAGATCCGCTACAGCGTGCTTTACTAACGAATTGCCAAATAAACACGGTATGGAGAACCGTCCCGGGTCATTCACTTTTCTAGGCAATTTGTTGAGTACAACCGCGGAGCATTCTGCGATCAAAGAAATATGTGAAATATCTTCTATTTTTTTCTTATTGGAGAGCAACTCCTTAAGATATTTCGCATATTTAGGCATTTGAGAGATAGCCTCGCAGAAGGGTACATTAATGTGAATTTGCTTTAAAATATCTAAAAACTTTTTATAATTCTTTTCGGCGCTCTCGCTTTTAAACTTAGATGGATACAGAATATTAGAAGTAGAAGCGCGCGGAGCTAACGTAGCAGGTAAATTTGAAGATAAAATAGGAGGAGGAGGAGGGGAGGAAGTTACCATGGGTTCGTCCTGTTTTGAAACCACCTCCTTCCCGCTTCAGAGTGTAATCGCGTTTGCGCTCTCCCTTGGGTTTGGCTCCGTGTTTCTCGGAAGGGCTCCTTGCGGGCGCTCAGAGATTATCATTGCTAGCTGGCCCACTTGGTTCTCTAAATTTTTGATCGATCCGGTGAGGTTCCGGATGTTTGCTTCATTTGTAGCAACATATTTTGCAAAGCCTCTTCAAGCAGAGAGGGCTTTTGCTGTTGCGGTGGAAAACTGGGTGGATTAAAAATTGGAGGCGGAGTTAAATTAAGAAGTTGATTTGGAGGTTGATTTGAATTTAAGGGACGGTGAGCATTTCCTTGATTGCTCCATGATAAATTCGGATGATTCCTATAACCCGCATTGTAGGTGTTATTATACGGAGCGGTGTTCGGGTTAAAGGAAGGCCGAGGTGGATTTCCCATGTAATCAACTTTCTCTTCAATTAAAACATTATTAGCCCAAGGAGGAGTGGCGGAGGAAGCAGACATCTCCGCCACTTGCTTTGTTAAGCGCTCAACTTGTAAAGCCAAATTCGCGTTTGCGTCTAATTCAAAAATTCCGGCCAGCTTATTAGGTCGCGCTCGGGGCATGTTCCATTGGTACGCATTTGTGGCCATCTCTTCGAAAAGCTCTCGAGCGGCGACCGGGGTTTTATTATTTAATGTGCCCCCGGCGGCCGCATCAATCATTTGCCTCATTTGGAGATTTAAGCCATTATAAAATATTTGCACTTGTTGCCAAATGGCAAGTGCGTGGTGAGGGCATCGACGCAAAAGCTCCTTGAAGCGCTCCCATGTATCATAGAGAGTCTCCGAGTCGATTTGCATGAATGACGCAATATCCGTGCGCAATTTAGCGGTCTTTGAAGGCGGGAAATATTTATTAAGAAATTTTTCCACCATTTCGGCCCAGGTAGTGATGGATCCCCTAGGTAGGTAGCCCAGCCACTACTTGGCCTTAGACCGCAAAGAAAAAGGAAAAAGACGTAATCAAATGGCGTCATCGGTGACGCCATTGATCTTAAAAGTGTTGCAAATTTCAAGAAAGTAAGAGATATGCGAATTAGGATCCTCGTCCGGTTGACCATCAAAGATCACCGATTGTTGCACCATTTGTATGATGCTGGACTTGATCTCAAAATTATTGATCGCCACCGTGGGGCGAACAATACTCGATTGTGTGCCTTCCAAATTTGGCCGCGCATAATAGGACATGGTCCGTTGCGCGTCCTCATCATGATTTGGCTCGTTAAGATTAGGAGGATTAAGATTATGATTCATATTCGATGTGTTAGTGTCCCCGATCGACTCTTCGGATTCTATTTGATTTCCCTGATCACGAGAACAGCGGTGCCTCAAAAGGGTTCGCTCGATCTCCGGATCAAAAGGAAGAATCGAAGTGCTACCTCGAGTCATACACTAAAAAGAGAAGAAAGGAAGAAGAAAAACTAAAATTTTTTTTTCTTTTTGAAATTTAGAAAAAGCAAAATAAAATAAAAAGAAGCATGATAAAATTAATAGCTATCCTCTTTTCAAAATATCTACGCAAAGTCCCCGGCAACGGCGCCAAAAACTTGATACAGATTTTTTGGTTTTGTAATTTAGTGATGGTTTGAGATTTTCTCCAAAACTATATCCGATAAAGGCAAGTGTACCTTATCATTTATAGTAAAGGATATTAAGAAATACCAAGGTCATATTCCACGGGGCGCGTTGATTACTTCTACTTTAAGGAAAGTCGCAATTATTTTACCTAACGATACTTTGGGGTTTTAATTACTTGTCTAGAAAAAGAGAAATTGCAAGCTAGATTTAGAGTTTAGATGATGATAAAAGAAGCTAGTACTCAATCAAAAGTCACCTTGGAGTCAGAATAGACAAGTGAAAAGAAATTAAATCTAATTCAGTTTAAATTGAACTACTTGACCGTGGAGGTTCCCGAAGCTCGAACATGTCTCTCTCGAGGTTAATGCCCAACTAAGTTTAGGAAAAATCAACCGGACTCTCGTCCTATAATCGATTACCTAAAACTTGCTTTACGAAGTGAACCCCGCTATTGGATTTGACTCCAATCCGGGAGATTTACGTCATCCTCTCTCGAGGGGTGCGTGCAACTCTCTTTACCCTTGAGTGATCAATTCATAGTTTGAGCCTCTCGGCTAACTAAGTATGAAAACATAAGCGAAAACCATATATCGAAAATATGGCCTCACTAATTATAAATCAAGGGTATTCAAGTGTTTATAAAAACGGAAAAAGAAAAATTAAAAAATCATAACTTGTCTAACTCATCCTCGGATCATTTTGATCGAGTACTAATGAGGATTAGTTAATCATGGTGGAGGGGGAAGAGAAAGAACAATAAAAATGCATAATAAGAAAATTTAACTAAGTAAGGAGGAGACAAAATCAAGAGAACAAACTAATTTTAATTTAAATGAAAGCTATTACAAGTCTTAAGAGAAGAGATTGCAAGCTAGGAAAAACAAAGTTACAAGCTTAAACTAAACTATTGCATTGAAAGAAAGCTAGTACATTGCATGAGAAAAGAAAGAGAGCATGAAAGTAAGACACATGAACATGAACATGAAAGTGAAAAATACTCAGGATTGGCTCTAGCAGCACCTCCCCCACTCCAAATTTCTCCACACTGGACTCAAGGAGAACCTCTGAATTTATAGAAAAAAATTTCTAATTACACGCCCTCGGTCATGGGCGTGACCAAGGGCGTGACTGCACTATTCACATCGGATCAAACAGAGGCGTAGGCTTTCTGGACGGCGCGGTGAAAAGTGACATGTCACGGGCGTGACATGTCGGGTCACGGCCATGACTTTGGACGGCTGCATTAAATACGGCGTGGGCTGGAATTTGGCGCGGCGGCAAAGCAGAGATCACGCGGGCAAGTCACGGCCGTGACATGTGGGTCACAGGCGTGAATGAAGTTGACTTTTTGACTGCAGCTCCACGTCTTGACGGCGGCTTTACGTGGATGATTCTAAGATTATACTTGGGTCACGGGCGTGACCTGGGGCGTGACTTGGTGTGGACTGGTTCAAACAACGTGGCATCGATTCTGGACAGATCTTCAGGTTACACGCCCTTTGTCACGGGCGTGACCGAGGGCGTGACATGCTATTTTTTCCGATTTGTCCCAAAATTCTACAAATATTGAAATTAAGCTAAGTTAGAATCAAAATTACAAAAAGAACTACTTATAACCTAAAATTGACATAAAAAGGAAAATTCATATTAAATATTTACAAAATTTTCTATTAAAAAGTTATAAAAATACTACTTATCAGGGACAGATGGAATCGGCAATGGTGTGTACATACCTGCATTGGTTTTGTTACCTTTCGCTAATTGACACACACGACAACTCCCAACGATTTTATTGACCATTGGTTTGAGGCCTGGCCAAAAGAATTTGTCCTCGACTAGTGTGGTAGTTTTATCCCGAACGAAATGTCCACCTAACCCTCCACTATATAACTCCCATATAATGAAATGGCGTAGCGAGGAACGGGGAATACATAATTGTGTATGCTTAAATAGATAACCGTCGCGGATGTAGTATGCAGAGATAGTAGAAGGGGAATTGTCCTGAGCGGCTAAATATATGTCCTTAAAATCCGGGCATTGAACATATTCATCCTTAATTCTCTCAAATCCTATGACCGTTACTTCCATTGCAGATAATAATAGTGTGACACGACTAAGAGCGTCCGCCACACGATTTATCGTACCCTTAAGGTGCTTGATAATGAATGTGTACTCCTGAAGGTACGACACCCATTTGGCGTGCCGAGGCCTGATTTTACTTTGGGAGTTTACAAATTTTAGCCCCTCATGATCGGATAAGATTACAAATTCTTTTGATATAAGATAGTGTCGCCAATGTTGAAGACAACGTATTACGGCATAGAACTCACGATCATAATTGGAGTAATTTAATTTCGGGCCCGCAAGCTTCTCGCTAAAATAACCTATCAGATGTCCCTCTTGACTTAAAACTCCTCTGATTCCTATCCCAGATGTGTCACATGATAATTCAAACACCTTGCTAAAATCCGGCAACCTAGTAGTGGGGCTTCGGACATACGTTCCTTAATCATTTGAAATGCAGTAGTGGCCGCTTTAGTACACTTAAATTCACCCTTCTTCATGCATTCAGTGATTGGTGCCTTGATACTACTAAAATTGCGAATAAACCTTCGATAAAACGTGGCCAATCCATGAAAACTTCTAACCTCCCAGATATTTTTTGGTTCCGGCCATTCTCGAATAACTTGGACCTTTTTAGGGTCAACATGAAAACCTTCGGAACTCACTATGTATCCTAGAAACTCTACAGAAGTCATGCTAAATGCGCACTTTTTAAGATTAATAAATAAAGTTTCTTGGCGCAATTTTGTAAGGATCGTCCTCAAATGTTCTTCATTGTCCATCGGCGAGAGGCTAAATACTAATATGTCATCAAAAAAGACCACTACAAATTTACCCATATATGGTTTAAATATCTGGGTCATTAACCATGAGAAAGTACTCAGCCCGTTGGTGAGCCCCTCTCCAAGCACCAACCACTCATAGAGCCCATCCTTAGACTTAAATGTCATTTTCCATTCGTCTCCCTCCTTTATCCTTATTTGATGGTAACCACTTTTAAGATCCAACTTTGAGAATATGGTGTGTTAGAACCTAGTCTTGATTTGGATTAGGATCCCAACTCAAATAGGGGGAGATTGTTGGAACCTTAGTTTTGATTTGAGTTAGGATCCACCTTTAGTGTCTAAGTTTATATCATAACATATTGTATAACTTAGATTAAAATATCCTATTAAGTTAGAAGACTGAAAAGAAATATACAATAATATATATAATATACTAAGAAATATATATATATATATGTATAATATACTAAGAAATATATATATATATATAATAGGCAGAAAATAAGTGAAGAAATAAAAAATACATAAGTTCCCTGCGTTCGACGAACGACGCCCTGCGATCGACGAATGGCGTGCATTCTGCGCTCGACGAAATCCAGCTATCTCAGCGGTCAACGAAGATCTCTTATCTCAGCGCTCGACGCTCCCGTATCAGCGGTTCAGAGCTTGACTCTTTTACTCAAGCTCAGCACTCGACGCTTTCATCCAGGCTCAGCGGTCGACGAAATCCTGCGTTCGACGAACTCAAGTCTGCGTTCGACGAACAGCTCAATATACAGCGGTAGACGATCCAGCCCGGCTCAGCCATCGACGAATCCTTTCATTCGACGAATCCAAGTCTGCATTCGAAGAATCTTCAGCAGAAGTTCATAATAGTAAATTTAATGATCAGGTCAACGAATCAAATGATGAGCTTGACGAACGTGAACCTCAACTCGACGAATTTCTCCCAGTATTATTTTATATCATTAAATATTATATATATGCTGATAGAGTTATTTATAAAGCAATATTTTATTTATTCTATTTATATATTTCTATATATATTGTTGATTTTACCTTACAGCGTGCAAGCATTAATTGATATAGCCGTTGGCAGCAAAGCAATAAATTGTGTAGCCGTTGCAGCAAGCCAAAGATAGAAATTGTCCTGCTCGAGGTTCTGGAAAAAGAAAGTGACATTACTCCTTTCCTCTTTGGTCGGCAAGGATTCAAATCAGCCAAGGAAAGAGGACAACTTCTATATACGACAGCAGGAGTCAACTTATTATACATCAGATTTTATATACAACAGATTATTTAAATAACAAATTATATACTGCTATTTTCTCTTGACAGAATATACATATATAGTTTATATTGTTGTACAATATAGCAGGAAGAATATAGACAGAATATATTAACACTTGTTGTACAGGAAAAGGAACAAGAAGAAAAACAGAGGCGCAAAAAGAAGAACAGATCAGAATATATTATCTTCTTTTTGCTAACCCTTTCTTGCAGATCTTCTACAACCTGAGACACCAAATCAATATCATTTGCTCAGGGAGAAGAAGAAGAAGAGTATCACAATCTAGAGAAGAAGCTCGATACATAAAAGCTGTCATCTAAACTCAATCAGACAGGGGGAGCTTTCTTCAACATCATCTTCATCAAGTGTCTTCTCAGCAAAGAGAAGAACAGCATAACCTTTTTGTTTTCTTTATTTCTCCCATCTTTTAAATGGTTAAAACTCCCTTCAAAAGTTTACTCCCGGTGACAGGCCACCTTAGCAAAAACCTGCATCTTGGTTTATAAGCACTGATCAAAAGCTTATAGGTGAATTGGGCACCTGATCAAACCTCCATTGGTGTGTGGACACCTTATCAAAAACACCTTGGTGTGAGGGCACCTTATCAACAACCTCCAGTGGATTCCTACCAGTGGGTAGAAGAGTTGATGTACCCAGTTGAGTGGAGCTACTATATTTTCTTGTATCATCTAGATTGCTTGGTTTGCTTTTTGTTTATATTTTCTTATTTGCTGTGCTGTGATATTTATGCTCACTAACTATTTGTGTTTATTACTCAATCAGCAAACATCATATATTAATATATATCACTTACTTTGAAAGTAAAAATTTAATCAAGATCTTTTAATAACATATATAAGAACTAAACTCACTTCCAATTGGTATCAGAGGAAGTTGATTTTTCACACAGGCTAACACCTGAAATCACAAAGATCACTTAGTTCTTATTTTGGTTTTAAAAAGGATTTTTCCAAATGGCACTATCAGATTTTTCTATTTCAGATCCACCTTTATGTAATTTTGATAGATTTCAGTTATGGCAAGTTAGAATTAAGTTATATATGAATGTCATAGATGAAAGTATTTATAAATCTGTTTTGACAGGAATTTCATCATCAACCTCTTCATCTGATGATCAAGAAATGCTGAAAAGTGCTGATGCCATGGCCATGAAGATATTGGCTAAATCAATGTCAATAGACATTCTTCTTAAAGTGGCTGATTGCACTTCAGCAAAGGGCTTTTGGAACTCCCTCACAAGAATGGTAAATGAACCTTATTCTTTCTCTTCCTCTAACATCATTTTTGATGCAGAACCATCTTCAACTCTAACTGAAGAAGAAGACAAGGAAGAACAAAAAGCCAAAAATTTCTGCATGATGGAAATATATGGCTCAAACTACATATCAGAATCTGAATCTGATGCAGAATTTGATGAAGAAAAGGTAGTAGAGGTAACTTCACATTTTATTTCTAACTCTGATTTCAGATCTGTTTTCAACTCACCATGTACAGGTCTAATAAATTCTGAAAATAGAATCAGTAAAAAGCTAATAATAAACAAATTAATTCCTGATAAACATACAGAAAATATGAAAATATCAGAAGAACAGATTATCTGTTTAAAAAATAGGTTCATTAAAGCTAATAAATTTGAACAACCTGTTAAGAAGAAAATTCTTTATGTTCAGCAAAACCAATTTAAAAATTCAAATTTATATTTCAATGAAATAAAAAGGCCAACTTAACTATCTATAAGGCAATTTTGTTTTAACTGTTTAATATTTTTTACTCAAATTATAATTAAACAGCAATTATAATGATTCTTTTCAATTTTTTATATCTCAAAAACAAAGTCAGATAGACTTCATATTCTTCCTGATTTTTTCTCCAAAATCAAGTTGAGCATTCTACTCAGATTGCATAGATCAGAAATGATCAGAGCACTAAGTGTGAGTCTCTTCTGATTAAGGGGATTCTATAGAAAGAAGCTATCAGGCTATGTCTTTTTGATTTTAAAGTTCTTAGAATCTAATAACAGCCAGCAATTCATTTTATTAAAATTCCTATTAAATCAAAATTTAGGAAATCAGAAATTACTTAGTTTTAAAAAGAAAAATAAATAATCTCTAACCCTTAAGCTTTAAAGACTTTTTATGCTTAGGTATCCTAAACCAAATAGGGGGAGATTGTTAGAACCTAGTCTTGATTTGGATTAGGATCCCAACTCAAATAGGGGGAGATTGTTGGAACCTTAGTTTTAATTTGAGTTAGGATCCACCTTTAGTGTCTAAGATTATATCATAACATATTGTATAACTTAGATTAAAATATCCTATTAAGTTAGAAGGATGAAAAGAAATATACAATAATATATATAATATAATAAGAAATATATATATATATATATATAATATACTAAGAAATATAAATATATATATTTAATAGGCAGAAAATAAGAGAAGAAATAAAAAATACATAAGTTCTCTGCGTTCGACGAATGACCATCTGCGTTCGTCGAACGGCGCCCTGCGATCGACGAATGGCGTGCATTCTGCGCTCGGCGAAATCCCGCTATCCCAGCGGTCGACGAAGATCTCTTATCTCAGCGCTCGACGCTTTTACTCAAGCTCAGCACTCGACGCTTTCATCCAGGCTCAGTGGTCGACGAAATCCTGCGTTCGACGAACTCAAGTCTGCGTTCGACGAACAACTCAATATCCAGCGATCGACGATCCAGCCCGGCTCAGCGGTCGACGAATCCTTTCGTTTGGTGAATCCAAGTCCGCGTTCGACGAATCATCAGCAGAAGTTCAGAACAGTAAATTTAATGATCAGGTAGACGAATCAAATGATGAGCTCGACGAACGTGAACCTTAGCTCGACGAATTTCTCCCAATATTATTTTATATCATCAAATATTATATATATGCTGACAGAGTTATTTATAAAGCAATATTTTATTTATTCTATTTATATATTTATATATATATTGTTGATTTAACCTTACAGCGTGCAAGCATTAAATGATATAGCCGTTGGCAGCAAAGCATTAAATGTTGTAGCCGTTGCAGCAAGCCAATGAAAGAAATTATTATGCTCGAGGTTCTGGAAAAAGAAAGAGACATTACTCCTTTCCTCTTTGGTCGGCAAGGATTCAAATCAGCCAAGGAAAGAGGACAACTTCTATATACGACAGCAGGAGTCAACTTAATATACAGCAGATTTTATATACAGCAGATTATTTATATAACAGATTATATACTGTTGTTTTCTCTTGACAGAATATACATATATAGTTTATATTGATGTACAATATAGCAGGAAGAATATAGACAGAATATATTAACACTTGTTGTACAGGAAAAGGAACAAGAAGAAAAACAGAGGAGCAAAAAGAAGAACAGATCAAAATATATTATCTTCTTTTTGCTAACCCTTTCTTGCAGATCTTCTACAACCTGAGACACCAAATCAATATCATTTGCTCAGGGAGAAGAAGAAGAAGAAGAGTATCACAATCTAGAGAAGAAGCTCCATACACAAAGCTGTCATCTAAACTCAATCAGACAGGGGGAGATTTCTTCAACATCATCTTCATCAAGTGTCTTCTCAGCAAACAGAAGAGCAGCATAACCTTTTTGTTTTCTTTATTTCTTCCATCTTGTAAAGGGTTAAAACTCCCTTCGAAAGTTTACTCCCGGTGACAGGTCACCTTAGCAAAAACCTGCATCTTGGTTTATAAGCTCTTGATCAAAAGCTTATAGGTGAATTGGGCACCTGATCAAACCTCCATTGGTGTGTGGACACCTTATCAAAAACACCTTGGTGTGATGGCACCTTATCAACAACCTCCAGTGGATTCCCACCAGTGGGTAGAAGAGTAGATGTACCCAGTTGAGGGGAACTACTATATTTTCTTGTGTCATCTGGATTGCTTGGTTTGCTTTTTTTTATATTTTCTTATTTGTTGTGTTGTGATATTTATGCTCATTAACTGTTTGTGTTTATTACTCAATCAGCAAACATCATATATTTATATATATCACTTACTTTGAAAGTAAAAATTTAATTAAGATCTTTTAATAACATATATAAGAACTAAACTCACTTCCAGTTGGTATCACAGGAGGTTGATTTTTCACATAGGCTAACACCTGAAATCATAAAGATCACTTAGTTCTTATACTCTTCCAAAAGTGTACGCAGAGATAACGGTAGGTTCTCTAAAGATGGTGAATCGTTCTTAGCTTGTAGACATACTAATGCATAGATGACGCCATTCAAGAAGGCCTCACGCTCTAATTTCTTCCTACATATCAAGCCTATTGTTTTCTTTTCCGCAGGCACAATTGTGTCTTTGGAGGCAATCGACGGATCCTTAGGCGGCGAGGGTTTCAAGACAATGGTCTTACCATTAAACTTAAACTCGTATGTGTTGGCTCATCCGAAATGGGTCACGTCATAATCATAAAGCCACGGTCGTCCTAGTAGGACATGACAAACATCCATGGGGATGACGTCGCACCACACCTTGTCGATATAGCTCTTCACCGTAAGCGGCACTAGAAAATGTTTAGAGACCGCAATAGACATTTTGTTTACCCACGCTATTTTATACGGATGGGGGTGCGGTTCAGTGACTAAATGCATACGAGTGATAGCGTTCTCCGAAATGACGTTCATGCTACTACCGCTATCTATTATTAGTTTACACCACTTCTCACCGCTTTTAAAATTCAACGAAAAGATATTCGTCCGATTATACTCATCTGACGCACGCGGTGTGGCCAAAATACACCTCATTACCATCATATAAGATTCATCTTCAATATCACTCGGCTCGGCATCAGATTCATTGCCGCCTTCATAGACAATCTCGGCGGGTTCAGACGTGGAGTCTAATAGTGCTAGTGGTTTACTCTTAGTGGCGCACTCTCTAGAGTAATGCCCTTGGATCCTGCAAGAATAACATGTGGCATTAGTCTTATTAATCCGTCCTACCGGAACTCTCTCACCAGTGGGATTCCTAATGTTCCTAGCAGTAATGACTACAGAATTCGAATCAGTCGATCGAAACCTTCCTTTGTCCCTCATTGAGGACGAAGGTGGGGCTCCTAAAATGGACTTTCCCTTCTGGAATGCTCGTCCCTTTGACTTGTAAGCATTGTGCTTCTCTATGTCTAAGGCAGCATTGAATGTCGTGTTAAGGTCTGTATGACCATAACACAAAAGCTTGCCTTGGATGTCTTGGTTGTGTCCCTTATGAAAACGAGATAGTGTAACTTCGGGCATTTCCCGTACGTCACACCGCACCATCATATCTTTCAGGAGTCCCATGTACTCCGCTACCGATTTGCTCCCCTGGCGATGGGTGGATAACTCGTCGAACATTTCGGTTCGGTGATACGCAGGTACATATTGGTTAGACAGGAGTGCTTTCATGGCAGCCCACCCAATTGGGGGTGCTCCATTTACGGTACCTAGACGCCTCTCTTCGTTCAACCAGAACGTTTTGGCCCTACCCAGAAGAATCATCCGTGCAACCCGCACTTTCTCACCATCCATCAGATTTTTCCACTCAAAGTAACACTCGATCTCCATAATCTATTCTAAAAATACTTGGGGTTCACCCATACCATCGTATGACGGTGGATCAATTTTCACGGCTCTAGTAACATCGAACTCATGAGGAGCTCGAGGCGCTTGCTCATCATTCTGATTACGGGGATGGTTTAGTCTCTCATCTCGTTGGTTGGCAACGGGATTTCGAGGCGCCACATTATTTAATGCTAACCCTTGTATTAACTGTGCGAGTGCATCGAACTTAGCATTAAACTCGTCCCGAAGCTCCGCAATCATTGTCGGAGCGTGCTCGTCATCATGGTCGTCTGCCATGGTGGAAGCGGTTGGGAGATATTCCGTGCCACGCCTAGTGCGCATGAACAACAGGACAAGTGATTTTTTTTGTAATTTTCTGCAGAAAAATTGTTTTGTTTTTTTACTAAATGCAGACTAGAATTTTAGATCAGGACAGAAATTTTACGAAATATAATTTTATTCCCGCCTAATAACTAAGGTAAGTAAAAATATTTTTTGATTTTCTTACAGAAAATAATAAGTAGAATATGCAGAAAATTTGTTTTTGAATCTCGCAAAAAAATGAGAATTTTAGACCGCTATTCGCAGACCGACAAAATTTTATTTTTAAAATTTAAATGCCAAATCGTGTGAAAATTGTGAGTGCCGTCGTTCTAGAAAATTCCTAAGGAATGTGTCAATTTAGAAATTGACACGAACCTAGCACTGATACCAAATTGATGTAGGCCGACCAAATCGATCTTACACGGACGACGCAATGTCTCTTGTTACGTTCTACGCCCTCTTTACCACACACTAACGAAACGCAGCCGTCACAATTATTTTTATTTATCTTTCGCGCTAACGTACGAGTAGCCACACCGCACTTGGGTCGGAGAATGGCTAAAAGCCAAAATTCGCTCCGGCTAAAAGGAATAATATTGATTCCGACGAGCTTGGAGTTGTACCAAAACAGATCCACCAAAAATAAAGCACGATTCGAAAGTGGTAGAATCTATCCCAACTAGAAAAAAGAGCGAGGGTCGCCAATCCTCTCGAGAGTTATCAGAAAACCAAACGAAAACCATAGATCTAATATAAAAACTACCGCGATAATTAAAGCTTCGAAAATTCACGCAAAAATCGTCCACCACAAGACTATTAAAGAAAGGAAGAACTCTTGAGTAGTATTTTATGTTACCCCTCTCGGAAAAGTAGATCTGAGATGTTGGATCCACAAGAAATGATCGCCTTCCGTCGAGATCCACGCGAAGTGCACCAAGGATGAAGAACACGTCCGTCTTCCCCGCTTCACGCCGTAGAAGATCACCCAAAGCCTTTCTTTCTTGCATGAGAAATCTTGGAGCCGTGGATGAAAGGAGTAACGGAGAGATGAAAGGTGGTGGACGAATAGTGTGGAGGAGAGAATATGGAGGAAAGAAGAAGAGGAAGAAGGGGGGGGGTTGAACCTTGGAAGAAACCCTCAAGGGGGGCGGCGGCAATGAGAGAGGAAGAGGGAGAGAGAAGTTTAGGTTTTGGGGGGAAAATAATAGTTTTCAATTTCACCAAAATCTAATAACATAGGTAGAGTTTTTGGCCTTATATAAGGCGTACATCCAAAAGGTTAATAACAACCCAAAATAGTGGCTAAACGCACACCATAAATTAATTTGACAGAAATAAATAATTAAATGCAAACCACATAAATAGATAATTGCAGACCATAAATTAGCAAAATACACTAAATTAATTTCTTGTTGCGTGGGCGGAGATTGTAGTCGTGACCGCTACGGCGCCGCAAGTCTTTGGCTGGCGGTTCAACATCATCATCAAGTGTGCCATGGATGTCATCTTCATCACCAAGTTGGCCGTCGTGGAGGCCGTCGCCATCAATGTGGGCTTGCCGCAGAAGAGTACTATGCCTGGGTGATTTTGTTTGTTTGGTTCAATGCTAAGTTAAACTAAGGTTTACTATGTACTAATGAATCATAAAAACAATAAGACATCAAAAGTACCTGTAATAACCCTTGCGGGGTCCCGGGGTTGTGCTAGGACCAGGGTGTACATCTGCTCCCTGTTCTGCCTCCGATCTCCGCCCTAAAATCCACGGCCTCGTCCACGTCCCCGACCCCCGAAATGTCGGGCCTGAGGGGCAGCCTGTAGTACTGGTTGTGCATTCCTCTGAGGGAAGTTCCTCCGGATGTGGCCAGTCTGCTGGCAGTGGTAGCACTCCGTAGGTGGCCCACCTCCTCCAATCCTCGACATCTCCTGCATCTGTAGAGGCTGAGGAGCCAACACTACCGGCTCCCTCTGCTCCTGTCTCTGCTCCTGGCGGGGTCGGACCTCCATACTTCCTTCCCCAGCATCTCGACCTCTCGGCTGGTCCCTTTTGCCTCCCCGTCCATGGTCTTCTACCGGCCTCTTCCTTCCTCAAACAAGGTGCTGGTCGGATTCTAGTTTCTTGGCCATCTCCAGGATCTTAGTCATACTGCCATCGGAGAAGAAGAGGAGGTCCTGCCTCAATTCATCACGAAGGCCCTTGTGGACCTCTTTGCGTATCATGAGTCATCCATCTGATACGAAACTACAAACCGGGATAGATGGGTAAACTCCCGGTGATACTGCAGTACTGTCCTGCTCCCTTGCCTTAGATGCAGAAACCTGTCCTCCAGCTCGTCTCTTGTAGACTGCGGCACAAAATGCTCCAGCAGTGCTGCCTTGAACTCATCCCAAGAAACATCCGCAGCCTCCAGTCCTGCATATGATGTGTCCAGGAACCTCTTCCACCATCTCATTGCATGAGACTCCAAGCATGAGACCACCAGTGGCACCTCCATATCTGCCGGGCACTAAATCCCTGTCAGCACCTCCTCCATGATGTCCACCCACTCCTCAGTCCTCACAACTGCCTCCGTCCCGAGCTATGATGGGGGGGAGAGACCTCGGAAGACGCTCAGCTAGTTTGCCCCAGGGTTTTTCTGAGGAGCCAGTGCCTGCTATGCCCTGAATGTCTCTAGTATGGCTGTCATTGTTTGTCCCATCTCCGTCTGTTGGAACGGAGTAGGAGCCGGTGGTGGTGGAATGATGATTGGAGTCGGTGGAACTCCATGCTGCGGTGTAGGCTTCGTTGCGGGCTACACAAGAAAATTACACTTGTAAGGGACTTAGCTAAGAAATATTCAGTTAGAAGTGAACTTTTCATGTGAATTCCCTTATGGGCACACCATTACTTCCGCTGCTAGTTTGTCCTCAAACTAAGCTCGCGCGGGGTGGCCCAGGGTCGGTGGACTTCTTTTCTTTTCTCCGGATCGAGGTTTGCTCTGATACCACTTTGTAAGACCCCATTTTTTTCTTTTCAAATTCGGGGGTCTTATGCCCCGAACCGCCATTTTGCGGTGGCACCATCACTCGGTAGGGTCACCACTACAAAACGCCAATCCTGCCGGCCTTCTCGATCACAGAAATAGTAAAATATAAATAAACTTTAGAAAAGACAAGTCCACATCACATAAATAGTAAAGCATCATAAGGAGATGTCCATGTGAAGTAACTGAAACAAAAGATAGAAATAACATGGGCTCCTGCCCGATACATCAATCCTCACTACAAAAGACACTCGCGGAAGCACACCAACTAAAACTAGTAAGTCACTCATGGATCCCATCATCGGTGCTCCCGTACTAGACTGCCCCGCCTCCATCTGCACCAGCCTCTGGTGCTTCTCTGTCTCCGTGGTCTCCTAAAATGATAAGGTCCACCGACCGTTAGTCAAAAGACTAAGCCAATCCCCCACTGATGCGCAGATCTAAAACACCGCTATAGGCAAGTAGCGAGACTGCGGCACGAAACGGTAGTGTACCAATCGTTCAAGTAATATAAAATGAGGAGTGAATCCCCGAGTATCGATCTCGAAGGAACACAGTAAGGTGGATTTTACTTTTGAGGAAGGACTTGAGATTAAAGTCCTTTAATCGAATGGAATGTGGGAGATTTGGTTTGGATTATGGAAAATAAAATAAAATAACTACAACTACTCCTATGCAATGCCACTATGCAATGCTTCGCTAGGCGGGATGGAAACTACGTAGGCCTTGAACACACTACTTCGCAAGGGTGGATGGAAGAGTAGTCAAACGGAATGGAATGGCGGGGTTGCGTAGTGGAATGGAGTGGAGGGTGGAGTGGATTTGGTGGCGCACCTCAAACACACATATAAACAAGATAATTTCATAAACATGAAATAAACATTACAAATAAAGGTTTATAGTGCCATTCATCGATATAATGAAGAACACAATCAAATACATCCACACAAGTAGAGAAAAATGCAAGAGATACAACCGAATCCGGAGGCTTGTGGTAGATTCTCGGTAGGAATCATTGGGTTGTCAACCCGTATCTTAGCTCGGTCCCAACTATCTTCCGGGTAGAGGAGGGCTGTAACTTCTTCCCAATGGACCCGTCTTCTCTGGTAAAGTACAATTCGGACACGTATGATGCGAAGAACTCCTAGCTTTGCGGTGAAGATGAGTGTAGAATCCTCTCCTTGAAGCGCTTGGATGATGCGAGGTGGCCGAGAGGACACTCTAGCTCAAGATTTGAGCCAAGAATTTCTCCGGAGCACCTCTAAATGATGGGCGGTGATGGAACGGCGGACAGGTACGGAGCTGGAACCCTTATGCGTGGGAAAGAAGATGGATTGGGCGAACTCCTGATTAGGTCGATATCTGCAGCTTAAATAGAAAACTGGCTAGAAATTGGTCACGCACGGTCGAACGCACGACCGTGCATGAACTGTGTGATATTAAACAAGCATAACAACCAGGAAGACGAAGCAGGCGCGCCTGCTGAGTCCCATTTATATACACATTTATGGACTCATCTGGGTCGTATTTCTAGTCGATGCACTACACTTTAGGCATGTTTTTTATCACACTTGTTATTCCTTGCTAGGTGCACTCTTAGGCCCATTTCGGTGTGCATTTGTGCTCCTTGTTATTGGGGGTAAGCACATGGTGCTCCCCAATCATTTTCATGAGTTTATTTGGTGCTGGAGGTGTTTTCCCAGCTGTTCTGTCTTGTGTGCAGGCGGTTGTACGTTTCCTTGACGTACGGACGGTTGCGGTCGTGCGTTCTCATCTGGGCAGAAAACAGGCAATCTGAGTTTAGTCGTGCATTTTTACGCATGGGCGGATTTACTCGTGCGTGAGTAAAACGCACGGTTGTCTGTTTCTTCTTGTTGTTTTTGTGTTTCTAAATTTACCCGTGCGTTTTACGCATGGGCGGGTTTACCCGTGCGTGAGTAAATCGCACGGGCAGCGCAACTTCGTCTTCAAGCCTGTTTTTATCATTAAATAATGCATGGGCAGCGCACGATCGTGCGTTCGCCCGTGCGTGACCAAAACTCTGCCTGTTTAGTATTTAAAGCAGGAAAAGCTGCAGTCAACAGAGAGCCCCGATCCCCGTCGCGGGAAAAGCGAGGATTCCCGCCATTTTCCTCCCTTCCACCGGAGGAGATGAGAGGAGACCATTTCCGGCAATCTCCTTCACCATTCTTCCATCCGGGATCATTTGCAAGTATTCTCCGCCACTAGTTCAAGCATTCTTCGTCGCGGAGGACATAGAAATGTTGTAGATCATTGGAGCGGTGACAACCTCCTTCGAGTCTGCATACAATCTGAGGGCCGAGCCCGGAGAGAGCCCGACAACCTCTCATTCCGGCCGAGAACCCAAGACGCGGTGACATCCTCTTTTTGGTCCTTTCTAAACTTTGATGCTTGTGCTTTCTCTTTGTGTTGTTGTAATGAACGCTCGTTAGAATAATGTTATAGTTCTTTGCTTGTTGTTCAAATACAATGATGCTGTGGTGGTGAGAATAGCTTTCCTTGTTGTTGTGATAGTCTAAGTTTTTTGTGTGTGAAGCCATCTAGCAATAGCTAGTGGTGATGTTGGCGAAGAGGTGAATACGACCCTCACAAAATCCCGCTCTGTGGCCACTCCACCCGCTTACCAAAGCGAGGCATCGCGGCCGCTGCATTCACCCACACCTTGCGAAGCGGTGCTTTTCGACCCGCATTTCTCACATTTCCGCAATAACTTAGTACACCAATCACAATGCCCCTGTTTTATTTTATTCGCTCGTGTAACAATCGACTCACCACATGTTTCGTTCACCAGAACCTGCATTCCTCAAGAGATCGACATTCGGGGAAGCTATTCCAAAATTTATTACTTGACAGCGACCAGTGCACTTGCCGATCGCGCATCATGTTTTTGGCGCCGTTGCCGGGGAGTGCAGGCGTGTAACGTTTTGCATTGTGAATCATTGTTATAGGATATGTTGTTTAGTACTTTTGTTTGTGTTCTCTTTTCTTGCTAGCCTTTGTGCTACTGTTAGGATACACCTAGTTTTGTTTTTTTCTATTTTCTTAACATGGCCAACGACTGTTTTGAAATATCTTCGGAGCTAATCACTTTTGTGTCTCAGGTTAACTTATTTTCGGGGATTCCCAATGAGGATGCATTGTCCCATTTGCAAAACTTTCTTAAAGTTTGTGGCACTTTTCAGCACGCTGAAAATGATTCGGAGAAAGTCAGGATTCAGTTATTTGCGTTCTCTTTGGAAGGAAAAGCTCGGGTTTGGTATCGGGAGATTCAAGCAAACAACATCCAATCTTGGAGCAAAGTGGAAGAGGAATTCCTCGGTAGATTCTGTTCACGCTGTTACCTTCTGGAAATGCATAATAGATTGTTATTGTTTACGCAGGACAAGGACGAGACGTAGCTTGACGCGTGGAAGAGATTCATTTCCCTTCAGAGGTTCTGTTTCATGCAAAGCCTCACAGAACTAGCACGCCTTCAGATATTTTATTGTGGGGTATCAACTGGGTATAGACCTTACTTCGATGTGGCCGCAGGTGGATCATTGTTCAGCAGGTCAAGCTCCGACACATGGCAAATTGTCGAAAAGGTTTCGCGAACCAGCACGATGTGACATACCCCCACGAGATGTAATGAGGCCATGAACATCACCGCTATAGCATCGTCGCCGGACGACAGCGTCCCACCTGAGCTTTCTGTTGAAAAGTTTTGTGTTTTCACTGAATGTATCATGGGATGGATGGAGGCCCAAAACTACGCTCTGTAGAGGGTCCAGTCCATGGTTGTGAACATCATATCAATAGTCTCGGCAATTATGGTCCCCCCAATTGAGACATTGAACGCCATGCAGCTTAGGAGTGGAAAGTCGACCGGAGAACCCATCGGAAGGGATAAATCTCAAGAAGGACCGAAAAACCAATCAAGCGAAGAAAGGCCAAATGCTGATTCTGACCCCCCCTCAATTGCTTAGTAGCCTAGTCTCTGCCAAACAATCTACTACTCCCCCATTCCCACACAGATTGAAGAATTTGAGAAAGGAAAAAGAATTCCAGAAGTTTCAAGAACTTATGAAAGGGGTTCATGTTAATATTCCTTTCTTGGACGTCCTCATCCAGATCCGGAGCTATTCAAAGTATCTAAAGGACTTGCTTGTTCAGAACAAACGCCTCGAGACAGCCAAGTCCATTTCCACCCTGACTGAGGATGTCACTTTTGTTGTTGCACATTGGCCGGTTAAATACAAGGACCCAGGGAATTTCACCATTCCTTGCACCATTAGACACTCCAGTTGATATCAGGCATTATGCGACTCCGGCGCATCAATTAATTTGATGCCCCTTTCAATTTTTCGGGAACTCGGATCTGGTTACTTGAGGCCCGCGAACATCAATCTCCAGTTGGCGGATCGGTCTATTAAGAAACCCATTGGTGTTGTCGAAGACTTGGCAGTATCTGTCAATGATTTGGTGTTTCCTGCTGATTTTGTAATCATGGATATTGCTTCAGATGTTGCAGTCCCTCTTATTTTGGGAAGACCATTTCTAGCCACAGCACAAGCTCTCATTGATGCCGAGAAGGGAAGGTTAACTCTCCATCTAGGCAACGTCTTGACCACCTTTTACATATATAAAGCCATCGGCAAGGACCATCATGCAGACGCTGATGCGCTCGAACTCTTAGACGGTGAGCCCACTCCTTTGTCTCCACCTCCTTGGGTTCAAGTTGCTGAGGATGCTTCTTGGAATGTCGCCAGTGATAACTCGGATATGGCATATCATTCACGAGACCTTTACGTAGAATGCACTAGTTCTGCGTATTTCAATACTCCTCCAGCTTTGTATCTCAAGACCCTGCCGACGACTTTGAAATATTTGTTTTTAGGAGAACAGCAAACTCAGCCCGTTATTATCTCTGCTTTGCTTCCACCCGAGCATGAGCGACGCTTAGGCGATCTCTTGCGAATGCATAAGGGCGCATTCGGCTGGAACATCACAGACTTAAAAGGAATCAACCCCACTGTGTGTATGCATACAATATTGCTGGAAGAGAGTTTCAAACCGACTGCACAACCTCAGAGCCGACTCAATCCAAGGATGCAGGAAGTTGTCAAGAAAGAGGTGATCAAACTGCTCGATGGTGGAATTATATATCCGATCAGTGACAGCAAGTGGGTAAGTCCAGTGCAGTTGTTCCCAAAAAAAGGTGGTATCACTGTTGTCGAAAATGAGCATTGTAACCTAGTGCCAACTCGGGTTGTCACAGGATGGAGAGTGTGCATCGATTATTGGAAGCTCAACGATGCGACACGCAAGGATCATTTTCCTCTCCCATTCATTGATCAGATAATTGAGAGGCTGGCGGGACAGGATTATTACTGCTTTTTGGATGGCTACTCGGATACAATCAGATTCTCATTGACCCAGAATACCAAGAGAAGACTACATTCACCTGCCCACCCGGCACCTTTGCATTCAAGCGAATGCCATTTGGGCTGTGCAACGCTCCTGCCACTTTTCAGCAATGTATGCTCTCTATTTTTCATGACATGGTAGGTGAGTTACTAGAGGTCTTTATGGATGACTTTACTTTATTCGGTGCTGATTTTGACTCATGTCTGCGGAATCTCTCGGCAGTTCTCACGCGATGTGAGAGCACCAACCTAGTGCTGAACTGGGAGAAATGTCGCTTTATGGTCCGGGAGGGAGTTGTTCTGGGACACAAAATTTCAAACAAAGGAATAGAAGTCGATCAAGCCAAAGTGGACATTATCAAGAAGCTCCCTCCTCCAACATCTGTGAGAGGGATTCGTAGTTTTTTGGGACATGGAGGTTTTTACCGACGTTTTATCAAAAATTTCTCATCTATAGCTAAGCCGCTATCAAATCTCTTAGGAAAGGACGAGAGGATTGACTTCAATAATGAATGTCTACATGCGTTCAACGTGCTGAAGAGTTATCTAACGACTGCCCCAGTGTTGACATCACCGGGCTGGTCGCTTCCTTTTGAGCTTTTGTGTGACGCCAGTGACATCGCTGTTGGTGCCTTCTTGGGGCAAAGAGTAAACAAGATCTTTTACACAATTCACTATGCAAGTCGCACGCTGAATGGGGCTCAGCAGAACTATACAACCACTGAAAAGGAGCTATTGGCAGTCATTTTCGCTCTTGAGAAATTTCACTCATACCTCATTCTGTCCAAGGTAATTGTGCACACGGATCACGCTGCTCTCAAATATCTTAAGTAAAAGAATGATGCCAAACCAAGGCTATTGGACATGTGCGTCACATCCCTTTGTTTGAGAATAACAAATCCCATATTGTATTTGATATTGCTTGTAGTGTGTTTATAGTGTGCAGGAACTATAGGTGCAATACTCCACAGTTATAAAGCAGCATGGAACAATCTTTTGAAAGGAGCAGCGCTAACGCCAGCGCCATCGCTAACG
Organism: Dactylorhiza incarnata; assembly: GCA_033032865.1. Classification (NCBI taxonomy): domain Eukaryota; kingdom Viridiplantae; phylum Streptophyta; class Magnoliopsida; order Asparagales; family Orchidaceae; genus Dactylorhiza; species Dactylorhiza incarnata. Next base: position 2,011,876 of record JAWHQI010000354.1, on the reverse strand, counting down.
CCAGCGCTATCGCTAACGCTAGCGCTACTGCCAGCGCTAGCACTAACGCCAGGCGCTAGCTCAAGATCATCTCAGCGGTTCCATCTCAGCGGTTAATGCTACCGCCAGCGCTAGCGATACCGCAGGCGCTATCTCAAGTTCATGCACAACACCACGCCGCCGACGGTTTCACAACCGCTCGAAACGAATGCTACCTCAGGCGCTAGCCACTACCGCAAGCGCTAGCTCCAAGTTCTATAATTTGGAGCTTTGCTTCTCGTTTTGGCTATCCATCCCAGAGAGGTTGCTTGTGCCACAAATTCCAGTGCTGTTATGCTGCCGAAGATGGCTCTCCACAAAAAGCTTAAGGAGAATTCTGGAGGAGGACTACGTCACGCTACATCCGAAGGATGATCGCTTCGACCTCGCTTATACTACAGCGATCCTTCATCCTCATCTTCAGAAATCTCATATAGGGAGTTTTACTATTGTTATCTTTATCTTTCATTCACTCCATACTTTCTTTATAACCGTTTAGTTAATTCGCCTTGTGTTGGCGACTAGGTCTGGGTAGGACTTAGGGGGAAATTCGCCTTGTGTTGGCGACTAGTTCTAGGTGATTAGATCTAGGGGGGCTCGAGGCCATATCCGGTGGAGGATTGGCTAGAGCGGCTTGAGGCCATATCCGGGGAAGGATTAGCTAAAGCCAACCGGTTCGTGGGGATACGAGTCGGTATAGAAAAGGAAAAGATATTTTCATTTGTACACCTCCGATTTATAGCGATATAGAAATCAAATTTATGTAAACACCATTTTTATATAAATACAATCATGTCTCTATTTGTGTTTACTTGATTTCTCACTTTTGGCATTATCTCTAAAATATTGGTTACAAAGCTTTCAATTCAAATCACTTTGTCTAAATTGTTTATCTTAATCTATTTCATCATATAACAATTTAGCACTTGTTTCTAAATCCTAAACTTGCAAATTATGATATTTTCTTCCTTTAGCTAAATTGTTATTTTGTGTTCTAATATTACTTTAAACAATTTAGTAATTTCCATAAAATTATAAAAAGATTTTTATTCCCTTATTCGCCCACCCCCCCTCTAAGGGCGCCGTAAGATCCAACAAGTGGTATCAGAGACAGGTTATTCCAAACGGTTTAAAAACCAGGAATAATGGCGTCTCATGATCTCGCTTCTACTTGTAAGGGAAACTTTCCTATAAATGAAAAATCTTTAGCACCACCTTTATTTGAAGGCAAAAATTATAATGGGTGGAAATTTCTTATGGAAAGATTTCTTAAATCTTTGGATATTAGAGTATGGAATATTACAATTAAAATGCCCCCAAGTAGTTTAAATAAAAATGAAATGTTTTTAAATGCCAAATCTATGAATAGTCTATATTCTGCATTAGATCAAAATATTTTCAAACTTATTTATACACTTCCTACTGCTTATGAAGTTTGGAAATTTCTTGAGAATACTTATAATCTTCCTTCCACAGATGATGAACAAGAGGAATTCCTTATGGATCCAAGAGAAGAAATCGACAAGGACTCACTCTTGGAGGATGATAAATATAAGAGTGAAATCGACGAGGAATTCCTTATGGATCTAAGAGAAGAAATCGATGAGGACTCATGCTTGGAGGAAGAAAAATACAACGTCACAGTATTGGACTCATTTGTTGGCAACACATCAAGCAAAAGAGAAGACGGAAACCATAGCAATGTAAGAAAATCAAAAACTTCTCTTTTTGTAACAAATTCCATTTCTAAATCTCGTATGCTTAAATTTGCTAAACGTAAAATTTTAAAGTTAAGAATTGCTAATTCCAAATTACGTTTAGAAAATAAAACTTTAAAAGCAAACGATAAAGTAGAAACAAATATTGATGTGTTAAATTCTATTTCATGCTCTTTAGTTACAATTCCTACTCCTTGTTTTGATTGCAATTTATTTAAAGAAAAATTCAAGGAAATTGAAAAAGGGCTCTTAATTTCTAAAAGGCACAATAAAATTGATAGTTGAAAATGATGCTTTAACTTATAAGTTAATACAATTAAAATCTTTTTTTGAAAAATTTCAAATGTCATGTAATGAATTTCATCATAAGATTTTGAATAACAAGGATAAATTAACTTACAAAATCATTTTTAAAAAGGACCATTTTCACACATTAAATCAAAAGGAGTTTAATTTCAAAAAGAATTATGATCCTCACAAAATTTTTAAGAGTCACTATTATAGGTCTCAATATATTTTCAATCATGACTCATATTTACAAACGCCTTTTCATGAAAATCAAAATTCAAAATATTATCCTAAGAGTATGTCTATAAGAAAGAGTGGAAATGGAAATCATCAAAATTATAATCAATCTTTTAAAACATATTGTAACCCACTCTTTCAACAATCACTTCTAATGAAAAACAATCACTCTTATAAAATTTCAAAGAATCCATATAATGAAAATCATTATGATTATCAACATCAATCTATTTTGAAAAATAATTTGAATTATTTTTCAAACAAATATAATCATATAAAGATGTTACATAATCATAATATGAATTTAAAAGTTAAACAACCAAGGTATGAATGGAGACCCTTAAAGAAAAATGATACATCAACTTTAATTGAAAAGGCCCATTTACCCTTGTCTCCTACAAAATCATCATGTCATATTTGGGTGCCTAAAGGAGCCATTACACATGGTCAACTTTGGATACCTAAATCTCTTATTCATTAGTATCCTATCATTTGCATGAAGTAGAAACAAATAAAAATGTAATATCACTACTCTACTTCATGATATGCTTATTGTCTCTTTTCTTTTGTTTATTTTTTTTTTTAAACAAACATGCTATGATCACTTTATATATCATGAAATATGACTTTCATATATTAAGCCTAAAGTTTATCAAATCAAATTTGAATTAAAATTGAACATTAAGTCATATATATTTTTCAAAGTGATCTATGTCTCATCTTTGATTGTACTTTATCCTTTTAAATCCTTTACCCTTAATTGTCTTGAATTATCATTAGAAATTGAATATTGAAATTATTATTAAGACTATTGAAACTATTTTAAAAAATATGGATTTAAATGGTTTATTAAAGGGCTTAAAACTAAAAATTAAAATGCGCAACATTTTTTTTGATTCTATATTTGTTTGCTGCATATGATAGCCCTTATAATGAAGAACATTATCTAGAAAAATTGAAAATAAAAATTCATCTAAACGCATGTTTAATCTTTCAAAAATGTGACTTTACGATCAAAACTTCAAACATCCATATCTTTTGATTCGCTCGTCCAATTTTCGCGTTTAATATCTTTTCGGAAAGAGCACAGAAATCTCCATCTATCGGCAAACTAAAATTGCCCATTTAAGTTTGTTTGGTGCTGTCAATTGGTCCAATTTCAACTCCATTTTTAAATGCTATCTTAGTTCGCTTGATTCAGAAATTTCTGTGTTTATGGATTTTTCATCACATGATATCCTATGTATAATTGTTCCATATATTAATTTAGATATTATGTGTGATGATGTGTCACCAATGTTTGCATGTAATTTAGACCTTAGAATCATCTTATATCATTAAGATCAAATCAAAAGTTTAATCATTTCATTATAGGTCTAAAGAAAATTAATTTGTTAACTTCTCATATTACATGCAACATTATCTCCATTAATTCTATGTAATAACATTGCATTCAAACGTATCATTCTTGCATCACTTCTTAATTTGTGCTTAAATTTATATGCTAGGTATAACACTTACAATGTTATTTAAATTTGATGATAACTATGTGATTTGAAATTATATAGAATACTAAAATTCCAACAAACACATAGTTTATGGATTAATCATTAGAATATATATATGAATACTATATCATAAATCATATATTATCATGCAAAACCAAAGATCAATAGATTCAATTATTGAATGCAAATTTTATTATAAATTTCAAAACATTTTATATGTGATCTTGTCTTTAATATGATTACATGATCATCATTTCCTAGACTTACAAGTCAAACATACTCATTCAAAAGAAAATCTCCAAATCATATTCTCATAAGTTTAGAAGAACTAGAATTTACATACACCATAATGATCTAACAATTATTCTATGCAAAATCTCTATAATCATAAATCATAATTCATGTTCTATCAAAAAAATCTCAAAATAAGAATATCACCAAGGAATTATGAATCTTATGATACAAATATGAATATTGTTTTTTCTTTGCATTAGTTGGTGTATGGATATGATTTGATATTGATTGCATGTATCTCACATTTATATAGATTCTAAAATCAACTTTGGAATAATAAAGATACATCAAACTTAATCATCACTACATTCTAGATCTATAATTTGAAACTCCATTTTGGAATACATGCAATATTAGTATAAATCTTATGACATGACATTTAACCCAAAACTCATCATTCTAGCATTGTCACTTATTGAATATTAGTAATTGTGCTAGTTATCTCATATCGTCATCTCATAATAGTAGAAAAGCTATGCGGATTTATATAACTCATCACATTAAACAAAACCCATAGTTTATAAATCAACCCATAGATTTAAAAGCATAGGTTATCCAAAAGATTATTTCACCTATGACATCATATCTCACAATAGCGGGGGCGTAGGGTTGTATACATTAGAGACCTAACCTCTAAGTTATGTCTTGTCCTTAACCGGGGAGGGTTCCAGTGGGGCCTTGCGAGGCACTGGGGGGAAAGAGTGCTAGGTTGAGCGTTCTCTAGTGTGTGCATATAGGATTAACACCCTAACCTACGGCATGTGTGCAGCTCCTCATGCCCATCCGTCACTTAGTACGGGGCTAGGGTGTAGACATTTAGTCGGGGTAGTCTTTAATCTTAGGACGTACTTATATTATTCTTTGTATGATCATTTTATTTCCTTATCACTTAAATCATGCATATTTTGGGTTGTTTAATAAAAAATGTCCTCTTGTGTTTGCATAATTTATCTTTTTGAGCTTAAATGTTTTTGTAAAACACATGAATTTGAAAAAGCCAAAGTTTCATGCAAATTTGATCCACCTAGAGAGCTCCAAAAATTCTGAAATTACAGCATGGAACTACTTTAAGGACACTTAATCAATATCAAAAATAAAAAATTTAAATTCCTAAAAAATCGTGTACTGTTTGCCGCGCTATCACTAGCGCCGGCGCTAGGGTGAGTGTCTGATTTTTCTGGGTTTTAAAATTTCTAAAAATCATTAAAAATATTTTAGTCTATATGTACTACTTTGTTTTTGTATTTCTTACATTTGGTTTTTTTATTTTTCACATTATGAAAAATCAACTACAAAAAATCAACATTCCAAAATACAAAAATAGGTTTTTGTTATTTGTGTTTTATTCATTCTATGAAAAATCAACTATAAAAGTTCAAAATCTAAAAATACAAAAATATGTTTTTGTTATTTGTGTTTTTATCCATATTTTGAAAAATCAACTACAAAGTTCAAAATTCAAAAATACAAAAATATGTTTTTGTAATTTTCTGTTTTCTTTTTCTCATTAAAAATGATAAAACAACAAAAAAAATTGTATAATCTTTATTGCTAATATCAAGCATGAATGAATTCTATTATTTAGAATACTTTACAATGTTAAAATTTATTCCTTGAAATTACTATGAACATTGTTTTTCTTATCATGCTTTGATATATCTATTTAAAGTGCATCATTTGTATTGAAAAATATGTGTAGAACCAAGCTTAGCATGCCTCTAAGTATGAGTAAATGTTTTATGATTGATAATGATACATTTCACTCACTTATTTTGGTAATCAACATGTGTGTATAAATCTAAAAATGCTTGCTTGTGTATTGTATTTGTACAATGAATTAAAACTTGCATAAGTTTATTGCCTACACTACAATTGAATTGCACTTATGAAATTTAGAAAAGTGGTTAAGTTTAAAAGTTGGGTTTGCAAAATAAGTGTATTCGGAGAATGTTGTCTCACAAATATGAACAAAAAATTATATATATGTAGATAAATATAACTCCACCAAACACTACTTGAACCTCCTGATAAGTCTTCATAAGCATTGCGAGGTTGAGCACCTTGGAAAGAATAGTAAAGTTACTTGTGCAAACCTTGGTTATTACACCACTTTATTTAAAATTATGTGCATTAAAAGTGTGTGAAAGCAATTTACTTGTGTTTTATTGTGTATTTTACTTTACATATGTCTTGTATTTTGGTGATTTAAATCAATTGTTAACATTGCCCAAAATACACTTATGTGCACATCATTATCTTTCATAACACTTCTTCTCATGAGTATTGGATTCTAATGCTTTATCTATACTACTCTTTAAATAAAAAATGCACTAGATAACCTAGCATGACCTCTATAATGTTTTGGTATCTCTTGAACTTAAAATTAAGTAACATTGTAGTATAATCTCTCTTTGATATAATAATTTCATGCTTGGTATCTTTATCAAAAACTTTGAGATTTCTAATAGGTTAAAACATCTTACAATTTTGAACTAAAACTCATATTTTTACTTATGCTTTTCATGCTCATAAAAAGATGTTTATTATAATCTTCCGCTTGCTTACAACTCTTATCTTTTTATTTGAAATCTCTTATATATGCTATGCTTAAACTCTTTATCATTATTTATATTTCGAAAAGCTCAATCATGATATATAAATGCCTCCTTACTATCCTCACCCAACCTTCTTTTGATAATACCAAAAGGGGGAGATTAATTGAAGAAATCTATATATGAGAAATATTGATAAATAAGGGGAGACTATTTCATGAAATCTATCATTTAGGGGGAGTAACACATAAATTGCATTTATGTAGGGGGGACATTAAGATAGGGAGAGTATGCACATTATCATGCATATCATTTACTATAGTTGCACTTTTATCTTGCTTATCTTATCTATAAACACTATTGTTGATTTCTTGCTATGAGGATTTGTTATTATCAAAAGGGGGAGATTGTTTAACATGTGTGTCACATCCCTTTGTTTGAGAATAACAAATCTCATATTGTATTTGATATTGCTTGTAGTGTGTTTATAGTGTGCAGGAACTATAGGTGCAATACTCCACAGGTATAAAGCAGCATGGAACAATCTTTTGAAAGGAGCAGCGCTAACTCCAGCGCTATCTCTAACGCCAGCGCTATCGCTAACGCCAGCGCTATCGCTAACGCTAGTTCTACCTCCAGTGCTAGCACTAATGCCAGGCGCTAGCACTAACGCCAGACGCTAGCTCAAGATCGTCTCAGCGGTTCCGTCTCAGTGGTTAACGCTACCGCCAGCGCTAGCGATACCGCAGGCGTTATCTCAAGTTCGTGCATAGCACCACGCCACCGACGGTTTCGCAACCACTTGACACGAACGCTTCCGCAGGCGCTAGCCACTACCGCAGGCGCTAGCTCCAAGTTCTATAAATTGGAGCTTTGCTTCTCGTTTTGGCTATCCATCCCAGAGAGGTTGTTTGTGCCACAAATTCCAGTGCTGTTATGCTGCCGAAGATGGATCTCCCACAAAAAGGTTAAGGAGAATTCTGGAGGAGGACTATGTCACGCTATATCCGAAGGATGATCGCTTCGACCTCGCTTATACTATAGCGATCCTTCATCCTCATCTTCAGAAATCTCATATAGGGAGTTTTACTATTTTTATCTTTATCTTTCATTCACTCCATACTTTCTTTGTAACCGTTTAGTTAATTCGCTTTGTGTTGGCGACTAGGTCTGGGTAGGACTTAGGGGGAAATTTGCCTTGTGTTGGCGACTAGTTCTAGGTGATTAGATCTAGGGGGCTCGAGGCCATATCCGGGGGAGGATTGGCTAGAGCGACTTGAGGCCATATCCGAGGAAAGATTGGCTAAAGCCAACCGGTTCGTGGGGATACGAGTCGGTATAGAAAAGGAAAAGATATTTTCATTTGTACGCCTCCGATTTCTAGCGATATAGAAATCAAATTTATGTAAACACCATTTTTATATAAATACAATCATGTCTCTATTTGTGTTTACTTGATTTCTCACTTTTGGCGTTATCTCTAAAATATTGGTTACAAAGCTTTCAATTCAAATCACTTTGTCTAAATTGTTTATCTTAATCTATTTCATCATATAACAATTTAGCACTTGTTTCTAAATCCTAAGCTTGCAAATTATGATATTTTCTTCCTTTAGCTAAATTGTTATTTTGTGTTCTAATATTACTTTAAACAATTTAGTAATTTCCATAAAATTATAAAAAGATTTTTATTCCCTTATTCAACCCCCCCCCCTCTAAGGGCGCCGTAAGATCCAACAAAGTCTCCTCCGTTGGATCCTGATGCTTCAGGAGTATGACCTTGAAATTCGTGACAAGAAGGGGGTTGAGAATGTGATTGCGGATCACCTATCCAGACTAGAGTATGGAGGTCCTTCTCATCCCAGCGCTCCGCCAATCTCTGACTCTTTCGGGATGAGATGCTATTCACAGTGGGAGCGTCCCCGAGCAACTCCCCGTGGTTTGCTGATGTGGCAAATTTCTTGGCGTGCGGTAAACTTCCCCCCAATCTTTCATTTCAGCAAAGAAAGAAATTCCTTTCAGACGCGAAGTATTATTTCTGGGAAGATCCACTGTTATTCTGCACGTGCGCCGATGGGATTGTCCGCCGGTGTATTCCCGAACTGGAGTATAAGTCTATATTACTCCATTGTCATGATCGTGAAGCGGGTGGTCACATGGGGTCTGCACGGACAGCACATAAGGTTCTTCAATGTGGTTTTTATTGGCCCACTCTCTTTCGTGACTCCTTTATGCACGTGAAGGAATGTAATGAATGTCAAAGAACTGGGAACATCTTGAGGAAAGATGAAATGTCGCTCAATATCATGTTAGTTTGCGAACCATTTGATGTTTGGGGGATTGACTTCATGGGCCCATTCCCAATGTCCCATGGAAAGCTTTACATAATAGTGGCAGTAGATTATGTCTCGAAATGGGTGGAGGCAGAAGCAGTTGCTGCGAATGACGCCCACACAGTCTTAAAGTTCATCCACAAGAACATCTTCTCTAGATTCGGAGCGCCGCGGACAATCATAAGCGATGGGTGCAGCCATTTTTGTAACAAACAGTTCCTTCAACTATTGAAGAAATTTGGTGTGCATCATTGATAAGAAAAATTAGACTTCTTCTTCTGAGGGTTTATGATTTATAAAAATGCGAAGAAGATTGATGATATTTTCCAAAACTATATTCGATGAAGGCAAGTGTACGTTATCGTATATAATATAGGATATTTTATAAAAATACCAAGGTCGTATTAAACTCCAGTTTGTCGAGTACTTCTACTTCGAGGAAGCGGACTATTATTTTATCGGAGAGAGAGCGGAAAAGAGAACTAAATTGCTACTAAAAAAAAGAGAACGAAAATAAAGAAAGAAAATAAAACTTGATTAAAACTCACTTTGAAATGAAATTAAAAGATAAATACTATCATTCAACTCTAAGCCTTGACCGTGGGGATTCCCGAAGCTCGAACATGCCTCTCTCGAGGTTAATGCCCAACTAAGCTTAGGAAAAATCAACCGGACTCTCGTCCTATAATTGATTACCTAAGACTTGCTTTACGCTGTGAATCCCACTATAGGATTTGACTCATATCCGGAAGATTTACGTCATCCTCTCTCGAGGGGTGCGTGCAACTCTTTTTATTCTCGAGTGATCGATTCGTACGCACGTCCTCTCGGCTAGCTAGAATACGAAAACAAATACCGAAATTCATAACCGGAATATGAACTCGATATCGTTATATTTCGAGAATAAATCAAAGGAGAGAAGATGCGATAATAAGGTGTAGAGATAATTTCGATTCAAAACTTGCTAGAATCAAGAATAACAAATTACTAGCTAAAGGAAAAATTAAAACAAGAAAAAGAGAGAAAGAGGAAGAAAGAGAGTTTGCATAAAAGAAAGAGATAACAAAATTTCATTTCATAAAAAAGGGAGATTACATAAATTGAAAGCTACATTACATTGCATGAAATTAAAGCTAAGCTACCTTGCATGGAAGAGAAAACAAGACATTAAAAAGAAAAGAAGAGAATTACATGAAATTAAATCTAAACCTAAAACATGAAAAAATAAGGAAAACTATACAAGAACAGCCCAAATGGGCAGGGGGAAGGGAATGGAATGCTGGAGGGGAGCCTCTGAATTTATAGGAAAAAATTCCAGGTTACACGCCCTCGGTCACGGGTGTGACCTAGGGTGTGTAATACTTGTTCTGCATGGCTGCGACATCGGCGTGGGTCTTGCGTGACTGTGTTGCGAAAAAGGACATTACACGCCCGTGTAACTTTTGTTACGGGCGTGTACCTGGGCATGTACTTGGGCGGCTTCATCAATGCGGCGTGGGCTTGAGTGCGGCGCTGTAGCGAAAAGCGATCACGCGCGAAAAGTCACGGGCGTGACTCATGGGTCACGGGCGTGACTGGGGTCAACTCCATCAATGTGGCGTGGGCTTGAATTCGGCGCAGCAGGGAGCTCGGATCATGCGGGAAGTCACGAGCGTGACTCTTTGGTCACAGGCGTGACTTGGGTCAACTCCTCGACAGCATCTCCACGTCTCGTTGGTAGCCAGCTGGGGAGATTCTAAGATTACACGCCCTTGGTTACGGGCGTGACCTGGTGTCACGGGCGTGACCTAGGGCGTGACTTGATGTGGACTAGCTCAATCTGCTCGGCAACACTTCTGGACTGATCTTAGTGTTACACGCCCTTGGTCACGGGCGTGACCTAGGGCGTGTACTATGGAATTTGTCCAAAAACACCAAAAAATCTGCAAAACAAAAATACAATTATATTTAGAACTAAAATTATAAAAGAAGTGATTTTTAACTAAAATATAAATAATATTTACAAAATTATATTAAACTTAACCTAAATACTATAATTAAAATAAGCATAAATCCTACTTATCAAATACCCCCATATTTAAGCTTTTGCTATTCCAGAGCAAAAGTATGAGAAATATTTATAAGACATTTAATAAAATTTTTAATTAAGACTAAAAATTTATTGAATCACAAGTAAGATAAAAAGAAAATTTAAGGATCGACGAATTAAGTCCTAAATTATGAAATTAAAAAAATAAGAGAAAAATATTTAGCCAAGAGTTCTCAAAAATATTAACTAGTTAACAAAATTGAGTAATAAGTAAACAAAATTAGATTTAAAATTTATAAAAACCATAACTTTGAACAAATCTAAAGGAAAAATGTAACTTACTAAGTATTGCTCTCTCCATAACATAATTTATATCTAGATCAAAGATATTGGGTTAGGGGGGGTTTCATAAATTTTGGCATAAGAAGAGATCTTTGAATGAAGGTGATGGATTTTCCATTTCACCAAAGTGTTTTTTTTTTAAGTAAATATTTTTTTTTCTCTTCTAACAACAACCCAAAATGTATATGGTTTCGGAGTAATGAATTTTATCCTCTTACTCCATGCCATATAATCTTTTCAAATATTTTGGGTGCATATGTTTTAGGGACTAATGAATTTTATTCTCTAATTCCCATGACATATGATCTTTTAAAATACTTTTTTTTTATGCCATCAAAGGGGTAGGGTAGAGAAAAGTCTTCTAGCTTATAAATTAAATTATTTTAAGAGCAAATTTTAGTACTTTAAACTTTCCTAAGATTTTAAAAGCTTGAGGTAGAAATAATTAAAATCTAAAGGTGTTTAAGCAAGATTACTAAAAATTTGTAACAATTTAAAATAAAAGAGAAGAAGTGCTAAAGAAATACCTCTAATCAAATTAAAATCATAAAATATTTCTTAACACTAAATCACTTAAACAAAAATTAGATTTAGCAAACCATGATAGAATAAATGATTAGCAAATAAAAAAGTATAAATGCTTATAAATAAACTCAAAATGATTTTGGAAATGACAAAAACAAAGGAAGGGCTTATTATATTTTTGGGATTTTTTATAAGTTTTATGTAATAATTTTTTTTGGAATTTTTTTGATATTATCTTTTTTTGGAATTTTTAATATTATCTTTTTTTTTTTGGAATTTTTTAGGATAAGAAATAAATACTAAAAATGCTAAACATAAACTAAAAAAAAAACAAAATTTTTTTTTTATTAATTCTTGGACTTCCCGAGGTCTACCCGGTGAAGGGCTCGCAAGGTACTAGAGGCTGTGATGGGAATTCAAGCCCAAGGCGTCCTTTTTGAGAATTTAAATTTTCGATTATCTAATTTTTTTTAATTTTTTTTTGGGTTTTCTAAATTTTTTTTTTTTGAAAAAGCTAATTTTTCTTTTGTAAAAGACAATAAAAAGGAAATAAACTATTTACAAAACTATGTACACAAATATTTTTGGAATTTTGTGATTTTCAAAAATTTTTTTTTTTTGGAAATTTTCTACGATTTTATAATTTAAAAGAAAGGGAAATACACCCCCATACTTAAAGTTCAACATTGTCCCCAATGTTGAAAGCTAAGTATGGAGAATAATAAAATAGAAAATACAAGAGCATGATTATGAAAGAAAAAGAACAAGGATAGGGAAAAGAAGTACGTCCCTGATGGAGACGGATGACCATCACGATTACCTGCAAAAATTTTCTTTCAAAACCATAAGACAAAACACAAAATCAAAAGAATTAAAACATAAAAGTTACTTATTATTATTATTATTATTATTATTATTTTTGATAAAAGTAATAGTGCTTTCTCTTTTCAAAATATCAACAAAATATCCCCGGCAACGGCGCCAAAAACTTGATAAGAAAAATTAGACTTCTTCTTCTTAGGGTTTATGATTTATAAAAATGCGAAGAAGATTGATGATATTTTCCAAAACTATATTCGATGAAGGCAAGTGTACCTTATCGTATATAATATAGGATATTTTATAAAAATACCAAGGTCGTATTTAACTCGGGTTTGTCGAGTACTTCTACTTTGAGGAAGCGGACTATTATTTTATCGGAGAGAGAGCGGAAAAGAGAACTAAATTGCTACTAAATAAAAGAGAACGAAAATAAAGAAAGAAAATAAAACTTGATTAAAACTCGCTTTGAAATGAAATTAAAGATAAATACTATCATTCAACTCTAAGCCTTGACCGTGGGGATTCCCGAAGCTCGAACATGCCTCTCTCGAGGTTAATGCCCAACTAAGCTTATGAAAAATCAACCGGACTCTCGTCCTATAATTGATTACCTAAGACTTGCTTTACGCTGTGAATCCCACTATAGGATTTGACTCCTATCCGGAAGATTTACGTCATCCTCTCTCGAGGGGTGCATGCAACTCTTTTTATTCTCGAGTGATCGATTCGTACGCACGTCCTCTCGGCTAGCTAGAATACGAAAACAAATACCAAAATTCATAACCGGAATATGAACTCGATATCGTTATATTTCGAGAATAAATCGAAGGAGAGAAGATGCGATAATAAGGTGTAGAGATAATTTCGATTCAAAACTTGCTAGAATCAAGAATAACTAATTACTAGCTAAAGGAAAAATTAAAACAAGAAAAAGAGAGAAAGAGGAAGAAAGAGAGTTTGCATAAAAGAAAGAGATAACAAAATTTCATTTCATAAAAAAGGGAGATTACATAAATTGAAAGCTACATTACATTGCATGAAATTAAAGCTAAGCTACCTTGCATGGAAGAGAAAACAAGACATTAAAAAGAAAATAAGAGAATTACATGAAATTAAATCTAAACCTAAAACATGAAAAAATAAGGAAAACTATACAAGAACAGCCCAAATGGGCAGGGGGAAGGGAATGGAATGCTGGAGGGGAGCCTCTGAATTTATAGGAAAAAATTCCAGGTTACACGCCCTCGGTCACGGGCGTGACCTAGGGCGTGTAATACTTGTTCTGCACGGCTGCGACATCGGCGTGGGTCTTGCGTGACTGTGTCGCGAAAAAGGACATTACACGCCCGTGTAACTTTGGACACGGGCGTGTACCTGGGCGTGTTCTTGGGCAGCTTCATCAATGCGGCATGGGCTTGAGTGCGGCGCTGCAGCGAAAAGCGATCACGCGCGAAAAGTCACGGGCGTGACTCATGGGTCACGGGCGTGACTGGGGTCAACTCCATCAATGTGGCGTGTGCTTGAATTCGGCGCAGCAGGGAGCTGGGATCAAGCCGGAAGTCACGGGCGTGACTCTTTGGTCACGGGCGTGACTTGGGTCAACTCCTCGACAGCATCTCCACGTTTCGTCGGTAGCCAGCTGGGAAGATTCTAAGATTACACGCCCTTGGTCACGGGCGTGACCTGGGGCGTGACTTGCTGTGGACTAGCTCAATCTGCTCGGCAACACTTCTGGACTGATCTTAGTGTTACACGCCCTTGGTCACGGGCGTGACCTAGGGCGTGTACTATGGAATTTGTCCAAAAACACCAGAAAATCTGCAAAACAAAAATACAATTATATTTAGAACTAAAATTATAAAAGAAGTGATTTTTAACTAAAATATAAATAATATTTACAAAATTATATTAAACTTAACCTAAATACTATAATTAAAATAAGCATAAATCCTACTTATCAATCATAAAGTATCGTTAGCCTATCACCCGCAAACGTGAAAATTCAATCCACTCTAATAGAGAGCTTAAGAGGATAATAGAAAAATCAATCCACTCTAATAGAAAATAATGGGAAATGAGGGTGGATGATGCATTGTGGGCCTACCGAACTGCTTTCAAGACCCCTATCGGGATGTCTCCATTTCAGCTAGTTTACGAAAAGTCATGCCACTTACCAGTATAATTAGAACATAAAGCTCTATGGCCAACCAAATTATTGAACATGGACACCCATGCCACGGCAGACCGATGTCTCGCCCAGTTAAACGAACTTGACTAATTTTGGCAGTTGGCTTATGAAAACGCACGCATATATAAAGAAAGAACGAAGCGATGGCATGTTAAACGTATTGCGCCAAAAGAATTCAAAATTGGAGATCATGTTCTTCTTTACAATTCCCGCCTCCGTTTATTCCCGGGAAAGCTGAAGTCATGTTGGAGTGGGCCCTTCGTGGTAACCAACGTTGCACCCTTCGGAGCAATTGAAATTTCCGATGAAAAAGAAGGAAAATTCAAGGTGAACGGTCATCGCCTAAAGATCTACGAGGGAAGCACTGCCTTGTCTGATTGTCAAGTTGTATATTTAGTTGACTAAATGTTGCTACTCTGTGTCTAGGTTGTGCGGTTAATTTATTTGGACAATTTTTGTTTTGATGTTGTGTTGATATAATTGTAATTCGTGTCATAAGGCTTAATCTTGTCGGCTAGGGGTCTTGTTCGCAAGCGTTGACTCTTATTTCGGATTCCTTGCATCTCAATCTATTTTGTGCCTTGTTACTCGGGCTTGTTATGTTGTGTTTTTATTCAGTCTGACACAATCTTTATAGTTGCTGCTATCAAACTTTAATGCAGGTATTTGGTCCACCTTTAAGGACGTTAAACAAAAGGGCTTCTTGGGAGACAACCCATGGGAACCAACCGGTTCCATTTTCCTTTTAATTTCTTGTTTGTTCTGTTATTTCCTTGTTGCTAACATCGTAGGATGAAGCTCTCGCGTGATGGATGAGGAAGGAGAAAATATAAAGATAGAATTACCGCACTTCTGGCATGCTCATTCGTGAGCATAGGTCCACTCTACCCCTCTTCTCATTATGTTTGAGTTTTTTATTTGGTTTCGATCAAGTCTGGGGGAGAGAGATAGTTGTGCATGTGCACACACTTTGCATGGCATGTTAGAATGTGCTGAGTTAGGAAATTTCAATTTTATTGCGCACATTGCATACATTTGCACCTAGTTCATGCGCACTTGATCACGCGCTCTTATTGGGTATTGCCGCGAGGTTACCCGCTCGTAAGAATTGGATTGTTAGTGTAGGAGTGAGGAGTAGAGAAAAATGTCGACTCGAGTAGTGCTCTAGTCGAGTGCTCCAGTCACGCCTAGAAATTAAATTACAGTAGAATTAAATTCAATGTTATAATTTAATAATTTCTATTATAGTAGCTGCAATTTATTGTACATTAGTGGTGAATCCGGTGAATCCAACGGTAGCATAGGGTCGAGTGTAGCTGGACTAGTAGTAGCTTATTACTAGGGTCAGAAGGAAGGACAACCTTTCTCGTTGGCTAGAACTTGCACTAGGCGACTCTTGAAACGATTGCGTTAAAGTACTCGTTATAAAGTGTGATTTAGGCCATTTCTTGTTCAGTCTGTACTTTTGAAATCCTTACCAATGTAATCACCGTTGCAAGCCTACTTGAGCCTACCTGGCCTCCTTGTTTAACTCCACTAAAATCTCACCAAAGCCATATGGCCAAACCTATTTTCGCACCAACAAATGAGCTGAAAGGAATTTAGTTATCTATCACTTTTCGTGTTATCTCTGAGGTGTATGGTAGCCCTGAAAAAGCTGAAGGAGAAGTTTTTATTAAGCCTAAAAAAGATATTCTGTCGAGTAGAGAAAAGGAAAGAGAAAATAATATATTGTTCAAAAAGAACTTTCAATTACTTTCTCTCGACAAAAACAAAGTATGATTGGCTTAGCACGCACCTAGTGTTCAGTTGAAGTATGGGGGTGTTGTGTAGTTCTTGAAAATGTTGTATTGGTGATTTTTATTCTCTTGAGTGCTCAGGTTATGTTGAGTGCGATTCCCATCGTCCTTCTACTTATCTTGCCTAAACTCAACCTAAGCCAAATCTTAACCTATAATTCCTATTGATTTTAGATACGAGCCGTCTCATGCAGTAGAGAGAGTGCGAACGTGCAAGCCTATGGACACCGACTTTGATGGATTACTTAGGAGATTGTCCCGATCTTTGATTCGAGTAATACTCTACTCATTAATCACACTATTTTCCCTTGTGCGCGACCGAAAGATTCACCGGGATTCACCATCCAAGTAAAGTAGATTTCAAATTACTGTTCTAGAAATAGTTAGATATAATCTTGAGTTTAATTCTATTCTAATATATTTTCACGCATGTGAGCATGCGACTTCGCATGAGTCTCCACCACTCAATCACAATCTAACATCCAATTGTTCCGACAGGAGAGTTGAGTAGTTTGCCCGGGACGTGCAAATGGTTAAGTATGGGGGTGTGATGAGTCCCATTTATATACACATTTATGGACTCATCTGGGCCGTATTTCTAGTCGATGCACTACACTTTAGGCATGTTTTCGATCATACTTGTTATTCCTTGCTAGGTGCACTCTTATGCCCATTTTGGTGTGCATTTGCGCTCCTTGTTATTGGGGGTAAGCACATGGTGCTCCCCAATCCTTTTCCTGTGTTTATTTGGTGCTGGAGGTGTTTTCCCAACTGTTATGTCTTGTGTGCAGGCGGTCGGATCATCCAGTTTTCCCTCAGAATTCATGATTGTGTACAACGCACGATCATGCATTTCCTTGACGCACAGACGGTTGCGATCGTGCGTTCTCATCTGGGCAGAAAACAGGCGATCTGAGTTTAGTCGTGTGTTTTTACGCCCGGGTGGATTTACTCGTGCGTGAGTAAAACGCACGGTTGCCTGTTTCTTCTTATTGTTTTAGCGTTTCTGAATTTACCCGTGCATTTTTTGCACGGTAGGGTTTACCCGTGTGTGAGTAAATCGCACGGGCGATGCAACTTCGTCTTCAAGCCTGTTTTTATCATTAAATAACGCACGGGCAGCACACGATCGTGCGTTCGCCCGTGCGTGACAAAAACTCTGCCTGTTTAGTATTTAAAGCAGGAAAAGCTGCAGTCAACAGAGAGCCCCGATCCCTGATGAGTCTGGTTTATACAGTGATTTTTGGCCTCATCTGTGTTTGTTTTAGTGTCATTGCACTTCAATTGCTGTTCATATATGCTTATATTGATATCACAGCGTATCTGCGCCTTTTGTGCAATCCTTCCCCCTTTGTGTCATGTTTTTCTTATATATTACTGTATGCCTGTGTTATGGACCCTGTGGTGTGCACGGATCGGTGTCATATGCATTTTTCCTGCAGGTCCTGGGATCGCGTGAACGTTCGGGATGGTGTGGTGCAATTTTTGGCCTAAAAATCCTTTGAGCGTGCGCATTCCTTCACGCACGATCAGGCGCACGACCAGTGGTTGTGCGTTAATTCCCTTCCCAGACATAGCGATGGTGCACGATCAGAGGATACCTTCGCGCACGACCACTGGTCGTGCGCCCCTGACCGTGCATTATTTTCCATCTTTTTCTTTGCTACAGGTTGACTGCGCATGATCACAGGCATTCCTTCGCGCACGACCATTGGTCGTGCGCCGTGTTTATTCTGCTCCTTATTTAAACCGCTGCTCCACGAAATTAGGGTATTCAGCACTATTTTGGGGCGCGATTTCTCCACGCCAGTCCGCCGTTTCACCTCTCCAAGTTCCTCCCATCCATCCCCCCCTTTGGGAAGGCTTCATCCATTGATCCTAAGGTCCATCTAGGATCCCGGAAGCATTCTCCGCCATCTACAGCCAGCATTCCATGAGGAGGACATCTCTGAGAATAAGATGGGCAACAGTTGGAGGTAGTGACAGCCTCTCTGCCCCAGAAGCAACCAAGGACAGAGCTCGGAGGAGGCGTGACGACCCCCCATTCCGACCAAGGTCCACGGCGAGGCTTCTCATCTCGTGGTTCCTTCTACCCCTTCTCTTTTTTTTTGATATGTACTCTTCATTGTTGTAATGAACTAAGTGAACCTCTATTTGTCTATGAATGGGAGTTTGTTTATGATCTTGTTCTTTACTTGATGCTGTGTTGTGATACGCTCCGCCCCCGCTCCACTTACACACACACGTTCTAGCACTCGCGCTAGCAAAAGCTGGAAGCGATAGCGAAGAGGTGCCTTCGACCCTCAATTCTCGCATTTGCACTCACCTCATCCATTTGCTCACCGGCCATCCGCTAAGCGAAGCACGACATCGCGGCCTGCACTAAATCCATCCACCAAGCGACGCGGTGATTGCGACCCGCATAGTTTGTTTAGTTTTCTCATTCCTGTTCTATAAAACCAATCAAAATCCCCCTGTTTTTGTTTAACTTAGAAACCCTCATAATTAATCTCCTAATAGGCAAATCGTACTACCCAACTTGCGGTCCTTTGAGAACGATATTCAGGGAGCTACTCCCTACTTTTATTGCTTGACAACGACCAGTGCACTGCCGTCGTACCGCATTTCGTGCCCGCTAATTAGCGGTGTGGAAATAGCGCGTCAAGTTTTTGGCGCCGTTGCCGGGGACTGCAAGCGTGTATGATTTGTCTTTCTTGGGAAATTAGTTTAACGGTATTTTGGTTTTTGATATTTTTCATTTATGTAGGTTCCCTTGTCTTGCTAGCCTGTGTGCGATTCTTGTGATACTTATAGTCTTTTATTTTTATCTACATACCTGACATGGCTAACAACTGCTTTGAAATATCTACGGAACTAATCACCTTTGTGTCTCAAGCTGACATATTTTCTGGGACTCCTAGTGAGGATGCATTGTCCCATTTGCTGAATTTTCTTGAAGTGTGCAGTACTTTTCAGCACGCTGAAGGCAATTCGGAGAGAGTCAGGATTCAGCTGTTCGCTTTCTCATTGGCAGGAAAAGCTCGGGTTTGGTATCGGGAGATGCAAGAAAACGAAGGTCAATCTTGGAGCAAAGTGGAAGAGGAGTTTCTCGTTAAATTCTATTCGCGCCACTATATTCTGGAAATGCACAATAGACTGTTATTGTTTATGCAGGATGAAGACGAAACGTTGATTGACGCATGGGAGAGGTTCATTTCCCTTCAGAAGTTCTGGTTTGTGCATAGCCTCACAGAACCAGCACGCCTTCAGATATTTTATTTCGAGGTATCGGCTGGGTATAGACCATACTTCGATATGGCTGCGGGTGGATCTTTATTCAGCAGAACAAGTGCCGACGCGTGGCAAATTGTTGAAAAGGTTGCACGAACCAGTGGGATGTGGTGTGCTCCCGCAAGGTGTGGTGAGACCATGAGCATCACCTCTACGACATGTCCACCGGATGACAGCGTCCCACCTGAGCCTTCTGTTGATAAATTTTGTGTTTTTACCGAATGTATCCTGGGATGCATAGAGGCCCAGAACTGTGCTTTGCTAAGGCTCCAATCCATGGTTGTGAGCATCATATCTATGGTATCGGAAATGGTTGTCCACCCAAATGAGACATTGAATGTCATGCAGCTGAGAAGCGGAAGGTCACCCGTGGAACCCGTGGAACCCATCAGAAGAAATGAGTCTCAAGAAGAGTCGCGAAACCCATCAAGCAAGGATAAGATACTTGCTGATGCCGACACTCCTCAGCCGCTTCTTAGCCCAGCTCCTGCTCAATCATTCACTACCGCCCCATTCCCGCACAGACTGAAGAATACGAAAAAGGAAAAAAATTCCAGAAGTTTCAAGAGATTATGAAAGGGGTGCAAGTTAATATTCCTCTCCTGGACGTCCTCACCCAGATTCCAAGCTACTCAAAATATCTAAAGGATCTGCTTGTTCAGAATAAGCGCCTGGAGACTTCCAAGTCTATATCCACCCTAACTAAGGGTGTCACTTTTGCTATTGCACATTGGCCGGTTAAACGTAAGGACCCAGGGAATTTCACCATTCCATGCTCTATTGGGCATTCGGGCCGCTACCAGGCATTATGCGATTCCGGTGCTTCAATTAATCTGATGCCTCTTTCAATCTTCCGGGAGCTGGGATCTGGTAACTTGAGGCCTAAGAACATCAATCTACAGCTGGCGGATCGGTCTATTAAGAAACCTATTGGTGTTGTCGAGGACCTAGCGGTATCGGTCAATGACTTGGTATTCCCTGCTGACTTTGTAATTATGGATATTGCTTCGGATGTTGCTGTCCTCTTATCTTGGGAAGGCCGTTTCTTGCCACAGCTCGTGCTCTTATTGATGCTGAGAAGGGGAGGTTTACTCTCCGTCTAGGTGACGATGTCACTACCTTTGACATGTATAAAGCCATTGGCAGAGATCATCTGCAGACGCTCACGCACTCGAGCTTGTGGAGGATGAACCCGACCTTCGGTCTCCATCTCTTTGGGGCAATGCTGTTGAGGATGCTTCTTGGAATGTCAACAACGACAGCACTTCTGCTGTGGAATGCACATCTGCGGCATATTTCGATGCCCCTCCAGCTTTGTCTCTCAAACCCCTGCCAACAAATCTGAAATATTTATTCTTGGGAGATCAGCAAACTCACCCAGTTATTATCTCGGCGCTGCTTCCACTCGAGCATGAGCAACGTTTGGGAGATCTCTTGCGAACGCATAAGGGCGCATTCGGCTGGAACATCACGGATTTAAAAGGTATCAGCCCTGCTATATGTATGCACAAAATATTGCTGGAAGAGAGCTTCAAACCGACTGCACAACCTCAGCGGCGACTCAACCCTAGGATGCAGGAAGTTGTCAAGAATGAGGTGATCAAACTGCTTGATGCCGGTATCATATACCCAATAAGCGACAGCAAGTGGGTGAGTCCAGTGCAGCTTGTCCCAAAAAAGGGTGGTATCACCGTTGTTGAAAATGTGCAGTGTGACCTGTTGCCAACTCGGATTGTTACAGGATGGAGAGTGTGCATCGACTATAGGAAACTAAACGACGCAACACGCAAGGATCATTTCCATCACCCATTTATTGATCAGATGATCGAGAGGTTGGCTGGACAGGACTATTACCGTTTTTTGGATGGCTACTCAGGATACAATCAGATTCTCATTGACCCAGAGGACCAAGAGAAAACTACGTTCACTTTCCGGTCCGGCACCTTCGCATTCAAGCGAATGCCATTCAGGTTGTGCAACGCCCCTGCCACCTTTCAGCGATGTATGCTCTCTATCTTTCACGACATGGTAGGGGAGTTCCTTGAGGTCTTCATGGATGATTTCACTTTTTCGGTGCTGATTTTGACTCCTGCTTGAGGAATCTCTCGGCGGTTCTCACACGCTGCGAAAGTATAAACCTCATGCTGAACTGGGAGAAGTGTCATTTCATGGTCCGGGAGGGAGTTGTTCTGGGACACAAGATTTCAAATAAGGGAATAAAGGTTGATCAAGCCAAGGTGGACATTATCAAGAAGCTTCCCCCTCCAACATCTGTGAGAGGGATTCGCAGTTTCTTGGGACATGCAGGATTCTATCGACGCTTCATCAAAAATTTCTCATCTATAGCCAAACCATTGTCCAATCTTTTAGGGAAGGATGAGAGGTTCGACTTCAATGATGCGTGTCTGCATGCGTTCAACATGTTGAAGGACTGTTTGATGACCGCTCCGGTGTTGACATCACCGGACTGGTCGCTCACTTTTGAGCTTATGTGCGATGCCAGTGACATCGCTGTTGGTGCCGTTTTGGGACAAAGAAGGGACAGGATCTTTTACACAATTCACTATGCCAGTCGCACCCTGAATGGAGCTCAGCAGAACTACACAACCACTGAGAAGGAGCTGTTAGCTGTGATTTTCGCTCTTGAGAAATTTCATTCCTACCTCATTCTGTCCAAAGTAATTATGCACACGGACCATGCTGCTCTAAAGTATCTGAAGCAGAAGAAGGATGCCAAACCAAGGCTCCTCCATTGGATCCTGATGCTTCAGGAGTATGACCTCAAAATCCGCGACAAGAAGGGAGTCGAGAATGTGATTGCGGATCACTTGTCCAGGCTTGAGTGTGGAGATCTTTCTCAGCTCAGCCCCCCGCCAATCTCTGACTCTTTTCCAGACGAGATGTTTTTCACAGTGGGAACGGTCCAGAGCAACTCTCCATGGTTTGCGGATATCGCTAATTTCTTGGCGTGCGGTGAACTTCCTCCGAATCTTTCATTTCAGCAAAGAAAGAAATTTCTTTCAGATGCGAAGTACTGTTTTTGGGAAGACCCACTATTATTTCGCACGTGCGCTGATGGGATCGTCCGCCGGTGTATTCCCGAATCGGAGCAAAAGTCTATATTACTCCATTGTCACGATCGTGAAGCAGGTGGCCACATGGGGTCTGCGCGGACAACACAGAAGGTTCTTCAGTGTGGTTTTTATTGGCCCACCCTCTTCTGTGACTCGTACGTGCACGTGAAGGAATGTAATGAATGTCAAAGGACTGGGAACATCTCGAGGAATGATGAAATGCCGCTCAATAGCATGTTGGTCTGGGAACCATTTGATGTCTGGGGGATTGATTTCATGGGACCATTCCCAATGTCCCATGGAAAGCTTTACATGATAGTGGCAGTGGATTATGTTTCGAAATGGGTGGAGGCTGAAGCCGTTGCTGCAAATGATGCCCGCACAGTTTTAAAGTTCATCCACAAGAACATCTTCTCCAGATTCGGAACGCCGCGGACAATCATTAGCGATGGAGGCAGCCACTTCTGTAACAAACTGTTCCTTCAACTATTGAAGAAGTTTGGGGTGCATCATAAAGTCGCTTTAGCCTATCACCCACAAACGTGCGGACAGGTGGAAGTTTCTAATAGAGAGCTTAAAAGGATAATAGAAAAATCAATACACTCTAATCGAAAGGATTGGGCATTGAGGGTGGAGGAAGCACTTTGGGCATACCGAACAGCTTTCAAGACCCCTATCGGGATGTCCCCATTTCAGCTAGTTTATGGAAAGGCATGTCACTTACCTGTGGAACTAGAACATAAAGCTCTGTGGGCAACCAAATTATTGAACATGGACCTCCATGCCGCAGCAAGCCGACGTCTCGCCCAGTTGAACGAACTTGATGAATTTCGGCAGTTTGCTTATGAAAATGCCCGCATATATAAAGAAAGGACAAAACAGTGGCATGATAAGCATATTGCGCAAAAAGAATTCAAAATTGGAGACCATGTCCTTCTCTACAATTCTCGCCTCCGTCTGTTCCCGGGAAAGCTAAAGTCTCGCTGGAATGGTCCATTCGTGGTTACCGACGTTGCGACTTTCGGAGCAATTGAAATATCCGGAGAAAAAGGAGAAAAATTCAAGGTGAACGGGCATCGCCTAAAGATCTACGAGGGAAGCACGGCCTTGTCTGACCATCAAGTGGTACATTTAGTTGACTAAACAGCTCTTCTCGACTTTGTGGGTGTGCGGTTAATTTGTTGGGTCGTGTTGTTTTCCTTTTTTGTGCTAAGGTGGATGTAATTGTAATCCACATTGTTAAGACTTAATCTGGTCAATTAGAGTATTGTTCCCAAGAGGAAACTATTATTTTTGAAGCTTTTCGTCTCCGGGTTGTGCTGTGTGCCATCTGTTATGTTTATGTGCTTCTCTGTTTCAAGTTATTTGTTGCGTCGTACTGTCTCTTTAGTTTTTTTTATTATAAGAGTATTGCTATCAAACTCTAATACAGGTATTTGGTCCACCTTCAAGGACGTTAAACAAAAGGGCTCTTGGGAGACAACCCATTGGGGACCATTTGGTTCCGTTCTTTATTGTTATCTTCTTTGCTATATTTTTGTTATGCTTGGGATCTCTTTAATCGCAGGTCCGCATCTATTGGAGCACGGCGGAATCACTGCATTCTGAACAAAACGTCATATCTTCTGGTATGCTCATTTCTGAGCATGGGGTAATCTCTCATCCTAGCCCTCTTAAGCTTATGCCGCTATCAAACATGCTTTTTGCTTAGTGTAAGTCTGGGGGAGTGAGAGTTATCGTTACCACGTGCACATGCACAGTGCACAGCATACTAGGATTTACAATCTGTGTTATATTGTAGCATTGTTCATCTCATGGCACACCATGACACCCACGTGAGCGCACTTAACTATAGGCGCGCGATGAGTCTAACTCATCTCGGTTGTGTGAATGGGAAATCACGGTGCTGGGTTAGGATTGCGAGACGAAGTACTTTGTTGACTCGTGTAGTGCTCTAGTCATTTATTCATGTCTCGCATAGAAATTGGTGTAGATTAAACTTTTCTTTATGCTTTTTAGTTTTACATTTTATTCTGTCAGCGTAATTCTAGTTTATTCTACTCAAAAGCCGTGAATCCGGTGCGAATCAATCGGTAGTGTAGGGATGTGTGTAGAGGGGTGCTAGGCTCATATTGCTCGAGTCGGGAGGAAGAATCATCTTCCTCGGTGACTAAGAACTTGCCCCAAGCGACTCTCGAAGCATGGGTATGAGTTAGTTCAATGCGTGAGCGTGACGTAGGCCATCATGTTGGCCAGTTTGAGCTTTGTATTCCGGTCCTAACATCTTATCCTTGCTAGCCCCTTGTGCCTACCCGATCCCGTTGATTCAGCTCCACCTTCAATTCACCAAAGCCAAAATGACTATCCTAATCGCACACCAAATTCTGAGCTCAAGCAATTTGTGCATTTAAAAAAATTGGGTGTTGATGCGGTGTATATTTGTGATTGTGGTGGAAATGTGTTATTGAAGATATAGCTGTTTTGTATCTAATTGTGCAAATTTATGAAATTTGAAAAAATGAGAAAAGAAAAGAAAGTTAAAAAAAAAAAGAAAAAAATGTATAAAGAGATATATTTGGGAATAAGTGGTGTACACATTTTTATTATTGCTGGGATAGTGTTTCTTTTGCAAGCTCATTTGGGTCATGTGTGCTCAGCCCCCGCATTTATCATTGTTTACCGCACCGTAGCCTAAGCCTAAATCATAACCTAAAGTCCTATTGATTTGCGCATCGAATCGTACGAATGTCGTGGAGAGAGTGCGAACGGGTGAGCTTATGGTCATCGACACTGATGGATTTCAGTGGAGGTTGTTCCGAACTCCGGTGTTGAGTAATGTTCGCCTCAGCAACCTTTCTACTTTCTTCCTACGCATGACCGAGTGATTCCCTATGATTCAACTTTAGAGTAGAAATAATATATAGTTACGTTGTTAGAATTATGTGGACTATTTTGGATAACTAAAAATTCTTTTTACTAGATTTCTATGCACATGTGTATGAGACTTCGCATATTACTCCGTCCTTGCAATTTCTAAC
This sequence comes from Dactylorhiza incarnata, assembly GCA_033032865.1. NCBI lineage: Eukaryota > Viridiplantae > Streptophyta > Magnoliopsida > Asparagales > Orchidaceae > Dactylorhiza > Dactylorhiza incarnata. The sequence goes on along the minus strand of JAWHQI010000354.1, from coordinate 1,985,820 downwards.
CCAGCTATGTCTTTTCTCGCTCCGCCGGATTTGTTTGCTCGGGTCGCGCAAATAGGTAAGTCTGGGGGTGTGATGAGTCTGGTTTATACAGTGATTTTCGGCCTCATCTGGATTTGTTTTAGTGTCATTGCACTTCAATTGCTGTTCATATATGCTTATATTGATATCACGACGTATCTGCGCCTTTTTTGTGGCACGTTTTTCTTATATATTACTGTATGCCTGTGTTATGGATTCGGTGGTGTGCACGGATCGGGGTCATATGCATTTTTCCTGCAGGTCCTGGGATCGCGTGAACGTTCGGGATGGTGCGGGGCAATTTTTGTCCTAAAAAGCCTCTGGTCGTGCGCATTCCTTCACGCACGATCAGGCGCACGGCCAGTGGTCGTACGTTAATTCCCTTCCCAGACAGAGCGATGGCGCACAATCAGAGGATTCCTTCGCGCACGACCACTGGTCGTGCGCCCCTGACCGTGCATTATTTTCCATCTTTTTCTTTGCTACAGGTTGACTGCGCACGATCACAGGCATTCCTTCGCGCACGACCATTGGTCGTGCGTCACTGACCGTGCGCAGTGTTTATTCTGCTCCTTATTTAAATCGCTGCTCCGCGAAATTAGGGTATTCAGCACTGTTTTGGGGCACGATTTCTCCGCGCCAGTCCGCCGTTTCACCTCTCCAAGTTCCTCCCATCCATTCCCCCCTTTGGGAAGGCTTCATCCATTGATCCTAAGGTCCATCTAGGATCCCGGAAGCATTCTCCGCCATCTACAACCAGCATTCCATGAAGAGGACATCTCCATTGGGCGAAGCAGAAGTGACCCAGCTCTGAGAAGAAGACGGGCAACGGTTGGAGGTAGTGACAGCCTCTAAGCCCCGTAAGCAACCAAAGACTGAGCTCGGAGGAGGCGTGACGACCCCCCATTCCGACCAAGATCCACGACGAGGCTTCTCATCTCGTGGTTCCTTCTACCCCTTCTCTTTTTTTTGATATGTACTCTTCATTGTTGTAATGAACTAAGTGAACCTCTATTTGTCTATGAATGGGAGTTTGTTTATGATCTTGTTCTTTACTTGATGCTGTGTTGTGATGCGCTCCGTCCCCGCTCCACTTACACACACACATTCTAGCACTCGCTCTAGAAAAAGCTGGAAGCGATAGCGAAGAGGTGCCTTCGACCCTCAACTGTCGCATTTGCACTCACCTCATCCATTTGCTCACCGGCCATCCGCTAAGCGAAGCACGGCATCGCGGCCTGCACTAAATCCATCCACCAAGCGACGCGGTGATTGCGACCCGCATAGTTTGTTTTGTTTTATCATTCCTGTTCTATAAAACCAATCAAAATCCCTCTGTTTTTGTTTAACTTAGAAACCCTCATAATTAATCTCCTAACAGGAAAATCGTACTACCCAACTTGCGGTCCTTTGAGAACGATATTCGGGGAGCTACTCCCTACTTTTATTGCTTGACAATGACCGGTGCACTGCCGTCGTACCGCATTTCGTGCCCACTAATTAGCGGTGTGGAAATAGCGCGTCAATCCCCCTCACGGGAAAAGCGAGGAATCCCTCCATTATTGTCCCTTCCACCAGAGGAGACGAGAGGAGGCCATTTCCAGCGATCTTCTTCACCATTCTTCCCTCCGGGAGAATTTGCAAGTATTCTCCGCCACTAGTTCAAGCATTCTTCGTCGTGGAGGCCATACAAATGCTGTAGATCGTTGGAGCGGTGACAGCCTCCTTCGAGTCCACATAACATCTGAGGGTCGAGCTCGGAGAGAGCCCAACAACCTCTCATTCCGGCCGAGAACCCAAGACGCGTTGTCATCCTCTTTTTGGTCCTTTCTAAACTTTGATGCTTGTGCTTTCTCTTTGTGTTGTTGTAATGAACGCTCGTTAAACTAATGTTATAGATCCTTGCTTGTTGTTCATATGCAATGATTCTGTGGTGGTGAGAATATCTTTCCTTGTTGTTGTGATAGTCTAAGATGTTTTTGTGTGAAGCCATCTAGCAATAGCTAGTGGTGATGTTGGCGAAGAGGTGAATATGACCCTCACAAAATCCCGCTCTGTGGCCACTCCACCCGCTTACCGAAGCGCGGCATCGCGGCCGCTGCACTCACCCACACCTTGCGAAGCGGTGCTTTTCGACCCGCATTTCTCTCATTTCAGCAATAGATTAGGACACCAATCACAACGCCCCTGTTTTATTTTATTTGCTCATGTAACAATCGACTCACCACACGTTTCATTCACCAGAACCTGCATTCCTCAAGAGATCAACATTCGGGGAAGCTATTCCTAAATTTATTACTTGACAGCGACCGGTGCACTTGCCGAACGCGCACCATCAAATGAGCCAAGAATTTGTCCAGCTCAAGGTTTGAGCCAAGAATTTGTCCGGAGCACCTCCAAATGATGGGCGGTGATGGAACGACGGACTGGAACGGAGCTGGAACCCTTAGGCGCGGGAAAGAAGATGGATTGGGCGAACTCCCGATTAGGTCGAGATCTGCAGCTTAAATAAAAAACTGGTCAGAAATTGGTCACGCATGGTCGAACGCACGACCGTGCGTGAACTATGCGATATTAAACAAGCATAACAACCAGGAAGACGAAGTAGGCGCGCCCGTGCATTTTACTCACGCACGGTCGAAGCCGACCATGCGTAAAAACACACGGGCAAATTTAGAAACCTCGAAATACGGCAAACAACATGAGACCATGCGTTTTGTTCGCGCACGGTTGAGGCCAACCGTGCGTGAAGAAAAAGCACGAGCGGGGCAGATCACCATATTGACCAGCCGATCATTTCTCACGACCGTGCGTCAAGTGAATGCACGACCGTGCGATTCATACAGGGTAAATTCTGGGCAGTATGGATGATCTGCCCACCTGCACAACGAATCCACACGCTAGGAACACACCTCCAGGACAAGTATAATAAGAGAAAAAGAATGGGGAGCACAATATGCTTGCCCCCAACAAAATAGTGCGCAATTGCACACCATAATGGGCCTAAACATTGCACTTTGTGAGGGAATGTGAACCGGTGAAATATAAACAATAATGAGCTAAAAGTGAAGTGCATGTGAGTGAAAACTAGCCCAGATGAGTCCATAAAAGTGTATATAAATGGGACTCATCACACCCCCAGACTTACCTATTTGCGCGTCCTGAGCAAACAAATCCGGGGGAGTACGAAAAGCATTGCTAGCAAAAAAATTGTAAACATGGAATAGAATGCAAAGTTGCATACTTGTGTACATAGAAGTTCATTAGAAGAAGTTTCTACATATGCTAGCTAATTTATAAAAGTGTAAATGCGTAAAAAGAAATTTATTTATTTTTACTCAAAAATGGAATGTTGGTGAATTGCGAGGTCACACGTAGTATGAAAGTAAGCAAGACACGAAGTGGAGTGTTACCCAAGACCGGAACTCGGAATTATCTCCGTTGAAATCCATCAACGTCGAGAACCATAAGCTCGCCCTATCACACTCTCTCCACGGCGCTAGTGAACTCACAAGACAAATCGATAGGACTTTAGGTATACACGAGGCTTAGGTTACGGTTTGGAATGCAAAGATAAACATGAAGGCTAAACGCAACCCAAAAGAGCTCACAAAAGTGCTAATTCAAAGCAGCCCCCAATAAAACACGTTCAACACACCCCCAGACTTGACCTTGAAACTGGGTGTGCACATGGCCTACTCCAATCAATAGAGATTGATGTTTCAATTAAAAAGCTAGGGATATATTTTTTTCTGTCTCTTTGCTTTTTCTTTTTCTTTTTCTTTTCCTTCCCTTTTTTTATATCCCCAAATCTATTAGCAAGAATCTCAGCATATAATTTTTTTTAAGATATCCACATCAACACAAAAGTTTCACAAGACCACACCGCATTGGAAAATTACAATTCAATAATGCTTTTGGCTTAATTTTTGGTTGCGATAATGGGATTAGCTTTTAGGCCTTGGTGAAGTATGGTGGAGCTGAACCAAAAGGTCGGGTAGGCACAAAATAGGCTAGCAACGGTTAACGTATAGGAATGGTAGAACAAAGCTCAAGCTTGCCAAAAAGATGGCCTACGTCACGCTCAACTTGCAAATCGTTCGCACCCATGCTTCAAGAGTCGTTTGGGGCAAGTTCTTAGCACCTGATAAAGGTAATCCCTCCTCCCGAATCGAGCAACACGAACCTCGCGCTCGCCTACACACAATACATCGCTACCACTAGATTCAACCACATTCACCATTTTGAGTAAAATAAATTAAAATCTACGCAAATCTACTAATTATAAATTGGAAGCATAAATAAAAACTAGTTCTACTCAAATTCCTAGGCAAGACACAAGTACTCAACTAGAGCACTACAAGAGTCAACATGCCAATCCATCTTGCAATTTGTAGGCTAATACAGCAATTCCTACATCACAACCAAGAATTGAATATACGGGAGCATACAAACAAGCTAATGCTCACTGAAGTGGGTGTTGTGATGTGCGATGAAGATGAACAAATAATATATAACTGAAATAAAATACTTCTGGCATGCACTGAGATATGCCCGTGCGGTGGGTCACAAATAACGGCTTTCCCCCATACTTAATCTAAGCAATAGACACAAATGATGTAACCATGAAAATTGTATAAAAGGCTAGGGGAAGAGAGTACCCAATGCTTAGAAATGAGCATACTAGAAGATTGGCATTTAAATCTAGACCTAGCTGCAGCATCCACCATCCAGAAGAAGGACGTGCAGGGGTGAGCTCAGCAAAAACAAAAGAAAATATACATACTAAAATGAAATACCACTAACTAAACTAAACTAGATAAAGTAAAAATGCAGGAAAATTAAGATAACTACTGGGGTTATTGTCCTCCCAGCACGACTTATTCAAATTTAAAACAGTTCTAGCTAATGGGTCTATGAAAATAAAAATGCACAGGTAACTGTTCTAATATTCGTGTCGATAACAGGTACCGATACAGCGATAAAACAGTTACCCCTCTACCTAAATAATAATACTTGCTCATCACAGGTAGAGGAAGCAGAAAGTAAGAAGTGGTGGAGGAGTCCTACTCACTATTCATACCAAAATATATGTCCTTGCCCAGCAAGGTGTCATCTTCAGGGAGGAGGCATGAAGAGAAGGCAATGAATGAGGCTTCCTCTATGGAGGAGGGATCAACCTCCTTACATGTGAGGATACACTCATCATTGACTTGAGCAAAATACTCCAAGTCCTCCTGGAGTACCTGTGAAGACTCAACCTGCACAGGCTCAGATGAAGAAGGGGGGTGATGCGTGTCGGCAAGTGCACCGGTCGCTGTCAAGTAATAATTGTGGAGAATAAATTCCCCGGATGTCGGTCTCTTGAGGAATGCAGGATGGGTGAACGAATCGCGCAGTGATTATTGTTACACAAGCGTTCAACAAACACAGAGATGGGGCTTTTGGTTGGTTTTCCTAATCTTATCAACAACTAAAGAGATGCGGGTCGAAAACACCGCTTCGCAAAGTGAGGTGGATGCAACGACCGCGATGCCGTGCTTCGTGAGGCGGATGAAGTGAACTCAAGTGCGAGAGGGTGAGGGTCGCAAACACCTCTTCACAACCGCCGTTAGCTCTTGCCAATGCGGATCAAACACCTTGCGTGCGTGCGAGTGAGTGAGAGAAAGCGGAATGAATCACCACCAAACCATGAAGAACAACAAAGAAATATTCATTTCCATCAAAATAAACATCACAATATTCGAGTATTGCACGGTTCAAAGAGTACAACGAGGTAAAAGAGGAAAGAAATAACCGGTGGTGAAGACTAGCGGCCGTTCACGGCCGGAATGGTAGGTTGTCGGGCTACCTCCGGACTCGGGCGGACTATGCTTCCGGCGTAGAGAGCTGTCACAATCTCCCTACGTAGCTCCGTCGTCTTCGACTGCAGGTTTCTTCTTCTTCTCACCGAGCGGAATGCGAGAATGCCGGCTTGAAGGCTTGCGGACGATGGAGAACACTTACGGACAATGGAGGAAGTCTTGGAATGGATGGAGGAGGCTTCCCCTTGCGTAGAAGATGAAATGGAGGCGTCCCACGGTGGAGTTCGGCGGCGTACGGAACAGGAATCCCGCTCCCGCGGCTGATCGATCGCCCTAAAATCGCAACAGGCGTTTAAATAGGCGCTGGATTAAATACTGCGCACGGTCATTGGCGCACGACCAGTGGTCGTGCGCACTGGAATTCTGCGATCGTGCGCACTGCCTGGGTGGAACCTGCAAGATACGAAATTATAAAATAAAATGTTCGCACGACCAGTGGCGCACGACCGGTGGTCGTGCGCACTGGAGTTGATGGTCGTGCGCACTACAGCAAACAGAACTCGGAAATTAAATGATAAGTGCGCACGAGTAGTGGCGCAGGACCGGTGGTCGTGCGCACTGTCGTTGATGGTCGTTCGCACTGCACCAAACAGAACTCGTGAAAAAGGGTTAAGTGCACACGATCAGTGGCGCACGACCAGTGGTCGTGCGCAATAGAACCGGTGATCGTGCGCAGTGTTCCTGTGCAGAATTGCACCGGGAACACTTGCACGACTCATATTCCCGCACAACCACAGATCTAGCCACTGAAAGTGGCACTTAACAGCACATGAACACTACTAATGACAATAAGCACGAAAATCACACCAAAGTGGGCCTAGATGTGCACCTAGCGTGGATTATCAAATATAAACTATAACAAGGCTAAAGTGCGGAGAATTGACTAAATAACGGCCTGGATGAGTCCATAAATATGTATATGATCAGGACTCATCACACCCCCAGACTTAACTGTTTGCGCGTCCCGAGCAAACGAATCCGGCGGAGCGTGAAAATGATAATTAACATAGAGAATTACACAAGGGAGTACGGCGTGAAGTAACAACGCATGCGAGTAGAGATTCTAGTAGAAGGAGAGTTTAACTATGATAACTAATTTACATAAGTATTAAAGCGTAATTAAAGATTTAGTTATACTCAGTTGGTGAATTACGAAGAATTTGACGATCATGCCCGGTGTGAAAGTGACAAGATACTGAGGCGGGTGTTGCAAAAGATCGGGGCCTAGGAATAACTCCGCTGAAATCCATCAACGTCGTGAACCATACGCTTGCCCGGTCACACTCTCTCCACGGCGCTAGCAAACTCGCAAATCAAATCAGTAGGACTTATAGGATTAGAACGGGGCTTAGGTTATGGTATGATATTCAAAGTTAAACGCGGTGGGTACGCAACCCAAGTGAGCTAACGGAACGCTGCACCACACAAGACCAACAAACTATGCTCGTGTGACACACCCCCAGACTTATCATGAAAACCAGGTGTGCACACGGCCTACTTCACCAATACCAACAGATTTTCTATTTTTAGCTCGGGAGGATTTTTTTTCAAAATACTCTTTTTTTTTTCTTTTACATATTTTACTTCTTTTATGTAACCCCCGGTTGGTTCAAAATCAGCAGATGGACGTTATTTTCCCATCATAACACAATGATTCCACACTCCACACAAGTTTAGAATTATGAGCGCAGTTAAAAACAATTTGGTTGCGGGCGTGGGATAGGCTTCAGGCTTTGGTGGATGAAGAGGAGCTGAACAAAGGATTGGTAGGCACAAAATAGGCTTGCAAAGGTGAATGAAATGGACATGGAATAACAAAGCTCAAACTAGCCAAAGGGTGGCCTACATCATGCTTGACTCAACGAGTCGCTCTCACCCATGCTTCGAGAGTCGCTAGGGGCAAGTTCTTAGCCCACGAGAAAGGTAAACCTTCCTCCCGACTCGAGCAACACACGACTAGCAATCGCACACACACAACACCGGGTTATTGTCAATTTCATGCAAATTCACCACTTGATTATATTAAATCTAAATTTACGCAGAAATACTAAACATAAATTAGATGCATAAAGAAAATCTAGTTCTACTCACATTCTACCATAACATGCGAAGTGACTAGAACACTACATGAGTCAACATCGCACTCCAAATAATAATTCCTACGTTAACAATCTATTTCACATTCCGACCAAAATAGTTTAAACGGAACAACGACAAAAAGATAAATACGCACTCAAGTGGGTGAAGTGGTGTGTGAAGCATGAAAAACAACAATAATGAAGAGATAAATAAGAAACAACCTTCTAGTATGCGGTGCAACTCGTGCACAGTGGATAACAACAACCGCTCCCCCAGACTTAAGCTAATCAATATATCTAGAAATTTGAAGCTAAAAGAGGGGAGGAAGCGTTACCCCATGCTCAGAAATGAGCATACCAGACGATTGGCGTTTACGATCAAGACTAGTCCGCAGCACCCGCCATCACAAGGAACAAAGGCCACCTGAAAGTGACACACTAGAACAACAAAAATGGTAAAAACTGAACTAAACATATGAGAGCACTAAAAATCAAGAAATCTGGGTTATCACCCATGGGCGGGAACCTGTTCCTGCAATTAATATTAAGCACTCGCACACACAATAAGGGAACAGAATAAGCTGGAAACAAAAAACTATGCCCAGAAGAGCATCCACAAGCAAAATGTCATTATTACAGTTAATAAAATAGAAGGAGTTCGAACGACTCAACAAAAGACCTAAAAAGCAACAAGAGAAAACAGACAACAAGGCTTAGAATAGCCCGCATGCAGGGAGAAAGATCACTCGTCGTCACTGTCACTATCTAGAACAACAACGGACGGCGACCGTTTGGAAGATGATGCGGCCCGACCCGGAGGTGGGGGAATATTTAACCCTCCCCGCAATGCTTGCTGATAAACGAAATCCGTCAGCCAATACTGGTTCGCTTCCAGATCGGAGAGGCGCCGATCGAAACTTGTCACCTCCGGCGCACTAGAAGAACTTCCCTCCTCCTTGGCTCTCCGCTCCTGCTGAAATGAATGCCTTCGCGGCTGCAGAAGGGCTACCTCGCGGTGAGTACTTGGCGGCTCAGCCGGCTCTCCGTGCTCCTCGTCGCCTTGCCTCTCCCTAGGCGCATCTCCCGGCATCACGACCACAAAGCGTCTACTACTCTTCTTCCCCACGACTCGTAATAGATGGAAACTCACCATGGTGTCCCGAGTGATGAAGGAGGGCGCAGTCACCTGCACCATCGGAGGCAGATGACTCCAAACCCCCAGGCTTTTGGCGATGCGGGTAATATAGTAGGCACCACCAATGGCACCTGTGAGACCGTAAGTGGCCTCGTGGTGGAAGAAGAAAGCGAGCATGTAGCCAAGATGCAAAGGCTGCCGAAATTCCATACTATAGAGGGAGATCAGATCTTGCCACCCCACCACGTTCTGACTAAGGGCACGGGCGACAAGAGAGTGGCTAAGGACGTGCTGCAGGAAACGGAGAGCAGGCGCGACGATCCAGGTAGATTTGCTTTTCCTGGCAACATATTCTTCATCACGACCCGTGAGAGCACACCACGCAGCACGCGGGGTGACGCCATCAGGGAAGGAGACATCCAAATCCAGAAAAGGGATCGTCGCAGCCTCGGCTTCAGTGTAAAATCCAGCATGCACCGCCAGCTCAGACAAGGATAGAGTGAAGACCTTGCCCAAAATGCGGAAAGAGCACTTTCCCGGACATTGACCGGAGGGCAACACATCCCACTCAAACGTAGCAAGGAACTCCAAGGTAAGCTCCCGGTAGCCGAGGTCATTGCACTCGAACACCCCACTCCAATGGTCGAAATAATAGCGTTGGCGGACGGCCTCCCCCAACTCCCCATTGTCGCCGATAGAGTTCAACTCGTTCCAATCCACGAGACGCTGCGATAGGAATGGATTCTCCTTAAGAGAATTGAATCGCCGCGTGTGCGAATCCTTGGAAAAAGTCGCCATCCTAGCGAGGATCTGAGCAGGAGAGGCGAAAGAGCGGCCGGAGCGTTGGTAGACCTTTTGGCGATCTCTGGAGCTCATGGTGGTAGGAGGGCAAGGAGAAAGAGGAGAATAGGAAGTGGGCTCACCGGAAGGAAGGAGGGCGCACGATCGGCGGCAACCCAGCGGAGACGGCGCACGGACGACGAAAAACGAAAGCCCTAGATCGTGCGTGAAAGGCTCGGGCGGACGGGCATTTTATAAAAATCTGGGCCGATCGCACGACCAGTGGTCGTGCGCGATAAGTAGTGCGCACGACCAGTGATCGTGCGCCTTAGGAATTTTCCAGCGGCCAAAATTTTAGTAGAATGTCCATCCACCGTGCAGTTTATGCACAAACAGGAATCAGCACCAGCAGCGAGGTATTCACAGCCTTAACAAAACCTAACTAAACTAGACAAAATAAAATTTCAGGAAAAAGAAAGATAACTACTGGGGTTACTGTCATCCCAGCACGACTTATTTGAAAACATAAAGGTCCTAGCTAATGGGCCTATGGAAGAGCAAATGCACAGGTAACTGTTCCAATATCCGTTTCGGTTGCGGGTACCAATACGGTGATAGAAAAGTCACCCCGCTACCTAAATAAAGATACCTGCTCCCCACAGGTAGAGGGTAGAGAATGTAAGAAAAGGAGGAGGCCTGGTCCTCACTCATCTCACAAAACACATCCTTGCTTAGCAAGGTATCGTCAACAGCAAGGTGGCAGGAAGAAAAGGCAATGAGTGAAGCTTCCTCAAAGGAGGGGGAATAAACCTCCTCACATGAGAGGATACTCTCATCATTGACTTGAGCAAAAAGCTCTAAGTCCTCCTGATGTACCTGTGAAGACTCAACCTGCACAGGCTCAGATGAAGAAAGGGGGTCAGGAAATAAAAGAGAAGAATGACATAAATAATCAATCATCAGGGGAGTGATCCCGGTCTCACTCTCAGCAGGATCCAAGGATAGATCACTATCATCATCGTAAGTATCATGGCGAGGGGAACCCAAGAACTCAAGAGCCTCGGTGGTGAGTTGGACCTCCTCGTCCCATGAGGAAGTGCAAACCTCCTCATCAGAAGGAGTATCCTCCTCAACCCACCTCGGAGCATCCTCCGAGTCCGAAGCATCACCCCGCTCCTTTACTTTGATAGGATCATAAAGAATGTGTGTAGAAAAATCGTGCAAAGAAACTGGAAAAACACAAAGATTTGGTTCCTCCGTAAAAAGATCTGCTAAAGCCTCCCCGATGGAAAGAATACTTTCCTCATCATGCTCAGGTGCATCTAGGAGCTCCCATTCCTCTCCTTGTTGGCTAATAGATGAGTGATCATCATCACTAGGAGTGAAGCCATACACAGGGAGTGAGGAATCCATGCACAAAACAGGCTCAGGGATAGAGGGCACGATTGCCTCCATGGGTAAAGAAGGAGTGATAGGGACAATGTCGCCCTGAGTGGAGGAGCGGCGGTCAGGCTTGAAAAGACTGGGACAGTCCTTCAATTCATGACCCTCTCCTCGACACAATAAGCAAACAATGTTCCTACACTGCCCAGCATTCAACTCATTCATTTGGTCTAAATAATAAACCATCTTATCATTAAAGCTAGGCGAAATACCCCATGCCGACATTTTCAATAATTAAAGCAGATAAAATGAAGCAGGAATTCTTTGCAAGGAAAATCCACACAACCAATAAAGCTCCTTAGATTTAAACTTGCCTAAAACTTTAAAATAGGGAAAGAAGAAATAAAGGCAAACAACAGACGATTAAAGGCAAAACAAAAAAAAATAGAAATGCGGCTAAACACAGAGAAAGAACAACTATCTCTCGTCTCCCTTTCAAGAAAACTCACACGACTGTGTTCCCCGGCAACGGCGCCAAAAACTTGATGCGTGTCGGCAAGTGCACCGGTTGCTGTCAAGTAATAATTGTGGAGAATAAATTCCCCGGATGTCGGTCTCTTGAGGAATGCAGGATGGGTGAACGAATCGCGCAGTGATTATTGTTACATAAGCGTTCAACAAACACAGAGATGGGGCTTTTGGTTGGTTTTCCTAATCTTATCAACAACTAAAGAGATGCGGGTCGAAAACACCGCTTCGCAAAGTGAGGTGGATGCAACGACCGCGATGCCGTGCTTCGTGAGGCGGATGAAGTGAACTCAAGTGCGAGAGGGTGAGGGTCGCAAACACCTCTTCACAACCGCTGTTAGCTCTTGCCAACGCGGATCAAACACCTTGCGTGCGTGCAAGTGAGTGAGAGAAAGCAGAATGAATCACCACCAAACCATGAAGAACAACAAAGAAATATTCATTTCCATCAAAATAAACATCACAATATTCGAGTATTGCACGGTTCAAAGAGTACAACGAGGGAAAAGAGGAAAGAAATAACCGGTGGTGAAGACTAGCGGCCGTTCATGGCCGGAATGGTAGGTTGTCGGGCTACCTCCGGACTCGGGCGGACTATGCTTCCGGCGTAGAGAGCTGTCACAATCTCCCTACGTAGATCCGTCGTCTTCGACTGCAGGTTTCTTCTTCTTCTCACCGAGCGGAATGCGAGAATGCCGGCTTGAAGGCTTGCGGACGATGGAGAACATTCACGGACAATGGAGGAAGTCTTGGAATGGATGGAGGAGGCTTCCCCTTGCGTAGAAGATGAAATGGAGGCGTCCCACGGTGGAGTTCGGCGGCGTACGGAACAGGAATCCCGCTCCCGCGGCTGATCGATCGCCCTAAAATCGCAACAGGCGTTTAAATAGGCGCTGGATTAAATACTGCGCACGGTCATTGGCGCACGACCAGTGGTCATGCGCACTGGAATTCTGCGATCGTGCGCACTGCCTGGGTGGAACCTGCAAGATACGAAATTATAAAATAAAATGTTCGCACGACCAGTGGCGCACGACCGGTGGTCGTGCGCACTGGAGTTGATGGTCCTGCGCACTACAGCAAACAGAACTCGGAAATTAAATGATAAGTGCGCACGAGCAGTGGCGCACGACCGATGGTCGTGCGCACTGTCGTTGATGGTCGTGCGCACTGCACCAAACAGAACTCGTGAAAAAGGGTTAAGGGCACACGATCAGTGTCGCACGACCAGTGGTCGTGCGCAATAGAACCGGTGATCGTGCGCAGTGTTCCTGTGCAGAATTGCACCGGGAACACTTGCACGACTCCTATTCCCGCACAACCACAGATCTAGCCACTGAAAGTGGCACTTAACAGCACATGAACACTACTAATGACAATAAGCACGAAAATCACACCAAAGTGGGCCTAGATGTGCACCTAGCGTGGATTATCAAATATAAACTATAACAAGGCAAAAGTGCGGAGAATTGACTAAATAATGGCCCGGATGAGTCCATAAATGTGTATATGATCAGGACTCATCAGGGGGCTAGGAAATAAAAGAGAAGAATGACTTAAAGAATCAAAAATCGGGGGAGTAGTCCCGGTCTCACTCCCGATAGGTTGGGGAAGTAAGATATTGTCGGCATTGTCGACAATGCTGCAAGGCTCAACAGGATCATCTGTGACCTCATCCATGATTTGGACTTCCTCCACCAGTGCTGAGGTAGAATCCTCATCACCTTGGAAAATATCCTCCTCTATAGGAATCAGCACAACACATAAATCAGCTGCCTTATCCTGCGAAACATCCTCAATAATATCGTCAGAGACAAATTTAGTAGAATGCACAATAGAGGGAGGAATAGTGCTTGGATAAAAGTCAAGCAGCGATTCCTCACAAAGATTCGAATCCATACACGGTGATATATTTACAGGGGAGATGGGCTCAGCCATGTCAAAGCCAAGATCAGCCACAACTCTGATAAGCGTGTCTGCATCATTCCCTTCAAATCATGAAGGTGATACATCAACGTGATCAGAGGTGGAAGGTGTGCTATCAGAGTTAGGAGTCGGGACGATCCGGATATCCGGCTCATCATCCTCGTCCAATTGGCGAAGAAATGCAGCACAATCCTTCAAGGCATGATCCATGCTCCGACAAAACAAACACTGTTTTGCATTTTTCTTCGGCTCAAACTGGACCGGAGATGAATGCAAAAAAGGCACGTGCGGAGCGAAAGAGTAGCTATAGGACTTACGCGCACCATATGGAGTACCAGACGAAGTCGGTGCTCCATATACTAGGCCTTGAGTGCTAGGGCTATTATCTCCCTTTGGACATCTATCATTAGCATGAGATATATCTCCGCACAAATAGCAATGAATATTAAATGAAGGCCACATTGTGTGAAGATAACTAGATTCAAAAGAAAAACACTAATTTACTAAGGCAACCTGATATAGACCAAGGAAAAGGAATAACAAGAACCAAAATAAAATAAAGGATGCAATTTACAAATGGACGAACTTCTATCGCAGGTTCTCCCTCTCCAGAAAACTCACACGACTGTGTTCCCCGGCAACGGCGCCAAAAACTTGATGCGCAGATCTAAAACACCGCTATAGGCAGTAGCGAGACTGCGACACGAAATGGCAGTGTACTGATCGTTCAAGTAATATAAAATGAGGAGTGAATCCCCGAGTATCGATCTCGAAGGAACACAGTAAGGTGGAGTTTACTTTTGAGGAAGGACTTGAGATTGAAGGCCTTTAATCGAATGGAATGCGGGAGATTTGGTTTGGATTATGGAAAATAAAATAAATTAACTACAACTACTCCTATGCAATGCCGCTATGCAATGCTTCGCTAGGCGGGATGGAAACTACGTAGGCCTTTAACTCACTACTTCGCAAGGGAGGATGGACGAGTAGTCAAACGGAATGGAATGGCGGGTTTGCGTAGTGGAATGGAGTGGAGGGTGGAGTGGATTTGGTGGCGCACCTCAAACACACATATAAACAAGATAATTTCATAAACATGAAATAAACATTACAAATAAAGGTTTATAGTGCCATTCATCGATATAATGAAGAACACAATCAAAAACATCCACACAAGTAGAGAAAAATGCAAGATATACAACCGAATCTGGAGGCTTATTGTAGATTATCGGTAGGAATCATCGGGTTTTCAATCCGCTTCCTAGATCAGTCCCAACTATCTTCCGGGGTGGAGGAGGGCTGTCACTTCCTTCCAATGGACTCGTCTTCTCCGGTAAACAACAATCCGGCTACGCCTAATGCGAAGAACTCCTAGCTTGGCGGTGAAGATGAATGTAGAATCCTCTCCTTGAAGTGCTTGGATGATGCGAGGTGGCCGAGAGGATACTCCGGCTAAAGATTTGAGCCAAGAATGTGTTAGGAGCACCTCCAAATGGTGGGCGGTGATGGAACGGCGGACTGGAATGGAGCTGGAGCTCTTAGGAGAGGGAAATAAGATGGATCAGGCGAACTCCCTATTAGGTCGAGATCTGCAGCTTAAATAGAAAACTGGTCAGAAATTGGTCTTGCACGGTCGAACGCACGACCGTGCGTGAACCGTGCGATATTAAACAAGCATAAAAACCAGGAAGTCGAAGCAGGCACGCCCGTGCGTTTTACTCACGCACTGTCGAAGCCGAGCGTGCATAAAAATGCACGGGCAAATTTAGAAACCTCGAATTCCGGCAAACAACAGGAGGCTGTGTGTTTTGTTCGCGTGCGGTTGAGGCCAACCTTACGTGAAGAAAACGCACGAGAGGAGCAGATCACCATATTGACCAGCCGATCATTTCGCACGACCGTGCGTCAAGTGAACGCACGACCGTGCGATTCATACAGGGTGAATTCTGGGCAGTATGGATGATCTGCCCACCTGCACAACGAATCCACATGCTGGGAACACACCTCCAGCACAAGTATAATAACAAAAAAATAATGGGGAGCACAATGTGTTTGCCCCCAACAAAATAGTGCTCAATTGCACACCACAATGGGCCTACACATTGCACTTTGTGACGGAATGTGAACCGGTGAAATATACACAATAATGAGCTAAAAGTGAAGTGCATGCGAGTGAAAACTAGCCCAGATGAGTCCATAAAAGTGTATATAAATGGGACTCATCACCCACCCCTCCCCCGGTGACTCCTAGGCACCGTGCTGGAAGGATGAAGTGGAGGACAACAAGGGGTGTAAACAATAGCAGATGACGGGGAAATAATCTACAAGGAATGTCTACCACTACGCAATATATATAATAACTGAAACAATAAGTAAAGTAGAGTAAGAATAGGTAAAGTAAACAAATAGAGCAAACATGTAAAGGTAAGTAAGGAAAATTAACCATTGATTTATAAGAATGCCCACACAAACCTATAGACCAAGGGGTCGTTTAGCAAGGCCTATAGTATAAGAAGTCCCATAACCGACTTATATGATAGGCGTAGGGGTTGAAATGCAATGTTTATGCTATGCATGCAAGGTATGCTATTAAATGTTATGTTCAGACAAGTGCAACTCACACACTACGACTTTATGCGCACAGAACTTTAGTTCCCCCTTTTTGGAGCTAGCAAAACTCCCAGGATACTCCCGTAGTGGCGAACGGAAGCGGTGGGTTGGGCCTCGCCTACCTATAGGTTGGTATTTGTACTACCTAACCTAGACCTAATGTACGCCTCAACGCTAAGAACACAACAACGGAGCTATTGCGTACTCTTGCTGGTTAGACCACCAGACTTGTTTTGGTAAAGAGTTATCCACTCTTACCGAGCCCAAGTGTCAATGTCGGTGCAATGACCATCAACACTAAGGACCCACCACCTTATTCACATGCAAACATGTTTACTTCTACCTCCGAGTCATAAGCTCCCCGGGCTAACCCGTCTGGCACAACAAACATAGTTGAGTCACAACTCACCAGACAAATAAGTCTATTGCTACAACCACCGAGCCTACCGCTCGTAAGACCAAACCGACTAAAGAACCCATGACAATGGTGTGTGAGTGAGTATATTACTTAGTCAATCTTGTATAACAACTTAGCCCTACGATTTATGGTTAACCTTGGACTTCCCGAGGATTACCCTATAACGGCCTCGCTACTGTACTAGGAACTATACTGGGATGACATCCCAAGGCTCCATTTCTCAAGGCATTTAATGTTATGGGTATCTACCCATATGCCTAAGCCTCTTAACATTTCACTTGTATTAACCCTAGGTTGTTTATGACACGCTAGGGGAAATACGACCTTTCGTCAATCCCAAGCACGACCTTACCCTTAGCTCACCTAACACTCTTATCTCCCAAACTCCTTATTGATGTCCTCATCCTCTTCATCCTGACCATGTACACCAACTACATGCCACTTCCACTTGGTAAGCCCCTAAATACCCAAGTTTCCCTTTTTACTATACGCAGACCAAACAAACTATATGAAGCTAATAAGTAGAAGTACTCTAAATATTCATCCACATGACACAAGATTCTTACAGAAGGACTATCATGACATTGCAAGACTAAATCCAAAGACTCATATTTTTCCTCAACAATTTTAGCATTTATTTAAATTTCTCCAATATTTGCCAAGTATGTATATGAACATGAAGTGTAAGGTATTCTTATGATATACCTCTCATAAAATTAGGATAAATCTATCATGTCAAAATAACAGTAAATACAGAGTGTCACAATTTTACAATCAGGAATTGTCCTCTAATTATAATATTGGATATTTATCCAAAATTAGAAATTAAAGAAGGAACCACCAAAAATACTTGTCCAAAAATTATGGGAAAATTACCAGACATTTAGATTGATCAGAAAAGTTCTCAAGCCAAATTTTAGAATTTATAAAGGCAAATTTTAGAAACCTTGTCTAGGGAAAATTGTGAAGGAACCAACTGTTATTTAATTTCCAAAAAATTATTAAGAAATACTAAATCTCCAATATGTTCATAAAGGCTTACTGACTGAATTTCACAATTTATGGAAAACATTTTCTCACCTAAATAAATATTCCAAAAAAAATCCTAATATGGGCATGTTTTGAAGTAGCCTACTTATAACAATCTCCAAAAATTATATAAAAATTTATAGAGCTTCCTAGTGCTTTGGAATGTCCCATCACTAAGTTGCACATTTTTCCAGAGAGTTTTGGACCCTTAAATATATTTCTTAAGATTAAGGTAAAATAAGTGCCTTGTGAATGAAGTGCTGGTTAAATCACCTAATTAATTACACAAAAATTACCAGAGGTCCATCATATGAATATGAAGGAACTATCAAGGTTTCATCACCATCCAAAGCCATTTGAATATGTAAATCTCTTTAATTATGAGAAGCCCTAAAGGGTTTATAACCTAATTTAGGGGGAATAAGGGTTCCTAAAATCCTCTTAAAATTTCCTAGGGCATTATTACACTCCATGAACATTTCTACTAAGTCTCATGACCATTCTGGGACTTTTGACCACATGGCCTTCACAAAGTTCTAAATGCACCACAAGGGATAAAACTAGGGTTCTAGGGAATATCCTCCTCAACACCACTCCAAATCCCTCATGGAGGTGTATTAGGTGACCCTAAACCAGTGGCCAAGGTTTCACCTCATGGGGATGAGATTTGACCTCAATACCCCTAAATGAGTATTACACCCAATTTTGACCTAGTTTGACCCAAATTGGGTTAGCCGAAAACCCAACTAAATCAGTCCCAATTGGGCTGAGATTTTTACCAAGGTCATACAATAACCCCAAGGAGAACCCACCAAAATTCGGAGGGCATTGGAGGTCATTTGACCCATTAATTAATTAATAAATGAATTATGAAATTATTACAAAAACCTTAGAAAAAGGTTCTTCTAAAATTCCCATCTTTGGTTATGATGTGTGGGAAGGTGTAAATAGCCTAGGTTTTAAATATCAAGGCTATACCATTTACCAATAGAAAGATATTCAAGAAAAGGTGACTGCCCTACCCCAGGGACCAGTCCCACCAAATTGGCTCTACAGGGAGCTACACTGCTTCTATTGGGCTGAGACAAATTTTGAAATAAAGTACACTCCCAGATCTACAACTTTGATCTTGGACACATTTTCATCAGAGGTGATCTATTATTTTTAATAATTAAAATAAAACACTACTAAATGTGTGACAATAATACACATAATATAAAAATCATATATAATGATCTGTGCACGAATCTTGGCGCACATCAGACGGCGCCCAATCATCTCCTTTCTTCAGCCAAGGGTTGAGATGAGCCCATCTTGGGCACCTTTGCGGGGTGATTTCCCGGTCACCTATGCCTCTTCCCGACCGGCCAATGCCACCCCACCTCCGTTGAGGTGGTGGCCGGCGATAGGGGGTGGTTGGTGATGCGCGTTCGGCAAGTGCACCGGTCGCTGTCAAGTAATAAATTTGGGAATAACGTCCCCGAATGTCGATCTCTTGAGGAATGCAGGTTCTGGTGAACGAAACATGTGGTGAGTCGATTATTACACAGGCGAATAAAATAAAACAGGGGCGTTGTTATTGGTGTCCTATGCAATTGCGGAAATGAGAGAAATACGGGTCGAAAAGCACCGCTTCGCAAGGTGTGGGTGACTGCAGCGGCCTCCATGCCGCGCTTCAGTAAGCGCGTGGAATGGCCACAGAGCGAGGTTTTGTGAGGGTCGTATTCACCTCTTCACCAACATCACCACTAGCAATTGCTAGATGGCTTCACACACAAGCAACTCAGAATATCACAATGAAAAGAAAAAAGATTCTCACAACCACATCATCATTGCACATGAACATCAAGCAGAGAATCTATAACATTAATATAACAAGAGTTCATTACAACAATAGCTAAAAGAAGTACAAGCTCAAGGTTTAGAAAAGGACCCAATAGAAGATGTCACCGCATCCTGGGTTCTCGGCCGGAATGAGAGGTTGTCGGGCTCTCTCCGGGCTCAGCCCTCAAATGGTGTGCGGACTCGAAGGAGGCTGTCACCACTCTAGCGATCTACAACACTTCTATGGTCTCCAAGATGAAGAATACTTGAACTTGTGGTGGAGAATGCTTGCAAACGGTCCCGGATGGAAGTATGGTGGAGGAGATCACCGGATATGGTCTCCTATGGTGGTAGAGGTGAAGGAGGAGCCTTCAGACCTCAAAACGGCGCTGGACGGACGTTGATTCGCGCTCCCAGCGGAGCTGAATACCCTATAATCGCGGAACAGGGCTTTAAATAGGCGCTGGCAAAATAGTGCGCACGGTCATTGGCGTACGACCAGTGATCGTGCGCGCTGGCGTGCAGTGCTTGTGCGCTTTGAATGGACAAAAACCTACAAGACAAACATTACATAAAATAATAATGCGCAAGACCAGACGCACGACCGTGCGTAAAAATGCACGACCAAACTCAGAATGCAACTTTGGGCCGCAAATGAAAGCGCACGGTCGGTTGCGCACAATCAGTGGTCGTGCGCCATAGGACCAGTGATCGTCCGCAGTGTTCCTGTACAGATTTGTACGGGGAACACCTGCACGACCCCTGTTCCAGCATAAACCCTAATCGAAGCCACACAAAGTGGCACTTAACCAAGCAAGAAAGCAAATAAAGAGGATAAACATAAAAAACAACAAGAACGAGCCTAGAAGTGCACTTAACATGAAATAATGAATATGAATAGTGAGAATGTAGAGACGCGCTCAGACGAGTATTTCAAAAATTATGGGATACGGAACTAACTCCACCGAAATCCATCGGTGTCGGGAGCCATAAGCTCGCACTTTCTCACTCTCTCCACAGCATTAGGTAAAACTACACACAAGTCAATAGGGCTTTCGGGTAAATATGTGGCTTAGGTTCCGGTAGTATATATAATGATAAACTCGGAGGCTAACGCACCTAACACATTTGAGCAATACAATTTGTAAACCCCGGCAACAAATAAAGCTGATGTGTTCATCGCCAACACCCAATATAAGGTAATTCCTATCCAAAAACTCAGAATTTCTGAATTAGAATATAAAGCTCAGAATTTATTTTTCTTCTTTTGAAGCACTGATCTTTTCAAATTTTCAGCTCACTAATACTTTTTTTTCAACTTAAGCAATCCAAATGTGTATCCATAAATAACAACACAACACAATAATCAGTTATACTATAAAGCTCGAAACATGTGCGCAAACAGGTTTGGTACTCTTGGCTTAAGCGAGAGTGGTGGAGCTAAATAGAAAAGGTGGGATAGGCTCATAATTGGTTAGCAAGGGTGAATTTCTGGTTTTGGCTCAAGGCTCAAACAGTCCATAGAATGGCCTACGTCATGCTAATGCGTTAGAGCTTCCCGGTGCCTATATTTCGAGAGTCGCTAGGGGCGAGTTCTTAGCCACTGAGAAAGATAGCTCTTTCTCCCGACTCAAGAAATATGAATCTAGCGTTCGATACTAACTCACCTACACTACCGGTAGATCGGCACAGGTTCATGCTTTGAGTGAAATAAAACTCTAATTACTAGATTAGATATAAATAAGGATACAAAGCATGAAAATAGAAATAATTTCTAAACAAAATTCTATGCGCAACATGAGTATTCGATTAGAACACTACTGCAGTCAACATCGTACTCCAAACCACAATTCCTAGCTAACACAATTGACTTACCGGCTCCATTCCAAAAGGAAATTTGGCACGTTAGCACTTGCAAGTAAGTGCGTGCAAAGTGGGTGCAGTGTATGTGTGCCACATAAAAATTTGATAAACTGAAATAAACTGAAAGCTAAAATCATAACACTACCGGAATGTGTGTGTGCGTGCACGTGCATGGTTCTCACTCTCCCCCAGACTTACATGAAAGCATAATCTAAAATAAGATTCTTTAAACATTAAACTAAGGAGAAACGGGAGGGTGTACCCCATGCTCAGAAGTGAGCATACCGGAAGAATTGTCTGTAATCTTGAATTCACATTCAATGGGTCCGCCATAGATGTTGTCATACCTGCAAAACGACATCTCCACACACGCAGAAACAAAAGTAATACAACAAAATTCTGTCGTCTCCCATAAGCCCTTTTGTTTACCGTCCTTAAGGTGGACCAAATACCTGTATTAAGCAGTTTATAAAGTCTAGGAATAAGCAAAAGTCAATAAATCCTAATTATTATTACAAGCTCAAAATAAATCAGCTATAAAATGATTTGAAGTAGTAACAACTGATGAAAGAAAAAGGTCCGGGGACCTGGTAGTAGTGGAGAAAATTAAGTAGGATGCTCAGCCTCCAACCCCAAATCTCCTTCTTTTTCGCTCTCTTCTTCTCCTCCAGTATTATGTCTTCAAAGAAGAACCGCTTGCCCCTTGTAACCAATCCTCAAAGGGAAGCACCAACAATGATGAGGAAACAAGATGTTTCTTCACTGTACCTTCCTCATCCTGCCAGGCTTTCGGCTCTTCCATGCATAAGGTCTGATCAATCGGAGGGGGGGGGGGCATCCTGCATCCTTGTACATAAAGAAAGGGGGTCAGGAAATAAATTGGAAGAAAAACTAAAAGAAATCTCATCTGAGGAGATAATCCTGGCTTCATCCCCCATAGGGTGCGGAAAGACAAACTGATGATATCATCGAAGATTTCACTAGACTCAACAGCGCACGCATTGGCATCCTCTATAACATGGACTTCCTCGCACTGGATCGAAACAGTTGCTTCAGCACAATTGAGACTGTCCTCCTCCATGAGAGTGGACACGACACTGCGCAGGTCTGCAACATCCTGCAAATTAACCTCAATGACAATATCAGAAATAGATGTAGATTCTTGTGTAGTGGGAGAAGACGTGCTTCTTAAGAGTTCGGGCTCACTCTCCACACAAGGGCACAAATCCACGCAAAGTGGTACATGAACCAAAGAGTTATGGGGGGTCGCATCAAAAATAGAGTCATGAGGGACACTAATGCACGTGTCGATTCTAGAGACTTCAAGAAGTGAAGGTGGAAGGGACACGTAACCAGAGGAAGGAGCTGTGTTCACCGAATTCGAGGATGGGATGATCCGGATATCCAGCTCATCATCATCCGCCAATTGGCGAAGATAATCCACACAGTCCTTCAAGGCATGCTCTCTACTTTTGCAAAATAAACACTGCTTTACTTGCTTTGCCGACACCCAAGGTGCGGTAGCCGCGTAATAGTGCGACAACAGAGGCGCCGTAGAGGAGCCAAAAGATTTATGGGCTCCGTACAGTTTATAAACAACACCATACTCTTTGGGACACCTCTCACTAGCGTGGGATGTGTCCCCACACCAACGACATCGGATATTCAAATGTTCCCACATGATACAGAAGAAGAAAATAGCATGAAAAAGAGTAAATTAAAAAGGAATACAAGACTCAATCCAAATAATCGATTCACAACCAAAATCTCATCACGCCTGCATTCCCCGGCAACGGCGCCAAAAATATGATGCGCGTTCGGCAAGTGCACCGGTCACTGTCAAGTAATAAATTTGGGAATAACTTCCCCGAATGTCGATCTGTTGAGGAATGCAGGTTCTGGTGAACGAAACGTGTGGTGAGTCGATTGTTACACAAGCAAATAAAATAAAATAGGGGCATTGTGATTGGTGTCCTAAGCTATTGTGTAAATGAGAGAAATGCGGGTCGAAAAGCACCGCTTCGCAAGGTGTTGGTGAGTACAGCGGCCGCGATGCCGCGCTTCGGTAAGCGGGTGGAATGGCCAAAGAGCGAGGTTTTGTGAGGGTCGTATTCACCTCTTCGCCAACATCACCACTAACAATTGCTAGATGGCTTCACACACAAGCTACTCAGAATATCACAATGAAAAGAAAAGTGATTCTCACAACCACAACATCATTGCACATGAACATCAAGCAGAGAATCTATAACATTAATATAACAAGAGTTCCTTACAACAATAGCTAAAAGAAGTACAAGCTCAAGGTTTAGAAAGGACCCAATAGAAGATGTCACCGCATCCTGGGTTCTCGTCCAGAATGAGAGGTTGTCGGGCTCTCTCCGGGCTCGGCCCTCAGATGGTGTGCGGGTTCGAAGGAGGCTGTCACCACTCCAGCTATCTACAACACTTCTATGGTCTCCAAGACGAAGAATACTTGAACTTGTGGCAGAGAATGCTTGCAAACGGTCCAGGATGGAAGTATGGTGGAGGAGATCACCGGATTTCGTCCCCTATGGTGGTAGGGGTGAAGGAGGAGCCTTCAGACCTCAAAACGGCGCTTGACGGACGTCGATTCGCGCTACCGGCAGAGCTGAATACCCTAAAATCGTGGAACAGGGCTTTAAATTGGCGCAGGCAAAATAGTGCGCACGGTCATTGGCGCACGACCAGTGATCGTGCGCGCTGGCGTGCACTGCTCGTGCGCTCTGCCTGGACAAAAACCTGCAAGACAAGCATTATGTAAAATAATAATGCGCATGACCAGACGCACGACCGTGCGTAAAAACACACGACGAAATTCAGAAGGCAACTTTGGGCCGCAAATGAATGCGCACGGTCGGTGTCGCACCATCAGTGGTCGTGTGCCATAGGACCAGTGATCGTGCGCATTGTTCCTGTATAGATTTGTACCGGGAACACCTGCACGACCCCTGTTCCAACATAAACCCTAATCAAAGCCACAGAAAGTGGCACTTAACCATGCAAGAAAGCAAATAAAGAGGATAAACATAAAAAAAAAACAAGAACGGGCCTAGAATTGCACTTAGCATGGAATAACGAATATGAATAAAAACATGCCTAAAGTGTAGTGCATAGACTAGATTATCGGCCCAGATGAGCCCATAAATGTGTAAATAATTGGGACTCATCTGTTGGCCGTCCGGAGGTGGTCGAAATCGGGGTTTAGAGGAGGGGAAAGAGAGCTCGAAACGACCCATTTTGGAAGTGCGATCCGAGCCCAATTGAGCTCGAATCATGCTCCAACTTAGTCGAGGATCTTGCACTAGGGGAGAGAGGGAGAATCAGACCTATGTGGGGGCTTGGTGGTGCGTATTCTGGCGAGTCTCCATGGCCGGAGGTGGAGCTTTCAGCGCCATGTCAATCCTAGCTTCTGGTGCTCAATATCTTTAGGGAAGAGGGGGGTTTCACTCCTCTCTGATCCCTGGGGGTGTTAAGGAGATCAATTGGTGGAGGGGAGGAGCCTTAGCATCAATTGCCATTAATGGCCATTAGTGGAGATTTCGGCCACCTCTAATTCTCCCCTAATTCAGCTCCCCTGGCCATAGAAATTCCAGAAATCTGTTTGTAACCGAAGGGGGATGTGAATGCTCATCAATTGGGGAGGAATTGAAGGATCAAATGCATTAATCACCATGAATGCTCTCCTTCTCTCTTCAATTTAGGGGAAACCTCCATTTTCTCTCTCCTAATCACCAATTACAGAAATTTAGTGGTGATTTCAGTAATTACGAAGCCCACCAGGTGGTGGACCACTTTAGTTGGGCTAGCCCAAATGGATTGGGTTTAATTTGGGTAAATTAGGTCATTTTGACCTAATTTAGGATATGGTCTACTTTGGTCAAATTTACCATTTGGGTTGACCACAATGGGTGGATAGTGACCCCTTGGACTCCCTTAAGGGTTAGGAAGGTCTAGGTAGGGTCTATTTGGCAAATTGAGGGTGAGTTGCCCCTTTATAGGGCACTTTGACCAAGATTAGGGCTAGGGTTGGCTTTGGGTAAATAGGCCAAATTAAAGGTCCCATGATGGTGCTTTAGGGTCCATTAGGTCCCTAGAGACCCTATGATGGTAGGGGCATGGTCAATTTGGCATGGTGGTGGCCAATTGGCCCTAATTGAGCTAGTTTGACCAACTTAGATTAGGGTTGACTTTCGTCAATTTGGCCCCTTTTGTTGACCCCAATGGGTCCCTGGTGCTCCAAGGTGGCCCCTAATGGGTTAGGGACACTATGGTGGGGTCAAGGTTCAAGGTGAGGCCCTAAAGTCCAACCCTAGGCTGGGTATCTGAAAACTACTATTTTCAGACCACTTGGGTTTTCCCCTTTCTTACCCAAACTCACATGGTCTTGAGCTCTTCCTATGGTTTTGTCATGACCTAGTCATGACAAAACCAGCTTGGGGGTCTAGTTGTTTGGGGGATGTGATAGGTGGTCTAGCCAGTAAGAGTATACAGGCGCTCCAAGGTTTTGCATTGAGGCGTACAATAGGTCTAGGTTAGGTAGTGTGAATACCAACCTAGAGGTGGGCGAGGCCCAAACCACCGCTTCCATTTGCCACTACGAGGGTATCATGGGAATTTTACTATCTCCAAAAAAGGTGAACTAAAGGTCTGTGTGCACAGAGTCGAAGTGTGTGAGTTGCACTTGTGTGAACATAACATTAATCTGCATAACTCTGCATGTCATGGCATAAGCATTTCATTTCAACCCCTACCCCTATCGAATAAATTGGTATGGGACTTTTTATATGTTAGGCCTTGCTAAACGACCCCTTGGTCTATAGGTTTTTATGGGCATTCCTATAAATCAATGGTTACTTTTCTATTCTATACTTGTCTTTACTTGCTTACTTTACTTGTTCTTTACCTTGCTTTATTTACTGCTTCAATTATATATATACACCTGTGTAGTGGTAGTTATTCCTATAGCAATGTCATGTCTCCTGCTTTCATATATACTGACGTGCTATTTCCACACCGCTAATTAGCGGGCACGAAATGCGGTACGATGGCAGTGCATCGGTCGTTGTCAGGTAATAAAAGTGGGGAGTAGCTCCCCGAATATCGTTCTCAAAGGACCGCAAGTTGGGGAATACGATTTGCTCGTCAGGAAATTAATTATGTGGGGGGGGGGGGGGTTATAAGTTTAACAAAACAAGAGGGGGGTTTGGTTGATTTTATAGAACGGGAAATTAGAAAACTAGACACTATGCGGGTCGAAATCACCGCATCGCTTGGTGGATGGATTTAGTGTAGGCCGCGATGCCGTGCTTCGCTTAGCGGATGGCCGGTGAGCATATGGATGAGGTGAGTGCAAATGCGAGAGTTGAGGGTCGAAGGCACCTCTTCGCTATCGCTTCTAGCTTTTGCTAGAGCGAGTGCTAGAAAGTGTGGGTGTAAGTGGAGCGGGGGCGGAGCGCATCACAACACAGCATAACGTAAAGACAAGTTCATAAATAAACTTCCATTCATAGACAAATAGATGTTCATTTAGTTCATTAAAACCATTAAGAGTACAAATCACAAAATGAGAAGGGGTAGAAGTAACCACGAGATGAGAAGCCTCACCACGAATCGTGGTCGGAATGGGGGGTCGTCACGCCTCCTCCGAGCTCAGTCCTTGGTTGCTTCCGGGGTGTAGAGGCTGTCACTACCTCTAACCGCTGCCCGTCTTCTTCTCAGAGCTGGGTTCACTTCTCCTTCACCCAATGGAGATGTCTTCCTCTTGGAATGCTGGCCGTAGATGGCGGAGAATGCTTCCGGAACCCTAGATGGACCTTAGGATCAATGGATGAAGCTTTCCCAAGGGGAGGAATGGAAGGAGGGACCTTGGAGAGGTGGAACGGCGGAGTCGCGCGCAGAAATCGCGCCTAAAACTGTGCAGGAATCCCTAAAATCGCGGAACAGTGGCTTAAATAGGGAGCAGAATAAGTACTGCGCATGGTCAGTGGCGCACGACCAATGGTCGTGCGCGAAGGAATGCCTGTGATCGTGCGCAGTCAACCTGTAGCAAAGAAAAAATAGAAAACAACGCACGGTCAGGGGCGCACGACCAGTGGTCGTGCGCGAAGAAATGCCTGTGATCATGCGCATACCTTCGCACCGATCTCGATCTGGGCTGGGAATTAACGCATGACCAATGGTCGTGCACCTGATCGTGCGCGATGGAATGCGCACGATCAGAGGCTTTTTAGGCCAAAAATCACCCCGCACCATCCCGAACAAGCACACGATCCCAAGACCTGCTGGAAAAGTACAAATAACCCCGATCCGTGCACACCACCGGATCCATAACACAGGCATACAGTAATATTTCGGAAAAATATGCCACAAAGGGGGAAGGATTGCACAAAAGGCGCAGAAACGCCATGCTATCAATATAAGCGTATATGAACAGCAAATGAAGTGCAATGACACTAAAACAAACCCAAATGAGGCCGAAAATCACTGTATAAACCAGACTCATCATATACCCCTTGCTGTCCTCGGCTTCATCCCTACCGCACGGTGCCTAGGAGCAACTTGGGGTTGGGTGGTGGGAAATGAGGCTTAGTCTTTTTGACTAACGGTCAGTGGACCATATCATTTTAGTGGACCGAGGAGATGCAGCACCACTAGCGGCCGATGCATATGGAGATGGGCAGTCTAGCACAGGAGCACCAGCCTCAGGATCTGTGAGTGTTTACTAGTAGATTTGCTTCCACGAGTGGACTTGTAGTGAGTACATGATGTACTGGGCATGAGCCCTTTTTATTGTTATCTTTTTATTCAGTTACTATCTGTGGACTACATTTACCCTTATGGTTCTATATAGCATATGATTTGTGGACTTGTCTTCATTTATACTTCTCTTTTCTGGGATCGATAGTGCCGGCAGGATCGGCGCTTTGTAGTGGCGACCTTCCCATGTGTTGGTGTCACCGCAAAGCGGCGATTCTGGGCATAAGTCCCGGTTTTGCGAAGCAAAAAAAAAAGGGGTCTTACAAATTGGTATTAGAGCAAAGCTCGATCCGAAGAAAAGAAGTCCACAAACCCTAGGCCACACCGCGCGTGTTTAGTTTGAGGACAAACTAAGCAGCGGAAGCAATGGTGTCCCCATTTGAGGAAATCACATGAAAAGTCCACTTTTAATTGAATCTTTTTAGACAAATCTCCTTACGAGTGACAAGTTTCCTTTTGTAGCCTACGACGAACCCTGCCCCCAGCAGAGAATACCTCCGGCTGCAAAGATCTCTTAAGATAGTCCTTTAGTCAATGAGTTAGACTCAACCCCACTAGGACACGTGACTCACCATGACAATATGATGTAGGGTGGATCTCGTAGGAGACGTACACTAGGAAATCTATCGTTCGCCTACAACAAACTCTAGACCTAGCCCCACCTACACAAGCATTCTAGCGCTCATAATACCGGATCTTTCGCTCACAAACATAAACAACAATAGGAGGAGAATATACTCTAAAGCAGCGATCAAATAATAATCATCATGTTCCCAAAAATTAGGACAAAGTTTTCCAATCCGTTGCGAGGGCAAAACCAAGTCTATAGGCCTAGATCCGGCAAACACAATGGATCTTCCCGATCCGAAAACAACGAAGATCAATAACGATGAAAACGATTCGGAAAGCAAGCGATGTATTTAAAATAATAGAAAAGACGGTTACATAAAACCTCCACTAAATCTAATAGAGAAGAAACGCTAGAAAGTGTAGAGGTTACCCAACCACGAGAATAATCGCACAAGTTTTTTGGGAGAATCACTCTCTCCACGGGTCCACCGGCGTCACACCGAATGGGTTGCAACCTTCTTCCTTGGAGTCACACCAAAGAGGACCATGCCGGAGTCGCACCGAAGCGGGAGGAGGAAGCAAATCTTGGAGTCTCAACAATGGGAGGCGGCGGCAAGGGGGAGCCAAGCCTTGGCCGAAATTCACAAGGAGGAATTTTAGGGTTTCTTTTTTCAAGTCTATTACCACTCTCATCAAAGCCTCCTTAAATAGGAGTTTTCAAAAGCAATCAACCATTCATGATGGCGATTTAATTTCCGCCATCCAAATGGTTAAACGCACACCACAATTCATAAGCATGAAAAGAAAATAAAGCAAGTGCATAATGAATATAAAATTATTTCCACAACATGAAATAATTTTATATTCGCAAATTTATAAAATAAACGAACTAAATAAAGTAAAAGTCTTCAAGCGGGCTTGGCACGCCGCGGGCGGAGGTTGTAACTTCGTCTTACGTTAGCGTCTTCATGGTGCCTCAAATCTGTGTCGTTGTACCTCGGTAACCGGATCATCTTCAAGGATAGGTGGAGGGTCCGCGACATCACAATTTATACCCTGCCCTAGTCTAAAATAGAATGTAAGTATAAATTTGATTAAGGTACTAGGATACCCCAAAGAGGATAGAGGAGGAGCTTAATGCGGGAATGACCACCTAAGCCATAAACTCTGATGTCCCTACTTCACATACAAAGGATTACCCAAACTGATAGGACCGCCTTAGTGAGATTGACACATAAGCAGAATGGTAGGGGACTCGTAGACTCTACCCTCATACCAGTGACGTGATTGCATTGAGACAGTCACCATGACAAACACCGAGGGTCGGATAAGAAATTCAAGTTCAGAAGAGACCCATTTGGGATTGCGTCAAATGTTCACCCTGATAAGGTTGTCGCAGAGGGTACCTTGAAGAGTCTAAAGTATGGAGTGTACCAACAAGTCTCAGGATAGAAACTAAAGTCTAAGGATGTGTGTCCTAAGGATTGTTTGCATACTTGGGACGAATATTACATTGTGATATCGAAGATACCTAGCCCAAAATAGATAGTGGCTTATCTTTTGTTTATTGGGGCTTACTTTTTGTTTATTGGGCAAATTAGTTACTGACTTGGGTTTCCCCTTAGATATAATTTGGAAAGTGTTGAGTCGCGAACATAATGATTTTGAGATCGATCTTATTCAATGTTACTTGGGCGAAGATGAGATTCTGTAAAAGCATGTTTGGGATGGTGGCTTGTAGTATTACCAAGACAATAGATAGACTTCGTTGATTGAACATCGACATGACCTTAGTTGAAGCATTATGAACTGTAGAGTTGCTAGGTTTAGTCACTTAGGGATGCAGATGCCCTTCTGGAAGTTGGGAATTGAAAATAGAGCTTGCAATCTATAGTTATACTTGGAAGTTCTTGTAGTTTGGGGGCTTTTAGAATTGATTAACTTATGATTTGTTAAAAATCACGCCATGTCATGTTTGAAAATTTTAACTATAATAATAATCTTCAAACCTTGGAAGCCATGATGATGAATAATCAGAGATCTTAAACGATGAATTATTAGATTTAGAATATAAAAATTTAAGGTTACTATGGTAAGAATGATCTAATTCCTATTTTACCTTGAACCATATGAAAGTGACTAAGACTAATATATGTTAAGTGATAGGAATTTGGAGAAATAAACATTATGATATTTCCTTGATAAAATTGGCTTGTGAAAAATCTTAGGGTATCAAAATTTTTCCATCATACCTTATGATTCAAACTCCACATAGAAAATGATTGGGACGCTTGACGATCTGAGCAGTTCCATCAATGGTAAGAACTGGATAAGTTGTAGAGTGGAGTTGATTGATTACTCGGACATATGTGAAGGAGTAAGAATCTAACGTGTGGAGAAAACTGTATAGAGGCGTTGTCTACCCACACAAACATGAGCTTTAGTAACCAAAAAAATGGTGTTATTCTGGAGCGTGTATTTCCCTGGAATAAAGAAAGATGTCATACGCTTAGTAATTCACGGTGAGGTCTGTCGATTGGTGAAGGCCAAGTGAAAGAGTCTTTGGGGAACTACCACAGTCACTGCCCATGTTAGAGTGGAAGCTCGAGGATTTAATTATGGATTTTATACACAGGTTACCACATCCCCACTCCGAGCACAAGTTTATTTGGAACACCGAGAATAGATTGACCAAGGTATCTAGGGTCACCCCAGGCCATAAGGATGCTCCTATGGGTGTTTGATGGGATTTGATTAGATGTTTGTCCATTATCTTGGTGTACCTAGGACGATCGTGTCGGATCGGGATGGACAGATTGCATCCAAGAAGTGAAGATCAGTCCAGGCTTATTTGGACTCCTGGTTGGCGTTCAGCACAGTTTTCCACCCTGAGAGGGACGGAGGCGCAAAATTTCACTATCTTTGATCCAGGATGAGGATTTAAAGACACTCGGCTCTGAATTTGTGGAGGTCATAGATGCTCAGGTGTGACTGATTCGAGTTAGGATGCTGGAAGCCCATAATAGGCAGACCAAGTATTACAATGCACGACATCGTGCAGTAGTGTTCCAAGTTGGAGACCGGGTGTTCCTGAAGATACTTCTGATGCATGAAGTCTCACGGGTATGCGGGAGAAAGAAGCTCAGTCTAAGATAAATGGGGCTCTACAGGAACCTGGAGTGGATCGGCTCGTTGTCTTATAGACTGGAGCTACCGCCGGAGGTAGAGGGTTTGCATGACGTCTTCAACGTATCCTCCCTTAGGTGAGCTCTACTATGGCCGGAGTTGAAAATATCTATTACAGATGGCCCAGTAGCTTCTGATCGACCAGCTCGCGTGGATCCAGTCAGGATAGACGACACGAAGATGCGGGTCTTGCGATACAAGAAGGTCCCGCTGGTCAAGGTCCTGTGGAGAAATCATTGACAGGAGAGGCTTATCACGGAGCCTCTAGAACTGATGCAACAGAAATAGTCAGTTCTCTTCGCGTCAGGAATAACTTCATGTCTTAGGGGATGTTATGTTTAGTCACTCTCGGTGAAAATCCCGCAGCTTAACCTAAATTTCGGGGATGAAAATTTTATTTTTGTTAATTGGGATTTGTAACATCCCCCAAACAACTAGACCCCTAGAGTGGTTTTGTCATGACTAGGTCATGACAAAACCCTAGGAAGCTTGAAGAGACCACTCGGCCTTAGGCTTGAAGGGGAAGAGCACCTTGGTCTGCAAATAGCAATTTCTAGTTAGCAAGCTTAGGGTTGGACTTTAGAGCCTCACCTTGGTCCTTTGACCCTACCATAACATCCCTAACCCATTAGGGGTACCTTAGAGCACTAAGGACCCATTGGGGTAAACCAAAGATGTCAAGTTGACTAAAGTCAACATTACCCCTAAATAGGTCAAAGTAGCCTAATTAGGGTCAATTTGGCCTCCACCATATCAAATTGACCTTGCCCCAACCCTTATAGGGATATTAGGGACCCAATGGACCAAAAAGCCGCATCATGGGGACACCAATTGGCCAATTTGTCCTAAGTCAACTCTAGCCCTATTTTGGTCAAATTGCCCTATTGTGGGTCAATTGACCCCCACCTTGCCAAATTCACCCAACCTAGACCTTCATAACCCTTAGGGGAGGCCAATAGGTCACTAGCCACCCATTGGGGCCAAACCAAATGGTCAAATTGAACAAAGTCAACTCCACCCTAAATTTAGGTAAAAATGACCAATTTTGACCTAATTAAGCCCAATCCACATGGTCTAGACCCAATTGAGGTGGTCCACAAGCTAATGGGGTTGTGAGTTATTGAAATTGCCATTCAATTTCAAGAAATTTGGCCAGGAGAGAGAAAACTCCATTTTCCCCAAAAACGGAGGAGAGAGAAAGAGAGGGAATAATGGCCATTCATGGCTTGGGAGGCCAAAGACCACCTCTCTTCACCTCCCATGGCTGGGTACATTCCCCCTCATCAGTTTTGAGGAGTTGAATAGCCATGGCCGGCCACCCTATTGCTGAATTGATGAGATTTCAGTTTTTTCAAAAAATCCCTAATGGCCATTAATGGTGAAATTATAGGTGGAGGCTCTCCCTCTCCCCAAATTGATTAAATAAAAAGCTTTAGAGGGCTGAGAGAAGGAGTTTCCCCTACTTGCTTGTAGAAACTGAGATTGTTGGTGTAGGGGTTGCAATGGAAACAAAAACCTTGAATTCAGCCATGGTGATGGGCAATCAGCAAGGAATCTCCGTCCAAAAAAGGTCCTCCCCTCCTTCTCTCTCTCTCTCTCTCTGTGGATAGATCTTAGCTCAAAATAGGTGACAAATCGGGCACAATTAAGCCCGATCCATGGTGAGCAAAGTGAGTTTTTCCATGGATTTTGGAACTTCGGGATCGCCAGAAACCGCCACCTCCGGCGGCCAAACCACCGCCAATCAATAGCCACCACCTCAACGTAGGTGGTGGTGGCGGTGGCCGGCCAGGGAGGTGGCCGGATGGCCAGTGGCAGCGCTTGGAAAAGCTACAGGAAGAAGGGATATCGGCCATCGAATTCTGGAGAAGATGAGCTGATGCCTTTTGATTCTGTTTCCTGTACAGGAAATTTAAATAATAATGATTGTTATTATTCCATTTTCTGTGTTATTATTGATAGTAGATAGAAATAAATTTTAAAAATACTTAGGTCCCTCTACAGGAAAAGTGGTCTATACAAAACTTGTTGCCCTTGAAGTCTAATGTATTTTAAAATTGATTTAACATCATTTGGGCCAGTGGTCTGATCACATCACTCAAAATGGTGTAGCTTATACATTGGGTTGGCTAGAGTTGAATTTGAGTGCTCCCATCAATCCAACCATCGAAATGCTCTGAAATTTGGAGCATAGGCTAGTTATATCCTCACCCTACACATATCCAAAAATGAGAATTTTTGGAGGACCATTTCCTAAAGTTTTTGTAAACATTTAATAATTCATGCATTAATTAATTATAGGATCTAATGACACCCAAACCCTGCCAAATTTTGGTGGGTGTTTTTTAGGGTCATTGCGTGACACTGGAAAAAATGTCATCCCATTTGGTATTGATTTGGTTGGGTAATTAACTATCCCAAGATTGGTCAAACTAGGGATTAATAGGTCAAAAATGCACAGGTTGAGTTTGAGTGGTTAATCCTCATACAAAGGTGATGAAATGTTGTCCACTAATTTAATACCGCATACAACACCCCCACAAGTGGTTTGAGGTGGTTTAGGGTGGATGTGCCCTAGAACCCAAGTTCAAACCCTAGGGTTGCAAATAGATCCTATTAAAGGCCTTAGGACCATATGTCCTTGGAATGAATTGAAACTTTGAAGATAAGTTCATAGGGTGGTACTATACAACCCTGAATTCGCCGAGTATTTTTCCGAGACCCAGGAGTCCTTTAGAACATGGTGTGGTAACATAGTCCCAGACAGGAAGAGTAGGGGGAGAGGGGGGCAAGCCGGGAGGGGGGCCAGCCCCCTGGCTCGCCCCAGAGCACTTACGGGGCGAGCCGGGAGGGGGCCAGGCCCCTGGCTCGCCCCAGAGCCCTTAGGGAGCGAGCCGGGAGGGGGCCAGGCCCCTGGCTCGCCCCAGAGCCCTTAGGGGGCGGGAAGGGAGGGGTTCCAGCCCCCTGGCTCGCCCCAGATCCCTTAGGGGGCGAGCCGGGAGGGGGCCAGGGCACTGACTCACCCCAGAGCCCTTAGGGGCGAGCCGGGAGGGGGCCAGGCCCCTGGCTCGCCCCAGAGACATTAGGTGGCAAGCCGGGAGGGGGGCCAGCCCCCTGGCTCTCCCCAGAGCCCTTAGGGGGCGAGCTGGGAGGGGGCCAGGCCCCTGGCTCGCCACAGAGCCCTTAGTGGGTGAGCCGGGAGGGGCTAGGCCCCTGGCTTGCCCCAGATCCCTTAGGGGGCGAGCCGGGAGGGGGCTAGGCCCCTGGCTCTCCCCAGAGCCCTTAGGGGGCGAGCCGGGAGGGGGCTTGGCCACTGGCTTGCCCCATATCCCTTAGGGGGCGAGCCGGGAGGGGGGTCAGCCCCCTGGCTCGCCCAGAGCCCTTAGGGGGCGACCCGGAAGGGGGGCCAGCCCCCTGGCTCACCCTAGAGCCCTTAGTAGGAGGCGCTCTGCGTTTAGCGTCTCAGAACAATGGGACTTGGCTATCCGCAGCCACTTCCGGGGGTATGTTGGTATTTTCAGAGACCATTTTTTGGTTATTCCCAGCCCAACTTCAGAAATCCTATAAATAGGACTAAGGGGGCACCATTTGGAGAGGATGATTCTAGGCTAGCTCTCTCCCTCTCTCTCCCTCCCCAAGTCTCTCTAGGGGATGAGGAGAGCCTCCAGCGGTGCCCAAGCTTAGTAGTGGCTTGGGAGGGGAAGTTCCTAAGGGGCTTCCGGGTATGTGGCGGGACCTCCCCACTAAGCCCTGGTCCAGTCCATAGTTCCTCAGCCTTCAACCTAGATCTCTCCCTCCGGGAAAGAGGTGTCGGAAGGGGGCGAGTGGGGAGGTCCTCGACCCCCACTCGCCGAGACCCAAAGGGGCGAGTGGGGAGGTCCTCGACCCCCACTCGCCGAGACCCAAAGGCGCGAGTGGGGAGGTCCTCGACCCCTACTCACCGAGACCAAAGGGGCGAGTGGGGAGGTCCTCGACCCCTACTCGCCGAGACCAAAGGGGCAAGTGGGGAGGTCCTCGACCCCCACTCGCCGAGACCCAAAGGGGCGAGTGGGGAGGTCCTCGACCCCCACTCGCCGAGACCCAAGGGGGCGAGTGGGGAGGTCCTCGACCCCCACTCGCCGAGACCCAAGGGGAAGAGTGGGGAGGTCCTCGACCCCCACTCGCCGAGACCCAAGTGGGCGAGTGGGGAGGTCCTCGACCCCCACTCCCCGAGACCCGAGTAGGCGAGTGGGGAGGTCCTCGACCCCCACTCGCCGAGGCGCAAGGGGGCGAGCGGGGAGGCGCCATGCCCCCACTCGCCCAGCCCCAAGGGGGGCGAGCAAAAGAGGTCCTTTTTGTGAGCTGATCCTCTCAGCCCCGATTCCAGAGGGGTTCAAGGGGACGGAGATGTCTCACTACTTCGGCAAGGGTGACCCCGTCCTGCACCTACAGTGGTTTGAGGATATGGTCTCCATCATGCCCATGTCGGACGCTTTTAAGTGTCGACTCTTCGCGACAACTCTGAAAGAGAAGGCAAGGGATTAGTTCCACCAACTCCCTACGGGATCCATCTATGCCTTCGAAGACTTGCGCCAAGTTTTCCTGCTGTGCTTCTCGACATCAAGGAAGAAGAAGAAACATGCCGAAGCTCTTTTCCAAATCAAGCAAGAGCCAGGGGAGTCGCTGGGTCACTATCTGGAGCGGTTCAGGGAGGAGGTTCTCCTCGTCCAAGAAGTGCCCGGGTACACCCTCAAGCTTGCCTTCACGTTGGGGCTGCTGGAGGGCTTCTTCAAGATGGACCTCAAGAGGAGAGATCCTTTGTCCTTTGAGGAGTTGATGGAAAGGGTGGCGGAAGAAGTTGAGAGTGAGGAGGCTAATCCTGAGTTCGCAAGCAGGTTGGCCAAGCTGAGTGAGCCAGAGGCAAGACAGCAGGGGGAAAGAGCAGGGGCGCCCAAGAGGAAGTTTGATCAGGAGGAGGACAACTTCCAGGTAGAGGGGGCCGACCTCCCAGGGTGGAGGCAGGGAGCGAGGGCACCCTCTCCACCACCCCAACAAGCCATGGTGATCGGCCACAGAAAAAGAAAAAATCATAAGGGAGGAAGAGGGTGCATCCGTGTGGAGATACCTTACTGTGACTTCCACGATGATGAGGGTCACACGACATCCTCCTGCCCCGAGTTCTTAGAAATAAAGGAGTCAAGGGGTCCAAAGTCGCAACGTCAGCAACCAGAGGAGGTCGAGGAGGACCATGCCTGGGAGTAGAAGTCCGAGTCCTGGCCTTCATGCTTGGTATTTCTTTAAGTCTATGTAGTATGACGGTATGTTTTCCATCTTTAGTTTTTCTTGCGTGTAACTGGATCACTAATGAAATAAAAGTTTTTCCAAATGTTCTTCACCCCTCAGATGGTTCCGCTGACTGGGATCTCAGTAGCCGGCAGGTGCAGGTTGACCTCCCAGGGAGGCTATGTTCTTCACCCCTCGGATGGTTCTGCTGACCGGGCTCTCACTAGCCGGCAGGTTTAGGTTGACCTCCCATGGAGGCTATGTTCTTCATCCCTCGGATGGTTCCACTGACCAGGCTCTCACTAGCCGGCAGGTGCAGGTTGACCTCCCAGGGAGGCTATGTTCTTCACCCCTCGGATGGTTCCGCTGACCGGGCTCTCACTAGCCGGCAGGTTCAGGTTGACCTCCCAAGGAGGCTATGTTCTTCACCCCTCGGATGGTACCGCTGACCGGGCTCTCACTAGCCGGCAGGTGCAGGTTGACCTCCCAGGGAGGCTATGTTCTTCACCCTTGGATGGTTTCGCTGACCGGGCTCTCACTAGCCGGAAGGTTCAGGTTGACCTCCTAGGGAGGCAATGTTCTTCACCCCTCGGATGGTTCCGCTGACCGGGCTCTCACTAGCCGGCAGGTTCAGGTTGACCTACCAGGGAGGCTATGTTCTTCACCCCTCGGATGGTTCCGCTGACCGGGCTCTCACTAGCCGGCAGGTTCAGGTTGACCTCCAAGGGAGGCTATGTTCTTCACCCCTCAGATGGTTCCGCTGATCAGGCTCTCACTATCCGGCAGGTGCAGGTTGACCTAGCAGGGAGGCTATGTTCTTCACCCCTCGGATGGTTCCGCTGACCAGGCTCTCACTAGCCGGCAGGTTCAGGTTGACCTCCCAGGGAGGCTATGTTCTTTTCCCCTCGGATGGTTCCGCTGACCGGGATCTCACTAGCCGGTAGGTGCAGGTTGACCTCCCAGGGAGGCTATGTTCTTTTCCCCTCGAGGTGGTCTCGCTAGCCGGCGGGGTTGGAAGCCCACTCGGGTGGCTGTATGTTTTTCTCCTGAGGTGGTCTCGCTAGCCGGGCTCTCGCTAGTCGGCGGGGTTGGAAGACCACTCGGGTGGCTGTATGTTTTCTCCCGAGGTGGTCTCGCTAGCCGGGCTCTTGCTAGCCGGCGGGGTTGGAAGACCACTCGGGTGGCTGTATGTTTTTCTCCCGTGGTGGTCTCGCTAGCCGGCGGGGTTGGAAGACCACTCGGGTGGCTGTATGTTTTTCTTCCGAGGTGGTCTCGCTAGCCAGGCTCTCGCTAGCCGGCGGGGTTGGAAGGCCACTCGTGTGGCTGTATGTTTTTCTCCCAAGGTGGTCTCGCTAGTCGGGCTTTCGCTAGCCGGCGGGCTTGGAAGACCACTCAGGGTGGCTGTATGTTTTTCTCCCGAGGTGGTCTCGCTAGCCGGGCTCTCGCTAGCCGGCGGGGTTGGAAGACCACTCGGGGTGGTTGTATGTTTTTCTCCCGAGGTGGTCTCGCTAGCCGGGCTCTCGCTAGCCGGCAGGGTTGGAGGAACTCTTGTCCACTGATTTGATACCACAAAAAACACCCCCACAAGTGATTTGAGGTGGATGTTCCCTAGAACCCCAGTTCAAACCCTAGGGTTGCAAAGAGATCCAATTGAATGCCTTAGGACCATATGTCCTTGGAATGCATTGAAACTTTGTAGATAAGTTCATAGGGTGGTAATATACACCTAGTAATTTTGTTAGAGTTCTTAGACACATATATCCTCTCTGAATTAATTAAGAACCATTTAGAACACTACCTTATAAGAAGAATTTACATATTTATATAACCTAGGATGTTCATGAAAGTTTGGCAGTGAGTTTGTGTTAGTGATATTGTCCCTTGATAATTTTGTTGTAAATTTTAGACTCATTAAAAAATACTTCATTCACAAGACCTTTGTGTGGCCTAGTTATAAGGATAATTAATTAAGGGTTTGTTATACACAAGAAAATTATGGAAATTGGTCAGAGGACTTTTTAGGCCAAGAAAATGATCTGGTAATTTTAGTATAATTTTTGGAGTAGTATAAATATGGTTCCTTTCACAAAGTGCCCTTGGACTGGTTTATTTAAATAATGGAATTATATGGTCAAATGAATTTAGAAAATTATGGAGCTCCAGCAGTGAACTTTTCTGACCATCTTGGACACTTGTTAATTTTCTTGTAATTTTTGGATGTGTATTTTTGGTACTTTCTTGGTTATCCCTTGATTTTGAGTAATTAGTAAATACTTTAATTGGAGGTCAAATCATTTCTGGAATTTTATGACATATATGGCTATTATTTTACTATTATATAGCTGTACAAATTTTAGTGAGGCCATAGCTTATCAGAAAATTATCTTTGATGTACAAAATCATAGGTTCCCTAATTTTGGAGAAATTATAATAAATTCCAAACAAAGTAGGAAAATTATGAAATTCTGGAGATAGTGTCATGATGTCAAAAAAGACCGCCAATAATAATCATGGGCCATTTGGATGATTATTTGGAGTTCCTCCTCTCATACACCTCATATAGTTTAAGTGGTCCGCGTTTAGTGAAAACACTGAATAAGGGGAAACATGTAGGTTTTACATAGGGAGTTAAGAAAGTTGGTGCACCCAGACTGATTGGATTTGGGAGGGGTCACCAAAGGAAGGTAGGGGTAAGATGTTTGGTTGGCTAGGAGACAAGAGTGTGCTTGGGATTGCCAAAAGATCGTCATTCCCTTAGAGAGGAATAGAACGTACTTAGTGATAATAAGTGTAATGGTGAGAGGGGTATGCTTATGGGTTGTTTTCAACAATAGTAAGTGCCTTGGAAAGGGATCCTTGGGGTTCAGCACATCATAGCTCCTAGTACCGTTACGAGCCCCTCATAGGGTAGTCCTCGGGAAGTTCATGGTTAACCAAAAACTGTAGGAATAATTTGTTACTCAAGAATAACTTAATAATACACTCACTCACATCCCATTGATATGGGTGGCTAATAGTCGGTTTGGCCTTACGAGCGATAGGCTCGGTGGTTGTAGGCACGAACGGGTCAGTCCGGCGAGCCGGTGGCTCGGAAGGTTAGGGTGATGGGCGGGTTAGCCCAGGGAGCTTATGGCTCAGAGATAGATGGTAATCATAATTGCATGTGCATGAAGGTGGTGGGTCTTTGGTATTGATGGTCGTTCACACTGACGTCGATACGCTGACTCGG
The DNA here is from genome assembly GCA_033032865.1 of Dactylorhiza incarnata. NCBI lineage: Eukaryota > Viridiplantae > Streptophyta > Magnoliopsida > Asparagales > Orchidaceae > Dactylorhiza > Dactylorhiza incarnata. The sequence continues at coordinate 1,945,337 of JAWHQI010000354.1, read as the reverse complement.
CAAATGTGGATTTACACTTAAGCAAGAAAGTCTGGTGGTCCAGCCAGTAAGAGTATGCAGGCGCTCCGCGGTTTTGCGTTGAAGCATACGATAGGTCTAGGTTAGGTAGTGTGAATACCAACCTAGAGGTCGGCGAGGACCAACCCACCACTTCCGTTTGCCACTACGGGGGTATCCTGGGAGTTTTGCTAGCTCCAAAAAGGGGGAACTAAAGGTCTGTGTGCACATAGTCGAAGTGTGTGAGTTGCACTTGTGTGAGCATAGCATTAAACTGCATAACTCTGCATATCATGGCATAAGCATTACATTTCAACCCCTACCCCTATCGTATAAATAAGTATGACAGTTTTCATACGATAGGCCTTGCCAAACGACCCCTTAGTCTATAGTTTGTATGGGCATTACTATAAATCAATGGTTACTTTTCTATTCTTTACTTTTCTTTACTTGCTTACTTTACTTGTTCTTTACCTTGCTTTATTTACTTCTTCAATTATATATATACACTTGTGTAGTGGTAGTTATTCCTGTAGCTGGGCCATGTCACTTTTTTTGATATATACCCCTTACTATGCTATGCTTCATACCTACCGCACGGTGCCTAGGAGCCATTGGGGGATGGGTGGTGAGAAACGAGGCTTAGAATTTTTCACTAATGGTCGGTGGACCATATCATTTTAGGGGGCCAAGGAGACGCAACACCACTAGAGGCCGGTGCAAATGGAGATGTGCCAGTCAAGCACAGGAACACCAACCTCAGGATCTGTGAGTGTTTACTAGTAGATTTGCTTCCACGAGTGGCCTTGTAGTGAGTACATGATGTACCAGGCATGAGCCTTTTATTATTGTTATCTTTTTATTCAGTTACTATTCGTGGACTAAATTTACCCTTGTGGTTCTATATAGCATGTGATTTGTGGACTTGTCTTCATTTATACTTCTCTTTTCAGTGATCGATATTGCCGGCAGGATCAACACTTTGTAGTGCAGACCTTCCCATGTGTTGGTGTCACCGCAAAGCAACGATTCTGGGCATAAGAATCGGTTTTGGGAAGCAGAAAAAATGGGTCTTACATAGTATGATAGAGCTCAAATACTTCCTAGGTCTCCAAGTGAATCAATCTGAAGATGGTATATTCATCTCACAGACCAAATTCACTAAAGAGCTATTATAGAAATTTGGACTGGAGAGTGCTTCTTCAATGGAGACTCCCATGGGATCCAATGTGTCTATGGAAAAGGATGAATATGGAAATCCCTTTGAGCAACCAAGTACAGATGCATGATTGGGTCTTTTCTTTAACTAACTACCAGTAGGCATGACATAATATTTGCCACATGTGTCTGTGCTAGATATCAGGTTAACCCCATGGAATCTCATCACACCTCTGTCAAGAGGATCTTAAGATATCTGAAGGGTACACCTAATCTTGGCCTATGGTACCCTAGGAACAATGAGTGTGAACTAACTGGCTATTCAGATGCAGACTATGCAGGGTGCAAAGAAGATAGAAATAGTACTTTAGGGACTTGCCAATTCCTTGGAGGAAGATTGATCTCATGGAGCAATAAGAAGCAGACAAGTGTAGCAATCTCCACTGCAGTATCAGAATACATATCTGCTGAGAGTTGTTGTGCTCAGCTGCTATGGATCCATCATCAGCTTAAAGACTACAATTTAAAGATGACCAAAACACCCATATTTTGAGACTCTTTAAGTTCTATCTCAATTGCTAAGAACCCTGTCTCACATAGCAGGACTAAGCATATTAAGTTCATGTATCACATCATTAGGGAGCATTTGGAGAATGAAGATATCACTCTTGAGTTTGTCCCCACAGACAAATAAGTGGCTGATATATTCACAAAGCCCCTAGATGAAGCTAAGTTTAACTTCTTCAAATTCCAATTAGGGATTTTAAATTTAGAGTAATTTCCATCACATTTTTCTCTTATCACTAATTATTTGTTGCTCAAGAAGGGCTGAACATTACCTAAGCCAAACAAGCATCTGATGATTGTCTCGATGACACAATCAGTTGTCTCGACGACATAATCAGTTCTTTCAACGACATGATCAGTTGTTTCGACGACATACAATATATCTCGAAGACAACTAGACCACATTGGAACGAAGCATAATGATGACATGTTTCGATAACATACTAGTGTTGGAACATGGTATTCCACATCTCCTAGGTATGAGAATAACAAATCCTATGTGTATTTGATCTTGTGTGTTTAATTGTGCAGGAAACAATGTCATTTGAGTCAAGGATAACATAAGAAGGATGCCCAAGTTTTGAAGCCAAAATTCCAGCATGCTCACTAGCGCCGGCAATAGCCACTAGCGCAGGCGCTAGCCCTGATTAGAGCAATTTCAGGAGGCAGTTATAGAAGGGGCTAGCGCAGGCGCTATCTCGACGCACAAGAGGAATTTTGGCAAGGTTTCCTTGAAATGAAAGATGCGCACGCGAAGAATATTTCCTAATTCAAGATAGCGCAGACAGTAGCGATAGTGCATGCTCTAGCTCTCTCTCCTTTAAAAGGACCCCTTTTCTCTCATTTTCAATGCACATGCTAGAGAGAGGTTGAGTGCCAAAATTCTAGAGCCCTATTCTGCCGAGAGTTAATCTCCCATCAAATGTTCTGGGAGTTTCTGAAGGAGGATTTCTTCACAACGCATCCGATCTACGATCGCTTAAACCATGCTTATTCGACAGTGGTCTTTCATCTCCAACTTCAAAAGTTCTATAGAGGGAGTTTTCATATTGTTGTTATCTCTTTATTCTTGTAATCATGTAGTAAATTCTCCTCATTTTAGCGACTAGGTCTGGGTAGGAATTAGGGAGGAATTTGCCTCGTGTTGGCGACTAGATCTAGGTTTGTTCTAGGGGGTGCTCGAGGCCGTATCCAGGGGAGGATTGGATAGAGCGGCTTGAGGCCATATCCGGGGAAGGATAGGCTAAAGCCACCAATTCTTGGGGATACAAGTCGGGATAGAAAATAAAAAGAGTTTTTACTATTCTCCTTCGATTTCTAGCGTCATAAGAAATCAAGTTTTGTAATCTTATATTTCAAATTAATAAAATCACGTCTCTATTTTATTTCACTTGATTTGTTTGGCTTTTCTTTATTTTGATCTCTTAACTTTTCAAGTAATTCAAAATATATTAAAAGTTTTTAAAACCCTTATTCACCCCCCCCCCCCCTGTCCCCCCCCCCCCCCTCTAAGGGTGCCTACAGATCCAACAAGCGATATCAGAGGTAGGTTATTCCAAATCAACATAACAATTGGGAATAATGGCATCTCATGATCTCGCTTCTATTAGTGGGTGAAATTCTTATGAAGAAGGAAAATCTCTTGCACCACCTTTATTTGAAGGAAGAAATTATAAAGGGTGGAAAATTTTAATGGAAAACTTTATTAAAACTTTAGATATTGAAGCGTAGAATATAGCAATAGTAAGACCAGCGGATAAATCAAATAAAAAAGAATGTCACCTAAATGCAAAGGCTTTAAATAGTTTTTTTTTGTGCTTTATCTCAATATATTTTCAAATTGATATATTGTTTTTTTAGTGCATATAACATTTGGAAATTTCTTGATGAGATATATAATCTTCTGTGTGCAGGTATAGATGGAAGACAAGAGGAGAAGGACATACAGGCATCCACCCTTATTCAAGGAGATCTTTCTCGTAGAAAAACCATGGAAATCATGGAAATTGACTTAGACGAAGAGAGCAATTCATCAAGAGAAAATGAAGATGAAAATTCATTTATGAAGGAGGAAGGCCTAGAAGATGACAAAGAATCTTCATGTTCACATCTTGCCTCTTCCGATAGTATTGTAAGAAAGTCAAAATCTTCTTCTTGTGTGATAACTTCTATCTCTACTTTCCATATACTAAAAATGGCTAAACGTAAAATCAAGAAATTGAAAATTGCTAATAAAAATTACATTTAGAAAATAAAAGGTTAAAAGCTAATGTTAATTCAGAATCTAATTGTGATGTGGCTTCTCCATCTTGCTCTCTAATTGAAATCTCAAAGCCTTGTTTTGATTGTAAGGATATTAAAGAAAAATTCAAGGATTTTGAAAAAGAACTTTTAATTTCAAAAGAGCATAATGAAAATTTGATAAATGAAAATAATATTTTGTCTAATAAACTAGAATCATTAAAACTATTTGTGCAAAAAATTTCAAGTAATAATAGATCTTTATTTCTAGTTTATCATCAAACATGTGTAAAACCTCTAATAGTATTTTAAAATATATTAAACACGCACCAAGTAGAATATTTAATCAACAAGTATAATAAATTCTAACCCTCATTTTGTATCTCCCAAATTAAATTCAAATGTGCAAATATTTCTTATGAAAAATAGTTTCAAGAGTAATTATTATTTTAACCCTAAGTTTAATGAATATGGAAATTTGAGCATGAGCGGAGACCCAAAATTTATGATGAAACATTAACTCCAGGTGAAAGGGTTCATTCGTTCTCATCTCTGCAAAAGTCATCTTGCTATATTTGAGTACCCAAAGGAATCATTACACTTGGTTCCCTTTGGATACCTAAATCTCTTATTCATTAGGTATCTTCAAATGCATGAAGTAGAATCTTTTCAAAATGAAATATACAAATCTCTACTTCATGATATGCTTAATTGTCTTTATGTTTTTTCTATTTGTTTTCTTATTTTTTTTGCTATCATGCCATGGTCATCTTATATATTATTGGAAATATGATTTTATCTCTTAAAGCTTAATGAGTTTATAAATCAAATTAATCAAAATTCAAAGACATATTTTATTTCGGTGACATATCTATCTATCTTAAATTCATTGCCTATAAATATGTTATATTATCTATATAAATCTAATTCTAAATTTGTTATGAGATAAAATATGATTTCTAGATTAATGAAATCATGAACTTCAATTTTCCTCTTTCGAAAATTTTGAGTCTATAAATTTTAAATATTAAGTATGGGTAGCAACCAATAATGCTTAAATATCTTGAGAAAGGGAGATTTGGGATGTCACCCCATCACACCTCCTAGTACCAGTGCGAACCCTTCATAGGGTAGACCTCGGGAAGTCAAAGATCCACTCTAAATTGCTAAGTAAGTAAAGTCTAACAATGATCAAATTAATTATAGACTCATGCGTACTCTTGCAATAATCGAAAAAGAAAACTATCATTATCTTGCCTTTCAAAAAAGTATATATATTCATAATTCGTGATTAAAAATAAAATCACAAAAGTCATATTGAACGAATGTATTATCATACTAACATTCTATTCTAATGAATATAATTAGTTATCATCATATGCACTATTAGTTATCATATGTTTGTCAAGATATAAAAATAGAAAATTTGGAACTTAGAATTCATGATAAATATGAGGTTTTATATTATCATTTCAAAAATTAAAATAAACTCATAGTCTATAAATCATTCATAAACGTAGAACGCTTTGTATGCCCATCATCATATACTTATTTCGTATGTCTCACAATAGCGGGGGCGTAGGATTGGATGCATTAGAGACCTAACCTCTGATTCATGTCTTGTCCTCAACCGGGGAGGGTTCTGGTGGGGCCTTGCGAGGCACTGGGGGGAAAGAGTGCTAGGTTGAGAGTTCTCTAGTGTATGCATATGGGAGTAACACCCCAAACTAGGCATGTGTGCAGCTCCTCATGCCCATACGTCAATTAGTACGGGGCTAGGGTGTAGACATATAGTCTGGGTATTTTTATATAGGGCATACTTATTTTATGCATGAACATTATTTTTATATAATCATTAAAATCAAGCATATTTGATTTGTTCAATCAAGTCTTCTTGGTTTGCATATCTTTAGAGATACGGTGGAACCAACTGCACCAAAAGACCAGCCTATTGGTCAAGGCGCCTACAACTCCTTTATAGAGTCGACTATCATCGGGCGGATCCATGGGGCAGTCAGTTAGACCCATGGGGGACACAACCTTCCACTTCGAATAGCACTGCAGCGCCGAGGGCAATTCTGGCACCCCAACAATCCACCCCAGAAACGACCCCGGGGTTTTGAACCCGTGACCCCCTCTGATACCACGTATAGGGATACTACGCAACCAACTGCACCAAAAGACCGGCCTGTTGGTCAAGTCGACTACCTCTCCTTTATAGAGTCGGCTATCCTCGGGCGGATCCACGGGGCAGTCAGTTAGACCCACGGGGGACACACCCTTCCGCTTCGAATAGCACCGCAGCAATGGGGGAAATTATGTCACCCCAACAATATCCTATCATACTAAGCTTAAATGATTGTGCAAAACTCATGTTGTTTTAAAAGGTAGAATTAAGTTCTTGGAAGATCATGGTCTAAAATTTTAACTTCCGCAACTTTTTGAGATTTCTTCTCTTCTTTTTCACTTCATTAGACAGGTCTTACATGGCACAAACATAATTGAGCAAAATCAGAAGTGAAATCGAAGAAAATCCGAGTTGTTTGATTAAAATATGCAGTCTCTGTGAGCTAACACAATCGCTAGGACCTACCGCCGACGCTAGCTACATGATTCAAGACTCAGTGCTTCAAATTTCTGAAAAATTTATAAAAATATAATCTTATAATTTTTTTACTTATTTCTGTGTTTTTGGCATTTTTTGTTTGTGTATTTCTTTATTTTATTAAAAATCAAAATATAAAATTTCAAAATACAAAAATATGTTTTGCTTATGTTTATTTGTTTCTGCAAAGCTTTTTTAAAATAACAAGATTTCTATGTTTTCTTACTTCGGCAAAAATGATAAAACATGTTCTTTTAAATTTGGCTAAAATGTTTAATTTAAAATTTTAAGTTTTCTAAACATTGTTTAGGCTTGTCATGCATAGATTTTAATCTTGTTTTGTGCAATGAAAGTCTATGGTGAATTGTGTAGGATTGCTTTAGTATCCCTCTAAGTATGAGTAATGTGTTATGTTAGATAATGATTTCTTTACACTCACACTTTTTGGTAGACTACATGTGCCTATAATTCTTAACCCTACATGATTGTGTAGTGTAGTAGCTTACAATATTAAGATGTCTATCTCTATTACCTACACATTATTCAAAATTTTTTGTTGCTCATATAGAAGTGAAATTTCAAAAATATAATTGTTTGCAAAAACAAGTGAATTCGGAGTACTTTGTCTTGCTAAAAAAATCAATAATAAAATTACAAAGATAACTCCACCAAGCACTACTTGAAACTCCTGATAAGTCTTCATAAGCATTGTGAGGTTGAGCACCTTGGAAAGAATTGTAAAGTATCTTGTGCAAACTACTTAAATACACTTATATTTTGTACATCAGATCACAAAAAAACTCTTATTGAAAATAAAATATGTGATCCCCCAAGCACTACTTCGCTCTCTTATAAGTCTTAATGAGCATTGTGTGTGTGAAGTACCTTCATAGTTGTACTTTTTATGTGCTTTGTATCAAATCTAGATATGATGTGTAGAAGTTGTTAAAAAAGATTGCATGCTTAATAAAGTTTCTACTTCACCATATAAGTCTTGTGTTTTTTGATTATATCACTTGTATATTTTATCAAAACACTTTTTATACACATCATTATCTGTCATAAAGCTTTTACTCATGAGAATTGGACTCTAATGCTTCCTTACATAAATTATCTAGAAACCTTTAGTAAAAGCGCTAGATTGCAATGCATGATCTCTACAATGTTTTCATAACTTGAAATGCAAATTAATAACATTGTAGTTACTATCTTCTAGAATATGTGCAATCATGCCAGCCTTAGTAGTTTTTGAAAAATAGAGGTACTTGCCTATTGTCATGAAAACATTATTGAAAACCTTACTTGCTTACGAAAAATTATTTCTTAAAAATACTATCCTAAACATAGATGTTTATATAAGATTGGTTATATCCAAATAACATCACTTTTATTGCATAACATCTCTTATTTCTATTATGATCTTTGAACTTACAAAAAGATGTTTTCTTTGGATAAACAATTTTATAGCCTTTCCTCTTATGTTATAACTCTTAAAATTTTGAACTTCAAAAACATCTTCTTATTTTGGAAATTAACTCATATTTCTTCTTATGAATAGTCATGATTACAAAAAGAGGTTTCTTGTATTTTTATAAGACTTCCACAGAATTACAATATATTTTTACCTAGCACTGTCATGCTTATTTAAAGACTTTTCTCTTGTGTGTATCACCACTTGAATCTCAAAAGTCCTTTTCGTCAACAAGTGGTAGACTTGTTTGGTAGAATTTATATTGGTTGTTCTAAATCGCTGATTTATTTCTATGAAATTTTTTATGCTAAAATCTCCTTAGCATTTCATTTCATCTAAAAGCTCCATCATGCCTTAACTTTTTATCAAAACACCTCTTTCTAAGTCTCTTGATTCCTTAACCCACTTTTGATAACAACAAAAGGGGGAGAACTAACATGATAAATAAAAAACCACTATCGAATGGGGGAAGAACTAAACATGACTAATTCTTAAGTTGATAGCTTACACATAAGGGGAGTATTCACATAGGGGGAGCATTCATTTAGGGGGAGCATGCATTTAGGGGGAGCAATTATAAATACAAAAATCGACAATTATCCTAAGTCGCCTCTCTCACACACACAAGTAGGATTCGTCATGATTTATGTATTAATTCTCTGATTTATCATTAATGGATTTGTTATTATCAAAAGGGGGAGTTTGTTGGAACATGGTCTTCCACATCACCTAGGTTTGAGAATAAAAAATCCTATGTGTATTTGATCTTGTGTCTTTATGTGTGCTGGAAACAATGCCATATGACTCAAGGATAACATAAGAAGGTTTCCCCCAAGTATGAAGCCAAAATTCCAGCATGCCCACTAGCGTCGGCGGTAGCCACTAGCGCAGGCGCTAGCCCTGATTAGAGCACTTTTGGGAGGCAGTTATAGAAGGCGCTAGCGCAGGCGTTAGTGGCTAGCACATGCGCTATCTCGACGCACAAGAGGAATTTCAGCAAGGTTTCCTTGAAATGAAAGATGAGGACGCGAAGAATATTTCCTAATTCAAGATAGCGTCGGTGGTAGCGATAGCACAGATGCTAGCTCTCTCTCCTATTAAAGTATCCCTCTTTTCTCATTTTCAACACACATGCTTGAGAGAGGTTACCTGCCAAAATTCTAGAGCCCTATTCTGCTGAGAGTTGATCTCCCACCAAAAGTTCTGTCAGTTTCTGAAGGAGGATTTCTTCACACCGCATCCGACTGATGATCGCTTCAACCATGCTTATTCTACAGCGGTCTTTCATCTCCAACTTCATAAGTTCTATAGAGGGAGTTTTCATATTTTTGTTATCTCTTTATTCTTGTAATTGCATAGTAAATTCGCCCAATTTTGGCGACTAGGTCTTGGTAGGACTTAAGGAGGAATTCGTCACGTGTTGGCAACTAGATCTAGGTTTGGTCTAAGGGGTGCTCGAGGTCGTATCCCGGGGAGGATTGGTTAGAGCGGCTTGATGCCGTATCTGGGAAGGATAGGTTAAAGCCACCGGTTCTTGGGGATACGAGTCGAGATAGAAAATGAAAATAGTTATTACTATTCTCCATCGATTTCTAGTGTCATAAGAAACCAAGTTTTGCAATCTTATATTTCAAATTAATAAAATCATGTCTCTATTTTATTTCACATAATTTGTTTGGCTTTTCTCTATTTTGATCTCTTAACTTTTAAAGTAATTAAAAATATATTAAAAGTTTTTAAAACCCTTACTCACCCCCACTCTAAGGGCGCCTCAAGATCCAACAACCAGAGTATCGTCAAAACAGATGCGACTACTAAACACGACACTAGATCAACAAATGTGATCCGTTCGATGAAATATTAATCAATTCATTAGTACTACAAATAAGGTACACGCATCTTCATCTCCGACAATTGCTACTTCTCACAATTCTTCTCCAATGGCTCCCAAGAATGAAGAGACTTCAGTGATTTCTAGGTCTGAGCTTCAGCGAGGAGGCTTCAACTACTACTCAGAGGAAATAAGGTTCGTGATAGGGTTACTAGAATCAGCGGGCATCGAATATCTACTGAGTGAACCATGCGTCCTTCTCAACAGAGAGCTCCTGGAATTCTATGGAGGGGCAAGATTAATAATTCATAATAATCAGTGAAATCAGTTTTAGCTGGGATGAAAGTGAAAGTGTCTGCGAAGTGCCTGGGAATGGTGTTGCGTCTGCCACAGATGAAGGAAGAAGAAGAGGATGAAGTGTCCACTGACGACAAATCTACAGGTTTTGAATGGCGTGGACACTTTGGAAAGACCTATGGGTCTATCAAAAGGGCAGACTTCAACCAAAAGGGAAAGCTTCTCGCAGATATCATCAGAAAAGTCCTGCTATGTAAACCAGGTTCTCGTTACCGGATCTCCAAAGAAATGTTTGAAGTTGTGTGCAGGATCATTCTCTCCAAGAAGACTGACTGGAGGGAATTTGTATTCCAAAAAGTAAAAAACAGTCTGAAGACCCCCTCGTTTGAGAGGATTCTCTCTATCTTCTTCCAGAATTCCCTTGGGGAAGTTCTCAATGTTGGATCTGTAGTCGCCCTTAGAGGGGGGGGGGGGGGTGAATTAGGGTTTTAAAACTTTTTAATATATTTTAGAATACTTGAAATAATAAGAGATCAAAATAGTGATTTTGAATAAAGATCTAAATTGTTTTATAATGAAGGAGAGGATAATAAACAATTTAGGGAAATGAAGATAAAATCATTTTTATTACACAAAGAGAGATATGATTATTATTAATAAAATTGATTACAAAATTCGATTTCAATGACGATAGAAATCAAGGCGAAATATGAAAGACTCTTTTTGTTTTCTATACCGACTCGTATCCCAACGAACCAGTTGGCTTTAGCCGATCCTTCTTCGGATACGGCCTCAAGCCTCTCTAGCCAATACTTTCCCAGATATGGCCTCGAGCACCCCTAGATCTACACACATGACCTAGTCGCCAACATGAGGTGAATTTCTGCCCTAAGTCCTACCCAAACCTAGTCGCCAACACGAGCCGAATTCACTAAACGATTACAAGAAAAGATGTGAAATAAATAACAACAATATAAAAACTCACTCTATATGGATCACTTGGAGAAGTAGACGAAGACACGCAGAGTATGATCGTAATCAATGCGGTCTTTCGTCACGATGATGACGCGTGTTGTAATCTTCTCCACAGATCTACTTAATCCTTCATGGATTTGTGGGAGTATCTCTCTGAACCTTCCGATATATGAAGTGGCACGAAGCTCTAGAATTTGGGAGTAGAAGAGGATGAGGAAGACGGAGCCAAGGGGTCCTTTTTATAGCCTTATAGCTAGCGCCCGCGCTATCGCTACCACCGGCGCTATCCCGGTTTAGGAAATATTCTCCGTATGAGAATCTTTCATTTTAAGCAAGTCTGCCGCCTTCCTCTTATGCTTTGAGCTACCGTCGGCGCTACCGCCGGTGCTACCAGCTACCTCCTGCTCTAGCAGCTACCACCTGCTCTATCAGCTACCGAGGGAGCTACCACTCGCTCTAGCGGCCAATTTTGAGTTTTGGCTCCAAACTCGGGCACTTCTTTCATATGTTATCCTTGAGTCATGTGGACTTATTTTACGGCACACTTAAACACACAAGATCAAATACACATAAGATTTTTTATTCTCAAACCTAGGAGATGTGGAAGACTATGTTCCAACAAACTCTCCCTTTTGATAATAACAAATCCATTAATGATAAATCAGAGCATTAATATATAAGCATGATGAAACCTACTTGTGTGTGTGAGAGAGTGATGACTTAGGATAATTATCGATTTTAGTATTTAGAATTGCTCCCCCTAAATACATGCTCCACCTAAGTGAATGCTCCCCTAATATATAAGCTATCATCTTAATTAATCATGTTAGTTTTCATTTTGGTAGAGGATTTTGTTTATCATGTTAGTTCTCCCCCTTTTGTTATTAGCAAAAGTGGGTAAGGAAGCAAAACACAGAAGAGTTTGATAATAGGTTAAAGGCATGATCGAGCTTTGAGAGAGAAGGAAATGATAAGGAGTTTTAGAATAATTTTCATAGAAATTAATCAGAGTTTTTAGCAATAAATAGTATGTTTATAGAAATAAATCAGAGTTTTTAGGATAAATATTTTCTTTGAAGCATAAAGAGGTATAATATAACATTTGCCAAGTAATCAATATTATCATGTTAGTTCTCCCCCATTTATAAGAGTTTTAAGCATAAAAAGGTAATGATTTCCAAGTAACTAATCTACCAAGACAATATGTCTACACCCTAGCCCTATACTAAGTGACGGATGGTCATGAGGAGCTGCAAACATGCCGTAGGTTGGGGTGTTAGTCCCATATGCAAACACTAGAAAATACTCAACCTAGCACTCTATCCCCCAGTGCCTCGCAAGGCCCCACTGGAACCCTCCTCGGTTAAGGACAAGACATGACTTAGAGGTCAAGTTATCTAATGCCTACAACCCTACGCCCTCACTATGGTGAGATATGAAATCATGGGATAATAGTCATTGGAAACATTTAGCGTTTGAATCTAATGATAAGTTCATAGCCTATGGCTTTCTATTTGTATTTGAATTTTTTGAAAAACTCATATAGCTATTTTGAAATCCAGTAATGAATCAGAGTTTTTAGCCTAAAAATGATATTCGTGTTAGAACAACCAATATAAATTCTACCAAGCAAGTCTACCATTTGTTAAAAGAGGAATTTTGAGATTTAAGACTTTGATATAAGCATGAAAGTGCAAGGTAAAAACAATTATATGGTTATGATGTGGAAGACTTACAGAAATACAAGAAAACATCTTTTTGTAATCATGATGATTCACACACACACAATGCTCATTAAGACTTATCAGAGAGCGAAATAGTGCTTGGGGATCACGTATTTTATTTTCAATAAGAGTTCTTTTCTTTTTGAGATCTGGTGTACATAATAGAAGTGTATTAAAGTAGTTTACACAAGATACTTTACAATTCTTTCCAAGGTGCTCAACCTAACAATGCTTATGAAGACTTATCAGGAGATTCAAGTAGTGCTTGGTGGAATTATCTTTGTCATTTTATTATTGATTTTTTTGTTCAAGACAAAGTTCTCCGAATTCACTTGTTTTTTGCAAACACTTATAATTTTGTAATTTCACTTCTATATGTGCAACAAAGTTTTGAATAATGTGTAGGTAATAAAGATAGACATCTTAATATTGTAAGCTACTACACTACACAATCATGTAGGGTTAAGAATTATAGGCACATGTAGTCTACCAAAAAGTGTGAGTGTAAAGAGATCATTATCAAACATAACATATTACTCATACTTAGAGGCATACAAACGCAATCCTACATAATTCACTATAGACTTTTTCATTGCTCATAACAAGATTAAATTCTAAGCATGACAAGCAAAAACAATGTTTAGAAAACTTGAGATTTTGAATTAAACATTTTTAGCCAACTCTAAAAGAACATGCTTGTCATTTTTGCCAAAGGAATGAAACATAAACATCTTTATTTTTATGATAAAACCTTAAAGAAATAAGCAAAGACATATTTTTTTTGTATTTTTTTATTTTTGAATTTTGTACTTGATTTTTAAAAAATCACACAATGGCATAAAGATAAAAAGAGGTAGTACATATAAAATAACATATTTTTAGTAATTTTTCAAAATTTAAAAAACACCAAAAATTTGACACTCGAGCTAGCGTCGACGCTAGGTCCTAGCGCCTTCTTTAGCTCATAGAGTGTACTTATTCTAATCGTATAGCCTAGATTTTCTTCGATTTTACTTCCGATTTTAGTTAATTATGTTTGTGCAATGTAAAACCTGCCTAATGAAGTGAAGAGACGAGAAGAAATTGCAAAAAGTCACGGAAGTTAAAATTTTAGAAGATGGGCTCCATATTCATTAAAGCTTCATATTCATTAAACCTTAATTTTTGATTTTTCACAACCATTTAAGCTTAATATTACAGGATGTTCAAACAAAGAAGACATGTTTGAACAAAACAGATATGCATGATTTTATTAATTTAGATAAATATCTAATAAGAGATTTAGAGTTTAATTCATATAAGATATTTATAGGCAATGAATATAAGAAAAATAGATAGGTCATCAAAATAAAATATGATTTTGAATTTTGATTAATTTGATTTATAAACTCATTATGTTTTAAGAGATAAGATCATATTTCAAATAATATATAAGATGACCATAAAATGATAGCTTAAAAAAATATGAAAATAAAAATAAAACTTGTACAACCCTGTATTCGCAGAGTGGGCCCCCGAGGCCCAAGATATTTTTAGGCCCAATATTTCCAAAGGGCGCGACCCCGGGAGGAGGAGGGGTGAGCATTTGGAGGGAGTCGAGTCTGAGGGGCGCATCCCAGGACTGTTCCCTTGTGAGGGCGAGCCGGGGAGGGCCGGGAGGCCTCCGGCTCGCCCAGAGCCTTGTGAGGGCGAGCCGGGGAGGGCCGGGAGGCCTCTGGCTCGCCCAGAACATTGTGGGGGCGAGCTGGGAGGGCTGGGAGGGCTGGGAGGGCCGGGAGGCCTCCGACTCGCCCAGACCCTTGTGGGGGCGAGCTGGGAGGGCCGGGAGGCCTCCGGCTAGCCCAGACCCTTGTGGGGGCGAACTGGGAGGGCCGGGAGGCCTCCGGCTCGCCCAGAACCTTGTGGGGGCGAGCTGGGAGGGCCGGAGGCCTCCGGCTCACCCAGACCCTTGTGGGGGCGAGCTGGGAGGGCCTCTGGCTTGCCCAGACCCTTGTGGGGGCGAGCTGGGAGGGCCGGGAGGCCCCCGGCTCGCCCAGAGCCTTGTGGGGGCGAGCCGGGAGGGCCGGGAGGCCTCCGGCTCACCCAGACCCTTGTTGGGGCGAGCTGGGAGGGCCGGGAGGCCTCCGGCTCGCCCAGACCCTTATGGGGGCGAGCTGGGAGGGCCGGGAGGCCTCCGGCTCGCCCAGAGCATTGTGGGGGCGAGCTGGGAGGGCCCGGAGGCCTCCGGCTTGCCCTGATTATTGTGGGGGCGAGCCGGGGAGGCTGGGAGGCCTCCGGCTCGCCCAGCTCCAAGCCGGGGAGGCTGGGGATGCCTCTGGCTCCCCCAACAGCAGGGGAAGAGCTCCACTCGCCTCTACTCCCTCGTCCGGCAGCCAGGAGGGGTGTCTAATTGCACCCCCAGCGAGACCTCACTAGGAGGGGTGTCTAAATGCACCCCATCGAGACCTCACCAGGAGGGATGTCTAAATGCACCCCAACGTGGGGGCGAGCCGGGGAGGCCGGGAGGCCTCCGGCTCGCCCAGAGCCATGTGGGGGCGAGCCGGGGAGGCCGGGAGGCCTCCGGCTCGCCCAGCTCCAAGCCGGGTAGGCGGTCTGCGTTTAGCGCCCAAGAGTAGCGGGATTTGGCTATTCGCAGTCCAGTTTTGGTTATTCGCAGTCCAAGAGCAGCGGGATTTGTCTATCTATAGCCCAGTTCAAGGGTATTTTGGTAATCTGGCAGACCAGTTTTCGGCTATTTGCAGCCCAACTTCAGAAATCCTATAAATAGGATCAAAGGGGCACCATTTGAGGGGATCTGATTCTAGGCTAGCTCTCTTCCTCTCTCTCCCTCCTCAAGTCTCTCTAGTGGGTGAGGAGAGCCTCTAGTGGTGCCCAAGCTTAGTAGTGGCTTGGGAGGGGAAGTTCCTTGGGAACTTCTGGGTATGTGGTGGGACCTCCCCACTAAGCCCTTGGTCCAGTTCCTAGTTCTAACACCTTCAACCTAGAGCTCTCCCTTGGGAGGAGTAAGGATTGGTCGCCCCTCGGCAAGCTGAGGGCCCCGAACTCCACTGAGACTAAGTCTTGTTCGCAAGTCTCAGTTTCAACACGTGGTGCGGTGAGCGTGGAGTGTGACCGATTCAAGAAACTCTCAAGATGAGCTCCATGGCTGGAGGTGGAGGATCCGACCCAGGTCGCTCGCAACCCCTGGTGGATGGAGCGACGTTGGAGATGTTTGAAAATTTCAGGCAAGAAATCCTGCAGACCTTGCAGCTAACTTTCTCCACGATAGGCGAAGGCATGGGAGGAGGTGGTCCGGAGGTCTCGCCCCAGCAAGTAGGTGAGAGCCCTCCAGGCCAGCAGCCCAGGAAGGAGGTACCAGTGGGGGGGAGTGGGGAGGCATTCGGCCCCCACTCGCTCAGTCCCCTAGGAGGGGGTGAGTGGGGAGGTCCCAGACCCCCACTCGCCCAGCCCCAAGGGGGCGAGTGGGGAGGTCCCAAACCCCCACTCACCCAGCCCCAAGAGGACGAGTGGGGAGGTGTCAAACCCCATCTCGCCCAACCCGAAAGGGGGGCGAGCATAGGAAGTCCTTTGTGTCAGATGATCCTCTCAGCCCCGGTTCCAGAGGGGTTCGGAAGGATGGAGATGTCTCACTACTCCGGCATGGATGCCCCGTCCTGCACCTGCAGTGGTTTGAGGACATGGTCTCCATTAGGCCCATAACGGACGCTTTCAAGTGTCGACTCTTCGCGACAACTCTGTAAGAGAAGGCTAGAGATTGGTTCCACCAGCTCCCTGCGGGATCCATCTATGCCTTCGAAGACTTACGCCGAGTTTTCCTGCTACGCTTCTCGACGTCAAGAAAGAGGAAGAAAGATGCCGAAGCACTTTTCAAGATCAAGCAAGAGCCAGAGGAGTCGCTGGCTCACTATCTGGAACGGTTCAGGGAGGAGGTTCTCCTCGTCCAAGAGGTGCCCGGGTACACCCTCAAGCTTGCCTTCACGTTGGGGCTGCGGGAGGGTTTTTTCAAGATGGACCTCAAGAGAAGAGCTCCTTTGTCCTTTGAAGAGTTGATGGAAAGGGTGGAAGAAGAAGTTGAGAGTGAGGAGGCCAACCCGGAGTTCACAAGAAGGCTGGCTAAGCTGAGAGAGCCAGAGGCAAGGCAGCAGGGGGAAGAGTAGGGGCTCCCAAGAGAAAGTTCGACCAAGAGGAAGGCAACTTCCAGGAAGAGGAGGTTGACTCCCCTAGGTGGGGGCAGAGGCCGAGGGCATCCCCTCCACCGCCTCAACAGGCCATGGCGATTGGCTGGGAAAAATGGAGGAGAGACAGAAAAGCAGGAAGAAGAGGAAGAGGGGGTAGGGTGGAGTTACCCTATTGTGACCTCCACGATGAGGAAGGTCACGCGATGATCAACTGCCCTGAGTTCTTGGAATTGAAGGAAGCGAGGGGTTTGGTGCGGCAACAACAACAACCAATTGGGAACGAGGGAGACTACCCTCAGCAGTAGGAGACCAAGTTTGTCTAAGTGCTCAGTTTCTTCTCTCCACCCTTAAGTTCATGTAGCGTGGTTGTTTACTTAGTTTTTTCTTGCATGTAATGTGATGATTAATGTAGTGAAAGTTTTCAAATACTTAGTCCCGATGCTGGCCCGCTGACCAGGCTCCCATCAAGCTGGCAGGTCTGAGGATCGCTCGGTGGCAGGAAAGTCCCAAGTAATTAGCCCCGACGCTTGCCCGCTGACCAGGCTCCCATCAAGTTGGCAGGTCCGAGGATCGCTCGGTGGCAGGAAAGTCCCAAGTACTTAGTCCCGATGCTGGCCCGCTGACCAGGCTCCCATCAAGCTGGCAGGTCCGAGGATCGCTCAGTGGCAGGAAAGTCCCAAGTACTTAGTCCCGATGCTGGCCCGCTAACCAGGCTCCCATCAAGCAGGCAGGTCCGAGGATCGCTCGGTGGCAGGAAAGTCCCAAGTACTTAGTCCCGATGCTGGCCCGCTGACTAGGCTCCCATCAAGCTGGTAGGTCCGAGGATCGCTCGGTGGCAGGAAAGTACCAAGAAATTAGCCCCGACGCTGGCCCGCTGCACAGGCTCCCATCAAGCTGGCAGGTCCGAGGATCGCTCGGTGGCAGAAGAGTCTCAGGGTACTTAGTCCCGATGCTGGCCCGCTGACCAGGCTCCCATCAAGCTGGCAGGTCCGAGGATCGCTCGGTGGCAGGAAAGTCCCAAGTACTTAGTCCCGATGCTGGCCCGCTGACCAGGCTCCCATCAAGCTGGTAGGTCCGAGGATCGCTCGGTGGCAGGAAAATCCCAAGTAATTAGCCCCGACGCTGGCCCGCTGACCAGGCTCCTATCAAGCTGGCAGGTCCGAGGATCGCTCGGTGGCAAGAGAGTCTCAGGGTACTTAGTCCCGACGCTGGCCCGCTGAGCAGGCTCCCATCAAGCTGGCAGGTCCGAGGATCGCTCGGTGGCAGGAAAGTCCCAAGTACTTATTCTCGATGCTGGCCCGCTGACCAGGCTCCAATCAAGCTGGCAGGTCCGAGGATCGCTCGGTGGCAGGAAAGTCCCAAGTACTTAGTCCCGATGCTGGCCCGCTGACTAGGCTCCCATCAAGATGGTTGGTCCGAGGATCGCTCGGTGGAAGGAAAGTCCCAAGTACTTAGTCCCCATGCTGACCTGCTGACCAGGCTCCCACCTAGCTGGCAGGGTCAGGAACCGCTCAGTGGCCGAAAATTCTCTTAATTATTTTTCCCCCCGAGGTGGCTCCGCTAGCCGGGCTCTCACAAGCCGGCAGGGTAGGAAGGCCTCTCGGGGAGGCTAAGTATTTTTCCCCCGAGGTGGCTCCACTAGTCGGGCTCTCGCTAGCCGGTAGGGTAGGAAGGCCTCTCGGGGAGGCTGTGTTTTTCCCCGAGGTGGCTCAGCTAGCCGGGCTCTCGCTAGCCGGCAAGGTTGGGGGGCCTCTCGGGGAGGCGCTGTGGATTTTCCAAGATATCACCAATAACTGGATTCCCAGCGGCACTCGTCGAATATGCAGGGTTGGACATTTCTTTCCGAGCGTGAGCCACGCTCGAAAAGAGCGGGGATTGTGACAACCCTATATTCACCGAGTGGGCCCCCGAGGCCCAAGATATTTTTAGGCCCAATATTTCCAAAGGGCGCGACCCTGGGAGGAGGAGGGGTGAGCATTTGGAGGGAGTCGAGTCTGAGGGGCGCATCCCAGGACTGTTCCCTTGTGAGGGAGAGCCAGGGAGGGCCGGGAGGCCTCCGGCTCGCCCAGAGCCTTTTGAGGGCGAGCCGGGGAGGGCCGGGAGGCATCCGGCTCGCCCAGAACCTTGTGGGGGCGAGCTGGGAGGGCCGGGAGGCCTCCGGCTCGCCCAGACCCTTGTGGGGGCGAGCTGGGAGGGCCGGGAGGCCTCCGGCTCGCCCAGAACCATGTGGGGGCGAGCTGGGATGGCCGGGAGGCCTCCGGCTCGCCCAGACCCTTGTGGGGGCGAGCTGGGAGGGCCGGGAGGCCTCCGGCTCGCCAAGAACCTTGTGGGGGCGAGCTGCGAGGGTCGGGAGGCCTCCGGCTCGCCCAGATTCTTGTGGGGGTGAGCTGGGAGGGCCGGGAGGCCTTCGGCTTGCCCAGACCCTTGTGGGGGCGAGCTGGGAGGGCCGGGAGGCCTCCGGATCACCCAGAGCCTTGTGGGGGCGAGCCGGGAGGGCTGGGAGGCCTCCGGCTCACCCAGACCCTTGTGGGGGCGAGCTGGGAGTGCCAAGAGGCCTCCGACTCTCCCAGAACCTTGTGGGGGCGAGCTTGGAGGGCCGGGAGGCCTCCGGCTCGCCCAGACCCTTGTGGGGGCGAGCTGGGAGGGCCGGGAGTCCTCCGGCTCGCCCAGACCCTTGTGGGGGTGAGCCGGGAGGGCCGGGAGGCCTCCGGCTCACCCAGACCCTTGTGGGGGCGAGATGGGAGGGTCGGGAGGCCTCCGCCTCGCCCAGAACCTTGTGGGGGCGAGCTGGGAGGGCTGGGAGGCCTCCAGCTCGCCCAGACCCTTGTGGGGGCGAGCTGGGAGGGCCGGGAGGCCTCCGGCTCACCCAGAGCCTTGTGGGGGCGAGCCTGGAGGGCCGGGAGCCCTCCGGCTCCCCCAGACCCTTGTGGGGGAGAGCTGGGAGGGCCAGGAGGCGTCCGGCTCGCCCAGACCCTTGTGGGGGCGAGCCGGGAGGGCCGGGAGGCCTCCGGCTAGCCCAGACCCTTGTGGGGGCGAGCCGGGAGGGCCGGGAGGCCTCCGGCTCACCCAGACCCTTGTAGGGGCGAGCTGGGAGTGCCGGGAGGCCTCCGACTCGCCCAGAACCTTGTGGGGGCGATCTGGGATGGTCGGGAGGCCTCCGGCTCGCCTAGACCCTTGTCGGGGCGAGCTGGGAGGGCCGGGAGGCCTCCGGCTCGCCCAGAGCCTTGTGGGGGCGAGCCGGGAGGGCCGGGAGCCTTCCGGCTCACCCAGACCCTTGTGGGGGCGAGCTGGGAGGGCCGGGAGGCCTCCGGCTCGCCCAGACCCTTATGGGGGCGAGCTGGGAGGGACGGGAGGCCTCCGGCTCGCCCAGAGCATTGTGGGGGCGAGCTGGGAGGGCCCAGAGGCCTCCGGCTTGCCCAGATTCTTGTGGGGGCGAGCCGGGGAGGCCGGGAGGCCTCCGGCTCACCCAGCTCCAAGCCGGGGAGGCCGGGGAGGCCTCTGGCTCGCCCAGCAGCAGGGGACGAGCTCCACTCGCCCCTACTCCCTAGTCTGGTAGCCAGGAGGGGTGTCTAAATGCACCCCAGCGAGACCTCACCAGGAGGGGTGTCTAAATGCACCCCAGCGAGACCTCACTAGGAGGGATGTCTAAATGCACCCCAATGTGGGGGTGAGCCGGGGAGGCCGGGAGGCCTCCGGCTCGCCCAGAGCCTTTTGGGGGCGAGCCGGGGAGGCCGAGAGGCCTCCGGCTCGCCCAGCTCCAAGCCGGGTAGGCGGTCTGCGTTTAGTGCCCAAGAGTATCGGGATTTGGCTATTTGCAGTCCATTTTTGGTTATTCGCAGTCCAAGAGCAGCGGGATTTGGCTATCTGCAGCCCAGTTCAAGGGTATTTTGGTAATCTGGCAGACCAGTTTACGGCTATTTGCAGCCCAACTTCAGAAATCCTATAAATAGGACCAAGGGGGCACCATTTGAGGGGATCTAATTCTAGGCTAGCTCTCTCCCTCTCTCTCCCTCACCAAGTCTCTCTAGTGGGTGAGGAGAGCCTCTAGTGGTGCCCAACCTTAGTAGTGGCTTGGGAGGGGAAGTTCCTTGGGAACTTCTGGGTATGTGGTGGGACCTCCCCACTAAGCCCTTGGTCCAGTTCCTAGTTCCAACACCTTCAACCTAGAGCTCTCCTTTGGGAGGAGTAAGGATTGGTCTCCCCTCAGCTAGCTGAGGGCCCCGAACTCCACTGAGACTAAGTCTTGTTCGCAAGTCTCGGTTTCAACAAAAATAAAATGACATTAAAGCATATCATGAAGTAGAAAATTTGTATATTTCATGTTGAAAATATTCTACTTCATGCATTTGGTGATACCTAATGAATATGTGATTTAGGTATCCAAAGGGGACCAAGTGTGGTGGTTCCTTTGGGTACCCAAATATAACGTGTAGGTTTGTCGGTAGATATTGATGAATGGGTCCTTTCATGTGAAGTTAATGTTTCAGTTTTAATTTTGGGCCCTCCATTAAAATCTTGGTTTATTGTTATTCTTATGCATCAAATTTCTATTGTGATTATCTTTATTTTGAAAATTATAATTGGAAGTATCGTTCATAGGAAATTTGTGTAGTTCTTTTTTTAAGATGGGAGAAACATGATTTTGTAAATAATGGTGATTTTGATTTGCAAATCCTTTGTGTTCCTTACTCCCATTATTAAACTTAGTTAAGATGTTCATATTCATATTCAACATGTTTTTAGATATAGTTTGATATTGGGAATTTGTATTTATAATTTTCATAAGCAAGTTGATTTTTGATTTTAATTCATCATTCTTGATCTTTAGATTATGCCTAGCATTATTATAAGCTATTGAGCTATTTTTAAGAGTAGAAACAATAGAGTCAATATGATTTTGATAGTCATTTATAAATTCCTCAAATGTTTCATCCAGCTCTTTGATTTCAGTTTTATAACTTTTGCATGTAGCACAATCACTTTTCAAAGATGAATTTTCTAAAGATAATTTTTCATTTTGTTCTTTTACAATTAATAGTTCTTTTTCAAAATCCTTGAATTTTTCTTTAATATTATTACAATCAAAACACGGTTTTATATTTTCAATTAAAGTGCAAGGTGGAGAATAATCAAACACATCAATCTTTGTTTCTACATTAATTTTAGCTTTTAAGTTTTTATTTTCTAAATGTAATTTTGAATTTAAATTTTTTAATTTCTTAATTTTATGCTTAGAAGTTTGTAGCAATTGTAATGCAAAAATAGAAATGCAAAAGATGGAATTTGATTTCCTTACAGCGCTTTTGGATGCGATGAGATTTGAGCATAGAGTTCCTTTGATATCTTTATCTTTTTTGCATTCGTCTTACAAAGACATGATTTCTTCTTTTCTGCTTGATGTGCTCTCCATTGATTCATCATGAGGGATCTTCTTGAATAGTGGTGGATGCTTGTATGTCCTTCTCCTCTTGTGTTTGTTCCATACCTGTGAGAATAAGATCATACATTTCTTCAAGAAATTTCTATATCTTGTATGCACTAGAAAACAATATATTAATTTGAAAACTTCATTTGATAAACCACAAAATAAATAGTGTTTGGCTTTTGAATTTAGATGACGTTCCTTCTTATTTGATTCATCCACTGGTCTAACTATTGCTAAATTCCATGCTTCGATATAAATAGTTTTAATAAAATTTTCAATTAAAATTTTCCATCCTTTATAATTTGTTCCTTCAAATAAAGGTGGTTTAAGAGATTTTTTTTCTTCATAAAAATTTACCCCACTAGTAGAAGCGAGATCACGTGATGCCATTATTCCCAGTTGTTAAGCCGATTGGAACAAAACTGCTCTGATACCCCTTGTTGGATTGGTAGGCACCCTTGGAGGGGGGGGGGGGGGGGGGGGGTGAATAAGGGTTTAAATTTTTTTATATATTTTGGAATATTTGAAATAATAAGAGATCAAAATAGTGATTTAGAATAAAGATCTAAATTGTTTTATAATGAAGGAGAGGATAATAAACAATTTAGAGAAATGAAGATCAAATCAATTTTATTACACAAAGAGAGACATGATTATTATTAATAAAATTGATTACAAAATTCGATTTCAATGACGCTAGAAATCAAGGTGAAATATGAAAGTCTCTTTTTGTTTTCTATACCGACTCATATCCCCACAAACCAGTTGGCTTTAGCCGATCCTTCCCTGGATACGACCTCAAGCAGCTCTAGCCAATCCTTCCCCGGATATGGCCTCGAGCACCCCCTAGATCTACACCATTAACGTAGTCGCCAACACGAGGCGAATTTCTGCCCTAAGTCCTACCCAGACCTAGTCGCCAACACGAGGCGAATTCACTAAATGATTATAAGAAAAGATGTGAAATAAATAACAACAATATAAAAACTCCCTCTATTTGGATCTCTTGGAGAAGTAGATGAAGACCCGCAGAGTATGATCGTAGTTGATGCAGTCTTTCATCATGATGATGACGCGTGTTGAAATCTTCTCCATAGATCTCCTTAAGCCTTCATGGATTTGTGGGAGTATCTCTCTGAACCTTCCTCTATATGAAGTGGCACGAAGCAATAGAATTTGGGAGTAGAAGAGGATGAGGAAGACAGAGCCTAGGGGTCCTTTTTATAGCCTTGGAAATATTCTCCGCGTGAGAATCTTTCATTTTAAGCAAGCCAGCCGCCTTCCTCTTATGCTTTGCGCTACCGCTGGTGCTAGCAGCTATCGCCTGCTCTAGCAGCTACCGAGGGAGCTACCGTTGGATCTACCGCCCACTCTAGCGGCCAGTTTGGAGTTTTGTCTCCAAACTCGGGCGCTTCTTTCATACGTTATCTTTGAGTTATGTTGACTTGTTTTCCTGCACACTTAAAAACATAAGATCAAGTACACATAAGATTTGTTATTCTCAAACCTGGGAGATGCGAAAGACTATGTTCCAACACTCAATAGGATGATGGGAGTGCCTCTGCACTACTCCAAGAGGCTTGACTCCAAACTGTTGAATAGGTGAGATAGGTCTATATCCAAAGGACCTACAGGTACTTCTTCAGTTCATCAGAAGAAGTCAAAGAAAGTTGCCAAGGTGGTCGCCTCTGAGGAGGAGGAGCCCTCTAGTAGCTCTGAGGAAGGAAGAGCCCCATCCCAGCAAATCCCTGATTAGATTGAGGGGGAGATGTCTTTACCTCAAGATATCCCAGAGAAAGAAGTTGTACCTACTCACAAAGAGGTGGCTGAAGAGAGGAGGAGCCCAATCATGGAAAGTGATCTAGTCGAGGGGGAGTTCCAACCTGGAAGCTCAGTCCAAGATACTGAAATTGTTAAGGGGGAGTTCCAATCTGGGAGCTCAACCCAAGACACTGAAATGGTTGAGGTGGAGACCCATCTGGGGTGCTCTACCCTAGAAGATCAAGAAGAACCTATCCAATTGGAGATCATCCTAGAAGCAAGAGCTGACAACATAGGTAAAAATCTAGAAGTAGATGAGAATACAGCACCCTCCACTGAGATTGATTTTCTCCTTGGAGGAAAGATAGTTATCATGGTGGAAAATGAGCCAATAAAAGTCATATCTCCTAAGAAATCAATAGTTCAGACCAGTGACTGCTCATCTGACAGGACTCCTAAAGATACCCCTAAAGAATGAGTTGTTCTAGTGGACAATGCTGCTGAATCATCCTCTGCTTAATTAGGATCCTTATTCAACATGATATCAACATTACTCAATGCTCGGAGGTAGAAAATGGAATCATTCGTCCTGCACACAGTTGATTGTCTGAGGAAAGCATTGAAGGCTGAGCTAACAACTATGAAGAAGGAGATACTTCATATGAACACTCAATATTCTCACTTCTATCACCAAGAAGCTCCATCCATGGAGCTTGTTGGTGAAGAGATTAACAAAGTTGGCCATCAATCCCATAAGCTCATGCAGAATCAAGTAACCTTCTCAAACAATGTGGAGCGTGCCTTTGGGCAGATCAAAACAATCATTCATGAAGATAGAGATCACGTGCTGAACAGAGTGCATATGAATGCTCAGACCTTAGATTCTCATCTGCTGGAGGTTCGCAATAACTTGGATGCCACTGAGCAACACATTTATGAAAGGTTCGTTTCGATGCAAAAGACCCTGGATGATCGTCTCATTGAAGAAGTCCTAAAGGGGGAGAAGGAAATCATAAATGTAGGCTCACAACAAGCTACGTAGATTGCAAGTCAAGTCAAGCAAGCCTTGCAAAAACCTCCCTCTGGCTATGAATTAGCTGAACCATCTATAAGCACAGATTCAGAGGAATATGGTGCTGAATTAGGAGAGTTAGCAACTACAAAGAAAAGGTTGAAACTTCAGAGCATGAAGTACATGCAGAAAAGGATGAGAGAAATTGAGCAGGATCCACAAGCAGGCAAGTGGAGTCCTACCTCCATGGAAATCATCTCAGAAAGCTGGATTGAATTTGGATACCCTCAAGAAAGCTTTGAGATTGTACACTACTCAGCTGATTGGAATATGCATCTCAGGCAAATGGAGAATAGCAGGAATCACAAGCTGGCATTCCCTCATGGTCCTCCTCCCTCTCCAAAGAAGATTCCAAAGCCCATCCATTTCTATGAAAGGCAAAAGAGGAAAGACAATGGCAGCATCAGAGGCTAAAAAATACTTTCAAAGAATGTTTTGTCTAAGAATGCAAGGGGTAAATGATTGAAAACTTTTGTTTACAAACATTCACTCTGTTTATATAATGTTTGGTAGTTGAATAAATTTGAATTGCTTGAATTTTAATTCTTTCTGTGTGTGGCATTTATCATTGAGGTGAGTTAGAACTTCTTCAAATAGGTGGAGATTGTTGGGAACAAAGCCCAACAATGTTCCTAATTTGAAGAAGTGCTCAGGTCAATGATAAAAGCAATATGTATTTGATGGTATGCTTAGTTTATACTTGCAAAGATTAAATTATATGTTCGGTACTTCTCCAATATCACTAAGTCTAAAATAATCGAGAAGGACTGGACATATCGTCGAATAAGCACACATATATCGTCGAGATTATACTCAAAGCTAAGCAGAAGGTTCATGCCAGTAATCTTTGAGATAATATGGAAATTCCGACGATATCGTTGTGACATCAAAGTACACACGATGATATTATCATAAGAATAAAAAGAATTGATCTAAGTACAGTATCGTCGTGTCAACCAGAATCACACGACGATATCGATGTAATGTCTAAGAAGAGTTAAGTTAAAGTACTCGGCAATGTCAATGACATCGTCATAAAAGAAGCCATGTCGTCGAAAAGGCTAAGGGAGAACTCTTGAAGACAGCTTATGGAAGAAGAATCTCTTGTCTTCAGAATGATCAAGACAAGATCGGCTATAAGATAATATTGTTTCAACAACATCGTCGATATGATAGTATGGTTTCAACAATATCGTCGATAAGATAGTATGGTTTCAACAATATAATCGATATGACAGAATGGTTTCAACAATATAGTCGATAACAGAATGGTTTCAATGATATTATTGATAAGACATTATGGTTTCAACGATAATGTCGGTAAGACAGAATGGTTTCAACGACATCATCGATAAGACCGCAAGTTGACAACAAGATTATGACGACACCTTTAAGATGACTTCATGTCGTCGTAACTACAAGTGCAGCTATGATATCTTGTATTGTTGAGATATCATTATCTAAAGAAGATTGGAGAAGACTTGAAGATTTTTCCAAGCCCTAGAAGGATCGACGTAATGACAAGTTTTGTCATCGAGACGTTGCAAGTGTTGTCGAGGCAGATCAAGACATTTTAAATCACGCTGCCTGCATTTCATGCCGCCGCCCGATGGTCCAATCAGCGCGTGTCATTAAGGAATGGGTTTCTAACACTTTAAAGACATCATAGTATTGGATCGATAGGCGCCCTTAGAGGGGGGGGGGGGGACTGAATAAGGGAATAAAAATCTTTTTATAAAATTTGTTGGAACCTTAGGTTTGATTTGAGTTAGGATCCACCTTTAATGTCTAAGTTTATATCATAATATATCTTATAACTTAGATCATATCCTATTAAGGTAGAAGGCTGAAAAGAATATATATATATAAATAATATACTAAGAAATAAAAATATATATTTCCAAATTGGCTGAAAAATAAGAGAAGAATAAAAATAACATATGTTCTCTGCATTCGACAAACGACTACCTGTGTTCGACGAACGGCGCTCTGCACTCGACGAATGGTATTCATTTTGCGCTCGACGAAATCAAGCCATCTCAGCGGTCGACGAAGATCTCCTATCTCAGCTGTCGACGATCCCGTCTCAGCAGTCGACTCTTTTACTCAAGCTCAGCGCTCGACGCATTTAACCAGGCTCAGCGGTCGACAAAATCCTACGTTCGACGAACTCAAGTCTGCGTTCGATGAACAACTCAATATTCAGCGGTCGATGATCAAGCCCATCTCAGCGGTCGACGAATACTTTCAGATCGATGAAAGTTCTCACAGATCAACAAAATTAATTATTCCAGCAAGATTCAATTGAGGTCGACGAAGTAAATGTTGTGTTCGACGAAAATCTTGAGGTCAACGAATCTGCGTTCGACGAATTTTGTTCAGATCAAAGTATTCTTATTTAAGCTCAGAAATTTCAGAAGGATTATACTTATTTCATTCTCTGAACTCATATCGACGACAGCAATGGCTCTTTCTATCAGATCAAGTAAGGAAAATATATTTCCTTTATTATTCCAAGATTATAGCCGTTGACATTTCCACAGAAAAGGACATTTCGTGGAAAAGGAAAGAGATTAAACAGCGCAACAGATTTATGTTTTCAAAATATTCTCTCAGATATATTTATTCCTTAATATAAGGGATTTGCATTTAATTCTGTCAGAGATTTTCAAAAGAAAAGGAAAATAAGGAAAGAAGATATAACAGATTATTACACAACAGTTTTCTCGATAACAAATATACAGGGCATATTTTTTTTCAAATTGTTGTACAGAGAAATAGAATAGAAAAGAAAGAAAGAAAAGGAGACAGGAAGAACAAGAAGAATAACAGCAAAACAAATCTTCTTCTACCTCCTCCAGCAGCACATATTTTCTGAGAACATCTTTAACATCACCTCTCAGTATTTCTGCAGCAAGAATCAGAAAAAAAGAATCACAGCTGCAAGCACAGATCTTCAAAAGAGCAACAACAAACTGAAGCATTCTTGTCTCTCAGTTTAATCTGCTAACAGGAAGATCATTTCTTCAAGAAAAGGCTCCACCAAAATCAACTGTCAAACATTTCATATCAGACAGAGGAGTTCTTTTCTACATCAACATCCACTAGAGTCTTCTCTAAGCATCTTGACAGAGAAGAACATCTAAACCCCCAATCTATCCCATCTTGTACAGGGTTAAAACTCCCTTCAAAAGTTTACCCATTGGTGGCAAGACACCTTATCAAAAAATCTTGCTTGGTTTTTGGTCACCTTATCAAAAGCTCATTGGTGTGAGGGCACCTGATCAAAAATCCTAGTGGATTCCTACCAAGGGTGGTAGAAGAGTAGACGTACCCAAGTTTAGTGGGGAACTACTATAGCTCCTTGTGTCTTCTATGATTGCTTTACTTTTCTCTGTTTGTGATGTGTGCTGTTTTCATTATTCATTTTATTTCAGTTTTTATTATTCACTCTCTATACACATATATATATTTATCACTATTTTTAATTCCGCTATAAAACTAAGGGAAAAAGTTTTAAAACTCTATTCACCCCCCCCCCTCTAGAGTTAATTTAAGATCTAACCTCCACTTTCAAAATTAACCAATTTACTAAATTGTTTTAAAGCAAATGAGAGCGAAATAACAATTTAGGTGAAAGAAAGAAAAAATGTAATTTGCAATTTAGAAATTAACGCCAAATGAAAGAAATCAAGTAAACACAAATAGAGACATGATTATATTATATAAGAAGGTGTTTACATAAATTTGATTTCAATATCGATTGAAATCGGAGGCGTACAAATATAAATACTTTTTTCCTTTTCTATTTTGACTTGTATCCCCACGAACCACTTGGCTTTAGCCTATTCTTATCAGGATATGGCCTCAAGCCGCTCTAGCCAATCCTTCCTGGGATGTGGCCTTGAGCACCCCTAGATGTAATCACCTAGACCTAGTCGCTAACACACACGGTGAATTCCCCCTAAGCCGCGCAAGGACCTAATCGCCAACACAATGCGATTTACCTATAAATATTAACAATAAAGAAATAATACAAAAAAATACTCCCTCTATGAGATTTTTTGGAGTTGATGATGAAGGACTGTTGTAGCATAAGCGAGGTTGAAGTGATCATCCTTCAGATGCAGCATGATGGCTTCCTTCTCTAGAAATCTTCTTTTAGCTTTGAGTGGGAGATGACTTTTCGGCAGAGTAACAACACTGGAATTTTGGCACTTGTATTCTCTCTGGGATTGGATGCCAAAATGAGTGAGAAAGCTTCCATTTATAGAGCTTCGAGATAGCGCCTGTGCTAGCTCCTAACGCTTGCGGTAGCATTCGTGTAGAGACAGTTATGAAACTATCGCGGCATGGCATTGTTCACGATCTAGAGATAGCGCCAGGCGGTAGCGCTAACGCCTGCGGTAGCTCCTAGCGCTGGAGGTAGTGCTCTAGTTCAGAAATGTGGTTCCAAGGTGCTTTCTACCAGTGGAGTATTGCACTTATAGCTCCTGCACACTATAAACACACGACAAGTAAGATCAAATACAATATGGGATTTGTTATTATCAAACAAAGGGATGTGACACACATGTCCAACAATCTCCCCCTTTTGATAATAACAAATCCTCTTAGCAAGAAATCAACAATGTTGTTTATAGTATATGATAAGCGAAACAATGGTGCATACTATAGTATATGATAAGCATGAGAATAGTGCATACTCTCCCTATCTTAGTGCTCCCCTACATAAATGCAATTTATGTTTTACTCCCCCTAAATGATAGATTACATGAATGATTCTCCCCTTAACCCTCTAGATTGCTCCTCTAGATTTCTTCAATTAATCTCCCCCTTTTGGTAGTATCAAAAGAAGGTGGGGTAAGGGAAGTAAGGAGGCATTCTCTAGGAATTATAAATTATGATCGAGCTTTTGTAATATATTTAATGATAAATAGTTTAAGCATAGTATATAATAGATTTCAAATAAATAAATACAAGTTTTAAGCAAGCGGAAGATTATATGTAACATCTTTTGTAAGCATGAAAATCATAAGTATAAATATGAGTGCAAGTTCAAAATATAAAGATGTTTTAACCTCTTTGAAATCTCATAGTTTTCCATAAAGTTACCAAGCATAAAATGAACATATCAAAAGGAGATTATACTACAATGTTACTTAATTTTAAGTTTTAAGAGATCCCAAACATTGTAGAGATCATGTTAGGTTATCTAGTGCATTTCTTATAGAAAGAGTAGTATAGATAAAGCATTAGAATCCAATAGTCATGAGAAGAAGTGTAATGAAAGATAATGATGTGCACATAAGTGTACTTTGAGCAATGTTAACAAATGATGTAAATCACAAAATACAAGACATATGTAGTGTAAAGTGCACAATAAAACACAAGTATATTTACTCTCACACACTTTAATGCACATATTCTAGAAAAAGTGGCGTAATAACCAAGGCTTGCACAAGTTACTTTACTATTCTTTCCAAGTGGTACTTGGTGGAGTTATATTTGTCTACATTTTGTGTTCACTTTTGTGCGACAACATTCTCCGAATGCACTTGTTTTGCAAACCCAACATATATTTTTTTTAAACACAACCACTTTTCTTAATTTCTTAAGCGCAATTCAAATGTAGTGTAGGTAATAAACTTATGCAAGTTTTAATTCATTGTACAATTACTATACACAAGCAAGTTTTTTTAGATTTAAACAAACATGTAGATTAACAAAATAAGTGAGTGAAAAGTTTTCATTATCAATCACAAAACATTTTCTCATACTTAGAGGCATGCTAAGCTTGCTTCTACACATATTTTTCAATACAATTAATGCACTTAAATAGATATATCAAAGCATGATAAACAAAATAATGTTCATAGTAATTTGAAGGAATAAATTTTAACATTTTAAATATTTCTAAATAATAGAATTCATACATGCTTGATATTAACAATAAAGATCATACAGTTTTTTTTGTTGTTTTGAATTTTTTAATGAAAGTAAAAAAGAAAAACAAAACATATTTTTGTATTTTTGAATTTTGAAATTTTGTAGTTGATTTTCCATAATATTAATAAAACAAAAATAACAAATGCTAGGAATACAAAACTAAGTAGTACATATAAACTAACATAATTTTAATGATTTTTAGAAATTTTAAAAAACTGAAAAAATCTAATACCACGCTAGCGCTGGCGTTAGCGCTAGCGCGGCAAACGGTAATAGAAATTTTGAGACTTTTAAAAATTTGTTTTCTGATTTTTATTTAGAGTCTTAATATTTATCTTATGTAGAAATTTTGTAATTTTAGGAGATGTCTTGAATGCTCAATTTGCATAAAACTTTAGCGTTTCTCAAATAACTCATCCTAAGATGTCTAAGACTCCTAATTCCAACCTTAACATTTGAAACCTTGCATCGGGAAGAGATTTAGTGAATATATCAGCAAGTTGGGAGTTCATGCCAATGAAACTTATTCTAACATTTTCATTTTTAATGTGATCTCTTATGAAATGATGATGTACATCTATATGTTTGGATCTAGAATGGTGTACCGGATTATTTGTAAGATCAATGACACTTTTGTTGTCACATTTTAATTCAATATGTTTTAGATGAAAACTAGAGTCCTTTAGAGTTTGGCTCATCTATAGTGCTTGTGCACAACAACTCCCTAGTGCAATGTATTCGGCCTCTGTGGTGGAGAGTGCAACCGAATTTTGTTTCCTACTAGACCATGCAACTAATAAAGGTCCTAGAAAATGAAAAGTACCGCTAGTGCCTTTTCTATCAAGTGAGCATCCGGCGTAGTCCGAATCGGAATAGTCGTGAAATGTTAATGAATTATTGTATGGTTACCATAATCCTAATCTAGTTGACCCAATTAGATATCTAAATATACGTTTTACCGCTTTTAAATGAGATTCTTTTGGATTGGTTTGAAATTGAGCAAATAAACATACGACAAACATAATATTGGGTCTAGTTACACTTAGATAAAGTAGAGATCATATCATACCTCTATATAAAGTTTGATCAATTGAAATTCCTGATTCATTTTTTCCTAATTTTAGTGATGTCATTGGTGTAGAAGCATATTTAAGGTTTTCAAATCCAAAGTGTTTAAGCATTACAAAGACCTATTTAGTTTGACATATAAAAAAACCATCATTTCTTTGTGATATTTGAAAACCAACAAAATATGAAAGTTCTGTTGGATCTTACGACGCACTTAGAGGGGGGGGGGGGGGGGGGCGGTGAATAAGGGAATAAAAATTCTTTGTAATAATGTTATGAATATTACTAAATTGTTTTATAATAGGAGAAGGCAAAATAACAATTTAGTTAAAGAAAGAGAATATTGTAATTTGCAATTTAAGATTTAGAAACAAGTGCTAAATTGTTTTATGATGAAAGAGATTGAAATACACAATTTAAATAAAGTGATACGAATTGAAAAACTTTGTAACCAATATAGTAGAGATTATGCCAAAAGGTAGAAATCAAGTAAACACAAAAAGAGACATGATTGTATTTATATAAAAAAGTGTTTACATAAATTTGATTTCAATATCGCTAGAAATCGGAGGCGTACAAAATGTAAATATCTTTTCCTTTTCTATACCAACTTGTATCCCCACAAACCGGTTGGCTTTAGCCTATCCTTCCTCGGATAAGGCCTAAAGCCGCTCTAGCCAATCCTTCCCCGGATATGGCCTCGAGCCCCCTAGATCTAATCACCTAGAATTAGTCGCCAACACAAGGCAAATTCCCCCTAAGTCCTACCCAGACCTAGTCGCCAACACAAGGCGAATTCTCTAAAAGGTTACAAAAAGTGTGGAATGAAAATAAAGATAACAATAATAAAACTCCCTATATGAGATCTCTGAAGATGAGGATGAAGGATCGTTGTAGCATTAGAGAGGTTGAAGCGATCGTCCTTCGGATGAAGCGTGCCATTGTCCTTCTCTTGAGCTCTCCTTAAGCTTTTAGTGGGAGATCCATCTTCGGCAGTATAGCAGCAGTAGAATTGTGGCACTTGCAATCTCTCTGGGATGGATTCGCCAAAACGAGAAAGAGCCCATCAATTTATAGAACTTGAATATAGCGCCTGCGGTAGCTCCTAGAGCCTGCGGTAGCGTTCGTGTGGAGCGGTTGCAAAACCGACGGTAGCGTGGCGCTGTGCACGAACATAAGATAGCACCAGGCGGTAGCGCTAGCGCTGGCGGTAGCGTTCGTGTGGAGCGGTTGTGAAACCGTCGGCGGCGTGGCAGAACAAACTTTTGTTGAATGAAACAATTTCATCGAACGGAGCTTCAAGTTCATCGAACGGAATTTTCGTCGGACGGAGTTTTCGTCGAATGAAGGCAAATTCGTCAAACGGAACCTGAGCTAGCACCTGACGGTAGCTCTAATGCTGGCGGTAGTGCATTCTTCCAGATGTTTGAATTCAACTGCTTTCTACCTGTGGGGTATTGCACCTATAGTTCCTACACACTATAAACACACGACAAGCAAGATCAAATACAATTTGGGAATTGTTATTCTCAAACAAAGGGATGTGACACACATGTCCAACAAGTTCATTTACTAGACTCATTTCAGATTCATTTTTCATCACTAAAATCACTTCATTACACAACTCTTCATTAGTAGATCCAAAGATTATATCATCAACATATATTTGCAAAATAATCAAATCATCATTATTGTGCTTAATGAAGAAAGTATTATCGGCACTTCCCATAATATAACTGTGCTTTAATAAAAATGATGTAAGTCTTTCATATTATGCATGGGGCGCTTGTTTTAAACCATAAAGCGCTTTTTCTAGTTTACAAACATGATTGGGAAATTTTTCACTAATAAAACCGGGGGGTTGTTCAACATAAACTTTTTCTTTTACAAACCCGTTTAGAAAAGCACTTTTTACATCCATTTGAAATAATTTTATTCTTTTAAAGCTTGCAAATGCTAGAAAAATTCGTATAGATTCCAATCTAGCAACGAGTGCAAAAGTTTCATTAAAAATCTATCCCCCCGATTTGTGAATATACTTGTGCTACTAAGCGTGCCTTATTTCTAGTGTTTCTAGACTCGCCATCTAATTTATTTTTAAAAATCTATTTTACACCTACAACCGGGTGATTAGAGGGTCTTTCTACTAATTTCCAAACATTATGTCGCTCAAATTGTTCTAACTCTTCATTCATAGCCAAAAACCAAAATTCATCATGTAAAGCGGTAGAAACAATCTTTGGTTCTATTTCGGAAACAAAACATATATTTGAATAAGATTCATGAAGAGAAGAGCGAGTTCTTACCCCAATAGATGGTTCAACAATTATTACCTCTCGTGGATGATCCTTTGTAAATTGCAAGGCGCTTGGAGGCACAAAATCATCTTCCTTGGCCTCCTCTTCCTCTTCTTTGGAAGGTTCCTCGTCACCATGGTCCAACTATGGTAAGAGATCATCCTCATTGCCTGTGGAAAGTCTTTCTACACAAGGAACAAGCTCCTCAAATTTCACATTAATCGACTCTTCAACTTTACTAGTTCTTTTATTTAAAATTCTATAAGCTTTACTAGTTGAAGAGTACCCAAGAAAAGTTCCTTCATCATATTTTTCTTCAAACTTTCCCAAGCTATCTTTAGTATTCAAAATAAAACATTTACAACCAAAAACTTTGAAGAAAGATATGTTTGGCTTCATTTGAAAATAAAGTTCATATGGTGTGTGATTAAGAGATGGGCGAAGCATGATTCTATTCAAAACATAACATGAGGTATTTTCGGCTTCGGCCCAAAAGGACTTAGGGAATTTATATTCACATAGCATAGTGCGTACTAGTTCTTGAAGTGTCCTATTCTTTCTTTCTACAACACCATTTTGTTGTGTTGTGCATGGTGCAAAGAACTCATGTTTAATGCCTAACATATCAGAAAAAAATGTAAACTTTTCATTTTCAAATTCTCCTCCATGATTCGAGCGAATGCATTTAATTTTTAAATCACTTTCATTTTATATATGGGTACATAATTTTTCAAATTCGCAAAATGCATCGGATTTGGATGAGAGAAATAGTGTACAACAATATCTTGAAAAATCATCTATTAAAACATATGTATATGATCTACCACCAAGACTTGCGGTGCTAACGGGACCAAGAAGGTCCATATAAATTAATTGCAATGGTCTTGTAGTAGAAATAAAATTTTTTACTTTTGAAAGAGGATCTAGTAAATTTACCTTTTTGACATGATGAACAAAGTAAAGGTAAAGTTCCATTTAACCTAGGCAATCCGCTAATTAAATCATTTTTGGCAAGTTTTACAATAAGCTTTGAGCTAGCATGTCCTAGCGGTCTATGCCAAAGTTCTAATTCATCATTTTTATTGATAAAATATTTTATTGATGATTTAGAAAGATCATGAAAAGAAACTAAATAAACATTATGTATTCTTGGTGCAATTAGTAAAATATCTTTTGTAGTAGGATTGGATATTTTGCATAAATTAGTGGAAGATTCAAATAAAACATCTAATCTTTTATCGCATAATTGGCTAATAGAAATTAGATTGTGTTTTAGCCCTTTCACATAAAGAACATTAGATATAGTAAAGGAATCGTTACCAACTGTAATTCCCATGATCCTCCCTTTTCCGTTATCGCCAAACATCACGATCCCTCCCTTCTTCTTCTCTAGGCTAAGGAACTTTGCTTTATTGCCCTTCATGTGCTTGGATCATCCAGAATCCAATTACCACACATCTTCATTGTCCTTAGCCTTCCAGCTACATTGCCCCTATTGGCCTGAAACAAATTTTCACTTATTCTACACACCAAGGGCTACAAAAAATATGTTGGGCACTTTCTTATTCGAAGGGTCCTAGTATTTTTAATATTTAAATCAAAGTACAACATAAAGTGTGACAATAATACACATAATATAACATCAAATATAAAAATCTGTGCACGAATCTTAGCGCACATCAGACGACTCCTGGCTTTCTTCTTCCTTCAGCCAAGGGCTGAGAGCTCCCATCCTGGGCTACTTTGCGGGGTGATTTCCTGGCCACCTGTGCCTCTTCCCGGCTAACCAATGCCACCCCCACCTCCGTTGAGGTGGTGGCCGGCGATAGGGGGTGGGTGGCCAGCCGGAGGTGGTCGGAATCAAGGTTTAGAGAAGGGGAAAGAGAGCTCGAATCGAGCCCTTTCGAAAGCACTATCCGAGCCCAATTGAGCTCGGATCAAGCCCCAAATTATCAGAGGATCTAGCACTAAGGGAGAGGAGGCGGATCGGACCTGAATTTCGGCTTGTAGCCGTGTCGATCGCAGGTCCACCATGGTTGGTCGAGAGCCCTTGGGTGTCATGCCGGTAGGTGCTTAGGTTGGAGAATTCTTCTAGAAAATGGGGGAAACTTATTCCCTCCACCCTTTGAGCCCTTTTATAGAACCAATAACTGGTGGGGAGGAGATGAAGCTTGGAATTCCTCCATTAACACCATTCATGGTGGAAATTTCGGCCATCCCCAAAGGTCACTCATTTCACCTTCTCCAAAGGTTGGAAAAACCCTTAATATTCTTCTAATTGATAGGGAGAATGAACCCCCATCAATTGGGAGAACTTTTGGACTCCCTTGGCCATGAATTTGGCCAGCAAAACGAGTCCCGACCATCTTCCATCAGTTTAACTACCGTCGGCGCTAGTGCTAGCGCCAGCGTTAGCCCCTCGATGACGTAACGCTAGTCGGTTCGACAACCGTCAGGAGCTACCGCTACTGTCAGTGCTAGCGCTAGCACCAGTGCTAGCACTAGCGCCTGAACTAGCGTTTTAATGGTGTTTGGTTCATCTCAGCGGTTCAGTGTTCGTCTCAGCGGTTCACCTAAACCACCACTACTGCCAGCGCTAGCCACTAGCGTCGGCGCTAGCACCGTATTCAATATGCCCCATTTCTTTCTACGGTTGGGTAATCGAGGTACTACGAGGGGATCTCTTTGCTGGGCTATACTCGCCATGGTGGGGTTATGTGTCACGACGATGCCCTAAGACCAACCCTAGGCTTGGTAACTAAAAATCACTATCCGCAGACCATGGTGATTTTTGCCTCAAGCCAAAGCTCTTATATTCTCCTTGCGCATCTTAGGGTTTTGTCATGACCTAGTCATGACAAAACCGTTCTAGGGGTCTACTCGTTTGGGGGATGTTACAGTCCTAGCCTTTTATGCCAAAGTTCTAATTCATCATTTTTGGTTATAAAATATTTTAAAGATGATTTAGAAAGATCATGAAAAGAAACTATATAAACATTGTGTATTCTTGGTGCAGTTAGTAAAATATTTTTTTTAGTAGGATTGGATATCTTGCATAAATTAGTGGAAGATTCAAATAAAACATCTAATCCTTTATCGCATAATTGGCTAATAGAAATTAAATTGTGTTTTATCCCTTTAACATAAAGAACATTAGATATCATAAAGGAATCGTTACCAATTGTACCACTTCCCATGATTCTTCCTTTTCCGTTATCGCCAAATGTCACGATCCCTCCCTTCTTCTTTTCTAGGCTAAGGAACATCACTTTATTGCTCGTCATATGCTTAGAGCATCCTGAATCCAAGTACCATATGTCTTTATTGTCCTTAGCCTGCCTGCACATCTAGAATGAAGATGAGTTAAGATCCGGATACCTAAGTGGTACCACCCATAGAATAAGTGGAAACCTTAGGTACCCAGATTTGCTTTAAAGTATTTTGTTTTATTTTCCTGCAAGAACTAGATGTGTGACCTAACCTATAACAGTTTGAACACAAAATAAAGGGGGTTGATACCCTTTTCTAGAGTATTTTCTTGCTGGAAGGAATCAATTTTGCAGAGGAAAAACATTTTGAAAAAGAAAATTCAGGCTTCTTGTATGAGGTGCTAGCGCCGGCGTTAGTGGCTAGCGCCGGGCGGTAGCCCTCACCTCGATATCTGAGCCCAAATTTTCCAGAACCATGGCACTGGTGTAACGCCCCTGATTTTCGTCAATTATTTTACGTACCCTCTATGACGTAATTTTGGCATAAGGGCGTTATGTCAGCTCGTCTGGTAGTGTTTCGGGTTTTAGCCTAGTGAAAGCTTGTGATTTAGGTCAAGCGTGCGAGATTTCGCGTCGTTTCGAGTCAAAGTGAAGATCTTGAGTGGATATCAAGATTTTAGCTTCGGGTGGCTTTATCCGGAGTTTGGCTCGTCAGAATTGAATTCTGACTTCACCGTTGGATTCGTAGCGCCGTGTTTCAGTTAGGGTGCAAATTTCATAGAAATCCGAGGTGTTTTGGCCGCCCTCGCAGTTTAAGTAGGTTGGGGAATTTATTTATTAATTAAATAATAAATTTAGGTTATATATAAAGCCAAAAAAATCCCTTTTCCTATTCATCTTCATTTTCCTCGATCAAAAGAAGCTGCCGAGGGTTAGGGCGAGAGCGGAGCTTCGGAGAGCTTTCAACCGGCGATTTCTAGGGCTATAGTGGTCGGAATCGAGTTTGGTTTGAAGATTTGGAAAGCTCTCGGCGAGATCTTCGTCTTAGTGGTAAGCTTGTTCTTCCTCGTGGAAGTTTTGGAGTTATGGAAATGACCTAACTCTTCCTTTCGGTCCTTAGCGCTCCAGGTCTTCGTGCTCGGGAGTTACCTTGGCTTTCGGAGCGGAGCTAGTCGAGTTTTGCAAGGTTAAGGCAAGTGGTTTCTTCCTCTTTCTCTCTTGATTCTTTTGACGGTTGGTTTGCTCGTTTTGAGCTCTTGTCATGCTAATTAGCAAGAGTTTTGGGTGTTTGGTGTAGTAACTTATGATTTAGAACCTCCCCTTGATTTTCTCCTCCTCAGTCTTTGCCTTTGGATGTCTCGAGACATGGCTGTCTTTGCCTTTGCATGTCTCAAGACATGGCTGTCTTTGCCTTTGCATGTCTCAAGACATGGCTGTCTTTGCCTTTGCATGTCTCAAGACATGGCTGTCTTTGCCTTTGCATGTCTCAAGACATGGCTGTCTTTGCCTTTGCATGTCTCAAGACATGGCTGTCTTTGCCCCTTTGATGTCTCGAGACATAGCTGTCTCTGCCTTTGGATGTCTCAAGACATGACAGTCTCTGCCCTTGGATTTCTTCTAGATTTCTCGTGAAATGTCATACCTGCACTCTTTGATATCTCGTGAGGTTCTATTCTGTCTATGGAGTCCTCGAAAACTTTATCCTTAGCCCTTTGTTCCCTAGTGTTCGAGTTATGTCCTCGATTCCTTTCCCTTTTCTTTTCCCGAGAAACCTTGGCGTTGTCCTCCATGTTTTCGTCTTGGAAGATCACGTTTGATGTGATTTCGTTGCAATTTCCATGTTTTAATCTTGTGACCTCTCCAGTGCACCCGGATGGTGGCTAGTGACCTTTCGGTGTCCTTGATCGTGAATCCCTCGAGCTTGAATCCGTTAGCCTTTTTGGTTCAATGACTCCGAGTTTCTCTTATGAATCGTATGATTAGCGTTTATTTCATGGTGACCCTATCCTTGGGGTGTTTCTTCTTAGTATTTGAGTCATGCCTCCGATTATCGCTCCTATTGGACCCTTTTTACTCGTTGTGGTCCGTTAGCGCTTGAGTTTACTTTTACGACTCGTCTTGAGCTATGCCTCTGACTTCTCCTCGCTATTGGAGCCTTGTGTTGTTATCAGCATGCAGTGATGTTGCTTGTATCTGCATTGTGCCCTTAATCATGTTTACCTCCTATCTAGTTCTAAACCTGCTGTGATCTTGCAAATCCTTGGTTTCACTTATGATTCGTCCTGATCGGTGTGTACCTTGCTTGGACCCTATCTCTTAGGGTACTTTCTTGGTGATTGTTTCTCGGGCTTCGTCCCGTGTTTTAAATTAAAATTTAATTAATATAGACCACTGTCTTTAGCCTTACACGGTAGTGGTGTTTGGGGGACAATGGGGTTTCTATTGTAGCCTTGCACGGTGGCCATTTTAAAGGTGAACCGCAGGCTTGGCTTGTGGTCCTGAGGGCCGTGTTTGGGTGGTTGGGCCTAGAGACACCCCCACTCGTTTTGGGCTTGGGTTGCGGAGGTAAGTAACCGCTCCCGTTTATTTGAGCTGATCAGTCTCATGTATTAAAAATTGCAAGATAAATTAAATGATGCTTGTTCCTACTTATGATAATTGATTGCACTTGGTGCTTTGCTTAGCTCCTTGTTTCAGAGCTTCTCTTTCAGTGAATCAGGCTTGGGTTGGTACCCCGTATGCCTTAATTATTTGTTTTCCTTGTTTCTTGCCACTTGCAATTCCCTTGCTGAGGCGTTCTTTGTTTATTGAATGCCTCAGGTTCAGAGCCGTAGCGGCTAGTGGTGTAGCCTGAAGTTCAGAGTTTCTAGCTGCTGTTTACCCCGCTACTGCGAGGTAGTTGTAGCTGTTGTTAGTTTCCTTCTAGTGTTCAGCCATGCTATTTTCTTTTGGAGCCAATGGGTTGGTGTCAGGTTGTTGACGCCCATTGTGCCTCTTTGATACTTTATAGATTATTTGCCAGTTTATGCCACTGCTTTTAGATCTGATGTACCTTCCTCTCTGGGAATGATTTATGTTAGGTGCATTATAGGTATAAAATGATTTTCTTCATCTTCATATCACATTCTTTTAACTGAAACCCTTAAATTTAAAGTCACCTAAAGATATTTTCTATACTTATACAACGCCTAGATAAGTGCATATCATCCACTTTATGTCCTGCCTTCACGTGCATATAGGACCTTAAATGAACTAAATCAAGTATTTTCCGCTGCAGTTACATATATATCTTTCTCTGTGGACTAGTTGATCCACGAACTGAGAGACACAGTTCTTACTTTAAACCCTAATAAATGATTTCAAAAGATGATTATCATGCAATTATGTTTTATTTATCAAGTAATAGGTTCCCGCCTGAGCGTTTGCAGTTGTCTCCTGCAGGACGTGGCATCATGACGCGTATTTTCTCTTCCTCTGATATTCTTAATTTTGGAGAAAATGCGGGTTGTGACAACTGGTTCCCTAAATTCATATCCAGAGATTTTTGGCCCAATCCAAATTTTGTAATGACCATGGTGAGATCATCTACTTGTGCTTTAAGTGAGGAATTTTCTTTCACAAGCATGACACAACTATTTTTAAGACCTTTTATTATTATTATTTTGATTTGCAAAAGAGAGGCTTCCAATTTCCTTTCTAATTCCCCCTTCTCTTTTGTAAGAGTTTTGGCATGGGAGAGGGCTTTAGAAAGTGACTCTTCAATATATTTTGCCAATTTAGGCTTCGTTTGGTTCGGCTTATTTGCTCCAGTGAGTTTGGACAAAAACGTCATTGTCATACCAAACATTTTATGTTTATAACTAGTTTCTTTTTTTGATAATGGTAGTAACATTTGTCATATCAAACATACATTCTATGACAATGACGATTTTGTCCAAACTCACCGGAGCAAATAAGCCGAACCAAACGAAGCCTTAGTGGAGTGAGCACACTTTTGGCAAGAAACCTTTCTTTTTTCTAAAACAATTAATTTCTTGGAAAGCTTTTGATTTTCTTTAATTAAAGATTCATTTTCCCGATTTAATAAAATATTATCTTTCATAGTTTCATCAAAAGCTTTGCAAGTTTCAAGAAATTTACAAAAAAGTTCATCATAAGTGGGAGGAGTTACCTCAGTGTCGCTTAGAACACTGGCGTTATCGTCATCGTTTCCAAGTCCCATGAGGCACATGTTTGCTTCCTCATATTCGCTTGATGAACACCCGCTTGATTCTCCGGAGGAGGAGGAAGAGTCATACCATGTTTTTGCCTTTAGCACCTTCCTCTTTTCTTTCCCTTTGTGTCATTTCTCCTTTTTCTCCTTCAAGAATTTTGGTCATTGGCTCCGTATATGCCCGGTCTTTCTACAATGGTAACATTCCGGTGGAGTTCTTTCTTCTTCATCGTCGCTTTCTTTTTCCTTCTTTGAAGATGACCCTTTCCATCATGCATCCTTTTGGAAATATTTCCGAAAGGTGTTTCTCCTTTTCGGATTGCGCATGAACTTTCGGAAGTTCTTTACCAAGAGACTCTCTTCATCTTCATCCTCATTCTCTTCGCACTCCTTCTTTGATTTTAGTGCCAATGCCTTCTTCTTTGGCTCCTTGTTGTATTCATCATATTGGATTTTGAGTTCTACCTCAATGGTTTTGAGATTCCCAATAAGGCTCTCAACTTGGAGCGTTCTTAGATTATGCGACTCTAAAATGGGCGTCACCTTCGGGTTGAATTTTGGAGGAAGAGAACGAAGGATCTTTCGGACCAAGTTTCCATTTGAGAAGGTCTTTCCAAGTGCTTTGGAGGCATTGACGATCTTGGTGAAGCGCGTGCACATGCCATCAACATCTTCATTTTCATCCATCCGAAATTTTTCATATTCCGACTCAAGTTGGAAAAGCTTTGAATCTTTAACCTGCGATGTACCATCATGAGTAACTTCCAAATGATTCCAAATTTCATATGCAGTAGTACATGCAGAAATTCTATTAAATTCATTTCTATCTAACGCACAAAATAAAGCATTCATAGCCTTGGCGTTCTTTTTTGCATTTTAGATTATCCCTATCATCCCATTTATCTTTTGGGTTTTCTAATGTTATCTCTCCAACTACAATTGTAGGAGGAGAGTATTCCTCTTCTACCATATTTCATACCTCAATATCTAGGGTCATAAGAAAACATCGCATCCTATTTTTCCAATAATTATAATTTGACCCAGAAAATAGTGGAGGTCTACTAATTCCCTGACCCTCAGAAAAAGCGAGATCGTAAGACGCCATTATTCCTGGTATTTAAACCAATTTGGATTAACCTCCCTCTGATACCACTTGTTGGATCGATAGGCGCCCTTAGAGGGGGGGGGGGTGAATAAGGGAAAAAAATCTTTTAATAAAATAAACCAATTTACTAAATTGTTTTAAAGCAAACGAGAGCGAAATAAAAATTTAGGGGACGGAGAGAAATAATGTAATTTGCAATTTAGGAATTAACACCAAATGAAAGAAATCAAGTAAATACAAATAGAGACATGATTATATTATATAAAATGT
The DNA here is from genome assembly GCA_033032865.1 of Dactylorhiza incarnata. Lineage (NCBI taxonomy): Eukaryota > Viridiplantae > Streptophyta > Magnoliopsida > Asparagales > Orchidaceae > Dactylorhiza > Dactylorhiza incarnata. The sequence continues at coordinate 1,901,924 of JAWHQI010000354.1, read as the reverse complement.
GTTTACATAAACTTCATTTCAATATCGCTAAAAATCGGAGGCGTACAAATGCAAATATTTTTTCCTTTTCTATACTGACTCGTATCCCCACAAACCGGTTGGCTTTAGCCTATCCTTCCCCGGATATGGCCTCAAGCAGCTCTAGCCAATCCTTCCCCAGATGTTGCCTTGAGCACGCCCTAGATCTAATCACCTAGACCTAATCGCCAACACACACGGTGAATTCCCCCTAAGCCGCGTAAGGACCTAGTCGCCAACACAAGGCGATTTACCTATAAAACTTCCCAATAAAGAAATAATACAAATAAAAACTCCCACTATGAGATTTTCTTGAGTTGACGATGAAGGACCACTGTAGCATAAGCGAAGTTGAAGAAATCATCTTTCGGATGAAGTGTGATGGCTTCCTTCTCCAAAACTTTTCTTTTAGCTTTGAGTGGGAGAAGACTTTTTGGCAGAGTAACATCACTGGAATTTTGGCACTTGTTTTCTCTCTGGGATTGGATGCCAAAATGAGAGAGAAAGATTCAATTTATAAAGCTTCGAGATAGCGCCTGTGCTAGATTCTAACACATGCGATAGCATTCGTGTAGAGACAGTTATGAAACCATCGTGGTGTGGAATTATTCACGATCTTGAGATAGCGCCAGGTGGTAGCGCTAGCGCCTGCGATAGAGCTAACACCTGCGGTAGCTCCTAGCGCTGGCGGTAGTGCTCTAGTTTAGAAATGTGGTTCCAAGCTGCTTTATACCTATGGAGTTTTGCACTTATAGCTCCTGCATACTATAAACACACAACAAGCAAGATCAAATACAATATGGGATTTGTTAATCTCAAACAAAGGGATGTTACAGACATGTCCAACACATATGAGATCGTTAGTTGTCTCCTCAGTCTTATAAAATAGATAATTTTGTCCCCTAATTTTGATTAGTAACAAATGCAGAGAATACACGCACTAATCAATAGAACAGTAACCCATCTGTGTAAAGAAGGAACAATAACCAGAGAACAAACAATCTTCATCAAGTTTTCTCCATGTTTCATTTCAGCAACATCGACTTATAAGAAGTGTTCCAAATTGAAGAAAGGATTGAAGAGGAATCTGTGCTGTCCAAGAAAACATTTAAAGCATTCTCTTCAAGTCCAAGAAGCAAATCTTCATTCGACTAAAGAAGTTTTTCTTACTCTTTCTCTATATGGCTTCTTAAGCCCAGATTTTTAGGATCTGTTTCAGATATGAGATTTAGGGCATGAGAGCCTAAGTTGTAGGGCTTGATGGCCTGAGCTGTAAGGATTGAGGGCCTAAGTATTTTTGGGCTTGAGGGCCTGAGCTGTAGGGCTTGAGGGCCTGAGTATTGTAGGACTTGAAGGCCTGAGTTGTAGAGCTTAAGGGCCTAAGTTTATAAGGCTTGAGGGCCTAATTTTTGGCGGAGTTTGCCAACCCTAGCACACTGCTAGAAATGCACAGAGGGATAGTGGACTACTCAAGACACTCTGTCTTGAGGAACCACTATACATCTGGTGTTCTTGTTTCTTTGATTTGTTATTGTGCTGTGATTAAGTTTTTTAGTTCTTGTGCATAAAATCAAAAACAGCCATATCACCTATTCTCCCCCCTCTAAGTAATAGTTCCATAAATAACACCCTCCTCTACCATCGGCGGTCTCACAATGATTTTACTTTGAACCATGTGCTTCCCCAAAAAAGACAAGTATTCATCTTTTGAGAGACGATTGGGCTTGTGATCAGCAGCAAGGAAGATCTCATCAGCTAGAGCAGGATCGGTCACCATTTTAGGAGATCATTGAGATCGGTGTTTTGGTCGCATTCAAGAAATCATAAAATGAAGACTCTAAGGTTAGCTATTTATAGAAGTCTAGAAATGATTTCATAACGAATATTTTTCTAGGGAGACCGCCCAGTAATCCATGAAGATCGTTGAACCTACAAAAAGAGAGAAATAACAAGCAATTTGGTCGGTCCCAACAAAGAGAGATCGTACCATCTATCCAAGAAGAAACACAAAAATGCAAATAGAATAAGATTGACATCACAACATTCACAGAGATCGCATATAATGAAAATCAAATTGTCACAATATATTATTAATTTGAATTGTTCAAAATTAATCTCCAGATCACAAGAAATTGATATATTAAAATCTATCTCCTAGGTTGGCATCTTCTTTCGATGAAGGCCGCAACATCCTGCATTTCATTGACCGCAGATAAAGCGGTCGCCAAGCTCTGGTTCACTGACATTGCAGCTCGATGGATTTTCTTGACCTCTTTATCTACATGCTCCATAGGAATGACCGCGATCTCAGAAGTCGGTCTCTCTTCTAGATAACTGCCAGAAGTCCCCATCTTCATCATCATTGGAGCAGAGCCAGCTCTGAGAGTAGCGACCTCATTGTCCAGCGCAACTAACTTTCCCTTACAATACTCAGCATCCTTCTCCGTCCTCCGAAGCGCCCTGATGAGATTGACAATTTTTAGGTCTCCCTCTTCGCGGACTTACTTTTCCTTAGCCCGCAGCTTCACCTTAAAATTAGCGGTCAAAGCCCAGTGTTTGTCATCATGTGACCACTCTCGAGCTCGCATTATCTTAACATCCTCAAATAAAGGTTTGAGGACATCAACAAGCTGGGGAGGAATCATCAGCGGTTGCTGCTGGATTTCCCCCTCCTCAGGAATTACATCAACTCGATCTGCATCTGCGATCAGAAGTAAAGAACCGCCAGCTCAGCCACAAATAAACCAAAAGTGAAAGAGCTCGTGCAAAGAGTATACTTGGAATGAAATCAATACTTCTATCCCGTAAAGCATTCTCAGCATCTTTTGAGACCGCATCATCAACTATCAAAAAAAGGCGAATAACGACCCAGAAGACGATGTCCGATCGGGACAATGTCCATCGATCTAGCCTCAACTGGCCTCGTTACCAGGTTGCAGCCCAACCACCCCAACCCCTCTCCATCCATGCTGGCGGGTTGTTGGTGGCCACAACCTCTCTTTGATGAGGTTAACTCGATAGTCAAGCATGCACCACGGGGACTTCCCAGGAGGTCAACCATCCTAGTACTGCTCCAGCCCGAGCATGCTTAACTATGGAGTTCTTCCACTTATCATCACCAATTGTAGCAGCTCAATTGGTGATGAGAAGTGGAAGAACTCCATAGTTAAGCGTGCTCGGGTTTGAGTAGTACTGGGATGGGTGACCTCCTGGGAAGTCCTCGTGGTGCATGCTTGACTATCGAGTTTACCTCATCAAAGGGAGGTTGTGGCCACCAATAACCCACTAACATGGCTGGAGAGGGGTTGGGGTGCTTGGGCTCCAGCACGGTAATGAGTCCAATTGAGGTTAGATCGGTGGATATTGTCCCGATCGGACGTCGACTTCTGGGTTGTTACATATCCAGGGGAGCCTCCTACAAGCCCTAAAGATAACCTATACCAAATTAGGGGGAGCTTTTTACAATAACTCAGGAACCAGCTGGAGAATTTCCAGCAGAAAAATAGGGGGAGCATCCATCAATTCATGGGGAGCATCCATCAATTCAGGGGGAGCTCATAAATGATGAGCTACCTTTAGATGAAGTTTCAAAGATTGCTAAGGAAGATGCCCTGGCTGCTGAAGAAAATATACAATCTCAAGGGGAGCCTCTCAAAGAAGGTCAAATGAATGAAGAAGCTGTCAGGAGTTCTGAAGAAGAGGATGAACCACTAGCATTTGTTGCAAGGAGGGTGATACCAAAGGTATTATCAAAGAAAAAGAAAACACCTTAGAAGGAACATTGAAGCTCAGGTATTCTGTCAATATTATACTTTCTGAAAGCAAACAACTGTGGTGAATAATATAATTACTTGACAATATCTGAAGTGGTCTGTGATTTCATTCTATTATATTGTATTGTCTATCTTGTTTGTATTTGTGTTTATGTCAAAGTATGTGTAAAATCACTTTAAACAATTTGTAAAATTTGTTAAGATAAATAGGGGGAGATTGTTGGGAAAAACTCCATTTGATTTAACTTAACAAATTATCTATAAGTGATTTTACTTCTTAGGTTATATTACCCACATTGCGTAGTAAGGGTAAATTTGTCATTATATGTCTTAGGCTGTCATACTCACCTTAGAGTATCAAGGCCAAGTCAATACAATCACACAAGTTAAGTTAAGACTTGTGTCGAATAAAAGTCGACTAAACTTCGACTTGATATCGACGCAACTTTGACTAGAGTCAAAGCAACTTATTCAGCCTGTGGAAGTAAAATTCAAGTCGACGAAATGTTGAAAGGAACTCGACGCAGAAGGAAGAGCTTGTCGAAGCCATCCAAGAATTCGATGCAACTTCGACTAAAATTCGACGCAAAAGTTAAAGCTCAAAGTCCAAGTCCTCAACTCGAAGGAGACGTCGATAAGGAATCGACGTAACGTCGACATCTGAGTTCAGCCAAAGCTAAGAAGAATTTCGAAGCTACTTCAATAAGAACTCAGAGGTGCATTGGTGATTAAAATTCCGCTTGCACGAAATAAAATCCGAACTAGCAATCCGAGAAGGCAAGTATACCTATCGAACTGTAGTATAGGAACACAAGTGTCGTATTAAAATCCGAGAACCGTTGATTACTTATACTCAAACGAATTACTATTATTTTATCTTAATAATTTTTTGGATGGTTTTGTCTGCTAAGTTGAAATAAAAGCTGGATAAAAGTACGGCTAAACGATGATTAAGAAATAGCACTCGATCTTGACTTACTTCGGCCTAAATTGATCAAAATTCAAAAGCAAACTTAAAACTTAATAAAGTAAGGGCAGCTTGACCGTGGGGGTTCCCATAGTTTGAACATGCTTCTCTCGAAGATATGCCCAACTGAGTTTAGGAAAATCCGACCGAACTCTCGTCCCGTATTCGAATACCTAAAACTCGCTTTAAGTGGTGAACCCCGCTATTGGGTTTGACTCCAATCCAGGAGATTTACATCATTCTCTCTCGAGAAATGTGTGTAACACTCTTTACTCTTAAGTGCTCACTTCAGACTATCGGCCTCTCAGCTAGCCAAGAATGAAAGCAAAGGTGGGGATTATTTATCGATAATATAGCTCCACTAAATTTTAATTAAGAGTAAATCTAAGGCCCAACACTTTAGAAAGTGAAAGAAGACTAAAGGATCATAACTTGATCAACTCATCCTCAGATCATCAAGATCGAGTACTATGAGGATTTAGTTACTCATGGTGGAGGGGTAGGAGAGAGAAATGATGAAGATTTTAAGAGAACAAAAACATACCATTTTTATTAAACAAAAGTTCAACTGAGATTACAATTGCATAGAAAGCCTACTAAGCATTAGTAATACATTATAAAAGAAAATTACAAAGGCATTACAACATTCATATGAAAACTAGAAAAGGAAATGCATTGAAATGAGAGAGAGAGAGAGAGAAAGAGAATAAAATGACATGAAAAACACTGAAAATAGAGTAGTAGCACTAGTTCTCTCTCCAAAAACTAAATGGGGAAAGCTTGGAGGTCATTTCAATTTATAGAAATTTTTTTGCCTCGGTCACGCCCTCAGTCACGCCCGTGACTAGGGGCGTGACATTGTTTAATCAATTCTGCGGCTTGGATCAGGTTTGGCGCACGATTCTGACGCGATTTGATGGGTCACGCCCTCGGTCACGCCCGTGACTGAGGGCGTGACCATTTCGGTGGTTAGTCAGGTCATGGGCGCTGGCGGCGATCATGGGCGCTGGCGGCTGGACGACGTGGCAGTCACGGGCGTGACTGGAAGCACGCCCGTGTAAAAGTGGCGTGACCAATTCGGTGGTCAGCTGGTCGAATCTGAGCTGTTCACGGGCTGGTCACGGGCGTGGCTTGCGTGTCACGGGCGTGACTTGTGTGTCACGGCCGTGTACTTTGGGCGTGTCTGACCAGATCTTCTGAATTATGTTGGCAGCAGCTTAACTGGAATCAACAACTTACACGCCCTAGGTCACGGGCGTGACCTAGGGCGTGACTTAGGAAATTTTGCATTTTTGACCTGAAAATTCAGAAAACTTAAGTTAGCACTAAAAATAGGAAAATGAACCAAAATTGCATTTAGGTAAACAACAATAAGCAAAAAGTAAGAGTAAATATCCTAAAAATAACCTAATTAAACTAACTAGATTTAGCATTATCAAATTCCCCCAAGCTTACACTTTGCTTGTCCCCAAGCAAAGAAATATGCTTTAGCTAATAAAATAAAATGACTAATCAAAAAGATTTAATTATGCTAAACACGAGTACCTTGCGAAATTCCAAGTAGGGAGAATAGTGAAAAGGAAACCTAAAATAAGTACTTTATTTAAGCTTAATTTTTATACCCTTTACTAACAAAAATTAATCATCCAAAATTTTAACTAAAAAGTTTTAAAATAAAATTGAGCAAAGTAACAAGTGAGATAGTGCATTGAATTGTTACTAAACCCTAAGAGACAAATTATAATTATATCATTCTAAGAACAAGGATCTAAATTCATACCCAAGACTTAACTATTCTACTTTTCTTCTTTACTTAGCTAAAGCAAATTTAGGAGCATGAATCAAGAGGACTTTATTAGGACCGAAATGTTTGGTTTAGGCATATGATTTGGAATGGGAATCGAAGATAAAAGTGATTGCTATAATCACACTAAACCATAAACATGAGTTTTATAAAATTTCCGATATGAATGATAAGAGGCAATCCTTCATTATAAGCATATAGCATATTTTCTTTCTTTCTCTTTCATAGCCATTTTTTTTTCTTTTTTTCTTTTGAAATTTTGGCAAAGATAACTAATACAAATATGCTTAAAATATCTCCTTTTTGAGCAAATTCTTTTCTTTGAAGCTCTCCATGCAATAAACCAATCACACTCTTTTAGAAATTTAAATAAAACTCAAAGTGGTAGTGTGATTCAAATAGGTTTGGAAATTTTGGCTTTGGTGAAAAATTTGATAAGTGGAGGTGACAATAAAACATGGGAAAGGCTCAAAAGAGGCTAACAAAGGGTTTCTTTTTAAGGGTTGGCATGAAGGCTCAAACTTAAAACAAAAAATGGCCTAAATCATTTTCATTGCTCTCTAAATTTAGTTAAAGCATGAGTTTTGAAGGATTTCAAAAAGTAAGCCCTAGATATTAAATAAAGACTAATGAACTTATCCTGAAAATAAGAATAATAAGCGTCTAGGATTATTCACATTTACTACACAAATCAAAAGTTAACCCTGCAAAATATATCTAAAAATGAAGAGGAAAATAGTGGATGAAGAATTTTTTTCGAAAGTAAAGAAGATAAAAGAGAAAACGATAAGGAAAGTACAAGATTTTAGAAAAAACTTTTCAGATTAACATGCTACCTAGAATTAGAACACTACATGAGTCAACAATTTACTTGTGAAATATAATTAAAAGTAGGATTAGAAATTTTGAAATTAACTAAGGCTATATAAAATATTTTGGGAAAAACAAAACATAAAGCAAGGGGTACTATTGATTTTACCAAAATCTAATTTAGACTACTAAAAGAAAAGAAGACATTCTCCCTCAAGCTTACGATAGACATTGTCCTCAATGGAAACGGAGAGTGAAGGAAGGGGTAATTAAGAAAAGAAATTAAAACTGAAAAACTGAAACAGGCACTTCCCTGGATTTATGGGCTTGAAAGGATGTGTGATGCCGCTCCCCCTTGCTGGCGCTTTGAATCTTCATGAATTATCATCTTGAATTTTTCTTGAAACCAGCAATGTTGAAGCAGGCCATCGCCGAAGTTGAGAGTATCAGAGCCATCCAGGGCCAAAGAAAAATTAAAACAACAAATTTTAAAAACCTTGGGTTGCCTCCCAAGAGCGCCCTCTGTTTAATGTCGTTTGAGCTCGACTAAAGGAATATAGTTCAAAAGTTAATCCAAATTATTACAGTCCAGACAAAAGAAGTTTTTCACTGTCCATGTCAACATTGTCACCAGAAAAATAAAGTTTTAGACGATGCCCATTAACCTTGAAATCACCCTTATCAGGGTGTGATATCAAAACAGTTCCATACCGATAAGCTTCCTTTACGGTAAAAGGACATGACCATCTAGATTTTAATTTTCCAGGAAATAAACGTAGACGAGAATTATAAAGTAATACTTGGTCGCCTGGTTTAAATGTTTTCGGGTGCCTTAAATTTTTATCGTGAAAGCATTTCGTTCGTTCCTTATATAATTTATTATTTTCATACGCATTGGGGCGCCACTCATCGAGTTCGTTGAGTTGGAATTTTCGAAGATCGGCGGTGGAGTGGGGATCAAAATTTAAAAATTTAAGGGCCCAGAAAGCACGATGTTCTAATTCGACCGGTAAATGGCACAATTTCCCATATACTAACCGATACGGTGTACAACCGATGGCGGTCTTGTACGCTGTTCGGTAAGCCCATAGAGCATCGTCTAATTTATGTGACCAATCCTTACGTGTGGTGGAAACAGTTTTTTCTAAAATACGTTTGATTTCTCTATTCACTACCTCGACCTGGCCGTTAGTTTGGGGGTGGTAAGCAGTTGAAAGCTTATGTGTAACGCCATATTTTAAAAGTGTTTTTACAAATTGTGCGTTACAAAAGTGCGAACCCCTGTCGCTAACGATGGCCCTAGGAGTACCGAATCGAGAAAATAATTTTTTTAAGAAAATAATAACGACTCGGGAGTCATTAGTAGGAAGAGCTTGGGCCTCTGCCCATCGAGACACGTAGTCTACCGCAACTAAAATGTATTTATTACCATGGCTAGAAGGAAGAGGACCTACAAAATCAATTCCCCAAAGGTCGAAAACTTCGCACTCGAGGAAATAATTTTGCAACATTTCATTTTTATTTGAGATATTTCCGGTCCGTTGGCAGCTATCGCACCGTCTCACAAACGATTGGGCATCTTTAAAAAGGCTAGGCCAATAAAAGCCTGCACTAAGTACTTTGTGAGCGGTCCGATTGGCTTGATAGTGCCCACCAGTCGGTCCTTCGTGTAAGTGTTTGAAAATATTTTGTCCTTCTTCGAAAGAAACACATCTCCTTATTACTTGGTCTGCACAAACTCGAAACAGATACGGGTCCTCCCAAAAATAATTCTTCAGGTCAGAGAAGAATTTCTTCTTTTGCTGATAGGAAAATTCTTTTGGGAGGACTCGAGCTACTAAGTAGTTGGCGAAGTTTGCAAACCAAGGAGAAGGAGTAGTGTTGATTGATAATAACTTCTCGTCGGGAAAATAATCATTAAAAGTTTGTTCATTTAAATCTTCAATAAATGGGTTATCTAATCGTGAAAGATGGTCCGTGGCCAAATTCTCAGCCCCCTTTTTATCTCGGATTTCCAAGTCGAACTCCTGGAGGAGTAAGACCCAGCGAAGTAAGCGTGGTTTGGCATCCGGTTTAGAAAGTAAATATTTGAGGGCCGAGTGGTCCGTAAAAACAATAATTTTTGAAAGCGTAATATAAGGTCGAAATTTGTCGAATGCAAAAATAACTGCTAATAATTCTTTCTCCGTTGTGGTATAGTTTGCTTGCGCGGATGTAAGTGTTTTACTTGCGTAGAAAATAGGGTGGAAGTTTTTAGATATACGTTGTCCTAAAACGGCTCCCACCGCAAAGCTACTTGCATCGCACATGATTTCGAATGGAAGGTCCCAGATTGGAGCTATCATAATTGGCGCATTTATTAGCTTATTTTTGATTAATTGAAAGGCAGATAAGCATGTATCATCAAAAATAAATGGAGTGTCTTTTTCTAAAAGATGAGTAAGTGGTTTGGTAATTTTTGAAAAATCTTTTATAAACCGCCGGTAAAAACCGGCATGTCCTAGAAAGCTTCTTATGGCCTTAACGTTGGTTGGCGGTGGCAGTTTTTCGATCACTTCTATTTTTGCTTCATCGACCTCAATTCCTCTTGCTGATATCTTATGACCTAAAACCAATCCCTCCCGTACCATGAAATGACAGTTTTCCCAGTTCAGGGCGAGATTGGTCTCCTCACACCGTTCTAACACTTTTTCTAAATTTTTCTAAACAAAAATCGAAGGAATCACCAAACACGGAAAAGTCGTCCATAAATACCTCCATAATACTTTCTACGTACTTGTCGAAAATGGCCAACATACACCGTTGAAATGTTGCCGGCGCATTACATAAGCCAAACGGCATTCTTCGATAGGCGAAGGTGCCGAAAGAACAAGTAAACGTCGTTTTCTCCTGGTCCTCGGGCGAGATGGGAATTTGGAAGTAGCCCGAGAGACCATCGAGAAAACAATAAAAGCTATGGCCGGATAATCGTTCTAAGATTTGATCGATGAATGGCAAGGGGAAATGGTCCTTGCGGGTGGCGTCGTTCAATTTGCGATAATCAATACACATACGCCACCCAGTCACCGTCCGCGTTGGGATTAAGTCATTATTATCATTTAACACTACCGTGATACCTCCCTTTTTAGGAACTACTTGAACGGGGCTTACCCATTTGCTATCTGAAATTGGATAGATAATTCCTGCGTCTAATAATTTCACGACCTCACCCTTTACTACTTCTTTCATGTTTGGGTTTAATCGGCGTTGAGGTTGAATAGAATTTTGTGAATTATCTTCCATTAGAATTTTGTGCATGCAGAAAGATGGACTTATGCCCTTAATATCAGAAATCTGCCAAGCAATTGCTTGGCGGTGTTTTTGTAAAACTTTTATCAATTTGGCATTTTCAGATCCACTTAAATGGGCTGACACTATTACTGGTAACTTAGAGTCTTTTTCTAAAAATTCATATTTTAAATGATTGGGTAGTTCTTTAAGTTCTAAAGTGGGAGGTTCCTCATATGAAGATTTGAAAGACTTTTCTTTTTCAAAAGTAATTTCTTCAAAAATTTTTGATTTAATTTGAAAATTTGAGGGAGCGGGAGCAATGGCCATTTTCATTTCTTGTAATATTTCAGTGGAGGTGTTTGAAGATGAACAAAAAGAAGAAGAACCATTTTCAGAAATACAAAAAGAAGGGTCTTCACTTAACACATCTAAGAAAAAACACGAATCGTCATTTTCTAGGGTATTTTTCATAGAGGGTGTTATGGAGAAGGTTACTTCATCATCTCCAACTCGGAGGAATAGCTTACCATTACTCACATCAATGATAGCACGGGAGGTGGCAAGGAAGGGGCGGCCAAGGATTAGGGGAACCTCGACATCCTCTTCAATGTCCAAAATGACAAAATCCACCGGGAAGATGAATTTGTCTACTTTTACGAGCACGTCCTCCACAATCCCCAGCGGATCTTTTATCGTCCTATCTGCTAGTTGTATACTCATACGTGTGGGGCTAAGGGTGCCCACTCCTAACTTTTTAAACAAGGAGAATGGCATTAAGTTGATGCTTGCTCCTAAGTCGGCCAACGCGTTGATGAGTCCTGATCATATACACATTAATGGACTCATCCGGGCCATTATTCAGTAAATTCACCGCACTTTAGCCTTATTATAGTCTATAGTTGATAACCCATGCTAGGTGCACATTTAGGCCCACTTTGGTGTGTTTTCGTGTGTATTATCTTTAGTAGTATTCATATGTTGTTAAGTGCCACTTTCAGTGGCTAGATCTGTGTTTGTGCTGGAATAGGAGGCGTGCAAGTGTTTCCGGTGCAATTCTGCACAGGAACACTGCGCACGATCACTTGTTCTAGTGCGCACGACCACCGGTCGTGCGCCACTAATCGTGCGCACTTAACCCTTTTTCACGAGTTCTGTCTGGTGCAGTGCGCACGACCATCGACTCCAGTGCGCACGACCATCGGTCGTGCGCCACTGCTCGTGCGCATTGACCATTAAATTTCTGAGTTCTGTTTGCTGTAGTGCGCACGACCATCAGCTCCAGTCTTCACGACCACCGGTCGTGCGCCACTGGTCGTGCGAACATTGTATTTTATAATTTCGTCTCTTGCAGGTTCTGTCCAGGCAGTGCACACGATCGCAGAATTCCAGTGCGCACGACCACTGGTCGTGCGCCAATGATCATGCGCAGTATTCAATCCAGCGCCTATTTAAACGCCTGTTGCGATTTTAGGGCGGATCGATCTTCCGGGAGCGAGGTTCCTGTTCCGTACGCCGCCGACCACCGCCCTGGAACGCCCCTACTTCATCTTCCACGCAAGGGGAAGCCTCCTCCATCCATTCCAAGCCTTCCTCCATCGTCCGTGAGTGTTCTCCATCGTCCGCAAGCCTCCAAGCACCCATTTTCGCTTTCCGCCCGGTGAGAAGAAGAAGAGACCTTGAGTCGAAGACGACGGAGCACGTAGGGAGATTGTGACAGCTCTCTATGCCGGAAGCATTGCCCGTCCGAGTCCGGAGGTAGCCCGACAACCTACCATTCCGGCCGTGAACGGCCGCTAGTCTTCACCGCCGGTTATTTCTTCCTTCTTTCCCTTCATTGCACTCTTTGAACCATGTACTAGATGAATATTGTAATATTTACTTTGATGAAAATGAATATTTCTTTGTTTTTCTCCATGGTTTGCTCATGATTCATTCCGTTCTCACTCACTCACTCGCACACGCACGCAAGGTGTTTGCTCCGTGTTAGCAAGAGCTAACGACGGTTGTGAAGAGGTGTTTGCGACCCTCACCCTTTCGCACTTGAGTTCACTTCATCCGCCTCACGAAGCACGGCATCGCAGCCGTTGCATCCACCTCACTTTGCGAAGCGGTGTTCTCGACCCGCATCTCTGTTGTTGTTGTTAAAGTTAGGAAAACCAACCAAAAACCCCTCTTTGTGTTTGTGAAACGCTTGTGTAACAATAATCACTGCGCGATTCGTTCACCCATCCTGCATTCCTCAAGAGACCGACATCCGGGGAATTTATTCTCCACAATTATTACTTGACAGCGACCGGTGCACTTGCCGACGCGCATCAAATTTTTGGCGCCGTTGCCGGGGAATGCAGACGTGTATCGTCTTGTGCAGTGATTTTCGTTATACGAGCTGTTGTCTTTGAACTTCCTTGTTTTCTCCTGTTTCTGACAGTGTATGCAGAGACAGACCGCCGGTGAACTCGCACCTTTTGACCCAGAAATCGAACGGACTGCTCGCGCGCGAAGGCGCGCTGCAGCCGTACAAGCGGCCATGGGTGATCAAGTAAACCCGAACGATGATGATGCGAGAATGCCCAACGAGGGGCAACATCTGCCTGGCGACGAGCAGGAGGTGGCGAGGCCTCGACCCCGCACGATGAGAGACTACACCACCCCCACTGCTGGGAGTGTGTGCCCGGGGTTTGGGCCCAACATCATGAATAATCAGTTTGAGATCAAGCCAGCGATCTTAAACATTATCCGCAACAATGCTCAGTTTTCAGGGCTGGCTAGCGAAGACCCGCATCTGCATCTGGCAGAATTTTCTGATATCTGCGGAACCTTCCGCTATGCCGGGATTGCTGATGACACAGTCAAGCTGAGACTGTTCCCCTTCTCTCTCCGGGACAAGGCAAAAGTGTGGCTTCACTCCATTCCGCCCGGGACTGCTGCAACTTGGGATGCCCTTGCATCCAAGTTCCTCGCTAAATTCCATCCTGTGGACAAGATCGTGAGCTTGCGGCGGGAGATCGCCACATTTCGTCAACTGGACCAAGAGACCCTTGCTGAAGCATGGGAGCGCCTTAACGAGCTCCTTCGCCGTTGTCCTGGCCACGAGCTCCAGCCATGGAATGTGGTCGAGTTATTCTACTTTGCAATCGAGCCCCACTACAGGGCAATGATCGATGTCGCAGCGGGTGGTACCCTGATGAACCACACTCCGGACGAAGCCCTTCGGATTTTGCGTGACACTGCCTCCCACAGTACGTTCTGGACTGCAGGGAGAAATGCCCCGAGAAGCGGCCGAGGTCTTTTCATGGTCGACTCACTCCCCACTCCATCTGCGCCTGCTGCTATCATTACTTGTGTAGGATGTGGAGGCGGAGGCCATCATGCTTATGAATGTTCGGGGAACCACATGGCAGGTGATTTCGCACACTTGACCTTAAATGAATCTGTGAACTATGTAGGAAATCAACCCAAGGGGGCGCCTTACAATAACGCCTATAATCCGGGAGCGAGAAGTCATCCAAACTTCTCTTGGAATCCCAACACGCCCGGCCAACGATGGTCACCGGGGCAGCATCAAAATGATGCTTACGCCTCCGGGAGCCAACCGAGGCCGCCGCACCCGGATTATAACCAAGCACCCCCCACCCAAAAGAAAAGTAATTTAGAAGAGATGATGGAGAAATTCCTGCTTGCAGCTAATTCAAACATGGTAAATCAAACCGCATCTATGCGAAACTTGGAGACGCAATTGGGCCAATTGGCTCAAGCGCTAACCAAGCGTTCGCAGGGAACCCTTCCCAGCAACACGGAAAAGAACCCTATTGATCAAGGGAAAAGTCTGGGAGATGCGGTAGATGCCAAACCGAGTGAGCTGGTAATCTCGTGCTCCATCAATAAGGTTGAAACCAAGGCTTTATGCGATTCCGGTTCCTCCCGCAATGTTATTGCACTGCAAGATGTTGCGAAGTTACAGCTGGAGATGAACACGGAGGAAAGGAAATCGCTGATTCTCGCTAATGGCACGATTATCCAATTTGAGGGGGAAGTAAAGAATGTGGAGGTAACGGTTGAGGGGACAACTGTAGTAGCTGATTTTCAGGTTCTAGGCCCGCATGAAAACCAGTCCATTCCTATCTTGGGGGTGCCGTTCTTGAAAGAGAGCGGTGCTACCCTTGATTTTGCTACGGGGTGCATTTCCCTAACCAATGTGGTGCAGCAACCTACTTGCCCTGAAGCCACAACTGAAATATTCACTCCGCCCCCTCTCGTTATTTCTGATGAATTTCTAAGCGGTGCAGGAAAGATACATGTTCAAGAAACAGGTGAAGGAGGAATGGAAGAGTTCCAATCGGATGAGGAAGAAGAGGTCGACTTCCGGAAAAAGTTCGACTCCGAGATGGAGGAAGATGACAGTTCGGGAAACGTTGACTTGAATATAGTTAGGGATGATATTTATTTATCTCCGTGTGATGAATCATGTAATAAACTATGTAAGCGCTCCATCTCGTGGGCCGATCCGGTAGTCACCACGATGCCGGAAGTGACGCCACCTGATTCTAAGGCAGAAAAATCTGAGAACTCTCAGCGGTGGCAGTCTCCAACTGTCACCAAACTTAAAAAGGAAAAACTTCTGCGTGACGCTCGTGCTGCTGCTCTCCGTGGCAAGGTGGCGGAGGTTAGGGGAGCATTGGGTAATACCAGTGCTGGCCCTAAAGCCTTCACCTCCCGCCTACGTGCTACGGGAGAAGCGCACCATAAGAGCGCTTTTAGTTGATGTGTGTTTTCTTTTGCTGTGATGAACTATTTTTGAGTATTTCTTTTTAATTCCTGCACTCTTTATAAACAGTGTTAATACAGGTATTTGGTCCAGCTTAAGGACGTTAAATGAAAGCGCTACTGGGAGACAACCCAGATTTCCGTTTTCGTATTTCTTTTTTTTTAGTTCAGCTTTTGTATTTGCTTTTGTTGCCTTGAGTTTGTGCTTGCAGGTTTCGTGTTCGATGGCGGATGCTGCGGACTATTCTTGATCGTAAACGCCAATCGTCTGGTATGCTCATTTCTGAGCATTGGGTAACACTTCCTCCCCTCTTTCAGCTTCAAATTTCTAGATATCGTGTTTAGCTTAAGTCTGGGGGAGCGGTTGTTATTATCCACTGTGCACGAGCTGCATTGCATACTAGAAGGTTGCTTTTTATTTTTCATTATCATTTTCATTGTTGCATTCCTTACATACCACTTCACCCACTTGAGTGCGTGCTTATCTTTTTGTGTTGTTCCGTTTAAATTAGTTTGGTTGGAATGTGAAATAGTTTGTTAACATAGGAATTATTATTTGGAGCACGATGTCGACTCATGTAGTGTACTAGTCACGTCGCATGTTATGGTAGAATTTGAGTAGAACTAGATTTTCTTTATGCATCTAATTTATATTTAGTATTTCTGCGTAAATTTAGATTTAGTATACTCAAATGCTGAATTTGTATGAAATTGACGATAACCCGGTATTGTGTGTGCACGATTGCTAGTCGTGTGTTGCTCGAGTCGGGAGGAAGGTTTATCTTTCTCGTGGGCTAAGAACTTGCCCCAAGCGACTCTCGAAGCATTGGTGAGAGCGACTCGTCGAGTTAAAAATGACGTAGGCCACCATTTGGCTAGTTTGAGCTTTGTTGTTCCATGTCCATTTCATTCACCTTTGCGAGCCAAATTTGTGCCTACCAATCCTTTGTTCAGCTCCTCTTCATCCACCAAAGCCTGAAGCCTATCCTACACCCGCAACCAAATTGTTTTTAACTGCGCTCATAAGTATCAATATGCGTGTCGTGTGGAATCATTTTGTTATGAAGGGAAAATATTGTCTATCCGCTGACTTTGAACCAACCGGAGGATACATAAAAGAAGAAAAAATATGTAAAAGAAAAAAAAAATAGTGGTTTGAAAAAAAAAGTCCTCCCGAGCTAAAAACAGAAAATCTGTTGGTGTTTGTGAAGTAGGCCGTGTGCACACCTGGTTTTCATGATAAGTCTGGGGGTGTGTCACACGAGCGTAGTTTGTGGTTTTGTGGGGTGCAGCGTTCCGATAGCTCACTTGGGTTGCGCAGCCATCGTGTTTAACTTTGAATATCATACCGTAACCTAAGCATCGTTTTAATCCTATAAGTCCTACTGATTTGATTTGCGAGTTTGCTAGCGCCGTGGAGAGAGTGTGACCGGGCGAGCGTATGGTTCACGACGTTGATGGATTTCAGCGGAGTTATTCCTAAGCCCCGATCTTTTGCAACACCCGCCTCAGTGTCTCGTCACTTTCATACTGGGCATGATCGTCAAATTCTTCATAATTCACCAACTGAGTAGGTCTAAATCTTTACTTACGCTTTAATACTTATGTAAATTAGTTAGCATAATTAGAATCTTCTTCTACTAGAATTTCTACTCGCATGCGTACGTTACTTCGCACCGTACTCCCTTGTGTAATTCTCTATGTTAGCTATCGTTTTCACATTCCACCGGATTCGTTTGCTCGGGACGCGCAAACAGTTAAGTCTGGGGGTGTGATGAGTCCTGATCATATACACATTTATGGACTCATCCGGGCCATTATTCAGTAAATTCACCGCACTTTAGCCTTATTATAGTCTATAGTTGATAACCCATGCTAGGTGCACATTTAGGCCCACTTTGGTGTGTTTTCGTGTGTATTATCTTTAGTAGTATTCATATGTTGTTAAGTGCCACTTTCAGTGGCTAGATCTGTGTTTGTGCTGGAATAGGAGGCGTGCAAGTGTTTCCGGTGCAATTCTGCACAGGAACACTGCGCACGATCACTTGTTCTAGTGCGCACGACCACCGGTCGTGCGCTACTAATCGTGCGCACTTAACCCTTTTTCACGAGTTCTGTCTGGTGCAGTGCGCACGACCATCGACTCCAGTGCGCACGACCATCGGTCGTGCGCCACTGCTCGTGCGCATTGACCATTAAATTTCTGAGTTCTGTTTGCTGTAGTGCGCACGACCATCAACTCCAGTGCGCATGACCACCGGTCGTGCGCCACTGGTCGTGCGAACATTGTATTTTATAATTTCGTCTCTTGCAGGTTCTGTCCAGGCAGTGCGCACGATCGCAGAATTCCAGTGTGCACGACCACTGGTCGTGCGCCAATGATCGTGCGCAGTATTCAATCCAGCGCCTATTTAAACGCCTGTTGCGATTTTAGGGCGGATCGATCTTCCGGGAGCGAGGTTCCTGTTCCGTACGCTGCCGACCACCGCCCTGGAACGCCCCTACTTCATCTTCCACGCAAGGGGAAGCCTCCTCCATCCATTCCAAGCCTTCCTCTATCGTCCGTGAGTGTTCTCCATCGTCCGCAAGCCTCCAAGCACCCATTTTCGCTTTCCGCCCGGTGAGAAGAAGAAGAGACCTTGAGTCGAAGACGACGGAGCACGTAGGGAGATTGTGACAGCTCTCTACGCCGGAAGCATTGCCCGTCCGAGTCCGGAGGTAGCCCGACAACCTACCATTCCGGCCGTGAACGGCCGCTAGTCTTCACCGCCGGTTATTTCTTCCTTCTTTCCCTTCATTGCAATCTTTGAACCATGTACTAGATGAATATTGTAATATTTACTTTGATGAAAATGAATATTTCTTTGTTTTTCTCCATGGTTTGTTCATGATTCATTCCGTTCTCACTCACTCACTCGCACACGCACACAAGGTGTTTGCTCCGTGTTAGCAAGAGCTAACGACGGTTGTGAAGAGGTGTTTGCGACCCTCACCCTTTCGCACTTGAGTTCACTTCATCCGCCTCACGAAGCACGGCATCGCAGCCGTTGCATCCACCTCACTTTGCGAAGCGGTGTTCTCGACCCGCATCTCTGTTGTTGTTGTTAAAGTTAGGAAAACCAACCAAAAACCCCTCTTTGTGTTTGTGAAACGCTTGTGTAACAATAATCACTGCGCGATTCGTTCACCCATCCTGCATTCCTCAAGAGACCGACATCCGGGGAATTTATTCTCCACAATTATTACTTGATAGCGACCGGTGCACTTGCCGACGCGCATCACGCGTTCTTTACAAATAGATCACCAAAGAGGCACGGGATAGAAAAACTACCCGGATCGTTAGCCTTTTTCGGTAATTTATTTGTTAGGACGGCGGAACACTCAGCATTTAAAGTTACGTGCGATAGATTTTCTAGCTTTTTCTTATTAGTTAGAAGATCCTTCAGGTACTTAGCGTACTTGGGCATTTGTGATATCGCTTCATGGAAGGGCAAATTGATGTGTATTTGCTTAAACATTTCCAGGAAGCGATGATATTGATCATCTAATTTTTCCTTGTTGAGTTGAGATGGATAAGGCGGGGCGGGGTTGTTTTTGAAAATATGAGGTGGAGTGATAAAATCTGTTTGAGTGAGTGGTGTTTTTAAAATAGGGGCAGATCTTGCCTCGGGCTCTTCGCTAACCGGACCGGATACTTGCTTTCCACTCCGAAGAGTTACAGCTTTCGCTTGCTCTTTCGGGTTGGGCTCGGTGTTAGCGGGAAGAGTCCCGGGCGGTCGCTCGGATATTATTTTGGCGAGCTGCCCGATTTGGTTTTCTAGATTTTTAACGGATCCGGCTAAGTTCCGGACGGTTGCTTCGTTCGTACTTATATATTTTGAAAACATCTCCTCCAAAGATGGAGGTTTTTGAAAGTTAACAGGGGGTGGAGGTGGTGTAAATTCATTTTGTAGAGGCGGGTGAGTTGTGTTTGCAAGATTACTCCAAGAAAAGTTCGGGTGATTACGCAGCGCAGGATTATAATTATTCGGTAACTGAAAACCAGGTGCATGAAAATTAGAAGCAGAATAATTATTATAAGCATTTCTATTGCCTACGAAATCAGCTTGTTCAGAGGTGGCTTTTGCGAATTCCCAAACCTGAGGTGCGGAAGGAGCATTCATTTCAGATATCTTTTTGCTAAGCATTTCCACTTGTAGTGCCAGCTGGGAGACGTTATCCACTTCGTACATACCTGCAGGTTTGTTTGGGCGGGATCTTGGCACATTCCACTGATAGGTGTTCATGGCCATATCCTCAAATAGTTCAAGAGCGGCTTCCGGGGTTTTGTTATTTAAGGTACCACCGGAAGCGGCGTCTATCATTTGCTTAGTATGTTGATTTAGCCCGTTATAAAACGTCTGCACTTGTAACCATACAGGCAGAGCGTGATGAGGGCAACATCTTAAGAATTCTTTATACCTTTCCCAGGTATCATATAGCGTTTCAGAATCTATTTGGCAAAAAGAAGAAATATCATTTCTAAGCTTAGCGGTTTTCGCAGGTGGAAAATACTTAGTTAGAAATTTTTCAGTTAACTGGGCCCAAGTGGTGATAGAACCTCTAGGTAGAGTTGGCAACCACTGCTTAGCCTTTGTTCTTAAAGAAAATGGGAAGAGTCTTAGCCTAATTGCATCATCCGTAACACCATTTATTTTGAAGGTGTCACAGATTTCAAGGAAGCTAGCAATATGTGCATTCGGATCTTCATCTTGTAATCCGTCGAACTGCACGATTTGCTGCACCATGTGAATTATGCTTGGCTTTAGTTCGAAATTATTATTATTTATGGCAGGGCGGACTATACTAGTTTCCGTCCCTTCCAGGTTAGGCCTTGCATAATGGGACATCGTCCATTTAGGGGCCGCAACCATGTTGGGCACTTCATTTTGGTTAGGTTCGCCCATATTAACAACCGACTCCGAATCCTCAGCCAGTTCTTGGAATGTAGGATCTTGAACTTGCGATTTTCTCCGAAGTGTACGCTCAAGTTCTTGGTCCAAGTCTACAAGTTCTGACAGATTCGCTCGGGTCATAAACTAGAAAGAGAGAAGGGAAAATAAGATTGAGAAATTCGAAAAAGGTCTCTTTTTTTTTGAATTAATTTTGTTTTTCAAGAAAGAGGAGAGAAAAAAAAGGTGATAAAAGTAATAGATTCGTTCTTTCAAAATATCAACAAAATGCGAGTCCCCGGCAACGGCGCCAAAAACTTGGTGATTAAAATTCCGCTTGCACGAAATAAAATCCGAACTAGCAATCCGAGAAGGCAAGTATACCTATCGAACTGTAGTATAGGAACACAAGTGTCGTATTAAAATCCGAGAACCGTTGATTACTTATACTCAAACGAATTACTATTATTTTATCTTAATAATTTTTTGGATGGTTTTGTCTGCTAAGTTGAAATAAAAGCTGGATAAAAGTACGGCTAAACGATGATTAAGAAATAGCACTCGATCTTGACTTACTTCGGCCTAAATTGATCAAAATTCAAAAGCAAACTTAAAACTTAATAATGTAAGGGCAGCTTGACCGTGGGGGTTCCCATAGTTTGAACATGCTTCTCTCGAAGATATGCCCAACTGAGTTTAGGAAAATCCGACTGAACTCTCGTCCCGTATTCGAATACCTAAAACTCGCTTTAAGTGGTGAACCCCGCTATTGGGTTTGACTCCAATCCAGGAGATTTACGACATTCTCTCTCGAGAAATGTGTGTAACTCTCTTTACTCTTAAGTGCTCACTTCAGACTATCGGCCTCTCGGCTAGCCAAGAATGAAAGCAAAGGTGGGGATTATATATCGATAATATAGCTCCACTAAATTTTAATTAAGAGTAAATCTAAGGCCCAACACTTTAGAAAGTGAAAGAAGACTAAAGGATCATAACTTGATCAACTCATCCTCAGATCATCAAGATCGAGTACTATGAGGATTTAGTTACTCATGGTGGAGGGGTAGGAGAGAGAAATGATGAAGATTTTAAGAGAACAAAAACATACCATTTTTATTAAACAAAAGTTCAACTGAGATTACAATTGCATGGAAAGCCTACTAAGCATTAGTAATACATTATAAAAGAAAATTACAAAGGCATTACAACATTCATATGAAAACTAGAAAAGGAAATGCATTGAAATAAGAGAGAGAGAGAGAGAAAGAAAGAGAATAAAATGACATGAAAAACACTGAAAATAGAGTAGTAGCACTAGTTCTCTCTCCAAAAACTGAATGGGGAAAGCTTGGAGGTCATTTCAATTTATAGAAATTTTTCTGCCTCGGTCACGCCCTCAGTCACGCCCGTGACTAGGGGCGTGACATTGTTTAATCAATTCTGCGGCTTGGATCAGGTTCGGCGCACGATTCTAACGCGATTTGATGGGTCACGCCCTCGGTCACGCCCGTGACTGAGGGCGTGACCATTTCGGTGGTTAGTCGGGTCATGGGCGCTGGCGGCGATCATGGGCGCTGGCGGCTGGCTGACGTGGCAGTCACGGGCGTGACTGGAATCACGCCCGTGTAAAAGTGGCGTGACCAATTCGGTGGTCAGCTGGTCGAATCTGAGCTGTTCACGGGCTGGTCACGGGCGTGGCTTGCGTGTCACGGGCGTGACTTGTGTGTCACGGCCGTGTACTTTGGACGTGTCTGACCAGATCTTCTGAATTATGTTGGCAGCAGCTTAACTGGAAACAGCAACTTACACGCCCTAGATCACGGGCGTGACCTAGGGCGTGACTTAGGAAATTTTGCATTTTTGACCTGAAAATTCAGAAAACTTAAGTTAGCACTAAAAATAGGAAAATGAACCAAAATTGCATTTAGGTAAACAACAATAAGCAAAAAGTAAGAGTAAATATCCTAAAAATATCCTAATTAAACTAACTAGATTTAGCATTATCATGCATCGATATGAAGAATGATGAAGTCGACGCAGCGTTGAATACATTCAGAGAAAGGAAGCTTTTTCTGCTATCCTTTTGAGACCTTTTCAAAAAGTACACAAGGCTAGAGACAGTTCTCCAATGGCTCGTTTATTGTTAAGAATGGAATGGAGCTTTCCAGGACACATCAAATCATTCTTGGATGGTATTCAAAAGTGATGGACGGGTCGAGAACAAAAGAAGAAAGAAATATAAGAGGCAAAGATGAATTCCTTTTCAGGACAACCCAAAAGAAGAAAGATTTTTGAAATCTCAATCATACAGAATATGTATATAGAAGAAGAGAAAGATAGTAGAGTTATTCATTCATAAGTTTGTTTGTCGAATAGGGTGATCTTCTTATTCCTCCTTCAACCCTAAGACAAAAAACATAAGCTCTCTCTCTGCACAGGAAATAGATATAGCTACTTCATCATCATATAACAGCTAGATTACAAGAAGCTTTCAGAGAAAAGGATCAAGCAAAACAACCCTTACAAACATCTATATCATAAGCAAGGGTTCATCATTTCAGATCCTGCAAAAGGCAGAAGCAGCAGAAGTGCTTCTGAAGAATTCTGAGAACAGAATTCTATCTTCTTCTTCTTACTTTCATCTTACTTTTTCCTCCAACTGAAAAGAGTTTTATTAATCCCTCTTCCAAAGGATTCAGTGATTCTAAGAGTCTCCTTATCAAAAGACTCAGTGGTTCTAAGAGTCTCCTTATCAAAAAACTCAGTGGTTTTAAGATTCTGAATATCAAAAGACTCAGGCACAGGTTGTGCAATCCTACCAGGGAGGTAGAAGAGAGGAGTACCCACATTTTGGGGAACCTCTATAAAAATTCTTGTGTCTTTGTGTGTGTGATTTTTTGTGTTATACATTTCTTTATTCTGGTTTTATTTCAGCAAACAACATTTAATTTATTCTGTCTTTGGTTTTGCTGAATGCATAATACTTAGTGTTTTATTGTGTGTGCACAAATTTGATAGAAAATATTTTATTACTCTTTTCACCCCCCCCCCCCCCCCCCCTCTAGAGAATACTCAGAGGCATACTGTGCACTTTCAACCAGTGGCTGACTAAGATGGCTTCTCCATCGGGAAAGGCCAAAGAGAAGGGGACTACTAGCTCTAAAAAGAGGTTAGCAGTCAAAACTTCTAAAGAGGCTGTAAAGGTAGAAGTGGTGAAGGAGATCATCAGTGCTCCTAAAGGACAGCTAGCTGAGTTGTCGGGGGGCGCGGTCTTGCCGGCCTCAAATATTGTAGATTTGTCGGCCACTTCATCAAGACATCCTGTGCTTGAACTTCCTAGTATGTCCATTACCTTTGACTGCCACAAATCAGAGGAAGCTCTCAGGCAGGCGGCTGGACAGACCAAAGAGACCGCATCTACTGAGGTCATCAAAACTCAACTGCAAGGGAAGGAAGCTTCAGCTAGAAAGTTGAGGCAGCAGATCACAGATAAACATGAAGCTGCGAAGGGAACAAAAAGAGAAGTTCATGCCCTTCCATCCAAGCTATAAAGAAAAAGAAAAGTGATGAGCATAAAGAGGTGACCGCCAAAGAGGCGATCATACTCCCTGGATGTGTGGATTTACAACTTCCTGCAAAAGCTCCTGAGAAGGTAAGAAGACAAATCAGCCTTCCTTTTTCTTCTGCGGTCCCTCTTTCTTTTGAGGGAACTGACCCAGAGTTGATTGCTTACCTTGACTGTGATTCTTCTTATGATCTTGTTCATCCGATCTTGCAGGTGGTCGACGCTTTCGAGACTTAGAGCCTTCGAGAGGCCACTGAGGAACGGAAAACGAAGATAGCAAAAGAGGCGATCAGAATAGAGGCTCAGTCAGAGAAGAAAGAGAAAGAAGAGAAGGAGAGGAAGGAAAGGGAGGATAAAGAGATACAGATCGCAGCTGAGCAGAAAAAAGAAGAAGAAGCGAGAGCGGCGCAGATTTCTGCTGAGAAAAAGAAGGAAGAGGATGCAAAGGCAGTGCAGATCGCTGTTGAGAAGAATAAAGAAGAAGAGAGGGTGACGATGATCGTCGCTGAGAAGTAAAAGGAGGAAGAAAAGGCTGCACGGGTTGCTGCAGAACAAGGAAAGGAGAAAAATAAAAGGCAGCGCTTACCACTACTAAGCGAGAGAAGAAGGATAATAAGAAAAAGAAAAAGACAACCGAGGAGGAGGAAGAAGAGGAGAATATAGAAAAAATCCAATAGGACAAAAAAGGAAAAGATCGCGCTATCCGACAGACTGACGAACATCTTTGCTGACCTGGAGGCTTAGCTAGATAATGCAGCGGTAGGCCGCACAACAGAGGTCATTGCCCTACGAACTAGTAAGGTAAGGCCAGTTGTGAAACCACTTGAATTTTTTCCCTTACCTTCTCCTCGACCTAGGTCTCCAAAAGAGCGGCGTGAGATTGTCATTATTGAAATGGATGACATCCTCGTTAGTAGTGCGGAATTAAAAAGGAGAAGAAAAGAGGGAGAGAGTTCGCAAAAAAGGTAGTTGGAAAGAATGAACCTATAACGCTTAAGACGTTCAAAGGGTATTTGCATCTGGAGTTTCTGGCCTCACTGTTTGAAATACAGTCACTTTTTCTTGATCAGGGACTTCATCACCCTTGTCCTTCTCCTGGTCATTCTTTTTTGGTATTTTGGGCCTTTTCTCCTCCTGAAGCTTATCCCCCTTCTGAACCTTACTGACAAGTGAGGTTTAGAAATCCTTTGTTACCAAGGAGGATGACACAAATTCTTTTATAGCCAGGAGAGACCCTCTTGAATCAAGAATCTCACTTTCCATTTGAGAGTACTTTTAATTGAACCTTCTGGCTTGAGTGGCTAGTAGGTCAACAAAAGTGCTGGAGGCCAACCGTACTGCCTTAGAGATGGATGTTTCAATATCAAAAGATAGAGTATGGGAGATGGAGGTATGTGGAGGTGTGGGCAGGATTGCTGGAGGAATTAGAGTAAAGCTCTCATTGAGGCCTGGGAAATCTTGGTGGATAGGGGAGTGGCATTGATAAACTTCTGGAAAGATATGAACTAATGGTGAGGGAGCATACTGATTGTCTGTGAATATAGTGGTTGGTTGCTGTTGAGGAAGGAGAGGAACCTGAGGTACAGGTTCTGTGGCAGGTATGGAAGGACTGGATTGATTGAATTGGGTTGGTTCAGCATCTGGAACAACATCCAATTAAGTTGCTGGGGTGTCCTGAGGAGGACATTTATCCATTGGGGAATCTGTTAAACTTGGCTCTCTATTTTGTGGAGGTGGAGGAGGTGAAGGTGCAGATTGGCCAAGATTTAGAATCTGCCTGGTCGATTTGGAGAATATCCCAATGTTCATCCTTTTTCCTGGAGGAATGGGCACTCCTTTGGACTTACACACCATTGGATAGTGGTGGAAGAGCACCTGGCTCATGATCCTCATATAGGCATTCTCTATATTTGAATATTTTTGCCCAATCAGCTTCAGGAGGCATCTTCCCCAATCTATCTTTTTATTAAGGACTAGAACTCCCATGATTTGCCGTTGTTGCATGGGGATGGCATCATGTGTAGAGATTTTACAGAGGAGCACCTTCACCACTATATCATCAAGAACTCTATATTCTTCTCCAAGATCGATCTTCTTCCGATTGATGGCCTTATCTTTCTTGAACTGCATTATCTGTAATGCCTTTCCTGTCTCTTCCCCTGTTAATTCATCAAACTCATCACCTGTTGGTAGATCATAGGTGAGAGATTGAATTTCCTTTGTAATGATAATACCAGTTCCATATACTCTTCCATTTATGGAGCCATCATCTCCGATGTGAGAGCTGTCCTTTAGATCTATCAATTCTACATCCAGAATCTTGCACCTTGTAGATATCAATTTTGTCAGTCCAGCAGTTTGGAATAAGCCAAGAATGGCTTTGAAACTTTATACAGCTGCATTAAAGGAGTCGACATCCACATCAAAGCCAGACTTTATCTTTGGTGGAGCCATTGAATCTGATGTACCTGCAAAAGAAACACGAAAGAGAGAGAAAGAAGCAGGAGAGTTGGGGAGAGGAAGAACACGAGAGCAAGAGAGAGAGAATTCGAAAGGTTAATGAATTCGACGCCAATCTTCCTTAAAAGAAGATAATTCGTCGCTACTTAGGGTTTTATCTGAAGCACCGTCGAAAAGATTAATAGGTAGCGCGCCAAAATGTCTCGAAGCAGCTTCTATGAGTAAAATTGTGCGCGCTGTCATGTCGACGTTGCGTCGATTAAAACTCGATGCATATTTCGAATTTGATGAGCGACTATTTATTCGACGTATCAGTCGATATGAAGTCGACGTTGCATCGAATTCTATTTGAATTATCTGATTTTGACGGCTCTAAAAGCTAGCGTCGAATAGAATTAGATTGTACGTCGACTTCTATTTGACGCAACTTTGAATTATCAATACATATTGTTTTCAGAGAAGGTGTCAAGTAGAATTAGACGGTACGTCGACTTCTATTCGACGCAACTCTGAATGAATAGTTCTATTTTCTTAGAATGTTCTTGTTATTTTTCCCAGTAATGATTTTTATTGAAAATAGTATTTATACTATTATTTTTATAAACTAAAGAAGATAAGATGTAGATTCAATGTAGAGATCACTCCCGTGTTGGATTTGGGTCTTTATTAGACCAAAGCTCTTCATTCCCCTTCCATTATCTCCTAGGAAGGATACTACCTACTCCTGCACAACTAGCTCAAACATTAGAAGGAACTCAGGTTACCTTTGGCACTTTGCTTTTACCATTGTAATGTTCAATGAAAGAGTAGAAGGTTCTTTCATAATATCCTTTTGGATGGCAGAGGATAAGTTCGTGAAATCTTGATTTATTATGTTGGTACTTGAAATGTGTATAAAATGTATCTACATATATTAAATCAGCTGAGTGTCTAATTATTCTACCTTTGGCTTTATCCTTTTTATTGTTGTTGGTTACTTTCTCTGAATTACTCTTGCCTACATATAACTTCTTATTGGTTGTTTTTCTCTGTTAAATGCAGTTAGTTTATTTGGATCATTAGTATCCTGATCCTTAGTTATTGCACTCCTCTCACTTGTTTGATAATCACTAGGTCTAATGAATCTAACTGGATTTTTCCAGGCTGGTCTACTACTGACTTCAGTGCTTGTGCATGTGTTTGCTCCTAGACTTAGGTGTTTAAATCTCATGGAGAGATTTTGTGTCATATTTTTGAGCTTTTGACTCCTCCCATTGAGAGAGTCCTCAAAGGCTTTTGCCTTTGTTAGCTCTTCTTTTAATTTTAGATTTTCATTTCTTATATCTATTAATTCTGTTTCTTTTTCATGAATTTCATTTCTCAAGTCATTATTTGTTGAATATAATTCTTCTTTCTTAATATTTTCTAATTCTTCCCTATCTGCTTCTAACTCTTTTTGAATTTTGAGAAAATCATTACAAAATTCTTTAAAGTAGGTTTTAAAATCATCAGAATTAAAATCAAAATCATCAAAAAGGGATACATGTTCTTCATCATCATCTGATGATATCCCCAATGCCATCATGCATGCTGCTTCTGCATCTTTCTCTTCATCACTCTCTGATGAAGAGGAACTTGACTCTGCTTTAGAGTCACTCTAGGTATCAGCAAATAAACCTTTGGCTTTCTTCTTGTCTTTCCTCTTGAAAGACTTCTTTTTCTGCTCACCATTATTGTTGCTCCCGTCCCTTTGTTCATGTGGGCAATCAGGGTTTATATGCCCTTGTTTGTTGTAGAAGAAGCAAATAACATCATTCATTGGAGACTTATTAAATCTTGGCCTTGAGCTCCTTTCTCTTCTTCTTGAGTCTTCTGCCTTAACCCATTTTCTGAATATCCTTGCCAGGAGGCTGAACATTTCATCTTAAGGAGTGGAGGGCTCTCCTTCAGCAGCCTTCAAAGCAAGGTTCTTTTGGATGAGAGTTGAGGTTGTCTCCTTTGCCTCTGATTCAGCTCCGCTCTTTAGTAGCATCTCATATGATTTGAGCTTTCCTATCAAAGCATCAGTTGAGATTTCTCTATGGCATCTGGACTCTCTGATGGCCTAGATCATTGAGTCGCATGAGCTTGGGAAGCACATGAAAATCTTATCAATGATCTCTGTAAAGGATATTTCCTTGTCCAAATTCCTTAGCTCTTTCACAATGATGATGAATATGTCATAAACTTCAGCAACACTTTCATCAGCATTCTTTTGAAAGTTCTCATATTGGGATATAAGAAGGGACTTCATGTCCTTTCTTTCATCAGAACTCCCTTCTACCATTCTGGAAAGGGATTCGCCGATCTCTTTTGTCGATTGTCAGTCAGCGACTTTTTGGAAAATGTCATTTAACATTGTGGAAACCAGAATGTTCATTACCTTGGCATTACATGCCTTCTGCTTCTTCTCATCCTCTGTACACTCATTCCTTGGGATAGCTACCATTGTGGGAGATCCACTGGAACTTTCTCTGACTGGAGCTGGGGGACCTGAAGTTATAACATCAAAGATATCTGTTGGGTTTTTCTACAACCATACATCGTATGTAGGCGCAGCGGAAATAAAGAGAAACAACCGAAAAAGATTCGGATCGGCCATGAACATTGAATCAAGAAGTAATGAAAAATACTAGGCATAAATTACCTCAGTGGAGTTGGATCAAATCCAACCTAGGTGCCCCAAGAAGAAGAATCCTGTCGGCGACAAAGAGAGTTCTCATGTAGAATTATGTCTACGTCTCTACAGAGATCCACACGAGCTGGGAGAAGAAGACTGCACTCTTGCACTTCCACGAACTGTTAGGTTCGCTCTAGGAAGAATAATCACGGCGACGATCGCCAGAAGGGAGATCTACGGAGGCGCGGCGGAACTCTTCCGTCTAGGGTTCGGGCGGAACTCTTCCGTCGGCTCCTCTTCTTTATCGAATAAGAGTAATCTATTGAACCCTTAAAACCGGTTCTATTTATACCCGAAGTATAAAAAGACCTAGAAAAATTGCTATCCGCAGTCCATACAGAAGTTTGGGGTTTCTGTAACAATTCGTCGGGATTCCACGGAACAATCCGACGAATTTCGACGAATCATATCAGACAGCAACATTTGCCGAGCTAAGGATCTCTGTAACAATTCGTCGGGATTCCACAGAACAATCCGACGAATCCGAGAAATTCCGACGAATCATATCAGACGGCAACATTTGCCGAGTTAAGGATCTCTGTAACAATTCGTCGGGATTACACGGAATAATCCGACGAATCCCGACGAATCCGACGAATCATATCCGATGAATTCCGACGAATTCTGACAGCAACATTTGCTTTACCTCCCCGATTCTATATGGTGATTGGTAACCTTTACCAACACAATCAATCTTCCAACTTCTCCACATACTCTTATGTGCGACCCTGCAGGCTTATATCGCGTTGGCAGTGACATTACATGTTTGACCACTTCTAGATCACAATGGTAACTCCAACAGTCTCCCACTTGATCTTGAAAGTATCAAACAAAAACCTCACAAACAATGAGCAGCATCTAGAAATGCATCATTGCTCCCCAAGCAATAAGAGTTCATAACGCATAAGCCTTTATGACCAATGTTCCAGCGTTGTCTTTGTCCCTTTGTCCCTTACATCCGGAAAGAACTAGAGGCATGGACCGTGTCACCCTCATAATAGCTCAATCCAAGTTTCTTGATCTAGAATGGACTTCCAGAGAATGGTGAGCTTAATATCACATATTGACTCAACCAAGCATGGTCATGCATTTCTCAGTCCAATTCCATCAAGGGGCCCATGGATGCAACTCCTGTTATATAGGAGGACAAATCCCATATCTTCTCACACCCAAACACCCAAATGATTCGTAACGTACCCAACGACCACCCTTATCATCAACCTTCTTCAAGGAAGACTTTAGATGACATCAAAGCACGCTCTTCCTCACTCGATGAATGCTGTGACTTCAGGTCAAAGGACCACAACACCATTGTCAAATGAGACCTACTTGTGACACTTTTAAGTAACAATCCACAAAGTAGTCTCAGGTTGGGTCTGTCCAGTACAACTTGTTCACTAACAAGTACCCACGTGATGACTTGATATCACAATATCATGACCTGTGAGAACCGGTCATCAGTCAACACACATGCCAGACTTAATGTATCATCATCACCCTTAGCTTCTACGATGATACCTCGACCAGGGACCTTTTAAGAATGAAGCTTCGAAATCATAGGCTCTCACATTCAAGTCACGTACTTGATGTCCTATGGATGCGAACATTCTAAGGGTATTTATCACGAATTTTATTCTATCATATAGAAACAGTATATCGTAATAAAAGAACTTGCCATTAATTGTAAAAGGAAATAATTGGTACACAATTCATCATATGAATAAATATTAAACAGCCAACAGAATATATATATATATATTTTACATGCAACCCACAAGACTCCCACTAGAGTTGATCACTCAGGTATCGTATACCCATTGATCTAGTATGACCATCATGCTTTCTCTGCGCGAGAGGCTTTGTCAGTGGATCTGCAATATTCTCCTCAGTCGGCACTCTGCAAATGTTCACATCTCCTCGTTCGACAATCTCACGAATAAGATGGAACCGCCGAAGTATGTGCTTGGAGCGCTGATGAGATCTAGGTTCCTTAGATTGTGCAATTGCACCATTGTTATCACAGTAGAGAACTACGGGATCAACAATGTTAGGAACTACATCTAGCTCGCAGATGAATTTCCTAATCCATACATCCTCCTTCTCTGCATTTGCCGCAGCGATATACTCGGCCTCAGTTGTAGAATCAGCAACTGTCTCTTGCTTGGAACTCTTCCAGCTCACAGCTCCTCCATTCAGGCAAAACACAAACCCTGACTGAGACTTCGAATCATCCCTATCAGTTTGGTAGCTAGCATCCATGTAACCACTTACAACG
Source organism: Dactylorhiza incarnata (assembly GCA_033032865.1). Lineage (NCBI taxonomy): Eukaryota > Viridiplantae > Streptophyta > Magnoliopsida > Asparagales > Orchidaceae > Dactylorhiza > Dactylorhiza incarnata. The sequence continues at coordinate 1,870,589 of JAWHQI010000354.1, read as the reverse complement.
AGCTCTTCCCTTCCACCATACACCAAGAATACATCCTTAGTCCTTCTCAAGTACTTCAGGATATTCTTTACGGCTATCCAGTGACATTCACCAGGATCAGACTGATACCTGCTAGTCATGCTCAAAGCAAAAGAGACATCGGGTCGAGTACATAACATTGCATACATGATTGACCCAATTGCCGAAGCATATGGAATCAACTTCATGCGGTCCTTATCTTCAAAAGATTTTGGACACTGGTCCTTAGAGAGATTTACACCATGAGACATGGGCAAAAATCCTTTCTTGGACTCAAGCATGTTGAACCGCTTAAACACCTTCTCAATGTACGTACTCTGGGTCAAACCCAAAAACTTCTTCGATCTATCTCTATAGATCTTAATACCGAGTATGTAAGTCGCTTCACCCAAGTCCTTCATAGAAAAGCAGTTCCCTAGGTTGTTCTTAACAACTTTCAGGGTAGGTATGTCATTCCCGATCAACAGTATGTCATCTACATACAATATCAGGAAGACAACAATGCTCCCACTGATTCGCTTGTAAACACACGGTTCATCTTCATTCTTGACAAAACCAAACTCTTTGATCTTCTCATCAAAACAAAGATTCCAACTTCTAGAGGCCTGCTTCAATCCATAAATGGACCTATTCAGCTTGCATATTTTAGTGGCCTCATTTGGGGATACAAAACCCTCGGGTTGTGTCATGTACACTTCCTCAAGGAGGTTTCCATTTAGGAAAGCCGTTTTGACATCCATCAGCCAGTTCTCGTAGTCATAATACGCATCAATAGCAAGCAATATCCTAATGGACTTTACCATGGCAACATGGGAAAAGGTCTCATCATAGTCAACACCATGAATTTGCTTGAAACCCTTAGCCACCAGTCGCCCTTTGAATGTCTGTACATTCCCATCCATGTCGGTCTTCTTCTTGAAGACCCACTTGCACCCTATGGGTCGTACCCCTTCAGGTGGTTCCACCAATTTCCAAACTTGGTTTGTATACATGGAGTCCATTTCGGATTTCATAGCCTCAAGACATTTGTCGGAGTTCGGTCCATTCATAGCCTCTTGGTAGGTTGCTGGTTCATCATCATGATCCATAAGAAATACATTACCTTTTTGAGACATGAGAAATCCATATCTCTCAGGCTCAAATCTTGGTCTACCAGATCTACGTAGGACATGTGTCTCGTGAGCAGGTTCTCTAGCTACAACATCTTGTAGTCCTGGCTCAGAATCCAATTCTGGTTCATTCACTACTTGTGGTTCTTGAACTTCTTCAAGTTCTACCTTTTGCGTCTTTCTTGACAAGAACTCTTTCTCCAAGAAGACACCCGTCCTTGCGACAAACACTTTGCCCTCAGAAGGTAGGTAAAAGTAATATCCTTTCGTTTCCTTAGGATATCCAACCAGATAACACTTATCTGATTTGGGTTCCAGCTTGTCAGGCATATGACATCGTACGTATGCCTCACAGCCCCAAATTTAAATGAATGACATGCTGGGACGTTTCCCAGTCCATATTTCATATGGTGTCCTTAGAACTGTTTTCGTCGGAGCGCGATTCAGTGTCATTGCAGCAGTCTCTAAAGCAAAACCCCAAAAGGAAACAGGCAAGTCTGCATGACTCATCATCGACCGTACCATGTCTAACAGAGTACGATTTCTCCTCTCAGACACACCATTATGCTGCGGTGTCCTAGGTGGAGTGAGTTGTGATACAATACCACACTCTTTCAGATGATCACGGAACTCATGACTCAGGTATTCGCCACCTCGATCAGATCGGAGTGCTTTAACCTTTTTACCCAATTGGTTCTCCACTTCATTCTTAAACTCTTTAAACTTTTCAAAAGTTTCGGATTTGCACTTCATAAGATACACGCATCCGTATCTACTGAAATCATCAGTAAATGTAACGAAGTAGAAATACCCACCTCTAGCCATAGAACTCATGGGTCCGCATACATCACTATGTACTATACCCAAAATATCGTCAGCCCTCTCAGTATAACCAGTGAAAGGGGCTTTAGTCATCTTGCCTAACAAACAAGACTCGCATCGCTCAAATGATTCATAATCAAATGAGTCCAATAGTCCATCTTTCTGGAGCTTGGATATGCGCTTTTCGTTTATATGGCCCAAACGACAATGCCAGAGATATATAGGATTTGAGTCATTTGTTCTTAGTCTTTTATTATTATTTACATTATAGATCGGATGGTCCAGGTTCAAAACATAAAGATCATTAAACAATTGAGCTACAGCATAACAAACATCATTCTTAAATATAGAACAACAATTGTTCTTAATTATTAAATAAAATCCAATCATGTCTAAGCATGAAATGGATATAATGTTTCTAGTTATGGACGGAACAAAATAACAATTATTAAGTTCTATTACAAGCCCATTGGGCAAAGAAAGACGGTAAACCCCTACGGCTACAGCAGCAACTCTTGCTCCATTGCCGATGCGCAGGTCCACCTCTCCTTTACTCAGCAATCTCCTCCTTCCCAGTTCCTGCACATTTGTACAAATGTGAGAACCACATCCGGTATCCAATACCCAAGATGAAGGCGCAGAAAGGTTTATCTCTATAACGTAAATATTCGAAGTGGAAGTCATACCTCCCTTCATTTTCCGCAGACCGTCAATGTACGAAAGACAATTCCTCCTCCAATGACCAGCCTTGCCACAGTGGTGGCATTTCCCTTCCTTCACGGTGCTCTTCTTTTTCAGCGCAGAAGATTTGGGCTCAAGATGCGACTTAGGTCCCACCTTCGTCTTCTTGAATCCCTTGGCCTTACCCTTGCCTTTATGTACCATCAATATGGGACTAGCAGGCTTGGCCTTCTTCATGTTTATCTCGGCAGTTCGCAACATGCCTAGGAGCTCGGGCAGTGCCTTGTCTATTTCATTCATGTTGTAGTTCAAGACAAACTTCTCATAACTATCTGGCAACGATTGCAGGATAAGATCTGTGGCCAACTCTTGACCCAGAGGAAAACCCAGTCTCTCCAGGTTCTCAATATACCCAATCATCTTGAGTATGTGAGTACCAACTGAGTCTCGAGCTCCCATTTTGCACTGAAATAAGGCCTTCGTGACATCGAACCTCTCTTGACGAGCTTGCCCTTGAAACATTTTCTTTAGGTGCTCGTCAATCTCCTTGCACCCCATGTTCTCGTGTTGCTTCTGAAGCTCAGAGTTCATGGTGGCAAGCATAAGGCACTCGACGTCTAAGGCGTCATCGGTATACTTCTTATAAGAATCCTTATAAACACGGGACGAGTTCCCGGTCGGCACCTCGGGGGCTTCTTCTTCCAAGACGTAGAGCTTTCGCTCTTGCCTGAGAACAATTCTCAAGTTCCTATACCAGTCCATATAGTTCGTCCCACTTAGCTTGTCCTTCTCAAGGATAGCTCTCAGGGACAAGGTGGAATGTGAACCACTTGCCATGGAATTCTACAAGAATTCATGCAGAATTTAATCAGTACCAAAATTTCAAAATACAATTTATTTTAATTTGGACTTCAATTAAATACTCCCACTATTTTATTCAAATTGATAGCCCTCACTATCAATTCGGAGAGTCCATGCGAGCTACTCTCTTAGTGGACAAGATCCGTATTTCACCAACACCACGAGTCCGCTTTGGCGTTCCTCTCATAATGCGGTTATTTAGGTAGGCAATGCTTGCCAATTGCATCCTCATGCAACTCTTGTATGGCTGGTGAATAACTCCTTATTCGCATCCAACATATGGTGCATGCCAACCCTATGCCTCTAGGCACTCAACCTTTGAGGTCACCTAGTTAAGTTAGACCCGATGTCGACAGTGGGATATCACAATTATCCGCTCGCACCCTTACCAAGATAGATTAATGCACCTTGCTTTGGCAAGCCCACACTTCATCGATCGAGGCAGGAAGAGTGTCATCCATCGGAAGGCATCCGAACACTTAATATTTGATGAAGGGATTTTAATTTTTAATAATAGGTTAACACTTAACCATGATCAACATTTGATCAAAGTGCACATCCACAGAAAAAAAAGCTTTCTAAAATCCACATGCATCCCTTATGTGCACAACATAAGACTATCAACCTTTGATTGACGAAAGGGCTAAATCTGGACATTTAGAACTCTTCCAAATCTTCAGATTTACATGCATTGGACAAAGGCAAAGACAACTCGACTTAAAGCAGTAGACAAGCTCGTCTCTCATTGTTGGATTCAAAATCCAAAACAATACAAGGGTTCATTAACCACTTGAGGGACGGTTACTGCTAAGGAGACAACAATTTCTAACAATTAGAAATTACCACGAAATCCAAGACGTTCCTGGCGGGGTTCCAAGGGGCCGCGCCCCTGGCGGGGTCTTAGGGGAAGAGCCCATAACGGGGTCCAAGGGGCAGCGCCCCTGGCGGTGGTATTCCACCACCAGAAACCACACAAAATCACATCAAATGTGATATTCCAAGAAGAAATCTTGACATTTAGAACGCTTCCAAATACCTAGATTTGCACGTACTTGAATAACCAAACTTTTGAAACAACATTCATGACCGGAAACCTGCCTCTGATACCACTGTTGGGTTTTTCTACAACCATACATCGTATGTAGGCGCAGCGGAAATAAAGAGAAACAACCCAAAAATATTCGGATCGGCCATGAACATTGAATCAAGAAGTAATGAAAATTACTAGGCATAAATTACCTCAGTGGAGTTGGATCGAATCCAACCTAGGTGCTCCAAGAAGAAGAATCCTGTCGGCGGCAAAGAGAGTTCTCACGTAGAATTATGTCTACGTCTCTACAGAGATCCACACGAGATGGGAGAAGAAGTCTGCACTCTTGCACTTCCACGAACTGCTAGGTTCGCTCCAGGAAGAACAATCACGGCGACGATCGTCGGAAGGGAGATCTGCGGAGGCGCGACGGAACTCTTCCGTCTAGGGTTCGGGCGGAACTCTTCCGTCGGCTCCTCTTCTTTATCGAATAAGAGTAATCTATTGAACCCTTAAAACCGGTTCTATTTATACCCGAAGTATAAAAAAGACCTAGAAAAATCGCTATCCGCAGTCCATACAGAAGTTTGGGGTTTCTGTAACAATTCGTCGGGATTTCACGGAACAATCCGACAAATTCCGATGAATCATATCAGACGGCAACATTTGCCGAGTTAAGGATCTCTGTAACAATTCGTCGGGATTCCACAGAACAATCCGACGAATCCGACGAATTCCGACGAATCATATCAGACGACAACATTTGCCGAGTTAAGGATCTCTGTAACAATTCGTCGGGATTACACGGAACAATCCGACGAATCCCGACGAATCCGACGAATCATATCCGACGAATTCTGACAGCAACATTTGCTTTACCTCCCCGATTCTATATGGTGATTGGTAACCTTTACCAACACAGTCAAGCTTCCAACTTCTCCATATACACTTATGTGCGACCCTGCAGGCTCATATCGCGTTGGCAGTGACATTACATGTTTGACCACTTCTAGATCACAATGGTAACTCCAACAATATCTTCATCAATAGAATTCATATACAGCTTTATTCTGGCCTTCCAGAGTGTAAACTTATTCATGTTACACACTGGAGGTCTTGTTGATACATAATCCTTAGACCTCATTTTCTAAAAATAAATGGTTTTAATTAATATTAAAATAAAGAAATGAGAGTAGGAGATCTTTTGATCATGGCGTTAACCTTTTAACGATCAACCTCACTCTGATACCAATTGAAAGTGCACAGTGTGTCTCTAAGTATTCTCCAGAGGGGGTGAATATAGTTTTAAAGTATTTTCTATCCTATTTGTGCACACACAATAAAACACCAAGTATTATGCATTCAGCAAAACCAAAGACAGAATAAATTAAATGTTGTTTGATGAAATAAAACCAGAATAAAGAAATGGACATCATAAAAAATCACACACACCAAGATAAGGGAATTTTTATAGAGGTTCCCAAAAATATGGGTACCCCTCTCTTCTACCTCCCTGGTGGGATTGCACAACCTGTGCCTGAGTCTTTTGGTAAGGATACTCTTAGAACCACTGAGTCTTTTGATAAGGAGACTCTTAGAACCACTGAGTCTTTTGATAAGGAGAGTCTTAGAACAACTGAATCCTTTGGAAGAGGGATTAATAACTCTATTTACAGTTGGAGGAAAAAGTAAGATGAAAGTAAGAAGAAGAAGATAGAATTTTGTTCTCAGAATTCTTCAGATGCACTTCTGCTGCTTCTGCCTTTCACAGGATCTGAAATGATGAACCCTTGCTTATGATATAGATGTTTGAATGGGTTGTCTTGCTTGATCCTTTTCTCTGAAAGCTTCTTGTAATCTAGCTGATATATGATGGTGAAGAAGATGCAGCTATATCTATTTCCTGTGCAGAGAGAGAGAGAGAGCTTATGTTTTTTGTCTTAGGGTTGAAGGAGGAAGAAGAAGATCACCCTATCCGACAAACAAACTTATGAAAGAATAACTCTACTATCTTTCTCTTCTTCTACATACATATTCTGTATGATTGAGATTTCAAAAATCTTTCTTCTTTTGGGCTGTCCTGAAAAGGAATTCATCTTTGCCTCTTATATTTCTTTCTTCTTTTGTTCTCGACCCATCCATCACTTTTGAATACCATCCAAGAATGATTTGATGTGTCCTGGAAAGCTCCATTCCATTCTTAACAATAAACGAGCCATTGAAGAACTATCTCTAACCTGGTGGACCTTCTAAAAAGGTTTCAAAAGGAGAGCAGACAAAGCTTCCTTTTTCTGACTGTATTCGACGCTGCGTCGAATTCATCATTCTTCATATCGATGCACCTCTGAGTTCTTATTAAAGTAGCTTCGAATTTCTTATTAGATTTGACTGAACTCAGATGTCGACGTTACGTCGATTCCTTATCGATGTATCCGTCAAGTTGAGGACTTGGACTTTGAGCTTTAACTTTTGCATCGAATTGTAGTCGATGTTGCGTCGACTTCTTGGATGGCTTCGATAAGGTATTCCTTCTGCGTTGAGTTCCTTTCAACATTTCGTCGACTTGAATTTTACTTCGACAGAATGAATAAGTTGATTTGACTTCTAGTCAGAGTTGTGTCGATATCAAGTCAAAGATGAGTCAACTTTTATTCAACGCAAGTCTTAACTTAACTTTTTTTGTGATTGTCTTGACTTGGCCTTGATACTCTAAGGTGAGTGTGACATCCTAAGACATCTAATGACCAATTTACCCTTACTATACAATGTTGGTTATAACGTCCCACTTCAAACTAGACCCCTCGGGTTACACGGGTCACTTAGAGATGCTCGGACCAGGTGGGATCTGGAGATCCTAAAAGACCATGTTAAAAGGGCTTTAATTTATATAAGATAGTAAATACTTAATTTGAATTATATCAGAAATTTAGAAGGCTGCGTTCAACGAATTCCTGAAGCTGCGTTCGACGAACTCCTGAAGCTGCGTTCGAAGAACTCCTGAAGCTGCATTCGACGAACTCCTGAAGCTGCGTTCGACGAACTCCTGAAGCTGCTTTCGCTGAACGATTAGGAAGCTGCGTTCGACGAACTATTAGGAAGCTGCGTTCGCCGAACAATTAGGAAGCTGCATTCGACGAACGATTAGGAAGCTGCGTTTGCCAAATGATTAGGAAGCTGCGTTCGCCGAACGATTAGGAAGTTGCGTTCGACGAACGATTAGGAAGTTGCGTTTGACAAAATTGCGTCGTTCGAGGATCGACGAAGTTATAGCGTTCGACGAAAGTTGTAGCATTCGACGAAAGTGTCATTCCCGTTCGATGAAAGTGTTGCAGTGCAGGATCCGTGCAATTTTTCTGCTGTCGTCCAGTAAAGCTTAAATGCTTATCTATTTAGGCATTAGTGGAGTCGATGTCCAATAGGGGGCTGACACCAAATCTTGGGGTTCCAACACATGGCATTGGAAGTTGGGTTGTCCTTAATGCTAGTAATGCAATTCTAATCCCCCTACTCTCTCTTCTCTCTTAAAGTAAAAGGACTGCAGGTCAGATTACCCTATTCATCTTCTACTTCTTCTCCTCCTTCTTCTTCTCTTCATCTTCTTCCTCCCACCGTAAGGTTTTAACTTAGGGTTCTTGAAGGAGCAAGCTTGGAGAAGGATTTGGAGCTTTGCCGACCACCACCCCGCTGCCATGAAGATGAGCTTTAACCATGGCTGGAAAATAAGGTGACTTCCGACCCCTCTCCCTTGGTGCTAGATCATTGAGAAAAATTAGGAGAGGTGTTTAGCTCAAAAGAGCTTGGCTTGTGAGTTCATAGAGTTTCCTAAGAAAAGACCAAATCGAATCTTTCTTTTTAGGGCACTGATTGCCGTGAAAGTTCCTTCAATCACTTCTTCTCTCCAAAAGGGAGAGATAGGATTTGGTTTCGTTGAAATCCATGGTCTATGGAGGGAATATTGGATGAGAGAAGTTGTAATGACCTAACCTTTCTTTTTAGGGAAGATGATGAATAGTCCCCTATTATGTAGGATTTTAAATTATTTATTATGTGGAAAAGATGATGAGTGATTCTCTGTTAAAAACCACCAGTTAATTAGGGTTGTTAATTATATAATTGTGTGATAAAAGTAATGATAGCCCTTACTAAAGAAGTTTTCAAATTATATCATTGCACTTGGTTGTTAAGGGGAAAGATTGTGCGCAATTGGGTTCGAGCCAATTTTTAGGCTTGATCCCAATGGAATTAGACCTCGGGCTCAACATGGAAGTTGTAGCCCTTGGAATGATCTTTCCGACGATATGTTACCTGTTTTTTGAAGTGACTTGTAGCTCCCTACAAGTCCAGTCGAGTGGACTGCCCAGAAAGCTGGGAGGTGTTAAGTGCATGCTGTTTTGCTGTCCAGATTTCTGCAGTTGACTTTAGAGTAGATTTTAGATAGGACCCACTTGGATCTGGATTTAGGACTCAATATGAATGTTGTATCCCTTGATGTTAGCTTTCCGAAATGGGGTGGATCATAATTTTTGGACAACTGTAGCACCCAGAAATCTAGTTTTAGTAAACTGTGTCATAACACTTCTGATCTCAGTATATTGTGGATTTGTCTTAATATATTGGTTGGATACTCATGAAAAAGTGGTGGAGACATAGTGATAACAATATGTAGATCCCTATTGAATTTCATAATTTTTGGATAAGTAATACTAAAGCTATTGCTGTTTCGTTTGATAATTTGAAGGAGATATAAATGCTGAATGTGAAGCCCGATTGGGCCGAAATTTTGTATGAATCATGTACATGCTAGTATTGACCCGTGATAATGATTTAAGATTTATATCTATTGAGATGACTCCTTAAATGAACCTTCAATTGTTAGTTTTAGGTGGAACCATAAACAGGGCATATGTAGTTGATGGCGAGAATAAATAACATTGATTATGGGCGAGGTCTAAATATTTAGCAATGTGTATAATGATCATATAATGGTAGAGGACCGTAAATACATATTGTATAATATGATGAGGTTGAAATTTGGTGGTAATGATTCCGGCATTAATGATGACTTATGGTGGAAGTTTCGGTGGATTTGGTATAGGCTAGGCGTGACCGAATGATGCTTATGAAGTTAAATGTGATCAAGGCCAGTTGTGAATCGAGCTCAAGGATGGGGATGGTTAATGTGTATGGCCATATTGGTATAGTGAACTTGAACATAGAATTAAGCGCACAAGTATTCTTATAGGATCCGAGATAGTAATTCCCTTTTATACCCATGCCACTGTAAGATAGTTATGACAACTCCGTATGTGAAGCAGTGACGGTTGGTGAGGCTTCTAGGGTATGGTTATATCCTGAGAGGTGAAGGACTCGGTTGGTAGGTCCTTGGATGCAAATTAGCATCGACACCGATTGTATGAGGAGAAATGGAATAAGGCTCCTTACACGAGTCCTTGGGTACTTGATAGCATGGGTGGTGCATGGGAATTTCACGAATGTGCATGGTTTACACATGGTGGTATGATGATCTTGGGTGGAGGATTACTTGTGGCGGGTCTACGGGCTTGCTAGTCGTGACACCGACAGAAGCTAGCAGTTAGACTCTATACCGGTTGGGACGGACTCTTGATAGCTGTGTGTTCTTAGCGTCGAGGCGTACATAGGCCTAGGTCTGGTAGTGTTCATACTCTCCTAGTAGTGGAGGAGCCTGTTTCATTGTCTCCGTCTGGCCACGACATGAGGTGCCTGAGAGGTTAGCTACCCTCGAAAAGTGGGAAGTATAGGTCTATGTCGACATAGCAACTATGCATGGGTGATTCATCATATCATAATCATTTCATTGCATTCATCATTCATAATCATAGCATTGCACCGCATTGGGTCCATCATATAAATTAGTATGCTCTTTTATATGATGGGTTCCAACATGGAAACCTTATCTTATAAGTTTGTATGGGCATTCATATAAGTTAAGATACGATATGAACTGCTTACTTCTGTGTTGTTTCACTACTTGGTTATACTTCGCCATTGTCATATTACCTATTAGATGTACTTCTTGTACTTTTGATACACTACTGTAATTACATCTTTCTTTGTCACCTATTTTTGCTACTACTGACTATATTGCAGCTTTTCTTCATTCCCTTCCGCCCGGTGCCTTGGAGTCGCCGGGGGAGAGGATGTGAAGCCACTTAGTCTTTATGACTAACGGTTGTTACACCACTACTTTTAGGAGCAACAGCGTACTACACAGGAGGACAGCAAGGCCAGGGTGACAGTGCTGGTGACTACAATACCTTCACTACCGTCAGTGGAAGATTTGAGCGAGTGGTTAGGATGTAGCCTTAGGGCATGTTTATACTCTGATGATATATAGGAGCTTGTTAACTTCATGTCTTTTGTACAGTTTGGACATTATTACTAAATTGTGAATAAATGGCTTCTATTGTTCTATTATTGATGAGTTGGCATGATGGTATTGGAAATAGCCGGCAGGATAGGCGTCTTGTGGAGGGGGCTAGCCTGTGAGCTGGCACCTCCATAAGGCGGTTGTCCTGGGCATAGGACTCCCCTCGGTCGTGTCTTGTGTTCCGGGAGAGGGGTCTTACATGGGTAATATAACCTAAGAAGTAAAATCACATATAGATAATTTGTTAAGTTTAATTAAAAGGAGTTTTTCCTAAAATCGATCCTGTCCGCGCCTGGACAAACTCTTCAAGATGGCCGCCATTACAAAGTCATCGCGGTCTGAGAATCTGTGATCGCTGATAGCTTGAGCTCGCAGTTCTTTCCAAAAGGTTCTGGATTATAAAGACTTGAAGCTTTAATTATAGATCCTGGCGCATTTATGATGTTTGCAGTCTCAGCGGTCAAAGCGAACATTTCTGAAGTTCTAGCGCAACTTGAAAATGTATGGGGATCATGTTTGCCCAGAAGTCCGCGACCTCTCGCTATCAGTCATAAAAGTCAGTTCCAGCAGTCTCAGTATTGGGAGATCGCCCAGACCACCCGCCCCCTCTTCAGTAATTCTCCTAAGGGATAAGCGATCAGACTCCAGTTAGACCGCCAGATCACGCGGTCTAGTGTTTTTTCTCTTTTTTTGTTATTAGCACCCCTTATCTCTGCCCCGGTACTCCTGTACCCCAGGCAACCCATTATTTTTGGATTTGCCCATTTGGGCAGCCTCTACGTCTATAAATAGAGGGGTAGGGGTACCAGAAAAGATTCTTTTGCTTCAAACCTCTAGCTTACAACCTGTGTAAGCGGTCTCGAATTCTGTCACTTTTCTACCTCTCACTCTGGCATGATCTAGTTACTCCCTGTTTTTCATTTCGAGATTAATCCCAGACAAATTTTTCCTCTGGATATCTCTCTTCTATCATCCTTCATCGTAAGTAGCGGCAGTCCACGGTTCCTGATGGATTTAAATTTGAATTGCAAAAGCCTTTCTGGCGGATGAATAGAATTCGGCGGGCATTTTTGAGGGGTATCGCGAGTACTTGTACTTCGAGAAACTAGCCATTATCCAATTGGGAGATAGAAGTAATGAACTTTTCTTCTTTCAAAATATCGACGATTATGCATCGGCGATGGTGCCGAATTCTTTTATATTTATAAAAAAGGGAAAGAGTTTTTGCAAAGCTTTTGTAAGTTTTATCCAAACTAATCTTTCGATAAAGGAATGTATACCTTATCGCATATAGTATAGGATATTTTTAGAAAATATCAAGGTCATATTTAGACTCGGGTCTGTCGAGTACTTCTACTTCGAGAAACTGACTATTGTTCTATCAGAGAAAACATGAAGTAAAATGAGAATTAAGATTACATTATTAAAAGACAGAAGTGCAATCTATACCCAAATAGGCAGAGGGGAAATAAATGCGTGAACGAGTTCTATCCAAATGGATAGATGAGAAATAAATGTGTGAGCGAGTTCTATCCAAACAGATAGACAGGAAATAAATGCATTGCAATAAGTTGAAACTAAGCTATTAAAGAAAATTGCATAAGCTAAATGAAACTAAAACAAAAAAAGAAATAAACAAAAATAGAAATGAATGAAAACAGTGATAACAAAAACAAAAAATAACAAAAATGGAAATTAATGGAAATGGAGATAAACAAAAACATAAATCGCTTTGAAACGAAAATAAATGAAAACATAACATTCAGCTCTAATCTTTACCGCGTCAAGGAAGAAAAGAATGAAAATTAAGAAGACAAATAAATTCAAACTAAAGCGAAAAAGAAAACAATATTATGACAATAAATAAACTACTAACCAAAGCAAGAAAAAATGCAGAAATTGCAGGAATTGAAATTACTGAAATGAAACTAAGTTATGAATTGAAATTTAAGGACTGGAATTTAAATTACAGAATTGAAACTACGTTATGAAATTGAAATTACAGAATTGAAATGCATGAAATAAAAACTAAGTTTATTTATTACCATAATAAAGGGGTTACAAGAAATAAAATTACAAGAAGTAAAATTACAACATTTAAAAAGAAATTACTAAAAGAAAAATACAAAAATAAATGACATAAAAAGAAAATACAAAAAAAAGTGGAAAAGGATGGTGGAAGATCACCCAAAGGGCAATCCATGAGGAGAAATAAGTGAGGGGGTATGCCTCTATTTTTAGAGAAATCTTGGCTTGTTGAGGAAGCTGGGTCTGTGGTTAGAATTTTCTGGAAGCTTCTGGAAGGTGGGCTGCAAGATGGGCTGAGAAGCTGAGAGGCTAAGTAGCTGAGTAGTTGAGAGGGTTGTGCTGAGAGGCTAAGCAGATGGGCTGAGAGGCTGAGTAGCTGAGTAGCTGAGTAGGCTGAGAGGTTGTGCTGAGAGGCTGAGACAAGCAAACATTTTATTTATATTATAAATATTTACATAATTTTTATATTAATACATATTAACTTTAATTAAAGAATAACTTAATACATTAAAATACAAATTTTTATTAACTTAATACATATATTTGACAGTTTTTATTTAATAAATATTTTTATATAATTTTAAATACTTTACATATATATTTTAAATACTTTATATATATACATATATATTTAAATACTTTGTATATACATATATATTTAAATACTTTAATAGTTCCTTTTTACATAAAAAAACATATAAATATATATAAATTAGCTAAAACAAATCATTTGTTCAATAATTTACATGAAATATGTACAATATTACTGAAAACTGTGCTAAAAAACTATACTAAAATACGTATAATTTACTATTCATCAAATACCCCATACTTAAGCTTTTGCTATTCCAGAGCAAAAGTAAGAGATACATATAAGACATTAATAAAATTTCTAATTTACTAAAATTTTATTTAATCAAAAGTAAGTTTGAAATAAATTTTAGGGAATTAAAAAGTTAAGTCATGTATTATGATAATGATTTAAAAAGACCAAAAAAGTTTTAGCCAACAAGACTTCTAAAGCTTGGTAAATAGCGACCTAATAATTGCAATTACTAGCACCATGATTAGAATTGAATTATAAAAACTTTAACTTTTTAAAGAAATTTTTAAGAATAAATAAAACCTGCTAATTATGCTCTCCCAAAATTTTTAATTTATATCTAGATTTCAATTTTATTGGCTAAGGGATAAGGGAAAACATGGTAAGAGAAGAGATTTTTGATTTGGGGGTGATGAATTTTATCCTCTCACCCCACTAAATTTTTTTCTTTTGAATATGATTAGGGAATGAATGTCTTATTCCATACAAAAAAATCTCTTAAAAAATTAACCTAAAATGTATATGTTTAGGGAATGAAAATCTTATTCCCATGACATATAATCTTTTAATAAAATTGGGTGCCTATGTTTACGGAATGAAATCTTATTCCTATTGACATAAGATCTTTTAAAAAAATACCAAGTAAATGGGATAAGGGGTAAGCAAGAAATTTCTAGAGTTTATAAATTAAGAAAATTTTGAGAGCAAGTTTTAGTAGCTTATAATATTCCTAATGTTTCACAAGTTTGAAGTAGGAATAATTAAAATCTAAGGATGGTTTGCCAATATAATACAAAAAGAAGTTATTTATGATAAACTTGAAGTAGTGCTAAAAAGTTTGTTCTCAAATTAGTTTAAAATCATAACATGTTCTTTACAACTAAAATTCCAAAAATTTAAATCTACAAACTATGATAAAAATAAAAGATGTAGCAAATAAAAAATAATGAAAATGCTTATAAATAAACTTAACCTAGATTTGAAAATATCAAAAAGCTAAGTAGGAGTTTTATTCTATTTCTGGATTTTTAGCTAAGTTTTTTTTCATCAAAACCTTTTTCTTTGGTATTTACTTATGATCTTTTTATATATATATTTATATATGTATATATATATATATGTATATATATATACACATACATACATTAGTACTAAATAAATAAGAAAGAAAGAAAAGAAAGAAGAAAAATTAAGAAAACTAAAAATACAAATATGATTTTTTTTTCTAAGTTTTTTTTCTCATCAATTTTTTTTGGATTTATCTAATATTTGCTAAATATTTACATCTTAATACTTAATAAAAATAAAGAAACGTAAGATAAAGTAAATAAAAAAACAAGAAGAAAAAAACAAAATAAAAAAAAGTTACATATATAATATTTTTTTGGGTTTTTTTTTCATCAATTTTTTTTATTATAATATTTTTTTGGATATATTTTTTTCAAATATGCATAAATATATACATATCATAACTTAAGAAAAATAAAAAAGGAGAAACTTAAGATAAAAATGAAGAAGAGAAAAACAAGATAATAAAAAAACATATATTTTTGGGTATTTTCTAAAAATAATTTTTGGACGCTTTTCTAATATGATCCCATTA
Organism: Dactylorhiza incarnata; assembly: GCA_033032865.1. Taxonomy (NCBI): domain Eukaryota; kingdom Viridiplantae; phylum Streptophyta; class Magnoliopsida; order Asparagales; family Orchidaceae; genus Dactylorhiza; species Dactylorhiza incarnata. The sequence goes on along the minus strand of JAWHQI010000354.1, from coordinate 1,855,205 downwards.
AATTTTTTTTTATTTTTCTTTAAATTAAAAGAAAGGGGCAAATTACAAAAAGGGGGAAAACACCGATGTTTGCCCGGAAGTCTGCGACCTCTCGCTGCTGGTCAAAAGAGTCACTTTGAGCGGTGTCAGATTTGGGAGATCATTCAGACAACTCGTCTCCTCTCCAGCAATTCTCCTAAGGCATATGACAGCCTCAAGTCAGACCGACAGACCGCACGGTAAGAAGTTTTTCTCCTTTTTGTTATTTGCACCTCTTACCTCTGCCCCGACTCTCCTGTATCCCGGACAGCCAGTAAATTTTTGATCTGCCCATTTGGGCAGCCTCCGCGCCTATAAATAGAGGGGTAGCAGTACCTGAAACGGAACTTTTGCTTCGAGGCTCCATCTTACAACATGTGTAAGCTGTCTTAAATTTTGTCACTTTTCTACCTCTTCCTCTGGCCTGTTCTAGACCTCCATCATGTAACATCTCTTGAGATTAAATGAAGCTGTTTTTCATTCAGAGGTATCTCCTCTGGCATCCTCCATCACAAGTAACCTGCACTCTGCAGTCTCTCCTATCTCTCTTTAGTGTGAGTTTTGGAGGTACAATTAGTGTACCAACAGAATGAACACGCGACCTTCAGATCTGAATTGTCCAGGTGAAATCAGCAAACATTCTAGATGTCAAAGTGCGATGGTCATACCAGTCAGTTTGTCGGTGGTCTCCCTTCTTTAGGGAGTGCAGCCCCTTTAGAAGCTCTTGAACTTCGAATGGAGGTTCACCTCGCATAAGCCCGTCGGGAGGCCGCTCAAGCTCGCCAGGAGACTACTTGATAGATTTAGTCCATGAATTAATTGTTGTTCGAGCTCTCCAAGAGAATGATGCCTCAAGCTGATCAGGTGACCCCTGATTGGTTGGTCGCTGATCACCCTCAAGACTGCCCGACCCATCAGCCCGCTGCTCCTATGCGGTCTCAAGGTGAAGAGTTCGCTGCCCGTCAAGCTTTTTGTAAGGGAGCAACCCAGGGGTCTCCAGGTCGAGCCCTAAATTTCTAGGAGGATTATGTCTGTCCTCCAGCTCCTATTGATGCCCCTCTATCTCCTTCTGGTTTCTATGAAGAAGAAGAGCCCTCTCCTTTTATTGATAGAATCAGTTGGGAGCCAACTCCCCATGGTTTTAGAGAACCAAGAATGTCCATGTTTACTAGAGAGAGCAATCCCAATTCCCATCTTCAAGCTTTTGAATCTGTAGTTGCTCTGAGAACTCTCTCAGATGCGATGAAGTGCAAGCTATTAACCACCACCCTAGATGGGCAGGCAAGGGAGTGGTTCAATAATTTACCTCCCCAGTCCATCTCCTGCTTTACCATTCTGAGGCAGGAGCTTCTTCTGAGGTTTGCCACCTCAAAGAAGAGGAAGAGTTGTCCTGCGACCCTCTTCATGATTAAGCAGAATGAAGGCGAGACTACAGCCTGCTTCATTGACCGTTTCTAGAGAGAGATTTTGGGAATAAGGGATGTAGATCCCTCATTTTATTTGGTATCCTTGATAAATGGTTTGCAGGAGGGACCTCTTGAGTTTGAGGTCACAACCAGAGAGTCAAGCTCTTATCAAGAGCTAATAAACATAACAAATAGGTTCATAGAAGGGGAAGTCAACAACGCCTTATATGCTTCCAATTTAACATGCAAGGCCGTTCAAAAAGGCTCCGCGGGTTTTCCTACAATCCATCCATCATCAAAGCCGCAGCGTCAAAAATTCCAACCTCCAGCTCAAAGAGGAAGGAATTTCCGTCATCATCGTCCTCACTAGGGGCACCAGCAGTTCCAGCCTCAAGTGCCTCTATTGGCAACTACAATCACCCTAAATCCCCATCAAATACCAATCCATCAAATTAATTTTGTTCTGCCACCTCCTCCGCTTCCTCAGCCAACCTATAATGATTCTCAAGAATCATTTACCAAGCTCAATATTCCAATTAGTGAGGTAATCCAGGTCCTTCAGAAGAAGCCTTTTTATAAAAGGCCAGCCCCCATGTAATCTGACCCAAGATTCAAGAATCCTTCTCTCTACTGTGAGCATCATAGGGAGAAAGGTCACCTTACAGAAAATTGTAGGGCTCTCCGAATGTTGGTGGAGAAGCTCGTGAAGGAGGGAAAGCTACAGGGGCTAGTGTAGAAAGCTGATCCTTCCAAAGTCTCAACCTCCAAGAGCAAGGAAGTGGCAGAGGTTCACTGGGAATGTGAAGAGGTCGACGATGTTGGCCCCCTCAGCAACATTTGTTATCCAAGTGAATGCGTGGATGCAAACAATGAGGGATGTTTAGGTTATCTTTTTTGCATCCATGGGGAGCATGGCTAGAATCCTTGAAGAAGGCTAGCCTGGCAGAGTTTTTAGATCATTGGTTTCCGCTACCTCCTCCTCTGCTCTGGTCTGAGGAACGGTTACTTTCGGGCAAGAAGATCTTTTCCCAACCGCCAACCCATTCAACGACGTAGTCGTTAAAAAGGCGGTCATTGAAAATTATACAGTTGAAAATATTTTTATTGATACTGGGAGTTCTGTTAATTTCCTCTTCAAGCCAACCTTCGAAGCCCTTAAGACTGGAAAGACTCTCCTTTCCACTAAAGGGCCTCTCTATGGCTTTTCTGGAGAAAGAAAAGAGGTGGAAGGAAATGTCACCCTCTAGGTGAATCTGGGAGGCATAACCAAGCTTGTGAAATTCTTAGTCGTCAAAGCTCTGAGTAGCTACAACGCGATTTTTGGAAGGCCAATTCTCACTGAATATCAAGCGGTGGTTTCTACTTACCACCTCACTGTGATGTTTGCCTTGAATGACAAACAATACCAGATCAGAAGCGATCCGACGAAAACTCGGGAATGTTATGTTAAGTCCGTTAATATGACTGAATCTTTTCCACCTCAGGTAGCTGAAGCCTCTTCAGTCTTTCAAGTTTCCAATCCTGACAATGCTATGGAAGATGTTGTGGAGGAAGAGAAAAGAGATGGATTTTGCTTGGAACCTGCCCAATCAACTAATGTTATGTCCATCAGCAATATGAAGATAAGAGTAGAAAACACTCAATCAATGTGGAATTGCCCGAAGCTGAAAAGTGTCAACTCATCTCCTGCCTCCTGCAGAATCTAGATGTATTCTCTTTGTCAGTGGATGCATGCCAGGGGTTAACCCGGACGTCGCTTTCCCCCACCTCAACATCGATCCATCTTTCTGTCTTGTCAAGCAAAAGAAAAGAGCGGTGGCGATGACCTTAGCTCAACCCATTTGAGAGGAGTTTGAAAAGCTCCTGAAGGCCAAGTTCATTCAAGATATTCATTATCAGGATTGGGTATCGAATGTTGTAATGGTAAAAAAAAGCTGGTGGGAAGTGCCAAATGTTTGTGGACTTTACCAAACTTAATAAAGCTTGCCCTAAGGATTGCTACCACTTGCCTCGGATAGATTCTTTTGTTGATTCTGTGGTAGGGTACTTATGCATGAGTTTTTTAAATGAATTCTCTGGTTATCACCAAATAAGAATGCATAAGCCCGATATCGCTCACACCTCATTCATCACGAATGATGGCTGTTTCTGCTATATCGTAATGCCTTTTGGGCTAAAGAACGTTGGTGCTACCTATCAGAAAATGATGGACACCATTTTCAAAACTCAAAAAGGAAGAAATTTAGAGGTCTATGTCGATGATCTTCTAATAAAAAGCAAGCTTTTTGATGAGTACTACTTGTACTCATCTTTTTATATAATTCTAATGTAATTTTAATATGAATTTATATAAATTGTATGTTTTATCTTATAATAATCATTCCTTTTTATTTCTGCCACTAATATAAGTTTAGTTTATGTTTGCAGGTTTTCTGGGCACTTTGAGCAAAAATATCAAATACACGCCCAAGGTCACGGGCGTGACCAAGGGCGTGACAGTCAAAGATGTGTTCCAGACCCAATTCCTCCACCAGGGAGCGTTCTGTGAAGAATTCGCCAAGCACACGCCCCAAGTCACGGGCGTGACCGAGGGCGTGACCCAGTGTCACGGCCACGACTCGCCACAGCATCCAGAGCACGCCTGCCACGTCATTTAAAGTTACACGCCCTCGGTCACGGGCGTGACCGAGGGCGTGACCTCCAGTCACGGTCGTGACTCGTCCCGCGCTTCTTCCCGCCAGAGCTTCCCGCCAGCAGCACTATTTCAAGATTATACGCCCCAGGTCACGGGCGTGACCTAGGGCATGACGAGGCCGAAACGCTCGCAATTACTCCAGAAGGCGCCCTCTCCGCTGCTGCTTCGATCACGCTCCTTATACGCCCTTAGTCACGGGCGTGACCAAGGGCGTGTAACCTCATTGTTTCAGCTATATAAAGCCAGCTTTTCCAGATGTTTAAAGGCAGTTTTTTACGATTAGATACTTCGTTTCATGTTTATTTTTCATGTTTTAGTAGTCTTGTAATCCTTCTTCTTGCAAATTGTATTTTCATTTCAATAGTCGTAATTCTCAATTTCATAGCTTGTACTCTCTTTTGTAATTTAATAAATTAGATCTTTTCTTCTCTCATTCCCCCTCTCTTTTATGATACGCTCTTTTGTTTTTTTTGATTCCCCAATCTCCATGAGTACCTAAAATCTCTATTGGTACTCAATCGAGATGATCCAAGGAATAATATTGCTTTTGAAGTAATTTAGAATTGCTTTTTCTCTTTTCTAAAAACGCTTAAGATTTATCCTTGATTTTAATGAAATGAGATTATACTTTCTAGTTTATAATTCTCGTTCTTGTTTTCGTTCTTTAGTTAGCCGAACAAGCTCGTAAGGCGAATCGATCATTCAAGGATAAAAAGTGTAGAATGCAATCCTCGAGAGAGGACGACGTTACCCTTCCGGATTGGAGTAAAAGCCAATAGCGGGATTCACTTCGATAAGGCGAGTTTTAGGGGTTTCGATTCTAGAACGAGAGTTCGATTGATCAACCTAAACTCAGGTGAGCGCATCCTCGAGAGAGGTGCGTTCATAATTCAAGAATCTCCACGGTCAAGGCTATTTTATTAATAGAATGCGCTTTTATTCTTCGTTCTTATTTTATCTCCAAGGTGATTCAAAGATCGAGTGCTGACCTTTTTACTCGTCATTTAATTTAATCTTATTTTTATTTTCCGTTTGCAAAATCACTCCCAAGTTCTATTTGATAAAATAATAGAGATTTTCTTGAAGTAAGAGTACTCAACCGCCCCGAGTCTAATACGACCTTGTTTCAATAACCTATACTACATTCGATACGGTACACTTGCCGTTATCGTTTGCAAGCATAGTTTTGCGCATCAAGTTTTTGGCGCCGTTGCCGGGGACACGGTTGATATTCCGAAAAAAAGAAATATTTATTAATTTTATCGTTTTCTTTCTTCTCCCCCTTCTCTTTAATTTTATTTTTATATAAAAAAAATATCTTAAAAAGCGCAATCTAAATTCTCGGAAAGGACGCTTTGGGCTTGAATTCCCATCATAGCCTCTAGTACCTTGCAAACCCTTCACCGGGTAGATCTTGGGAAGTCCGGGACTAATTTAACCCGCTTTTTGAAAAAAAAAAAAATTTATTATAATAAAAATATTTATAAAATTCCATTCATTTAGGTAAAGGTTGTTTCCTTTTTTTTTTTTTATTATGAAATTATCCGAATTGGCCGTTAAAGTTGCCGAGCTTACAAACCAAGTTTATATCTTACAAGCCGCACGAAAATGCCAAATTAGTTGTTATTATTGTGGTGCGCCTCATCAAAGTGAGGAATGTTATTTACATTCTTATTCCCAAAATAATTATTATGAAAATAATTATCCTCAATATTATGCAAATAATTTTGATCATAATTACGATCATAATTTTTCATCTTTTAATGAAAATAATTTTTCAAACTTTGATGAAAATAAATTTTCTAATTTTAATGAGAATAATTTTTCGGCATTTAATAATTGTTCTTCTAGCTCCGAAGTTGATTATTCCTCGTGGCAAACTCACCCGGATAGTTCCCGGAGCAACGAAGACAAATCTTTAGATCCGAATTTTTGTTTTTCTTCTTATACACCGCAGTCTTCGTTCTCTAATTTGGGGGAATTTCCGCAGATCCAAATAGATACTTCCCCCCAAAATTTAGAGGAAAATAATTTTTCTAATTTTCACGAGAATAATTTTTCGGCCTCTAATAATTTATCTTCTAGTCCCGAAGTAGATTATTCTTGGTGGCACGGTCACCCGGATAGTCTTCGGGGCGACGAAGATAAATCTTTATATCCGAATTCTTGTTCTTCTTTTGCGACGCAATTTTCGTACTCTAATTTTGGGGAATGTCCGTTTTTTCAATTTGATACTCCACCCCAGAATTTAGATGAGAATTTTCTTTCTTCTAGTGTTTTTTCCTCGTCTTTGGAAAATTTAGTTATGGAGGAACATGATTGCTCATGTACTCCCATAATTTCTTGTCCCAATTATGAAGAAAAATTCTCTTACCAAAAAATTCTTAATGTTTTGGGCACCCCGGATGAACTAGAAGAAGAACAAGTTTCTTCCCCTACGTCACCCGAATCTTCTGTTCTCTTTCATGAATTTTCGCAAATATCTTCTATTTTAATTCAACCAGAAATTCATGAAAATTTTTTGTCCGAAAATTTTATCCCGCTTGGTAAAACACTAGATTTCTCTAATGAAAATTTTATTTTAGAAAAGGAACAACCAGAGCTTAATTTTATATTTTCGCGAGCGCCTCCTCCTTGCAAAAAATTATCTGAATCGTTTATTTGTGATTCTTTAGATACTAATATTTTTCAGGTAGAAGATGAGCCGTTGCTACCCCAATTAATTGTTGATCCATATGCCGCTCATCTTTATGAATCCAAATCACCTCAGGTATGTATAGGTGATTTGGATTTGCAAATTCAAGATCAAAGATAAACGAAGAATCACATGTTAAGCGGAGGAGAGGCTGGCCGACTGACGCCGGCACATTCGCCTCAGCGCAAATCAAGGGAGTTGCCTGTCCACCTCTCTTTTAAATTTCCTTTTTCCTAACACTAACCGTCTAGCTTAAAGACGGGAAAAAGAAAGCGCTCTTGGGAGGCACCCCTTGCTTATCTTTAATTTTATGTATTTTCCTTTAAAAAAAAAAAAGTTTATTTTTCAAAATTTTCTTCATAATTAGTTTTAAACATTGGGACAATGTTTAATTTTAAGTATGGGGGTGTACCTTCGCTTTCATTGTTTTTTATTTGAAAAAAAATAGTAATAATAAATAACGCCTAGCCTTGTTGTTTTTATTATTCTAGAAATTTAGTTTGAGGTACGATTATAAGTATTCCTACATTTTTAATTTAGCTAATATTTTATTTTATCAAAATTTGTTAAATTTAAATTTGAAGTAATTTGGTTTTAAGAAACATTTTATGTTTTTAATTCGATTAGAGAGTTAATTTAGCACTACTTCTCCGTTTAATTTTAAATAGCTTCACTTTGTGGTAAATTGGCTAAACATCTCTAGATTTTTTTCATTATATTCGCTTTTAACTTTAAGATCTTAGGAAATTTTATTCCACTAAAAATTTGCTCTCAAAATAGTTTAATTTATAAACTAGAAGTTTTTCTTTACCCTTGGTAAACATATGTATTTTTTCTTTTCCCCTTTTGTTAGATCATATGTCATGGGAATAAGGAGATGTTAGTTCTTTATTCTCTGGTAAACATATGCAACCCAAAATTCAAAAAAATGAAGAGATAAAAATGTGTATATGTCGTGGAAATGATAGGATAATAGTCCATCATTCTATGGTATTACATATACTTAAAAAAAATGAAAAAAAAGGGGCTGAGAGGATAAAATTCATCACCCCAATCAAAAACCTCTTCATATCCTTTGTCTTCATTTTGCCATTCCGCTTAAACACACTCCTAGCCAATTTCATTGTTTCTAGTCTTAAACTAAATTATTAAGAGAGCAATATTTTGGTAGGTGTCTTTTCTTTAAGTTTCTTTTATGTTAGAGTGTCTATAATTTTAATCTAATTTTGTTTGAAAATTTCTATAATTTCGATTGCTAAATAGTTATCTTGAGAAGTAGTTAGCTAAACAAATTCCTCTTTTTAAATTATCAACATAACTTATGACTTAATTCTTGAATTCCTAAAATTTGTTTTTGACTTATTCTTGGTTTAATAAAATTTTAGTTAATTAGAAATAATACCGATGTCTTGTAACTCTTCCCTCATTCTTTTGCTCTAGAATAGCAAAAGCTCAAGTATGGGGGTGTTTGATGAGTACTATTTGTACTCATCTTTTTATATAATTCTAATGTAATTTTAATATGAATTTATATAAATTGTATATTTTATCTTATAATAATCATTCCTTTTTATTTTTGCCACTAATATAAGTTTAGTTTATGTTTGCAGGTTTTCTGGGCACTTTGAGCAAAAATATCAAGTACACGCCCAAGGTCACGGGCGTGACCAAGGGCGTGACAGTCAAAGATGTGTTCCAGACCCAATTCCTCCACCAGGGAGCATTCCGTGAAGAATTCGCCAAGTACACGCACCAAGTCACGGGCGTGACCGAGGGCGTGACCCAGTGTAACGGCCGCGACTCGCCACAGCATCCAGAGCACGCCTGCCACGTCATTTAAAGTTACACGCCCTCAGTCACGGGCGTGACCGAGGGCGTGACCTCCAGTCACGGGCGTGACTCGTCCCGCGCTTCTTCCCGCCAGAGCTTCCCGCCAGCAGCACTATTTCAAGATTACACGCCCCAGGTCACGGGCGTGACCTAGGGCGTGACGCGGCCAAAACGCTCGCAATTACTCCAGAAGGCGCCCTCTCCGCTGCTGCTTCGATCACGCTCCTTACACGCCCTTGGTCACGGGCGTGACCAAGGGCGTGTAACCTCATTGTTTCAGCTATATAAAGCCAGCTTTTCCAGATGTTTAAAGGCAGTTTTTTAGGATTAGATACTTCGTTTCATGTTTATTTTTCATGTTTTAGTAGTCTTGTAATCCTTCTTCTTGCAAATTGTATTTTCATTTCAATAGTCGTAATTCTCAATTTCATAGCTTGTACTCTCTTTTGTAATTTAATAAATTAGATCTTTTCTTCTCTCATTCCCCCTCTCTTTTATGATACGCTCTTTTATTTATTTTGATTCCCCAATCTCCATGAGTACATAAAATCTCTATTGGTACTCAATCGAGATGATCCAAGGAATAATATTGCTTTTGAAGTAATTTAGAATTGCTTTTTCTCTTTTCTAAAAACGCTTAAGATTTATCCTTGATTTTAATGAAATGAGATTATACTTTCTAGTTTATAATTCTCGTTCTTGTTTTCGTTCTTTAGTTAGCCGAACAAGCTCGTAAGGCGAATCGATCATTCAAGGATAAAAAGAGTAGAATGCAATCCTCGAGAGAGGACGACGTTACCCTTCCGGATTGGAGTAAAAGCCAATAGCGGGATTCACTTCGATAAGGCGAGTTTTAGGGGTTTCGATTCTAGAACGAGAGTTCGATTGATCAACCTAAACTCAGGTGAGCGCATCCTCGAGAGAGGTGCGTTCATAATTCGGGAATCTCCACGGTCAAGGCTATTTTATTAAGAGAATGCGCTTTTATTCTTCGTTCTTATTTTATCTCCAAGGTGATTCAAAGATCGAGTGCTGACCTTTTTACTCGTCATTTAATTTAATCTTATTTTTATTTTCCGTTTGCAAAATCACTCCCAAGTTCTATTTGATAAAATAATAGAGATTTTCTTGAAGTAAGAGTACTCAACCGCCCCGAGTCTAATACGACCTTGTATCAATAACCTATACTACATTCGATACGGTACACTTGCCGTTATCATTTGCAAGCATAGTTTTGCGCATCACTTTTCTTGGCTCACCTTAACGACCTGAACAAAACATGCGTAACCCTCAGAACCTTCAATATGTGGTTGAACCCATTGAAATGTCTTTTTAGAGCTAGCAAAGGAATGTTTCTCGGACATCTCCACACTCCAAAAGGGTTGGATCCGAATCCCGATAAGGTGAAGGCTATCCTAGAAATGTCACCTCCCAAGACCCCCAAGTAAGTACAATAATGAGGTGGGAGGATGGTAGGCCTGAGCCATTTCATCTCCCACCCAGGAGATAAAAGTGCTCCTTTCTTGAAAACTCTCCGTGGAGGAGCTATGTTTGAATGGACAAAGGAATGTGATGATGCTTTCGACCAGCTCAAAAAGCAGTTAACGTCTATCCTTTACTTCAAAGCCTAAGAGAGAGAAAATATCTATTCTTATATCCTGGAGTCGGTTCTGATGCGATCAGCTCTGTGCTGGTAAGGGAAGAAAAGAAGAAGTAATATCTGGTTTACTACGAGAGTAAAATCTTGAAGGATGTAGTAACTCAGTACCTGATTCTTGAAAAGTTGGCTTTAATGCTTGTGATCTCAGCACGATGGCTTAGACCTTATTTCTAAGCTCATTCCATTCTGGTTATCACTGATCTTCCGTTAAAGAGCGTGTTTGAAAAACCGGAACACTCGGGTAGATTGGCAAAGTGGGCGATAAAGCTCAGCGAGATCGATATCTCCTACATTCCTAGAGTGGCGATCAAAGATCAGGTGTTAGCAAATTTTATGATCGATTAAAAGGAAGCTAGCTCAGAAAAAGTCGTTGGAAAACCTTTGGCATGGACAATCTACGTGGATGGTGCTTTCGGAAGAAATTCATAAGGAGCTGGAGTAGTCTTAATTAATCCATATGGGTTAGATTAAATCAAGCTCTCAAGTTCTACTTTCCAACAATGAACAATCTGGCGGAATATGAAGCCTTGCTCGTTGGTCTTAGATTCGCGAGAGAGCTAGGGATCGAGGATGTCCAAGTTAAGACTGATTCTCTAGTGATGTCATCTCAAGTAAATAGAACCTATGAAATTAGAGATTCAATTTTTAAGCAATATTAAACATTGGTAAAGATTGAGATAGGAAAGTTCAAAAGCTTCACTATTAAACATATTCCCAGAGAAGAGAACGCAGAGGCTGATGAGTTGGCTAAATACAGTCTCCTTTATGGAGGAACTACTTCAAAATTATTTCATCCAGCTGTTGAAGGAGGATACATCGTGCTGATTGATCAACGACCATCCTGGATGGATCCTCTTGTTCTCTATCTCTCAAGTGGAGAACTCCATCTGGTGGTAAAATATCAGAAACAGTTTAGGTTAAAAGCAGCTTATAATTATTATTTTGTAGGAATCCTCTACAGGAAGACTTTTCTCTAGCCTTTGGCAAGATGCGTCTCTGAAGAGGAAATTCCAGTTATCCTTCGAGAAGTTCATTTCGGAGAGTACGACAGTCAATCTAGAGCAAGAACCCGAGAAAAGAGCATTCTAAGGCAGGGTTATTTCTGGCCTCAAATGAGGAAGTATGCAGAAAAGTTCACAAAGAAGTGTGTTCAATGCCAAAAGTTCGCTCCTCTTCAACATCGACCAGCTCAACAACTTAAGTCAATAGCAACTCCATGGCCATTTGTGGTTTGGGCAATGGATTTGATTAGACCTTTTCCCTTGGCTAGTGGTCAGCGCAAGTTTATTCTAGTAATGCTCGATTATTTCAGCAAATGGATCGAGGCAAAGGCGCTGGCTAAAACTACTACTCAAGTTGTGAAGAATTTTATCTTGGGGGAGATAGTATGTAAGCAAGGAATTCCCATGGCAATTATCACAGATAATGGTCCATAATTCAACAACTCAAGCCTTATAAATTTCTGTGATCAAATCGGCACTGAGTTGCAATTTGCTTCTGTGCATCATCCTCAGAGTAATGGTCAGGTAGAAGCCATCAATAAACTCATAATCCACCGATTGAAGAAGAAAGTTGAGAATCTTAGAGGCAATTGGGGCAGAGCAATTACCTTCGGTGTTGTCAGCTCTAAGAAAGACTCCAACCTCAGCTACTGAAGAAACCCCCTTCAAACTATCTCATGGATCGGAAGATCTCATTCACGTTGAGTTTGAAGTTAAGAGTCCGAGGGTATTATTATCTTAACAACATCAAGAAAGATGGATGGAAGGATATGATGTAGAGTTGAGTTGCAGCCTTGACCTCATTGAAGAACTAAGGGATATAACAACTGTTGGGAAAAACCCCTTTTGATTTAACTTGACAAATTATCAATATGTGATTTTACTTCCTAGGAGTATTACCCTCATTGTATAGTAAGGGTAAATTGGTCATTATATGTCTTAGGATGTCACACTCACCTTAGAGTGTCAAGGCCAAGCCAAGACAATCACAAAATAAGTTATGACTTGCATCGAATGAAAGTCAACGCAACTTTGACTTGATGTCGACGCAACTCTGACTAGATGTCCAATCAACTTATTCAGCCTGTTGAAGTATAAGTCAAGTTGACGCAACATCGAAAGGATCATGACACAAAAGGTAGAGCTTGTCAAAGCCTCCAAGAAGTAGACGCAACCATGACTACAATTCGACGCAGAAGTCAAAGCACAAGTCCAAGTCATTAACTCGACGGATACGTCGATAAGGAATCGACGTAACATCGACATCTGAGTTCAGTCAGAGCTAAGAAGGAATTCGAAGATACTCCTATAAGAACTCAGAGGTGCGTCGACATGAAGGATGATGAAGTCGTCGCAGCATCGAATATAGTCAGAAAAGGAAGCTTTTTCTGTGGTCCTTTTTAGACCTCTATAAAAATTCCTGTGTCTTTGTGTGTGATTTTATGTACTGTCCATACTTCTATTTTTCTGTATTATATTTTCCGCAATCTGTTTATACTTTATTCTGTCTTTGGTTGGGCTGGGTGGATAATACTTAAAAAATTTATTGTGTGTGCATAATTAGGGTAGAAAATATTTTAAACTCTATTCACCCCCCCTCTAGAGAATAATCAGAAGCTCACTGTGCACTTTTAATTGGTATCAGAGGGAGGTTGATCATTAAATAGTTAACACTTTGATCAAAAGATCTCCTCACTCTCTCTTCTTTATTTTTTTAAATTAATTAAAACTGTTTTTAAAGAAAATGTTCTAAGGATTATGCATCAACAAGACCACTAGTGTGTAACCTAAATATGTTTACACTCTAAAAGGCCAGAATAAAGCTTTACATGAACTCTATTGATGAAGACATCTTTGTAGTTATAATTTCAAGTCCCCCAGCACCAATCAGACCAGATGCTAGTGGATCTTTAACACTGGAAGCTATCCCAAGAAATGAGTGGACAGAGGCTGAGAAGAAGCAGAAGTCATGTGATGCCAAGGCTATGAACATTCTGGTTTCCACAATGTCAGATGATATTTCCAGAAAGTTGCTGACTGCCAATCAGCAAAAGAGATCTGGGAATCTCTTACTAGAATGGTAGAAGAGATTTCTGATGAAAGAAAGGACAGGAAGTCCTTCTCATAACCCACTATGAGGACATTCAAAAGAAAGCTGATGAAAGTGTTGCTGAAATGTATGACAGATTCAGCATCATTATCAATGAGCTAAGGAGTCTGGATAAGGAAATATCCTTGACAGAGATCAATGATAAGATCCTCATGTGCTTCTCAAGCTCAAGGGACACAAGTATCTGGGCCATCAGATAGTCCAAATGCTATAGAGAAATCTCTTATGATGTTTTGCTAGGAAATCTTAAATCATATGAGATGCTACTGAAAAACAGAGCTAAAACAGAGACAAAGGAGACAACTCCAACTCCTATCCAAAGGAGACTTGCTTTGAAAGCTGTTGAAGGACAACCCTCTACTCCTGAAGATGAAATGTTCAACCTACTAGCAAGGAAATTCAGAAAGTGGGTCAAGACAAAAGTCTCAAGGAGAAGAGAGAGTAGCTCATATCCCAGATATGATAAGACTCAAAAGAAGGAGGTCATTTGCTTTTCCTGCAACAAGTCAGGGCACATAGCCCCTGATTGCCCACAGGAACAAAGGGATAGGAGCATCAACAAAAATGAGCAGAAGAAGAAGTCTTCCAGGAGGAAAGACAAGAAGAAAGCCAAAGGTTTCATTGCTGAAACCTGGAGTGACTCTAAAGCAGAGTCAAGATCTTATTCATCAGAGAGTGGTGAAGAAAAAGTTGCTAAAGCAGCCTGCTTGATGGCATTGGGGATATCATCTAATGATGAAGAAGAACAGACACTTTGTTTCATAATTTTGATTTCAAGTCTGATGATTTTAAAATTTGCTTTAAAGAATTTTGTAGTGATTTTCTCAACGTACACAAAGAATTAAAAACAAATAGGGAAGATTAGGAAATTTTAAGAAAGATGAATTATATTCATTAAATAATCATTTGAAAAATACAATTTAAGGTAAAGAAATAAAATTAATAGAAATCAGAAATGAAAATCTAAAATTAAAAGAAGAGCTAACAAGGGCAAATACCTTTGAGGACTCTCTCAATGGGAGGAGTCAAAAGCTCAAAAATATTACACAAAATTGATCCACGAGATTTAAACACCAAGGTCTAGGAGCATACCCTTGCACTAGCATAGAAATCTCTAATATACCAGACTGGAAAAATCCAATTAGATTTTTTAGACCTAGTGATTTTCAAACAAGTAAGAGGAGTGCACTAACTAAGGATAAGGATATTAATAAACCAAATAAAATAACTATGCTTAATAAAGTAAACCTAAACAATGAAAAGAAATCTCTAGGCAAGAGTAATGGAGAGAAATTAACCAACCATAATCAAAAGGTTAAAACCAAAAGTAGAATAATTAAACACTATGCTGATTTATTATATTTAGATACATTTTATACACATCTGAGGTATCACAATAATAAATCAAGGTTTTATAAACTCACTCTCTGCCTTCCAAAAGGATATCATGATAGACCTTTCTACTCATTCATAGAACCTTACAATGGTAAAAGCAAAGGGCCCAAGGTAACCTAGGTTCCTTCTAATAGTTGAGCTACTGGTGCAGGATTAGGTAGGATCCCTCCTAGTAGATACTGGAAGGGGAAGGAAGAACTATGGCCCAATAAAGAACTAAATCTAATAAGGGATTGATTTCTTCTCTGAATCCTCTTATTATCTTCCTTAGTTCATAAAAATGATAGCTTAAATTCTATTTTCAATAAAAATCATTACTTGGAAAAACAGTAAGAACTTTCTAAGAAAATAGTTCTATTTAATCAGATTTGCGTTGAATAGAATTCGACGTACCATCTAATTCTACCTGACGCTTGCTTCGAAAGGAATATGCACTTTCGAATATGCAACAGATAATTCAAGTTGCGTCGAATAGAGTTCGACGCACTGTCTAATTCTATTCGACGCCTGCTTCGAGAGCTGTCCAAATCAGATAATTCGAATAGCATTCTATGCAATGTTGACTTCATATCGACGGATACGTCAATTTAATAGTTGCTCGTCAAATTCGAAGGTGCGTCGAGTTTTATTCGACGCATCGTCGACATAACAAGCGCGCGCAGTTTTACTTCTAGAAGCTACTTTGACACATTTTGTTGCGCTGACTATTAATCTTTGTCGACGGTGCTTCAAATAAAACCCTAAGGTGCGATGAATCATCATCATTTAAGCAACAATGGCGTCAATTTCATTATGCTTTCGAATTCTCTCCTTCCAGCTCTCGTGCTATTATTCCCCCAGTTCTCCTGCATCTCCCCCCCCCCCCCTCTCTTGTTTCTATTTTTGCAGGTACGTCAGAATCAATGGCTCCCCCAAAGATAAACTTCAGCTTTGATATGGATGTTGACTCTTTCAATGCAGCATCTGAAAACTTCAAAGCCATTCTAGGCTTGTTCCATATAGCTGGCTAACGAAGTTGATCTCCACACGATGCCAGATTCTGGATGTTGAATTGATAGAGCTAAATGACAGTTTCTACATAGGAGATGATGGCTCCAAAAATGGAAGAATATATGAAACTGATATTAGCATTACAAAGGAAATAGTATCTCACACCTATGATCAACCAACAAATGATGAGTCTGATGAATTAATAGGGGAAGAGACAGGAAAGGCATTACAGATAATGCAGTTCAAGAAAGAGAAGGACATCAATCTAAAGAAGATTGATCTTGCAGAGGAATACAAATTCCTTGCTGATATAGTAGGGAAGGTGCTCTTATGGAAAATATCAGCACATTATGCTATCCCAGGCAGCAGCTGCAAATCATGGGATTTCTAGTCCTTAATAAGAAGATAGACTGGGGAAGATGCCTCCTGAAGCTGAATGGGCACAATTATTCACACAAAGAGAGTTCTAGTATTAGGATCATGAGAAAGGTGCTCTTCTACCATTATCCAATGGTGTGCAGATAAAAAGGAGTGCCCATTCCTCCAGGGAAAAGGATGAATATTGGAATATTCTCCAAGTGGACTAGGCAAATTCTGAAGCCTCGTGAATCTGCATCTTCACCTCCTCCTTCTACACCTTCACAAAATACAGAGACAAGTCTACCAGATCCCCCAAGGGAT
Source organism: Dactylorhiza incarnata (assembly GCA_033032865.1). Taxonomy (NCBI): domain Eukaryota; kingdom Viridiplantae; phylum Streptophyta; class Magnoliopsida; order Asparagales; family Orchidaceae; genus Dactylorhiza; species Dactylorhiza incarnata. Next base: position 1,838,724 of record JAWHQI010000354.1, on the reverse strand, counting down.
AATTCTCCACCACATGACACCGCAGCTTTTCAACAGGATACTAATCAAGATGTTGATCCAGCCCAACTCAACCAGGCCAAGTCCTCCATCCCTGCCACAGAACCTACACCTCAAGTCCCTCTCCAACCACAACAACTATCCACCATAATCACAGACAATCAGTCTGCTCCCCTACCAACATTTCATATCTCTCCAGAAGTCTATCAATACCTCTCCCTTGTAGATCTTCCAGACTTCAATGAGAACCTCACAACATTCCCCCCTGTTATTCTACCCACACTTACTCCTCCTACATATCATGTTCATACTCCCTCTATTGATATTGAACAAACCATCTCTAAGGCAGTAGGATTGGCCTCAAGCACATTTGCTGACCTACTGGCCATTCAAGCAAGAAAATTTAAGTAGAAATACTCCCAGATGGAGTCAGAAATACAAGAATCAAAAGAGTCACTCCGTCTCTCAAGATAATTGTATCTTCCTCCATGATCACAAAATATTTCTTAACCTCCCTTATCTCTAAGGTTAAGAAGGGGGAGAAGATTCAGGAGGAGGAGATACTTAACCATGGAATTGAGAATGTTTAGGAAAAGGACAACAGTGCCGCAGAAGAGATTGCTCTGCATACTGAGGCTCATGACCCAAATAAGCTAACTGTTTTCCAAACTGGAACGGTTCAAGTGGAGCTAGATGAAAATCCTCCAGCAAAGTCTACATCAATTCAGGGGGAGCCAGCTGTAGTAACCCAGGGGGAGCTCCCATCAACTTAGGGGGATTTCCTAGAAGTTGAACAGATAGTGGATGAGGTGGAAATGATTGCTAAGGAGGCTGCCCTAAATGCTGAACAAGATGCACAATCTCAGGGGGAGCCTCCCAAAGATAATGAAATACATCAAGAAGCTCTCAGGAGTCCTGAAGAAGAAAATGAACTTCTTGTTTTTGCTTTAAGAAAGGTGATACCAAAGGTTTTCTCAAGGAAAAGGAAAACTCATGAGAAGGAATAGTAATGTTCAGGTATTCTGTATACATATGAAACAATTCTCATACAGTGATTCAGAACAGGATGATTACTTGGATGTTTACTATATGATCTATCCTGTTATTTAATAATGTCATTATTGTATCTTTATAACTGTTTGTAATTAAGATTTATGTCAAAGAATGTGTATAATCACTGTAAACATTCTGTAAAATTTGTTAAGATAAATATGGGAGATTGTTGGGAAAAACCCTATTGATTTAACTTAACAAATTATCTATAGGTGATTTTACTTCCTAAGAGTATTACACTCATTGTATAGTAAGGCTAAATTGGTCATTAGATGTCTTAGGATGTCACACTCACCTTAGAGTGTTAAGGCCAAGTCAAGAAAATCACAAAATAATTTAAGACTTGCGTCTAATAAAAGTCGACGCAACTTCGACTTGATGTCAATGCATCTCTGACTAGAAGTCTACGCAACTTATTCAGCCTGTCGAAGTATAAGTCAAGTCGAGGCAATGTCGAAGGGAACTCGACGCAGAAGATAGAGCTTGTCGAAGCCATCCAAGAAGTCGACGCAACTTCGACTACAATTTGAGGTAGAAGTCAAAGCTCAAGTCCATGTCTTCAACTCGACAGATAAGTCGATAAGGAATCGATGTAACATCGATATCTGAGTTCAGTCAGAGCTAAGAAGGATTCGAAGCTACTCCTAAAAGAACTCAATGGTGCGTCGACATGAAGAATGATGCAGTCGATGCAATGTTGAATACAGTCTGAAAAGGAAGCTTTTTCTAATATCCTTTTCAGACCTTTTCAAAAGGACCACAAGTCTAAAGACATTTCTCCAACGGCTCGTTTATTTCCAAGAATGGAATGGAGTACTCCAGGAGACAGCAAAAAGATTCTTTTAAGGTATTCAAAGCTGATGGACAGGTCGGGATCAAAAGAAGAAAGGCAAATCTAGTGTACAATAAGAATTCCTTTTCAGGACAACCTAAAAGGGGAAAGAAATTCAAAACTCGATCATGCAGAATAAGTATGTTGAAGAGTAGAAAAAAAGTAGATAATTCATTACATTATTATTCATTCTGTCGAAATAAGGTTCTTGTTCTTCCTCCTCAAACCTCAAGACATAAACACAAGTGCTCTCTCTGCACAGGAAATATAGATAGCTGCTACTTTTTCTTCATCTTACAACAGCCAGATTAAAAGAAGTTCCAAGAGAAAATGATCAAGCAAAATAACCCTTGCAAATCCTCGCAATCATAAGCAAGGGTTCATCATATACAGATCCAATGAAAACAAGAGCTGCAGAATTGCTTCTGAAGAATTCTGAAATACAAAATTCTACTCTTCTTCTTCTTCCTTTCTTCTCACTTTTCCTTCAACTGTAAAAGAGTTTTATTAATCCCTCTTCCAAAGGATTTAGTTGTTCTAAAAGTCTCCTTATCATAAGACTCAGTGGTTCTGAGAGTCTCCTTATCAAATGACTCAGTGGTTCTTAGAGTCTCCTTATCAAAAGACTCAGGCATAGTTTGTGCAATCCTACCCGGGAGGTAGAAGAGAGGACTACCCACATTTTGGGGAACCTCTATAAAAATTCCTGTGTCTTTGTGTGTGATTTTCTATGCTGTCCATACTTCTGTTTTTTGTGTTTTATTTTCAGCAATCTGTTTAAACTTTATTCTGTCTTTGGTTTTGCTGGGTGCATAATACTTAAAGTTTTATTGTGTGTGCATAATTAGGGTAGAAAATATTTTAAACTCTATTCACCCCCCCCCCCCTCTAGAGAATACTCAGAGGCACACTGTGCACTTTCAACAACCACCAGGCAAGAAGAAGTAAAAAGGAGAATGGCCAAATATTTCGACAAAAATGTTAGAGTTAAAGACATTGTTGTTGGTGATCTTGTCCTCAAGAAGGTAGACGCAGAAGCAAGATCTGGCTCGGTTGGGAAACTTTATCGAAATTGGACAGGGTCATTCATTATTAAAGAAGTGCTCAAGAATGGAGCCCGTCATCTCCAAGCTTATGAAGGGGAAGATATATCTCACACTTGGAGTGGGGATGATCTCAAGCGTTTCTTTTCTTAGAAACTTGTATTTTTTCATGTTTCTTTCTTTCCCTCTTTTTTGCAAGCATTATGATGTTATAATTGTAACCTCTTGCATTGCATATATCGGAAAGGAAGCATTAAGATATATTGACTAACTATCAAAGGCTAAAGATCCTATCAAGCGATATATCGAAGGATCCTAGTTGTTGCCCCTCGACTTGAAGCTTGAGATGTAAATCTACCATGACCACAGGTAGCAGGGAGATTTTGCACTTGTATAGTAGTAGCTCGCCAAGCTCATGTGGAGGAACTTTTGGATGTCGGGTCCTTGCTAACATCTGACACACCTCTGCATCAAGGGAGGTTCAGGTGAATGTTCAGCTATGTTATGCATTTTAGGACATCGTTACATTCTTGATGATCCCTAGAGGAAAGAAATGTCGGTATAGCCTCCGCGATATAACAAAACCTGCCCTACTGATCATCATGCCCTATAGCCCTCGAATACTCATTGCTGTAAGGATAGCCAAGAGGCTTTCGGTTGCATCTATGGCCGTTGTCTGAGCCATTGAGTGGCTAGGGTGTTACAACCTTAATGATCTCTTGAGGAAAGCAATGTCGGAATAGCCTCCGTGGCATAACCACACATGCCATTTTGATCAATTAGAGTTGTTCGCCTCCCTTCTCTCCCCCTCTATTTAGGGTGTTACAACCTTAATGATCTCTTGAAGAAAGCAATGTCAGTATAACCTTTGTGCCGTAATCGCACCTGCCCTTTTGATCATTTAGAGTTGTTCACCTCTCTCTCTCCTTCTAAAAAGTGTTAGAATTATGATGATCTCTTGAGTTAAGCAATGCTAGCGTAACTTTGATGCATGGCCGCACCTGCCCTTTCGATCACTATAGATTCTACACTTCTCAAGTTTTTTTTTTATTTTGAATGGGCGGTTTGAGGTTTGTGAAGACCACCAGTCTTAAAGTATTTTGACTATTTTGGAAATGGGGCAGTCTAGAACAATTGAGACCACCGCCTAAGTCCTTCAGTGATTTATAAAAAACATGAGTGATCTGAAGCACAACTACTGTACGTTTATGGCTACGATCTGTGGAAGGGCCGTCTGGAAAATTTGAGGCCGCCGCCAGGGTTCTTCTGAGTTCAATTAAGTATTGTCTTAAAAAGCAGATCATTTACAACTTTCCTAATATCTGCTCTCGCAATCGGTTTGGGAAAATGAAGATCGCGGATCCACCTTACAAATACCCTCGTGTAGCGACCTGAAATATATTAGGTCGCTGGTTATCTACCTTGCAAGGGTCATGTTTCTCCTATATAAATATCATCCAAGGAAGGAGCGGTCTAAATTATTGAAGATCGCATCTTTTACTCTTGCTAGAGGTCATTCGGGAATCAACATTTGTGGATTGTAATCTTTTATCTCCATAGATCTTAAAAGCTGGAGATCGCAATATGACAAGCGATCTCACACAGTTGTCTTATGATGAAACTTGCACAATTTCTCATCATGCTTAGGGTGGTTTGACAAGTACGAGACCGTTATTATTGATTATCATATTCTCTAACTGTTGTGCATCGTTCTCTTACATGACTGCTTATTCGAGCTCAACAAGACCTAAAAGCATTGAGGTCGAATGCTATTTCTATCTCACAAAATTACCGCTAAGATGAAATTACCGCAGAGATGAAAACTATCCGCTGAGATTGAAATTATCGGCTGAGATGAAAATTATCCAATGAGACCGCAAATGATGAAAATTACTCCGCTGAGTGATGGCGCAAATCTCACACACCGCTATAGGCGGTAGCTCGACTGCGGCACGAAACGGCAGTGTACCGATCGTTCAAGTAATAAATGTTGGGAATAAATCCCCGAGTGTCGGTCTCTTGAGGAACACAGTAAGGTGGAGTTAAATGTCGAGGAAGGACTTGAGATTGAAGTCCTTAACGTGGATGGAATGCGGAGGAGTTGGGTTGGCTTTTGGAAAACAAAATAAAAGCTATCAACTACTCCTATGCAATGCCGCTATGCAAAGCTTCGCTTGGCGGGATGGAGACTAGGCAGGCCTTGAGCGCGCTGCGTCGAAAGGGCGGATGGACGAGTAGGCTAACGGAGTCGAACTATGCAGGCCTTGAGCGCGCTGCTTCGTTAGGCGGGATGGAATACGGGCCGCGATGCCACGCTTCGGTAGGCGGATGGGCGAGTAGGCTAGCGGAATGAGGGTCGTAAGCACCTCTTCAACAAGCACACCACTAACAATTGTTAGGGCGGCACAACGCAACCAACAAACCACACCACAAGGCGCACCTCAATAATATAAACAAAAATACTCAATCATATAGACATAATCAAGTAAAAATGCTATTTAATCAAAATACACTTCATCATAATGTTAGATCTAGTTGCAAATACATCAATAAAAGGAGAACAAGGCAAGAAATCGACCGAATCCGAAGGCTCGTTGAAGATTCACGGTTGGAATCGCCGGGTTGTCAATCCGCGTCCAAGCTCGGTCCACAACTACGTCCGGGGTAGAGAGAGCTGTCACTACTCTCCAATGGACCCGTCTTCTTCGTGTCACGATCCGGTGGAGGTTGCCAACTTCCTCTTGCTCGATGGAGATAGCGGCTAGGTCTTCCTTTGGAGCTCTTGGATGAAGGAGGAGGCCGAGAGGAAACTCCGGCTCAAGATAGGCGTGAAGAGCAAGCCCGGAGCACCTCTATATGGTGGGCGACGGTGGAGGGGCGAAATCGGGCGGAATCGGGCGGAAAACGGCGGAGTCGGGCGAGAGTCCGACCTAAAATCGCGAGCAGGGAATTTATAGGCGCTGGAATTAAACAGTGCGCACGGTCATTGGCGCACGACCAGTGGTCGTGCGCACTAGCATTCGGTGATCGTGCGCTCTGCCTGGACGGAACCTGCAAAGACAGAAATTATAAAATACAATGTTCGCACGACCAGTGGCGCACGACCGGTGGTCGTGCGCAATAGATGAAACAGAACTCAGAATTTTAATGGTCAATGCGCACGAGCAGTGGCGCACGACCGATGGTCGTGCGCACTAGCGTCGATAGTCGTGCGCACTGCACCAGACAGAACTCGTAAAAAGGGTTAAGTGCGCACGATCAGTGGCGCACGACCGGTGGTCGTGCGCACTAGAACAAGTGATCGTGCGCAGTGTTCCTGTGCAGAATTGCACCGGAAACACTTGCACGCCTCCTATTCCAGCACAAACACAGATCTAGCCACTGAAAGTGGCACTTAACAAGCACATGAATACTACTAAAGATAATAAACACGAAAAACACACCAAAATGGGCGTAAATGCGCACCTAGCATGGTTATCAAATATAAGCTATAATAAGGCTAAAGTGCGTGATATTGGCTAAATAACGGCCCAGATGAGTCCATATATGTGTATATGATGAGGACTCATCACACCCCCAGACTTAACTGTTTGCGCGTCCCGAGCAAACAAATTCTACGCGAACGGGGAAAGAAAAGTAGATAGCTTAAAACTACAGTACAGAGTACCATGCGAAGTCGCATGCTCACGTGCATAAGAAGAATAGTAGAAAAGACGTCTAATTATAAAAACAGTTTATATATTTCTAAAAGAGTAAAAGCATATTACAACTACTCAAAATGGTGAATTACGGTGAATCATTCGGTCATGCATACGGAGAAAGTAAACTAAACACTGAGACGAGCATTGCCCAAGATCGGGATGCGGGAAAAACTCCACTGAAATCCATCAGTGTCGGTGACCATAGGCTTGCCCGGTCACATTCTCTCCACGACACTAGATTGGTTCAAGACGTGAGTCAGTAGGACTTTCAGGTTTTGATTGCGGCTTGGGTTACGGTGAGGTAAACAAGGATAAACAAAATGGCTTAAAACACATAACCCAAATGAGCTTTAAAAACTAACTACCCGCGCACCAAAATCGAATGCAAGTGCACAACACCCCCAGACTTGGACTTTTGCAACTCAGGTGTGTGCACCGCCTACTCCCAATACATAATTTCTCTACATGATTTTCAATAAAACTCATTTTTCTTTCTTCTCTCTTTTTTTCATTTTTCTTTTCTTTCAATTTTCTTTTTCTTATCTTTTTCTTTCAGCAGAATTTTTTTTCAAATGCGCACACCCACAGATTCTCAAAATAAACACCACAATCAACACCCCCCAAAATGTAAATGAAACTACAACTAAAGCTCAGATTTGGGTGTGCGACTAGGTTAGGCTTTTAGGCTTTGGCGAGAAAGATGTGGAGCTGAATCAAGAAAAGGATAGGCACAAAGGGGCTAGCAAGGGTAAACAATAGGCATGAAATAAAAAGTTCAACCGGGCCAAAATAATGGCCTACGTCATTCTCACGCACTAGAACTATCCTATGCCAATGCTTCAAGAATCGCTTGGGGCAAGTTCTAGCCACCGAGAAAGATTCTCCTTTCTCACGACTCAAGCAATACGAGTCTAACGATCGTTTACACACATCCCTATGCTACCGTTTGATTCACACCGGATTCACCATTTGAGTAGAGTAAACAACATTTACACTAATAGAAAAAAATATAAAATCATAAGTATAAAGAGAAATCTAATCTACACAAATTTCTATGCAACCGAGCACTCGACTAGGAGCACTGCTAGAGTCAACATTTTACTCTACTACATAATCCTAAGCCATCACCTAGACTTTCCCAAATAAGCAGAAGAATTAAATTCACAACAGAGCAGGCAAACAGATGAGTACGCGCTCAAGTGGGTGATGTGGTGTGCAATGAAAATAAACAAAACATTTTAAATGAAATCTTCTAGTATGCAGTGCAATAGTGCACATGAGCGGGTAAACAAACTACTCTCCCCCAGACTTAAACTAACTAATCCACAGAATATATGACATGAAAATCAGAAAAAGCTAGGGAAAGAGAGTACCCAGTGCTCAGAAATGAGCACACCAGAAGATTGGCGTTTAAACCACGACTAAGCTGCAGCATCCGCCATCCAGAAGAAGTACCTGCAGGGGTCAGCTCCGCAAAATAAAAGAAACAGAAAAAGAAAAACTACAATACTACAGCTAACTAAATAGGATTGAATAAAATAAAATGCATGAAAAGTAAGATAACTACTGGGGTTATTGTCATCCCAGCATGACTTATTCTAAATTAAAACGGTTCTAGCTAATGGGCCTATGAAAAAGAAAATGCACAGGTAACTGTTCTAATATGCGCATCGGTAGCGGGTACCGATACGGAGACAGAGCAGTCACCCCTCTACCTAAATATAAATACCTGCTCCTCACAGGTAGAGGGTAGAGGATGTAAGAAAAGGAGGAGGCCTGGTCCTCACTCATCTCACAAAACACATCCTTGCCTAGCAAGGTATCGTCCACAGCAGGTCCGCAGGAGGAGAAGGCAATGAATGAGGCTTCCTTAATGGAGGAGGGATCAACCTCCTCGCATAAAAGGACACACTCATCATTGACTTGAGCACAAAGCTCCAAGTCCTCCTGAAGTACCTGTGAAGATTCAACCTGCACAGGCTCGGGTGAAGAGGGGGGATCGAGAAATAAATAAGATGAGGAACATAAATAATCAAAAATCGGGGGAGTGGTCCCGGTCTCACTCCCATTAGGTTGGGGAAGTAAAATAATGTTTGCATTGTCATCAATGCTACAAGATTCGGCGGGATCGACGGTGGCCAGGCTTAGGATTTGGACTTCCTCCACCGGTGCTGAGGAAAACTCCTCTTCACCTAGAAGGTTGTCCTCCTCCATAGGAGTAGGCACAACACTCAGATCAACCGCCTCCTCCTGCGACACATCATCAACAATGTCGTCAGAGACGAGTGTAGTATGCACAACAGGGGGAGGAGTAGTGCTCGGATAAAAGTCGAGCACCGATTCCTCACAAAGAATCGAATCCACTAGAGGTGGTGGATGCACCGGGAGAATAGGCTCAGCAATGTCGGTGCCCAGATCAGCCACACATCCAGTGACCGTGTCCATGCCATACCCTTCAAGATGTGAAGGTGACAAAGACACATAACCGGATGTTGAAGGTGTGCCGCCAGAGTTAGGATTCGGGACGATCCGGATATCCGGCTCGTCATCCTCATCCAATTGGCGAAGATAAGCAACACAATCCTTCAGGGCATGATCTGTGCTCCGACAAAACTGGCACTGCCTAGCAGGCTTCTTTGGCACAGCGGGGGCTGAGGCCGAAAAGAAGTAAGATGGTAAAGGCTCAGCAGAGTAGCCATAAGACTTACGCGCACCATATGGAGTACCAGACGAAGTAGGTGCTCCATATGCTGGGCTATAAGAAGTATGCCTACTATTCTCCGTAGGGCATTCATCACTAGAGTGGGAGGTAGCTCCACACCAACGGCAATGGAAATTCAGATGTGCCCACATAGTGTAAAGATAATACGATTCAAAATAAAAATGCTATTGTGCAAATACTACACCTAACGATAATTACTAAAGCAACCTAAGTAAGACAAGAAAATGGAATAAAGAGAAATAAAACAAAGAAATGCAATTTACAAATGGAAGGGCTTCTCTCTCAAATTCTCCCTCTCCAGAAAACTCACACGACTGTGTTCCCCGGCAACGGCGCCAAAAACTTGATGGCGCAAATCTCACACACCGCTATAGGCGGTAGCTCGACTGCGGCACGAAACGGCAGTGTACCGATCGTTCAAGTAATAAATGTTGGGAATAAATCCCCGAGTGTCGGTCTCTTGAGGAACACAGTAAGGTGGAGTTAAATGTCGAGGAAGGACTTGAGATTGAAGTCCTTAACGTGGATGGAATGCGGAGGAGTTGGGTTGGCTTTTGGAAAACAAAATAAAAGCTATCAACTACTCCTATGCAATGCCGCTATGCAAAGCTTCGCTTGGCGGGATGGAGACTAGGCAGGCCTTGAGCACGCTGCGTCGAAAGGGCGGATGGACGAGTAGGCTAACGGAGTCGAACTATGCAGGCCTTGAGCGCGCTGCTTCGTTAGGCGGGATGGAATACGGGCCGCGATGCCACGCTTCGGTAGGCGGATGGGCGAGTAGGATAGCGGAATGAGGGTCGTAAGCACCTCTTCAACAAGCAGACCACTAACAATTGTTAGGGCGGCACAACGCAACCAACAAACCACACCACAAGGCGCACCTCAATAATATAAACAAAAATACTCAATCATATAGACATAATCAAGTAAAAATGCTATTTAATCAAAATACACTTCATCATAATGTTAGATCTAGTTGCAAATACATCAATAAAAGGAGAACAAGGCAAGAAATCGACCGAATCCGAAGGCTCGTTGAAGATTCACGGTTGGAATCGCCGGGTTGTCAATCCGCGTCCAAGCTCGGTCCACAACTACGTCCGGGGTAGAGAGAGCTGTCACTACTCTCCAATGGACCCGTCTTCTTCGTGTCACGATCCGGTGGAGGTTGTCAACTTCCTCTTGCTCGATGGAGATAGCGGCTAGGTCTTCCTTTGGAGCTCTTGGATGAAGGAGGAGGCCGAGAGGAAACTCCGGCTCAAGATAGGCGTGAAGAGCAAGCCCGGAGCACCTCTATATGGTGGGCGACGGTGGAGGGGCGAAATCGGGCGGAATCGGGCGGAAAACGGCGGAGTCGGGCGAGAGTCCGACCTAAAATCGCGAGCAGGGAATTTATAGGCGCTGGAATTAAACAGTGCGCACGGTCATTGGCGCACGACCAGTGGTCGTGCGCACTAGCATTCGGTGATCGTGCGCTCTGCCTGGACGGAACCTGCAAAGACAGAAATTATAAAATACAATGTTCGCACGACCAGTGGCGCACGACCGGTGGTCGTGCGCACTAGCGTCGGTGGTCGTGCGCAATAGATGAAACAGAACTCAGAATTTTAATGGTCAATGCGCACGAGCAGTGGCGCACGACCGATGGTCGTGCGCACTAGCGTCGATAGTCGTGCGCACTGCACCAGACAGAACTCGTAAAAAGGGTTAAGTGCGCACGATCAGTGGCCCACGACCGGTGGTCGTGCGCACTAGAACAAGTGATCGTGCGCAGTGTTCCTGTGCAGAATTGCACCGGAAACACTTGCACGCCTCCTATTCCAGCACAAACACAGATCTAGCCACTGAAAGTGGCACTTAACAAGCACATGAATACTACTAAAGATAATAAACACGAAAAACACACCAAAATGGGCGTAAATGCGCACCTAGCATGGTTATCAAATATAAGCTATAATAAGGCTAAAGTGCGTGATATTGGCTAAATAACGGCCCAGATGAGTCCATATATGTGTATATGATGAGGACTCATCACTGAGATTAATTCTTTCTCGACTAAAAGATTATAATGAGCTCGCAAAAAAGAAAGTGATCGACATAAACACATGAAAAGATAAGGAGTATTCATCCATAAAAGAGAAAGGTATGCCAAAATTCTATTTATATTTCATTGTCTGGCTACATTGATCGACCGGTCTCAATACCGGTGATCGAAAATTAAAATAAACAGTTATAAAAGAAAATATTTTTGCTCTTCAATCTCTTCGCAGGCCGCTCATCAGTTGAAGAAGAACTAGTCTCTTCTGAGGATTGTTCTGAGTTTCTAGGAGAGATTTTAGATCAAGAACTTGAGTCTGCAGCGGAACTTATGTCATTGCCTTCAAAATATTGGCTTCCGCTTGCTTCATCGGCATCTCCCTCAATATCTACATCTTCTTCTTATTGTACAACCATGTATTCGCCGAGTAGGTTCTCGAGGCAAGAGATATTTTGTAACATTATTGTTCAGTATGATCCAGGGAAAGGAAAGAGGAGTGCGAGCGGGGGAGGTAGAGACCTCCCGCTCGCCCAGCCCATGTAAAGGGGGCGAGCTCCCCTCGCCCCCCGCAGCCCAAGCAGGAGATGCATCGTCGGTTTTATAGACTTAGGAACGCCTCGATGCCCAATGACTTCCTTAAAAAAATAACTTAGCGACATGAGATGCATCGTCGGTTTTATTACCCGCAATAAAATACGCCATTTTGGAGAATTGATCGACGACCACCAGAATGGACTCGTTGCGACGAAAAGTGACCGGAAGACCCAGAATGAAATCCATACTAATATCCTCCCAAGGTACAAAAGGAATCGGGAGAGGGGTATAAAGCCCCGCATTCGTTTTGTCGCCCTTAGCCAACTAGCACGTCCGGCAACTACTCACAATCTTCTGCACCGTAGACTTAAGACCCGACCAAAAAAACTTGTCCTCCACTAACGTGGCGGTGTTGTCACGTCCAAAATGACCACCTAGACCACCACTATGCAACTCCCACACGATGAAATGGCGAAGGGACGAGCGAGGGATACAAAGCTTGGCATGCCTAAATAGGTAGCCGTCATGAATATAATACGCGGAAATGGTCGTGGGCGCATCGCCTTGAGCAGAAAATAATATCTCCTTGAAGTCCGGGCAATTGACATACTCATCCTTAATAAGTTCAAATCCGATGACCTTCACTTCTAACGTGCTCAATAACAAGGAGACGCGAATTAGGGCGTCCGCCACCCGGTTAAGGGTTCCCTTAAGATGCTTGATAATAAAAGAGTACTCTTGGAGATAGGAGACCCACTTAGCGTGTCGGGGGATGACCTTGCTTTGGGAATTGACAAACCTTAAGGCCTCATGATCAGATTCGATGACAAACTCCTTTAAAAGAAGGTAGTGCCGCCAATGTTGGAGGAAATGTATCACGGCATTGAACTCACGGTCATAATTTGAATAATTCAATTTGGACCCGCCAATTTCTCACTAAAATACCCAACCGGATGACCCTCTTGACTTAACATGCCTCCAATCCCAATCCCCGATGCGTGACAAGATAATTCAAAAACCTTATTAAAGTTCGGTAACCATAATAGGGGGCTTCCGACATCTTAGTTTTAATAGTTTGGAACGCGTGAGTGGCTGATTTCGTCCAAGTGAATTCCGCCTTTTTCATACACTCGGTGATCGGTGTCATTATGTTACTAAAGTCGCGAATGAATCGGCGATAAAAGGTGGCTAATCCACGGAAACTCCTAACGTCCCTAACGTTAGTGGGTTCAGGGCAATCTCTAATGTCTTGGACCTTCTTAGGGTCCACATGTATGCCTTCCGAACTCAATATATACCCGAGGAACTCTACGGACGTAACATAGAACGTACATTTTTTTATATTAACGAATAATTTTTCCGCGGGCAACGTCTCTAGGATAGACCTCAAGTGCGATTCGTGATCAAGGGTAGACGTGCTAAAAATGAGAATATCATCAAAATATACCACAATAAATTTTCCCATGTAGGGTTGGAAGACGTGTGTCATGATCCTCGAGAATGTAATAGGGGCATTGGATAATCCAAACAGCTCACTAACCACTCATAGAGCCCCTCTTTAGATTTAAAAGCAGTCTTCTACTCATCGCCCTCCCGGATTCTAATCTTGTGGTAGCCACTCCCATGGTCCAATTTAGAAAAGATCGTGGCTCTGTCTAACATGTCCAACAAGTCGTCCAAACGCAGGATGGGAAACCGATATTTAATTGTGATTTTATTAATGGCTCTACTATCGACGCACATCCTCCACGAGCCATCATTCTTAGGCGCTAGCAATGCCGAGATGGCACAAGGACTCGTACTATGATGGATAAATCCCTTCTGTAACAAATCCGAAAATTGAGTTTGGAGCTCTAAATGTCCAGACGGATTTAACCGATAGTGATGCATATTGTGTAAGGAGGAACCTGTAATAAGATCAATCGCATGTTGGATGTCTCGTAATGGTGGTAACATAGGGGTAGCTCTTCCGGGTAGACGTCCTTAAATTCTTCTAACATGTTCCGCAGGGCGGGTGGTAAACTATCAAACGCAGGCACGTCTTCCTTGATTTGTAGGCAAACTAAGGCATAAAGGACACCATCCAAAAATGTCTGGCGGGCGAAATCTTTCTTACCAATCAAACTTAAGGTCTTCTTCTCTACAGGCACAATTGTGTCATTCGAGGCACTCGACGGGTCCTTAGGCGGAGTAGGCTTCAAGGTAATGGTCTTACCATTAAACTTGAACTCGTAGGTATTGGCTCGCCCAAAGTGGGTAACGTCATGGTCATAAAGCCACAGGCGTCCGAGCAACACGTTACAGACATCCATGGGGATGACGTCACACCAAACCTTCTCCGAATAGGTTTTGATGGTGAGCGGTACCAAACAACGCCGCACAACTGGAAGGGATGTTTTATTAACCCATGCCACCTTATAAGGGTGAGGGTGTGGGTAGGTGGCCAATTTCATCCGGTTCACCGCATTCTCTGAAATCACGTTCATCCAACTATCGCTATCGATGATTAACTTGCACCACTTCTCACCGCTCTTAAAGTTTAACAAAAATATGTTTGTCCGATTCCAATCATCAGACGCACGCGGGGTGGCGAAAATACAACGCATCACCAACATGTTGGTGTCATCATCTAGATCACTCGACACTCCCTCCGAATCGGAGTCATCACCGACTTCATATTCGAGCTCGGCGAAATCGTCAGCAGTGTCCAATAGAGCTAAGGGCTTGGCCTTAGTGGGTCATTCGCTAGCGTAGTGCCCTAGAACTCCACAGCTAAAACAAGAAGCATTCGTTTTACTAATCTGACCTATGGGCACACGATAGCCGGATGGGTTACGCATATTCTTAGCTGTAATTACGATGGAGTTCGAATCAGTGGATCGAAACTTCCCTTTATCTTTCATAGCTAATGGAGGAGGTCCTAAGATGGACTTACTCTTCTGAAACGAATGCGACTTAGATTTGTGGGCCAGATGCTTTTCAATGTCTAACGTGGCATTATACGTTGTGTTCAAATCAGTGTGACCATAGCGGAGGAGCTTACCCTAAATTTCGGGGCTAAGTCCCTTGCGGAACCTGGAGAGGGTAACCTCGGGCATCTCCTTAACGTCACATCTAACCATCATGCAGGTTCCCCATGTACTCCGCAACTGAGCAATTTCCTTGCTGAAGAGAGGCTAACTCATCAAACATTTGTCTTAGATGATACATCGGGACATACTGGTCAGTCAACAAGGCTTTCATGTCCACCCAACCAATGCGAGGTAAACCATCCCTCGCACCTAAGCACCGCTCCTCATTCAGCCAGTATGACTTGGCTCAACCCAACAACTTCATATGCGCCTAACACACCTGATCCTCGTTAGTCAAATTTTGCCACTGAAAGTAGCATTCTATCTCCGTAACCTAATCCAAGAAAACTTGGGGGTCACCCAACCCACCATAAGATGGTGGTTTGATCAGGATGGCCCTAGTGATATCAAATCAGTGCGGTGCTCGTGGGGCCTGTTCGGGGTTACCATGAGGGTCAATGTTCCCTTCAACACATTGGCGGGCTGCATGGTTTGGGGTGATAAGGTCAGGAATATGATTAACGTTAATGTTTTCCCCTATGTGTTGGTGGGCAGTATGATCCTGTGGTGCCCTTTGGGCTAGCCAAATCTCGTGTAGCATCTCTCGGATGTCCGTCAACTGATTATTGAACTCCTGACGGAGTTCATCAATAGCCGTTGGATCGTGACCCGAGTCTCGTTCGTCCGTCATTTGAGACGAGGACATAGGATACTCCGTGCCAAGTCTAGTACGCATGCAACGTAGACCAAAACATTTCTGACCAGAAAAATTTTATAATAGATGAATTTATTTCTTTATGCCTTATAACTAGGATAAAATATTTTTTTTATTTTGTAACAGAAAATAATATGTAGAATGTTTAAATTTTTTTTTTGCTGAAAAATAATAGATTTAGGCCGCTAAACGCAGACCACAGTTTGAAAATTTTGAGATTTTGACAACGCTAACATGTGAAGGTTGTGAGTGCCGGCGAACTAAGAGATTTTTAGGAAGGCGTCAATTAAGAAATCAACACGAACCTGGCTCTGATACCAAATTGATGCAGGGTTCACCCTCCAGCGCATACGCTACGAATTAATACACTTTCCCACCCATCGTATCACGATTACTACCAACGTGAACGGAGAACGCAACAAAACTTAAACGCGACTTTATCAATATTAATTTTTTTGGATCTTGAGGCGCCCTTAGAGGGGGGTGAATAAGGGTTTTAAAAACTTTAAACTTTTATAGAACACTTTTGATATTTTGGTCAAAGTAAGTTAAATAAAATGTAAAGAGATAATGAAATTAGAAATGAAATCAATTTTATAAAACAAGAAAAGACATGATTATCATTTATAAAATTGATTACAAAATCTGATTTCTATGACGCTAGAAATCGAAGCGAATAATATGAAAACTCTTTTTGTTTTCTATACCGACTCGTATCCCCACGAACCGGTTGGCTTTAGCCGATCTCTCCCCAGATACGGCCTCAAGCCGCTCTAGAATTCCTATCGCCAGAAAGGCCACGAGCACCCCCTTGATCTACTCCCTTGATCCAGTCGCCAACCCGAGGCGAATTCCTTCCTAAGTCCTACCCATACCTAGTCGCCAACAAGAGGCGAATTCACGAACCGATTGCAATGATAAAATAAAAGACAAATACAAAAGATAAATATAAAACTCCCTATGAGGTAATCTGAAGGAGACGCCAAAGAATCGCTGAAGATCGTTGAAGTCCAAGAATGCATTCTTCGCGGTGAGTTAGCGTGTTGATCCAAGCCTCCTTTGATTCCTCCTTTTGAAATATGAGCGGGAGATGTGTTGGTCTGGAAATACGGCCCTCACAAAGTTTCTGAAGTGCTGGAATAGGGCTCTTGGCAATCAGTAGTTGGAGACATCGAAATCATCTAATTTATAAACTTTGAGCTAACGCCGGCGTTAAGTTCTAACGCCGGGTGTTGACCATATATAACAACATATTGATGGCTCGGATCTTCAGAAGAGGAAGGAGATTCTGCACTTTAGGAAATGTTTTATTATAGGCAATACTAACTACGGAGTTAAGGCTAACGCGGGCGTTGGGCAAATCATTCCTAAAGTTCCTCCTACAATCACGGCTGCTTTCTCCTTGACAAATTTGTCGAACGGATAGCGCCCAACGTTAAGACCTAACGCGTGGCATTGAGTTTCTTTCTCCTTCTAATAAGCTGGCACGCAATTTCGTCGAACTTCATCTCATTTCGTTGATCGACATCTTATTTCGTCGAACACCATTTCGTCAAATGGCCTCTCATTTTGTCGAATGCAATTTCATCGAACGGCCTTTCATTTCGTCGAACGCCTTTTCATTTCATCGAATGCAATTTCATCGAACGACATCTCATTTCGTCGAATGCATCTCATTTCGTCGAACTCCATTTCGTCGAATGGTAGAGCCCAGCGTTAAGACCTAACGCCTGGCGTTAGACAACTTTCAATCCTTCTGCTTGTGGTTAGTTCCAGACCATTGTTGCAGCAACCTGGTGTCATATCTTTCCAAACCTGCTTGCTAAAAACACAATGACAAACAAGATCAAATACAAGTAGGATTTGTTATTCTCAAATCAAAGGTATGCGGAAAACCATGTTCCAAAAATCTCCCCATTTTGTTAATAATAAATCCAATAGAGGTAAATCAGATTCATAGATAAAGAATTTGTGTTTTTATAAAGATATATGACACTAAGCAATTATAAGATAATGATAAGAATTATAGATCATTTAAAAGTGCTCCCCCAACAAAAGTGCTCCCCTTAGTGTATACTCTCATATACTAGATACATGCCCCCCCTTAATCTAGTGAATCTACTCCGTTTAATCAATATGATTTAGCACTTTATTCTCCCCCTTTTGTTATTAGCAAAAGAAGGTGGAGTTTAAATTAAAGACAAGAGAAAGGAAGACAGAAGTTGGGACCTAACTAAGAGACGATTAAGAGTTTTGTGTAAACAAAAAGTAAGTCATGATTGAGCTAAGGGAGAGAGTAGCACAATGGAAAAAATATATGATAAGCATGAAAGAACAACATTCCATGATTTTACCAAAGGAATTCTACCACTTGCTTTTCAAATTAATTTTTAAGGAAGAATATCACTTGTTGTAAGAGATGCGATAGTGTTTGACAAGCACAAGTGAAGAAAGACCCAAGAAGTGGGCATGATAAACCATGGTAAATGAAGTACATGACCAAAAGAGAAATGCGGAAAACAAAAACAAAACAAATAAGAGTAGTATTTTTGTTATAGTTTGACCATTCCAACAATATGTCTAGACTCTTCACATTTGAGCATTTTAACTTTGAAAATTTTCATAACTAATAGGCAAGCATGATTTAGTATATTAAAGAAATCAAGCATTGCAATCTAGTGCTTTTACTTAAGTTTTTAGAGAATTATGTAATGTTTGCATTAGGATCCAATTCTCATGAGTAGACGCTTTATGAAAAAAAATGATGTGTGCAAAAGGTGTTTTGATAAAAGTATACAAGTGAAATAATCAAAACACATGACATATATAATGAAATAGTGACAACAATATTAAGGATGCAATCTTATAATTACTTTCACACATCAAATCTAGAATAAAGTTTCAAAGCACAAAATATAAGTACAACTACCAAGGTGCTTCGCCCACACAATGCTCATTAAGACTTAGCAGGGAGCGAAGTAGTGCTTGGGGGATCACATAAGCATTTTTTATAAGATTTTATTTTAGTGGTCCGGTGTACAAATAGAAGTGATAAAAAAGAGTATGTTTACACAAGACACTTTACAATTCTTTCCAAGGTGCTCAACCTCACAATGCTCATTAAGACTTATCAGGAGGGTGAGTAGTTCTTGGTAGAGTTATCTTTGGCTTTTTATTTCAGATTTTTATTTTGGGCCAAAAGGTCTCCGAATTCACTTATTGTTGCAAACATTAATATTATTGAAATAACACTTCTATGTTGTGCATGAAATTTATTTTTGAAAGATGGTGTAGGTAATTTAGACATACAACTTAATATGTTAAAACTGTTACACAACACAATCATGCAAGACTAAGATTATGAGCACATGTAGATTGCCAAAATATTGAGTGAATGAATCATTGATTAACATAAAGAATTACTCATACTTAGAGGCATGCTAGGCAATCATACACAAATATCTATAGACTATTTCATTGCACATAATCAGATTAAGGTCAAGGCATGACAAAAACAATGTTTAGAAAATTTGAAATTAAAATTAGACATTGAAGCAAATCCTTGTGAGCATGCCAAAATCAATTTTGACCATTGGAAATGAAATAACAAAGATGTTTGCTCTTGTGAAGTTTTATTGTCAAACCATAATTTTGTAACGAGTTAAAGAAAAACAAATAACAAAAACATATTTTTGATCATTTTGAATTATTTGAATTTTTTTATATTTTGGAATAAAACAACAAAATTAATAACAAAATAATTTGAAATCAGACAAAATAAACTGAGAAAAATCATTAGAAAAATATTAGAAATAGTGTAGAGAAAGCAGAATTTCGATCTAGAAAAAAAGGCTAACGCCTGGCGTTAACTAGTTAACGCTGAGATAGTACGCTGTTTTTGAGATTTCTTGAAAAACTTTTCCTTGGCTTAGATAGTATGTATATAGACCTTCTTAGTGTAGGAACATCAGAGAAGTTGGAAATGATTGGAAGGCTATTTAAGGCATGTTTTATTTATTCAAAAATGGATTTTATTTTTTTATTTGGTTTTCAGATATTTGTGTTTTACAAGATCATTAGAGCTCGAAAATGATAAGATATGCAAAACACAAAATAAGGACGTTTGATCAAACCAAGAATGCATGAATAATATGATCATAAAGAGTGTATGCAATATGTATATGATATAGGTATGTCATAGATTATAATTCCCTAACTATATATCTACACGCTAGCCCCATACTAAGTGACGGATGGGCATGAGGAGCTGCAAACATACCGTAGGATGGGGTGTTAATCCCATATGCACACAATAGAGAACGCTCAACCTAGCACTCTTTCCCCCCAGTGCCTCGCAATGCCCCACTGGAACCCTCCCTGGTTAAGGACAAGACATGACTTAGAGGTTAGGTCTTCTAATGCATACAATCCTACGCCCTCGCTATTGTAAGACACATAATGTGGGAGAACGATCATGGACATCCTAAGCATTTTGTACTATGGAAACAATTTAAAGTCACATAGTTATTTTATCTTTCAATTTTTCTACTTTAAGATGGATTCATTATGGCATTATTGATAACTAGCATGAATGATAATATTTATTAGTTGATAATG
This sequence comes from Dactylorhiza incarnata, assembly GCA_033032865.1. Taxonomy (NCBI): domain Eukaryota; kingdom Viridiplantae; phylum Streptophyta; class Magnoliopsida; order Asparagales; family Orchidaceae; genus Dactylorhiza; species Dactylorhiza incarnata. Next base: position 1,818,401 of record JAWHQI010000354.1, on the reverse strand, counting down.
CTAGTATGATGAGTTCATATTATTTCATAAGAATAGTGCATGTCTTTTAAATTGATAAAAATTCACTTTGTAGACCACTTTGTAGACCTAGAATTAAGTGATGATTTGATTAGACGTTATTGATATCAACGTGGGTTCTAGGGTCTACATAGAGATGAGATACATGCACATGTATTAACTAATTCATTCATATAATGATAATGATCATAACCGTATGTTGGAAGCAATATGATCTTTTGTAGTTATGTTTAATATTTGAATTTAAAAGATCTTTTGATTTGCATGATTATCTTAAGCGATCATTAGTTTAAACACAAAAATTTTGGTACTTATATTTTTATTCATAATGATGTAAGTATTTAAAATAAAACAATTCATATTCATCCATTTCAACATATTAAGGAGAAAGATTGTATGGTGAAAATGAATATAGTGAGAAACTATTTTTGGTTATTTTTGAATGGTTTTATAAAATTTCTCTTTGATTTTTGAATATTATCAAACCATATATATATATTGTTTTCTGAAAACATAATAATAATTGTTTTCTTTTTTGGTCATTGTAAGAATACGCATGAGTCTATAGTTAATTTGATCTTTGCTAGGTTTTAGTTAGACTTAGCAATTTAGAGTGGATCTTGGACTTCCGGAGGTCTACCCTGTGCGGGGTTTGCCCGTCACTAGGAGATGTGATGGGGTGAAATCCCAAACCTCCCTTTCTCAAGATATTTAAGTGTTAGTGGTTGCTACCCAAACTAAAGATTTTAGAATTTATAGACAAAAAAATTATCGAAAAAGAAAACATAAGATAACTTTTAAACGGAGTTGAATTTTGACAGTTTTGCGGGTCGAAATGAACTCAAACGAGTAAAGCTCATTTTCCATTGCATAGATCTTCTCGACCTCGTTCCGAAAAGCTATTATGGGCGAAAATCGGACAAGCGGATCAAAAGTTATGATCGTTTGAAGTTTGAATCAAAATTTCGCATATATTTGTAAATTTAATATTGTTTTTTGTTTAAAAACATATGATTTTTGCACTTATTCAATTCCGATTTTTGATGATTATGACTAAACATATTTGAGGCTATCAAATGACATAAGGATATTAAATAAGTAATCAATCACTTATGCATTTTATACATTTTGCCAAAGACCCCGTAATCTTTCTTTAAATCCCTTTTTTATAATTATTTTATAAGTCTTGATAATATCATATAAGCATTTAGCATTTAATTTATAATGATGATATAAGACATTTAAAGGTAATGGATTTAGAAGGTTAAAAACAAGAAGGATAGATAGGTCACTTAAGAGATGATATGACTTTAATTCAATTTCATTCAATTTGATTCATTAATGAATTTGTGGCTTAATGTGTGAAAATCATATCACATGTTATACAAAATGACCATAGCATGATGGTTAAAAAAAGAAAAAACAAACAAAAAGTTTAAGCATATCATGAAGTAGAGTTGGTGATATTTCAAATTTAATTCTTTCTACTTCATGCATTTGTATGATACCTAATGAATAAGAGATTTAGGTATCCAAAGGGGACCAAGTGGGATGGTTCCTTTGGGTACCCAAATATATCGTGTTTGCTTTTGGGGAGATGGAAATGAATGAGCCATTTTGAGTGGAGTTTGTGTTTCATCTTTAACTTTGGGTCTCCATTCAAACCTTGGTTTAATATTATTTTTATGTATCAAATTTCCATTGTGATTGTCTTTATCTTTTAGATTATAATTGTAATGATTATAGAAAGTATTTTTCATAGGAAATTTGTGAACATTTAATTTTATGTTGGGAGAAGATTGATGTTGTAAATGATAATGATGATTGTATTTTCGAATTTCATTTTTAATCTTTTGAAGTTTTTTAATTTCATTGTTTGACTTATTCAATTTTTGAGAAATCATATTCAACTTGGTTTTGGTTTTTGCTTTATATTGAGAATGTATGTTTTGAGAATTTTTCTTTATGATTTTCTTAAGAAAGTTGATTTTAGTTTCTAATTCATTATTCTTAATTTTTTAAATTATGTATAGCTTTATTATAAGCTATTTTGCTATTTTTAAGAGTGAAAACAATTGAATCAATATGATTTTGATAGTTATTTCTATATTCATCAAATGTTTCATCCATCTCTTTAATTTCAATTTTATAGTCTTTACACTTAGCACAATCATTTTTCAAAGATGAATTTTCTAAACATAATCTTTCATTGCAATTAGCATTTTTCAATTTCTTAATTTTGCGCTTTGTAATTTGTAGCAATTGTAATGTAAAAATAGAATTGCAAACAATGAGAGAATTTGATTTCCTTACTTTGCTTTTGGATGATGGAAGATTTGAACATATTGTTCCTTTGTTGTCTTTATCTTCCTCTTCCAAACAAGAGTTTCCATCATCCTTTCCGCTTGATGAGCATTCTATGGATCCATCATTTGAGTAGCTTTCTTGAATATTCGTGCAAGCTTGTATGTTCTCCAATTCTTGTGTTTTTCCCATACCTACAAAAGGAGAATCATAAGTTCTTTCAAGAAAATTCCAAATCACATAAGCGGTAGGTAACACATAAATAAGTTTGAAAATATTTTGGTCTAAAGCACAAAATATACTATTCATAGATTTTGCATTTAAAAATATTTCATTTCTATTTAATACGCTAGGTGGTTTTTCATTAGTAATGTTCCAAACATCTATGCCTAAGGACTTGAGAAATTTTTCCATTAAAATTTTCCACCTTTTATAAATTTTCCCTTCGAATAAAAGTGGTGCTAGTGATTTTTCATTTACATAAAAAATTTCCCCACTAGTAGAAGCGAGATCATGATCAAGAGACGCCATTATTCCCAGTTGTTATGCCGATTTGGAATAACCTCCCTCTGATACCACTTGTTGGATCTTAAGGCGCCCTTAGAGGGGGTGAATAAGGGTTTTAAAAACTTTAAACTTTTATAGAACACTTTTGATATTTTGGTCGAAGTAAGTTAAATCAAAAGTAAAGAGATAATGAAAATAGAAATGAAATCTATTTTAGTAAACAAGAAAAGACATGATTATCATTTATAAAATTGATTACAAAATCTGATTTCTATGACGCTAGAAATCGAAGCGAATAATATGAAAATTCTTTTTGTTTTCTATACCGACTCGTATCCCCACGAACCGGTTGGCTTTAGTCGATCTCTCCCCAGATACGGCCTCAAGCCGCTCTAGCCTTCCTATCCGCAGAAAGGCCTCGAGCACCCCCTAGATCTACTCCCTAAACCCAGTCGCCAACACGAGGTGAATTCATTCTTAAGTCCTACCAAGACCTAGTCGCCAACACGAGGCGAATTCACGAACCGATTACAATGATAAAATAAAAGACAAATACAAAAGATAAATATAAAACCCCCTATGAGGTAATCTGAAGGAGACGCCAAAGAATCGCTGAAGATCGTTGAAGTCAAAGCGTGCATTCTTCGCATTGAGTTACCGTGTTGATCCAAGCCTCCTTTGATTCCTCCTTTTGAAATATGAGCGGGAGATGTGTTGGTCTGGAAATACGGACCTCACAAAGTTTCTGAAGTGCTGGAATAGGGCTCTTGGCAATCAGTAGTTGGAGACATCGAAATCATCCAATTTATAGACTTTGAGCTAACGCCGGGCGTTGACCATGTATAGCAACATATTGATGGCTCGGATCTTCAGAAGAGGAAGGAGAATCTGCACTTTAGGAAATGTTTTATTTTAGGCAATACTAACGCCGGCATTAAGGCTAATGCGGGCGTTGGGCAAATCATTCCTAAAGATTCTCCTGCAATCACGGCTGCTTTCTCCTTGCCAAATTCGTCGAACGGATAGCGCCCAGCATTAATACCTAATGCCTGGCATTGAGTTTCTTTCTCCTTCTAATCAAATGGCACGCCATTTCGTCGAACTGCATCTCATTTCGTCGAATGACATCTTATTTCGTCGAACACCATTTCGTTGAACGGCCTCTCATTTCGTCGAACGTAATTTCATCGAACGACCATTCATTTCGTCGAACGCCATTTCATTTTGTCGAACGCAATTTCGTCGAACGGCATCTCATTTCGCCGAACGCATCTCATTTTGTTGAACTCCATTTCGTCAAACGGTAGCGCCCAGCGTTAAGACCTAATGTCTAGCGTTAGACAACTTTCAATCCTTCTGCTTGTGGTTAGTGCCAGACCATTGTTGCAGCAACCTTGTGACATATCTGCCCAAACCTGCATGCTAAAAACACAATGGCAAACAAGATCAAATACAAGTAGGATTTGTTATTCTCAAATCAAAGGAATGAGGAAAACCATGTTCCGACAAATTTCGCCTCGCCGGAGAGCCAACCCGCTAGAGATTGAAAAGAGGCTATAGGCCAATATTCGCTCAGGCTAAATGCACCCACCCGATCCGATCGAACTATGCATTGTACCAAAAGAGATCCACCGAAAATATCGATTCAGAAATGGTTGATCTCTCCCAACAAAATGCGGGGCTCGTCAAACCCCTTCGAAAATTAAAAAATAACGGATGAAATGCAAATTTCAATATGAAGAAAACCCACAAAAAAATCAGTGATTCGAAGATCACGCCACTGAATTCCACCACAAGAAAAATCAAGAAAAGAAATCACACTAGTTGTTTGTTCATTACACGCTTGAGATTGGATTGGCCTCAAGCATACACTCGCCCGACCGTTGTTCTACGGATCCACCGGAAGCGGGTTGTTTGGAGAGGAATCCGTTCGCCGTCTTTGCTTCACCGCAACCAAGATCCACCGAATATCACTTAGATCCCTTGGAGGAATCCGTAGAGGTTGAAGAGCCATCTAAGAATAGGTAAAAGAAAAGGTGGAAGGGAGAATACTTGGTAGAGAGAGAGGCTAGAGGGGAGAGGAGAGGCGGATCTCCTAGAGGAGAGGGAGGTCGGCGGCTAGATGGAGGAGGAGAGGAGGGGCGGCCTCCTTGGCCGAAACTTGGAGAGAGGGAAATAGAGGGGGGGGGGGGGGCACAAGATAGAGAGGGAGAGATTAAGAGAGGGATTAGGGTTTTCAAATTCTCTTCACCAAAACTAAATAAAAATATTACAACATGGCCTTTATAGGCATTGCCACACTTTTGACTAAACGCAGTCCAAAAATTAAACATAACCAATAATTAAAACATTAAAGTGCCATAAAATATAAAGAAGATAAAATTAATAATTATAATAAAAATATTATAATTATTAATTGTTTTGCTTGTGCCTGGGGCGGAGATTATAACGGCATGCATCAATGACACCGCGACGGCGATCGCATAAATCCTTGGTCAGCGTGTCGCCTTCATCCGTAAGCGCGTCATCCGCCGTAGGTGCACCGTTACCAACACCTTCACATTGAGGGCCGTCGTCGCCATCACTTTTCCCATAGAGAGCAGAAGTGACCGCAAAAGCATGGCGCATCAGCTTTCCACTCTACGGGGGAGATCGGTTGACAATTTCACACTTTTTCCTTTTTCGCCCCACTTGAGAAGGGGTTTTCCCTTGGTATCTTTCAATTTTTTCCCAAAGCCGATCAGGGGAAATGGTTCACTAGTGGTCTCAGACTCACCACTGAACCCCGCGATCTTGCGTCCGCGGTCTCTCTTCTTTCTCTTCTCCCTCTGGGTAATCACTTCTTTAGCTGGTGCCACAGGGTCAGTCGCAGGGACCACAATGTTCGTTGAAAAGAAAACAATTAGTGGAAATAGAAAAAAGAAACTATGATGAGATCGCAGGAGGCAGTAGGTAAAACTGCTTACTCTCTTCTAGAGAGACCGCAGCGATCTCAGGCCAGATCGCCAGATAGTGAAGGAGATCAAGGTGCTTGCCCTCCAGGAAGGCTAAGATCTCGAGATCCCACTCAGAGAACGTCTTGAGTTTTCTGAAGATCTTTTCTGCTCTTCGGAATGGTTGGCTTCTGAGACCGCCAAGATCGCCTTCAAAAACCAAAAATCTCTTCGTCCAGAAAGGGACCTTATAAGGGAGATCCAGAACTTTTATGTTGGATCTTGAGGCGCCCATAGAGGGGGGGGGGGGGGGGGCTGAATAAGGGTTTTAGAAAACTTTAATATTTAGTTTAAAACTTTTGATATTTTATTTGAATAAGAGTGAATCAAAAGTAAAGAGCTAGAAATTAGAAATAAAATCAATTTAACTAAACAGGAAAAGACATGATTATCATTTATAAAATTGATTACAAAAACTGATTTCAATGACGCTAGAAATCAAGGTGAAATATGAAAGACTCTTTTTGTTTTCTATACCCACTTGTATCCCCATGAACCGGTTAGCTTTAGCCGATCTCTCCCCAAATACGGCCTCAAGCCGCTCTAGCCTTCCTATCCGCAGAAAGGCCTCGAGCACCCCCTAGATCTACACCCTAGACCTAGTCGCCAACACGAGGCAAGTTACTCCCTAAGTCATACCCAGACCTAGTCGCCAACATGAGGCGAATTCACGAAACGATTACAAAGATAAAAATAAAAGACAAATACAAAAGACAAATATAAAACTCCCTATGAGGTAATCTAAAGGCGACGCCAAAGAATCACTGAAGATCGTTGAATTCCAAGCGTGCGTTCTTTGCATTGAGTTAGCATGTTGATCCAAGCCTCCTTCGATTCCTCCTTTTGAATTTGCATGGGAGATGATGATCTAGAAAAATACGACCCTCAAGGAGTTTCTGAAGTGCTGGAATAGGGCTCTTGGCAATCAGCAGTTGGAGAAGACGAAATCCAACTTTGTATAGGACTGGAAGCTAACGCCGGCGTTAAGAGTTAACGTCGGGCGTTGACTCAGTATAGAAATAACTTGATGGCTCGGATCTTCAAAACAGGAAGGAGATTCTGAATCTTTCAAAACTTTCATTTTAGGCAACCTTAATGTTGGTGTTGACTCTAACGCTGGGTGTTGAGTAAAATCATTCCAAAAATGCTCCAGCAATCACGGCCGCTTCCCTCCATTCATTTTGCATCTTAGAGGGAACAAAAGTTAACACCAGCGTTTAGAGTTAACGTCGGGCGTTGAGTCAAATCATTCCTAAATAGCTCCTTCAATCACGGCTGCATTCCTCCTTGCCATAATCGTCGATCGTTAATGCCAGCGTTAAGTCCTAACGCCTAACGTTAAGCTTCTTTCTCTTTTTATTCAGTAGGCAAGCCATCCCGTCGATCGACAACCCATCCCATCGATCGGCAGACCATCCCGCCGATCGCTAACGCCCAACGTTAAGTCTTAATTCCTGGCGTTAGACATCTTTCAATCTTTCTGCTTGTGGATAGTACCAGACCAATATTGTAGCAACCTGGTGTCATATCTGTTCAAACCTGCATGCTAAAAACATAATGGAAAACAATATTAAATACAAGTAGGATTTATTATTCTCAAATCAAAGGGATGCGGAAAACCATGTTCCAACATTTTATACAATTACATGAAAAATATACTAATCCCTTAAACTCTTCTTTTTTCTTCCCTTCTTTCAGATACTTCACATTAAAGGTCGCGCGAAAAAGATCCATGGAGAATTTTATTCTTTCAGATCTCAAATAGTTTATAAAAACATTAAGGAGACTGATGGAATTAGGAGGCAGTTGGGCGAACACAAAACCATAATTGTCCATCACCTCAAGAATTTCCCAAGGGAGAGGGAACTTCAGGCCATAATCAAAGTGATCGATGGGAATGATATACTTGTTCTCCTCTCCAAAATTCAGCCCTTCATCCTCCTTGGGCGGTCTCACAACCATCTGATTCTGAATCATGTGTTTCCCCATAAAAGATAAGTACTGATCTTTTGAAAGCCTAGAAGGTTTGTGATCGGCATTTAGAAAAGTATCGGCAGAAGAATCTCTAACAGACACCATTATGAGAATTTGCCGAGATCGGTGCTCCAGGCGCATTCAAAAAGATTAAAATGAAGAAAGTAAAGTCAGCTATTTATAGAGCATAAAGGGTGAATTCATAATCATTACTTTTTAGGAGACTGACAAGGAAGCGCGCTAGATCGCTGAACCTGCTTGAGAGTAAAAATGCAACATGCAATAACTTCGATCTCAAAAATGGAGATCACAATAATCATCTAACAACAACACAAAAATACGTAAAGGAACACAGATCGGTATCCGAACCATCACAGGAGTCGCATAAAATGATTGTCGCAATATATTACAAAAAAACAAATTATTCATAATCTAGTCTCCAGATCGCAAGAAGACATTAAAGTGAGATCTATCTCCTAGGCTGACATTTTCTTCTGATGAAGACCGCGACATCCTGCATTTCATTAACAACAGACAGAGCGGTCGCCATGTGATGAGTAGGATTTATGCGTATTTTAATTATTTCCCCGGAAGTGCGCGACCTCTCCTCTACAGTCCGAAGGACATTTCCCAGCAGTCTCATCTTTTGGAGACAGCCCAGATCGCCAGCTTCCGTTTCGAATTTCTCGTCTAAGGCTCAGCGATCTCAGCTCTTGGGGACCGCCAGACAGGGCGGTCTGCTTCCTTTTTCCTCTTTTCTCTGCCCTGACTCTCCTGTATACTGGGCAGGCCATAATTTTTTGATTTGCCCATTTGGCCAGCCTCCACATCTATAAATAGAGGGGTATGGGTACATGAAAAAGGACTTTTTGGCTTCGAGGCTCCAGCTTAAAACCTATGTAAGCGGTCTCGAATTCTGTCACTTTTCTACCTCTTCCCCTGACCTGTTCTGAACTTTCATCTTGTAACCTCTCTTGAGATTAATTAAAACAGTTTTTCTCGTCAGAGGTCTCTCCTCTGGCATCTTTTGTCTCAAGTAACCTGCACTTCACAGTTTTCTCCTGTAAGACCCCATTTTTTTTAAACCCGGGTCTTATGCCCAAAACTGCCGCTTTGCGGTGACACCCTCACTCGAGAAGGTCGCCAGTACAAAATGTCGATCCTGCTGACCTTATCGATCACAAGGAAATAAAGCTTAAGAAGACTTATAGAAGCCAAGTCCATATCACTACGTAATATATACCGTTACTAAATCAGTAAGTAAAGTAAAGTAAGAACAAGTAAAGTAAACAAGTAGAGCAATTATATAAGGTAAGTAAGGAAAAGTAACCGTTGATTTATAGGAATGCCCACACAAACCTATAGACCAAGGGGTCGTTTAGCAAGGCCTATCATATAAGAAGTCCCATAACCAACTTATACGATAGGGGTAGGGGTTGAAATGCAATATTGATGCTATGTCATGCAAGGTATGCAGTTAAATTTTATGTTCACACAAGTGCAACTCACAAACCGATGCACACAGACCTTTAGTTCCCCCTTTTTGGAGCTAGCAACACTCCCAGGATACTCCCGTAGTGGCAAACGGAAGTGGTGGGTTGGGCCTCACCCACCTCTAGTTTGGTATTTGCACTACCTAACCTAGACCTAACTTACGCCTCAACGCTAAGAACACAACAACGGAGCTCCTGCGTACTCTTGCTCGTTAGACCACCGGACTTGTCTTGGTAAGGGGTTATCCACACTTACCGAGCCAAAGTATTAATGTCGGTGCAACAACCATCAATACTATGGACCCACCACCTTATGCACATACAAACATGTTTACCATCTATCTCAGAGCCATAAGCTCCCCGGGCTAACCCACCCGTCACAATAAACATTGCTGAGTCACAAACTCACCAGACTAATTAGTCTACTGCTACAACCACCGAGCCTACCACTAATAAGACCAAACCGAATAATATACCCAGGACCATGGGGTGTGAGGGAGTGTATTACTAAGTTAATCTATTATAACAACTCAGCCCTACACTGTATGGTTAACCTTGGACTTCCCGAAGATTACCCTGTAAGGGGCTCGCTATAGTACTAGGAACTATAATGGGATGACACCCCAAGTCTCCCTTTCTTAAGGCATTTATGTTATTGGTAACTACCCATATGCATGACTCTCTTACCATTTCACTGGTGTTAACCCTATGTGGTTTATGACATGCTAGGGGAAAGACGATCTTTCGTCAATCCCAAGCACGAACTTACCCTTAACTCACCAAGCACTCCAGTCACATAAACTCCTTTTTGGTGGCCTCAACCTCTTCAAGCTGACCATATACACCAACTAAAACCCAATTCCTCTCAGTAGGTCACTAGTTACCCAAGTTTTACAATTTTACTATACGCAGACCAAACGAACTATATGAACCACATAAGTGGAAGTACTCCAAATACTCATCCTCATCACACACGATTATTACTGGAGGGCTATCATGGCATTATAAGACTAAATCCAGAGATTCATAATTTTCCTTGACATTTTAACATTTATTTTAATTTCTCCAATACTTGCCAAGCATGAATATGAACATGAAGTGTAAGGTATTCTTAAGATATGACTCCCATAAAATTAAGATAAATTTACCATGCCAAAATAACAGTAAGTACAGAGTGTCACAATTTTACAATTAGGAATTGTCCTCTAATTATGATATTTAGCATATTTCCAATGTTTGAAGTTAATGAAGGAACCATCAAAGATACTTATCCAAAAAATTATGGGAAAATTACTAGACCTTCATATTAGCCAGAAAAGTCTACTGGCCAAATTTCAGAATTTATAAAGGCAAATTAAATACATAAATAAATGTTCCAAAGAAATCCTGTCTAGGGAAAATTGTGAAGGAACCTACTGTTAAATAATTCCAAAAATTATGAAAGAAATATTTGATCTCCGATATGATCATAAAGGCGTGCTGACTGAGTTTCACGGTTTATGGAAATCATTTTCTCACCTAAATAAATATTCCAAATAAATCCTAATATGAACATGTTGTGAAGAAACCTACTGATAACAATCTCCAAAAATTTTATAAAATTTTATAGAGCTTCCTAGTGTCCTGAAATGTCCTATCACCAAGTTGCAAATTTTTGCAGAGAGTATTGGACTCTCAATTATGTTTCTTAAGATTAAGACAAAATAAGTGCCTTGTGAATGAAGTACTGGTTAAATCATCTAATTAATTACACAAAAAATACCAGAGGTCCATCATATGATTATAAAGGCACTACCAAGGTTTCATCACCATCCAAGGCCATTTGAAAATGTAAATCTCTTTAATAATGAAAAGCCCTAAAGGGGTTATAACCTAATTTAGGGGGAATAAGGGTTCCTAAAATCCTTCTAAAATTTACTAGGGTATTATTACACCCTTTGAACTTGTACACCAAGTTCCATGACCATTCAAGAATATTTGACCCCATGTCCTCCACAAACTCAAGATGCAACCATAAGGGCAAAGCTAGGGTTTTGGGGCAAATCCACCCCACATCACCCCAACTCAATCATGGAGGTGTTTTAGGTGATCCTAAACCAATGGCCAAGGCTTCAACTCATGTTGATGAGTTTTGACCACAATACCACAAGATAAACACCATACCCTAATTTTAACCTATTTTGACCCAACTTGGGTTAACCAATTACCCAACTAAATCAGTCCCAATTGGGCTGAAATTTTTACCAAGGTCATATAATAACCCTGAGGAGCACCCACCAAAATTTGGAGGGGATTAGGGTCATTAGACCCATTAATTAATTAACATTTGATTATGAAATTATTACAAAAACCATAAAAAAATGTTCTCCTAAAATTCCCATCTTTGGGTATGTTAAGGGTATTGGTATACATAGCCTAGGTTTCAATTTTCATGCCAATAGCATTTCTCTATCAAGAGTTATTCAAGGAAAGGTTACTGCCCTACCCTAGGGACCAGTCCTAGCAAAATGGCTCCACATGGGGCTATATTGGTCCTATTGGTCTGAAACAAAATTTCACTTAAAGTTAACCTCAATACCTACAACTATCATGTAGAACATTTTCTCTGAAACTGAGCCTAATATTTTTAATATTTATAACAAGGTGCTTCATTATATGTGACAGAATAATACAAATCATTTCATTAAATCATTTAGGCATGTGCTTATCAGATCTTGGCAGATCGGACGGCTCATCATGATCATCCCCAAGTACTGGACGGCGCGTGCATCCCGTCCTAGGCTCACTTCCTCCTCACTTTCCCGGCCTCCTGAGCGCCGCCCCGGCCGACCAATGCCACCACCACCTTCGTGGAGGTGGTGGCCGACGATTAGAGGTGGTTGGCCGGCCGTAGGTGGCCGGAGTGAGGGGATTTTGCGGAGGAAAGAGGGCTCGAAATGAGCCCTATCAGAAGCGCGATCCAAGCCCAATTGAGCTCGGATCAAGCCCTGATTCATCAGAGGATCTAGCAATAGAGGAGAGGCAGCAGATCAGACCTGTGTGGGGGCTCGGTGGCGCGTATTTCGGCGAGTCGCCATTGTCGGTGGTGGAGATTTTGGTTCCATGTTGATATAGGCCTCCTCTGCACTATTCTCACTAGAAGATTGGAGGTTCGCTTCCTCTCGGATCACTGAAGGTAATGGGGGTTTCAATTCGAGCTTGGGGTGGCTTTATTCCTGAAAGCCAATAATGGCGATTACATTTCGGTTATACTTGGGGGGGGGGGGATGAATTGGCCATCAATTAGGCCGGGAAGAAGCTAAAAACGTCTCCTCTCCCCAAGGGGAGATGAATGGTGCCGTCAATAGCTCAGATTGGGGGTTTCTTCCTCCTCCCCAATAACTCCACTCTCTTTCTCTCCCATCCAAATTGGTCTCTCTCTCTCTCTCTCTCTCTTGGCCGACTCTCTTCAAATTAAATGCCCAACTCAGTAGCATTCAATCCCCATGATGTGGTGGACCACATCAATTGGGTCTAGCTTAAGTGGATTGGGTTCAATTTGAGTAAAGTAGGTCATTTTGACCTAAATTTAGGCTAAGGTTTACTTTGGTCAAATTGACCACTTGGGTTGACCACAATGGGTGGATAGTGACCCATTGGACTCTCTTATGGGTTAGGAAGGTATAGGTGGAGTCAATTTGGCAAGGTGAGGGTGAATTGCCCCTTAATAGGGCCCTTTTGACCAAATTAGGGCTAGAGTTGACTTTGGTAAAATTGGTCAAATTGGAGGTCCCATGATGGGGATTTTTGGTCCATTAGGTCCCTAGTGTCCCTATAAGGGTAGGGGCAGGGTCAATTTGTCATGGTGGAGGCCAATCGGCCCTAATTGAGTTAGTTTGACCAATTTAGGGTTTGGGTTGACTTTAGTCAAATTGGCCTCTTTGGTTGACCCCAATGGGTCCCTGGTGATCCAAGGAGACCCCTAATAGGTTAGGGGTGCTATGATGGGGTCAAGGTTCAAGGTGAGGCCCTAAAGTCTAACTCTAGGCTAGGTATCTTAAAACTGCTATTTGCAGACCACTTGGGTTTTCTCCTTCTCACCCAAGCTCACATGGTCTTAAGCTCTTCCTATGGTTTTGTCATGACCTAGTCATGACAAAACCAATTTGGGGGTCTAGTTGTTTGGGGAATGTTCCAAATCCCAATACATAAAAAAAAATTTCATCCTCGAAATTCAGGTTAAGCCTGTGGGGTTTCTACTACAAGTAAGAAAATGTATCATCCCAGAAAAATTAAATTATACCTGCTGCAAAGAGCTCTGGGTACTTTTGCTGCATCAGGTCCAGTGGCTCCCAGGTATGATCCTCCTACCCATGATTCCTCCATAGGATCTTGACTAGCGGTACCTTCTTGCGCCGCAAGACTCACAACTTCGTGTCGTCTATCCGAACCGGCTCCAAACGAACCGATCGATCAGTAGCTACCAGCCCTTCTGTAGTAGAAATTCACTGCTCTGGCCGTAGTAGTGCTCTCCTAAAGGAGGAGGCATGGAATACGTCGTGCAATCCCACTAACTCCGGTGGTAGATCTAGTCTATAAGACAACGGGCCGATCCATTCCAGGATCCTGTAGAGCCCCATATGTCTTAGACTAATCTTCTTCCTCCTGCGTACCCGCGTGACTCCATGCATTAGACGTATCTTCAAGAACACCTGGTCTCCAACCTAGAACTCTACTGCATGATGTCGCGCATCATAATACTTGGCCTGCCTGTTCTGCGCTTCCAACATCCTAACTCGAATCAGTCGCACCCGGGCATCCAGGTCCTGCACAAATTCAGGGATGAGTCTCTTTAAATCCTCATCCTGGGTCCAAGATGGTGGAATTATGCGCCTATGTTCCTCCGAGGGTGGAAAGCTATGCTGAACGTCAACCAAGAGTCCAGATAGGCCTGGACTGATCTTCACTTTTTGGCCGTAATCCGTTCATCCCAATCCGACACGATCGTCCTTGTCACCCAATGATAACAGACAAACTGCTCGACAAATTCCATCAAACACCAATGGGAGCGTCCTTCCTGCTCGGGTTGACCCTAGCTACCTTGGTCAATCTATCCTCGATGTTCCAAATAAACTTGTGCCCGGAGTGGGGATGTGGTAACCTATGTATGAAATCCGTAATTATATCCTCGAACTTCCACTCTAACCTAGGCATTGACTGTGGTACTCCAAAGACTTTTGCACTTGGACTTCATCGTGCATCATAAAACCAATGATGTCTTTCTACATTCCGAGGACATACACGCTCCGAAATACACCATTTTTCAGATGACTAAAGCTCTTGTTTATATGGGTATGCAACGCCTCTATAAAGTTTTCTCTACACGTTTAGATTCTTTTTCCTTCAAGTACGTCCGAGTGATCAATCATCTCCACTCCACGACTTATCCAGTTCTTACCACTGGTGGAACTGATCAGATCATCAAGTGTCCCAATCATCCTCAAAACTTAAGGGGGTGCACTTGTGAATCTTATGAACATATGTTAACCAACCAACACTAGTATCAATGTTTATAAGATGACTCCCAATCACTTTCTATGTGGAGTTTGATTCAAAAGCTATACGGGTAAAATTCTTTTGAAACGCTATGATTTTTCACATGTCAATTTCATCAAGGAAATATCATCAAATTTATTTCTCCGAATTCCTATCACCTAACCTTTGTTTGTCTTGGTCACTTTGTGTTGTCCAAAGCAAGGTAAGAATTAGATTGTTCTTACCATAGTAACCTTAAATTTTATATTCTAAATCCAATAATTCATTGTTTTAGATCTCTGGTTATTCATCATCATGGCTTCCAAGGTTTGAGGGCTATTATTGTAGTTAAAATTTTCTACCATGATAGGATGTGATTTTTAACAAATCATAAGTTGATCACTTCCGAATGCTCCAAACCTCAAGAACTGTCGGATATAACTACAACTTGTAAGATCTAATTTCCATCCTCAACTTCTAGACTAGAACATCGACATCCCTAAGTGATTAATCCTGGTGAATTTACATTTCCAATGATTCAACTAAGATCAAGTTGTTGTTCGATCAATGATGTCTATCCATTGTCCTGGTAATACTACATATCATTATTCTAAACGTACTGTTACAGCATCTCATCTTTGCCCGAGTAACGTCGAATATGATGAACTTCAAAATCTACCACGTTCACGATGCAACACCTTCGAAATTAGATCCAAAGGAAACCCTAGTCAGTAACTAATTTGCCCAATAAACTAAAGGTAAGCCCCAATAAATAAAAGATAAGCCACTATCTATTTTGGGCTAAGTATCTTTGATATCACCATGTTATATTCGTCCCATGTATACAAACAATCCTTAGGGCACGCAACCTTAGACTTGGAGTTCTATCTTAAGGCTTGTTGGTACGCTTCGTACTTTAGACTCTTCAAGGTACCCTCTACGACAACCTTATCAGGGTCAACGTGTGACCCAATCCCAAATGGGTCTCTTCTGAACTTGGATTCTTATCTGACCCTCGGTGTTTGTCGTGGTATTTGTCTCAATATAATCATGTCACCGGTACGAGGGTTGAGTCTACGAGTCCCATACCATTCTGCTTATATGTCAATCTCTCTTTCTCTAGCCTCTTTGGTGTATCCTTGTACCTTCACCAAAATTATACCTACGATCTATTTCAGACTAGGGCATGGTATAAATTGTCATGGTAAGTCATGTGTCCTAGTGGGGTTGAGTCCAACTCATTGACTAAAGGAATGTCTACAGAGATCTTTGTAGGCGGAGGTATTCCCTGCTGGGGGCAGAGTTCGCCGCAGGCTACAAAAGAAAACTTGTGACTCGTAAGGAGATTTGGCTAACAAAAAAAATCAATTACAATTCGACTTTTCATGTGATTTCCCCATATGGGCACACCATTGCTTCAGCTGCTTAGTTTGTCCTCAAACTAAACTCGCGCGGGGTGGCCCAGGATTTGTGGACTTCTTTTCTTTGGATCGAGGTTTGCTTTGATATGATGCGCGAATCTAGCACACTGCTATAGGCGGTAGCAAGACTGCGGCACGAAACGGCAGTGTACCGATCGTTCAAGTAATATAAAATGTGGGAGTGAATCCCCAAGTATCGAATCTCAAAGGAACACGGTAAGGTGGAGTTTACTATTGAGGAAGGACTTGAGATTGAAGTCCTTTAGGCCGAATGGATTGCGGAAAAGGGGGTGATTTGGATTGTGGAAAATAAAAGAAAACAACTACTCAACTGCTACTATGCAGACCTTGAGCGCACTGCTTCGCTAGGTGGGATGGAAACTATGTAGTCCTTGAACGCACTACTTCACAAGGGCGGATGGACGAGTAGGCAAGCAGATGGAGTGGTAAGTGCGGAATTGAACTGTGCAGGCCTTGAGCGCACTGCTTCGTGAGGCGAATGGATTACACGGGCCGCTATGCCACGCTTCACTAGGCGGATGGAAGAGTAGGCACACAGAATGGACGAGTAGGCTAGTGGAATGAAGTGGAGGGTGGAGTGGATTTGGCGGCGCACCTCTAGTGACTAATAAACGTACAACATCATTTCATAAACATGAATTATCATGAAGGGCAAATATGTTTATAGCACAACATCATCAATAAAATGAAGAACACAACCAAATACATTGACACAAGTAGAGAAAAACGCAAGAGATACAACCGAATCCGGAGGCTTGTTGTAGATTCTTGGTAGGAATCGTCAGGTTGTCAATCCGCGTCCTAGCTCGGTCCCAACTATCGTCCTGGGTAGAGGAGGGCTGTCACTTCCTCCCAATTGACCCGTCTTCTCCGGTAAACTAGAATACGACCACGTCCGATGCGAAGAACTCTTTGCTTGGAGATGAAGATGAGGGTGGAATCCTCTCCTTGAAGCACTTGGATGATGGAGGCGGCCGAGAGGATGCTCCGGCTTTATATTTGCAAGGAATTGGTGGTCGGATCTCCTCCTTAAGGTGGGTGGCGATGGAGCGGCGAAAAAGGGCGAAACTGGAGCTCTTGGGCACGGGAAAGAAGATCGATCTGATTAGGTCGGATTCTGCAGCTTAAATAAAAAACTAGTCATAAATTGGTCACACACGGTCGAACGCACGACCGTGCGTGAACCGTGCGATATTAATTAAGAATAATATCAGGAAGACGACCCTGAGCGCCCGTGCATTTTACTCACGCACAGTCAAAGTCGGCCATGTGTAAAAATGCATGGGCAAATTCAGAAAACAAAAAACAAAGCTAAACAGGTCGATCGTACGATTCCTTCACGCACGGGCATCTGCCCGTGCGTAGAGACGCACGATCAATGACAGAACATCATTTTCCACCACAGAAGAGAACACACGATCACATACGACCGTGCGTCAAGGAAAATGCATGACCGTGCGATATACACAGACATGAATTCTGGATAAAAAATGGATGAACCGTCCACCTGCATCAGCTACAACACAGCTGGGAATACCCCTCCAGCTCAAGCATAAACGCATAAAAAGAATGGGGAGCACATTGTGCTTTCCCCCAACAATAAAGCGCGCAATTGCACACCACAATGGGCCAAGACATTGCCCTAATAGTGAAAGCGCGTACGAGTAAAATATAAGCAATTAAGAACTCAAAATGAAGTGCAAAAGCAGGAAAACTAGCCCAGATGAGTCCATAAAAGTGTATATAAATGGGACCCATCACACCCCCAGACTTACCTGTTTGCGCGTACCGAGCAAACAAATCCGGAGGGATAAGAAAATGGAAGTTAGCGTAGAGAATTGCAAAGAAAGAGTAGTATGCGAAGTATCATACTCATGCAAATAGAAATTCAGTAAAAGAAGATTCTAACTATACTAACTAATTTATAATAGTATAAATGCGTACATAAAGATTTAAGTTTACTCAGATGGTGAATCATGAAGAATTTTGCAATCATGCCCTGGTGTGAAAGCAGACAAGCCACTTAGGAGGGTGTTGCTAAATACCAGAATTCAGGGGTAACTCCGCTGAAATCCATCAACGTCGTGAGCCATAAGCTTGCCCGATCACACTCTCTCCACGGTGCTACCAAACTCAAAAGGTGAATCAGTAGGGCTTTCGGGTTTTTATGAGGCTTAGGTTACGGAATGATATACAATAAGAAACATGACGGCTACGCAACCCAAATTTGCTAAAAGACAATGTTGCACCTGAACAAGCCCAAGAACAATGCTAGTGTGACACACCCCCAGACTTAGCTTGAAAACTGGGTGTGCACACATCCCACTCCAAACAAATACCAACTAAATTTTTCTATTACGCCCAAGGGGATTTCTTTTCATTTCATTTTTTTTTAGATATTGCTTCTAACTTCATTTTTTTTTAATTATTTTATCCCCCAATTGGTTTTCAAGAATGTATTCAGCACACAATAAAATTTTTTTTTCACATCACATTAATTTCATACATCACACCCAAACAAGAAATATAATTTCAGTTAACTCACCAATTGGTTGCGATAATAGGATAAGCTTCAGGTTTTGGTGATTGAAAGAAGAGCTAAAACAAAGGATGGGTATGCAAAATTTGGCTTGCAAAGGTAAGCGAATGGGTCATGGAAATCAAAGCTCAAACTGGCCAACTAGATGGCCTACGTCACACTCGACTTATTGAGTCCTAGCTCGGTTCCAACTATCGTCCGGGGTAGAGGAGGGCTGTCACTTCCTCCCAATGGACCCGTGTTCTCCGGTAAACTACAATCTGGCCACGTCCGATGCGAAGAACTCTTTGCTTAGCGATGAAGATGAGGGTGGAATCCTCTCCTTGAAGCACTTAGATGATGGAGGCGGCCGAGAGGATGCTCCGGCTTTAGATTTGCAAGGGAATGGTGGTTGGAGTTCCTCCTTAAGGTGGGCGGCGATGGAGCGGCGAAAAAGTGCAAAACTGGAGCTCTTGGGCGCGGGAAAGAAGATCGATCCTATTAGGGCGGATTCTGCAGCTTAAATAGAAAACTGGTCAGAAATTGGTCATGCACGGTCGAACGCACGACCGTGCGTGAACCGTGCGATATTAATTATGAATAATACCAGGAAGACGACCCAGAGCGCCCGTGCATTTTACTCACGCACGTTCAAAGCCGACCATGCGTAAGAACGCACAGGCAAATTTAGAAATCCAAAAACAAAGCCAAATAGGTAGATCGTGCGATTCCTTCACGCACGGGCAACTGCCCATGCGTAGAGATGCACGATCAATGACAAAATATCATTTTCCATCACAAAAGAGAACGCACGATCACATACGACTGTGCGTCAAGGAAAACGCACGACCGTGCGATATACACATACATGAATTCTGGATAAAAAATGGATGAACCGTCCACCTGCATCAGCCACAACACAGCTGGGAATAACCCTCCAGCTCAAGCATAAACGCATAAAAAGAATGTGGAGCACATTGTGCTTTCCCCCAACAATAAATCGCACAATTGCACACCACAATGGGCCAAGACATTGCACTAATAGTGAAAGCGCGTACGAGTAAAATATAAGCAATTAAGAACTGAAAATGAAGTGCACAAGCAGGAAAACTAGCCCAGATGAGTCCATAAAAGTGTATATAAATGGGACTCATCATGATACCAGTTTGTAAGACCCCTTTTTTTTTGAAAACCCAGGTCTTATTCCCAGAACTGCCGCTTTGCGGTGACACCCTCACTCGGGAAGGTCGCCACTACAAAACATCGATCCTGCCGGCCTTATC
The DNA here is from genome assembly GCA_033032865.1 of Dactylorhiza incarnata. Classification (NCBI taxonomy): domain Eukaryota; kingdom Viridiplantae; phylum Streptophyta; class Magnoliopsida; order Asparagales; family Orchidaceae; genus Dactylorhiza; species Dactylorhiza incarnata. Next base: position 1,798,355 of record JAWHQI010000354.1, on the reverse strand, counting down.
GATCACAAAGAAATAAAGCTTAAGCAGACTTATAAAAGTCATGTCCATATCACATAAAAGTAAAATCATCATAAAAAGATGTCCACATCAAATGTCTGAATAGAAAGGTACGATAAAAATAAAGGGCTCATGCCCTATACATAAATTCCTCACTACATTTTCTCTCACGGAAGCATACAATTATAAGACTAAACTGTGCTCACAGATCCTGCCAATGGTGCTCCCATGCTAGACTGCCCCGTCTCCATCTGCACCAGCCTCTGGTGCTGCAGCATCTCCTCAGTCCCCTAAAATGATAAGGTCTACCGACCGTTAGTCAAAAAGACTAAGCCAATCCCCCACCCCTCCCCTGGTGACTCCTAGGCACCGAGTGGGAGGAATGAAGTGGAGGACAACAAGGGGTGTAAACAATAGAGGTGACGGGGATATAATCTATAGGGAATGTCTACCACTACGCAATATATACCGTAACTAAAGCAGTAAGTAAAGTAAAGTAAGAACAAGTAAAGTAAACAAGTAGAGCAATTATATAAGGTAAGTAAGGAAAAGTAACCGTTGATTTATAGGAATGCCCACACAAACCTACAGACCAAGGGGTCGTTTAGCAATGCATATCGTATAAGAAGTCCCATAACCAACTTATACGATAGGGGTAGGGGTTGAAATGCAATATTGATGCTATGTCATGCAAGGTATGCAGTTAAATGTTATGTTCACACAAGTGCAACTCACACACCACGACTCTATGCGCACAGACCTTTAGTTCCCCATTTTTGGAGCTAGCAACACTCCCAGGATACTCCCATAGTGGCAAATGGAAGTGGTGGGTTGGGCCTCACCCACATCTAGGTTGGTATTTGCACAACCTAACCTAGACCTAACGTACGCCTCAACGCTAAGAACACAACAGTGGAGCTCCTGCGTACTCTTGCTAGTTAGACCACCAGACTTGTCTCGGTAAAGGGTTATCAACACTTACTTATGAGTCTCATTTATATAGCATTTTATAGACTCGTGCAGGTATGTTTTCATTGATAAAAACTTCACTAGCATCATGCATTCACTCATATTTCTCTAAATCACATTTCTTCAGGAAGTGCACATGTAGGCCCGTTGTTGTGTATTGCGCACTATATTGCTGGGGGTGAGCACATTGTGCTCCCCATTGTATTTTTCTCTTTATGATTGTGCTGGAAGTGTATTCCCAGCGTGCGCTTTGGTTGTGAGTAGGGGCAGATCTCCACTTTGCCCGAATTCATGCATGCATGAATCGCACAGTTGTGCGTTTTCTTGACGCACGGATGGCTGCGATCATGCACTCATGGTGGCTGGCAAAATGGTGATCTAAATGTGGTCGTGCGTTTCTACGCACGGGCGGGTTCGCCCGTGCGTGAGTAAAATGCATGAGCTCCCTATTTGCCTATTTTTCGTTCAATCGGAAGTTACCCGTGCATTTTTACGCACAGTCAGATTCGACCGTGCGTGAGTAAAATGCACGGGCGCGTCTTCCTTCTTCCAGCCTTTTTGCTTTGCTTAAGTATCACACGGTTCGCGCACGGTCGTGCGTTCGACCGTGCGTGACCAATTTTTTATCTTTTTCTATACAAGCTGCAGCTTTCAACCTAAAAAGGGAGAGACCGTACACGTCATACCACTCCGCCGTTTTCGCCATTTCCGTAAGGGTTCCGTCCCTTTGGGCCTCCTCCATCATCCTTAAGCTCCAAGGAGAGAGATTCAACCCTACATCCACTAATATCCAAGGAGAAGGAAGCTAGGTCGTACGACCGGATCATGACACAAAGAAGACGGGCCATTGGGTGGTAGTGACAGCCTCCTCTACCCCGGCCGCTGTTGAGGACCGAGCTTGGACGCGGATTGACAACCCAGCGATTCCACCCGTGAATCTTCAACAAGACTTCGGATTCGGTCGATTCCTTGCTCTCTCTACCTTTGTATTGGTAGTTGTAATTTGTATTTTTCTACACTTTGATGATGTGCACTATGAACTCTGCGTTATAATGTTTATTTCATTTATATGAGATTATTTTGTTCATATTTGTGTTTGAGGTGCACCGCCATCCATTTTCCTTTCTGCCTTCATGTTTGTGTGTCGCACGAGCAATTGCTAGTGGCATGCTTGTCGACGAGGTGCTTGCGACCCTCATTCCGCTAGCCTACTCATCCATCCGCCCTCTCGAAGTAGTGCGTTCAAGGCCTACCTAGTCTTCATCCCGCCAAGCGAAGCATTGCATAGCGGCATTGCATAGGAGTAGTTTAGCTATTTTCTTTTTTATTTCCACAAACCAAATCACCCCCTTTCGCATCCATCCGACCTAAAGGACTTCAATCTCAAGTCCTTCCTTAATAGTAAACTCCACCTTACTGTGTTCCTTCGAGATTGATACTCGGGGATTTGCTCCTCGTTTTACATTACTTGAACGATCGATACACTGCCATTTCGTGTCGCAGTCTAGCTACCGCCTATAGCGGTGTGCGAGATTTGCGCATCAAGTTTTTGGCGCCGTTGCCGGGGAATGCAGTCGTGTGAGTTGTTGTAGAGGGAGACAAGAGATAGTAGTTCTTCCAGTGTGTATAGCCGCCTAATTATTTTTGTTTGCTTTTTAACTATATATTGTTTGTTATTATTTCTTTCTCTCCTATTTTAAAGTTTTAGGCAAGTTTAATCCAAGGAGTTTTATTAGTTTGTGTAAATTTCCTCGCAAAGAATTTCAGTTTTGTTATATCTGCTTTAATTATTGAAAATGTCTTCATGGGATATTTCTCATAGAACTTACGACAAGATGGTATATTATATAGACCAAATGAAGGAGTTAAATGCTAGGCTGTGTAGGAACCTTGTTTGCTAGTTATGTCGAGGAGAGGGTCATGAATTGAAGGACTGTCCTAGTCTTTTCAATCCTGACCGCGGCTCCTCCACTTATGACAACATTGTCCCTACCACTCATTCTTTACCCGTGGAGGCAATTGCCTACTCCCACCTTGAGCTTAATTCTCGCATCGGTTCCTCTCTCGCTGTTTATGGCTTCACTCCTAGTGATGATGATCACTCATCTGTTGGCCAAGAAGGAGAGGATTTCCAACTTATGGATGCACTTGAATGGGATGAGGAAAGTATTCTCTCCATCGGGGAGGCATTAGCAGATCTTTTTGCGGAGGAACCAAATCTTTTAGTTCCTCCAGTTTCTTTGCAAGATTTTTCTACACACATTTTTATGATCCTGTCGAAGTAATTGAGCAGGGTGATGATTCTGAGCCTGAGGCTGCTCCATGGTGGGATGATGAGGATACTCTTTCTGATGAGGATGTCTGCACTTCTTCATAGGACGAGGAGGTCCAACTCACCACCGAGGCCCTTGAGTTCACGGGCCCCCCTTGCTATGATACTTACGATGATGACAGTGATCTATCCTTGGATCTTGCTTGGAGTGAGACCGGGACCACTCCCCTAATTTTTTATTATTTAAGTCATTCCTCTCTTATATTTCTTGAACCCCCTTCTTCATCTGAGCCTGTGCAGGTTGAATCTTCACAGGTACTTCAGGAAGACTTGGAGTATTGTGCTCAGGTCAATGAGGAGCGTAACCTCTTATGTAAGGAGGTTGACCCCTCCTCCATAGTAGAAACCCCACTCATTACCTTGTCCTCCTGCCACCTCCATGAAGACAATACCTTACTGGGCAAGGATAGTTTTGGTGGGTTGAGTGAGGATTACTCCTCTTCTTACTTTTTATTCCCTCTACCTGTGACGAGCAGGTATTATTTATATTCAGGTAGAGGTGTAACTGTTCTGTCGCCGTATCGGTACCCGCTACCAACACACATATTAGAACAGTTACCTGTGCACTTTTCTTTTCATAGACCCATTAGCTAGAACTCTTAAAGTTCTGAATAAGTCGTGCTGGGAAGACAATAACCCCAGTAGTTATCTTACCTTTCTTGCAATGTTAGTTTTTCTAGTTTGTTTAGTTAGTTTTACTTTATTTTAGTTTGTATATTTTCTGTTGTTTTTGCGGAGCTCACCCTGCAGGTTCTTTTTCTGGTTGGGGATGTTGCAGCTTTGTCTTGGATTTCTAGCGTCTTCTGGTATGCTCATTTGCTGAGCATTGGGTACTCTCTTCCCTTTAGCTCTTTTCTGAATTTCATAATTATATATTGTGTGTATTGTCTGGTTTAAGTCCGGGGGAGAGCAGTTTTGTGTGCCCACTCACGTGTAATTTTGCATAGCATGCTAGAAGTATTTTATTTTCAGTTATATTATATGTTAATTTTCATTGCACGCCACAACACCCACATGAGCGTGTACTTAGCCGTAGGCACGTTACGAGTTCAACTCGTTTCTTTTGTGTGATTGTGAAAATCTATGTGCTGGCTTAGGATTGTGAGACCGAGTAAAATATTGACTCACATAGTGCCCCTAGTCGAGCGCTTACGTCTCGCGTAGAAATTCGTGTAGAATTATTTTTTCCTTATGCTTATAGTTTTATATTTTTCTATTTGCGTAAATATTTTTTATTCTACTCAGAAGTGGTGAATCCGGTGTGAATCAAATGGTAGCATAGGGATGTGTGTAGACGTTTGCTAGATTCGTATTGCTCGAGTCGGGAGGAAGGATTGTCTTTCTTGGTGGCTAAGAACTTGCCCCAAGCGACTCTTGAAGCATTGGCATAGGTTAGTTCAATGTGTGAGCATGATGCAGGCCATCATTTTGGCCAGGTTGAGCTTTGTGTACCATTCTTATCATTTATTCCTTGCTAGCCCCTTTTGTGCCTACACCGTCCTTTGATTCAGCTCCACCGCTTTCTCACCAAAGCCAAAAAGTCGATCCTAGTCGCATGGCCAAAGCTGATCTTTAGCTGTTTTCACATTTGTTTTGGGGGGTGTTGATGTGGTGATGTCAATTTGGAAATGTGGATGCACTTCTTTTGAATTTGTGTTGAAAATAGTTAAAAAGAAAAAAATGAAAATAAAAAAATGAAAAGAAGAGAAAAAGAAAAGAAAAATGAAAAAGGAAATTAGCCTAATTGAAAATCTTTGTGAGACATATTTTGGGAGTAGGCGGTGCACACACCCATGCTTTCAAGTTCAAGTCTGGGGGTGTGGTGCACCTGCGCGTATTGTGGCAGCTTGGTTAGCTTTGTTGCAGTAACTCAATTTGGTTGCGTGCGTAAGCCTTCATGTTTATCATTGTATATCCCACCGAAACCCAATCCCTGTCTTATACCTAAAGTCCTATTGATTCGTGCATTGAATCAAACTAGTGTCGTGGTGAGAGTGCGAACGGGCAAGCTTATGGTCACCGACATTGATGGATTTCTTTGGAGGTTGTCCTGAGCCCCGATCTTTAGCAATGCTCACCTTAGCGATCGGATTACTTTCTTCCTACGCGTGACCAGATGATTCACCAAGATTCAGATTCTGAGTAATAATAATATATAGATATGCTCTTAGAAAAATGTAAACTTTTATGCATAATTAAACATTTCTTCTACTGAATTTTTATGAGCGTGAGCTTGCGACTTCGCATGGTACTCCACCCTTGCAATTTCTATGCCAGCTTTATATTTTCTCATCCGCTTGAGGGATTTGTTTGCTCGGGATGCGAAAACAGGTAAGTCTGGGGGTGTGATGAGTCTCATTTATATAGCATTTTATAGCCTCATCCAGGTATGTTTTCATTGATAAACACTTCTCACTCATCATGCATTCACTCATATTTCTCTAAATCACATTTCTTCAGGAAGTGCACATTTAGGCCCGTTGTTGTGTGCAATTGCGAACGATATTGCTGGGGGTAAGCACATTGTGCTCCCCATTGTATTTTTCTCTTTATGATTGTGCTGGAAGTGTATTCCCCGCGTGCGCTTTGGCTGTGAGTAGGGGAAGATCTCCACTTTGCATGAATTCATGCCTGCATGAATCGCACGGTCGTGCGTTTTCTTAAGGCACGAACGGCTGCGATCGTGCGCTCATGGTGGCTGGCAAAATGGTGATCTGAATGTGGTCGTGCGTTTCTACGCACGGGTTCGCCCGTGCGCGAGTAAAACGCACGAGCTCCCTGTTTGCCTGTTTTTTGTTCAATCGAAAGTTACCCGTGCGTTTTTACGCACGGTCGGATTCGACAGTGCGTGAGTAAAATGCACGGGCGCATCTTCCTTCTTCCGGCCTTTCTGCTTTGCTTAAGTATTGCATGGTTCACGCACGGTTGTGCGTTCGACCGTGCGTGACCAATTTTCTGATCTTTTTCTATAAAAGCTGCAGCTTTCAACCTAAACAGGGAGAGACCGTACACGCCGCACCACTATGCCGTTTTCGCCATTTCCCCAAGGGTTCCGTCCCTTTGGGCCTCCTCCATCATACTCAAGCTCCAAGGAGAGAGATTCAACCCTACATCCACTAATATCCAAGGAGAAGGATGCTAGGTCGTACGGTTGGATCGTGACACGAAGAAGACGGTCCATTGGGTGGTAGTGATAGCCTCCTCTACCCCGAATGCAGTTGAAGACCGAGCTTGGACGTGGTTTGACAACCCAGCGATTCCAACCGTGAATCTTCAACAAGACTTCGGATTCGGTCGATTCCTTGCTCCCTCTACCTTTGTATTGGTAGTTGTAATTGGTATTTCTCTACACTTTGATGATGTGCACGATAAACTCTGCGTTATAATGTTTATTTGATTTATATGAGATTATTTTGTTCATATGTGTGTTTGAGGTGCGTCACCATCCATTTTCCTTTCGGTCGTCATGTTCGTGTGCCGCACTAGCAATTGCTAGTGGCGTGCTTATCGACGAGGTGCTTGCGACCCTCATTCCGCTAGCCTACTCGTCCATCCGCCCTCTCTAAGTAGTGCGTTCAAGGCCTACCTAGTCTCCATCCCGCCAAGCGAAGCATTGCATAGCGGTATTACATAGGAGTAGTTTAGCTATTTTCTTTTTTATTTCCACAAACCAAATCACCCCCTTTCGCATCCATCTGACCTAAAGGACTTCAATCTCAAGTCCTTCCTCAATAGTAAACTCCACCTTACTGTGTTCCTTCGAGATCGATACTCGGGGATTTGCTCCTCATATTATATTTCTTGAACGATTGGTACACTGCCGTTTCGTGCAGCAGTCTAGCTACCGCCTATAGCGGTGTGCGAGATTTGCGCATCACTTACCGAGTCCAAGTATTAATGTCGGTGAAACAACCATCAACACTAAGGACCCACCACCTTATGCACGTGCAAACATGTTTACCATCTGTCTCCGATCCATAAGCACCCCGGGCTAACCCGACCGTCACAATATACATTGCTGAGTCACAAACTCACCAGACTAATTAGTCTACTTCTACAACCATCGAGCCTACCGCTCGTAAGACCAAACCGACTAATATACTCGGGACCACGGGGTGTGAGTGAGTGTATTACTAAGTTAATTTTGTATAACAACTCAGCCCTACACTTTAAGGTTAACCTTGGACTTCCCGAGGATTACCCTGTAAGGGGCTCGCTACAGTACTAGGAACTATAATGGTTTACACCCCAAGGCTCCCTTTCTCAAGGCATTTAATGTTATTGGTAACTACTCATATGCATGGCTCTCTTACCATTTCACTGGTGTTAACCCTAGGTGGCTTATGACATGTTAGGGGAAAGACGATCTTTCGTCAATCCCAAGCACGACCTTACCCGTAACTCACCAAGCACTCCACTCACATAAACTTCTTTTGGTGGCCTCAACCTCTTCAAGCTGACCACATACACCAACAAAAACCCAATTCCTCTCAGTAGGTCACTAGTTACCCAAGTTTTACCATTTTACTATACACAGACCAAACGAACTATATGAACCACATAAGTGGAAGTACTCCAAATACTCATCCTCATGACACAAGATTATTACTAGAGGGCTATCATGACATTATAAGACTAAATCAAGAGATTCATAATTTTCCTTGACATTTTTATATTTATTTTATTTCTCCAATATTTGCCAAGCATGAATATGAACATGAAGTGTAAGGTATTCTTAAGATATGACTCCCATAAAATTAATATAAATTTATCATGCCAAAATAACAGTAAGTACAGAGTGTCACAATTTTACAATTAGGAATTGTCCTCTAATTATGATATTTAGCATCTTTCCAAATTGGAAGTTAATGAAGGAACCATCAAAGATACTTATCCAAAAAATTATGGAAAAATTACTAAACCTTCGTATTAGTCAGAAAAGTCTACTGGCCAAATTTCAGAATTTATAAAGGCAAATTAATCACATAAATAAATATTCCAAAGAAATCCTGTCTAGGAAAAATTGAGATGGAACCTACTGTTAAATAATTCCAAAAATTATGAAAGAAATACTAGATCTCCAATATGATCATAAAGGCTTGCTGACTGAGTTTCACAACTTATGGAAATCATTTTCTCACTTAAATAAATATTCCAAATAAATCCTAATATGAACATGTTGTGAAGTAGCCTACTGATAACAATCTCCAAAAATTATATTAAATTTACAGTGCTTCCTAGGGCCCTGAAATGTCCTATCACCAAGTTGCAAATTTTTCCAGAGAGTATTGGACCCAAAATTATTTTTCTTAAGATTAAGACAATATAAGTACCTTGTGAATGAAGTACTGGTTAAATCATTTAATTAATCACACAAAAATTAACCGATGTCCATCATATGATTATAAAGGCACTACCAACGTTTCATCACCATCCACGACCATTTGAATATGTAAATCTCTTTAATAATAAAAATCCCTAAAGGGGTTATAACCTAATTTAGGGGGAATAAAGGTTCCTAAAATCCTTCTAAAATTTCCTAGGGTATTATAACACCCTTTAAACTTGTACACCAAGTTCCATGACCATTCAATAATATTTGACCCCATGTCCTTCACAAACTCAAAATGCAACCCTAAGGCCAAAGCTAGGGTTTTGGGGAAAATCCACCCCACATCACCCCAACTCACTCATGGAGGTGTTTTAGGTGATCCTAAACCAATGGCCAAGGCTTCAACTCATGTTGATGAGTTTTGACCACAATACCCCAAGATAAACACCATACCCTAATTTTGACCTAGTTTGACCCAACTTGGGTTAACCAATTACCCAACTAAATCAGTCCCAATTGGGATGAAATTTTTACCAAGGTCATGTAATAACCCCGAGGAGCACCCACCAAAATTTGGAGGGGTTAGGGGTCATTAGACCCACTAATTAATTAATATTTGATTTACGAAATTATTACAAAAATAGTAGAAAAATCTTCTCCTAAAATTCCCATCTTTGGGTATGTTAAGGGTGTTGGTATACTTAGCCTAAGTTTCAATTTTCATGCCCATAGCATTTCTCCATCAAGATTTATTCAAGGAAAGGTTATTGCCCTACCCTAGGGACAAGTCCTAGAAAAATGGCTCCACAAGGGTCTATTGTGCCCCTATTGGGCTGAAACAAATTTTCACTTAAAGTTAACCTCAATACCTACAACTATCATGTAGAACATTTTCTTTGAAAATTAGCCTAAGTATTTTAAATATTTATAACAAGGTACTGCATTATATGTGACAGAATAATACAAATCATTTCATTAAATCATTTAGGCCTGCACTTATCAGATCGCGGCAGATCGGACGGCTTATCATCATCGTCCCCAAGTACTTGACGGTGCGCGATAGCCCATCCTGGGCTCACTTCCTCCTCACTTTCCCAACCGCCTGAGCGCCGCCTCGACCGACCAATGCCACCACCACCTTCGTGGAGGTGGTGGGCGGCGATTAGAGGTGGTTGGCCGGATGGAGGTGGCCGGAGTGGGGGATTTTGCGAGGGAAAGAGGGCTCGAAATGAGCCCTCTCGGAAGCGCGATCTGAGCCCAATGAGCTCGGATCAATCCCTGATTCATCAGAGGATCTAGCACTAGAGGAGAGGAAGCGGATCGGACCTGTGTGGTGGCTCGGCGGCGCGTATTCCGGCGAGTCTCCATTGCCTGTGGTGGAGATTTTGGTGCCATGCCGATATAGGCCTCCTCCGCACGATTCTCATTGGAAGATTGGGGGATTCTCTTCCTCTCTGATCACTGAAGGTAATGGGGGTTTCAATTCGAGCTTGGGGTGGCTTTATTCCTGAAAGCCATTAATGCCCATTTCTAGGATTTCGGTTATACTTGGGGGGGGGGGGGGGGGGGGGATGAATTGGCCATCAATTAGGCCGGGAAGAAGCTGAAAACTTCTCCTCTCCCCAAGGGGAGATGAATGGTGCCATCAATAGCTCAGATTGGGGGTTTCTTCCTCCTCCCCAATAACTCCCCTCTCTTTCTCTCCCTTCCAAATTGGGCTCTCTCTCTCTCTCTTGGACGACTCTCTTCAAATTAAATGGCCAACTCAGCAACATTCAATCCCCATGAGGTGGTGGACCACATCAATTGGGTCTAGCTTAAGTGGATTGGGTTCAATTTGGGTAAAGACGGTCATTTTGACCTAAATTTAGGCTAAGGTTGACTTTGGTCAAATTGACCACTTGGGTTGACCACAATGGGTGGATAGTGACCCATTGGACTCTCTTATGGGTAAGCAAGGTTTAGGTGGAGTCAATTTGGCAAGGTGAGGGTGAAGTGCCCCTTAATAGGGCACTTTTGACCAAATTAGGGCTAGAGTTGACTTTGGTAAAATTGGCCAAATTGGATGTCTCATGATGGGGCTTTTTGGTCCATTAGGTCCCTAGTGTCCCTATAAGGGTAGGGGCAGGGTCAATTTGGCATGGTGGGGGCCAATTGGCCCTTATTGAGTTAGTTTGACCAATTTAGTGTTAGGGTTGACTTTGGTCAAATTGGCCACTTCGGTTGACCCCAATGGGTCCCTGGTGCTCCAAGGAGACCCCTAATGGGTTAGTGGTACTATGATGGGGTCAAGGTTCAAGGTGAGGCCCTAAAGTCCAACTCTAGGCTAGGTATCTAAAAACTGCTATTTGGAGACCACTTGGATTTTCTCCTTCTCACCCAAGCTCACATAGTCTTAAGCTCTTCCTATGGTTTTGTAATGACCTAGTCATGACAAAACCAACTTGTGGGTCTAGTTGTTTGGGGGATATTACATCTCCATCCCTTCTCTAGTGTAAGTTTTGGAGGTACATTTTTTGTGCCAAAAGAACGAACCCGCGACCTTCAGATTTGAAGTGTTCAGGTGAAATCACTAGACTTTTTGAGATGTCAGATCGCGAAGGTCAGGGCGGTCAGTTCGCCAATAGTCTCCCCTCTTCAGTGAGTGCGACCTCTTTAGAATCTCTCAAGCTTCGAATGGAGCTTCATCTCGCTTAAGCCCGTCGGGAGGCCGCTCAAGCCGGTTAGGAGACCGCTCGGCAGATTGAGTCCATGAATCAACTGTTGTTCGAGCTCTCCATGAAGTTGATGCCTCAATCCGACCTGGTTCCAACCCCTGATCAGTTGGCTGCCTGTCAGGCGCTAGACCAAGCGATCCCTTAGCCCGCTACTCCCTTGCAGTCTCAGAATGATGAGTTCGCTACACGCCAAGCCTTTTTTAGGGAAGCAGCTCGGGGATCTCCATCTCAAGTCCTGAATTTCCAAGAGGATTATGTCTTTCCTCCAGCCCCCGCTGCTGCCCCTTTTGTTCTTTCTGGTGTCTATGGGGCAGAAGATCCCTCTCCTTTTTTTGATAGGATCCATTGGGAGCCAACTTTCGATGGTTTCAGAGAACCAAGAATGCCTATGTTTACTGGAGATAGTGATCCCAGTTCACATCTTCAAGCCTTTGAATCTGCAGTCTCCCTGAGAACTTTCTCAGATGTGATGAGGTGCAAATTGTTGATCACCTCTCTGGATGGGCAGGTAAGGGAGTGGTTCTACAATTAACATCCTCAGTCCATTGATGCGCAAATCTAGCACACCGCTATAGGCGGTAGCGAAACTGCAGCACGAAATGGCAGTGTACCGATCGTTCAAGTAATATAAAATGTGGGAGTGAATCCCCAAGTATCGAATCTCTAAGGAACACAATAAGGTGGAGTTTACATTCCAGGAAGGACTTGAGATCGAAGTCCTTTTGGTCGGGTGAATGTGTAGGGAGTGATTTGGTTTATGGAAAATAAAAGAAAAGAAACTAAACTACTCCTATGCAGTCCGCTATGCGCTGCTTCACGGGCGGATGGAAACTATGCATGCCTCTATGCACTGCTTCGCTGGGCAGATGGGCAAGAAGGCAAGCAGATGGAGTGGTTCGCACCGGCAGAAGTGAAGTGGATTATACGGGTCGTTAGCACCGCTTCACAATGTGGATGGACGAGTAGGCTTTCATAATGGAAGAGTAGGATCACAGAATGGAATGGAGGGTTTGCGGAGTGGATTGGAGTGAGGGTGGAATCGGCACACTTCAAGCACATTCTACACAAATAAGCATTTTCACAACTATGAAAATAACACTGTAAATCAAGAGTCTAGAATGGCTTACATCATCAAATAGTAAAGATTGCATTCATATACATCCATACAAGTAGAGAAAAAGGCAAGAGATACGACCGAGTCTGAAGGTTTGTTGTAGATTCTCAGTAGGAATTGTCAGGTTGTTAATCTGCGTCCTAGATCGTTCCCAACAATCGTCCAGGGTAGAGGAGGGCTGTCACTTCCTCCCAATGGACCTGTCTTCTTCGATAAACTACAATCCGGTCACGTCTGATGCGAAGAACTCTTGCTTTGCGATGAAGATGAAGGTGGAATCCTCTCCTCGAAGCACTTGGATGATGGAAGCGGCCTAGGGCAAAGCCCTCATGGAAGGGGAAAGAAAAATGAAGTTGGAGAGACCCTTGCAGCGGAAATGGAGGAATAGAATTGGGGTTTGGCAATCCCCATTTAGGGTGAAGTCTGCAGCTTTTTTACAAAAACAATTAGAAATTTTGTCATGCACGGTCGAACACACGACCGTGCGTGGACCGTGCGATATTAAAAGAATCGAAGCCCTGGAAGATAACCCAGAAATGCCCGTTCGATTTTACTCACGCACGGTCAAAATAGACCATGCGTAAAAACGCACCTGCAAATCCAGACTGCTACGAATATAGGCTATCAGTAGGCGATCGTGCGTTTCCTTCACTCACGGTGGAATGCAACTGTGCGTAAAGCAAACACACGGGCAATAAAAACATATAAACATGGATAATAATAGAGCTCGTGCGATTTACTCACACACGAGTGAATTGCCCGTACGAGAAAAAATTGCACGAGCAGGGACAGAACAACATATGATCCAGCCGATCATCGCGCACGACCATAGCCGACCGTGCGTGAAGAAAACACACGACCGTGCGATTCATGCACACATGAATTATGGGCAATATGAAAGATCTGCCCACCTGCACAATACATCCAAACACTGGGAACACACCTCCAGACAAGCATAAAGCAGAAAAAGGAAGGGAAGCAACATGTGCTTACCCCCAACAATAAAGCGCGCAATTGCACACCACAAAGGGCCAAAACATTCACTTCTAGTGAAAGCGTGGACGAGCAGAATATAAGCAATTCAGGATTGAAAGCATAGTGTAAATGCAAGAAAACTAGCCCGGATGAGTCCATAAAACATTATAAATATTGGACTCATCACACCCCCAGACTTAACCATTTGCTCGTCCCGAGCAAACAAATCCTAAGCAGGCGTGGAAAGGAATAGCTAGCTTAAAATTACAAAATGGAGTACCATGCGAAGTCGCATGCTCACGCGCATAGAAGAATATTAGAAAAGATTTTTAATTATACACATAGTTTATATATTTCTAATAGAGTAATTATATATTACTACTACTCAAATTGGGAGTCGCGGTGAATCATACGGTCACGCGTATGGAGAAAGTAAAATAATCGCTGAGATGAGGATTGCCAAAGTTGGGATTCGGGACAAACTCCACCGAAATCCATCGGTGTCGAAGACCATAAGCTCGCCCAGTCACATTCTCTCCACGACACTAGATTGGTTCATAGCGCGAGTCGGTAGGACTTTAAGTTTTAAATGGGGCTTGGGTTATGGTGACGTAAACAAAGATAAACATGAATGCTTTAGTACACCTAAGCCCAAATGATCTTTAATAAAACTACCCGCACACCAAAATCAAATGCAAGTACACCACACCCCCAGACATGAACTTTTGCAACGTGGGTATGTGCACCACCTACTCCTAATACAAATTTCCATAAATTGATTTTCAATTTAACTTTTTCATAATTTTTTTCTTCAGTTTTCATTTTTTTTCTTTTCACAATTTTATCAACAATTATTTTTTCAGCAAATTTACAATGGAGCACATCCACATAACTACAATGACTAATCACCACATCAACACCCCAAATAAAATATAAAACAAACTAGAGCTCAAACATGGGTGTGAGACTAGGCTTGGCTTTATGGCTTGGTGATGTATAGGTGGAGCTGAATCAAATGGACTGGATAGGCTCAAAGGGGCTAGCAAGGGTAGATGATATGCATGATACAAAAGCTCATCCGTGCCAAAATAATGGCCTACGTCACTCTCACGCAAAAGAACTATCCTATGCACATGCTTCAGGAGTCGCTTGGTGATGAGTCCCATTTATATACACATTTATGGACTCATCTGGGCCGATTTTCTAGTCAATGCACCACATTTTAGGCATGTTTACGATCATATTTGCTATTCCTTGCTAGGTGCACTCTTAGGCCCGTTTCGGTGTGCAATTGCGCTCCTTGTTATTGGGGGTAAGCACATGGTGGTCCCTAATACTTTTCCTATGTTTATTCGGTGTTGGAGGTGTATTCCCAGCTGGTTTATATCGTGCAGGTGTTCCCGGTACAAATCTGTACAGGAACACTGCGCACGATCACTGGTTATACTGCGCATGACCACTGATCATGCGCCACTGATCGTGCGCGTTCAGTTGCAGCTCAAAGTTGCTTTCTAAATTTGGTCGTGCGTTGTTACGCACGGTCGTGCATTCGATCGTGCGCTTTATTATTTTCTGCAGTCTTGTCTTGCAGGTTTTCTGGCACAACGCGCACGACCACCAACTTCCAGTGCGCACGACCACTGGTTGTGCGCCACTGCTCGTGCGCCTTGTTTTCTATAAATACACAGCCCGCGATTTTAGGTCGGACAGCACTGTTTTGGGCGCGAATTCTTCCGCAAGCTCTGTCGTTTTCCCTCTCCAAGCTCCATCCATCCATCTCCTTCCTTGGGAAAGCTTCTTCCATCGATCCTAAGCTCCACCAAGGGTTCCAGAAGCTTTCCCCGCCATCTACAGCAAGCATTTCAAGTTGCAGCATCTCCTTTTGGGTCAAGGGGAAGAGACCCAGCTCTGAGAAGAAGACGGATGATGGTTTGAGGTAATGACAACCTCTGAACCCCGGAAGCAACCAAGGACTGAGCTCGGAGGAGTCTTGACAACCCCCCTTTCCGACCAAGATCTACGGCGAGGCTTCTCATCTCGTAGTTTCCTCTACCCTCTCTCTTTTGGAAATGTATGCTTAACTTTCGTATTGAACTAGTGTGATTTATATTTTTCTATGAATGAAATATACTCTTGTTTTATCTTTTGCTTGATGCTTTGCTGTGATGCACTCCGCCCCCGCTCCACTTCCACACACACATTCCATCTAGCCATCTAGCAATTGCTAGTGGTGACTTTGGCGAAGAGGTGAATACGACCCTCACAAAACCCCGCACTGTGGCCATTTCACCCGCTTACCGAAGCGCAGTATCGCGGCCCCTGCACTCACCCCCACTTTGCGAAGAGGTGTGTGCGACCCTCAATCGTCACAGATACTTTCTGTCGATGCGCCTTCTGAAGCACGGCATCGCGGCCGTTGCATCCATCCCGCCTTGCGAAACGGAGTTTTTACCGGCATCTCATTTCTGTGTAGTAACTTAGGACACCAATCACAACGCCCTTGTTTTTACTTTCTTTTACTCGTCGTAACAATCGACTCACCACACATTCCGTTCACCAGAACTTGCATTTCTTGAGAGACAATATTCGGGGAAGCTATTCCCAATTTTATTACTTGACAGCGACCGGTGCACTTGCCGAACACGCATCAAGTTTTTGGCGTCGTTGTCGGGGAATGCAGGCGTGATCATTTCGTGTTTGTGAATCGATTGTTTTCGATTGGGTCTTTTATTCTTCTTAATTTACTTTTTTTTATGTTATTTTCATCTTCTATATCATGTGGGCACATTTGAATATCCGATGTCGTTGGTGTGGGGACACATCCCACGCTAGTGATAGGTGTCCCAAAGAATATGGTGTTGTTCAAAAACCATACGGGTCCAATAAACCTTTTGGCTCCTCTACTGTGCCTCCGATGTCGCACTATTATGCGGCTACTGCACCTTGGGTGCCGGCAAAGCTGGTAAAGCAGTGTTTATTTTGCAAAAGTAGAGAGCATGCCTTGAAGGACTGTGCCAATTACCTTCACCAATTGGAGGATGACGATGAGTCGGATATCCGGATCGTCCCATCCTCGAATTCGGCAAACACAGCTCCTTCATCTGGTTACGTGTCACTTCCACCTTCACTTTTTGAAGTCCCTGGAATCGACACGTGCATCAGTGTCCCTCATGACTCCGTTTCTGATGCGACCCCCGATACCTCTTCGGTTCATGTACCACTTTGCATGGATTCGTGCCCTTGTGTGGAGAGTGAGCTCGAGCTCTTAAGAAGCACATCTTCTCCCACTACACACGAAACTACATCTATTTCTGATGTTATCATTGAGATCAATTTGCAGGATGGTGCAGACCTGCGCAGTGTCGTGCCCACTTTCATGGAGGAGGACAGTCTCGATTGTGCTGAAGCAACCATTTTGGTCCAGTGCGAGGAAGTCCAAGTTATAGAGGAGGCCATTGCGTGCACTATTGAGTCTAGTGAAATCTTCAATTATATCATCAGTTTGTCATTGCCGCACCCTATGGGGGTTGAAGCCGGGATTATCCCCTCAGATGAGATTTCTTTTAGTTTTTCTTCCAATTTATTTCCTGACCCCTTTCTTTATGTACAAGAATGCAGGATGCCCCTCCTCCGGTTGATCAGACCTTATGCATGGAGGAGCCGAAAGCCTGGCGGGGTGAGGAAAGTATAGTGAAGGACCATCTTGTTTCCACATCATCGTTGGTGCTTCCCTTGGAGGATTGGTTACAAGGGGGCAAGCTGTTCTTCTTTGAAGTCATAATACTGGAGGAGAAGAAGAGAGCGAAAAAGGAGGAGATTTGGGGTTGGAGGCTGAGCATCCTACTTAATTTCCACCCTTACTACCAGGTCCCCGGACCTTTTTCTTTCATCAGTTGTTACTATTTCAAATTAGCTTATAGCTGATTTGTTTTGAGCATGTAATAGTAATTAGGATTTATTAACTTTTGCTTAGTCCTAGACTTTATAAACTGCTTTAATACAGATATTTGGTCCACCTTTATGGACATTAAACAAAAGGGCTTCTTGGGAGACAACCCATGGGAACCACCCAGTTCCGTTTGCTTAGTCTTTGTCTTTTAGTCCTGTTTTTCTTTTCTTTTTGCTAACATCGCAGGTCAAAGCTCTCACGTGGTGGATGCGGAAGGAGAAAAACTTGAAGAAGGAATTACCGCACTTCTGGCATGCTCATTTATGAGCATAGGTCCACTCTTCCCCTATTCTCCTTATGTTTAAATTCTTTAATTTATTTAGTTTTGATCAAGTTTGGGGGAGAGAGCGAGCTATGCACGTGCACACACTTTGCATGACATGTTAGAATGTGCTTAGTTAGGATTTGTATTTTGTTGCACACATTGCATATACTTGCACCTAGTTCACGTACACTTGATCACGCGTGCTTATCTGGTATCACTGCAAGGTTCCCCGATCGTAAGAATTCGATTGTTAGCGTATGAGTGGGGAGTAGATAAAAATGTTGACTCGAGTAGTGCTCTAGTCAAGTGCTCCTGTCACGCCTAGAAATTCAATTATAGTAGAATTAAATTCAGAGTTATAATTTAAGTATTTCTATTATAGTAGTTGCAATCTATTTTACTTTAGTGGTGAATCCTGCGAATCCAACGGTAGAATAATGTCGAGTGTAGCTAGACTAGTAGTAGCTTATTACTAGGGTCGGAAGGAAGGACAACCTTTCTCGGTGGCTAGAACTTGCACTAGGCGACTCTTGAAACTATTGCGTTGAAGTACTCGTTATAAAGTGTGATATAGGCCATTTCATGATCCGTTTGTGCTTTTGAAAGCCTTGCCAATGTAATCACCTTTGCAAGCCCACTTGGACCTACCTTTCCTCTTTGTTTAGCTCCACTTAAATGTCACCAAAGCCATACGGCCATGCCCATTCTCACACCAACAAGTGAGCTTAAAGAAATTTATATATCTATCTTATTTGGTGCAATCTCCGTGTTGTAAGTTAGCTTTGAAAAAGCTGAAGGAGAAGTTTTTATTATGCCTACAAAAGAAATTATGTCGAGAAAGAAAAATAGAAAAAGAAAAAAGAAAAATTTCAAAAAGAACTTTCAATTACATTCTCTCGACAAAGGCAAAAAGTATGATTGGCTCAGCACACACCTAGTGTTCAGTTGTAGTCTGGGGGTGTTGTGTAGTTCTTGAAAATGTTGTCTTGGTGATTCTTATTCTCTTGAGTGCAGGTTATGTTGAGTGTGATTCCTATTGTCCTTCTACTTATCTAACCTAAACTCAGCCTAAGCCAAATCTTAACCTATAAGTCCTATTGATTTTAGATACGAGTCATCTCATGCAGAAGAGAGAGTGCGAACGTGCAAGCCTATGGACACCGACTTTGATGGATTTCTTAGGAGATTGTCCCAAGCTTTGATTCGAGTAATACTCTACTCATTAGTCACGCTATTTTCCCTGATGCGCGACCGAAAGATTCACCAGGATTCACCATCCAAGTAAATTAAATTTAAAATTACTATTTTAGAAATAATTAGATATAATCTTGAATTAAATTCTATTCTAATGTATTTTACGCCCGTGAGCATGCGACTTCGCAAGAGTCTCCACCACTCAATCATAGTCTAACATCCAATTGTTCCGATTGGAGAGTGGAGTAATTTGCCCGAGACGTGCAAATGGTTAAGTCTGGGGGTGTGATGAGTCTCATTTATATACACATTTATGGACTCATCTGGGCCGATTTTCTAGTCAATGCACGACACTTTAGGCATATTTACAATCATATTTGCAATTCCTTGCTAGGTGCACTCTTAGGCCCGTTTCGGAGTGCAATTGCGCTCCTTGTTATTGGGGGTAAGCACATGGTGCTCCCCAATCCTTTTCCTATGTTTATTCGGTGCTAGAGGTGTATTCCCAGCTGGTTTATATCGTGCAGGTGTTCCCGGTACAAATCTGTACAGGAACACTGCACACGATCACTGGTTATACTGCGCACGACCACTGATCGTGCGCGTTCAGTTGCAGCCCAAAGTTGCTTTCTGAATTTGGTCGTGCGTTGTTACGCACGGTCGTGCATTTGATCGTGCGCTTTATTATTTTCTGCAGTCTTGTCTTGCAGGTTTTCTGGCACAGCGCGCACGACCACCAACTTCTAGTGCGCACGACCACTGGTCGTGCGCCACTGCTCGTGCGACTTGTTTTCTATAAATACGCAGCCCACAATTTTAGGTCGGACAACACTATTTTGGGCGCGAATTCTTCCGCAAGCTCCGTCGTTTTCCCTCTCCAAGCTCCATCCATCCATCTCCATCCTTGGGAAAGCTTCTTCCATCGATCCTAAGCTCCACCTAGGGTTCCGGAAGCTTTCCCCTCCATCTACAGCAAGCATTTCAAGTTGCAGCATATCCTTTTGGGTCAAGGGGAAGAGACCCAGCTCTGAGAAGAAGACGGATGATGGTTGGAGGTAGTGACATCCTCTGATCCCCGGAAGCAACCAAGGACTGAGCTCGGAGGAGGCTTGACAACCCCCCATTCCGACCAAGATCTATGGCGAGGCTTCTCATCTCGTGGTTTCCTCTACCCTCTCTCTTTTGGAAATGTATGCTTAACTTTCGTATTGAACTAGTGTGATTTATATTTGTCTATGAATGAAATATACTCTTGTTTTATCTTTTGCTTGATTCTTTGCTGTGATACGCTCCGCCCCCACTCCACTTCCACACACACATTCCAGCTAGCCATCTAGCAATTGCTAGTGGTGACTTTGGCGAAGAAGTGAATATGACCCTCACAAAACCCCGCACTGTTGCCATTTCACCCGCTTACCGAAGCGCGGCATCGCGGCCGCTGCACTCACCCCCACTTTGCGAAGAGGTGTGTGCAACCCTCAATCGTCACAGTTACTTTCCGTCCACGCGCCTTTCGAAGAATAGCATTGCGGTCGTTGCATCCATCCCGCCTTGCGAAGCGGAGTTTTTACCCACATCTCATTTCTGTGTAGTAACTTAGGACACCAATCACAACGCCCTTGTTTTTACTTTCTTTTACTCGTCGTAACAATCGACTCACCACGCATTCGGTTCACCAGAACCTGCATTCCTTGAGAGACGATATTCGGGAAGCTATTCCCAATTTTATTACTTGACAGCGACCGGTGCACTTGCCGAACACGCATCAAGTTTTTGGCGTCGTTGCCGGGGAATGCAGGCGTGATCATTTCGTGTTTGTGAATCGATTGTTTTCGATTGGGTCTTTTATTCTTCTTAATTTACTCTTTTCTAAGTTATTTTCATCTTCTATATCATGTGGGCACATTTGAATATCCGATGTCGTTGGTGTGGGGACACATCCCACGCTAGTGATAGGTGTCCCAAAGAATATGGTGTTGTTCAGAAACCATACGGGTTCCATAAATCTTTTGGCTCCTCTACTGCGCCTCCGATGTCGCACTATTATGCGGCTACTGCACCTTGGGTGTCGGCAAAGCCGGTAAAGCAGTGTTTATTTTGTAAAAGTAGAGAGCATGCCTTGAAGGACTGTGCCGATTACCTTCGCCAATTGGAGGATGACGATGAGCCGGATATCAGGATCGTCCCATCCTCGAATTCGGCGAACACATCTCCTTCATCTGGTTACGTGTCACTTCCACCTTCACTTTTTAAAGTCCCTGGAATCGACACGTGCATCAGTGTCCCTCATGACTCCATTTCTGATGCGACCCCCCATACCTCTTCAGTTCATGTACCACTTTGCATGGATTCGTGCCCTTGTGTGGAGAGTGAGCCCGAGCTCTTAAGAAGCACGTCTTCTCCCACTACACACGAAACTACATCTATTTCTGATGTTATCATTGAGATCAATTTGCAGGATGGTGCAGACCTGCGCAGTGTCGTGCCCACTCTCATGGAGGAGGACAGTCTCGATTGTGGTGAAGCAACCGTTTCGGTCCAGTGCGAGGAAGTCCAAGTTATAGAGGAGGCCTGTCACAACCCGCATTTTCCCAACATTTAAAATGCTATCAGAGTAGGGAAAGCTACGCATTGTGATGCCACGTCACGTAGGGGACGCCTACTGACGTTAAGGCAGATCATCCTTCTTCGCAGACAAGCAAATATTATTATTAACTCAAAGGGATTTAAATATAATTTATGCAAAAAGATTAACAAGCCGCGTCCCACGACTAGGTGGATCAACTAGTCCACGCTTTTTTTAAAATATAGTTTTACGCAGCGGAAAAATACTTGATTTAATTACTTAGTGGCCTAAGTGAACATGAAGACCTAGTGAGGTGCACCATGCAAGATCGAATGTGTGGATGTACTATATATAAGAAATAGATTTATCACGCGTAGAAAATAGTGAGATTAGCATTTCAAAACATAATATGCAATGCAACAATTGCCTTAACATATCTAACAAGGGGGTCATAAAGCCCACCAATATCCAACCATTCCAGAACAAGTGTTCAAAAGTGAACCACAAGTAACATCAGCAGTTGAAACAAAAATCTAACTAAACGGCTCCACGGGCGTCAACACCTGACACGAACCCATGGGACGACAAGTCCACAGAAAACTCTACCTCAAAGAGTCAGAAGACAGCAACTAAAACAGCTCTGCACTAACACCTGCTACTGTCCAGAACCTGAGGCATTCAAAGAAAGAACACCTCAGAAACAAGTACAAGTGGTGCAGAAAATAAGAAAGTAAGCAAACCTCCGCGAGACCGGAGGGAAACAGGAGCTGCAAGGGTCAGTCATGACAAGCTAGCATGAAGTAATCGACAGGAAATGAAATAACAGGAGTATCTAATCATCAGCAGAAAGGAAACAGCAGAACAACTAAAATCAGTAAAATAAGCTCACCAAACAAAGGTGAGAACACAGGCGATGACAAAACTCGCCATAAGCAAAAGAAAAGCCATCCGTTTTCAAATTAGAAATCATGTTACTCTTGTTCAGAATTATAGAGACTGATCAGCTCATCCAAAAGAAGAGCACCGCACCGGGGGCAAAAACCACACCGCGTACGGACTCCCAAACAGAATGCTTAAGAGGACACCGCACCGGGGGCAAAAACCACACCGCGTATAGCCTCCTAATCAAAAGCTTAAAAGAGCACCGCACCGGGGGCAAAAACCACACCGCGTACGACCTCCAACAGAATGTATTAAATTAATGAGCATCGCACCGGTGGCTCCGCCAATATCGTGTACGACCTCCAACAGAATTCATATTTTCATGCAATTTCAAAGGGGAAGGGGCGAGGCCCAACAGGACATATCATATCATAAGGTAAGTAGCGAATGAGAAAATCAAGAGATATGAAGCTAACAACAATCTTTTATTCACTAGCATAATATCAAATTATTAGCAGCAAAAATAGAGAATAAAACGGAGATACGACGCAGTTAGATCAAAAGCACCGGCTTAGAGCGGTTATATGGCAAAGAGAAAGAGCAAGGGCAAGAACACCACTTGCCTTCAAATCACCGGAATCGTTCTCCGAACAACTCCTCGTCGTAGATCGGCCCAAAAGGAGGCACAACGAAGCGAAAACTACAGAAAAAAGACCAAAACGAAGGTTAGGGCCAAAAACCCTAACGAAAAAAGTTTCACGAAACGGGAGGAAATTACCACGAGGACGAAGCTCTCGTCGAGAGCTTTCCGAATCTATGCTCGGCTCGCGATTCCGACCACCGGAGCTCCGTCGGCGGCGTCCGGAAGTTTCGAGAAATCGTCGTCCCCGTCGTTCGGTTCTACTCTCTAGTTCGAACAGAATGAAGAAGGAGAAGAGGACTGGGCTCGTTTTAACATAACATAATTTTAATAATAATAATAATAATAATAATAATAATATTATTATTATTAAAAGAATGAAGGGGGAAAAAAATCGACGCATGCGTCGAAAGGAAGTCGACGCAAGGCAGTCGACGCATGCTAGAGGTGAAGTCGACGCATGCGTTGACAGGGGGCTGGAAGGAATTCGACGCAACTTTGAAAGGCTGCTGAATTCGGCGCATGGATGAAGGCTGGAATTCGACGCATGCTTTGAAAGCTGGAATGAATCGACGCAAGTTTTGAAGGAGGCTGGAAATGAATCGACGCAAGTTTTGAAGGAGGCTGTAAATCGACGTAGCTTCTAATGAATATATATATATATATATATACATTCATAATAATTATAATAATATTAGTATTATTATTATCATTTTATCACTAAAAATAAACGGACACCGAATCCAACGAAATTTTCGCCTAAAGTGAACGGCGGCGCTACGAATCCAACGGCGAAGTTGGAATCAAAATCCGACGTGCCGTTTTCGAGATACGAATGGCGGAAGTTACGGCGAGCTTTAAATATATACAAAACTTCTAAAATGCGCCGAGGCTCCAAAATGGCTCGGATCGCGACGAAATTTGATAGGCAAGTCTAAAATTAAATAATCTAATTTCCTAACGTAAAATTTTTCAATTCCGGGTCGTCGCAAAATTTGGTCGACTTGACCCAAACGGACGCGAAAACGTGCAAACGGCAACGCGCCGCTGACTCGACGTTAAAAGTAACGCCCCGACGTCATTAACACGCCATCACTAAATTAAACAAATCCGGAAAAATCAGGGGCGTTACAGCCACTCCCCCTAAAAGAAAGTTTCGTCCCGAAACTTGACATAAGAGCAGATAACAACATTAAGGTCGATAGATGGTACATGAGAGAAAATTTAAGATAGATAAATAATTGGTACAGGAAGGGAATTTTGACCTGGGCTATTTAGATGAAAGATAAAGGTGCAGGAACAACAATTTGGACAAAATATATGGTGCAGGAAAATAAATCCATCTGAGCTATTTAAATGAGGAGATGAAAGATGCAGGAAGAAGATTTACCTGAGGTAATTAATTGAAAAGGTGAGGATGAGACTCTCGCATTGCTGACTCCAGCTCCCATGTTGCGCTCTCGACGTCATGAATCTTCAATTGACTCGAATCGTGCGATCACATTTTTTTCGAGACATACCTGGGCTCAACGTACAACTTATCTACAAAAATAGTACTCCACTCCTTCGGTAGGTATGATCCAAAGCTGGAGCAGTGCTCATCTTCTATTCAATTCCTGAAAGGCTCCTTCACACTAGTCACCCCAAACAAAATTTGGATTCTCCTACATAAACCTAATCAAGGACGCAATTAATCACACGAATTCATTACACAAGCCTTCTATATCATCTTGCCAACCCTACAAAATTCCCTATTTCCTCGGATGTTGTAAATCTCTTCCAATTCAATCACTCAACGATCTATACTGGGTCCGACGAAAACTCATCCTCATTAACAACATGGCCCAAATAGGTAAGTAAAGACATCCAAAACTTGTACTTTCTTATCTTGGCAAACAAACTTGCGCTCTCACACAACAGAGCACGCAGCACAATGAGAGCAGTTCCAGAACAGAACAGAAATGAAAAAGGACTCGCTGTCAGACTCTAAGGATGGACGAGCATGAACCGCAGAAATAACCAGCGTCTGAACACACTCAAGGGTTGGTCAGTATCCAACGATAAGATCATGCGCTTATCCTCACATTTGATCACGACATCATACCTGGACAATCAGTCCATTCCAAGAATCACATCGGAAAAAAATTGCCAGATCTAGCATCTTCAAATCCGCTAGAACCTAGACACCACCCAAAGAAATGGGGCACTCCTGGATACCCCGATCTGACGCAACCTGGTCTATAGATGGAAACTTAACGGACAAGGCATCACTAGACAACTAGTAAGCTAAATTTTAGAAAAAGGAGAACAAGTTTGGAGGAAAGGAACTAACCAGATATCACGTGCGCTGAGGTTTGAGCTTCCTCTCTAGTCAGCACATTAAGCTTTCCTTTAGTCTTGCCCACGAACTGCGGGGGCGGCGGCAAGGACTGCAGAGGAACCGCTGAAGTCACGGTCTGCGAATTCGGGCAGTCGGCCCTACGATGTCCTTTTTGTCCACATAGGAAACAACAACCGGCCTTCTTGTAACATCGGGCCGCCTCATGCCCGGGCTTAGAACAGAAAGAGCACACTGGGATCGCCTTAGGTGCGTCCTGAATTGCATTAACCTTTAACGGCTCCAACGCCTCGAGCCTCTCGAAACACCTTTCGAACGGGTGGCCCCGCTTTCCACAGAAGCTACAGTGCCCCACACCCCTCTCCTTCGAGTCCGAGTGAGATGCCTTGGAACTCTCCCGATCATCCAACTTTCTCTTATCACTCTTTGTCTGCTGCCCACGAATCTTCATCTTCTCAATAGACTCGGCCTTCGATGCGGCCTCCACCGCTTCAGCATAAGTCTTTGACCCATAGGCTCTAGCCCACTGCTGGACGTCGCCAGTGAGACCACCCAAAAACCGCTTCACTCTACCTTCCTCCGAGGCCACCAACTCGGGGGCGAATCTACTCAACTTGCTGAACTCGATCTCGTATTCACTGACGGTGAGCTGCCTCTGCTTCAGATGCAGAAAGTTGTTCATCAATCGGTCGCGCTCAACCGATGGGAGGAACTTCTTAAGCAACAACTTCTTAAACGTCTCCCAAGAGCATCCCTCGGCGAGACCTTCCTTCTCCCTAATCCGCCAACCTTTCGCCAAACCTTTCAGTTGAAAAGCAGCCACCATCACCTTCGAAGCCTCCGAGACACCTAAATAGGAGAACATCTCCTCCATGCTTATCACCCAATCATCCAGGGCCATGAAGTCTGCCCTACCATCATAGGTAGGAGGTCCCAAACGCTGAAAGTGTGAAATGAAGTTCATCTCCGGTGGCAATCCCACTGGAGGCACCAGGGGAGCAGGAACGACTGGACTCACAACCGGTTCTTGCACAACAGGCTGTTGCGCCGAGGCAGCAGACACCAAGGACTGAATCTGAGTCTGCATCGCAACCAACTGCCTCGACAAAGCCTCATTGCTCTGTCACAGGCTTTCGATCACAGACTCACTTTGACCACCAGAAGACTCTCCCTCAGGCAGGGGGGTCGATCGTGTCACTCTTCTACGAGACATGTCTACAAGAACGATGGACATTTAATCAGAAATAGGCTTACAGAGCTTAAGCCAAATAGACTCGGAAAAATTTACGGATCGATTCAGAACAGGGAAGAAAACAACCTGCTATTGCTGTTACCTTGTTCTGGAATTTCATGAAATGATGCCATGATTAACTTAGGATGATGCATCATCATCCTATTGACACTTATGCTATGACATGAGTGCATGAGTATTTAAATTTCTTTTCAAATCATGTGTGTACATATGTCATCTGGTATTTCTTTAACTTGGCACGCGTGCTTATGCGATGATATGAATGTATGCAGTGCTATGCATTCTAGAAAGAGGCCTTAATGCATGTTATGAGCGGCGTACACATGTAATGTTATGCATCCCATACTACATAACATTACATGTAACGAAAAAAGAAAACATGCTAATGGGCATCCATGTAATGGTGGTTATGCATCCCATACTACATAACCGTCACATGTTGCCACCTATGGTGGATCCATATACAAACACATATTATGCATCCCATACTACATAATATGCCCTGTATACTTCTTATCATGCTATGAGTGTAGTGACTATACTTCGGTCAAGACATATTGATGACATATCGGTGTGTGTATACAATGAAATGATCTTATGAGGTTCTGCTTAGGATAGCGGTTGTTTGGCTCACACGCCAAACCACCCAACTACCTTTTTCACAGAACCTACCTCTGATACCAACTGTCACAACCCGCATTTTCCCAACATTTAAAATGCTATCAGAGTAGGGAAAGCTACGCATTGTGATGCCACGTCACGTAGGGGACGCCTACTGACGTTAAGGCAGATCATCCTTCTTCGCAGACAAGCAAATATTATTATTAACTCAAAGGGATTTAAATATAATTTATGCAAAAAGATTAACAAGCCGCGTCCCTCGACTAGGTGGATCAACTAGTCCACGCTTTTTTTAAAATATAGTTTTACGCAGCGGAAAAATACTTGATTTAATTACTTAGTGGCCTAAGTGAACATGAAGACCTAGTGAGGTGCACCATGCAAGATCGAATGTGTGGATGTACTATATATAAGAAATAGATTTATCACGCGTGGAAAATAGTGAGATTAGCATTTCAAAACATAATATGCAATGCAACAATTGCCTTAACATATCTAACAAGGGGGTCATAAAGCCCACCAATATCCAACCATTCCAGAACAAGTGTTCAAAAGTGAACAACAAGTAACAACAGCAGTTGAAACAAAAATCTAACTAAACGGCTCCACGGGCGTCAACACCTGACAAGAACCCATGGGCCGACAAGTCCACAGAAAACTCTACCTAAAAGAGTCAGAAGACAGCAACTAAAACAGCTCTGCACTAACACCTGCTACTGTCCAGAACCTGAGGCATTCAAAGAAAGAACACCTCAGAAACAAGTACAAGTGGTGCAGAAAATAAGAAAGTAAGCAAACCTCCGCGAGACCGGAGGGAAACAGGAGCTGCAAGGGTCAGTCATGACAAGCTAGCAGCAAGTAATCGACAGGAAATGAAATAACAGGAGTATCTAATCATCAGCAGAAAGGAAACAGCAGAACAACTAAAATCAGTAAAATAAGCTCACCAAACAAAGGTGAGAACACAGGCGATGACAAAACTCGCCATAAGCAAAAGAAAAGCCATTCGTTTTCAAATTATTAATCATGTTACTCTTGTTCAGAATTATAGAGACTGATCAGCTCATCCAAAAGAAGAGCACCGCACCGGGGGCAGAAACCACACCGCGTACGGACTCCCAAATAGAATGCTTAAGAGGACACCGCACCGGGGGCAAAAACTACACCGCGTACAGCCTCCTAATCAAAAGCTTAAAAGAGCACCGCACCGGGGGCAAAAACCACACCGCGTACGACCTCCAACAGAATATATTAAATTAATGAGCATCGCACCGGTGGCTCCGCCAACATCGTGTACGACCTCCAACAGAATTCATATTTTCATGCAATTTC
The DNA here is from genome assembly GCA_033032865.1 of Dactylorhiza incarnata. Lineage (NCBI taxonomy): Eukaryota > Viridiplantae > Streptophyta > Magnoliopsida > Asparagales > Orchidaceae > Dactylorhiza > Dactylorhiza incarnata. Next base: position 1,769,880 of record JAWHQI010000354.1, on the reverse strand, counting down.
AAAGGGGAAGGGGCGAGGCCCAACAGGACATATCATATCATAAGGTAAGTAGCGAATGAGAAAATCAAGAGATATGAAGCTAACAACAATCTTTTATTCACTGGCATAATATCAAATTATTAGCAGCAAAAATAGAGAATAAAATGGAGATACGACGCAGTTAGATCAAAAGCACCGGCTTAGAGCGGTTATATGGCAAAGAGAAAGAGCAAGGGCAAGAACACCACTTGCCTTCAAATCACCGGAATCGTTCTCCGAACAACTCCTCGTCGTAGATCGGCCCAAAAGGAGGCACAACGAAGCGAAATCTACAGAAAAAAGACCAAAACGAAGGTTAGGGCCGAAAACCCTAACGAAAAAAGTTTCACGAAACGGGAGGAAATTACCACGAGGACGAAGCTCTCGTCGAGAGATTTCCGAATCTATGCTCGGCTTGCGATTCCGACCACCGGAGCTCCGTCTGCGGCGTCCGGAAGTTTTGAGAAATCGCCGTCCCCGTCGCTCGGTTCTACTCTCTGGTTCGAACAGAATGAAGAAGGAGAAGAGGACTGGGCTCGTTTTAACATAACATAATTTTAATAATAATAATAATAATAATAATATTATTATTATTATTAAAAGAATGAAGGGGGAAAAAAATCGACGCATGCGTCGAAAGGAAGTCGACGCAAGGCAGTCGACGCATGCTGGAGGTGAAGTCGACGCATGCGTTGAAAGGGGGCTAGAAGGAATTCGACGCAACTTTGAAAGGCTGCTGAATTCGTCGCATGGATGAAGGCTGGAATTCGACGCATGTTTTGAAAGCTGGAATGAATCGACGCAAGTTTTGAAGGAGGCTGGAAATCGACGTAGCTTCTAATGAATATATATATATATACATTCATAATAATTTTAATAATATAAGTATTATTATTATCATTTTATCACTAAAAATAAACGGATGCCGAATCCAACGAAATTTTCGCCTAAAGTGAACGGCGGCGCTACGAATCCAACGACGAAGTTGAAATCAAAATCTGACGTGCCGTTTTCGAGATACGAATGGCGGAAGTTACGGCGAGCTTTAAATATATACAAAACTTCTAAAATGCGCCGAGGCTCCAAAATGGCTCGAATCGCGATGAAATTTGATAGGCAAGTCTAAAATTAAATAATCTAATTTCCTAACGTAAAATTTTTCAATTCCGGGTCATCGCAAAATTTGGTCGACTTGACCCAAACGGACGCGAAAACGCGCAAACGGCAACGCGCCGCTGACTCTACGTTAAAAGTAACGCCCTGACGTCATTAACACGCCATCACTGAATTAAACAAATACCGGAAAAATCAGGGGCGTTACAAGGCCACTGCGTGCACTGTTGAGTCTAGTGAAATCTTCGATGATATCATCAGTTTTTCATTGCCGCACCCTATGGGGGATGAAGCAGGGATTATCCCCTCAGATGAGATTTCTTTTAGTTTTTCTTCCAATTTATTTCCTGAGCCCCTTTCTTTATGTACAAGAATGCAGGAAGCCCCTCCTCCGGTTGATCAGACCTTATGCATGGAGGAGCCGAAAGACTGGCGGGGTGAGGAAGGTATAGTGAAGGACCATCTTGTTTCCTCATCATCGTTGGTGCCTCCCTTGGAGGATTGGTTAAAAGGGGGCAAGCGGTTCTTCTTTGAAGACATAATACTGGAGGAGAAGAAAAGAGCGAAAAAGGAGGAGATTTGGGGTTGGAGGCTGAGCATCCTACTTAATTTCCACCCCTACTACCAGGTCCCCGGACCTTTTTCGTTCATCAGTTGTTACTATTTCAAATCAGCTTATAGCTGATTTGTTTTGAGCATGTAATAGTAATTTGGATTTATTAACTTTTGCTTAGTCCTAGACTTTATAAACTGCTTTAATACAGGTATTTGGTCCACCTTTAAGGACATTAAACAAAAGGGCTTCTTGGGAGACAACCCATGGGAACCACCCAGTTCCGTTTGCTTAGTCTTTGTCTTTTTGTCATGTTTTTCTTTTCTTTTTGCTAACATCACAGGTTAAAGCTCTCGCGTGGTAGATGCGGAAGGAGAAAAACTTGAAGAAGGAATTACCGTACTTCTGGCATGCTCATTTATGAGCATAGGTCCACTCTTCCCCTATTCTCCTTATGTTTAAATTCTTTAATTTATTTAGTTTTGATCAAGTCTGGGGGAGAGAGCAAGTTATGCACGTGCACACACTTTGCATGACATGTTAGAATGTGTTGAGTTAGGATTTGTATTTTGTTGCACACATTGCATACACTTGCACCTAGTTCACGCGCACTTGATCATGCGTGTTTATCGGGTATAGCTGCGAGGTTCCCCGCTTGTAAGAATTGGATTGTTAGCGTATGAGTGAGGAGTAGAGAAAAATGTTGACTCGAGTAGTGCTCTAGTCAAGTGCTCCTGTCACGCCTAGAAATTCAATTAGAGTAGAATAAAATTAAGTGTTATAATTTAATTATTTCAATTATAGTAGCTGCAATCTATTTTACTTTAGTGGTGAATCCGTTGAATCCAACGGTAGCATAATGTCGAGTGTAGCTAGACTAGTAGTTGCTTATTACTAGGGTCAGAAGGAAGGACAACCTTTCTCGGTGGCTAGAACTTGCACTAGGCGACTCTTGAAACGATTGCGTTGAGGTACTCATTATAAAGTTTGATATAGGCCATTTCATGATCCAATTGTGCTTTTGAAATCCTTGCCAATGTAATCACCTTTGCAAGCCCACTTGAACCTACCTTTCCTCTTTGTTTAGCTCCACTTAAATGTCACCAAAGCCATACGGCCATGCCCATTCTCACACCAACAAGTGAGCTGAAAGAAATGTATATATCTATCTTATTTGGTGCAATCTCCGTGGTATGTTAGCTTTGAAAAAGCTGAATGAGAAGTTTTTATTATGCCTACAAAAGAAATTATGTCGAGAAAGAAAAATAGAAAAAGAAAAAAGACAAATTTCAAAAAGAACTTTCAATTACATTCTCTCGACAAAGGCAAAAAGTATGATTGGCTCAGTACACACCTAGTGTTCAGTTGTAGTCTGGGGGTGTTGTGTAGTTCTTGAAAATGTTGTCTTGGTGATTCTTATTCTCTTAAGTGCAGGTTATGTTGAGTGCGATTCCTATTGTCCTTCTACTTATCTAAGCTAAACTCAGCCTAAGCCAAATCTTAACCTTTAAGTCCTATTGATTTTAGATATGATTCATCTCATGCAGATGAGAGAGTGCGAACGTGCAAGCCTATGGACACCGACTTTGATGGATTTCTTAGGAGATTGTCCCAAGATTTGATTCGAGTAATACTCTACTCATTAGTCACGCTATTTTCCCTGATGCGCGACCGAAAGATTCACCAGGATTCACCATCCAAGTAAATTAAATTTCAAATTACTATTTTAGAAATAATTAGATATAATCTTGAATTAAATTCTATTCTAATGTATTTTTACGCCCGTGAGCATGCGACTTCGCAAGAGTCTCCACCACTCAATCATACTCTAACATCCAATTGTTCCGATAGGAGAGCGGAGTAATTTTTTCCGAGACGTGCAAATGGTTAAGTCTGGGGGTGTGATGAGTCCCATTTATATACACATTTATGGACTCATCTGGGCCGATTTTCTAGTCAATGCACCACACTTTAGGCATGTTTACGATCATATTTGCTATTCCTTGCTAGGTGCACTCTTAGGCCCATTTCGGTGTGCAATTGCGCTCCTTGTTATTGGGGGTAAGCACATGGTGCTCCCCAATCCTTTTCCTATATTTATTCGGTGCTGGAGGTGTATTCCCAGCTGGTTTATATCGTGTAGGTGTTCCCGGTACAAATCTATACAGGAACACTGCGCACGATCACTGGTTATAATGCGCACGACCACTGATCGTGCGCCACTGATCGTGCACGTTCTGTTGCAGCTCAAAGTTGCTTTCTGAATTTGGTCGTGCGTTGTTACGCATGGTCGTGCGTTCGATCGTGCGCTTTATTATTTTCTGCAGTCTTGTCTTGCAGGTTTTCTAGCACAGCGCGCACGACCACCAACTTCTAGTGCGCACGACCACTGGTCGTGCGCCACTGCTCGTGCGCCTTGTTTTCTATAAATACGCAGCCTGCGATTTTAGGTCGGACAACACTGTTTTGGGCGCGAATCCATCCATCTCCTTCCTTGGGAAAGCTTCTTCCATCTATCCTAAGCTCCACCAAGGGTTCCGGAAGCTTTCCCCGCCATCTACAGCAAGCATTTCAAGTTGCAGCATCTCCTTTTGGGTCAAGGGGAAGAGACCCATCTCTGAGAAGAAGACGGATGATGGTTGGAGGTAGTGACAGCCTCTGAACCCCGGAAGCAACCAAGGACTGAGCTCGGAGGAGGATTGATAACCCCCTATTCCGACCAAAATCTACGGCGAGGCTTCTCATCTCGTGGTTTCCTCTACCCTCTCTCTTTTGGAAATGTATGCTTAACTTTCGTATTGAACTAGTGTGATTTCAATTTGTCTATGAATGAAATATACTCTTGTTTTATCTTTCGCTTGATGCTTTGCTGTGATGCGCTCCGCCCCCGCTCCACTTCCACACACACATTCCAGCTAGCCATCTAGCAATTGCTAGTGGTGACTTTGGCGAAGAGGTGAATACGACCCTCACAAAACCCCGCAGTGTGGCCATTTCACCCGCTTACCGAAGCGCGGCATCGTGGCCGCTGCACTCACCCCCACTTTTCAAAGAGGTTTGTGCGACCCTCAATCGTCATAGTTACTTTCCGTCCATGTGCCTTCCGAAGCACGACATCGCGGCCATTGCATCCATCCCGCCTTGCGAAGCGGAGTTTTGACCCGCATCTCATTTTTGTGTAGTAACATAGGACACGAATCAGAACGCCCTTGTTTTTACTTTCTTTTACTCGTCGTAACAATCGACTCACCACGCATTCCGTTCACCAGAACCTGCATTCCTTGAGAGACGATATTCGGGGAAGCTATTCCCAATTTTATTACTTGACAGTGACCGGTGCACTTGCCGAACACGCATCACTTGGGGCAAGTTCTTAACCCCCGAGAAAGATTCTCCTTTCTCCCGACTCAAACAACACAAGTCTAATGATAATTTACACACATCCATATGCTACCTTTTGAATCACACCGGATTCACCATTTGAGTAGAGTAAATAATATTTACACTAATAGAAATGTATAAAACTAAAAGTATAAAAAGAAATCTAATCTACACAAATATCTATACTCACATGAGTACTTAACTAGGAACACCGGAGTCAACATTTTACTCCACTACATAATTTAAACGCCAGCACAATGATTTTCCCAATCACACAAAAGAATGAGTTCAACTCATGACGCGCCAACAACTAAGTACCCGCTCAAGTGTGTGTTGTGGTGTGGTGAAAATGAACAACTACAATATAACTGAAATAGAAGCTTCTAGCATGCTATGCAGTAGTGCATGTGAGTGGGCACAGAAAATGGCTCTCCCCCAGACTTAAATTAAACAATCCAACATAAGATGTAATCATGAAAATTGAATAAAAGGCTAGGGGGAGAAAAGTAACCCATGCTCAGAAATGAGCATACCATGAGATTTGGCGGTAAACCAAGACAAAGCCGCAACATCCGACATCCAGAGGAAGGACCTGCAGGGGTGAGCTCTGACAAAAACATAAGAAAATATACAAAGTAAAAATGAAATACAACTAACTAACTAATCTAGATGAAATAAAAAATGCAAGAAAAGTAAGATAACTACTGGGGTTATTGTTCTTCCAGCACGACTTATACAGAACTTTAAGAGTTCTAGCTGATCGGAGTATGAAAAGAAAACTGCACAGGTAACTGGCCTAATATCCGTGTCGGTAATGGGTACCGATACGGTGATAGAACAGTTACCCCTCTACCTAAATAATAATACCTTCTCCGCATAGGTATAGGGAAAATAATGTAACAGGGGGAGGAGGAATCCTCACTCGTCTCACCTACAATATCCTTGCCCAACAAGGTGTCGTCTTGAGGGAGGCGAAAGGAGGAAAAGGCAATAAGTGGAGCTTCCTCTGCTGAGGGGGAATCAACCTCCTCACATAAGAGGATGCTCACCTCATTGACTTGGGCAATAGGAACCAAATCCTCCTGAAGTACCTGTGAAGACTTCACCCGCACAGGCTCATATGAAGAAGGCGGGTCAAGGAATAAAAGAGAAGAATGACATAGATAATCAGAAGTTGGGGGAGCTGTCCCGGTCTCACTCCCATCAGGTTGGGGTTGTAAAATAATGTCAGCATTGTCAACAATGTTGCACGGTTCGGCAGGATCAACAATGACCTTGCCCAAGATTTGGACTTCCTCCACCGGTGCTGAGGTAAAATCCTCTTCACCTAGAAGGTTTTCCTCCTCCATAGGAATATGTATAATATATAGATCACCTGCCTCATCATGCAATGCATCATCATCAATGTCGTCAGCGATGAGCGTAGTGGTATGCACAACAGGGGGAGGAATAGTGCTTGGATAAAAGTCAAGCACTGATTCCTCAAACAGAATCGAATCTACACACGGTGATATATACACATGGGAGATGGGCTCAGCCATGTCAGAGCCCAGATTAGCCACGCATCTGATAACTGTGTCCACATCATTCCCTTCAAAACATGAAGGTGGCATAGACACATAACTAGATGTTGAAGGTGTGCCGCCAGAGGTAGGAGTCAGGATGATCCAGATATCCGGCTCATCATCCTCGTCCAATTGGCGAAGATACTCGACACAGTCCTTCTGGGCGTGATCTATGCTTTGACAAAACAAGCACCATTTTATATTACTTCATGGTCCCTGCTGGGCCAGTGAGGAATATAAAAATGGTACATGCGACAAGCGTGAGTGGCCGTAAGTCTTGGGCACGGGGTATGAAGGACCGTAGGAGAATGATGCTCCATACACTGGGCCACAAGAATTATGCCCACCATCTTCAGTAGGGCATTTATCACTATCATGGGAAATATCTCCACACCAACGGCAATGGACATTAAATGCAGCCCACATTGTGAAGATACCAAGATTCAATAGAAAATCATAATTGTGCAAAGCACTACACCTAACAATAAATTACTAAGACAACCTAATTTAAAACACAAAAAACAGGATATGAAACAAAATATAAGGATGCAATTTTCCAATGGAAGAACTTCTATCTCTCAGCTTTCCTTCTCAAGAAACTCACACGACTATTTTCCCCGACAACGGCGCCAAAAACTTGATGTGCAAATCTAGCACACCGCTTTAGGCGGTAGCGAGACTGCGGCACGAAACGGCAGTGTACCGATCGTTCAAGTAATATAAAATGTGGGAGTGAATCCCCAAGTATCGATTCTCTAAGGAATACAGTAAGGTGGAGTTTACCTTCGAGGAAGAACTTGAGATCGAAGTCCTTTAGGTCGGGTGAATGTGTAGGGAGTGATTTGGTTTATGTAAAATAAAAGAAAAGAAACTAAACGACTCCTATGCAGGATGCTATGCGCTGCTTCACCGGGCGGATGGAAACTATGCAGGTCACTATGCACAGCTTCGCTAGGCGGATGGGCGAGAAGGAAAGCGGATGGAGTTGATCGCACTGAAGAAGTGAAGTGGATTATATGGGCCGTTAGCGTCACTTCGCATTGTGGATAAACGAGTAGGCTTGCGTAATGGAAGATTAGGCTCACAAAATGGAATGGAGGGTTTGTGGAGTGGTATGGAGTGAGGGCGGAATCGGCACACTTTGTAACACCCTCCCTGTTACATAGCATATAGCAGTAGGTCCGGCTGGGACCCCACACCATATAAAACGAACAGAAGAGAGCGTTACTTAATTAGCATTAAATAGTTAAGAATATAACTATCTCAGCACATAGTGTCGCATAACATAAGCATTTAACTTCAGATAAAACTAGTTCATACATTGTCCAAACTAGCAACTAGGAATGAAATACAACAAGTTATTAACAAGGTTTGTTCACAACATGTTTATAACAAAGGTGGCTTCCAAACATCAGCACGCAGGCCCGCCACACATGAAAACAGTAAACTAATCAACTTGGCCTTCGAGGGCCAGCTCAGCACAACACAACACAATAGTAGGGGCTTCAGCCCGCTATTTCCCGCTAGCCTAGCCAGGACCTATACGAACAAATCCACCAAGTGGTGGGAAAACAAGTAACCGGTCAGCTTTTGCTGACCCAGGCTTATAACAACCCCACCCCATGCTCGGGGCAGCGGTGCTCCTACCCTGTAAGCAAGCAACAACAGTTTATATTTCACAGGTGCGTCTAAGCACCGCATAGAAACATGCATCACACGGTGACATCAAGTCACACGTTATGTGCACTCACGACACGTCATCCTCAAGTCCTTTTTCAACATGGATGATCAGATTGAGCAAGGCCGTACACACAAAGTTCCGGCACTATCGTTATAAGCTAGATGTCAGGATTCACCAATGCCTGGCCTGGGTTCGGTTCATCTTATGCCCGCACTCATAAATGTGAGGATTCAACTTAGCCTGACACTAGTTTGGCTTCCCCATGTGCCCGATGAACAATAACCTCACAGGGTCATTACCTCAGCCTCATGGGCGAGGTCCAAACACGATAAGCAATCTCAATGATTACTGTCTCTGGCGTTTCTTCTTAACGCTGGGTGTTATCCCTTAACGCTGGGCGTTACTCTTATCGTTGGGCGTTAGCCCATTTCCAGGTAATTTCTGAGTAACACCTCCAGAGCTCACTACAGCACGTCTCAGTACTCAGAACCCGAAAAATACAACATTTGGCGCTACCGCCGGCGTTAGCTCTAATTCCTGGCATTAACGAATAGAACAGCAAGCAATATCACCATTCCAGACCAACCTGTCCAGATGGGCTTCACACAGTATGCCTATGTCCGTACTACCATTCCGGACTCTATATGCAAATTTTGTGGGGATAACGTCAACCCACCGGAAGAACCTATCTATTAATTAGTAGAAGTCTTCCTAAGCATGCAAATCAAAGGATGCACATGTCCAAAGATGAAGGGAGGAGAATCGTTACCCTTGGTGCTTGTTTCGGTGCCATAGAACTGAAAGGAAATCAGCTGGAATCATTTGAAACAACTTCCTCTCCTCTGAATCGACGATGGCACAAACACGCAAGCAATATCCTCCACGGATTTGCCCTCGGCACAATTTATGGCTAGCCAAAAGAGACCTCCTTCCTTCTGGTCACGACTTCTCTGCCTTTGGAAAGAGCTTGGAATCAGAATTTAGAAGGGAAATTGAATTTGGCTGCCTTCTATAATTTCTTAGTTAACGCTGGCGTTAGCACTTAACGCGAGCGTTAGCCCCTAAGACGGTGGCCGAACTTATTCACAGCCGCTGACCAGCCGCTTAAGGAAAATCGATGGGGAGTTAACGCTGGCGTTAGCACTAACGCCAATCGACTTCCCGTCCCGTCGATCGGGCTGTCGTCCCATCGATCCGACGACACGCTTAAGTCCTAGGCTAATGCCTGGCGTTAGTGCTAACGCCTGGCGCTAGCTATCAGACTTAACAATCTGCTGGGGAACTCTGGGGTGCTACAAACATTTCTCGAGAAGAACATAAAAAATTTCTCAAGAACGGCCTAACGCCTAGCGTTAACCATAACGCCTGGCGTTAGCGCCTTACAACAACCCTCTTACAAACATTTCTCGAGAAGAACATAAAGAATTTCTCGAGAAGGACCTAACGCCTAGCGTTAACCATAATGCCTGGCGTTAGTGCCTTACAGCAACCCTCTTTCTTTTGCTGGGGAAATCTGGGGTGTTACAATCCCCCTCCCCTTAAAGAAAGTTCGTCCCGAACTTCCAATTCTAAGAAAGAAAGCAACAGTACAAAACACATAACTTGTACCTCAACGGAACAGTTCAGGGAACTCATCACGCATGGTTTGCTCACGCTCCCATGAAAGCTCCTCACGACCGAAGTTGTTCCAGCGGACTTTGACCATTCGGACCATTTTATTCGACAACTGCTTGACATCAGTGTCTTCGATGCAAATAGGCATGACCAACATCTTCAGCTCATCATCGACCGACACCTGATCCTTCACCAGGACCTGGCTAGGTTCTAGCACAGCTTTCCGCAGCACAGAGATATGAAACACATCATGCAGTCCGCTCAACTCTGTCGAAAGAGCGAGCTGATAGGCAGCTTCACCAACACGTTCCAGTATTTCAAACGATCCAAGGTATCTCGGACTCAGCTTTTTCAAGCGACGAATCCTTGACACACCCTTGAATGGTTTGATCTTTAGGTAAACCCAGTCGACCACGGCGAACTCAACATTTCTGTGCTTGGCGTTGTAGTATTTTGCCTCCTATCTTATGCACTCAACAATCTCTCCCGGATTGTTCGAATAGCCGAATATGCATCTTCGACTTCCTTTCGCTTAAACAGCTTCGTCTCTCCTGTCTCCGCCCAAGCTAAGGGAGTGCGACAAGCTCTACCAAAGAGGGCCTCGAAGGGTGCCATCTTTATACTTGCTTGGTAGCTGTTATTGTAAGTGAATTCGATCATGAACAGATGATCTTCACACCTCTTACCGAAATCCAGGATGCACATACGAAGCATATCCTCTAGAGTTTTGTTCGTACGTTCAGTCTGTTCATCCATTTGAGGGTGGAAGGCAAGACTAAACTTCAACTTTGTACCCAACAACTGGTGGATTAGCCTCCAATTTTGTGACGTAAAGCGCCCATCTCGGTCGCTAACAATGCCACGGGGCACACCGTGCAATCGTATGATGCTATCAACATACAGCTTTGCCAACTTTTCGACTGAATCGTCCCTCCGGTTTGGAATAAAGTGGGCAACCTTCGTCAAGCGATCCACGATCACCCACACGGCATCATTCCCACTCTGTGATCTCAGCAAACTGTGCACGAAATCCATCGTAATGTCATCAAATTTCCCTTCCAACACAGCCAACGACTTCAGGAATCCTCCAGGTTTCTGACATTCGGCCTTCACCAGTGCGCAAGTTTTACACTTTGCCACACAAAGGGTGATGTCCTTCTTCAAACCTGGCCACAAAAACAACGTTTTCATGTCTTGGTACATTTTCGTCCTCCCTGGGTGAATTGAGTACTTTGTAAAATGGGCTTCATACATCAATTCCTCCTGCAATTTACCCACATTTGGGATGCACAACCGACTGTCTTTCCACATCAAACCATCGTCTAACGCAAACTTTGCAGCAGAGCCAACCTCACACTCTGCCAAGTAGCACTGCATGCTCGAATCCAGTTCCAGGGCATGTCATATTCTGTCAGCGAGGTCGTATTCCACCTCCGTCCCGTTCAAGCACGCACTCACACTAGAACTCCTCTCCACACAGGAGATCTCTAAAGCTTCCAAGTCAATGATCAGACACGAGTCATGCATCTGAACCCAGTTGGCCTGCGCAGAAGCCCTCCGGCTCAAAGCATCTGCGATGACATTTCCCTTCCCAGGAGTATAGTGTATTTCGAATGTGTAGTCCCCCAGGAACTCCATCCACCTTCGCTGTCACATATTGAGCTCTTTCAGATTTAATAGATACTTTAGGCTCTTATGGTCTGTAAAGATATCCACCTTCACACCATATAAGTAGTGCCGCCATAATTTTAGAGCGAAGATCATGACCGCAAGCTCAAATTTGTGGACCGGGTAATTCCGCTCATGCACTTTCAACAGGCGAGAGCCATAAGCTATCACTTGACCATGCTGAAGAAGTACGCAGCCTAAGCCGCTCCCTGACGCATCGCTGTAAATTTCGTAGCCTTCTGCTGATCGAGAAAAGAGAGAGGGAGCGGTGAAGAGCGAGAGGAAGAGAGAATCGGCAGCAGCTAGAGAGATTAGTTAGGGTTTTGTTTTTCTTTTCATCAAAATCTGTCCACCTTTCATTACCCATAATAATGTATATATAAGGTTACAACACTCCATCCTCACCTCTCATCAAGCAAAAATAACGATGGCTAAACGCAGTCCGATAATAACATAAAATTAATATGAAATTTAAAATGATAATAAAGTCTTCATGCTACTTAAATAATTAATAATTATAATTAATTAATTATAATTATTAATGATTTAATTTGTGCCTCGGGTGGAGGTGGTAACGGCGATGGCGTTCGCCATTACTATCGCGGCGGTGGCGGAGAGCGTCGACGGTGGTCGTCGCGGCAACGTCCCAATCTTCAAGTGGGCGGCAACGCCCATCACAATCATCAAACTCCAAGTGGCGGACAGCTTCCGCATCATCAGCAACGTCATCGCGAACAAGTGGCGGGACTGCGTCGCCATCAACTTATAATCAAACCTCAAACTAAATTTCTAGAATAATAAAAACAACAAGGCTAGGCGTATTTATTATTATTATTATTATTATATAATATTTCTTGGACTTCCCGATGGCTACCCGGTGAAGGGTTCGTAAGATACTAGGAGCTGCGATAGGAGTTCAAGCCCAAAGCGCCCTTTCCAAGAAATTAGATTTTTATGATTTTATATTTTTTTTCGAATAAAGATGCAATGAATGCGAAGCTACACCCCCATACTTAAAATTAAACATTGTCCCCAATGTTCAAAACTAAGTATGAATAACATTTGAAAGAAAACAAACTTTAAAAGAAAAATACTAAAAATTAAGGATAAGCAAGGGGTGTCTCCCAAGAGCGCTTTGTTTTTCCCGTCTTTAAGCTAGACGGTTAGTGTTAGGAAAAAGGAAATTTAAAAGAGAGGTGGACAGGGAACTCCCTTAATTCGCTCTGAGGCGAATGTGCTGGCGTCAGTCGCCCGGCTACTCCTACGCTATAGTCTTGATTCTTTTGCTGTCGGTGAGCTTGAAATTATGAATCCAAATTACCTAAACAAACCTTAGGTAATTTGGAAAGCTGGAGATGAGCGGCAAATGGATCTCTGAAGACGTTTGGTTGCAACGACTCATCATCTACAAGGAAATTATTAGTATCAAAAGAATCAGAACTAAACGATTCAGATAATTTTTCGCAAGGAGGAGGCGCTTACGAAAATATATGATTGAGCTCCGATTGTTCCTTTTCTAAAATAAATTTTCATTAGGAAAATCTAGTGCATTACCAAGCGGAATAAAATTTCCGGACACAAAATTTTCATAAATTTTTGGTTTGATAGAAGAAATTCGCGAATATTCATGACAAAGAAAATAAAATCCGGGTGGAGCAGGGGAAGAAACTTGTTCTTCTTCTACTTCATCCCGAGTGCCCATAACTTTAAGAAATTCTTGGTAAAGTAATATTTCTTCATCTTCGGTAAAAGAAGTTATGGGATTACATGAAACCACATGTTCCTCCATAACTAAATTGTCCAAAGATGGAGAAAAAATACTAGAAGAAATAAAATTTTCCTCTAAATTTGGTGGGGGGGGGGGGGGGGGAGTATTTATTTGAATCGGCGGACATTCCCCAAAATTAGAGTACGAAGGTTGCGGCGCAAAAGAAGAAGAACAAGAATTCAGATCTAAAGATTTATCTTCATCGCCCCAAAAACTATCTGGGTGACCTTGCCACCAAGAATAATCTACTTCGGGGCTAGAAGAAAAATTATTAGAAGCCGAAAAATTATTCTCGTGAAAATTATAGAAAACACTAGACGAAATAATATTTTCCTCTAAATTTTGGGGGGAAGTATCTATTTGGATTTGCGAAATTTCCCACAAATTAGAGAACGAAAACTGCGGTGTATAAGAAGAAAAACAAAAGTTCGGATCTACAGATTTATCTTCATTGCTCCGAGAACTATCTGGGAGAGCTTGCCACGAGGAATAATCTACTTCGGAGCTAGAAGAAAAATTAATAAATGCCGAAAAATGATTCTCATTAAAATTAGAAAAATTATTTTCATCAATGTTTGAAAACTTATTTTCATTAAAAGATGAAAAATTATGATCGTAATTATTATCAAAATTATTTGCATAATATTGAGGATAATTATTTCTATAATAATTATTTTGAGAATATGAATGTAAATAACATTCCTCACTTTGATGAGGCGCACCACAATAATAACAACTAAATTGGCTCCTTCGAGCGGCTTGTAAGAGGTAAAGTTGGTTTCGAAGCTCGGCAACTTTAACGGCCAATTCAGATTCTTTCATAATAAAAATAAAAAGGGAACAACCTTTACTCAAATGAATGGAATTTTAAAAATATTTTTATTATAATTTTTTTTTCAAAAAGAGGGTTAAATTAGTCCCGGACTTCCCAAGATCTACCCGGTGAAGGGTTTGCAAGGTACTAGAGGCTATAATGGGAATTCAAGCCCAAAGCATCCTTTCCGAGAATTTAGATTACGCTTTTTAAGGTTATTTTTTTTAAAATTTAAAGAGAAGGGGAGAAGAAAGGGAATGATAAAATTAATTAATATTTCATTCTTTGAAATATCAACCGTAGTCCCCGACAATGGCGCCAAAAACTTGATGCGTGCAAAACTATATCCGCAAACGACAAGGGCAAGTGTACCGTATCGAATGTAGTATAGGTTGTAAGAAACCAAGGTCGTATTAGACTCGGGGTGGTTGGGTACTCTTACTTCAAGAAAGTCTCTATTATTTTATCAAATAGAACTTGGGAGTGATTTTGCAAAAGGAAAATAAAAATAAGATTAAAACGACGAGTAAAAAGGCTAGCACTCGATCTTTGAATCACCGCGGAAAATAAACATAATAAGAACAACTTCTAATCCTCTTAATAAATTAATTGACCGTGGAGTTTCCCGATTTATGAACATACCTCTCTCGAGGACACGCTCAACTGAGTTTAGGTTGATCAATCGAACTTTCGTTCTAGAATCGAAATCCCTAAAACTCGCTTGATCGTAGTGAACCCCTCTATTGGATTTGACTCCAATCTAGGAGAATTATGTCATCCTCGCTTGAGGAGTGCATTCAACTCTCTTTACCCTTGAAATGATCGATTCGAATTCAAAACCTCTCGGTTATTAGATTACGAAAACAAGAATGAGAATTATATATCGAAAAATATAATCTCAACCAATTAAAATTCAAGGATAAATCTTAAGCGACATAAAGAAGAGAAAGAGAAGCTAAAGATTAAATCATGAATTATATTTTCCTTGGATCATCTCGACCGAGTACTAATAGAAATCTTAGCTACTCATAGAGATGGGGGAATCAAAGAAAATAAAAGAATACATGAAAGAAAGAAGAAGAGAAATAAGAGAAATAAGAGGAACTATTTTATTAATTGCAAAAGAAAGTTACAACTAGGAATTGAAAGTTACAACTATTTAATTGAAAATATAAATTGCAAGAGGAAGAAGGATTACAAGACTACTAAAACATGAAAATAAAGACATGAAATGAAAATGGCTAATCCTAAAATTCGTCTCCAAACTTCCTCCTAAACATCCGGAAAGGCTCCCTTTAAATAGGCAGAATTTTGATGTTACACGCCCTCGGTCACGCCCATGACCAAGGGCGTGTAAGGAGCGTGATCGATGCCGGTGCGGAGAGGGTGTGTTCTGGCTTCAATGCAGGCGTTTTGGGCGCGTCACGCCTAGGTCACGCCCGTGACTTGGGGCGTGTAATCTTTAAATGTGCTGCTGGCATGAAATCTTTGGTGGGAAGGCACGCAGGGCGAGTCACACCCGTGACTGGATGTCACGCCCAATGGTCACGCTCGTGACCTAGGGCGTGTAACTTTAAATGACGTGGCAGACGTGCTGGCAGATGGTGGTGGGGTCCCGGTCGTGACTTGGATGTCACGCCCTTGACCTGGGGCGTGTACTTGAACATTCGTCGAACTCTCGCCTGTTCGTCGATCTCCTGAATTTTTGTCGAACGCAGCAGCCAGGGTCACGCCCTTGGTCATGCCCGTGACCTTGGGCGTGTACTTGACAATTCTGCTCAAAATGCCCAGAAATCCTGAAAAACACAGAAAAGTCTTAAGTTAGTTTATAAAATTAAAAGGGAACATATTAAATAAGAAAATACATATAAATTGAATAAATTCATATTAAAACTATATTAAATTTATTCTAAAAGATGAGTACAAAAACTAGTCATCATTATGTATCGGATGTATGTTCCCATTCATTTAAATTTTTGAAAAATTAGAAAAATTTGCGCAAAAAAATATAAAATCTTTGAAAATTTCTGCACTTTTTTTTTATAAATCCCAAAATTCAAAAAATATTCTATTTGTACATAGTTTATTTTCTTTTTGTACATAGTGCATTTCTTTCTTTTGTTGTCTTTTCCAAAAGGAAAATTAGTTTTTTCAAAAAAAAAATTAGAAAACCAAAAATCTTCAAAAAAAAATATAGAAAAGAGAAAATTAATTTTTTTTGGAAATGGACGTTTGGGCTATCATCCCAGCACATCTCCTAGTACTGGTGAGAACCCTTCATGAAGTATACCTCAGGAAGTCCAAGAATTAACAAACAAACTTTTAGGCTTTTAAGTTTATGTTTAGCATTATTTTTTTATTTCATATCAAAAATAAAAATAAAAAGATAATATCAAAAATCCAAAAAAAGATAATATCAAAAACTTCAAAAAAATTGAAGAAAACTTAGAAAAACCCCAAAAATATAATAAGCCCTTACTTTGGTTTTTTATTCTAAAATCATTTTTATGAGTTTATTTATAAGCATTTATTTTTTTGTTTTAATTTGCTAATCTTTTATTTTATCATGGTTTGCTAAATCTATTTTTGTTCAGGTGATTTAGTATTAAGAAATCTTTTATAAATTTTTTTATTAGAGAAATTTCTTTAGCACTTCTTCACTTTTATTCTAAATTGTTTCAATTTTATAGTAATTTTTCTCAACACCTTTAGATATTAATTATTTATACCTCATGCTTTTTGAATCTTAGGAATGTTTAATTTACTATAGTTGCTCTCAAAATATTTTATTTTAATCTAATTTTTGTTTTAGCCCTTTACCTCTAGCCTTTACCCAATTCCAAAAAAAAATTATTAAAAGATCATATGTCATGTGAATGAGAGGATAAAATTCATCATTCCCTAAACATATGCACCATTTCCTTTGTTTGAAGAGTATCAAGAAAAGATTATATGACATGGAAAATGAGAGGATAAAATTCATCATTTTCCTAAATATATACAAAAAATAATATGCGGGTTAAGGGGATAAAATTCATTACCTCCAATAAAAAAAAAGATGATCTCTTCATGTTTACCCAAACTCCCTTTTAGCCAATTTAATTGTTTTAAGTTTAAAATTAAAATATTAAGAGAGCATAAGTAGTAGATTGTATTTTTCCAATAGTTTCTTTCAAAGTTATGGTTTTTCTAATTTTAAATCTAATTTTGTTTTCAAATTACTCAATCTTGTTTACTAGTTTTTATTTTTGAGAATTCTTGGCTAAATATTTTTCTCTTATTATTCTAATTTCATGATTTAGGACTTAATTCGTTTATCCCTAAATTTTCTTTTTAGCTTACTTATGATTCAATAAATTTTTAGTTTCAATTAAAAATTATATTAAATGTCTAATAAATATTTCTCATACTTTTGCTCTGGAATTGCAAAAGCTTAAGTGTGTGGGTATTTGATGAGTATGATTTATGCATATTTTAATTATAGTATTTAGGTTAATTTCAATATAAAATTGTAAATATTATTATATTTTAGTTAAAAATCACTTCTTTTATAATTTCTGTTCTAAATATAGTTGTATTTATGTTTTGTAGATTTTCAAGAGTTTTTGTCAAAATTGCATTACACGCCCCCCCCAGTCACGCCCGTGACCAAGGGCATGTAACCTAAATTCTTATACAGAGTTGATCCCACACAGTTTAAGCTAGTCCACAATAAGTCACACCCTGGGTCACGCCCGTGACCAAGGGCGTGTAATTTTAAAGGCCCTTTTCAAGCTTTCCATATGGGCATGTCAGTCACTGAATCAAATGTTGTCGTACAAGTCACGCCTGTGACCCAAATGTCACGCCCATGACTTCCCGCGTGATCCTTGCTCCCTGCTGAGCCATCACACAAGACCCACTCTGCATTTAATGAACACACCCAGATTACATGACCGTGACCAAAGTTACATGGGCGTGCAATGTCCTTTTTTCGCCATGCCGGCACGCAAGACCCACACCGATGTCCCAGCTGTGCAGATCAGAGTACTTACATGCCCCCCAATCACGCCCGTGACCGGGGCCGTGTAACATGGAAATTTTTCCTATAAATTCAGAGGCTCTATTCCAGCAATTGTCTCCTTTTCCCCTGTCCATTTGGGTTGTTCTTGTATAGTTTTCATTTATTTTTATGTTTTAGGTTTAGATTTAATTCTATGTATTTTTCTTATTTCCTCTTTAATGTCATATTTTTTTCATTTCATGCAAGGTAGCTTAGCTTTAATTTCATGCAATGTAACTTAACTTTTATTTGATGTAATTTTTTCCTTTCATGGTAATGAAATTTTTGCTCTTTTCATTTATACAAAATCTCCTCCTTCCTCCTTAATTCTCTTCTTTTCTTAAATTTTTCCTTTATTAAATATTTAGTTGTTCTTGATTTTCACAAGCTTTGTTTTGAAATTATCTTTCTCCTTATTATCGTTTCTCCTCAACTTCGATTTACTCTCGAAAAATAACGATATCCAGTTCATATGCCGGTTATGAATTTCGGTATTTGTTTTCGTATTCTAGTTAGTCGAGAGGCTCGTGTGTACAAATCGATGGCTCGAGAATAAAAAGAGTTGCATGCACTCCTCGAGAGAGGATGATGTAAATCTTCTGGATAAGAGTCAAATCTTATAGTGGGATTCACCTCGTTAAAGCGAGTATTAGGCATTTCAGTTATAGAATGATAGTTTGGCCGATCAACTTAATCTCAGGTGTGCGTATTCCCCGAGAGAGGTGCGTTCATAAGCTAGGAATCTCCATGGTCAAGGCATAGTTTAGAATGATAATATTTAACTTTTAATTTCATTTCAAAGCGAGTTTGAATCAAGTTTTATTTTTTTATTTATCTTGCTCTCCTTTATTTAGTTTTAATTACTTCTCTTTTTCTGCCGTCTCCGATAGAATAATTGTCTGCTTTCTCAAAGTAGAAGTACTCGACAGACCCGTGTTTAAATACGACCTTGATATTTTTCTTTATTTTTCTATACTATAAACGATAAGGTACGCTTGCCTTCATCAGATATAGAATTGGAGAACATCAACAACGAATCTTAAATTCTCACAAATCCGAAAATAAATAATTTTCATATCACCAAGCTTTGGATTGCTGACATTACAGCACGGTGAATCTTTGCGACCTCTCTGTATACCTGCTCCATGCGGATGACCATGATCTCTGAAGTCGGTCTCTCTTCTGGGTGACCGCCAGAAGGCCCTGGCTTCATCATCATTGAAGCAGAGCCAAATCTAAGAGAAGAGACCTCAGCGGCCAGCGCAGCAGATTTTCCTTTATAATATTTAGCATCTTTCTCTGCCCTCCAAAGCACCTTGGTGAGATCGGCAATCTTCAAATCTCCCTCCTCACGGAATTATTTTTCCTGAGCTCGCAGCTTCTCTTCAAAATCTGCATTCAACACCCAGAGCTGATCGGCGTGAGCCCTCTCCCGGGCTCACATTGTTTTGACATCCTCAAATATGGGTTTAAGGACATCAGTTAGTTGAGGAGGAACCATCAGGGATTGCTGCTGGATTTCCCCTCTTCAGGAGATGTATCAGCCTCACCAGTATCTGCGATCAGAAGCAAAGAACAGTTAGCTCAGCCACAAACTAATCAAAAATGAAAGAGCTCGTGCAAGGAGAATACTCGGAAAGAAATAAAGACCACTGTCGCGCAAGGTATTTTCAATATCTTTTGTGACTGCAAGGCCTGCGGTCAACAAAAGGCGGTCTGATCCCCTAAAGCGCTCGAGGTCCATTCTTTCCAATTTCCTCTTCTGCGACCTCTCTCCTTCTTTTCATCTTCTTTTTAATTCTGCATTGCTGACAAGGATGTCATCCATCTCAATAATAATAATCTCACGCTGCTCTTTTGGAGATCTAGGTCGAAGAGTAGGCAATGGAAAGAATTCGAGCCGTCTCACGACTGGCTTCATCTTTCCAATTTGCAGGGCGATGACCACTGTTGCACGGTCATCCGCTGCATTATCCATCTCAGTCTCCGAGTCAACAGAAGTATTGGTCAGACTGCTGGATAGCGCGATCTTCTCTTTTTTGACCTGCCAGATTTTTTCTATCTTCCTCTATTCCTCCTCGGTCGCCTTCTTTTTTTTTTCTTATCTTTCTTCTCCACTTAGCAGCGATCAGCGCCGTCTTTTCCTTTTTCTCTTTTTATTTTTCCATAGCGATCAGCATCGCCCTCTCTTCCTCCTTCTCAGCGGTGATCAACATCGCCTTTTCTTCTTCCTTTTTCTTCTCGGTAGCGATCTATGCTGCCCTAGCTTCTTCTTCATTCTTCTTGTCGGCAGTGATCTACGCTGCCTTCGATTCCTCATCATTCATCTGCTCAGCAGTGATCTGCCTCGCTTTCTCCTCTTTTTCCTTCCTTTCCTTCTCTTCCTTCTCTTTCTTCTCCTCCTCAGTGGTCTCCTAAAGGTTCTGAGCTTCGAAAGGGTCAAGCACCTGCGAGATCAAAGGTACAAAATCATTAGATGAATCTATTGGAACATGGTCTTCCGCATCTCCTAGGTTTAAGAATAACAAATCATATGTGTATTTGATCTTGTGTGTTTAAGTTTGCAGGAAACAAAGTCCATATGACTAAAGGATAACATAAGAAGGTTGCTCCCAAAATTGGGCCAATAATTCCAACATGCCCAGTAGCGTCGGTGGTAGCACCTAGCACCCGGCGCTAGCGATGATTAGCACAATCCCGAGAGTACATTTAAAAGACGATAGCGCTAGCCGATAGCGGATAGCGCAGTCTGTAGCGCGGAGCACAGAAGGAAAGAAGAAAATGTTTCCTCGGATAGAAGATTTTCCCGCGCAGAATATGTCCTAATATAGGATAGCTTCGGTGGTAGCGCTAGTGCAGGCGCTAGTGCTGAGGCTATAAATAGGACCCCTCTTTTCTTGTTTCAAACACCCATCAGAGAGAGAGAGATATTGAGTGCTAGAATTCCAGAGCCTGATTTGGCCAAAAGTTGATGTACTACCAAAGCTCTGTAGATTTCTGAAGGAGAATATCTTCACGCTGGATCCAAATGACATCCGCATCTATAATGGTTATTCTACATCGGATCTTCATCTCCAACTTCAGAAGTTCTTCAAGAGGGAGTTTTTATTATTATCATTTCATATTTCTTATGAATCATTAGAGAATTCGTCTCGTGTTGGCAATTAGGTCTGGGTAGGACTTAGGGCAGAAATTTGCCTCTTATTAGCGACTAGATTTAGGTTAGGTCTAGGGGGTGCTCAAGGCCATATTCGGGGTTGGATTGGCTAGAGCGGCTTGAGGCCGAATCAGGGGAAGGAAAGGCTAGGGCCAGTGGTTCGTGGGGATGCGAGTCAGGATAGAAAACAAAAAGAGTTTACTATTATTTGCCACCGATTTCTAGCGTTATAGAAATCAACTTTTGTAAAACCTTATTTCATATTAATAAAGCATGTCTCTACTTTATTTCAATTGTTTTTTTTATTTCTCACCTTTTTAATCACACATTATTTCAAAGATAATCAAAATATAACATAAGTTTTAAAAACCCTTATTCACCCCCCCCCCCCAGGGCGCCTACCGATCCAATAAGTGGTATCAGAGCGGTTTTATTCCAATCGGCTTAACAACTGGGAATAATGGGGTCTCATGATCTTGTTTTCCGGAGGGTCAGGGTGTTAGTCGACCACCTTTTTTTTCTGGGTCAGATTTCAACTACTGGAAAAATTGAATGATGTGTTTTCTTATGACCATGGATGTAGAAGTATGGAACATGGTAGAAGTTCGGTACTCTCCTCCTACAATTGCAGTGGGAGAGACGACGTTACTAAAACCTAAGGATAAATGGGATGATAACGATAAACTAAGGTGCAAAAATAATGCTAAGGCAATGAACGTTTTATATTGCGCTTTAAATAGAACAGAGTTTAATAGAATTTCTGCATGTCTAACTGCTTATGATATTTGGAATCAATTGGAAGTTACTCATGAAGGTACATCGCAGGTAAAATTTGCAAAGCTATTCCAACTGGAGTCTGAATATGAAAAATTCAGGATGGATACCGAAGAGGACATCAGCTCGATGTACACTTGCTTCACCAAGATCGTCAATGCTTCAAAAGCACATGGAAAGATCTACTCAGACGGGGACTTGGTCAGGAAAATTCTTCGCTCTCTACCTCCAAGGTTCAATCCAAAGGTGACGGCCATCTCGGAGTTGCACAACCTAAGAATGCTCCTGATCGAGAACCTTATTGGGAATCTCAAAACTCATGAGGTAGAACACCAGATTCAACATGATGAATACAACCTAGATCCAAAGAAAAAGGTGCTGGCACTAAAATCAAAGAAGGAGAGCCTCTAAGATGATGATGATGATGAAGAAGGTCTCCTGGTGAAGAACTTTCGGAAGTTCATTAGGAATCCGGAGAGGAGGAACACCTTCCATAAATACTTCCAAAGTGATGCTCGATGAAAAGGATCTTCCTCTTCATCAAAGAAAGAAAAAGGAAGCGAAGACGAAGTAGAAAGACCACCACCAGAGTGTTATCACTACAGAAAGACCGGGCACATTCGGAGCCAGTGCCCGAAGTATCAAAAGGAGCAAAAATAACAATACAAAGCGAAGGAGAAAAAGAAAGTATTGAAAGCCGCAACTTGGGATGATTCTTCCTCTGAAGAATCAAGCAAATTTGAGTCAAGAAGCAAGGAGGAAGCAATCATATGCTTAATGGCAAAAGTCAACGATGACGACACTAGTGTTCTTAGCGACACTAAGGTAACTCCTCCCACCTTCAAAGAACTCTTTGATGAATTTTTTCAAACTTGCAAATCCTATGATAAAAGTATAAAAGATAATATTATTTTAAATCGTGAAAATGAATCCATCATCAAAGAAAATCATAGGCTTACTAAAAAATTAATTTCCCTTGAAAAGAGAAAGGTTTCATGCCAAGAGTGTGAGCACTCTTATGTAAGGCAAAAGAACTTGAAGTTTCTCTTTCTAAGGCCTTCTCACAAATCAAAACTATTGCAAAAGAAAAGGGGGACTTAGAGAGAAAACTAAAAACCTCACTCTTACAAATTGAAAATAACAAAAAGGGCTTTGAAAATAAATGTTTTATGATTGTACAAGAAAATACATCTCTTAAAAACAAAATCATGATCTCAATATGGCCATAAAAAAATTGGAATAGGTCAAAAATCCTTGGATATGATTTTGGAAACCAATGTTATGGTTCTTGAAAGTTTGGGCTTGGATATCAAAGTGAGCCCTACCACCCGGCGCTAGCCACTAATGCCGACAGTAGCTCAACAGTTAAAAAATCTCCTGTTTTTTCTAAAGTTCAAACATCATCCAGCAAGAGCAATGTAGAATTTCAGAAAAGGGTCTCAACCCCCTTTATTTCGTGTGCAAATTGTCTTAAGTTTGGACACACGTCCAGGTCATGCAGGAATATAAAACAACGATCGTTAAAACAAATCTGGGTACCTAAGAAATCCACTAACTCTATGGGTGGTACCTCTTGGGTATCCGGACCTTTACTCTCATCTTCTTTCTAGATTTGCAGGAAGGCTAAGGAAATGGAGGATGTGTGGTACTTGGACTCAGGCTGCTCCAAGCACATGACGGGCAACAAAGCAAAGTTCCTTAGCCTAGAAAAGAAGAAAGGAGGGATCGTAACGTTTGGTGATAACGGTAAAAGAAGGATCATGGGAGTAGGTACAATAGGTAATGAATCCTTTCTTATCTCAAATGTTCTTTATGTAAAAGGATTAAAACATAACTTAATATCTATAAGCCAATTGTGTGATAAAGGATTAGATGTATTATTTAAATCATCCACTAATCTTTGCAAAATATTTAATTCTAACACAAAAGACATTTTACTAACAACAGTTAGAATTCACAACATTTATATTGTTTCATTTCATGATCTTTCCAAATTATCTATAAAATGTTTTATAACTAAAAATGACGAGTTAGAACTATGGCATAGACGTTTAGGTCATGCTAGTACAAAGCTCATTTTAAAACTAGCCAAAAAGGTATTGATTAGAGGATTGTCTAAATTGAATGCAAACTTGTCTTCACTATGTTCTCCATGTCAAAAAAGAAAATTTACGAAATCATCTTTTAAAAGCAAAAACGAAATATCCACTTCAAAACCATTGCAATTAATTCATATGGATCTCTTTGGTCACGTTAGCACCGCAAGTCTTGGTGGTAGAATATATACTTTCATTCTAATTGATGATTTCTCTAGATATTGTTGGAATTTATTTCTCTCTTCCAAATCTGATGCGTTTTGCGAATTCTCAAAATTATGTACTTGTATTCAAAATGAACTAGATTTAAAAATAAAATGCATTCGCTCAGATCATGGAGGAGAATTTGAAAATGAAAATTTTAAATCTTTTTGTGAAATGTTAGGTATTAAGTATGAATTCTCTGCTCCACGCACACCTCAACAAAACGGTGTTGTAGAAAGAACGAATAGGACAATCCAAGAACTAGCATGTACTATGGTATCTGAATATAAATTACCTATGTCCTTTTGGGCCGAAGCCGTAAGCACAACATGTTATGTAATGAATAGAGTCATACTTTGTCCATCTTTAAATCTCACACCATATGAGCTATATTATCAAAAGAAACTTAACGTATCAAATTTTAAAGTATTTGGTTGTAAATGTTTTATTCTAAATACAAAAGACTCTTTTGGAAAATTTGATGAAAAATGTGATGAAGGAATATTTCTTGGATACTCTTCAACTAGTAAAGCATATAGAATATTTAACAAAAGAACAAGTAAGGCTGAAGAGTCTATTTATGTAAAATTTGATGAATTTATTGCTTGTGTAGAAAGACTTCCTACATGTACAAATGATGAACCCTTGCCATCTTTGGAGCACGACGAAGAGGACCTTTCCAAAGAAGAGGAGGAGAAGGCCAAGGAAGTTGAATATGTGCCCCCAAGCATCTTGAACTTCTCAAAAAATCATCTAAAGGAGCTAGTCATTGGGGAACCATCTATTAGGGTAAGAACTCGATCTTCTCTTCTTGAAACATTTTCAAATATTTGCTTCGTTTCTGAAATTGAACCTAAAAATGTTTCAACCGCTTTAAATGACGAATTTTGGATTTTGGCTATGAATGAAGAGTTAGATCAATTTGAAAGAAATAAATTTTGGAACCTAGTAGAACGCCCATCCAATCATCCTGTTGTTGGTGTAAAATGGATCTTTAAAAATAAATTAGATGGTGAATTTAGGATTACAAGAAATAAACTCGCTTAGTCGCTCAAGGTTTTTCTCAAATCGAGGGGGTAGATTTTGAAGAAACTTTTGCACCCGTTGCTCGCTTAGAATCTATACAAATATTTTTGGCATTTGCGAGTTTTAAAAAGATAAAATTATTTCAAATGGATGTTAAAAGTGCTTTCTTAAATGGGTTTATAAAAGAAGAAGTTTATGTAGAACCACCCCCCTGTTTTATAAATGAAAATTTTCCAAATCATGTTTACAAATTAGAAAAAGCGCTTTATGGTTTAAAACAAGCGCCCCGTGCATGGTATGATAGAATTACATCATTTTTATTAAAGCACAGTTATGTTATGGGAAGTGCCGACAACACACTCTTCATTAAGCATAATAATAATGATTTAATTATCTTACAAATATATGTTGATGATATAATTTTTGGAGCCACTAATGAAGAGTTGTGTAATGAAGTAGTCTTAGTAATGAAAAATGAATTTGAAATGAGTCTTGTAGGAGAACTATAGAATTTTCTTTGTTTTCAAATTTCACAACGAAATGATGGTATCTTTATTTGCCAAACAAAATGTCCACGATATGCTTAAATGATTCAGATTTGAAAACCTTAAACAAGCTTCTACTCCTATGGGTGCTTCTTTAAAACTAGGAAAAGATGAATCTGGAATTTCCATTGATCAAACTTTATATAGAGGAATGATAGTATCTCTTCTTTACTTAAGTGCATCTTGAGCAGATATAATGTTTGACGTATGTCTATGTGCTCGCTTTCAAGCCAATCCAAAAGAATCTCATTTAAAAGCAGTAAAATGTATTTTTCGTTATTTATTAGGGTCATCTAAATTAGGATTATTGTACCCACACAATGATTCATTTACACTTCATGGCTATTCCAATTAGGATTACGTCAGTTGTTCACTAGATTGAAAAAGCACTAGCGGTACTTGTCACTTTTTAGGACCCTCATTAGTTGCATGGTCTAGTAGGAAACAATCTTCGGTTGCACTCTCCACCACGGAGGCTGAATACATCGCACTTGGTAGCTGTTGTGCACAAGAGTTATGGATGAGCCAAACTCTAGAGGATTTTGGTTTTCATCTCAAAAACATTGATTTTAATGTGACAACAAAAGTGCGATACACCTTACAAATAATCTTGTACACCACTCAGATCTAAACACATAAATGTTCATCATCATTTCATTAGGGATCATATTAATAAAGAGAATGTAAAAGTAAGTTTCATTGGTACGGACTCCCAACTTGCTGACATATTCACTAAACCTCTCCCCGATGCAAGATTTTGATTATTATGGCTTGAATTAGGTGTCCTAGATCTTTCGGGCTAAAACGCATTCTTAAAACACATTAGTTTTATGCAATACTTTATACCTAAGCATCTTCACACTCTCTGAAATTTCTGCATGACACTAATCTTTGGACACTTAACCAATATCGAAAATTTAATTTTTCAAAATCCTAAAAAATCGTGTACTGTTTCTCGCGCTAGCGCTAGCACCGGTGCTAGCACACCTTTCTGCTTTTTTGTATTTTTTAAATTTTATAAAATACCTAAATTTATGCTCTATTATATGTACTACTTAGTTTTGCAGTTCTGTTTTGAATTGATTTTTGAAAAATTACAACAACAAAAAAATTTACAAAAGGTCAAATTACAAAAATAATTCTTGTACTCCTTTTTGTTTGATTTCTATGTCAATATACAAAAATCAAATACAAAAATATATAACATAAAATTATCAAAAATTATTTCAACTTTTCTATTTATGTGTATCTTGCGAAAGGGAGATTTGGGCTATCATCCCATCATATCTCCTAGTACCGAGCAAACCTCTCACAGGGTAGACCACGGGAAGTCCAAGATCAACTATAAAAATTCAATCTTTCAAAACAAAAATATTTCTTTTAAATAAAAATTGAATGAATTCTATTTTCATATCAAGCATGGTTTAATCTTTACTTTAGATCCTCTACAATGTTGAAATTATTTTTTTCAAACTATCTTGAACAATATTTTTATCATGCTTTCATATATCTAATAACATGTGCATAAATTGTTTTAAAAAGTGGTGTGTGGAACTAAGCTTGGCATGCCTCTAAGTATGAGTAAATGTTTTATGATTGATAATGATATTTATTCACTCACTTATTTTAGCAATGTTTATATGTGTTTTTTAATCTAAGAATGCTTGCTTGTGTATTGTTAGTGTACAATGAATTAAATTTGCACAAATGTCTTACCTACACCACTTTCATTTGCACTCTTAAAATTAAGACAAGTGGGTGTGCTTACAAAATTTCATTGGTTTGCAAAACAAGTGTATTCGGAGAACTTTGTACAGCAAAAAATGAATTAAGTAAATTAACAAAGATAACACCACCAAGCACAACTTGAACCTCCTGATAAGTCTTCATAAGCATTATGAGGTTGAGCACCATGGAAAGAATAGTAAAGTGTCTTGTGCAAACCATAAACTTTTTTCTTTACACCACTTGTTCTTTTCTATGTGCTTTAATGGGTGTTGAAGTAAAATTATTTGTGTTTTATTGTGCACCTTACTCTACATTTGTCTTGTATTTTTGATTAAATCATTTGTTCACCCTCTTCAAAATACAATTATGTGCACATCATTATCTTCCATAACACTTCTTCTCATGAGTATTGGATCCTAATTCCAAAATTCTATATCTCTGTATATATGAAATGCACTAAATAACCTAACATGCTCTCTACAATGTTTGGTATGTTTTGAATTTATGAATTGGAATAACATTGAAGTAGTCTCTTTTTTTTACATCTCTTTCATGCTTGGTATGTTTTGAATTTATTCTTGATTTACAAAAATGTCTTTTTCATTAATCCTTCACTTATATTTCTTTTTATGAATCACCATATCTTACAAAAAGATGTTTGTTGTATTTTTATATAAGTATTCCGCAACATTACATTTACCTTGTGTTCTTTTCATGCTTATCTCAAGTCTTTCCAACTCAAAATTGTTTTCCAAATGGTAGACTTACATGGTAAATGTTATATTATTTAAAGCTAAAAAATCTGATTCATTTTTATGAAAATTATCCTAAAACTCCTTATCATTTCCTTCTCTCTCAAAGCTCGATCATGCCTTTAACTTATCAAAACTTTTATGTGTTTTGCTTCTTACCCACTTACTAATAACAAAAGAGGAGAATGAACATGATAAATAAAATCCGCTATCAAAATGAAAACTAACATGATTAACTAAGGTAATAGCTTACATATTAGGGGAGCATTCACTTAGGGGGAGCAATTCTAAATACTAAAATCAATATTTATCCTAAGTCATCAATCCCACACTCACACAAGTAGGTTTCATCATGCTTATATATTAATGCTCTGATTTATCATTAATGGATTTGTTATTATCAAAAAGGGGAGTTTATTGGAACATGGTCTTCCGCATCTCCTAGGTTTGAGAATAACAAATCCTATGTGTATTTGATCTTGTGTGTTTAAGTGTATAGGAAACAAAGACCATATGACTCAAGGATAACATAAGAAGGTTGCCCCCAAAATTGGGCCAATAATTCCAACATGTCCACTAGCACCGGCAGTAGCACCTAGCGCCCGTCGCTAGCGTTGATTAGCGTAATCCTGGGAGTACATTTAGAAGGCGATAGCGCCAGGCGGTAGCGCGGAGCACAGAAGGCAAGAAGAAAATGTTTCCTCGGAATTAAGATTCTACCGCACAGAATATGTACTAATATGGGATAGCGTTGGCGGTAGCGTTAGAGCTGAGGCTATAAATTGGACCCCTCTTTGTTGGATATGTGTGTCACATCCCTTTGTTTGAGAATAAAAAATCCCAAATTGTATTTGATCTTACTTGTCGTGTATTTATAGTGTGCAAGAACTATAAGTGCAATACTCCATAGGTATAAAGCATCTTGGAACCAACAAACTGAACTAAAGCACAATCGCCAACGCCAGAGGTTACCGCAGATGCTAGCGCTACCACCAGCGCTATCGCTACCGCCTGGCGCTAGCTCAAGTTCATGCACAGTGCCACACCGCCGACGGTTTCGCAACCGCTCTACATGAACCCTGCCACAGGCGCTAGGTGCTACCGCAGGCGCTAGGTGCTACCGCAGGCGCTAGCGCGAAGTTCTATAAAATGGAGTTCTCTTTCTCGTTTTTGATTGATCATCCCTGAGAGAGTCCCTTTCCGAATTCCAGAGCTGTTACTCTGCTGAATTCTCATCTCCCACTAAAAGTCAATGAAAAATTCTGGAGAAGGAAGTCATCACGCTGCATCCAAAGAACGATCGCATCAATCTCACTTGAGCCACAATAGTCATTCATCATCAATTCTGGAAAATATCATAGAGGGAGTCTTTATTTGTATTATTTCATTCCATTGTATTTTTGTAGTAAAATTGCCTTGTGTTTGGCGACTAGGTCCTTGCGTGGCTTAGGGGAATTTCACCACGTGTGTTGGCGACTAGGTCTAGGTGATTAGAACTAGGGGGTGCTCGAGGCCATATTCGGGGGAGGATTGGCTAGAGCGGCTTTAGGACATATTCGGTGAAGGATAGGCTAAAGCCAACCGGTTCGTGGGGATATGAGTCGGTTTAAAAAAGGAAAAATTGTTTTACTTTGTACGATTCCGATTTCTAGCGATATTGAAATCAAATTTTTGTAAACACCTTTTTATATAATATAATCATGTCTCTATTTGTGTTTACTTGATTTCTTTTATTTGGCATAAATTATAAAATTGCAAATTATAATTGTTTCTTCCTTTAAGCTAAATTGTTATTTCGTTCTAATTTACATTAATCAATTTATTAAATCGTCTAAAAATTCAAAAAGAATTTTATTCCCTTATTCACCCTCCTCTAAGGGCGCCTATCGATCCAAAAAGTGGTATCAGAGGATAGGTTATTCCAAACGGGTTAAAAACCAGGAATAATGGCGTCTTATGATCTCGCTTTTTCCGAGGGATAGGGAATTAGTAGAATTCCATTATTTACTGGGTCAGATTATAATTATTGGAAAAATAGGATGAGATACTTTCTTATGACCTTAGATATTGAGGTATGGAATAAGGTAGAAGAGTAATACTCTCCTCCTACAATTGTAGTTGGAGAGATAACTTTAGAAAAACCAAAAGATAAACGGGATGATAGGGATAAGCAAAAATGCAAAAATAACGCCAAAGCCATGAATGCTTTATTTTGTGCGTTAGATAGAAATGAATTTAATAGAATTTCTGCATGTACTACCGCATATGATATTTGGAATCATTTGGAATCATTTGGAAATTACTCATGAAGGTACATCGCAGGTTAAAGATTCAAAGCTTTTCCAGTTGGAGTCGGAATATGAAAAGATCTGAATGGATGAAAGCGAAGATGTTGATGCCATGTACACACGCTTCACCAAGATCGTCAATGCTTCCAAAGCTCTTGGAAAGACCTTCTCCAATGGCGACTTGGTCCGAAAGATTCTTCGGTCTCTTCCTCCCAAATTCAATCCGAAGGTGATGACTATATCGGAGTCGCACAATCTAAGAACGCTCCAAGTTGAGAGCCTCATTGGGAATCTCAAAACCCATGAGGTAGAACTCAAAATCCAATATGATGAATACAATAAGGAGCCAAAGAAGAAGGCATTGGCACTAAAGTCAAAAAAGGAGTGCCAAGAGGATGAGGATGAAGATGAAGAAAGTCTTTTGGTAAGGAACTTCCGAAAGTTCATGCGAAATCCGGAAAGGAGAAACACTTTCCGGAAATTTTTCCAGAAGGATGCAAGATGGAAAAGGTCATCTTCAAAGAAGGAAAAGGAGAGCGACGATGAAGAACAAAGACATCCACTAGAATGCTTTCATTGTAGGAAGATCGGGCATATTCAGAGCCAGTGCCAAAAGTTCTTGAAGGAGAAGAAGGACAAGCTACACATAGGGAAGGAGAAGAGGAAGGTGCTAAAAGCTAGAACATGGGATGACTCCTCCTCTTCTGATGGATCAAGCGGGTCTTCATCAAGTAATGATGAGGAAGCAAACATGTGCCTCATGGGACTTGGAAATGACGATGACAATGCCAGTGTTCTACGCGACACTGAGGTAACTCCTCCCACTTATAAAGAATTTTAGTAAATTTCTTGAAACTTGCAATGATTTTGATGAAAATATGAAAGATAATATTTTTTTAAGTCGGGAAAATGAATCATTAATTAAAGAAAATCAAAAGCTTTCCAAAAAATTAATTGCTTTAGAGAAAAGAAAGGTCTCTTGCCTAGAGTGTGATCACTCCATTAAGATGGCAAAATAAATTGAAGATTCACATTCTAAAGCCCTCTCCCATGCCAAAACTCTTACAAAAGAGAAGGGGGAATTAGAAAGAAAATTAGAAGCCTCTCTTGTGCAAAAAAAAAACTAATAAAAAGGTTTGGAAATAGGTGTGTCATGCTTATGAAAGAAAACTCATAACTTAAAGCACAAGTTCATGATCTCACCATGGCCATTAAAAAATTTGGATTAGGCCAAAAATCATTGAATATGATTTTAGGGAACCAGTGCTTTGGATCTAGAAAATTTGGGCTCAGATATCCAAGTTAGGGCTACAGCCCCGCGCTAGCCACTAATGCCGGCGCTAGCACCTCATACAAGAAGCCTGAATTTTCTTTTACAAAATGTTTTTCTTCTGAAAATATGATTCCTTCCAGCAAGAAAAAATTCCAGAAAAAGGTCTCAACCCCCTTTATTATGTGTGCAAACTGTTATAGGTTTGGTGACACGTCTAGTTCTTGCAGGAAATTAAAACAAACTACTTTACAGCAATTCTTTGTACCTAAGGATTCCACTTATTTTATGGGTGGTACCACTTGGGTATCAGGATCTTTACTCTCATCTTCTTTCTAGATGTGCAGGCAGGCTAAGGAAAATGAAGACGTGTGGTACTTGGATTCTGGATGCTCCTAGCACATGACGGGTAATAAAGCAAAGTTCCTTAGCCTAGAAAAGAAGAAGGGAGGGATCGTGACGTTTGGTGACAACGAAAAAGGAAGGATCATGGGAATTGGTACAGTTGGTAATGAATCCTTTACTATATCTAATGTTCTTTATGTGAAAGGATTAAAACACAATTTAATTTAGCCCATTATGTGATAAAGGATTAGATGTGTTATTTGAATTTTCCACTAATCTATGCAAAATATTTAATCCTACTACAAAAGATATTTTACTAACTGCACCAAGAATACATAATGTTTATATAGTTTTTTCATGATCTTTCTAAATCATCTATAAAATGTTTTATAACTAAAAATGATGAATTAGAACTTTGGCATAGAAGGCTAGGGCATGCTAGCACAAAGCTCATTGTAAAACTTGCCAAAAGTGATTTAATTAGAGGATTGCCTAGGTTAAATGGATATTTACCTTCACTTTATTCACCATGTCAAAAAGGTAAATTTTCTAGATCCTCTTTCAAAAGTAAAAAATTCATTTCTACTACAAGACCCTTGCAAATAATTCATATGGATCTTTTTGGTCCCGTTAGCACTGCAAGTCTTGGTGGTAGATTATATACATATGTTTTAATAGATGATTTTTCAAGATATTATTGGACATTATTTCTCTCTTCCAAATCTGATGCGTTTTGCGAATTTGCAAAATTATGTACTCGTATTCAAAAAGAAAGTGATTTAGAAATTAAATGCATTTGCTCGGATCATGGAGGAGAATTTGAAAATGAAAAATTTACATCTTTTGTGATATGTTAGACATTAAACATGAGTTCTTCGCACCACATACACCACAACAAAATGGTGTTGTAGAAAGAAGAATAAGACACTTCAAGAACTAGCACGAACTATGTTATGTGAATATAAATTACCTAAGTCCTTTTGGGCCGAAGCCGTAAATACATCATGTTATGTTATGAATAGAATCATGCTTCGCCCAACTCTTAATCTCACACCATATGAACTTTATTTTCAACAGAAGCCTAATGTATCTTATTTCAAATTTTTGGTTGTAAATGTTTTATTTTGAATACAAAAGATAGCTTGGGAAAGTTTGATGAAAAATGTGACGAAGGAACTTTCCTTGGGTACTCTTCAACTAGTAAACAGGTCGACCGTGCGTTTTACTCATGCACGGGAAAATCCGCCCGTGCGTAAAAATGCACGACTAAACTCAGATTGTCCATTTTCTGCCCAGATACAGACGCACGATCGCAACCGTCTGTGAGTCAAGGAAACGCACGACCATGCGATATGCACAGACACAGATTTTGGGGGAAAATGGGATGATCCGGCCACCTGCACATAAGACAAACCAGCTGGGAATACACCTCCAGCACCAAATAAACACAGAAAAAGGATTGGGGAGCACCATGTGCTTACCCTCAATAACAAGGAGCACAAATGCACACCGAAACGGGCCTAAGAGTGCACCTAGCAGGGAATAACAAATATGATCGTAAACATGCCTAAAGTGTGGTGCATCGACTAGAAATACGGCCCAGATGAGTCCATAAATGTGTATATAAATGGGACTCATCATCTAACTGCAAGTAGGCCTTCCATAATGTTTGTTAAATGTCTATGTGCTAGATATCAGGTGAATCCTAAGGAATCTCATCATGTCTCTGTCAAGAGAATTTTAAGATACCTAATGGGTACATCAAATCTTGGCTA
Source organism: Dactylorhiza incarnata (assembly GCA_033032865.1). NCBI lineage: Eukaryota > Viridiplantae > Streptophyta > Magnoliopsida > Asparagales > Orchidaceae > Dactylorhiza > Dactylorhiza incarnata. Next base: position 1,735,703 of record JAWHQI010000354.1, on the reverse strand, counting down.
TGGTACCCTAGGAACAATGGATGTGAACTGACTGGCTACTCAGATGCAGATTATGCAGGGTGCAAGAAAGATAGAAAGAGTACCTCAGGGACATGTCAATTCCTTGGTGGAAGACTGATCTCTTGGAGCAGTAAGAAGAAGACCAGTGTGGCAATCTCAACAGCAGAATTAGAGTATATCTCTGCAGGGAGCTGGTGTGCTCAACTGCTATGGATTCAGCATCAACTTGAAGACTACAATCTAAAGATGACCAAAACACCCCTATTTTATGACTCTTCAAGTGCAATCTCAATTGCTAAGAACCCTGTCTCTCAAAGCAGGACTAAGCATATTGAGATCAGGTATCACTTCATCAGGGAGTATGTGGAAAATGAAGATATCACCCTTGAGTTTGTCCCAGAAGACAAACTAGTGGCTGATATATTTACAAAGCCCCTAGATGAAGCTAAGTTTAACTTCTTCAAATTCCAATTGGGGATGTTAAACTTAGAGTAATCCTTAACTTATTCTTCACTAATCCCTTTCTAGATGATTGGTTAGAAAATCTCTCAGGATTTGGATGAACTATGACTGAGCAAGGGGGAGCTTGGACTATTGTCTACCTAAAGGAGAGTTGTAGGAAGGAAGTCAGAAAGGGGTAGAAATGGCATCAATGTGTTCAAGACAAGATGCTCAAGAAGACCTCAAAGATAGGGGGAGCAAAGGAGCAGGGGGAGCCACAAAAGAAGAGACATCAAATCAAGGGGGAGCTACAAGCTTGATGTACTCATAAGTTCAGCAAAAGATAAGTACAATCTTAAATGCTCATGCCTTCCATTTAAGATTATAACATTTATTGTCAAGTGAAAGTAGTCTTGAATTGAGATTCTGACTTCTTCAAATAGGGGGAGATTGTTGAGAATCTTGCCCACATGATTCCTGATTTGAAGAAGTCACCAAGCTCATAATCTCAGGAAGTTAAAGGAATGTCGTCGAGAAGAATAGGAGATGTCGTCGATAAAGTAGGCTTGTCATCATGATGATGAGCAAGGAAATCGCTGAGACTTGGCGAGTTTGTCGAACGAAGAATGCAGTTCATCTAATGCAGAATGCAGTTCGTCGAACGCAGAATGAAGTTTGTCGAACGAAGCATATGCCGAGACTTGGGGAGTTCGTCGAATGAAGAATGAAGTTCGTCGAATGCAGAATTCCCTTAACGCAGAATGAAGTTCGTCGAACAAAGAATGAAGTTCGTCGAATGCAGAGATGGGATAGAAGAATGAAGTTCGTCGAACGTAGAATGCTATTCGTAGAACACAAAATGAAGTTCGTCGAACGCAGTGAAGACATGAAGATATCAAAGGAAGGAATGTCGTGGAGAAGATGCAGTATCGTCAACATCAACAAAGTAGCCTTGTCGTCGAGAATAACAGATATCGTCGTAAAAGAGGCTTGACATCGAGAAGACTGAAGAAGGGCAGCTGAAGACAAGCAGTTGCTAAAGCATAGTCTGTCAACATGATATCGCTCATGTCGTTGAAAGAATAAAGGTGATTACGATGACAGATTGCAAGAAAGAAGATCACGACGACACAGTCAGAGATAGCAATCTGTCGTCGTAACAGTGGAAATATCGTCGAGACAGATTCAAATGTTGCGGACGCGCGGTCAGCAATTAATGTCGCCGCCTGATTGTCCAATCAGCGCGTGCTCTTAAGTAATGGGGCGTCTGACACTTAAGTAACTTTTTCAGAAGACCGTTGGGAGCCTCACACTCTTATAAAAGAGATAAGAGGATGCCCTAGAAATAATCAATCATCGTGAAAAATGAAAAATGAAAAAGAATCTCGTCGTTGCTTCTCAATACAACAGTACATTCTGCGGAGAAGAGGAAGAACAAGTAGAGAACAAGATTCAAGTGTTCTCAGAAGAATCAGTCATCTCCATCGACTGATAAGAAGCCGCTCCTCATCAGGCTAAGAGAAGAGATTGAAGAAGAACTGTGCTTTCAAGATCTAAATCAGAAACATCTTCTTCAACCTTAAGAAGCCGATCTCCATCAGGCTAAGTTGTCGATCTTCATCAGGAAGAAGAAATAGTGTTCGTTACTATAAACCTTTTTATTGTTGTAAGGCTTGAGGGCCTAAGTGTCTAGCTTGAGGGTTGGAGAGCTGTGAGGCTTAAGGGTCAGGTCAGTGGACTTGCGGGTCCGAGTTTGTCTAGCTTGAGGGTTGGAGATCTGTGAGGCTTGAGGGACAGGGCAGTGGACTTGCGGGTCTGACACCGTCTAGCTTGAGGGATGGAGAGCTCTGAGGCTTGAGGGCCAGGGTAGTGGACTAGCGGGTATGATATTTTCGAGCTTGAGGGCTTGGGTGCAGTAAGGCCTTGTGGGCCTAGGCTGTAGGCACAGGACTTGAGAGTCTATGTTGTGTAGGGCTTGAGGGCCTGAGTGTCGATCTTGTGGGCTCGGGTGCAGTAGGGGCTTGCGGGCCTAGGATGTAGGACTTGTGGGTCCGTGTTGTAAAGATTGCGGGCCTGAAGTTTTGGCGGAGTTTGCCGATCCTTGCATACTGATAGGTAGGCGCAGAGGGACAGAGGACTACTCAAGACACCCGTCCTTGAGGAACCTCTATAGATCTTGTGTCATCTGGTGTGATTTATTTGTGCGATAATTTTGTGCTACGCTTGAACATTCGTAACTCGCGCTATTATTTTGAAAAGAACCCAGATCACCTAACACCCCCCCCCCCACCCCTCTAGGTGAACGTTCCATTAACAACAACTGTGCACATAGGAGATGATGGATCCCTCCATGGGAAATTTTTTGGAAAAGATATCAGCATAACAGAGGAAATGTTGTCTCAAACATTTGATCTACACACTGGTGAGGTCTCTGATGAATTGTCAGGGGAAGAGGCAAAGAAGGCCTTAGAAATCATGCAATTCAAGAAAGAGAGAGACATCAATTTGAAAAAGGTGGATCTGCTAGAAGAATACAAATTTATGGCAGACATATTGGGAAAGGTGTTGTTGTGCAAGATATCAGCACATGATGCTATACCCAAGTAGCAATTACAAATTATGGGTGTCTTAATTCTGGAAAAGAAGCTGAAAATGATTGGCCACAAATATGCTCACAAAGATAATTCCTACATGAGGATAATGAGACAGGTTCTCTTCCAACACTATCCAGATGTGTGCAAGTCCAAGGGAGTGTCAATTCCACCAGATAAAAGAATTAATATAGGAATCTTCTCCAAATGGACCAGGCAGATCCTCAAGCCTGGTCAAGCTGCACCTTCACCTCCTCTCTCTCTAGCACCACTGGACATTGAGATAACTATACCAGATCTTACAGGCCAAAATAATTCACCAGCACAATAAAGTGTCATTCCAGAGCAAAACCTCCAATCCATCCCATCCACCTCAGCTCCAGAACCTACACCTCAACCTTCCCTCCAGCAATGACATCAACTATCCACTATCATCACAGACATTCAGTCTGCTCCTCCACCACCACCATCATACCATATTTCTCCAGAAGTCTATCATACACTCTCTCCCATCCATGAAGTCTTCACACCATCACCTCCTATATCTACCACATCTACCCCTCCCATTGATCTTGAGCAAGTTATCTCAAAAGCAGTAGGGCTAGCCTCTAGCACCTTTGCTGATCTTCTAGCTGCTCAAACAAAGAAATTTGATAGAAAGTACTCTGAGATGGAGAGTGAATTACTTCAATCAAAAGGGTCTCTTCTGGCTCTAAAATCCTTTGTATCCTCCTCCTTAGTCACCAAAGAGTTCTTAACCTCCCTAACCAGCAAGGTTCAGAAGGGGGAGATGGTTCAGGAGGAGGAAAAACAAGAAAAAATTCAGAAAGAAGAAATGTCTCTGGATGCTGAGGATCCCAACAGATTAACTATTATTCAGAAAGGAAAAGATCCAGTAGGGCACCCTGCAATGTCTCCAGAAAAATAATCAATCCATGGGGAGCCAGTTGCAGATATTACTGATGAACCTGCCCCTGTAGTAATCCAGGGGGAGCCTTCTGCAAATCCTTAAGAGAATCTTGAAGAAAATCAGGAGGAGCTTCCAGCTCAAAAACCAGTTGGGGATGTAATTGAAAGTTCTCAAGGGAAGCCAATTCTAGATGTTCAAAGAAATCTGGAAGGAGAAATGATTGTTGAAGACACAATAGTGAACCAGGGGGAGGTGATTCCCTCTACTCTAGGGGTGCTCTATGCAGATGAATTGCTGGATGAAGTTGCCAGAATTGCCAAGGAAGCTGCTCAGAATGCTGAACTGAATGCACAAACTCAGGGGGAGCTTCCCAAAGACAATGTTGTTGAAGAAGAAAATGAACCAATTACATTTCTCCCAAGGAAGGTAATTCCAAAAGTGTTTTCATGAAAAAGGAAAACTCCTGAGAAGGAACAATGTAATTCAGGTATCTCTGTTTATACCCTCCAAGGAAAATCAAACAGAATGTGGTGTGGTGAACAATAACTTATTTGACAATGTATGAAATAGTCTGTGATTTCATTCTATCATACTTTTATTGTCTATATTGTCTTATATGTAATTCTGCATATATAAAAGAATGGGTAAAATCACTTTAAATCAATCTGTAAAATTTGTTAAAATAAATAGGGAGAGATTGTTGGGAAAAATACTTTGATTTAACCTAACAAATTAACTATACGAGATTTTACCTTCTAGGTTTATTACCCATTGTATAGTAAGGGTAATTTGGTCATTAGATGTCTTAGGTTGTCTCACTCACCTTAGAGTGTCAAGACCAGGTCAGGGCAAGCACAATCTGAGTTGAATTAATACTTGCGTCGAATAGAAGTCGACGCAACTTCAACTTGGTGTCGACGCAATTCAGACTAGAAGACCAAGCAACTCAATCTCTCTGTCAAAGTATATTAAGTCGACACTACGTCGAATAGGAGTTGACGTAGATGAATGATCATGTCGAAGTTATCTTAGAAGTCGACGCAACCTCGACATTAATTCAACGCAGAAGGAAGCATCTGTCGAAGCCATCTGAAGTCGGCGCAACGTCCAATACAATTCAACGCAGACAATGAAGTTCAAATACAAGTCTTTAACTCGACGGTTATGTCGATAAGTAATTGACGTAACTGTACAACCCCGGTATTCGCCAAGAGGTGAACGGAGACTAAGGGAACAATAGGTGAGAAGAGTAGGAAGGTGGGCGAGTCGGGCCCTCATTGGTCGCTCGGAGGAAGGCAGGCGAGTCGGGCCCTTGCTGGTCTCTCACAGGAAGGCGGGCGAGTCGGCCCCTCGCTGGTCGCTCGCGGGATGGCGGGCGAGCTAGGTTCTCGCTGGTCGCTCACAGGGGGGGGGGGGGGTGAGAGGAGCCCTTGTGGGCAGCTCGCCAAGTAAGGGTCCAAGGGTGTTTTTACCTGAAGGCCCTTGGTGGTCTTCAACTAGCCTCTCCAAACAGCGGAGTTTGGCTGTTGGCAGACCAATTTGGGGTGCGTTTAGTAAATCCAAAAGGCGAAATCACGCTATTAGCAGACCAGACTAGAAAAACTATATATAGACCTTGAAGGGCACCTTTGGAGAGGATCCAATCTCAGTACTCTGAGCTTCGTTCTCCCTAGGTTATCCTTGCTTAGCTCTCGGGCTCTCCAAGGTGCCAAGTCTCAGCTTTGGCTTGGGAGGGGAAGCGCTCTAAGATCTTCCTGGTATTTGGTGGGACCTCCTCGCTGCAACCAAGGGTCTGTGTCTAGTTCTGAAGCTCCGGTCTATTCCTTCTGAGGAATCAGTAAGTGCTAGCTGCCCCCCCCCCCCCCCCCCCCCCCGTCTTTGGGGGCCTGAGCTCCACAAGATACCAAGTTCTGGTTTCAACATTTTTGGTGCGGTGAGCGTGGAGTACATGTAGTACAAGAGAGTTCCAAGGAAGAGACGTGGTGGGAGACGACGAGTGAGAGGCAGGCTTCAGCGGTTTGCCACCACCCGGTGCGCCAGCGATGGTAGAGATGCTGGCAGACCTCAAGAGGAACCTGCTCGGGGCTTTTTAGTGTGCTCTCATCACAGCACTTGGGGGCTCGCAACCACTGCACTCCAGGTGGCCCCTCCATCTAGATTTGGAAAGAACTCCCCAGGGCAGAGAGCAGGAAAAGAGGCGGCGTCCCATGCGGTAGAGCAAGATTTCGCAGGGTGAAAGCTTTTCCTTAATTGAGCGAGTGTGAGCGGGGTCCCAGCGAGTACTATGCCGGCAGGCGGGACCCCGGCGAGTGGCCCCTCGATAATTTCGAGGGTAGTAGGATCTGGGTCACCTAGGGAGCTCGCGGAGCGAGTGGAGCAGGTCAGGGGGTGAATGGAGGAAGCCCATTCTGTGAGTTGGTTCTCTCAGAACCACTCCCTGAGGGGTTCAGTAGGTCGGCCATGACGTTGTATACCGGCAAGGATGAACCCACTCAGCACCTACAGTTGTTCGAAGACATGGTCTCTATCAGACCTATGTCGGATGCCTTCAAGTGACGACTCTTCGCCACCACCCTGAAGGAAAAGGCAAGAGACTGGTTCCACCAGTTACCCTCGGGGTCGATCTATGCTTTTGAGGATCTGCGTTGTGGCTTCCTGTTGTGCTTCTCAACCTCGAAGAAGAGGAAGAAGGACCCTGAGGCGCTCTTCAACATCAAGCAAAGGTCGGGGAATCGATGGCTCACTATGTGGATCGGTTCCAGGAAGAGGTCCTCCTCATCCAGGATGTGCCAGGGTACACCTTTCAGCTTGCCTTCATAGTAGGGTTGCGGGATGGGTTTTCAAGATGGACCTCAAGAGGAGGGCCCCTTTGTCTTTTGAGGAGTTGATGGAGAGAGCGGCAGAGGAGATAGAGGGGGAGGCAACAAGCCCCGAGTTCACAAAGAGGTTGGCAAGGCTGAGCGAGCCAGAAGTTAGGCAGCCGGAGGCGAGGAGAAGAGAGGAAGCAAGGACCCCGGAGCTAGTGTGGAGGCAGCAAGGAGGAGGTGTGCATGGCCCAGAAAGGGGTTTCCACCAGGGAGGGGCAACTTCCAAGGAGGGCAAGGAAGACCCCATCAGCTAGGGTGGAGGCAGGGCCCGAGGCCACCTCCTCCCCCTCCTCAGCAGACGATGGCAGTCGGGCGAGGGAGAGTAGGAAGAGAAAGAGGATCAGGATCCAGAGGAGCCAGACCCAGGAGGAGGAACAGAGGGGTGGAGGCCGAGGGAAGGGGGTGGCGTTGCCCTATTGTGACATCCATCAGGAGGAAGGCCACGCAACGGCTGTAACGCCCCTGATTTTTGTTAATTATTTACGTGGCCACCGTGACATGATTTTGGCGTTTGGGCGTTACGTCAGCTCATCAGTTTTAGTTTTGGGTCGTAGCCTAGTTAAAGTGTGTAATTTGGATCGAGCGTGTAAGATTTCACGTCGTTTCGAGTTATGGGAAATTATTCATGTAATTATTGCATTCATTATAATTCCCTGGCTCTGCGTTCGACGAACGGCAAAGGCGCTGCGTTTGACAAATAGCATAGGGGCTGTGTTCGACGAACGACAGAGGAGCTGCGTTCGACGAATGGCAGAGGGGTTGCGTTCGACGAATGGCAGAGGAGCTGCGTTCGAAGAACGGCAGCGGCTCTGCATTCGACGAACAGCAGCGGCTCTGCGTTCGACTAACGATAGAGGGGCTGTGTTCGACGAACGGTAGAGGAGCTGCATTCGACGAACGGCAGAGGAGATGCGTTCTACGAACGGGTGGCGAGCTGCATTTGACGAACGAGTGGCGAGCTGCGTTCGATGAACAAGTGGCTGAGTTTGACGAACTCCTGGAGGCTTATTATATATACGATAAGCTTAGGTTTTAACTTTTCATCTCCTTCCCCTTTCGGCCGACCTAGAGTTCCGTCGGGCGAGAGAGCGAGTGATGATTTAATTCGGGATTGCTTCTTGTTTCTTTGTTTTGGTTAACCTTTATTTGATGAGATTAGATTTCGACAGATGTTTTCGAAGAGTCTCGCAAGTACTCCTACTTTGAGAAATTAAACGTTATCCTATCGAAAGATAGAAGTAACAGTCTTTTTCTGCTTTCGAAATATTGACGATTACGCCTCGGCTACAACGTCGAATTCTATTGATTTCAAAAATAGCAAAGGAGAGTTTTACACTAAATTGGTTTGAAATGTTTTTTTTTATTTTTTTATCCGAATTAACCATATAATAAAGGTAAGTATACCTTATCGTGAGTAATACAGGATATTTTGTTTTAGAAAATATCGAGGTCGTATATTTCCGCGGATCGTGTTGATTAACCTACTTTGAGGAACGAACTATTCTTTTATCGGAATAAGTTTTTAGTTGGGTTTTTAAAAGAAAACGATAATAAGCGTATAACTAGAGTTCTAAATGATGATAATAATAGCGCCCGATGTCGAATTACCTTGAGACGAAAATAGTCTTTTTAGAAGTAAAAGAGATGACTTTTTAAAACATTAAAATGGCTTGGCCGTGAAGGTTCCACAATTATGAACGCTCCTCTCTCGAGGGTACGCCCACCTGAGATTATGAATTTTCGACCATCGAATCTTCTTAATACTCGCCTTATGTTGTGAACCCCGCTATTGGGTTTTTACTTCCAATTCGGGAGACTTACCTCATCCTCTCTCGAGGGTAGAGCGCACTTCTCTTTACCCGAGAGCGATCAGTTCGTACGCACGAGCCTCTAGGCTAACTAGTGTACGAAGATGGAAATGAAAACCACACATCGATTATGTGGCTCCACTCAACGTTATTCTTAGGTAAACCTTAAGCGTTAATTATTTTAGAAAGAGATGTTTTATTATTAGAAAAGCTATTTTTGTGTCCCAATGCACTTCGACATCGTGCGCTAAAGGAAATTTGCCACTCATCGGAATGGAGACGACATGATTAAGAAAATATATGTTTAATTATTAAATCGGATATAAGCGGATGAAAAGGAAATAAAAAGACTTATATAAAAGCAGTAATAGTATCCGTCCCAACCGTCTTAAACAAGCACTAAAGGAAATTAGCCTATTATTCAAGATGGGGGTGGTATAGAAATAAAAGACATATAAAGGTGTAGAAATAATATCCGTCCCAACCGACTTAAACAAGTGCTAAAGTAAATTAGCCTCTTATTCAAGATGGGGGTGGTATAAACAGTTATATAAGGACTGAAATAAAGCTAAGTTACAAAAACGAAAAATACTATCTCATAAACTCACACACTCTACTTGTAATAAAAGACTGAATCGAAAGAAAGCTGTTAAAAGAAAGCAATAAATAAAGCATTAAAAGAAAGCGATAAACTACCTTTATGAAAGCAATAAACTAAATTATGAGAGCAATAAAGTTATACTCATACACAGACACACTAACAAAAATAAAAAAGGAAGATGATCCAAATGAGAAAACAACATTTTATTTCTAAATGGCAAAAATTACAAACGAACATAAACTCAATTGCATAAAGAAAACTCACAATCACTCAAAGAACTCAGAAAACACTAACAAGCACTCAAAATTTGGATGGGAAATGCTTCAGCCGAGCCCCTCTATTTATAGGCAAAATTTTATTTTTACACGCCCTAAGTCACCGGCGTGACTTGGATGCCACGGCCGTGACTTAGGGCGTGACATTTGCGCGTGCTATAGGGGTTGCATCCGCCGTCTTCTGGAAGTTCTACAGTCAAACTTGGATGCACACAGGCATGACCTGCAGTGTCACAGGCGTGACAGTGGGCGGCAGTCTATCAGCAGCATGGGCGTGACTTTGGGGCTGACTTTGGGGATTCGTCGAACGCAGTTTGACTTTCGTCGTATGCTGGGGATGGCGCTTTCGTCGAACGCAACTTGTTGAACTTTCGTCGAACGCAGTTCGACGTTCGTCGAACGCAGTTCGACGTTCGTCGAACGCAGGGGCAGAGGGAGTTCATCGAACGCAGCTTGTAGAACTTTTGTCGAACGTTGTTCGACGTTCGTCCAACGCAGCTTGACTTTCGTCGAACGTAGATTACACGCCCTTGGGTCACGGGTGTGACTTGGGGCGTGACCTGACAAAAATTGCCAAAATCGGCAAAAAACAAAAATAAAACTAAGTTAGTAAGGAAAATAATAAAACAAGCAATTTATTCATTAATTTATATAGAAAAATTACAATATTAATTAAAATTATACTAATAATCATACTAAAATAAGTATATTTTATTACTTATCAAATACCCCCATACTTAAGCTTTTGCTATTCCAGAGCAAAAGTAAGAGAGATTTATACGGGATTAACATAAGTTCTAATTTTTAGCTATCATTTTATTTTAATCATAAGAGACTGAAAAATAAAAATTCGGAGTAATAATAGTTAAGTCCTAAATTATGCAAATGATTTATGTAGAAAGAAATGTCCTAGCCAAAAGACTTCTTAATTAACCAAATAGCAAACAAAATTGCAATCATTAGTAAACGAGATTAGATCAAAATTATGATAACCTTTGTTTAAAGAAATGTGAAGGAAATATGCAATTTACTAATTATGCTCTCAAATGATTTATTGAATTAAGTCCAAGAACAATAAATCGGCTAAGGGAAAGGGGGGTAAAAAGCTATGGCAAAAGAAGAGTACTTGAATTAGGAGTGGTGGTTTGTATCTTTCCACCTTTCCTTTTTAGTTTTCTTTGGTGCTCACCGTGATATACGGGGGAAAACTGTTTGTTTTTTCTTTTGCTATAATAACCCAATGCTATGTTCACGGAACGAAATCTTATTCCCATTGACATAAGATCATTTAAAGTTTTATTGGGTGCCTATGTTTACGGAACACAGTCTTATTCCCATTGACATAGGATATTTTTCTTCTTTTATTTTTCTTGTCATACATACAAAGGGGTTTGCAAGAAAAAATTCTTAGAAATAATAAAAAAAAGGTTTGAGAGCAACCTTGGTAAGTTGAAAGTTCCTAGATTCCTAGATACATAAAGTACGGATAATTGGGGTCTAAAGTTGTTTTGCCAACATAATACACATGTCTCTATTTTAGCTAGTAGAAGTAGTGCTTGATAACAAAGCCTCTATTTAAATTAAAAACACAAGATATTCTTTAAAACTTAACCCCGAACGTTTAAATCTATCGATCTTAGATAAACAAACAAATAGTAAAACTAGCGATTATGAAAATCCACAAACATATACTCTCGAAACTAAATGCTTTAAGAATAAAAGTAAAGTAGGGTTTATTATTTTTTGGATTTTTGTTTCTTTTGTATTTTTTTCAACTACTATATAGTTATATATAATTTTTTTTAAATGTTTTGGGGTTTTGCAATTTTGCTTTGCTTTGATTTTTTTTTTTGAAATGTTTTGGGGTTTTGCAATGTTTTGGGGTTTTGCAATTTTGCTTTGATTTTGTTTTTTTTTACTAAGACAGTAAAAAAAGGAAATACATGTTTTTTGAAAAATTTGTGATTTTTTTATTTTTTTTGTTTGTACTTTGTTTTTAAGCTTATATTTACAAAAGTAATCAAAATGCAAAATAAAACAGGGAAAACTGTTTTTTGTTTATTTTTTTTTTTTGTAGTTTTGTTTAAATAAAGACAGTAAAACACCCTCATACTTAAAACCCAACATTGTCCCCAATGTGGTAATGTAAGTATGAAGAAGAGAAATTAACATTGCAATATATACAAAAGGAAAGAGGGAGCAAAAAGGCTTTCCTGAAATAAAGCTGGCGGGGCCGTACGAAACCCTGCAAAAATAGATAAAAAGCATAATAAAAGTATTAGATAAATATGGGGTGCCTCCCACGAGCGCTTTGTTTACCATCGCGTATCTTGACGCATTTGCCGTGGTGAGATTATAAGTTGGGGAGGGTTAAGGATTCAATATTTTCGTCCACTGGATCACCCGCAAGATAAAGTTTTAAGCGATGCTCGTTGACTTTAAATTCGCCTCTTTCGGGGTGAGAGATAAGAACGGTCCCATACGTCCAAACCTCTTTAACCTTAAAGGGGCCGGACCATCGGGATTTTAACTTACCCGGAAAAAGACGAAGGCGTGAATTATAAAGAAGGACAAGATCGCCCGGCGCAAATGTTTTGGGAAATTTTATTTTTCGATCATGGTAGAACTTAGAACGCTCCGTATAAAATTTATTACTCTCATAAGCGATCGCACACCATTCATCGAGTTCATTTAGTTGGAATTTCCTATTCTCGGAGGCTAAGTTTGAATCGAGATTTAAAAATTTTAAGGCCCAAAAAGCGTGATACTCTAACTCTACAGGTAAATGGCATGCTTTGTCATAGACTAATCGATAGGGCGTACAACCGATAGCGGTCTTGTATGCCGTACGATATTCCCACAATGCGTCGTCGAGTTTGACGGACCAATCTTTCCAATTTAAAGAAACGGTTTTCTCCAAAATGCGTTTAATCTCGCGATTTACTACCTCTACTTGGCCGCTTGTTTGGGGGTGATAGGCGGTGGCGAGCTTATGCGTGACGCCGTACTTAGATAAAATTTTTTAAAAGTGGGTGTTGCAGAAGTGTGTACCCCTATCACTTACTATTGCACGGGGCGTGCCAAAGCGAGAAAATAATTTTTTTAGAAAATGGACGACGACTCGCGCATCATTGGTGGGCAGAGCTTGCGCTTCTGCCCAACTAGATAAGTAGTCAACCGCCACTAAAATATAATGATTATTACAAGAAGAAGGTAGGGGGCCTACAAAATCGATGCCCCACAGATCGAAGATTTCGCACTCGAGAAAAAGGTTTTGGGACATCTCGTCATGACGAGAGATGTTACCCGACCGCTGGCAGCTATCGCATTTACTCACAAAAGTGTGAGCATCCTTAAAGAGAGTGGGCCAATAAAAGCCCGACTTTAACGCTTTTCGCGCGGTCCGGTTGGCTTGATAATGCCCTCCAGCCGGCCCCTGGTGGCAGTGTCGCAAAATTTGCGCACCCTCCTCGCTTAAAACACATCTTCGCACCACTTGGTTTGCACAGACTTGAAAGAGAAAGGGGTCCTCCCAAAAGTAGTTTTTCAAATCAGAAAAGAATTTCTTCTTTTGCTGAGTCGAAAAATCTTTTGGAAGGACCCGTGCGACTAGATAGTTCGCATAATCTGCGAACCAAGGGGTGGAAGAAGTTTTTATATTATTTAAAATTAAAAGGCGCTCTTCAGGAAATCGATCTCTATTTCAGGTTCGACGAGCGCTTCCGCGAAGGGTTATTCTAAACGTGAGAGGTGGTCGGCTGCTAAATTTTCAGCCCCCTTCTTATCTCGGATCTCTAAGTCTAATTCCTGTAAAAGGAGGATCCATCGAAGCAAGCGGGGCTTGGCATCAACTTTGGCCAAAAGATATTTTATGGCGGAGTGATCCGTGAAAATGATTACATGTGAAAGTGTTATGTAAGGCCTGAATTTATCAAAAGCAAAGACGACGGCAAGAAGTTTCTTTTCCATCATTGTATAATTAGCCTGTGAGACATTGAGTGTGCGAGAAGCGTAATATATTGGATGAAAATATTTATTTATGCGTTGGCCTAAGACGGCTCCTACCACGATATCGCTCGCGTCGCACATAATCTTGAACGGAAGGGACCAATCTGGCGCCACCAGAATTGTAGAATTGATAAGTTGTTTTTTTATAAAATTAAATGCCTCTACGCAGGTCGTGTCAAAAATAAATGGGGAATCCTTTTCCAGGAGGTGAGTTAGCGGTTTGGTTATTTTTGAAAAATCTTGAATAAACCGACGATAAAAACCTGCGTGGCCGAGAAAACTTTTAATGGATTTTACGTTCGAAGGAACAGGAAGTTGTTCAATTATAGCGACTTTGGCCCTATCGACCTCCATCCCCTTGGAAGATATTTTATGGCCGAGGACTAAACCCTCTCGGACCATAAAATTGCATTTCTCCCAGTTCAAGACTAAGTTCGTCTCTTCACACGGCTGGAGGACTCTATCTAAATTTTTTAGACAATTTGCAAAAGCGTTTCCAAATACGGAGAAGTCATCCATGAAGACTTCCATTATATCTTCTACAAGCTCGCCGAATACAGCCAGTATACAGAGGCCAAACGGCAAGTAAAAGTCGTTTTTTTCTTGGTCCTCAGGGGAAATAGGGATTTGGAAAATTCCGAGAGACCATCAAGAAAGCATTTAAAAGGATGACCGGAGAGACGCTCTAGGATTTGATCAATAAACGGCAATGGGAAGTGGTCTTTTCTGGTGGCATCATTTAATTTTCTGTAATCGATGCATACCCACCAACCCGTAACAGTACGAGTTTGGATTAATTCATTATTCGTGTTTGCCACGACCGTTATACCGCCATTTTAGGGACAACTTGTATGGGACTTACACACATACTATCGGAAATAGGATAGATAATCCCCGCATCGAGGAGTTTAATAATTTCAGTCTTAACGACTTCCCGCATATTCGGGTTAAGTGATGAGTCTGGTTTATACAGTGATTTCTGGCCTCATTTGGGTTTATTTTAGTGTCATTGCACTTCATTTGCTGTTCATATACGCTTATAGTGATAGCATGGCGTTTCTGCGCCTTTTGTGCAATCCTTTCCCCTTTGTGGCATATTTTTCCTATATATTATTGTATGCCTGTGTTATGGATCCGATGATGTGCACGGATCGGGGTTATTTGTACTTTTCCTGCAGGTCCTGGGGTCGTGTGCACGTTCGGGATGGTGCGGGGTTATTTTTGGCCTAAAATGCCTCTGATCGTGCGCATTCCTTCGCGCACGATCAGGCGCACGATCATTGATCGTGCGTTAATTCCCAGCCTAGATCGAGATCGAACCAAAGATATGCGCACGATCACAGGCCTTTCTTCGCGCACGACCACTGGTCGTGCGCTCCTGACCGTGCGATGTTTTCTATTTTTCCTTTGCTACAGGTTGACTGCGCATGATCACAGTCATTCCTTCGCGCACGACCATTGGTCGTGCGCCACTGACCGTGCGCAGTACTTATTCTGCTCCCTATTTAAGGCGCTGTTCCGCGATTTTAGGTATTCCAGCGGGTTTTTGGCGCGATTTCTGAGCGCGACTCCGCCGTTCCACCTCTCCAAGGTCCCTCCTTCCATTCCTCCCCTTGGGAAAGCTTCATCCATTGATCCTAAGGTCATTCTAGGGTTCCGGAAGCATTCTCCGCCATCTATGGCCAGCATTCCAAGAGGAAGACATCTCCATTGGGTGAAGGAGAAGTGAACCCAACTCTGAGAAGAAGACGGGCAGCGGTTAGAGGTAGTGACAGCCTCTGCATCCCGGAAGCAATTAAGGACTGAGGTCGGAGGAGGCGTGACGACCCCCCATTCCGACCACGATCCGCGGCGAGGCTTCTCATCTCGTGGTTACTTCTACCCCTTCTCTTTTTGTGATTTGTACTCTTAATGGTTGTAATGAACTGAATGAACATCTATTTGTCTATGAATGGACGTCTATTTATGAACTTGTCTTTACGTTATGCTGTGTTGTGATGCGCTCCGCCCCCGCTCCACTTACACCCACACGTTCCAGCACCCGCTCTAGCAAAAGCTGGAAGCAATAGCGAAGAGGTGCCTTCGACCCTCAACCCTCACATCTGCACTCACCTCATCCATGTGCTCACCGGCCATCCGCTAAGCGAAGCATGGCATCACGGCCTGCACTAAACCCATCCACCAAGCGACGCGGTGATTGCGACCCGCATAGTGTTTAGTTTTCTCATTTCCCGCTCTATAAAATCAACCAAACCCCCTTCTTGTTTTGTTAAACTTAGAACCCCCATAATTAGTTTCCTAACGAGCAAATCGTATTCCCTAACTTGCGGTCCTTTGAGAACGATATTCGGGGAGCTACTCCCTACTTTTATTACTTGACAATGACCGGTGCACTGCCGTCATACCGCATTTCGTGCCCGCTAATTAGCGGTGTGGAAATAGCGTGTCATTAAGTCGCCATTGAGGCTGAATAGTTTTGCGAGGGTTTTCTTCGAGAAAAATTTTGTGGGAGCAGAATGAGGGGTTAATTCCCCTGATATCAGAAATTTGCCATGCAATTGCACTGCGATGTTTAGACAAAACCTCAATCAATTCGGATGTTTCCGAATCGGTTAAAGTAGATGATATTATAACCGGAAGTTTTAAGTTCGCGGCTAGAAAAGCATATTTTAAATGGTCAGGGAGTTGCTTAAGCTCCAAGACCGGGGGTTCTTCATAAGATGTGGAGATTTTTAACTCTTTCGAATTGAAAGGCTCGAAGGGCGAATCTGGCGTCAATTCATCTAAAGGAGGTTAATTTGCCAGATCCGAATTGTTTATTATTAAAGATAACAATTTCAAAAGAGAAGAACACTCATCCTCAAACGCGGATTCCAAATTAAAACAGGAATCAACATTCGATAGTGAGTTTCGCATGGAGGGGTTGATGTGCAAAGTAACTTCATCGTCTCCAACCAAAAGGAGGAGGCGACCGTTACTAACATCGATTAACGTGCGGGAGGTTGCGAAGAATGGGCGACCGAGAATGATAGTAACCTCAGCGTCCTCTTCTATGTCCAGAATGACAAAGTATACTGGGAAGATAAACTTGTCGACCTTGACCAGAACATCCTCCACTACCCCCATCTGGTACTTTACCGAGCGATCCGCGAGTTGGATGCTCATCTTAGTCGGGCTTGGGATGCCCAAATCAAGTTTTTTGAAAAGGGAGAAAGGCATAAGGTTGATGCTAGCTCCTTAGTCCGCTAGAGCGTATTTTATTAACATATTTCCGAAGAGGCACGGGATGGAGAATCGTCCCGGGTCATTCAGTTTTAGTGGCAATTTGTTAAGGAGGACAGCCGAGCATTCCGCGTTAAGGGAAACATGCGAAACATCTTCGAGTCGCTTTTTATTAGAAAGAAACTCCTTAAGATATTTCGCATATTTCGGCATTTGGGAGAGTGCCTCGCAGAAAGGAACGTTTATATGGATTTGTTTTAAAATTTGTAAAAAAAAATTATAATGCTCGTCCTTTCGCTCGTAGTTTATTTTCGAGGGTTAAGGAAGGGACGGGCTAAAAACGTTGGGCACAGTCGGAATACTCGTTGTATTATCTATCGAGAGAGGGGATGGAGGGGTCGGTGTCGAAACATGTACCTTGGGCTCAACCCATTTTGGGGAGGTTACCTCCTTGCCGCTGCGAAGGTTTATGGCGTTGGCATTTTCTCGGGGGTTTGGCTCCGTGCTCCCTGGTAGAGCTCCATATGGCCGCTCGGAGACCATCTTTGCCATTTGTCCCACCTGATTTTCCAAGTTCTTAATCGATCCGGTAATATTCTGGATATTTGACTCGGTGGACCATCTTTGCCATTTATGGCGTTGGCAACGTATTTAGCAAAAATATCTTCGAGCGGAGAATGTTTTGGAGGTTGAGGCTGAAATCCATTTGGAAATCCTTGCGGATTTACAATTGGGGGCCTCTGAGCATTATTAGGATTGCTCCAGGAAAAATTTGGGTGGTTCCTCCAACCCGGATTATAATTATTACTATACGGATTGTTATTAGGGTTGAAGGGGGGCCTAACTGGTTTGCCTAGGTAATCTACAGTTTCTTCGACAAAAGTATTATTATTAGTATTATTATTATTATTAAGCCAAGCGGGAGTGGATGAGGAAGCAGTTATCTCCGCCACTTGCTTACTTAATCTTTCGACTTGAGAGGCTAAGTGAGAAGTGGCATCCACTTCATATATCCCAGTTGGTTTAGTAGGGCGTGATCTAGGTGCATTCCATTGATAGGCGTTCATGGCCATTTCCTCGAATAGAGCTTGGGCGGCCGCCGGGGTTTTGTTGTTTAACGTTCCCCCGGTGGCTGCATCGATCATCTGTCGCGTGGAAAAATTTAGGTCATTATAAAATGTCTGGACCTGTAGCCAGGACGGCAGCGCATGATGAGGACATCTACGCAGGAACTCTTTAAAATGCTCCCAAGTCTCATAGAGAGACTCAGAATCGTATTGAATGAAAGAGGCGATATCCGTACGTAACTTAGCGGTTTTTGACGGGGGGAAATATTTAGTTAAAAAGTGTTCCGTCAATTGGGCCCACGTGGTTATGGATCCTCTGGGAAGAGAAGTTAACCACGCTTTTGCCTTCGTCCGCAGCGAAAACGAAAATAAGCGTAAATGAATGGCGTCGTCAGTAACTCCATTAATTTTAAATGTATTGCATATTTCTAAAAAGTTAGAAATATGTAAGTTTGGATCCTCTTCTGGCAAACCATCAAATTATACTAATTGTTGTACCATTTGAATGATGCTAGATTTTATTTCAAAATTATTATTAGCCACTGTTGGGCGCGTTATGCTCGATCCGGTATCTTCCAGATTTGGCCTGGCATAATTTGCCATGGTCCGTGGCGGGGCCACATCTGGAATTTGATCGGCCATAGGTTCAGTGTAAGTATCTCCGACAGACTCTTCGGGAAATTCGAGTAAGTTTTGATCGCGAAGTAAGAGGCGCTCGTGAAGAGTGCGCTCAATTTCGGGGTCAAAAGGAATATTCGAATCGTCCGAGGAGTTTCCTCGGGTCATATACTAATAATAAAAATGATATATTTTGTTTATTATAATAATAATTATATATATATATATTTTGTAGATATATATATATATTATTATTATTTTATATTTTTAATATATATGATAAAAGTAATAGTAATTCCTTATTTCGAATAACAACACTAACTGTCCCCGGCAACGGCACCAAAAACTTGATGATTTAATTCGGGATTGCTTCTTGTTTCTTTGTTTTGGTTAACCTTTATTTGATGAGATTATATTTCGACAGATGTTTTCGAAGAGTCTCGCAAGTACTGCTACTTTGAGAAATTAAACGTTATCCTATCGATAGATAGAAGTAACGGTCTTTTTCTGCTTTCAAAATATTGACGATTATGCCTCGGCTACAACGTCGAATTCTATTGATTTTAAAAATAACAAAGGAGAGTTTTACACTAAATTTGTTTGAAAAGCTTTTGTTTAATTTTTTAATCCGAATTAACCATATAATAAAGGCAAGTATACCTTATCGTGAGTAATACATGATATTTTGTTTTAGAAAATATCGAGGTCGTATATTTCCGCGGATCGTGTTTATTAACCTACTTTGAGGAACGAACAATTATTTTATCGAAATAAGTTTAGTTGGGTTTTTTAAAAGAAAACGATAATAAGCGTATAACTAGAGTTCTAAACGATGATGATAATAGCGCTCGATGTCGAATTACCTTGAGACGAAAATAGTCTTTTTAGAAGTAAAAGAGATGACTTTTTAAAACATTAAAACGGCTTGGTCGTGGAGGTTCCATAATTATGAACGCTCCTCTCTCGAGGGAACGCCCACCTGAGATTATGAATTTTCGACCATCGAATCTTCTTAATACTCGCCTTATGTTGTGAACCCCGCTATTGGGTTTTTACTACCAATTCAGGAGACTTACCTCATCCTCTCTCGAGGGTAGAGCGCACTTCTCTTTACCCGTGAGCGATCAGTACGTACGCACGAGACTCTCGGCTAACTAGTGTACGGAGATGGAAATGAAAACCACACATCGATTATGTGGCTCCACTCAACGTTATTCTCGGGTAAACCTTAAGTGTTAATTATTTTAGAAAGAGATGTTTTATTTTTAGAAAAGCTATTTTTGTGTCCCAATGCTCTTCGTCATCGTGCGCTAAAGGAAATTAGCCACTCATCGGAATGGAGACGGCGTGATTAAGAAATTACATGTTTAATTATTAAAGCGGATATAAGCGGATGAAAAGGAAATAAAAAGACTTATATAAAAGCAGTAATAGTATCCATCCCAACCGTCTTAAACAAGCGCTAAAGGAAATTAGCCTCTTATTCAAGATGGGGGTAGTATAGAAATAAAAGACATATAAAGGTGCAGAAATAATATCCGTCCCAACCGACTTAAACAAGTGCTAAAGTAAATTAGCCTCTTATTCAAGATGGGGGTGGTATAAACAGTTATATAAGGACTGAAATAAAGCTAAGTTACAAAAAAGAAAAATACTATCTCATAAAATCACACACTTTACTTGTAATAAAAGACTGAATCGAAAGAAATCGTTTAAAAGAATGCGATAAATAAAGCGTTAAAAGAAAGCGATAAACTACTTTTATGAAAGCAATAAACTAAATTATGAAAGCAATAAAGTTATACCCATACACACACACACTAACAAAAATAAAAAAGGAAGATGATCCAAATTAGAAAACAACATTTTATTTCTAAAAGGCGAAAATTACAAACGAACATAAACTCAAATGCATAAAGAAAACTCACAATCACTCAAAGAACTCTGAAAACACTAACAAGCACTCAAAATTTGGATGGGAAATGCTTCAGCCGAGCCCCTCTATTTATAGGCAAAATTTTATTTTTACACGCCCTAGGTCATGGGCGTGACTTGGATGTCACGGTCGTGACTTAGGGCGTGACATTTGTGCGTGCTATAGGGGTCGCATCCGCCGTCTTCTGGAAGGTCTGCGGTCAAACTTGGTTGCACACGGGCATGACCTGCAGTGTCACGGGCGTGACAGTGGGCGGCAGTGTAACACCCCAAAAATCATAGTTCAGCGAGGTAGGCGGAGTGGTAGTGCTGCGCTCAAAGTAGGCTGAAATTTCTCTGTCCAAAGCAGCGCGCACGACCACTGGTCGTGAGCCAGTGATCGTGCGCTCTTGTCAAGGCAAAGAGAGCCGTCGGGATGCTCACTGTCCAAAGCAGTGCGCACGACCATTTCTCCTCTTCGCGCACGACCGTTGGTCGTGCGCCAGTGATCGTGCGCCCTGTTTATTCTGTTCCGTAAAGAAGAGCGGAGAAGATGATCCGACTGATCAAAATCTTTGGAATTCGATCCAACGGCTGTGAGCTGTTGCTGGGGGGTCTTAGGGCTTTGGAGAGGGGTTAATCCCTCATATTTCCATAGCTTTCCTCTCTCCTAAGCTAGAGAAAGAAGAAAGGGCAAGGAGGAAGAAGAAGGAGATTCCGCCATTGACGGAGCTCCGGAGCTCCGATTCGCGAGACATTTCCAGATCTGGAAAGTGCAGCCCGGTGTGGTTCTTTCCCTCCGATTGGAATCTCGGATATATGTCAGGGAAGAGAGCTCCAAGGGTAATGGTTCATTCTCCCGGTCTTAGGACGTGTTCTTTGTCCTCTCTTTCTTTTTCTATGCTTGCATGAGGACTCCCTTTCACCAATTGGGTGAAGTGTAGGATTTCCTCTAGTTCTTCGGAACTCCGGGTCGATTGTGTCCGTCCCCGGCATATTGCATTTAGAGATCCGGTAGTCGTGCGGATTTAGGCATTGTGTGTGAAGCCTATTCGTGGCCATGAGCCCGAATCGGTGATGCTTGATTTGCGACGTTGCATTTAGGTTAGGTGATGAGTCCTGATCATATACACATTTATGGACTCATCCGGGCCGTTATTCAGTCATTTCACCGCACTTCAGCCTTGTTATAGTTTATATTTGATAATCCATGCTAGGTGCACTTCTACGCCCACTTTGGTGTGAATTCGTGCTTATCGTTATTAGTAGTTTTTCATGCGCTGTTTAGTGCCACTTTCAGTGGCTAGATTCGTGGTTGTGCTGGAATAGGAGACGTGCAAGTGTTCCCGGTGCAATTCTGCACAGGAACAATGCGCACGATCACTGGTTCTATTGCGCACGACCACTGGTCGTGCGCCACTACTCGTGCGCACTTACCATTAAATTTCTGAGTTCTGTTTGCTGTAGTGCGCACGACCATCAACGCCAGTGCGCACGACTACCGGTCGTGCGCCACTATTCGTGCGCACATAACAGTAATTTTATGAGTTCTGTTTCATCTAATGCGCACCACCACCGACGATAGTGCGTGATGGCGCAAATCTCACACACCGCTATAGGCGGTAGCTCGACTGCGACACGAAACGGCAGTGTACCGATCGTTCAAGTAATATAAAACGAGGAGTAATCCCCGAGTATCGAATCTCTCAAGGAACACAGTAAGGTGGAGTTAACGTTCGAGGAAGGACTTGAGATCGAAGTCCTATGGGTCGGATGAATTGCGGACACGGGGGTTGATTTGGTTTGTGGAAAATAAAGAGAAAAAGCTACAACTACTCCTATGCAATGCCGCTATGCAATGCTTCGCTTGGCGGGATGGAAACTAGACAGGCCTTGAGCGCGCTGCGTCGAAAGGGAGGATGGACGAGTAGGCAAGCGGAATCGAACTGTGCAGGCCTTGAGCGCACTGCTTCGTTAGGCGGGCTGGAATACGGGCCGCGATGCCACGCTTCGGTAGGCGGGTGGACGAGAAGGCTAGCAGATCGAACTATGCAGGCCTTGAGCGCGCTGCTTCATTAGGCGGGATGGAATACACGGGCCGCTATGCCACGCTTCGGTAGGCGGGTGGACGAGAAGGCTAGCGGATCGAACTATGCAGGCCTTGAGCGCGCTGCTTCGTTAGGCGGGATGGAATACACGGGCCGCTATGCCACGCTTCGGTAGGCGGGTGGACGAGTAGGCTAGCGGAATGAGGGTCGCAAGCACCTCTTCGACAAGCACGCCACTAGCAATTGCTAGTGCGGCACCGGACAACCAACAATCCACACCACAAGGCACACCTCAAAATAATAAGCAAGAATACTCAAATCACATAGACATAATCAAGTATAAATGCTAATAATCAAGCACGCTTCATCATAATGTTAGATCTAACTACATAAACATCAATAAGAGAAGAATAGAGCAAGAAATCGACCGAATCCGAAGGCTCGTTGTAGATTCACGGTTGGAATCGCCGGGTTGTCAATCCGCGTCCAAGCTCGGTCCGCAACTACGTCCGGGGTAGAGAGAGCTGTCACGACTCTCCAATGGACCCATCTTCTTCGTGTCACGATCCGGTAGATGTTGCAAACTTCCTCTTGCTTGATGGTAATGGCGGATAGGTCTACCTTTGAAGCTCTTGGATGAAGGAGGCGGCCGAGAGGAAACTCTGGCTCAAGATCGGCGTGAAGAACAAGCCCGGAGCATCCCCCGATGGTGGGCGGTGATGGAGGGGCGAAATCGGGCGAAACGGAGCAGGAAACGGCGGAAGAAATCGGGATCCCCGACCTAAATCGCGAGCAGGGAATTTATAGACGCTGGAATTAAACAGTGCGCATGGTCAGTGGCGCACGACCAGTGGTCGTGCGCACTAGAATCCTGTGATCATGCGCTCTGCCTGGACGGAGCCTGCAAAGACAGAAATTATAAAATAACATGTTCGCACGACCAGTGGCGCACGACCGGTGGTCGTGCGCACTGGAGTTGATGGTCGTGCGCACTACAGCAAACAGAACTCAGAAATTTAATGGCAAATGCGCACGAGCAGTGGCGCACGACCGGTGGTCGTGCGCACTGGCATTGATGGTCGTGCGCACTGCACCAAACAGAACTCATAAAAAAGGGTAAAGTGCACACGATCAGTGGCGCACGACCAGTGGTCGTGCGCAATAGAACCGGTGATCGTGCGCAGTGTTCCTGTGCAGAATTGCACCGGAAACACCTGCACGACTCCTATTCCAGCACAACCACAAATCTAGCCACTGAAAGTGGCACTTGACAGCACATGAATACTACTAATGACAATAAGCACGAAAATCACACCAAAGTGGGCCTAGATGTGCACCTAGCATGGATTGATCAATATGAACTATAACAGGGCTAAAGTGCGGTGAAATGACTAGAAAAACGGCCCAGATGAGTCCATAAAAGTGTATATGATCAGGACTCATCACACCCCCAGACTTAACTGTTTGCGCGTCCCGAGCAAACAAATTCTAAGCGAACTAGGAAAGAACAGTAGATGGCTAAAAACTACAATACAGAGTGCCATGCTAAGTCGCATGCTCACGTGCATAAGAAAAATAGTAGAAAAGATTTCTGATTATCAAAACAGTTTATATATTTCTAAAAGAGTAAAAGCATATTACAACTACTCAAAATGGTGAAAAGCAGTGAATCGTTCGGTCATGCATACGGAGAAAGTAAACTAAATGCTGAGATGAGCATTGCTCAAGATTGGGATGCCGGACAAACTCCACCGAAATCCATCGGTGTCGGTGACCATAGGCTTGCCCGGTCACATTCTCTCCACGGCACTGGTTTGACTCAAACGCGTGAATCAATAGGACTTTGGTTTTAAATGAGGCTTGGGTTTAGGTGAGGATAAACAAAGATAAAAACGACGGCTCAAACACTAAACCCAAATGAGCTAATGCAGGAAACTATCCTCATTCACCACACAAACACGCGGGTATACAACACCCCCAGACTTGGACTTAACAACATGGGTGCGTGCACCACCTACTCCCAAACATAAATCTATACAAAAAGATTTTCAATTAAACACTCCTTCTCTTTCCTTTCTTTTTAACTTCTTTTCTTTTTCTCATTTTTTTTTCTTTTCTTATCATTTTCAGCAATTAAACAAAAGGACACAACCACATCTTCACAAACATATTACCACATCAACAACCCAACTCATGAAAATAATAAACAGCTAAAGCTCAAATTTTTGGGTGTGCGACTAGGATTGGCTTTTGGGCTTTGGTGAAATAAAAGTGGGGCAGAATCAAAGAACGAGTAGGCACAACTGGGCTAGCGAGGATATAGCGGTAGGGATAGGCACAAAGGCTCAATCGGGCCAAAATGATGGCCTATATCACATTCACACAATTGACTAACCGTATACCCATGCTTCAAGAATCGCTTGGGGCAAGTTCTAGCCACCGAGAAAGATTCTCCTTTCTCCCGACTCAAGCAATACGAGTCTAGCAATCGTTTACACACATCCCTACGCTACCGTTTGATTCACACCGGATTCACCATTTGAGTAGAGTAAACAACATTTACACTAATAGAGAAAAATATAAAACCATAGTATAAAAAGAAATTTAATCTACACGAATTTCTATACAACCGAGCACTCGACTAGGAGCACTACTAGAGTCAACATTTTACTCTGCTACATAGTCCTAAGCCATCACCTAGACTTTCCCAAATAAGCAGAAGAATTAAATTCACTACAGAGCTTGCATACAGATGAGTACGCGCTCAAGTGGGTGCTGTGGTGTGCAATGAAAATGAACAAAACATTTTAAATGAAATCTTCTAGTATGCAGTGCAATAGTGCACGTGAGCGGGTAAACAAAACTACTCTCCCCCAGACTTAAACTAAACAATCCGCATAATATATGACATGAAAATCAACATAGGGCTAGGGAAAGAGAGTACCCAATGCTCAGCAAGTGAGCATACCAGAAGATTGGCGTTTAAACCAAGACTAAGCTGCAGCATCCGCCATCCAGAAAAAGATACCTGCAGGGGTCAGCTCCGCAAAACAAAAGAAGCAGAAAAAGATAAACTACAATAAACTACAGCTAACTAAACAGGATGGACTAAAAATAAAATGCAAGAAAAGTAAGATAACTACTGGGGTTATTGTCATCCCAGCACGACTTATTCAAAAACTAAAGGTTCTAGCTAATGGGCCTATGAAAAGAAAAGTGCACCGGTAACTGTTCTAATATGCTTGTCGGTAGCGGGTACCGATACGGCGAAAGAACAGTCACGCCTCTACCTGAATATAAATAATACCTGCTTGACACAGGTAGAGGGAAAAGAAAGTAAGAAGAGGAGGAGGCCTGGTCCTCACTCATCTCACAAAACACATCCTTGCCTAGCAAGGTATCGTCAACAGGGAGGCAGCAGGAGGTAAAGGCAATGAGTGGAGCTTCCTCAACGGAGGGGGAATAAACCTCCTCACATGAGAGGATACTCTCATCATTGACTTGAGCAAAAAGCTCCAAGTCCTCCTGGGATACCTGTGAAGACTCAACCTGCACAGGCTCGGATGAAGAAAGGGGATCAAGAAATAAAGAAGACGAAGAACATAAATAAACATCAATCGGGGGAGTGATCCCGGTCTCACTCCCAGCAGGATCCAAGGATAGATCACTATCATCATCGTAAATATCATAGCAAGGGGAACTTGAGAACTCAGGAGCCTCAATGGTGATTTGGACCTCCTCGTCCCATGAAGAAGTGCAAACCTCCTCATCAGAGAGAGTATCCTCCTCATCCCACCGAGGTGCATCATCGTGTTCAAAGTATTCATTCTCCCCCTCAGGGAAAATGACATCCTCATCCCACTTTGGAGCACCCTCCGAGTCAGAAGCATCACCCAGCTCCTTTACTTCGATAGGATCATAAAAAATGTGTGTAGAAAAATCATGCAAAGAAACTGGAGGAACACAAAGATTTGGTTCCTCCGCAAAAAGATCTGCTAAAGCCTCCCCGATGGAAAGAATACTTTCCTCATCATACTCAGGTGCATCTAGGAGCTCCCATTCCTCTCCTTGTTGGCTAACAGATGAGTGATCATCATCACTGGGAGTGAAGCCATAAACAGGGAGTGAGGAGTCCGTGCACGAGACAAGCTCAGGGGTAGAGGGCACAATTGCCTCCATGGGTAAAGAATGAGCGATAGGGACAATGTTGTCCTGAGTGGAGGAGCGGCGGTCAGGATTGAAAAGACGCGGACAGTCCTTCAATTCATGACCCTCTCCTCGACACAACAAGCAAACAATGTTCCTACACTGCCTAGCATTTAACTCATTCAATTGGTCCAAATAATAAACCATCTTGTCATTAAAGCTAGGTGAAATATCCCATGACGACATTATCAATAAAAGAGCAGATACAATGAAACTGAAATTCTTTGCAAGGGAATCTACACAACTAAAAAAAAAACTCCTTGAATAAAACTTGCCTAAAACTCCAAAATAGGGGGGAAAGAAATAAAAAACAAACAACAGAAGATTAAAAGGCAAACAAAAATAATAATGCGGCTATTCACAAAGAAAAAACCTCTCTCTCTTGTCTCCCTCTCAAGAAAACTCACACGACTGTGTTCCCCGGCAACGGCGCCAAAAACTTGATGGCGCAAATCTCACACACCGCTATAGGCGGTAGCTCGACTGCGACATGAAACGGCAGTGTACCGATCGTTCAAGTAATATAAAACGAGGAGTAATCCCCGAGTATCGAATCTCTCAAGGAACACAGTAAGGTGGAGTTAACGTTCGAGGAAGGACTTGAGATCGAAGTCCTATGGGTCGGATGAATTGCGGACACGGGGGTTGATTTGGTTTGTGGAAAATAAAGAGAAAAAGCTACAACTACTCCTATGCAATGCCACTATGCAACGCTTCGCTTGGCGGGATGGAAACTAGGCAGGCCTTGAGCGCGCTGCGTCGAAAGGGCGGATGGACGAGTAGGCAAGCGGAATCGAACTGTGCAGGCCTTGAGCGCACTGCTTCGTTAGGCGGGCTGGAATACGGGCCGCGATGCCACGCTTCGGTAGGCGGGTGGACGAGAAGGCTAGCGGATCGAACTATGCAGGCCTTGAGCGCGCTGCTTTGTTAGGCGGGATGGAATACACGGGCCGCCATGCCACGCTTCGGTAGGCGGGTGGACGAGAAGGCTAGCGGATCAAACTATGCAGGCCTTGAGCGCGCTGCTTCGTTAGGCGGGATGGAATACACGGGCCGCTATGCCACGCTTCGGTAGGCGGGTGGACGAGAAGGCTAGCGGAATGAGGGTCGCAAGCACCTCTTCGACAAGCACGCCACTAGCAATTGCTAGTGCGGCACCGGACAACCAACAATCCACACCACAAGGCACACCTCAAAATAATAAGTAAGAATACTCAAATCACATAGACATAATCAAGTATAAATGCTAATAATCAAGCACGCTTCATAATAATGTTAGATCTAACTACATAAACATCAATAAGAGAAGAATAGAGCAAGAAATCGACCGAATCCGAAGGCTCGTTGTAGATTCACGGTTGGAATCGCCGGGTTGTCAATCCGCGTCCAAGCTCGGTCCACAACTACGTCCGGGGTAGAGAGAGCTGTCACGACTCTCCAATGGACCCGTCTTTTTCGTGTCACGATCCGGTAGAGGTTGCAAACTTCCTCTTGCTTGATGGTAAAGGCGGCTAGGTCTACCTTTGAAGCTCTTGGATGAAGGAGGTGGCCGAGAGGAAACTCCGGCTCAAGATCGGCGTGAAGAACAAGCCCGGAGCATCCCCCGATGGTGGGCGGCGATGGAGGGGCGAAATCGGGCGGAACGGAGCAGGAAACGGCGGAAGAAATCGGGATCCCCGACCTAAATCGCGAGCAGGGAATTTATAGACGCTGGAATTAAACAGTGCGCACGGTCAGTGGCGCACGACCAGTGGTCGTGCGCACTAGAATCCTGTGATCGTGCGCTCTGCCTGGACGGAGCCTGCAAAGACAGAAATTATAAAATAACATGTTCGCACGACCAGTGGCGCACGACCGGTGGTCGTGCGCACTGGAGTTGATGGTCGTGCGCACTACAGCAAACAGAACTCAGAAATTTAATGGCAAATGCGCACGAGCAGTGGCGCACGACCGGTGGTCGTGCGCACTGGCATTGATGGTCGTGCGCACTGCACCAAACAGAACTCATAAAAAAGGGTCAAGTGCACACGATCAGTGGCGCACGACCAGTGGTCGTGCGCAATAGAACCGGTGATCGTGCGCAGTGTTCCTGTGCAGAATTGCACCGGAAACACCTGCACGACTCCTATTCCAGCACAACCACAAATCTAGCCACTGAAAGTGGCACTTGACAGCACATGAATACTACTAATGACAATAAGCACGAAAATCACACCAAAGTGGGCCTAGATGTGCACCTAGCATGGATTGATCAATATGAACTATAATATGGCTAAAGTGCGGTGAAATGACTAGAAAAACGGCCCAGATGAGTCCATAAAAGTGTATATGATCAGGACTCATCAGTGCGCACGACCACCGGTCGTGCGCCACTGGTCGTGCGAACATTTTGTTTTATAAATTTCGTGTCTTGCAGGTTCCACCCAGTCAGATGCACGATCACAGGATTCTAGTGCGCACGACCACTGGTCGTGCGCCAATGACCGTGCGCAGTATTTAATTCAGCGCCTATATAAATGCCTGTTCCGATTTTAGGGCGAGATCAAGCCGCCGGGAGCGGAGTTCCTGTTCCGTACGCCGCTGACCACCACCTTGGGACGCCTCCACTTCATCTCCTACGCAAGGGGAAGCCTCCTCCATCCATTCCAAGACTTCCTCCATTGTCCGTGAGTGTTCTCCACCATCCGCAAGCCTCCAGGCAGCCATTCTCTCATTCCACCCGGTGAGAAGAAGAAGAAACCTGAAGTCGAAGACGACGGAGCTACGTAGGCAGATCGTGACAGCTCTCTACGCCGGAAGCATAGTCCGCCCGAGTCCGGAGGTAGCCCGACAACCTACCATTCCGGCCGTGAACGGCCGCTAGTCTTCACCATCGGTTATCTCTTTCTTCTTTCCTTCATTGTACTCGTTGAGCCGTGTAAACTCGAATATTGTGATGTTGTTTGTTGAAATGAATGTTTCTTTGTTGTTCTTCATGGTTTGCTTGTGATCCACTCCATTGCCACTCACTCACTCGCGCACGCACGCAAGGTGTTTGTTCCGCGTTAGCAAGAGCTAACGGCGGTTGTGAAGAGGTGTTTACGACCCTCACCTTCTCGCACTAGAGCACAATCCATCGCCTCACGAAGCACGGCTTGGCGGCCGTTGCATCCATCTCACCTTGCGAAGCGGTTCTTTCGACCCGCATCTCTTTGGTTGTTGTTAAGAGTAGGAAACCCAACCAAGAACCCCGCTTTTTCATGTGTGTTGCGTTTGTGTAACAAGAGTCACGCTACGCGTTTCGTTCACCCAACCTGCATTCCTCAAGAGACCGACATTCGGGGAGTCCACTCTCCACATTTATTACTTGACAGCGACCGGTGCACTTGCCGACACGCATCAAGTTTTTGGCGCCGTTGCCGGGGAATGCAGGCGTGTAACGTCCCGTGTTGTGACTGTCGTTATACGAGCAGTTGTTTTTGATTCTTTTTGTTTGTGATAGTGCATGCAGAGACAGGTCGTAGGAGAACTTGTACCCTTTGATCCTGAGATCGAATGGACCGTTCGCGCACGAAGGCGCGCTGCAACCGCACAGGCGGCGATGGGTGATCAGGTAGACCCGAATGATGTTGATCCGAGAATGCCCGACGTGGGGCAACATCAGCCTGGAGATGAGCAGGAGGCGGCTAGGCCTCGGCACCGCACGATGAGGTACTACACCACTCCAACTGCTGGGAGTGTGTATCCGGGGTTCGGGCCAAATATTATGAATAATCATTTTGAGATTAAGCCTGCAATCTTGAACATCATCCGGAACAACGCTCAATTCTCTGGGTTGGCCAGCGAAGACCCGCATCTGCATCTGGCGGAGTTTTCTGATATTTGCGGAACCTTCCGCTATGCAGGGATTGCTGACGATACGGTCAAGCTCAGACTGTTTCCCTTTTCACTCCGCGACAAAGCAAAGGTGTGGCTCCACTCCATTCCGCCCGGGACTGCTGCAACTTGGGATTCCCTTGCATCCAAGTCCTTGCTAAATTCCATCCTGTGGATAAGATCGTGAGCTTGCGGCGGGAGATCGCCACATTTCGCCAATTTGACCAAGAGACCCTTGCTGAGGCATGGGAGCGCCTCAACGATCTCCTTCGCCGTTGTCCTGGCCACGAGCTCCAACCATGGAATGTGGTCGAAATGTTCTATTTTGCGATCGAGCCCAACTATAGCGCAATGCTCGATGCTGCTGCAGGTGGTACTCTGATGAATCACACTACAGAGGAGGCCCTTCAGATTCTGCGTGACACCGCTTCCCACAGTACATTCTGGACTACCGGGAGAAACGCTCCAAGAAGCGGCCGAGGACTCTTCATGGTCGATTCACTCCCTTCCCCATCCGCACCTGCTGCTATCATTACTTGTGAAGGATGTGGAGGCGGAGGCCACCACGCATATGAATGCTCAGGGAACAACGTGGCAGGTGACTTCGCGCACCTAACTTTGAATGAATCTGTTAATTATGTAGGAAATCAGCCTAAGGGGGCGCCTTTTAATAACGCTTACAATCCGGGAGCGAGAAGTCACCCGAACTTCTCGTGGAACCCAAACACGCCTGGCCAACGATGGGCACCGGGGCAGCATCAAAATGATGTTTACGCCTCTGGGAGCCAACCGAGGCCACCACACCCGGATTATAACCAAGGCCCCCCAACCCAAAAAAAGAGTAATCTGGAGGAAATGATGGAGAAATTCTTGCAAGCGGCCAACTCTAATATGGTGAATCAAACCGCATCCTTGCGCAACTTGGAGACACAGTTGGGCCAATTGGCCCAAGTGCTAACCGAGCGGTCGCAGGGGACCCTTCCTAGCAACACTGAAAAGAACCCAATAGATCAAGGGAAGAGTCTTGGCAATGTGGTAGAGACTGATCCAAGTGAGTTATTGATTTCTTGTTCCATCAATAAGTTTGAAACAAAAGCTTTATGCGATTCCGGTTCCTCCCGCAACGTCATTGCATTGCAAGATGTTGCTAACTTACAACTTGAGATGAACACGGAGAAAAAAAAATCGCTTATGCTTGCTAACGGGACTATTATCCAATCTGAGGGGGAAGTGAGAAATGTGGAAGTAATAGTTGAGGGAACGATTGTGGTCGTGGACTTTCAGGTGTTGGGCCCCCAGGAAAATCATTCCATCCCTATCTTGGGCGTGCCGTTCTTGAAAGAGAGCGGCGCCACCCTTGACTTCGCTACGGGGTGTGTCCTCCTACCTAACAAGGCGCCGCGACCCACTCGCCTCGAAGCTACAGCTGACACATCCACTCCTCCCCCTCTAGTTTTTTCTGATGAATTTCTAAGCTGTGTAGGAAAGGAACAAGATCAAGAAACGAGTGAAGGAGGAAAGGAGGAGCACCAATCGGATGAGAAAGAAGAGGTTGACTTCCGGAAAGAGTTCGACTCCGAGAAGGAGGAAGACTGCAATTCGGGAAACGTTGACTTGGATTTAGTTCGGGATGCAGATTATTAATCTTCTTGTGGTGAATCCTATAATAAACAATCTAAGCGCTCCATCTCCTGGGCCGATCCGGTGGTCACCGCGATACCGGAAGTGACGCCACCCACCGCTAAAGTGGAGAAATCTGAGAACTATCAACGGTGGCAGTCTCCGACTGTCACCAAACTTAAACAGGAAAAACTTCCGCGCGACGCTCGTGCTGCCGCTCTCCGTGGCAAGAGGTCGGAGGTTAGGGGAGCATTGGGTGATACCAGTGCTGGCCCTAAAGCCTTCACCTCCCGCCTACGTGCTACGGGAGAAGCGCACCATAAGAGCGCTTTTAGCTGATTTGTGTTTGTTTGATGTGGTGAACTGTTTCTGAGTATTTCTTCTTTTAATTCCTGCACTTTTTAAACACTGTTAATACAGGTATTTGGTCCAGCTTAAGGACGTTAAATAAAAGCGCTACTGGGAGACAGCCCAGATTTCCTGATTTTGTAGTTTTTATCTAACTTCTTTTAGTTCAGCTTTTGCTATGCTTTTGTTGTTTTGAGTTTGTGCTTGCAGGTTTTGTGTTCGATGGTGCGGATGCTGCGGACTGTTCTTGATCGTAAACGCCGATCGTCTGGTATGCTCAATTCTGAGCATTGGGTAACACTTTCTCCCCTCTTTCAGCTTCAAATTTCTAGTTGTATTGTTTAGCTTAAGTCTGGGGGAGCGTATGTTGTCACCCACTGTGCACGAGTTGCACTGCATACTAGAAGGTTGTTTCTTATTTATCCTTATCATTATCATTGTTTTTCATGCTTCACACACCACTTCACCCACTTGAGTGCGCACTTATCTTTTTGTCGTTGTTCCGGTTAAACTATTTTGGTCGGAATGTGAAATAGGTTGTTAACGTAGGAATTATTATTTGGAGTGCGATGTTGACTCATGTAGTGTTCTAGTCACTTCGCATGTTATGGTAGAATTTGAGTAGAACTAGATTTTCTTTATGCATCTAATTTATGTTTAGTATTTCTGTGTAAATTTAGATTTAATATACTCAAGTGGTGAATTTGAATGAAATTGATGATAACCCGGTGTTGTGTGTGTACGAGTGCTAGTCGTATGTTGCTCGAGTCGGGAGGAAGGCTTACCTTTCTCGTGGGCTAAGAACTTGCCCCAAGCGACTCTCGAAGCATGGGTGAGAGCTACTCGTCGAGTTAAACATGATGTAGGCCACCCTTTGGCTAGTTTGAGCTTTGTCATTCCATGTCCATTTCATTCACCGTTGCAAGCCTATTTTGTGCCTACCATTCCTTTGTTTAGCTCCTCTTCATCCACCAAAGCCTGAAGCCTACCCTACACCCGCAACCAAATTGTTCTTAACTGCGCTCATAATTCTCAACTTGGGTGGTGTGTGGAATCATTGTGTTATGAAGGGATAATAAAGTCTATCGGCTGATTTTGAACCAACCGGAGGATACATAAAAGAAGTAAAATATGTTAAAAGAAACAAAAAGAGCGTATTTTGAAAAGAGATCCTTCCGAGCTAAATAGAAAATCTGTTGGTATTTGTGAAGTAGGCCGTGTGCACACCTGGTTTACATGATATGTCTGGGGGTGTGTCACACGAGCATAGTTTGTTGATCTTGTTTGGTGCAGCGTTCCGTTAGCTCACTTGGGTTGCGCAGCCATCGTGTTTAACTTTGAATATCATACTGTAACCTAAGCCCCGTCTTAATCCTAAAAGCCCTACTGATTTGACTTGCGAGTTTGCTAGCGCCGTGGAGAGAGTGTGACCGGGCAAGCGTATGGTTCACGACGTTGATGGATTTCAGCGAAGTTATTCCTAAGCCCCGATCTTTTGCAACACCCGCCTCAGTGTCTCGTCACTTTCATACCAGGCATGATCGTCAAATTCTTCATAATTCGCCAACTGAGTACAACTAAATCTTTACTTACGCTTTAATACTTACGTAAATTAGTTAGCATAGTTAGAATCTCTTTCTACTAGAATCTCTACTCGCATGCGTATGTTACTTCGCACCGTACTCCTTTGTGTAATTCTGTATGTTAATTATCGTTTTCACACTCCGCCGGATTCGTTTGCTCGGGACGCACAAATAGTTAAGTCTGGGGGTGTGATGAGTCCTGATCATATACACATTTATGGACTCATCCGGGCCGTTATTCAGTCATTTCACCGCACTTCAGCCTTGTTATAGTTTATATTTGATAATCCATGCTAGGTGCACTTCTACGCCCACTTTGGTGTGAATTCGTGCTTATCGTTATTAGTAGTTTTTCATGCGCTGTTTAGTGCCACTTTCAGTGGCTAGATTCGTGGTTGTGCTGGAATAGGAGACGTGCAAGTGTTCCCGGTGCAATTCTGCACAGGAACACTGCGCACGATCACTGGTTCTATTGCGCACGACCACTGGTCGTGCGCCACTACTCGTGCGCACTTACCATTAAATTTCTGAGTTCTATTTGCTGTAGTGCGCACGACCATCAACGCCAGTGCGCACGACTACCGGTCGTGCGCCACTATTCGTGCGCACATAACAGTAATTTTATGAGTTCTGTTTCATCTAATGCGCACGACCACCGACGATAGTGCGCACGACCACCGGTCGTGCGCCACTGGTAGTGCGAACATTTTGTTTTATAAATTTCGTGTCTTGCAGGTTCCACCCAGTCAGACGCACGATCACAGGATTCTAGTGCGCACGACCACTGGTCGTGCGCCAATGACCGTGCGCAGTATTTAATTCAGCGCCTATATAAACGCCTGTTCCGATTTTAGGGCGAGATCAAGCCGCCGGGAGCGGAGTTCCTGTTCCGTACGCCGCTGACCACCACCTTGGGATGCCTCCACTTCATCTCCTACGCAAGGGGAAGCCTCCTCCATCCATTCCAAAACTTCCTCCATTGTCCGTGAGTGTTCTCCACCCTCCGCAAGCCTCCAGGCAGCCATTCTCTCATTCCACCCGGTGAGAAGAAGAAGAAACCTGAAGTCGAAGACGACGGAGCTACGTAGGCAGATCGTGACAGCTCTCTACGCCGGAAGCATAGTCCACCCGAGTCCGGAGGTAGCCCGACAACCTACCATTCCGGCCGTGAACGGCCGCTAGTCTTCACCATCGGTTATCGCTTCCTTCTTTCCTTCATTGTACTCGTTGAGCCGTGTAAACTCGAATATTGTGATGTTGTTTGTTGAAATGAATGTTTCTTTGTTGTTCTTCATGGTTTGCTTGTGATCCACTCCATTGCCACTCACTCACTCGCGCACGCACGCAAGGTGTTTGTTCCGCGTTAGCAAGAGCTAACGGCGGTTGTGAAGAGGTGTTTACGACCCTCACCTTCTCGCACTAGAGCACACTCCATCGCCTCACGAAGCACGGCATCGCGGCCGTTGCATCCATCTCACCTTGCGAAGCGGTGCTTTCGACCCGCATCTCTTTGGTTGTTGTTAAGATTAGGAAACCCAACCAAGAACCCCCCTTTTCATGTGTGTTGCGTTTGTGTAACAAGAGTCACGCTACGCATTTCGTTCACCCAACCTGCATTCCTGAAGAGACCGACATTCGGGGAGTCCACTCTCCACATTTATTACTTGACAACGACCGGTGCACTTGCCGACACGCATCAAGTTTTTGGCGCCGTTGCCGGGGAATGCAGGTGTGTAACGTCCCGTGTTGTGACTGTCGTTATACGAGCAGTTGTTTTTTATTCTTTTTGTTTGTGATAGTGCATGCAGAGACAGGTCGCAGGAGAACTTGTACCCTTTGATCCTGAGATCGAACGGACCGTTCACGCACGAAGGCGCGCTGCAGTCGCACAGGCGGCGATGGGTGATCAGGTAGACCCGAATGATGTTGATCCGAGAATGCCCGACGTGGGGCAACATCAGCCTGGAGATGAGCAGGAGGCGGCTAGGCCTCGGCCCCGCACGATGAGGGACTACACCACTCCAACTGCTGAGAGTGTGTATCCGGGGTTCGGGCCAAATATTATGAATAATCAATTTGAGATTAAGCCTGCAATCTTGAACATCATCCGGAACAACGCTCAATTCTCTGGGTTGGCCAGCGAAGACCCGCATCTGCATCTGGCGGAGTTTTCTGATATTTGCGGAACCTTCCGCTATGCAGGGATTGCTGACGATACGGTCAAGCTCAGACTGTTTCCCTTTTCACTCCGCGACAAAGCAAAGGTGTGGCTCCACTCCATTCCGCCCGGGACTGCTGCAACTTGGGATGCCCTCGCATCCAAGTTCCTTGCTAAATTCCATCCTGTGGATAAGATCGTGAGCTTGCGGCGGGAGATCGCCACTTTTCGCCAATTTGACCAAGAGACCCTTGCTGAGGCATTGGAGCGCCTCAATGATCTCCTTCGCCGTTGTCCTGGCCACGAGCTCCAACCATGGAATGTGGTCGAAACGTTCTATTTTGCGATCGAGCCCAACTATAGGGCAATGATCGATGCTGCTGCAGGTGGTACTCTGATGAATCACACTCCAGAGGAGGCCCTTCGGATTCTGCGTGACACCGCTTCCCACAGTACATTCTGGACTGCCGGGAGAAACGCTCCAAGAAGCGGCCGAGGACTCTTCATGGTCGATTCACTCCCTTCCCCATCCGCACCTGGTGCTATCATTACTTGTGAAGGATGTGGAGGCGGAGGCCACCACGCGTATGAATGCTCAGGGAACAACGTGGCAGGTGACTTCGCGCACCTAACTTTGAATGAATCTGTTAATTATGTAGGAAATCAGCCTAAGGGGGCGCCTTTTAATAACGCTTACAATCCGGGAGCGAGAAGTCACCCGAACTTCTCGTGGAACCCAAACACGCCTGGCCAACGATGGGCACCGGGGCAGCATCAAAATGATGTTTACGCCTCCGGGAGCCAACCGAGGCCACCACACCCGGATTATAACCAAGGCCCCCCAACCCAAAAAAAGAGTAATCTGGAGGAAATGATGGAGAAATTCTTGCAAGCGGCCAACTCTAATATGGTGAATCAAACCGCATCCTTGCGCAACTTGGAGACACAGTTGGGCCAATTGGCCCAAGTGCTAACCGAGCGGTCGCAGGGGACCCTTCCTAGCAACACTGAAAAGAACCCAATAGATCAAGGGAAGAGTCTTGGCAATGTGGTAGAGACTGATCCAAGTGAGTTGTTGATTTCTTGTTCAATCAATAAGTTTGAAACAAAAGCTTTATGCGATTCCGGTTCCTCCCGCAACGTCATTGCATTGCAAGATGTTGCTAAATTACAACTTGAGATGAACACGGAGAAAAAAAAATCGCTTATGCTTGCTAACGGGACTATTATCCAATCTGAGGGGGAAGTGAGAAATGTGGAACTAATAGTTGAGGAAACGATTGTGGTCGCGGACTTTCAAGTGTTGGGCCCCCAGGAAAATCATTCCATCCCTATCTTGGGCGTGCCGTTCTTGAAAGAGAGCGGCGCCACCCTTGACTTCGCTACGGGTTGTGTCCTCCTACCTAACAAGGCGCCGTGACCCACTCGCCTCGAAGCTACAGCTGACACATCCACTCCTCCCCCTCTCGTTTTTTCTGATGAATTTCTAAGCTGTGAGGAAAGGAACAAGATCAAGAAACGAGTGAAGGAGGAAAGGAGGAGCACCAATCGGATGAGGAAGAAGAGGTTGACTTCCGGAAAGAGTTCGACTCCGAGAAGGAGGAAGACTGTAATTCGGGAAACGTTGACTTGGATTTAGTTCGGGATACAGATTATTTATCTTCTTGTGGTGAATCCTGTAATAAACAATCTAAGCGCTCCATCTCCTGGGCCGATCTGGTGGTCACCGCGATACCGGAAGTGACGCCACCCACCGCTAAAGTGGAGAAATCTGAGAACTATCAACGGTGGCAGTCTCCGACTGTCACCAAACTTAAAAAGGAAAAACTTCTCCGCGACGCTCGTGCTGCCGCTCTCCATAGAAAGAGGGCGGAGGTTAGGGGAGCATTGGGTGATACCAGTGCTGGCCCTAAAGCCTTCACCTCCCGCCTACGTGCTACGGGAGAAGCGCACCATAAGAGCGCTTTTAGCTGATTTGTGTTTGTTTGATGTGGTGAACTGTTTCTGAGTATTTCTTCTTTTAATTCCTGCACTTTTTAAACACTGTTAATACAGGTATTTGGTCCAGCTTAAGGACGTTAAATAAAAGCGCTACTGGGAGACAGCCCAGATTTCCTGATTTTGTAGTTTTTATCTAACTTCTTTTATTTCAGTTTTTGCTATACTTTTGTTGTTTTGAGTTTGTGCTTGCAGGTTTTGTGTTCGATGGTGCGGATGCTGCGGACTGTTCTTGATCGTAAACGCCGATCGTCTGGTATGCTCAATTCTGAGCATTGGGTAACACTTTCTCCCCTCTTTCAGCTTCAAATTTCTAGATGTATTGTTTAGCTTAAGTCTGGGGGAGCGTATGTTGTCACCCACTGTGCACGAGTTGCACTGCATACTAGAAGGTTGTTTCTTATTTATCCTTATCATTATCATTGTTTTTCATGCTTCACACACCACTTCACCCACTTGAGTGCGCACTTATCTTTTTGTCGTTGTTCCGGTTAAACTATTTTGGTCGGAATGTGAAATAGGTTGTTAACGTAGGAATTATTATTTGGAGTGCGATGTTGACTCATGTAGTGTTCTAGTCACTTCGCATGTTATGGTAGAATTTGAGTAGAACTAGATTTTCTTTATGCATCTAATTTATGTTTAGTATTTCTGTGTAAATTTAGATTTAATATACTCAAGTGGTGAATTTGAATGAAATTGACGATAACCCGGTGTTGTGTGTGTACGAGTGCTAGTCGTATGTTGCTCGAGTCAGGAGGAAGGTTTACCTTTCTCGTGGGCTAAGAACTTGCCCCAAGCGACTCTCGAAGCATGGGTGAGAGCTACTCGTCGAGTTAAACATGATGTAGGCCACCCTTTGGCTAGTTTGAGCTTTGTCATTCCATGTCCATTTCGTTCACCGTTGCAAGCCTATTTTGTGCCTACCATTCCTTTGTTCAGCTCCTCTTCATCCACCAAAGCCTGAAGCCTACCCTACACCCGCAACCAAATTGTTCTTAACTGCGCTCATAATTCTCAACTTGTGTGGTGTGTGGAATCATTGTGTTATGAAGGGATAATAAAGTCTATATGCTGATTTTGAACCAACCGGAGGATACATAAAAGAAGTAAAATATGTTAAAAGAAACAAAAAGAGCGTATTTTGAAAAGAGATCCTTCCGAGCTAAATAGAAAATCTGTTGGTATTTGTGAAGTAGGTCGTGTGCACACCTGGTTTACATGATAAGTCTGGGGGTGTGTCACACGAGCATAGTTTGTTGATCTTGTGTGGTGCAGCGTTCCGTTAGCTCACTTGGGTTGCGCAGCCATCGTGTTTAACTTTGAATATCATACCGTAACCTAAGCCCCGTCTTAATCCTAAAAGCCCTACTGATTTGACTTGCGAGTTTGCTAGCGCCGTGGAGAGAGTGTGACCGGGCAAACTCATGGTTCACGACGTTGATGGATTTCAGCGGAGTTATTCCTAAGCCCCGATCTTTTGCAACACCCGCCTCAGTGTCTCGTCACTTTCATACCAGGCATGATCGTCAAATTCTTCATAATTCGCCAACTGAGTACAACTAAATCTTTACTTACGCTTTAATACTTACGTAAATTAGTTAGCATAGTTAGAATCTTTTTCTACTAGAATCTCTACTCGCATGCGTATGTTACTTCGCACCGTACTCCATTGTGTAATTCTCTATATTAATTATCATTTTCACACTCCGCCGGATTCATTTGCTCGGGACGCACAAACAGTTAAGTCTGGTGGTGTGATGAGTCCTGATCATATACACATTTATGGACTCATCCGAGCCGTTATTCAGTCATTTCACCGCACTTCAGCCTTGTTATAGTTTATATTTGATAATCCATGCTAGGTGCACTTCTACGCCCACTTTGGTGTGAATTCGTGCTTATCGTTATTAGTAGTTTTTCATGCGCTGTTTAGTGCCACTTTCAGTGGCTAGATTCGTGGTTGTGCTGGAATAGGAGACGTGCAAGTGTTCCCGGTGCAATTCTGCACAGGAACACTGCGCACGATCACTGGTTTTATTGCGCACGACCACTGGTCGTGCGCCACTACTCGTGTGCACTTACCATTAAATTTCTGAGTTCTGTTTGTTGTAGTGCGCACGACCATCAACGCCAGTGCGCACGACTACCGGTCGTGCGCCACTATTCGTGCGCACATAACAGTAATTTTATGAGTTCTGTTTCATCTAATGCGCACGACCACCGACGATAGTGCGCACGACCAGCGGTCATGCGCCACTGGTCGTGCGAACATTTTGTTTTATAAATTTCGTGTCTTGCAGGTTCCACCCAGTCAGACGCACGATCACAGGATTCTAGTGCGCACGACCACTGGTCGTGCGCCAATGACCGTGCGCAATATTTAATTCAGCGCCTATAAAAATGCCTGTTCCGATTTTAGGGCGAGATCAAGCCGCCGGGAGCGGAGTTCCTGTTCCGTACGCCGCTGACCACCACCTTGGGACGCCTCCACTTCATCTCCTACGCAAGGGGAAGCCTCCTCCATCCATTCCAAGACTTCCTCCATTGTCCGTGAGTGTTCTCCACCATCCGCAAGCCTCCAGGCAGCCATTCTCTCATTCCACCCGGTGAGAAGAAGAAGAAACCTGAAGTCGAAGACGACGGAGCTACGTAGGCAGATCGTGACAGCTCTCTACGCCGGAAGCATAGTCCGCCCGAGTCCGGAGGTAGCCCGACAACCTACCATTCCGGCCGTGAACGGCTGCTAGTCTTCACCATTGGTTATCGCTTCCTTCTTTCCTTCATTGTACTCGTTGTGCCGTGTAAACTCGAATATTGTGATGTTGTTTGTTGAAATGAATGTTTCTTTGTTGTTCTTCATGGTTTGCTTGTGATCCACTCCATTGCCACTCACTCACTCGCGCACGCACGCAAGGTGTTTGTTCCGCGTTAGCAAGAGCTAACGGCGGTTGTGAAGAGGTGTTTACGACCCTCACCTTCTCGCACTAGAGCACACTCCATCGCCTCACGAAGCACGGCATCGCGGCCGTTACATCCATCTCACCTTGCGAAGCGGTGCTTTCGACCCGCATCTCTTTGGTTGTTGTTAAGATTAGGAAACCCAACCAAGAACCCCCCTTTTCATGTGTGTTGCGTTTGTGTAACAAGAGTCACGCTACGCATTTTGTTCACCCAACCTGCATTCCTGAAGAGACCGACATTCGGGGAGTCCACTCTCCACATTTATTACTTGACAGCGACCGGTGCACTTGCCGACACGCATCAAGTTTTTGGCGCCGTTGCCGGGGAATGCAGGCGTGTAACGTCCCGTGTTGTGACTGTCGTTATATGAGCAGTTGTTTTTTATTCCTTTTGTTTGTGATAGTGCATGCAGAGACAGGTCGCAGGAGAACTTGTACCCTTTGATCCTGAGATCGAACGGACCGTTCACGCACGAAGGCGCGCTGCAGTCGCACAGGCGGCGATGGGTGATCAGGTAGACCCGAATGATGTTGATCCGAGAATGCCCGACGTGGGGCAACATCAGCCTGGAGATGAGCAGGAGGCGGCTAGGCCTCGGCCCCGCACGATGAGGGACTACACCACTCCAACTGCTGGGAGTGTGTATCCGGGGTTCGGGCCAAATATTATGAATAATCAATTTGAGATTAAGCCTGCAATCTTGAACATCATCCGGAACAACGCTCAATTCTCTGGGTTGGCCAGCGAAGACCCGCATCTGCATCTGGCGGAGTTTTCTGATATTTGCGGAACCTTCCGCTATGCAGGGATTGCTGACGATACGGTCAAGCTCAGACTGTTTCCCTTTTCACTCCGCGACAAAGCAAAGGTGTGGCTCCACTCCATTCCGCCCGGGACTGCTGCAACTTGGGATGCCCTCGCATCCAAGTTCCTTGCTAAATTCCATCCTGTGGATAAGATCGTGAGCTTGCGGCGGGAGATCGCCACATTTCGCCAATTTGACCAAGAGACCCTTGCTGAGGCATGGGAGCGCCTCAACGATCTCCTTCGCCGTTGTCCTGGCCACGAGCTCCAACCATGGAATGTGGTCGAAACGTTCTATTTTGCGATCGAGCCCAACTATAGGGCAATGATCGATGCTGCTGCAGGTGGTACTCTGATGAATCACACTCCAGAG
This sequence comes from Dactylorhiza incarnata, assembly GCA_033032865.1. Lineage (NCBI taxonomy): Eukaryota > Viridiplantae > Streptophyta > Magnoliopsida > Asparagales > Orchidaceae > Dactylorhiza > Dactylorhiza incarnata. Next base: position 1,693,424 of record JAWHQI010000354.1, on the reverse strand, counting down.
GAGGCCCTTCGGATTCTGCGTGACACCGCTTCCCACAGTACATTCTGGACTGCCGGGAGAAACGCTCCAAGAAGCGGCCGAGGACTCTTCATGGTCGATTCACTCCCTTCCCCATCCGCACCTGGTGCTATCATTACTTGTGAAGGATGTGGAGGCGGAGGCCACCACGCGTATGAATGCTCAGGGAACAACGTGGCAGGTGACTTCGCGCACCTAACTTTGAATGAATCTGTTAATTATGTAGGAAATCAGCCTAAGGGGGCGCCTTTTAATAACGCTTACAATCCGGGAGCGAGAAGTCACCCGAACTTCTCGTGGAACCCAAACACGCCTGGCCAACGATGGGCACCGAGGCAGCATCAAAATGATGTTTACGCCTCCGGGAGCCAACCGAGGCCACCACACCCGGATTATAACCAAGGCCCCCCAACCCAAAAAAAGAGTAATCTGGAGGAAATGATGGAGAAATTCTTGCAAGCGGCCAACTCTAATATGGTGAATCAAACCGCATCCTTGCGCAACTTGGAGACACAGTTGGGCCAATTGGCCCAAGTGCTAACCGAGCGGTCGCAGGGGACCCTTCCTAGCAACACTGAAAAGAACCCAATAGATCAAGGGAAGAGTCTTGGCAATGTGGTAGAGACTGATCCAAGTGAGTTGTTGATTTCTTGTTCCATCAATAAGTTTGAAACAAAAGCTTTATGCGATTCCGGTTCCTCCCGCAACGTCATTGCATTGCAAGATGTTGCTAAATTACAACTTGAGATGAACACGGAGAAAAAAAAATCGCTTATGCTTGCTAACAGGACTATTATCCAATCTGAGGGGGAAGTGAGAAATGTGGAAGTAATAGCTGAGGGAACGATTGTGGTCGCGGACTTTCAGGTGTTGGGCCCCCAGGAAAATCATTCCATCCCTATCTTGGGCGTGCCGTTCTTGAAAGAGAGCGGCGCCACCCTTGACTTCGCTACGGGGTGTGTCCTCCTACCTAACAAGGCGCCGCGAACCACTCGCCTCGAAGCTACAGCTGACACATCCACTCCTCCCCCTCTCGTTTTTTCTGATGAATTTCTAAGCTGTGTAGGAAAGGAACAAGATCAAGAAATGAGTGAAGGAGGAAAGGAGGAGCACCAATCGGATGAGGAAGAAGAGGTTGAATTCCGGAAAGAGTTCGACTCCGAGAAGGAGGAAGACTGCAATTCGGGAAACGTTGACTTGGATTTAGTTCGGGATGCAGATTATTTATCTTCTTGTGGTGAATCCTGTAATAAACAATCTAAGCGCTCCATCTCCTGGGCCGATCCGGTGGTCACCGCGATACCGGAAGTGACGCCACCCACCGCTAAAGTGGAGAAATCTGAGAACTATCAACGGTGGCAGTCTCCGACTGTCACCAAACTTAAACAGGAAAAACTTCTGCGCAACGCTCGTGCTGCCGCTCTCCGTGGCAAGAGGGCGGAGGTTAGGGGAGCATTGGGTGATACCAGTGCTGGCCCTAAAGCCTTCACCTCCCGCCTACGTGCTACAGGAGAAGCGCACCATAAGAGCGCTTTTAGCTGATTTGTGTTTGTTTGATGTGGTGAACTGTTTCTGAGTATTTCTTCTTTTAATTACTGCACTTTTTAAACACTGTTAATACAGGTATTTGGTCCAGCTTAAGGACGTTAAATAAAAGCGTTACTGTGAGACAGCCCAGATTTCCTGATTTTGTAGTTTTTATCTAACTTCTTTTAGTTCAGCTTTTGCTATGCTTTTGTTGTTTTGAGTTTGTGCTTGCAGGTTTTGTGTTCGATGGTGCGGATGCTGCGGACTGTTCTTGATCGTAAACGCCGATCGTCTGGTATGCTCAATTCTGAGCATTGGGTAACACTTTCTCCCCTCTTTCAGCTTCAAATTTCTAGATGTATTGTTTAGCTTAAGTCTGGGGGAGCGTATGTTGTCACCCACTGTGCACGAGTTGCACTGCATACTAGAAGGTTGTTTCTTATTTATCCTTATCATTATCATTGTTTTTCATGCTTCACACACCACTTCACCCACTTGAGTGCGCACTTATCTTTTTGTCGTTGTTCCGGTTAAACTATTTTGGTCGGAATGTGAAATAGGTTGTTAACGTAGGAATTATTATTTGGAGTGCGATGTTGACTCATGTAGTGTTCTAGTCACTTCGCATGTTATGATAGAATTTGAGTAGAACTAGATTTTCTTTATGCATCTAATTTATGTTTAGTATTTCTGTGTAAATTTAGATTTAATATACTCAAGTGGTGAATTTGAATGAAATTGACGATAACCCGGTGTTGTGTGTGTACGAGTGCTAGTCGTATGTTGCTCGAGTCGGGAGGAAGGTTTACCTTTCTCGTGGGCTAAGAACTTGCCCCAAGCGACTCTCGAAGCAAGGGTGAGAGCTACTCGTCGAGTTAAACATGATGTAGGCCACCCTTTGGCTAGTTTGAGCTTTGTCATTCCATGTCCATTTCGTTCACCGTTGCAAGCCTATTTTGTGCCTACCATTCCTTTGTTCAGCTCCTCTTCATCCACCAAAGCCTGAAGCCTACCCTACACCCGCAACCAAATTGTTCTTAACTGCGCTCATAATTCTCAACTTGTGTGGTGTGTGGAATCATTGTGTTATGAAGGGATAATAAAGTCTATCGGCTGATTTTGAACCAACCGGAGGATACATAAAAGAAGTAAAATATGTTAAAAGAAACAAAAAGAGCGTATTTTGAAAAGAGATCCTTCCGAGCTAAATAGAAAATCTGTTGGTATTTGTGAAGTAGGCCGTGTGCACACCTGGTTTACATGATAAGTCTGGGGGTGTGTCACACGAGCATAGTTTGTTGATCTTGTGTGGTGCAGCGTTCCGTTAGCTCACTTGGGTTGCGCAGTCATCGTGTTTAACTTTGAATATCATACCGTAACCTAAGCCCCGTCTTAATCCTAAAAGCCCTACTGATTTGACTTGCGAGTTTGCTAGCGCCGTGGAGAGAGTGTGACCGGGCAAGCGTATGGTTCATGATGGCGCAAATCTCACACACCGCTATAGGCGGTAGCTCGACTGCGACACGAAACGGCAGTGTTCCGATCGTTCAAGTAATATAAAACGAGGAGTAATCCCCGAGTATCGAATCTCTCAAGGAACACAGTAAGGTGGAGTTAACGTTCGAGGAAGGACTTGAGATCGAAGTCCTTGAGTCGGATGGAATGCGGAAACGGGGTGATTGGGCTTTTGGAAAATAAAAGAAAATACTATAACTACTCCTATGCAATGCCGCTATGCAAAGCTTTGCTCGGCGGGATGGAAGACTACGTAGGCCTTGAACGCGCTACTTCGTAAGGGCGGATGGACGAGTAGGCAAGCGGATCGAACTATGCAGGCCTTGAGCGCGCTGCTTCGTTAGGCGGGATGGAGTACGGGCCGCGATGCCACGCTTCGGTAGGCGGATGGACGAGAAGGCTAGCGGAGTGAGGGTCGCAAGCACCTCTTCGACAAGCACGCCACTAGCAATTGCTAGTGCGGCACCGGACACGGTGGTGGAGTGGAAAATGGAATGGGGCGCTCCTCAAGCACACAAATAAACAAAAAGGGTATTTCACATAGACATGAAATATATAGAGATAAAAGCAAGTTTAAGTGCTACTTCATCTTAATACATAGATCTAACTACATACATACATCAATAAGAGAAGAATAAGGCAAGAAATCGACCGAATCCGAAGGCTCGTTGGAGATTCACGGTTGGAATCGCCGGGTTGTCAATCCGCGTCCAAGCTCGGTCCGCAACTACGTCCGGGGTAGAGAGAGCTGTCACGACTCTCCAATGGACCCGTCTTCTTCGTGTCACGATCCGGTAGAGGTTGCGAACTTCCTCTTGCTCGATGGAGATGGCGGCTAGATCTCTCTTTGAAGCTCTTGGATGAAGGAGGAGGCCGAGAGGAAACTCCGGCTCAAGATTGGCGTGAAGAACAAGCCCGGAGCACCTCTAGATGGTGGGCGGCGATGGAGGGGCGAAGTCGGACGAACTGGAGCAGAAAACGGCGGAATACGGCGGGCTCCCTGACCTAAATCGGGAGCAGGGAATTTATAGGCGCTGAAATTAAACAGTGCGCACGGTCAGTGGCGCACGACCAGTGGTCGTGCGCACTAGAATCCTGTGATCGTGCGCTCTGCCTGGACGGAACCTGCAAAGACAGAAATTATAAAATAACATGTTCGCACGACCAGTGGCGCACGACCGGTGGTCGTGCGCACTATCGTAGGTGGTCGTGCGCACTGCACCAAACAGAACTCATAAAAAAGGGTTAAGTGCACACGATCAATGGCGCACGACCAGTGGTCGTGCACAATAGAACCGGTGATCGTGCGCAGTGTTCCTGTGCAGAATTGCACCGGAAACACCTGCACGACACCTGTTCCAGCGTACGACACCAGTCTAGCCACTGAAAGTGAGACTTAACATCGCAAGAAAACTAATAACAAAGAAAGATACGAAATAACACCAAAATGGGCCTAGAAGTGCACCTAGCATAGACTGATCAATATGAACTATAACAGGGCTAAAGTGCGGTGAAATGACTAGAAAAACGGCCCAGATGAGTCCATAAAAGTGTATATGATCAGGACTCATCACACCCCCAGACTTAACTGTTTGCGCGTCCCGAGCAAACAAATTCTAAGCAAACGGGGAAAGAAAAGTAGATGGCTTAAAACTATAATATAGAGTACCATGCGAAGTCGCATGCTCACGGGCATAAGAAGAATAGTAGAGAAGATTTCTGATTATATAAACAGTCTATATATTTCTAAAAGAGTAAAAGCATATTACAACTACTCAGAATGGTGAAAAGCGGTGAATCGTTCGGTCATGCATACGGAGAAAGTAAACTAAACGCTGAGATGAGCATTGCTCACGATTGGGATGTCGGATAAACTCCACCGAAATCCATCGGTGTCGGTGACCATAGGCTTGCCCGGTCACATTCTCTCCACGACACTGGTTTGACTCAAATGCGTGAATCAATAGGACTTTGGGTTTTAAATGGGGCTTGGGTTTAGGTGAGGAAAAACGAAGATAAAAACGACGGCTAAAGCACTAAACCCAAATGAGCTAATGCAGGAAACTATCCTCATTCACCACACAATCATGCAGGTACACAACACCCCCAGACTTGGACTTAGACGCATGGGTGTGTGCACCGCCTACTCCCAAATATAAATCTCAAACAGATTTTTTCAATTAAACTTTTCATTCTTCTTTTTCTTTTCAAATCTTTTTCTTCTTTTCTTTTTCTTTCTTAAACAATTTCAGCAAATTTTCAAAGATGCACAACCAGATTTTCACAATGTACTACCACAATCAACACCACCAATTTGAAATTTAAACAAAATGCTTGCTTTTTGGGTGTGCAACTAGGATTGGAGCTTAGGCTTTGGTGAACAATAGTGGGGCTGAACCAAAAGAATGGGGTAGGCACAACTGGGCTAGCGAGGAAATGATGATAGGAATGGCACAAAGGCTCAACCGGGCCAAGATGATGGCCTATATCACATTCACACAATTGACTAACCGTATACCCATGCTTCAAGAATCGCTTGGGGCAAGTTCTAGCCACCGAGAAAGATTCTCCTTTCTCCCGACTCAAGCAATACGAATCTAGCGATCGTATACACACATCCCTATGCTACCGTTTGATTCCACCGAATTCACCATTTGAGTAGAGTAAACAACATTTACACTAATAGAGAAAAATATAAAACCATAGTATAAAAAGAAGTCTACTCTACACAAATTTCTATGCAACCGAGCACTCGACTAGCAGCACTACTAGAGGCAACATTTTACTCTGCTACATAGTCCTAAGCCATCACCTAGACTTTCCCAAATAAGCAGAAGAATTAAATTCGCAACAGAGCAAGCAAACAGATGAGTACGCGCTCAAGTGGGTGCTGTGGTGTGCAATGAAAATGAACAAAACATTTTAAATGAAATCTTCTAGTATGCAGTGCAATAGTGCACGTGAGCGGGTAAACAAAACGACTCTCCCCCAGACTGAAACTAAACAATCCGCAGAATATATGACATGAAAATCAGGAAAGGCTAGGGAAAGAGAGTACCCAGTGCTCAGAAATGAGCACACCAGGAGATTGGCGTTTAAACCACGACTAAGCTGCAGCATCCGCCATCCAGAATAAGTACCTGCAGGGGTCAGCTCCGCAAAAACAAAAGACAAAAGAAAACTGAAAAGAAAATACTACTAACTAAACATGATTAGAGGAAATAAAAATGCAGAAAAGAAAGATAACTACTGGGGTTATTGTCATCCCAGCACGACTTATTCAGATTTTGTACAGTTCTAGCTTATAGGCCTATGAAAAGAAAAGTGCACAGGTAACTGTTCTAATATGCGCATCGGTAGCGGGTACCGATACGGAGATAGAGCAGTCACCCCTCTACCTAAATATAGATACCTGCTCCTCACAGGTAGAGGGTAGAGAATGTAAGAAAAGGAGGAGGCCTGGTCCTCACTCATCTCACAAAACACATCCTTGCCTAGCAAGGTATCGTCAACAGGGAGGCAGCAGGAGGAAAAGGCAATGGGTGGAGCTTCCTCAACGGAGGGGGAATAAACCTCCTCACATGAGAGGATACTCTCATCATTGACTTGAGCAAAAAGCTCCAAGCCTCCTGGGGCACCTGTAAAGACTCAACCTGCACAGGCTCGGAAGAAGAAGGGGGGTCCAGAAAGAAACGAGAAGAAAAACGTAAATCATCAACAATCTGGGGAGTGATCCCGGTTTCACTCCCAGCAAGATCCAAGGGTAGATCGCTATCATCATCGTAAATATCATAGTGAGGGGGACTTGAGAACTCAGGAGCCTCAGTGGTGATTTGGACCTCCTCGTCCCATGAAGAAGTGCAACCCTCCTCATCAGAGAGAGTATCCTCCTCATCCCACCGAGGTGCATCATCGTGTTCAAAGTATTCATTCTCCCCCTCAGGGAAAATGACATCCTCATCCCACTTTGGAGCACCCTCTGAGTCAGAAGCATCGCCCAGCTCCTTTACTTCGATAGGATCATAAAGAATATGTGTAGAAAAATCATGCAAAGAAACTGGAGGGACAAAAATATTCGGTTCCTCCGCAAAAAGATCTGCTAAAGCCTCCCCGATGGAAAGAATACTTTCCTCATCATACTCAGGTGCATCTAGGAGCTCCCATTCCTCTCCTTGTTGGCTAACAGATGAGTGATCATCATCACTGAGAGTGAAGCCATAAACCGGGAGTGAGGAGTCCGTGCACGAGACAAGCTCAGGGGTAGAGGGCACAATTGCCTCCATGGGTAAAGAATGAGCGATAGGGACAATGTTGTCCTGAGTGGAGGGGTGGCGGTCAGGCTTGAAAAGACTAGGACAGTCCTTCAATTCATGACCCTCTCCTCGACACAACAAGCAAACAATGTTCCTACACTGCCTAGCATTCAACTCATTCATTTGGTTTATATAATAAACCATCTTATCATTAAAGCTAGGCGAAATACCCCATGACGACATTTTCAATAATTAAAGCAGATAAAATGAAGCAGGAATTCTTTGCAAGGAGAATCCACACAACTAATAAAGCTCCTTAGATTTAAACTTGCCTAAAACTTTAAAATAGGGAAAAGTCGAAATAAAGGCAAAACAAAAAAAATAGAAATGCGGCTAAACACAAAGAAAGAACAACTATCTCTCGTCTCCCTCTCAAGAAAACTCACACGACTGTGTTCCCCAGCAACGGCGCCAAAAACTTGATGGCGCAAATCTCACACACCGCTATAGGCGGTAGCTCGACTGCGACACGAAACGGCAGTGTACCGATCGTTCAAGTAATATAAAACGAGGAGTAATCCCCGAGTATCGAATCTCTCAAGGAACACAGTAAGGTGGAGTTAACGTTCGAGGAAGGACTTGAGATCGAAGTCCTTGAGTCGGATGGAATGCGGAAACGGGGTGATTGGGCTTTTGGAAAATAAAAGAAAATACTATAACTACTCCTATGCAATGCCGCTATGCAAAGCTTCGCTCGGCGGGATGGAAGACTACGTAGGCCTTGAACGCGCTACTTCGTATGGGCGGATGGACGAGTAGGCAAGCGGATCGAACTATGCAGGCCTTGAGCGCGCTGCTTCGTTAGGCGGGATGGAGTACGGGCCGCGATGCCACGCTTCGGTAGGCGGATGGACGAGAAGGCTAGCAGAGTGAGGGTCGCAAGCACCTCTTCGACAAGCACGCCACTAGCAATTGCTAGTGCGGCACCGGACACGGTGGTGGAGTGGAAAATGGAATGGGTCGCTCCTCAAGCACACAAATAAACAAAAAGGGTATTTCACATAGACATGAAATATATAGAGATAAAAGCAAGTTTAAGTGCTACTTCATCTTAATACATAGATCTAACTACATACATACATCAATAAGAGAAGAATAAGGCAAGAAATCGACCGAATCCGAAGGCTCGTTGGAGATTCACGGTTGGAATCGCCGGGTTGTCAATCCGCGTCCAAGCTCGGTCCGCAACTACGTCCGGGGTAGAGAGAGCTGTCACGACTCTCCAATGGACCCGTCTTCTTCGTGTCACGATCCGGTAGAGGTTGCGAACTTCCTCTTGCTCGATGGAGATGGCGGCTAGATCTCTCTTTGAAGCTCTTGGATGAAGGAGGAGGCCGAGAGGAAACTCCGGCTCAAGATTGGCGTGAAGAACAAGCCCGGAGCACCTCTAGATGGTGGGCAGCGATGGAGGGGCGAAGTCGGACGAACTGGAGCAGAAAACGGCGGAATACGGCGGGCTCCCTGACCTAAATCGCGAGCAGGGAATTTATAGGCGCTGGAATTAAATAGTGCGCACGGTCAGTGGCGCACGACCAGTGGTCGTGCGCACTAGAATCATGTGATCGTGCGCTCTGCCTGGACGGAACCTGCAAAGATAGAAATTATAAAATAACATGTTCGCACGACCAGTGGCGCACGACCGGTGGTCGTGCGCACTATCGTAGGTGGTCGTGCTCACTGCACCAAACAGAACTCATAAAAAAGGGTTAAGTGCACACGATCAATGGCGCACGACCAGTGGTCGTGCACAATAGAACCGGTGATCGTGCGCAGTGTTCCTGTGCAGAATTGCACCGGAAACACCTGCACGACACCTGTTCCAGCGTACGACACCAGTCTAGCCACTGAAAGTGAGACTTAACATCGCAAGAAAACTAATAACAAAGAAAGATACGAAATAACACCAAAATGGGCCTAGAAGTGCACCTAGCATAGACTGATCAATATGAACTATAACAGGGCTAAAGTGCGGTGAAATGACTAGAAAAATGGCCCAGATGAGTCCATAAAAGTGTATATGATCAGGACTCATCAGTTCACGACGTTGATGGATTTCAGCGGAGTTATTCCTAAGCCCCGATCTTTTGCAACACCCGCCTCAGTGTCTCGTCACTTTCATACCAGGCATGATCGTCAAATTCTTCATAATTCGCCAACTGAGTACAACTAAATCTTTACTTACGCTTTAATACTTACGTAAATTAGTTAGCATAGTTAGAATCTCTTTCTACTAGAATCTCTACTCGCATGCGTATGTTACTTCGCACCGTACTCCTTTGTGTAATTCTCTATGTTAATTATCGTTTTCACACTCCGCCGGATTCGTTTGCTCGGAACGCACAAACAGTTAAGTCTGGGGGTGTGATGAGTCCTGATCATATACACATTTATGGACTCATCCGTGCCGTTATTCAGTCATTTCACCGCACTTCAGCCTTGTTATAGTTTATATTTGATAATCCATGCTAGGTGCACTTCTACGCCCACTTTGGTGTGAATTCGTGCTTATCGTTATTAGTAGTTTTTCATGCGCTGTTTAGTGCCACTTTCAGTGGCTAGATTCGTGGTTGTGCTGGATGATGCGATAATTCGGCAAGTGCACCGGTCGCGCAAGTAATAATAATGGGGAAAATCCCCGAGTGTCGGTCTCTTGAGGAACACAGTAAGGTGGGGTTAGGTTTCGAGGAAGGACTTGAGATTGAAGTCCTTAAATCGGATGGAATGCGGGGGAGTTGGGTTGGCTTTTGGAAAATAAACTAAAAGCTATCAACTACTCCTATGCAATGCCGCTATGCAATGCTTCGCTTGGCGGGATGGAGACTAGGCAGGCCTTGAGCGCGCTGCGTCGAAAGGGCGGATGGACGAGTAGGCAAGCCGAATCGAACTGTGCAGGCCTTGAGCGCACTGCTTCGTTAGGCGGGATGGAATACGGGCCGCGATGCCACGCTTCGGTAAGCGGATGGATGAGTAGGCTAGCGGAGTGAGGGTCGCAAGCACCTCTTCGACAATCACGCCACTAGCAATTGCTAGTGCGGCACACGAACGTGACGGCGGAATGGAAATGGATGGCGGCGCACCTCAAGCAACTCAAATAGATAAATTACACAAACACATAGACATGAAATATATATGTAAATATAACTAATTCAAGTGCCACTTCATCATAATAATGAGATCTAAAACATATACACATCAATAAGAGAAGAATAAGGCAAGAAATCGACCGAATCCGAAGTCTCGTTGTAGATTCACGGTTGGAATCGCCGGGTTGTCAATCCGCGTCCAAGCTCGGTCCGCAACTACGTCCGGGGTAGAGAGAGCTGTCACGACTCTCCAATGGACCCGTCTTCTTCGTGTCACGATCCGGTAGAGGTTGCAAACTTCCTCTTGCTCGATGGAGATGGCGGCTAGATCTCCCTTTGAAGCTCTTGGATGAAGGAGGAGGCCGAGAGGAAACTTCGGCTCAAGATTGGCGTGAAGAACAAGCCCGGAGAACCTCCAGATGGTGGGCGGCGGTGGAGGGGCGAAGTTGGGCGAAACTGGAGCAGAAAATGGCGAAAACAGCGAGCGATCTGACCTAAATCGCGAGCAGCGGAATTTATAGGCGCTGGAATTAAACAGTGCGCACGGTCATTGGCGCACGACCACTTGTCGTGTGCACTAGAATTCGGTGATCGTGCGCTCTGCCTGGACGGAGCCTGCAAAGACAGAAATTATAAAATAACATGTTCGCACGACCAGTGGCGCATGACCGGTGGTCGTGCGCACTATCGTAGGTGGTCGTGCGCACTGGTTGAAACAGAACTCATGAAATTGATGCTAAGTGCGCACGAACAGTGGCGCACGACCGGTGGTCGTGCGCACAATCGTAGATGGTCGTGCGCACTGCACCAAACAGAACTCATGAAAAAGGATTAAGTGCACACGATCAGTGGCGCACGACCAGTGGTCATGCGCAATAGAACTGGTGATCGTGCGCAGTGTTCCTGTGCAGAATTGCACCGGGAACACCTGCACGACTCCTAATCCAGCACAACCACAAATCTAGCCACTGAAAGTGGCACCTAACAGTACATGAAAACTAATGATGTAGATAAACAAGAGATAACACCAAAACGGGCCTAGAAGTGCACATAGCAAGTGATAACAAATATAAGCTAAAACAAGGCTAAAGTGCAGTGGAATGACTAGATAAACGGCCCAGATGAGTCCATATATGTGTATATAATCGGGACTCATCACACCCCCAGACTTACCTGTTTGCGCGTCCCGAGCAAACAAATTCCATGCGAACGGGGAAAGAAATGTAGATGGCTTAAAACTACAATACAGAGTACCATGCGAAGTCGCATGCTCGCGTGCATAAGAAGAATTGTAGAGAAGATTTCTGATTATATAAACAGTTTATATATTTCTAAAAGAGTAAAAGATATTACAACTACTGAACAACGGTGAATCATTCGGTCATGCATACCGAGAAAGTAAACTAAGCGCTGAGACGAGCATTGCTCAAGATCGGGATGCGGGAAAAACTCCACTGAAATCCATCAGTGTCGGTGACCATAAGCTTGCCCGGTCACATTCTCTCCACGGCACTGGTTTGACTCAAATGCGTGAATCAATAGGACTTTAGGTTTTAAATGGGGCTTGGGTTTAGGTGAGGTTAAACAAAGATAAAAACGACGGCTCAAGCACTAAACCCAAATGAGCTAATGCAGGAAACTATCCTCATTCACCACACAAACACGCGGGTACACAACACCCCCAGACTTGGACTTAAACACATGGGTGCGTGCACCGCCTACTCCCAAACATAAATCTCAAACAGATTTTTTTTTAATCAAACTTTTCATTCTTCTTTTTCTTTTCAAATCTTTCTCTTCTTTTCTTTTTCTTCTTTTCTTTTTCTTTCTTTAACAATTTCAGCAAATTTTTAAAGATGCACAACCACATTTTCACAATGTACTACCTCAATCAACACCACCAATTTGAAATTTAAACAAAATGCTTGCTTTTTGGGTGTGCGACTAGGATCGGAGTTTAGGCTTTGGTGAACAATAGTGGGGCTGAACCAAAAGAATGGGGTAGGCACAACTGGGCTAGCGAAGAAATAGCGGTAGGGATAGGCACAAAGGCTCAACCGGGCCAAAATGATGGCCTATATCACATTCACACAATTGACTAACCGTATACCCATGCTTCAAGAATCGCTTGGGGCAAGTTCTAGCCACCGAGAAAGATTCTCCTTTCTCCCGACTCAAGCAATACGAATCTAGCGATCGTTTACACACATCCCTATGCTACCGTTTGATTCCACCGAATTCACCATTTGAGTAGAGTAAACAACATTTACACTAATAAGAAAAATATAAAACCATAAGTATAAAGAGAAGTCTACTCTACACAAATTTCTATGCAACCGAGCACTCGACTAGGAGCACTACTAGAGTCAACATTTTACTCTGCTACATAGTCCTAAGCCATCACCTAGATTTTCCCACATAAGCAGAAGAATTAAATTCACTACAGAGCTTGCATACAGATGAGTACGCGCTCAAGTGGGTGCTGTGGTGTGCAAAGAAAATAAACAAAACATGTTAAATGAAATCTTCCAGCATGCAGTGCAATAGTGCACGTGAGCGGGTAAACAAAACTACTCTCCCCCAGACTTAAACTAAACAATCCACAAAATATATGACATGAAAATCAGAAAAGGCTAGGGAAAGAGAGTACCCGGTGCTCAGAAATGAGCACACCAGAAGATTGGCGTGTAAGCTAAGACAAAACTGCAGCATCCGCCATCCAGAAAAAGATACCTGCAGGGGTCAGCTCCGCAAAAACAAAAGAAAAATGACAAACTAAAATAAACTACAGCTAACTAAACATGATTAGAAGAAATAAAAATGCAGAAAAGAAAGATAACTACTGGGGTTATTGTCATCCCAGCACGACTTATTCTAAATTAAAACGGTTCTAGCTAATGGGCCTATGAAAAAGAAAATGCACAGGTAACTGTTCTAATATGCGCATCGGTAGCGGGTACCGATACGGAGACAGAGCAGTCACCCCTCTACCTAAATATAAATACCTGCTCCTCACAGGTAGAGGGTAGAGAATGTAAGAAAAGGAGGAGGCCTGGTCCTCACTCATCTCACAAAACACATCCTTGCCTAGCAAGGTATCGTCACCAGGGAGGCAGCAGGAGGAAAAGGCAATGAGTGGAGCTTCCTCAACGGAGGGGGAATAAACCTCCTCACATATGAGGATACACTCATCATTGACTTGAGCATCATGCTCCAAGTCCTCCTGATGTACCTGTGAAGACTCAACCTGCACAGGCACAGATGAAGAAAGGGGATCAAGAAATAAAGAAGACGAAGAACATAAATAAACATCAATCGGGGGAGTGATCCCGGTCTCACTCCCATTAGGTTGGGTAAGTAAAATAATGTTTGCATTGTCATCAATGCAATAAGGTTCGGCGGGATCAACAGTGGCCATGCCTAAGATTTGGACTTCCTCCACCGGTGCTGAGGAAAACTCCTCCGCACCTAGAAGGTTGTCCTCCTCCATAAGAGTAGGCATAATACTAAGATCAACCGCCTCCTCTTGTGACACATCATCGACAATGTCGTCAGAGACGAATGTAGTATGCACAACAGGGGGAAGAATAGTGCTCGGATAAAAGTCGAGCACCGATTCCTCACAAAGAATCGAATCCACTAGAGGTGGTGGATGCACATGGAGAATAGGCTCAGCAATGTCGGTGCATAGATCAGTCGCACATCCAGTGACCGTATCCATGCCATTCCCTTCAAGATGTGAAGGTGACAAAGACACATAACCGGATGTTGAAGGTGTGCCGCCATAGTTAGGAGTTGGGACGATCCGGATATCCGGCTCGTCATCCTCGTCCAATTGGCGAAGATACTCGGCACAGTCCTTCAAGACATGATCAGTGCTCCGACAAAACCAGCACTGCCTTGCGGGACTCTTTGGCACAGCGTTGGCTGAAGCCGAAAAGAAGTAAGACGGTAAAGGCTCAGCAGAGTAGCCATAAGACTTACGCGCACCATATGAAGTATCAGACGAAGTCGGTGCTCCATATGCTGGGCTATAAGAATTATGCCTACTATTCTCCGTAGGGCATTCATCACTAGAGTGGGAGGTAGCTCCACACCAACGGCAACGGAAATTAAGATGTGCCCACATAGTGCGAAGATAAAACGATTCAAATAAAAAAACACTATTGTGCGAAATACCACACCTAACAAAAATTACTAAAGCACCCTAATTAAAACAGGAAAATGGAATAAAAAGAAATAAAACAAAAAAATGCAATTACAAAAGGAAGGGCTTCTCTCTCAGGTTTTCCCTCTCCAGAAAACTCACACGACTGTGTTCCCCGGCAACGGCGCCAAAAACTTGATGCGATAATTCGGCAAGTGCACCGGTCGCGCAAGTAATAATAATGGGGAAAATCCCCGAGTGTCGGTCTCTTGAGGAACACAGTAAGGTGGGGTTAGGTTTCGAGGAAGGACTTGAGATTGAAGTCCTTAAATCGGATGGAATGCGGGGGAGTTGGGTTGTCTTTTGGAAAATAAACTAAAAGCTATCAACTACTCCTATGCAATGCCGCTATGCAATGTTTCGCTTGGCGGGATGGAGACTAGGCAGGCCTTGAGCGCGCTGCATCGAAAGGGTGGATGGACGAGTAGGCAAGCGGAATCGAACTGTGCAGGCCTTGAGCGCACTGCTTCGTTAGGTGGGATGGAATACGGGCTGCGATGCCACGCTCCAGTAAGTGGATGGACGAGTAGGCTAGCGGAGTGAGGGTCGCAAGCACCTCTTCGACAAGCACGCCACTAGCAATTGCTAGTGCGGCACACGAACGTGACGGCGGAATGGAAATGGACGGCGGCGCACCTCAAGCAACTCAAATAGATAAATTACACAAACACATAGACATGAAATATATATGTAAATATAACTAATTCAAGTGCCACTTCATCATAATAATGAGATCTAAAACATATACACATCAATAAGAGAAGAATAAGGCAAGAAATCGACCGAATCCGAAGTCTCATTGTAGATTCACGGTTGGAATCGCCGGGTTGTCAATCCGCGTCCAAGTTCGGTCCGCAACTACGTCCGGGGTAGAGAGAGCTGTCACGACTCTCCAATGGACCCGTCTTCTTCGTGTCACGATCCGGTAGAGGTTGCAAACTTCCCCTTGCTCGATGGAGATGGCGGCTAGATCTCCCTTTGAAGCTCTTGGATGAAGGAGGAGGCCGAGAGGAAACTTCGGCTCAAGATTGGCGTGAAGAACAAGCCCGGAGCACCTCCAGATGGTGGGCGGCGGTGGAGGGGCGAAGTCGGGCGAAACTGGAGCAGAAAATGGCGGAAAACAGCGAGCGATCTGACCTAAATCGCGAGCAGCGGAATTTATAGGCGCTGGAATTAAACAGTGCGCACGGTCATTGGCGCACGACCACGGGTCGTGTGCACTAGAATTCGGTGATCCTGCGCTCTGCCTGGACGGAGCCTGCAAAGACAGAAATTATAAAATAACATGTTCGCACGACCAGTGGCGCATGACCGGTGGTCGTGCGCACTATCGTAGGTGGTCGTGCGCACTGGTTGAAACAGCACTCATGAAATTGATGCTAAGTGCGCACGAGCAGTGGCGCACGACCGGTGGTCGTGCGCACAATCGTAGATGGTCGTGCGCACTGCACCAAACAGAACTCATGAAAAAGGATTAAGTGCACACGATCAGTGGCGCACGACCAGTGGTCGTGCGCAATAGAACCGGTGATCGTGCGCAGTGTTCCTGTGTAGAATTGCACCGGGAACACCTGCACGACTCCTAATCCAGCACAACCACGAATCTAGCCACTGAAAGTGGCACCTAACAGTACATGAAAACTAATGATGTAGATAAACAAGAGATAACACCAAAACGGGCCTAGAAGTGCACATAGCAAGTGATAACAAATATAAGCTAAAACAAGGCTAAAGTGCAGTGGAATGACTAGATAAACGGCCCAGATGAGTCCATATATGTGTATATAATCGGGACTCATCACTGGAATAGGAGACGTGCAAGTGTTCCTGGTGTAATTCTGCACAGGAACACTGCGCACGATCACTGGTTCTATTGCGCACGACCACTGGTCGTGCGCCACTACTCGTGCGCACTTACCATTAAATTTCTGAGTTCTGTTTGCTGTAGTGCGCACGACCATCAACGCCCGTGCGCACGACTACCGGTCGTGCGCCACTATTCGTGCGCACATAACAGTAATTTTATGAGTTCTGTTTCATCTAATGCGCACGACCACCGACGATAGTGCGCACGACCACCGGTCGTGCGCCACTGGTCGTGCGAACATTTTGTTTTATAAATTTCGTGTCTTGCAGGTTCCACCCAGTCAGACGCACGATCACAGGATTCTAGTGCGCACGACCACTGGTCGTGCGCCAATGACCGTGCGCAGTATTTAATTCAGCGCCTATATAAACGCCTGTTCCGATTTTAGGGCGAGATCAAGCCACCGGGAGCGGAGTTCCTGTTCCGTACGTCGTTGACCACCACCTTGGGATGCCTCCACTTCATCTCCTATGCAAGGGGAAGCCTCCTCCATCCATTCCAAGACTTCCTCCATTGTCCGTGAGTGTTCTCCACCATCCGCAAGCCTCCAGGCAGCCATTCTCTCATTCCACCCGGTGAGAAGAAGAAGAAACCTGAAGTCGAAGATGACGGAGCTACGTAGGCAGATCTTGACAACTCTCTACGCCGGAAGCATAGTCCGCCCGAGTCCGGAGGTAGCCCGACAACTGATGGCGCAAATCTCACACACCGCTATAGGCGGTAGCTCGACTGCGACACGAAACGGCAGTGTACCGATCGTTCAAGTAATATAAAACGAGGAGTAATCCCCGAGTATCGAATCTCTTGAGGAACACAGTAAGGTGGAGTTAAATGTCGAGGAAGGACTTGAGATCGAAGTCCTTTAGGTCGAATGTATTGCGGGAGAGTTGGGTTGGCTTTTGGAAAATAAAATAAAAGCTATCAACTACTCCTATGCAATGCCGCTATGCAATGCTTCGCTTGGCGGAATGGATACTAGGCAGGCCTTGAGCGCGCTGCGTCGCAAGGGCGGATGGACGAGTAGGCTAACGGAATCGAACTATGCAGGCCTTGAGCGCGCTGCTTCGTTAGGCGAATGGAATACGGGCCGCGATGCCACGCTTCGGTAAGCGGATGGGCGAGTGGGCTAGCGGAATGAGGGTCGCAAGCACCTCTTCGATAAGCACGCCACTAGCAATTGCTAGTGCGGCACCGGACACGGTGGTGGGATGGAAAATGGATGGTGGCGCTCCTCATACACACATAAACCACAAAAGTATTTCACACAAATGAAATATATAAATATAGTGATAAGTTTAAGTGCTCTTCATCAAAATACACAAGATCTAGCTATTACAACAATCAATTAAAGGAGAACAAGGCAAGAAATCGACCGAATCCGAAGGCTCGTTGAAGATTCCCGGTTGGAATCGCCGGGTTGTCAATCCGCGTCCAAGCTCGGTCCACAACTACGTCCGGGGTAGAGAGAGCTGTCACGACTCTCCAATGGACCCGTCTTCTTCGTGTCACGATCCGGTAGAGGTTGCAAACTTCCTCTTGCTCGATGGAGATAGCGGCTAGGTCTTCCTTTGGAGCTCTTGGATGAAGGAGGAGGCCGAGAGGAAACTCCGGCGAAGATTTGGCGTTGAAAGCTTGCCCGGAGATCCTCCCTAAGGTGGGCGGCGATGGAGGAGCGAAAACAGGCGGACGGGAGCAGAAAACGGCGGAGTCGGGCGAGAGATCTGACCTAAATCGCGAGCAGCGAATTTATAGGCGCTGGAATTAAACAGTGCGCACGGTCATTGGCGCACGACCAGTAGTCGTGCGCACTGGAATTCGGTGATCGTGCGCTCTGCCTGGATGGAACCTGCAGAGACAGAAATTATAAAATAACATGTTCGCACGACCAGTGGCGCACGACCGGTGGTCGTGCGCACTAGCGTCAGTGGTCGTGCGCAATAGATGAAACAAAACTCAGAAATTTAATGGTCAATGCGCACGAGCAGTGGTGCACGACCGGTGGTCGTGCGCACTGGCATTGGTGGTCGTGCGCACTGCACCAAACAGAACTCGTGAAAAAGGCGTTAAGTGCACACGATCAGTGGCGCACGACCAGTGGTCGTGCGCAATAGAACCAGTGATCGTGCGCAGTGTTCCTGTGCAGAATTGCACCGGAAACACCTGCACGACTCCTGTTCTAGCGTACAACCACAAATCCAGCCACTAAAAGTGGCACCTAACAGTGCATGAAAACCACTAATGAAAATAAACATGAAATCACACCAAAATGGGCCAAAAAGGTGCACCTAGCATGGATTAACAAATATGAACTAAAACAGGGCTAAAGTGCAGTGAAATGACTAACTAAACGGCCCAGATGAGTCCATAAAAGTGTATATGATCAGGACTCATCACACCCCCAGACTTAACTGTTTGCGCGTCCCGAGCAAACAAATTCTAAGCGAACTAGGAAAGAAAAGTAGATGGCTTAAGATCACAATACAGAGTACCATGCGAAGTCGCATGCTCACGAGCATAAGAAACATAGTAGAAAAGATTTCTAGTTATACAAATAGTCTATATATTTCTAAAAGAGTAAAAGCATATTATAACTACTCAATTGGTGAACAACGGTGAATCATTCGGTCATGCATACGGAGAAAATAAACTAAGCGCTGAGACGAGCATTGCTCAAGATCGGGATGCGGGAAAAACTCCACTAAAATCCATCAGTGTCGATGACCATAGGCTTGCCCGGTCACATTCTCTCCACGGCACTGGTTTGACTCAAATGCGTGAATCAATAGGACTTTAGGTTTTAAATGAGGCTTGGGTTTAGGTGAGGAAAAACAAAGATAAAAACGACGGCTAAAACACTAAACCCAAATGAGCTAATGCAGAAACTCTCCTCATTCACCACACAAACACGCGGGTACATCACACCCCCAGACTTGGATTTTACTACATGGGTGTGTGCACCGCCTACTTCATTAAAGCTCATATCTTCTTCTTTTTTTCTTCTTTTCACTTCTTTTCTTTCTCTCAATTTCTCCTGTTCTTTTCTTATCATTTTCAGCATCTAATCAATAAAACACATCCACATCATCACAAACATATCACCAAATCAACAACCCAACTCATGAAAGTAATAAACAGCTAAAGCTCAGATTTGGGTGTGCGACTAGGATTGGCATTTGGGCTTTGGTGACATAAAAGTGGGGCTGAATCAAAGAACGGGTAGGCGCAACTGGGCTAGCGAGGATATACCGGTAGGGATAGGCACAAAGGCTCAACCGGGCCAAAATGATGGCCTATATCACATTCACACAATTGACTAACCGTATACCCATGCTTCAAGAATCGCTTGGGGCAAGTTCTAGCCACCGAGAAAGATTCTCCTTTCTCCCGACTCAAGCAATACGAATCTAGCGATCGTCTACACACATCCCTATGCTACCGTTTGATTCCACCGAATTCACCATTTGAGTAGAGTAAACAACATTTACACTAATAGAGAAAAATATAAAACCATAGTATAAAAAGAAATCTAATCTACACGAATTTCTATGCAACTGAGCACTCGACTAGGAGCACTACTAGAGTCAACATTTTACTCTGCTACATAATCCTAAACCATCACCTAGACTTTACCACATAAGCAGAAGAATTAAATTCACAACAGAGCCAGCAAACAGATGAGTGCGCGCTTGAGTGGGTGCTGTGGTGTGCAATGAAAATGAACAAATAATAAAATTGAAAATAAAATACTTCTGGCATGCTATGTATGAGTGCACGTGAGTGGGTGAACAAAACTACTCTCCCCCAGACTTAAACTAAACAATCCACAGAATATATGACATGAAAATCAGAAAAAGCTAGGGAAAGAGAGTACCCAGTGCTCAGAAATGAGCACACCAGAAGATTGGCGTTTACACCACGACTAAGCTGCAGCATCCGCCATCCAGAAGAAGTACCTGCAGGGGTCAGCTCCGCAAAACAAAAGAAACAGAAAAAAATAAACTACAATACTACAGCTAACTAAACAGGATTGAATAAAATAAAATGCATGAAAAGTAAGATAACTACTGGGGTTATTGTCATCCCAGCACGACTTATTCAGATTTTGTACAGTTTTAGCTTATAGGCCTATGAAAAGAAAAGTGCGCAGGTAACTGTTCTAATATGCGCATCGGTAGCGGGTACCGATACGGAGACAGAGCAGTCACCCCTCTACCTAAATATAGATACCTGCTCCTCACAGGTAGAGGGTAGAGAATGTAAGAAAAGGAGGAGGCCTGGTCCTCACTCATCTCACAAAACACATCCTTGCCTAGCAAGGTATCGTCCACAACAGGACCGCAGGAGGAGAAGGCAACGAATGAGGCTTCCTTAATGGAGGAGGGATCAACCTCCTCGCATAAAAAGACACACTCATCATTGACTTGAGCAAAAAGCTCCAAGTCCTCCTGAAGTACCTGTGGAGACTCATCCTGCACAGGCTCAGATATAACAGAAGGGGGGTCAAGAAATAAAAGAGAAGAGGAAAAACGTGAATCATCAACAATCTGGGGAGTGATCCCGGTTTCACTCCCAGCAAGATCCAAGGGTAGATCACTATCATCATCGTAAATATCATAGCAAGGGGGACTTGAGAACTCAGGAGCCTCAGTGGTGATTTGGACCTCCTCGTCCCATGAAGAAGTGCAAACCTCCTCATCAGAGAG
Source organism: Dactylorhiza incarnata (assembly GCA_033032865.1). Taxonomy (NCBI): domain Eukaryota; kingdom Viridiplantae; phylum Streptophyta; class Magnoliopsida; order Asparagales; family Orchidaceae; genus Dactylorhiza; species Dactylorhiza incarnata. Next base: position 1,672,191 of record JAWHQI010000354.1, on the reverse strand, counting down.
AGTATCCTCCTCATCCCACCGAGGTGCATCATCGTGTTCAAAGTATTCATTCTCCCCCTCAGGGAAAATGACATCCTCATCCCACTTTGGAGCACCCTCCGAGTCAGAAGCATCACCCAGCTCCTTTACTTCGATAGGATCAAAAAGAATATGTGTAGAAAAATCTTGCAAAGAAACTGGAGGGATAACAAGATTCGGTTCCTCCGCAAAAAGATCTGCTAAAGCCTCCCCGATGGAAAGAATACTTTCCTCATCATACTCAGGTGCATCTAGGAGCTCCCATTCCTCTCCTTGTTGGCTAACAGATGAGTGATCATCATCACTGGGAGTGAAGCCATAAACAGGGAGTGAGGAGTCCGTGCACGAGACAAGCTCAGGGGTAGAGGGCACAATTGCCTCCATGGGTAAAGAATGAGCGATAGGGACAATGTTGTCCTGAGTGGAGGGGTGGCGGTCAGGCTTGAAAAGACTAGGACAGTCCTTCAATTCATGACCCTCTCCTCGACACAACAAGCAAACAATGTTCCTACACTGCCTAGCATTCAACTCATTCATTTGGTCTATATAATAAACCATCTTATCATTAAAGCCAGGTGAAATATCCCATGACGACATATTTGACAATTAAAGCAGATATAACGAGACTGAAATTCTTTGCAAGAAAATTTACACAAACTAATAAAACTTCTTGGATTAGACTTGCCTAAAACTTTAAAATAAGAGGGAAAGAAATAAAAACAAGCAGTAAATAAGTAAAAAGCAAACAAAAATTAAAAAGGCGGCTATACACACTGGAAGAACTACTATCTCTCGGCTCTCCCTCTCAAGAAAACTCACACGTCTGTGTTCCCCGGCAACGGCGCCAAAAACTTGATGGCGCAAATCTCACACACCGCTATAGGCGGTAGCTCTACTGCGACACGAAACGGTAGTGTACCGATCGTTCAAGTAATATAAAATGAGGAGTAATCCCCGAGTATCGAATCTCTTGAGGAACACAGTAAGGTGGAGTTAAATGTCGAGGAAGGACTTGAGATCGAAGTCCCTTAGGTCGAATCCATCGCTTTCTTCCGCCGTTTTCCGCCTGGTTTGGTCCGACTTCGCCCCTCCATCGTCGCCCACCTTAGGGAGGATCTCCGGGCAAGCTTTCAACGCCAAATCTTCGCCGGAGTTTCCTCTCGGCCTCCTCCTTCATCCAAGAGCTCCAAAGGAAGACCTAGCCGCCATCTCCATCGAGCAAGAGGAAGTTTGCAACCTCTACCGGATCGTGACACGAAGAAGACGGGTCCATTGGAGAGTCGTGACAGCTCTCTCTACCCCGGACGTAGTTGTGGACCGAGCTTGGACGCGGATTGACAACCCGGCGATTCCAACCGTGAATCTTCAACGAGCCTTCGGATTCGGTCGATTTCTTGCTCTATTCTTCTCTTATTGATGTCTATGTAGTTAGATCTAACATTATGATGAAGCGTGCTTGATTATTAGCATTTATACTTGATTATGTCTATGTGATTTGAGTATTCTTGCTTATTATTTTGAGGTGTGCCTTGTGGTGTGGATTGTTGGTTGTCTGGTGCCGCACTAGCAATTGCTAGTGGAGTGCTTGTCGAAGAGGTGCTTGCGACCCTCATTCCGTTAGCCTACTCGTCCACCCGCCTACCGAAGCGTGGCATAGCGGCCCGTGTATTCCATCCCGTCTAGCGAAGCAGCGCGCTCAAGGCCTGCATAGTTTGATCCGCTAGCCTTCTCGTCCATCCGCCTACCGAAGCGTGGCATCGCGGCCCGTATTCCATCCCGCCTAACGAAGCAGCGCGCTCAAGGCCTGCATAGTTCGATCCGTTTGCCTTCTCGTCCATCCGCCCTTGCGACGCAGCGCGCTCAAGGCCTGCCTAGTCTCCATCCCGCCAAGAGAAGCATTGCATAGCGGCATTGCATAGGAGTAGTTGTAGTGTTTTCTTTTATTTTCCAAAAGCCAACCCAACTCCCCCGCATTCCATCCGATTTTAGGACTTCAATCTGAAGTCCTTCCTCGAAACCTAACTCCACCTTACTGTGTTCCTTGAGAGATTCGATACTCGGGGATTACTCCTCGTTTTATATTACTTGAACGATCGGTACACTGCCGTTTCGTGTCGCAGTCGAGCTACCGCCTATAGCGGTGTGTGAGATTTGCGCCATCAAGTTTTTGGCGCCGTCCCCGGCAACGGCGCCAAAAACTTGATGGCGCAAATCTCACACACCGCTATATGCGGTAGCTCGACTGCGACACGAAATGGCAGTGTACCGATCGTTCAAGTAATATAAAACGAGGAGTAATCCCCGAGTATCGAATCTCTTGAGGAACACAGTAAGGTGGAGTTAAATGTCGAGGAAGGACTTGAGATCGAAGTCCTTTAGGTCGAATGGATTGCGGGAGAGTTGGGTTGGCTTTTGGAAAATAAAATAAAAGCTATCAACTACTCCTATGCAATGCCGCTATGCAATGCTTCGCTTGGTGGAATGGATACTAGGCAGGCCTTGAGCGCGCTGCGTCGCAAGGGCGGATGGACGAGTAGGCTAACGGAATCAAACTATGCAGGCCTTGAGCGCGCTGCTTCGTTAGGCGAATGGAATACGGGCCGCGATGCCACGCTTCGGTAAGCGGATGGGCGAGTGGGCTAGCGGAATGAGGGTCGCAAGCACCTCTTCGATAAGCACGCCACTAGCAATTGCTAGTGCGGCACCGGACACGGTGGTGGGATGGAAAATGGATGGTGGCGCTCCTCATACACACATAAACCACAAAAGTATTTCACACAAATGAAATATATAAATATAGTGATAAGTTTAAGTGCTCTTCATCAAAATACACAAGATCTAGCTATTACAATAATCAATAAAAGGAGAACAAGGCAAGAAATCGACCGAATCCGAAGGCTCGTTGAAGATTCCCGGTTGGAATCGCCGGGTTGTCAATCCGCGTCCAAGCTCGGTCCACAACTACGTCCGGGGTAGAGAGAGCTGTCACGACTCTCCAATGGACCCGTCTTCTTCGTGTCACGATCCGGTAGAGGTTGCAAACTTCCTCTTGCTCGATGGAGATAGCGGCTAGGTCTTCCTTTGGAGCTCTTGGATGAAGGAGGAGGCCGAGAGGAAACTCCGGCGAAGATTTGGCGTTGAAAGCTTGCCCGGAGATCCTCCCTAAGGTGGGCGGCGATGGAGGAGTGAAAACAGGCGGACGGGAGCAGAAAACAGCGGAGTCGGGCGAGAGATCTGACCTAAATCGCGAGCAGCAAATTTATAGGCGCTGGAATTAAACAGTGCGCACGGTCATTGGCGCACGACCAGTAGTCGTGCGCACTGGAATTCGGTGATCGTGCGCTCTGCCTGGACGGAACCTGCAGAGACAGAAATTATAAAATAACATGTTCGCACGACCAGTGGCGCACGACCGGTGGTCGTGCGCACTAGCGTCAGTGGTCGTGCGCAATAGATGAAACAGAACTCAGAAATTTAATGGTCAATGCGCACGAGCAGTGGCGCACGACCGGTGGTCGTGCGCACTGGCATTGGTGGTCGTGCGCACTGCACCAAACAGAACTCGTGAAAAAGGCGTTAAGTGCACACGATCAGTGGCGCACAACCAGTGGTCGTGCGCAATAGAACCAGTGATCGTGCGCAGTGTTCCTGTGCAGAATTGCACCGGAAACACCTGCACGACTCCTGTTCTAGCGTACAACCACAAATCCAGCCACTAAAAGTGGCACCTAACAGTGCATGAAAACCACTAATGAAAATAAACATGAAATCACACCAAAATGGGCCAAAAGGTGCACCTAGCATGGATTAACAAATATGAACTAAAACAGGGCTAAAGTGCAGTGAAATGACTAACTAAACGGCCCAGATGAGTCCATAAAAGTGTATATGATCAGGACTCATCAACAACCTACCATTCCGGCCGTGAACGGCCGCTAGTCTTCACCATCGGTTATCTCTTTCTTCTTTCCTTCATTGTACTCGTTGAGCCGTGTAAACTCGAATATTGTGATGTTGTTTGTTGAAATGAATGTTTCTTTGTTGTTCTTCATGGTTTGCTTGTGATCCACTCCATTGCCACTCACTCACTCGCGCACGCACGCAAGGTGTTTGTTCCGCGTAAGCAAGAGCTAACGGCGGTTGTGAAGAGGTGTTTACGACCCTCACCTTCTCGCACTAGAGCACACTCCATCGCCTCACGAAGCACGGCATCGCGGCCGTTGCATCGATCTCACCATGCGAAGCGGTGCTTTCAACCCGCATCTCTTTGGTTGTTGTTAAGATTAGGAACCCCAACCAAGAACCCCCCTTTTTCATGTGTGTTGCGTTTGTGTAACAAGAGTCACGCTACGCGTTTCGTTCACCCAACCTGCATTCCTCAAGAGACCGACATTCGGGGAGTCCACTCTCCACATTTATTACTTGACAGCGATCGGTGCACTTGCCGACACGCATCAAGTTTTTGGCGCCGTTGCCGGGGAATGCAGGCGTGTAACGTCCCGTGTTGTGACTGTCGTTATACGAGCAGTTGTTTTTGATTCTTTTTGTTTGTGATAGTGCATGCAGAGACAGGTCGCAGGAGAACTTGTACCCTTTGATCCTGAGATCGAACGTACCGTTCGCGCACGAAGGCGCGCTGCAGCCGCACAGGCGGCGATGGGTGATCAGGTATACCCGAATGATGTTGATCCGAGAATGCCCGATGTGGGGCAACATCAGCCTGGAGATGAGCAGGAGGCAGCTAGGCCTCGGCCCCGCACGATGAGGGACTACACCACTCCAACTGCTGGGAGTGTGTATCCGGGGTTCGGGCCAAATATTATGAATAATCAGTTTGAGATTAAGCCTGCAATCTTGAACATCATCCGGAACAACGCTCAATTCTCTGGGTTGGCCAGCGAAGACCCGCATCTGCATCTGGCGGAGTTTTCTGATATTTGCGGAACCTTCCGCTATGCAAGGATTGCTGACGATACGGTCAAGCTCAGACTGTTTCCCTTTTCACTCCGCGACAAAGCAAAGGTGTGGCTCCATTCCATTCCGCCCGGGGCTGCTGCAACTTGGGATGCCCTCGCATCCAAGTTCCTTGCTAAATTCCATCCTGTGGATAAGATCGTGAGCTTGCGGCGGGAGATCGCCACATTTCGCCAATTTGACCAAGAGACCCTTGCTGAGGCATGGGAGCGCCTCAACGATCTCCTTCGCCGTTGTCATTACTTGTGAAGGATGTGGAGGCGGAGGCCACCACGCATATGAATGCTCAGGGAACAACGTGGCAGGTGACTTCGCGCACCTAACTTTGAATGAATCTGTTAATTATGTAGGAAATCAGCCTAAGGGGGCGCCTTTTAATAACGCTTACAATCCGGGAGCGAGAAGTCACCCGAACTTCTCGTGGAACCCAAACACGCCTGGCCAACGATGGGCACCGGGGCAGCATCAAAATGATGTTTACGCCTCCGGGAGCCAACCGAGGCCACCACACCCGGATTATAACCAAGGCCCCCCAACCCAAAAAAAGAGTAATCTGGAGGAAATGATGGAGAAATTCTTGCAAGCGGCCAACTCTAATATGGTGAATCAAACTGCATCCTTGCGCAACTTGGAGACACAGTTGGGCCAATTGGCCCAAGTGCTAACCGAGCGGTCGCAGGGGACCCTTCCTAGCAACACTGAAAAGAACCCAATAGATCAAGGGAAGAGTCTTGGCAATGTGTTAGAGACTAATCCAAGTGAGTTGTTGATTTCTTGTTCCATCAATAAGTTTGAAACAAAAGCTTTATGCGATTCCGGTTCCTCCCGCAACGTCATTGCATTGCAAGATGTTGCTAAATTACAACTTGAGATGAACACGGAGAAAAAAAAATCGCTTATGCTTGCTAACGGGACTATTATCCAATCTGAGGGGGAAGTGAGAAATGTGGAAGTAATAGTTGAGGGAACGATTGTGGTCGCGGACTTTCAGGTGTTGGGCCCCCAGGAAAATCATTCCATCCCTATCTTGGGCGTGCCGTTCCTGAAAGAGAGCGGTGCCACCCTTGACTTCGCTACGGGGTGTGTCCTCCTACCTAACAAGGCGCCGCGACCCACTCGCCTCGAAGCTACAGCTGACACATCCACTCCTCCCCCTCTCGTTTTTTCTGATGAATTTCTAAGCTGTGTAGGAAAGGAACAAGATCAAGAAACGAGTGAAGGAGGAAAGGAGGAGCACCAATCGGATGAGGAAGAAGAGGTTGACTTCCAGAAAGAGTTCGACTCCGAGAAGGAGGAAGACTGCAATTCGGGAAACGTTGACTTGGATTTAGTTCGGGATGCAGATTATTTATCTTCTTGTGGTGAATCCTGTAATAAACAATCTAAGCGCTCTATCTCCTGGGCCGATCCGGTGGTCACCGCGATACTGGAAGTGACGCCACCCACCGCTAAAGTGGAGAAATCTGAGAACTATCAACGGTGGCAGTCTCCGACTGTCACCAAACTTAAACAGGAAAAACTTCTGCGCGACGCTCGTGTTGCCGCTCTCCGTGGCAAGAGGGCGGAGGTTAGGGGAGCATTGGGTGATACCAGTGCTGGCCCTAAATCCTTCACCTCCCGCCTACGTGCTACGGGAGAAGCGCACCATAAGAGCGCTTTTAGCTGATTTGTGTTTGTTTGATGTGGTGAACTGTTTCTGAGTATTTCTTCTTTTAATTCCTGCACTTTTTAAACACTGTTAATACAGGTATTTGGTCCAGCTTAAGGACGTTAAATTAAAGCGCTACTGGGAGACAGCCCAGATTTCCTGATTTTGTAGTTTTTATCTAACTTCTTTTAGTTCAGCTTTTGCTATGCTTTTGTTGTTTTGAGTTTGTGCTTGCAGGTTTTGTGTTCGATGGTGCGGATGCTGCGGACTGTTCTTGATCGTAAACGCCGATCGTCTGGTATGCTCAATTCTGAGCATTGGGTAACACTTTCTCCCCTCTTTCAGCTTCAAATTTCTAGATGTATTGTTTAGCTTAAGTCTGGGGGAGCGTATGTTGTCACCCACTGTGCACGAGTTGCACTACATACTAGAAGGTTGTTTCTTATTTATCCTTATCATTATCATTGTTTTTCATGCTTCACACACCACTTCACCCACTTGAGTGCGCACTTATCTTTTTGTCGTTATTCCGATTAAACTATTTTGGTCAAAATGTGAAATAGGTTGTTAACGTAGGAATTATTATTTGGAGTGCGATGTTGACTCATGTAGTGTTCTAGTCACTTCGCATGTTATGGTAGAATTTGAGTAGAACTAGATTTTCTTTATGCATCTAATTTATGTTTAGTATTTCTGTGTAAATTTAGATTTAATATACTCAAGTGGTGAATTTGAATGAAATTGACGATAACCCGGTGTTGTGTGTGTACGAGTGCTAGTCGTATGTTGCTCGAGTCGGGAGGAAGGTTTACCTTTCTCGTGGGCTAAGAACTTGCCCCAAGCGACTCTCGAAGCATGGGTGAGAGCTACTCGTCGAGTTAAACATGATGTAGGCCACCCTTTGGCTAGTTTGAGCTTTGTCATTCCATGTCCATTTCGTTCACCGTTGCAAGCCTATTTTGTGCCTACCATTCATTTGTTCAGCTCCTCTTCATCCACCAAAGCCTGAAGCCTACCCTACACCCGCAACCAAATTGTTCTTAACTGCGCTCATAATTCTCAACTTGTGTGGTGTGTGGAATCATTGTGTTATGAAGGGATAATAAAGTCTATCGGCTGATTTTGAACCAACCGGAGGATACATAAAAGAAGTAAAATATGTTAAAAGAAACAAAAAGAGCGTATTTTGAAAAGAGATCCTTCCGAGCTAAATAGAAAATCTGTTGGTATTTGTGAAGTAGGCCGTGTGCACACCTGGTTTACATGATAAGTCTGGGGGTGTGTCACACGAGCATAGTTTGTTGATCTTGTGTGGTGTAGCGTTCCGTTAGTTCACTTGGGTTGCGCGGCCATCGTGTTTAACTTTGAATATCATATCGTAACCTAAGCCCCGTTTTAATCCTAAAAGCCCTACTGATTTGACTTGCGAGTTTGCTAGCGCAGTGGAGAGAGTGTGACCGGGCAAGCGTATGGTTCACGACGTTGATGGATTTCAGCGGAGTTATTCCTAAGCCCCGATCTTTTGCAACACCCGCCTCAGTGTCTCGTCACTTTCATACCAGGCATGATCGTCAAATTCTTCATAATTCGCCAACTAAGTACAACTAAATCTTTACTTACGCTTTAATACTTACGTAAATTAGTTAGCATAGTTAGAATCTCTTTCTACTAGAATCTCTACTCGCATGCGTATGTTACTTCGCACCGTATTCCTTTGTGTAATTCTCTATGTTAATTATCGTTTTCACACTCCGCCGGATTCGTTTGCTCGGGACGCACAAACAGTTAAGTCTGGGGGTGTGATGAGTCCTGATCATATACACATTTATGGACTCATCCGGGTCATTATTCAGTCATTTCACCGCACTTCAGCCTTGTTATAGTTTATATTTGATAATCCATGCTAGGTGCACTTCTACGCCCACTTTGGTGTGAATTCGTGCTTATCGTTATTAGTAGTTTTTCATGCGCTGTTTAGTGCCACTTTCAGTGGCTAGATTCGTGGTTGTGCTGGAATAGGAGACGTGCAAGTGTTCCCGGTGCAATTCTGCACAGGAACACTGCACGATCACTGGTTCTATTGCGCACGACCACTGGTCGTGCGCCACTACTCGTGCGCACTTACCATTAAATTTCTGAGTTCTGTTTGCTGTAGTGCGCACGACCATCGACGCTAGTGCGCACGACTACCGGTCGTGCGCCACTATTCGTGCGCACATAACAGTAATTTTATGAGTTCTGTTTCATCTAATGCGCACGACCACCGACGATAGTGCGCACGACCACCGGTCGTGCGCCACTGGTCGTGCGAACATTTTGTTTTATAAATTTCGTGTCTTGCAGGTTCCACCTAGTCAGACGCATGATCACAGGATTCTAGTGCGCACGACCACTGGTCGTGCGCCAATGACCGTGCGCAGTATTTAATTCAGCGCCTATATAAACGCCTGTTCCGATTTTAGGGCGAGATCAAGCCGCCGGGAGCGGAGTTCCTGTTCCGTACGCCGCTGACCACCACCTTGGGACGCCTCCACTTCATCTCCTACGCAAGGGGAAGCCTCCTCCATCCATTCCAAGACTTCCTCCATTGTCCGTGAGTGTTCTCCACCATCCGCAAGCCTCCAGGCAGCCATTCTCTCATTCCACCCGGTGAGAAGAAGAAGAAACCTGAAGTCGAAGATGACGGAGCTACGTAGGCAGATCGTGACAGCTCTCTACGCCGGAAGCATAGTCCGCCCGAGTCCGGAGGTAGCCCGACAACCTACCATTCCGGCCGTGAACGGCCGCTAGTCTTCACCATCGGTTATCTCTTTCTTCTTTCCTTCATTGTACTCGTTGAGCCGTGTAAACTCGAATATTGTGATGTTGTTTGTTGAAATGAATGTTTCTTTGTTGTTCTTCATGGTTTGCTTGTGATCCACTCCATTGCCACTCACTCACTCGCGCACGCACGCAAGGTGTTTGTTCCTTGTTAGCAAGAGCTAACGGCGGTTGTGAAGAGGTGTTTACGACCCTCACCTTCTCGCACTAGAGCACACTCTATCACCTCACGAAGCACGGCATCGCGGCCGTTGCATCCATCTCACCTTGCGAAGCGGTGCTTTCGACCCGCATCTCTTTGGTTGTTGTTAAGATTAGGAAACCCAACCAAGAACCCCCCTTTTTCATGTGTGTTGCGTTTGTGTAACAAGAGTCACGCTACGCGTTTCGTTCACCCAACCTGCATTCCTCAAGAGACCGACATTCGGGGAGTCCACCCTCCACATTTATTACTTGACAGCGACCGGTGCACTTGCCGACACGCATCATTAGGCCTAGAATGTGTGCGGGAGAATGACTCCGTAAGATCATCCATAGTATTGTGGGACTTGAGATTAGGCGTCGTGTGAAGATCCTAACGAAAGCCCCTTTCTTGGAGAGTGGTGGAATGCAAACCTTCACTGCGAAATTGAAGTGAGTCATTGTATACCTCCTTCGTTGGTTGTTCTAGTGAAGCCTAAGTCCACTTGGTTGGTTTAGGTGCGTAACTTGTTGTAATTGGGAACACTCGTCGGTGTTTCCTTGCGAACGGGCCGAGGTAAAGCTACACCTGCATCGTTGTTGTTAACGCGATGATTTGAGGAATGGGCACAAGCTTGAACCGAACCCGCACCATGCGTATCGGCGAGAGGGGGAAACCTCGGGACGCCGTGTGATCATGAGATAGACCTGTTTGGGAGGGTTCCTCCAATAGGTAAATGCTCAAGTGTTCACTAAGCTCTTTAGTTTAGCTGGTTACGTGTGGTCGTGAGAACCCGCGGTTGGTTTTGGATTGATGTTATGATTAGCCTCATGCATTGCTTAGGCGGTTATGGGGAACCTTCCGGTGAACCCAACCAACATCATGTGCATTCCCAGGATCAACTCTATTTGTTGCTACACCTAGAAGATTGATTGTGCTTGAAACCTCACCTTGTGTAGTTTGTACCGTCCTTAGTACTACTTGCTGCTTGTACGACTTGTTGCAGGGAAGAAGCTCCTCCACCCCGAGAAAGGGGTGGGGTCGTTATAATTTGGTCAGCTGTGCTGACCGTTGCTTTGTTTGCCACCTCTTGGTGGAATCTTCTTATGCAGGTGCAGGTGAGCCTAGCGGGAAATAGCGGGCGGTGGCCCTTTTTGCTGCGTTGGATGATGAGTCCCTATTATATACATATTTTCGGACTCATTTAGGCTAGTTTTCTGCTTTTGTGCTTCAGTTTCGTTCATATTTCCTTTATTCATGCTTTTATTAGAAGTATATAGTTGTGCCTATTTTTGTCTGCAATTGCGCACTTTGTTGTTGGGGGTAAGCACTTCGTGCTCCCCATTGTATTTTTTGTATCTCTGTGCTGCTGGAAGTGTATTCCCAGCCGTTGATCTTGTATGCAGGTGACCTGATCGTCCCGTTTTCCCCAGAAGTCATTTCTGTGCATATCGCACGGTCGTGCGTTTCCTTGACGCACGGTCGGTGGCGGTCGTGCATTTCTGTCTGGGTAGAAAATGGAGCGTCGGAGTTTACTCGTGCGTTTTGACGCACGGGCGGATTCGCCCGTGCGAGAGTAAAACGCACGGTTGACCTGTGTCTTGATGATTTCTGAGCGTCGGAATTTACCCGTGTGTTTGAACGCACGGGCGGCATTGGTCGTGCTTGAGCAAAATGCACGGGCGCAAGCCTTCTTCTCCTGCATGCCTGCTGAGCTTAAGTATCGCACGGTCCACGCACGGTCGTGCTTTCGACCGTGCGCGACCATTTTTCTGACATTTTTCTATAAAAGGTGCAGCTTCGACCTAAATCGGGAGAGTTCCGTACGCATTCTACAGCTGCGCCGATTTCACCATCTCCACCAGGGTTTCGTCCCTTTGGCCTCCTCCTTCATCCTAAAGCTTCAAGGGAGATCTAGCCATCATTTCCTTCAAGCAAGAGGAAGTTTGCAACCTCCACCGGATCGTGAGATGAAGAAGACGGGTCCATTGGAGAGTAGTGACAGCTCTCTCTACCCCGGACGCAGTTGCTGACCGAGATTGGACGCGGACTGACAACTCAGCGATTCCAACCGTGAATCTCCAACGAGCCTTTGGATTCGGTCGATTTCTTGCCTTGTTCTTCTCTTATTGAAGTGTATATGTGTAGATCTTTGTATTTTGATGAAGTAGAGCACTTAAACTAGTTTGTATTTATATATATTTCATGTCTATGTGAAATGCTTTATGGTTTATGTTGCTTGAGGTGCGCCCCATTCCATCCTCCATCCCGCCATCACGTTCGTGTGCCGCACTAGCAATTGCTAGTGGCGTGCTTGTCGAAGAGGTGCTTGCGACCCTCATCCGTATGCCTACTCTTCAATCCGCCTAGCGAAGCATGGCATAGTGGCCCGTGTAATCCATTCCGACTCTGCCGGTGCGAACCATTCCATCCGCTTGCCTACTCGTCCATCCGCCCTTACGAAGTAGCGCGCTCAAGGCCTACATAGATTCCATCCCGCCAAGCGAAGCATTGCATAGCGGCATTGCATAGGAGTAGTTATAGTAATTTTCTCTTTTATTTTCCACAAACCAAAACCCCCATTTCCGCATCCATCCGACTAAAGGACTTCGATCTCAAGTCCTGCCTCGATAGATAGCTCCACCTTACTGTGTTCCCTCGAGATTCGATACTCGGGGATTACTCCTCGTTTTATATTACTTGAACGATCGGTACACTGCTGTTTCGTGTCGCAGTCGAGCTACCGCCTATAGCGGTGTGCGAGATTTGCGCCATCAAATTTTTGGCGCCGTTGCCGGGGAACACAGACGTGTGAGTTTTCTGGAGAGGGAGAATCTGAGATTTAAGCACTTCCATTTGTGTATTGCATTTTTTTTGTTTTATTTCTTCCTATTCTGTTTTCCTGTTTTTATTAGGTTGTTTAGTACATTTTTGTTAGGTGTAGTATTTTGCACAATAGTGTTTTATTTTGAATCATTTTATTTTCACACTATGTGGGCTTCATTCAATATTCGTTGCCGCTTTTGTGGAGATATCTCTCACGCTAATGATAGATGTCCAAAGGGAGATAGTAGCCCTAGCACCACCAGCCTAGCATATGGAGCACCGACTTCGTCTGGTACTCCATATGGTGCGCGTAAGCCCTATGGCTATTCTGCCGAGCCTTTACCGTCACACTTCTTTTCGGCTTCAGCTCCTGCTATGCCAAAGAAGCCCGCAAGGTAGTGCTCGTTTTGTCAGAGCATGGATCATGCCTTGAAGGATTGTGCTGCTTTCCTTCGTCAGATGGACGAGGATGACGAGCCGGATATCCGGATCGTACTGACTCCTAACTCTGGCGGCACACCTTCAACATCCGGTTATGTGTCTGTGTCACCTTCACATTTTGAAGGGTATGGCGTGGACATAGTCACCAGATGTGTGGCTGATCTGGGCACTGACATTGTAGAGCCCATCTCCCTTGTACATTCATCTCCTAGCGTAGATTTGATTCTTTGTGAGGAACCAGTGCTTGACTTTTATCCAAGCACTATTCCTCCCCCTTTTGTGCATTCTACTACATTCGTTTCTGACAATATTGTTGAGGATGTGTCGCAGGATGAGGCTGGCGATCTAAGTGTTCCTGCTCCTATGGAGGAGGACAACCTTCTAGGTGAAGAGGAGCTTTCCTCAGCACCGGTAGAGGAAGTCCAAACCCTTAGCTTGGACACTGTCGATCCTGCCGAATCTTATGGCATTGATGACAATGCCAACATTATTTTACTTTCCCAACCTGATGGGAGTGAGTCTGGGACCACTCCTCCGCCTGATTTTTATTTATGTTCTTCTTCTCTTTTATTTCTTGACCCCCCCTTCTGCTATATCTGAGCCTGTGCAGGTTGAGTCTCCACAGGTACATCAGGAGGACTTGGAGCTTCCAGCTCAGGTCAATGATGATAGCATCCTCATGTGCGAGGAGGTTGATCCCTCCTCCAATGAGGAATCTCCCCCATTGATCTCTTTCTCCTGCTGCCACCCTGGAGATGACACCTTGCTAGGCAAGGATTTATTTTGTGGTGAGATGAGTGACGGCCAGGCCTCCTCCTCTTCTTACTTCCTATTCCCGCTACCTGTGTTCAGCAAGTATCTTTATTTCGGTAGGGGAATAACTGTCTTATCGCCGTATCAGTACCCGCTACCGACACGCATATTAAAACAGCTGCCTGTTCACTTTTCTTTTCATAGGACCATTAGCTAGAACTGTTTAAATGCCAAATAAGTCGTGCTGGGAGGACAATAACCCCAATAGTTATCTTAATTTTTCATGTCTCTTAATGTATCCCCTGCAAAAACTAGCTTATTTTGTGCTATTTTAGTTTTCTTGTGCGGAGACCACCCTTTGCAGGTATTTTCTATTTGTGAAGGCGGTGGTCGTGATTCTTCGTAGAGCTTCACTACAGGCTTCCGGAATGCTTACTTGCTGAGCACTGGGTACCCTCTTCCCCTAACTTTGTTTCAGAATATCTTAATGCATAGTCTAAGTCTAGGGGAGATATTTTTGTGTACCCACTCACGTGCACAGTTATTTAGCATGCTAGAAGCTTCTTTATCTAAGAATCATTTTTTGTTCATTTTGTTTGCACACTTAGAACCCACTTGAGCGTGTACTTAACCTTTAGCGCGTCACGAGTATAACTCATTCCTTTTTTGCATATGAGAAAATGTTTGTGCTAGCTTTTAAATTATGTAATGGAATAAAATGTTGGCTCCGGTGTTTCTAGTCAAGTACTCATGCGAGTATAGGGATTCATGTAGATTAGGTTTCTTCTTATACTAATAGCTTTATGCATTTTTATTAGTATAAATATTATTTACTATACTCAAATGATGAATCCGGTGTGAATCAAACGGTTGCGTAGGGATGTGTGTAGACGTTTGCTAGATTCGTATTGCTCGAGTCGGGAGAAAGGAAAATCTTTCTCGGTGGCTAGAACTTGCCCCAAGCGATTCTCGAAGCATTGGCATAGGATAGTTCTAGTGCGTGAGAATGACGTAGGCCATCATTTTGGCCCGGTTGAGCTTTTTATTTCATGCCTATCATTTACCCGTGCTAGCCCCTTTGTGATTACCCCTTCCTCTTGATTCTGCCTCACTTTTATTTCACCAAAGCCTAAAAGCCTAACCTAGTCGCACACCCAAATCTGAGCTTTAGTTATAGTTCTTTTTACATTTTGGGGGGTGTTGATGTGGTATTTTTTTTATAGTGGAAACTGTTGGTGTTTTCATTGAAAATTTTGCTGAAAAAGAAAAGAAAGAATAAGAAAAGAAAAGAAGAAAAAAGATTTGAAAAGAGAAAGAAGAATGAAAAGTAATTGAAAATTTTGTTTGAAATTTGTATTGGAGAGTGGGCAGTGCACACACCAATGTTGCAAAAGTCTAAGTCTGGGGGTGTGATGCACTTGTTAATTATACTGGTGCGGGTAGCTTTTCTTAAAGCTCATTTTGGGTTGGGTGTGCTTAGCCTCCAGGTTTACCTTTGTTTATCTCACCATAACCCAAGCCCCATTCAAAACCTACAAGTCCTACTGACTCACGCCTTGAGCCAATCTAGTGTCGTGGAGAGAATGTAACCGGGCAAGTCTATGGTCACCGACACCGATGGATTTCGATGGAGTTTTTCCGGCACCCCGATCTTTAGCAATACTCGCCTCAGCGTTCAGTTTACTTTCTGCATATGCGTGACCAGATGATCCACCGTAATTCTCATTTTGAGTAGAAGTAACAATTATTTATGTTTTTAGAAACTCATAAACTTTGTGTATAATTAGAAATCTTCTCTAGTTTTCTTATACGAACATGAGCATGCGACTTCGCATGGTATTCCATTTTGTAAATTTTAGTTAGCTATTTCATATTCCTGCTTGCGTAGGAATTGTTTGCTCGGGACGCGCAAACAGGGAAGTCTGGGGGTGTGATGAGTCTCTATTATATACATATTTTCGGACTCATTTAGGCTAGTTTTTCTGCTTTTGTGCTTCAGTTTCGTTCATATTTCCTATATTCGTGCTTTTATTAGAAGTATATAGTTGTGCCTGTTTTTGTGTGCAATTGCGCACTTTGTTGTTGGGGGTAAGCACTTCGTGCTCCCCATTGTATTTTCTGTATCTCTATGTTGCTGGACGTGTATTCCCAGCCGTTGATCTTGTACGCAGGTGACCTGATCGTCCCATTTTCCCTAGAAGTCATTTCTGTGCACATCGCACGGTCGTGCGTTTCCTTGACGCACGGTCGGTGGCGGTCGTGCGTTTGTGTCTGGGCAGAAAACGGAGCGTCAGAGTTTACTCGTGCGTTTTGACGCACGGGCGGATTCGCCCGTGCGAGAGTAAAACGCACGGGCGCAAGCCTTCTTCTCCTGCACGAGTGCTGAGCTTAAGTATCGCACGGTCCAAGCGCGGTCGAGCGTTCGACCGTGCACGACCATTTTTTTGACGTTTTTCTATAAAAGCTGCAGCTTTGACCTAAATCGGGAGAGTTCTGTACGCATTCTACAGCTGCGCCGATTTTGCCATCTCCACCAGGGTTTCGTCCCTTTGGCCTCCTCCTTCATCCTAGAGCTTCAAGGGAGATCTATCCATCATTTCCTTCAAGCAAGAGGAAGTTTGCAACCTCCACCGGATCGTGAGATGAAGAAGACGGGTCCATTGGAGAGTAGTGACAGCTCTCTCTACCCCGGATGCAGTTGCTGACCGAGCTTGGACAAGGACTGACAACCCAGCGATTCCAACCATGAATCTCAAATGAGCCTTCAGATTCGGTCGATTTCTTGCCTTGTTCTTCTCTTATTGAAGTGTATATGTGTAGATCTTTGTTTTTTGATGAAGTAGAGCACTTAAACTAGTTTGTATTTATATATACGAGTGACAGGCACGGGCCTCCGGCCCGATCCAAGGCGACATTTATCGTGGGGGCAACATTTGTCGTGGTGGGCGACATTTGTCGTGGTGGGCGACATTTGTCATGGGGGAGACATTTGTCATGTGGACATTTGTCGTGGGGGGCGACATTTGTCGTGGGGGGTGACATTTGTCGTGGTGGGCGACATTTGTCGTGGGGGCGACATTTGTCGTGGGGGAGACATTTGTCGTGGGGGCAACATTTATAATGGGGGTAACATTTGTCGTGGGGATGACATTTGTCGTGGTGGGCGTCATTTGTCATGGGGGCGACATTTATCGTGGGGGCAACATTTGTCGTGGGGGAGACATTTGTAGTGGGGGCGACATTTATAATGGGGGCAACATTTGTCGTGGGGATGACATTTGTCGTGGTGGGCGTCATTTGTCATGGGGGCGACATTTATTGTGGGGGCAACATTTGTCGTGGGTACAACTAATTACAGCAACAGGCAACGCCTACACTATGTGAGTTCAACTTAAGATAGTATTGAAGACTTGAATCCTCTTGCCTTTCCATCACTTCCAGTTTGAAGATTCCTCACAAAATAGCAATGCCTATCTTGCTCGAGGGTAGAATATTTCACAGGGTTTTCTTATGGGTGAACTCTCATGGTACATAAATTGTGAATTGTGATAAGAATTAGCAGTCATAGCTACTATCATAGCATTAACCACCATATCTCCAGCTATCTGCTTCAAATTTTATATGCTTGAGTATAAAAGCTTCAATTTGTTCACACTGAAATAGAGTCAATGGAACACTAAGTCTTTCTCAATCTCTTTCATCAACTTGGAATTACAAGAAAAATCAAAATCATGCAATAATCAAATATTGAAGATAAAGTAATTAACACTTGTGTGTCGTATGAAATGACAAAAATGCAGAGGACCTGATTAAGAAAATGGAAGCATTACCTGATATAATCTGTTTGGATTTCAAGATTTTCAGAATTGATAAGCAATCCACACCAAGCAATAAATTTCTCACAACGTTCTCCAGCATAAAGCCGTTCGGCAACTGGACCTTCAATATTGAAATTCAAACAAAAATTTTATGTAGAAAGCAGAATCAGGATAAAAAATTAAAGCTATGGCGGTTCGGCTTAATCAACTATTGTTCTAATCGATTAATCGAGTTTCAAATCTATATGTTGTGGTGGGCTTAAATTATGCTTCACTACCATTCAATTTTAGGCCACTATTGTTCTACTCATACACATCTGTATATACTCATCTTTATAGTAATGTGCATATCTATAGGCCTGAATAATACCATTACATTCCAGAGAAAACCAATGGTATGTTCTGAATAATACCAGCCATCAGTTTGCAAGAAGTTCTATATATACGTACCATTTCTATCCAGAGAAATGACAAAAAGATGGGAAATTATAGCATATTATCTCTGCCATGGCGGTTCTTACAGACCTCATCAATCTCAACCTCACAGATAACACAGATAAGATTATAGCGGAGTACATATGGTAATCTTCCTTCAGTTTTCACAGATCTGAGAGATAAAAATAGAAATGGGAAATTAAAATAGAAAATGGAAGCCGACTCAGCCCGTCTGTGGGTTCTATTAGTAATCCCAGCTTTTCGACCAAATAATCGCTATAAATTTGGATATGGGTGGAACACAGGATATAGGCAGTCTGACAAAGGACTTGAGTGTCAAAATTAATCATACTGATCAGAGAATAGATTTTGATTGCAATGCCCAGATGCTTATAAATAAAATTCAATTGAGCACCATCATTCTATGATAATATGCATATTAAAAAATTGAAGTTAGGAAATTAACCAAATGAACTGCAATATAGTAGAAGAAGGAAATGATTTAAACAAAATATAGAGATAATGTTTTAAGGGTTTTTGGTAGGATTTTAACAGAATTTTAACAAAATTGAACACCATCTTTCTATGATAAAAAATTAAAGCTAGGCAATTAACCTGCACTCAAAACTGAGGCGATTGGATGGGAGAAGAGACCTTCACTCAAAACTAAGGTGATCCAATGGGAGAAGAGAGGAGATCTGATGGGCCTTCAACTGAGGAGCCAATCACATAATGAAGGGAGCACACCCTATAAGAAAAATAGGTAGAGAAGAAGTAGAGAGAGAGAGAGATAAGTCATGCGTAGAGAGAAGAGATCTTTCACGCAGCAATCCAAAGAAAATCAGATTGATGATGTCGCTGGAGTCCATAGCAGATCGATGATCTCTCACGCAGCCTCTCTTCCATCAGCTGAAAAGGTAGACCAAAAATCTGAGAAGCAGTGGGAAATAGAAATCAAAAACAGAATCTGTGAAAAAAAATCTGAGAGGGGAAATCAGTAATCTGAGAGATCAGGGAATGTTGAACATCTTAAATGATGTAGATCTGAGAAGATTTTAGGAGATTTGAAAGAAAATGGAAAGAAGAAGTACCGAGATCTAACATTTGAGCGGAATAGGCGTTTGCGCGGAGGATCATCGGGGAGGGATGCGTATGGTTGCGCAGAGGAGGTATAAGCGGAAGATTGTAGGTTCTGATGCAGAGAGATCTTGGCTTTGGCGAAAGATCGTCGGGGAGGGCTTCGTATGGCTGCGCAGCGGGGGTCTTTGCGCGGAGCCCTACTCCGGCTATCGAGTAGGAGGGAAAATAGATAGGAGGCTGCCCAACGTCGGCGATGCAAAGGTCCTGCGCGCCCAAATGCCGTGTAGTGGAGGAGCGGAAGAGAAAGTGGAGTGCGCGCCTCCTTTGTAACCCTAATTTCGCAAGAGAACAGTGCAATGTCGGGCTGAAATCGCGAGGGAGGGAGTTGGATATTTCAGGAAACGGCTATTTGCAGTCCAACTGTATTTGATCGGATGGCTCCTATATTTTGAAGCCATGTATCCGACGGTCAATATATTTTGATGGATTTTTGATCTCATGCTATTCGCAGACCACCATATTTCTTTTTAATATAGTATAGATTTCATGTCTATGTGAAATTCTTTGTGGTTTATGTTGCTTGAGGTGCGCCCCATTCCATCCTCCATCCCGCCATCACGTTCGTGTGCCGCACTAGCAATTGCTAGTGGCGTGCTTGTCGAAGAGGTGCTTGCGACCCTCATCCGTATGCCTACTCTTCTATCCGCCTAGCGAAGCGTGGCATGGTGGCCCGTGTAATCCATTCCGACTCCGCCGGTGCGAACCATTCCATCCGCTTGTCTACTCGTCCATCCGCCCTTACGAAGTAGCGCGCTCAAGGCCTACGTAGATTCCATCCCGCCAAGCGAAGCATTGCATAGCGGCATTGCATAGGAGTAGTTATAGTTATTTTCTCTTTTATTTTCCACAATCCAAAACCCCTATTTCCGATCCATCCTACTAAAGGACTTTGATCTCAAGTCCTGCCTCGATAGATAGCTCCACCTTACTGTGTTCCCTCTAGATTCGATACTCGGGGATTACTCCTCGTTTTATATTACTTGAACGATAGGTACACTGCCGTTTCGTGTCGCAGTCGAGCTACCGCCTATAGCGGTGTGCGAGATTTGCGCCATCATTGGCCCTCGAAGGCCAGCCTCTTTTTTGCTTTTCATGTATTGACGGCCTGCGTGCCGAAGTATGTTTAGGGAGTTTTGTACATTTTGGAATGTAAGGCCTTAAGGCTGTAACTCTACACTTTATTGTTTCATTCCTGTGATAGTGGACTATTCTGAAAGAAATGTTAAATCTTTATGCTTCCGCTTATGTTTAGTATACTCTGGTGTAGTTCTTTTCTGTATATCTCCTTTTAACGCCTAGCTAGTGTGGTTAGTATAGCATGGGATCCCGGCCGGACCTATTGTTATATTATTTGTACTGGCAGGGTGTTACAATTTGGTATCAGACTTAGGGCGTCGATCCGTAGTTTAGCGAATTCGGGACGAATTCCTTTTAAGGGGTGGTGTGCACGGGATGTGCATTCACCTAAAACGACAAAAACTAATAAGAATGTCCACTTAGGAATGGAAAAGCATACTTGTTTGCGGAACCTGAGCATTCCATGATTGTTGTTTGCTATGTTTTCGGTCACTAAATTGTGTATTGCATGATTATAGGTGACTACGAGTGCTGCGAGGTAGCCTCGACCCCGTAACATCGCTGAAAGTAGTGCGTCGGCTGAGGTGTCAGCGACCACTCCTCCTGCTGAGATTATCAGGTTAATCGCAGAAGCTGTCTTCGCGATGATCAATGCTCAACCTCAAAGGCTTGCACAACCTGCTACTCCTATTACAGATGCGGCCCCGGTGATCGAACCTGCAGTGGAACCTGCGGTGGAACCGAGGATGGAGACCCCTGTGCCAGTGGCTGCAGTGGAACCTGCGGTGGTGCCAAGGGTGGAGCGTCGTGTAGAAAATGTAGCTGTTGTGCGAGCGCGTGATCAACAACTGCAGCACTTTCTAAGCTTCCACCCTCCAACTTTCTCGGGGACCGGATCCCCAACGGAGGCGAAGGACTGGTTGTCAACGGTTAGAAAAACTCTAAAGGTGACAGCAACGGAAGAAGCTATGATGGTCACCCTAGCCACCTTTCTCCTTAATGGAGAAGCAGAACATTGGTGGGCCGAGCAGGAAGCGCATAAGTTTGAAGGTAAGGATATTACCGAGATCACTTTGGCGGAGTTCTCAAAGTCGTTTCTTCAGAGATATAGTCCCTCTGCCCAACGCATTGCGTTGCAGAACCAGTTCTTGAAGTTAACTTAAGGCAATAGCTCGGTGGACAAGTACTTGCACGATTTAACTAGATTGGGCCGCTATGCGGGGTTTTTGGTGGAAGATGAGAAAATGAAGACGAACATGTTTTATGAAGGTCTTCGAGATGAGTTGAGGATGCTCCTTGCAGGCCCAATGACGTTTGGCTTCCATATGATGGTGCAAAGCGCCAGATCTCTGGAGTTGGACATGAATAGGGTTCAAGCAAAGGGTGTGGCCAAGAAACCTGAATTTCATGCGCCGACCTCTCAATCCAAATCTGAGTTCAGGAGGAACAAAAGGAAGTTCAAGTCTGCGGAACCAACTCGCTCAAATGTGTCGGGAGCTACGACTGTACGTGGTCCAATTACATGTTTCACTTGCGGAAAGGTGGGACACAAAGCAAACATGTGTCGCAGTGGTCCCCCGAGGCCAGAGAACTGAGCGATGGACTATGCTCGTGCTGCGGGCCATGCGGAAAAGGGCAAAGTTGCGGAGTCTGCTGCTTCCCAGCAAATTCCGACCCAGCCGAGAGTTTACTCGCTTGGCCAGCAAGAAGCCATACGATAAACTGATGTCGTTACATGTATGAATTTAATGTTAGCTTTTACATAGCTATGTGTGATTGATACTGTTGTGCGACTTTATGTTTGATTTGTGTGCAATTAGGTTTCGTCCTAATTTTTAACTATCCGGCGAGAGCTCTATTTGATATGGGAGCATCGCACTCTTTTTTGTCTACGGGCTTCGTGGTGCGAATCGGAGTGCCGTCAACCTTAGCCAAAGATAGATTTGAGGTAGTGCTACCTAACGGGTCTCGCATGAGTGCGGATAGGAAGAGCCGTGTGAAGGTGCGGATCGGAAATTAGGATTTCGACTTGGAAGCGTCGTTATTATCGTTAGCTGAATTTGATGTGATCTTCGGCATGGACTGGCTCTCGGAGCAGCGAGCATGCATAGATTGCAATTCAAAGGAGATCACTCTGGGAAAGAACACCGAAGACGAAACCACGTTCGCAGGTATGCGAGGATCGAGCAAGACACTGATGTCTGCTCTCCCGGTGGTTAAGGCGGTGAGAAAGGGCGCGGAATTGTTCTTCACTCTGTTGGAGGCTTCAGAGCCAAAACCCAGGTTATGCGATGTCCCAGTTGTAGCAGAGTACGCTGATGTGTTTCCTAACGAACTCCCTGGGGCTCCTCCTCAGCGAGAGATTGATTTCTGTATTGAGCTGGTGTCAGGTGCCAAACATGTGGCCCGCTCACCGTTCCGGATAGCGCCAAAGGAATTGGCAGAGCTGAAGGTTCAATTGCAAGAGCTGCTAGAGCAAGGCTATGTACGTCCAAGTTCATCGCCTTGGAGTGCACCGGTCCTCTTTGTGAAAAAGAAGGACGGGATCTTGCGTCTATGTATCGACTATCGAGAGCTGAATAAGTTGACCGAGAAGAACCGATACCCGATTCCAAGAATCGACGATTTATTCGACCAACTGGTTGGGTCGACGGTATACTCTAAGCTAGACTTAAGGTCCGGCTATTACCAACTGCTTATAAGGGAATGTGGCATTCCAAAGACAGCGTTCAGTACCCGCTTTGGGCACTATGAGTTCACCGTTATGCCGTTCAGTCTTTCTAATGCACCATCGGTATTTATGGACTTAATGAATAGAACGTTCCGAGAGTATTTGGATCAATTTGTGATCGTCTTCATCAACGACATTTTGGTATACTCTCAGTCGGAGGAGGAGCATGCAGAGCATCTGCACGCAGTTTTGAGCACCCTGAGGAGGAGTCAATTATATGACAAGTTCTCCAAGTGCAAGTTTTGGCTATCGTCAGTCATTCCCGGGTCATGTTGTTAGTGGGGATGGAATTGCGGTTGATTTGTCGAAAATAGAAGTGATCCGAGCGTGGCCTGTGTTGAAAAACGTAGCGGAAGTCCAAAGTTTCTTAGGACTTGCCGGCTATTATAGGCGCTTTGTGGAGAACTTCTCGAGGGTCGCACTCCCTCTCACTAAACTGACAAGGAAATATCACAATTTCGACTGGTCGCCCGAGTGCGCCTGAGCTTTTGAAGAACTGAAGAGTCGTCTGACCACGGCGCCCATTCTATGCTCTCCATGTGGTACGGAAGGCTACGAAATTTATAGTGACGCCTTGGGGAGTGGTTTGGGTTGCGTCCTAGTGCAGTTCAGAAAGGTAATTGCCTACGGCTCCCGACAACTGAAGGTTCACGAAAGGAACTACCCGGTCCATGATTTGGAGCTAGCGGCTGTGGTTTTCGCCCTCAAGCTTTGGAGGCATTACTTGTATGGCGTGAAGATCGATATCTTTACTGACCACAAGAGCCTCAAGTACCTGCTGGATCAAAGGGAGTTGAATATGCATCTGAGGAGGTGGATGGAATTCCTTGGGGACTACACCTTCGACATCAAATATACTCCTGGTAAGGGAAATGTAGTTGCGGACGTATTGAGTCGTCGGGCTCCTGCTCAAGCAAATTGGATTTTGATGCATGATGAGCGTCTAATCCGCGAGCTAGAAGTTATGGAGATCATTTGCGTCGATAGAAGAGCGTCTCCTTCAGCATGCTTGAACTGGATGGAGGTTCAATACGACCTCGCCGACCGAGTTCGACAAGCATTGGAGCTGGATGAGAGCATGAAATGCTATAAAGCGGAGACCGTTGATGGGTCAAATGCTGATTTCTCTTTCGAAGATGGCCTTATGTGGAAGAATGGCAGATTGTGCGTCCCAAATGTTGGTACTTTATGGGCGGAGTTGATGTATGAGGCTCATCATACCAAGTACTCGATCCACCCTGGGAGCACGAAAATGTACATGGATATGAAGAAACTCTTCTGGTGGCCGGGTATGAAGAAAGACATTGCCCTCTATGTGGCCAAGTGTCATACTTGCGCGTTGGTGAAGGTGGAATGTCAACGTCCCGGTGGGTTTCTGAAGTCATTGCCGATTCCGAAATGGATGTTGGATGATATTTCAATGGATTTCGTGCACGGATTGCCGAGATCGCAACATGGAAATGACGCCATCTTGGTGATCGTAGACCGATTGACGATGGTATCAAACTTTAATACGAACCGGAAGGATGATTCTGTGGAGAAGCTGGCAAAGTTGTACGTCGATAACATCGTACGGTTGCACGGGATTCCCCGTAGCATCGTCAGTGATCGCGATGGGCGGTTCACATCAAATGATTGGAGGTTGATTCATCAATTATTGGGTACCAAGCTGAAGTTTAACACGACCTTCCACCCACAAATGGATGGACAGACTGAAAGGACCAATAGGACGATGGAGGACATGCTGAGGATGTGCGCCCTGGACTTCGGAAAGAGATGGGAGGACCATCTCTATATGATTGAGTTTGCTTACAACAACAGCTACCAAGCAAGTATAAAGATGGCCCCTTTCGAGGCTCTTTATGGTAGGAAATGTCGCACACCGTTATCTTGGGCTGAAACGGCGACACTAAGCTGTTGAAATGCAAAGATGTTGAGGAGGCAAATACATCGATTCGGGCTATTCAGGAGCGATTGCTCATTGCCCAAGATCGGCAGGCAAAATACTACAATGCAAATCATCAGAATGTCGAGTTCGCCGTTGGCGACTGGGTTTATCTCAAGATCAAACGGTTCAAAGGAGTATCGAGGATCCGACGCTTGAAAAAGCTAAGTCTGAGGTACTTAGGACCGTTCGAGATCTTGGAGCGCATTGGTGAAGCTGCCTACCGGCTTGCTCTATCTTCGGAGTTGAGCGGGTTGCATGATGTATTCCACATCTCTGTGTTGCGGAAGGCTGTAAAGGAGCCAAATCTTGTTGCTGCGGTCAACGAAGTGTCGGTAGATGGTGGGCTAGCGACGAAAGTCAAACCCATTTGCATTGAAGACACTGAAGTGAAGCAGTTGCGGAACAAGTCCATTCAGATGGTGAAAGTCCGTTGGAATAATTGCGGGCGAGAGGAACTCTCTTGGGAAAGAGAGCAGTCGATGCTTGCGGAGTACCCCGAGCTATTTCTCTCATGTATTTATAACTGTATTTTCTGCTAATACTGTTTTCGAAATTTCCGGATGAAATTCTTTTAAAGGAGGTGGAGTTGTAACACCCCAAAAATCGTAGTTCAACAAGGTAGGCGGAGTGGTAGTGCTGCGCTCAAAGTAGGCGGAAATTTCTCTGTCCAAAGCAGCGCGCACGACCATGTTTCCTCTTCGCGCACGACCACTGGTCGTGAGCCAGTGGTCGTGCGCTCTTGTCAAGTCAAAGAGAGCCGTCGGGATGATCACTGTCCAAAGCATTGCGCACAACCATTTCTCCTCTTCGTGCACGACCGCTGGTCGTGCGCCAGTGATCGTGCGCCCTGTTTATTCTGTTCCATAAAAAAGAGCGGAGAAGACGATCCGACCGATCAAAATCTTTGGGATTTGATCCAACGGCTGTGAGCTGTTGCTGGGGGGTCATAGGGCTTTGGAGAGGGGTTAATCCCTCATATTTCCATAGCTTTCCTCTCTCCTAAGCTAGAGAAAGAAGAAAAGGCATGGAGGAAGAAGAAGGAGATTTCGCCATTGACGGAGCTCCGGAGCTCCGATTCGCGAGATGTTTCCAGATCTGGAAAGTGCAGCCCGGTGCGGTTCTTTCCCTCCGATTGGAATCTCGGATCTATGGCGGGTAAGAGAGCTCCAAGGGTAACGATTCTTTCTCCCGGTCTTAGGACGTGTTCTTTGTCCTCTCTTTCTTTTTCTATGCTTGCATGAGGACTCCCTTTCACCAAATGGGTGAAGTGTAGGATTTCCTCTAGTTCTTCGGAACTCCGGGTCGATTGTGTCCGTCCCCGGCATATTGCATTTAGAAATCCGGTAGTCGTGCGGATTTAGGCATTGTGTGTGAAGCATATTCATGGCTGTGAGCCCGAATCGGTGATGCTTGATTTGCGACATTGCATTTAGGTTAGGCCTAGAATGTGTGCCAGAGAATGACTCTGTGAGATCATCCATAGTATTGTGGGACTTGAGATTAGGCGTCGTGTGAAGATCCTAACGAAATCCCCTTGTTTGGAGAGTGGTGGAATGCAAACCTTCACCGCAAAATTGAAGTGAGTCATTGTATACCTCCTTCGTTGGTTGTTCTAGTGAAGCCTTAAGTCCACTTGGTTGGTTTAGGTGCGTAACTTGTTGTGATTGGGAGCACTCGTCGGTGTTTCCTTGCGAACGGGCCGAGGTAAAGCTACACCCGCATCATTGTTGTTAACGCGATGATTTGAGCAACGGGCACAAGCTTGAACCGAACCCGCACCATGCTTATCGGCGAGAGGGGGAAACCTCGGGACGTCGTGTGATCATGGGATAGACCTATTTGGGAGGGTTCCTCCAATGGGTAAATGCTCAAGCGTTCACTAAGCTCTATAGTTTAGCTGGTTACGTGTGGTCGTGAGAATCCGCGGCTGGATTTGGATTGATGTTCTGATTAGCCTCAAGCGTTGCTTAGGCGGTTGTGGGGAACCTTCGGGTGAACCCAACCAACATCATGTGCATTCCCAGGATCAACTCTATTTGTTGCTACACATAGAAGATTGATTGTGCTTGAAACCTCACCTTGTGTAGTTTGCACCTTCCTTAGTGCTACTTGCTGCTTGTACGACTTGTTGCAGGGAAGAAGCTCTGCCACCCCGAGAAAGGGGTGGGGTCAATATAATTTGGTCAGCTGTGCTGACAGTTGCGTTGTTTGCCACCTCTTAGTGGAATCTTCTTATGCAGGTGCAGGTGAGCCTAGCGGGAAATAGCGGGCGTTGGCCCTTTTTGCTGCATTGGCCCTCGAAGGCCAGCCTCTTTTCTACTTTTCATGTATTGCCGGCCTGCGTGCCAAAGTATGTTTAGGGAGTTTTGTATATTTTGGAATGTAAGGCCTTAAGGCTGTAACTCTACACTTTATTGTTTCATTCCTGTGATAGTGGACTATTATGAAAGAAATGTTAAATCTTTATGCTTCCGCTTATGTTTACACTCTGTTGTAGTTCTTTTCTGTATATCTCCTTTTAACGACTAGCTAGTGTGGTTAGTATAGCGTGGGGTCCCGACCGGACCTACTGTTATATTATTTGTACTGGTAGGGTGTTACAGGCAGTCTATCAGCAACATGTGCGTGACTTTGGGGCTGACTTTGGGGATTCGTCGAACGCAGTTTGACTTTCGTCGAACACTGGGGATGGCGCTTTCATCGAATGCAGCTTGTTGAACTTGCATCGAATGCAGTTCGACGTTCGTCGAACGCAGGGGCAGAGGGAGTTCGTCGAACGCAGCTTGTAGAACTTTCGTCGAACGTTGTTCGACGTTCGTCGAACGCAGCTTGACTTTGGTCGAACGTAGATTACACTCCCTTGGGTCACGGGCGTGACATGTTGTCATGGGCGTGACTTGACAAAAATTGCCAAAATCTGGAAAAACAAAAATAAAACTAAGTTAGTAAAAAAATAATAAAACAAGCAATTTATTCATTAATTTACATATAAAATTTACAATATTAATTAAAATTATACTAATAATCATATTAAATACGTATATTTTATTACTTATCAAATACCCTCATACTTAAGCTTTTGCTATTCCAGAGCAAAAGTAAGAGAGATTTATACGGGATTAACATAAGTTCTAATTTTTAGCTATCGTTTTATTTTAATAATAAGAGACTGAAAAATAAAAATTCAGAGTAATAAGAGTTAAGTCCTAAATTATGCAAATGATTTAAGTAGAAAGAAATGTCCTAGCCAAAAGACTTCTTAATTAACCAAATAGCAAACAAAATTGCAATCATTAGTAAACGAGATTAGATCGAAATTATGATAACCTTTGTTTAAAGAAATGTGAAGGAAATATGCAATTTACTAATTATGCCCTCAAATGATTTTTTGAATTAAGTCCAAAAACAATAAATCGGCTAAGGGAAAGGGGGGTAAAACGCTATGGCAAAAGAAGAGTACTTGAATTAGGAGTGGTGGTTTGTATCTTTCCACCTTTCCTTTTTAGTTTTCTTTGGTGCTCACCGTGATATACGGGGGAAAACTGTTTGTTTTTTCTTTTGCTT
The DNA here is from genome assembly GCA_033032865.1 of Dactylorhiza incarnata. Taxonomy (NCBI): domain Eukaryota; kingdom Viridiplantae; phylum Streptophyta; class Magnoliopsida; order Asparagales; family Orchidaceae; genus Dactylorhiza; species Dactylorhiza incarnata. The sequence goes on along the minus strand of JAWHQI010000354.1, from coordinate 1,643,817 downwards.
TAATAACCCAATGCTTATGTTTATGGAACGAAATCTTATTCCCATTGATATAAGATCATTTAAAGTTTTATTGGGTGCCTATGTTTACGGAACGCAGTCTTATTCCCATTGACATAGGATCTTTTTCTTCTTTTATTTTTCTTGTCATGCATATAATGGGGTCTGCGAGAAAAAATTCTTAGAAATAATAATAAAAAGGTTTGAGAGCAACCTTGGTAAGTTGAAAGTTCCTAGATTCCTAGATACATAAAGTAGGGATAATTGGGGTCTAAAGTTGTTTTACCAACATAATACACATGTCTCTATCTTAGCTAGTAGAAGCAGTGCTTGATAACAAAGCCTCTATTTAAATTAAAAACACAAGACATTCTTTAAAACTTAACCCCGAATGTTTAAATCTATCGATCTTAGATAAACAAACAAATAGTAAAACTAGCGATTATGAAATTCCACAAACATATACTCTCGAAACTAAATGCTTTAAGAATAAAAGTAAAGTAGGGTTTATTATTTTTTGGATTTTTTTTTTTCAACTACTATATAGTTATATATAAATTTTTTTTGAAATGTTTTGGGGTTTTGCAATGTTTTGGGGTTTTGCAATTTTGCTTTGATTTTGTTTTTTTTTTTGAAATGTTTTGGGGTTTTGCAATGTTTTGGGGTTTTGTAATTTTGCTTTGATTTTGTTTTTTTTTGTACAAAGACAAAGTAAAAAAAGGAAAAACATGTTTTTTTGAAAAAAATGTGAGTTTTTAATTTTTTTTGTTTGTAATTTGTTTTTAAGCTTATATTTACAAAAGTAATCAAAATGCGGAATAAAACAGGGAAAACTGTTTTTTTGTTTAATTTTTTTTTGTTTATTTTTTTTGTAGTTTTGTTTAAATAAAGACAGTAAAACACCCCCATACTTAGTACCCAACATTGTCCCCAATGTTGTAATGTAAGTATGAAGAAGTGAAATTAACATTACAATATATAGAAAAGGAAAGAGGGAGCAAAAAGGCTTCCCTGGAATAAAGCTGGCGGGGCCGTAAGAAACCCTGCAAAAATAGATAAAAAGCATAATAAAAATATTAGATAAGTATGGGGTGCCTCCAACGAGCGCTTTGTTTACCGTCGCGTATCTTGACGCATTTGGCGTAGTGAGATTATAAGTTGGGGAGGGTTAAGGATTCAGTGTTTTCGTCCACTGGATCACCCGCAAGATAAAGTTTTAAGCGATGCTCATTGACTTTAAATTCGCCTCTTTCGGGGTGAGAGATAAGAACGGTCCCATACGGCCAAACCTCTTTAACCTTAAAGGGGCCGGACCATCAGGATTTTAACTTACCCAGAAAAAGACAAAGGCGTGAATTATAAAGAAGGACAAGATCGCCCGGCGCAAATCTTTTGGGAAATTGTATTTTCCGATCATGGTAGAACATAGAACGCTCCTTATAAAATTTATTACTCACATAGGCGTTCGCACACCATTCATCGAGTTCATTTAGTTGGAATTTCCTATTCTCGGAGGCTAAGTTCGAATCGAGATTTAAAAATTTTAAGACCCAAAAAGCATGATGCTCTAACTCTACAGGTAAATGGCATGCTTTGCCGTAGACTAATCGATAGGGCGTACAACCGATAGCAGTCTTGTATGCCGTACGATATGACCATAATGCGTCGTCGAGTTTGACGGACCAATCTTTCCTATTTAAAGAAACGGTTTTCTCCAAAATGCGTTTAATCTCGCGATTTACTACCTCTACTTGGCCGCTTATTTGGGGGTGATAGGCGGTGGCGAGCTTATGCGTGACGCCGTACTTAGATAAAATTTTTGAAAACTGAGCATTGCAGAAGTGCGTAGCCCTATCACTTACTATTGCACGGGGCGTGCCAAAGCGAGAAAATAATTTTTTTAGAAAATGGACGACGACTCGCGCATCATTGGTGGGCAGAGCTTGCGCTTCTGCCCACCTAGATACGTAGTCAACTGCCACTAAAATATAATGATAATTAAAAGAAGAAGGTAGGGGGCCTACAAAATTGATGCCCCACAGATCGAAGATTTCGCACTCGAGAAAAAGGTTTTGGGGCATCTCGTCACGATGAGAGATGTTACCCGACCGCTGGCAGCTATCGCATTTACTCACAAAAGTGTGAGCATCCTTAAAGAGAGTGGGCTAATAAAAGCCCAACTCTAACACTTTCCGCGCGGTCCAGTTGGCTTGACAATGCCCTCCAGCCGGCCCCTCGTGGCAGTGTCGTAAAATTTGCTTACCCTCCTTGCTTAAAACACATCTTCGCACCACTTGGTCTACACAGACTCGAAAGAGAAAGGGGTCCTCCCAAAAGTAGTTTTTCAAATCAGAAAAGAATTTCTTCTTTTGCTGAGTCGAAAAATCTTTTGGAAGGACCCGTGCGACTAGATAGTTCGCATAATCTGCGAACCAAGGGGTGGAAGAAGTTTTTATATTATTTAAAATTAAAAGGAGCTCTTCAGGAAATCGATCGTCTATTTCGGGTTCGACGAGCGCTTCCGCGAAAGGTTGTTCTAAACGTGAGAGGTGGTCGGCTGCTAAATTTTCAGCCCCCTTCTTATCTCGGATCTCTAAGTCAAATTCCTGTAAAAGGATGATCCATCGAAGCAAGCGGGGCTTGGCATCAACTTTGGCCAAAAGTTATTTTAGGGCGGAGTGATCCGTGAAAACGATTACGTATGAAAGTGTTATGTAAGGCCTGAATTTATCAAAAGCAAGACGACGGCAAGAAGTTTCTTTTTCGTCGTTGTATAATTACCCTGTGCGGCATTGAGTGTGCGATAAGCATAATATATTGGATGAAAACATTTATTTATGTGTTGGCCTAAGACGGCTCCTACCGCGATATCGCTCGCGTCGCACATAATCTCGAACGGAAGGGACCAATCTGGCGCCACCAGAATTGGAGAATTGATAAGTTGCTTTTTTCGAAAATTAAATGCCTCTACGCAGGCCGTGTCAAAAATAAATGGGGAATCCTTTTCCTAGAGGTGAGTTAGCGGTTTGGTTATTTTTGAAAAATCTTGAATAAACTGCCGATAAAAACCTGCTTGGCCGAGAAAACTTCTAATGGATTTTACGTTTGAAGGAACAGGAAGTTGTTCAATTATAGCGACTTTGGCCTTATCGAACTCCATCCCCTTGGAAGAAACTTTATGGCCGAGGAATAAACCCTCTCGGACCATAAAATTGCATTTCTCCCAGTTCAAGACTAAGTTCGTCTCTTCACACTGCTGGAGGACTCTATCTAAATTTTTTAGACAATTTGCAAAAGAGTTTCCAAATACGGAGAAGTCATCCATGAAGACTTCCTTTATATCTTCTACAAGCTCGCCGAATATAGCCAGTATACATCGTTGGAATATAGCTGGCCCGTTACAGAGGCCAAACGGCATCCTTCGATATGCGAAGGTGCCGAAAGGGCAAGTAAAAGTCATTTTTTCTTGGTCCTCAAGGGAAATAGGGATTTGGAAAAATCCCGAGAGACCATCAAGAAAGCAGTAAAAAGGATGATCGGAGAGACGCTCTAGGATTTGATCAATAAACGGCAACGGGAAGTGGTCTTTTCTGGAGGCATCATTTAATTTTCTGTAATCGATGCACACCCTCCAACCCGTAACAGTACGAGTTGGGATTAATTCGTTATTCGTGTTTGCCACGACCGTTATACTGGCTTTTTTAGGGATGACTTGTACGGGACTTACCCACGTACTGTCGGAAATAGGATAGATAATCCCCGCATCGAGGAGTTTAATAATTTCAGTCTTAACGACTTCCCGCATATTCGGGTTAAGTCGTCATTGAGGCTGAATAGTTTTGCGGGGGTTTTCTTCGAGAAAAATTTTGTGGGAGCAGAATGAGGGGTTAATTCCCCTGATATCAGAAATTTGCCATGCAATTGCACGGCGATGTTTAGACAAAACCTCAATAAATTTGGATGTTTCTGAATCGGTTAAAGTAGATGATATTATAACCGGAAGTTTTAAGTTCGCGGCTAGAAAAGCATATTTTAAATGGTCGGGGAGTTGCTTAAGCTCCAAGACCGGGGGTTCTTCATAAGATGTGGAGATTTTTAACTCTTTTGAATCGAAAGGCTCGAAGGGCGAATCTGGTGGCAATTCATCTAAAGGAGGTTGATTTGCCAGATCCGAATCGTTTATTATTAAAGATAACAATTCCGAAAGAGAAGAACACTCATCCTCAAACGCAGATTCCAAATTAAAGCAGGAATCATCATTCGATAATGAGTTCCGCATGGAGGGGTTGATGTGCGAAGTAACTTCATTGTCTCCAACCCGAAGGAGGAGGCGACCGTTCCTAACATTGATTAACGTGCGGGAGGTTGCGAGGAACGGGCGACCGAGAATGATAGGAACCTCAGCGTCCTCCTCTATATACAGGATGACAAAGTCTACCGGGAAGATAAACTTGTCAACCTTGACCAGAACATCCTCCACTACCCCTATCGGGTACTTTACCGAGTGATCCGCGAGTTGGATGCTCATCTTAGTCAAGCTTGGGATGCCCAAATCAAGTTTTTTGAAAAGGGAGAATGGCATAAGGTTGATGCTAGCTCCTAAGTCCGCTAGAGCGTATTTTATTAACATATTGCCGAAGAGGCACGGGATGGAGAATCGTCCCGGGTCATTCAGTTTTGGTGGCAATTTGTTAAGGAGGACAGCCGAGCATTCTGCGTTAAGGGAAACACGCGAAACATCTTCGAGTCGCTTTTTATTAGAAAGCAACTCCTTAAGATATTTCGCATATTTTGACATTTGGGAGAGTGCCTCGCAGAAAGGAACGTTTATATGGATTTGTTTTAAAATTTGTAGAAATTTTTTATAATGCTCGTCCTTCCGCTCGTTGATTATTTTCGAGGGATTAGGAAGGGATGGGCTAAAAACGTTGGGCACAGTCGGAATACTCGTTGTATTATCTATCGAGTGAGGGGGTGGAGGGGTCGGTGTCGAAACATGTTCCTTGGGCTCAACCCGTTTTGGGGAGGTTACCTCCTTGCCCCTGCGAAGGTTTATGGCGTTGGCATTTTCTCAGGGGGTTTGGCTCCGTGTTCCCTGGTAGAGCTCCATATGGCCGCTCGGAGACCATCTTTGCCAATTGTCCCACCTGATTTTCCATGTTCTTAATCGATCCGGTAATATTCCGGATATTTGACTCGGTGGACGCAACGTATTGAGCAAAAATATCTTCGAGCGGAGAAGGTTTTGGAGGTGGAGGCTGAAATCCGTTTGGAAATCCTTGCGGAAATCCTTGCAGATTTACAATTGGGAGCCTCTGAGCATTATTAGGATTGCTTCAGGAAAAATTTGGGTGGTTCCTCCAACCCGGATTATAATTATTACTATACGGATTGTTATTAGGGTTGAAGGGGGGCCTAATTGGGTTGCCTAGGTAATCTACAGTTTCTTCGACAAAAGTATTATTGTTATTAGAATTATTATTATTAAGCCAAGCGGGAGTGGAGGAGGAAGCAGTCATCTCCGTCACTTGCTTACTTAATCTTTCGACTTGAGAGGCTAAGTGAGAAGTGGCATCCACTTCATATATCCCAGTTGGTTTAGTAGGGTGTGATCTAGGCGCATTCAATTGATAGGCGTTAATGGACATTTCCTCGAACAGAGCTTGGGCGGCCGCCGAGGTTTTGTTGTTTAACGTTCCCCCGGCGGCTGCATCGATCATCTGTCGCGTGGAAAAATTTAGGCCATTATAAAATGTCTGGACCTGTAGCCAGGACGGCAGTGCATGATGAGGATTAGACTAACTGTCCCCGGCAACGGCAACGGCGCCAAAAACTTGTCCCTGGCAACACTAACTGTCCCCGGCAACGGCGCCAAAAACTTGATGATTTAATTCGGGATTGCTTCTTGTTTCTTTGTTTTGGTTAACCTTTATTTGATGAGATTAGATTTCGACAGATGTTTTCGAAGAGTCTCGCAAGTACTCCTACTTTGAGAAATTAAACGTTATCCTATCGAAAGATAGAAGTAACGGTCTTTTTCTACTTTCGAAATATTGACGATTACGCCTTAGCTACAACGTCGAATTCTATTGATTTTAAAAATAACAAAGGAGAGTTTTACACTAAATTGGTTTGAAAAGCTTTTGTTTAATTTTTTAATCCGAATTAACAATATAATAAAGGCAAGTATACCTTATCGTGAGTAATACAGGATATTTTGTTTTAGAAAATATTGAGATCGTATATTTCCGCAGATCGTGTTGATTAACCTACTTTGAGGAACGAACTATTATTTTATCGGAATAAGTTTTTAGTTGGGTTTTTAAAAGAAAACGATAATAAGCGTATAACTAGAGTTCTAAACGATGATAATAATAGCGCCCGATGTCGAATTACCTTGAGACGAAAATAGTCTTTTTAGAATTAAAAGAGATGACTTCTTAAAACATTAAAACGGCTTGGCCGTGGAGGTTCTATAATTATGAACGCTCCTCTCTCGAGGGTACGCCCACCTGAGATTATGAATTTTCGACCATCGAATCTTCTTAATACTCGCCTTATGTTGTGAACCCCGCTATTGGATTTTTACTTCCAATTCGGGAGACTTACCTCATCCTCTCTCGAGGGTAGAGCGCACTTCTCTTTACCCGTGAGCAATCAGTCCATACGCACGAGCCTCTCGGCTAACTAGTGTACGGAGACGGAAATGAAAACCACACATCGATTATGTGGCTCCACTCAACGTTATTCTCGGGTAAACCTTAGGCGTTAATTATTTTAGAAAGAGATGTTTTATTTTTAGAAAAGCTATTTTTGTGTCCCAATGCTCTTTGACATCGTGCGCTAAAGGAAATTAGCCACTCATCGGAATGGAGACGACATGATTAAGAAAATACATGTTTAATTATTAAAGCGAATATAAGCGGATGAAAAGGAAATAAAAAGACTTATATAAAAGCAGTAATAGTATCCGTCCCAACCGTCTTAAATAAGCGCTAAAGGAAATTAGCCTCTTATTCAAGATGGGGGTGGTATAGAAATAAAAGGCATATAAAGGTGCAGAAATAATATCCGTCCCAACCGACTTAAATAAGTGCTAAAGTAAATTAGCCTCTTATTCAAGATGGGGGTGGTATAAACAGTTATATAAGACTGAAATAAAGCTAAGTTACAAAAAAAAAATACTATCTCATAAACTCACGCACTCTACTTGTAATAAAAGACTGAATTAAAAGAAAGCGTTTAAAAGAAAGCGATAAATAAAGCGTTAAAAGAAAGCGATAAACTACTTTTATGAAAGCAATAAACTAAATTATGAAAGCAATAAAGTTATACTCATACACACGCACACACTAACAAAAATAAAAAAGGAAGATGATCCAAATGAGAAAACAACATTTTATTTCTAAATGACGAAAATTACAAACGAACATAAACTCAATTGCATAAAGAAAACTCACAATCACTCAAAGAACTCAGAAAACACTAATAAGCACTCAAAATTTGGATGGGAAATGCTTCAGCCGAGACCCTCTATTTATAGGCAAATATTTATTTTTACGCGCCCTAGGTCACTGGCGTGACTTGGGTGTCACGGTCGTGACTTAGGGCGTGACATTTGCGCGTGCTATAGGGGTCGCATTTGCCGTCTTCTGGAAGGTCTGCGGTCAAACTTGGCTGCACACTGGCATGACCTGCAGTGTCATGGGCGTGATAGTGGGCGGGATTCGTCGAACGCAGTTTGACTTTCGTCGAATGCTGGGGATGGCGCTTTCGTCGAACGCAGCTTGTTGAACTTTCGTCGAACGTAGTTCGACGTTCGTCGAATGCAGGGGTAGAGGGAGTTCGTCGAACGCAGCTTCTAGAACTTTCGTCGAACGTTGTTCGACATTCGTCGAACGCAACTTGAATTTTGTCGAATTTAGATTACACGCCCTTGGGTCACGGGCGTGACATGTTGTGACGGGCATGACTTGGGGCGTGACTTGACAAAAATTGCCAAAATCTGCAAAAACAAAAATAAAACTAATTTAGTAAGGAAAATAATAAAACAAGCAATTTATTCATTAATTTACATAGAAAATTTACAATATTAATTAAAATTATACTAATAATCATACTAAAGTACGTATATTTTATTACTTATCAGCGAGAGCGGCTTGTTGTGGAGCTTCTGGCCGGCGATTCGAGGGTTGTAGTAGTCGGAATCGCGTTTGGAGAGTAGATTTGGAAAGCTCTCAGCGGGATCTTCATTCTAGTGGTAAGCTTTTCCCATTTCGTGGAATTTTTGGAGTTATGGTAGTGACCTAACTCCTCTTTTCGATCCGAAAAGTTTCAGGGTTTTGTGCTCGGGTGAGTTCTTGGCTGATCCATAGCTTTTGGAGCGGAGGTCTTCGAGTTTAGCAAGGTTTAAGGCAAGTGGCTTTCTTCCCACTCTTCCTTTTTGGTTGAATCACTTTTTTCCTAGTTTATGGGTTCTTACTGTGCTGTTTGGTACGTGTCTCGAGTGTATTGTATGATAGCTCTAACCTTGATCCCCCTAGTAGCTAAAGTTTCTCTACCTAATTTTCCTTTCTGCAGATGAGTGTTCTTTGGAAAGTGTCATCCATGCCATTATTTTTCTCGAGAAGGGTAGTGTCCTGATCTTCGATTTCTTGAGAAGTGTTTTTGGTTTCTCGAGAAGTCCAGTGTCTTAACCCTTCTGTTTTCTCGAGACGTGATGTGTCCTGATCCTTTGGTTTCGCATGCCTTTAATTTCTCAGAAAATAAGCTTGAACCTGCTTTTAATCTCTCAGAAAATCAGCATGACCCTACCTCGATTTCTCGAGAAATCACTTTTTCCTGCTTGGGGATTTCTCAAGAGATGGCTTCTCCTGCTTTGATTTCTCGAAAAGTTACTATTTCCTGCTTGGGGATCTCCCGAGAGATTGCTTCTCCCGTTTGGGATTTCTCGAAAGATCATTGTTTCCTGCTTTGGGAATTCTCGAGAAACCTATTCTTTGCCTTTGATCTCTCGAGAACCCTTTGACCTTAGCCCTCAACCTCTCGAGAATTGTTTGATCTTAGCTCTTGATCTCCCGAGAACCTTTTGTTCTTAGTCTTTGATTTCTCGAGAACTTCAGGTTCTTAGCTTTTGATTCCTCGAGTATTGCCCTTTTGTTTCTTAGTGTTTGAGTTGTGCCTCCAATTACTTCTCCTCTTAGAAACTTCATACCCGTTGCGGTTAGATAACTTATGTCTTCTCTTATGCATCATCTTATGCAGTGTTTACTCCATTTGTGACCCTATCTTTAGGGTATCCTGGTGGGTGTTTTTCTCGGGCTTCATCCCATGCCATAATTAAAGAAATTAATTAATAAGACCATTTCCTTTGTCCTTGCACGGTGGGTCGTGTTTTGGGGGGCAGTGGGGAGTGTTGTATCCTTGCACGGTGGCCATTTAGTGGTGAACTGCAGGCTTGGCATGTGGTCCTGTGGGCCGTGTTTGGGTGGTTGGGGATAGAAACCCCCACCCATTTTTGTCTTTGGGTGGCAGTGGATAAAGGACCGCCTCCGTTTAATTTGAGCTAATCAGTCTCTTTAAATAAATTTAACAAGATAAATAAACTTTGCTTGTTCCTCTTTATGGTATTTGGTCCACTCGGTGCTTGCTTAGTTCTTTGTTTGGAGCTTCTCTTTCGGTAAATATGGCTTGGGTTGGTACCCCTTATGCCTTATTTACTTTTCTGCTTGTTTTCTACCACTTGTAATTCCCTTGCTGAGGCGTTCTTTGTTTTATTGAATGTCTCAGGTTCAGAGCCTTAGCTGCTAGTGGTGTAGCCCGGAGTCTCCAGGAGTTTTAGTTGCTATTTTACCCCGCTGCTGCGAGGTAGTTGTGGTTAGTTTTCTTCTTGTGTTCAGACATGCTAGTTTGGGGCCAACGGGTTAGTGTCAGGTTGTTGACGCCCGTTGTGCCCTTTTGATACTTTATAGTTTACTTGCTAGTTGAATGCCACTACTTTTTAGATCTTGTGTATCTTGCTCTCTGGGAATGATTTATGTCTAGGTGCATTATAGTTATAAAATGGTTTTTCCTTCATCCTCATTGCATTCTTTTTAACATAAATCCTTATCTTTAAAGATATTTTCTATACATATACTACGCCTAGATATGTGCATATCGTTTACTTTATGTCCTGTCATCACGTGCATGAAGGACCTTAAGTGAACTAAATCAAGTATTTTCCGTTGCAATTACATATATTTTCTCAGTGGACTAGTTGATCCACGAACTTGTTGGATCGGTCGGCGCCCTTAGAGGGGGGTGAATAAGGGTTTTAAAAAACTTTAGATTATATTTAAACAACTTTGAATTATTGCAAGATTAAAGACATGAAATAAGTTAAGTAAAACAAAAAGAGAGACAAGCTTTATTAATGATAAATAAGTTTTACAAAACTTGATCTCGATGACGCTAGAGATCGGAGGCGAATAATAAAAAAGCTCTTTTTGTTTTCTATCCCGACTCGCTTCCCCACGAACCGGTGGCCCTAGCCTTATCCTCCCCGGATTCGGCCTCAAGCTGCTCTAGCCAATCCTTCCCCGGATGTGGCCTCGAGCACCCCCTAGAACTAGCCTAGATCTAGTCGCCAACACGAGGCGAATTTCAGCCCTAAGTCTACCCCAGACCTAGTCGCCAACACGAGGCGATTTCACTACCGTTTACAATGAAGAAAAAGAAATAAAATAACAAAACATCCCTTAAGATGAACTTCTGAAGACGGGGACGAAGATCAGCTGTAGAATCAGCGTTTGTCGAAGCGGACTTCGTCTAGATTCGGCGTGATGGAATTCTCCTTCAGAAATTGGCAGAGCTTCGCTAGGACCTCAAATTTCGGCTAAGACAAGCCTCTGGAATTCTAGTACTCTCTCTCTCTAAGGTGTATACAATAGGTGTTCGAAAACAAGAGAAGAGGGGGTCCTTTTATAGCCCAAGCGCTACCGCCGGAGCTAGCGCTACCGCCGGCGCTAGCCCGGATTAGGAAAGATTTTGCGCGGCAGGATCTCTCATCCGCGGCAACATTTTGCTCTATGCCTTTTGTGCGCCATGCTACCGCCAGCGGTAGTAGCTACCGCCGGGCGCTAGCTCTTTCTAAAAACACTGCCGGAATCACGCTAATCATCGCTAGCATCGGGCGCTATCGCTACCGCCGGCGCTAGTGAGCCTTTTCGAATTTTGGCCTCAATTTTTGGGGGTAGTCATCATGAGTACTCCTTGAGTCATATGGACTATGTTAACCTGCACACTTGAACACACAAGATCAAATACACATAGGATTTGTTATTCTCAAACCTAGGAGATGCGGAAGACCATGTTCCAACAAACTCCCCCTTTTGATAATAACAAATCCATTAATGATAAATCAAAGCATTAATAAATAAGCATGATGAAACTCTACTTGTGTGTGTGTGCGAGTGATGACTTAGGATAATTATTGATTTTAGTATTTAGAATTGCTCCCCCTAAATACATGCTCCCCCTAAGTGAGTGCTCCCCTAATATGTAAGCTATCATCTGAATTTTTCATGTTGGGTTTATGATAGCTGGTTATATTTATCATGTTAGTTCCCCCCCTTTGTTATTAGCAAAAGTGGGTAGGGAAACAAAGCACCAAAGAATTTTTAAATAGAATAGAAGGCATGATCGAGCTTTTTAAGTAAATGATAAGGAGTTATAGAATTGTTTTTCATTGAAATAGATCAGAGTTATGAGCATTTCAAAATTTTCAGAGTTTGTAGCATAAAAGATTTTTATGTTTGAAGTAACCAATAAAAAGTGTTCCAAGTAAATCTATCACGTAATGAAAGATAGGAATTTTGAAAAATAAGTGATGATGCAAAGAGTACAAGATATTATGTAAGCATGGAAAGCGCAAGGTAAAACACTTATATGGTTAAGATGCGGAAGACTTATAACAATACAAACAACATCAAATAGTAATGATAATCCAAAAAAAATATGAGTTTAAAGTTCACAAGAGATGATGTTTTTGTAAATCATGTTGCAGTTACATCTTAAAATTTGATAATAACCAAGCATGAAATAATGTTTATCAAAAAGAGATTACCACAATGTTACTTTAATTCATAATTTCAAAAACATACAAAACATTGTAGAACACATGCTAGGTTATCTAGTGCATTTTATAAATAACAAGTAATATAGAATTAGCATTAGGATCCAATACTCATGAGAAGAAGTGTTATGGAAGATAATGAAGTGCACATAAGTGTATTTTTGAGTAATGTAGACAAATGTTTTAATAAAAAATACAAGATATATGTAAAGTACGAGCACAATAAAACACAAATAAGATTACTTCCACACACTTTAATGCACCATAAAAAGTACAACTACCAAGGTGCTCTGCTCACACAATGCTCATCAAGACTTATCAGGGTGCAAAGTAGTGCTTGAGGGATCACATAATTTTATTCTTCTAGATTGATTTTTATTGTGATCCGGTGTACTTAAGAATAAGTTGTTTTTCTTATTTTTTGAAAGAAGGATTTGATTTGCACAAGACACTTTACTTATTCTTTCCAAGGTGCTCAACCTCACAATGCTTATTAAGACTTATCAGGAGGTTCAAGTAGGGCTTGGTGGAGATATCTTTGTCATTTATTTTATAATTTTGTTTTGTACAAAGGTCTCCGAATACACTTGTTTTGCAAATCAATAGAAATTATGAAAAACATAACCACTTTTCTGAATTTTTAAGAGTGCAAAAAGAGGGAGTGTAGGTAAGATACTTGTGCAATTTTAATCTATTGTACTAATACAAAGCATACACAAGTATTCTTAGATTAAATACATATGTAGACAATGCCAAAAAAAGGTGAGTGAATAAATATCATTATCAAACATAAAACAATTCTCATACTTATAGGCATGCTAAGCTTGATCCTACACAACTTTTAAACTATAATTGATGCACATTTTAATAGAAATATCAAAGCATGAAGAAAGACAATGTCCAAAGTAGTTTGAAAAGATAAATTGCAACATTGTAGAATTTCTAAATAATAGATTAAATCATGCTTGATTTTTCAAAAAATCATACAGTTTTTTTTTTATAGTTTTAAAGTTTTATAATTTTGTTTTTGATTTTAGCAAATAAAAGCATATTTTTGTAATTTTTGCTTTTCTAATTTTTATATTTGCTTTTTGCATAAAGATGAACTTTAAACAAAGGAAACAACATAAGCGAAAAAGAAAAACATATTTTTTGTACTTTGGTTTTTGTAGTTTTGTATTTGATTTTTTCAAAAAATAAAGAAACACAGAAGTACAAAACTAAGTAGAAAATACAGATTTATATATTTTAAGGGATTTTTAGAAATTTAAAAAATACAGAAAAATGAACATGGACGCTAGCGCCGGCCGTAGCGCTAGCACGGGAGACAGTAAGTGATTTTTGAGGATTTTGAAATTGTTGATTCTTGATCTTGATTAGGTGTCTCAATAGTAGTTTCATGCTGAAATTGCAGAATTTAAGGAGATGTTTTTGATTGTTAAAAGTGAAGAAGCTTATATATGTGAGCATTTTTTAACTTGTAAGATCTAGCACACCTAACTCAAGTCGTAATAAACGAAATCGTGCATCGGGAAGAGGTTTAGTGAATATTTCAGCGAGTTGAGAGTCTGTCCCAATGAAGCTTACTTTTACATTTTCTTTCTTAATGTGATCCCTAATGAAATGATGACGAACGTCGATGTGTTCGGATCTAGAATGGTGTACCGGATTATATGTGACGTCTATTGCACTTTTGTTGTCACATTTAAGATCTATGTTTTTTAGATGAAATCTAAAGTCCTCTAATGTTTGGCTCATCCATAATGCTTGTGCACAACAACTACCAAGTGCGATATATTCGGCCTCCGTGGTGGAGAGTGCAACCAAAGATTGTTTTCTACTAGACCATGCAACTAAAGAGGGTCCCAAAAAGTGACACGTACCGCTAGTGCTTTTTCTATCTAGTGAGCACCCGGCGTAGTCCGAATCAGAATAGCCGTGGAGTGTGAAAGATTCATTATGTGGGTACCATAATCCTAGTTTAGATGACCCTATTAGATAACAAAAAATACGTTTTACCACTTTTAAATGAGATTCTTTTGGATCGGCTTGAAAGCGAGCACAGAAACATACGGCAAACATTATATCTGGTCTAGATGCACTTAAATAAAGAAGAGAACCTATCATTCCTCTATATAGTGTTTGATCAATAGAAATTCCAGATTCATCTTTTCCTAGTTTTAAAGAAGCACTCATAGGAGTAGAAGCTTGTTTAAGATTTTCAAATCCAAATCGTTTAAGCATATCGTGAACATATTTTGATTGACAAATAAAAATACCATCAGTTCTTTGTGAAATTTGAAAACCAAGACAATATGATAGTTCTCCTACAAGACTCATTTCAAATTCATTTTTCATTATTAAGACTACTTCATTACACAACTCTTCATTAGTGTCTCCAAAAATGATGTCATCAACATATATCTGTAGAATAATTAATTCGTTATTTTTATGCTTAATGAAGAGTGTGTTGTCTGCACTTCCGATAACATAATCGTGCTCTAACAAAAATGATGTAAGACGATCATACCAGGCATGGGGCGCTTGTTTTAAACCATAAAGCGCTTTTTCTAACTTGTAAACATGATTTGGAAATCTTTCATTTATGAAACCGGGGGGTTGTTCTACATAAACTTCTTCTTTAATAAACCCGTTTAAAAAGGCACTTTTAACATCCATTTGAAATAATTTTATTCTTTTAAAACTCGCAAATGCCAAAAATATTCGTATAGATTCTAAGCGAGCTACGGGTGCAAAAGTTTCTTCAAAATCTACCCCCTCGATTTGTGAATAGCCTTGAGCAACTAAGCATATTTTATTTCTTACAATCCTAGATTCACCATCTAGCTTATTTTTAAAAATCCATTTTACGCCAATAATTGGATGATTAGATGGTCTTTCTACTAAATTCCAAACTTTATTTCTTTCAAATTATCCTAACTCTTCATTCATTGCCAAAAATCAAAATTCATCGTTTAAAGCGGTGGAAACGTTTTTAGGTTCAAATTCAGACACAAAGCAAATATTTGAAAATGTTTCATGAAGAGAGGACCGAGTTCTTACCCCAGTAGAAGGTTCCCCAATGACTAGCTCCTTTGGATGATTTTTGGAGAAGTTTAGAATGCTTGGAGGTACATATTCATCTTCTTTTGACTTCTCCTCCTCTTCTTTGGATGGTTCTTCTTCGTCGTGCTCCAAGGATGGCAAAGGTTCATCATCGGTACCTGTAGGGAGCTTCTCTGCACATGGAACAAACTCATCAAATATGACATTAATTCACTCTTCAACCTTACTTGATCTTTTATTAAATATTCTATATGTTTTACTAGTTGAAGAATAACCAAGAAATATTCCTTCATCGCATTTTTCGTCAAATTTTCCTAAAGAATATTTTGTATTAAGAATGAAGCATTTACATCCAAATACTCTAAAATACGATACGTTAGGTTTCTTTTGATAGTAGAGTTCATATGGTGTGAGAGTTAATGATGGGCGAAGCATAACTCTATTCATTACATAGCATGCAGTGCTTACGGCTTCTGCCCAAAAATACTTAGGTAATTTATATTCAGATGACATTGTGCGTGCATGTTCTTGTATTGTCCTATTTTTCTGTTCTACAACACCGTTTTGTTGAGGTGTGCGTGGAGCGGAGAACTCATGCTTAATACCTAACATGTCACAAAAAGATTTAAAATTTTCATTTTCAAATTCACCTCCATGATCTGAGTGAATGCATTTTATTTTTAAATCTAATTCATTTTGAATGCGAGTATATAATTTTGAAAATTCGCAAAATGCATCAGATTTGGAGGAGAGAAATAAAGTCCAACAATATATAGAATAGTCATCTATGAGAACATAAGTGTATAATCTACCACCAAGACTCGCAGTGTTAACGGGACCAAAAAGATTCATATGAATTAATTGCAGAGGTTTTGATGTAGAAATTTCGTTTTTGCTTTTAAAAGATGACTTAGTAAATTTGCCTTTTTGGCATGGAGAGCATAATGAAGATAAATTTCCATTTAACTTAGGCAATCCTCTAATCAATTCTCTTTTTGCTAGTTTTAAGATGAGCTTTGTACTAGCGTGGCCTAAGCGTCTATGCCATAATTCTAATTCATCATTTTTCGTTATAAAACATTTTATAGAAGATTTAGAAAGATCATAAAATGAAACTATGTAAACATTATGAATTCTAGGTGCAGTTAATAACACATCTTTTGTTTTGGGATTAACAATCTTGCAAAGGTTAGTGGAAGATTCAAAAAGTACGTCTAAACCTTTATCACACAGTTGACTTATAGATATTAGGTTATGTTTTAATCCTTTCACATAAAGCACATTTGATATAAGAAAAGATGCGTTACCCACTGTACCAACTCCCATGATCCTTCCTTTACCGTTATCGCCAAACGTCACTATTCCTCCTTTCTTCTTTTCTAGGCTAAGGAATTTTGCTTTATTGCCCGTCATGTGTTTGGAGCAGCCTGAGTCCAAATACCACACGTCTTCTATTTCCTTAGCCTTCCTGCAAATCTAGAAAGAGGATGAGAGTAAAGACCCAGATACCCAAGAGGTACCACCCATAGAGTAAGTGGATTTCTTAGGTACCCAGATATGTTTTAATGATCGTTGATTTATTATATTCCTGCAAGAGCCAGACGGGTGTCCAAATTTAAGACAATTAGCACACGAAATAAAGGGGGTTGAGACCCTTTTCTGAGTTTCTACGTTCCCCATGCGGGATGATGTTTGTACATTAGAAAAACCAGAAGAATTTTTAACATTAGAGCTACCACCGGCATTAGTATCTAGCGCCGGGCGGTAGTGTTCACTTTTATATCCGAGTCCGATTTTTCCAGACCCAAAGCGTTGATTACCCAGAAGCATATCCAGGGATTTTTGACCAATCCCAAATTTGGTTATGGCTAAATTGAGATTTTGATTTTGTTTTTTAAGAGATGTATTTTCTTGAACAATCATAACACATTTGTTTTCAAATCCTTTTTTGTTCTTTTCAATTTGTAATATAGAAGTTTTCAATTTTCTCTCTAAGTCCCCTTTTTATTTTGCAATGATTTTGTTTTGTGAAAGGGCATTAGAGAGAGAAACTTCAAGTTCTTTTATCATAAATAAAGAGTGCTCACATTCTTGACATGAAACTTTTCTTTTTTCAAGAGAGACTAATTTTTTTGTGAGCTTACGATTTTCTTTTATAATAGATTCATTTTCAAGATTTAATAAAACAAATTTATCATAAAGTTCTTCAAAGGTAGGAGGAGATACCTCAGTGTCGCTAAGAACACTGGTGTTGTCATCGTCGCTTTTGGCCATTAAGCACAAGTTTGCTTCCTCCTCGCTACTTGACTCAGAACCGTTTGACTCTTCAGAGGAAGAGTCATCCCAAGTGGCGGCCTTCAGCACTTTCTTCTTTTCTTTTGCTTTCTTTTGTTCTTTCCATTCCTTTTGGTATTTTGGGCACTGGCTCCGAATGTGCCCGATTTTTCTGCAGTGATAGTATTCTGGAGGCGGCCTTTCTTCTTCATCATCGCTTCCTTTTTCTTTCTTCGATGAAGAGGAGGATCCCTTTCGTCGAGTATCTTTTTGGAAGAATTTTCGAAATGTGTTCCTTCTCTCTGGATTTCTGATGAACTTCTTGAAATTCTTCACCAGGAGTCCTTCTTCATCATCATCGTCCTCTTCGATGCACTACTTCTTTGATGTCAGCGCCAACGCCTTTTTCTTCGGCTCCTTATTGTATTCGTCATGTTGAATTTGTAGTTCTACCTCATGGGTTTTGAGATTCCCAATGAGATTCTCGATCTGGAGCATTCTTAAGTTGTGCGACTCCGAGATGGCCGTCAACTTCGGATTGAACCTTGGAGGTAAAGAACGAAGAATTTTCCTCACCAAGTCCCCGTCGGAGTAGGTCTTTCCAAGCGCCGTTAATGCGTTGACATTCTTTGTGAAGCGAGTGTACATTGAGTTGATGTCCTCTTCCGTGTCCATCCTGAATTTTTCGTATTTAGATTCCAGTTGAAACAGCTTGGCATCTTTCACCTGCGATGTACCTTTGTGAGTAACTTCCAATTGATTCCAAATATCATAAGCAGTTGTGCATGCAGAATTTCTATTAAACTCAGTCCTATTTAAAGCGCAATATAAAGCGTTCATTGCTTTAGCATTATTTTTACACCTTAGTTTGTCGGTGTCATCCCATTTATCTTTAGGTTTTGCTAATGTTGCCTCTCCTACTACAGTTGTAGGCGGAGAGTACCGTACTTCTACCATGTTCCATACTTCTACATCCATGGTCATAAGAAAACACATCATTCGATTTTTCCAGTAGTTAAAATCTGACCCTGTAAAGAGAGGTGGTCGACTAACCCCTTGACCCTCAGGAAAAGCGATATCATGAGACGCCATTGTTCCCGATTGTTAAGCCGATTGGAACAAAACCGCTCTGATACCACTTGTTGGATCGGTCGGCGCCCTTAGAGGGGGGGGGGGTGAATAAGGGTTTTCAAAAACTTTAGATTATATTTAAACAACTTTGAATTATTGCAAGATTAAAGACATGAAATAAGTTAAGTAAAACAAAAAGAGAGACAAGCTTTATTAATGATAAATAAGTTTTACAAAACTTGATCTCGATGATGCTAGAGATCGGAGGCGAATAATAAAAAAGCTCTTTTTGTTTTCTATCCTGACTCGCTTCCCCACGAACCGGTGGCCCTAGCCTTATCCTCCCCGGATTCGGCCTCAAGCCTCTCTAGCCAATCCTTCCCCGGATGTGGCCTCGAGCACCCCCTAGAACTAGCTTAGATCAAGTCGCCAACACGAGGCGAATTTTAGCCCTAAGTCTACCCCAGACCTAGTCGCCAACACGAGGCGATTTCACTACCGTTACAATGAAGAAAAAGAAATAAAATAACAAAACCTCCATTAAGATGAACTTCCGAAGACGGGGACGAAGATCCGTTGAAGAATCAACGTTTGTCGAAGCGGACTTCGTCTGGATTCGGCGTGATGGAATTCTCCTTCAGAAATTGGCAGAGCTTCGCTGGGACCTCAAATTTCGGCTAAGACAAGCCTCTGGAATTCTAGCACTCTCTCTCTCTGAGGTGTATACAATAGGTGTTCGAAAACAAGAGGAGAGGGGGTCCTTTTATAGCCCAAGCGCAACCGCCGGCGCTAGCGCTACCGCCGATGCTAGCTTAGATTAGGAAAGATTTTGCGCGGCAGGATCTCTCTTCCGCGGCAACATTTTGCTCTATGCCTTTTGTGCGCCATGCTACCGCCAGCGCTAGTAGCTACCGCCGGGCGCTAGCTCTTTATAAAAACACTGCCGGAATTGCGCTAATCATCGCTAGCGCCGGGCGCTATCGCTACCGCCGGCGCTAGTGAGCCATTTCGAATTTTGCCCTCAATTTTGGGGGCAGTCATCATGAGTACTCCTTGAGTCATATTGACTATGTTAACCTGCACACTTGAACACACAAGATCAAATACACATAGGATTTGTTATTCTCAAACCTAAGAGATGCGGAAGACCATGTTCCAACAGAACTGAGAGACACAGTTCTTACCCCAAAACCTAATAAATGATTTCAAATGATGATCTATCATGTAAACATATTTTGATTAATTAAGTATTAGGTTCCCACCTTAGCGTCTGCAGTTGTCTCCTGCAAGACGTGGCATCATGACACATATTTTACCTTACTCTGAAATTTCTAAATTCAGAGAAAATGCGGGTTGTGACAGTTGGTATCAGAGGGAGGTTGTTCGACAAGTCAGTCGAGCAACAAATTCTGATATAGTATGGTTGTTATGGTTTCATTGCATACACACACCGATGTGTCATCAGTGCGTCTTAGCTGAAGCATGAACACTACACTCATAGCATGATAAGAAGTATATGGGGCATATTATGTAGTATGGGATGCATAATATGTGTTTGTATATGGATCCACCATAGGTGGCAACATGTGACGGTTATGTAGTATGTGATAGATAACCACCATCACATGGATGCCCATTAGCACGTTTTTCTTTTTCATTACATGCAATATTATGTAGTATGGGATGCATAATATTCCATGTTTACGTCGCTCATAACATGCATTAAGGCCTTTATTAGAATGCATAGCACAACATACATTACATAGCATTGCATAAGCACACGTGCAATGCGAAAAGACTTATATGATGACACACGTACACCCATGATTTCAAAATGAACAGAAAATTCATGCATTCATGACCCTTGAACATGAGTCAAGAGGGGTGATGTAGTATCATCACCAAATTTAGCATAGCATCATGAAAATCCCAGAGCAAGGTGGTAGCAATGGCAAGTATCTGTACATGTATGTTCTGAACCAAGCAGTGTAGTTCTAGCGTAAGGTTAAGTTTTTAATTATAGGTTTATGCATATTAGCAGAGATGGCGCGCAAGCGAGTCGCGACTAGGTCGACTCCTCAGTCAGAGGGCGAGTCATCCGGAGCGCAGAGTGAAGCTTTGATCGAGAGTCTACGCCAGAGCAATGAGGCTCTGACTAGGCAGATGATTGCGATGCAATCGCATGTTGAGGCGTTGTTGTCTGCCGGTGTTAGGCAACAACCCATAGTGCAGGCCCCCGTAGTAGGACAGACAATACCTACTCCTCCTGCTCCCTTGGTACCCCCAGTAGCGATACCTTCGGAAATGAATTTCATTTCGCATTTTTAAAGGTTGGGTCCGCCATCATATGACGGTCGAGCGGACTTCGTGGCCTTAGATGATTGGCTTATAGCCATTCAGGAGATGTTCTCGTATTCAGAAATCACCGTGGATCAGAAGGTGATGGTTGACCCATACCAGCTTAAGGGTCTCGCAAAGAGTTGGTGGTTGAGGGAGAAGGAATACCTTTCCAAAGGATGTTCGTGGGAAACCTTCAAAGGAATGTTGTTAAGAAAGTTTCTGCGGTCGGTGGAGCAAGACCGATTGATTAATGATTTCTTGCATCTGAAGCAAAGGCAGCTCTCGGTGAGCGAGTATGAGATTGAGTTTTGCAAGTTGATCAGGTTTGCTCCGGCCCTAGTAGCCTCAGAAGAAGGAAGACTAAAGAGATTTCTGGGTGGTCTCCGCAATGACATCCAGCAGCTGGCCAGTGCGTACAGGTCGGAGAAGTATGTCGAGGTAGTAGAGGCAGCGCTGAAGGTTAAGGCAATTGATAATGCCAAGAACTGAGGATCAATGATGAAGAAGGGAAAGAGAAAGGCTGGAGAAGAAGGAGATTCTGGTGCGCCTGCCCCGGTCTTGAAGAAAGGAGGTGGCGAGATCTGCAGTTTTTGTGGCCGCCCTGGCCTTCCAGTTGAGAAGTGTTTCAAGAGGAAAGGAGTTCAGAAGCAGCAGCGAGTGCTGGCAATTCATGCTGCTCTGAAGGGTGAGGTGCTCTGCCCCTTGTGCAAGCGGAAGGGGCGTGATGTGGCCCAGTGTTGGTGTAACATCCCATTCCCCACTAGACCCCCTAACTCTAATTTAGGGTGAGACAAGAGGTGAGTGTGGTGAGTTTGAGCTAGATTGCAGCATTAGGGCACATAGGGTCACTTTGCCTAAATTGGGCTTAATTGGAATTAATCCAAATTCCAATGGATTAAGGCCCTCACCCAAAGCCCACTCTGAAGCCCATATGCCTAATGACCAGCATTGCCCCCTAGATGCAACATGCAAGCACATGCATGGGGGCAAAAGTGGAAAATTCCCCTTCCTCCATTAAGAAACAAGAGAATTTTGGGAAAGAAGGCCATGTGGCCCTCCTCTCCTCTGCCCAAGACCTCCTCTGAACTCCCCACATGAATGCCAGCCGAAATTGAGAAGAGGGAATGCCACTTGGCAGCTAGGAGGAGCAACCAAGGTAGAACCGAAGCCCCCCCACTCCAAACTCCTATAACCAACCCCTCTCAGCTCAATTCGACCCTTCCATCACCTTCAGAGGGTTGAGAGCAGTCGAGCCAATATATTGGAGCAAGGAGAACGGTGCAGAAATGGGATTTCGAGCACGGTCACCGGAGCTCGCCACTGCCATGTCGCACCGCCGCAATACCCGTTGTCAGCCCTATTTCAGGTACGGTTTCTCCCCCTCTCCCTCTGTGCTAGTATCTAGGTCCATCTAGGAGAGAAATCGGGCTCAATTGAGCCCGATCCCATGTGAGATCGAGGGAGTTTTACCGAGCTCTTCTTCTTGCTCGGGATCGCTGGAGACGGGCACTCAGGCGGCCGTACCGCCGTCAATCGATGGCCACCACCTCAACGGAGGTGGTGGAGGCGGTGGCCAGCGGTGGTGGGTCGTGGATGGCCGGGAAATGGTCGGAGAAGTTGGCCCAGGCGGGGTTAATCTCAGTTGTTGGCGAGCTGGGGACGATGAAGGGATACCGCCAGATTTGCGCCGTGATTCGTGCTGGATTATTCATAATCATAGTTAGTTGTATTATTATTATGTGTAATAGCTGTCACACTTTCTTTTATAGTTTTGTTTAATTATTTAGAGGCCTTTAATGGCCTTAATATGAAAAATGACCAGAGACAAGATTTGTAGATATGGATGTCTACTTTCAGTAGAAATTTAGATCAGGTCATTTGGACAACTATAGGATCTACAGTAGTCATTCTTGTGAGGTTGGTCAAAACTTAAATATGCAGTGGTTTGCATGCAAAAATTAAAGGCCCTAGAGGCCATATTTGCAAAAAAGGGCAGAGATAACTATTGTAGCTCTAGGAGTCTACTTTCATTTGCCACTTGAATCATCTGATTTGGTGCGATGCGGACATCAGGGCACCCATTTTCCTAGGACTGCTTCTTGTGTAGGGCAGAAATTAAAAATGCTATAACTTTTAATTGGCTACACCAAATCCCTTGAATTTTCTACCATGCATGCATGGTATGATGACACACCTAGGATTTCAAGTTGGGAATTTTTGGATGTGTATCCATTGAGCTATTTCATTTATTAGTAAAAGTAAATGTTTTGTATTTATGGAGTTGTATCACTCCAAACACCCCCATATTTGGGGGGTGAGCTCTTTATATATATCTAAATCTCTGGTTAAAATTTCATCACATGTGCATGAGTATTTTTCGCTGAATTGCAAAATGAAGTTAGGGTCTTAAGTGAAGAATTGGGGTGCTAATAGTCAATTTGGGCTTTTGAGCTTTTTGATGGAATTGATGGTGGGGATCACCTTGCATGCCTCTGAAACCTTGGGGTTAGTGTATGTTATGAGTATATACATCATTGTCATAAGTTTCATGATTTTTGGAAGTTATTTTTCTAAAGTTTTTAATTAAATGAAAATTGTCACACTTTTAAATTAATGGAATAATTTGAATCAAAAACTTAGGGTTAAATCCAAAACTGTGGGAAATCGATCTTTGACTAGAAAGGCACATTTAGGAATTTTGTTGGAATTTTTGGACCTCACTTATTTCTCTGAATTTGATTTATTTTGTTAGGTCAATTTATTCAAATATGACATTTAGGTCTCATATGCATTTGGAGAATTATGAAATTATTCTAGTAGGTTTCCTTGGTGATTCTATAGCTCTGTAAATTTTATCATAATTTTTAGATGAATTTTTGTGGTAATTATCAATTTATTGAGGAAAAACCCCCTTTTGTAATTAATTAATTAAATGGGGTAAAATAGTTTGTAAAATTCTAAATCTCTGGATTTAGTGTTTTTAGATGATTATTATACTAGGATAATTTTCTCAGAATTTATAGAGACATATTAATTGTAGTTGTAGTGTAAATCCCTATTTGCACCCCATTTATGTTAAATAGAAATTATGGTCAAAAATTCCTGTTAAAAATATGAAACTTAGGCATTGCTGCTTTTAGGTCAATAACATACTTCTGTGATTTATTCAGATTTTATTGAGACATGTAGGTGGTTGTTGTACTGTAAACTCTTATTGGCACACCACTTGTATTAAATGAATATTGTGGATAAATATTACCTGGAATATTATGAAACCTTGGATTTGCTGTTTTTAGAGGATTAGTATGCTAGGTTAATTTTCTCAGAATTTTTGGAATTCTTATTTTAGTACTTGGTGTGTATAGTCACGTCTTCATCTTTTTCATGATAAATATAAATTCTGATTATAAATTTGCTGGAAAAATATGATCTTCTGGAAATAGTGATTTTATGTTCATATGAAGCTACTGTAATTTTTCCAGAATTTTAGGAAGTCAAAATCTTGTACTTGAAGTGTAAAATTTTTTTTCCATTCATTCATTGAAAATTAGAGATTAGGGTTATTTAATTGCTGGAAAAATATGAAATCTTGGAAATCTTTTTATCATGTCACCTCTCATCTCTGGAAGGATTTTTGACAAGTTTGAATTCACTAGCATGATACCTCCTTCACATTTTAGATTCATATTAGTAATTAATGAATTTTTATAGAGGTCAAAATTAGATGAAACATGCTTGGATTTTGATCATCCCTTATTTTATCCACTATGAACCTAGGATAAAAATTAGAAGTCATTTGGAAGTAGTTTGACCAAGGTTCCATCATAGGAATCCAAGTTAGTTATATGTCATGGTCTACGGATAGTGATAACTCATTATGATGAATAGGTCAATATAATCACAAGGGAATCGGTGAGAATTTGATTATAACAAGAGATGAGTATAGACCACTTAGAGGACTATAAGTTTTTAGAGTTGAGTCCAAAAGATTGATTGCATAGGAGCGGGGTGAAACATAAGGCGTAAGTTATAAAGGGTAATGAGAGGGAGGAAGGTTAGGTCAAGGTAGCCGCCAAGAATGTTAAATGTCCTGGAAAGGGGTTGGGCATCATCCCATCATATACCCTAGTACCTTGCGAACCCTTCACCGGGTAGCCCTCGGGAAGTCCAGGATCCACCCTAAACTTCCAAGTAGAATAATAACTAAATAAGAGTAGTCTAAATAGGAGTTTAGAAGATGAGAGTGCTTGGTGAGCTGTGGGTAAGGCTGTGCTCGGGATTGACGAAAGATCGTCCTTCCCCTTAGAGAGTTATAAAGCGCTGAGGTTAATTCAAGTGAAATGATAAGAGGGTAATATTATGGGTAGATTTAAATAATACTAAGTGTCTTGGGAAAGGGAACTCTGGGGTGTCATCCCATTGTAGTTCCTAATACCGTAGCGAGCCCTTTACAGGGTAACCCTCGGGAATCCAAGATTAAACGTAAACCGTAGGGATAAGATGTTACAAGAATAATTTAATAACACACTCACCCACACCCCGTGGTTACGGGAGCCTAGTCTGTTTGGTGTTGCGAGCAGTAAGCTCAGTGTTTGAAAGAGCGGATTGAAAGTCAGGTGAGCTTGCAACTCAGTAGTGTTTGTTGGTACGGACGGGTTGGTCTGGGGAGCTGGTGGCTCGGAAGGTTATTAATGACAGGCAGGTTAGCCCGGGGAGCTTATAGCTCGGAGATAGATAGTAGAGCATGTTGCATGTGCACGAAGGTGGTGGGTCTTCGGTATTGGACGGTCGTTCACACCGACGTTAATACGTTGACTCGGCAGGTGTGGTAATTACACTTAGCCATGAAAGTCTGGCGGTCCGGTCAGCAAGAGTACGCAGACGCTCCACGGTTTTGTGTTGAGGCGTACGATAGGTCTAGGTTAGGTAGTATGAATACCAACCTAGAGGTGGGCGAGGCCCAACCCACCGCTTCCATTTGCCACTACGGGAGTATCCTGGGAGTCTTACTAGCTCCAAAAAGGGGGAACTAAAGGTCTATGCGCATACAGTCGTAGTGAGTGAGTTGCACTTGTATGAACATAGCATAACAGCATACCTTGCATGTCATAGCATGAACATTGCATTTCAACCCCTACCCCTATCGTTTAAATTGGTATGGGACTTTTTATACGATAGGCCCTGCTAAACGACCCCTTGGTCTATAGGTTTGTATGGGCATTCCTATAAATCAATGGTTACTTTTAAATTACTTTACTTGCGTCACACTGCTCCTCTATATTACTTTACTGCACTTATTACTGTTTACTTGCTTATATAGCTAGCATAGAAATTATATGGGTATACTCTTGTTAGCATAGAATATTTGTCACATGCTTTTGTTTACTCCACTTTGTTGTCCTCCGCTTCTTCCTCCCGCTCGGTGCCTAGGAGTCGCGGGGGGAGGCGGGGACAAAATCGGCTTAGTCTTTATGACTAACGGTCGGTTGTGACCGTAGGTATACGGGGAGCTGGAGCACCAGCATGACCAGTCAAGGCATGATGGCAGGATCTGAGGAGCAGAAGCCATGCAGCACTTCTTCCACAAGACAGGTGTTTGAAGATTTGAGAGTTGATAGCTTCTGCATAGAAGTAGAGTGAGGGAGTGAGATTTTGTTCTACTTCGGACATGTACCGGGCATAAGCCCTTTTTACTCTTTCTTTTCTTGTACTCATTGATGGACAGTTTTCATTTGGATATATATACATATACAGATGCGTGTGATTGTGGACTTATGTGCTAGTTTTTCTTCTTATCTCTTGTTGGCCTAGTTGATCATCCTTGCCGGCAGGATCGACATCTTGCGGAGATGGCTAACTTGTTTGCTAGCATCACCGTAAGGCGGCGGTTCTGGGCATAAGATCCAGGAACTCTCCTGGTGCGGGAGAGGGGTCTTACAATTGGTATCAGAGCAAACGATCCAACGAGAAAAAAGTCCACAAAAATTGGGACACCCCCGCTTGAGTTAGTTTGAGGACAAACTAGCAGCGAAAGCAGTGGTGTGCCCATGTGTAAAAATCACACAAATTAGTCCTTTAACCAATGAGTTAGGCCAACCCAACTAAGGACAACTCTTTAGTTTTAACTTACCAAGACGTTTTCATAGCGTATCTTAGTCTTAAATCGATCTCAAGTATAGATTTGGTTAGGACAGGAGGATTCCAAACATGATTAAAGGGAAGAGCTTAATATGAGTAGAGGTGTTTGAGGCTTACACTCTGATGCTTACCGCTCACTTATCTAATGATTTTACCCCTTAACCAAACTAATTGAACCATCTCAAAGGATTTGGTGCCTGTGACCTACTTTTGGAATAATAAGAGACTCTTAAGCATAAATTATCCTGCCAATTATACTTCCCGTATATTTTTACGGTGAAGCAGTCGCCAAGACAATTATTAGAGGTTGAATAAGAATCCAAATCCAAAGAAGGCCCATTCTTGGCTAGGTCACACATTGACCTTATGAAGGATTCGTGAACGGTAACTTTAAGGACCTTGAATGTGTATCATATTGATGAGTAATTTAGTTACTCATTTTATAGTTTAGGTTTATTATGTTTTTTTTATATAAAATTATGTTATTTTATGGAAGTTTATCATTTAAATCCTTCCATTGTTACTTCATAAAGCTAACTTAAGTTTATTTGGTGTCTTCAGGTTTTTTGGGCTGTTTCAGGCAAGAAGTCAAAATTACACGCCCCAGGTCACGGGCGTGACCATGGGCGTGTAGCCTGCGAAGTATTCCAGACCTGTTTCTGCCACTCCGGGGATGTTCCGTGAAAAGTTCGCAAAGTACACGCCCTCGGTCACGGGCGTGGCCAAGGGCGTGACCCAAAGTCACGGCCACGACCCGCCACAACATCTGAAGCTCGCCGCCACGTCAACTAAAATTACACGCCCTCGGTCACGGGCGTGACCGAGGGCGTGACAGAATGTCACGGGCGTGACTCGTCCAGCGCGCCTTCCCGCCAAAGCTTCCCGCCAGCAGCACTTAATTGAGATTACACGCCCTAGGTCACGGGCGTGACCTAGGGCGTGACACGTCCGTAACGCCTGCATTGAAGCCAGACGGCGCCTTCTCCGCCCGCAGCGAATCACGCCCCTTACACGCCCTTGGTCACGGGCGTGACCAAGGGCGTGTAACACAAAATTTTCAGCTATTTAAAGGGTGTCTTTCCAGAAGTTAGGGGCCGAAGTTTGGGAGTTCTAGCTTGTTTTCTTGCACTGTTTTTGTCATTCTTAAGTATTGTAATCTCCCTTCTTAGCTTGCACTTTTAATTCCTAGTTGTAATTTCTTTTTGCTAATCAATAAAATTAGTTATTTTTCCTCTTATTCTACTCTCTCTCTTCTCATCATGCATCTCTCTTATTGTATTGTTTCCGCCATCTCTATGAGTAGCTAAATTCTATTAGTACTCGACCGAGATGATCCAAGGGAAATATAGCTCTTAATTTTAATTCTAGTTTCTCTTTCTCTTCCTTAGAATACTTTAGATTTATTCTTGAACTACGTTTTGGATTGAGATTATATTGTTGATATATAATTCTCATCTTTGTTTTCGCAATCTAATAATCGAGAGGTTTTGATTTCGAATCGATCATTTCAAGAATAAAGAGAGTTGAATGCATTCCTCAAGCGAGGATGACATAATTCTCCCGGATTGGAGTCAAATCCAATATAGGGGTTCACTACGATAAGGCGAGTTTTAGATTTTGATTCTAGAACGAAAGTTCGTTTGATCAACTAAACTCAGTTGAGCGTATCCTCGAGAGAGGTGTGTTCATAAATCGGGAACCTCCACGGTCAAGTATTCTCTTAAGAGATTTAGAAGTTGTTTCTTTTATATTTTATTTTCCCAAGGTGATTCAAGGTTGAGTACTAACCTTCCACTCATCTGTTTAATAAGTTATTTCTCTTTCTTCGCATCAAACCAACCACAAGTTTTATTCGATAAAATAATAGAGGTTTTCCAAAGTAAGAGTACTCAACCGCCCCGAGTCTAATACGACCTTGGTTTTATAACCTATACTACATTCGATACGGTACACTTGCCGTTATCGGTTGCGGATATAGTTTTTTGCGCATCAAGTTTTTGGCGCCGTTGCCGGGGACTACGGTTGATATTTCGAAAAGCGAAATATCTATTAATTTTATCTTTTATTTTTCGTTTTTCTATTAAGGTGTAACTAAATTCCTGGAAAGGACGCTTTGGGCTTGAATTCCCATCACAGCCTCTAGTACCTTGCAAGCCCTTCACCGGGTAGATCTTGGGAAGTCCAGGACTAATTTAAATCACCTAAATAAAAAAAAATGTAATAATAAAAAAAAAAAAAACTCTATTTTTTTTATTTTCTCTCTTTCTTTCCTTTTCTTTTGGTTTATGACCCGAGGAAACTCTTCAATCGATTTTGAATTTGGTTTTGATCCGGAAATCGAGCGCACCTTGCGGCGACGTCTCCGATTTAGTGATCTACCAATAATTCTTGAAGAGTCAGTCGGAGAAACTAACGAAGATATAATGGGTGACCCCGACCATAATGAGGATCCGCTACGGACTATGTCCTATTATGCGAAGCCAACTTGGGAGGGAACACGATCTAGCATTATTCGCCCGACTGTGGCGAATAATAATTTTGAAATAAAAACAAGTATCATTCAGTATGTCCAGCAATCCGTCATTTTCGACGGCTTACCGGATGAAGATCCTAATTTGCATTTATTTAATTTCTTAGAAATTTGCGATACTTTTAAAATTAATGGCGTCACTGATGACGCCATTCGTTTGCGTCTATTTCCTTTTTCTTTGCGGACTAAGGCCAAGCAGTGGTTGGCCACTCTCCCTAGTGGCTCTATCACTACATGGGCCGGAATGGTGGAAAAATTCTTAACAAAATATTTTCCTCCGGCAAAGTCCGCTAAACTACGTACGGACATTCTCTCGTTTACGCAAATAGACTCGGAGTCTCTCTATGACACATGGGAGCGCTTCAAGGAATTATTGCGGAGATGTCCTCACCACGCCCTTCCCTTATGGCAACAAGTTCAAACATTCTACAATGGTTTGAATCTCCAAACAAAGCAAATGATCGATGCGGCAGCCGGGGGAACTCTTAATAAAAAAACCCCGGAGGCCGCTCAAGAGCTTTTTGAGGAGATGGCCATGAATGCTTATCAGTGGAATGCGCCACGGTCGCGTCCTAACAAACCGACCGGACTCTTTGAAGTCGAGGCCACACCGAATTTAGCACAACAAGTAGAATGGCTTACTAAGCAAGTGGCGGAGATGTCTGCTTCCTCCGCCACTAACGGGGCCAATAACTATAATAATTATAATTATAATTATAATAATAATTTTAATCAAGAGCAAGTAGATTATATGGGGAACTCCTACCGTCCTCCTTATAACCCAATTAATAATCTTCCTAATGGTTATAATCCGGGTTTAAGGAACCACCCAAACTTTTCATGGAGCAACCCCAATAATGCTCAACGCCCCCCACAAGCGAATCCCCCCTGATTCGTTTCACCACAACCACCAAAGGCCCCTTCATTTGAAGAGGTCTTCACCAAATACGCCGCCTCTAATGATTCCAATATCCGGAACCTTTCCGGATCAATAAAAAACTTAGAAAATCAAATTTGACAGCTCGCCAAAATGTTCGCCGAACGCCAGCATGGAGCTCTACCGGGCAATACTGAGCCCAATCCAAGAGAGAGCGCCAACGCAATTACCCTCCGTAGCGGAAAGGAGGTAACTTCATCAAATTTGGTCGATCCAGAGGTAAACGTTTCAACTTCATCTCCGCAAGTTATTTCTTCTTCTACTCCACCTTCGTCTACTTTAGCTCCGCGCATTCTTAAAAATCCTACTATTCCTTATCCTTCACGATTGAAAGATGAACGCAGCGAGGAGCAATATAAAAAATTTCTTGAAATGCTAAAACAAATTCAAATAAATGTGCCATTTTGCGAAGCGATCGCCCAAATGCCCAAATACGCGAAATATCTAAAAGATCTTCTTTCTAATAAAAAGAAACTTGAAAATTTTTCACGTATATCTCTAAACGCAGATTGCTCGGCAGTTTTATTAAATAAATTACCGCAAAAATTAAACGATCCGGGACGGTTCTCCATCCCGTGCTTGTTCGGTAATTTCTTAATAAAACACGCCTTGACAGATTTGGGCGCTAGTATTAATTTGATGCCTTTTTCTTTGTTTAAAAAGCTAGGTTTGGGCACCCCAAGCCCAACCAATATAAGCATCCAACTAGCGGACAGATCAATTAAATACCCGATAGGGGTCATTGAGGATGTGCTTGTCAAGGTTGACAAATTTATCTTCCCGGTAGATTTTGTCATCCTAGACATTGAGGAAGACGCCGAAGTCCCTATTATACTCGGACGCCCTTTCCTCGCCACCTCTCGGGCAATTATTGATGTTAGTAATGGCAAACTTCTCCTACGAGTTGGGGAGGAAGAAGTAACTTTTAACGTAAACGACTCTATGAGAAATTCTTTTTCTAATGACGACTCTTGTTTTACTTTAGAATCAAATTTTGACGAGGAAATAAAGTCATTTGCTGAATTAATCTCACCTTTATTTGAGAATCCGGAAATTGAAAATTTATTTTGTCTAAAAGAAATAACTCGGCCGCTCAAATTTGAAGAAGTAAAATCGAATATTTCTAAAACAAAAACATCTTACGAGGAGCCACCAAGTTTAGAATTAAAACAATTGCCGGAACATTTAAAATATATATTTTTAGAAAAAGATTCAAAATTGCCTGTGATTATATCTTCCGCGCTTAACGATTCGGAAATTTCCGAATTAATTAAAATATTAAATAATCACCGCCATGCAATTGCATGGCAAATTTCAGATATTAAGGGGATTAACCCCTCATTTTGCACGCACAAAATCAATTTAGAAAATAATTCTCGCAGTACTATTCAGCCTCAACGACGGCTTAATCCAAATATGAAAGACGTCGTTAAGGCCGAAATTATAAAATTACTAGATGCGGGAATTATTTACCCGATTTCTGATAGCACTTGGGTTAGCCCAGTGCAAGTCGTGCCTAAAAAGGGTGGAATAACTGTAATCACTAATGAAAATAATGAGTTGATTCCAACCCGTACTGTTACGGGTTGGCGAGTATGCATCGATTACAGAAAATTAAACGATGCTACCCGCAAGGATCACTTTCCGTTACCCTTTATTGACCAAATTTTAGAACGCTTATCCGGTCATTCACACTATTGTTTTCTCGATGGTCTCTCGGGATATTTTCAAATCCCAATTGCGCCTGAAGATCAAGAGAAAACCACCTTCACCTGTCCGTTCGGCACCTTCGCATATCGGAGAATGCCGTTTGGTCTTTGCAACGCGCCGGCTACATTTCAACGATGTATGTTGGCAATCTTTAATGAACTTGTAGAAGACATCATGGAAGTATTCATGGATGATTTTTCTATTTTTGGTGATTCTTTTATAAAATGTTTAAATAATCTTGATCGTGTTCTTCAACGCTGCGAAGACACGAATTTGGCACTCAACTGGGAGAAGTGCCACTTTATGGTCCAAGAGGGATTAGTCCTCGGACATAAAGTTTCTAGTAAGGGGATCGAGGTCGATAGGGCCAAGATCGAGGTCATAGAAAAACTCCCCCCTCCAACTAATATAAAATCTATTAGGAGTTTTCTAGGGCATGCGGGTTTTTATAGGCGGTTTATTAAAGATTTTTCAAAAATTACAAAACCGCTAACTCATCTTTTAGAAAAAGAATCCGCATTTCATTTTGATGAGGAATGTTTAAAAGCATTTAATAAAATTAAAAACGAACTTATCAATTCTCCTATTTTAATCGCGCCAAATTGGTCTCTTCCGTTTGAAATCATGTGCGATGCGAGCGATTTTGCTGTAGGGGCAGTTTTAGGCCAACGGGTGAATAAACATTTTCACCCAATTTATTACGCAAGCAAAACGCTAACATCTGCGCAAACAAATTATACAACAACGGAAAAAGAATTTTTGGCAATAATTTTTGCGTTTGATAAATTTCGTTCATATTTGACGCTTTCAAAGGTTATTGTTTTTACAGATCACTCCGCTCTCCGGTATTTACTACAAAAAGGAGATGCAAAACCTCGACTACTAAGGTGGATCCTCCTACTACAAGAATTCAATTTGGAGATCCAGGACAAAAGAGGAGCGGAGAATGTTGCGGCCGACCACCTCTCCCGGCTAGAAAATCCGGCTACAGGAGCGCTTGTGGAGGCCGAAATTGACGACAAATTCCCTGAAGAGCGCCTCCTCTCCATCGTAAAGGTAACGACTTCTTCCACCCCTTGGTACGCGGACTTGGCCAACTACTTAGTGGCCCGGGTCCTACCAAAAGATTTTTCAAGTCAGCAAAAGAAGAAATTCTTTTCGGATTTGAAAAATTATTTTTGGGAGGACCCATTTTTATTTCGTGTCTGCGCGGACCAAGTGGTAAGAAGGTGTATTTCGGGCGATGAATGCGTCAAAATTTTGCGGCACTGCTACGAAGGACCAACCGGTGGTCACTATCAAGCAAACCGGACCGCAAGGAAGGTGCTAGAGGCGGGCTTCTATTGGCCCTCCTTATTCAAAGACGCTCACAATTTTGTGAAAAATTGCGATCGGTGCCAACGGTCTGGTAACATTTCTAACCGGGACGAAATGCCCCAAAATATATTTTTAGAATGTGAAATTTTTGATTTATGGGGCATAGATTTCGTAGGACCCTTACCCTCCTCCTGTCATAACAAATATATTCTTGTTGCGGTCGATTACGTGTCAAGGTGGGCGGAAGCACAAGCTTCTCCCACTAACGACGCGAGAGTCGTTGTGCATTTTTTAAAAAAATTATTTTCACGATTTGGCACACCCCGAGCACTAATTAGTGATCGGGGCACTCATTTCTGTAACAACCAACATGCTAAAATTTTAGCAAAATATGGAGTTACACACAAGCTATCTACCGCCTACCACCCACAAGCAAATGGCCAAGTGGAGGTGGTGAATCGTGAAATTAAAAGAATTTTAGAAAAAACCGTGTCCGTTAATAGAAAGGATTGGGCTTTAAAATTAGACGACGCACTCTGGGCCTATCGGACAGCTTACAAAACCTCCATTGGATGTACGCCGTACCGGTTAGTCTATGGTAAAGCTTGTCATTTGCCAGTAGAATTAGAACATCGCGCTTTTTGGGCGCTAAAATTTTTAAATTTGAATTTGGATCTATCCTCCGAACAAAGAAAATTACAACTTAATGAACTAGATGAATGGCGCGCGAACGCCTATGAAAATAACAAATTTTATAAGGAGCGAACTAAATTCCATCATGATAAAAAAATAAAACATCCAAAAACTTTTTCACCGGGAGATTTTGTCCTACTTTTTAATTCTAGACTTAGGCTTTTCCCAGGGAAATTAAAAACCCGATGGTCCGGTCCCTTCAGAGTAACAGAAGTTTGGCCATACGGGACCGTGCTCATAGAGCACCCAGAAAAAGGATCTTTTAAGGTTAATGGACAACGGTTGAAATTATACCACCCTGGCGACCCTGCGACCGGAAATATCGAAACAATGCACTTAACGAATATTTAAGAAAGCGCCACTTAGTCAAGCTACGCGACGGTAAACAAAGCGCTCTTGGGAGGCAACCCAATGTTAACCCTTTTTTTTTTCTTTCTCTTTTCTTGTTTGTTTTTCTAATTTAACTCTGCAGGTGTTTGACCAGCAACCCCGACTACAGGGAAGCCCTCTTTACACCTTAGTAATTTATCTTGATTTTTCTTTAATGTCATTTTTTTTTCAGTTAGTTTTATCTTTCATACTTATTTTTAAACATTGGGGACAATGTTTAATTTTAAGTATGGGGGTGTCGCATAGCTTTCTTTATAGTTTTACTTGAAAAAAAAAAAAAAAAAAAAAAAAAAAAAAAAAAAAACCAAAATTAAAAATTATAAAAATTTGAAATTAAATTTCTTGGAAAGGACGCTTTGGGCTTGAATTCCCATCATAGCCTCTAGTACCTTGCAAACCCTTCACAGGGCAGATCTTGGGAAATCCAAGAACAAAAAAAAAAAATCTATTAGAAAATGTTCTTTTTATTCATCAAAACCCCCACTTGCTAAATTGCAAGTTCTAAAGTAGACTGTTCTTTATATGGACTAAAAATAATTTTGTGCTAGAATAGTTTTTGAAACTTTTGAGTAAAATTGTTGACTCATGCAGTGCTCCTAGTCTTATGCTTGTCTTGAGTAGTTTTGGTGTAAAATTAAATTCTTGGCATAGATCTAAAATTATGTTTTATTAATTTGCGTAGTAATAATTTATTCTACTTTTAAATTCGAATCCGGTCTTATCCAAAAGTAGTTTTGGTGAGTGTGTAGAAGATTGTTAGAAAGCTATTACTCGAATTAAACAAAAGGGTGTCCTTTCTCGATGTCTAGAACTTGCCCCAAGCTATTTTCAAAACATATGCACTTTAGACAAATTAACTTTATGGAAATGATTTAGGCCCTTCTTTGGATAGTTTGAGCCTTTGCACCCAACCTAGATTTACCACCATTGTTCACACAAATTTGAGCCTTACACCTTTATTTGATCCACCCTCATCATTTCGGCACCAAGACTAAAATGCCCAAAACCCAAATAAACACTTTGAGATTTTGAGCTAAAATGAAAATTTTTTGGGTACGATTCTATGAAAAAAAAAAGACAAATATGGGTATCAATTCAAAAAAATGTTTAAATCTCAAAAAGTAATAATCTCATAATGATATGTGGCCTAGGTATGTACATGCATACTTGGAATGATCCCAATTATGAAGATTCTTGATTTAAATAAAAGAGTATGAGAGTGTTTCCCCGTTAAAAAAATGCAAGTATGGGGGTAAAGCTTCATTATTTTGTGGTGGCAATCATTCTCTTTTAGCTCAAAAATTTTGTTTAAGTGAAATGCGCCTTCATGTTTATCATTGTTACCTTACCCTTAAACCTAAGCCTTAAAATGTACCCTATTTAAGTCCTAAAGATCCATAGAGTCGATTTAGTTCGAAGTGTAGTGGAGAAAGTGCAAACGGGCAAGCCTATGGCCGTCGACATTGATGGATTTCTTTGGAGGCCACCCCAAACGTCTACATCTAGTAATTTAAATCTCAGCAATCACGCTATTTTCTCCCTTCACATGACTTTTTGATTGACCGTCGACTCATTTTTAAAAATATTGATAAATAATTATAACGCATTTTTGAAGTATTTCATAAATTAGCATTTATGCCAAGAACATCTTTTTACTAAAATATCTACACATGCGAGCATAATACTTCGCATTTTACTCTCTAGTCTTCACATTCTATCTTGCATTATTTTTTCACCCTTGTGAAAAATGGATTGCTCGGGACGAGCAATGAGCAAGTATGGGGGTATTTGATGAGTAATTTAGTTACTCATTTTATAGTTTAGGTTTATTATGTTTTTTTTATATAAAATTATGTTATTTTATGGAAGTTTATCATTTAAATCCTTCCATTGTTACTTCATAAAGCTAACTTAAGTTTATTTGGTGTCTTCAGGTTTTCTGGGCTGTTTCAGGCAAGAAGTCAAAATTACACGCCCCAGGTCACGGGCGTGACCATGGGCGTGTAGCCTGCGAAGTATTCCAGACCTGTTTCTGCCACTCCGGGGATGTTCCGTGAAAAGTTCGCAAAGTACACGCCCTCGGTCACGGGCGTGGCCAAGGGCGTGACCCAAAGTCACGGCCACGACCCGCCACAGCATCTGAAGCTCGCCGCCACGTCAACTAAAATTACACGCCCTCGGTCACGGGCGTGACCGAGGGCGTGACAGAATGTCACGGGCGTGACTCGTCCAGCGCGCCTTCCCGCCAAAGCTTCCCGCCAGCAGCACTTAATTGAGATTACACGCCCTAGGTCACGGGCGTGACCTAGGGCGTGACACGTCCGTAACGCCTGCATTGAAGCCAGACGGCGCCTTCTCCGCCCGCAGCGAATCACGCCCCTTACACGCCCTTGGTCACGGGCGTGACCAAGGGCGTGTAACACAAAATTTTCAGCTATTTAAAGGGTGTCTTTCCAGAAGTTAGGGGCCGAAGTTTGGGAGTTCTAGCTTGTTTTCTTGCACTGTTTTTGTCATTCTTAAGTATTGTAATCTCCCTTCTTAGCTTGCACTATTAATTCCTAGTTGTAATTTCTTTTTGCTAATCAATAAAATTAGTTATTTTTCCTCTTATTCTACTCTCTCTCTTCTCATCATGCATCTCTCTTATTGTATTGTTTCCGCCATCTCTATGAGTAGCTAAATTCTATTAGTACTCGACCGAGATGATCCAAGGGAAATATAGCTCTTAATTTTAATTCTAGTTTCTCTTTCTCTTCCTTAGAATACTTTAGATTTATTCTTGAACTACGTTTTGGATTGAGATTATATTGTTGATATATAATTCTCATCTTTGTTTTCGCAATCTAATAATCGAGAGGTTTTGATTTCGAATCGATCATTTCAAGAATAAAGAGAGTTGAATGCATTCCTCAAGCGAGGATGACATAATTCTCCCGGATTGGAGTCAAATCCAATATAGGGGTTCACTACGATAAGGCGAGTTTTAGATTTTGATTCTAGAACGAAAGTTCGTTTGATCAACTAAACTCAGTTGAGCGTATCCTCGAGAGAGGTGTGTTCATAAATCGGGAACCTCCACGGTCAAGTATTCTCTTAAGAGATTTAGAAGTTGTTTCTTTTATATTTTATTTTCCCAAGGTGATTCAAGGTTGAGTACTAACCTTCCACTCATCTGTTTAATAAGTTATTTCTCTTTCTTCGCATCAAACCAACCACAAGTTTTATTCGATAAAATAATAGAGGTTTTCCAAAGTAAGAGTACTCAACCGCCCCGAGTCTAATACGACCTTGGTTTTATAACCTATACTACATTCGATACGGTACACTTGCCGTTATCGGTTGCGGATATAGTTTTTTGCGCATCACATATCAATAAAGTCTCAAGGTGGAACTCCAAGACAAGGATGTATGTCCTAAGAATTGTGTGCATATATAGGGTAAATGTACTATAGTGATATCGAAGAAATTTAGCCCAAAACATATGGGGGCTTATCCCTTTTGTTTATTGCGCCAGCTTAGTACTGACTTGAGTTTCCCTAGACCTTATTTAGAAGATGAATCTCAAACTTATAGACCTTGAAGTTTGGTATTTTCAATATTTACTTGGGCAAGATGAGGTTTTGTATGTGTAGACAAGTAAATAAGAGGATAGCAAAATAACCATTGGGGATATGCATAGAGGTTGTCAAGTTATACGTGTATATATGACCTCTGAAATCAAGGAAGTCAATACGAGACTTTAGGATATGGATTGGATAGAAATAGAACCTGGTTGTAGGCTCTCGTGATCTTAAGAAATGAATAAATAACCCAATGCGAAGGATGATATCATAGATTCACCTCCTCAAGCCTGAGACGATGATCTATAATAGAATCGGGACGAATAGAAAGTTGACTGGTTTTTAGTCAAGTTATTAGAAGCATAAAGTTGCCAAGTTAGCTGCTTGGAACAATTTATCGCGTCATGAAGCTTGTGGATTGGAATTAGATTCCTGCGTGATAGAACTATAATTGGAGATTCTTGAATTTCTGGGCATTCGAAGATAATGTACATACACTTATTGAAAAATCAAGCCCTTGTTGTTTTCGAACAATTTTATCGTAACCAATATTCATATGCCATGGGAGATAGTGACACCTAACTGGAGATCATTGAAATTATACCTATGGAATTAAGTAAATAAGAGAGTACTTATGACCCTTAGATTCATGGCTTGATGAGCCTGGGAATTGAAAGACAACTGTCAGTATAATCCCCAAGAATGTTGTATGTTTGGAGAGTAATATGTGATACTGGGAAATACAACACCGCATTAAATCATAACTTTAGAGGTTGGATTATGGGTTATACGTAACAATGATGATCTCACGAGTATAATGAACTCGGTAATTTATTAACTCATACATATTGGTCGATGCTGAACCATATGAAAGGATTCAGGAGAGATTGCCACACGTGCACATAAGTTGAATTTTCGCCGTAAATAAGTTTATGCTTATAGCTATATTATTGAGGTTTGTGTCGACTAAAATGTAGGAAATTATACCATGAATTATAGTTACTGGATTGCCATAGAAATGTGCACATGGGTTTTCATATCAGTAGGAAGCTCGGAGATCTTTGGTAGAGTAAATCCTTGAATAAATAACAGGCTTCCATCACGAGTACAATTGAGACTACAACTTGAGAAATTAATCCACTGAATTGTTGACATGAAATGCCATGGGCTTGATACATGATCTCTCGTGATAGTATTAAGTTATGGAAAAATTTACTGGAAATAATCGTTGAATAAAGAACTTACCCCTTCACAAAGTGCAATTTGATATTACAATTTGAGGAAATTTTTTTATTTTGGGATGATGAAATATCTTGAACTTCTTAAAATTTTGGTGGATTTTATGGTTTCCCATTTCTGATACTCCCTTCGCAACATAGAATTTGAACGCATAATTTGAGAATTTCATACCATGAATTATTACTGAGTTGTTATGGAATACATTTGAAGGATGGATAGATTGGGATATGGATGATAAGATAATATAACAATTATCAGATAGTCTTGTGATAACCATGAGACCTCTCATCTTCATGAGCTGGGAACCCCGTGGACCAGAACTTAGATTTCGAGGACGAAATAATTCTTTTGTTTATTGGGAATTATAACATCCCATTCCCTACTAGACCCCCTTAACTCTAATTTAGGGTGAGACAAGAGGTGAGTGTGGTGAGTTTGAGCTAGATTGCAGCATTAGGGCACATAGGGTCACTTTGCCTAAATTGGGCTTAATTGGAATTAACCCAAATTCCAATTTATTAAGGCCCTCACCCAAAGCCCACTCTGAAGACCATATGCCTAATGACCAGCATTGCCCCCTAGATCCAACATGCAAGCACATGCATGGTGGCAAAAGTGGAAAATCCCCCTTCCTCCATTAAGAAACAAGAGAATTTTGGGAAAGAAGGCCATGTGGCCCTCCTCTCCTCTGCCCAAGACCTCCTCTAAACTCCCCACATGAATGCCAGCCGAAATTGAGAAGAGGGAATGCCACTTGGCGGCTAGGAGGAGCAACCAAGGTAGAACCAAAGCCCCCCCACTCCAAACTCCTATAACCAACCCCTCTCAGCTCAATTCGACCCTTCCATCACCTTCAGAAGGTTGAGAGCAGTCGAGCCAGTATATTGGAGCAAGGAGAATGGTGCAGAAACGAGATTTCGAGCAGGGTCGTCGGAGCTCACCACCGCCATGCCGCACCGCCGCAATACCCGTTGTCAGCCCTATTTCAGGTATGGTTTCTCCCCCTCTCCCTCTGTGATAGTATCTAGGTCCATCTAGGAGAGAAATCGGGCTCAATTGAGCCCGATCCCATGTGAGATCGAGGGAGTTTTACCGAGCTCTTCTTCTTGCTCGGGATCGCCGGAGACGGGCTCTCAGGCGGCCGTGCCGCCGTCAATCGATGGCCACCACCTCAACGGAGGTTGTGGAGGCAGTGGAGGCGGTGGAGGCGGTGGTGGGCCGTGGATGCCCGGGAAATGGTCGGAGAAGTTGGCCCAGGCGGGGTTAATCTCAGCCGTTGGTGAGCTGGGGACGATGAAGGGATACCGCCAGATTTGCGCAGTGATTCATGCTGGATTATTCATAATCATAGTTAGTTGTATTATTATTATGTGTAATAGCTGCCACACTTTCTTTTATAGTTTTGTTTAATTATTTAGAGGCCTTTAGAGGCCTTAATATGAAAAATTACCAGAGACAAGATTTGTAGATATGGATGTATACTTTCAGTAGAAATTTAGATCAGGTCATTTGGACCACTGTAGGATCCATAGTAGTCATTCTTGTGAGGTTGGTCAAAACTTAAATATGCAGTGGTTTGCATGCAAAAATTAAAGGCCCTAGAGGCCATATTTGCAAAAAAGATCAGAGATAAATTTTGTAGCTCTAGGAGTCTAATTTCATTTGCCACTTGAATCATCTGATTTGGTGCACTGCGGACATCAGGGCACCCATTTTCCTAGGACTGCTCCTTGCGTAGGGCAGAAATTAAAAATGCTATAACTTTTAATTGGCTCAACCAAATCCCTTGAATTTTCTACCATGCATGCATGGTATGATGACACACCTAGGGTTTAAATTTGGGAATTTTTGGATGTGTATCCATTGAGCTATTTCATTTATTAGTAAAAGTAAATCTTTGGTATTTATGGAGTTGTATAACTCCAAACACCCACTAATTTGGGGGGTGAGCTCTTTATATATATCTAAATCTCTGGTTAAAATTTCATCACATGTGCATGAGTATTTTTTTCTGAATTTCAAAATGAAGTTAGGGTCTTAAGTGAAGAATTGGGGTGCTAATAGTCAATTTGGGCTTTTGAGCCTTTTGATGGAATTTGATGGTGGGGATCACCTTGCATGCCTCTGAAACCTTGGGGTTAGTGTATGTCATGAGGATATACATCATTGTCATAAGTTTCATGATTTTTGGAAGTTATTTTCCTAAAGTTTTTAATTAAATGAAAATTGTCACACTTTTAAATTAATGGAATAATTTGAATCAAAAACTTAGGGTTAAATCCAAAACTCTGGGAAATGGATCTTTGACTGGAAAGGCACATTTAGGAATTTTGTTGGAATTTTTGGACCTCACTTATTTCTCTGAATTTGATTTATTTGGTTAGATCAATTTATTCAAATATGACATTTAGGTCTCATATGCATTTGGAGAATTATGAAATTATTCTAGTAGGTTTCCTTGGTGATTCTATAGCTCTGTAAATTTTATCATAATTTTTAGATGAATTTTTGTGGTAATTATCAATTTATTGAGGAAAAACCCCCTTTTGTAATTAATTAATTTAATGGGGTAAATTAGTTTGTAAAATTCTAAATCTCTGGATTTAGTGTTTTTAGATGCTTATTATACTAGGATAATTTTCGCAGAATTTATAGAGACATATTAATGGTAGTTGTAGTGTAAATCCCTATTTGCACCCCATTTATGTTAAATAGAAATTATAGTCAAAAATTCCTGTTAAAAATATGAAACTTAGGCATTGCTGTTTTTAGGTCAATAACATACTTTTGTGATTTATTCATATTTTATTGAGACATGTAGGTGGTGGTTGTAGTGTAAACTCTTATTGGCACACCACTTGTATTAAATGAATATTGTGGATAAATATAACCTGGAATATTATGAAACCTTGGATTTGGTGTTTTTAGAGGATTAGTATGCTAGGTTAATTTTCTCAGAATTTTTGAAATTCTTATTTTAGTACTTGGTGTGTAAAGTCACGTCTTCATCTTTTTCATGATAAATATAAATTATGATTATAAATTTGCTGGAAAAATATGATCTTCTGGAAATAGTGATTTTATGTTCATATGAAGCTACTGTAATTTTTCCAGAATTTTAGGAAGTCAAAATCTTGTACTTGATGTGTAAAATTATTTTTCCATTCATTCATTGAAAATTAGCGATTAGGGTTATTTATTTGCTGGAAAAATATGAAATCTTGGAAATCTTTTTATCATGTCACCTCTCATCTCTGGAAGGATTTTTGACA
This sequence comes from Dactylorhiza incarnata, assembly GCA_033032865.1. NCBI lineage: Eukaryota > Viridiplantae > Streptophyta > Magnoliopsida > Asparagales > Orchidaceae > Dactylorhiza > Dactylorhiza incarnata. Next base: position 1,601,168 of record JAWHQI010000354.1, on the reverse strand, counting down.
AGTTGGAATTCACTAGCATGATACCTCCTTCGCATTTTAAATTCATATTAGTAATTAATGAATTTTTATAGAGGTCAAAATTAGATGAAACATGCTTGGATTTTGATCATCCCTTATTTTATCCACTATGAACCTAGGATAAAAATTAGAAGTCATTTGGAAGTAATTTGACCAAGGTTCCATCATAGGAATCTAAGTTAGTTATATGTCGTGGTCTGCGGATAGTGAAAACTCATTATGATGAATAGGTCAATATAATCACAAGGAAATCGGTGAGAATTTGATTATAACAAGAGATGAGTATAGACCACTTAGAGGACTAGAAGTTTTTAGAGTTGAGTCCAAAAGATTGATTGCATAGGAGCGCGGTGAAACATAAGGCGTAAGTTATAAAGGGTAATGAGAGGGAGGAAGGTTAGGTCAAGGTAGCCGCCAAGAATGTTAAATATCCTGGAAAGGGGTTGGGCATCATCCCATCATATACCCTAGTACCTTGCGAACCCTTCACCGGGTAGCCCTCGGGAAGTCCAGGATCCACCCTAAACTTCCAAGTAGAATAATAACTAAACAAGAGTAGTCTAAATAGGAGTTTAAAAGATGAGAGTGCTTGGTGAGCTGTGGGTAAGGCTGTGCTCGGGATTGACGAAAGATCGTCCTTCCCCTTAGAGAGTTATAAAGCGCTGAGGTTAATTCAAGTGAAATGATAAGAGGGTAATCTTATGGGTAGATATCAATAATACTAAGTGTCTTGGGAAAGGGTACTTTGGGGTGTCATCCCATTGTAGTTCCTAATACCGTAGCGAGCCCTTTAAAGGGTAAACCTCGGGAATCCAAGATTAAACGTAAACCGTAGGGATAAGATGTTACAAGAATAATTTAATAACACACTCACCCACACCCCGTGGTTACGGGAGCCTAGTCTGTTTGGTGCTACGAGCAGTAAGCTTAGTGTTTGAAAGAGTGGATTGAAAGTCAGGTGAGCTTGCAACACAGTAGTGTTTGTTGGTACGGACGGGTTGGTCTGGGGAGCCGGTGGCTCGGAAGGTTATTAATGACGGGCAGGTTAGCCCGGGGAGCTTATAGCTCGGAGATATATAGTAGAGCATGTTGCATGTGCATGAAGGTGGTGGGTCTTCGGTATTGTACGGTCGTTCACACCGACGTCAATACATTGACTCAGCAGGTGTGGTAATTACACTTAGCCATGAAAGTCTGGCGGTCCAGTCAGCAAGAGTACGCAGACGCTCCACGGTTTTGTGTTGAGGCGTACGATAGGTCTAGGTTAGGTAGTGTGAATACCAACCTAGAGGTGGGCGAGGCCCAACCCACCGCTTCTGTTTGCCACTACGGGAGTATCCTGGGAGTCTTGCTAGCTCCAAAAAGGGGGAACTAAAGGTCTATGCGCAAACAGTCGTAGTGAGTGAGTTGCACTTGTAGGAACATAGCATAACAACATACCTTGCATGTCATAGCATGAACATTGCATTTCAACCCCTACCCCTATCGTATAAATTGGTATGGGACTTTTTATACGAAAGGCCCTGCTAAATGACCCCTTGGTCTATAGGTTTGTATGGGCATTCCTATAAATAAATGGTTACTTTTAAATTACTTTACTTGCATCACACTGCTCCTCTATATTACTTTACTGCACTTATTACTATTTACTTGCTTATATAGCTAGCATAGAAATTATATGGGTATACTCTTGTTAGCGTAGAATATTTGTCACCTGCTTTTGTTTACTCCACTTTGTTGTCCGCCGCTTCTTCCTCCCGCTCGGTGCCTAGGAGTCGCGGGGGGAGGCGGGGACAAAATTGGCTTAGTCTTTATGACTAACGGTCGGTTGTGACCGTAGGTGTACGGGGAGCTGGAGCACCAGCATGACCAGTCAAGAAATGATGGCAGGATCTGAGGAGCAGAAGTCATGCAGCACTTCTACCACAAGATAGGTGTTTGAAGATTTGAGAGTTGATAGCTTCCGCATAGATGTAGAGTGAGAGAGTGAGATTTTGTTCTACTTCGGACATGTACCGGGCATAAGCCCTTTTTACTCTTTCTTTTCTTGTACTCATTGATGGACAGTTTTCATTTGGATATATATACATATACAGATGCGTGTGATTGTGGATTTATGTGCTAGTTTTTCTTCTTATCTCTTGTTGGCCTAGTTGATCGTCCTTGCCGGCAGGATTGGCGTCTTGCGGAGATGGCTAACTTTTGTGCTAGCATCATCGTAAGGCGGCGGTTCTGGGCATAAGATCCAGGAACTCTCCTGGTGCGGGAGAGGGGTCTTATAGTTGGACCAAAGATAAAGTCTCATTCCAGTGCAGACAGAAGGGGCACTCTAAGTTTCAATGCCCGCGAGTTCAACCCCCGTTGCAGCCAGTTCCGCTTCGAGCCTCGCCGCCGCCGCAGCATCAGGATAAAGGAAGAGGAAAGCTGAACGTGACAACTAAGGAGCAAGTGCAGTCTTCGACCCAAGTGATCGCAGGTTAAACCTTAAGCCAGTTGTTTAGTCCCGATTCCTTTTAGTTTCGCTGTATTAGACTAGTTTCTTGTTCGCACTTATAGGGAGATTTAAGGTAAATAATCATTGGGTGCGTGTTCTATTCGATTCTTGTGCTACCCATTTGTTCGTAGCAAGGGCTTTCGTCGAGCGTCACCGTTTGACCCCTGAGCTGGGCAACGATTCGTTCCTCGTTAAGTTTCCTTCTGGTGATTTGGTATCCTTGAACCAGTGCATCCGAAGTTGCCTCGTTCTCTTAGGAGATTTCTTGGTTGTTGCTGATCTCAAGGTGTTGTACTTAGAAGACTATGACGTGATATTGGGTATGGATGGGTTGTCCAGTTATGATGCGGTCATCCGATGCAAGGAAAACCGTCTGGACTTCGTGATGGACAACGGTCATCCCCTCGAGCATTTTTGGGTCTCCGTACCAGTGTTCCCCGATAATTTCTGTGGTATGTGCTCAGAAACTGTTAATTTCCGGTTGTTTGGCTTACCTTGTTTCTGTAGTAGAAACTGTTTCTGGATCGCCGTGTATTGAGAGTGTTCTGGTGGTGCGAGAGTTTCCTGATGTCTTTCCCGTCAGTCTTCCTGGCCTTCCGCCTGCTAAAGATATGGAATTCGTTATTGATCCTGAGCCTGGTACTCGTCCGATCGCTAAGGCACCGTACCGAATGTCCCCGCGTGAGTTAGAAGAGTTGCGAACTCAGTTAGATGTGCTATTGGAGTGTGGATTCATTAGGCCAAGTTCTTCGCTCTGTTGTGCTCCAATGTTGTTTGTGAAAAAGAAGGACGGTTCCATGAGGTTGTGCATAGATTATAGAGAGTTAAACAAAGTGACTGATGATTACTTGGGCTTCTTCTTTTTGTTTTATAAATAAAAGATAACCTTTATATTAAGAGTTTAGAATTGGCGGATATTTTCGAAGAGTCTCGCAAGTACTCCTACTTTGAGAAATTAACCGTTATCCTATCGAAGGATAGAAGTAACGATCTTTTTCTTCTTTCGGAATATTGACAATTACGCTTCGGCTACAATGCCGAATTCTATTGAATGGAATAGTAGAAAAGGAGAGTTTTGCACTAAATGAGTTTGAAAAGCTGTGTTTGAATTTTTAGTCCAAATTAATCATTTGATAAAGGCAAGTATACCTTATCGCAAGTAATACAGGATATTTTTAGAAAATATCGGGATCGTATATTTCCGCGGGTCGTGTTGATTATGCTACTTCGAGGGACGAACTATTATTTTATCGGAATAATATTTTTAGTTGATTTAACTAGAGTTCTAAATGATAAAATGCGAAAGATGATTTAAGCGATCTACTAGAGTTCTAAGTGATGAGAAATATAGCGCGCGACGTCGAATTACCTTGAGACGAAAATAGATTTTTCGTAGAATTAAAAGTGATGACTTTTCAAAATATTAAGATGACTTGGCCGTGGAGGTTCCATAATTATGAACGCTCCTCTCTCGAGGGTACGCCCACCTGAGATTATGAATATTCGACCGAACTCTCGTTCTACAATCGAATGTTCTTAATACTCGCTTTATGTTGCGAACCCCGCTATTGGGTTTTTATTTCCAATTCGGGAGAGTTACCTCGTCCTCTCTCGAGGGTAGAGCGCACTTCTCTTTACCCGTGAGTGATCAGTCCGTACACACGAGCCTCTCGGCTAACTAGGTACGAAAACGGAAATGAAAACCACACATCGATTATGTGGCTCCACTCAACGTGATTCTCGGATAAACCTTAAGCGTTAATTATTTTAGAAAGAGATGTTTTAATTCTTATAGAAAAACTATTTTTGTGTCCCAATGCTCTTCGACGTCGTGCGCTAAAGGAAATTAGCCACTCATCGGAATGGAGACGGCATTATCGGTTGAAAAATACATGTTTGATAATTAAAGCGGATATAAGCGGATAAAAAGGAAATAAAAAGACTTATATAAAAACAGTAATAATATCCGTCCCAACCACCTTAAACAAGTGCTAAAAAGTTCTTAGCCTCTTATTTAAGAAGGGGGTGGTATAGAAATGAAAAGACTTATAAAGGTGCAGAAATAATATCCGTCCCAACCAACTTAAATAAGTGCTAAAGTAAATTAGCCTCTTATTTGAGAAGGGGATGGTATAGAAATGAAAAGACTTATAAAGGTGCAGAAATAATATCCATCCCAACCGACTTAAATAAGTGCTAAAGTAAATTAGCCTCTTATTTGAGAAGGGGGTGGTATATAGCAGTTATATAAAGACTGAAATAAAAACTAAGCTACAAAAAAAAGGAAAATACTATCTCATACACGCACACACTCTAAAAGAAACTGAAAAAGAAAGCGTTTAAAATGAAAGCGATAAAATAAAGCGAAAAAGAAAACGATAAAACTAACTTATGAAAGCTTGTAAATCTAAGCTATGAAAACAGTAAACCTAGATTACGAAAGCAATAAAACTAACTATAAAAGCAATAAAACTAAATTATGAAAGCAATAAAGCTAAACTCATACACGCACACACACTAACATTAATAAAAAGAAGATGATCCAAATGAGAAAAACATCATTTTATTTCTGAAATCAGCATTACAACTAGACTAGGAAGACGAAAAAACTACAAACGAACTTAAACTGAAATGCAGAAGAGAAGCTCACAATCACTCAAAAGAACTCACAATACAACAAAAACCACTCAAAATTTGGATGAAAATAACTTCAGCCGAGCCCCTCTATTTATAGGGAAAATTTGAGTTTTACACGCCCTAGGTCACGGGCGTGACTTGAATGTCACGGCCGTGACTTAGGGCGTGACATTTGCTCGGCTGTATTCGCCGCCTTCTGGAAGGCCTGGCCGTCAAACATGGCTGCACACGGGCGTGACTTGGTATGTCACGGGCGTGACTTGGTGTGTCACGGGCGTGACTTGGTGTGTCACGGGCGTGACTTGGTGAGTCACGGGCGTGACTATGGGTGGCTGATGTCGGCAGCATGGGTGCGGCTTCGAGACGTGACACGCTGGCGGCTCACGGGCGTGACTCTGCTGGAACACGGGCGTGACTTGTAGAGTCACGGGCGTGACTTGATCAACTCTTCGAGATTTCACCTGAAAACGGCTGCCAGCTGGAAATTTGGCTTTTAAAATTACACGCCCTTGGTCACGGGCGTGACCTCGGGCGTGACTTGAGCGATTTGTCGGGATTTGATCTGAATTGAGCCGTCCCGTTGATATTTGATCTTTAAAATTACACGCCCTTGGTCACGGGCGTGTCTGAGGGCGTGACCTGTGAAAATTTTGCAAAAAATTGCAAAAACAAAAATAAAACTAAGTTAGAAACCAGAAATAATAAAAAAGCAATTTATTCATTAATTTACATAGAAAATTCACAATATTAATTAAAACTATACTAATACTTATACCAAAAATACATATTTTTTATTACTTATCAAATACCCCCATACTTAAGCTTTTGCTATTCCAGGGCAAAAGTAAGAGAGATCTATACGGGATTAACATAAGTTCTAATTTTTGGCTATCGTTTTATTTTTAATCATAAGAGACTGAAAAATAAAAATTCGGAGTAATAAGAGTTAAGTCCTAAATTATGCAAATGATTTAAGTAGAAGAAATGTCCTGGCCAAAAGACTTCTTAATTAACCAAATAGCAAACAAAATTGCAATCATTAGTAAACGAGATTAGATCGAAATTATAATAACCTTTGTTTAAAGAAACATAAAGGAAAAATATAAGTTACTAATTATGCTCTCAAATGATTTTTTGAATTAAAACTAGAAACAATAATTTGGTTAAGGGAAAAGGGGGAAAAAAGCCTTGGCAAATAGAAGAGTACTTGGATTAGGGGTGATGAATTGTATCATCTCACCCCTCTTATAAAGTTTCCTTTGACTCCCATCGTTGGTGTACGAGGGACGAGGGAAAATTGACCTTTTTAATTAACCCAATGCCTGTGTTTACGGAATTTGCAATTCCCATTGACATAGGATTTCTTTTAACAAATATTGGGTGCCTATGTTTACGGAATTTTTGTATTCCCATTGACATAAGATCGTTTTTTTTTTTTTTCTTTTTTTTGTGTTTTTGCCATGCTAAATTGGTGTATACAAGGGGTTTTCAAGAGAAATTCTAGAATAATAAAAAAAAGTTTTGAGAGCAACCTTAGTAAGTTGAATATTCCTAGATTCCTGAAGACATAAAGTAGGGATAATTGCAGTCTAAAGTTGTTTTGCTAACATAATACACATGTCTCTATTTTAGCTAGTAGAAGTAGTGCTTGATAACAAAGCCTCTATTTAAATTAAAAACACAAGATATTCTTTAAAACTTAACCCCGAACGTTTAAATCTATCGATCTTAGATAAACAAACAAATAGTAAAACTAGCGATTATGAAAATCCACAAACATATACTCTCGAAACTAAATGCTTTAAGAATAAAAGTAAAGTAGGGTTTATTATTTTTGGAGTTTTTTTTTTTTTTTGGAAAACGGGAAATACACCCCCATACGTAAAACCCAACATTGTCCCCAATGTTGTAATGTAAGTATGAAGAAGGGAAAATAACAATGCAATATATACAAAAGGAAAAAGGAAGCAAAAAGGCTTCCCTGAAGTAAAGCTGGCGGGGTCGGAAGAAACCCTGCAAAAATAGAGAAAAAGCATAATAAAAATATTAGATAAATATGGGGTGCCTCCCACGAGCGCTTTGTTTACCGTCGCGTAGCTTGACGCATTTGGCGTGGTGAGATTATAAATTGGGGAGGGTTAAAGATTCTGTGTGTCCGTCCACCGGATCGCCCGCAAGATATAGTTTTAAACGGTGGCCGTTGACTTTAAAATCGCCTTTTTCGGGGTGAGAGATAAGAACGGTCCCATACGGCCAAACCTCTTTGACTGTAAAGGGGCCGGACCAGCGGGATTTGAGCTTACCCGGAAAAAGACGAAGACGTGAATTATAAAGAAGGACAAGATCGCCCGGCGCGAAAGTTTTTGGAAATTTAATTTTTCGATCGTGGTAGAACTTAGAACGCTCCTTATAAAATTTATTACTCTCATAAGCGTTCGCACGCCATTCATCGAGTTCATTGAGTTGGAATTTCCTATTCTCGGAGGCTAAGTTCGAATCGAGATTTAAAAATTTTAAGGCCCAAAAAGCGCGGTGTTCTAATTCTACCGGTAAATGGCACGCTTTGCCGTAGACTAATCGATAGGGCGTACAACCGATAGCGGTCTTGTATGCCGTACGATACGCCCATAACGCGTCGTCGAGTTTTGAGGACCAATCCTTCCTATTTAAAGAGACGGTTTTTTCCAGAATGCGTTTTATCTCGCGATTTACTACCTCTACTTGGCCGCTCGTTTGGGGGTGATAGGCGGTGGCGAGCTTATGCGTGACGCCGTATTTAGATAAAATTTTTGAAAACTAGGCATTGCAGAAGTGCGTGCCCCTATCACTTACTATTGCACGGGGCGTGCCAAAGCGAGAAAATAATTTTTTTAGAAAATGGACGACGACTCGCGCATCATTGGTGGGCAGAGCTTGCGCTTCCGCCCACCTAGATACATAGTCGACCGCCACTAAGATATAGCGATTATTAAAAGAAGGAGGTAGGGGGCCTACAAAGTCTATGCCCCACAAATCGAAAATTTCGCATTCTAAATAAAAATTTTGGGGCATCTCGTCACGACGGGAGATGTTACCCGACCGCTGGCAGCTATCGCATATACTCACAAAAGTGTGAGCATCCTTAAAGAGAGTGGGCCAATAAAAGCCTGACTCTAACGCTTTCCGCGCGGTCCGGTTGGCTTGATAATGCCCTCCAGCCGGCCCCTCATGGCAGTGTCGCAATATTTGCGCACCCTCCTCGCTTGAAACACATCTTCGTATCACTTGGTCTGCGCAGATGCGAAAGAGAAAGGGGTCCTCCCAAAAGTAGTTTTTCAAGTCAGAGAAGAATTTCTTCTTCTGCTGAGTCGAAAAATCTTTTGGAAGGACCCGCGCGACTAAATAGTTCGCGTAATCTGCGAACCAAGGGGTAGAAGAAGTTTTTGTATTATTTATGATTAAAAGGCGCTCCTCAGGAAATCGATCGTCTATTTCGGGTTCGACGAGCGCTTCTGCGGCGGGGTGTTCTAAACGTGAGAGGTGGTCGGCTGCTAAATTTTCAGCCCCCTTCTTATCCCGGATCTCTAAGTCAAATTCCTGTAAAAGGAGGACCCATCGAAGTAAGCGAGGCTTAGCATCAACTTTGGCCAAAAGATATTTCAAGGCGGAGTGATCAGTGAAAACGATTACGTGTGAAAGGGTTACGTAGGGTCGGAATTTATCAAAAGCAAAGATGACGGCGAGAAGTTCCTTTTCCGTTGTGGTGTAGTTAGCCTGTGCGGCATTGAGTGTACGAGAAGCGTAATATATAGGATGAAAATATTTATTTACGCGTTGGCCTAAGACAGCTCCTACTGCGATATCGCTCGCGTCGCACATAATCTCAAACGGAAGAGACCAATCTGGCGCCACCAGAATTGGAGAATTGATAAGTTGCTTTTTAATAAAATTAAACGCCTCTACGCAGGCCGTGTCAAAAATGAATGGGGAATCCTTTTCCAGGAGGTGAGTTAGCGGTTTGGTTATTTTTGAAAAATCTTGAATAAACCGCCGATAAAAACCTGCGTGGCCAAGAAAACTTCTAATTGATTTGACGTTCGAAGGAACAGGAAGTTGTTCAATTATAGCGACTTTGGCCTTATCGACCTCCATCCCCTTGGAAGAAATTTTATGGCCGAGGACTAAACCCTCTCGGACCATGAAGTTGCATTTCTCCCAGTTCAAGACTAAGTTCGTCTCCTCGCACCGTTGGAGGACTCTATCTAAATTTTTTAAACAATTTTTAAAAGAGTTTCCAAAGACGGAGAAGTCATCCATGAAGACTTCCATTATGTCTTCTACTAGCTCGCCAAATATTGCCAGCATACATCTTTGGAATGTAGCTGGCGCGTTACAGAGGCCAAACGGCATCCTTCGATATGCGAAGGTGCCGAAAGGGCAAGTAAAAGTCGTTTTTTCTTGGTCCTCGGGTGAAATAGGGATTTGGAAAAATCCCGAGAGACCATCAAGGAAGCAATAAAAAGGGTGACCGGAGAGACGCTCTAAGATTTGATCAATAAACGGTAGCGGAAAGTGGTCTTTTCTGGTGGCATCATTTAGTTTTCTGTAGTCGATGCACACCCTCCAACCCGTAACAGTACGAGTTGGGATTAATTCGTTATTCGTGTTCTCCACGACCGTTATACCGCCTTTTTTAGGGACGACTTGTACAGGGCTTACCCACGTACTGTCGGAAATAGGATAGATAATCCCCGCATCGAGGAGTTTAATAATTTCAGTCTTAACGACTTCCCGCATGTTCGGGTTAAGTCGTCGTTGAGGTTGAATTGTTTTGCGGGGGTTTTCTTCGAGAAAAATTTTGTGGGAGCAGAATGAGGGGTTAATTCCCCTGATATCAGAAATTTGCCATGCAATTGCACGGCGATGTTTAGATAAAACTTCAACCAATTCGGATGTTTCCGAATCAGTTAAAGTAGAAGATATTATAACCGGAAGTTTTAAGTTCGCGGCTAGAAAAGCATATTTTAAATGGTCGGGGAGTTGCTTAAGCTCCAAGACCGGAGGTTCTTCGTAGGAAGTGGAGATTTTTAAATCTTTCGAGTCGAAAGGCTCGAAAGGCGAATCTGGCGGTAATTCTTCTAAAGGAGGTTGATTCGCCAGATCCGAATCGTCTATCATTAAAGATAGCAATTCTGAAAGAGAAGAACACTCGTCCACAAACGCGGATTCCAAATTGAAACAGGAATCATCATTCGATAGTGAGTTCCGCATGGAGGGGTTGATATGTAAAGTAACTTCGTCGTCTCCAACTCGAAGGAGGAGGCGACCGTTACTGACATCGATTAACGCACGGGAGGTTGCGAGAAAGGGGCGACCGAGGATGATGGGTACCTCGACGTCCTCCTCTATGTCCAGGATGACAAAGTCTACCGGAAAGATAAACTTGTCGACCTTGACCAGAACATCCTCCGCTACCCCGATTGGGTACTTTACCGAGCGATCCGCGAGTTGGATGCTCATTTTTGTCGGACTCGGGACGCCTAAATTGAGTTTTTTGAAAAGAGAAAAAGGCATCAAATTGATGCTGGCGCCTAAGTCCGCAAGAGCGTACTTTATTAACATATTGCCAAAGAGACACGGGATGGAGAACCGTCCCGGGTCGTTCAGTTTTGGCGGCAATTTGTTAAGGAGAACAGCCGAACATTCCGCATTAAGGGAAACATGCGAAACATCCTCGAGTCGCTTTTTATTAGAAAGCAATTCCTTAAGATATTTCGCATATTTCGGCATTTGGGAGAGTGCCTCGCAGAAGGGGACGTTTATTTGAATTTGTTTTAAAATACGCAAAAATTTTTGATAATTTTCGTCCTCCTTCTCTTTATTAATTTTAGACGGGTAAGGAATTCGAGGACTCGAAACATTCGGCGCAACCGGAAAATCCGGAGCAATTAGAATCGAAGAAGAGGGTGGAGGGGTCGGAGGCGAAATACATACCTTAGGCTCAACCCGCAATGGGGAGACGACCTCCTTGCCGCTTCGAAGGGTTATAGCGTTGGCATTTTCCCTTGGGTTTGGCTCTGTATTCCCTGGTAAGGCTCCGTATGGCCGCTCGGAGACCATCTTTGCAAGTTGTCCAACCTGGTTTTCCAAGCTTTTAATCGATCCGGTAAGATTCCGGATATTTGAATCGTTGGACGCGATGTATTTAGACAAAATATCTTCGAGCGGCGAAGGTTTTGGAGGAGGAGGCTGGAATCCCTGCGGAAATCCTTGCGGAAATCCCTGAGGATTCATATGTGGGGGCCTCTGAGCATTGTTAGGATTGCTCCAGGAGAAATTAGGATGGCTCCTCCAACCCGGATTATAATTATTACTATACGGGTTGTTATTAGGGTTGAAGGGGGGTCTAACCGGATTACCGAGGTAATCCACCGTTTCTTCGATTACGTTATTATTATTATTATTATTCCAAGCGGGAGTGGAGGAGGAAACAGTCATCTCCGCCACCTGCTTACTTAGCCTCTCCACTTGTGAGGCTAAGAAAGTAGTGGCGTCCACTTCAAAAAGACCAGCCGGTTTAGTAGGACGCGACCTTGGCACGTTCCATTGGTACGCATTCATGGCCATTTCGTCGATCAGAGCTTGAGCGGTCTCCGGGGTTTTGTTGTTTAACGTTCCCCCGGAGGCCGCATCAATCATCTGCCGCGTAGAAAAATTTAAACCATTATAAAACGTTTGGACCTGTAGCCAAGTTGGTAGCGCGTGATGAGGACACCTACGCAAATATTCTTTAAAACGCTCCCAAGTCTCATAAAGAGACTCAGAATCGAATTGTACAAAGGATGTGATATCCGTGCGTAGTTTTGCGGTTTTTGACGGAGGAAAATACTTAGTTAAGAAAAATTCCGTCAATTGGGCCCACGTGGTTATGGACCCTCTCGGAAGAGAAGTCAACCATGATTTGGCCTTTGACCGTAGCGAAAATGGAAATAAGCGTAAACGAATGGCGTCATCAGTGACGCCATTAATTTTAAAGGTGTCGCATATTTCTAAAAAGTTTGAAAGGTGCTGATTTGGGTCCTCATCTGGCAAACCGTCGAACTGAATCGACTGTTGTACCATTTGAATTATGCTGGATTTTATTTCGAAATTATTATTATTAACTGTCGGGCGAGTAATACTGGATCCTGTATCTTCCAAATTCGGCCGGGCATAATATGCCATGGTCCGGGCCGGGGCCGCATTTGGAATTGGATCGCCCATATTTACAGTATCTCCGATCGACTCTTCGGGGGTTTCGAGTAAGTTTTGATCACGAGATCGGATGCGCTCACGAAGAGTGCGCTCGATTTCGGGGTCAAAAGGAATAGTCGAATCGTCCGACGAGTTTCCTCGGGTCATATACTAAAAGCAATATTTTTGGATTTTCTGTTTTATTATTATTATTATTTTTTTTTTTAAATATAAGTTTTTATATTTATATATTTTTTTTTTGTTTTATTACTTTTTGTAAAAATTTTTTTTTTATTTTTTTTTATTTTTAGTAAAAATATATAGATAAGGAATAAAATTAATAGTAGTTCCTACTTTCAAATAACAACACAAAGTTCCCCGGCAACGGCGCCAAAAACTTGATGATTACTTGGGCTTCTTCTTTTTGTTTTATAAATAAAAGATAACCTTTATATTAAGAGTTTAGAATTGGCGGATATTTTCGAAGAGTCTCGCAAGTACTCCTACTTTGAGAAATTAACCGTTATCCTATCGAAGGATAGAAGTAACGATCTTTTTCTTCTTTCGGAATATTGACAATTACGCTTCGGCTACAATGCCGAATTCTATTGAATTGAATAGTAGAAAAGGAGAGTTTTGCACTAAATGAGTTTGAAAAGCTGTGTTTGAATTTTTAGTCCAAATTAATCATTTGATAAAGGCAAGTATACCTTATCGCAAGTAATACAGGATATTTTTAGAAAATATCGGGATCGTATATTTCCGCGGGTCGTGTTGATTATGCTACTTCGAGGGACGAACTATTATTTTATCGGAATAATATTTTTAGTTGATTTAACTAGAGTTCTAAATGATAAAATGCGAAAGATGATTTAAGCGATCTACTAGAGTTCTAAGTGATGAGAAATATAGCGCGCGACGTCGAATTACCTTGAGACGAAAATAGATTTTTCGTAGAATTAAAAGTGATGACTTTTCAAAATATTAAGATGACTTGGCCGTGGAGGTTCCATAATTATGAACGCTCCTCTCTCGAGGGTACGCCCACCTGAGATTATGAATATTCGACCGAACTCTCGTTCTACAATCGAATGTTCTTAATACTCGCTTTATGTTGCGAACCCCGCTATTGGGTTTTTATTTCCAATTCGGGAGAGTTACCTCGTCCTCTCTCGAGGGTAGAGCGCACTTCTCTTTACCCGTGAGTGATCAGTCCGTACACACGAGCCTCTCGGCTAACTAGGTACGAAAACGGAAATGAAAACCACACATCGATTATGTGGCTCCACTCAACGTGATTCTCGGATAAACCTTAAGCGTTAATTATTTTAGAAAGAGATGTTTTAATTCTTATAGAAAAACTATTTTTGTGTCCCAATGCTCTTCGACGTCGTGCGCTAAAGGAAATTAGCCACTCATCGGAATGGAGACGGCATTATCGGTTGAAAAATACATGTTTGATAATTAAAGCGGATATAAGCGGATAAAAAGGAAATAAAAAGACTTATATAAAAACAGTAATAATATCCGTCCCAACCACCTTAAACAAGTGCTAAAAAGTTCTTAGCCTCTTATTTAAGAAGGGGGTGGTATAGAAATGAAAAGACTTATAAAGGTGCAGAAATAATATCCGTCCCAACCAACTTAAATAAGTGCTAAAGTAAATTAGCCTCTTATTTGAGAAGGGGATGGTATAGAAATGAAAAGACTTATAAAGGTGCAGAAATAATATCCATCCCAACCGACTTAAATAAGTGCTAAAGTAAATTAGCCTCTTATTTGAGAAGGGGGTGGTATATAGCAGTTATATAAAGACTGAAATAAAAACTAAGCTACAAAAAAAAGGAAAATACTATCTCATACACGCACACACTCTAAAAGAAACTGAAAAAGAAAGCGTTTAAAATGAAAGCGATAAAATAAAGCGAAAAAGAAAACGATAAAACTAACTTATGAAAGCTTGTAAATCTAAGCTATGAAAACAGTAAACCTAGATTACGAAAGCAATAAAACTAACTATAAAAGCAATAAAACTAAATTATGAAAGCAATAAAGCTAAACTCATACACGCACACACACTAACATTAATAAAAAGAAGATGATCCAAATGAGAAAAACATCATTTTATTTCTGAAATCAGCATTACAACTAGACTAGGAAGACGAAAAAACTACAAACGAACTTAAACTGAAATGCAGAAGAGAAGCTCACAATCACTCAAAAGAACTCACAATACAACAAAAACCACTCAAAATTTGGATGAAAATAACTTCAGCCGAGCCCCTCTATTTATAGGGAAAATTTGAGTTTTACACGCCCTAGGTCACGGGCGTGACTTGAATGTCACGGCCGTGACTTAGGGCGTGACATTTGCTCGGCTGTATTCGCCGCCTTCTGGAAGGCCTGGCCGTCAAACATGGCTGCACACGGGCGTGACTTGGTATGTCACGGGCGTGACTTGGTGTGTCACGGGCGTGACTTGGTGTGTCACGGGCGTGACTTGGTGAGTCACGGGCGTGACTATGGGTGGCTGATGTCGGCAGCATGGGTGCGGCTTCGAGACGTGACACGCTGGCGGCTCACGGGCGTGACTCTGCTGGAACACGGGCGTGACTTGTAGAGTCACGGGCGTGACTTGATCAACTCTTCGAGATTTCACCTGAAAACGGCTGCCAGCTGGAAATTTGGCTTTTAAAATTACACGCCCTTGGTCACGGGCGTGACCTCGGGCGTGACTTGAGCGATTTGTCGGGATTTGATCTGAATTGAGCCGTCCCGTTGATATTTGATCTTTAAAATTACACGCCCTTGGTCACGGGCGTGTCTGAGGGCGTGACCTGTGAAAATTTTGCAAAAAATTGCAAAAACAAAAATAAAACTAAGTTAGAAACCAGAAATAATAAAAAAGCAATTTATTCATTAATTTACATAGAAAATTCACAATATTAATTAAAACTATACTAATACTTATACCAAAAATACATATTTTTTATTACTTATCAGTGACCATCAAGAACAGGTATCCGTTGCCGAGGATAGATGATCTGTTTGATCAGTTGCATGGTAGTACGGTGTTTTTGAAGATTGGCCTTCGATCAGGCTACCATCAGTTGAGGATCCGTGAGTCGGACGTTCCCCGGACTGCCTTTCATTCCCGTTATGGTCATTTTGAGTTTCTGGTTATGTCTTTTGGTTTGACGAATGCACCCTCTGCGTTTATGGACATGATGAACCGCGTGTTCAAGGATTTTCTAGATCATTTTGTTGTGGTATTCATCGATGATGTGTTGGTGTATTCCAGAAGTGCTGAGGAGCATGCTACGCATTTGCACTTAGTATTGTCTACTCTTAGAGAGCACAAGCTGTATGCGAAGCTGAGTAAGTGTGAGTTCTGGCTTTCTCAGGTATCCTTTCTGGGTCATGTGGTGAACAAGGATGGAATTACTATAGACCCCGCTAAGATTTCTGCTGTGTTAGATTGGAAGACAACTTCAATGCCTAAGGAGATAAGTTGTTTCTTAGGGTTGGCTGGGTATTACAGGAGATTTGTTCATGGATTCTCAGTGCTGTCGGCACCTTTAACTAAGCTTACCCAAAAGAATACCGCTTTTGTTTGGAGCGATAAGTGCGAAGAAGCATTCCAGGAATTAAAGAGGTGTTTGTACAGTGCTCCTGTGTTGGCCTTGCCGATCGAAGGAATAGAGTATGTTGTTTATGTGGAAGCATCTCACATTGGTCTAGGGTGTGTTTTGATGCAAGAAGGAAAAGTGATTGCCTATGGGACTAGACAATTGAAAGTTCATGAATAGAATTACCCTACGCATGACATAGAATTTGTTACAGTGGTCTATGCTTTAAATCTTTGGAGACATCTGTTATATGGAGTGTCATGCAAGATCTTCACAGATCACAAAAGTCTGAAGTATGTCTTTACCCAGAAGGAGTTGAATTTGCGCCAGTGTAGATGGTTGGAGTATGTTGCGGATTATGAGGTTAATATCCTGTATCATCCGAGTAAGGCTAATGTGGTGGCTGATGCCCTGAGTAGAAAGACCATGCATGTCTTCAACCTTTATGTGCAGTCCTTGGTAGAGGAATTTATGTTGATGGATATTTCAGTCGGTAGTTGTACCGCGCCTTCGAGCTTAGAGGTTGAAGAGCCTTCTTGGATTACCCTTACGAGATTGCACCAGAAGGAAGATCCTGACTTGCATCATCTCCGGAGTAGAACCGAGAAAGGAGAATTACCGAATTTTTCGATCGATGATAAAGATACTTTGAAGTACCGAGGTAGTTATTGTATCCCCGCGCTGGATGATATTCGGGCAAAGATCTGTAGTGAAGCTCATGACTCTAGTGTTTCCTATCATCCTGGTTCCACAAAGATGTGTAAGGACCTGAAGCAGATCGTTTGGTGGCTAGGTATGAAGAATGATATAGCCAGATATGTTTCTGAATGTTTAACTTGTCAGCGCGTGAAGGCGGATCATAAGAGGCCTGGAGGTAAGTTGAACCCGTTGGATGTTCCAAGCTGGAAGTGGGAGAGTATTTCAATGGACTTCATTACCGGTTTGCCGAGGTCTCCCAGAGGACATGATTCTATGTGAGTTATAGTTGACAGATTGACAAAGTGTGCTCACTTTGTGCCTTTTAAGACCGGCTATTCTATGGAGAAAATAGCAGAGCTCTATTTGGATGAAGTTATCAGATTGCATGGTGTGCTCGTGAGCATTGTGTTGGACCGAGATTAAAGGTATATGTCTAGTTTCTTGAGGAGTTTGCAGGGAGCTTTGGGAACTGACCTTAGATACTCTACCACTCACCATCCTCAGACTAATGGTCAGACAGAGATAGTGAATCAAATTTTGGAGGATATGATAAGGTGCTATATTCTAGATCATGGTGGAGCTTGGGATAAGCGTCTTGGATTGATGGAATTTTCCTACAATAATAGTTATCAGGAGAGTTTGCAAATGACCCCCTTTGAGGCTCTCTATGGGAGGCGTTGTCGAACTTCCTTGTTTTGGGCCAAGGTTGGTGAGAGTCCGTTGTTAGGCCTAGAAGCATTGGAAGAGATGAGCATTGTCGTGACTCATATCCGCGAAAAGCTTCGTATCGCTCAGGAGCGGTATGAGAAGTATGCCAATCGGAGAAGGATGGATCTTGAGTTTGCCATTGGATACTTAGTGTTCTTGAAAGTTTCTCTGATGCCGAGCGTTAAGAGATTTGGAAGGAACCACAAGTTGGACCCCCGGTATGTGGGACCTTTCCAGATTGTTGAGCGCATCGGAGCGTCAGCTTATAGATTGGATTTGCCTGCGTCCTTCCCAAATGTTCATAATGTGTTTCATGTGAGCCAGCTGAGGAAGTGCCCGCGTAGTGATCGGCTTGTTCTTGATTCAGTGTCCGTATTGCAGCCCAATCTTTCGTATGTTGAAGAGCCTGTCCGAATCTTGGAGACCCAGGAGCATGTGTTGCGGAGGAAGATGATCCCGATGGTTAAGGTTCTTTGGAAGAATCAGGGTGTCGAAAGCGCAACATGAGAGCTGGAGTCTGCCATGAGGGAGACTCATCCTAGCCTCTTCTCTTAGATTTCCGGTAAATCTCCTGCCAGGTAACATTTGGATTTGATCCTGTATCTTTCTTGATCTTTGGATTTCAAGTTTCAGGACGAAACTTCTTTTTAGGGGGAGTGACTGTAACGCCCCTGATTTTCGTTAAATATTTACGTGGCCGCTGTGACATAATTTTGGCATTTGGGCGTTACGTCAGCTCGTCAGGTTTAGTTTTGGGCCGTAGCCTAGTTAAACTGTGTAATTTGGATCGAGCGTGTGAGATTTCGCGTCGTTTCGAGTTATGGGAAATTATTTATGTAATTATTGCATTCATTATAATTCCCTGGCTCTGCGTTCGACGAATGGCAGAGGGGCTGCATTCGACGAACGGCAGAGGGGCTGCGTTCGAAGAACAGCAGAGGGGCTGCGTTCGACGAATGGCAGAGGGGCTGCCTTCGAAGAATGGCAGAGGGGATGCGTTCGACGAACGGCAGAGGGGGCTGCGTTCGAAGAACGGCAGAGGAGCTGTGTTCGACGAATGGCAGCGGCTCTGCGTTCGACGAACGACAGCGGCTCTGCGTTCGACGAACGGCAGGGGGGCTGCGTACGACGAACGGTAGAGGAGCTGCGTTCGACGAACGGGTGGCGAGCTGCGTTCGACGAACGAGTGGCGAGCTGCGTTCGACGAACGAGTGGCTGAGTTCGACGAACTCCTGGAGGCTTATTATATATACGATAAGCTTAGGTTTGATCTTTTCATCTCCTTCCCCTTTCGGCCAAGCTAGAGTTCTGTCGGGCGAGAGAGAGAGAGCGACGTGTCGTGGAGCTGCCGGCCGGCGATTCGAGGGTTGTAGTAGTCGGAATCGCATTTGGAGAGTAGATTTGGAAAGCTCTCGGCAGGATCTTCGTTCTAGTGGTAAGCTTTTCCCATTTCGTGGAATTTTTGGAGTTATGGTAGTGACCTAACTCCTCTTTTCGATCCGAAAAGATTCAGGGTTTTGTGCTCGGGTGAGTTCTTGGCCGATCCATAGCTTTTGGAGCGGAGGTCTTCGAGTTTAGCAAGGTTTAAGGCAAGTGGCTTTCTTCCCCCTCTTCCTTTTTGGTTGAATCACTGTTTTCCTGGTTTATGGGTTCTTACTGTGCTGTTCGGCACGTGTCTCGAGTGTATTGTATGGTAGCTCTAACCTTGATCCCCCCTAGTAACTGAAGTTTATCTACCTAAAGTTCCTTTCTGCAGATGAGTGTTGCTTGGAAAGTGTCGTCCATGCCTTTATTTTTCTCGAGAAGGGTAGTGTCCTGATCTTCGATTTCTCGAGAAGTGTTTTTGGTTTCTCGATAAGTCTAGTGTCTTAACCCTTCTGTTTTCTCGAGACGTGATGTGTCCTAATCCTTTGGTTTCTCGAGAAACTGTTATGCCAGCCTTTAATTTCTCAAAAAATAAGCTTGACCCTTCCTTTAATCTCTCAGGAAATCAGCATGATCCTACCTCGATTTCTCGAGAAATCACTTTTTCCTACTTGGGGATTTCTCGAGAGATGGCTTCTTCTGCTTTGATTTCTCGAAAAGATACTGTTTCCTGCTTGGGGATCTCCTGAGAGATTGCTTCTCCCGTTTGGGATTTCTCGAAAGATCATTGTTTCCTGCTTTGGGAATTCTCGAGAAACCTATTCTTTGCCTTTGATCTCTCGAGAACCCTTTGACCTTAGCCGTCGACCTCTCGAGAATTGTTTGATCTTAGCTCTTGATCTCTCGAGAACCTTTTGTTCTTAGTCTTTGATTTCTCGAGAACTTCAGGTTCTTAGCTTTTGATTCCTCGAGTATTGCCTGTTTGTTTCTTAGTGTTTGAGCTGTGCCTTCGATTACTTCTCCTCTTTGAAACTTTGTACCCGTTGCGGTTAGATAACTTATGTCTTCTCTTATTCATCGTCTTATGCAGTGTTTACTCCATTTGTGACCCTATCTTTAGGGTATCCTGGTGAGTGTTTTTCTCGGGCTTTGTCCCATGCCATAATTAAAGGAATTAATTAATAAGACCATTGCCTTTGTCCTTGCATGGTGGGTCATGTTTTGCGGGGGCAGTGGGGAGTGCAGTAGCCTTGTAGGGTGTCCATTTAGTGGTGAACCGCAGGCTTGGCCTGTGGTCCCGTGGGACGTGTTTGGGTGGTTGGGGATAGAAACCCCCACCCGTTTTTGGCTTTGGGTGGCAGTGGATAAAGGACCGCCCCCGTTTAATTTGAGTTGATCAGTCTCTTTAAATAAATTTAACAAGATAAATGAACTTTGCTTGTTCCTCTTTATGGTATTTGGTGCACTTGGTGCTTGCTTAGTTCTTTGTTTAGAGCTTCTCTTTCGGTAAATATGGCTTGGGTTGGTACCCCTTATGCCTTAATTATTTACTTTTCTGCTTGTTTTCTTCCACTTGTAATTCCCTTGCTGAGGCGTTCTTTGTTTTATTGAATGTCTCAGGTTCAGAGCCATAGCTGTTAGTGGTGTAGCCCAGAGTCTCCGGGAGTTTTAGTTGTTTTACCCCGCTGCTGCGAGGTAGTTGTGGTTAGTTTTCTTCTTGTGTTCAGACATGCTGGTTTGGGGCCAATGGGTTAGTGTCAGGTTGTTGACGCCCGTTTTGCCATTTTGTTACTTTATAATTTACTTGCCAGTTAAATGCCACTACTTTTTAGATCTTGTGTATCTTGCTCTCTGGGAATGATTTATGTCTAGGTGCATTATAGTTATAAAATGGTTTTTCCTTCATCCTCATTGCATTCTTTTTAATAGAAATCCTTATCTTTAAAGTCGCCTAAAGATATTTTCTATACATATACTACGCCTAGATATGTGCATATCATTTACTTTATGTCATGTCATCACGTGCATGTAGGACCTTAAGTGAACTAAATCAAGTATTTTTCGCTGCAATTACATATATTTTCTCGGTGGACTAGTTGATCCACGAACTGAGAGACACAGTTCTTACCCCAAAACCTAATAAATGATTTCAAATGATGATCTATCATGTAAACATGTTTTGATTAATTAAGTACTAGGTTCCCGCCTGAGCGTCTGCAGTTGTCTCCTGCATGACGTGGCATCATGACGCGTATTTTCCCTTAATCTGATATTCCTAAATTCGGAGAAAATGCGGGTTGTGACAACGGCCACCTGCCCGGAGCTTGGAGTTCTTAGAGATGAGGGGGGGCTAGAGCGCCGACGCAGCGGGAGCAACGGCCGGTGAGGATTGAGGAGATCCTGCCTCAGGATGAGGAGGAGGAAAGATGTGAAGATAGGGTTGACGTGGGGACCCGGTAAGGGATCAGAGTGATCCGTGGGGGAGTGGGGATCGAGGCGACTCGTAAGGCGAGCCTCCACACCATATACCATCAGAGCGTAGCTTCGACGTCCCAAGCCCCACCCCCAGCAGAAAAGTTCACGTTTACTCAGAAGGATATGTCGGGCCATGAGGACCCATTCTGCGATGCGCTGGTCATCCAAACAGCCATCGAGAACTTCATCGTCTCTCGGATCCTCGTGGATAACGGGAGCTCAGTCAACTTCATCTTCAAAAAGGCACTTGACAAGATGAAGGTGGAGGCTAGAAGGGTGTTGGCCTCAGATGGCCCGTTGTTTGGGTTCTCGGGGGAGAGAAAGGAGGTAGAAGGAGGAGTGGGACTCCATGTGGTCTTGGGAGGGCACTCCCGGAACTGCCGCTTTGTTATAGTGTATGCCCCAGCATCTACAGTGCCATCTTCGGACGGCCACTCATCAGTGTGTTCTGCTGCATCTCCACCTTTCATCAATTCCTCAAGTTTAATGCAAGGGGAGTCTAGGTCCGGGTGAGAGGAGACCCGAAGGTGGCGAGGCAGTGCTTTGTGAATGACGTGAACACCAGACGGCAAGGATGGAAGAGGTAGGAGTGGAAGAAAGAAGAATAGGAGGTCGGGCCGAGGAAGGAGGGGCGGATGAGCTGATGGTGATCGGGGATGAGGAGAAGGGTGAAGGAGGAGCCGAAGCGCTTGCTTACGGCGAGATGGAGGAGAATGATTGGGCAGAGCAGTCAAGGCTAGAAGCTGTAGAGGAGGTGGTGGAGCTGGAGGTCGTCACCAGGGCAGGGGCGATCGAGAAGGTCAAGATCAGTGGGGAGCTCATCCCCGAGGACCGGAGGAAGATCTTGGCTTGCATCCAAGAGAACGTGGACGTCTTTGCCTAGAGTGTCGCGGAGATGCCCGGGATCGATGCGGGCGTGGCGTGTCAACGCCTCAACCTCGGCCCCAGCACTCGCCCCATCCTCCAGAAGAAGAGGTCCATCGCAGACAAGCAGGAGAACCAATCCGGGAGGAGGTGAGCAAGCTCCTCAAGGCCGGCTTTGTATCAGAGATCTAATATCCAGGCTGGGTCTCCAATGTAGTGTGATAATGCATTATTTATAGTTATTTTTTATATAGTATTTTATTAATAATTAATTTTATTTTATTTTATTTTAGTTAATTTATCATTAATTTACTTTTTTTTGTATTTTCAGGTAATTTGGGCTGCCAATAGAAATTTCAAGCTCATAGGAGTAATCAGGATAATATTTGGAGTATTTCTGCCGAAATCAGAAAGTACACGCCCTATGTCACGGTCGTGACCATGGGCGTGACTCTATGTCACGGCCGTTAACTAGCCCCGCCGTATTCCAGTTGCCAGGCTCGCTGCCATGTAGGATTAAAATTACACGCCCTCGGTCACGGGCGTGACTGAGGGCATGACCTCAAGGTTACGGGCGTGACTCGCCCGGAATACGTTCAATGCAGCAAGCAATCAATTCCCGCCATTTCAAATTTACACGCCCTCGGTCATGGGCGTGACTGAGGTCGTGACTCTTCCGTAACCGCCAGATTAACTCTGTTTGCGACGTTTCCCGCCATTTCCAGACCCTGTCAAGACACGCCCTAGGTCACGGGCGTGACAAAGGCCGTGACCCGCCATGCAATTGATTTCTGGCGGTTTCTCTACCCCAACGTTCCCGGGCTTTCAAGACAGCAATTACGCAGCTTACATGCCCTTGGTCACGGGCGTGACAAAGGGCGTGACTCCCCGATTTTTCAACTATAAAAGACAGCAATCTCCAGAAGTCAAGGAGGGCGATTTTGGAGTTTATTTTTAGCTTTAGTTTACTATTTTTGTTGTTCTAGCTCGTTTTTCTTCAAGTTGTAAGTTTTTATTAATGCAATTTCAATTCAAGCATTGTAGTTTTTAATCATGTCGTTTTCCTCTTCTACTTGTATTCTCATCACTATGATGAGTAGCTAAATTTCCTTTAGCACTTGGTCATGATGAACTTTGGAATGAAATAAAATATGTTTTGATTTTTTTTCTAATTGACAAGCTCTCGTACTGTTTATCTTCGATTTATCTTTGAAACACTTCGCTTTGATTTCATATGTCCGGAATATGATTTTCAATCTAAGATCCGTACGGTAGTGATCGAGAGATCCATGCGAACGAGAAGATCACTCAAAGATAAAAAGGGTTGCATGCATTCCTCGAGAGAGGGTGACACAAATCTTTCGGATTGGAGTCAAATCCAATAGTGGGGTTCACCACTTAAAGCAAGCTTAGGGGTTTCAACTGGCCGAGGGGTCTTAATCGATCAACCTAAGGTTAGGTGGTAGTTCTCTCGAGAGAGGCTCTACCATATTTTGGGAACCTCCACGGTCGAAGATATTTCAATAAGAGTTTGTGGTTTCATCTTTTATAAAATTATATTTTATTCCAAAGGGATTCAAGACCAAGTGCTAATCCTTTAAATCATAATTTTTCTTCGTAGTTAATTTTCTCCAAATCATTTTTCCAAAACAAACCCAACTTTCGATCGATAAAATAATAGCTCTTCTTTGTGAGTAGAAGTACTCAACAAGCCCGGAAAAATATGACACTTGATTTTCTTAATCCTATACTATAAAGCGATAGGTACACTTGCCTTATCGAATTATACGTGGATAATATTCAAATTTTACGCAACGCGATTTTACCTATCAAGTTTTTGGCGCCGTTGCCGGGGAATTATTGTTGATATTTTGAATGCTTAATTCTATTAATTTTATCATTTTTTCTCTTTCCTACATTTTTCTTTTTGGTGTATGACCCGAAGGAATCCGTCCGATCTTCTTGAATTGGATCCGAAAATTAAGCAAACCATTCGGCGACGCTTAAGATTTCAAGGACCAAATTATCAAGATCCGATCAGGGAGTCCGTAGGTGACACTTCTCCTTCTTCTTCTTCTTCTTCTACTTCTTCCTCCTCTTCTTCTAATATGGGTGATCCAAACCCGGATGAGGCCACGCAACGGACTATGTCCTATTACGCACGGCCTAATCTGGAAGATACCCAATCTAGTATTGTTCTCCCCGCTATAGCGAACAATAACTTTGAGTTGAATCCAAGCATCATTCAAATGGTACAACAATATGTATAATTTGATGGGCTACAAGACGAGGACCCCAACACGCATATGTTTAGTTTTCTAGAAATATGCGATACTTTCAAAATTAACAGGGTATCTGATGACGCAATAAGGCTTCAGCTTTTTCCTTTCACCTTGCGCAATAAGGCTAAGCAGTGGCTGAGTTCTCTTCCAAGAGGATCTATCACCGCATGGGCTCAAATGACGGAACAGTTTCTCACGAAATATTTTCCGCCCGCTAAATCAGCCCAATTGCATAAGGATATCATTTCTTTCTCCCAAGTTGAATCAGAAATGCTTTATGATACTTGGGAGTGATTTAAGGAACATTTGCGTCGATGCCCCCATCATGCAATCCCTAATTGGTTGCAGATTCAGACCTTCTACAATGGTCTCAATCTCCAAACGCGTCAAATGATTGACGCCGCCGCCGGTGGTACTCTAATTAACAAAACATCGGCGGCTGCGCAAGAGCTTATTGAGGGGATGGCCATGAACACTTATCAATAGAGTACACCCCGGTCTCGCTCAAATAAACTGGTCGGGCTTTACGAAATTGATTCAATTACTAATTTGTCTCTACAGGTTGAGCTACTTGGCAAGAAACTAGAAGGGGTGACTGCTCCCTCTTCTACACCTACCTGGGAGCCTAATCAAAATGCGGCTGAGCATGTGGATTACATGGGTAATCCGAACCGGCCGACCTTTAATCCGGGAACAATCAATACGGCATAACATACCACCCAGGTTGGAGGAATGACCCCAATTTATCATGGGCTAATCAAGGAAACACGGGTAATGCTCCCCTTGCTCCTCCAAATTCTTCTCTTCCACCGCAAGCCCCAAAACCACCTTCTCTTGAGGAGGTGGTTAATAAATATATTTCTAAAAATGACGCGGATGTCCGTAATTTACAAGGCTCCTTGCGGAATTTGGAGAACCAAGTGGGGCAACTCTTAAAAACGGTCACCGATCAGCCGAAAAGAACACCGCCGACAACTTCAAATGTCTTGGTGGTGACCTTTGTGGATGATTCAGACACCGATCTTGGAGAGGAAAATTCACCTACCCCATCATTTCTTCCTTTTCCAGAATTTCAACCTCGTATTCCTTATCCCGCTCGTTTGATCGAGCGGGCTAATAATATTAATTCTAATTAGAATATTCCATGCACTATAGGAACTACCGATTTTTTAAACGCTTTTGCCGATCTGGGCGCTAGTTTTAATATTATCCCCTATAGCTTAGCCCAATAATTACAATTAGGAGAACCTACCCCCACCGACATCAAATTACAATTGGTCGATCGCTCCGTGAAGACCCCCTTAGGGGTGATTCATGATGTGCCAGTTGAGGTTGGCGAGTCTACTTTACCGGTAGACTTCGTTATGCTTGATATGGAAGAAGACGATGGGATACCTCTTATCCTTGGTCGTCCCTTCTTGGCCACTACGCGAGCAATATTTGATGTTTGTGAGGGCATTCTTCTCCTCCGAATGGGGTATGAGAATATTTTAATTCATGCAACAAATTCACCCACCTTGCATCTCTCAAATCCGTTATCATCATTTGATGATAAATTTAGAACAAGGTAAAAACCGGTACGCCACCATGGTCGAGCTCAACGACCGTAACCAAAGCACTCTTGGGAGGCAACCCATGTTTTTATTTTTCGCTTTTAATTAAAAAAATGTCTCAAAAAAAGGGAGAAAGGATTTTATATTAATATTTTTGTTTATGTTTTTCTTTTTAAAAAAAATTAAATTTACAAAAACATATGAAAATATAAAAATGAATCACACAAAAAATATATATATATTTCTATACAAAAAAAATTTGTTTTGTTTTTCTTATCGTTTTTATTTAAAAAAATAACAAAAAAAAATCATGTTATTATTATTATTTTTTGTTACTAACAATTTTGCAGGTTTGGAGGAAATTTGCGAGATAACGGTCACTCGCACTTACGCATGAAACCCCGCTCTCCAAGTAGGTACTTTATTATTAGTATTTTTCTTTTTTTTACTACCTTGTTTTTGTTTTTATTATTTTTTTTCTTTTCTTTTAAAAAAAAAAGATAAAAAAATTACAAAACCAAACCAAAAAAATTATATGTTTCTGAAAAAATGTGTGTCACACGATCATAGTCACCGCCTCAGTCACGGCCGTGACCAGGGCGTGGCGCATTTCGATTCGTTTTCCTGCGAGTTTTTCGACGAGTTGCCCTCCATTCCGTCTTCCATAAAAGTCACGGGCGTGACCAAGCTTGGGCATGGGCGTGACATTAACGGAAGACCATGTTCGCCTAACCCGGCGCTCGTGGGCGGAATTTGAGATGTCACGCCCGTGATAACTCGAGTCACACTTGTGACTTTCAAAGGTCACGGTCGTGACCTATCCAGCTGGCGCAACGCCTCCACCGCGACCGGTCAAAGATGCCATTTGACTGTCACGCCCGTGACAGTCAAGTCACGCCCATGGTCACGGGCGTGACCCTAGGCGGTGACATCTCGGGAACCAATTTTTGACCGACGCGCATTGGATTCCCTTTCTATTTGACTTTGCCAGTTACACGCCCTCGGTCACGGGCGTGACCGAGGGCGTGACCTGACAATTTTTCAGCTTTTTGACCAGTCAATCCTCGTTTTCTCCCCTCGCAAAAATTTATGTGTCGCCCCTCACACGCCCTCGGTCACGGGCGTGACAGAGGGCGTGACACATGAATTTTCAGCTATTTAAGTGCCACCTCCCCCTCTCTTTTCTCCACACCTCTCCCTTCTTTTCTCTCTTCTTTGGCCGAATTCTTCATCTCTTCTTTCCAAATGGCCACCCTCCGCCACAATCACGCCCTTTGTGAGTCCTCCTCTTCACTCCCCGATGACTTTTTTGAGGCGGAGGCTATGCTCAATTTTCCCCATCCCACTCATCAAGAAAGGAGTAACCTCCTCCGTGGGAAAGAATTTGGCATCTTTCGCGTCATCGATTGGAACGTTCTCACCACCCTCGGGCAGGCCAACGTGGTGCAGGATTTCCTCACTACTCCGGGGTGGGCTCCTTTCTTCTCCATTTCGGAGCCGGCGTACTACGAGCTGACGGTGGAGTTTTTCTCTTTGTTTGATTTCCACTGGGCCGAGGCCGACAACGTGCTTGAATTTTAAATGGGCAGACTTTCGTGAACCCTTCCTTTACGACATTTCAACATTCTCATGGGTTTCTGCGACGAGGCTTTCACCCTTACGGAGGCCTACACCGCTCTCCTCCCCGATTTCCCTCGCGATTATAGCCTCCATGGATTTTGGGCGGAAATCAGTAACGACCCCAATCCATATTCGCCAAAAAAAATCCAAAGGTAGTCATCTCCTCTCCCCCGCATTACGCTATCTCCACTACCTCCTCACTTTCACACTTTTTGCTTGCGGCGATAGCCATGGAGTAGTGACCCGCGTGGACCTGCTATATTTATATAGTCTACACGAACGAGTCCCCCTCAATCTTGGTTCGGCGCTTGCAATGTTTTTTCGGCATCAGGCCAAAAATCGGAGGCTTAGTGCACTACATGGAGGCTCGTTTGTTACATTTTTGGCCAAACGTTTGTGGCTCTGGGATGCACTTCCTCCCATAGCTCCACTCCAAGCGCCCGCGCCTATCACGTTCCAAAACCTCCGAGCCCTTGGTTTGATGCGTCGGCGTGGCCGAGAGTACGAGGCCGTTCCTGGCGAAGTTGGTGGCGAACCGATCGATCATGATCTCGAAGCTGATTCCAGTGACGTTGCTCCAGCTCCGCAGTTTCCACAGCAGCCGTAGCAGCATTTCCCCCCTGCGACGGACTCATCCACTTATTTCGATCAGCAGTTTGGGCGGATCCACACTCGTCTGGATTAGATTCAGATAGAGCAGCTGTCCATGCGCGCTCATTTTGACACACGTTTTGATACCCTTGAGCAGCGCCATGCTTTCTCTATGGAGCATCTGCAGCAGGAATTTGCTGATCTGCGTGCTTATTATCAGTAGGAGGACGATGACGATGACGCTTAGAGATTTTTATTTTTGGTTGTCTGTATCTTGTATTTTATGTACTGCACCTTTGTATTTGTTTTATTTCTCTTTTATTACTGAAAAAATTTTAAAAATTAAAAAAAAAAACGTTTTGCTTTTACTCTATGTTTTCTTCAGGATGGCTCGGGTATTGATTTGTTCTTTATCAGGGAAGTTTTCTCTCCTTTACTCGTACTTTTATTTCTAAAACATTGACGACAATGTTTATTTTAAGTATGGGGCTGACCCTTTTTATTTTTGCAAATCAATCAAAAAGTTATTCTAAAAATACCAAAAAAAAAAATTAAAAAATACCAAAACAAAAAAAAATTTAAATTAATCAACAAAAGAAAAAAAAATAAAAAAAAAATAAAAAAATAAAAAATCTAATTTCTTGCGAAAGGGCCGTGTTGGGCTTTCATCCCACAAAACCGCCTAGTACCTTGCGAGCCCGTCATTGGGTAGCCCTTGGAAAGTCCAAGAACAAAAAAAAATTTATTTTATTTCTGTTTGTTTTTCTTTTCCAAGCAAAATATAAAAAAAAATTTGAAAAAAAAATCAAAAAATCAATGTTTTTATAAATTTTGTAATATTAGATGCTTCCTTACTTTTTATTTGAGTTCGACCATTTTTAACTATGAGCTTTGTTTATATGACTTTTAAAAACAAAAAGTTTTTTGTTTATGTTTTTTTTAATTGTATATGTCTCATCATAATTTGTTAGATTTAACTTTTAGATAAATTTGAACTAATGAATTTTTCATCCTTTTGGTGTGTTTAGAATATTCCTTAGTTTTGTTTTCTCTCCTTAAAATATCATGATTTAATTTTGTAGCAATTGTGCTTAAGATCTTTAGATTTTACTTATATTAACTTTAGCTCATAGATTCTTAAGATTTCTTAATTTATTAACTATGCTCTCAAAATAGTTATCTTGAAAATTTTATAGCCTTTAATCCCTAGCCTCTCGTTTTACTTTACCCTTTTGATTGCCAAATAAAAAAAGTATAAAAGATCATATGTCATGGAATGAGAGGATAAAATTCATCATTCTTAAACATATACACCCAAATTTATTAAAAGATTATAGGTCATGGAGCTGAGAGGATAAAATTCATCACTCCTAAACATATACATTTGGGATATTAAAAAAGAAGAGTATCTAAAAAAATGGAAATGAGAGGATAAAATTCATCATTTCCCAATTAAAAATCTCTTCTATGCCAATTCTACCCAAACTTAACCAATATCATTTCATATTCAAGATATTTATGAGAGAGCTTAGTTAATATTTTAGGTTTTCTATAAAGTTTCGAATGATATCAAAAGTTTATATAATTCTAATCTTAGATTATTTTGCTTAATTCAATACAATATTATTTATGAAAATTTGACTAAAGAATTTTGAAACTAATTTTTATTCTACGCATGTCAATTTATGAATCATGACTTATTTCTTATGAACCTAAATTTTATTTCAAAACATATTGTGCATGAGTCATGTATAATTTTAAAAATGCATAATTAGGAGTAAATTCTTTTTCTTTTTAAAATATCATATAAAAATTTCTCATACTTATAATGGTTTTTCTCTGGAATAGCAAAAGCTTAAGTATGGGGGTATTTGATAATGCATTATTTATAGTTATTTTTTATATAGTATTTTATTAATAATTAATTTTATTTTATTTAATTTTAGTTAATTTATCATTAATTTACTTTTTTTGTATTTTCAGGTAATTTGGGCTACCAATAGAAATTTCAAGCTCATAGGAGTAATCAGGAGAATATTTGGAGTATTTCTGCCGAAATCACAAAGTACACACCCAATGTCACGGGTGTGACCATGGGCATGACTCTATGTCACGGTCGTGAACTAGCCCCGCCGTATTCCAGCTGCTAGAGCTCGCTACCACGTAGGATTAAAATTACACGCCCTCGGTCACGGGCGTGACTGAGGGCGTGACCTCAAGGTTACGGGCGTGACTCGCCCAGAATACGTTCAATACAGCCAGCAATCAATTCCCTTCGTTTCCAGATTATAGGCCCTCGGTCACGGGCGTGACTGAGGTCGTGACTCATCCGCAACCGCCAGATTAACTCAGTTCGCTATGTTTCCGGCCGTTTCCAGACCCGGTCAAGACACGCCCTAGGTCACGGGCGTGACAAAGGCCGTGACCCGCCATGCAATTGATTTCTGGCTGCTTCTCTTCCCCAACGTTCCCGGGCTTTCAAGACAGCAATTACGCAGCCTACACGCCCTTGGTCACAGGCGTGACAAAGGGCGTGACTCCCAATTTTTCAACTATAAAAGACAGCAATCTCTAGAAATCAAGGAGGGCGATTTGGGAGTTTATTTTTAGCTTTAGTTTACTGTTTTTGTTGTTCTAGCTCATTTTTCTTCAAGTTGTAAGTTTTTATTACTGCAATTTCAATTCAAGTACTGTAGTTTTTAATCATGTCTTTTTGCTCTTCTACTTGTATTCTCATCACTATGATGAGTAGCTAAATTTCCTTTAGCACTTGGTCATGATGAACTTTGGAATGAAATAAAATATGTTTTGATTTTTTTTCTAATTGACAAGCTCTCGTATTGTTTATCTTCGATTTATCTTTGAAACACTTCGCTTTAATTTCATATGTCCGGAATATGATTTTCAATCTAAGATCCGTACGCTAGTGATCGAGAGATTCATGCGAACGAGAAGATCACTCAAAGATAAAAATGGTTGCATGCATTCCTCGCGAGAGGGTGACACAAATCTTTCGGATTGGAGTCAAATCCAATAGTGGGGTTCACCGCTTAAAGCAAGCTTAGGGGTTTCGACTGGCCGAGGGGTCTTAATCGATCAACGTAAGGTTAGGTGGTAGTTCTCCCGAGAGAGGCTCTACCATATTTTGGGAACCTCCACGGTCGAAGATATTTCAATAAGAGTTTGCGGTTTCATCTTTTATAAAATTATATTTTATTCAAAGGGATTCAAGACCAAGTGCTAATCCTTTAAATCATAATTTTTCTTTGTAGTTAATTTTCTCCAAATTGTTTTTCCAAAACAAACCCAACTTTCGATCGATAAAATAATAGCTCTTCTTTGTGAGTAGAAGTACTCAACAAGCCCGGAAAAATACAACACTTAATTTTCTAAATCCTATACTATAAAGCGATAGGTACACTGGCCTTATCGAATTATACGTGGATAATATTCTAATTTTACGCAACGCGATTTTACCTATCATAGTGATGGTAAAGAAGGGTGATGGTAGGTGGAGAATGTGTGTTGACTTTTCGCTATTAAATAAATCATGCCCTAAGGATTGTTATCCCCTGCCTCGAATCAACGTGCTAGTTGACTCAGCCATCGGTTGTTCTTTAATGAGTTTTCTAGATGCTTTCTCAGGTTACCACCAGATCCGCATGGACCCTCCCGACATCAAGGATGTTTCCTTCATAATAGTGGATGGGTGCTACTGCTATAAAATGATGCCCTTCGGGCTAAATAACGCAGGGGTGACTTACCAACGGATGATGGACAGGGTCTTCCGAGAGCAAATGGGAAGGAACCTGGAAGTCTATCTGGATGACCTCATGTTAAAAAGTCGGGACCTCGAGTCCCACCTCCGTGACCATGAGGAAACCTTTGGGACTTTGAGAAAGTTCAAGATGAAGCTCAACCCCCAGAATTGTGTCTTTGGGGCTAGCCGAGGGAAGTTCCTAGGTCACTTGCTCACCCCGGCTGGAGTGGAGCCTAACCCGAACAAGGTGAGGGCAATCATGGAGCTGGGGCCTCCAATGAGTGGGAAGGAGGTCCAGCGTCTCATAGGGAAGTTGGTCGGGCTAAGCATGTTTCTCTCTAGGGCAGGAGAGAAGTGCTCGGCCTTCTTTAAGGTTGTCACAACCCACATTTTCTTCGAATTTAGGAATATCAGAGTAAGGGAAAATACGCATCATGATGCC
Source organism: Dactylorhiza incarnata (assembly GCA_033032865.1). Taxonomy (NCBI): domain Eukaryota; kingdom Viridiplantae; phylum Streptophyta; class Magnoliopsida; order Asparagales; family Orchidaceae; genus Dactylorhiza; species Dactylorhiza incarnata. The sequence continues at coordinate 1,568,819 of JAWHQI010000354.1, read as the reverse complement.
ACGTCATGCAGGAGACAACTGCAGACGCTCGGACGGGAACCTAGTACTTGATTAATCAAAATATGTTTACATGATAGATCATCATTTTAAATCATTTAATAGGTTTTGGGGTAAGAACTGTGTCTCTTAGTTTGTGGATCAACTAGTCCACCGAGAAATATTTGTAATTGCAGCAGAAAATACTTGATTTAGTTCACTTAAGTTCCTACATGCATGTGATGACAGGACATAAAGTAAATGAAATGCACATATCTAGGCATAGTATATGTATAGAAAATATCTTTAGGCGACTTTAAAGATCAGGATTTCAGTTAAAAGGTGTGCAATGAGGATGAAAGAAAAGCCATTTTATAACTATAATGCACCTAGACATAAATCATCCCCAGAGAGTAAGATACACAAGATCTAAAAAGTAGTAGCAATTAACTGGCAAGTAAACTATAAAGTATCAAAAGGGCACAACGGGCGTCAACAACCTGACACTAAACCGTTGGCTCCAAACTAGCATGTCTGAACACAAGAAGAAAACTAACCACAACTACCTCGCAGCAGTAGGGTGAAACAGCAACTAAACCTGAGGCATTCAATAAAACAAAGAACGCCTCAGCAAGGGAATTACAATTGGCAGAAAACAAGCAGAAACGTAAATAAGGCATAAGGGGTACCAACCCAAGCCATATTTACCGAAAGAGAAGCTCCAAACAAGGAACTAAGCAAAGCACCAAGTGCACCAAATACCATAAAGAGGAACAAGCAAAGTTCATTTAACTTGCTAAATTTACTTAAAGAGACTGATCAGCTCAAATTAAACGGGGGCGATCCTTTATCCACTGCCACCCAAAGCCAAAAATGGGTGGGGGTTTTTATCCCCAACCACCCAAACACGGCCCACGGGACCACAGGCCAAGCCTGCGGTTCACCACTAAAATGGCCACCGTGCAAGGCTACAACACTCCCCACTGCCCCCCCCCCCCAAAGCACGACCCACCGTGCAAGGACAAAGGCAATGGTCTTATTAATTAATTCCTTTAATTATGGCATGGGATGAAGCCCGAAAAAACACTCACCAGGATACCCTAAGGATAGGGTCACAAATGAAGTAAACACTGCATAAGACGATTCATAAGAGAGGACATAAGTTATTCAACCGTAATGGATACGAGGTTTCAAAGAGGAGAAGTAATCATGATAAAGGGCACAAAACAAGCACTGGTAACACCCCTGCACACTTTAGAAGATTCAAAGTTCCAAGAGAGGGAAGAGGTCTGAGACATAGCTCACCGACATAAGAATGGACAAGCATTTCTCGAGAAGGAGAAGACATTTCTTGAGGAATGAAGGGTATTTCTCGAGAAATAGAGGGAAGTTCTCGAGAGAACGGGAAGGATGACTTCAGGGGTTCCTCGGGACGCAAGGAACATTTCTGCAGGGATTTCTCGAGAGAACAGGAAAAAGGGTCTGAGATTTCACGAGAAATAAAAGGCAGGGTCAAGGGTTCTCGAGAAATTAAAGAGCAGGGTCAGGGATTTCTCGAGAAATTAAAGACAGGGTCAAGGGTTCTCGAGAAATTAAAGAGCAGGGTCAGGGATTTCTCGAGAAATTAAAGACAGGGTCAAGGGTTCTCAAGAAATTAAAGAGCAGGGTCAGGGATTTCTCGAGAAATTAAAGAGCAGGGTCAAGGATTTCTCAAGAATTAAATAATAAAAGGAAGACAGGGATCAACAGCTTCTCGAGATAGAAAAGACTGCACAAGAAGCGCTCGAGAAACAAGCCAGAACACAGCAAGAACACATCACCACAGAAAAACAGTGCTTTAAGAAAACAACTAGAAGGAGGGGATAACCACTTGCCTTAAACCTTGCTAAACTCGAAGATCTCCGCTCCAAAATGTATGGATCGGCCAAGAACTCACCCGAGCACGAAATCCTGAAACCTTTCTGTTCGAAAAGAGGAATTAGGTCACAACCATAACTCCAAAAATTCCACGAACGGGAAAAGCTTACCACTAGAACGAAGATCCCGCCGAGAGATTTCCAAATCTACTCTCCAAACGTGATTCCGACTACTACAGCCCTCGAATAGCCGGCCGGAAGCTCCACGACATGCCGCTCTCGCACTCTCGCCTGATAGAACTCTGGTCGGCCGAAAGGGGAAGGAGATGAAAAGAGAAAACTTAAGCTTAATGTATAAATACTAAGCCTCCAGGAGTTCGTCGAACTCAGCCACGAATTCGTCGAACGCAACTTCAGCGAATTTGTCGAACGCATGGCTCAGCGAGTTCATCGAACGCAGGGCTCAGTGAGTTCGTCGAATGCAGAGTGATCCCAATTCGTCGAACGCAGACTGATCCCAGTTCTTTGAATGCAGACTGATCCCAGTTCCTCAAACGCAGACTGATCCCAGTTAATCGAACGCAGACTGATCCCAGTTCGTCGAACGCAAACCGATCCCAGTTCATCGAATGCAGACCGATCCCAGTTCGTCAAACGCAGACCGATCCCAGTTCGTCGAATGCAGACTGAGAATTTCATGCAAAGATTAATTGCAATATTTACATCAAAATTCTCTCATAACTCGAAATGATGCGAAATCTACATGCTCGATCCAAATTACACACTTTAAATAGGCTAAGGCCCAAAACTAAACCTGACAAGCTGACGTAACGCCCAAACGCCAAAATTATGTCACCGCAGCCACGTAAATAATTAACGAAAAACAGGAACGTTACCGTCACTCCCCCTAAAAAGAAGTTTCGTCCCGAAACTTGAAATCCAAAGATCACGAAAGATACAGAATCAAATCCAAAGGTTACCTGACAGAAGATTTACCCAAAATCAACGGGAAGAGGCTAGGATGAGTCTCTCTCATGGCAGACTCCAACTCCCATGTTGCGCTTTTGACACCCTGATTCTTCCAAAGAACCTTAACCATCGGGATCATCTTCCTCCGCAACATACGCTCCTGAGTCTCCAAGATTCGGACAGGCTCTTCAACATATGAAAGATTGGGCTGCAATACGGGCACTGAATCAAAAACAGGCCATTCACTACGCAGACACTTCCTTAACTGGCTCACATAAAACACATCGTGAACATTTTGGAAGGAAGTAAGCAAATCCAATCTATAAGCTGACGCTCTAATGCGCTTAACAATATGGATAGGTCCCACATATCGGGGGTCCAACTTGTGGTTCCTTCCAAATCTCTTAACGCCCGGCATCAGAGAAACTTTCAAGAACACTAAGTCTCCAACGACAAACTCAAGATCCATCCTTCTCCGATTGGCATACTTCTCATACCGCTCCTGAGTGATACGAAGCTTTCGTGGATATGAGTCACGACAACGCTCATCTCTTCCAAAGCTTCTGGGCCTAACAACAGACTCTCACCAACCTCAGCCCAAAACAAGGGAGTTCGGCAATGCCTCCACAGAGCCTCAAAGGGGGCCATTTGCAAACTCTCCTGATAATTATTATTGTAGGAAAATTCCATCAATCCAAGACGCTTATCCCAAGCTCCACCATGATCTAGAATATAGAACCCTATCATATCCTCCAAAATTTGATTCACTCTCTCTGTCTAACCATTGGTCTGAGCATGGTAAGCGGTAGAGTATCTAAGTTCAGTGCCCAAAGCTCCCTGCAAACTCCGCCAGAAACGAGACATATACCTTGAATCTCGGTCCGACATAATGCTCACGGGCACACCATGCAATCTGATAACTTCATCCAAATAGAGCTCTGCTATTTTCTCCATAGAATAACCGGTCTTAAAAGGCACAAAGTGAGCACACTTTGTCAATCTATCAACTATAACCCACACAGAATCATGTCCTCTGGGAGACCTCGGCAAACCAGTAATGAAGTCTATTGAAATACTCTCCCACTTCCAGATGAAACATCCAACGGGTTCAACTTAACTCCAGGCCTCTTATGATCCGCCTTCACGCTCTGACAAGTTAAACATTCAGAAACATATCTGGCTATATCATTCTTCATACCTAACCACCAAACAATCCGCTTCAGGTCCTTATACATCTTTGTGGAACCAGGATGATAGGAAACACTAGAGTCGTGCGCTTCACTATAGTTCTTTGCCCGAATATCATCCAGCGTGGGGAAACAATACCTACCTCGGTACTTCAAAGTATCTTTATTATAGATCAAAAAATCTGGTAATTCTCCCTTCTCCGTCCTATTCCGGATATGCTGCAGGTCAGGATCTTCCTTCTGGTGCAATCTCATAAGGGTAATTCAAGAAGGCTCTTCAGCCTCTAAGCTCGAATGCGCGGTACAACTACCGACTGAAATATCCATCAACATAAACTCTTCTACTAAGGACCGCACTGAAAGATTGAAGATATGCGCGGTCTTTCTACTCAGGGCATCGGCCACCACATTAGCCTTACCCGGATGATACAGGATATTAACCTCATAATCCGCAACATACTCCAACCACCTGCGCTGGCGCAAATTCAACTCTTTCTGGGTAAAGACATACTTCAGACTCTTGTGATCCGTATAAATCTTGCATGACACTCCATATAATAGATGTCTCCAAAGTTTTAAAGCATAAATCACTACAGCAAATTCTAAGTCATGCATAGGGTAATTCTTTTCATGAACTTTAATTGTCTAGATCCATAGGCAATCACCTTTCCTTCTTGCATTAAAACACACCCTAGTCCAATGTGAGATGCGTCCACATAAACAACATACTTTTTCCTTCGATTGGCAAGGCCAACACTGGAGCACTGCACAAACGCCTCTTTAATTCCTGAAAGGCTTCTTCGCACTTATCGCTCCAAACAAAAGCGGTATTCTTCTGGGTAAGCTTAGTTAAAGGTGCCGACAACACTGAGAATCCTTGAACAAATCTCCTGTAGTACCCAGCCAACCCTAAGAAACTCCTTATTTCCTTAGGCGTTGAAGGCATTTTCCAATCCAACACAGCAGAAATCTTAGCGGGGACTACAGTAATTCCATCCTTGTTCACCACATGACCCAGAAAGGATACCTGAGGAAGCCAAAACTCGCACTTACTCAGCTTCGCATACAACTTGTGCTCTCTAAGAGTAGACAATACTAAGCGCAAATGCGTAGCATGCTCCTCAGCACTTCTACAATATACCAACACATCATCGATGAATACCACAACAAAATGATCCAGAAAATCCTTCAACACGCGGTTCATCATGTCCATAAACGCAGAGGGTGCATTCGTCAAACCAAAAGACATCACCAGAAACTCAAAATGACCATAACGGGAATGAAAGGCAGTCCGGGGAACGTCCGACTAACGGATCCTCAACTGATGGTAGCCTGATCGAAGGTCAATCCACGAAAACACCGTGCTACCACGCAACTGATCAAACAGATCATCTATCCTCAGTAACGGATACCTATTCTTGATGGTCACTTTGTTTAATTCTCTATAATCTATGCACAACCTCATGGAACCGTCCTTCTTTTTCACAAACAACACTGGAGCACCCCAGGGTGAAGAACTTGTCCTAATGAATTCACACTGCAACAGCTCATCTAACTGAGTTCGCAACTCTTCTAACTCGTGCGGGGCCATACAGTACGGTGCCTTAGCGATAGGACGAGTACCAGGCTCAAGATCAATAACGAACTCCACACCTCTATCAGGCAGAAGACCAGGAAGACTGACAGGGAAGACATCAGGAAACTCACGCACCACCGGAACACCCTCAATACACTGCGATCCAGTAACAGTTTCTACTACAGAAACAAGGTAAGCCAAACAATCGGAAATTAACAGTTTTTGAGCACATACCACAGAAATTATCGGGGAACACTGGTACGGAGACCCAAAAATGCTCATGGGATGACCGTTGTCCATCACAAAGTACATACGCTTTTCCTTGCATCGGATGAACGCATCATAACTGGACAACCAGTCCATACCCAATATCACGTCAAAGTCTTCTAGGTCCAACACCTTGAGATCAGCAACAGCCAAGAAATCTCCTAAGAGAATGGGGCAACTTCGGACGCACTGGTTCGAGGATACCAAATCACCAGCAGGGAACTTAACGAGGAACGAATCGTTGCCCAGCTCAGGGGTCAAACGGTGACGCTCGACGAAAGCCCTAGCTACGAACGAATAGGTAGCACCAGAATCGAACAGAACACACACCCAACGATTCTTTACCTTAAATCTCCCTATAAGCGCGAAAAGGAATCTAGTCTAATACAGCGAAAAAGGAATCAAAACATAACAGTTGGCTTTAGGTCTAACCTGCGATCACTTGGGTCGAAGAATGCGCTTACTCCTGGGTTAACATGTTTAGCTTTCCTCTTCCTCTATCCCGATGCTGCGGCGGCGGCAAGGCTCGAAGCGTAACTGGCTGCAATGGGGGTTGAACTAGCGGGCATTGAAACTTCATGTGCCCCTTCTGTCCGCACTGGAAGCAGAATTTATCTTTGGTCCAACACTGGGCCACATCATGCCCCTTCTGCATGCATAATGGGCAGAGCACCTCACCCTTCGGAGCACCCTGAATTGCCATCACTCGCTGCTGCTTTTGAACTCCCTTCCTCTTGAAACACCTTTCAAACGGATGGCCAGAGAGGCCACAGAAACTGCAGTCCTCACCACCTTCTTTCTTCAAGACCAAGGCAGGCGCACCAGAATTTCCTTCTTCTCCTGCCTTTCTCTTTCCCTTCTTCATCATTGATCCTTGATTTTTGGCATTATCAATTGCCTCAACCTTTAGCGCTGCCTCTACTACCTCAGCGTACTTCTCTGACCTGTACGCACTGGCCAACTGCTGGATATCACTGCGGAGACCACCCAGAAATCTCTTTACTCTTCCTTCTTCCGAGGCTACCAGGGCCGGAGCAAATCTGCTCAACTTGCAAAATTCAATTTTGAACTTTTGTAGTTGATTTTTCATAATATGATTAAAACACAAATAGCAAAAAAAATATTTTTGTATTTTTGAATTTTGATCTTTTGTAGTTGATTTTTCATAATATAAATAAAAAAAATAACAAAAGTCAGAAACACAACAAATAAGTAGAAAATATGAACCAACATATTTTTATGGATTTTCAGAAATTTTAAAAATCAGAAAATTCCAACAGCCACGCTAGCGCTAGCGCTGGAAACAGTACTCGATTTTTTGAGAATTTTAAAAATCTGATTTTTTATTTTGATTAAGTGTCCTTAGATTAGTTCCATGCTGAAATTTCAGAATTTTCAGAGATGTCTTGATTGCTCAAATTTGCATAAAACTTTAGCTTTTTCAAATACATGTGTTTTACAAAAACATTTAAGCTCAAAAAGATAAATTATGCAAACACATGAGGACATTTTTATTAAACAACCCAAAATATGCATGATTTAAGTGATAAGTAAATAAAGTGATCATGCAATACGAAATATAGGTATGTCCTAAGATTAGAAACTACCCCGACTAAATGTCTACACCCTAGCCCCGTACTAAGTGACGGATGGGCATAAGGAGTTGCACGCATGCCGTAGGTTGGGGTGTTAATCCCATATGCACACACTAGAGAACACACAACCTAGCACTCTTTCCCCCCAGTGCCTCGCAAGGCCCTACTGGAACCACTCCCCGGTTAAGGACAAGACATGACTTAGAGGTTAGGTCTCTAATACATACAACCCTACGCCCCCGCTATTGTGAGGTATGAAGTCATAGGTGAAATAATCTTTTGGACAACATATGTCTTTCAAACTATGGGTTGATTTATAAACTATGGGTTTTTGTTTAATGTGAAGAGTTATATAAAGCCGCATAGTTTTTCTATTCTTATGAGATGACGATATGAGATAACTAGTGCAATTACTAATATGAGATAAATGGTAATGCTAGTATGATAAGTTTTGGGTTTAAAGTCATGTCATAAGTTTAATATTAATATTGCATGTATTCCAAAATTAGAATTTCAAATTATAGATCTAGAATGGAGTGATGATTTCATTACAAAGTTGATTCTAGAGTCTACAAATATGAGAGATACATGCAATCACTAGCAGAGCAAATCAATACATCAAATATTATAAAGAAAACATTATTCATAATTTTTATCATAAGATTCATAATTCCTATTATCAATTTGAGACAAGTCTTGATAGAACATGAATTATGATATATGATTAAAGAGAATTTTTGCATAGAATAAAATGTTAGATCATCATGATAAGATTCTAATTCTTCTAGACTTATGATATAGTGATATAGTGATTTTCTTTTGAAAGAACATGATTGATTTGTAAGTCTAGAAAAATGATGATCATCCAATCATATAAAAGACAAAGATCATATATATAAAGTTTTTGAATTTTATAAGATTGCTTTCAATAATTAAATTTATTGATCTTTGGTTTTGCATAATAATATATGATTCATGAAACAATATTCACAAATATATTCTAATGATTAATCCATAAACTATGTGTTTGTTGAAATTTTAGTATTCTATATAATTTCAAATCACATAGTTATCATCAAATTTAAATAACATTATAAGTGTTATACCTAGCATATAAATTTAAGCACAAATTAAGAAGTGATGCTAGAATGATATGTTTGAGTGCAATGTTATTACAAAGAATTAATGGAGTTAATGTTGCATGTAATATGAGAAGTTTACAAATTAATTTTCTTTAGACCTATAATGAAATGATTAAACTTTTGATTTGATCTTAATGATATAAGATGATTCTAAGGTCTAAATTACATGCAAACAATGGTGACACACATCACACATAATATCTAAATTAATATATGAAACAATTATACATAGGATATCATGTGATGAAAAATCCATAAACATAAAAAATTTCCAAATCAAGCGAACTAAGATAGCATTTAAAAAACGAAGTTGAAATTGGGCAAATTTACAGCACCAAAAGAACTCAAATGAGCAAGCCTAGTTTGCCATTGGATGGAGATTTTTGTGCTCTTTCTGAAAATATATCAAACGCGAAAATCAGGCGAGCAGATCAAAAGATATGGATGTTTGAAGTTTTGATCATAAACTCGCATTTTTGAAAGATTAAATGTGCGTTTAGATGAATTTTTGTTTTCAATTTTATTTGATAATATTTTTCATTATAAGAGCTATCAAATGCAACAAATACAAAGGAATCAAAAATGTTGCGCATTTTAATTTTTAGTTTAAGCCCTTAAATAAAGAATTTAAATCCAATCTTTAAATTAGTTTCACTAGTCTTGATAATAATTTCAATATTCAATTTCTAATGATAATTCAAGACAATTAAGAGTAAAGGATTTAAAAGGATATATATAACAATTAAAAAAATGATAGGTAGATCTCTTTTAAAATCATATGACTTTATGTTCAATTTTAATTTAATTTGATTTGATAAACATTAGGCTTAATATGTGAAAGTCATATTTCATAAAATATAGAGGGACCATAAGCATTTTGGATCAATAAATACAAAAACAAACGAAAGAAAAAGAAATAAAGCACATCATGAAGTAGAGTATTGATATTTCATTTTTAATTATTTCTACTTCATGCAAATGAAATAAATTAATGATAAGAGATTTAGGTATCCAAAGTTGACCATGTGTAATGGTTCCTTTGGGCACCCAAATATGTCGTGATGGCTTTTGAGAAGATAATGATGAATGAGCCTTTTTAATTAATGTTGATATGTCATTTTTTCTTTAAGGGTCTCCATTCATATCTTGGTGGTTTACATTTTAAATTCATATTATGATTATGTGATATCTTTATATGATTATATTTATTTGAAAAATAATTCATTTGTGATTTAAGTTTATTCAAATTATTTTTTAGAATAGATTGATGTTGATAATCATAATGAATTTTATTACATGGATTCTTTGAAAGTTTATAAGAGTGAGTGTCTTTCTTTAGAAGTGATTGTTGAAAGAGTGGATTACGATATGTTTTACAAGATTGATTATTATTTTGATGATTTTCATTTCTACTCTTTCTTATAGACATACTCTTATAATATGAAGGATAATGTTTTGTACTTTGATTTTCATGAAAAAGGAGTTTTTAAATTTGAGTTATGATTGAAAATATATTGAGACTTATAATAGTGACTCTTAAGAATTTTATGAGGATCATAATTCATTTTGAAACTAAACTCCTTTTGATTTAATGTGTGAAAATGGTCCTTTTTAGAAATGATTTTGTAAGTTAATTAATCCTTGTTATTCAAAATCTTATGATGAAAATCATTACATGACATTTGAAATTTTTCAACAAAAGATTTTAATTGTATTAACTTATAAGATAAAGCATCATTTTCAATTATCAATTTTTCATTATGCTTTTTAGAAATTAAGAGCCCTTTTTTAATTTCCTTGAATTTTTCTTTTAATATATTGCAATTCAAACAAGGAGTAGGAATTTTAACTAAAGAGCAAGAAAGAGAATTTATCACATCAATATTTGATATTACGTTAACGTTTGCTTTTAAAGATTTATTTTCTAAACGTAATTTGGAATTAGCAATTTTTAACTTTAAAATTTTACGTTTAGCAATTTTAAGCATACGAGAAGTAGAAATAGAATTCGTTACAAAAAGAGAAGATTTAGATTTTCTTACCTTGCTATAGTTTCTGTCTTCTCTTTTGCTTGATGTGTTGCCAACAAATGAGTCCAACATTGTGACGTTGTATTTTTCTTCCTCCAAGCATGAGTCCTCATCGATTTCTTCTCTTGGATCCATAAGAAATTCCTCGTCGATTTCTTCTCTTGGATCCATAAGGAATTCCTCGTCGATTTCTTCTCTTGGATCCATAAGGAATTCCTCTTGTTCATCATCTGTAGAAGGAAGACTATAAGTATTCTCAAGAAATTTCCAAACTTCATAAGCAGTAGGAAATGTATAAATAAGTTTGAAAATATTTTGATCTAATGCACAATATAGACTATTCATAGATTTGACATTTAAAAACATTTCATTTTTATTTGAAATACTTGGGGGCATTTTAATTGTAATATTCCATACTTCCATATCCAAAGATTTACGAAATTTTTCAATAAGAAATTTCCACCCATTATAATTTTTGCCTTCAAATAAAGGTGGTGCTAAAGATTTTTCATTTATAAGAAAGTTTTCCCCATTAATAGAAGCGAGATCAAGAGACATCATTATTCCTGGTTTTTAAACTGTTTGGAATAACCTGGCTCTGATACCACTTGTTGGATCTTACGGCGCCCTTAGAGGGGGGGGGGGGTGAATAAGGAAATAAAAATCTTTTATAATTTTATGGAAAATACTAAATTGTTTTATAATATGAGAAAGGCAGAATGACAATTTAGCCAATTTGTGAGAATATCATAATTTTCAAGTTTAGAAATAAGTACTAAATTGTTTTATGATTAAGAGATTGAAATAAACAATTTAGATAAAGTAATTTGGATTTAAGACTTTGTAACCAATATTTTAGAGATAACGCCAAAGGAGAGAAATCAAGTAAACACAAATAGAGACATGATTGTATTTATATAAAAGAAAAGTGTTTACATAAATTTGATTTCAATATCGCTAGAAATCGAAGGCGTACACAAGTAAATTTCTTTTCCTTTTCTATACCGACTTGTATCCCCACAAACCGGTTGGCTTTAGCCTATCCTTCCCCGGATAAGGCCTCAAGCCGCTCTAGCCAATCCTTCCCCGGAAATGGCCTCGAGCCCCCTAGATCTAATCACCTAGAACTAGTCACCAACACAAGGCGAATTACCCCCTAAGTCCTACCCAGACCTAGTCGGCAACACAAGGCGAATTAACAAAACGGTTACAAAGAAAGTATGGAATGAAAATAAAGATAACAATAGTAAAACTCCCTATATGAGATTTCTGAAGATGAGGATGAAGGATCGCTGTAGTATGAGCGAGGTAGAAGCGATCGTCCTTCGAATGTAGCGTGACGTAGTCCTCCTCCAGAATTCTCCCTAAGCTTTTTGTGGGAGATCCATCTTCGACAGCATAACAGCACTGGAGTTGTGGCACAAGCAACCTCTCTGGATCTCTAACCAAAACGAGAGAGAGCCCACCATTTTATAGAACTTGGAGCTAGCGCATGTGGTAGTGGCTAGCTCCGGCGGTAGTGTTCGTGTGGAGCGGTTGCGAAACCGTCGGCGGCGTGGCGCTGTGCACGAACTGGAGATAGCGCCTGGCGGTAGCGATAGCGCTGGGGGTAGCGATAGCGCTGGCGGTAGCGGGAGATTGAGTTCGAAACTTGTCCAGACTGTAGATTGAGTCGTTCTCATCTCCGAAATGGGGTGGCACATTCTGTAACTCTTCCTGGATTGAAAGTTATGACCATTTTAAGATTAGCACACAAAACTCATGCTTTTGCTTTTTCTAATGTGTACACACTCTCGGATTATGCCCATGAACGAGGACTTGTCTCCTCATTGAACCTATACATCCTGGACACTATAAACACACAAAAGACTAGATCAAATACAATATGGGATTTGTTATTCTCAAATAAAGGGATGTGACACACATGTCCAACAAGACGTACTGATGACACATCGGTGTGTGTATGCAATGAAACCAAAACAACTACTATATCAGAATTTGTTGCCCGACTGACTTGTCAAACAACCTCCCTCTGATACCAACTGTCACAACCCGTATTTTCTCCGAATTTAGGAATATCAGAGTAAGGGAAAATATGCGTCATGATGCCACGTCATGCAGGAGACAAATGCAGACACTCAGGCGGGAACCTAGTACTTAATTAATCAAAACATGTTTACATGATAGATCATCATTTGAAATCATTTATTAAGTTTTGGGGTAAGAACTGTGTCTCTCAGTTCGTGGATCAATTAGTCCATCGAGAAAATATATGTACTTGCAGGAGAAATTGCTTGATTTAGTTCACTTAAGGTCCTACATGCACGTGATGACAGGACATAAAGTAAATGATATGCACATATCTAGGCATAGTATATGTATAAAAAATATCTTTAGGCGACTTTAAAGATCAGGATTTCAGTTAAAAGGTGTGCAATGGGGATGAAAGAAAAGCCATTTTATAACTATAATGCACCTAGACATAAATCATCCCAGAGAGCAAGATACACAAGATATAAAAAATAGTAGCAATTAACTGGCAAGTAAACTAGAAAGTATCAAAATGGCACAACGGGCGTCAACAACCTGACACTAACCCGTTGGCTCCAAACTAGCATGTCTGAACACAAGAAGAAAACTAACCACAACTACCTCGCAGCAGCGGGGTGAAACAGCAACTAAAACTCCCGGAGACTCCAGGCTAGACCACTAGCAGCTAAGGCTCTGAACCTGAGGCATTCAATAAAACAAAGAATGCCTCAGCAAGGGAGTTACAAGTGGCAGAAAACAAGCAGAAAAGTAAATAAGGCATAAGGGGTACCAACCCAAGCCATATTTACCGAAAGAGAAGCTCCAAACAATGAACTAAGCAAAGCACCAAGTGCACCAAATACCATAAAGAGGAACAAGCAAAGTTCATTTATCTCTTCTAAATTTACTTAAAGAGACTGATCAGCTCAAATTATATGAGGGCGGTCATTTATCCACTGCCACCCAAAGCCAAAAATGGGTGGGGGTTTCTATCCCCAACCACCCAAACACGGCCCACTGTACCACAGGCCAAGCCTGCGGTTCGCCACTAAAATGGCCACCATGCAAGGCTACAACACTCCCCACTGCCCCCCCCCCCCCCCCCCAAAGCATGACCCACCGTGCAAGGACAAAGGCAATGGTCTTATTAATTAATTCCTGTAATTATGGCAAGGGACGAAGCCCAAAAAAAACACTCACCAGGATACCCTAAGGATAGGGCCACAAATGAAGTAAACACTGCATAAGATGATTCATAAGAGAGGACATAAGTTATTCAACCGCAACGGGTATGAGGTTTCAAAGAGGAGAAGTAATCATGATAAAGTGCACAAAACAAGCACTGGTAACTGTAACACCCTGCCAGTACAAATAATATAACAATAGGTCCGGCCGGGACCCCACGCTATACTAACCACACTAGCTAGGCATTAAAAGGAGATATACAGAAAAGAACTACACCAGAGTATACTAAGCATAAGCGGAAGCATAAAGATTTAACATTTCTTTCAGAATAGTCCACTATCACAGGAATGAAACAAAAAGTGTAGAGTTACGGCCTTAAGGCCTTACATTCCAAAATGTACAAAACTCCCTAAACATACTTCGGCACGCAGGCCGACAATACATGAAAAGCAGAAAAGAGGCTGGCCTTCGAGGGACAACGCAGCAAAAAGGGCCACTGCCCGCTATTTCCCACTAGGCTCACCTGCACCTGCATAAGAAGATTCCACCAAGAGGTGGCAAACAAGGTAACGGTCAGCAAAGCTGACCAAATTATAATGACCCCACCACTTTCCCGGGGTGGCGGAGCTTCTTCCCTGCAAACAAGTTGTACAAGCAGCAAGTAGTACTAAGGAAGGTGCAAACTACACAAGGTGACGTTTCAAGCACAATCCATCTTCTAGGTGTAGCAACAAATAGAGTTGATCCTGGGAATGCACATGATGTTTGTTGGGTTCACCCGAAGGTTCCCCACAACCGCCTAAGCAACGCATGAGGCTAATCATAACATCAATCCAAAACCAACCGCGGGTCCTCACGACCACACGTAACCAGCTAAGCTAAAGAACTTAGTGAACGCTTGAGCATTTACCTATTGGAAGAACCCTCCCAAACCCGTATATCCCATGATCACACGGCGTCCCGAGGTTTCCCCCTCTCGCCGATAAGCATGGTGCGGGTTCGGTACAAGCTTGTGCTTGTTGCTCAAATCATCGCGTTAACAACAACGATGCAGGTGTAGCTTTACCTCGGCCCGTTTGCAAGGAAACACCGACGGGCGTTCCCAATCACGATAAGTTACGCACCTAAACCAACCAAGTGGCCCTAGGCTTCACTAGAACATCCAACGAAGGAGGTATACAACGACTCAATTCAATTTCGTGGTGAAGGATTGCATTCCACCACTCTCCAAGCAAGGGGCTTTCGTTAGGATCTTCACACGACGCCTAATCCCAAGTCCCGCAATACTATAGATGATCTCATGGAGTCATTCTCTGGTACGCATTCTAGGCCTAACCTAAATGCAACGTCGCAAATCAAGCATCACCGATTCGGGCTCATGGCCACGAATAGGCTTCACACACAATGCTAAATCCGCACGACTACCAGATTTCTAGATGCAATATGCCGGGGACGGACACAATCGACCCGGAGTTCCGAAGAACTAGAGGAAATCCTACACTTCACCCATTTGGTGAAAGGAGTCCTCATGCAAGCAAAGAAAAGAAAGAGAGGACAAAGAACACATCCTAATATCGGGAGAAAGAATTGTTACCCTTGGAGCTCTCTTCCCCGCCATAAATCTGAGATTTCAATCGGAGGGAAAGAACCGCACCGGGCTGCACTCTCCAGATCTGGAAATGGTTCGCGAAATGGAGCTCCGGAGCTCAATCAATGGTATATTCTTGGCTAAATTCTGCACCTTCTTCCTCTGCACTTGTCATTCTCTGCACTATCCAGTTGGGGTTTTAAGATGGGGACTGCTATGCTTTAAACCAATTGGGGGTTTCAATTTTATTTAGGGGTTGCTATGTATATATGATCTTCCTTATGGGTGTTAGGATGATGTTTATATAAGGCACTTTAGGAAGCTATTCTCGAGTTTTTGTTCAATTGCTGTTATATAAATTGTGGGTTGACTTCAGGTTGCAAGCCTCGATAATTCAAGTTGTGTAATTGATTCATAACTCAAGCTTATTCTTGTTATGTGGCATTCAGTTGCTTCAGTTATATAGCTTTGGTTATAAGAGAATATGGATGTCATGTTCAGCAATTATACTTCAATGTTGGTTGAGTTACAAGGTCATTCATATTCTCACACTAGTAGCCTAGCTGTTGAGGTCATTTATTTGCTCGTTTCGCCTCCCTGGGCTTGACTTTTTGGGTGGCAGTGGACCACCTTGTTTTGGCTTTTTGGGTGGTAGTGGACCACCCTGTTTTGGCTTGTTGAGTGGCAGTAGACCACCCTGTTTTCTTTTGAGCTGATCAGTCTCAAGTTCTTAAGCACATATGCTTATATATGTGTATTATGATAGTATATGTATGACTATCACATCTGAGCCGCAATGGCAGACACGTGGTGGGATTTGATTGTGTTGACTATTGCCTTATGGTGCAGGATTTTCTTCTTACCGAAGGCACTCATTTGAGCTGGCTCGGGTTGTTGTAAGATTAGAGATGTTTACCTGCTTAGCTTTCTTTTCTGCACTCTCTTATTTCTCTTATTGCTAAATCTTGGTTTTCTTGCACCCTTTTGGGCTGAGGCATTCTTTTCTTATAAATGTCTCAGGTTCAGGTCTTTAGCTGTCGCAGGAGTTAGAGCGGCGTTGTTCGGGTCTCCTGTCGAGGCCCTTCCTCTCTTCTAGGTAAGAGTCAGTTTTTCTGTTATTTTCCTTCTTCCCTGCGGGTTCGTGTCAGTTGTTGGCGCCCGTATGACTTTTATCTTTAGATTACTTGCTAGTAGTATTGATGTTACTTTCAGGTTGTTTACTTACTTGCTCTCGGGGAAGCTTTTATGCTAGGGTGCATAAGTTACTTTATTGATGTAAAAATATCATCCTTGCATATCATGACTTTTAATAAATGTCACATATTTTGAAAATCGTAGAAAATCCTTTCTTACTATACTAAACATAGATATGTGCATATCATTTCTGGGATGTTTATTTTCATGCTCATGTGGGCTAAAAACAAACCTATTTTCCGCTACGTATGTATAGTTTCCTACTTGTGGACTACATGATCCACCGGACCGAGGGACGCGGTCTTAAGCTAAAGTGAAAATTTTCTCTTTTAATCCAAACACATATATGTTTTTTATAAAATTATCGTAAGAAGTGTTTGCCTGAGCGTCTGTAGTCGTCTCCTGCAGGTGTGGCATCACGACGCGTATTTTCCCCTTGCTCTGATAATATGTTTTATATTCTTGGGAAAATGCGGGTTGTGACATCGATCGTGCGATTTCTTCGCGCACGGGAAACTGCCCGTGCGTAAAGACGCAAGATCAATGACAGATCATCATTTTCTACCCCAGGAGAATGCGCACGACCGCAGCCATCCGTGTGTCAAGGAAAACGCCCGACCGTGCGATATATGCAGTAATAAAAAATGGGTAAAATTGGATGATCTATCCACCTGCATAACCAACGACTCAGCTGGGAATACCCCTCCAGCTCAATCCACAAACAAAAGAAAAGGTTCGGGGAACACCAAGTGCCTTCCCCCAACAAACATAACTCGCATTGCGCACCACAATGGGCCACAACAAAGCACTTAATGAGGAAATATGTTCATGTGAGATATAAGCAATAATGAACACCAAGTGAAGTGCAAATGCATGAAAACTAGCCCGGATGAGTCCATAAAAGTGTATATAAATGAGACTCATCACACCCCCGGACATACCTGTTTGTGCATCCCGAGCAAACAAATTCGGCGGAGTGGGAAAAGCATAGCTAGCTAAAAAAATTGCGACATGGAGTAGTATGCGAAGTTGCATACTTGTGTGCGTAGAAATTCATTAGAAGAAGTTTCTAAATATGCTAGCTAATTTATAAAAAGTGTAGATGCGTAAAAAGAAATTTATTTTTTTGCTCAAAAATGGAATGTTTGTGAATCTCGTGGTCACGCGTAATACGAATGTAAGCTAGACGCGAAGGGGAATGTTACCCAGGAACGGAACTCGGAATTATCTCCGTTGAAATCCATCAACGTCGAGAGACATAAGCTCACCATGTCACACTCTCTCCACAGCGCTATTGAACTCACAAGATGAATCAACAGGACTTTTTTGGTTAATACGAGGCTTAGGTTACAGTTTGGAATGCAAAGATAAATGTGAAGGCTAAACGCAACCCAAATGAGTATACAAAAGTGCTAAATCATAGCAGCCCCAATAATACATGTGTAACACACCCCCAGACTTGACTTTGAAACCGGGTGTGCCCACGGCCTACTTCAATCGATAGAACTATATGTTTCAATTAAAAAGCTAGGGATATATTTTTTTCTTTGCTTTTCTTTTTCTTTCTCTTTTTTTAATCCCCAAATCTATTCGCAAAAATCTCAGCATATAGAAATTTTTAAGAAATCTACATCAACACTAAAATTTCTCATCGCCGCACCACATTGGCAAATTACAATTCGTTAATGCTTTTGGCTTATTTTTGGTTGCGATAATGCGATTAGCTCTTAGGCCTTGGTGAAGTATGGTGGAGCTGAACCAAAATGTCGGGTAGGCACAAGAATAGGCTAGCAACGGTTAGCGTATAGGAATGGAAGAACAAAGCTCAAGCTTGCCAAATAGATGGCCTACGTCACGCTCAATTGCAAATCGTTCGCACCCAGGCTTTGAGAGTCGCTTGGGGTAAGTTCTTAGCACCCGAGAAAGGTAATCCTTCCTCCCGACTCGGTAACATGAACCTCGCGCTCACCTACACACAATACCACGCTACCACTAGATTCAACCACATTCACCATTTTGAGTAAAATAAATTAAAATCTACGCAAATCAACTAATTGTAAATTAGAAGCATAAATAAAAACTAATTCTACTCAAATTCCTAGGGAAAACACGAGTACTCAACTATAGCACTACAAGAGTCAACATGCCACTCCATCTTTCAATTTTTAGACTAATACAACAATTCTTACATCACAACCAAGAATTGAATATACGGGAGCATACAAACAAGCGAGTGCACATAGAAGTGGGTGTTGTGATTTGCGATGAAGATGAACAATAATATTACTGAAATAAAATACTTCTAGCATGCACTGAGATATGCACGTGCAGTGGGCAACTCATCACAGCTCTCCCCCAGATTTAATCTAAGCAATGGACACAATAATGTAACCATGAAAATTAAATAAAATACTAGGGGGAGAAAAGTTACCCATGCTAAGAAGTGAGCATACCAGAAGATTGGTGTGTAAACCAAGGAAAAGCTGCAGCATCCGTCATCCAGAAAAAGTACCTGCAGGGGAGACAGCTCCAAGCAAAAGCAAATATAAATACTAAAATAAAGTAAAACTAACTAAACAAACTAGATAAACTGAAATTGCAAGAATAGTAAGATAACTACTGGGGTTATTGTCTTCCCAGCACGACTTATTCAAATTTAAAACCATTCTAGCTAATGGGAGTATGAAAAAGGAAATGAACAGGTAACTGTTCTAATATGCGTGTCGGTAGCGGGTAACGATACTGTGATAGAACAGTTACTCCTCTATCTAAAAAATAATACCTTCTCTTCACAGGTAGAGGAAGCAAAAAGTAATAAGTGGAGGAGGAGACCTCCTCACTATTCTCACCAAAATGTATGTCCTTGCCCAGCAAGGTATCGTCTTCTTCAGGACGGGTGCAGGAGGAAAAGGCAATGAGTGGAGCTTCCACCATGGAGGGTGAATCAACCTCCTCACATAAGTGGATGCTTGCCTCATTGGCGTGAGCAACATGCTCCGAGTCCTCCTGGAGTCTCTGTGAAGAATCAACCTGCACAGGCTCAGACACTGAAGAAGGGGGGTTCAGAAAGAAAAGAGAAGAATAACATAAATGATCAAAAATTGGGGGAGTGGTCCCGGTCTCACTCCCAAGAGGTCGGAGAAGTAAGATATTGCCGGCATTGTCGACAATGCTGCAAGGCTCAGCAGGATCATATGTGACCTCATCCAAGATTTGGACTTCATCCACCGGTGCTGAGGAAATATCCTCTTCACCCTGGAAAATATCCTCCTCCATAGGAATAGGCACAACACATTAATTACCTGCCTTATCCTGCGAAACATCCTCAATAATGTCATCAGAGACAAATGTAGTAGTATGCACAATAGGTGAGGAGTAGTGCTTGGATAAAAGTCAAGCACTGATTCCTCACAAAGAATCGAATTCATGCAAGGTGATGTATGCACAGGGGAGATTGGCTCAGCCATGTCAGAGCTTAGATCAGCCACAACTCTGATGAGAGTGTTTGCATCATTCACTTCAAAACTTGAATGTGATACGTCAACGTAATCAGAGGTGGAAGGTGTGCTATCATAGTTAGGAGTCTGGACGATCCGGATATCCGGCTTGTCATCCTCGTCCAATTGGCGAAGATAAGCAGCACAATCCTTCAAGGCATGATCTGTGCCCCGACAAAACAAGCACTGCCTTGCTGGCTTCATTGGCACCACATGTGCTGAAGCCGCAAAGAAGTATGTCGGTAAAGGCTTAGAATAATAACCATAGGTCTTACGCGAACTATATGGAGTACCGGACGAAGTCGGTGCTCCATATACTGGGCTTTAGTGCTAGGGCTTTTATCTCCCTTTGGACATCTATCACTAGCATGAGAGGTATCTCCACACCAATGGCAGTGAATATTAACTGAATCCCACATCGCGTGAAGATAACTAGATTCAAAAGAAAAACACTATTGTGCAAAATACTACACCCAACAATAATTTGCTAAAGCAACCTAATATAAAACAAGAAAAAGGAATAACAAGAACTGAAATAAAAAAAGGTTGCAATTTATAAATGGAAGAACTTCTATCGCAGGTTCTCCGTCTCCAGAAAACTCACACGACTATGTTCCTCAGCAACGACACCAAAAACTTGATGCGCAAATCTAGCACACCGCTATAAGCGGTAGCAAGATTGCAGCACGAAATGGCAGTGTACCGATCGTTCAAGTAATATAAAATGTGGGAGTGAATCCCCAAGTATCGATCTTGAAGGAACATGATGCGCAAATCTAGCACACCGCTATAGGTGGTAGCGAGACTGCGACACGAAATGGCATTGTACCGATCGTTCAAGTAATATAAAACGAGGAGTGAATCCCAGAGTATCGAATCTCGAAGGAACACAGTAAGGTGGAGTTTACTTTTGAGGAAGGACTTGAGATCGAAGTCCATTAGGTCAGATGGATTGCGGAAGGCTTGGATTGGATTGTGGAAAATAAAAGAAAAGAGCTAAACTACTCCTATGCAATGCCGCTATGCAATGCTTCGCCAGACGGGATGGAAAACTACGTAGGCCTTGAACACACTACTTCGCAAGGGCAGATGGACGAGTAGGCAAACAAAATCGAACTGTGCAGGCCTTGAGCGCGCTGCTTCGTTAGGCGAATGGATTACACGGGCCGCTATGCCACGCTTCACTAGGCGGATGGACGAGAAGGCTTGCGGATGGAATGGGTCGCACCAGCGGAATGAGGGTCGCAAGCACCTCGTCGACAGGCACGCCACTAGCAATTGCTAGTGCGGCACACGAACATGATGGCGGGATGGAAGATGGAATGGGGCGCTCTTTACTAAAATAGACCACAGAGATATTTCACATAGACATAAAATATACTAAATGGCATAGCAAGATTTAGCGTACATTATCCATGCACACAAATAATAGAAGAAAAATAGTACTACAATATGAAGGGGGGTTTATATTACAACCAAAGCACAGAGACTCATCGGAGGTTCATGGCCGGAATCTAGGGTTGTCAATCCTTGTCCGAGCTCGGGCTCCAACTGCCGTCTGGGGTCCAGAAGAGCTTTCACCTTCTTCTATTGTACCCGTCTTCTCTGTCAATCTTCCCTGGCCACAATCTCACTGGAGAACTTCATATATGTAGCAGAAAATCCCTTAAAATGGAGCTTTGGAGGTGAACGAACAAAGGAGGAGGCCTAAAGGATGCTCCGGCTAGAGATTTGCAAGAGAATGGTGGTCGGAGCTCCACCCGAAGGTGGACGGCGATGGAGCGGTGAAAAAGGGCAAAATTGGAGCTCTTGGGCGCGGGAAATGAGATCGATCCTCATTAGGGCGGAAATCTATGCTTTTAATAGAAATCAATCAGAAATCTGGTCACGCACGGTCGAACGCACGACCGTGCATGAACCGTGAGATATTAATCGGGGAAAAAGGTCAGGAAAATGATGTAGGAGCGCCCGTGAGTTTTACTCACGCACGGTCGAAGCGGACCGTGCTTGAAAACGCACGGGCAAATTCAGATTGGCCAAAAAAAAAGGTTAAACAGGTTGATCGTGCGATTCCTTCACGCACGGGCAACTGCCCGTGCGTAGAGACGCACGATCAACGACATAACATCGTTTTCACCACAGAAGAGAACGCACGATCGCATTCGACCGTGTGTCATGGAAAACACACGACCGTGCGATATACGTAGACATGAATTCTGGGTAAAAATGGATGAACCGTCCACCTGCATCTGCCACAACCCAGCTGGGAATACCCCTCCAGCTCAAGCATAAATGCATAAAAAGAATGGGGAGAACATTGTGCTTGCCCCCAACAACAAAGCATGCAATTGCATACCACAATAGGCCTAAAAGGTGCACTTCGTGTAATCCAGAGTATCAATGCAATATAAGCAATAATGTGCAGAAAGTGAAGTGCAAATGCGTGAAAATATGCCCAGATGAGTCCAAATATGTGTATATAAATGGGACTCATCACACCCCCAGACTTAAACGTTTTCTCGTCCCTAGCAAATCATCCCTTAAGCGGACAAGAAAAAGGCAAGCTGGCATAGAAATTGTAATTGCAGAGTACCATGCGAAGTCGCAGGCTCACACTCATAAAAATTCAGTTAGAACAAATATTTAATAATGCATAAAAGTTTACTTTTTTCTAAGAGCGTATCTATATATTATTATTACCCAGAATCTGAATCGCGGTGAATCATCCGGTCACGCGTAGGAAGAAAGTAAACTGATCACTAAGGTGAGCATTGCTAAAGATCGGGGCTCGGGACAACCTCCAAAGAAATCCATCAATGTCGGTGACAATAAGCTTGCTCGTTCGCACTCTCTCCACGACACTAGTTTGATTCAATGCACGAATCAGTAGTACTTTAGGTATAAGACAGGGTTTGGGTTTCAGTGGGATATACAATGATAAACATGAAGGCTTACGCACGAAACACAATTGAGTTACTACAACAAAGCTAACCAAGCTGCCACAATATGCGCGGGTGCACCACACCCCCAGACTTGAACTTGAAAACATGGGTGTGTGCACCGCCTACTCCCAAAATATATCTCACAAAGATTATCAATTAGGCTCATTTCTTTTTTCATTTTTCTTTTCTTTTTCTCTTCTTTTCATTTTTTTTTATTTTCATTTTTTTTCTTTTTAACTATTTTCAGCACAAATTCAAAAAAATACATCCACATTTCCAAATTAACATTACCACATCAGCACCCCCCCAAAACAAATGTGAACACAGCTAAAGATCAGCTTTGGGCATGCGACTAGGATCGGCTTTTTGGCTTTGGTGAGAAAGCGGTGGAGCTGAATCAAAGGACGGGGTAGGCACAAAAGGGGATAGCAAGGAATAAATGATAGGAATGGTACACAAAGCTCAACCTGGCCAAAATGATGGCCTATATCATGCCCACGCACTGAACTAACCTATGCCAATGCTTCAAGAGTCGCTTGGGGCAAGTTCTTAGCCACCGAGAAAGACAATCCTTCCTCCCGACTCGAGCAATACGAATCTAGCAAATGTCTACACACATCCCTACACCACCGTTTGATTCACACCGTATTCACCACTTCTGAGTAGAATAAACAATATTTACGCAAATAGAAAATATAAAACTATAAGCATAAGGAAAAATTAATTCTACACGAATTTCTACACGAGACGCAAGCGCTCGACTAGGGGCACTATGGGAGTCAACATTTTACTCCGTCTCACAATCCTAAGACAGCACAGAGATTTTCACAATCACACAAAAGAAATGAGTTGAACTCGAAACGCGCCTAAGACTAAGTACACGCTCATGTGGGTGATGTGGCGTGCGATGAAAATGAACATATAATATAACTAAAAATAAAATACTTTTAGCATGCTATGCAAAAGTGCACGTGAGTGGGCACACAAAACTGCTCTCCCCGGGACTTAAACTAGACAATACACACAATATATAGTTATGAAATTTAGAAAAGAGCCAGGGGAAGAGAATACCCAATGCTCAGCAAATGAGCATACCAGAAGACGCTAGATATCCAAGACCAAGCTGCAACATCCCCAACCAGAAAAAGAACCTGCATGGGTGAGCTCCAGAAAAACAAAAGAAAATATACAAACTAAAATAAAGTAAAACTAACTAAACAAACTAGATAAACTAACATTGCAAGAAAGGTAAGATAACTACTGGGGTTATTGTCGTCACAGCACGACTTATTCAAATTTAAAACAGTTCTAGCTAATGGGTCTATGAAAAAGAAAATGTGCAGGTAACGACGATAGAACAGTCACGCCTCTACCCGAATATAAATAATACCTGCTATTCACAGGTAGAGGGAATAAAAAGTAAGATGAGGAGGAATCCTCACTCAACTCACCAAAACTATCCTTGCCCAACAAGGTGTCGTCTTCATGGAGGTGGCAGGAGGAAAAGGTAATGAGTGGGGTTTCCACTATGGAGAAGGGGTCAACCTCCTCATATATGAGGTTACGCTCCTCATTGACTTGAGCAAAAAGCTCCAAGTCCTCCAGAAGTACCTATGAAGATTCAACCTGCACAGGCTCAGATGAAGAAGGGGGTTCAATAAATAAAAGAGAGGAATGAATTAAATAATCAAAAATCGGGGGAGTGGTCTCGGTTTCACTCCCAGCAAGATCTGAGGATAGATCACTATCATCATCGTAAGTATCATAGCAAGGAGGGCCCGTGAACTCAAGGTCCTCGGTGGTGAGTTGGACCTCCTCGTCCCATGAAGAAGTGCAAACCTCCTCATCAGAAATAGTACCCTCATCATCCCACCGGGGAGCAGCCTCAGGCTCAGAATCATCACCCTGCTCAATTACTTCGACATGCTCATAAAAAATGTGTGTAGAAATATCTTGCAAAGAAACTGGAGGAACAAAAAGATTTGGTTCCTCCATAAAAAGATCTGCTAATGCCTCCCCGATGGAGAGAATACTTTCCTCATCCCACTCAGGTGCATCTAGGAGCTCCCGTTCCTCTCCTTGTTGGCTAACAGATGAGTGATCATCATCACTAGGAGTAAAGCCATACATAGGAGTGAGGAGTCCATGCACAAAATAAGATCGGAGGTAGAGGGAATGATTACCTCCATGGGTAAAGAATGAGTGATAGGGACACTGTTGTCATGAGTGAAGGAGCGGCAGTCAGGATTGAAAAGACTAGGACAGTCCTTCAATTCATGACCCTCTCCTCGACACAACAAGCAAACAACGTTCCTACACTGCCTAGCATTTAACTCCTTCATTTGGCCTATATAATAAACCATCTTGTCGTAATTGGTAGGAGAAATATCCCATGAAGACATTTTCAACAATTAAAGAAGATATAATGAAACTGAAATTCTTTGCAAAGAAATTTACACAAGCTAAAAAAACTCCTTGGATTAAACTTGCCTAAAACTTTAAAATAGGAGAGAGAAATAATAACAAACAATATATAATTAAAAAGCAAACAAAAATAATAAGGCGGCTATACACACTGGAAGAACTACTATCTCTCGGCTCTCCCTCTCAAGAAAACTCACACGTCTGTGTTCCCCGGCAACGGCGCCAAAAACTTGATGCGCAAATCTAGCACACTGCTATAGGTGGTAGCGAGACTGCGGCACGAAATGGCAGTGTACCGATCATTCAAGTAATATAAAACGAGGAGTGAATCCCCGGGTATCGAATCTCGAAGGAACACAGTAAGGTGGAGTTTAATTTTGAGGAAAGACTTGAGATTGAAGTCCTTTAGGTCGGATGGATTGCGGAAGGCTTGGATTGGATTGTGGAAAATAAAATAAAAGAGCTAAACAACTCCTATGCAATGCCGCTATGCAATGCTTCGCCAGGCGGGATGGAAAACTACGTAGTTCTTGAACGCACTACTTCCCAAGGGCGGATGGATGAGTAGGCAAGCGGAATCGAACTGTGCAGGCCTTGAGCGCGCTGCTTCGTTAGGCGAACGGATTACACGGGCCGCTATGCCACGCTTCACTAGGCAGATGGATGAGAAGGCTTGCGAATGGAATGGGTCACACCGGCGGAATGAGGGTCGCAAGCACCTCATCGACAGGCATGCCACTAGCAATTGCTAGCGCGGCACACGAACGTGACAGCAGGATGGAAGATGGAATGGGGCACTCCTCACTAAAATAGACCACAGAGATATTTCACATATACATAAAATATATGCATAGCAAGATTTAGCATACATTATCCATGCACACAAATAATAGAAGAAAAATAGTACTACAATATGAAGGGGGGTTTAGATTACAACCAAAGCACAGAGACTTATCGGAGGTTCATGGCCGGAATCTAGGGTTGTCAATCCTTGTATGAGCTCGGGCTCCAACTGCCGTCCGGGGTCCGGAAGATCTTTCACCTTCTTCTATTGTACCCATCTTCTCCGTCAATCTTCCTTGGCCATGATCTCACCGGAGAACTTCATATATGCAGCAGAAAATCCCTCAAAATGGAGCTTTGGAGGTGCACGAACAATGGTGGAGGCCTAGTGGATGCTCCGGCTAGAGATTTGCAAGAGAATGGCAGCCGGAGCTCCTCCCGAAGGTGGGCGGTGATGGAGCGGCGAAAAAGGGCGAAACTGGAGCTCTTGGGCGCGGGAAAGGAGATCGATCCTCATTAGGGTGGAAATCTACGCTTTTATAGAAATCAATCAGAAATTTGGTCATGCACGGTCGAACGCACAACCGTGCATGAACTATGCGATATTAATCGGGGAAAAAGGCCAGGCAAATGAAGTAGGCGCGCCCGTGCGTTTTGCTCACGCACAGTCGAAGCCGACCGTGCGTGAAAACGCACGGGCAAATTCAGATTGGCCATAAACAAGGTTAAACAAGTTGATCGTGTGATTCCTTCACGCACGGGCAACTGCCCGTGCGTAGAGATGTGCGATCAACGACAGAACATCATTTTCACCATAGAAGAGAATGCACGATCGCATTCGACCGTGCATCAAGGAAAACACACGACTGTGCGATATACGTAGACATGAATTCTGGGTAAAAATGGATGAACTGTCCACCTGCATCAGCCACAACCAAGCTAGGAATACCCCTCCAGCTCAAGCATAAATGCATAAAAAGAATGGGGAGCACATTGTGCTTGCCCCCAACAATAAAGCATGCAATTGCATACCACAACAGGCCTAAAAGGTGCACTTCGTGTAATCAGGAGAATTAATGCAATATAAGCAATAATGTGCAGAAAGTGAAGTGCAAATGCGTGAAAATAAGCCCAGATGAGTCGAAATATGTGTATATAAGTGGGACTCATCAGAACACAGTAAGGTAGAGTTTAGTTTTAAAGAAGGACTTGATATTGAAGCCCTTTGGGTTGAATGGATTGCGGAAAAGGGGGTGATTTGGAATGTGGAAAAATAAACGAAAACTACTACTCAACTACTCCTATACAGGCCTTGAGCACACTGCTTCACTAGGAGGGATGGAGACTACGTAGGCCTTAAATGCAGTACTTCGTAGGGGCAGATGGAATGGGTCGCTCTGGCGGAATGAGGGTCACAAGCACCTCCTCACAAAGCTCACACCTAGCAATTGTTAGTGTAGCTAACCCAAATTGCTCATACCATAATCACCATAAGAGCTCACCTCAAGCACTCATATACAAATAATATCATTTCATAACAATGAAATAAAGATAAAATCAAGTGCAGAGTACAAACATAATCATAAAATAGAAGATTACACTGCAAGCAACAATAACCTAAGAAGAGAAAAATGGAAGAGATACGATCGAATCTGAAGGCTTGTTGTAGCTTCTCGGTAGGAATCGTCGGGATGTCAATCCGCATCCTATCTCAGTCCCAGCTATCTTCTGGGGTAGAGGAGGGCTATCACTTCCTCCCAATGGACCCGTCTTCTCCGGTAAACTACAATCCGGCCAAGTCTGCTGTGAAGAACTCCTAGCTTAGTGATGAAGATGAGTGTTGCCTCCTCTCCTTGAAGCGTTTGGATGATGTGAGGTGGCCTTGGGCAAAAGGTGGAGGAAGAAGGAGAGAGAACGGAGCTAGAACTCCCTTTGTGCCGGAAAAATGTGGAGCTGTTCGGTCTCTGTACTAGGGCGAAATCGGCGGCTTTTATATAAATAATAAGAATTTTTGGTCACGCACGGTCGAACGCACGACCGTGCGTGAACCATGTGAAATTAATTAAGATGGGAGGACGACCCAGAACGCCCATGCATTTTACTCACGCACGGCCAAAGCCGCCCATGCGTAAAAATGCACGGACAAATCCAGATGGCCAAAAACAAGGCTAAACAGGTCGATCGTGCGATTTCTTTACGCACGGGCAACTGCCCGTGCGTAAAGATGCACGATCAATGATAGATCAGTGTTTTCTACACCAGGTGAAGGCGCACGACCGCAGCCATCCGTGCGTCAAGGAAAATGCACGACCGTGCGATATATGCAGTAATAAAAATGGGTAAAATTGGATGATATATCCACCTGCATAACCAACGACTCAGCCGGGAATACCCCTCCAGCTCAATCCACCAACAAAAGAAAAGGGTCGGGGAGCACCAAGTGCTTACCCCCAACAAACATAACTCGCATCGCGCACCACAATGGGCCATAATAAAGCACTTAACGAGGAAATGTGTTCATGTGAGATATAAGCAATAATGAATAACAAGTGAAGTGCAAATGCATGAAAACTAGCCCGGATAAGTCCATAAAAGTGTATATAAATGAGACTCATCATTAGACACTGTTAGCAGGCATGTCATCCAAATAAGCATCCTTGTCAGGACTCCTTCTGTGAGATCCAATATCATCACCAACATCCTTATTCTCATCTGAGTGAACTGACTTAGAGCTTGAAATGATTAGGCTAGTCTTCTTGACTTATTTGGCTTTCTTTGGTTCTTTCTCCTTTGCCTCAGATGGCTGGCTCATGGGGAGCACCCTGGTGAACCTGTCTAGAGTTTTTATATCCATTCTCTTCAGATAATGGATATTGGATCCTTTCAACCCTTTATGCCTTTCAGGATAGGTTTGTATCAGATATAGGGATAGAATTCTACCCATATTTGGTGCTTGCAGACACTCCTTGAGTCTTTGAAATATTACTTCTCCCCAAGAAGTTTTCTTGGTGAGAATGATCCTTGTCATGATGTCAAACATAGATTGGGATATAGTATCATGTGACCCAGGATTGGATAGGATTGCTTTGCCTACTATATTAGATAGGAGTTTGCCCCTTTGATTGAAGAATTTTCTCTTTAATGACCCGGTCTTGGCATCACTGTACTCTGCCCACTTCGGAGCTTTCTTCTTGTCTTTGTCAGAAATAGCTTCCTCCTCATCCTGAGTGCATTAGGGAATTCGGAAGGCTTTATCTATCTTTGCTGAGGAGATTTTCACTCTCTCTCCTCCTATTTTTTACTTTAGAGAGGTCTTGGAAGAGGATAATTTGGCATTGCCATACCATTCCTGAACTTCAGTTCTGAGAATGACTGTGGGTTCAGATAGAAAGAATTCCAGGCCTTGTGCTTCTTGTGCATGGGCAAAGCCATTTCTGACTATCTCATATCCTTCCAGAAGGTCCTTTGAACTCTTGGGTGTCATTGTTGCTGTGGAAGAATGCGCTGGGATGGAAGAGAAGGTGATTCGTCTCGGCGGCTAGGAAGGAAGGGTTGTGAACCTTACACTATTTAATGATTGTCTATTTATATGGCTTAAATCTGTGTGATGATTAACCCTAAAGTTAGAGTTAATTGAGCTTATAGATGTGAGAAGAATTGGGTCAATTGGGTTGCATTTAGACAAATTGTAATGAGACCATTCCGTCTCAGCGGAACCGCTGAGGCAGTGAAATACCCGCTGGGACAGAGCACTGTCAGCCGCTGGGACAGATTTAGTAGTCTCAGCGGTTCAGCTGAGACTTTTCCCAGCTGTCTCAGCGGCTCAGCTGAAACAAACTTTTCTGTTTTAGCTGACCTTACAGTCTAACCATTAGTCCTTGGGGTTTTGATTGAGTTATGCCTTAACCATGTCACTAGGATTGTTGATGTGATAATATTATGAATACCAATAACATTATGAATCATTACACAACACTTTTAAATGTATAATGTGATGGTACTTTGACTGCATAGCATCATAGATGATTAAGAACAAAAATTTGACATTATTCAACATTTAACATTCCTAGATCAATCTTGAAAGTATTAAATTTTACCTCATTCAATGGCTTTGTAAAAATATCAGCAACATGATTGTCAGTGGGGACAAATTCAAGGAAGATGTCTTTACATTCAACATGTTCTCTTATAAAATGATATCTTATCTCTATATGTTTAGTCCTGCTATGAGAGACAGGATTCATAGAAATAGAGATAGCACTGGATGAGTCACAATGAAGAGGAGACTCACTTACCTTGAGGTTGTAGTCCTCTAATTGATGTTGAAGCCACAATAGTTGTGCACAACAACTTCCTGCAGCAATGTATTCAGACTCAGCAGTGGAAATTGCCATAGTTGTCTGCTTTTTGCTGCTCTAAGATATCAACCTCCTTCCTAGGAATTGACAAGTACCACTTGTGCTTTTCCTGTCTTCTTTGCAGCCTGCAAAATCTGCATCTGAAAACCTAGTTAGTTCAAAGTAATTGTTCTTAGGGTACCAAAGGCCAAGATGTAGGCTGCCTTTAAGGTATCTCAAAATCCTCTTTGCAGCTGAGTAGTGAGATTCCTTAGGGCATGCCTGGTACC
This sequence comes from Dactylorhiza incarnata, assembly GCA_033032865.1. NCBI lineage: Eukaryota > Viridiplantae > Streptophyta > Magnoliopsida > Asparagales > Orchidaceae > Dactylorhiza > Dactylorhiza incarnata. Next base: position 1,537,950 of record JAWHQI010000354.1, on the reverse strand, counting down.
TAGTACAAACACAAGTGGCATACATAATGTCTAGTCTACTAGCAGTTAGATATAATAGGGATCCAATAATGCACCTGTACATGAATTCATCAAATGCCTTGCCCTTTTCATCCTTATCCAGGGAATTGTTGGACCCTATGGGAGTTTTCATGGTGGAAGCTGATTCCATCCCAAACTTCTTGATAAGCTCCCTAGTGTACTTAGTATGAGAGATGAATATACCCTCATCAGTCTGTTTCACTTGGAGGCCTAAAAAGTACTTGAGCTCTCCCATACTACTCATCTCAAACTCCCCCTGCATAAGGTTGGCAAACCTTTTGCAAAGGTTGTCATCAGTAGACACAAATATTATTTCATCAACATATATTTGGACTAGAAGACATTTGCCCCTTATTTTCCTAAGAAACAATGTACTATCTATCTTCCCCTCAAGAACTTATTCTTGATGAGAAAGCTAGACAATATCTCATACCAAGCCCTAGGTGCTTGCTTTAGACCATAAAGAGATTTTCTAAGTAAATATAGATGATTAGGGAGGGTTGGATGCACAAAACTTGATGGTTGTTCAACATATACCTCTTCCTTCAAGTCACCATTGAGGAAAGCTGATTTGACATCCATTTGATATACCTTGAGCCCCCTGTGGGCAGCATAGGCAAGGAATAGCCTAATTGCTTCTAACCTTGCAACAGGAGCAAAGGTCTGATCAAAGTCTATTCCCTCTTCTTGTCTATAGCCTTTGGCTACCAATCTTGCCTTATTTTTGATGATTATACCATTTTCATCCAACTTGTTCCTGTAAATCAATTTGGTGCAAATAATATTGTGTCCTTGAGGTTTTGGCACCAACTTCCATAACTTGCATCTTTTGAATTGAAGAAGTTCTTCTTACATTACTTGAATCCAAAAGGTGTCTTGGTTGGCTTCTTCAAACTTCTTGGGCTCCATTTGTGATAAGAAGCTCAAGAATAGGGCCTCATTATGAGCCCTGCTTCTGGTTAGTACAACTTGGTTCTGATCTCCAATAATTTGTTCTCTTGGATGATCCCTTAGGTGTCTTACAGCTGCAGGCAATCTGTCCTAAGCTAGTTGTAATACTTCTGCTGGTTCAGCAGTGTCTTCAGCACCCTGGACCTCTTCCTCTTTAGGAATTGCTGCATCTGTATATGCTTTACTACTGCTGGGTATGTCTTGCATAGACATCTTTTCCATGTCCTTTTCATTTCCTGTCAAAACAGAAGAACTAGACCATCCCTTATAGATTAGGCTGGTCTCATCAATTACCACATGCATAGACTCTTCTACAACATGAGTTTTCTTGTTATAAGCTCTACTATGTGAGCTATAGCCAACAAGAACCCCCACAGTGCATTTCTTTGCAAACTTTGTTAATTGAGATTTTCCATTGTTTAATATGTAGCATTTTGAACCAAAGGTTCTAAAGTATGAAGTTGTAGGTTGTTTGCCTTTCAGAATCTCATAGGGAGTAATTCCATGAACCTTAATGATGGAAGCCCTATTAAGAACATAACATGCAGTGTTGACTACCTCAGCCCAGAAGTGTTCTGGGAGTGAGGAGTCACTAAGCAATGTTCCCCAGCTTCTATCAAGGTTCTATTCCTCCTCTTAGCCACACCATTTTGTTGTGGAGTCCTTGGGGAGGAGAACTCTTGGGTGATACCAAATTCTTGACAAAACCTTATCATGGCTTCAGATTGAAATTATGTGCCATGGTCAGTCCTAGTCCTGACCACAGCACATTGTAAGTCATTCTGAATAGCCTTGACATGATTTATAAAGGCATTCAATGTATCTGATTTCTTCCTAAGGAAGAATACCCATGTATACTTTGAGTGATTATCAACAATCACCAATGTATACAACTTCCCACCTAGGCTCTGAATTGGCAAAGGACCAAACATGTCCATGTGCAACAGATATAGACATCTTTCAGTGTCTTTGGAGCCAATACTTTTAAAGGTGGCCCTTGTTTGCTTACCCATTTGGCAAGCATGACAAGGACCACTTTTAATACATTTTAAATTTGGACTATTGCTAACAAGGTTTTTAGAGAATAGTCTATACATTGTCTTGTAGTTAATGTGGGCAAGTCTCTTGTGCCATTGAACACAAATAGCCTCATTATCATTAGCTATAAGACACACACATGAAAGAGTGATATAAAAATTTACTATTTTTGCAAAGTGAAATGATTAAAGATTTTCTCCAAAACTATATCCGATAAAGGCAAGTGTACCTTATTGTCTATAGTATAGGATATTTACAAATACCAAGGTCGTAGTCCACTGGGCGCGTTGATTACTTGTACTTCGAGGAAAATCACTATTATCTTATCTAATCGATTTTTGAGTTTTGCTTTACTAGCTAAATAGAGACAAATTGTAAGGTAAAAGAAGGGATTAAACGATCGTAAAAGAGATTAGTGCCCAATCAAAAGTCACCTTGGATTAAGAAAAATTAAGCGAAACAAAATTAAATCTAATTCCATTTAATTAAACTACTTGAACGTGGAGGTTCCCGAAGCTCGAACATGCCTCTCTCGAGGTTAATGCCCAACTAAGTTTAGGAAAAATCAACCGGACTCTCATCCTATAATTGATTACCTAAAACTTGCTTTACGCAGTGAACCCCGCTATTGGATTTGACTCCAATCTGGGAGATTTACTTCATCCTCTCTCGAGGGGTGCGTGCAACTCTCTTTACCCTTGATTGATCGATTCATACTTTGAGCCTCTCGGCTAACTAACTATGAAAACTTAAGGGCAAACCATACATCGATAATATGGCCTCACTAGTTAAAAATCAAGGGTAATTTAAGTGTTTACAAAAACGGAAAAAGAGAGCTTAGAAAATCATAACATGATTATCTCATCCTCGGATCATTTCGATTGAGCACTAATGAGAATTAGTTAATCATAGTGGAGGGGGAAGAGAAAAAAAATAAAAGTGCATGAAGGAAAATTACTAAGGTAGAAGGAGACAAATAAAGAGAGCAAAACTAATTTTTATTGAAGCCAAAACTGAGTACAAGCTTGGAGGAAAATTAGAATATTAGCAAGGAAAAACTATAAGATCACTAAACTATTGCATTGGAAGGAAAACTATTACATTGCGTGAGATGAAAAAGAGAGCTTGAAGGTATAAAAAGACATGAACATGAACATGAAAAACTCACTATCAGCTCTAGCAGCACCTCCCCCCTCTCAAAATTTCTGAACCCTGGACTCAAGGAGAGCCCTGGTATTTATAGGAAAAAATTTCAAGTTATACGCCCCTTGGTCACAGGCGTGACCTAGGGGTGTGTAATCACTGATCTGCACGGCTGGTACAGTGGCGTGGTCTTTGTGTGAAGAAGGGAGAAATTCGGACATTACACGCCCGTTTAATGCGGCGTGGGTATTCTTTCGGTGCGGCGGTGTGCAGGGATCACGCGGGAAAGTCACGGGCGTGACATACGGGTCTCGGGCGTGACTTATGTTGACTTCTCGATGGTAGCTCCACATCTCGACGACATCACACTGGGAAGATTCTAAATTTACACACCCCATGGTCACGGGCGTGGCTTTGGGTCACGGGCGTGGCTCGGGGCGTGACTTGTTGTGGGCTAGATCAATCAGCGTGGCATGGACTCTGGTTCGATCTTCAGGTTACACGCCCCTTGGTCACGGGCGTGACCTTGGGGCATGTCTTGAAATTTCATCAATTCTTCCCAAAATTCAGCAAATATTGGAATTAAGCTAAGTTAGAAACAAAATTACAAAAAGAACTACTTATAACCTAAAATTGACATGAAAAGGAAAAATTCATTTTAAATAATTACAAAAATCTCTATTAAAAACTTATATAAATACTACTTATCAAATACCCCCATACTTGAGGTGTTGCTATTCCAAAACAAAAGTGTGAGACATAATATATAAGACATCCATAAAATTTTTAATTTCAAACTAAAATTTTATTAAACCAAAAGTTAGGTTAAGAATAAATTCTAGGAGGAGTTAAGTCCTAAATTATGATGATTATATGAAAAGAGAGAAAATTGTTTAGGCAAGGATTTCTCAAGATAATTAATTAGCTTACCAAAATTGTAGAAATTATAAAACTAGATTAAATTAAATTTATAAGAACTCTATATTAAAAGAAACCTAAGGAAAAGTAACTTACTAAATATTGCTCTCTCCATAACTTAGGTTAAACCTAGATCAAAGATATTAGCTAAGGGGGGTTTACAAAGCTTGGCATAAGAAGAGATTCTTGATTTGAGGTGATAAATTTTATCCTCTCACCTCTATATTTTTTTATATGGTTAGGGAATAATGAATTTTATCCTCTTATTCCCATGCATATAATCTTTTAAATTCTCTTCAATAAACCCAAAATGAATATGTTTAGGAGTAATGAATTTTATTCTCTTACTCCATGCCATATAATCTTTTAAATGATTTTGGGTGCATATGTTTAGGGAATAATGAATTGTATCATCTTATTCCCATGCATATGATCTTTTAAAAAAGTTTTTTTATGCCATCAAAAAGGGGTAGGGTAGGAAAAATTTCTAGTTTATAAATTAAATTATATTGAGAGCAAATTCTAGTCAATTTCAATTTCCTAAGATCTAAAAAACAAGAAGAAAATATAATTGAAATCTAAAGAGTTTTAGCAAATTCACTACAAAATGAAGCCATTTAAAAATATAAAGAGAAGTCATGCTAACAAAAATTCTCTAATCAAACTCAAATCATAAGATGGTTCTTAAAACGAGATTACCTAAAATTTAAAATTAACAAACTATGATAAACAAAATTTTAGCCAATTAAAAACCTAAAAATGCATATAAACATTCTTAACTAGATTTCTAAGAAATCACAAAACAACAAGTAGGAGGATTATAAGAAATTTTTTTTTTGAATTTTTGATATTATCTTTTCTTTTTGAATTTTTGAATATTACTTTTTTTTTAATATTATCTTTTTTCTTTGAATTTTTTATAATATTGTTGGAACAAACCTATTTCTGATTTGGGCTAGGATCACTATCTGTTGACTAGGATCAAAGTTGACCCCAATGTATAGTTTATGGGTCAAGAGTTTAGATTGTTAGAACTAGGGATTTCATTCAGATTCTGCGTTCGACGAACTCCTTACTGCGTTCGATGAACGACTATCTGCGTTCGACGAACGGCGTGCTCTCTGCGTTCGATGAATGGAAAGCTCTCTGCATTTAACGAACGAAGTATATTCTGCGCTCGATGATCTAGCTAAAACCTCAGCGGTCGACGCTTTTACTCAAGCTCAGCGGTCGGCGCTTTTACTCAAGCTCAGCGGTCGACTATCTCGTCTCAACGGTCGACGATCCCATCTCAGCGGTTCAGAGGTAGAAGAACAGATTGTTACAGTGGTCGACGAACAAAACCCGGCTCAGTGGTCGACGAACACCTTTAGATATATTATACTTAAGCTCAGCGGTCGACGTTTTTATCCAGGCTCAGCGGTCGACGAATACTTCCGTTCGACGAACTCCAGTCTGCGTTCGACGAACACCTTCAGATCAACAAAATTAATTATTCCAGCAAGATTCATTTGAGGTCGACAAAGTAAATGTTGTGTTCGACGAAAATCTTGAGGTCGACGAATCTGCGTTCGACGAATTTTATTCAGATCAAAGAACTCTTATTCAAGTTCAGAAATTTCAGAAGGATTATATTCATTTCATTCTCTGAACTCAGATCGACTAATAACAACAGCTCTTTCCATCAGATCATGTAGGGAAAATATATTTCCTTTTATTATTCCAAGATTATAGTCGTTGACATCCAGCAGAAAAGGACATTTCGTGGAAAAGGAAAAGGCAAACGGCGCTGCAGATGTACTGTTCCCAGAATATCTTCTCAGATATATTATATTCCTTAATATAAGAGATTTGCAATTAATGTCTGTCAGAGATTCAAAGGAAAATGAGGAAGAAGATATAGTAGATTACTTACAGCAGTTTTCCTACAGAATAAATATACAGAACAAAATTTCAAACATCTGTACAGAAAGAGGAAAAAGAAAGAAAGAAAAGGAGACAGGAAGAACAAGAAGAACAACAGCTACACAGATCTTCATCTTCCTCCTCCAGCAACTCTTACACACTGAGAACATCTTCAACATTCTTCTCTCAGTCATTTGCTGCAAGTTTTCAGATCTTCAAAAGAGCAACAACAATATGAGAAGCATTCTTGCCTCTCAGATTTATCTGCTAGAGGAAGATGATTTCTTCAAGAAAAGGCTCCAGCCAATCTACTGTCAAACAACTTCATATCAGACAGGGAGCTTTTCAACATACATCCACTAGAGTCTTCTCTCAGCATCTTGATAGAGAAGAACATCTAAACACATCTCTATCCCATCTTGTACAGGGTTAAAACTCCCTTCAAAAGTTGACCTCCTTGGTGGCAAGACACCTGATCAAAAAATCCAGTTGGTTTTGAGCACCTGATCAAAAGCTCTGTGGTGTGTGGACACTTGAACAAAATCACCTTGGTGTGAGGGCACCTGATCAAACCTCCTAGTGGATCCTACCAAGTGTGGTAGAAGATTAGACATACCCAGGTTATTGGGGAACTACTATAAAATTCCTTGTTTCTTCTGTGCTATGAATTTCTGTGTTTTGTTGTTGTGCTGATTTCTTTATTTGTTGCTATTTAGTTTTTGCAAATCACTCTATACACATACATTTATATCAGTATTTTTAATTCCACAAATAAAACTGAGGGCAAAAGTTTTAATACTCTATTCACCCCCCTCTAGAGTTAATTTAAGATCTAACCTCACTTTCAATTGGTATCAGAGGACTTTTGATTCTTTACAGGCTAAGACCTGAATCACAAAGATCAATTAGATCTTAAATTATTTTAGAGTTTTTATTTTATTTATTTTGTTTAAAAAAAAATTCATGGCACAAAATAAAGAGTATTCTAGCACAAGACCTCCTATGTGCAATCTCAGTAAGTTTGCATTATGGAAAGCAAGGATTAGACTGTACATGAATTCTATTGATGAGGAAATCTTCAATGTAATTTTGACAGGACCTTCAACTCCCACAACAACAACTAGTGCTGAAACCACCACTACCAACAATGATGTCCCACCTACTGAATGGACAGAAGCACAGAAAAAGCAAAGGAGTGATGATGCAAAAGCCATGAACATTCTGGCTCAAACAATGTCTGATGACATTTTTCAAAGAGTGGTAGAATGCACCTCAGCAAGAGAAATATGAATTTCTCTCAATAATATGGTTGAGGGATCTGCTGATGAAAGGAAGGACAGAAGGTCCCATCTTATTTCTCAATATGAGAATTTCAATAAAGGAGAATCTGAAAGTGTGGCTGATATGTACAATAGGCTCAGCCTCATAATTAATGAGCTGAAGACCTTGGATAAAGTAATCTCTATCACTGAGATAAATGACAAGATCTTAATGTGCTTCCCCAGCACATGGGATTCTAGGATCTGGCCTATCAAGGAAGCCAGAAGCCTCAATTAGATTTCTACTGAAACATTGTTGGGCAAGCTCAAATCCTATGAGCAGCTCATCAAATCTAGAGAAGCTGAACAGTCCACTTCATCTCCATCAATAAAGAGGGAAAAGAACATTGCCTTCAAAGCAGCTGAAGAAGAAGAAAAAGCTCCAAGAGATGAGGAGTTCATGAATCTTCTTGCCAAAAGGTTCTACAAAATGGCCAAGAAGGATTTCAGAAAGAAGGACTCCAGATCAAGGGAAAAGCCAAGGTATGACAAGTCAAATTCTAAAGATATTGTCTGTTATGGTTGCAGGAAACCTGAACACATTCTGCCAGATTGTCCAGAAAATCAGAAGAAGGAAAAGGAGAATTGAAAAAAGAGGAGGGAAGACACTCCAGCAAGTCTTCCTCCCACAAGCACAAAAAGAAGGGAAGAGGATTTGTACCAGAAACTTGGAGTGACACTGAATCAGATCAGTCATCCATCTCTTCAGATAATGAAGAAGAATCAAAGGAGAATGATCAGTGCCTGATGGCAATTTATGACTCAAGCAGTGAGTCAGCAGATGCTTCTTCATCCAGTGATGATGAAGATAATGAAGAAGAGAAGAACTTCTGCATGATGTCAATCAATGCCTCTGCCAACAATTCTGATGAAGAAGAATCAGAATCAGAAGCAGAAATTGATGTTGATCAGGTAATTTCTAACATTGATTTTACTTCAGTTGGATTCAAAGATGAATTCAAGGTTCTTTGCTTAGACTTACTCAAATCTGAGAAAGAAATAATCTCACTCAGACATAAGCTAGCTGAAATGAAAAATATAAGAGAAGAAAATGTAAATCCTAATAATAATTTGGCTGCCTCTAGAGAACAAATTATTCTCATTGATAATAAACTTTCTGAGGCTAAGGAATTTGAAGAATCCCTAAATGGGAGAAGCATCAAACTGATGGATATTACAAGCACAGTAAAGGCTAGACTTAATAGCAAACTAGGCTTTGGTGCTTCATCAAGTGAGCCACATCTGATTAAGATGAAAATATTATCTACACCTATAAAATTCATCTCTGCTAAGAGCAAAGAGGTTGTATGAATAAATAAAAATATTTCAAGTAAGACTGTCGAGAATAGCAGAATTTAGCAGAATTCATCGAACGGAGCTCGACGAAATGTATCCACTTCGTCGAACGGAGCTCGACGAACTCTGAAGATAGATTTTCTATATAGTCATTATATGAACGACGCTCGATGAAATCTCAGTCATTCGTCGAACGACGCTCGACGAACTCAGCCCAGTTCATCGAACAGAAACTATACATCAAATCTGAACAATTCTTATTCTTCACATTCTAAGAATCCTTTCACTGAATGGATAATACCTCCAAGGAGATATCATCCACAAGGTTACAAGGACCAACCTAAAATGTCTTTTATTTCAGATTTTTGTGGAAATTCAAAAAGACCCAAGGTAGTCTGGGTCAGGAACAAATAGATTGTTTTTCTGTATTTGCAGGTACACAGCTGCCCAAGAATAAATGAAAAATGGTATTTGGATAGTAGCTGTTCAAAGCATATGACAGGAAACAAGGTCAACCTGAACAACTACAAGGCAAAGCTTGGACCAAAAGTTATATTTGGAGACTCCAACTGTGGACAAACAAAAGGCTATGGAAAAGTCAAGGTTGGAGAAGTCACCTTCAAAGAGGTAGCTTATGTCAAGGGACTAAAGCACAACCTCATCAGCATAGGTCAATTATGTGATGAAGGGTATCAGGTAACTTTCAATAAATTAAAATGACTTATTAAATCTTCTGATAATATTATTATTTTATCACGTATTAGGCAAGGTAGTATTTATTTAGTAAATTTCAATTCATCTAAATCAAAAATTTGTTTATTTAATGAATTAAGCAAATCTAGTGAACTTTGGCATAAGAGATTAGGACATGTAAACATTAGGACCATTGCTAAATTATCTAAGGACAATCTTGTTAGATGTTTACCTTTAGGATCATACAGGAAAGAAGGTCTTTGTAAAGCATGTCAACTAGGCAAACAAACTAAAAGTAGTTTTAAATCATTATCTGAAAGTGATTCACCTAGAATCTTATATTTGCTACATATGGAACTTCTTGGACCTATAACAACAAAGCGTTTAGGGGGGGAAGTCTTACACTCTAGTTATTGTAGATGACTTCTCTAGATTCACTTGGGTGTTCTTTTTGAGAGAAAAGTCAGATAACTGTAAAGTTCTTACAGACTTTCTTAAGAGCATAAAGATTGAGTACTCTACTCATATTGCATTGATCAGAAGTGATCATGGAACTGAGTTTGAGTCTCTTCTCATGCATGAATTCTGTGAGAAGGAAGGTATCAGGCATTGCTTCTCAGCTCCTAGAACTCCTCAACAAAATGGGGTAGTTGAAAGGAAAAATGGAACTCTAATTGAATCAGCAAGAACATTACTTGCAGATGTTAATTTGCCCCTATCTTTTTGGGCAGAGGCTGTTAACACAGCAAACTATGTGCTGAATAGAAGTTTGATACACAAACTTAACGGTAAGACTCCTGATGAGTTACTTAAAGGGAAGAAACCTAAAGTTAAATATTTTAGAGCATTTGGTTGTAAATGTTTCATTCACAATAATGATAAAAAATACCTTAGAAAATTTGGACCAAAATCTGAAGAAGGAATTTTCTTAGGCTATTCATTAGTCAGCAAAGCATATAGGATTTATAACAAATCTTCTCTTAAAATTGAAGAATCTATGCATGTTTCCTTTGATGAAACTAACATGTTTTACAAGGAGAAGAATTCTACTACTGTAGAAAATCTACAGGTACCTACACTATGTGAGCAGCTAGATCAATTAGCTCTACAAAAAGAAGGATTTATAAATCCTGTACAGCAGAATGCTGAAGAAAGTGAAGAAGAAAATCATCCAGATTTTGCTGACAGTTCAAATCAGATAACAGCAGAACAACTTCCACAGGATATCACAGCTGAACAAATTCCCCAAGTGGAAATTATTGTTGAACCCACTCCAACTGTTGATCACATCACAGTTAGAGATCATCCAATATCTCAAATTATTGGTGATATTTCAGCAGGTGTGCAAACAAGGCATCAAACAAATCAGAATATGATGCATACTTGTTTTCTCTCTCAGATTGAACCTCAATCCCTACAAGATGCCGAATAAGATCCCAACTGGATCATTGCTATGCAAGAGGGGCTCAATCAGTTTGAGACAAACAAAGTTTGGGAATTGGTTCCTAGACCAAAGAATCATCGAGTCATTGGAACTAAGTGGGTCTACAGGAAAAAACTAGATGCAGATGGCAACATTGTGAGAAACAAAGCTAGACTAGTAGCTCAAGTATACTCACAGGAAGAAGGAATAGACTATGATCAAACTTTTGCACCAGTTGCAAGGTTAGAAGCAATCAAGATTTTCCTTGCATTTGCAGCATACAAGAAATTCAAGGTTTATCAAATGGATGTGAAGAGTGCATTCTCGAATGGAGAAATCAATGAAGAAGTCTATGTGGAACAACCACCAGGTTTCATCTCTCCAACTCACTCTTCTTTTGTATTTAAGCTTAAGAAAGCTCTCTATGGTCTTAAACAAGCTCCCAGAGCATGGTATGAGACCTTAGCTAGTTTTCTTTTAGAGAATAAATTCTGTAGAGGCATAGTAGATTAAACTTTATTTTACAGGATACATAAAAATCAAACTTTACTAGTTCAAATATATGTAGATGATATTATCTTTGGCTCTACTGATTCAAACTTATGCAAAAGATTTTCTAATCTAATGCGATCGAAATTTGAAATGAGTAGTATGGGTGAACTATCATACTTCCTTGGTATTCAAGTGAAGCAAACCCCAAATGGAATCTTCATATCCCAATCTAAGTATGCTAAGGAAATAGTGAGAAGATTTGGTATGTCTGATTCTTCCACCATGAAAACACCCATGCCCTCTAATGCTATTGTTGATTCTGATGAATCAGGGAAACCTGTTGATCAGAAGGTATATAGAGCAATTGTTGGCTCATTACTTTATTTAACAGCAAGAAGCCCTGATATAATGTTTGCTACTTGTATTTGTGCTAGATTTCAAGTTAACCCCAAAGAATCTCATCTAATTTTACTAAAAAGAATTTTGAGATATATAAAGGGCTGCCCTAATCTAGGACTTTGGTATCCAACAACATCTGAATTTGAATTAACTGGATTCTCAGATTTAGATTATGCTGGATGTAGAGTAGACAGGAAAAGCACATCAGTAACTTGTCAGTTTCTTGGTGGTAGGCTTGTGTCTTGGTTTTGTAAGAAATAAACAACTGTGTCTACATAAACATCTGAAGCTGAATACATATCTGCAGATAGTTGCTGCTTACAGATATTGTGGATACAAAATCAGCTCCTAGACTATGGTGTCAATTTAAATAATTCAATTATATTTTGTGACAATACTAGTGCAATATCTATAGCACAAAATCCAGTTCTCCATAGTAGGACTAAACACATAGAGATTAGGCACCACTTCCTTAGGGATAATGTGGATAAAATCAAAATTTGCCTACAATTTATCTCTACTGATTTGCAAAGAGCTGACATTTTCACCAAGACCTTGGATGAAAAGAAACATATTTTCTTTATAAATCAACTAGGAATGATAGATGGAGATTCAATCAATTAAAAAAATTAAATCTTCTATTTACCCCCTCATTCCTTATCATATCAAACTAAGTTTTTCTGATTATATAAATGCCTACAGAATTGTTTCTCTTTCTAGTTCCCTTTGCACTTGATCTCTATTTTATTGTGCATGAACAATAGCAATGATAATCTTGCATACTTTCCTACCTCCATCAAATGTCCCTTCTTCAAGGGGCCTAGCTTCAGGCCTTCCTGAAACTAGGCAGGGGGAGAAGTTTTTATGAGCAAGCTCCATTTGATGCACTGTTCTACTTAGGGGGGAGTTGTTCTATAAACTAGGCAAGGAGAGAAAGCTGAAGAACCTCCAGTCTCAGGGGGAGACACTCTCAGGGGGAGCTGCTGTATGAACAAGCTTGATAATGCTCACAGCAGTTTGTTGTTTGCAGTTTCTCTTTCAGAAAAATTCAGATAAAGTTCTTGATCAATTTCAGATGCAGATACAGCTCAGAAGAAGAATTTTGATATAGAAAATTCAGTATCAGTTATTGCTACAAGCTCAGCAAATCAGAATTCAGAAAAACTCATCTAAAGACAAATTCAGAAAGCTGATTTACATAGCAGATACAGTTTCAGAATTTAGAAAGAAAGAATTCAGAGAAAATCAAAGGTTCTGATTGTATTTTTATCAGTTTTAGTTTTATTGAAATGTAATTTCAAAACTCAGAGAACTATTCATTTTATAACTGATAAAATATTTAAAATATATCAGATATATATATGCTCTGTTGTTTTTGCTGTATTAGTGTTTGTTTATTTTCAATTTTTTGTCAAATAGTGTCCTAACCCAAATAGGGGGAGATTTTTGGAACAACCCTATTTCTGATTTGGGCTAGGATCACTATCTGTTAACTAGGATCAAAGTTGAGCCCAATGTATAGTTTATGGGTCAAGAGTTTAGACTGTTAGAACTAGAGATTTCATTCAGATTCTGCGTTCGATGAACTCCTTACTGCGTTCGAAGAACGGCTATCTGTGTTAGACGAATGGCGTGCTCTCTGCGTTTGACGAACGGCAAGCTCTATGCATTCAACAAATGAAGTATATTCTGCGCTCGATGATCCAGCATAAACCTCAGCAGTCGACGCTTTTACTCAAGCTCAGCGGTCGACGCTTTTACTCAAACTCAGCGGTCGACGATCTCATCTCAGTGGTCGACGATCTCATCTCAGCGGTCGACGATCCCATCTCAGTGGTTCAGAGGTTGACAAATAGATTGTTATAGCGGTCGACGAACAGAACCCGGCTCAGCGGTCGATGCTTTTACTCAAGCTCAGCGGTCGACATTTTTATCCAGGCTCAGCGATCGACGAACACCTTCAGATCAACAAAATTAATTATTCCAGCAAGATTCATTTGAGGTCGACGAAGTAAATGTTGTGTTCGACGAAAATCTTGAGGTCGACGAATCTGCGTTCGATGAACTTTATTCAGATCAAAGAACTCTTATTCAAGTTCAGAAATTTCAGAAGGATTATATTCATTTCATTCTCTGAACTCAGATCAACTAACAGCAACGGCTCTTTCCATCAGATCAAGTAAGGAAAATATATTTCCTTTTATTATTCCAAGATTATAGCCGTTGACATCCAACAGAAAAGGGCATTTCATGGAAAAGGAAAAGGCAAACGGCGCTGCAGATGTACTGTTCCCAGAATATCTTCTCAGATATATTATATTCCTAAATATAAGAGATTTGCAATTAATGTCTGTCAGAGATTCAAAGGAAAATGAGGAAGAAGATATAGTAGATTACTTACTGCAGTTTTCACGATAGAATAAATATACAGAACAAAATTTCAAACATCTGTACAGAAAGAGGAAAAAGAAAGAAAGAAAAGGAGACATGAAGAACAAGAAGAACAACAGCTACACATATCTTCATCTTCCTCCTCCAGTAGCTCTTACACACTGAGAACATCTTCAACATTATTCTCTCAGTCATTTGCTGCAAGTTTTCAGATCTTCAAAAGAGCAACAACAATTTGAGAAGCATTCTTGCCTCTCAGATTCATCTGCTACAGGAAGATTATTTCTTCAAGAAAAGGCTCCAGCCAATCTACTGTCAAACAACTTCATATCAGACAGGGAGCTTTTCAACATACATCCACTAGAGTCTTCTCTCAGCATCTTGACAGAGAAGAACATCTAAACCCCTCTCTATCCCATCTTGTACAGGGTTAAAACTCCCTTCAAAAGTTGACCTCCTTGGTGGCAAGACACCCGATCAAAAAATCATGTTGGTTTTGAGCACCTGATCAAAAGCTCTGTGGTGTGAGGACACCTGAACAAAATCACCTTGGTGTGAGGGCACCTGATCAAATCTCCTAGTGGATCCTACCAAGTGTGATAGAAGAGTTGACGTACCCAGGTTATTGGGGAACTACTATAAAATTCCTTGTGTCTTCTGTGGTGTGATTTTTTGTGTTTTGTTGTTGTGCTGATTTCTTTATTTGTTGTTATTTAGTTTTTACAAATCACTCTATACACATTTACTTATATCATTATCTTTAATTTCGCAAATAAAACTAAGGGAAAAAGTTTTAATACTTTATTCACCCCACCTCTAGAGTTAATTTAAGATCTAACCTCACTTTCAAATATAAGAAAGGAAACTAGTTTTAACCTAACACTTTTTGTTAATTCCTGGACTTTCCGAGGTATACACCGTGAAGGGTTCTCACGGTACTAGGAGGTGTGATGGGATGATATCCCAAACGTCCCTTTCCAAGATTTAAATTTTTGATTTTCTAATTTTTTTGAGTTTTTTGGTTTTTCTAATTTAAAACTATTTACAAAGAACTATTTACACCCCCATACTTAAAGTTAAACATTGTCCCCAATGTTTAAAACTAAGTATGAAGTAAAAGAATAGAAAAAGAAGCAAAAAAAAGTGCAAGACAAAACAAAAAGAAATGCAAACTAAAAGAGAAGGAAGAAGGATAAAGGGCTTCCCTGATTTTTGAAGATGCGCGGGGAAACGACGGTTACCTGCAAAATATGTAAAAGAAGAAAAACAAGAGAAAATAATAAAAAGATAACTTTGGGGTACCTCCCAAAAGCGCTTTGTTTAAGGTCATGTAGCTTGACCCAATTGCCGATCATGTTATAGGAGGAAGTAATATCGAATCACTCTTTTCGTTAGCTAACTCTCCCGGAAGATATAACATAAGGCGGTGCCCGTTAACTTTGACGGAACCCTTTCCCGGGTGGGAAATTAGGATTGTCCCATAGGACCAAACCTCTTTAACAATAAAGGGTCCGGACCATCGGGATTTTAATTTTTCCAGAAAAAGGTGAAGGCGAGAATTATAAAGGAGGACGAGATCGCACGACGAAAAATTTTCGGAATTTTATGTGTTTATCATGATAAAACTTTGTTCGCTCCTTATATAATTTGTTACCCTTGTACGCATTTGCTCTCCACTCGTCTAATTCGTTCATTTGAATTTTTCTTTGTTCGGCCGCTAATGTAGAATCGAGATTTAAAAACTTAAGCGCCCAAAATACGCGGTGTTCTAATTCGACCGAAAGGTGGCAAGCCTTGACATAAACCATACGATACGGTGTACAACCGATAGCGGTCTTGTACGCCATACGATAGGCCCATAGCGCGTCATCGAGCTTTATTGCCCAATCCTTCCGATTAATGGAAACATTTTTTTTCTAAAATCCGCTTTAATTCACGATTTACGACTTCAACTTGGCTGCTCGTTTGTGGGTGATATGCAGTGGATAGTTTGTGCGTGACACCATATTTTGCTATAATTTTTGTAAGTTGGCTATTGAAAAAATGGGTGCCCCGATCACTCACTATAGTGCGTGGCATGCCAAATTGAGAAAATAATTTTTTTAAGAAGTTAACGACGACTCGCGCATTGTTGGTGGGGAGAGCTTGCGCTTCCGCCCACCTCGACATGTAGTCGACCGCAACTAGAATATACTTGTTTAAAAACGTGGGAGGGAGAGGAACAACAAAATGAATACCCCAAAGATCGAAAATTTCGCATTCTAAGAAAATATTTTGGGGCATCTCAACCCAGCGAGAGATGTTCCCCGACTGCTTGCAGCTGTCGCAAGTACTCACAAGGGTGTGGGCATCTTCCACGCGGTTCGGTTCACTTGATAATGACCACCGGTTGGTCCCTTGTGACAATGATGTAAAATTTTAAGGCCTTCCTCACTTGAGACGCATCTTCTCACCACCTGGTCTGCGCAAACACGGAATAAAAAGGGGTCCTCCCAAAAATAATTCTTTAAATCAGAAAAGAACTTCTTCTTTTACTGACTCGAGAATTCTTTTGGCAGGACCTGGGCTTCTAAATTGTTAGCCAAATCCGCAAACCACAGGGTGGAAGATGAATTTATATTTTCGATAGCGAGGAGGTGCTCTTCGGGAAATTTATCATTAATGTCGGCTTCTATTAATGTTTCCGAGGCGAGATTTTCTAATCGAGAAAGATGATCGGCTGCCAAGTTTTCGGCTCCCCTTTTGTCCCGGATCTCTAAATCAAACTCCTACAAGAGGAGGATCCATCGCAAAAGACGAGGCTTGCCGTCTGATTTACTTAAGAGATACCTAAGCGCGGAGTGATCTGTGAAGACGATAACTTTGGAAAGCGTGATATACGACCTAAACTTATCAAAAGCAAAAATGATTGCTAGAAGTTCCTTCTCAGTAGTGGTGTAGTTTGCTTGTGCCAGCGTGAGTGTCTTGCCCGCATAATAAATCGAATGGAAATACTTACTCACCCGTTGGCCTAAAATGGAACCAACCGCAATATCACTCCCGTCGCACATGATTTCAAAGGTGAGCGACGAATCTGGCGATACTAGAATCGGGGAGTTTATAAGTTTCTCTTTGATAAGTTTAAAGGCCAAATGTCATTCATCGTTAAAAATAAAGGAAGACTCTTTCTCGAGGAGATGGGTTAACGACTTCGTGATTTTGGAAAAATTTGGATAAAGCGCCGATAAAACCCTGCATGACCTAGGCAACTTCTAATGGTTTTTACATTCGTTGGAGGGGGGAGTTTTCAATTACTTCGATCTTGGCCCTATCGACCTCGATCCCTTTGCCCAATATATTATGGCCAAGGACTAATCCTTCTTTGACCATAAAATGATACTTCTCCCAATTGAGAGCAAGATGAGTTTCCTCACAATGTTGTAACACGAGCTCGAGATTTTTTAAATAATTTTTGAAAGAGTTTCCGAAAATGGAAATGTTATCCATAAACACTTCCATCACCTCCTCTACTAACTCGTCAAATATTGCCAACATAAATCTTTGGAATGTAGATGGCGCGTTACAAAGACCAAATGACATCCTTTGATAAGCGAAGGTGCCAAAGGGACAAGTGAAAGTTGTTTTCTCTTGGTCGTCGGGCGAAATCGGGATTTGGAAATATCCCGACAAACCATCGTGAAAACAGTAGTATGAGTGACCTGAAAGGAGCTCTAAGATTTGATCGATAAAAGGTAGCGAGAAGTGATCGTTACGGGTGGCATCATTTAGTTTTCGATAATCGATGCACATCCGCCAACCCGTAACAGTAAGGGTTGGGATTAATTCGTTATTTTTGTTCGTAACTACCGTAACGCCACCTTTCTTCTGTACGACTTGTACCAGGCTAACTCAAGTACTATCCGATATCAGTAGATGATTCCCGCAGCCAAAAGTTTAATAACTTCGGCCTTAACAACTTCTTTCATATTCGGGTTTAGTCGTCATTGAGGCTGGACCGTGTTGCGGGAAGTATCTTTGAGGAAGATTTTGTGAGTGCAGAAGGAAAGGTTAATACCCTTGATATCTGATATTTTCCACGCAATTACGTGTCGGTGCTTGCTTAAGACTATAGTCAATTCAGAAATTTCTGAATCGCTAAGTTCGGATGAAATGATAACGGGTAGCTTACACTCTTTTTCTAAGAATAGATATTTTAGGTGAGGAGGGTGTTGTTTCAATTCTAAAATGGGTGGCTCATCATAAGAAGTTTTGATTTTTATTTTTTTCTAAAAATAATGCTTCGGGTGCTGTGGAGCGAGAGACTTCTTCTTCTAAACAAAAGAGCTCGGCGAGCTCGAATTCGTGACTCGATGTGAAGACTAACTCGGGAGGTGGATAAAATTCGTTCTCAAAACATTCTTCTAAATAAAAGCATGAATCGTCATTCTCTAAGGTGTTTCGCATCGAGGGATTTATACTAAAGGTAACTTCATCGTCTCCAACCAGTAGGAGGAGCTTTCTGTTACTTACGTTGATAATTGTGCGGGAGGTGGCAAGGAAGGGGCGACCGAGTATGAGGGGTACTTCGGCATCCTCTTCGATGTCAAGAATGACAGAGTCCACCGGGAAGATGAACTTGTCAACCTTAATGAGAACATCCTCCACTATCCCTACCGGATATTTTAATGAACGATCGGCGAGTTGAATACTCATTCGAGTGGGGCTCGGATTTCCTAGACCTAAATTTTTGAATAACGAAAAAGGCATGAGGTTGATGCTTGCTCCAAGATCTGCTAAGGCGTGTTTTACTAACGAATTGCCAAATAGACACGGGATGGAGAACCGTCCTTGGTCATTTGCTTTTTGAGGAAATTTGTTGAGTACAATCGCAGAGCATTCTGCGTTTAAGGAAATATGCGAAATATCTTCTAATTTTTTCTTATTGGAGAGCAACTCCTTAAGATATTTCGCATATTTAGGCATTTGAGAGATAGCCTCGCAGAAAGGTACATTAATATGAATTTGTTTTAAAAATTCTAAAAACTTTTTATAATTCTTTTTGGCGCACTCACTTTTAAACTTAGACGGATACGGAATATTGGAAGTAGAAGCGTGCGGAGCTAACGTAGCGGACAAATTCGAAGATAAAATAAGAGGAGGAGGAGGAGAAGTTACCTTGGGTTTGTACTATTTTAAAACCACCTCCTTCCCGCTTTGGAGTGTAATCATGTTTGCACTCTCCCTTGGATTTTGCTCTGTATTCCCTGGTAGTGCTCCTTGCTGATCCTTAGAAATCATCTTTGCGAGTTGGGACACTTGATTCTCTAAATTTTTGATCTATCCGGTAAGGTTCTGGATGTTCGTTTCATTTGTAGCAACATATTTTGCAAAAACCTCTTCAAGCAGAGAGAGCTTTTGCTGTTGTGGTGGAAAACCAGGTGGATTACAATTTAGAGGTGGAGTTAAGTTAAGAAGTTGATTGGGGGGGGGGGGGGGGTTGATTTAGATTCATAGGACGCTGAGCATTTCCTTGGTTGCTCCATGAGAAATTTGGTTGGTTCCTGTAACCCGCATTGTAAGTGTTGTTGTACGGAGCGGTGTTGGGGTTATAGGGAGGCCGAGGAGGATTTCCCATGTAGTCAACCTGCTCTTCAATTAAAATATTATTAGCACAAGCAGGAGTGGCGGAGGAAGCAGACATCTCCGCCACTTGCTTTGTTAAGCGCTCAACTTGTAAAGCCAAATTTGCGTTTGCGTCTATTTCAAATATTTCGGCTGGCTTGTTAGGCCGCGCTCGAGGCATATTCCTTTGGTACGCATTCATGGCCATTTCCTCAAAAAGCACTTGAGCGGCCTCCGGGGTCTTTTTATTTAATGTTGCCCCGGCGGACGCATCAATCATTTGTTTAGTTTGGAAATTCAAGCCATTATAAAAAATTTGCACTTGTTGCCAAGTGGGAAGTGCATGGTGAGGGCATCTACACAAAAGCTCCTTGAGGCGCTCTCATGTATCATAGAGAGTCTCCGAGTCGATTTGCATAAATGACGCAATATCTGTTCGCATTTTGGTGGTCTTTGCAGGCGGAAAATATTTAGTGAGAAATTTTTCCGCCATATCGGCCCATGTAGTGATGGACTCCCTAGGAAGTGAGCCCAACCACTGCTTGGCCTTAGACCGCAAAGAAAAAGGAAAAAGACGTAATTGAATGGTGTCATCTGTGATGCCATTTGTTGGGAATAGTGCCCGGCAATGTTCCTGATTTGAGGAAGTGCTCAGCTCAATGATA
Organism: Dactylorhiza incarnata; assembly: GCA_033032865.1. NCBI lineage: Eukaryota > Viridiplantae > Streptophyta > Magnoliopsida > Asparagales > Orchidaceae > Dactylorhiza > Dactylorhiza incarnata. The sequence goes on along the minus strand of JAWHQI010000354.1, from coordinate 1,517,677 downwards.
AATGCAAGCTGTATTTGACATTCCATCTAGTTCAAGCTTGCAGGAATCGACAATATGTCATGTACCTTAGTTATTTTACTAAGTACATATCAACAAGAAGAACAGGCGATATCATCGACAATGCATGCTTGTTAGCTTAATGACCGACAGAGCAGCAGCCGCTGAGAAGCAAAGTATTCATGGACCATTGAGACATGGCGAGATCGTCGAACGAAGAATGCCGATCGTCGACCGCTGAGACGTGGCGAGATCGTCGAATGAAGAATGCCGATTGTCGAATGAAGGATGGCAAGTTCATCGATCGCAGAATGCTATTCGTCGAACACAGAGAAGACACATGACATCGTCATGTGGAACTCATGTTGTTGAGAGAACATATGATTACGACGACATGATGCAAGAAGGAAGCTCACGATGAGACTGTCAGAGAAAGAAGATCGTCGTATATACAGAATCGCCCGGATATCTTGTATCGTCGAGATACCACCATCAGAGGCAGAATGAAGATCGCGACGACAAAGTCAGAGACAGCTTGTCATTGTAATGATGCAAATATCTTCAAGACAGAATTCAAATCTTGCGGACATGATATCAGCAATTAATGTCGCCGCCTGATTGTCCAATCAGCGCGTACTCTTATGGAATAGGCGTCTGACATTAAAGGACATCAGATGTTACCGTTATGCGGCTCATCTGTCCTATAAAAGGGAACAATGATGCCCTAGAAAAAAATCTTCGAAGAAAAAGAAGAAGAACAAGAAAGTATTCCGCCGCTACGCTTGAATAGACCAGTATTCTCGGCGGAGAAGAAGAAAAAGTAGAGAGCAAGACTCAAGTGCTCTCTGAAGAATCAGTCATCATCATCGACTGAAAGGTAGCCGATCAACACCAGGCAAAGAAAGTGAAGGGTGAAGAAGATCCAGTGCTGAAACTCTGATTCAAGAAGCATCTTCTTCAACCTAAAGAAGCCGATCTCCATCAGGCTAAGTCGCCAATCACCATCAGGCAGAAGAAGCAGTTTTAATTTACTATAATTTCTTGTAAGGCTTACGGGCCAATTTGTCTAGCTTGAGGGTTGGAGAGCTGTGAGGCTTGAGGGCCAGGGCAGTGGACTTGCGGGTCCGACTTTGTCTAGCTTGAGGGCTGGAGAGCTGTGAGGCTTGAGGGCCAGGGCAGTGCGCTTGCGGGTGCGATCTGTCGAGCTTGCGGTCTCAGGGGCAGTAGGGGCTTGCGGGCCTAGGCTGTTGGGATTTGCGGGTCCATGTTGTAGGGCTTGAGGGCCTGAGTGTTGAGCTTGCGGGCTCGGGAGCAGTAGGGGCTTGCGGGCCTAGGCTGTTGGGACTTGCGGGTCCGTGGTGTAAGGCTTGAGGGCCTGATGTTTCTGGCGGCATTTTCCAAGCCTAGCACACTGCTAGGTAGGCGCAGAGGGTAAGAGGACTACTCAAGATACCCTGCCTTGAGGAACCTCTATACATCGTTGTGTGCTTTTCTGTGTTGCACTTTCAATTTCATACATCTACAAATCAGAAATAAAGAACACCTAAAGAGGGGATAACATAATTTGATAATCCTATTCACCCCCCCCCCCCCCCCCCCCCCTCTAGGTGATAAAGTCGACACCCCATAAACAACAAATGGTATCAAAGCTAGGTTGTTCAAAGAAAAGCTTAATAGCTTGAACAGATTTGCCAGTGGGTGTCAAAGTTTCATAAGTATGGAGTCGAGAATAGCTATCTGTTCCAGGGAGAACTTTGTCGTTTGGAAAGTAAGAGCAAGAAATTCATGGAGGCAATGGATCCATGAATGTTCTTGGTTGTTCAAAAAGGTCCCTCCATGACAATGTTAAAAGAGGAGACTCTTCTTGCCAGCTTGGACAAAGATGCAAGAAGCATTCTAGCTGGTGCAGTAGATCTAACAACACAGCAGAGGCTGAGTCATTACACAACAACAAAGGACATGTGGGACCTCTTAGAAGTCCTCATGGAAGGATCATGGGAAGACCTTGAAGAAGAGACCTATAATAAAGAGGTATGCATCAGAGCACCACTGACTACCTCAGACAATGAATCAGAAGATGATGAATTCTCTGGAGCGGGAGAAAGGATAAGAGCACCACTGTCTCCTACAGATTGTGATTCTAAGGATAAAGAGGTTCATGGGTTGATGGCTCTATCAGATGAAGAAAATCATGATGAATCGCATCATGATCAGGTATGCACCACTCACACACCTTTATTACCTGCTTCATTCTCATTTAAGAAAACCCAGAGTGCATCAGGTGATTGTTCATCATCTGAAGATGATGCAGAAGACTTCTCATCCTGCAACAATAAGAATCATACTGATCTATTAGAACAGTTTGGTGATCTCTTGGATTCTCTGAGAAAGAGCAAAAGGCTTGTTAAGAAACATGCTAGGGAGCTAGAATCTCTCAGATCTTTTAAGGTTGAATCGGATAGGAAACTAGGAATGTCCTACAGCAAGTACATCGATCCAAATGAGCTCAACAAAATCATAGACAAGCTTTATGATGAAAGAAGCCGAAGGGAAGAGCTTATCAAGAAATTTAAGAATAACCTTCTTAAGGAAAGATGTTTAGTGGCTCAATTCTCTAAGCCCAAAATTGTACTGCCCATCATTGAGACCTTCTCCTCCTATAGAAATAGGAGGGGATTGGGTTACAATGAAGGGGCAATTGATGCTGGGAATGGAGAAAGGGGCAACACTAAAGCAGGGCCTCATACCACCTTTCAGAAGGTAGTGCTTCCCTCAAATAGGTATGATCAGGACAGTGTCCATGGTCATTGGATGAATGGAAGCTCCACTAGTCATGAAAATGCTTCTGACTATGGAATGAGAAAGGGCATGGGGATGAGTGCATTAAAGGCTCCCCATGAGGAAATTCAAATTGCCCATCATGCACCATTTGTATTTAGTGTCCCAGCCCCCACTCTCAAGGATAAAGGGGCAACATCTTCTCAATCACCCTCAGATAAGAAGCAGACCAGTAGCCCCAGTATAATCAATTCTCACTTGGACATATATGATGCCATCAACACCATGTCAGCCACCAAGCTGACATCTGTTGCTGACAAACAGATAAAGTCAAGAAGAAATGATGATATTAGAGCAGCTAGTCAGCTCTTGACTAAGAGAGATTGGAAGAATGATGCTGCCTTCTCTACTGAACATAATTCAAAAAATGCTCAGATAAGAAGGTACAACATCCATGAGTGTTTGTGCTGTGGCAAAGTGGGACACTTTGCCATCGAATGTTGGCACAACCCTAGTATGCTTAATGCAAAGGTGAGACCTTCTAGGAGGGCTGCGACGAGTAGAGGGATCTCCTATTATGCTAACAAGAACCTAGGACCCAAGTCACCTTGGGTTCCTAAGGGATATTAAATCTGTCTTGCAGGGTAGTCTATTTAGCCATTAAAAAGCAAACAAGGCTAATGGACAGTAAGTGCTCCAGGCTTAGCTATGGACTAAGAAAAACACACCACATACCAAGGTGCACTGATCAAGGGGGAGCTAACAGTAAAGATAAGTGGACATTCCATCGAGGGGGAGCAATTAGCTCAAGAAGACTAAAAGGCTATGGTGAAGGTAACCATGTTAATGTTTAACAAATAACCCTGTCTTTATCTAAGTTCGTAAAAGTAACTTTCAAAAATCATCAACAGACTCTTAAATAGACCTAAGCCTAATCACTTCAGCTAAACTTGAGTTAGTCAAACATTTAACAAAATGACACTTCAACTTCCACACTATAAATAAGGTCAAATGTCCTAAAGTTAAAATGCTCTCTACATTAGCCCTAAAAAGCCATCGTGTTCCCCACGCCATCTAAGAGTGAACGAGTCGACCGAGCTGAAATCCTCCCGAATCAAAAATATGGCACCAAAGAAGGAAGATCTTCTATTCGAAGGATGTGAAGTGGTGAGGAATGGATTCTCAGAAGGCTCAGAAGAAATCCAGGGCACCATTAAGCTGCTCGAGACCATCGGCCTGGAATACGCCCTCTCTGAGCCCACAGTGATATTAAGAAGAGAAGTGCTGGAGTTCTACTCAAATTCCAAAGGTGTCTCCAATGGAACGTCTGTGCAAAGCGAAATTAACGGGATAAAGATTAAGGTGAATCCCAAAAGATTGAACAAGGCTCTTCTGTTGCTAACCTTTACCAAGGGTGAGGAAGAAGAAACGATTAATCAGGAAGAACTCGTCAAGGCTCTGGCTTGGTGCGGCCACTCGAGCAAAACCTATGGATCCTTGGAAAGGAAAAGCTTAAATCAACAAGGAAATCTGTTGGCAGACATTGTGGGATAAGCCCTCCTCTGCAAGGTAGGGACTCATGATAGGATATCCAAGCCTATGTTCAAATTAATGGCAAGGATAATCCTTAGTATAAAGACCAACTGGGGTCAGCACATCTTTAAGAGGATACAAGAAAGCTTTCAAGCTCCAAATCTTGGAAGAATTCTATCATTATACCTTCTGCAAACCTTCCCAGAAATCTTCAACAAACGCTATGGAGTCAAAATACATCACATGAAAAGAATGGACATCAAAATCCTTGCAAGATGGGAGAAAACTCTGACTAAGCCTCCCACGAAGACTGAAACTGCGGAAGATGCAAAGAGGAAGGGAGAAATCTCATCTGAAGAGAGTAAGTCAGGGAACAGCTCTCCTCCATCTGGATCAGAGGCAGCTGCAGAAACAAGGAATGTCTCCCTCCAGGCCTCTGATCTAAGTCAAGGATTCAGGATTTCTGCAGGCGCAGATCCAAGAAGTGCTGAAACTAAGGGGGAAGAAAACAATGAGATCCCTGCTCAAGTAGAAACAGTGATCCAAAAGATCATAGGGGCTGAGGATGCTGAACATTCTGAGTCTGCAATGCAAGAGGACAACCAAGAAATCCCTGCTGATGGAACTAGCAGTGATCAGCAAGGTCCTGAAAAGGTGAGTAAGCCTAGCCACTCACCAATAGGAAAATCTCTATCTCCAATACTGGAAGGGGATGAAGAAGAGGATCAAGAGGGATCATCTACAGAGAATAGACAAGAAGAGCCTGATGCGATAATTCGGCAAGTGCACCGGTCGCGCAAGTAATAATAATGGGGAAAATCCCCGAGTGTCGGTCTCTTGAGGAACACAGTAAGGTGGAGTTTAATATCGAGAAAGGACTTGAGATCGAAGTCCTACGGTAGGTGGAATGCGAACGAAAGGGGCTTTGAGGTTTGCAAACAAAAGTAAATACTACGCCTACTCCTATGCAATGTCGCTATGCAATGCTTCGATCGGCGGGATGGAAACTAGGCAGGCCTTGAGCGCGCTACTTCGTAAGGGCGGATGGACGAGTAGGCAAGCGGATCGAACTATGCAGGCCTTGAGCACGCTGCTTCGTTAGGCGGGATGGAGTGCGGGCCGCGATGCCACGCTTCGGTAGGCGGATGGGCGAGTAGGCTAACGGAATGAGGGTCATCGGCACCTCTTCGACAAGCACGCCACTAGCAATTGCTAGTGCGGCACACGAACGTGACGGAGGGATGGAGGATGGAATGGGGCGCACCTCAAGCACACAAATAAACAAAAAGGGTATTTCACATAGACATGAAATAACTTTAAATAGCAAGGTCTATAGTGTTCTTCATCAAAATACAAAAGATCTAACTATTACAACAATCAATAAGAGGAGAACAAGGCAAGAAATCGACCGAATCCGAAGGCTCGTTGGAGATTCACGGTTGGAATCGCCGGGTTGTCAATCCGCGTCCAAGCTCGGTCCGCAACTACGTCCGGGGTAGAGAGAGCTGTCACGACTCTCCAATGAACCCGTCTTCTTCGTCTCACGATCCGGTAGAGGTTGCAAACTTCCCCTTGCTTGACGGTAATGGCGGCTAGGTCTTCCTTCGAACCTCTAGGATGAAGGAGGAAGCCGAGAGGAAGCTCCGGCTCAAGGTTGGCGTGAGGAACAAGCCCGGAGTACCTCCATATGGTGGGCGACGGTGGAGGGGAGAAATCAGAGCCCTGGAGAGAGAAAACGGCGGAGCAAAGTCGGGACCCCGACCTAATTCGCGAGCAGGTCATTTTATAGGCGCTGGAGTAAAAAGTGCGCACGGTCATTGGCGCACGACCAGTGGTCGTGCGCACTAGAATTCGGTGATCGTGCGCTCTGCCTGGACGGAACCTGCAAAGGCGGAAATTATAAAATAACATGTTCGCACCACCAGTGGCGCACGACCAGTGGTCGTGCGCACTATCGTAGGTGGTCGTGCGCACTAGCCGAAACAGAACTCATAAAATTGATGATAAGTGCGCACGAACAGTGGCGCACGACCGGTGGTCGTGCGCACTGGCATTGATGGTCGTGCGCACTGCACCAAACAGAACTCATGAAAAAGGTGTTAAGTGCACACGATCAGTGGCGCACGACCAGTGGTCGTGCGCAATAGAACCGGCGATCGTGCGCAGTGTTCCTGTGCAGAATTGCACCGGGAACACTCGCACGACTCCTATTCCAGACACAACCACAAATCTAGCCACTGAAAGTGGCACTTAACAACGCATGAAAACTACTAAAGACAATAAACATAAAATCACACCAAAGTGGGCCTAGAAGTGCACCTAGCATGGATTATCAAATATAAGCTATAACAAGGCTATAATGCGTTGAATTGACTCAATAACGGCCCGGATGAGTCCATAAATGTGTATATGATCAGGACTCATCACACCCCCAGACTTAACTGTTTGCGCGTCCCGAGCAAACAAATTCTAAGCGAACTGGAAAGAACAGTAGATGGCTTAATGATTACACTACAGAGTACCATGCGAAGTCGCATGCTCACGTGCATAAGAAAAATAGTAGAAAAGATTTCTGATTATAAAAACAGTTTATATATTTGTAAAAGAGTAAAAGCATATTACAAATACTCAAAATGGTGAACAACGGTGAATCATTCGGTCATGCATACGGAAAAAGTAAACTAAACGCTGAGACGAGCATTGCTCAAGATCGGGATGCAGGACAAACTCCACTGAAATCCATCAGTGTCGGTGACCATAAGCTCACCCGGTCACATCCTCTCCACAACACTAGATTGGTCCATAGCGTGAGTCGGTAGGACTTTCAGGTTTTAATTGAGGCTTGGGTTACGGTGAGGTAAACAATGATAAACAAAATGGCTTAAAACACATAACCCAATTGAGCTTTTAAAATAACTACCCGCGCACCAAAATCGAATGCAGGTGCACCACACCCCCAGACTTGTACTTTTGCAACATAGGTGTGTGCACCGCCTACTCCCAATACATAATTTTTCTACATGATTTTTCAATAAAACTCATTTTTCTTTCTTCTCTTTTTTTCATTTTTCTTTCTATCTTTCTTTTTCTTGTCTTTTTTTCCTTTCAGCAAAATTTTCAAATGAGCACATCCACAGATTCACATAATAGACACCACAATCAACACCCCCCAAAATGTAAATGAAACTACAACTAAAGCTCAGATTTGGTTGTGTGATTAGGCTAGGCTTTTAGGCTTTGGTGAGACAAATGTGGAGCTGAATCAAGAAAAGGGTAGGCACAAAGGGGCTAGCAAGGGTAGACGATAGGCATGAAATAAAAAGTTCAACCGAGCCAAAATAATGACCTACGTCATTCTCACGCACTAGAACTATCCTATGCCAATGCTTCAAGAATCGCTTGGGGCAAGTTCTAGCCACCGAGAAAGATTCTCCTTTCTCCCGACTCAAGCAATACGAGTCTAGCGATCGTTTACACACATCCCTACGCTACCGTTTGATTCACATCGGATTCACCATTTGAGTAGAGTAAACAACATTTACACTAATAGAGAAAAATATAAAACCATAGTATAAAAAGAGTTCTAACCTACACAAATTCCTATGCAACCGAGCACTCGACTAGGAGCACTACGGGGGTCAACATTTTACTCTGCTACATAGTCCTAAGCCATCACCTAGACTTTCCCACATAAGCAGAAGAATTAAATTCACTACAGAGCATGCATACAGGCGAGTACGTGCTCAAGTGGGTGCGGTGGTGTGCAATGAAAATGAACAACAATTTAAATGAAATCTTCTAGTATGCAGTACAATAGTGCACGTGAGCGGGTAAACAAAACTACTCTCCCCCAGACTTAAACTAAACAATCCACAGAATATATGACATGAAAATCAGGAAAGGCTAGGGAAAGAGAGTACCCAGTGCTCAGAAATGAGCACACCAGAAGATTGGCGTGTAAGCTAAAATGAAGCTGCAGCATCCGCCATCCAGAAAAGATACCTGCAGGGGTCAGCTCCGCAAAAACAAAAGAAAATAGAAAACTGGAAAAAGAATACTACTAACTAAACTAAACAAGATGAAATAAGAAATGCAGGAAAAGGTAAGATAACTACTGGGGTTATTGTCATCCCAGCACGACTTATTCGGATTTTATACAGTTCTAGCTTATAGGCCTATGAAAAGAAAAGTGGACAGGTAACTGTTCTAATATGCGTGTAGGTAGCGGGTACCTATACGGAGAAAGAACAGTCACACCTCTACCCGAATATAAATACCTTCTCTTCACAGGTAGAGGGAAAAGAAAGTAAGAAGAGGAGGAGGCCTGGTCCTCACTCATCTCACCAAAACTATCCTTGCCCAGCAAGGTATCATCTCCAGGGAGGCAGCAGGAGGAGAAGGAAATGAGTGGAGCTTCCTCTACGAAAGGGGGATCAACCTCCTCACATATGAGGATACACTCATCATTGACTTGAGCATCATGCTCCAAGTCCTCCTGAGGTACCTGTGAAGACTCAACCTGCACAGGCTCAGATAGAGAAAGGGGATCAAGAAATAAAAGAGAAGAAGGACAAAAATAATCAGAAATCGGGGGAGTGGTCCCGGTCTCACACCCAGCAGGATGGAGAAGTAAAATAATGTTGGCATTGTCATCAATGCCGCAAGGTTCAGCGGGATCGATAGTGGCCATGCCCAAGGTTTGGACTTCCTCCACCGGTGTTGAGGAAAGCTCTTCTTCACCTAGTAGGTTGTCCTCCTCCATAGGGGCAGGCATAACACATAAATCGCCAGCCTCATCTCGCGACACATCCTCAATAATGTCGTCAGAGACGAAAGTAGTATGCACAACAGGGGGAGGAATAGTGCTCGGATAAAAGTCGAGCACCGATTCCTCACAAAGAATCGAATCCACTAGGGGTGGTGGATGCACTGGGAGAATAGGCTCAGCAATGTCGGTGCCCAGATCAGCCGCACATCCGGTGACCGTGTCCATGCCATACCCTTCAAGATGTGAAGGTGACAAAGACACATAACTGGATGTTGAAGGTGTGCCGCCAGAGTTAGGAGTTGGGACGATCCGGATATCCGGCTCGTCATCCTCGTCCAATTGGCGAAGATACTCGGCACAGTCCTTCAAGACATGATCAGTGCTCCGACAAAACCGGCACTGCCAAGCGGGCTTCTTTGGCACAGCGGGTGCTGAAGCCGAAAAGAAGTAAGACGGTAAAGGCTCAGCAGAGTAGCCATAAGACTTACGCGCACCATATGAAGTACCAGACGAAGTCGGTGCTCCATATGCTGGGCTATAAGAATTATGCCTACTATTCTCCGTAGGGCATTCATCACTAGAGTGGGAGGTAGCTCCACACCAACGGAAAGGAAATTAAGATGTGCCCACATAGTGCGAAGATAAAACGATTCAAAAAGAAGAACACTATTGTGCGAAATACTACACCTAACAAAAATTTACTAAAGCAACCTACTATAAAACAAGAAAATGGAATAAAGAGAACAGAAATAAAATAAAAGATGCGATAAACAAATGGAAGGGCTTCTCTCTCAGATTCTCCCTCTCCAGAAAACTCACACGACTGTGTTCCCGGCAACGGCGCCAAAAACTTGATGCGATAATTCGGCAAGTGCACCGGTCGCGCAAGTAATAATAATGGGGAAAATCCCCGAGTGTCGGTCTCTTGAGGAACACAGTAAGGTGGAGTTTAATATCCAGAAAGGACTTGAGATCGAAGTCCTGCGGTAGGTGGAATGCGAACGAAAGGGGCTTTGAGGTTTGCAAACAAAAGTAAATACTACGCCTACTCCTATGCAATGCCGCTATGCAATGCTTCGATCGGCGGTATGGAAACTAGGCAGGCCTTGAGCGCGCTACTTCGTAAGGGCGGATGGACGAGTAGGCAAGCGGATCGAACTATGCAGGCCTTGAGCGCGCTGCTTCGTTAGGCGGGATGGAGTACGGGCCGCGATGCCACGCTTCGGTAGGCGGATGGGCGAGTAGGCTAACGGAATGAGGGTCGTCGGCACCTTTTCGACAAGCACGCCACTAGCAATTGCTAGTGCGGCACACGAACGTGACGGCGGCATGGAGGATGGAATGGGGCGCACCTCAAGCACACAAATAAACAAAAAGGGTATTTCACATAGACATGAAATAACTTTAAATAGCAAGGTCTATAGTGTTCTTCATCAAAATACAAAAGATCTAACTATTACAACAATCAATAAGAGGAGAACAAGGCAAGAAATCGACCGAATCCGAAGGCTCGTTGGAGATTCACGGTTGGAATCGCCGGGTTGTCAATCCGCGTCCAAGCTCGGTCCGCAACTACGTCCGGGGTAGAGAGAGCTGTCACGACTCTCCAATGAACCCGTCTTCTTCGTCTCACGATCCGGTAGAGGTTGCAAACTTCCCCTTGCTTGACGGTAATGGCGGCTAGGTCTTCCTTTGAACCTCTAGGATGAAGGAGGAGGCCGAGAGGAAGCTCCGGCTCAAGTTTGGCGTGAGGAACAAGCCCGGAGTACCTCCATATGGTGGGCGACGGTGGAGGGGCAAAATCAAAGCCCTGGAGCGAGAAAACGGCGGAACAAAGTCGGGATCCCGACCTAATTCGCGAGCAGGTCGTTTTATAGGCGCTGGAGTAAACAGTGCGCACGGTCATTGGCGCACGACCAGTGGTCGTGCGCACTAGAATTCGGTGATCGTGCGCTCTGCCTGGACGGAACCTGCAAAGGCAGAAATTATAAAATAACATGTTCGCATGACCGGTGGCGCACGACCAGTGGTCGTGCGCACTATCGTAGGTGGTCGTGCGCACTAGCCGAAACAGAACTCATAAAATTGATGATAAGTGCGCACGAACAGTGGCGCACGACCGGTGGTCGTGCGCACTGGCATTGATGGTCGTGCGCACTGCACCAAACAGAACTCATGAAAAAGGTGTTAAGTGCACACGATCAGTGGCGCACGACCAGTGGTCGTGCGCAATAGAACCGGCGATCGTGCGCAGTGTTCCTGTGCAGAATTGCACCGGGAACACTCGCACGACTCCTATTCCAGGCACAACCACAAATCTAGCCACTGAAAGTGGCACTTAACAGCGCATGAAAACTACTAAAGACAATAAGCATAAAATCACACCAAAGTGGGCCTAGAAGTGCACCTAGCATGGATTATCAAATATAAGCTATAACAAGGCTATAGTGCGGTGAATTGACTAAATAACGGCCCAGATGAGTCCATAAATGTGTATATGATCAGGACTCATCAGAGCCCTCCCTTCTATCTCAAATAAAGATGCTCCTGGAAGAGCAAAGGATAAAACTAGAAAGACATGTCTCCTCTGCCATCAATTATCTAAGAAAGGAACTATCTGCTGAAACAGCAAACCTAAGAAATGATGTAAAAAGCCTACAAGATTATAATACCCGCTCTCACAAAGCTCTAATTAACCTAGGGATCAATCAGGCATCGATTATCGGCAGCATAGAAAAGGCCTATGTTGCATCAACCAAGAGAATGGTTGAACACAAAACTGACATCAAAGAAAGTCTAGATCAACAAAATAAAGATTTAGATTGTCGTCTGCTGGAAACCAAGAATCACTTGGAAGATGGAATTCACATGCTCAATAACAAGATATTGGCCTCTGAAGAGAACCTCCAAAAATGGATATCTGAAGAAATCATAAAGGGGGAGAGATCAATGATAAAGGCCAGCTGTGATCATGCCATCTGGACCTCGAACACTATCAGGGAAGCAATGAATCTTCCTTCCCTTTGTTATGACGAGACTACCGTAGGTCCCTGTGCAGAGATTTCTGAAACTAATAAGGATAAAGAAACAATTGAGACTGAAGAAATTAGAAAGAGAAAGTACAGGGAAGAGATTGAGAAAAAGGAGCAGAAAGTCGGTTCCAAGAAAGCAAAGAGAGTTGCTGATACGAATGCACCAGATATATAGATGGTTAAATATAGAAATGTCAAAACTTTTCTGAACATTTGGCACTAATTATAAATGAAGAAATATTTGTCAAAATTTTGTGTTTACTTAATTTTGTTGAAATGTCATCATTACGTGCTTATCTGCTTAAATGTTAATATCTTTTCTGAGAATGCCATTTATCATTGAGTGGGTTATGACTTCTTCAAATAGGGGGAGATTGTAGGGAACAGTGCCCTGCAATGTTCCTGATTTGAGGAAGTGCTCAGCTCAATGATAAATGCAAGTTGTGTTTGACATTCCATCTAGTTCATGCTTGCAGGAATCGACAATATGTCATGTACCTTAGTTATTTTACTAAGTACATATCGTCGAGAAGAACAGGCGATATCATCGACAATGCGTGCTTGTCATCGTAATGACGTGCAGAGCAGCAGCCGCTGAGAAGCAAAGTATTCGTGGACCGCTGAGACATGGCGAGATCGTCAAACGAAGAATGCCGATCGTCGACCGCTGAGACATGGCGAGATCGTCGAACGAAGAATGTCGATCGTCGAACAAAGGATGGCAAGTTCTTCGATCGCAGAATGCTGTTCATCGAATGCATAGAAGACACAGGACATCGTCATGTGGAACTCATGTCATCGAGAGAACATATGATTATGACGGCATGATGCAAGAAGGAAGCTCATGACGACACTGTCAGAGAAAGAAGATTGTCGTATATACAGAATCGCCAGGATATCTTGTATCGTCGAGATACCACCATCAGAGGCAGAAGGAAGATCGTGACGACAAAGTCAGAGATAGCTTGTCATCGTAATGATGCAAATATCTTCAAGACAGAAATCAATTCATACAGACGTGATGTCAACAATTAATGTCGCCGCCTGATTGTCCAATCAGTGCGTACTCTTATAGAATGGGCGTCTGACATTAAAGGACATCAGATGTTACCATTATGCGGCTCATCTGTCCAATAAAAGGGAATAGTGATGCCCTAGAAAAACAATCTTCGAAGAAAAAGAATAAGAACGAGAAAGTATTCCGCCGCTACGCTTGAATAGACCAGTATTCTCGGCGAAGAAGAAGAAGAAAAAGTAGATAGCAAGACTCAAGTGCTCTCTGAAGAATCAGTAGTCATCATCGATTGAAAGGTAGCCGATCAACTCCAGGCAAAGAAAGTGAAGGGTGAAGAAGATCCAGTGCTGAAACTCCGATTCAAGAAGCATCTTCTTCAAACTAAAGAAGCTGATCTCCATCAGGCTAAGTCGCCAATCACCAGCAGGCAGAAGAAGCAGTTTTAATTTACTGTAATTTCTTGTAAGGCTTGCGGGCCAATTTGTCTAGTTTGAGGGCTGGAGTGTTGTGAGGCTTGAGGGCTAGGGCATTGGACTTGCGGGTCTGACTTTGTCTAGCTTGAGGGCTGGAGAGTTGTAAGGCTTAAGGGCCAGGGCAGTGCGCTTGCGGGTGCAATCTGTCGAGCTTGCGTGCTCGGGCGCAGTAGGGGCTTGCGGGCCTAGGCTGTTGGGACTTGCGGGTCCGTGTTGTAGGGCTTGAGGGCCTGAGTCTCGAGCTTGCGGGCTCGGGGGCAGTAGGGGCCTGCGGGCTTAAGCTGTTGGGACATGCGGGTCCGTGGTGTAAGGCTTGAGGGCCTGAAGTTTCTGGCGGCATTTGCAGAGCCTAGCACACTGCTAGGTAGGCGCAGAGGGAAAGAGAACTACTCAAGATACCCTGTCTTGAGGAACCTCTATACATCGTTGTGTGCTTTTCTGTGTTGCGCTTTCTATTTCATACATCTACTAATCAGAAATAAAGAACACCTAAAGAGGGGATAACATAATTTGAAAATCCTATTCACCCCCCCCCCCCCCCTCTAGGTGATAAAGTCGACACCACATAAACAACACCATTGATTTTAAATGTGCCGCAAATTTCGAGAAAATTAGAAATATGATAGTTTGGATCTTCGTCCGGCTGACGATCGAAGGTCACTGATTGCTGCACCATTTGTATTATGCTGGACTAGATTTCAAGGTTATTGTTCTCCACCGGCGGGCGAACAATACTTGACTGTGTGCCTTCCAAATTCGGCCGCGCATAATAGGACATGGTCCATCGCGCGGCCTCATGATGAGTCCCAATTTTATACACATTTTCGGACTCATCTGGGCTTGTTTTCACGCACTTGCACTTCACTTCTAGTTCATTATTGCTTAAATTTCACTTGAACACATTTCTTCACAAAGTGCACTTATTGGCCCGTTGTGGTGTGCAATTGCGCGCTTTATTGTTGGGGGCAAGCACAATGTGCTCCCCATTCTTTTTATGCTTTTATACTTGTGTTGGATGTGTGTTCCCAGCGTTTGGATGTGTTGTGCAGGTGGGCAGATCGTCCATATTGTCCAGAATTCATCCTGTACAAATCGCACGGTCGTGCATTTTCTTGACGCACGGTCGGCTGCGATCGTGCGCTATGATCGGCTGGTCAATATGGTGATCTGCCCCACTCGTGCATTTTTGTCACGCACAGTTGGACTCATCCGTGCGCGAACAAAACGCACGACATCCTATTCTTTGCCGGATTTCGAGCTTTCCAAATTTACCCGTGCATTCTTACGCACGATCGGCTTCGACCGTGCGTGAGTAAAATGCACGAGCGCTCTGGGTCATCTTCCTGGCATTTTTTCTTAATTAATATCGCATAATTCACGCACGGTCGTGCGTTCGATCGTGCGTGACCAAATTTCTAATTATTTTGTATAAAAGCTGCAGCTCTTGCCCTATTTCGAGGATCATTTTCTAGCGCCGTTTTCCCGCTCCAGTATGCCATTTTCGCCGCTCCTTCACCGCAGTCCTTCGGGAGGAGCTTTGGCCGCATTCTCTTGCAAATCTCAAGACGGAGCATCCTCTAGGCCTCCTCCATTGTTCGTGCACCCCCAAAGCTCCATTTTGAGGGATTTTCTGATGCATATATGAAGTTCTCTGGTGAGATTGTGGCCAAAGTAGATTGACGGAGAAGACGGGTATAATAGAAGAAGGTGACAGCTCTTCTGGACCCCGGACGGTAGTTGGAGCCCGAGCTCGGACAAGGATTGACAACCCTAGATTTCGGCCGTGAACCTCCATTGAGTCTCCATGCTTTGGTTGTAATCTGAACCTCCTTTACATTGTAGTGTGTTAGTCCTTAATTATTTGGGTGTATGAATAATGTTTGTTATACCTTGTTTTGTCATTTAATATTTGATGTCTATGTGAAATTGTTATGTGTGGATTATGCAAGTGAGGAGCGCCCCATTCCATCCTCCATCCCGCCGTCATGTTCGTGTGCCGCACTAGCAATTGCTAGTGGCGTGCTTATTGACGAGGTGCTTGCGACCCTCACTCCGCCGGTGTGACCCACTCCATACGCAAGCCCACTCTTCCATCTGCCTAGCGAAGCGTGGAAGAGCGGCCCGTGTAATCCATTGGCCTAACGATGCAGTGCGCTCAAGGCCTGCACAGTTCGATTCCGCACTTACCCCTCCATCTGCTTGCCTACTCGTCCATCTGCCCTTGCGAATCGGTGCATAGCGGCCCGTGTAGTTTTCCATCCCGCTTGGCGAAGCATTGCATAGCGACATTGCATAGGAGTAGTTGTAGTTATTTTCTATTATTTTCCATAATCCAAACCAAATCTCCCGCATTCCATCTGACTTAAGGACTTCGAACTCAAGTCCTTCCTCAATAGTTAACTCTACCTTACTGTGTTCCTTTGAGATCGATACTTGGGGATTCACTCCCACATTTTATATTACTTGAATGATCGGTACACTGCTGTCACAACCCGCATTTTCTCCGAATTTAAGAATATCAGAGTAAGAGAAAATACACGTCATGATGCCACGTCATACAGGAGACAACTGTAGACGTTCAGGCGGGAACCTATTACTTAACTAAACAAACATGATTATATGATAAGTCATCATTTGAAATCATTTATTAGGGGTTTTGAGATAAGAACTGTGTCTCTCAGTTCGTGGATCAACTAGTCCACCGAGAAAGTATATATAATTGCAGCGGAAAGTACTTGATTTAGTTTACTTAAAGTCCTACATGTATGCAAACGACGGAGCATGAAGTAAATGATATGCTCATAACTAGGCGTATTGTAAGAGTAGAAAATACTTTTAGGCGACTTTAAAGTTAAGGGTTTCAGTTAGAAAGAATGCAATGAGGATGAAGAAAAACCATTTTATAACTATAGTGCACCTAACATAAATCATTCCCAAAGGGTAAGATACACAAGATCTAAAAGTAGTGGCACAATCTGGCAAATAAACTATAAAGTATAAAAAGGGGCACAGTGGGCGTCAACAACATGACACTAACCCATTGGTACCAACTAGTATGTCTGAGCATAAGAAGTAACTAAAAACAACTACCTCGCAGCAGCGGGGTGAACAGCTACGAAAACTCTGAACTTCAGGCTACACCACTAGCCGTTACGTCTCTGAACCTGAGGCATTCAATAAAACAAAGAACGCCTCAGCAAGGAATTACAAGTGGCAGAAAACTAGCAGAAAAACAAGCAAGGCATAAGGGGTACCAACCCAAGCCAAATTTACCGAAAGAGAGCTCTAAACAAAGAGTCAACAAGCATTAAGTGCACTAAATACCAAAAGAGGAACAAACATGTTCATTTATTTAGTTTCATCAATTAAAGAGACTGATCAACTCAAATTATACGGGGCCGGTTAACTACCTCCGCTACCCACAACCCAAAACCAGGTGGGGGTACCACTAGACCCAACCACCCAAACACGACTACCATGCAAGGCTATAACATTTTTCCCCCACTGTCCCCCAAACACAACTACTGTGTAAGGCTAAAGACAGTAGTTCTTATTACTTAAATTTTAATTAAACACGGGACGTCGCCCGAAGGGATAATCACTGGAAGGCCCTAAGAAATAGGGTCGATGCAAGGTACACACCGATCAAGATAAATCATAAGAGTAAACTCAAACACCCTGTCTCCAAGATCAGGAGCACCGAAGGGTCACTGGCAATCATCCTAGTACACCCGAGGGGACACGAGCTTCTAACACAAAACTCAACGAAAACATGGAGGGCAACACCAAGGTTTCTCGAGAAACGAAAAGGGCAAGGAATCGAGGATATAACTCGAACTCTAGGGAACAAAGGGCTGAGGATAAAGTTCTCGAGGACTCCAAAGACAGAACAGAACCTCACAAGATATCAAAGAGTGCAGGTATGACATTTCACGAGAAATCCAGAAGAAATCAAGGAGCAGGGAATCAAAGTTCTCGAGAACTCACTCATGTCTCGAGAGATCTACGGCAGAGACAATCATGTCTCGAGAGATACAAAGGCAGGGGTCAAATGAGTTTTCGAGAGATCAAAGGGCAGAGACAGTTATGTTTTGAGAAATCCAAAGGGCAGAGACAGTTATGTCTCGAGAAATCCAAAGCTGCTCTCGAGCTACAGCAAGAACAAGGGGATTGTATCGACCACGGTTTTCTCCAGGGAAAAACTAGATACTAGGGTAAGATTGAGGAGGAGAAAATCAAGGGGAGGTTCTAGATCATAAGTTACTTCACCAAACACACAAAACTCTTGCTAATCAGCATGACAAGAGCTCAAAACGAGCAAACCAACCGTCAAAAGAATCAAGAGAGAAAGAGGAAGAAACCACTTGCCTTAACCTTGCAGAACTCCACTAACTTCACTCCGAATGCCAAGGGAACTTCTGAGCACGGAAACCTGGAACGATTCGGACCAAAAGGAGGAGTTAGGCTACTACCAAAACTTCAAAACCTCCACGAAGAGGGACAAGCTTACCACTAAGACGAAGATCTCGCCGAGAGCTTTCCAAATCTTCAAATCAATCCCGATTCCGACCACTACAGCCCTCGAAATCACCGGCCGGAAGCTCTCCGAAGCTCCGCTCTCGCCCTAACCCTCGGCGGCTGATTTTTGATCGAGGAAAAGGAAGATGAATAGGAGGAGGGGATTTTTGGCTTATATGCGACCTAAATTTATTATTTAAATAATTAATTAATTCTCCAAATTACTTAAAACTACGAGGGCGACCGAAACACCTCGGATTTCTACGAAATTCGCACCTTAACTGAAACACGGCGCTACGAATCCAACGGCAAAGTCAGAACTCAATTCCGACGAGCCAAACTCCGGATAAAGCTTCCCGAAGCTAAAATCTCGCTAATTACTCCAAACCTTCACTTTACTCGAAATGATGCGAAATCTCGCACGCTCGATCTAAAACACAAACTTTAGCTAAGCTAAGGCTTGAAACACTACCAAAAGAGCTGACGTAACGCCCTTACGCCAAAATTACGTCACAGCGGGTACATAAAATAATTGACAAAAATCAGGGGCGTTACAGTCACTCCCCCTAAAATAAGTTTCGTCCCGAAACTTGAAATCCAAAGATCAAGAAAGATACAGAAACAATTCTAAGGATACAGAAAAAAAAGACTTACCCGAAATCTAAGAGAAGAGGCTAGGATGAGTCTCTCTCATGGCAGACTCCAATTCCCAAGTTGCGCTTTCGACACCCTGATTCCTCCAAAGAACCTTAACCATTGGGATCGTCTTCCTTCGCAACACACGCTCCTGAGTCTCCAAGATTCGGACAGGCTCTTCGACATACGAAAGATTGGGCTGCAAAACGGGCACCGAATCAAGAACAAGACGATCGCTACGCAAACACTTCCTCAGCTGGCTCACGTGGAACACATCGTGAACATTAGGAAGGGAAGCAGTCAAATTCAATCTATACGCTGACACTCCGATGCGCTCAACAATCTGAAAAGGTCCCACATACCGGGGATCCAACTTGTGGTTCCTTCCAAACCTCTTAACACCAGGCATCGGAGAACTTTCAAGAACACCCTGTCTCCAACGTCAAACTCTAAGTCCACTCTTCTTCGATTCGCATACTTCTCATACCGCTCCTGAGCAATGCGGAGCTTCTCGCGGATATGAGTCACAGCAACATTCATCTCTTCCAAAGCCTCTGGGCCTAGCAAAGGACTCTCACCTACCTCGGCCCAAAACAACGGAGTCCGACAACGCCTCCCATACAGAGCCTCAAACGGGGCCATTTGTAGGCTTTCTTGATAACTGTTGTTATACGCGAACTCCATCAACCCAAGCCGCTTATCCCAAGCTCCACCATGATCTAAGATATAGCACCTTATCATATCTTCCAGAATCTGATTTACCCTTTCTGTCTGACCATTGGTCTGGGGATGATAAGCAGTAGAGTACCTAAGGTCAGTACCCAAGGCTCCCTGCAAACTCTGCCAGAAACGGGACGTGTACCTCGAGTCTCGGTCCGACACAATGCTCACAGGCACACCATGCAACCTGATAACTTCATCTAAATACAACTCTGCTATTTTCTCCATCGAGTATCCAATCTTAAAGGGCACAAAGTGAGCACACTTTGTCAGGCGATCTACTAAAACCCACACCGAGTCATGACCACTGGGAGATCTCGGCAAACCGGTAATGAAGTCCATCGAAATACTCTCCCACTTCTAGGTTGGAATATCCAAAGGGTTTAACTTACCTCCAGGCCTCTTATGATCTGCTTTCACGCGCTGACAAGTTAAACATTCTGACACATACTTTGCTATATCATTCTTCATACCTGACCACCAAACGATCTGCTTTAGATCTTTATACATTTTCGTGGAACCAGGATGGTAGGAAACCTTAGAATCATGTGCCTCACTACAGATCTTTGTCCGAATTCCTTCCAACGCGGGGACGCAATATCTACCTCGGTACCTCAAAGTATCCTTATCATCGATCGAAAAATCTGGCAATTCTCCTTTTTCAGTTCTACTTCGAAGATGCTGCAAGTCAGGATCTTCCTTCTGATGCATCCTAGTAAGGGCAATCCAAGAAGGCTCTTCAGCCTCTAAGCTCGAGGGTGCGGTACAACTACCGACTGAGATATCCATCAACATAAACTCCTCTATTAAGGATTGCACTGAGAGATTGAAGATATGCGCGGTTTTCCGACTCAGGGCATCGGCCACCACATTAGCCTTACCCGGATGGTACAGAATATCTACTTCATAATCCGCCACATACTCCAACCACCTATGCTGGCGCAGATTCAGCTCCTTCTGGGTGAAGACATACTTCAGACTTTTATGATCCGTGAAAATCTTGCATGACACTCCATATAACAGGTGTCTCCAAAGCTTCAAAGCATAGATTACTGCGGCGAATTCTAAGTCATGCGTAGGGTAATTCTTTTCATGAACTTTCAATTGTCTAGACCCATAAGCAATCACCTTCCCTTCTTGCATCAACACACATCCCAGTCCAATATGAGATGCGTCTACATAAACTGCATACTCGACTCCTTCGATCGGCAAGGCTAACACCGGAGCGCTACACAAACGCCTCTTCAATTCCTGAAAGGCCTCTTCGCACTTATCGCTCCAAACAAAAGCAGTATTCTTCTGGGTAAGCTTAGTCAAGGGTGCGGACAGCAATGAAAATCCTTGGACAAATCTCCTGTAGTACCCGGCCAACCCTAAGAAACTCCTTATCTCCTTAGGCGTCGAAGGCATCTTCCAATCCAATACGGCAGAAATTTTAGCGGGGTCTACAGTAATTCCATCTTTGTTTACCACATGACCCAGGAAAGACACTTGCGAAAGCCAGAATTCGCACTTGCTCAACTTTGCATACAACTTGTGCTCTCTAAGAGTAGACAATACTAAGCGCAAATGCGTAGCATGCTCCTCCGCACTTCTAGAATAAACCAGCACATCATCTATGAATACCACCACAAAGTGGTCCAGAAAATCCTTGAACACGTGGTTCATCATGTCCATAAATGCAGAGGGTGCATTTGTCAAACCAAACGACATGACTAGAAATTCAAAATGGCCATAACGAGAACGAAAGGCAGTCCGGGGAACGTCCGACTCACGGATCCTCAACTGATGGTAGCCTGGTCGAAGATCAATCTTCGAAAACACCGTGCTACCACGCAACTGATCAAACAGATCATCTATCCTTGGCAACGGATACCTGTTCTTGATGGTCACTTTGTTTAATTCTCTATAGTCTATGCACAGTCTCATGGAACCGTCCTTCTTTTTCACGAACAACACTGGAGCACCCCAGGGCGAAGAACTTGGCCTAATGAAACCACACTGCAACAACTCGTCTAACTGAGTTCGCAACTCTTCTAACTCGCGCGGGGCCATACGGTACGGTGCCTTAGCAATAGGACGAGTACCAGGCTCAAGATCAATAACGAACTCCACATCCCTAACGGGCGGGAGACCAGGGAGATTAGCAGGGAAAACATCGGGAAACTCTCGCACCACCAGAATATCCTCGATACACGGCGAACCACCAACAGCTTCTACTACAGAAACAAGGTAAGCCAAACAACCGGAAATTAACAGTTTCCGAGCACAAACCGCAGAAATTCTCGAAGAACTCTGGTACGGAGAACCAAAAACGCTCATGGGTTGACCGTTGTCCATCACGAAGTCCAGACGCTTTTCCTTGCATCGGATGACCGCATCATAACTGGACAACCAGTCCATACCCAATATTACGTCAAAGTCTTCTAAGTCCAACACTTTGAGATCAGCAACAACCAAGAAATCTCCTAAGAGAACGGGGCAACTTCGGAAGCACTGATTCGAGGACACCAGATCACCAGAAGGGAACTTAACGAGGAACGAATCGTTGCCCAGCTCAGGGGTCAAACGGTGACGCTCAACGAAGGCCCTTTCTACGAACGAATGGGTAGCACCCGAATCGAATAGAACATGCGCCCAACGATTCTTTACCTTAAATCTTCCTATAAGCGCGAAGAGAAACTAGTCTAATACAACGAACTAAAAAGTAAATAAGACTAAACAGTTGTCTTAAGGTCTAACCTGCGATCACTTGGGTCGAAGACTGCGCTTGCTCCTGGGTTAACACATTCAGCTTTCCTCTTCCTTTATCCTGATGCTGCGGCGGCGGCAAGGTTCGAAGCGGAACAGGCTGCAACGGGGGTTGCATCAGCGGGCATTGGAACTTCATGTGCCCCTTCTGCTTGCACTGGAAGCAGACTTTATCTTTGGTCCAACACTGGGCCACATCATGCCCTTTCTGCTTGCACAACTGGCAGAGTACCTCACCCTTCGGAGCACCCTGGATTGCTAGCAATCGCTGCTGCTGAATATCGCTACGAAGACCTCCAAGAAATCGCTTCATTCTTCCTGCCTCATAAGCCACTAAATCTGGAGCAAATCTGCTCAACTTACTGAACTCGATCTCATACTCACTAACCGTGAGTTGTCTTTGCTTCAAGTGCAGAAAATTATTCATTAAACGGTCTTGCTCGACCGACGGCAGGAATTTCTTTAACACCATCGCCTTGAACGACTCCCACGAACATCCACCTACGAGATTTTCCCTCTCCCTGATCCACCAGCTCTTAGCAAGTCCTTTCAGTTGGTAAGCGGCGACCATCACCTTTTGGTCTGCAGAGATTCCTGAGTACGAAAACATCTCCTCAATGGAAACAAACCAGTCATCTAATGCCATGAAATCTACTCTTCCGTCAAACGTAGGAGCTCCCAACCTTTGAAAATGCGAAATAAAATTCATTTCCGGTGGTATCGCTATTGGGGGTACCAAGGGAGCAGGAGGAGTAGGTACATGATAAATAGAAAATATACGCATTTTTCTATATAGTTTTTAGTATAGTTTTAATTAAATTTGTAAATAATATATGTAAATTAATGAATAAAATGTTTGTTTTTGCTATTTTTGTTTTTAACTTAGTTTTATTTTCATTTTATAAAATTTCTATAATTTTATTAAGTCACGCCCTCGGACACGCCCGTGTCCAAGGGCGTGTTCAATAATTTCTGATAATTTTCATTTTTGTCTTTTTTTCCAGCTCAAATACTAGGTCACGCCCTCGGTCACGCCCGTGACCGAGGCCGTGTACTAGGTCACGCCCGTGTTGGTTGTTCAGCCAGAATTCGAGCCCAAATGTCAATGTCACGCCCAATGTCACGGCCGTGATCTAGTCACGCCCGTGACCGAGGCCGTGACTCAACAAAGCTTCCAGAAAACCAAAGGACACGCCAGGTGTCACGCCCAGTTCAAGCTCAAGCCTGCCGACATCGAACACGCCCGTGTTCCTTAGAACACGCCCGTGTACTTCCAAAGTCGCCGATCAAACCTTCTAGATGCCAGCCTGGATCCAGCTGTTCTGGCTATTCGCACCCCAAGCCGTGTCACGCCCTCAGACACGCCCGTGACCGAGGGCGTGTAATTCCAAAATTTTGCCTATAAATAGAGGCCGACCCCCTCATCAATTCCCCCTCTTGGAACCTCTTGGAACCTCTTGGCTCCTAATGGATTGCCCTTTTGGGTGATCTTCCACAATATTCCTCCACCATTTTGTATTTTCTTTTTTTTATGTAATTAATTAGGTTTTATTTTATTTCCTTTTTTGTAATATAAATGTTGAAATTAAATGTTTTTTTAATTTTGTAATTTTATTTCCTGTAAACCCCGTTATTATGGCAATAAATAAATTTAGTTTTTTTTCGTGCATTCGTAGCGTAATTTCAATTTCTGCAATTTCAAATTCTGCACCGTATTTCAATTCATAACTTAGCTTTATTTCTGCACCGTATTTCAAATTCATAACTTAGCTTTATTTCCGCACTTCAATTTTCGCAATTTTTTCTTTCTTTAGCTAGATTTATTCGTCGCCATAAAATCGGTTTTCTCGCTTAGATTCGAATTTATGCGTCGTCATAATTTTTCATTCTTTTCTTCCTTGACACGGTAGTTTAGAATGGGATATTCGGGCTGCGTTTAAAATCGCTTCAAAGCGAGCGTTTTTCTCTCGTAATGCTTTCTTCGTTTTCGTATTTTCACTTTATCTTTTTATTATTCGTGTTTTTGTTGTTTTATGTTTTAATCATTTTCGTTTCCGTCATTTTTTCGTTGTCATTACTTTTTTTTATTCGTGTTTTTGTTTTCGTTATTTCGTTTAATAGCTTAGTTTTATTTCATTATTGCAATGCATTTATTTCCCGCCTATCCATTTGGATAGGACTTGCACTGCATTTATTTCCCGCCTATCCATTTGGATAGGACTTGCACTGCATTTATTTCCCGCCTATCCATTTGGATAGGACTTGCACTGCATTTATTTCCCGTCTACCCGTTTGGGTAGAACTTGCTCACGCATTTATTTCCCCTCTACCTATTTGGGTAGGGATTGCATTTCTTTAATTCCTGCAATTTATCGCTTTCATTTCAATTTCGTAGAGTGTGTGCGTTTTAATTTAGTGCGTCCTTTTTGTCTTTTCTATCGCTTTTCTTGGTTTTTGCTAAACGCACACCAAGCCCGCGATTGTTATCATTTTTTATCGTTATGTTATCATTTTTGTTTTTGTTTTTAATTATCACTTTCATCACTTATTTTTAATCCGATAAAACAATAGCCATTTTCTCGAAGTAACAATACTCGACGGGACCCAGGGCTAATACGACTATGTTATGATATTTTTATCATATATATACTACACGCGATAGGTGCGCTTGCCTCTTAGCAAATTAAATAAAATTATTTTCTTACCGAATCTATTTCGGGAAAATAATTTTCCTATCAGTACAGTCTGTCCTACTACTAGGGCCTGCACTACGGGTTGCTGCCTTGTACCGGCAGCCAACAACGCCTCAACCTGCGACTGCATCACAACCATCTGCCTAGTCAGAGTCTCATTGCTCTGACGCAGACTCTCGATCAAGGCTTCACTCTGCGCACCCGAAGACTCGCCCTCCGACTGGGGAGTCGACCTAGTCGCGACTCGCTTGCGCGCCATTTCTGCTAATACGCATAAACCTCTAATTAAAACTTAACCTTACACTAGAACTACACTGCTTGTTTCAGAACATACATGTACAGTTACTTGCCATTTCCACTACCTTTCTCTGGGATATTTTCATGATGATATGCAAATCACGGGAACGATACTACATCGTCCCACTATTCTCATGTGCAAAGGGCATGAATGCATGAAATTTCTATTCGTTTTGAAATCATGTGTGTACGTGTGTCATCATATAAGTCTTTAACTTCGCACGTGTGCTTATGCAATGCTATGTAATGTATGTTGTGCTATGCATTCTAATAAAGGCCTTAATGCATGTTATGAGCGGCGTACACATGTAATATTATGCATCCCATACTACATAATATTGCATGTAACGAAAGAGAAAACGTGCTAATGGGCATCCATGTGATGATGGTTATGCATCCCATACTACATAACCGTCACATGTTGCAACCTATGGTGGATCCATATACAAACACATATTATGCATCCCATACTACATAATATGCCCCGTATACTTCTTATCATGCTATGAGTGTAGTGTTCATGCTTCGGCCAAGACGTACTGATGACACATCGGTGTGTGTATGCAATGAAACCAAAAAAAACTACTAAACTATATCAGAATTTGTTGCCCGACCAACTTGTCGAACAACCTCCCTCTGATACCAACTGTCACACCCACATTTTCTCCGAATTTAAGAATATTAGAGTAAGAGAAAATACACGTCATGATGCCACGTCATACAGGAGACAACTGTAGACGTTCAGGCGGGAACCTATTACTTAACTAAACAAACATGATTATATGATAAGTCATCATTTGAAATCATTTATTAGGGGTTTTGAGATAAGAACTGTGTCTCTCAGTTCGTGGATCAACTAGTCCACCGAGAAAGTATATATAATTGCAGCGGAAAGTACTTGATTTAGTTTACTTAAAGTCCTACATGTATGCAAACGACGGAGCATGAAGTAAATGATATGCTCATAACTAGGCGTATTGTAAGAGTAGAAAATACTTTTAGGCGACTTTAAAGTTAAGGGTTTCAGTTAGAAAGAATGCAATGAGGATGAAGAAAAACCATTTTATAACTATAGTGCACCTAACATAAATCATTCCCAGAGGGTAAGATACACAAGATCTAAAAGTAGTGGCACAATCTGGCAAATAAACTATAAAGTATAAAAAGGGGCACAGTGGGCGTCAACAACATGACACTAACCCATTGGTACCAACTAGTATGTCTGAGCATAAGAAGTAACTAAAAACAACTACCTCGCAGCAGCGGGGTGAACAGCTACGAAAACTCTGAACTTCAGGCTACACCACTAGCCGTTACGTCTCTGAACCTGAGGCATTCAATAAAACAAAGAACGCCTCAGCAAGGAATTACAAGTGGCAGAAAACTAGCAGAAAAACAAGCAAGGCATAAGGGGTACCAACCCAAGCCAAATTTACCGAAAGAGAGCTCTAAACAAAGAGTCAACAAGCATTAAGTGCACTAAATACCAAAAGAGGAACAAACATGTTCATTTATTTAGTTTCATCAATTAAAGAGACTGATCAACTCAAATTATACGGGGCCGGTTAACTACCTCCGCTACCCACAACCCAAAACCAGGTGGGGGTACCACTAGACCCAACCACCCAAACACGACTACCGTGCAAGGCTATAACATTTTTCCCCCACTGTCCCCCAAACACAACTACTGTGTAAGGCTAAAGACAGTAGTTCTTATTACATAAATTTTAATTAAACACGGGACGCCGCCCGAAGGGATAATCACTGGAAGGCCCTAAGAAATAGGGTCGATGCAAGGTACACACCGATCAAGATAAATCATAAGAGTAAACTCAAACGTTAACAGATCCACAATGAGTAAAAAGGGATACAAGCAAGAGGGATTCAAGATCAGGAGCACCGAAGGGTCACTGGCAATCATCCAAGTACACCCGAGGGGACACGAGCTTCTAACACAAAACTCAACGAAAACATGGAGGGCAACACCAAGGTTTCTCGAGAAATGAAAAGGGCAAGGAATCGAGGACATAACTCGAACTCTAGGGAACAAAGGGCTGAGGATAAAGTTCTCGAGGACTCCAAAGACAGAACAGAACCTCACGAGATATCAAAGAGTGCAGGTATGACATTTCACGAGAAATCCAGAAGAAATCAAGGAGCAGGGAATCAAAGTTCTCGAGAACTCACTCATGTCTCGAGAAATCTACGGCAGAGACAATTATGTCTCGAGAGATACAAAGGCAGGGGTCAAATGAGTTTTCGAGAGATCAAAGGGCAGAGACAGTTATGTTTCGAGAAATCCAAAGGGCAGAGACAGTTATGTCTCGAGAAATCCAAAGCTGCTCTCGAGCTACAGCAAGAACAAGGGGATTGTATCGACCACGGTTTTCTCCACGGAAAAACTAGATACTAGGGTAAGATTGAGGAGGAGAAAATCAAGGGGAGGTTCTAGATCATAAGTTACTACACCAAACACACAAAACTCTTGCTAATCAGCATGACAAGAGCTCAAAACGAGCAAACCAACCTTCAAAAGAATCAAGAGAGAAAGAGGAAGAAACCACTTGCCTTAACCTTGCAGAACTCCACTAACTTCACTCTGAAAGCCAAGGGAACTTCTGAGCACGGAAACCAGGAACGATTCGGACCAAAAGGAGGAGTTAGGCTACTACCAAAACTTCAAAACCTCCACGAAGAGGGACAAGCTTACCACTAAGACGAAGATCTCACCGAGAGCTTTCCAAATCTTCAAATCAATCCCGATTCCGACCACTACAGCCCTAGAAATCACCGGCCGGAAGCTCTCCGAAGCTCCGCTCTCGCCCTAACCCTCGGCGGCTGATTTTTGATCGAGGAAAAGGAAGATGAATAGGAGGAGGGGATTTTTGGCTTATATGCGACCTAAATTTATTATTTAAATAATTAATTAATTCTCCAAATTACTTAAAACTATGAGGGCGACCGAAACACCTCAGATTTCTACGAAATTCGCACCTTAACTGAAACACGGCGCTACGAATCCAACGGCGAAGTCAGAACTCAATTCCGACGAGCCAAACTCCGGATAAAGCTTCCCGAAGCTAAAATCTCGCTAATTACTCCAAACCTTCACTTTACTCGAAATGATGCGAAATCTCGCACGCTCGATCTAAAACACAAACTCTAGCTAAGCTAAGGCTCGAAACACTACCAAAAGAGCTGACGTAACGCCCTTACGCCAAAATTACGTCACAGCGGGTACGTAAAATAATTGACGAAAATCAGGGGCGTTACAACTGCCGTTTCGTGTCGCAGTCTTGCTACCGCCTATAGCGGTGTGCAATGATTTGCGCATCAAGTTTTTGGCACCATTGTCGGGGAACATAGTCGTTTGAGTTTTCTGGAGAGGGAGAACCTGCGAGAGAAGTTCTTCCATTTGTAAATTGCATCCTTTATTTTATTTCAGTTTTTGTTATTCCTTTTTCTTGTTTTATATTAGGTTGCCTTAGTAAATTATTGTTGGGTGTAGTATTTTGCACAATAGTATTTTTCTTTTGAATCTTGTTATCTTCAGACAACGAGGGCTTCATTTAATATACATTGCCGTTTGTGTGGAGATATATCTCATGCTAGTGATAGATGTCCAAAGGGAGATAATAGCCCTAGCACTCAAGGCCCAGTATATGGAGCACCGACTTCGTCTGGTACTCCATATGGTGTGCGTAAGTCCTATGGCTACTCTTCAGCTCCACACGTGCCCTTTTTGCATTCATCTCTGGTCCAATTTGAGTCGAAGAAAAATGCAAAACAGTGCTTGTTTTGTCAGAGCATGGATCATGCCTTGATAGATTGTGCTGCATTTCTTCGCCAATTGTACGAGGATGACGAGCCAGATTTCCGAATCGTCCCAACTCCTAACTCTGACAGCACACCTTTCTCCTCTGATTACGTTGATGTATCACCTTCAAGCTTTGAAGGATATGATGCCGACACGCTAATCAGAGTTGTGGCCGATCTAGGCTCTGACATGGCAGAGCCCATCTCCCCTGTGCATATATCACCGTGTATGGATTCTATTCTTTGTGAGGAATCAGTGCTTGACTTTTATCCAAGCACCATTCCTCCCCCTATTGTGCATTCTACTACATTTATCTCTGATGACATTGTTGAGGATGTTTCGCAGGATGAGGCAGGTGATTTATGTGTTGTGCCTATTCCTATGGAGGAGGATATTTTCCAAGGTGACGAGGATTCTACCTCAGCACCGGTGGAGGAAATCCAATTCATGGATGAGGTCATAGATGATTCCGCTGAGCCTTGCAGCATTGTCCACAATGCCGGCAATATCTTACTTCCCCAACCTATCGGGAGTGAGATTGGGACCACTCCCCTGATTTTTGATTATTTAAGTCATTTTTCTATTTTATTTCCTAACCCCCCCTTCTTCATCTGAGCCTGTGCAGTTTGAGTCTTCACAGGTACTTTAGGAGGACTTGGAGCATTTTGCTCAAGTCAATGATGAGCGTATCCTCATATGTGAGGAGGTTGACCCCTCCTCCATAGTGGAAGCCTCAATCATTACCTTCTCCTCATGCAGCCTCCCTGAAGACGATACCTTGCTGGGCAAGGATGTTTTTGCTGAGATTTGTGAGGAGTACTCCTCCTCCACTTCTTACTTTCTGCTTCCTCTACCTGTGACGCGCAGGTATTATTTATATTCGGGTAGAGACATAACTGTTTTATCACCGTATCGGTACCCGCTACGGACACGCATATTAGAACAGTTACATGTGCATTTTTCTTTTCATACTCCCATTAGCTAGAACTATTTTAAATTTGAATAAGTCGTGCTGGGATGACAATAACCCCAGTAGTTATCTTACTTTTCCTGCATTTCTTATTTCATCTTGTTTAGTTTAGTTAGTTGTATTCATTTTAGTTTGTCTACTTTCTTTTGTTTTTGGCAGAGCTCGCCCATGCAGGTCCTTCTTCTGGATGGCAGATGTTGCAGCTTTGTCTTGATTCACACGCCAATCTTCTGGTATGCTCACTTGCTGAGCATTAGGCACTCTCTTTACCTAGACTTCATTTTAAATTTCATGGTTATATCTTTTGTTGGATTGTTTAGATTAAGTCTGGGGGAGAGCTGCTTCTCGTACCCACTGTGCACGCACACGTTGCATTTCATACTAGAAGTAATTTTATCTCATTTATTTAGTATTGTTCATCTTTACTACACACCACAACACCCACTTGAGCGCGTACTCATCTGTATGCGTGCTCTGAGTTGAATTTAATTCTTCTGCTTATTTGGGAAATTCTAGGTGCTGGCTTAGGACTATGTAGCAGAGTAAAATGTTGACTCCAATAGTGCTCCTAGTCGAGTGCTCGGTTGCAGAGAAATTTGTGTAGATTAGACTTCTTTTTATTCTTATGGTTTTATATTTTTCTATTAGTGTAAATATTGTTTGCTCTACTCAAATGGTGAATCTGGTGTGAATCAAACGGTAGCATAGGGATGTGTGTAAACAATCGCTAGACTCGTATTGCTTGAGTCGGGAGGAAGGATAATCTTTCTCGGTGGCTAAGAACTTGCCCCAAGCGATTCTTGAAGCATTGGCATAGGATTGTTCTAGTGCGTGAGAATGACGTAGGCCATCATTTTGGACCGGTTGAGCTTTTGTGCCATTCCTGATATCTTCCCTCGCTAGCCCCTTTGTGCCTACCCCTTCCTCTTGATTCATCTCCACTTTTATCTCACCAAATCCTAAACGCCAATCCTAGTCGCACACCCAAATCTGAGCTTTAGTCGTGTTGTGTTTTCATTATTCGGGTGTTGATGTGGTAAATTTCTTTTGTGAAAATGTGGTTGTGCTTTATTGCTCAATTTGCTGAAAATGAAAAAAATGAGAAAAAGAAGTGAAAAGAAAAGAAAAAAAGAGATGAGCTTAATTGAAAAATCTTTGTATAAATTCATGATTGGGAGTAGGCGGTGCACACACCCATGTTGTTAATTTCAAGTATGGGGGTGTGGTGTACCCGCGTGTTTGTGTGGTGCTTAAGGATAGTTTTCATATTAGCTCATTTGGGTTAGGTGGATGAAGCCCCTTGTTTATCGTTGTATACCTTACCTTAACCCAAGCCCCAGTTAAAACCTAAAGCCCTACCGACTCATGCTATGAACCAATCTAGTGTCGTGGAGAGAATGTGACTAGGCGAGCCTATGGTCACCGACACCGATGGATTTCGGTGGGGTTTGTCCTGCACCCAAATCTTGAGCAATGCTCATCTCAGCGCTTAGTTTACATTCTCCGTATGCATGACCGGATGATTCACCGTAGTTCACCATTTCGAGTAGTTGTAATATGCTTTTACTCTTTTAAAAATCTATAAACTGTTTGTATAATAAGAAATCTTCTCTATTATTTTTCTTATGCACAAAAGCATGCGACTTCGCATGGTACTCTGTATTATAATTTTGAGCTATCTACTTTTCTTTCCCCATTTGCTTAGAATTTGTTTGCTCGGGACACGCAAACAGGTAAGTCTGGGGGTGTGATGAGTCCCAATTTTATACACATTTTTGGAATCATCTGGGCTTGTTTTCACGCACTTGCACTTCACTTCTAGTTCATTATTGCTTAAATTTCACTTGAGCACATTTCTTCACGAAGTGCACTTGATGGCCCGTTGTGGTGTGCAATTGCGCGCTTTATTGTTGGGGGCAAGCACAATGTGCTCCCCATTCTCTTTATGCTTTTATACTTGTGCTGGAGGTGAGTTCCCAGCGTTTGGATGTGTTGTGCAGGCGGGCAGATCGTCCATATTGCCCAGAATTCATCCCGTATGAATCGCACAGTCGTGCATTTTCTTGACGCACAATCGGCTGCGATCGTGTGCTATGATCGGCTGGTCAATATGGTGATCTGCCCCGCTCGTGCATTTTTGTCACGCACGGTTGGACTCAACCGTGCGCGAACAAAACCCATGACATCCTATTCTTTGCCTGATTTCGAGCTTTCTGAATTTACCCGTGCGTTCTTACGCACGATCGGCTTCGACCGTGCTTGAGTAAAACGCACGGGAGCTCTGGGTCATCTTTCTGGCATTTTTCTTAATTAATATCGCACGATTCACGCACGGTTGTGCGTTCAACCATGCGTGGCCAAATTTCTGATTATTTTGTATAAAAGCTGCAGCTCTTGCCCTATTTCGAGGATCATTTTCTAGCGCCGCTTTCCCGCTCCAGTGCGCCATTTTTGCCGCTCCATCACCGCCCACCTTCGGGAGGAGCTCCGGCCGCCATTCTCTTGCAAATCTCAAGCTGGAGCATCCTCTTGGCCTCCTCCATTGTTCGTGCACCTCCAAAGCTCCATTTTGAGGGATTTTCTGATGCATATATGAAGTTCTCTGGTGAGATCGTGGCCAAAGAAGAATGACGGAGAAGACGGGTGATGGCGCGTCCCCTCCGACACTCCTTGATGATGATGACCCGGTTGCCGAGGCGCTGCGACACAAAGATCTGAGGTGCCATGATGATGCTGAAGGAAGTCCGCGTTACAATCTCCGCCCGCGGTGTGCCAAAACTGCCGTGAAAACTTAAAGTTTATTTATGCAATTTTATTTTATATTAATGAATATAATATTATTTCATGTTTGATGATAATTTTATATTCATTAGTTGGTTGTAATTTTAATTTTGAACTCTTTTATTATTTTGGTGTGTATTTAACCATATGGATGGATGAGATTACATCTCCATCTTAGATGGTTAAGATTTTGTTGTAACTCCTATTTAAGGAGGCCATTATGAAGAGATGAGGCATTGAAGAGGAAAAAAAAAGAAAACCCTAAACTCCAATTATGAAGTTTCGGCCAAGGAGTGCTCTCCCCTTCCCCCCCTCCCCTTGGTGTGAAGCCTCCCCTGGCGATCTCCATCCCGTTCGGTGCGACTCCTGCGTGGCTTCCTCCGGTGCGACTCCAAGGAAGAAGGTTGCAACCCCATTCGGTGTGATGCCGGTGGATCCGTGGAGAGAGTGAATCTCCCACCTTATCTTGTGTGTTTATCTTCTTGGTTGGGTAACTTCTTCCTCATTTGTGACTTCTTGCAGTGAGATTTGTGGAGGTGTTTTCGAACCGTCTTTTTCGTGAATTTTAAAACACATCGCTTGCAAGTTCTGATTTTGAATCATTGTTATTGAATCTCTTGTGATCCGGATTGGGAAGATCCGTTGCGGGAGCAAAGCTCGGCCTAGCCTTGACTTGCTCTCCAAGATTGGCACAATTTGTGCTAACAAGGGAATTAATCTCAACTAAAATTTCGACCGCTACTAATCGTTTTCCGCCGCTCCGAAATAAATTATTTGCTGCGTTTGAAACGGCTCAAGTTGAAGAATAGATGCTTGTGTAGGTGCAGTGAGTTGTGTGCTTGTTGGAGAGGTAGGTCTTAAGGACGTTGTATCGAGTCCGGCTTACGGTGAGTTGTTTACTTGTTGGAGAGGTAGGTCCTAAGGACGTTGTATCGAGTCCCGCATAATTTTATCCATCAGATTTGGGAGCCAACCGACCCCTTTTCGTTCGCTTTTGGTCGGAGCCCTCCTATGTTATTTTAATTTCTGTGATGAATGTTTTTCCGTTAGCATAACGTCCACGTGTATCGTTCATCCCTACATCAATTTGGTATCAGAGGCGGTCCTTTTAACTCCCACGTTGCAAACATCCTCTCTGCGTTCCTTGTTGGTCGTTCAGATCCTTAGAAAAAAAAAAAAAAATTAATGGTCTGCGAATAGCGGGCTAAATTTGTCATTTTTCAGTGAAATTCTGAAAAAAAAATTAACGATCTACGTATTATCCACGTCAGGATTCTATAAAAATATCCTACCTTCAATATAGCTACAGCCCTAGGAAAAATCATCTTTCCAAAGTTTTCTTGAACCTGAATGCGCACTAGGCTAGGAACGGAGTACACGACACCGTCTATGTCTAGGATAGCTGCGAATCAGCATGATGATCCCAACACCGAGGCCATAGCAGGTCTACGTACCGAAATGACTGAACTTAGGACGATGTTGGCACAAATCCTTCTGAATCAAGGAGGACCCCCACCACCACCACCACCACCACCCGTTAATGTTGGGAAGCCAGACCGGCACCAACAGGACCATGATTCGGATTCAGATGGGAACTCTCCTCGAGTTCCCCCTCGAGAGCGTCGCACCGAGCGCGCCTTCGACATCACTAGGGCCGTTAAGATTGATGCCCCCACTTACGATGGTTTGGGAGACCCCCAGGTCTTCCTTACTTGGGTAGTGGATATGGAATGCTACTTTGAATGGCACAACCTGACGGACCCTCAAAAGGTCCTAGTCGCCAGGATGAAGTTAACGGGACGGGCGAAAACTTATTGGTTGAACGAGGAGCGAATATTAGGAGCCGGGCAGGGAGTCCCACCTATAGGTTGGCCTATAATGAAGAATTTACTGACCGATCAGTACGTCCCTGCGTACCACTGAACCCAAATGTTCCATGAGCTTGCCACCCTGCGGCAGGGCTCGAATTCGGTAGCCGAATATATGGGAGAACTGAAGGACCGCATGGTACATTGAGACCTTAGAGAGGTTCCGGAAGTCACGTTATCTAGGTTCTGTAAGGGGCTTCATCCTGATATCCAAAGGAAGCTCCTCGCTATGGGCATACGGACTTAAACACGACATTCAATGCCTCCCTCGACATTGAAAAACACCTAGCCTCTAAGTCTCACTCTCGATACTCTCATGTGAAGAATAAGTCCACCACTGGGGCTTCTTCTTCCACATATCCTGATAAGGGAAAGTTTAGGTCCACCGAGTCAAAGTCTGTTGTGATCACCGCTAGAAACACTAAGAACCCCACGAGTGAGCGTATCCCTATTGGGAAGGTTAGCAAGTCAACACCACATGTTATTCTTGTGGCATTCAGGGTCATTACACCTTTGAATGCCCTACGAAGACAAAAGCCGTAGCCTTTCTAGAATCGTCTACTGACCCTGCTGATTACGAGTACGAGGCTGCTGAGGAGAGTGACCATGATGGGGTCCCAAGCGATTTAGAGGACAATCACCACCTTATGGTGATGCGTTGCATCTTGACCACTCCTCGTCCCGTGGACGACTGGAAGAGAACGAGTATATTTTCCCTGATCTTTAAGAGTGGCGAGAAACTTTGCAAACTAGTTATTGATGGTGGTAGTTGCATGAACACCGTTAAGCGTATGTCCTTCACTGCTGAACCGCATCCGACCCTCTATCAGGTTGCTTGGATCAGTAAGGTTATAATTAAGGTTACCCAGCGCTGCTAAGTCCCCCTAACCTTCAAATCCTACACGGATGAGGTTTGGTGCGACGTCCTGCCGATGGACGTTAGTCATGTGTTATTAGGCCGCCCCTGGCTCTACGACCGTGATGTGACGCACTATGGTCGCGTCAACACACATGAGTTCAAATTCAACGGCAAGACCGTCACCTTGAGACCGACTGTGCCGAAAGAGCCGGTAGTGTTGGCTAAGGATACCTCTGTCCCGGTAGAAAGGAAAGCGTTGAGTTTAGTTGGAAGGAAAGAATTTGTGAAGGATTCCTTCCTTGAGGGTATGATGTACGCTCTCGTTCTCATGAGTGCAAAGACTGATAGTGGCATATTGGATGATTTACCCCGAGAGCTACGGGTATTGTTGGATGAGTTTAGGGACGTTTACCCGGACGAGCTGCATTCATCGTTGCCACCACTTAGAGATATACAACATGCCATAGATCTTATCGCCGGATCGTCCCTACCCAACCAGCCCCACTATAGGCTTAATCCCGATGCCCATAAAGAGTTACAAGCCCAGATTGAGGATTTACTGAGTAAGGGATTCATTAGGACGAGTATGAGCCCATGTGGTGTCCCAGCCCTTCTTGCCCCTAAGAAGGATGGCACTTGGCGCATGTGTGTTGATAGCCGAGCTCTCAACAAAATTACTATAAAATATAGGTTTCCAATTCCGCGACTAGATGATCTCTTGGATGTCCTATCAGGTGCCACTATTTTCTCAAAGTTAGACTTACGGAGTGGTTACCATCAGATTAGGATTCGGGAAGGGGATGAGAGGAAGACAATGTTCAAATCTAAGGACGGGTTGTATGAGTGGTTAGTGATGCCCTTTGGGTTATCCAATGCCCCCATCACCTTCTCTCGGATGATGACGCACGTTTTTAGGCCGTATATGGGGAAATTTGTTGTAGTATATTTCGACAACATCCTAGTCTTCAGCACCTCCCCCGCCGAGCATCTCTCCCACATCAAAGTGGTCCTCTCCACCTTAAGAAAGGAAACCTTATTTCTAAACCTTAAGAAGTGCACATTTAATGTTCCGGAGGTCGAGTTGTTGGGTTACATCGTTGGTTCTGCAGGTATTCGTGTTGACCTAGGTAAGGTCCAAGTGATTAGAGACTAGCCCGAGCCCACTAGCCTTCGAGAGGTACAAAGTTTCCATGTGTTAGAAACGTTCTACCGTGGCTTCATTCGCGATTTTAGTAGTATCATGGCGCCCATTACTGACTGTATGAAGAAGGGCGAATTCACATGGACGAAATCTGCCACGTCTGCATTCCTTCGTATAAAAGAGCGTATGACCGAAGCACCGGTGTTGCGTCTCCCTGAATTCACCAAGGTCGTCGAGCTTACTTGTGATGCGCCAGGCATAGGAATTGGAGGTGTCCTGAGTCAAGAGGGTCACCCGATTAGTTATTTTAGTCAGAAATTAGCGGGCGCTAAGTTAAACTATTCTAACTACGATAGGGAATTTCATGCGATCGTTAGATGTTTACATCATTGGAGGCACTATCTCCTTTCTAAGGAATTTGTGATCCTCTCTGATCATGAAGCGTTAAGATTCATCAACGGTCAGCACAAAATTAGCCCACGCCATGCTAAATGGGTATCCTTCTTGCAAGAGTACACATTTAATCTTAAGCACCTTAAGGGGTCCGAAAATCGAGTTGCCGACGCACTCAGTCGCCTCACCCTCTTGCTTTCCTCCATGCAAGTCCACGTGGTTCGGTTCGAGCGCATAAGGGATGAATACGCCACATGCCCTGATTTTCAGGAGGCATATCTATCTGCCCAGGATAGCTCTCCCACGACCATTTCGGCCTTTTCACTTCGGGACGGCTATCTGTTCAAACACGTGAAATTGTGTATCCCTCGCTCCTCTTTGCGACTCAACATCATTTGGGATCTACATAGTGGTGGCTTGAGTGGAAACTTCGGTAGAGACAAAACGATTACGCTCGTAGAGGAGATATTCTATTGGCCCAAACTAAAGGCGATGGTTGGGAGGGTAGTGAGAGGTTGCCGTACGTGTCAAGTTTCTAAGGGTACTAAGTCCAATGTTGGTTTGTACACTCCTCTACCTATCCCGTCCATACCATGGGAAGACGTGAGCATGAACTTCGTGTTAGGCCTTCCCCCCACCCTTCGACGTCATGACTCTATTCTTGTCGTTGTGGATAGGTTCTCCAAAATGGCAAACTTCCTTCCATGTAGTAAGACCGACGACGCTTCTCACATGGAGAAGCTATATTTTAAGGACGTCGTTAGTCACCACGGAGTTCCGAAGACTATTGTCTCGGATAGGGACGTAAAATTCACTAGCTACTTTTGGAAAACCTTGTGGATTCTTATGGAAACCAAACTACTATTCTCTGCGACTTATCATCCGCAAACTATTGGGCAGACAGAGGTAGTAAATAGAAGCCTAGGAAACCTTCTTAGATGTCTAGTGAGCGATCATAAAGGCACGTGGGATCTTCTTCTTCCTCACGCCGAGCTGTCCTATAACAACTCCAAAAATCGGTCCACCGGTCTGTCTCCAAACGAGATTGTTCACGGATAGAAGGCCCATGTGCCTCTTGACTTGGTTCCGTTGCCCCCAAGGTACAAGACAAGTCAGTTCGCACAATCCTTCGCCCAACATATTCATGACTTACATGCACGTATACGAGCTACCTTGACCGATCAATATGAGTCTTATCGATTGCACGCTAATTTACATAGGAGGGTGTCACACTTTCAAGTCGGCGATCTGGTTTTAGTACAGTTAGTTCCCGAATGAATGCCAACTATCACCGTTAAAAAATTAGCACCAAAGTGTGCTGGCCCTTTTCAGATTATAAAGAAGCTAGGTGACAACGCTTTCATGTTAGATTTGCCGGCTGATTGGGGTATATCCCCTATTTTTAATGTCTCGGATTTGACGCCGTTTGTTTCGCCTCCGCATGAGTTGGATTCTTTGTTGTCTTCTCACTCCACTTAAAATTCTATTGGGTTGGGGAGTGGTAGTTCGGATGATATCTCACCTTCGGTCCCCGCAGGTATAACATCGGATGGTACGTTGTCTTCCTTTATTCCTACTGCTAACATGTTTCCCAGGTTCCCCAAGACGTTTCTCACTCCAGATGTGATTCTTGCTGCTGAGCCACTTGCTACTCCTGATGGTGCTACCTACCGCTTCCTCATCTGTTGGTGTGACCGCCCTCCCTCTGACGACTCATGGGTACTCGCGACAGAGCTTCAATGTTTGGACGCCGAGCTTCTCCGCCGCTATCTCTCGGACCACGCATCAGAGATACGTGATTTTGAGTGGGGGAGGATTGATGGCGCGTCCCCTCCGACACTCCTTGATGATAATGACCCAGTTACCGAGGCGTTGCGACACAAAGATCTGATGTGCCATGATGATGCTGAAGGAAGTCCGCATTACAATCTCCGCCCGTGGCGTACCAAAACTGCCGTGAAAACTTAAAGTTTATTTATGCACTTTTATTTTATATTAATGAATATTAAATTATTTCATGCTTGATGATAATTTTATATTCATTAGTTGGTTGTAATTTTAATTTTGAACTCTTTTATTATTTTGGTGTGTATTTAAACATATGGATGGATGAGATTACATCTCCATCTTGGATGGTTAAGATTTTGTTGTAACTCCTATTTAAGGAGGCCATTATGAAGAGATGAGGCATTGAAGAGAAAATAAAAAAGAAAACCCTAAACTCCACTTGTGAAGTTTCGGCCGAGGAGAGCTCTCCCCTTGCCCCCCCCCCCCCCCCCCCCCCTTGGTGTGAAGCCTCCCCTGGCGATCTCCATCCCGTTCAGTGCGACTCCGGTGTTGCTTCCTCTGGTGCGACTCCAAGGAAGAAGGTTGCAACCCCATTCGGTGTGACACCGGTGGATCTGTGGGGAGAGTGAATCTCCCACCTTATCTTGTGTGTTCATCTTCTTGGTTGGGTAACTTCTTCCTCATTTGTGACTTCTTGCTGTGAGATTTGTGGAGGCGTTTTCGAACCGTCTTTTCCGTGATTTTTAAAACGCATCGCTTGCAAGTTCTGATTTCGAATCGTTGTTAATGAATCTCTTGTGATCCGGATTGGGAAGATCTATTGCGGGAGCAAAGCTCGGCCTAGCCTTGACTTGCTCTCCAAGATTGGCAAAATTTGTGCTAACAAGGGAATTAATCTCAACTAAAATTTTGACCGCTACTAATCGTTTGCCGCCGCTCCAAAATAAATTATTTGCTGCGTTTGAAACGTCTCAAGTTGAAGAATAGATGCTTGTGTAGGTGCGGTGAGTTGTGTGCTTGTTGGAGAGGTAGGTCTTAAGGACGTTGTATCGAGTCCGGCTTACGGTGAGTTGTGTGCTTGTTGGAGAGGTAGGTCCTAAGGACGTTGTATCGAGTCCCGCATAATTTTATCCATCGGATTTGGGAGCCAACCGACCCCTTTTCGTTCGCTTTTGGTCGGAGCCCACCTATGTTATTCTAATTTCTGTGATGAATGTTTTTCCGTTAGCGTAACGTCCACGTGTCTCGTTCATCCCTACATCAATGGGTATAATAAAAGAAGGTCACAGCTCTTCCGGACCCCGGACGGCAGTTGGAGCCCGAGCTCGGACAAGGATTGACAACCCTAGATTCTGGCCGTGAACCACCGATGAGTCTCCGTGCATTGGTTGTAATCTCAAACTCCTTTACATTGTAGTGTGTTATTCCTTAATTATTTGGGTGTATGAACAATGTTTGCTAAACCTTGTTTGGTCATTTAATATTTCATGTCTATGTGAAATTGTTATGTGTGGTTTATGCAAGTGAGGAGCGCCCCATTCCATCCTCCATCTCGCCGTCATGTTCGTGTGCCGCAGTAGCAATTGCTAGTGGCGTGCTTGTTGACGAGGTGCTTGCGACCCTCATTCCCCCAGTGTGACCCACTCCATCCGCAAGCCTACTCTTCCATCCGCCTAGCGAAGCGTGGCATAACGACCCGTGTAATCCATTCGCCTAACGAAGCAGTGCACTCAAGGCCTACACAGTTCGATTCCGCACTTACCACTCCATCTGCTTGCCTAATCGTCCATCCGCCCTTGCGAATCGGT
Source organism: Dactylorhiza incarnata (assembly GCA_033032865.1). Lineage (NCBI taxonomy): Eukaryota > Viridiplantae > Streptophyta > Magnoliopsida > Asparagales > Orchidaceae > Dactylorhiza > Dactylorhiza incarnata. The sequence continues at coordinate 1,477,041 of JAWHQI010000354.1, read as the reverse complement.
GAATAGCGGCCCGTGTAGTTTTCCATCCCGCATGGTGAAGCATTGCATAGCGACATTGCATAGGAGTAGTTGTAGTTATTTTCTTTTATTTTCCATAATCCAAACCAAATCTCCCGCATTCCATCAGACTTAAGGACTTTGATCTCAAGTCCTTCCTCAATAGTTAACTCCACCTTACTGTGTTCCTTTGAGATCGATACTTGGGGATTCACTCTCACATTTAATTTTACTTGAACGATCGGTACACTGTTGTTTCTTGTCGCAGTCTTGATACCGCCTATAGCAGTGTGCTAAGATTTGCGCATCACCTCATTAGGATTTGGCGCGTTAGGATTAGGAGGATTAAGATCCAAATTTGCTGTGTTAGTGTCCCTGATCGAATCTTTGAATTCTAATTGATTATCCTTATCACGAGAACGACGGCGCCGCCAAAGGGTTCGCTCGATCACTGTATCAAAAGGAATATTCAAAGCGCTACCTCGGGACATACACTAAAAAGGAAATAAATGGAATGAAGAAAAAAAGCGGATAACGAAAAGAAAAGAAAGAAAGAGCGAAACTAGACTTTTAAATATATAAATATATTTTTCTTTTTTGAAATTAAGAAAAAGCAAAATAAAATAAAAAGAAGCATGATAAAATTAATAGCTATCCTCTTTTCAAAATATCTACGCAAGTTCCCCGGCAACGGCGCCAAAACACGATATAGAAATTTACTGTTTTTGCAAAGTGAAATGATTAAAGATTTTCTCCAAAACTATATCCGATAAATGCAAGTGTACCTTATCATCTATAGTATAAGATATTTAGAAATACCAAGGTCGTATTCCACGGGGCGCGTTGATTACTTCTACTTCGAGGAAAATCACTATTATCTTATCTAATCGATTTTTGAGTTTTGCTTTACTGCTAAATAGAGACAAATTGCAAGCTAAAAGAATGGGATTAAACGATGGTAAAAGAGATTAGTGCCCAATCAAAAGTCACCTTGGATTAAGAATAATCAAGCGAAAGAAAATTAAATCTAATTCCGTTTAATTAAACTACATGATTGTGGAGGTTCCCGAAGCTCGAACATGCCTCTCTCGAGGTTAATGCCCAACTAAGTTTAGGAAAAATCAACCGGACTCTCGTCCTATAATTGATTGCCTAAAACTTGCTTTATGAAGTGAACCCCGCTATTGAATTTGACTCAAATCCGAGAGATTTACATCATCCTCTCTCGAGGGGTCCGTGCAACTCTCTTTACCCTTGAGTGATCGATTCATATTTTGAGCCTCTCGGCTAACTAAGTATGAAAACTTAAGCGCAAACCATGCATCGATAATATGGCCTCCCTTGTTAAAAATCAAGGGTAATTCAAGTGTTTACAAAAACGGAAAAAGAGAGCTTAGAAAATCATAACTTGATTATCTCATCCTCGAATCATTTCGATCGAGCACTAATGAGAATTAGTTAATCATAATGGAGGGGGAAGAAAAAGAAAAATAAAAGTGCATGAAGGAAAATTACTAAGGTAGAAGGAGACAAATAAAGAGAGCAAAACTAATTTTTATTGAAACCAAAAACGAGTACAAGCTTGAAGGAAAATTACAACATTAACAAGGAAAAACTATAAGATCACTAAACTATTGCATTGGAAGGAAAACTAGTACATTGCATGAGATGAAAAAGAGAGCTTGAAGGTATAAAAAGACATGAACATGAACATGAAAAACTCACTATCAGCTCTAGCAGCACCTCCCCCCTCTCAAAATTTTTGAACCCTGGACACAAGGAGAGCCCTAGAATTTATAGGAAAAAATTTCAAGTTACACGCCCCTTGGTCACAGGCGTGACCTAGGGGCATGTAATCACTGATCTGCACAGCTGGGACAGTGGCGTGGGCTTTGCGTGACGGCGGGAGAAATTCAGACATTACACGCCCGTGTAACTTGGGTCACGGGCGTGTACTTGGACGGCCTCATTTAATACGGCGTGGATCTTCTTTGCGGCGCGGCAATGTGCAGGGATCATGGGGGAAAGTTACGGGCGTGACATATGGGTCACGGGCGTGACTCATGTTGACTTCTCGACGACGGCTATACGTCTTGACGACAGCACGCTAGGAAGATTCTAAATTTACACGCCCCCTGGTCACGGGCAAGGGTTTGGGTCACGGGCATGACTCAGGGCGTGACTTGCTGTGGGCTAGCTTAATCAGCGCGGCATCGACTGTGGTTCGATCTTCGGGTTACACGCCCCTTGGTCACGGGCTTGACCTTGGGGCGTGTCTTGTAAATTTCATCAATTCTTCCCAAAATTTTGCAAATATTGGAATTAAACTAAGTTAGAAACAAAATTACAAAAAGAACTACTTATAACCTAAAATTGACATGAAAAGGAAAAATTCATTTTAAATAATTACAAAAAATTCTATTAAAAACATATATAAATACTACTTATCAAAGAGAATTACTGCATATAAAATCTAGGCAATAAACATTCCCACTCCTAGTGCCTGATGGTCTCTAAGTCATTAGACTTTTTGATCAAGCACTTATCATTGTGGTATTCAATGACATAACCTAAATCACATAGTTGACTTATGCTTACTAGGTGTAAGACCCCATTTTTTTCAAACACCGGGTCTTAGGCCCAGAACCGCCGCTTTGCAGTGACCCCTTCACTCGGGAAGGTCACCACTACAAAACAACGATCTTGCCGGCCAAATCGATCACAAAGAAAAGTGCATAAAAGAAGACAAGTCCACAGAATCAACATGAAATATAAAACCATAAAGGTAAATGTCCACAGATAATAACGGAATAAATGATTGTTACAATAATAAAGGGCACATGCCCTGTACATCATGCCCTCACTACAAGATCACTTGCGGAAGCTAACTACTAATCACTCACTGATCCTGAATCTGGTGCTCCTGTAATAGGCTGGCCCGCCTCCGTCTGCACCAGCATCTGGTGCTGCTGCGTCACCTCGATCTCCTAAAATGATATGGTCCACCAACCGTTAGTCAAAAAGACTAAGCCAATCCCCCACCCTCCCCCGGTGACTCCTAGGCACTAAGCGGAAAGGATGAAGCGGAGGACAACAAGGGGTATAACAAAGAGCAGGTGGCAGTGGTACAGGAAATGTTTCTACACTACACATGTGTATATATATAACTGAAGCAGTAAAAGAGCATAGTAAAAGTAGGTAAATAATAAGTAAAGTGCAGTAAGTAAAGACAATAGTAATAGAAAAGTAACCATTGATTTATAGGAATGCCCATACAAACCTATAGACCAAGGGCTCGTTTAGCAAGTCCTATCGTATAAGAAGTCCCATAACCGACTTATACGATAGGGGTAGGGGTTGAAATGCAATGTTTATGCAAGGACAGGCAAGGTATGCAGTTATGCTATGTTCATACAAGTGCAACTCACCCACTTCGACTCTATGCGCATAGACCTTTAGTTCCCCCTTTTTAGAGCTAGCAAGACTCCCAGGATACTCCCGTAGTGGCAAACGGAAGCGGTGGGTTGGGACTCGCCCACCTCTAGGTTGGTTTTCACACTATCCTACCTAGACCTATCGACCTCAATGCAAAACCGCGGAGCATCTGCATACTCTTATTGGCTGGACCACCACACTTTCAAGGCTAAGTGCAAATTCCAAACTTGCCGAGTCAACGTATTGACGTCGGTGTTAACGATTGTCCAATATCGGAGACCCACTGATGCGATATTTCTGCAATTGCACCGGTCGCGCAAGAAATAAATGTTGGGAATAAGATCCCCGAGTGTCGGTCTCTTGAGGAATTCAGGTTGGGTGAACGATTCGCGTTGTGTGACAATTGTTACACAAGCGGGAACAAACACAAAAAGTGGGGTTTGATTTGGTTTCCTACTGTTAACAACAATAAAAGAAATGCGGGTCGAAATCACCGCTTCGCAAGGCGAGATGGATGCCGCGGCCGCGATGCCGAGCTTCGTGAGGTGGATGGACAGTGTGCATGCGAATGAAGTGATCACTAATGCGGAGAGTGAGGGTCGCAAACACCTCTTCGCAAATCGCCATTAGCTCTTGCTAACGGGAATTGAACACGATGAGTGCGTGAGTGAGTGAGTGGAGGCGAGATGCATCACAATCAAATACTGAAGAACAGAGAAGAAACAACCATTGCATTTAAACTAAACATCATGATATTCAAGTTTAAATGATTCAAAGAAGTACAACAAAGGGGGGAGGAAGAAATCAACCAATGGACGAAGACTAGCGGCCGTTCACGGCCGGAATGGTAGTTTGTCAAGCTACCTCCGGACTCGGGCGGACTGTGCTTCCGGCGTTGAGATACTGTCACGACCTCTCCACGTGCTTCCGTCGTCTTCTACCTCAGGATTGCTATTCTTCTCACCGGATAGAACTGGAGACGGCTTGCTTGAGTGCTTGCGGATGGCGGAGAATGCTTCCGGACGATGGAGGAATGCTTAGAATGGCCGGAGATAACTTCTCCTTGCGGAGGAGATGAGATGGAGGTGGCTGGAAGTGGAAAACAGTGGCGTACGGACTGTAAATTGCGCTCCCGGAACCGGATTATCCCTAATTTGCGGATCAGGACATTATATAGGCGCTGGCGAAAATACTGCGCACGGTCATTGGCGCATGACCAGTGGTCGTGCGCGCTGGAGTTCTGTGATCGTGCGCCTGCCTGGGTGGAGCCTGCAATGTAAGAAATTTATAAAATACCATGTTTGCACGACCAGTGGCGCACGACCGGTGGTCGTGCGCACTATCATAAGTGGTCGTGCGCACTGGTCGAAACAGAACTCATAAAATTGATGTTAAGTGCACACGAACAGCGGCGCACGACCGGTGGTCGTGCGCAATATCGTTGGTGGTCGTGCGCACTATCTGAGACAGAACTCAAAAAATAGGGTTAAGTGCACACGATCAGTGGCGCACGACCAGTGGTCGTGCGCAATAGAAACAGTGATCGTGCGCAGTGTTCCTGTACAGAATTGTACCGGGAACACCCGCACGACTCCTGTTCCAGCACAACCACGAATCCAGCCACTGAAAGTGGCACTTAACAATCCATGAAAACTACTAAAAATGAAGAACATGAAATAACACCAAAAATGGGCCTAGAGGTGCACTTAGCATGGAGTATCAAATATGAGCTGAAACAGGGCTAAAGTGCAGTGGAATGACTCGAAAAGCGGCCCAGATGAGTCCATAAATGTGTATATGATCAGGACTCATCACACCCCCAGACTTACCTGTTTGCTCGTCCCGAGCAAACGAATTCGGCGGAGTGTGAAAATGGCAGTTAACAAAGGAAATTACACAAAGGAGTACCATGCGAAGTAACAAAAGCGTGCTAATAGAAATTTAGTAAAAAGAGATTATAACTATGCTAACTAACTTACAAAAGTATTAGATCGTAAATAAAGATTTATCAATACTCAGTTGGTGAATTGTGAAGAACTTGAACGATCGTGCCCGGTGTGAAAGTAACAAGCCACTAAGGAGGGTGTTGCACAAGATCGGGGTTCAGGAATAACTCCGCTGAAATCCATCAAAGTCGGGAACCATAAGCTTGCCCGGTCACACTCTCTCCACGGCGCTAGCAAACTCATGAGATAAATCAATAGGACTTTAGGATTATTTTGGGGCTTAGGTTGCGGTATGATATTCAAGGATAAACACGAAGGCTACGCAACCAAATTGAGTCAACGGAACGCTGCACCCAACAAAGCCAAGAACAAAGCTCGTGTGACACACCCCCAGACTTATCATAAAAACTAGGTGTGCACACGGCCTACTTCACAAATACCAACAGATTTTCTATTACAACTCGGGAGGATTTCTTTTCAATACAATTTTTTTTTTAGAATTTCATTTCAATAACCTATTTTTCTTCTTTTTCTTATCCTCCGGTTAGTTCATAATCAGCAAATAAAAATTATTTTTCCTTCACATCACATAGATTCCAAACATCACACCAATAGAACAAGAGTACAGTTAAACAGCTATTTGGTTGCGAAAGTAGGATGAGCTTCAGGATTTGGTGAATGGAGGAGGAGCTGAAACAAAGAAGTGGTAGGCGCAAATGTTGGCTTGCAAAGGTGAGCGAATAGGACAGGGAAAGACAAGGCTCAAACTAGCCAAAAGGTGGCCTACATCACATTTAACTCGAAGAATCGCTCGCACCCATGCTTCAAGAGTCATTTGGGGCAAGTTCTTAGCCAACGAGAAAGGTAAACCTTCCTCCCGACTCAAGCAACACACAACTAATGCTCGTATACACACAACACCGGGTTATCACCAATTTCGTTCACATTCACCATTTGAGTATAACAAATCTAAAACTACGCAAAAATACTATTCATAAGTTAAACGCATAGAGATAATCTAATTTTACTCAAATTCTACTGTAGCATGCGGATGCGACTAGAACACTACGCGAGTCAACATCGCACTCCCAATAGTAATTCCTAAGCTAACACCCTAATTCACATTCCAAACCAAAATAATTTATTCGGAAATGTAACAATCATGTAAGCGCGCGCTTATGTGGGTGAAGTGGTGTACAATGAAAATAAACAAAACATTTTAAATGAAATCTTCTAGCATGCGGTGCAACTAGTGCGCAAAGTGGATAACAACGCGCTCTCCCCCAGACTTAATCTCAACACTACATCACAAAAACTAAAAGCTAGGGGGGAGAAGTGTTACCCAATGCTCAGAATTGAGCATACCAGACGATTGGCGTTAAATTCGTGAGCAATCCTTAGCTTCCGCCATCACACAGTACAAAGCACACCTGCAAACGGCACAACTAAAAGCAGCAAAAATATATAAAAACTGAATTGAAACATGTTAGAAAAACAGGAATCAGCAAATCTGGGTTGTCTCCCAGCAGCGCTTTTATTTTATGTCCTTAAGCTGGACCAAATACCTGTATTATAATTGTTTAAAGGGTGCAGAAATTAAATAAAAAGTGCATGAAAAAGAGAGTTTCACAAAATAAGAGGTAAAAAGAAAATCAGCTGTAGGCGCTTTTATGGTGCCCGTCTCCCGTAGCTTGAAGGCAGGAGGTGAAGGCTTTAGGGCCAACACTGGTGTCACCCAGTGTTCTCCTAACCTCCGCCCTCTTGCCACGGAGAGCGGCAGAGCGCGCATCGCGCAGACACTTCTCATGTTTAAGTTTAGGGACAGTCGGAGACTGCCAACGTTGAATGTTTTCAGATTCTCCCAACTTAGTAGTGGGTGGCGTCACTTCCGTCGACGCAAGTGACGACCGGATCAGCCCAAGAGATGGAACGCTTAACTAGTTTATTACATGATTCAATGCAAGTGAATAATGGGATGTCATCCCGAATCAAGTTCAGCTCAATATGTTTAGGACCGCTGTCCTCCTCCCTCTTGAAATCATAGTCACTCCGAGGATCTACTTTTTCCTCTCCGCTTGACTGGTACTCTTCCTTTTCTCCTTCAGATGATCCATCAGATGATACATTATCTTTCTTAACCCCTGCACAACTCAATGATTCATCAAAAATAAAAGGAGGGGGGCGAATGGATGTTTCAGTTATTGTCTTGGGGCAAGTGGGCAAAGTTACCTTATTGGGTAGGAGGACACAACCCGCAGAAAATTCAAGGGTGGCACCGCTCTCTTTCAAGAACGGTACACCCAAGATAGGAATGGAGTGATTCTCCCGGGGTCCTAACACTTGAAAATCAACAACCACCATTGTCCCCTCAACAATAACCTCTACATTTTTAACTTCCCCTTCCGATTGTATGATGGTTCCATTTGCGAGCACAAGAGATTTCCGGTCCTCCGTGTTAATTTCAAGTTGCAATTTATCAACGTCTTGCAAAGCAATGACGTTGCGGGAGGAGCCGGAATCACACAAAGCCTTAGTTTCAATTTTATTAATGGAACAGGAGATTACTAACTCACGCGGCTGACCCACTTCTGCATCGCCAAGACTCTTCCCTTGGTCTATTGGGTTTTTTCGGTGTTACTAGGAAGAGTCCCATGCGACCGCTCGGTGAGCACTTGGGCCAATTGGCCCAGCTGTGTTTCCAAGTTCCGCATGGATGCGGTTTTGTTAACCATGTTTGAGTTAGCCGCTTGCATAAATTTTTCCATCATCTCCTCCAAGTTACTCTTTTTGGGAGCTGGGGGACCTTGGTTATATTCCGGGTGAGGTGGCCTTGTTTGGCTCCCGGAGGCGTAGGCATCGTTTTGATGCTGCCCCGGTGCCCATCGTTGGCCAGAAGCGTTGGGGTTCCATGAGAAGTTTGGGTGACTTTTCACTCCCGGATGATACGTGTTATTAAACGGCACCCCCTTAGGTTGATTACCAACAAAATTAACATATTCATTTAAAGAAAAGTGCGAGAAGTCACCTGATAAATCATTTCCCGAACATTCATACGTGTGGTGTCCATTGCCTCCACATCCTTCACACGTAATCACAGCAGCCGGTGCGGATGTAGGCGGAAGTGTGTCGACCACGAAGAGACCACGGGCGCTTCTTGGTGCATTTCTCCCGGCAGTCCAAAATGTGCTGTGGGAAGCGGTGTCTCGCAGAATTCGAAGAGCCTCTTCTGGAGTATGGTACATTAGAGTACCACCCGCAGCAGCATCGATCATTGCCCGTAGTTGGGCTCGATCGCGATGTAGAATGTCTCTACCACGTTCCAAGGTTGGAACTCGTGGCTCGGACAGCGACGGAGAAGATCATTAAGGCGCTCCCACGCCTCGGCAAGGGTCTCTTGGTCAGCTTGGCGAAAAGTGGCGATCTCCCGCCGCAGGCTCACAATTTTATCAACAGGTGGAATTTGGCCAGAAACTTGGATGCGAGAGCATCCCAAGTCACAGCGGTCCCATGAGGAATGGAATGGAGCCACACCTTGGCCTTGTTGCGAAGTGAAAAGGGGAATAGTCGCAGCTTGACTGTATCATCAGGAATCCCAGCGTAGCGGAAAGTTCCGCAGATATCAGAAAACTCTGCCAGGTGCAGGTGCGGATCTTCACTGGCCATCCCGGAAAACTGAGCATTGTTCCGGATGATGTTCAAGATCGCAGGTTTGATCTCAAACTGATTGTTCATAATGTTGGGACCGAACCCAGGATACACACTCCCAGCTGTCGGAGTGGTATAATCTCTCATCGTTCGGGGTCGAGGCCTGACTACCTCTTGCTCATCTCCAGGATGGTGCTGCTCCACGTTGGGCACTCTTGGTTCAACGTCATCTGGGTCTACATTATCACTCATTGCCGCCTATACGGCTGCTGCGCGCCTTCGTGCGCGAGCGGCCCATTCGATCTCGGGATCAAAGGGTACAAGTTCCCCCGCGGCTTGTCTCTGCATGCACAATCTCAACCAAAAGAAAACAAAACAAAGAAAATCAAAAACAACTGCTCTTGTAACAGAAGTTCACAACTTAAAACGTTACACGCCTGAACATTCCCCGGCAACGGCGCCAAAACTTGATGCGATATTTCGGCAAGTGCACCGGTCGCGCAAGTAATAAATGTTGGTAATAAGATCCCCGAGTGTCGGTCTCTTGAGGAATGCAGGTTGGGTGAACGAATCGCGTTGTGTGACAATTGTTACACAAGCGCGAACAAACACAAAAAGTGGGGTTTGATTTGGTTTCCTACTGTTAACAACAATAAAAGAAATGCGGGTCGAAATCAGCGCTTCGCAAGGCGAGATGGATGTCGCGGCCGCGATGCCGAGCTTCGTGAGGCGGATGGACGGTGTGCATGCGAATGAAGTGATCACTAATGCGGAGAGTGAGGGTCGCAAACACCTCTTCGCAAATCGCCGTTAGCTCTTGCTAACGGGAATCGAATACGATGAGTGCATGAGTGAGTGAGTGGAGGCGAGACGCATCACAAGCAAATACTGAAGAACAGAGGAGAAACAACCATTGCATTTAAACTAAACATCATGATATTCAAGTTTAAATGATTCAAAGAAGTACAACAAAGGGGAGGGGGGGGGGCAGAAATCAACCAATGGATGAAGACTAGCGGCCGTTCACGGCCGGAATGGTAGTTTGTCAAGCTACCTCCGGACTCGGGCGGACTGTGCTTCCGACGTTGAGAGACTGTCACGACCTCTCCACGTGCTTCCGTCGTCTTCTACCTCAGGATTGCTATTCTTCTCACCGGATAGAACTGGAGACGGCTTGCTTGAGTTCTTGCGGATGGCGGAGAATGCTTCCGGACGATGGAGGAATGCTTATAATGGCCGAAGATAACTTCCCCTTGCGGAGGAGATGAGATGGAGGTGGCTGGAAGTGGAAAACGGCGGCGTACGGACTGTAAATCGCGCTCCCGGAACCGGATTATCCCTAATTTGTGGATCAGGACATTATATAGGCGCTGGCGAAAATACTGCGCACGGTCATTGGCGCACGACCAGTGGTCGTGCGCGCTGGAGTTCTGTGATCGTGCGCCTGCCTGGGTGGACCTGCAATGTAAGAAATTTATATAATACCATGTTCGCACGACTAGTGGCGCACGACCGGTGGTCGTGCGCACTATTGTAGGTAGTCGTGCGCACTGGTCGAAACAGAACTCATAAAATTGATGTTAAGTGCGCACGAACAACGACGCACGACCGGTGGTCGTGCGCAATATCGTTGGTGGTCGTGCACACTGTCCGAGACAGAACTCAAAAAATAGGGTTAAGTGCACACGATCAGCTGCGCATGACCAGTGGTCGTGCGCAATAGAAACAGTGATCCTGCGCAGTGTTCCTGTACAGAATTGTACCGGGAACACCCGCACGACTCCTGTTCCAGCACAACCACGAATCCAGCCACTGAAAGTGGCACTTAACAATCCATGAAAACTACTAAAAATGAAGAACATGAAATAACACCAAAAACGGGCCTAGAGGTGCACTTAGCATGGAGTATCAAATATGAGCTGAAACAGGGCTAGAGTGCAGTGGAATGACTCGAAAAGCGGCCCAGATGAGTCCATAAATGTGTATATGATCAGGACATCACCCACCACCTTCATGCACATGCAGCATGTTCTACTACCTATCTCCGAGCCATAGGCTCCCCGGGCTAACCCGCACGTTACCATAACCTTCTGAGCCACCGGCTCGCCGGACCAACCCGTCCGCACCTACGACATTACTGAGTCACAAGCTCACTAGACTAACTAGTATGCTGCTACAACCACCAAGCCTACCGCTCCTACAACCAAACCAACTAACCTCCCGTAACTACAGGATGTGTGTGTGTGCGTTATTGAGTTAATCTTGTATAACAACTTTTTACTCCTACGACTTTAGGTTAATCTTGGACTTCCCGAGGATTACCCTGTAAGAGGCTCGCTACGGTACTAGGAACTGAAATGGGATGACACCCCAAAGTTCCCTTTCTCAAGACACTTAGTGTTGTTGGTATCTACCCGTAAGGATACCCTCCTCGTCATTACTCTTGGATTAACCCTAAGTGACTTATGACTTCCCAAGACGATCTTTCGTCGACCCCGAGTGCAACTTACCTCTAACTCACCAAGCACACCTTTACCATCTATAATCCTTCTTGTTGACCATCATACCTTCTCAACTAAACCAGGTAAACCAATTACCTCCCATCCCTCCTAAGGATCCACTTGATTCTCAAATTTCACAGTTTTACTATACGCAGACCAAATGAGTTATATGACGCTCACAACTAGAGGTACTCCAAATATTCATCCAACTGACCCAAGCTATTTACTGGAGGTCTATCATGATGTTATAAGACTAATTCCAGAGAATCATATTTTTCCCTAATTAATTAATATTTATTTTAATTTCTCCAAACATTTGCCAAGTATGAAAATGAACATGAAGTGTAAGTAAATCTTATGATATGGCTCTCCAAAAATTATGATAAATCTATGGTGACTAAATAACATCAGAACCAACATATTATATTTTTACAGTAAGAAATTGTCCTCTAATTTAATTATTTAACATCTGTCCAAAATTGTAGTTTTATGAAGGAACCACCAAAAAGCTCAACACCAAAATTCTGGGAAAATTACAAAACTCTTGTCTTCATCAGAAAAGGCTACTGACTAAGTTTCAGGATTTAAGAAAATCATTTTATTACTAAAATAAATACTTTAAGAAAACCTCAAATTAAATAAATTGTGAAGTAGCCTAATGATTTAAGTCTTCAAAAATTTTATAAAAATTTACAGAGCTTCCTAATGTTCAGAAAGGTCCTATCACCAATTTTCACAATTTAACAAAGAGTTTTGGACCCTCAAATATTTTTCTTAAGTTTAAATCAAAACAAGTGCCTTGTGAAACAAGTACTGATTAAATTATTTAGTAAAATTCACAAAATTTACCAGAGGTATAAATCATGATTATAAGGGCACAACCATAGTCTCATCATCATCCAAGACATTTTAAGCATGTAAATGTTTCTTATAAGAAGTTTCCCTAAAGGGGTTATGTCCTAAATCAAATGGAATATTGGCTCATAAAATTCTTATAAAATTACTCAGTGCCTATTTACACCCTATGAATCTATCCACCAAGTTTCATAACCATCAAGGGACTTTTGACCACATGGCCTTCACAAGGTTCTAAATGCACACCTAGGAATAAAACTAGTATTCTAGGGCTTCACCACCTCCACACCACCCCATATCACTCATGGATGTGTATTAGGTGATCCAAAACCAGTTACCAAGGTTTCACTTCATGGTGATGTGTTTTGACCACCATACCCCAAGGTAAACACCATACCCTAACTTTGACCCTATTTGACCTAACCTGGGTTTACAAAATACTTAAACAAAACAGTCCCAATTGGGCTGATAATTTTATCAAGGTCACACAATAACCCTAAGGTGCACCCACCAAAATTTGGAGGGCATTGGAGGTCATTTAACCCACTAATTAATTATTAGATGATTTATGAAATTATTTCAAAAACCTTAGAAAAAGGTTCTCCTAAAAATCCCATCTTTGGATATGATGTGTGTGAAGGTATAAGTAGACTATGTTTCAAATCTCAAGTCCATATCTCTTTCCAATCAAAAGTTATTCAAAAAAGGTGGTTGTCCTACACTAGGGACCAGCCCCACCAAAATGGACCAGGGAGCTACAGAACTCCTTTTGGGGTGAAATTAATTTTAAAATAAAGTAGACCCTAAGGACTACAACTTTGGTGTTGACCACGTTTTTTGTAGAGGGGCCTAAGTATTTTTAACAATTAAATCTATGTATAACAAAATAAGTGATAGAAATTGCATAAACATTTATTTATATAACTGTTTCAGCGTTCGACGAAAATATTAAATATCGCTCGACGAAAGCAGACCAACTCTGCGATCGACGAAAGCAGATCAAATCTGCGTTCGATGAAAGCCAAACGCAGCTGCACTCGACTAATTTCTCTATTAACAGCGCTTGACTAATATCCATTATAACTGCGGCCGACTAAAGCTGAACACCTCCCGTTCGACGAAATATTCGTTCGACGAAATTCTTGCAGCGCTCGACGAATTAAATGATATAATCATAAACATTAATAAATAGATCTGACGGTTCTCCGTCATCGTCCCCGATCGTTGGACGGCTCGCGACAACCCATCCTGGGACTCTTTGCGGGGTGATTTCCCGACCAGCTACGCCTCTTTCCGGTCGGCCAATGCCACCACAACCTCCGTTGAGGTGGTGGCCGGCGATAGTGGGTGGTTGGCCGGCCGGAGGTAGTTGGATCCAGTTTTTAGAGGAGGGAAAAAGGGTACGTAACGTACTCTTTCGGAAACCCAAATCCGAGCCCTATTGTGAACGGATCCAGCCCCGAAATATGAAAAGATCTAGCACTAAGGGAGGAGAAGAGGATCGGACCTGTGTGGGTGCTTGGCTCCTTGCCGATTTCTTGCTGGCCATGGCCATCCTAGAGCTTTTGGCGCCATGCCGATTCCTGCTCCTGGTGCTCGATTTCTCCAAGTAAAGTGGGAAAACCACTCCTCTCAGCCCTCTGAAGCTTTTAAAGGGATCAATTAGGAGAGGGGGAGGTTACAACCTTAAAACCACTAATGACCATCAAACCTAATTTTCGTCCATGGTGAAATCCATTGAATTCAGCCATCTTGAGGGCTGGAAAACCCCTTAAGCTTCTTGTAACAGCTTTAGGAGATGAATGGAGGGTGAGGGGAGATGAATCAGGGATCAATTTTCCTTGAATGCCATTAATCCTCCTTTAATGGCCACTTTCTCTCTCTTCAAATTGGGGGAAACTCCCAATTTCTCCCTCCTAGCCGACTCTCTCCAAATTGAATGGCCACCTCAGCAGCATTCAATCCCCATTAGGTGGTGGACCACCTTAATTGGTTCTAGCCCAAGTGGATTGGATCCAATTTGGGCAAATTAGATAATTTTGACCTAAATTAAGGCAAGGGTAAATTGGTCAAATTTCAAGTCCCATGATGGGTATTTTGGTCCATTAGGATCCTAGTACCCATACAAGGGTAGGGGAATGGTCAATTTGGCATGGTGGGTGCCAATTGACCTTAATTGAGCTAGTTTGACCAATTTAGGGTTAATGTTGACTTTAGTCTAATTGGCCTCTTAGGTTGACCCCAATGGGTCACTGGTGCTTCAAGGAGACTCTAATGGGTTAGGGATGATATTGTGGGGTCAAGGTTCAAGGTGGGGTCCTAAAGTCCAACCCTTGGCTTGGTCTCTGAAAATTGCTATTTGCAGACCACTTGGGTTTTCTCCTTCTCACCTATGTTCACAAGGTCTTGAGCTCTTCCTATGGTTTTGTCATGACCTAGTAATGACAAAACCAACTTAGGGGTCTAGCTGTTTGGGGGATGTTACAAATCCCAATAAAAAAAACTTGTCCTCGAAATTCAGGTTAGGCTTGCGGGGTTTTCACCGAGAGTTATTGAACGTAACATCCCCTAAGAACTGAAACTATTCCTGGCTCGAAGAGCACCAACTATCTCTGCCACACCAGCTCTAGTGGCTCCCGGGTGTGCTCCTCCTGTCCAAAATTTTACAACATGATTTTTACCTACGGGATTTTCTTGCGCCGCAAGACTCGCACCGTCGCATCATCTATCCTGACTGGGGGTGACCTAGCTACCTTGGTCAATCTATCCTCGATGTTCCAAATAAACATGTGCCCGGAGTGAGGATGTGGTAACATGTGTATGAAATCCATAATTATATCCTCGATCTTCCACTCTAACCTGGGCAGATTCCTATGCCTCTAAAGTTCTCTTCACACGTTCAATTTCTTACTCTTTCAGGTACGTCCGAGTAATCAATCATTTCTGTTCTACAACTTTTCCAGTTCTTACTATTGATGGAACTAATCTAATTGTCTAGCGTCCCAATCATCCTTAAATTTTAATGGTGGTGCACTTGTGAACCTTTCTGAGTACATGTTAACCAACCACAATTAGCATCCATGTTGGTAAGACTACTCCCAATCATTTTCTACGTGGAGTTTGATTCATAAGGTATACGGTTAAAATTTTTGAAACCCTAAGATTTTCACAAGTCAATTTCATCAAGAAAATATCTTCACGTTTATTTCACCAAATTCCTATCACTTCCACATATGCTAGTATCGATCACTTTCGAATGGTCCAAGGTAAGATAAACGTAGATTTTTCTTATCATAGTCGACTCAAACACTAGATTCTAAATTCAATAGGTTTTCGTCTAAGATCTATGGTTATCCGTCATCAAAGCTCTCATGGTATAAGGGCTATTATTGTAGTTAAAATTATCTACCAAGACAGGGAGTGATTTTAAACGAATCATAAATTAATCACTTCCGAAGCCCCAAACTACCAGAACTTTCAAATATAACTAAAGCTTGCACGACCTAATTTCTGTTCCCAACTTCCAGAAGGGTATCCGCATCCCTAAGTAACTAGACCTAGCAACTTTACAATTCTAATGTTTCAACTAAGGTCAAGCAATTGTTCTATCTACGATGTCCTTTCATTGTCCTGGTAACACCTCAGATCATCAATCCAGACCTATTTTTACACCATCTCATCTTTGTCCAAGTGACATCGAATATGATCAACCTCAAAATCATTATTGTTCACGACACCAAATTTTTCTAACTTTGGTCTAAGGGAAATCCAAGTCTGTCATTAATTTGCCCAATTAACAAAAGGTAAGCCCCAATAATCAAAAGGTTAGCCTCTATCTATTTTTGGGCGAAGTATCTTCAATATCACCATGTTATATTCGTCCCAAGTATGCAATCAATCCTTAGGGAACACAACCTTAGACTTGGTGTTCTATCTTTAGACTCATTGGTATACTCCACACCTTAGACTCCTCTAGGTACCTTCTACGACAACCTTATCAGGGTCAAAATGTCACCCAATCCCAAACGGGTCCCTTCTGAACTTCAATTCTTATCCGACCCTCAGTGTTTGTCATGGTGGTTGTCTTAATGTAATCATGTCACGGATTCGAGGATTGAATCTATGAGTCTCATACCATTCTGCTTCTGAGTCAATCTCTCTTTCTCTAGTCACTTTGGGGTATCCTCGTACCTTCACCAGAGGTTATACCTACGGTCTATTTCAGACTAGGTCACGATATAAATTGTTAAGGTAAGTCACGTATCCTAGTGGGGTTGAGTCTAACTCATTGACTAAAGGACTAACTAAAGAAATCTTTGCAGCCGGAGGTATTCCCTGCAGGGGGCAGGGTTTGCCGCTGGCTAAAAAAGAAAACTTGACACTCATAGGGGGGAAACTGACCAAGAAGATTCAGTTAAAAGTGGACATTTTTCAATGTGATTCCCATATGAGCACACCACTACTTTCGCTGCTTAATTTGTCCTGAAACTAAACTCGCGCGGGGTGGCCCAGGGTTTGTGGACTTCTTTTCTTCGGATCGAGGTTTGCTTTGATACCACTTGTAAGACCCCATTTTTTTTCAAACACTGGGTCTTAGGCCCAGAACCGCAGCTTTGCAGTGACCCCTTCACTCGGGAAGGTCACCACTACAAAACAACGATCCTGCCGGCCAAATCGATCACAAAGAAAAGTGCATAAAAGAAGACAAGTCCACAGAATCAACATGAAATATAAAACCATAAATGTAAATGTCCATAGATAAAAACTGAATAAAAGATTGTTACAATAATAAAGGGCACATGCCCTGTACATCATGTAATCACTACAAGATCACTCGCGGAAGCTAACTACTAATCACTCACTGATCCTGAATATGGTGCTCCTATAATAGGCTGGCCCGCCTCCGTCTGCACCGGCCTCTGGTGCTGCTGCGTCTCCTCGATCTCCTAAAATGATATGGTCCACCGACCGTTAGTCAAAAATACTAAGCCAATCCCCCACCCCTCCCCGGTGACTCCTAGGAACTGAGCGGAAAGGATGAAGCGGAGGACAACAAAGGGTATAACAAAGAGCAGGTGATAGTGGTACAGGAAATGTTTCTACACTACACATGTGTATATATATAACTGAAGCAGTAAAAGAGAATAGTAAAAGCTGGTAAAGAATAAGTAAAGTGCAGTAAGTAAAGACAATAGTAATAGCAAAGTAACCATTGATTTATAGGAATGCCCATACAAACCTATAGACCAAGGGGTCGTTTAGCAAGGCCTATCATATAAGAAGTCCCATAACCGACTTATACGATAGGGGTAGGGGTTGAAATGCAATGTTTATGCTATGACAGGCAAGGTATGAAGTTATGCTATGTTCATACAAGTGCAACTCACCCACTTCGACTCTATGCGCATAGACCTTTAGTTCCCCCTTTTTGGAGCTAGCAAGACTCCCAGGATACTCCCGTAGTGGCAAACAGAAGCGGTGGGATGGGCCTCGCCCACCTCTAGGTTGGTATTCACACTACCCTACCTAGACCGACGTCAATTAAAGTTTCACGCCCCAGGTCACGGGCGTGACCAGGGGCGTGGCATTCAGTTCACGGGCATGATCTTTCCTGCGCCACTTTCCTGCCAATGACTTCCCGCCAATGCTATTTTGAAGAGTACACACCCTAGGTCATAGGCGTGATGCGCACCCAATGCCTACAATAACTCTGGAACGTGCCCTCTATACACCAGCATTGATCAAGCCCCTTACACGCCCTTGGTCACGGGCGTGACCGAGGGCGTGTAACCCCAAATTTTACCTATTTAAAGGCAGCTCCTCTAGATCTCTTGGCATCCATTTTCCCACCCTTCATGGGTCGAAACTCCTCTCCTCTGCCCCTTTTGGGGCATAAATGCTTTTCTTTCATTTCTTGTATTTTCTTATTTCTTAGCTTAGATTTCAATTTCATGTAATCTTTTATTTTATGCAATGTAATCTTAGAGTTTATTTCATACAATTTCTTTAATTTCTTGTATTCCTTTCTTCTTATAATCCAATTTTCTTTTAATAAAATGTTCTTTTCTCTTTCCTTTCATCTCTTTTATTTACATGTCAAGTAGATTAATATTTAGATCTAGAAAATTGTAAGCTTTGGATGAAATAATTTCTTCTACATTAATTTCTCTCTTTTCCTCCTTTGATTTATTCTTGATTTATCTTGATTTCATATGTCTATGTATGGCTTCATTTTTGTTTTCGAACTCTAGTTAGCCAAGAGGCTCGTGCATATGAATCGATCACTCAAGAATAAAAAGAGTTGATCGCAACCCTCGAGAGAGGATGATGAAAGTCTTCCGAATAAGAGTCAAACCCTATAACGGGATTCACCTCGTAAAGCGAGTATTAGGTTATCAATTATAGAATGAGAATTCGGTTGATATTCCTAATCTTAGATGGGCGTAGTACTCGGAAGAGGTACGTTCATAATTTGGGAATCTCCACGGTCAAGGATTGGATTATAAGTTACAAATGTATATTTTCTATTTTTGTTCGAAGTGCACTTTGATCAAGATAGTTTTTTTCTTCTTCAAGCTAGATTTGTTTTCTTTATTTTAATTTTAATTATAAATTATCACCCAAATTATTATTCGATCAGATAATATTTTTGTTTTCGCGAAGTAAATGTACTCGACAAACCCGAGTTTAATACGACCTTGATATGTTTTTCATATCCTATGCTATAAACGATAGATACGCTTGCCTATTCCATTTATAATATAAGAAATTTTAATTTTTTTGATTATCAAGTTTTTGGCGCCGTTGCCAAGGAGATTTTGTCGATATTTCGAAATGGGGAAGCGCTATTAATTTTATCTTTATTTTTCTTTATTTAATTTAATTTTTTCTTTTTTTCCCTTGTATTTAAAAATGAAAAAAAAAATTTAAGCTATAATTAAATACTTGGAAAGGGAGCTTTGGACTTGTCATCCCATCGTAGCTCCTAATACCTTGCGAGCCCTTCATCGGGTAGTCCTTGGGAAGTTCAAGATTAATTAAAACATATAAAAATAATAATTTCCCTTTTTATTTTATTTTACAAAAAGAAAAAAATATATAAAACTTATAAAACTACAAAATAATATTTTTTTCATTTTGTTCTGTGTTTTGCTATATTATTTTAATACAGGCATTCGTGGTGGTCTCTCCATTTCCAAATCAGGGACTTGCTCATTTCCCTCTCTTAGTTCATTTTTTTTCTTGTTTTGTTCTTTTACTTCGTGCTTAGTTTTCAACATTGGGACAATGTTGAATTTTAATTCTGGGGGTGTATTTCCTAATCTTTATAAAAAATTTGAAAAAAATTCAAAAAAATATAAGAAATTCAAAATTTAGAAAATTCAAAAAATATATATATAATAAAACAAGCCCTTACTTTGGTTTTATTTATTTCCAAAATCAAACATTTGTGAGTATATTTGAAAGCATTTTTATTATTTTTAATTTTTTTGTTTTATCATGGCTAGTTAGATTTAATTTTTAGGTGATTTAGTTTTAAGGAATTTATTGTGATCTTAATTTGATTAGAGTAATTTATTTACCACTTTTTCTCTTTTATTTTAATTAGTCTCATTTTTGTAGTAGTTGTGCTTAACACCTTTAGATTTTAATTATTTCTATCTCATGCTTTTAGATTCTTAGGAAATTTCAATTCACTATAGTTGCACTCTAAATATTTTAATTTAATATAAAAATTGTTTACCTTTTTTATCCTTTTAGCCCATTACCAAGGCCTTCCCCTACCCAAAGAAAAAAAATATTTATTAAAAGATCATATGTCATGGAAATAAGAGGATAAAATTCATTATTTCCTAAACATATGCAGCCCCTTTGTTTGAAGAATTTTATAAAAAAAAAGATTATATGTCATGGAAAATGAAAGGATAAAATTCACCTTTTTCCTAAACATATACAAATTGAAAAGAAAAAAAGACGGGGTGAAAGGATAAAATTCATCACCTCCAATCAAAGAAATCTTCATGATTACCCAAACAATCTAGCCAATATAATTAATTTTAGTTTTAAATTAAAATATGGGGAGAGCATAAGTAGTAGTTTGTAATTTTCCGTATGCTTCTTTAAAATTGATGTTTTTATAATTCTAATCTAATTTTGTTTGCAAATTACTCAATTTTATAAGCTAGTTAAGTAATTTGTGAATTCCTCGCTAAATATTTCTCTCTTTTCATTTTAATTTCATAATTTAGGACTTATGTTTTAAATTCCTAAATTTATTTTTAACTTTCTTTTGATTTAATAAATTTTTAGTTTAATTGAAAATTTTGTTTATGTCTTATAAATATTTCTCATTCTTTTGCTCTGGAATAGCAAAAGCTTAAGTATGAGGGTGTTTGATGAGTAGTTTATTTACTCATCTTTTTGTGTAATTTTAATATAGTTTTAATATGAATTTATATAATGTGTACGAATTTTCTCTTTAAATTATTTCTTTTTTATTTTAATGAACTAACTTCAGCATTTTTTATGTTTTTCAGGTTTTTATGGTTTTTCTGGACTTTTGAGCAAAAATTGCAAGTACACGCCCTAGGTCACGGGCGTGACCAAGGGCATGATAGCCTAAAATGTATTCCAGACCTGCTGCCGGCATCTCGGGCTCATTCCATGAAGATTCTCCAAGTCACGCCCCAAGTCACGAATGTGACCTGGGGCGTGAGCTAGTGTCACGCCCGTGTACCCTCCTCCAGCTCAGCCAGCGGTGTTCTGAAGCCAACATGAATTCCTCCAAGTACACGCCCGTGACCCATGGTCACGCCCATGTCCGATCATGCACACCCCATATCATGCCCCAAAACCCGCCTCTAGTAGCCAGATCAGCCTACCATGTCAATTAAAGTTACACGCCCCAGGTCACGGGCGTGACCAGGGGTGTGACATTCAGTTCACAGGCGTGATCTTTCCCGCGCCACTTTCCCGCCGAAGACATACTGCCAACGCCATTTTGAAGAGTACACGCCCTAGGTCACGGGCATGAACTAGGGCTTGATGCGCACGTAACGCCTACAATAACTCCAGAACGTGCCCTCTATGCACCAGCTTCGATCACGCCCCTTACATGCCCTTGGTCATGGGCGTGACCGAGGGCGTGTAACCCTAAATTTTTCCTATTTAAAGGCAGCTCCTCCAGATCTCTTGGCATCCATTTTTCCACCCTTCTTGGGTCGAAACTCCTCTCCTCTGCCCCCTTTTAGGGCAGAAATGCTTTTCTTTCATTTCGTGTATTTTCTTATTTCTTAGCCTAGATTTCAATTTCATGTAATCTTTTATTTTATGCAATGTAATCTTAGAGTTTATTTCATACAATGTCTTTAATTTTTTGTATTCCTTTCTTCTTGTAATCTAATTTTCTTTTAATAAAATGTTTTTTCTCTTTCCTTTCATTTCTTTTATTTTCATGTCAAGTAGATTAATATTTAGATCTTGAAAATTGCAAGCTTTGGATGAAATAATTTCTTCTTCGTTAATTTCTCTCTTTTCGTTCTTTGATATATTCTTGATTTCATATGTCTATGTATGGCTTCATTTCTGTTTTCAAACTCTAGTTAGTCGAGAGGCTCGTGCATACGAATCTATCACTCAAGAATAAAAAGATTTGATCGTAATCCCCGAGAGAGGATGACAAAAGTCTTCAGAATAGGAGTTAAACCCTATAACGGGATTCACCTCCTAAAGCGAGTATTATGTTATCGATTATAGAATGAGAATTCGGTTGATATTCCTAATCTTAGTTGGGCATAGTCCTCGAGAGAGGTACGCTAATAATATGGGAATCTCCACGGTCAAGGATTTGATTAGAAATTAGAAATTTATCTTTTCTATTTTCGTTCGAAGTGCGCTTTGATCAAGATAGTTTTTTTCTCTTCAAGTTAGATTTGTTTTCTTTATTTTAATTTTAATTATAAATTATCTCTCAAATTATTATTCGATAAGATAATAGTTTTGTTTTCCCGAAGTAAAAGTACTTGACAATCCTGAGTCTAACACGACCTTGATATATATTTCATATCATATGCTATAAACAATAGGTATGCTTTCCTATTCCATTTATAATATAAAATATCTTAATTTTTTTGATTATAAATACTGCCTCCTGGATATTCCTATTAGAGAAATAACAAAAAAAGGAAAGTAATCCATCTTTATTATACAGAAGAATAGTATAAGGCAAGAGATAGAGAATGCAGACACTAGAAGAGATATACAGACATTTTAATCTTCCCTCTCGGCTGTACTCTGTCTCTTTCATACAGCATATAGAAAATAGATCTCTACACAAGCAACAAGGCTTCTTCTTCCTCTCTCTCTCTCTAACAACAAGAAGCAATCAAATACACATAGCTCATCTTCAAGATCAAAAGCTCTGCAATCCTTGCATCTCTTCTTCTCAAGTAAGGATTCATCTACTGGACAGTGATCCACATAAACACCACAGTGCTTGAATCCTCAATGACTGCTGTAGAAGGATTCAGTAAGAAGAATCATCTTCCTTTCATCTTTACTCTTTTATTTCACTTTTGTAAACTGAGTAAAGATTCCTTAGAATCCCTCTTCAAAGGATTCAGTGGTTCAAGATCTCCTTATCAAAAGATCTAGATTGGTTCTAAGAGTCTCCTTATCAAAAGACTTAGTTGTTCTAAGAGTCTCCTCATCAAAAGACTTGGTCTTTGGTTCTAAGAGTCTCCTTATCAAAAGACTCTGTGGTTCTAAGAGTCTCCTTATCAAAAGAGTCAGCATGTGATAGTGTATTCCTACCAAGGGGGTAGAAGAGTGGAGTACCCATATTTTGGGGAACCACTATAGATCTTGTATCATTTGTACTGTGATTTTTTGTGCTGTCCATTTATTTAATTTCTGTATTCTGTGCTTATTTTATTCTGGATTGGATAGCTGAATGCATTGTTGTTATACGTGTTTTATTATGTAGTGCATGATAAATAGAAAATTTTTAGAATTCTATTCACACCCTCCTTCTAGAGAATACTTAGAGGACTCACTATGCACTTTTAATTGGTATCAGAGCTAGGTTGATCATAAGAAGGTTAACACTTTGATCAAAAGATCCCTTCAATCAAATATTCATATTCTAATTTTTTTCTAAAATATGAGTTCTAAGGACTATGCATCCACAAGACCACCAGTGTGTAATCTGAATAAGTTTACACTCTAGAAGGCCATAATAAACTATATATGAATTCTATTGATGAAGACATTTTTGATGCATTAGGTCAGGTCCTCTAGCACCATTCAGGAAAGATGCAAGTGGGACTGTCACACAAGAACTTGTCCCTAGATCTAAATTGACAGATGTTGAGAAGAAGGCAAATGCATGTGATGCCAAGGCCATGAACATTCTGGTGTCCACTATGTAAGATGACATCTTCCAAGAAGTGGCAGACTGCAACTCAGCAAAAGAAATCTGGGAGACTTTGTCCAGTCTAGTTGAAGGAAGCTCAGATGAAAGAAAGGATAGGAAATCTCTTCTCATATCCTAATATGAGAACTTTCAAAAGAAAGTTGAAGAGAATGTGGATGAGATGTAGGAAAGGTTCAGCCAAATCATAAATGAGCTCAAGGGCCTAGACAAAAAGATATCATTGATAGAGATTAATGACAAACTCCTCATGTGCTTACCAAGCACTTAGAATTCAAGGATATACGTCATTAGAGAGTCCAGATGCCACAGAGAGATCTCTATAGGTGCATTACTTGGCATGCTCAAATCCTATGAGCTACTTCTGAAGAGTAGAGTTGAGATTGAAGCCAAGGAGAAAGTTTCAAGTCCCAAATAAAGGACAATAGCTTTTTAAGGAAGCTGAAGGAGAGCCTTCCACTTCTGAAGAAGAGATGTTCAGTCTCTTAGCAAGAAGGTTTAGAAGATGGGTCAAGACTAAAGACTCAAGAAAGAAGGAAAGGAGTTTCAACAAACCAAGGATAAGACTCCAAAGTAGGAGATAATCTACTTTGCATGTAGAAAACCAGGGCACATTGCCCCTGAATGTCCTGAAGAACAATAGGACAGAGGCAGCAGCAAGAAGGAGCATAAGAAGAAGTCCTTCAGGAAGAAAGGATAAGAAGAAGGGAAAGGTTTCATGGCTGAAACCTGGAGTGACTAAGTATTTGAGTAAAGTTCCTCTTCATCTAAAAGTGATGAAGAATGTGTTGCTGAAGAAGCCTGTCTAATGGCTTTAGAAGTCTCAACTGAAGAAGATCAGGTATCATTATTAGGTGAATTTGATTTTTCTTCAGAAGATTTAAAAAATTATTTTAAAGAATTTTGTCATGACTCTCTTGAAAGTCAAAAAGAACTTAAAACAATTAGGGAAGAACTCGCAGATCTTATGAAAGAAAATTTGTATTCTGCTAACTATGACTTGAGAAATCAAATATATAAAAAGGAAATAAAAATAAGTGATTTAACAACTGTGAAAATAACTCTAAAAGAAGAGCTTACAAAGGCAAAAGCCTTTGAAGACTCACTCATTGGGAGGAGTCAAAAGCTTACGGATATTATATAAAATCTCTCTAAAAGACCTAGATATCTTGGTCTTGGAGTAGAATCATCCACTAGCACAACAAGGTCTAGTAAACCAGCCTAGAAAATCCAGTAATTTTTGTTAGACCTAATGATTATCAAATAAATGAAGACAAATAAGCATATAAAGAACAAACTAATCTTCCTGATAGAATCACTATATTTAATAGAGTGAACTCTAATAATGGGAAGAAAACCCTAGGCAAGAACAACTCAGACGTAATCATTAAATAAAATCAAAAAGGTAAAACCAAAAGTAGAATCATTAGACATTCTACAAACTTAATATATCAAGACACATTTTATACCAACTTCTAGTATCAAGGTAATAAATCTACACCAGATAAACATATCTTCTGCCATCCAAAATGATATAATGAAAGACCACTTTATTCTTTCATATCACCTTATAATGGTAAAAGCAAAGGGACCAAGGTAACCTGGGTAACATCTAATGTTTGAGTTACTTGTGCAGAAAAACTTAGGCTCCATTTCTCAAAGAAGATGTAGAGGGAGAGCTAAAACTTCAATGAGGAACTACAAATAATCAATGCGGGTGATCTCTTCTCTCAACCTATATGACATTTTTTAACACATATTATCTTATAAATGGCATCTTCTAATACAAAAATTATTACTGTGAAAACTGCAAAATTCCTTGAAGAAAATACAATTCAAAGTTGCGTCGAATAGACTTCGACGCATCATTGAGTTCTACTCGACAATAGCTTTGAGAGACATCTGAGGTAGTTATTTCAAATAGCAATCGACATAGTGTCAAATTCATATTGACACATGAGTCAAATTAAGAGTTGCAGCCAGAATTCGAAGTCACGTCAATTAAAACTCAACGCAACGTTGAAATGCCAAGCGAGCGCAATTTAGCTTCTAGAAGGTACATCAATTTATTTTTGGTGCACTGCATATAATTCCACTCGACGTTGCTTCGAATAGAACCCTAAGATACGGAGAATCATCTTCTTTTAAGCAACTCAGATGTTAGATCATCTCACGATTTCGAATTCTCTCTCTTGCTCTCTCGCTTTCTTGCAGTCTTGCTCTCTTTATATATTTTTCCTATAGGTACTCTTGTAAGACTCAATAGCTCCTCCGAAGTTGAATTCAGGGTTCGACATAGACATCGAATCATTTAATGCTGCAGCAGAAAATTTCAAAGCGATTTTCGATCTCTTCCAAGTTGCAGGACTCACAAAACTGATTTCTACAAGGTGCAAAATATATGATGTTGAATTAATGATAATATTCATATTGATGAGGATGGGCCCCTTCAAGGGAGAATTTCTGATACAGATATTCATATTATTAAGGAATTGCTGAATCTCACCTTTGACTTGCGAGTAGGAGAGGATTCATCTCAAATGTTGGCTGCAAAAACTCAACAAGCATTGCAGATCATGAACTTCACTAAAGATAATGCAATCAATCTTAAGAAGAATGACTTTTCTGAAGAAAATAAATTTCTTGTAGACATAGTAGGCAAGGTTTTACTATGTAAAGTTTCTGCTCATGATGCAATTCCCAAACAGCAACTACAAATAATCGGTGTGTTGGTCCTGAACAAAAGAATCCACTGGGGGAGGTGCCTCCTGAAATTTATTGGTCATAAGTATGCTCACAAGGAGAATGCATACATGAGAATGATGAGTCAAGTATTATATCACAATTATCCAGCTGTGTGCATGTCAAAAGGGTGCCAATTCCTCCTGGAAAAAGAATCAACATTGGGATTTTCTCAAAATGGACTAGGCAAATCCTGAAGCATGGACAAGCTCCATCTTCTCCTCCTTCATCTCCAGTTCCTCAAAACCCTGATACGGTTATAAGAGTTATAACAGGTGAACAACCAGGTCAATACCTTGAGATAGCCTTACCAGATACAATAGCAAAACCTGCTGCACAGATCACTTCTCTACATCAACTACAATCTACCATAAACCCAGATGATAATAAAAGATAATCCCCTATCAACCACAATCTCATAGACATCAATATTTTTTCTCAAGAAATCCCTTAAATTAACCTATCTCCGCCTCCTGTTGATACACTCTCTACCTCCCATCCTATCCACTCCCTTGACATTGATCAAGCAATTTCTAAAGTGGTGGGGCGGCCACTGGGACTTTTGCTGACCTGCTGCTGACTAAAGTAAGAAAATTCAATAGAAAATACTCTCATATAGAGAAAGAACTGAAAGATTCACAGGAATCTATCCATACAATCAAGGCATTGATATCTTCCTCTAGAGTAACAAGCACTTTCTTAACCTCACTTGTAAGTAAGGTTCAGAAGGGGGAGACTATTCAAGAGGAGGAAGTTTCTGTCCCAGATGTTTTAGTTCTTATTCCAGAAGTGATTGAACAGATCCAGGGGGAGCTGCATGTACAAACTCAGAGGGAGCCTCTCATAGTTGCTCATGAAGAATAAATTCAAGAAGAAATTATTACAATTACTCAGGAAGCTGCCCTCAATGCTAAACTTATTACATCAATTAATAGGGAGCTTCAAGAAGATGCTGACAAATCTACTAAGGAGGAGGTAGAGAAAACTGCTGACAGGATTGCTGAGGAGGAGGAGGAGTCTCTCAAATTTCCACGAAGAAATGTGACTACACTCTTCTTTTCAAGAAAAAGAAAAGCCTCTCCCAAAGATCAGTAACAATCAGGTGTAAAACTTTTTTTATAACACTTCAGTGCATATATCTGAGATACAATTACGGTGGACAATTATCTCTTTATTTAGAAGTTACTCAAATATCATTTCAGAAGATTCTCAGTTTATGCTGACAATCTTTTAGCAAATGCTTTGATGTATATTCTTTTATTTTATTTTTCAATATGATTGAAATCACTTAAAAGTCTTTAAAATTTGGTAAGATAAATAAGGGAGATTGTTGGGAAAAACACCTTCTAGATTTATCTTACAAATTATATAAAAGTGATTTCATTATCTAGGATTCATTACCCATATTGTATAGTGAAGGTAATATGGTCATTAGATGTCATATGATGTCTTACTCACTTTAGAGTGTCAAAGACCAATCAAAAGGAGTGCAGAATACAGTTGAGTTAATTCTGCATCGAATGGAAGTCGATGCAGCTTCGACTTCAAGTCGAAGTAACTTCAAATAGAAGTAAGAGCAACTCAGACTAGAATCTACGTATCAATTGAAGTTGACGCAATGTCGAAAGGTATTCGACACAGAAGACAAAGTCAGTCAAAGAAACACTTGAAGTCGACGCAACTTCAAGTTATATTCGACGCAGAAGGCAAAGCTCAAATTCTAGGCCTCCATCTCGATGGATACGTCGATAAGGAATCGACGCAACATCGATATCATAGTTCAATTCAGAGTTGAGGAAGATTTCGAAGCAGCTTCTATTAGAACTCAGTGGGGCATCGATAAGAAGGTAAATATATTCGACGCAACGTCGAATACAGACACAGAATTAGAATACTTCCTGGATTCTATTCTAAAGATCATTCAGACCATATATAAGGAAAGTATTTGAATTCTGAAGGGCCATTCATAGTCAAGAATAGAAAGAAGAATTCCAGAGATACAAAGAAGATACATTTGGAAGCTATTCAAATAGGTGTTTGATGGGTTATCAACAGAAATGGAAAGAGCATAATACTACCTCCTAGATATTCTTATTAGGGAAATAATGTAACATCCCCCAAACAACTAGACCCCTAGAGTGGTTTTGTCATGACTAGGTCATGACAAAACCCTAGAAGCTTGAAGAGATCACTTGGCCTTAGGCTTGAAGGGGAAGATCACCTTGGTCTGCAAATAGCAATCTCCAGTTAACAAGCATAGGGTTGGACTTTAGGGCCTCACCTTGATCCCTTGACCCCACCATAGAATCCCTAACCATTTAGGGGTTCCCTTAGAGCACCAAGGACCCATTTGGGTCAACCAAAGAGGCCAAATTGACCAAAGTCAACCCTAACCCCAAATTGGTCAAAGTAGCCTAATTAGGGTCAATTGGGCTCCACCATGCCAAATTGACCTTTCCACTACCCTTATAAGGATATTAGGGACCCAATGGACTAAAAAATCCAATTATTGGGCCACCAATCTATCTTTATTCAATAGAAGAATAGTATAGGGCAAGAGATTGAGAATACAGACACACGAAGAGATATATAGACATTCTAATCTTCCCTCTCAGCTGCTCTCTGTCTCTTTCATACAGTATACAGAAAACAGATCTTTGTACAAGCAACAAGGATTCTTCTTCCTCTCTCTCTAGCAATCAAATACACAGAGATCATCTTTGAGATCAAACGCTCTACAATCCTTGCATCTCCGCTTCTCAAGCAAGGATTTATCTACTGGACAGAGATCCACATAAACACCACATTGCATGAATCCTCAGTGACTGCTGTAGGAGGATTCAATAAGAAGAATCATCTTCCGTTCTTCTTTACTCTTTTATTTAACTTTTTTAAACTGAGTAAAGAGTCCTTAGAATTCCTCTTCAAAGGATTCAGTGGTCCAAGATGTCCTTATCAAAAGATCTAGATTGGTTCTAAGAGTCCCCTTATCAAAATACTTAGTGGTTCTAAGAATCTCCTCATCAAAAAACTCAGTCCTTATTTCTAAGAGTCACATTATCAAAAGATTCAGTGGTTCTAAGAGTCTCCTCATCAAAAGACTCAGGCACTGTGTTAGTGTATTCCTACCAAGAGGGTAGAAGAGTGGAGTACCCCTATTTTAGGGAACCACTATAGATCTTATCTCATTTGTGCTGTGATTTTATGTGTTGTCCATTTACTTAATTTCTTTATTATGTTCTTATTTTATTCAGGATTGGATAGCTGAATGCATAGTTGTTAGAAGCATTTTATTGTGTTGTGCATAATAAATAGAGAAAGTTTATAATTCTATTCACCCCCTAGAGAATATTCAGAAGACTCACTGTGCACTTTTATTTTGATTGAAGATTTTTTTAGATATTGTTGGGCAATCTTTCTTATCTCAGAATCCGATGTTTTTTTATGAATTTTCAAAATTATATAAGCGTATTTAAAATGAACTTGATTTAAAAATACAATGCATTTTCTTAGATCATGGAGGAGAATTTGAAAATGAAAATTTTACCACTTTTTGTAGTGATCTAGGAATAAAGCATGAATTTTTCGCTCCACGTACCCCACAACAAAATGGTGTTATATAGAGGAAAAATAGAATCCTTCAAGAATTAGCACACACAATGCTTTCTAAATTTGGGTTGCCTAGATCATTTTCGGCCGAAGCCATTAACACATCATGTTATGTTATTAATCGTGTCATGCTTCGACCATTCTTAAAATTAACCCCTTATGAATTGTTTTTTCAAAAGAAGCCTAATGTATCTTATTTTAGTGTATTTGGTTGCAAATGCTTTTTATTAAACACAAAGGATTCATTAGGAAAATTTGATGAAAAATGTGATGAAGGAATTTTTCTTAGGTATTCTTCAACTAGTAGCTCCTATAGAGTATATAACAAAAGAACAAAATAGTTGAAGAATCTATTCATGTTAGATTTGATGAGCTTGTTCCTTATGTAGAGAAAATTATTGCATAAAATGAAGAGGAACCTATCTCCCCATTGGAGCATGAGGATGACGAGTCACGGGAAGAGGAGAACATGGAAGAGGAGGACAAGCAAGAGGAGTATGTGCCTCCTAGCATGCTAAAGTTCACAAAATATCATCCAAGGGAGCTTGTCATTGGAGTGCCATGGAAAGGAGTAAAGACTCGCTCTTCCTTAAATGAATCTTTTTCAAACCCTTGCTTTGTTTCCGAAATTGAACCAAAAAATGTTTCAAACGCTTTAAATGTTTAATTTTGGTATTTAGCTATGAATGAAGAATTAGAACAATTTGAATGAAATAAGGTTTGGAATCTTGTAAAAAGGCTATCTAATCACTCGGTAGTAGTGGTAAAATGTATTTTTAAAAATAAATTAGATGGTGAATCTAGGATTACTAGGAACAAAGCTCGCTTGGTAGCACCAAGGTATTCTTAAATCGAGGGGGTAGATTATGATGAAGCACTTGCACCCATTGCACTTTTAGAATCCATTAGAATTTTTCTTGCATTTGCGAGTTTCAAAAGATTTACGCTATTTCAATTGGATGTTAAAAGTGCCTTTTAAACGGTATTATTAAGGAAGAGGTTTATGTTGAACAACACCCTCCCCCCCAGTTTCATAAATGAAAAGTTTCCAAATCATGTATACAAACTAGATAAAGCGCTTTATGGTTTAAAACAAGCGCCATGTGCTTGATATAAAGATTTACTTCATTTTATTAAAGCACGATTATACAATGGGAAGTTTCCATAACACACTCTTAATTAAGCTGTTAATAATGATTTGATAATATTACAAATTTATGTAGATTACATAACTTTTTGAGCCATTAATGAAGAGTTGTGTAATGAAGTAGCACCAGTAATGCAATTTTTTTTTTTAAAATGAGCTTGGTAGGAGAACTCACATATTTTCTAGGCTTTCAAATCAAACAAAAAAATGTTGGAATATTTTGTAGTCAATCTAAATATGTTCATGATATGTTGATAAGATTTGGATTTGAAAACCTAAAACAAGCTTCTACTCCTATGAGTGCATCTATAAAATTAGGAAAAAGACGAAGCCAAAATCTCTATTGATCAAACGTTATATAGAGGAATGATATGATCATTATAGTATCTAAGTGCTTCCAGACCTGAAATTATGTTTGTCGTTTACTTATGTGCTTGATTTCAAGCTAATCCTAAAGAATTTCATTTAAAAATGGTTAAACGAATCTTTAGATATTTAATCGGATCATCTAGACTAGGCTTATGGTATCCTTATAATGATTCTTTTATTTTGCATGGTTATTCTGACTAATATTATGCGGGATGTGCATTAGATCGTAAGAGCACAAGTGGCACATGTCACTTCATAGGCACTTCACTTATATCATGGTTAATAGGAAACAGAATTCTATTACCCTCTCCACCACCGATGGTGAATATATCGCAGTAGGTAGTTGTTGTGCAAAAGCCCTTTGGATAAGTCAAACACTAGAAGGCTTTGAGGTTCATCTAAATAATATTAAATTAAAATGTAACAATAAAAGTGCAATCGATCTAACCAACAATCCCGTTCATCAGTCAAGGTCTAAGCACATATATATGCATCATCACTTCATTATGGATCACATTAAGAAAGAACATGTGAGAGTTAGCTTTATAGGCATGGAGTCCTAACTTGCAGACATCTTTACCAAACCTCACCCCACTGCTTGTTTCAATATGCTTAGGTTAGAATTTGGTGTCTTAGATATATACCATTAAATCCTATAAAAAATACTTGCATCTTATTTTTTTATTGATTTCCCGAAAAACCAAAACCCAATAAAAATGTAAAAACTACTTTTAAACCAAAAAAACATGCTTAAAGAGCCTCCAAATCTTCTCAATAAAGTCTGAAATTTTTACAATTAGAAGTCCTCTATATAATAAATTTAAATTAAGAAAAAGTTTTTTCAAAAAATAAAGAAACTGAGTACTATTTGGGTGGTTAGGAGTTAACACCCGGTATTAGCCCTTTCGCTCCAAATTGCATTTTTTTTTTGAAAAATTCATGGTATTTTCACATGCATACTTTTCTGTTTGTTTCTCTATTTTTGAAAGTTTTCTATTTTTCTATTAATTTTTGTTTTCCTTTATTCAAAAATCCAAAAAAAATCAAAGAATTAAATTTTTTCAAAAATATGCTTTGTCATGCTTTTGTTGTATTATTTGACTATAGGATTTCAAATGAGTAAAAATCGTGTTATTTTCTTCTCCAATGGTCAAAATTGACTAAGCAAACTCTTAAAGATTCTCTTCAATGTTTTATTTTAATTTCAAGTTTCCTAAACATTGTTTTGGCTTGTCAAGCCTTGCCCTTAATCTTGTTATGTGCAATGAAATATACTATAGAAAATTGTGTAAGATTATCTAGCATGCCTCTAAGTATGAGTAATGTTTTATATTAGATAATGATTCATTCACTTACTCTTTTGGTAATCTACATGTGATTTTAATCTTAGTCTTGCATGATTGTGTAGTGTAATAGTTTAACATGTTAAGTTGTACGTCAAAATTACCTACACCTTTTTCAAAAATAAATTTCTTGCACATATAAAATTGTGATTAAAAAAATTTAGTTGTTTGAAAAAACAAGTGAATTCAGAGACCTTTGTCCTAAATTAAAAATGAATAAAATGACAAAGATAATTCCACAAAGTACTACTCAGCCTCCTAATAAGTCTCAGTGAGCATTGTGAGGATGAGCACCTTGGAAAGAATTATAACGTGTCTTGTGCAAACACAGCTTTTTATCACATCTATTTGTATATCGGATCACCCAAAATTAAAAGTTGTATATAAAAATGCTTATGTGATCCCCCAAGCAATACTTCGCTCCCATATTAGTCTATAGAGCATTGTGTGGATGAAGCACCTTGGTAGCTGTACAATTTTATGTGCTTTGATATAAAATTCTACAATTGGTGTGTGGAAGTAATTCTAAGATTGCACTCTTAATATTATTTTACTACTTCATTTCACATGTCATGTGCTTTGATTATATCATATGTATACTCTTATCAAAACACAATTTGCACACATTATTATCTTTCATAAATCTTCTACTCATGAGGATTGGATTCTAATGCATATCTACATAATTCTCTAAAAAGCATAAGTAAAAGCACTAGTTTGCAATGCATGACCTCTACAATGTTTTCTTTACTTGAAATCATCTTTCCATAAAGCTCAGTTCTGAATGGCCCACTCTGTGGCGACAATAAATGACGTAACGCTAAAATCACGCCTTAATTTGTATTTTGGCATTTCCACAATTCGACTAGATGGCTGGTCGAATATTCTTGATGTCTAGTCGGATGCAATTCTTCTGGTCGAATTTTAACACTGCATAACTTTAGTTCAAACCTTCTGCACGTATCCTCTCGATGACTTTAGTAGTCTACAAGATGATATTTCACTACTTCAGTCTTCTAGTCAAATTTTCTACACAAATTGTCTTGATGACTCTTTATGGTCTATAAGACAATATTTGACTGCTTCAGCCTTCTAGTCAAATCTTCTGCACGAATCGTCTTGATGACTTTTTCTTATTTACAAGATGAAATTTGACTGCTTCAATCTCCTAGTCAAATCTTTTGCATGAATCAACTTGATGTTTATTTATAGTCTTCAAGATGATAATTAATTAGTTTTGTCTTCTAGTCAAATCTTCTTCATGAATCGACTTTATATCTCTTATAGTCCTTAAGAATATATTTAATTATTTCTTCCTTCTAGCCGAATGATAAGCCTATCAGGTACAATCTACCTTTAATACATATGAAATGTCGTGTTGATTCCTCAACGACATTTCACATGACCTCGACGATATTTGAGATCACCTCGATGATAAATGCCTTAGCCAAATTCTGTTGGAACATGGTCTTACGCATCTCCTAGGTTTGAGAATAACAAATACTATGTGTATTTGATCTTGTGTGTTTAAGTGTGCAGAAAACAAAGTCATATGACTCAAGGATAATATAAGAATGTTGCCCCCAAGTTTGAAGCCAGGAGTCCTGCATGCCCACTAGCGTCGGTGGTAGCCAGTAGCGCAGGCGCTAGCTCTAATTATAGCAATTTCGGGAGGCAAGTATATAAGGAGATAGCGTCGGGTTGTAGCAGCTAGCACAGGTGATAGCACGGTGCACAAGATGAATATCGGCAAGGTTTCCTTGGAATGAAAGATACGCACACGCAGAATATTGCCTAAAATGGGATAGCGTCGACGGTAGCGATAGCGCAGGCGCTAGCTCCAAGGCTTTAAAAATAAGCCCTCTTCTCTCGTTTTCAATGCATATCCTTGAGAGAGTTCTAGTGCCAAATTTTCAGAGCACTATTCTGCCAAAAATTAATCTCCCACCCAAAGTTCCTTGAGTTTCAGAAGGAGGATTTATTCACGCCGGATCCGTCCGACAATTGGTTTAACCACGCTTATTCTACAACGGTATTTCGTCTCCAACTTCAGAAGTTCTTCAAGAGGTAGTTTTAATATTGTTGTTGTTATTTTCATCTCTTTTTTTTGTAATCGTTTAGTAAATTTGCCTTGTGTTGGCGACTAGGTTTGGGTAGGACTGTTCAATTTTTGAAGTGGATGTGAAGTTGTGCTGGGCGGTCTGCGGATTGGAGACTGCAGAGACCGCGCGATTTGCGCTGGTTCTCTGGTCTGTTCTGTCTTAGCGGTTTGGTTGAGGCGGTCTAATCTGGGAGACCGTTTTCTGTCCGGGCGGCTTGCACGGGTTGGTCTGGCGACTTGTCCTAAGTCGGCCAGATGTTCTTGGTCTGCTTTCTTTGGAAGAATACCGGGCAGTCTACCTTGTTGAGACCATGGTGACCGAGCGGTTTGGTTGTAATTGCAAGGTTTAATAATTGAGCTGTGAGCTTTGCTGAGCTCGGGCGGTCTGCTTTGCGAGACCGCTCGCGATCTGATGGGCGGTGATTGTATCCCGGTTTGTGCGGTGATGACATTTGTCTACTCGCCAATAAATAGGGGTGCAGAGCCTGTCATTAATAACGAGATCAGTTAGCGGCTAGCAGCTCGCGGTTAGCTT
Organism: Dactylorhiza incarnata; assembly: GCA_033032865.1. Lineage (NCBI taxonomy): Eukaryota > Viridiplantae > Streptophyta > Magnoliopsida > Asparagales > Orchidaceae > Dactylorhiza > Dactylorhiza incarnata. The sequence continues at coordinate 1,441,385 of JAWHQI010000354.1, read as the reverse complement.
GTCTCCTTTTTTCCATCTTTGAATAAACTAGTCCGGGCGAACTGTGTTTAGGTGTTCTTGATCTGGTGCAGCGAACTCAGTTGATCAGGCGGTCTTGAGTTGCAGTCTGTTGTAGATAGCAATTTCCTTGTTCAGAGTTCACGGGTTTCTTCTGTGATCAAGACCGTGCAGTCTGGGCGATCAAGAAGGGCGAGCTGTTTATTTTCAGCAGAGGAATAAAGCAGCAGGTCGACGGTCTGTTGTTGCGATCTGACAGGTGCGGCTTGAACTCTGTTCACGTGGTCTCAGGAGCTTCCCTCTTGCTTGTCTGTTCGCGCGGTCTACCGGTCTCAAGGTGTCAGGTCGCAGCAGCTTGTAATTTGTGTTTTGTGCTTCTCTCCTCCGTGATTCTTATGAATCATATCTCGCTATGTATACCACATTTTATAAAGAGATAGTTAATATCAAAGCACTATTTGGTCTTCCCATTGTCATTGTTGTGCCACATTTGAGAAAGGTTTTGTGAAGTGGTTCCGCATTTTTTACTTCATCTCCGGACATCAAGTTTTTTAACATGGTATCAGAGGTAGGTTGCTGAGGTTGATTACTGATACTTCTCTCGGGTTTCTCATGTTGGTTATCCATCAGTGGGATAACAATGGAGGGAGGATATGCTAGAGGTCTTGGTGTTGAGCTCCTTACGCAGACAAACTTTAAGAAGTGGAAGTCTTGCATTGATAACTATCTTCTTGGCGAGGATTTGTGGGAGGTTGTAGGAGGAGAAGCAAGACAAGCTTTATTCCTGCTGAAGGGAATGCTAAGCTCATGAAGGCTTGGAGGAGAACGAATGTTAAGGCGAAGTTCACTCTCAAGAGAGCTATCATTCCAGAGTTGTTTGATCATATCATCGGATGTCGATCTACTGCTGAAATTTGGACAGCCTTGGATGGCTTGTTCAATAAGAAGAATGTAGCGAGGCTACAGTTCTTGGAGAATGAGTTAGCGAAAGCAACTCAGGGGGATTTGTCTATCTCAACGTTCTTCTTGAAGATGAAGAACCTTTGCGCAGAGATATCAGCTTTGGACCCAGATGAGCCTATCTCAGAAGCTAAGCTGAAGAGGCACATAATCCGCAGCTTGCGGAGGGAGTATGTTGCCTTTGTTACTTCTGTTCAAGGCTGGGCCAATCATCCTTCGCTGTTGGAGCTGGATAACTTAATTGCTTTGCAAGAAAGTTTGGCTAAGCAGATGGCTAGGATGTCTGTCTCTGGGGGAGATGGTAAGGTTCTCTTTTCTGGCAAGAAGAAGAGATGGGACAAGAGGAAGAAGATATTTGGAGATTATGGTCCATCTACTTCATATCAGTAGGAGAGGAGCTATCCTCCTAAGTGTGATGGGAAGAAGCAAGAAGGACCTAGATGCTTCAGGTGTAATAAGCTTGGTCATTTCAAAAGGGACTGCAAGGTCAATCTTCAGCCAGGGCATGCTGCGGGGAATGAGGAGTCTGGTTCCAATTCAGAAGGTATTTGGGGTGGTGAAGGTGCATTCATGATGGCACGTGTGTTCAGGCCATGGATTCCATCAACTATCAGGATGATTGTATAGTTGACTCTGGGTGTGGTCATCAACTCACCGTGGATGAGTCGATGTTCTCCTCATTGCAGTCATATATAGGTAATGACGCCATCATTACGGCTGATGATACAATTCATATAGTAGAGAAGGAGGGTGTGGTTTCATTGAACGATGATAGAGGTACTCTTACATTGAAGAGTGTCTATCATGTTCCGAGGATGAAGAAGAACCTCTTCTCGGTGACCAATGCGGTGGATGCTGGCTATCACGTTCTATTCAGTCCAACAGAAGTGAAATTTCTCCGAAATGTTTCAGCTGTGAAAGCTGAGGTCACTCATGTTGGGAGATGGGTTAAGGACTTGTTTGCTCTTTCAACAAGTTCTTATGTTGATAAGATGAGGGATAACGACTGCTCTGATATATGGTACAAAATACTTGGGCATGTTGGGATGGATAAGTTGAAAGCTATGGCGGGAAGAGGCCTGGTGAAAGGTCTGCCTAACTTATCATCTTTCGGGGATGGTCATGTTTGTGCAGGTTGTCAGTTTGTTAAGGCTCAACGTCTTCCATTTGCCTTTTGTTGGCGACTAGGTTTGTGTAGGACTGTTCAATTTTTGAAGTGGAAGTGAAGTTGTGCTGGGCAGTCTGCGGATTGGAGACCGCAGAGACCGCGCGATCTGCGCTGGTTCTCTGGTCGGTTCTGTCTCAGCGGTTTGGTTGAGGCGGTCTGATCTGGGAGACCGTTTTCTCTCCGGGCGGCTTGCGCGGGTTGGTCTGGCGACTTGTCCTAAGTCGGCCAGATGTTCTTGGTCTGCTTTCTTTGGAAGAAGACCAGGCGGTCTGCCTTTTCAGACCACGATGACTGAGCGGGTTGGTTGTAACCGCAAGGTTTAATGAGGGAACTGTGAGCTTTGCTGAGCTCGGGCGGTCTGCTTTGCGAGACCGCTCGAGATCTGATGGGCGGTGATTGTATCCCAGTTTATGCGGTGACAACATCCATCAACTGGCATATAAATAGGGGTGCAGAGCCCGTCATTAATAACGAGAACTGTTAGCTGCTAGCAGCTCGCGGTCAGCTTGTCTCCTTTCTTCCAGCTTTGAATAAACTAGTCCGGGCGGACTGTGTTTAGGTGTTCTTGATCTGGTGCAGCGAACTCAGTTGATTAGGCGGTCTTAAGTGACCAGGCAGTCTTGAGTTGCGGTCTATTGCAGATAGCAGTTTCCTTGTTCAGAGTTCGTCGGTTTCTTCTGTGATCAAGACCGTGCTGTATGGGCGATCAAGAAGGGCGAACTATCTGTTTTTCAGCAGAGGAATAAAGCAGCAGGTCGGCGGTCTGTGGTTATGGTCTGGCAGGTGCAACTTGTACTCTCTTCGCGCGGTCTCAGGAGCTTCCGTCTGGCTTGTCTGTTCGCTTGGTCTGGCGGTCTCAAGGTGTCAGGCTGCAGCAGCTTGTATTTCGTGTTTTGTGCTTCTCTCCTCCGTGATTCTTATGAATCATGTCTCGCCATGTATACCTCACTTTGTAAAGAGATAGTTAACATCAAAGCACTATTCGGTCTTCCCATTGTCATTGTTGTGCAACATTAGAGAAAGGTTTTGTGAAGTGGTTCCGCATTTTTTATTTCATCTCCGGACCTCAAGTTTTTTAACAAGGACTTAGGTAAGAATTCGCCTCGTGTTGGCGACTAGATCTAGGTTTGGTCTAGTGGGTGCTCATAGCCATATCTGGGAAGGATTGGCTAGAGCGGCTTGAAGCCGTATCCGGGGAAGGATAGGCTAAAACCTCCGGTTTGTGGGAATACGAGTCGGGATAGAAAATGAAAAAGTTTTTTTACTATTCGCCTTCGATTTCTAGCGTCATAAGAAGTCAAGTTTTGTAATCTTATATTTCATATTAATAAAATCAAGTCTCTATTTTATTTAACTCGATTTGTTTTTGGTTTTGCACTATTTCGATCTCTTATTATTTCAAGTATTTCAAAGTATAATAAAAAGTTTTAAAGCCCTTATTCACCCACCTCTATGGGCGCCTTCAGATCCAACAAGTGGTATCAGGGGGGTTTTATTCCAAAACGGTCTAACAACCAGGAATAATGGCGTCTTATGATCTCGCTTTTCCTGAGGGTCAGGGTGTTAGTAGACCACCTCTTTTTACTGGGTCAGATTTCAACTACTAGAAATCTAGGATGATGCTTTTCATATGACCATGGATATAGAAGTATGGAACATTGTGGAAGTTCTGCACTCTCCTCCTACAATTGTAGTAGGAGAGGTTACGATAGAAAAACCTAAGGATAGATGGGATGATAGCGATAAAATTAAATGCAAAAATAATGCAAAGGCAATGAACGCTTTATCTTGTGCTTTAAATCGAACTGAATTTAATCGAATTTCTGCATGTGTAACTGCTTATGATATTTGGAACCAATTAGAAGTTACTCATGAAGGTACATCGCAGGTGAAAGATGCAAAGCTATTCCAACTAAAATCAGAATATGAAAAATACAAGAGGGATGTTGAAGAATACATCAACTCAATGTACACGCGCTTCATCAAGATCGTTAATACTTCAAAAGCTCTTGGAATGATCTACTCTGACGGCGACTTGGCAAGAAAAATTCTTCGCTCTCTACCTCTGAGGTTCAATCCAAAGGTGACGACCATCTCAGAGTCACATAACCTAAGAATGCTCCTGATCGAGAATCTCATTGGGAATCTCAAAACCCATGAGGTAGAACTCAAGATTCAACACGATGAATACAACAAGGAGCCAATGAAAAAGGTGATGGCACTAAAATCGAAGAAGGAGAGCAATGAAGATGATAATGAAGATGAAGAAGGTCTCCTGGTCAAGAAAATCAAAAAATTCATTAGAAATCCGCAAAGAAGGAACACCTTCTGGAAATACTTCCAGAAGGATGCTCGACGAAAAGGGTATTCCTCTTTGATAAGTAATAAAATATATGTATTTTTAGTATAATTATTAGTATAGTTTTAATTAATATTGTGAATTTTCTATGTAAATTAATGAATAAATTGCTTCTTTATTATTTCTGGTTTCTTTCTTAGTTTTATTTTTGTTTTTGCATTTTTTTGCAAAATTTTCCCAGGTCACGCCCTCGGTCACGCCAGTGACCAAGGGCGTGTAATTTTAAAGATCAAATATCAACGGGATGGCTCAATTCAGATCAAATCCCGACAAATCGCTCAAGTCATGCCCGTGTTCCAGCAGAGTCACGCCCATGAGCTGCCAGCGCGTCACGTCTCGAAGCCGCGCCCATGCGGCCGACATCAGCCACCCATAGTCACGCCCGTGACTCACAAAGTCACGCCCGTGACATACCAAGTCACGCCCTTGTGCAGCCATGTTTGACGGCCAGACCTTCCAGAAGGCGGCGAATACAACCGAGCAAATGTCATGCCCTAAGTCACGACCGTGACATTCAAGTCACGCCCGTGACCTAGGGCGTGTAAAACTCAAATTTTCCCTATAAATAGAGGGGGTCGGCTGAAGTATTTTTCATCCAAATTTTGAGTAGTTCTTGTGGTATTGTGAGTTCTTTTGAGTGATTGTGAGCTTCTCTTATGCAATTCAGTTTAAGTTCGTTTGTAGTTTTTTTTCGTCTTCCTAATCTAGGTGTAATGCTGATTTCAGAAATAAAATGATGTTTTTCTCATTTGGATCATCTTCTTTTTATTAATGTTAGCGTGTGTGCGTGTATGAGTTTATCTTTATTGCTTTTATAATTTAGTTTTATTGCTTTTATAGTTAGGTTTATTGCTTTCATAATCTAGGTTTACTGTTTTCATAGCTTAGATTTACAAGCTTTCATAAAATAGTTTTATCGTTTTCTTTTTCGCTTTATTTTATCGCTTTCATTTTAAACGCTTTCTTTTCAGTTTTTTTAGAGTGTGTGCGTGTATGAGATTATATTTTCCTTTTTTGTAACTTAGCTTATATCCGCTTTAATTATTAAACATGTGTTTTTCAACCGATAATGCCGTCTCCATTCCGATGAGTGGCTAATTTCCTTTAGCACACGACGTCGAAGAGCATTGGGACACAAAAATAGTTTTTCTATAAAATTAAAACATCTCTTTCTAAAATAATTAACGCTTAAGGTTTACCCGAGAATCACGTTGAGTGGAGCCACATAATCGATGTGTGGTTTTCATTTCCGTTTTCGTACCTAGCCGAGAGGCTCGTGCGTACGGATTGATCGCTCACGGGTAAAGAGAACTGCGCTCTACCCTCGAGATAGGACGAGGTAATTCTCCCGAATTGGAAATAAAAACCCAATAGCGGGGTTCACAACATAAAGCGAGTATTAAGAACATTCGATTGTAGTACGAGAGTTCGGTCGAATATTCATAATCTCAGGTGGGCGTACCCTCGAGAGAGGAGCGTTCATAATTATGGAACCTCCACGGTCAAGTCATCTTAATATTTTGAAAAGTCATCACTTTTAATTCTACGAAAAAATCTATTTTCGTCTCAAGGTAATTCGACGTCGCGCGCTATCTTTCTCATCGCTTAGAACTCTAGTTAATCGCTTATTATCATCTTTCGCATTTTATCACTTAGAACTCTAGTTAAACCAACTAAAAATATTATTCCGATAAAATAATAGTTTGTTCCTCGAAGTAGCATAATCAACACGACCCGTGGAAATATACGATCCCGATATTTTCAAAAAAATATATCCTGTATTACTTGCGATAAGGTATACTTGCCTTTATCAAATGATTAATTTGGACTAAGAATTCAAACACAGTTTTCCAAACTCATTTAGTGCAAAACTCTCCTTTTCTACTTTTCAATTCAATAGAATTCGGCGTTGTAGCCAAGGCGTAATTGTCAATATTCCGAAAGAAGAAAAAGACCGTTACTTCTATCCTTCAATAGGATAACGGTTAATTTCTCAAAGTAGGATTACTTGCGAGACTCTTCGAAAACATCCGTCAATTCTAAACTCTTATTTATAAAACAAAAGAAGAAGTCCAATAGTAATCATCAAGTTATTGGCGCCGTTGCCGGGGAACTTTGTGTTGTTATTTGAAAGTAGGACCTGCTATTAATTTTATTCCTTATCTATATATTTTTACTAAAAAACAAAAAAATACAAATAAGTAATATAAAAAATATATATATAAAACTTATATTTACAAAAATTAATAATAATAAGAAAACAAAAAAATTCCGAAAAAAAAATTTGTTTTTAGTATATGACCCGAGGAAGCTCGTCCGACGATTCGACTATTCCTTTTGACCCCGAAATCGTGCGCACTCTTCGTGAGCGTATCCGATCTCGTGATCAAAACTTACTCGAAACCCCCGAAGAGTCAATCGGAGATATTGCAAATATGGGCGATCCAATTCCAAATGCGGCCCCGGCCCGGACCATGGCATATTATGCCCGGCCGAATTTGGACACGCTCTTCTTCGATTCTAATTGCTCCTGATTCTCCGGTTGCGCCGAATGTTTCGAGTCCTCGAATTCCTTACCCGTCTAAAATTAATAAAGAGAAGGAGGACGAAAATTATCAAAAAATTTTGCGTATTTTAAAACAAATTCAAATAAACGTCCCCTTCTGCGAGGCACTCTCCCAAATGCCGAAATATGCAAAATATCTTAAGGAGTTGCTTTCTAATAAAAAGCGACTCGATGATGTTTCGCGTGTTTCCCTTTACGCGGAATGTTCGGCTGTTCTCCTTAACAAATTGCCGCCAAAAATAAACGACCCGGGAAGGTTCTCCATCCCGTGTCTCTTTGGCAATATGTTAATAAAGTACGCTCTTGCGGACTTAGGCGCCAGCATCAATTTGATGCCTTTTTCTCTTTTCAAAACACTCGATTTAGGCGTCCCCAGTCCAACAAAAATGAGCATCCAACTCGCGGATCGCTCGGTAAAGTACCCAATAGGGGTAGCGGAGGATGTTCTGGTCAAGGTCGACAAGTTTATCTTCCTGGTAGACTTTGTCATCCTGGACATAGAGGAGGACGTCGAGGTACCCATCATCCTCGGTCGCCCCTTCCTCGCAACCTCTCGTGTGTTAATCGATGTCAGTAATGGTCGCCTCCTCCTTCGAGTTGGAGACGACAAAATTACTTTACATATCAACCCCTCCATGCGGAACTCACTATCGAATGATGATTCATGTTTCAATTTGGAATCCGCATTTATGGACGAGTGTTCTTCTCTTTCGGAATTGTTATCTTTAATGATAGACGATTCAGATCTGGCGAATCAACCTCCTTTAGACGAATTACCGCCAAATTCGCCTTTCGAGCCTTTTTATTCGAAATATTTAAAAATCCCCACTTCCTATGAAGAACCTCCGGTCTTGGAGCTTTAGCAACTCCCCGACCATTTAAAATATGCTTTTCTAGCCGCGAACTTAAAACTTCCGGTTATAATATTGTCTACTTTAACAAATTCGGAAACATCCGAATTCGTTGAAGTTTTATCTAAACATCGCCTTGCAATTGCATGGCAAATTTCTGATATCAGGGGAATTAACCCTTCATTCTGCTCCCACAAAATTTTTCTCAAAGAAAACCCCCGCAAAACAATTCAGCCTCAACGACGACTTAACCCGAAAATGCGGGAAGTCGTTAAGACTGAAATTATTAAACTCCTCGATGCGAGGATTATCTATCCTATTTCCGACAGTACGTGGGTAAGCCCCGTACAAGTCGTCCCAAAAAAGGGCGGTATAACGGTCGTGGCAAACACAAATAATGAATTAATCCCAACTCGTACTGTTACGGGTTGGAGGGTGTGCATCGACTATAGAAAACTAAATGATGCCACCAGAAAAGACCACTTTCCGTTACCGTTTATTGATCAAATCTTAGAGCGTCTCTCCGGTCATCCTTTTTATTGCTTCCTTGATGGTCTCTCGGGATTTTTCCAAATCCCTATTTCACCCGAGGACCAAGAAAAAACGACTTTTACTTGCCCTTTCGGCACCTTCGCATATCGAAGGATGCCGTTTGGCCTCTGTAACGCGCCAGCTACATTCCAAAGATGTATGCTGGCAATATTTGGCAAACTAGTAGAAGACATAATGGAAGTCTTCATGGATGACTTCTCCGTCTTTGGAGACTCTTTTAAAATTGTCTAAAAAATTTAGATAGAGTCCTCCAACGGTGCGAGGAGACGAACTTAGTCTTGAACTGGGAGAAATGAAACTTCATGGTCCGAGAGGGTTTAGTCCTCGGCCATTAAATTTCTTCCAAGGGGATGGAGATCGATAGGGCCAAAGTCGCTATAATTGAACAACTTCCTGTTCCTTCGAACGTCAAATCAATTAGAAGTTTTCTTGGCCACGCAGGTTTTTATCGGCGGTTTATTCAAGATTTTTCAAAAATAACCAAACCGCTAACTCACCTCCTGGAAAAGGATTCCCCATTCATTTTTGACACGGCCTGCATAGAGGAATTTGATGTTATAAAAAAGCAACTTATCAATTCTCCAATTCTGGTGGCGCCAGATTGGTCCCTTCCGTTCGAGATTATGTGCGACGCGAGCGATATCGCGGTATGAGCTTTCTTAGGCCAACGCGTAAATAAATATTTTCATCCAATATATTACGCTTCTCGCACACTCAATGCCGCACAGGCTCACTATACAACGACAGAAAAGGAACTTCTTGCCGTCATCTTTGCTTTTAATAAATTCAGGCCTTACGTAACACTTTCACACGTGATCGTTTTCACTGATCACTCCGCCCTAAAATATCTTTTGGCCAAAGTTGATGCTAAGCCTCGCTTACTTCGATGGATCCTCCTTTTACAGGAATTTGACTTAGAGATCCGGGATAAGAAGGGGGCTGAAAATTTAGCAGCCGACCACCTCTCACGTTTAGAACACCCTGTCGCAGAAGCGCTCGTCGAACCCAAAATAGACGATCGATTTCATGAGGAGCGCCTTTTAATTATAAATAATATAAAAACTTCTTCTACCCCTTGGTTCGCAGATTACGCGAACTATTTAGTCGCGCGGGTCCTTCCAAAAGATTTTTCGACTCAGCAGAAGAAGAAATTCTTCTCTGACTTGAAAAACTACTTTTGGGAGGACCCCTTTCTCTTCCGCGTCTGCGCAGACCAAGTGATATGAAGATGTGTTTCAAGCGAGGAGGGTGCGCAAATATTGCGACATTCTCATGAGGGGCTGGCTGGAGGGCATTACCAAGCCAACCGGACCGCGCGGAAAGCGTTAGAGTCAGGATTTTATTGGCCCACTCTCTTTAAGGATGCTCTCACTTTTGTGAGTATATGCGATAGCTGCCAGCGGTCGGGTAACATCTCTCGTCGTGACGTGATGCCCCAAAACTTTTATTTAGAATGTGAAATCTTTGATTTGTGGGGCATAGACTTTGTAGGCCCCTACCTCCTTCTTTTAATAATCGCTATATTTTAGTGGCGGTCGACTATGTATCTAGGTGGGCGGAAGCGCAAGCTCTGCCCACCAATGATGCGCGAGTCGTTGTCCATTTTCTAAAAAAATTATTTTCTCGCTTTGGCACGCCCCGTGCAATAGTAAGTGATAGGGGCACGCACTTCTGTAACGCCAAGTTTTCAAAAATTTTATCTAAGTACGGCGTCACGCATAAGCTCGCCACCGCCTATCACCCCCAAACGAGCGGCCAAGTAGAGGTAGTAAATCGCGAGATAAAACGCATTCTGGAAAAAACCGTCTCTTTAAATAGGAAGGATTGGTCCTCAAAACTCGACGACGCATTGTGGGCGTATCGTACGGCATACAAGACCGCTATCGGTTGTACGCCCTATCGATTAGTCTACGACAAAGCGTGCCATTTACCGGTAGAGTTAGAACACTGCGCTTTTTGGGCCTTAAAATTTTTAAATCTCGATTCGAACTTAGCCTCCGAGAATAGGACATTCCAACTCAATGAACTCGATGAATGGCGTGCGAACGCTTATGAGAGTAATAAATTTTATAAGGAGCGTTCTAAGTTCTACCACGATCGAAAAATTAAATTTCCAAAAACTTTCGCGCCGGGCGATCTTGTCCTTCTTTATAATTCACGTCTTCTTCTTTTTCCGGGTAAGCTCAAATCCCACTGGTCCGGCCCCTTTGAAGTCAAAGAGGTTTGGCCGTATGGGACCGTTCTTATCTCTCCCCCCGAAAAAGGCGATTTTAAAGTCAACGACCATCGTTTAAAACTATATCTTGCGGGCGATCCGGTTGATGGACATACAGAATCTTTAACTCTCCCCAATTTATAATCTCACCACGCCAAATGCGTCAAGCTATGCGACGGTAAACAAAGCACTCGTGGGAGGCACCCCATATTTATCTAATATTTTTATTATGCTTTTTATCTCTTTTTGCAGGGTTTCTTACGACCCCGCCAGCTTTAATTCAGGGAAGCCTTTTTGCTTTCTCTTTCCATTTGTATATATTGCAATGTTATTTTATCTTCTTCATACTTACATTACAACATTGGGGACAATGTTGGGTTTTAAGTATGGGGGTGTATTTACCGTTTTCATTTAAAACAAAACAAAAAAAGGGCTTCTTTTTACAAAAAATAAAAAAAAATTACACTGTCATAATACAAAAAAAAAATATTACAAAAAAATATATGTATTTTTTTTACTTTGTCATAATACAAAAAAATTTCCAAAAACCAAAAAAAAAAAAATCCAAAATAATATACCCTACTTTACTTTTATTCTTAAAGCATTTAGTTTCGAGAGTATATGTTTGTGGATTTTCATAATCGCTAGTTTTACTATTTGTTTGTTTATCTAAGATCGATAGATTTAAACGTTCGGGGTTAAGTTTTCAAGAATATTTTGTGTTTTTAATTTAAATAGAGGCTTTGTTATCAAGCACTACTTCTACTAGCTAAAATAGAGACATGTGTATTATGTTGGCAAAACAACTTTAGACTGCAATTATCTCTACTTTATGTCTTCAGGAATCTAGGAATATTCAACTTACTAAGGTTGCTCTCAAAACTTTTTTTTATTATTCTAGAATTTCTATTGAAAACCCCTTGTATACACCAATTTAGCATGACAAAAACAAAAGAAGAAAACAAAAAGATCTTATGTCACTGGGAATACAAAAATTCTGTAAACATAGGCACCCAATATTTGTTAAAAGAGATCCTATGTCAATGGGAATTGAAAATTCCGTAAACATTGGCATTGGGTTAATTAAAAAGATCAATTTTCCCTCGTACACCAACGATGGGAGTCAAAGGAAACTATTTAAGAGGGGTGAAAAAAATAAAATTCTTCACCCCTAATTCAAGTACTCTTCAATTTGTCATGACTTTTTACCCGCTTTTCCTTAACCACATTATTGTTTCTAGTTTTAATTCAAAAAATCATTTGAGAGCATAATTAGTGACTTATATTTTTCCTTCATGTTTCTTTAAACAAAGGTTATTATAATTTCGATCTAATCTCGTTTACTAATGATTGCAATTTTGTTTGCTATTTGATTAATTAAGAAGTCTTTTGGCTAGGACATTTCTTTCTACTTAAATCATTTGCATAATTTAGGACTTAACTCTTATTACTCATAATTTTTATTTTTCAGTATCTTATGATTAAAACAAAACGATAGCCAAAAATTAAAACTTATGTTAATCCCGTATAGATCTCTCTTACTTTTGCTCTGGAATAGCAAAAGCTTAAGTATGGGGGTATTTGATAAGTAATAAAATATATGTATTTTTAGTATAATTATTAGTATAGTTTTAATTAATATTGTGAATTTTCTATGTAAATTAATGAATAAATTGCTTCTTTATTATTTCTGGTTTCTAACTTAGTTTTATTTTTGTTTTTGCATTTGTTTGCAAAATTTTCCAAGGTCACGCCCTCGGTCACGCCCGTGACCAAGGGCGTGTAATTTTAAAGATCAAATATCAACGGGACGGCTCAATTCAGATCAAATCCCGACAAATCGCTCAAGTCACGCCCGTGTTCCAGCAGAGTCACGCCCGTGAGCCGCCAGCGCGTCACGTCTCGAAGCCGCGCCCATGCTGCCGACATCAGCCACCCATAGTCACGCCCGTGACTCACAAAGTCATGCCCGTGACATACCAAGTCACGCCCGTGTGCAGCCATGTTTGACGGCCAGACCTTCCAGAAGGCGGCGAATACAGCTGAGCAAATGTCACGCCCTAAGTCACGGTCGTGACATTCAAGTCACGCCCGTGACCTAGTGCGTGTAAAACTCAAATTTTCCCTATAAATAGAGGGGCTCGGCTGAAGTATTTTTCATCCAAATTTTGAGTAGTTCTTGTGGTATTGTGAGTTCTTTTGAGTGATTGTGAGCTTCTCTTATGCAATTCAGTTTAAGTTCATTTGTAGTTTTTTCGTCTTCCTAATCTAGTTGTAATGCTGATTTCAGAAATAAAATAATGTTTTTCTCATTTGGGTCATCTTCTTTTTATTAATGTTAGCGTGTGTGCGTGTATGAGTTTAGCTTTATTGCTTTTATAATTTAGTTTTATTGCTTTTATAGTTAGGTTTATTGCTTTCATAATCTAGGTTTACTGTTTTCATAGCTTAGATTTACAAGCTTTCATAAAATAGTTTTATCGTTTTCTTTTTCGCTTTATTTTATCGCTTTCATTTTAAACGCTTTCTTTTCAGTTTTTTTTAGAGTGTGTGCGTGTATGAGATTATATTTTCCTTTTTTGTAACTTAGTTTTATTTCAGTCTTCATATAATTGCTATATACCACCCCCATCTTGAATAAGAGGCTAATTAACTTTAGCATTTATTTAAGTCGGTTCGGACGGATATTATTTCTGCACCTTTATAAGTCTTTTCATTTCTATACCACCCCCTTCTTGAATAAGAGGCTAAGAACTTTTTAGCGCTTGTTTAAGGTGGTTGGGATGGATACTATTACTGTTTTTATATAAGCCTTTTTATTTCCTTTTTATCCGCTTATATCCGCTTTAATTATTAAACATGTGTTTTTCAACCGATAATGCCGTCTCCATTCCGATGAGTGGCTAATTTCCTTTAGCACACGACGTCGAAGAGCATTGGGACACAAAAATAGTTTTTCTATAAAATTAAAACATCTCTTTCTAAAATAATTAACGCTTAAGGTTTACCCGAGAATCACGTTGAGTGGAGCCACATAATCGATGTGTGGTTTTCATTTCCGTTTTCGTACCTAGTTAGCCGAGAGGCTCATGCGTACGGATTGATCGCTCACGGGTAAAGAGAACTGCGCTCTACCCTCGAGAGAGGACGAGGTAATTCTCCCGAATTGGAAATAAAAACCCAATAGCGGGGTTCACAACATAAAGCGAGTATTAAGAACATTCGATTGTAGAACGATAGTTCGGTCGAATATTAATAATCTCAGGTGGGCGTACCCTCGAGAGAGGAGCGTTCATAATTATGGAACCTCCACGGTCAAGTCATCTTAATATTTTGAAAAGTCATCACTTTTAATTCTACGAAAAAATCTATTTTCGTCTCAAGGTAATTCGACGTCGCGCGCTATCTTTCTCATCGCTTAGAACTCTAGTTAATCGCTTATTATCATCTTTCGCATTTTATCACTTAGAACTCTAGTTAAACCAACTAAAAATATTATTCCGATAAAATAATAGTTTGTTCCTCGAAGTAGCATAATCAACACGACCCGTGGAAATATACGATCCCGATATTTTCAAAGAAATATATCCTGTATTACTTGCGATAAGGTATACTTGCCTTTATCAAATGATTAATTTGGACTAAGAATTCAAACACAGCTTTCCAAACTCATTTAGTGCAAAACTCTCCTTTTCTACTTTTCAATTCAATAGAATTCGGCGTTGTAGCCGAGGCGTAATTGTCAATATTCCAAAAGAAGAAAAAGACCGTTACTTCTATCCTTCAATAGGATAACGGTTAATTTCTCAAAGTAGGATTACTTGCGAGACTCTTCGAAAACATCCGTCAATTCTAAACTCTTATTTATAAAACAAAAGAAGAAGTCCAATAGTAATCATCACTCTTCATCAAAGAAAGAAAAGGAAAGTAAAGACGAAGATGAAAGACCATCACCGGAGTGCTATCACTGCAAGAAGATCGGGCACATTCGGAGCCAGTGCCCAAAGTATCTAAAGGAGCAAAAAGATAAACAATACAAAGGGAAGGAGAAAAAGAAGGTGTTGAAAGCCGCAACATGGGATGATTCTTCCTCTGAAGAATCAAGCAGATCTGAGTCAAGCAGCGAGGAGGAAGCAAACTTATGCTTGATGGCAAAAGGCAATGATGACGACATCAGTGTTCTTAGTGACATTAAGGTAACTCCTCCCACCTTCGAAGAACTTTATGATGAATTTGTTCTAACCTCCAAAGCTTATGATAAATTGTAGAAGATAATATTATTTTAATTTGTGAAAATGAATCTCTCATCATAGAAAATCATAAGCTTACTAAAAAATTAATTTCCTTTGAAAAGAAGAAGGTTTCATGCCAAAAGTGTAAGCACTCCTAATGTCTTTTTAAGGCCCTCTCACAAATCAAACCCCTTACAAGAGAAAAGGAGGACTTAGAGAGAAAACTAAAAACCTCTCTCTCACAAATTGAAAATAACAAAAAGGGCTTTGAAAAGAAATGTGTCATGCTTGTAAAAGAAAAATCATCTCTTAAAAAACAAACACATGAACTCAATACGGTTATCAAAAAAATTGGAATTGGTCAAAAATCCCTGGACATGATTTTGGGGAACCAATGTTATGGTTATGGAAAATTTGGGCTCAGATATCAAAGTGATAGCTACCGCCCGGCGCTAGCCACTAACGGGGCGGTAGCCCCTCGTATAAAAAAATCTTATTTTTTTTCAAAAACTCAACCTCATCCAGTAAGAGCAATGTATAATTTCAAAAAATTGTCTAAGCCCCCTTTATTTTGTGTGCTATCTTAGGGTTGGACACACGTCTAGCTCTTGCAGGAAAATAAAACAGGTATCTTTAAAGAAAATCTAGGTACCTAAGGCATCCACTTATTCTATGGGTGGTACCTCTTGGGTATCCGAATCTTTACTCTTATCTTCTTTCTAGATTTGCACGAAGGCTAAGGATACGGAGGACGTGCGGTGCTTGGACTCGAGCTGCTCCAAGCACATGTCAGGCAACAAAGAAAAGTTCCTTAGCCTAGAAAAGAAGAATGGAGGAATCGTAACTTTTGGAGATAACGGTAAGGGAAGGATCACGGGAGTCGGTGCAGTGGGTAACGAATCCTTTACTATTTCTAATGTTCTTTATGTAAAAGGTTTAAAACATAACTTAATATCGATTAGTCAATTGTGTGATAAAGGAATAGATGTTTTATTTGAGTTATCTACAAATCTTTGCAAAATATTTAATCCTAACACAAAAGTTGTTTTACTAACTGCACCTAGAACTTACAACGTTTATGTAGTTTTCATTCATGATCATTCCAAATCATCTATAAAATGTTTTATAACTACAAATGATGAGTTAGAACTTTGGCATAGACGTTTATGTCATGCTAGTACAAAGCTCATTTTAAAAGTAGCCAAAAAGGAATTGATTAGAGAATTGCCTGGACTAAATGGAAATTTATCCTCACTTTGCTCTCCATGTCAAAAAGGAAAATTTACTAAATCTTCTTTTAAAAGCAAAAATGAAATTTCTACTACAAGACCTTTGTAATTAATTCATATGAATCTTTTTGGCTCCGTTAGCACGCAAGTCTTGGTGGTAGAATATATTCTTTTATTCTAATAGATGATTTCTCTAGATATTATTGGACTTTATTTCTCTCTTCCAAATCTGATGCGTTTTGTGAATTTTCAAAGCTATGCACTCGTATACAAAATGAACTAGATTTAAAAATAAAATGCATTCGCTCAAATCATGGAGGAGAATTTGAAAATGAAAATTTTAAATCTTTTTGCGAAATGTTAGGTATTAAGCACGAATTCTCTACTCCTCGCATACCTCAACAAAATGGTGCTGTAGAAAGAAACAATAGGACAATTCAAGAACTAACACGTACTATAATATCTGATTATAAATTACCTAAGTCTTTTTCGGTCGAAGCCGTAAGCACATCATGTTATGTAATGAATAGAGTCATGTTTCGTCCATCCTTAAATATCACACCGTATGAACAATATTATCAAAAGAAACCTAATGTGTCATATTTTAAAGTATTTTGTTGTAAATGTTTTATTCTCAATATAAAAGATTCCTTAGGAAAGTTTGATTAAAAATGTGATGAAGGAATATTTCTTGGATACTCTTCAACTAGTAAAGCCTATAGAATATTTAACAAAAGAATGAGTAAGGTTGAATAGTCTATTAATGTAAAATTTGATGAATTTATTCCTAGTGTAGAAAAACTTCCTATAAGTGCAAATGATGAACCTTTACCATCTTTGGAGCATGACGAAGAGGAACCTTCCAAAGAGGAGGAGGAGAAGGCCAAAGAAGATGAATATGTACCTCCAAGAATACTAAATTTCTCAAAGAATCATTCAAAGGAGCTTGTTATTAGGGAACCATCTATTGGGGTAAGAACTCGATCTTCTCTTCATGAGACATTTTTGAATATTTCCTTTGTTTCTTAAATTGAACCTAAAAATGTTTCAACCGCTTTAAACAACGAATTTTGGTTATTGGCTATAAATGAAATGTTAGATCAATTTGAAAGAAATAAAGTTTGGAATCTAGTAGAATGTCCATCTAATCATCCCGTTGTTGGCGTAAAATGGATTTTTAAAAATAAATTAGATGGTGAATCTAGAATTACAAGGAATAAAGCACGCATAGTTGCCCAAGGCTTTTCCTCTAATCGAGGGGATATATTTTAAACAAACTTTTGCGCTTGTTGCTCGCTTAGAATTTATACAAATTTTTTTGGCATTTGCGATTTTTAGAAGAATAAAATTATTTCTAATGGATGTAAAAAAGTGCTTTTCTAAACGGGTTTATAAAAGAAGAAGTTTATGTAGAACAACCCCCAGGTTTTATAAATGAAAAATTTACAAATAATGTTTATAAATTAGAAAAAGCGCTTTATGGTTTAAAACAAGCGCCCCATGCATGGTATGAAAGACTTACATCATTTTTATTAAAGCACGGTTATGTCATGGGAAGTGACGACAACACACTCTTCATTAAGCATAATAATAATGATTTAATTATTTTACAAATATATGTTGATGATATCATTTTTGGAGCCACTAATGAAGAGTTGTGTAATGAAGTAGTCTTAGTAATGATAAATGAATTTGAAATGAGCCTTGTAGGAGAACTCTCTTATTTTCTTGGTTTTAAAATTTGACAACGCAATGATGGTATTTTTATTTGCAAAATAAAATATGTTCATGATATGCTTAAACGTTTTGGATTTGAAAATCTTAAATAGGCTTCTACACCTATGAGTGCTTCCTTAAAACTAGGAAAAGATGAATCTTGAATTTCTATCAATCAAACTTTGTATAGATGTATGATTGGATCTCTTCTTTACTTAAGTGCATCTAGACCAGATATAATGTTTGTCGTATGTTTATGTGCTCGCTTTCAAGCCAATCCAAAAGAATCTCATTTAAAAGTGGTAAATGTATTTTTAGATATCTATTAGGGACATCTATATTAGGATTATGGTACTCGCATAATGATTCATTTACATTACATGACTATTGCGATTTGGATTACGCCGGATGTTCACTAGATCGAAAAAGCACTAGCAGTACTTGTAACTTTTTAGGACCCTCTTTAGTTGCATGGTCTAGTGGGAAACAATCTTCAGTTGTACTCTCCACCATGGAGGCCGAATACATCACTCTTGGGAGTTGTTGTGCACAAGCTTTATGGATGAGCCAAACTATAAGGGTCCGTTTAGATCACAGGTTTTGGTTTTGAAGAATTGGAATTCAGTAAAAACCAAAACCAATTGGTTTTGGTTTTCCTGAATTCCAATTATTCTGTTCGGCTGCAGGAAGGTTTTGAGCAGCAGGAATTAGAATTGAGCAATTTTATTGTTTGGATGCATCATGGAATTCATCCACGAAAATTTGGAATTCATCCACGAAAATTGCAGGTTTCTCACATTCTACGCCCAAATCGAAAGGAAAAAAAATTTCAGGTTAACTTTTCTTATCCGAAAGAGGAAACGATGACAATCAAGCAGCAGATAAATTAAATTTGGGGGAACTCATTTTCAAGTGCTCGTTCAATGCGAGAGAAAAACTCACAAATGGAATTGGAGAAGGTGGTGAGCCTATCAGTGTAGAGAACGAAAGGGGCGAGAAGGGTGAGGCAGTGGAGAAGTAGAACGATGGTTATCCTCGCCTTTTCAACTGCTCGTTCCTCTGCCTTCTCTGCAGGAAAACCCTAGAGTGGACAAAGATGAAAGAGATGATGATTCTTGCAGAGATGGCGATTCGTGCCAATGCTGGTTCGTATGCCACTGGAGGACAAAGACGAAAGAGAATGGAGGAGGAGGAAGAGAAATATGGCCGGCGGTTGTGTCTGGACGGCGAGAGAAGACGAGGTCAAAAAGGAGCGCAGCGCGTCCAACTGAAAACCTGTGGAAAATCTGTGCGTGGAGACAAGAATTGCCCAATGCCTAAAACAAAAGCCTGAGGTTTTCGTAAATTCCAATTCCATCTCTAATTCCCTGCAGCCCAACACCTAAAAAGAATTATTAATGCCAAAAATCAATTCCTAAAACCATTTCCTTCTTACCGAACGGACCCTAAAGGATTTTGGTTTTCATATCAAAAGCATTGATCTCAAATGTGATAACAAAAGTGCCAAAGATCTTACAAATAATCCCGTACACCACTCTAGATCCAAACACATTGATGTTCGCCATCACTTCATTAGGGATCATATTAAGAAAGAGAATGTAAAAGTAAGTTTCATTGGTACGAACTCCCAAGTTGCTGAAATATTCACTAAACCTCTTCCCGATGCAAGATTTCGATTGCTAAGACTTGAATTAGGTGTGCTAGATCTCCCGGGTTAAGTCACATTCATAAACACAATCGTTTTATTCATTTTTGTACTTATCTAAACATCTGCAAAAATTCTGAAAAAAAATTAGAATTTTCAAAATCCTATAATTTAGTGTATTGTTTGTCATGCGCCAGCCCTCCTGTCTGGTTTTCTGTATTTTTAAAATCTCAAAAAATCACTAAAAATATGTTCTTTTATATGTGCTACTTATTTTTTTGCATTTCTGCCTTTAATTGATTTTTGAAAAATTAAAATACAAAATTACAAAAGCCATATTAAAAAAATTGCATTCTCTTCCTTTCTTTGTTTATTTGTTTGATGTCTACCTCTATATGCAAAAATCAAATACAAAATTATAAAACAAAAATTTATCAAAAAATATTCATTGAACTTAACTTTTTCTATTTACATGTATCTTGCGAAAGAGAGATTTGGGATGTCACCCCATCACATATCCTAGTATCGGTACGAACCACTCATAGGGTAGACCTCAGGTAGTCCAAGATTAATTATAAGAGTTCAAATTTTAAATAAAATTATTTTTCAAAATATCAAAAGAAACTGTATCAACTTTATTATTAATATCAAGCATGGATTAATCTATCATTTAGACCTCCTACAATGTTGCAATTCATCTTTTCAAACCACTTTGAACATTGTTTTATCATGCGCTGATATATCTAATCACATGCGCATCAATTGTATTGTAAGAGTTGTGTTGAACCAAGCTTAGCATGCCTCTAAGTATGAGTAAATGTTTTATGGTTGATAATGATTTTTATTCACTCACTTACTTCGGAAAAGTCTACATGTGCTTTTAATCTAAGAATATTTTCTTGTGTATTGTAATTGTACAATGAATTAAATTTGCACAAGTATCTTACCTACACTACTTTCTATTAGAACCTAGTTTATTTGGATTAGGATCCCAACTCAAATAGGGGGAGATTGTTGGAACCTTAGTTTTGATTTGAGTTAGGATCCACCTTTAGTATCTATGTTTATATCTTAACTCAGATTGTATAACTTAGATTAAATATCTCATTAAGAAAGAAGGCTGAAAAAGAAATATATTAATAGGAAGAAAAGAATAATATATATATAAATAATATACCAAGAAATATATATATATATATACTAATAGGCTAATTAATACAAGAGAAAATAATATAAGAGAAAATATTATAAGCGAAATTAATATAAAATAATATAAGAGAAATAAAATATTTCATATAGTTAGCTGCGTTCGACATTCATCGAACGACGATCGGCGAACAGATCTTATTACAGCAGCGCTCGATAGATTATAGCAAGGAATGCTGTGGTCGACGAACGTGGAACAGAGGTCGACGAATGACGAACGGCGGTCGACGAAATCCAACAGATATTCCGAAATAGTAATATTAATATTGAGGTCAACGAATCAAATGTTTGAGCTCGATGAAAGTGGAGCTCAGCTCGACGAAATTTATGCAGAATTTCATTTCTTATTATATTATGTTGTCAGACTTTATTAAAGTAATATTTATATATTTATATATATATATATATTGTTGATCTGACCTTACAGCTTGCAAGTATTAATTAATATAGCCGTTGGCAAAAGTATTAAGTGTTGTAGTTGTTGCAGCAAGCCAAATACGGCAAGTTATCTTCTCAAGGATGTGGGAAATGAAAGATATATTTATTATATTCCTCTTCTGTCCGCAAGGATTCAAACAGATATACAATACAGCAGAATATATTACAGCAGAATATATATCATATATATAGCTGTTATCTCTCAACAGAATAGCCAGGAAGAATAGAACATAACATTGTTATATTGCTGTATAGGAAGAAAGAAGAAAGAGAAGAAGAGAAACAGAGGAGCAAAAAGAAGATCAGATCTAATATATTATTATATCTTCTTTTTGTCAAACTCCTTCTTGCAGATCACATTCAACCTGAGACATCAAACACTATCATTTGCTCAGGGATCCAAAACTGCAAGAAGAAGAACAAAGGATTTGGAACCAAGAGAAGGAGTCTCCACAAGCTGTCATCAAACTACATCAGACAGGGGAGCTCTCTTCAACATATTCATCAAGAGTCTTCTCAGCAAAAGAGAAGAACAACATTTGTTTTCTGTTTTCTTTATTTATTCCTCCCATCTTGTAAAGGGTTAAAACTCCCTTCAAAAGTTTACTCCCGGTGAGAGGCCACCTTAGCAAAAACCTGCAGCTTGGTTTATAAGCAGCTGATCAAAAGCTTATAGGTGAATTGGGCACCTGATCAAACCTCCATTGGTGTGTGGACACCTGATCAAAAACACCTTGGTGTGAGGGCACCTGATCAACTTTCCTAGTGGATTCCTACCAGTGGGTAGAAGAGTAGATGTACCCGGGTTTTGGGGAATTACTATATATCTTGTGTCATCTGGATGTGCTTGTTTGTTTTGCTTTATTTCTTTTGCTGTTTATTACTTTGCACTCTCACTGTTTGTGCTTATTACTCTTACAGCAAATTCATATATATTTATATATATCACTTATTTTGAAAGCAAACTTAAACAAGAGTTTTAACAGATAAATAAGAACTAAAACTCTCATTTCAATTGGTATCAAAGCAGGTTGATTTTATCTATCACCCTCATCAGAGGATATCAATTGTCCCTTTCAATTGGTATTAGAGGAGGCTGATTTTTTTTCAATTTCTTGCACCTGATACTCAATTGAACCCCTTTCAATTGATATCAGAGGAAGTTGATTTTTCACACAGGCTAACACATGAAATCACAAAAATCACCTTAGTTTTTATTTTGTTTTGTTGTAAAAAGGTTTTTCCAAATGACACATTCAGATTTCTATTTTTCAGATCCACCTTTTTGTAATTTGGATAGTTTTGATTTATGTCAAATTAGAATTAAATTATTTATGAATGTCATAGATGAAGATATAGGTAAATCTGTTTTGACAGGATCTACATCTTCAACTTCTTCATTTGATGACCAGGAAAGGCTGATAAGTGTTGATGCCATAGCCATGGAGATATTGGCTAAATCAATGTCAAATGACATTCTTTAAAAAGTGGTTGATTGCACTTTAGCAAGGAGCATCTGGAACTCCCTCTCTAGGATGGTAAATGAACCATCTTCTTCCTCTTCCACTAACATTATTTTTGATGCAGAACCATCAGTTACTCTAACTGTAGAAGAAAACAAGGAAGAACAAAAAGCCAAAGCCTTTTTTATGTTGGCAATATATGGTTCAGATTACATATCAGAATCTGAATCTGATGCAGAATTTGATGAAGGAAAGGTAGTAGAGGTAACTTCACATTTTATTTCTACCTCTGATTTTACAGCTGTTTTCAACTCACCTTGTGCAGGTTTAAAATTTTCTGAAAACAGAAGAAGTAAAAAACTAATAATAAACAAAGTAATTTCTGATAAAATTAAAGAGAATTTGAAGACATCAGAAAAACAAATTATCTGTTTAGAAAACAAGTTAATTATAGCTGATAAGTTCAAACAAAATTTTAAAGATAAAGAAATTATGCCTATTCAGCAACATAAAAGAAAATTTTCAAATTTATATTTTAGTGAAATAAAGAGGCCAATATATCTAATGATTAAGCATTTGTTTTTACCTATTTTAAAACAATTATAATTAAAACAACAATTTTAATGATTTTGTTGAATTTATTTTTATTTTAAAAGCAATATCAGATAACTTCACTATCTTACAGATTTTCTCCAAAATCAGTTTGAGCATTCTACTCAAGTAGCATGGATCAGAAATGATCAGAGCTCTGAGCGTGAGTCTCTTCTGATTAAGGGGATTCTATATAAAGAATCTATCAGATATTGTCTTTCAGATTATTAAAATTCTTAGAATCTGTTAAACAGATAGTAATTCATCTTATTAAAATTCCTATTTAAATCATGATTTAGGAAATTAGAAATTGCTTAGTTATAAAAATAATTTAGAAATAATCTCTGTCCCTTAAGCAACTCAAGGTTTTTTTTATGCTTAGGAATCCTAAACCAAATAGGGGGAGATTGTTAGAACCTAGTTTATTTGGATTAGGATCCCAACTCAAATAGGGGGAGATTGTTGGAACCTTAGTTTTGATTTGAGTTAGGATCCACCTTTAGTATCTATGTTTATATCATTACTCAGATTGTATAACTTAGATTAAATATCTCATTAAGAAAGAAGGCTGAAAAAGAAATATATTAATAGGCAGAAAAGAATAATATATATATAAATAATATACTAAGAAATATATATATATATATATATATAATAATAGGCTAATTAATATAAGAGAAAATAATATAAGAGAAAATAATATAAGAGAAAATATTATAAGAGAAATTAATATAAAATAATATAAGAGAAATAAAATATTTCATATAGTTAGCTGCGTTCGACATTCGTCGAACGACGCTCGGCATTCGTCGAACGACGATTGGCGAACAGATCTTATTACAGCAGCGCTCGACAGATTATAGCAAGGAAAGCTGCGGTCGACGAACGTGGAACAGAGGTCGACGAATGACAAACGACGGTCGACGAAATACGAACGGCGGTCGACGAAATCCAACAGATATTCAAAAACAGTAATATTAATAATGAGGTCGACGAATCAAATGTTTGAGCTCGACGAAAGTGGAGCTCATCTCGACGAAATTTATGCAGAATTTCATTTCTTATTATATTATGATGTCAGACTTTATTAAAGTAATATTTATATATTTCTGTATATATATTGTTGATCTGACCTTACAACTTGCAAGTATTAATTAATATAGCCGTTGGCAACAGTATTAAATGATGTAGCCGTTGCAGCAAGCCAAATACGGCAAGTTATCTTCTCAATGATCTGGGAAATGAAAGATATATTTATTATATTCCTCTTCTGTCAGCAAGGATTCAAACAGATATACAATACAACAGAATATATTACAGCGGAATATATATCAGATATATATAACTGTTATCTCTCGACAGAATAGCCAGGAAGAATAGAACAGAACATTGTTATATTGCTGTACAGGAAGAAAGAAGAAAGAGAAGAAGAGAAACAGAGGAGCAAAAAGAAGATCAGATCTAATATATTATTATATCTTCCTTTTGCCTAAGTCCTTCTTGCAGAGCACATTCAACCTGAGACATCAAACACTATCATTTGCTCAGAGATCCAAAACTGCAAGAAGAAGAACAGAGGATTTGGAACCAAGAGAAGGAGCCTCCACAAGCTGTCATCAAACTACATCAGACAGGGGGAGCTCTCTTCAACATATTCATCAAGAGTCTCTCAGCAAAAGAGAAGAACAACATTTGTTTTCTGTTTCCTTATTTATTCCTCCCATCTTATAAAGAGTTAAAACTCCCTTCAAAAGTTTATCCCGGTGATAGGCCACCTTAGCAAAAACCTGCAGCTTGGTTTATAAGCACCTGATCAAAATCTTATATGTGAAGTGGGCACCTGATCAAACCTCCATTGGTGTGTGGACACCTGATCAAAAACACCTTGGTGTGAGGGCACCTGATCAACTCTCCTAGTGGATTCCTACCAGTGGGTAGAAGAGTAGATGTACCCGAGTTTTGGGGAACTACTATATATCTTGTGTCATTTGGATGTGCTTGTTTGTTTTGCTTTATTTCTTTTGTTGTTTATTACTTTGCACTCTCACTGTTTGTGCTTATTACTCTCACAGCAAACTCATATATATATTTATATATATCACTTATTTTGAAAGCAAACTTAAACAAGAGTTTTAACAGATAAATAAGAACTAAAACTCTCCTTTCACTTTCATTTGCACTCTTAAAAATTAAGAAAAGTGGTTGTGCTTTCAAAATTAAATTGGTTTGCAAAATAAGTGTATTCGGAGAACTTTGTACAAAACCAAAAATCATAAAATGAAATGACAAAGATAACTCCATCAAGCACTACTTGAACCTTCTGATAAGCCTTAATAAGCATTGTGAGGTTGAGCACATTGGAAAGAATAGTTAAGTGTCTTGTGCAAACCATAAGTTTTTTTACACCACTTATTCTTAAGTACACCGGATCACAAAAATATCAATATTGAAAAATAAAGTGTGTGATCCCTCAAGCACTACTTTGCACCCTGATAAGTCTTCGTGATCATTGTGTGTGCAGAGCACCTTGGAAGTTTTACATTTTTCTATTTGCATTGAAATGTGTGGAAGTAAAATTATTTGTGTTTTATTGTGCACTTTACTCTACATATGTCTTGTATTTTTTTTACTAAATCATTTGTGTACTCTATTCAAAATACACTTGTGCACATCATTATCTTCCATAACACTTCTTCTCATGACTATTGGATCCTAATGCTAATTCTATACTCTTTATATATAAATGCACTAGATAACCTAGCATGCTCTCTACAATGTATGATATGTCTTGAATTTGTGAATGAAGAAAACATTGTAGTAGCCTCTTTTTGATATCTTTCTATCATGCTTGGTTAATTTATTGTAATCTTTAACGATTTAAAAAATAATAATAATTCACAAAATCATCTTCTTATTTTGGAATTTAACTCATATTTTCTCTTATGAATCATCATGCTTACAAAAAGATGTTTCTTGTATTTCTATAAGTCTTCTGCAATATTACATAATAACTTTTACCTTGCAATTTCATGCTTATTTCAAGTTTTACCATCACTTGAATCTCAAATTTCCTTTTTCTTCAACATATGGTAAACTTCCTTGGTAAAGTTTATATTAAGTTGTTCTAACATGCTTATTATCTTTATGCTACAAACTTTGATCTATTCCTATGAAACTTTTTATGCTAACAACTCCTCATCATTTCATTTCCTCTAAAAGCTCGATCATGCCTTATCTTTATTCTCAAAAAACCTATTTCTTGCTACCTTTACCCACTTTTGCTAATAACAAAAAGGGGAGAACTAACATGATAAATAATTAACGCTATCAAATGGGAAAATTAACATGATTAATGATAATAGCTTACATATAAGGGGAGCATTCATATAGGGGGAGCAATTCTAAATACCAAAATCGACAATTATCCTAAGTCATCTCTCGCACACACACAAGTAGGATTCATCATGCTATATGTATTAATTCTCTGATTTATCATTAATGGATTTGTTATTATCAAAAGGGGTGTTTGTTGGAACATGGTCTTCCGCATCTCCTCGGTTTAAGAATAACAAATCCTAAGTGTATTTGATCTTGTGTGTTTAATTCTGCAGGAAACAATGCCATATGACTTAAGGATAACAAAAGAAGGTTGCCCCCAAGTTTGATGTCAAAAGTCCAGCATGCCCACTAGCGCCGACGGTAGCCACTAGCACCGACGGTAGCCACTGGCGCAAGCGCTAGCTCTGATTATAGCAATTTTGAGCGGCAAGTATAGAAGGAGATAGAATTGGGCGGTTGCGGCTAGCGTAGGCGGTAGCGCGGCACACAAGAAGAATTTCAAAATGGTTTCCGTGGAATGAATTAAACACACACGCAGAATATTGCCTAAAATGGGATAGCGCCGACGGTAGCGATAGTGTAGGCGCTAGCTCCAAGGCTATAAAAAGGAGCTCTCTTCTCTCATTTTCAACACGCATCCTGGAGAGAGTTTTAGTGCCCAACCTACAGAGCCCCATTCTGGCGAGAATTGATCTCCCACCCAAAGTTCCATGAGTTTCTGAAGGAGGATTTCTTCACGCCGCATCCGACCGACGATCGCTTCAACCACGCATATTCTACAACGGTCTTTCATCTCCAAATTATGAAGTTCTTCAGTAGGGAGTTTTAATATTGTTATTATTTTCATCTCTTTTTATTATAATCATTTAGTAAATTTGCCTCCTATTGGCGACTAGGTCTGGGTAGGAATTAGGGAGGAATTCGCCTCGTGTTTGCGACTAGATCTAGGTTTGGTCTAGGGGGTGCTCGAGGCCATATTCGGGGAAGTATTGGCTAGAGCATCTCGAGGCCATATCCGGGGAAGGATAGGCTAAAGCCACCGGTTCGTGGGGATATGAGTTGGGATAGAAAATGAAAAAGTCTTTTACTATTCGCCTTTGATTTCTAGAGTCATAAGAAGTCAAGTTTTGTAATCTTATATTTCATATTGATAAAAAGATGTCTCTATTTTATTTCACTTGATTTTATTTTTGGTTTTGCACTATTTCGATCTCTTATTATTTCAAGTATTCAAAATATAATAAAAAGTTTTAAAACCCTTATTCCCCCCCCCCCCCCCCCCCCTTCTAAGGGTGCCTACAGATCCAACAAATTCTTCCTTCCATCAAGTGCTTCCAAATATCTGTTGAATACCTCCAAGACGATATATGAGTAATTGAGCCTTGTCATGACGATATAATCTTGGAAAGTATATGTTGGGAACATTACCTACAATGTTCCTAATTTAAAGAAGTCCTCATGTCAAAGATAAAAGCACTTTGTATTTGACATCGTTGTCAATATGATTTTAGGTACATGACAGTGCAAGTCTAAAATAGAGCTAGACATAGTGTCATCAGACATAGTTTTCTCAATATAATCCCTCATTATGCAAAACACCATGTCGACCTATGATCTAGAATATATTAGACTTGTCACTAACTCTTAATAATCAAGTATAAAAGTCAATCAAGTGAGTTGAAGCAAAGGTGTTTAGTTGAGAAGATAAGAATTTGCCTTAAGGCAAATATCATCTTGGTAAGCTTCAATATCGTTGAGTGAAGATCTCAATATCATCTTGAAGACTCAAAGCTCCAAGAAAATATCATCTTATAAACTCACAACATCACTTTTATCGTCTTGTCTAAGAAGAAGAAGAATATTTAAATATCATCTTGGTAAAATACTTTACAAGACGATATCAGCTTGACAAAGTTCATTTACCTTCATATCGTCTTAGAAGTTTACTACCTATACTTTGAAGGGTTAATATGAAGGAAAAAAATTGAGTAAGGCAAATATCGTTGAGGTCACTTGAAATGTCATCGAGGAACCAAGATGACATTTCATAAATAACAAGATGATTCGTTTAGAAGAGATCAAATATCGCCTTGAAGATCATGAAGATATATCAAGTCAAATTGTGTTGAAGATTCGACTAGAAGGCACTTGCAGCAAAATATCATCTTGAAAACTATGAAGATATATCAATTCGAATCGTGTTGAAGATTCAACTAGAAGGCACAAGCAGCAAAATATCGCCTTGAAGACTATGGAGAAATATCTAGTCGATTAGTGTAGAAGAATCTACTAGAATGCTGAAGTATGAAATATCATCTTGTAGAAGAGACAACCAGATGATTCGTTTAGATGATTCATGCAGAATAATTTAACTAAAGCTATACATAGTGCAGATACGAAAGTAAATTCAACTAAATGTCTAGTCAAATGGCAGAAAGGCGTGAATACAAATTAAAGCATGATTTTGGCATCACGCCATTTATTGTCGGTGTAGATTGAGCCAATGAAAGCTGAGCTTTATGGAAAGCTGAGAACTGGCATAAAGGGCATATGAGGAAGAGACCGTTATCAATAGTCCTTATAAAAGGGTCGAGATGATTTCAGCAAACCTTAATCTTTGATTTGGAAATAATTTTCTGAAAGAAGAGCTCGCCCCCGTCAAGTGTCATACTTGCTTACAGAGCTCAAGAGAAAAAAGAAATACATTCAAGTCGATCTATACTTTCTTCTGAAGAAAAGATTCAACCTTCTTGCCGATTCTGATATTCAACTTTCATAGCTTGAAGATCTGTGAAGAAGTCATTTTTGTTAAAGGCTTCAAGAAGACTCCAAAGCATTCAAGATTATTTATTTTGAGTATACATAAAGTTTGTAACTAAACTTATTAAAACTGTAGGATCTCTCTGAGATCTGAGTTGTAGGATTCCCGAGCGGAATCTGCGTTGTAGAGCTTTGCCTGGCCTGAGCGTAGGAGAATTTCTCTCAAAGGTAGAAAGTCAATTAGTGCTTCTGAGTTGTAGGATCTTTTGGGATCTGAGGTAGGAGACTTGGTCTGTGATGTAGAAAGCTAGACAAGGCTTCTGAGTTGTATGGTCCTTGGACCTGAGGTAGGAGATATGGTCTCTGAGTTGTAGGATCTGTGGATCTAAGCTTTGGTGGAGATTGTCGAGTCTAGCACACTGCTAGATATGAGATGGGGGACAGTGGAGTACCCAGAGACACATTGTCTTGGGGAACTACTATAAATAGCATGTGTCCATAATGTGATTGGTGTGTGATTGTTGCACTTAGATTCATTATTTCGCAAAATCATAAAATAGCCAACATCACCTATTCACCCCCCCCCCCCTCTAGGTGAAGACACCCCTGGACTTTCAAGTGGTATCAGAGCCAAGTTGTTCAACAAGAGCCTAACAGCTTGAACATTTTCCTCAACAAGGGAGAAGGTTTTGTCACCATGACTTCTGGATAGAATTATACAGAGCTTAGTTCTAGGAAGTTGTTTATATGCAGAAAAGAAGAATGGGACAACTACTATCCTAATAAGGTACAATTCAGAACCCCTCTTTCAATTTCTAGATCAGATAGTAAGACTGATGCTGAAACATAAGCAAACTAATCAACTGATGATGAGAGTGATTCTGATTTAGCAGATCAATTTGATGATCTGATCAGCCAGTATGGTGCTCTTCTATAAGCACTCCAGAAGAGCAAAGCATTGTCCAAAGCTCGGGGAAAAGAAATAAATTTTTTTGAGCCTTTCAGATCCCAGGTGGATGAGAAGTCCCTTGAAATAAAAAGGTTAACTAATGAGCTTTCTGTACTTCAAAAGAAGTATGAAGCTCATAGCAAGTTGTTTGCTCAAAAGGAAAGAGCTATCAAGGTCGTGGAGGAGAAGTTAATTTTAGAAAGAAAGCTTGTAGCAAGCTTTTCAAAGCCTAAAACTATTCTTCCAATTATAGACAACATCTCCACTTCTCATAAAGGAGTACTTAGCTATAATAAGGAGAACGAAGATGCCTCCTAAGCTAAAACCATCTTCCAGAAAGTTTTTTTGCCCTACAACCTATGTGATCAAGATCTGACAAATGGATACCTAGCTAATGGGTGCTCTACTAGTGGTATTAAGCCACAAAAATCAAATAATAGAGCAAACATTGGACTGTGTGCTCTAAATGCACATCATGAGGAGATCCAAATGAAGAATCATGGGCCATTTGTGCAAGTCTCTGCAGCACCATCAATAAAAGGGAAGGGAAAGGCTTTCCCTCAAAAGCCAGTCCCTAAAGCAAAGTCTGAGACTGTGCAGCCATTCTCCAAATCTGTGCACAACCACAGGAATAACTCTAAAAGTGCCTGCTATGATGCAGCCTGCTCTTCTGTTCATCCGCATCAACATTCCACTCCAAAAATGAATCAGATGAGGAGGTACAACAGGTTTGATTGCTGGTGATATGGCAAGATCAGTCACTTTGCTATAGATTATTGGTTCAACCCAATAGTTCCTACAACAAAGAATGTTAAGCTTGCTAGTAGGTTTGTAGCCAGGCTTCCTGCAGCAAATGCAAATATGATCCATGGACTTAAATATAATTGGGTTCCTAAGGTAAAATAGTTAGTTCTTGCAGGTATGTCCAAAGACCAACAAAATGCCAAATTTGTTATTTGGACAGTTGGTGTTCTAGGAACACGATTGGAACTAGAAGCCTCTTGAAGAACTTTACCTATGTGGAAGATGGAGCCAAAGTTATATTTGGTGGATCTGACTGAGGCATCATCAAGGGCTATGGTATGATTACCAATGGCATAGTCTCCACCTCAAAAGTAGCTTGTGGAAGGGCTACAACATAATCTTATAAGAATTAACCAACTATATGATCTTAGCTATGTGATTGAGTTCCACAAGGATAAGTGTCTGATTACGAATTCAGTTGATCTTGAGACAATTCAATCAGGAACTAGGAGTGGCAATGTAGATTGTTTAAATTTCTTGTGTTTAGATTCAGCTACACCTGTTTTTCTTGTAGCAAATGAGAGAGAGTCACTTTTTGTGCAATGGCACAAGAGGCTTGCTCACATGAACTACACGACAATAAGCAAACTCTTTTCAGAATATTTAGTTAGAAATGGACCTAATCTTACATGCATTAAAGAGGGTATTTGTTATGCTTGTCAGATGGGCAAGCACACTAAGACCACCTTTACAAGCATAGGTTCCACAGATTCAGAAAGATGTCTTTACTAATTGCATATGGACTTATTTGGTCTCATGCTAATTCATAGCTTAGGAAGGAAGTTATATACTCTTATGATAGTTGATGACTTCTCTAAGTATGCTTGGGTGTTCTTTCTTAAGAAAAAGTCAGATACCTTGGATGTCTTTGCTTCATTTGTCAAGCAAATTCAGAATGAAAAGTGTTGTTTTGTGGTCAAAATCAGAAGTGACCATGGGACATAATTTCATTCTGAACTCAGGACAAATTTCTACAAAGAACTAGGTATCGTTCAGGAATTTTCATCTCCAAGAACACCACAGCAGAACGGAGTTGCTAAGAGGAAAAACAAGACATTCATAGATCCTGGTAGGACAATGCTGAGTGACTCTGAACTACCATAATATTTTTGGGGTGAAGCTATCAACACTGCTTGTCATGTGCAAAATAGAACCTCTATGATCAAAAGACACAAGAAAACTCCTTATGAACTTGTGTAGGGCAGAAAAACAAATCTGACCTACTTTAGAATCTTTGGATGTAAGTGTTATGTCCTTAATAATGATAAATCTTATTTAACAAAGTTTGTTGAGAAATGTTTTGAGGGGATTCTTATTGGATATAGCAGCCACAGTAAGACATATATAATATTCAACAAGAAAACTCATGTAGTATAAGAATCAATACATGTTGTATTTCATGAGACAAGCTTGATTCATCAAGGCTTATCTAGCTATCTAGGGTTGCAGGTACAGATCTAAAGATGAAAGAGCTAAGCTTAGAAGAATTAACTTCTCCGGATCTGAACATTGAAGATGGAAAACCAGTCCAAGGAGAAGCACAAGAGACAACGCATGGACAACTACCAGCTGGTACAACACATGATGATGCTCAAAAAGCACTGCCACCAGCTTGGAAGCACCACAAAGATCATCCAGGCAGTCTAGTTAGTGGAGAAATGAGTCAAGGTGTTAAAACAAGAAGAAGTGCTCAAAATGACACACTATATCTGAGTTTCCTCTCTTAGATTGAACCCAAAAGATTTGAAGAAGCCAACTCAGATCCTTCTTGGATCATGGCTATGTAAGAAGAGCTGAGCCAGTTCAAAAGATGTCAGGTGTGGAAGCTAGTTCCTAGACCTCAACAACAAAATGTAATTGGAACCAAGTTGGTCTATAGGAACAAGCTATATGATAATGGGATCATCATCTAGAACATGACAAGGATAGTTACAAAGGGATATAGACAAGAAGAAGGAATAGATTTTGACCAGACTTATGCACCAGTAGCAAGACTTGATGCAATAAGGCTTTTCTTAGCCTATGCATCTCGCAAAGGATTCAAGGTGTACCAAATGGATGTAAAGTCTGCATTTCTCAATGGTGATCTCAAGGAAGAAGTGTATATAGAGTAGCCACCAAGTTTTGTCGTTCCTACCTTTTCTGATCATGTTTATTTCTTACAGAAAGCACTATATGGCTTGAAACAAGCTACTGGAGCTTGGTATGAAATGTTGGATCTTATGGCACCCTTAGAGGGGGGTGAATAAGGGGTTTAAGAATTTTAGAGTAAAACTGAAAGATTTATTGAAAAACAAAAATTTTTGATTATGTTGCTAACACCGACGTTTAGAGTTAACATTGAGCGTTAGCTGTCCAGAAAATTAGGCTTCACAGAATTACAAAGATAAAATTTCAATAACGCTTGAAATTAAAGGCGACAATATAAAAATCACTTTTTGTTCCTTCACTGGTCCTTCTCCCAAGGACCAATTGGCTACAACCTATCTTTCCCCAAATAAGGCCTCAAGCACCCCCTAGATCTAAACATGACCTAGTTTCCACGCACACGGCAGCAAATTTCCCCTAAACCAAACCCGGCCTAGTCGCCACACACAAGACGGCGAATTCACTACCGTTACAAGAAAATAATAAAAAGATTAAAGTAAATTCAGAAATAAGGACCCCTATAATGAAGAGATCTAAAGGAGATTTTGAAGATACGCAATGACCATTGTAGGAGTTAATGCGAGCGTCATTCATCAAATTTGACCATTGGAAATCTCCTTCTCCCTCTTGTTCCTCAATGGTGGTGTTGGGAGTGCTCTCTAAATTCAAGGATGAAATACTCTCTCAGAAGATTGGAATGAAGGCTTGAGATCAGCACACTTGAATAATGAAATTAGCTCTTTAAATAGGTACGGGAGATAACTCCTGACGTTAGGCTTTAACGCCAGTGTTAGTGATCATGTACGGTCATGGCTGAGATCATGCAACCATCGAGATCGTGGCAGATCCTATACTTAACACGTGTGTTAGCTCCAACGCTGGCGTTGTCTCTGGCTTCTCGACACTATTTCTTCTCCACGTCATTCCGTTCTTGACGTTATCCCATCTCGACGATAAGTTAACGCGGGGCATTATCTTCTAACGCGGGGCGTTAGCTCTCTTTTTAGAGAATCGTCATAAGACAACATCCAATTCATAAGGATAGATACATATAGTACATGCACACTATAAACACAAGCAAGATCAAATACATAGTGTGATTTGTTATTCTCAAACTAAGAGATGTGGAACACAAGCTCCAACATAAAACACTATCTAGCTTCCTCATTGAAAACAAGTTTTCAAGGGGGAAAATAGATAAGACATTTTTTCTAAGGTAAATAAAGGGCAAGAGTTTGTTAGTCAAAATTAATGTTGATGACATAATTTTTGGGTCTATTGATGACAACCTTTACAAGAAGTTTGCTAACTTACTGCAAGGGAAGTTTGAAATGAGCAGCATGGGGGAGCTAAAATACTTCCTAGGGCTCCAGGTGAAGCAATCCGAGGATGGAATTTTCATCTCTCAGACCAAGTTCACCAAAAGAGATTATAAAGATGTTTGGAATGGAGAGTGCAACCTCTATGAGGACTCCAATGAGATCCAATGTGTCTCTAAACAAAGATGAGAAAGGGAATCCTTTTATGAGACCTTGTATATATGCATCATTGGATCTGTGATCTACCTTACTACTAGTAGACCAGATATCATGTTTGATACATGTGTTTGTGCTAGGTATCAAGCTTCCCCTAAGGAATCTCATTATACCTCTCCTAAGAAAATCTTGAGATACCTTAAGGGAAATCCTAATCTTGGCCTTTGGTACCCTAGAAGTAATGATTTTGTACTAATTGGGTATTCAGATGCTGATTTTGAAGGATGCAAAGAAGATAGAGAAAGCACTTCAGGTACCTATCAATTTCTAGGAAAGAGACTGATTTCTTGGAGAAGCAAAAAGCAGACAAGTGTGGCAATCTCCACTGCTGAATCAGAATATTTCTCAACTGGGAACTGTTGTGCACAACTGCTATGGATTCAACATCAGTTGGAAGATTACACCATTAAGTCAAGAAAAATTGCTAGGTACTGTGTCACATAGCAGGACTAAGCAAATTCAAATCAGGTATCACTTCATCAGGGAGCATGTTGAAAAGGAGGTTATTTGGCTTGAGTTTGTCCCTACTGACAATCAAGTAGCAGATATCTTCACTAAGCCCCTTGATGAAGCTAAATTTAACATCTTTAAGTTCGAGCTTGGTATGCTGAACTTAGAGTAAGCATATCAATGCTATATTATTTGGTTACTATGGTGCTTATGCATGCTAACAAAAGTTTTGCAGAAAATAAGCCAGAAAGTGTAGAAAATAGCAAATCAACTTTATGTCATCGAGCAAACCAACTTTATTGGATCTCTCATCGTAACCATCCAATAGAAGATTAATAGATTTAATAAAAGCATCCAGGTAGGCGCCTTTTGACATTCCAAAAATAAAGTATATATAAAGGATAAATGATTAGAATAGGATTAGACCTTCATTTTCGCTAAGCCATTAAAAACAAAAAGGTCTTCCCGCGTCACAATAGCGATCTTCTTCTCTCTAATTTTTCTGACAATGGCACAAAAGAAGGGAGACAATTACTACAATATAGGATGCGAGCCTTTGCGAGGAGGATTCAACCGGCCTAATGAAGAGATTAAATCCGTCATTGGATTATTAACTACGTTAGGTCTTGAGCATGTACTTTCTAAACCAACACCAATTATGCATAGAGAATTAGTATATTTCTTCTCAAAGCCTCACATGAGCACATATGGTAAATCTATAAAAACAAGGGTAAATGATACCTTGTTAAGGGTTTGAAAGTAACTAGTTGTCTACCTAAATCACCTAGAGGGGGTGAATAGGTGAGTTCTATGGCATTAAGCGGAATTAAAATACTTTAAAAATTAAGCACAGAGAATAAGAGGAACACACAACACAGACACACAGATTAATAGTGGTTCCCCAGAATGGGTAGCCCACTTTCCCGCCTAGCCTATCTAGTACTTCGGGCTAGACTCGGCTACTTCACCAAACACAAATTTCAATAAATCTTACACCTCGGAGTCTTCCACTGCTACAAGCTCGGAGACAACATCCCCCACAAAAACTCAGAGAACAACCTCTCCCACACTCGATCCTCTAATCTAGGATCTACAAAACTCAGAAGTAAGACTTCCTACAAGATTTGTAAAAAGGTTTCTTTACAAACATAATACATTGTAAACAATCTTCTTAGAAATCTCAAAGAGGTCCAACTTCAGTTTTGAGAAAATGATTCTTCTTCCTTGCTTAAGAGAGAACCTTGAACTTGAAGGTTGAAGGAGAAGAATAACTTGATCTTTTGAAAACTTGATCTGAATCTTGAGAATCGACCGGATCTGAAAGCAACTTTAAAGTATCTGAAAACAGAGATCCGGTCGAAACTTTTCTTTGAGAGGAATTGTGAATCGAATTGTCCGCGACGAGTTCTTCCTGTTGCGAATATGAAATATGTCGCAGAAATAATTGCGCATTTTCTTGATCCGTTCATGATTAGGGTTTTATGAAATTAACCCTAAAGTTTTTATAAGAATTCCTCTCCTAATGGATAGAACGAAACTTTAAGACGGAGCTCCACGTGTACTGTACATGGTCGGTGGCCCAAAGGAAAGTTGTTAAGAAATTTCAAGTGAAAACCTGTTAAGTCCATTCGTCGAGTGTTCACGTGACATCTCTAGATTACTCGACGAATCAACCTTAACTACTTGACGAATTATACTTGGATGAGATTTGAAGCAAAATAATTCTTCAGTTCAGTGATCATGAGACCTCTCGAGCGCACTCGACAAATTCATCGAGTATTCATGAGAAATCAACAGATCACTCAACGAATATTACTTGGCCAAAATTTAAATAAGATCTGATACTTTCAGAAATCTATCGAGTAGATTTGATGAATTGATCGATTGCTCGCATCAAATCTCGACGAATGAAACCGGCTTTTACTTGATTCTCCCCTTGCACTTAGAAATGAAGTAAACCCCAATAGAGACATTACACATGAATCAACACTATGTCCTACACAATAAAGACTTATATTGCATAGTCCTGTGTTCTATGACCCATTGTAATCTGAAATTGGTTTGTACTTAGCAATTTCCTGCAACAACATAACTAAAATGCAACATAAAATACAAATTCAATTCATCTTAGTTTAAGGGGGACTTTTACAAATCAAGACTATTATGTATACAATACCCAACAATCTCCCCCCATTTGAAGAAGTCAGAACCCTATGTACTAAGCTGAATTGCACAGAGAATAATCATAATCAGAGATACAGAAAATGACATAGTGAATTTGAAATTAAAGACTAGATCATCAAAACATTAATGTCAATATAAATGTTTTTAAGGGCATTCACAGTTCACACAATATTTCAAAAATAAATCTAAGACTTCTATTTTTTGCTCTTCTCTAACTATCTATCAAAATATGCATTTGGCTTGGGATATTATCTGGGTGGAGGAATTGGGGCATCATCTAAACTTCCATGCTTCCTAAAATGAATCCTCCTCTTCACATTTAACAATTCATGCTTCTCCTATTCATCTTTGATGTAATATTCCCAATGGCTCTCATTTCTAAGATCTACTAGTTAGAAAGTGTCCAAAATGTTGAAACATGGCTTTTCGTATCCCTTTAATTTGAGAATAACAAATCCTACTTATATTTGATCTTGTTCGCCATTGTGTTTTTAGCATGCAGGTTTGGACAGATATGACACCAGGTTGATGCAATACTGGTCTGGCACTATCCATAAGCAGAAGGATTGAAAGATGTCTAACGCTAGGCATTAGGTCTTAACACTGGGCGTTAGCGATCGACGGGATGGTCTGCTGATCGACGGGATGGGATGCCGATCAATGGAATGGCATGACTACTAAATAGAAAGAGAGAGAAACTCAACGCCAGGCATTAGTACTTAACGCTGGCGTTATCGATCGACAATTATGGCAAGGAGGAAGCAGCCGTGATTGCAGAGGAACTTTCAGAATGATTTGCCCAATGCCTTCGTTAGCCTTAACGCCGGTGTTAGTATTGCCTAAAATAAAACAATTCCTAAAGTGCAGAATCTCCTTCCTCTTCTGAAGATCCAAGCCATCAATATATTGTTATACATGGTAAATGCCTGGCATTAGAACTTAACGTCGGCGTTAGATCAAAGTCTATAAATTGGATGGCTTCATCATCTCTGACTACCGATTGATTTGAGCCTTACTCCAGCACTCCAGAAACTCAATCAGAGACGTATTTTCCCGAACTTCAACTCCCGCACATATTCGAGCAAAGAATTCAAGGAGAACCGGATCAACGCTTACTCAACGAGAAGAACGCGTGCTTCGACTTCAAGAACATTCAGCAGCCTTCGCCATTTCCAGAATCTTTCATAGGGAGTTTAAGTTTATGTGTTCAAATATTTTGTAACCTTTTATCATTTTCTTGGATGTAAATTCGCCTCGTGTTGGCGACTAGGTCTGGTAGGACTTAGGGAACAATTCGCCTCGTGTTGGTGACTAGGTCTAGGAAGTAGATCTAGTGGGTGCTCAAGGCCTTTTCTGGGTATAGAAAGGCTAGAGTGGCTTGAGGCCAGATTTAGGGAAGATCAACTAAAGCCAACCGGTTCTTGGTGAGAAGAGTGAGTATAGAAAACAAAAAGAAGATTTCATATTTCGCCTTCGATTTCTAGCGTTATAGAAATCACATATTTTGTAATCTTAAATCATAATGAAAATCATGTTCATTTTGGTTTGTTTTAAATTGATTCACTCCTCTTAAGTTTTGATTTAAACTTGATTTAAAGAAAAACAACAAAAGTTTTATATTAAATAATCATGTTTTAAAAACCCTTATTCACCCCGCCCTCTAAGAGTGCCTCGTGATCCAACAAGTTGTATCAAAGCTAGGTTATTCCAAATTGGTCTAACAACCGGGAATAATGGCATCTCGTGATCTTGCTTTTCATGAAGGACAAGGAATAAGTAGACCTCCATTTTTCACTGAAACTGACCATAATTATTGGAGAACACGCATGAGTTATTTTCTAATCAATTTAGATCTAGATGTCTGGGTTAGTGTTGAAACACTGTATACGACTCCTACTTATATTGTTGGAGAAGTAACCATGGAAAACCCTAAAGATAGGTGGGATGATGGAGATAAAAATAAATGTAAAAATAATGCTAAAACCACGAATGCTTTATTTTGCACATTAGATAGGACTGAATTTTATAGAGTTTATGCTTGTGAAACTGCTTATTGTTGGACATGTGTGTCACATCCCTTTGTTTGAGAATAACAAATCCCATATTGTATTTGATATTGCTTGTAGTATGTTTATAGTATGCATGAACTATAGGTGCAATACTCCACAGGTATAAAGCAGCTTGGAACAATCTTTTGAAAGGAGCAGCACTACCGCCAGCGCTATCGCTAACGCCAGTGCTACCGCCAGCGCTATCGCTAAAGCCAGGCCCTAGCTCAGTTGGTTCCGTCTCAGCTTCCATCTCAGAGGTTAGCCTCGTCTCAGCGGTTTTCGTAGCGCTACCGCCAGCGCTAGCGCTACCGCCTGGCGCTATCTCGAGTTCGTACACAGCGCCCACCTTTGACTGTTCCGCAACCCCTCAACACGACCGCTACCGCCAGCGTTATCAGCTACAGTAGGCGCTATCTCATGTTCGTGCACAGAGCCATGCAGCCGACGGTTCCGCAACCGCTCGACACGAACGCTACCGCAAGCGCTAGCCATTACCGCAGGCGCTAGCTCCAAGTTCTATAAAATGAGCCAACTTCGATCATTTTGATAATCCATCCCAGAGAGGTTGCTTGTGCCACAATTCCAGTGCTGTTATGCTGCCAAAGATGGATCTCCCACAAAAAGCTTAAGGAGAATTCTTGAGGAGGACTACGTCACGCTACATCCGAAAGACGATCGCTTCTATCTCGCTTATGCTACATCGATCCATCATCCTCGACTCCAGAGATCTCATATAGGGAGTTTTATTATTGTTTTACATTATTTCCATTCCATACTTTCTTTGTAACCATTTAGTTAATTTGCCTTGTGTTGGCGACTAGGTCGGGGTAGGACTTAGGGGGAAATTCGCCTTGTGTTGGCGACTAGGTCTAGGTGATTAAATCTATGGGTGCTTGAGGCCATATCCGGGGAAGGATTGGCTAGAGCGGCTTGAGGCCAAATACGGGGAAGGATAGGCTAAAGCCAACCGGTTCGTGGGGATACGAGTCGGTATAGAAAAGGAAAAATTATTTACATTTGTGCACCTCCGATTTCTAGCGATATAGAAATCAAATTTATGTAAACACCATTTTTATATAAATACAATCATGTCTCTACTTGTGTTTACTTGATTTCTCACTTTTGGCGTTATCTCTAAAATATTGGTTAGAAAGCTTTCAATTCAAATCACTTTGTCTAAATTATTTATCTTAATCTATTTCATCATATAACAATTTAGCACTTGTTTCTAAATCCTAAACTTGCAAATTATGATATTTTCTTCCTTTAGCTAAATTGTTATTTTGTGTTCTAATATTACTTTAAACAATCTAGTAATTTCCATAAAATTATAAAAAGATTTTTATTCCCTTATTCACCCACCTCTAAGGGCGCCGTAAGATCCAACAAGTAGTATCAGAGGAGGTTATTCCAAATGGTTTAAACACCAGGAATAATGGCGTCTCATGATCTCGCTTCTACTTGTAAGGGAAATTTTCTTATAAATGAAAAATCTTTAGCACCACCTTTATTTGAAGGTAAACATTATAATGGGTGGAAAACTCTTATGGAAAAATTTCTTAAATCTTTGGATATGGAAGTATGGAATATTACAATTAAAATGCCCCCAAGTATTTTAAATAAAAATGAAATGTTTTTAAATGCCAAATCTATGAATAGTCTATATTGTGCATTAGATCAAAATATTTTCAAACTTATTTTTACACTTCCTATTGCTTATGAAGTTTGGAAATTTCTTGAGAATACTTATAATCTTCCTTCTACAGATGATGAACAAGAGGAATTCCTTATGGATCCAAGAGAAGAAATCGACAAGGACTCATTCTTGGAGGATGATAAATCTAAGAGAGAAATCGACGAGGAATTCCTTATGGATCCAAGAGAAGAAATCGATCAGGACTTATGCTTGGAGGAAGAAGAATACAACGTCACAATATTGGACTCATTTGTTGGCAACACATCCCATAGCAATGTAAGAAAATCAAAAACTTCCTTTTTTGTAACAAATTCTATTTCTACATCTCGTATGCATAAAATTGGTAAACGTAAAATTTTAAAATTAAAAATTGCTAATTCCAAATTACGTTTAGAAAATAAATCTTTAAAAGCAAATGATAACGTAGAATCAAATATTGATGTGTTAAATTCTCTTTCATGCTCTTTAGGTAAAATTCTTATTCCTTGTTTAGATTGCAATCAATTAAAAGAAAAATTCAAGGATATTGAAAACGGACTCTTAGTTTCTAAAGAACATAATGAAAAATTGATAGTTGAAAATGATGCTTTAACTTGTAAGTTAATACAATTAAAATCTTTTGTTGAAAATTTTCAAATGTCTTGTAATGAATTTCATCATAAGATTTTGAATAACAAGGATAAATTACCTTACAAAATCATTTCTAAAAAGGATCATTTTCATACATCAACTCAAAAGGAGTTTAGTTTCATAAGGAATTATGACCCTCACAAAATTCTTAAGAGTCATTATTATAAATCTCAATATATTTTCAATCATGACTCAAATTTAAAAACTCCTTTTCATGAAAATCAAACTATAAAATATTATCCTTCATATTATAAGAGTATGTTTATAAGAAAGAGTGGAAATGAAAATTATCAAAATAAGAATCAATTATGTACAACATTTTGTAACCCACTCTTTCAACAATCACTTCTTAAGAAAGACAATCACTCTTATAAAATTTCAAAGAATCCATGTAATAAAATTCATTATGATTATCAACATCAATCTATTTTGAAAAATACCTTAAACAAACATAAATCACAAATGAATTATTTTTCAAACAAATATAATCATATATAGATGTCACATAATCATAACATGAATTTAAAAGACAAACAACCAAAGTATGAATGGAGGCCCAAAATTAAAAACGAAACACTAACTCCACTTGTAAAGGCCCATTCATCACTATCTCTCCAAAAGCCTACACGATGTATTTGGGTACCCAAAGGAACCATCCCACTTGGTCCCCTTTGGATACCTAAATCTCTTATTAATTAGTATGCATTCATTTGCATGAAGTAGAATCAAATAAAAATGAAATATCACTACTCTACTTCATGATATGCTAATTGTCACTTTTCTTTTGTTTTTTTTTTTTGAACAAACATGCTATGATCACTTTATATATCATGTAATATGACTTTCATATATTAAGCCTTATGTTTATCAAATCAAATTTGAATTAAAATTGAACATTAAGTCATATATTTTTTCAAAGTGATCAATCTCTCATCTTTGATTGTTCTTTATCCTTTTAAATCCTTTACCCTTAATTGTCTTGAATTATCATTAAAAATTGAATATTGAAATTATTATCAAGACTATTGAAACTATTTTAAAGATTGGATTTAAATGGTTTATTAAAGGGCTTAAACTAAAAATTAAAATGAGCAACATTTTTTCTATATTTGTTTGCTGCATATGATAGTCCTTATAATGAAGAATATTATCTAGAAAAAGTGAAAACAAAAATTCATCTAAACGCATGTTTAATCTTTCAAAAATGCGAGTTTACGATCAAAACTTCAAACATCCATATCTTTTGATCCGCTCGCTTGATTTTCGCGTTTAATATATATTTTCAGAAAGAGCACAAAAATCTCCATCCAACGGCAAACTAGGCTTGCTCATTTGAGCTCTTTTGGTGCTGTCAACTTGCCCAATTTCAACTCCGTTTTAAAAGCTATCTTAGTTTGCTTGATTTGGAAATTTCTGTGTCTATAGATTTTTTTTCATCACATGCTATCCTTAGTATAATTATTTCATATATTAATTTAGATATTATGTGTGTGATGTGTGTCACCTATGTTTGCATGTAATTTAGACCTTAGAATCATCTTGTATCATTAAGATCAAATCAAATAGAATAAACATTTCATTCTAGATCTAAAGAAAACAAATTTGAAATCTTCT
This sequence comes from Dactylorhiza incarnata, assembly GCA_033032865.1. Lineage (NCBI taxonomy): Eukaryota > Viridiplantae > Streptophyta > Magnoliopsida > Asparagales > Orchidaceae > Dactylorhiza > Dactylorhiza incarnata. The sequence continues at coordinate 1,398,037 of JAWHQI010000354.1, read as the reverse complement.
CATATTACATGCAACATTATCTCCATTAAATCATATATAATAACATTGCCCAAAAACTCATGATTCTAGCATCACTTCTTAGTTTATGCTTAAATTCATATGCTAGGTATAAATGTTATTAAAATATCATGATAACTATGTGATTTGAAATTATAATAGAATACTAAAATTCCAACAAACACATAGTTTATGGATTAATCATTAAAATATATATGAATATTGTATCATAAATCATATATTATCATGCAAAACCAAAGATCAATAGATTCGATTAATGAATGCAAATTTTATTAAAAATTTCAAAACATTATATATTTGATCTTTGTCTTTGATATGACTACATGATCATCATTTTTCTAGACTTACAAATCAATCATGTTCTTTCAAAAGAAAATCACTATATCACTATATCATAAGTCTAGAAGGATTAGAATTCTCATACATCATGATGATCTAACATATATTCTATGCAAAAATTCTCATTAATCATAAATCATAATTCATGTTCTAATCAAGACATATCTCAAATCGATAATTGGAATTATAAATGTTATGATAATGTTTGCCCAGAAAGCCCGCGACCTCCTCTTACTGGCCAATTTCTTCAGTTGCAGCGGTCTCAGTTTGTGTGATCGCCCAGACCGCCAGCCACCTTCTCAACCAGGATTTTCTAAGTACCAAGCGGTCAGGACAGTGGAGATCGTCAGTTTAAGCGGTCTGATCGTTTTTCCTTATCTTTGTTATTTGCACCTCTTCTCCCTGCCCGGCTCTCCTATATCCCGGGCAGCCCGTAGTTTATCATTCTGCCCGTTTGGGCAGCCCCCTCGTCTATAAATAGAGGGTAGGGGTACCAGAAAGGGGACTTGATTGGGAGGCTCCAGCTTACAACTTGTGTAAGCGGTCTCATTTTTTCGTGATCGCCATTTTACGATCGCCTTCTCTTTTTTCCAGCATCTTCTGTCTTAGTAACCTGCACTTCGCAGTTTTCTCTCGTCTCCTTTAGTGCGAATTTTGGAGGTACCATTTTTGTCACCAACAGAACGAACATGCGACCTTTAGATTCGAAGTGTCAGGTGAATCTTAGACTTCCAAGATGGCTGATCGCCATAGAGGTCGTCCCTTGCGGTCTCCCAGTGTTCCCCCTTCCGATCACAATCCGTTAGAGGCGATGGAGCGCCGCTTCGAGCTTCGCGTAGAGCAGGCTCTTCGCGAGGCCGCCCGAGCTAGGCAGGACGCTGCCGCTGTTCAGCAAGAGATCACGCGGTCTCAGCAGGAGGCCGCTCGAGATCGACAAGAAGTTGTCCAGACTCAGCAGGAGTCCGCGAAGCAGATTGAGGCCATGAACCCGGTTCTGGCCGCGATCTCCCAGAAAATCCTTCCTCAAGCCTCTCAGATCGCTACTCCTGACCGAGTGGCAAGCGGTCATCATCGCGATCATCCCGTTTTCCAGCCCGCAGCTCCTCAGCGATCTCAGCATGAGGAGTTCGGCGCTCGTCATAATTCCTTCCGAGCCGCGGCCCATGGGCCTCCGGCTCAGACCCTGAATTTTGAAGAAGGGTTTGCTTACCCTCAAGCTCCTCCTACTTCCTTTTTACCTCCTCTGGGGCCTTCTGAATTAGGGGAGCCCTCCCCCTTTACCGTTAAAATTCGTCGGGATCCCATTCCTCACGGGTTCAGAGAACCTCGACTCCCAGTGTATACGGGAGAGACCGACCCCATGTGTCATCTTCAAGCTTTCGAGTCTGCCGTGGCTCTCAGGAACATTTCAGATGGAGTGAGGTGCAAGCTGATGGTCACCTCCTTCGATGGGTCAGCCATGGAATAGTTCTATAAGCTGCCTTGTCAGTCTATCCCAAGCTTTGCTGCACTAAGGCAAGAGCTCCTCCTGAGGTTCGCCACTGCAAAGAAAAGGAAGAGTGGTCCTGCGACCCTCTTCAAGATCAGGCAAGGGGACAACGAAACTGCAGCGCATTTCGTTGACCGTTTTCAGAAAGAGATCCTGGGGGTCAGAGACATGGATCCCGAGCTCTATATGGTGGCTTTGATCAGCGGCCTGCAGGAGGGTCCTCTGAAGTTCAAAGTCACAACCAAAGAGCCTGGCTCCTATCAGGAGCTGATCAGCATCGCCAATCGCTATATAGAAGGGGAGATCAACAACCCACCTATGTGAGCAATCTGACCAACAGAGCCACTCAGAAAGGCTCTGCGGGATTCTATCCTGCTCCATCTTCCTCGAAAACTAAACAAGAGCTTCCGCCTCCAGCTCCGAGAGGTAAGAATTACCGCAACAACCGCTTCAACCGAGGTAATCAATTTTTCCCACCTCAAAATTCATTTCTTCAAACTCCTGCTACTCCTGCTCCGCAAATCACCCCCATCCACCAGATCCAGTATACTCAACCTCCTCTTCTACCCATTCCTTCACTTTATAATGAATCCCAAGAGTCCTTCACGGACTTTGGTGTTTCTATGAATGAGGTGCTGCAAGTTCTTCAGAAACAGCCCTTTTTTAAGAGGCCAGCTCCGCTGAATTCTGATCCGAAAACCAGAAACCCAACCCTCTACTGTGAGTATCACAGAGATAAGGGGCATTTGACAGAAGACTGTAGAGCTCTCCGCCTATTTTTAGAGAAACTATTAAAGGAGGGGAAGCTCCGCGATCTCATTCAAAAGAATGACTCTGCCAAAGATTCAACCTCCAAGGCCAAGGAGGTAGCAGAAGTCCACTGGGAGTGCGAGGAAGTAGATGATGTTGGCCATCTGGGCAACATCGGTTTTCCCAGAAAATGTGTAGACGCTAATGATGAGGGTGCCTTGGGCAACCTTTTCTGCATCCATGGGGGTGCAGGCCCGGAGTCCTCAAGAAAGGCAAGTCTGAAGAGAGTTTATCAGTCAGAGGTTGCCGCTACTTCTTCGGCTCCGATTCGAGGGACGGTCACTTTTGGAGATGAAGATCTTCCTCAGACCGCGAATCCCTTTGATGGTGCAGTCGTCATCAAAGCTGTGATCGAAAACTATACGGTGGAAAAAATTCTAGTAGATACGGGGAGCTCAGTCAATGTGCTTTTTAAGCCTGCCTTTGAGGCATTAAAGACAGGTAAACCTCTCCTACCAACTGAAGTGCCTCTTTATGGTTTTTCAGGAGAAAAGAAAGAAGTTGAAGGGCTCGTCACCCTCTCCGTGATTCTTGGAGGAATAGTAAGGCTGGTCAAATTTATAGTCGTTGATGCTCCCAGTAGCTACAACGCAATTTTCGGGAGACCTTTTCTGAACGGGTATCAAGCCATTGTCTCCACTTATCATCAAGTGGTGAAGTTCGCCTTGAATGGCAAACAACATCGAATCAGGAGCGACCCCAGGAAAGCTAGAGAATGCTATGTAAAGACGGTCAACATGATCATGTCTTCTCCACCCCAGGAGGTTATGATGACTGAATCCATTGAAGTTCCTGAACAAGTTCAAACTGCAGAAGAAGTGGAGGATGCGAGAGACGGAGTCCGCTTGGAACCTGCCCAAGCAACTCAAAATGTTCAGATCAGCGAGGAAGATGAGAGCAAGAGCCTCTCCATCAACGCTGAATTATCTGAAGCCGACAAGAGTCAGCTCATCTCTTGTCTCCTGCAAAATTTAGACATCTTCGCTTGGTCGGCAGACGACATGCCTGGAGTGAATCCGAATGTTGCTTGCCATCACCTCAACATTAGTCCAAACGTCATTCCGGTCCAGCAGAAGAAGAGAACTGTTGCAACTACTCTGGCTCAACTTATCCGTGAAGAGGTAGAGAAGCTTCTGAAGGCAAAGTTCATTCAACCAATCCAATATCCGGAGTGGGTGTCAAACGTTGTAATGGTAACTAAGCCGGGTGGAAAGTGGAGGATGTGTGTCGATTTTACCAAACTCAATAAAGCTTGCCCCAAGGATTGCTATCCCTTGCCTCAGATAGATTCTTTAGTGGATTCTGCGGTAGGTTATTCTTTTATGAGTTTTTTAGATGCTTTTTCAGGTTATCACCAAATCAGGATGCATAAACCGGATATACCGCATACTTCGTTTATCACAAATGATGGTTGCTTCTGTTATCTCGTGATGCCTTTCGGGTTGAAAAATGCTGGAGCAACTTACCAAAAAATGATGGATACAGTTTTCAAAAGTCAGAAGGCAAGGAACCTTGAGGTGTATGTCGATGACCTCTTGGTGAAAAGCAAATCCTTCTCCTCTCATCTCGAAGATCTCTCGGAAACTTTTGCAACCTTACGAACCTTCAATATGAGGTTGAATCCATTGAAGTGCGTTTTTGGAGCAAACAAAGGTAAATTTTTGGGTCATCTCCTCACTCCAGAAGGGTTAGAGCCCAATCCAGACAAGGTAAAAGCTATTTTGGAAATGCCACCTCCCAAAACCCCAAAAGAAGTTCAACAGTTGGGAGGGAGAATGGCAGGCTTGAGTCGATTCATCTCCCGGTCAGGGGATAAAAGTGCACCTTTCTTTAAGACCCTCCGGGGAGGGGCCAAGTTTGAGTGGACTCAAGAGTGTAATGATGCTTTCAGTCAGCTTAAAAAGCAGTTAACGTCAATTCCTCTACTCCAAAGCCCGCGAGAAGGGGAAGATCTTTTCCTGTATTTGGGAGTTGGCGCCGATGCTATAAGCTCTATTTTGGTCCGAGAAGAGAAAAAGAAACAATTTCCAGTTTACTATGTAAGCCGAATTTTGAAGAATGCAGAGACTCGATATCCAATCCTAGAGAAGCTGGCCCTAATGCTCGTAATTTCAGCAAGAAGACTAAGACCGTATTTTCAAGCTCATTCAATTTTAGTCGTCACTGACCTTCCATTAAAGAGTGTCTTGGAGAAGCCGGAGCATTCAGGCAGATTGGCAAAGTGGGCAATAGAGCTCAGTGAGTTTGACATATCCAATGTTCCAAGAATGGCAATCAAAGCTCAAGTCTTAGCGGACTTCATGGTGGATGCTAAAGAAGTTGAGTCGCAGAAGGGGGTCAGAGTGCCCCTTGCCTGGAAAATCTTCGTGGATGGAGCCTCAGGGAAAAATTCTTCCGGAGCAGGAGTTATCTTAATCAACCCAAATGGAGTAAGGCTTGATCAAGCACTGAAGTTCTATTTTCAAGTAACAAACAATCAAGCGAAATATGAGGCTTTGCTAGCCGGTCTCAAGTTTGCCAGGGAGCTGGGGATTGACGATGTCGAAGTTTTCACAGATTCTTTGGTGATGGCTTCTCAAGTAAATGGGATTTTCGAGACTAGAGATAGTATTTTAAAGCAGTATTTAACTCTGGTAAAAATTGAGGTTGGGAAATTCAAAAGCTTTACCATCAATCATATTCCAAGAGGTGAGAACGTGGAAGCAGACGAGTTGGCAAAGTTTGGGCTTCTCTCAGGAGGAACAACTTCGGAGTTGTTTCGCCCGGCGATTGAAGAAGGAGAGGTCATGGAGATTGATCAACGTCCATCTTGGATGGATCCGTTTGTTCTTTATCTTTCAACTGGAGAGCTCCATTCATCAATAAAGGATAGGAAAAGGTTTAAACGGAAAGCAGCTAACTATTATCTTGTTGCAGGAGTGCTTTATAGAAGAACTTTCCTTTCACCATTAGCACGATGTGTTTCAGAGGAGGAAATTCCAGCGGTCCTTCAGGAGGTCCATTCTGGAGAATGTGGAAGTCACTCTGGAGCTAGAACGTTGGAAAAAAGAATTCTAAGGCAAGGGTATTTTTGACCTCAAATGAGGAAAGATGCGGAAAAATTTGCTAAGAAATGTGTAAAGTGCCAGAAGTTCGCTCCTCTCCAAAATCAGCCGGCTCAACAACTCAAGTCGATAGCAACTCCATGGCCGTTTGCAGTTTGGGGAATGGATTTGATTGGGCCTTTCCCTATGGCAAATGGACAACGTCGATATATTATAGTCATGATTGACTATTTCAGCAAATGGATAGAGGCAAAAGCATTGGCCAAAATTACCACTCAAGCCGTGAAAAATTTTATTTGGGGAGAGATAGTGTGTCGACATGGGATTCCAATGGCAATCATCACGGATAACGGTTCTCAATTCAATAATTCGACTCTTATTAATTTTTGTAAGCAAATTGGCATCGAACTACGTTTCGCTTCCGTACATCACCCTAGAAGCAATGGACAGGTAGAAGCCGCCAACAAACTCATCATAAATCTCTTGAAGAAGAAAGTAGAAAATGTCAGGGGCAACTGGGCAGAACAATTACCTTCCGTCTTATGGGCCTTGAGGACAACTCCGAGTTCTGCTACTGGAGAAACTCCGTTCAAACTGTCGCACGGTTCCGAAGCACTTATTCCGGTGGAGTTTGAAGTAAAAAGCCCGAGAGTGTTATTGGCACAACAAAATCAAATTGATTGGATGGAAGGAAATGATGAGGAGCTAAAATGCAGCCTTGATTTAATTGAGGAATTGAGAGATACGGCAATCATCAGGCAAGAAGAGGTGAAGAGAAGAATGGCGAGGCTGTTCAACAAAAATGTAAGAACCAAGGAGTTCACTGTTGGGGATCTAGTCTTAAAGAAAGTGGATTCAGCAGCAAGAGCTGGTTCAGTCGGAAAGCTTAACCCAAACTGGGCGGGACCGTTTGTGGTGAAGAGCGTACTTAAAAATGGCGCTTACCATCTCCAAACTTATGAAGGGAAAGAATTGCCTCATTCATGGAGCGGAGATGATCTCAAACTCTTCTTTTCTTAAATGTATTATCAAAGCATTCGCAATATGAGTGATGGGTGACAAGTTTTAAGCATGTTATTCTTTGAAAAGCCAAAAACCTGTCAAGTGAGACATCGACGGATTCTACTATCTTCCCCCTCGACTTGTCAGCTCGATGTGTAATTCTGCCAGGACCACAGATATCGGGGAGATTTCGAATCTGTGTAGCAGTAGCTCGCCAAGCTCGAGCGGTGGAAGTTTAGGATACCGGGTCCTTGCTGACATCTGGCACACCTCAGCTTTTCAAGGGGGTCTGGGTGGCTGGCTCAGCTCTGTCATGCAATAGGAAGGACATTGTTACGATCTTAATGATCTTTCAGGGAAAGCAATGTCAGTATAGCCTCCGCGGCATGACCACACCTGCCCTACAGATCATTTTGATTTGTAACTCTCGAACACTTGTTGAAGCGTGGTTAGGTAAGGGGCGGTCAGAAACATCCATGACCGTCGCCTGAACCTTGGATTGGCATATTTGCAGTAAACTCGGGAATTCTTTTAAAAAGGCAATGTCGGTATAGCCTCCGCGGCATGACCACACCATCCTTTTGGGTCATCTTTGAGATCCCTTTTTCCCATCTTCTTACTACAAAAAAAATCTCTCTTAATCTTTTTGTACAGAGATCGGGCGGTCAGAAGTTTATGAGACCGCCAATTTTTCTTTCCTATAAAGAGTGATGTCGCTTATGATCGTCAGATGAAATTTTTTCCAGGATAATTGAGGTCGCTATTCAGGAATCTTCTATGCCGGCCCGATAGAGGTCGGCCCGGTCTCAGTAAGAACGAGATTCCGATATTCCTTGTTATTCAAAGTTACATGAAATAATCATGGTGTTCTTATCAAGGGAAAGTGGGGTTTCTTCTTCAAGGGCGGTCTGAGTATAATGAGATCGCTGAACTGAATTTATGAAGAGTTATTTCCTTTTTTTTTTTAAGTAATAACCTTGACTATCAAGGGATCTTTATCAGATGGATTTCCTGAAAGTCATTTGGGCACCGATCACCCAGAGTCCAATAAGTTCAAATCTTCAAGATAATTCCTTTGTATCGCGATCTATGTAATATGAGACCGCATAACTGTTGCAAATAAATTGGTTATTTTTCTGATCACAGTTAAATTGCTAAATATTCTTTCAGTGGTTTGATCATCTCAAGACCGCAGAAGTAGTTCTATCTACGCAAAAGTATTAACTTTTCCCTCAAAATCCTTGGTCTTTTTCAAGAGATCGCCATATGTAGTTCTTTAATGTTGATATGAAAATTACGTAATAAACCCAAGGCATTGAGATCGAATGCCGATTTTTGAACTCAGAAGAACAAATAAATGTACATCAAGAACAAGTTTGCCCAGAATCTAACAAAAAACCAATTTTCATATATATTCTAAAATATCTGTTACAACGAGACCGCTCGGTCTCCAAAAAAAAAAAAATATATCATTACAATTCATTCCTTTTTTGATCTCTTCGGAGATCGCTCATCTGAAGAAGTGGAGTCAGTGTCTGCAGAAGATTCTTCCGATTTACTAAGAGGAATTCTGGATCCAGAGCTAGAACCCGAGCTTGAGTCCCGGCCTTGGGTGTAACGGCTTCCGCTTTCTTCATCTTCGATCACCACGTCTTCATCTTGACCAGCGGTCTCATCAACAAAATCCGCGGTCTCTTCAGCAGTTAAAGATTGCTCTTCAATCCTCTATGCCGCATCAGGGAAGAGATCGGCAAATGTAATGTCCTTATACTCTTCAGTAAAACCACCTCGAACTCGAACCTCATTCAGCACTTGGTCGGCGGTCTCCTTAATGTGATGCATCATAGCCCTCTGAAAAGCCGGATTTTCAGGGTCATAAGCTGCATTTTCAGATTGCTGCAAAAGAGATATGTGTTAAGACCGCGCGATCATAGGTAACGCGTTCATAAAATATTAAGTGAAATTCTTACTTTTCTTTCTTCTTGCAAAGCAGTTATTTCGTCCAGAGCACCGCGAAGAGATCGCCCCATATGGTGATTTAAGATCGCGCTCCTAGCGGTCACCTGGGCATAGAGGTCGGGGAGAGCATCGGTCTCTATATTCAATATTTCGTTTGTATTCTTTTTGCCGTATAGAGCAGTAGTGACCGCATATGCGTGGCGGGTCACTTTTCCACTCCATAAAGGAAGATCGGTGGAAACCTTCACAGACCTTCCTTTGGCCGCCCATTTGAGGAGAGGATTTCCTTTAATGTCTTTCATTTTTCTTTTGAAACCAATCAATGGAAAATCTCGCTCGGCGGTCTCAGAGGTGGTGCCAAACACATCGGCCTCACGCTTCAGCCTCCTCTCCCTCTGAGTAAGAACCTCTGCAGCCGGGGAGATCGGATCTTGAACAGGGACCGCAAAGGTCGCTAAAAAACGAGAAAAAGTTAGGAAAACATACAAAAGGTATGAAAGGAAATTATTCGAGACCGCAAGAAAAGCTTACTTTCAGCCGGCGTAATCTCGGCGATCTCAGGCCAGATCGATAGATAATGAACAAGATCGATCCTCTTGCCCGCCAAGAAAGCCAAGATTCTCAGCTCCTCTTCTGAGACCGCTCTTATCTTCTTAAAGATACTGTCAGGTCGTGGAGAAGGTGAGTTTTTGAGACCACCAAGGTCACCTTCAAAGACAAGAAACCTTTCTGTCCAGAAGGAGATTTTGTTTGGAAGATTCAGGATTTTTATTCCGTCTGCTGAAAAGTACATCAACCCTTTGAACTCTTCCTTTTTTCTGCCTTCCTTCAAGATCTTCGCGGTAAAGGTTGCACGAAACAGATTCATTGTAAACTTCACTCTTACCGATCTCAAGTAATTAATGAAGACATTAACTAGACCGATCGAGTTCGGGGCCAATTGGGCGAGCACAAAGCCGTAATATTCCAAGATCTCTAGCCATTCCCATGGGAGGGGAATCCTCAACCCATTGTCAAAGTGATCGATAGGGATAATAAACTTTTTCTCCTCCGCAAAGTTCAACCTTTCTTGTTCAGTTGGCGGTCTCACAACCACCTGAGTTTGAATCATGTATTTCTTTATGAACTCAATATATTCATCTTTTGACAGACGACCTTGTTTGTGATCGGCATTCCGGAAGATGGCGGCAGAAGAAGCACGAGCGGACACCATTTTGAGCGATCGATGAGATCGGTGCTAAGAGCGCATTCAAGAAAAGATAAAATAAAGACCATGAAGACAGCTATTTATAGAAGACCAAGGGTCATTTCGTAATCATTACATCTTGAAGACCGCCCAGCTAAAACATGATCAGACCGCTCGACCTATGCAAAGTAATATGAAAGCATACTATGGTTGGCGATGTCAATCAATAAAAAATACAGCAGCAATACAAGCAATCCAGGCATAAAGAGATCGAAATTTAACAAATCAAGACCACAACATTAAAATCAAAAACAACCACAAGTCAATGGAGAAATAACAGTGAAATTTTACAAAAACAGTTTAAATTTGGAGACCGCTCGGTCTCAGGTTAAATGTTCATCTCCTAGGAGGCCTGTTCCTCCCTACATGAGCTGCGACATCTTGCATGTCGTTCACTGCGGCCATGACCGACACCAGGCTATGGTTAGCCAGCATTGCAGACCGGTGAATTTTCGACATTTCCTTGTCCACCTGTTCCATGGGGATCAGTACAATCTCAGGTTGCGGTCTCTCCGCCGGATGATCGCTGGAGGTGCCCGGTCGCATCAACATCTTTCCGTGACCGCTCCTCAGCCTCTCATTTTCCGCGGACAGCGCCGCAGCTTTTCCCCTATAGTATTCAGCCTCTTTTTCAGCCTTCTTAAGAGCCCGCGCGATCTCGGCAACCCTCAGATCGCATTCTTCACGAATCCTCTTCTCGTTGGAACGCAATCTTTCTTCAAGATCACGGATCTGATCATTCTGCGTCCGCTCCCTCATCAGCATAGAACGAACATCCTCAAACATAGGGTTAAGGATGTTGGTTAACTGAGGGGTGATCTCGATGGGTTGAAGAAGTTCTCCCTCCTCGATCTCAGCATTTTTGTTATCTGCGGCCATAGGAGATGGATTTTTTCAATCATAAACATATGATCAGATAAGCTTTTTGAATAAATAGAAAGAGTACTTGGAAAAAAGTAGAGACCGCAGTCACGTAAAGCTCTTCCGATATCTTTAGTGACCGCGGAATCTGCGGTCAAAGAAAGACGATCTGATCCCCTTAAGCGCTCCAGATCCGTTCTTTCCAAATCTCTTTTCTGCGTTTTTTCTCCCTCTTTTCTTCTCCTTTTTAATTCCTCGTTACTTACGAAGACATTGTCGGTCTCAATAAAAACGATCCCGTGTTTTCTTTCAGGAGAAGCAAAATGAACTGTAGGAAATGGAGGGAATTCAGCTGACTGAAGAATCGTTTTATTCTTACCAGCTCGCGAAATCGAGGCCGCCGCCGCACGATCTGCTGCAACCTTGTTCGAACGATCTCCCTGGAGAAGATCATCCGGGAGACCGCTAGAAAGCACAGTTTTTTCCTTGGCAATCCGCGGCCTCTCCACGGTCTCCTCACCGTTTTTATCCGAAGTCTGCAAGACCTCAACCTTTTTCCTCTCTTCAGCGATCAGGGCCGCCTTTTCCTCAGCGACCCTGACCGCTTCTTTCTTCTTCTCCTCAGCGATCAGAGCCGCTCTCTCCTCAGCAACTCTGACCGCCCCCCTCCTCTTCTCCTCTTCTTCCCTTTCCTTCTTATCTTTCATCTCCTTATCTCTCTTTTTCTCCTCGTCCTCCCTCTTTTTCTTCTCTTTTTTCTCCTTCTTTTCTTTCTTATCTTTTTCTTCTTTCTCCTTCTCTTTCTCTTCTTTTTCCCTCTGCTCTTCTACCACTTTTTCTTTCCTCCTCTTCATTATCTCTTCCATTTCTATCTTTTTCCTTTCCTCCTCTTTTGCCTTGATCGCTGCGTCGGCGATCTCCTTCTCCCTGCCCGCGATCTCCTCATCAACGGCGGCATTTCTGAGAGCTGAAGCCTCTAAGGGATCCAACACCTGCAATGATGAAAAAGATGAATTGTTAGAAGAAACCTCATCAAGGTAGGCGATTAATCCAGAATCATCCTCTCTTGGTAAGGTTGAGACCGCGGGAAGGAAGGGGAGATCGCCCTTAGCATTCACCTTCTGAAAATCAGCGGAGTCTTCCAGATCGATGGATTCAGAAAATCTGGTCGCCTCCATGGCGGTCACATCTCCTCCTTCCTCGTTTCTTCTGCTCCTCTTATAAGTTAAACTAGATGGACTTGTATTCTTCCTTTTCCTGTCCTTTGCAGCGATCTCCTGGTCAGCGATCTTCTGCCTTAAGGTTTCGGCCTCAGCTCCCTTCTGACGCAGCCCAGCCAGATTGATCTCGGTGGAGGCGGTCTCAGGAAGCTTGGAAGATGTTTGACCCAGTGCATCCATAGATTTCTGACAATTAAAAGAAATGGAAAAGTCAGGCAATTTCCATACAGGATCTGAAGAAGTATTAGACAGATCAGAAGCAACAGAGACCGGCACAATCGGACCCTCAGGAAGCTCAGTTTTCTTTAGCGGGGATCGGGCGGTCTCCTTTGAAGTGCTCACTTTTGTTAAGATTTTCGGCGCCTTCTTTCCTTTCTTTGAGCTAACGCTTTCCTTTTTCCCAGGAGAGTTCGCTTTCGATGGGAGAGCTTTTAAGAGATCAAGCATGGTCATCTTTGTAAGGTCGCACCTGCCTAATTATCAAAGACCGCTCGAATAGTGGAGTTCCTCAATGTCTTGCAAAATGAAGTTTTCAGCCGGTATTTATAGACCAAGCCGCATTAATGATGGTCGCGGTCTCAGCGGTCAAAGCTTACATTTTCGAAGTTCCAGGTGCAACTTAAAAATGTGCGGGGATTATGTTTGCCCAGAAAGCCCGCGACCTCCTCTTACTGGCCAATTTCTTCAGTTGCAGCGGTCTCAGTTTGTGTGATCGCCCAGACCGCCAGCCACCTTCTCAACCAGGATTTTCTAAGTACCAAGCGGTCAGGACAGTGGAGATCGTCAGTTTAAGCGGTCTGATCGTTTTTCCTTATCTTTGTTATTTGCACCTCTTCTCCTTGCCCGGCTCTCCTGTATCCCGGGCAGCCCGTAGTTTATCATTCTGCCCGTTTGGGCAGCCCCCTCGTCTATAAATAGAGGGGTAGGGGTACCAGAAAGGGGACTTGATTGGGAGGCTCCAGCTTACAACTTGTGTAAGCGGTCTCATTTTTTCGTGATCGCCATTTTACGATCGCCTTCTCTTTTTTCCAGCATCTTCTGTCTTAGTAACCTGCACTTCGCAGTTTTCTCTCGTCTCCTTTAGTGCGAATTTTGGAGGTACCATTTTTGGCACCAACAGATAAAAATTATGAATTATGTTTTCTTTACATTATTTGATATATTGATTTGCTTTGCTAGTGATTGCATGTATCTCTCATATTTGTAGACTCTAGAATCAACTTTGTAATGAAAGTATAAATCAAACTAAATTATCACTCCATTCTAGATCTATAATTTGAAATTCTATTTTGGAATACATGCAATATTAATATTAATCTTCTGACATAACATTAAACCCAAAACTCATCAGACTAGCATTGTCACTTATTGAATATTAGTAATTATGTTAGTTATCACATATCGTCATCTCATAAAAGTAGAAAAACTATGCGGCTTTATAACATATCACATTAAACAAAACCCATAGTTTATATACCAACCCTTAGATTTAAAAGCATAGGTTGTCCAAAAGATTATTTCACCTATGACTTCATATCTCACAATAGCGGGGGCGTAGGGTTATATACATTAGAGACCTAACCTCTAAGTCATGTCTTGTCCTTAACCGGGGAGGGTTCCAGTGGGGCCTTGCGAGGCACTGGGGGGAAAGAGTGATAGGTTGAGCATTCTCTAGTGTGTGCATATGGGATTAACACCCCAACCTACGGCATGTGTGCAGCTCCTCATGCCCATCCGTCACTTAGTACGGGGCTAGGGTGTAGACATTTAGTCGGGGTAGTCTTTAATCTTAGGACATACTTATATTACTCATTGCATGATCATTTTATATACTTATCACTTAATTCATGCATATTTTGGGTTGTTCAAACTATGTCCTCATGTGTTTTGCATAATTTATTAATTTTTGTACATAAATATTTTTTTAAAAACACATGTATTTGAAAAAGCTAATGTTTTATGCAAATTTGAGCAATCAAAACATCTCCAAAAATTACAAAATTTCTGCATAAGACTAATCTAAGGACACTTAATAAATATCAAAAATCAAATTCTTAAAATTCTCAAAAAATAGTGTACTGTTTCCAGCGCTAGCGATAGCGCCGGCGCTAGCGTGGGTGTTGGAATTTTCTGATTTTTAAAAATTTCTAAAAATCAACAAAAATATGTTAGTTTATTTGTGCAAATTTATTTTTGTGCTTATGTCTATTTTATTTTTGTTTTATTTGAATTATGAAAAATCAACTACAAAAATTCAAAATACAAAAATACAAAAATATGTTTTTTGATATTTGTGTTTTATTCATATTATGAGAAATCAACTACAAAAATTCAAAATTTAAAAATGACAAAAATATGTTTTTGTGATTTTCTATTTTTTAATTGATTTAAAAATGATAAAACAAAAAAACTGTACGATCTTTATTGCCAATATCAAGCATGTATGAATTCTATTTAGAATTATTTACAATGTTAAAACATATTCTTTCAAATTACTATGAACATTGTTTTGCTTATCATGCTTTGATATATCTATTTAAAGTGCATCAATTGTATTGAAAAATGTGTAGAACCAAGCTTAGCATGCCTCTAAGTATGAGTAAATGTTTTATGATTGATAATGATAGACATGTGTGTCTAAATCTAAAAATGCTTGCTTGTGTATTGTATTTGTACAATGAATTAAAACTTGCATAATTTTATTGCCTACACTACATTTGAATTGCACATATGAAATTTAGAAAAGTGGTTAAGTTAAATTTTTTTTTTTGCAAAACAAGTGTATTCGGAGAATGTTGTCTCACAAATGTGAATAAAAATTTATATATGTAGACAAATATAACTCCACCAAGCACTACTTGTATAAGACCCCCCCCCCCCCCCCCCCCCCCCGGAACACAAAACACGGCCGAGGGAAGTCTTATGCCCAGGACAGCCGCCTTGCCGAAGCGCCAGCTCACGGGCTAGCCTCCTCCACAAGACGCCTATCCTGCCGGCTAACAAATATCATCAATGCCAACCCATCATAAAAATAAAACAAGAAGCCACCAGATATATATATATATATCCGCATAAGTACAGTCCAAATACACACAAACGAGTGTATAATATCAGAGTAACAAAAGGAAAGGCCCCAAGGGATACAACAACACTAGCTCACATCTGTCACTGACGGCTGCGATGGTATCGTGGTATCCTGCCCTGTCGTCCCAGCCGAACTATCCGTCTCCAGCGCCTTGCGCTGCTACTCCAGGGTGCGCTGCCGCTCCAGGATGCGCTCCTAAAAAAGGGGACGTAGCAACCGTTAGTCATAAAGACTAAGTGGCTTCACATCCGCTCCCCCGGCGACTCCAAGGCACCGGGCGGAAAGAGAGAAAAGGAGCTGCAATATTAGCAATAATAAACAAGCAGGTGACAGGTAATAGTTGTTCATATGTGTCGGTTGTTTAAGTGCCCACGCACTTTCCATATCACTATCCAATATGTTCGTAAGCATAAAAGTAGCAGTGGTTATATATATTTGCAAGTATAAGTAGCAACAGACATAAGCAGAGTATTAGAGAACTGAATAGAACTTAACTTATAAGGATGCCCATACAAGCTTATAAGTCAAGGGTCTGCGTATAAAGGTAACTCATCATATAAGGATGCCCATACAAGTTTATATGATGAGGTTCCAATGCGGTGCAATGCAACGATTTTGATATGAATGCGGTGCAATGCAATGATTATGATATGAGGACTGACTCATGCACGATTGCTATGTCGACATAGACATTCAGTTCCCACTTTTCGAGGGTAGCTAACCACTCAGGCGCCCCCCGTCATGGCTAGACGGTGGCAGTGGCACGGGCTTCGCCACTACTAGGAGGGTATAAACACTACCAGTCATAGGCCTATGTACGCCTCGACGCTCTTGCTCATAGCGGAGTCCCTGCGTACTACCCGCATTCATACGGGGTCTTCAAGACACGGAGGGGATCTATTGGGTAGATGGACACCAAGACATTCCAACCCAACCGGTCTGAGTCTAACTGTCGGCTTCTGTCGGTGTCACGACTAGCGAGCCCGTAGACCTGCCACAACCTATCCTCCCACGAGGATCTATACCACCATGCGCAATTATGTTTACCTACGTAGTTTGAACACACCATGCGTGCTATCGAGCACCAAGGACTCGCTCCATGAGCCTTACCACCTTTCGCCTCGTGCGGCGACAATCGATGCTAATTAGCATCCAAGGCCCCCAACAATTAGGTTCTTCCCTTTTTACCACCGGCTATAACTATAACTTGTGACCCGCACTAAGTTAACCGTGCCGCCCGTTCCGAGTTGATTACTCATGCGCAGTGGTGTGCGTATAACATGGACATTATTAAACCAACTCATAGGACTGTGGACTACTTGCGCACATGAAGGCATAACATATTATTTAACTATGGAATCTATTCAAGCCAAGCTACTGGACTTCCACCATTGGTCATAATTAATTAACAATCCTATAACAGAGGATTATTTATCATCTTATGCAAGTTATGATTAACAAATCCTATAACAGGAAAACTATTTCTCAATTCTCAAACCTTTAATGACATATATATATGTGTACATATAATTTGAAATCCATAACAGGAACTATTTCTGAATTCCCCTAAATCCATAACAGGAACTATATATATATATATAGGCAAAGGCCACCTTCTTCATCCTGGTTGAACATATTTATATAACAGAGGATTCTTCATCCTTGTTGAACATATATATAAATATATATAATTGAAATCCTATTGACAGGGAACATATACATATATATATATATAGCAAAGCAAAGGCCACCTTCTTCATCCTTGTTGAACACATATATACATAAATATAAATGAAATCCCATTTACAGGGAATTATTCATCGTCTTCCCAAATGGAATTTAGGGCAAACACCTTCTCTCCTCCCATGCTCCCTCACAATGCCACCACGTCTCACGAAACCAACGTCCCACGTTCGTATTGAAGCGGGGAGTCGATTGGGGGCATTTTCGCGGCGAACGACGCCATACGGCGAAAACCCTAACGCGGCCTCAACCTAAAGAACTTCATTTCGCTCCCAAATTGACTCAATTGAGTTCGATATCTCGCCTAGGGGGTCTAAGATACTAGCACCAAGGGAGAGGGGTCGTAAGTCACCTGAATCCGGGCCGACGATCGCGGCGGCATGACGGCGCTTGGACGAACTCAACTCTTTCCAAGCTAGCTCTTCTTCCAACGGACGTACGAGCTTCTCCACGAATTTTCTTGGCCAAAACCCTAAGTCGGGTGGGGGAGAGGTGGAGACGGAGAATGAGAAAGAGAGATAGAAAGATGGAGAAGATAAAGAAAACTCTCGGGAGGAAAATCTCTGCCAGGAATTATGAGTGAAAGGATTGCTATAGGATTTGATAATTAATAGCCTGGGAACCCCAACTCTGATGTCAAACCCTTATTGGACAAAATCCACTGCCTTCCCAAGGATAAAAATAAACCACAGTACTCAAGTTTTCTCGGGAAGGAGTTAGACTTTCCCGTTCGACGATCGTCGAACGGGAGCAGCTCCCCGTTCGTCGATCGTCGAACGGGAGCCTTCCCAGCGCAGCACTCCCCGTTCGACATTCGTCGAACGGGAGCAGCTCCCCGTTCGTCGATCGTCGAACGGGAGCCTTCCCAGCGCAGCGCTCCCCGTTCGACATTCGTCGAACGGGAGCAGCTCCCCGTTCGTCGATCGACGAACGAGAGGTTCTCTAGCTGAGCGCTCCCCGTTCGACATTCGTCGAACGGGAGCAGCTCCCCGTTCGTCGAACGACGAACGGGATGAATTCTAGCAGAGCGCTCCCCGTTCGACATTCGTCGAACGGGAGCAGCTCCCCGTTCGTCGAACGACGAACGGGAGCAGCTTGCGTTCGACGAATTCGACAAATTCGTCGAACGGAAGCTGCTAGCCGAGAATTCTAAATTTCTAATCAGCGACAGCTATATCTGCTCCTCCAGGATTGGGATGTTACAAATCCTATAAATGAAAAAAAATTATTTCGCCCCCGAAATTTAGGTTGGGGTCACGAGGGTCACATAAACCATAGCAGCAGGTCTATTCTGAACACAAAAATAAAATGCTAGCCTAACTTTCCTGGAGTGCAAACCCTCAAACAACACTATAATGGGGTTACTAATAACCACAGATTTCCTAGTTTATAAACCAAAACTTTTCCTGGGGCATAACCTCAAAACAGCCCCCTCAGTGAAGTTAATAAGAAAGAAAAGAAAAACCCAATCCACCAACCCAGCATAACAACAGAAGAAATTAGCAGTTAAAACTAATAACTCTTACCTATATATATGTATAGAAATGTTTAAATCCCAAACCTGTAGAGGCATAGCAAAACCAAGAAGGGGATGGATAGCCTACAAGGCTTCTACCTGGGTTTAGCGCATATTTATACGATACTGAGTTTAGGCTATGGTATTAAATCAAGGTATGACAAACAAGTTTAGGCCATACCTGGGGAAAACAATCCCGGGTAATGCTGCCGCATAAGGTCCATCGGCTCCCAAGTGTATTCCTCCCATCCATGGTTGGACCACAACACTTTCACCAACGGAACCCTCTTTCTCCGCAGCACTTTGGTCTCGGTGTCTACTATCCGCAAAGGCTCCAGCCGGACAGAACTATCGGTCTCCACAGGACCAGACGTAGCTACCACATGCTGATCAGGGCGAAGCAAGGCCCTCCGAAGGGAGGACACATGGAAGACGTCGTGTAAATTCTCCAATTCTGGCGGTAACATTAATCGATAAGCTAAGTGGCCAATCCGCTCCAGGATGGTATAAGGCCCCATATAACGTGGGCTGAGCTTTTTCCTTCCCCGAACCCGAGACACACCGTGCATCGGCCTGATCTTCAAGAACACTTTGTCCCCAACATGGAACTCCACGGCCCTGTGCTTTTGTCATAATATTTTGCCTACCGGCTCTGCGCTTCAAGCAAGCGGTCTCGTATCAGTCTGACCTTCTCATCGGTATCATCGATGAATTTCACCCCTAGCGCCTTCGGGTCCTCATCTTGGACCTAAGAAAAAGGTGTCCTACACCTTCATCCATACAATGCTGCATAAGGAGCCATGCCAATGCTCGCCTGGTGACTGTTATTATACGAGAACTCCACCAAGGCCAGGAGTCTCTCCCATGGCTCTCCTGGATCTAAAACACAAAGGCGCAACAAATCTTCCAGGGTCCTGATCGTCCGCTCAGACTGACCATCCGTCGGAGGGTGGAAGGCCATGCTAAAGGTCAAACGGGAACCCAAATAAGCTTGCACTGCTTTCCACTCCCTGGAGGTAAAGCGACCGTCACGGTCCGAAACGATCGTTTTGGGCACTCCATGATAGCGAACAAACTGCTCGACGAAGAGTCTTACCAACACATCAACATGCGAATCCTTCCTCATCAGTATAAACCTTGCGACCTTCGTCAGACGGTCGACGATCACCCAAACAGAGTCACTCCCGAAGCGGGAACGAGGCAGCCCGTGAATGAAATCCATGGATATGTCTTCAAAGTTCCACTCTGGAATGGACAACGGCTGCAGTAACCCCGCCGGACTCCTACACTCTGCCTTTACCTTCTGGCACGCCTCGCAGTGAGTGACGAAATAAGTGACATCCTTCTTCATCCCAGGCCAAAACATCATCCTTCGCAGATCAGTGTACATCTTGACAATCCCTGGGTGCACCGAGTATTTTGTGCAGTGAGCTTCCTTCATAATATCCTCTCGAATTCCTCCACCTGCGGGTATGTATAACCTGCGACGGAAGTGAACCAGATCCTCTTGCATGGTGTATTCCTCCGCAGAACCAGCCTCCACTGCTCGAAGAATAGGTTCTAGGGCAACATCTTTCCTCTGCTCTGCTCGAATGCGATCTCGGATATCACAAATATGCTCATCGCGGACAGGTACTTTGTGAAAACCTCTGGATCGGCTTTAGACACGAGCGTGATCTGCATTTCCTCGAGCATCCTTACCAACTCCATGGCCATCAGCCGTGACTCCGGACTAGATGTCCTCCTGCTCAAAGCATCGGCCACCGAATTTGCCTTCCCTGGGTGATAGTTTAGCGTGTAATCATAGTCACACAAGAACTCGATCCACCGCCGCTGCCTCAAATTCAGATCCTTCTGGGTGTGTATGTACTTCAAATTCTTGTGGTCGGTGAATATCTCGCAGTGGACCCCATAAAGATAGTGTCTCCAAATCTTCAAAGCAAATATCACTGCACCCAGCTCCAGATCATGCACCGGATAGTTTACCTCGTGCTTCTTAAGCTGCCTCGACGCATAAGCAATCACATGGTCGTACTGCATCAGTACGGCACCCATCCCCTGCAAGGACGCATCCGTGTAAATTTGAAATCCTTCTCTACCAGACGGAAGAGTAAGGACCGGGGCTGAGGTGAGGCGATTCTTCAGCTCCTGAAATGCGGCCTCACACTCAGGCGACCACACAAACGGCACCTCCTTTCTGGTCAGCTTAGTGAGTGGGAGAGCGATCTTCGAGAACCCCTCGACAAATTTGCGGTAGTACACGGCAAGCCCCAAAAAGCTGCGCACATCTGCGTCTGACTTCAACGGCTGCCATTCCTTCACAGCACGAACCTTAGCAGGATCTACGGCCAATCCCGCACCGCTGATAACATGACCCAAGAAAGCCACCTTGCGGAGCCAGAACTCGCACTTGCCAAATTTTGCGAACAACTGATGCTCCCTAAGTTTTGCCAACACCAGCACTAGATGCTTCCAATGGTCCAGTAATGACTTCGAATGAACCAAGATGTCGTCGATGAATACGATCACGAAGTCATCCAAATAAGGCGCAAACACCCTGTTCATCAGGCTCATGAACGCAGAGGGTGAATTAGTGAGCCCAAAGGGCATAACCGTAAATTCATACAACCCGTACCTCGAGCTGAAAGCAGTCTTCTGGATATTCTCCTCCTGAATCCTCAACTGATAATAGCCAGAGCGCAAGTCGAGCTTGGAGAACCATTGCGCTCCTTCCAACTGATCAAAGAGTTCGTCGATTCGCGACAGAGGATAAGTGTTCTGGACTGTCAGTCGGTTGAGCTCCCGATAATCTATGCACAAGCGGAGCGAACTGTCCTTCTTCTTCACGAACAGAACCGGGGCTCCCCAGGGTGACAAGCTAGGACGAACGAACCCTGAGTCCACCAATTCTTGCAGTTGTGCACGGAACTCTGCTAGCTCCTTGGGCGCCATCCTGTACGGGGCCCGTGAAACAGGCTTAGCTCTCGGTACCAGCTTACTTTGGAATTCTACCTCCTTAGGTGGGGGTAGTCCGGGTTATTTTTCGGGGAAAACATCCGGAAAATCCCGGACTACCGGTTGTAACGCCCCTGATTTTCGTTAATTATTTTACGAGCCCGCTGTGAAGTAATTTTGGTGTAAGGGCGTTACGTCAGCTCATCTAGTAGTGTGTTGAGCCTTAGCTTAGTTAAAGTATGTCTTGTAGATCGAGCGTGCGAGATTTCGCATCGTTTCGAGTTAAGGTAAAGATTTTGGGTGGATATCAAGATTTTAACTTCGGGAGGCTTTAGCACGAGTTTGGCCCGTCGGAATTGAATTCTGACTTCGCCGTTGGATTCGTAGCGTCGTGTTTTAGTTAAGGTGTGAATTTCGTAGAAATCCGAGGTAATCTGGTCGCCCTCGCAGTTTAAGTAAATTGGGGAATTAATTAATTAATTAATTAATTAATTAATCAGGTCTTATATAAAGCCTAAAATCCCTTTCCCCATTTCATCTTCTTCCTCCCTTGATCAAATCAGCCGCCGAGCGAAAGGGTGAGTGCGGAGCTTCGAGGAGCGTTCGATCGGCGATTTCTAGGGCTGTAGTAGTCGGAATCGCGTTTGGAGAGAAGATTTGGAAAGCTCTCGGCGAGATCTTCGTTCTAGCGGTAAGCTTTTCCCGTTTTATGGAATTTTTGGAGTTAGGATAGTGACCTAACCCCTTCTTTCGACCCGAAAAGTTTCAGGAATCTGTGCTCGTGTGTTTCCCTAGCCGATCCATAGCTTTCGGAGCGGAGATCTTCGAGTTTGCAAGGTTTAAGGCAAATGGCTTCCTCCCCCTCTTTGTTTGGTTAAGTCGTGGTTTGTCTTTCTCCTGATAGATGCTTGATGAACTGTGGGCTCGTGTTTCGAGCGTCTTGTGTGATAGTTAGAAACCCTAAATTTTTTCCCCGCGTAGTGTCAGGGCATTTCTCCCGCAAGACACCATCGTTCCCTTAATTTTAGCCGCTGATTGGTCCTTCTCGAGAAGTCTTTGAGAGTCTCGAGAAGTTGTGTAGCCAACTTTTCGAGAGATCCCTGGTCCTTCTCGAGAAGTCTTCATCATTCTCGAGAAGTTGTTTTAGCCCAGCTCTCGAGATATCCGTGCTCCTCTCGAGAAATCCGTGCCCCTCTCGAGAAATGCTCCTCTCGAGAAATCCTTGCCCCTCTCGAGAAATTCTCCTCTCGAGAAACCCCTTGACCTCTCGAGAAATGCTTGATTTCTCGAGAACTTTCCCCGCTGGAACCCCTATACTTCTCGAGAAATCCCTTGTCCTCTCTCGAGAAATCCTTCCAGTTCCCGAGGAGTGCTGCCTTGAATGCTGTCCTTCTTCTTCTCGATAAATGTCGGTAAGAATTTCTTTTTGGGGTGATTTTTTTGTGTGGTTTCTGGTGGTGGGATTTCAAAATTTTGGACGGGGCTCTGCCCCGCACCCCGCAAAGGCTCTGCCCCTAAGAACCCGCCAGGGGCGCGGCCCCTTGGAACCCCGCCCGGAACGCATGTGATTTCGTTGAGTTCTTGTGTTTGAATCTCGTGTCCCCTCGGGTGTACTTGGATGATTGCCAGTGACCCTTCAGTTCTCCTGATCTCGAATCCCTCTCGTTTGAACCTCTTTTTACTCGTTGTGGTCTGTGAATATTTGAGTCACTCTTATGATTCATATTGATCGATGTGTACTTCGTCTTGACCCTATTTCTTAGGGCCTTCCAGTGATTATCCTTTCGGGCAGCGTCCCGTGTTTAATTAAAATTTAAGTAATAAGAACTACTGTCTTTAGCCTTACACAGTAGTTGTGTTTAGGGGACAGTGGGGGAAAATGTTATAGCCTTGCACGGTAGTCGTGTTTGGGTGGTTGGGTCTAGTGGTACCCCCACCTGGTTTTGGGCTTTGGGTATCGGAGGTAGTTAACCGCTCCGGTATAATTTGAGCTGATCAGTCTCTTTAATTGATGAAACTAAATGAATGAGCGTGTTGTTCCTCTTTTGGTATTTAGTGCACTTGATGCTTGCTGACTCTTTGTTTAGAGCTCTCTTTCGGTAAATTTCGCTTGGGTTGGTACCCCTTATGCTTGTTTTTCTGCTAGTTTTCTGCCACTTGTAATTCCTTGCTGAGGCATTCCTTGTTGTATTGAATGCCTCAGGTTCAGAGCCGTAGCGGCTAGTGGTGTAGCCTGAAGTTTAGAGTTTTAGTAGCTGTTCACCCCGCTGCTGCGAGGTAGTTGTTTTTAGTTACTTCTTGTGCTCAGACATACTAGTTGGTGCCAATGGGTTAGTGTCATGTTGTTGACGCCCATTGTGCCCCTTTTTATACTTTATAGTTTATTTGCCAGTTTATGCCACTATTTTTAGATCTTGTGTATCTTACCCTCTGGGAATGATTTATGTTAGGTGCACTATAGTTATAAAATGATTTTTCTTCATCCGCATTGCATTCTTTCTAACTGAAACCCTTAACTTTAAAGTCGCCTAAAGGTATTTTCTACTCTTACAGTACGCCTAGTTATGTGCATATCATTTACTTCATGCTCCGTCGTTTGCATACATGTAGGACTTTAAGTAAACTAAATCAAGTACTTTCCGCTGCAATTATATATACTTTCTCGGTGGACTAGTTGATCCACGAACTGAGAGACACAGTTCTTATCTCAAAACCCCTAATAAATGGTTTCAAATGATGACTTATCATATAATCATGTTTGTTTAGTTAAGTAATAGGTTCCCGCTTGAGCGTCTACAGTTGTCTCCTGTATGACGTGGCATCATGACGTGTATTTTCTCTTACTCTGATATTCTTAAATTCGGAGAAAATGCGGGTTGTGACACCGGTACATCCTTCATTTCAGGCCCTATCTCCTTCATCTCACAACAGATCACGAACACCTCATCGCCTTACTCGTGAGCCTTCACAACCTGTATAGAAGACAACAAGTTTCGTGATACGGGTCTTATACCTTGAATTACCACCTCTGAGTCATCATGCCTCAGCGTGATCCGCTTCGCCACACAGTCGATCTTCGCGTGATTCCAGTGCAACCACGTCATGCCCAATATTAGATCAAGGTCGGGCATCCGCAGCACTGTTGTCGGTGTCTCAAATTGCTTCCCACCGATGGATATTACCAAACTGCACCTGGAGGTAGATCGTATCTCCGAGCCATCCGGAAGGCGCACCCTCCTGGGGGCTCCCCTGAAGCACTGTACTGCATCCAGTTCATTCACAAATTCTTCTGATACGAACGAATGAGTGGCACCCGTGTCAAAAAGAGTAAGAGCGGGTTTATCGCAAATGAGCACGGTACCTGGGGTTAAAATCATTCGAACTTAAGCACCTTAGTTATGAAACGAGGAAAATACAAACATAATTACATGTGATGACCTCCTTCGGGTCTCGCTCCTGAGCTAGATCCAAAGCGTATACCTGCTCCCGAGCAGGTCTGGGGTTCCTACCCTGCTGACCCTGGCCTCGACCTCGGCCTCTTCCTCGCTGCGCTGCCGGAGGAGCCATGGGGCGATTTGGAGCGTTTCCTTGCAGCTGCGGGCAGTATCTCCGAATGTGGCCGGGCTGGTTGCAATGATAACACACCACTCGAAAGTGCTCTCTCGGTGGCTGAAGCGCCTGACCCTGATGTGGTGGGGGCAATGGTAGTGGTCGCGCTGGCTGCTCCAACCTGAAGTTTGGGCGAGGACGCCCGCCATCTCTCCGCTGTCCTTTGTCTCTGCCCCTGGTGTTCTGCCTCCTCCTGAAGCTGGGCCCCGCCTCCATCACTTCCTCTGCGGGCCTCTTATTCCTGGCCTGGACCCCCAAGTGATCCGCCTCCAACTTCTGTGCCATCTCTATAATCTGCGCGAGGCTCGAATCGGCGACGAAGAGGAGAGCCTGCCTCAGAGGATCTCGCAGGCCCTTGTAGAACCGCTTCGCGTTCCCGTGATCATCTAAATCATAAGAGTCTGCGAATCTGGCTAAGTGCTGAAATTCCCGCTAGTACTCGACCACCGATCTCGACCCCTGCTTCAGCTGCAGAAATCTCTCCTCAAGCTCATCCCTGGCCGTAGAAGAGACAAAGTGCTTCAGGAACGCGTCCGCAAACTCGTCCCAGCTTATGTCCAGGTGGTTGCGTCCTTCGAAGGTGGAGCCCATCAAGGACTTCCACCACCTCTTCGCATGTAGATCCAAGGTCGTGACTGCCAATGTGACTGCCATGTTGCTCGGGCAACGGATCCCTGCCAGTAACTCCTGCACTGTATCCAGCCACTCCTCCGTCTGAACTGCGGACTCCGTCCCATGGTAGGTGGGAGGGGAGAGAGCACGGAAGGTGCTCAACCAATTGGAGCTTGGGGCCTGCGGCTGCACCGGCATCTGCTGAGACCTGAAGGCATCCAGGATTGCCGTCAGAGTCTGGCCTAGCTCTGATTGTTGAAAAGGAGTAGGTACTGGAGGCACGGGAGTGGCCGTCGCCGGTTCTGAATGTACCGGAATCTACATGCAAGATAGATGTTGGGTTTAGGTTGGCTATTCGAAAGAAGGTAATAGACATACTTAATGCGAATTACACATTGGCACACCACTGCTTCTGCTCATTCAGTTTGTCCTCAAACTGAAGAGGTGAGAGGGGTGCACCATGCGGAAGTGGACTTCTTGACCTCAGGATCGTTGTAAGCTGATACTATTTGTAAGACCCCCCACCCCCCCCCCCCCCCCCCGGAACACAAAACACGGCCGAGGGAAGTCTTATGCCCAGGACAGCCGCCTTGCCGAAGCGCCAGATTACGGGCTAGCCTCCTCAACAAGACGCCTATCCTGCCGGCTAACAAATATCATCAATGCCAACCCATCATAAAAAATAAAACAAGAAGCCACCAGATATATATATATATATCCGCATAAGTACAGTCCAAATATACACAAACAAGTGTATAATATCAGAGTAACAAAAGGAAAGGCCCCAAGGGCTACAACAAAACTCGCTCACATCTGTCACTGACGGCTGCGATGGAATCGTGGTATCCTGCCCTGTCGTCCCGGCCGGACTATCCGTCTCCAGTGCCGTGGGCTACTGCTCCAGGGTGCGCTGCCGCTCCAGGATGCGCTCCTAAAAAAGGGGACGTAGAAACCGTTAGTCATAAAGACTAAGTGGCTTCACATCCGCTCCCCCGACGACTCCAAGGCACCGGGCGGAAAGAAAGAAAAGGAGCTGCAATATTAGCAATAATAAACAAGCAGGTGACAGGTAATAGTTGTTCATATGTGTCGGTTGTTTAAGTGCCCACGCACTTTCCATATCACTATCCAATATGTTCGTAAGCATAAAAGTAGCAGTGGTTATATATATTTGCAAGTATAAGTAGCAACAGACATAAGCAGAGTATTAGAGAACTGAATTGAACTTAACTTATAAGGATGCCCATACAAGCTTATAAGTCAAGGGTCTGCGTATAAAGGTAACTCATCATATAAGGATGCCCATACAAGTTTATATGATGAGGTTCCAATGCGGTGCAATGCAATGATTATGATATGAATGCGGTGCAATTCAATGATTATGATATGAGGACTGACTCATGCACGATTGCTATGTCGACATAGACATTCAGTTCCCACTTTTCGAGGGTAGCTAACCACTCAGGCGCCCCCCCCCCCCCCCCGTCGTGGCCAGACGGTGGCAGTGGCACGGGCTTCGCCACTACTAGGAGGGTATGAACACTACCGGTCCTAGGCCTATGTACGCCTCGACGCTCTTGCTCATAGCGGAGTCCCTGCGTACTACCCGCATTCATGCAGGGTCTTCAAGACGCGGAGGGGATCTATTGGGTAGATGGACACCAAGACATTCCAACCCAACCGGTCTGAGTCTAACTGCCGGCTTCTGTCGGTGTCACGACTAGCGAGCCCGTAGACCCGCCACAACCTATCCTCCCACGAGGATCTATACCACCATGCGCAATTATGTTTACCTATGTAGTTTGAACACACCATGCGTACTATCGAGCACCAAGGACTCGCTCCATGAGCCTTACCACCTTCCGCCTCGTGCGGCGACAATCGATGCTAATTAGCATCCAAGGACCCCAACAACTGGGTCCTTCCCTTTTTACCACCGGCTATAACTATAACTTGTGACCCGCACTAAGTTAACCGTGCCGCCCGTTCCGAGTTGATTACTCGTGTGCAGTGGTGTGCGTATAACATGGACATTATTAAACCAACTCATAGGACTGTGGACTACTTGTGCACATGAGGGCATAACATATTATTTAACTATGGAATCTATTCAAGCCAAGCTACTGGACTTCCACCATTGGTCATAATTAATTAACAATCCTATAACAGAGGATACTTTATCATCTTATGCAAGTTATGATTAACAAATCCTATAACAGGAAAACTATTTCTCAATTCTCAAACCTTTAATGACATATATATGTGTACATATAATTTGAAATCCATAACAGAAACTATTTCTGAATTCCCCTAAATCCATAACAGGAACTATATATATATAGGCAAAGGCCACCTTCTTCATCCTGGTTGAACATATTTATACAACAGAGGATTCTTCATCCTTGTTGAACATATATATAAATATATATAATTGAAATCCTATTGACAGGGAACATATACATATATATATATAGCAAAGCAAAGGCCACCTTCTTCATCCTTGTTGAACACATATATATATATATATATATATATATATATATATATATATATAAATGAAATCCCATTTACAGGGAATTATTCATCGTCTTCCCAAATGGAATTTAGGGCAAACACCTTCTCTCCTCACATGTTCCCTCACAAGGCCACCACGTCTCACGAAACCAACGTCCCACGCTCGTATTGAAGCGGGGAGTCGATTGGGGGCATTTTCGCGGCGAACGATGCACTACGGCGAAAACCCTAACGCGGCCTCAACCTACAGAACTTCATTTCGCTCCCAAATTGACTCAATTGAGTTCGATATCTCGCCTAGGGGGTGTAAGATACTAGCACCAAGGGAGAGGGGTCGGAAGTCACCTGAATCCGGGCCGACGATCGCGGCGGCATGACGGCGCTTGGACGAACTCAACTCTTTCCAAGCTAGCTCTTCTTCCAACGGATGTACGATCTTCTCCACGAATTTTCTTGTCCAAAACCCTAAGTCGAGTGGGGGAGAGGTGGAGACGGAGAATGAGAAAGAGAGAGAGAAAAATGGAGAAGATAAAGAAAACTCTCGGGAGGAAAATCTCTGCCAGGAATTAAGAGTGAAAGGATTGCTATAGGATTTGATAATTAATAGCCTGGGAACCCCAACTCTGATGTCAAACCTTTATTGGACAAAATCCACTGCCTTCCCAAGGATAAAAATAAACCACAGCACTCAAGTTTTCTCGGGAAGGAGTTAGACTTTCCCGTTCGACGATCGTCGAACGGGAGCAGCTCCCCGTTCATCGATCGTCGAACGGGAGCCTTCCCAGCGCAGCGCTCCCCGTTCGACATTCGTCGAACAGGAGCAGCTCCCCGTTCGCGATCGTCGAACGGGAGCCTTCCCAGCGCAGCGCTCCCCGTTCGACATTCGTCGAACGGGAGCAGCTCCCCGTTCGTCGATCGACAAACGGGAGGTTCTCTAGCTGAGCGCTCCCCGTTCGACATTCGTCGAACGGGAGCAGCTCCCCGTTCGTCGAACGACGAACGGGAGCATCTTGCGTTCGACGAATTCGACAAATTCGTCGAACGGAAGCTGCTAGCCGAGAATTCAAAATTTCTAATCAGCGACAGCTATATCTGCTCCTCCAGGATTGGGATGTTACAACTTGAACCTCCTGATAAGTCTTCATAAGCATTGTGAGGTTGAGCACCTTGGAAAGAATAGTAAAGTGTCTTGTGCAAACCTTAGTTATTACACCACTTTGTTAAAAAATTATGTGCATTAAAAGTGTGTGAAAGTAATTTACATGTGTTTTATTGTGCACTTTACTTTACATATGTCATGTATTTTGTTGATTTAAATCAATTGTTAACATTGCCCAAAATACACTTATGTGCACATCATTATCATTCATAACACTTCTTCTCATGAGTATTGGATTCTAATGCTTTATCTATACTACTCTTTATATAAAAATGCACTAGATAACCTAGCATGATTTCTACAATGCTTTGGTATTTCTTGAACTTAGAATTAAGTAACATTGTAGTATAATCTCTCTTTGATATGTTCATTTCATGCTTGGTATTTTTATGAAAAACTTTGAGATTTCAAAATGGTTGAAACAACTTTTAATTTTGAACTAAAACTCATATTTTTACTTATGCTTTTCATACTTACAAAAAGATGTTTATTATAATCTTCCGCTTGTTTACAACTCTTATCTTTATATTTGAAATCTCTTATATATGCTATACTTAAACTCTTTATCATTATTTATATTTCGAAAAGCTCGATCATGATATATAAATGCCTCCTTACTACCCTCACCCAACCTTCTTTTGATAATACCAAAAGGGGGAGATTAACTGAAGAAAGCTATATTGGAGAAATATAGATAAATAAGGGGAGACTAATTCATGAAATCTATCATTTAGGGGGAGTAACACATAAATTGCATTTATGTAGGGGGAGTATGCACATTATCATGCATATCATTTACTATAGTTGCACTTTTATCTTGCTTATCTTATCTATAAACACTATTGTTGATTTCTTGCTTAAAGGATTTGTTATTATCAAAAGGGGGAGATTGTTGGACATGTGTGTCACATCCCTTTGTTTGAGAATAACAAATCCCATATTGTATTTGATATTGCTTGTAGTATGTTTATAGTGTGCAGAAACTATAGGTGCAATACTCCATAGGTATAAAGCAGCTTGAATGTAGCAGCACTACCGCCAGCGCTATCGCTAACGCCAGAGCTACCACTAGCGCTATCGCTAACGCCAGGCGCTAGCACAGTTGGTTCCATCTCATCTTCCGTCTCAGCGGTTAGCCTCGTCTCAGCGGTTTCCGTAGCGCTACCGCCAGCGCTAGCGCTACCGCCTGGCGCTATCTCGAGTTTGTACACAGCGTCAGACCTTCGACAGTTCCGCAAACGCTCAACACGACCGCTACTGCCAGCGCTATCAGCTACCGCAGGCGCTATCTCAAGTTCGTGCACAGAGCCACGCAGCCGACAGTTCCGCAACCGCTCGACACGAATGCTACCGCACGCGCTAGCCACTACCGCAGGCGCTAGCTCCAAGTTCTATAAAATGAGCCAACTTCGATCATTTTGATAATCCATCCTAGAGAGGTTGCTTGTGCCACAATTCCAGCGTTGTTATGCTATCGAAGATGGATCTCCCACAAAAAGCGTAAGGAGAATTCTGGAGGAGGACTACGTCACGCTACATCCGAAGGACGATCACTTATATCTCGCTTATGCTACAGCGATCCTTCATCCTCGACTCCAGAGATCTCATATAGGGAGTTTTATTATTGTTTTTCATTATTTCCATTCTATACTTTCTTTGTAACCGTTTAGTTAATTCGCCTTGTGTTGGCGACTAGGTCTGGGTAGGACTTAGGGGGAAATTTACCTTGTGTTGGCGACTAGGTCTAGGTGATTAGATCTAGGGGGTGCTCGAGGCCATATCTGGGGAAGGATTGGCTAGAGCGGCTTGACGCCATATCCGGGGTAGGATAGGCTAAAGACAACCGGTTCGTGGGGATACGAGTCGGTATAGAAAAGGAAAAATTATTTACATTTGTACCCCTCCGATTTCTAGCGATATAGAAATCAAATTTATGTAAACACCATTTTTATATAAATACAATCATGTCTCTATTTGTGTTTACTTGATTTCTCACTTTTGGCGTTATCTCTAAAATATTGGTTACAAAGCTTTCAATTCAAATCACTTTGTCTAAATTGTTTATCTTAATCTATTTCATCATATAACAATTTAGCACTTGTTTCTAAATCCTAAACTTGCAAATTATGACATTTTCTTCCTTTAGCTAAATTGTTATTTTGTGTTCTAATATTACATTAAACAATTTAGTAATTTCCATAAAATTATAAAAAGATTTTTATTCCCTTATTCACCCCCCCCTCTAAGGGCGCCGTAAGATCCAACACTTATGACATTTGGAATTTGCTTGAAATTACTCATGAAGGTACCTCGCGGGTCAAAGACTCAAAGCTATTCCAACTGGAAGCATAATTTGAAAGGTTCAGGATGGATCTGAATGAGGACGTTGACTCAATGTATACTCGCTTCACCAAGATTGTCAACGCCTCAAAGATTCTTGGAAAAACTTTCTCTAACAGTGATTTGGTGTGAAAGATCCTTCGGTCTCTTCCTCCAAAGTTCAATCCAAATGTGACTGCAATCTCAGAATCGCATGATCTAAGGTGGCTCCAGATCGACAACCTCATTGGGAATCTCAAAACCCATGAGGTAAAACTCAACATTCAAGATGAAGAATACAATACGGAGCCAAAGAAGAAAGCCTTGGCACTAAATTCAAGAAAAGAGGACGACGATGAGGAAGATGATGAGGAGAGTCTCTTTGTGAAAACTTCACAAAGTTCATGAAGAATCCAGAGAGAAGAATTACGTTCCGTAAGTACTTTCGAAAAGGAGCTTCTTCCAAAAAGGAGAAAAAGCAAAAATCAAGCGACAAAGATGAAGAGAGACCTCCTCCTGAGTTCTTCCACTGCAGGATGACCGGGCATATAAGAATCCAATGTCCAAAATACCTGAAGGAACAAAAAGAAAAGTGGCATAAAGGAAAGGAGAAGAAGAAGGTCTTGAAGGCGGCTACATGGGATGATTCTTCATCCGGATGCTCAAGCGAATCAAGTTTAAGTGAGGATGATGAGACAAACTTGTGCCTCATTGGGAAGCACCAAGAATCTACTGATGACGAGTGCACTGTCCAAAGCGACACTGAGGCAATCCCTACTACTTATGATGATCTTTATGTTGAATATTTAAAAACGTTCAAATCATTTGGAGGAAATTTAAAAGATCTTGATATTCTTAAAACTGAAAATAAAATCCTTTTAAAACAAAATCAAAAATTAAATAACGAAATAATGTCATGCCAAAAGAATGACAATGATTTGACAAAGGCAAAGAACTTGAAAATGATCTTTCTAAGGCTCTCTTCAACATCGAATCACTCATGAAAGAAAAGGGAGACTTAGAAAGAAGGTTGAAAATATCTCTTTCCCAAATTGAAAATGAAAAGAAAAATTTTGCAAAGAGATGTGGAAATTTAGTTAGTGAAAACTTCGCCTTAAAAGCCCAAATAAATGATCTTAATGTGGCAATAAACAAATTTGGGGTTGGCCAAAAATTACTGGATATGATTTTGGGCAACCAGTGCCATGGATCTTGTAAGTTTGGGCTGGGATATGTCTCCGAAACCTACCGCCCAGCGTTGACTACTAACGTTGGCTTTAGCTCTGCTCCCAGAAATCAAAACTCTTTTCATAAAAATATTTCCTTCACTCCCTTTACCTCTGTGTGTACCAGCAAGGGTCAACACTAGTCTCTGAAAAAGGTCTCAACCCTTTTTGTTGCTTGTGCCAATTGTTTAATTTTTGGGCACACCACTGACTCTTGCAGGAAGAAGGGAAAGCGCACCCTTAAGCAAATCTTGGTACCTAAAGTCTCCACCTACATTAGGGGAGGAACCTCTTGGGTATCTGGATCTTCACTAACATTTCTTCTTAGGTATGTTGGCAGGATAAGGACAAAGAAGACATGTGGTACTTGGACTCAGGTTGCTCCAAGCACATGACGGGCGATAAAGCAAAATTATTTAGCCTCACTAAGAAAAATGGAGGAACCGTGATGTTTGGTGACAATGGAAAAGAAAGAATATTGGGCACCGGTACAGTGGGTAACGACTCTTTCTCTCTTACTAATGTCTTGTTTGTAGAAGGCTTAAACATAACTTAATCACTATTAGTCAATTATGCGATAAAGGCCTTAATGTGTTATTTGAGTCTTCTACTAATTTGTGCAAAATCATTGATCCTATGTCTAATAATATAGTACACATTGCACCAAGATTTCATAACATTTATTTAATAGCTTTTCATGATCTATCACGTGCATCTCTTAAATGTCTAATATCTAAAAATGAAGAACTTGAATTATGGCAAAAAGAATTTTGAAACCTTTCTTCATTATGGAAACCAATCCTAAATGGAAACCTTTCTTCATTATGCTCGCCATGCCAAAAAGGAAAATTTTCAAAAACATCTTTTAAAAATAAAATTTATGTATCCACCTCAAGACCATTGCAGCTAATTCACATGGACCTTTTTTGGGTCAATTAGCACTTGTAGCCTACGTGGTAAAAAGTATACTTTTGTAATAATTGATGATTTTTCAAGATTCACTTGGACTTTATTTCTTACCTCCAAATCAGATGCATTTTCTGAATTTTCAAAACTTTGCAATCGCATTCAAAATGAATTAGACTTACAAATAAAATGCATAAGGTCGGATCATGGAGGGGAATTTGAAAATAATAGTTTCACCACTTTCTGCAATAATCTAGGCATTAAACAAGAATTTTCCGCTACATGCACCCCCAACAAAATGGTGTGGTGTAGAGGAAAAATAGAACCCTTCAGGAACTCACACGCACTATGCTATCTGAGTATGGGTTGCCTAGATCTTTTTGGGCTGAAGCGGTAAATACATCTTGTTATGTTATAAATCGTATCATGTCTCGCCCTATTTTGAAACTAACTCCATACGAATTATATTACCAAAAGAATCCTAATGTATCGTACTTTCATGTTTTTGGATGTAAATGCTTTATTTTAAATACCAAATATGCATTAGCTAAATTCGATGAAATATGCGATGAAGGAATCTTTCTTGGGTACTCATCAACTAGCAAGGCATATAGGATATATAATAAAAAATATAAAAAGGTTGAAGAATCTATTCATGTTAAGTTTGATGAACTTGTGCCTTTTGTAGATACTAATATTACAAGAAAAGAAGATGAACCCCCTTCACATTTGGAGCTTGATGACGATGAACCACTTGGAAAGGACAAAGAAGTAGAGTCGGTGCAAGAAGATTTTGTGCCTCCAAGCGAGCTTAGATTCACAAGAGATCATCCAAGGGATCTTGTCATTGGTGAACCGTCAAGAGGGGTAACTACACATTCCGCCTTTAATGAATCTTTTTCCAATTTATGTTTTGTTTCCGAAATTAAATCCAAAAACATTTCTACGACTTTAAATGATGAATTTTGGTTTATTGCTATGAATGAAGAATTAAATCAATTTGAGCGCAATAGGGTTTGGAAACTTCTTGAAAGACCATCTAATCACCCGGTCATAGGTGTAAAATGGATATTTAAAAATAAATTAGACGGTGAGTCTAAGATCACTAGGAACAAAGCTAGATTGGTAGCACAAGGTTATTCTCAAATTGAGGGGGTACTTTGATGAAACATTTGCACCCATAGCTCGCCTTGAATCAATTAGAATTTTTCTTGCATTTGCAAGTTATAAAAGATTTAAATTATTTCAAATGGATGTAAAAAATGCTTTCTTAAACGGGATAATTAAAGAAGAAGTGTATGTAGAACAACCCCCTGGTTTTATAGATGAAAAATTTCCAAATCACGTCTATAGATTAGAAAAGGCGCTTTATGGTCGAAAACAAGCGTCCCATGCGTGGTATGAACGACTAACATCCTTTTTATTAAATCACGGTTATAAAATGGGCAGTGCCGACAACACACTCTTCATTAAGCATATTGATAATGATATAATTATGTTACAAATATATGTTGATGATATTATTTTTGGAGCCACTAATGAAGAGTTGTGTAATGAAGTAGTACTAGTAATGCAAGATGAATTTGAGATGAGTCTAGTTTGTGAATTAACTGATTTTCTAGTTTTCAAATAACCCAAAGAAATGATGGAATCTTAATATGTCAATCAAAATACATACATGATATGCTAAAATAATTTGTATTTGAAAACATAAAACAAGCTAGTACTCCACTGAGCTCGTCACTAAAATTAGGAAAAGATGAAACCGGAATTTCAATTGATCAAACTTTGTATAGAGGAATGATTGGATCCTTATTGTACCTTAGTGCATCTAGACCCTACATTATGTTTGTCGTATGCCTATGCGCTAGATTCCAAGCAAACCCAAAAGAATCTCATTTAAAAGCGGTAAAACAAATTTTTAGATATCTAATTGGCACACCTAAATTAGGACGTTGGTATCCAACGAATGATTCCTTTCTATTACATGGGTATTCCGATTCCGATTATGCGGGTTGTTCTTTAGATAGAAAAAGCACTAGTGGAACATGTCATTTCTTAGGTACTTCTCTAGTTGCATGGTCAAGTAGAAATCAAAATTCTGTTTCCCTCTCCACCACCGAGGCAGAATATATTGCACTAGGAAGCTGTTGTGCCCAAGCCTTATGGATGACTCAAACATTAGAAGACTTCGGAGTTCATCTAACTAACGTAGAACTAAAGTGTGACAACAAGAGTGACATTTACTTAACCAACAACCCCGTTCATCACTCAAGATCCAAACACATAGACATTAGAAATCATTTCATTAGGGATCATATAAAAAAGGAACATGTTCATGTAAACTTTATTGGAACTGAATCACAAATTGCAGACATCTTTACCAAATATTTATCGGATTCCCGCTTGCTCTACTTAGACTAGAATTAGGTGTATTAGATATTACAAATTGAATATCACCACATGCTATGTCTCCATCCAAATAAAAAAATTATACATTTTTTTACAAAAATAAAAGATAAAAAATATTATTTTAAAACCACCAAAATATGCTTAAAAAGCCTTCTAAACATATCAACTTTCTCTGAAATTTCTACCCAAAGAAGGCCTATGTACATACTCCATATTCCAAAGAATGTTTTGTTTCAAAAAACTCAAAAATTGAGTACTGTTTCGGCATTAATTACATAACGCCAGGCGTTAGCCTTTTTTCTCCAAATCAAAATTCTGCTTTCACTAGTAGATTTTTGGTGTTTTTCTATTGATTTTTCTCAGTTTATTTTGTCTGATTTCAAATTATTTTGTTATTAAAGTTGTTTTTTTATTCCAAAATACAAAAAAAAAAAATTTCAAAATGATCAAAATTATGTTTTTGTTATTTGTTTTTCTTTAACTCTTTACAAAAATTATGGTTTGACTATAAAACTTCACATGAGTAAACATCTTTGTTATTTTTTGTTTCCAATGGTCAAAATTGATTTTGGCATACTCACAAGGATTTTATTCAATGTCTAATTTTAATTTCAAATTTTCTAAACATTGTTTTTGTCATGCCTTGACCTTAATCTGATTATGTGCAATGAAATAGTCTATAGATAATTGTGTATGATTACCTAACATGCCTCTAAGTATGAGTAATGTTTTATGTTTATCAATGATTCATACACTCACTATTTTGATAATCTACATCTGTTCTTAATCTTAGTCTTGCATGTTTGTGTAGTGTAATAGTTTTAACTCATTAAGTTGTATGTCTAAATTACCTAAACCGTCTTTTAAAAATAAATTTCTTGCACACATAGAAGTGCTACTTCAAAATTATACATATTTGCAATAACAAGTGAATTCGTAGACTTTTGGCCTCAACAAAAAAACCAGTTAATAATATGCCAAAGATAACTCCACCAAGCACTACTCACCCTCCTGATAAGCTTTAATGAGCATTGTGAGGTTGAGCACCTTAGAAAGAATTGTAAAGTGTCTTGTGCAAACATATCTCTTTTTCTCACTTCTATTTGTACACCGGATCATTGAAATAAAATTTGTATACAAATGCTTATGTGATCCCCCAAGCAATACTTCGCTCCCTGATAAGTCTTAATGAGCATTGTGTGGGTGAAGCACCTTGGTAGTTGTACTTATGTTTTGTGCTTTGAAATTTCATTCTAAATATGATGTGTGAAAGTAATTATAAGATTGCATTCTTAATGATGTTCTTACTATTTCATTACATATGACATGTTTTGATTATTTCACTTGTATACTTTTATCAAAACACCTTATGCACACATCATTGATTTTCATAAATCTTCTACTCATGAGAATTGGATCCTAAAGCAAATTTACATAATTCTCTCAAAACTTAAGTAAAAGCACTAGATTGCAATGCATGATTTCTACAATGTTATCTTTACTTGAAATACGAATTGGTTACATTGTAGTTATTATCTTTATGAATATGTTGATTCATGCTTGCGTATGTGTTATGAAAATTTTCAAAGTTAAAATGCTCAAATGTGAAGAGTCTAAATATATTGTTGAAATAGTCAAACTATTACAAAATATTAATCTTAATAACTTTGTTTTATCTTTCCTCATTCCTATTTGATCATGTATCCTTATACCACGTGTTCTCATGCTTATTTCTACAGTTTGTTTTCACTTGTGCTTTGTCAAACAAAATTGTATCTCTCTCAACAAGTATTATCACTCTTAAAATAAATTTAAAAAGCAAGTGATTACATTTCTTTGGTATTATCTTTGAATGATGATCTTTCACGCTTATCACATATTTTTTCCATTGTGCCACTCTCTCCCTTAGCTCGATCATGATTTATCTTATGTTAAAAACAAATCTCTTCTTCCTCTCTCAGTTATGTTTTACCTTTTGCCCTCTCTTTTTTCACTCCACCCTCTTTTGCTAATAATAATAGGAGGGGAATAAAATGATAAATCACAAGGATAAGGGGGGCATGAATCTAGTCTATGGGTGCATACACTAAGGGGGAGCACTTAAGTAGGGGGAGTACAATGTTAAAAGAACTATAAATCTTATTATTATCTCTATGATTACTTTGTGCCATATATCCTTCTAAAAACACATATCTTATATAAGATTATGATTTATCTCTATTGGATTTGTTATTATCAAAAGGGGGAGATTGTTGGAACATGGCTTTCCACATCCCTTTAATTTGAGAATAACAAATCCTACTTGTATTTGATCTTGTTTGCCATTGTGTTTTTAGCATGCAGGTTTGGACAGATATGACACCAGGTTGCTACAATACTGGTCTGGCACTATCCAGATGCAGAAGGATTGAAAGATGTCTAACATCAGGCGTTATACATTAACGCTGGGTGTTAGAGATCGACGGGATGGTCTGCCGATCGACGGGATGGGATGTCGATCGACGGGATAGCTTGCCGATTGAATAAAAAGAGAGAGAAACTCAACGCTAGGCGTTAGTACTTAACGTCGACATTATCGATCGACGATTATGGCAAGGAGGAAGCAGCCATAATTGTAGAGGAACTTTAGGAATGATTTGCCCAATGCCTGCATTAGCCTTAACGCCGGCGTTAGTATTGCCTAAAATAAAACAATTCCTAAAGTGCAGAATCTCCTTCCTTTTCTGAAGATCCGAGCCATCAATATGTTCCTATACATGGTCAATTCCTGGCGTTAGAACTTAACGACGGCGTTAGCTCAAAGTCTATAAATTGGATTGTTTACCTAGAAGATCGCATCCGAATAGCACTTCTCGCAGACCGGGCGGTCTGAGGATACAAGTCGCCCGGTTCAGACTCAACAGGGTCCTTCAGCACCAGTCAACACAAACCGGGCGGTCTGATTGAACTCAGATCGCCTTCAAGGATTGAAGATCACCCAAGGTCCAAGTCCAGAAGGCAAGCCGCGGTTTCAAGACGGAGACCGCCCGGGTTGTGCCATAAAGACTCAGGTTCAAGCCCAGAAGACAAGCCGCAGTCTCAAGTCAAAGACCGCTTAGGTTGCACATCGCCTTGATCACAGCATCTTCAGTCCGCGGCCAAGACAGATTGGAAGCGCAAGCCGCCAAGCCGCGCGGCTTCTTTCTATTTTTCCTTTCTGCATCCCGTCACCGCCTGCTTGCTTCTCCTGTACT
Source organism: Dactylorhiza incarnata (assembly GCA_033032865.1). Classification (NCBI taxonomy): domain Eukaryota; kingdom Viridiplantae; phylum Streptophyta; class Magnoliopsida; order Asparagales; family Orchidaceae; genus Dactylorhiza; species Dactylorhiza incarnata. Next base: position 1,358,760 of record JAWHQI010000354.1, on the reverse strand, counting down.
CGGGCAGGCGGTTATTTTATCCCTGCCCATTCGGGCATGCTCACAAGCCTATAAATAGGGGACGGAGACGTTCCCAAGGCACGCACACTCGAATCCAGGAGCTTGCTTGTCTGAGCTGCGGTCTCGAGTTTCCCATCTTGCGACCTGTCTGACCGGCCGGCTTCTACTTTCCAGCATCTATAACCCATTGTAACCGCTACTTTTCAATCAAAGGAAAGCCCATCACAGCAGTGGCATTCACCGTGATGGGCGAAGTCTGGCCTTGACCGCTGCCAACGGTCTCGTTCTCTCTAACTAAAAAGTAACCGACAGCTCGCAGCCACCGATTTCCTTCGGAGGTGCAATTTCGGATTAAACAGAAACACGCGACCTTCAGATCGCGGATTGTCGGTGAAATCCTTACCACAATGTCAGACCGCCAGTTCCTCCTTGGAGACCGCTCTGACCACAGTGAAGATTCCATGTGGGAGGCTTTGGAGCAATCGAAACGAGAAGCCGAGCGGGCTCAGAAAGCGACTGACCAGCATCTTGATGCAATCAGTCAGGCTTTAGCACTATTGACCGAGCGGTTAGTTCCACAGCAAACCGTGGTTAATCAGGCAGTAACTCCGGTCCCTCCGCCTCCTCCTCCTTACCCGCTCCCGCAAGTTGCCAACATCCAACCACTGTAAGAAGGTTTTGCGGCTAGGAAAAACTTCTACCAAGAAGCCGCGCACAGCATGCCTGCCCGAGTTCTTGATTTCCAGGGGGCGGCTTCTCATGCTGCCCGCCTTTCCTATCCGCTAGAGGACGCTGCCCGCCTTTCCTACCCGCCGGAAGCCGCTATCCGCTCCTCCTACCAGGCGGCTTGTCCGCGGTTAGCCGCAGCTCAGGCGGCTTATTTTTCTTCTCCCCTGCTGTTTGAAGACACTGAAGATAATTCTCCCTTCGTGGAAGAGGTCCGAGGTGAGCCAGCCCCAAACAATTTCCGAGAGCCGCGTCTGTCGGCGTACAATGGGGAAACTGATCCAACCGTCCAACTTCATGCCTTTGAGTCGGCCATTGCTCTTAGGACCATCTCGGATGCAACCAAATGTAAACTCCTTGTGATCTCCTTCGAAGGACAAGCAAGGGAGTGGTTTTATGGGTTCCACCCCAGGTCGATCAGTTGCTTTGCTGAGCTACGTAGGGAATTCCTGCTCAGGTTTTCTACTTCGAGAAAGAGGATAAGTGGCCCGGCGGCCCTTTTTGATATAAGGCAGCGATAAGATGAAACGTGTGCCCGTTTCGTGGACCGTTTTCAGAAGAAAATCATGGAAGTTCAGAACATAGATCCGGAGCTGTACAGGGTGGCCCTCATTCATGGCTTGAGGGAATGACCCCTAAAATTCGAGGCAAACATTAGGGAGCCAAGAACTTATCAGGAAATGATAAGTTTGGCTAACATGTTCATTAGAGGAGAAAAGAGTAATCCTGGCTACGTCCCGAAATTGGTGAGCGACAAGGAGCAGTCTAATCCATCCTTCCATCATCCAACATCAAACCAACTCCACTTTGAGCCCCATTCCCAGAGGGAAAGAAATTACAAAAACAAGCAACCTTTCATCGGCCATCAACGGTTTCAGGATCAGAAACCGTCGTTGGCCATCACACCCGCTCCATCCGCTCCTCTTCCACAAATAATGTCGGTATACCTACCACAGTATGCTGCGCAGCCACCTCCAGCCATTCCATCTACCAAGTATGATGACTCGCAAGAGTCATTTACCCCTCTGAATGTCACCATGGACGAAGTTGTCCAAATTCTCCAAAAAAAGCCGGATTTCAAAAGGCCCGCTCCTCTGAAATTCGATGTTCGTAACCGAAATCCGAATCTTTACTACGAATACCAAAAGGAGGGAGGGCATCTGAACGAAGATTGTTGGGCCCTCTGCTTGTTGATAGAAAGGCTCTTGGGAGAGGGAAAACTCCGAGGCCTAGTACGGAAGGAAACAACTGCTGAACCAGCCACTGAGAAGAAGAAGGAGACGGTGGAAGTAACATGGGAATGCGCCGACGTTGAAGATGTCTGCTGCTATGGAGATATTCACCCTTCGGTTGAATGCATAGAGGTCAATGATGTGGGCCCCCTAGGGGAAATTTATTGCATTCATGGAGGGGCTGGAGCGGAGTTGTCTCGTAAATCCAGCATTGCAAGAGTTCTGAAGCAAGAAGTGGCGGCGACCACAACTTCTACCCCGGAAAGCACCATCGTCACTTTTGGTCAAGACGACCTTCCTCCAAACACCAATCCATTTGACAATGTCATAGTAATCAATGTCGTTATTGAAAATTATAATGTTCATAAGATTCAAATCGACACGGGCAGCTCAGTTAATCTCCTCTTCCGTCCAACCTTTGATTCCCTGAAGACAGTAAAGCCTCTGCTTTCCACCGATGGGCCCCTCTATGGCTTTTCTGGAGAGAAGAAGGAGGTTGAAGGTTCTGTAAAGCTCCTGGTTTCTCTGGGGGGAGTTGTAAAGCTGATCAACTTCGTGGTCGTGGATGTCCCAAGCAACTACTGCGCCATCTTCGGAAGGCCTATTCTTAATGCATACCGGGCAGTAGTGTCCACTTTCCATCTTGCTCTTAGATTTGCTGCTGAGGGGAGGCAGTATCGACTCAGAAGCAACCCAAAGGTGGCTCAGGAATGTTACGTGCGGACCGTCAACATGATCACCAACATTCCACTTCCCGAGGCCACGACTGAAGTTCTTGAAATGGCTGAATCTTCAAAGGATGCTGAGGTGAGGAAAAATCGAGAAGGGGCTCACCTGGAACCTGCCCAGGCGACCCAAGAAGTCCCTATTGCTGAGGGGGAAGACAAGAAGTTGGTCATCAATGCGGAGCTGCAAGAAGAGGAGAAAGTGCAGCTGATCTCCTACCTTTTAGAGAACCTGGATATCTTCGCCTGGTCAGCGGAGGATATGCCAGGAGTGGATCCAGACGTGGCTTGCCATCACCTGAACATATCTCCTGAGTTCAAGCCAGTCCATCAGAAGAAAAGAGAAGTGGCAACCAAGTTGGCGGTGCCCATCAGAGAGGAGGTTGCCAAACTCCTGAAAGCGGGCTTTATTTTTCTGAAATTCAGTATCCCACGTAGATGTCGAATGTTGTAATGGTTAAAAAATCTGGTGGGAAGTGGCGCATGTGCGTGGACTTTACCAAACTTAATAAAGCATGCCCCAAAGATTGCTACCCTCTGCCTCGGATAGATATCTTAGTAGATTCCACGGTTGGGTATAATTTTATTAGCTTTCTCGATGCTTTCTCTGGGTACCATCAAATTAAAATGCACAAACCTGATATCCCACATACCTCATTTATCACGAATGATGGGTGTTACTGCTATCTCATAATGCCCTTCGGTCTTAAAAATGTGGGCGCAACATATCAATGAATGATGGTTACCGTCTTTAAACATCAAAAAGGCAGGAACCTCGAAGTTTACGTTGACGATCTCCTCCTGAAAAGCAAAACGTTTTCAATACATTTGAAAGACCTCGTAGATACGTTCGCTACTCTGCAGAGTTTTTAATTAAAATTGAACCCGTTGAAATGTGTGTTCGGAGCAAACAAGGGAAAGTTGAAAAATTGACAGAAACGTCAGGGTAAAGCATTTTGCAGTTGGTGATGTTGTACTAAAAAAGGTTGATGCCGCAGCCAGAACAGGCAACGTCAGAAAATTGAACCCCAACTGGGCAGGGCCCTTCATTGTAAAAGAGGTATTAAAGAGCGGGGCTTAACACCTTCAGACAAGCGAAGGGGAAGACATCTCACGCACCTGGAGCGGTGACGATCTTAAACAGTTCTATCCTTAAAATGTCTTCTTTATTTTCTTGCATTTTCTGGATATTTCAAGGAAAAGCCCCATACTGACACTTCTCCATGTCTAGTGATTCTTTTTTATCTTTTATATATCACCCTCACTAAATCGCGGAGACATCGCCAAGTTCTGCTCTAACCCCTCGGATTGTAGTCATTAGCGTAAAACCACGAAGATCATGTGTAGCAGGGAGTTTTGGCACACGTGTAGTGGCGGCTTGCCAATTCCCGTGGGGTGGTCTTTGGAACTTTGGATCCCAGCTGATATCTAACACACCCCTGCATCAAGGGAGGTCTAGGTGAATGTTAGCTCTATCATGCCCCGAGAGGGATATAGTTACAGCTTTGATAATATTTATGAGGAAAGCAATGTCGGTATAGCCCCCGCAGTATAACCACACCTGCCCAACTGATCATCTTAGTATGTGACCATCGAACACTCCTAGGTACTCTCAAGCGATGCCTAAGCGGGACCCACAACTGAGTTGATCTCTCTGAGGAAAGCAATGTTCGCCACCTAGGCCCACCTGCCCAATTGATCAACTCGGCTTGTAACCCTAGGCAAGAGAGCAGTTGAGTCGATTACAGCCCTTATGACCACTTGCGGAAAGCAATGTTCGCCGCCTAGGCCCACCTGCACACATGGTCATCTGGGTCTCTACTTGTCTTTCTCTTTATTTCTACATCTCTTATGACCACTTGAGGAAAGCCGCCTAGGCCCACCTGCCCACTTGGTCATCTGAGCCTGTGGATATTTTTTATTACAGGATGTTATCTCATCTCATATGGTCCTTTTGGACCATTTGAGGACAAAAAAGGATTTCTACAAATATATCACAGACCGGGCGACCTGATTTTTAAACCGCGCGGTTTGAAATAAGCAGGTATCATAATTAACAGGCGGTTTGATTGATAAACCGATCGGTTTAAAATAAGCGAGTACAACATAATATACCAGGCGGCTTTGAATCTTTAACCAGTCAGTTCAATCATATCGGGCGGCCTAAAAACCGGTCAGCTTTATAATTGGTTATCATAAAATGTTATAAGGCAAGTATCAGGATATCAAGTATAATCAAGACTGGTCAGTCTCTTCATTCGATCTACGACTCTATCATTTCATGAGTATCAGTTCTATCCGCACGGTTGAAAACAAATTCTCCATAGGGGAGTAGTTATGATTCCTGTGAGAATGGAAATCATTACAAGTATCAGGTTACTAACCGCCCGAATTATATATAAACCGCACGGGCTTATAAGTTAGTGTGTATGTTCCCGAGGATGGGACTTGCAGAAACCTAAGTTACAAGTCGTTCGAATCAAATACTAACTGCGCGACCTCTTGAGTGTTTTCTTGTGACTTGGTATTTTTTGTCTTGCGAAGCAATTATATAAAGCCGGATAATGATCGCGCGGCCTGATATCAAACATATGGAGTCATCCAATCAGACAGAACATATTCAAATCGCATAACCAAGATACTGCAGCGGCTTGAAATTATGTTTGGTTTTCTGGTTATCTCGAGGCATTCATAATAAGATAGGGCAAAGCTCGAGTTTCTATTCGCTCGATTATATACTGAAACCGCGTCGACTGTTCGTCAAGATATCATGGTTGATACCTTTTCTAGGTTACATAAAATTCGGTCAAAGCGACAGGCCGCCCGAGCAGGTTCTATAACGTTCGGGTGGTTATCTAACTAAAATTTTAGAGTTCAATGCTTTGACCGACCAGATTGATATTTAACCGCGTGGCTTGTTTAAAAAAAGAAGAAGGCCGCGATAATCACAAGTCGCAGAAAACGAATAGTTAAACAGGTAAACTTTCTATTTCATCATCAAAATGTCTTTTACATCGTTTGATAACCGGTCGGTTAACAAAACAAGCCGCCGGCTATACAATAGAAAGCAAAATGCAAAAAATTACAACTAGGTCTACTCGTCCGGCATAAGCCTTTTTGATGCAGGAGCACTTGAGTGTTTGTTGCCCTCAATTGAAACATCAGGGGAGTAACCCACGCTGCCCGACGAGGACGAGCCGCTGATGCGCAAACCTTGGCACACCGCTATAGGCAGTAGCAAGACTGCGGCACGAAATGGCAGTGTACCGATCATTCAAGTAATATAAAATGTGGGAGTGAATCCCCAAGTATCGATCTTGAAGGAACACAGTATGGTGGAGTTAACTATAGAGGACGGACTTGAAATTGAAGTCCTTTATGTCGGATGGGTTGCAAAAATGGGGGTTTTGGTTGTGGAAATAAAAGAAAAACAACTATAACTACTCTTATGCAATGCCGCTATGCAATGCTTCGCTTGGCGGGATGGAGACTAGGTAGGCCTTGAGCGCGCTGCTTCGAAAGGGCGGATGGATGAGTAGGCAAATGAAATCAAACTGTGCAGGCCTTGAGTACGCTGCTTCGTTAGGCGAATGGATTACACGGGCCGCTATGCCACGCTTCGCTAGGCGGATGGGCGAGTAGGCATGCGGAGTGTGGGTCGCAAGCACCTCGTCGACAAGAACGCCACTAGAAATTGCTAGTGCGGCACACGAACCTAGTGGATGGAGTGGTGGATGAAGTGGTGGCACATCTCATATACACAAATAACCAAATGGTTTCATAGAAATATGAAATAAACATTGCAATTAAAGATCATTGTGCATATCATCCAAAAATACAAGAATCTACCCTACAGTATCATTACAATTTGAAAGAGAGTAAGAAATCGACCGAATCCGAAGGCTCGTTGGGATTCACGGTTGGAATCGCAAGGTTGTCAATCCGCGTCCAAGCTCGGTCCGCAACTACGTCCGGGGTAGAGGAGGGCTGTCAATACCTCCCAATGGACCCGTCTTCTTTGTGTCACTATCCGCTCGGCTTCAATACGTGGCTCCCAAGCTTGACGATGAAATCTGGGCGGAGATCCTTCCTTTTGAAGCTTGTGGATGACGGAGATGACCGAGGTGATCTCCGGGCTTAAGATAGGCGTGAATAATAGTCCCGGAGCACCTCCTGGTGGTGGAAGATGATGCAAGGGGCGGAAGAGGAGAACAGGTCTCAAAAACGGCAGAGCTTGAATGTCGTCCGACCTAATTTTGCGGGCTGTATATTTATAGAAAATAGGGCGCTCGATCAGTGGCGCACGACCAGTGATCGTGCGCACTGGAAGTTGGTGATCATGTGCACTGTGCCCGAAAACCTGCAAGACAAAAATGCAGAAAATAATAAAGCGCACGATCGAACGCACGACCGTGCGTGACAACGCACGACCAAATTCAGAAAGCAACTTTGGGCTGCAAATGAATGTGCACGATCAGCGGCGCATGATCAGTGGTCGTGCGCAGTATAACCAGCGATCGTGCGCAGTGTTCCTGTACAGATTTGTATCGGGAACACCTCCACGACCCCTGTTCCAGCATAAACATTAATCAAAACCACTAAAAGTGGCACAAAACACAGCATAAGAATGATAAACATGAAAATACACAAAAATGGGCCTAGAAGTGCACTTAGCATGGAATATCAAATATGAACGAAAATATGCCTAAAGTGTAGTGCATAGGCTAGATAATCGACCCAGATGAGTCCATAAATGTGTATATAATTGGGACTTATCACACCCCAGACTTACCTATTTGCGCGTCCCGAGCAAACTACTCTTGGCGGACAGGAAAAACAAGGGTTAGAAAGGTGATTGTGGCTAGGAGTAATTTGCGAAATCAAATAATCATGTGCATAAAACTGTCGTAGAAGAAATTTCTACTATGCAAAGTAATTTACAAATATCTAAAATAGTAAATAAGAGATTAGTTTACTCAAAAGCTGAACCAAGTGTGATCTGCCAGTCACGTGTAGGGAGAATGTAGAGATGCGCTAAAACGAGTATTTCGAAAAATACGGGATACGAAACTAACTCCACCGAAATCCATCGGTGTCGGGAGGCATAAGCTCGCACTTTCGCACTCTCTCCACAGCATTAGGTAAAACTATGCAGAAGTCAATAGGGATTTCGGGTAAATATGTGGCTTAGGTTGCGGTAGGATATACAATGATAAACTCGGAGGCTAACGCACCTAACACATTTGAGCAATATAATTTGTAAACCCCGGCAACAAATAAAGCTGATGTATTACTCGCCAACACCCAATATAAAGTAATTCCTATCAAACAATTCAGAATTTCTGAATTAGAACATAAAGCTCAGATTTTTTTTTCTTTTGGAGCGCTAATCTTTTCAATTTATCAGCTCACTAATACTTTTTTTTCAACTTAAGCAATCCAAATGTGTATCCATAAATAACAGCACATCACAATAATCAGTTATATGATAAAGCTCAAAACACGTGCGCATACAGGTTTGGTAATCTTGGCTTAAGCGAGAGCGGTGGAGCTAAATAGAAAAGGTGGGATAGGCTCCAAATTAGTTAGCAAGGGTGAATTTTCGATTTTGGCTCAAAGCTCAAACGGTCCAAAGAATGACCTACATTATGCTAATGCGTTAGAACTACCCGGTGCCTATGTTTCGAGAGCTGCTAGGGGCGAGTTCTTAGCCACCGAGAAAGATAACTCTTTCTCCCGACTCGAGAAATATGAATCTAGCATTCGATACCAACTCAACTACACTACCGATCGATCGACACAGGTTCATGCTTTGAGTAAAATAAAACTCTAATTACTAGGTTAGATACGAATAAAGATACAAAGCATGAAAATAGAAATAACTTCTACACAAAATTATATGTGAAACATGAGTATTCGATTAGAACACTACTGGAGTCACATCGTACTCCAAACCATAATTCCTAGCTAACACAATTGACTTCCCGGCTCCATTCCAAAAGGAAATTTGGCACGGTAGCACTCGCAAGTAAGTGCGTGCATAGTGGGTGCAGTATGTGCGTGCCCGTGCATGGTTCTCACTCTCCCCCAGACTACAAGAAAGCATAATCTAAAATATGATTCTTTAAACATTAAACTAAGGAGAAAAGGGAGAGTGTACCCCATGCTCAGAAGTGAGCATACCGGAAGAATTGGCGTTAAATTCTGAAAATTTACCAAGTTCCCTGCCCGAAAAATCACTGCTCCTGCGAATAAAGCAAGCACAAGACCAAAAAAACAAGAGAACATAATATACATGAAATTCCCAAAATAATGCCCAGAAGAGCATTCACAACAAAAATGTTAATATTACAAAACATACTAAAGGACAATTATGCAAATAAAAAGATAGTTAATCAAAATAAGAAAAACAACGACAGGGATGTGATTGACTCGCACACAGGGGCTAATAATCACTCCTCGTCGCTATTAGTGTCGTGAATAATAACGGGAGACGGAGGACGCCTGGATGAAGATGCAAAACGAGCAGGAGGTGGAGGTACATGCAGCCCTCCCCGCAAAGCTTGCTGGTAGACAAAGTCTGTCAGCCAATACTGATTTGCTTCCAAATCGGCGAGGCGCTAGTTGACGTTTGGAATCTCGTATCCCCGCGAAGAACTGCCCTGCTCCCTGTGCTGCCGCTCATGCTTGAAGGACTGCCGCCGTGGCTGTGGAAGATCTAGCTCCCGGCGAATAATTGGCGGCTCTGCTGGATCTCCCTGCTCTTCTTCCGCAGGCCTCTCTATCGACGCATCACCCGGCATCACGACAATAAAGCGCTTGCTGCTCTTCTTCCCCACTACCTGAAGTAAATGAAAGCTCACCATGGTGGCCCTGGTAATCAAGGAAGGCGCAGTCACCTGCACCATCGGAGGTAGCCGTCTCCAAATCCCCAAGCTCTTTGCAATACGGGTGATATAGTAGGCACCCCCGATTGCACCGGTGAGACTGTAGGTAGCCTCATGGTGGAAGAAGAAAGCAAGCATGTAGCCCAGGTACACTGGTTGCTAGAACTCCATGCTGTATAAAGATATTAAATCCTACCATCCCACTACATTTTGGCTTAGTGCACGAGCAACAAGGGAATGGCTGAGTAAATGCTGCTGGTAATGGAGAGCATGGGAGATAATCATGGTAGACTTGCTTTTCCTGGCCACATAGTCCTCATCCCCTCCAGTTATAGCGCACCATGCGGAGCGCGAAGTGACGCCATCAGGAAAAGAGACACTCAGATTTGGAAATCCAAGCATTACATCCTCCGCCTCGGTGTAGAATCCAGCATGTACAGCAAGCTCCGGCAAGGACAATGTGAAGACATTCCCCAAAATTCGGAAAGAGCAAATTGGCGGCCGGCAACCGGAGGGCATCACCTCCCACTCGAACGTCGCAAGGAACTCTAAGGTGAGCTCTTTGTAGCCAAGATCATCGCATTCGAACACCTTACTCCAGTGATCGAACGAGTAGCGGAGGAGGACGGCTTCCCTCAAATATCCATTATCTCCGATTGAGCCAAGCTAATTCCAATCCACCAATCTCTGAGAGAGAAATGGCTTATCCTTTAGCGAGTTGTAGCGCCGGATATGCACATCCTTTAAAAATTTTCCCATACTTGCCAAAAGTTGGGCTGGAGACGCAGAGGGCCGACCGGAGCGACAAGATGCCTTGGCGAAGTGGCGATCTCCCGCATCCATGGTAGCAATAGGCGGATAAGAAGGAGGAGGAAACCACGGAACTCACCGGAGAAGAGGTGGCACGCACGATCAGCGGAATACCTCGTGGTGCGGAGCACGGACAGCAGTGAACGAACACAAGAAGCAAAAACCTAGAATGTACGCACATAGCTCGGGCGAACGGTTTTTTTTATTAATCTGGGCTAATCGCACGATCAGCGGTCGTGCACGATAAGTAGTGCGCACGACCACTGGTCGTGCGAGAAGGAAATTTTCGGGCAGCCAAATTTTTAGTGAAAACCCCATTCACCATGCAGTATGCGTACAACTAGGGTTCAGCACAAGCAGCGAGACAATCACAGCCTTATGAACAACTTAACTAAGCTAGATGACATAAAAATTCAGTAAAAGGAAAGATAACTACTGGTGTTATTGTCATCCCAGCACGACTTATTTAAAAACATAACAGTTCTAGCTAATGGGCGTATGAAAGAGAAAATGAACAGGTAACTGTTCTAATATGCGTGTCGGTAATGGGTACCGATATGGCGATAAAATAGTTACTCCCCTACCTAAATAAAAATACCTGCTCGTCACAGGTAGAGGGAATAGGAAGTAAGAAGAGGAGGGAGGCTGGTCCTCACTCGTCTCACCACAAAATAAATCCTTGCCCAGCAAGGTGTCGTCTTCAGGGAGGCGGCAGGAGGAGGAGGCAATGAATGAGGCTTCATCTATGGAGGGGGAATAAACCTCCTCACATAAGAGGATGCTCTCATCATTGGCTTGAGCATCAAGCTCCAAGTCCTCCTGGGGTACCTGTGAAGAATCAACCTGCACAGGCTCAGACACTGAAGAAGGGAGGTCAGGAAATAAAAGAGAAGAAAAACTTAAATAATCATAAATCAGGGGAGTGGTCCCGGTCACACTCCCAGCGGGTTGGGGAAGTAAAATAATGTCGGCATTGTTGACAATGCCGCAAGTTTCGGTGGGATCACTGGTGGCCTTCTCCAGGATTTGCACTTCCTCCACCGGTGTTGAGGAAAAATCCTCTTCACCTAGAAGGTTGTGCTCCTCCATAGGAATAGGCACAACACAAAGATCGCCAGCCTCCTCTTGCGATGCATCTTCAACAATGTTATCAGAAATAAATGTAATAGAATGCACAATAGGGGGAGGAATAGGGCTTGAAAAAGAATCAGGCACCGATTCCTCACAAAGAATCGAATCTATGCATGGTGATATATGTACAGGGGAGATGGGCTCTGCAATGGCAGGGTCTAGATCAGCCACACATCTGGTGACTGTGTCCATATCATTCCCTTCAAAACTTGAAGGTGAAATGGACACATAACCGGATGTTGAAGGGGTGCTGTCAGAAGTAGGAGTCGGGACGACCCGGATATCCGGCTCGTCATCCTCGTCCATCTGACGAAGGAAAGCAGCACAATCCTTCAAGGCATGATCCATGCTCTAACAAAATGAGCAATGCCTTATAGGCTTCTTTGGCACAGCAGGTGCTGAAGCCGAAAAGAAGTATGACGGTAGAGGCTCGGCAGAATAGCCATAGGACTTACGCGCACCATATGGAGTACCAGACGAAGTCGGTGCTCCATATACTGAGCGTTGAGTGCTAGGGTTACTATCTCCCGTTGGAGATCTATCACTAGCATGAGATGTATCTCCACAAAAGTGGCAGCGAATATTAAACGCAGCCCACATAATGTGAAGATAAAACGATTCAGAATAAACACTACTGTGCAAAATAATACACCCTACAAAAATTTACTAAGCAACCTAATAAAAAAACAAGAAAATAGATTGAGAAGAAATAAAACAAAAGAATGCAATACACAAATGAAAAGGGCTTAAATCTCAGATTCTCCCTCTCCAGAAAACTCACACGTCTGTGTTCCCCGGCAACGGCGCCAAAAACTTGATGCGTAAATCTTGGCACACCGCTATAGACGGTAGCAAGACTGCGGCACGAAACGGCAGTGTACCGATCGTTCAAGTAATATAAAATGTGGGAGTGAATCCCCAAGTATCGATCTCGAAGGAACACAGTAAGGTGGAGTTAACTATGGAGGACGGACTTGAGATTGAAGTCCTTTATGTCGGATGGGTTGCGGAAACGGGGGGTTTTGGTTGTGAAAATAAAAGAAAAAACAACTATAACTTCTCCTATGCAATGCCGCTATGCAATGCTTCGCTTGGCGGGATGGAGACTAGGAAGGCCTTGAGCGTGCTGCTTCGAAAGGGCAGATGGACGAGTAGGCAAGTGAAATCGAACTGTGCAGGCCTTGAGCGCGCTGCTTCGTTAGGCGAATGGATTACACGGGCCGCTATGCCACGCTTCGCTAGGCGGATGGGCTAGTAGGCATGCGGAGTGAGAGTCGCAAGCACCTCATCGACAAGCACGCCACTAGCAATTGCTAGTGCGGCACACGAACCTAGTGGATGGAGTGGTGGATGAAGTGGTGGCACATCTCATATACACAAATAACCAAATGGATTCATAGAAATATGAAATAAACATTGCAATTAAAGATCATTGTGCATATCATCCAAAAATACAAGAATCTACCCTACAATATCATTACAATTTGAAAGAGAGTAAGAAATCGACCGAATCCGAAGGCTCGTTGGGATTCACGGTTGGAATCGCAAGGTTGTCAATCCGCGTCCAAGCTCGGTCCGCGACTACGTCCGGGGTAGAGGAGGGCTGTCACTACCTCCCAATGGACCCGTCTTCTTCGTGTCACTATCCGCTCGGCTTCAATACATGGCTCCCAAGCTTGACGATGAAATCTGGGCAGAGATCCTTCCTTTTGAAGCTTGTGGATGACGGAGATGGCCGAGGTGATCTCCGGGCTCAAGATAGGCGTGAAGAATAGTCCCGGAGCACCTCCCGGTGGTGGAAGATGATGCAAGTGGCGGAAGAGGCGAACAGGGATCGAAAACGGCGGAGCTGGAATGTCGTCCGACCTAATTTCGCGGGCTGTATATTTATAGAAAATAGGGCGCACAATCAGTGGCGCACGACCAGTGATCGTGCGCACTGGAAGTTGGTCGTGCGCACTGTGCCCGAAAACCTGCAAGACAAAAATGCAGAAAATAATAAAGCGCATGATCGAATGCACGACCGTGCGTGACAACGCACGACCAAATTCAGAATGCAACTTTGGGCTGCAAATGAATGTGCACGATCAGCGGCGCACGATCAGTGGTCGTGTGCAGTATAACCAGTGATCGTGCGCAGTGTTCCTGTACAGATTTGTACCGGGAACACCTGCACGACCCCTGTTCCAGCATAAACATTAATCAAAACCACTAAAAGTGGCACAAAACACAGCATAAGAATGATAAACATGAAAATACACAAAAATGGGCCTAGAAGTGCACTTAGCATGGAATATCAAATATGAACGAAAACATGCCTAAAGTGTAGTGCATAGACTAGATAATCGGCCCAGATGAGTCCATAAATGTGTATATAATTGGGACTCATCAGCCACTCAGCTCGCCCGACTTGCGTTCGCCTCCTTCTCCGGAGTCACTGTACTCAGAACCGGAGCTGCTCTCTTTTTCCCTACCAGTCGCAGTGGACTTCTCGGCATCTTCTTCATCCTCATTATCACTCTCCTCTTTTGAACTGGTTCCATCTGCTTTATTCTTTCCTTTGGCTTTTTGCCTATTCTTGTCTAGTTTCTTTTGCAAGATCGGGTAGGCGTCGGAGAAGGTGAAATTCTCAAAACCAGGCGTGAATCCTTCGAGCTCTCGCAGGCGGTTGAAGGCATTATCAATTCCCTCGGCAACATGAGGGAAGAGTTCTTCCTGATAGAACAGATCGGTCTCATTATATTTTGTCTGCCAAAAAAGAATGAAGGTGAGACCGTATGGTTTGGAAAAATAAGAAAGACGGCTAGCCAGGTGATAACTTACAAACTCAGCCTCCTTCAGCCACGCGACCTCCTTCTTCAATTTGATATTATCCTTCTACAGATGATCATTTACTCTGATCATTCGTTTAAAGGTCATCCCCATGAAGAAATTGGTGATAAAGCTCTCAGCACCAACCCGCGCGACCTCCTGAGCGACCTCTTCCTCAGGGATCTTCCTTAATCGCCTGAAGTATCGCCGGTCAAACATGGCAATGCTAGCGGCGTCAGCATGCCGGCCCGATTTTTCATTTGCCCAGTGGGGGAGTGCAGTAGAGACCTGGACACCATCACCGTCTGGGTGCCAGGTCAAGACCGTGTGGCCTTTCAAATCCTTCACCTTGCTGAAGGAACGAAGGGAGGAAAATTCGCTAGAGGAGGCTGAATCCTCGCCATCAGACATCAGCGTCTTGTTTTTCCCCTGCCTCTGCCTTTTCTCCCTCTATGTTAGGATCAAGCCGGCGGGACTGACCGACTTATTTCTGGGAACAATGGCCTCAGCTATAAGAGAGAAGTAAAAAAGTTTGAACAAAAGACTGTGCGGTCAACATTAGAGCAGGAAGCGGGTTGAAGAAGACATACTATCCTCAGGCCAGACATTCTCTAATTCAGCGAGCAGTTGAACGTAGTGACTTACATTAAGTCGCTCATGTTTAAGCAGCGTATAGGTATCCATCTCAATCTAGTTGACATCGATCTGTTGGAAGGCTTCCTCAGGCCGCACCTACGGGTTCAGATTAAACAGGCCAAGTCGTCCTTCAAATATCAGATATCTTTCTGACCAGGTCGTGACCTTGTTCGCGAGGTTAACCATCTTCAACCCTCGACAGCCGAAGTACAGGTGGCCCTTAAACATGTTCGACTCGGAATCTAGGATAGCCCGCACCAAGAAGATTTTTCTAAAGAGATCCATTGAGAAGCGGACTCTCTCAGACTACAGATAAGATATGAAGCTGCATATGCCGACCATTGAGTTGGGGGAAATTTGGTCGGGAACAACTCCGTAATGGTCGAAGACCTTGGCGAGCTCAATCAAAATTGGAAATTTGAAGCCGCAATCGAACTGATCGATTGGGATGGCAATGTGATTTGTTGCAGATGAATTTATCCGCTCATCGCAGAGCGGAAGTCGCACAAGCAGTGGACGCCCTATCGTATGCTTCTCTACAAACTCATCCAGTACTACTTTAGTCAGGCGACACTCTTCATGATCGGCCGATTGGAATGCTAAAGCCTCTCCAAATCGGGTAGCGCATGTCTTTGCAGGTCGCTTCGGCTGGCGCTTTGCTCCCATCTTGGAAATCTGTTGAAAGAGTCTTCAGAAGGGTCACTACTTATAGAATAAGTGATCTGCATTTAGCAAGGGTCAAATTGCAGCTAGCCTAATCAACCCGCGCGAGCAGAATTTCGTACTTAAAGCCGGTTCATTAGCACTAAACCATAAGAAGTAAAATCAAAGTAAACGGTTTAAAGAACAATAGAAACAAGCCGCTCGATTTGCAATGCGAATTCACAGACATTCATCAATGTTCTTAGGAAATAAAGATATTCGAATAACAAGACTGCACGGTCTGAAGAGCAAACCGGATATCACAAAATTCAATCCAAGCATTCAAAGTGTCCAAAGTACCGAATAGAATAATATTAGTCATTGTCTATAAGCCACTCACTAATGGCGGGTATCGTTTGGATCATCCTCTCGATGAAGTCGGGAGACGTGATCACCGACTTGGAGAACGGTACTTTGCATCTAGTAATACTGCGATGAAGATGATGAATATTGTTGTGAAGCCGCGCAGCATCCCGCTCTACTCGCACGGCCGGGATCATGCGAACAGGGGGGGCCACTGCGGTCTCCCTAACATTAGCAGCGGGATCAGCTATCTCGGCCGCTGGAAGAGCTGCACTCGTCCCAACAGCCGGGCGGTCTGATTCGTGATGCCCTTCATCAGCTATATTATAAGGTCGTCGGCTTCCGCCGACTTCCCTTGTCAGATGCAGGTACTTATCTCTATAGTACGCACAGTCATTTTCGAGTTTGCAGATCTCTTTCTTTCCTCTATGCATTCGCGCGGTCAATATAGTGATCTGGTCTTGCTGCGCCTTCTCCTTCTCCCGTCATTCTTTCCGCTCGGCCTCCATCACAGCCTGACTTTCTCTCCGCTCAGCCTCCATCTCAGCCCGCATTGTAGCTTTTCATCCTGGGCAGCCTTCTCCCGCTCTTCGAGGGCCTTCAATTGCTTCTTGAGGATTTCAAAATTCTCTTGGAGACCGGCCACCTCCTCCTCCATCCGGGTGTCTGGGTTCACTGAGGAACTCGGAAGGGATGAATCCAGCGGAGGAAGATAAGTCAACAGTTCGCCCGGCTTCGGGATGGACTCCAGATCATCTGCAGATAAGAAAAACATGATTAGAAAGGTTGACGAAACACAATCTTATAAAGGGGGCATAACTAGACCGCTCGTTTCGAACTCTTCTCGCTTACAAGCCGCAACGTTGGGATTAAGGCTCAAATGAACAGGTCGCTTAGCTTGTTTCGGATCCATCCTTCGAAGATGCTCTCTCCACGACCTATCATTCTGCCTTCGCCTAGCAGCCGAGAATTGAGCAGCGGAGGGAAAGAAGCTCGGCGGCGGGTTCAATATCAAATTGCTTTGCCTTTTTCGAGACCGCGCTTGGAAAAAATGGACCGGGCGGTAACCCACAACCCCTTTACCTTGCGCAAGAAGATTGAGCGGCGGTGGCGGCGTCTTGTTCAGTTGATCTCTCGCCTTCTCCGCCTTCGCCTTTATAAGCCGCAGCCCAGTCATTACAGAATACTCGGAAGCCGGTGCGGCCGTCTCAATTCTAGCCACATCCTTAGCCGGGGTGGCTTTCTTAACTATGGTCGCATCCTCTCCGGGGAAGTCAGCTATATTCAGGTCGGCAGAAGTCCCCAATAGTTCGTCCTGCTTCTTGAGGGAATCAAAGTCCTTGATAATATCTCTCACAGTCATGTTGTTAACATCAGCAGAAACCAAGTCGCCCAGCTTGGGCGAAGGGGTTTTTAGTCCCTCTGAAACTTCTTTGTCACGCGCCTTGCTTTGCAAGCTACCCGCTCCCAGTTTCCCGGAAGCTGCTTTATTCTTGGCCTTCAGTCTCTTCGCCTTCCTCAGGAGCCTGTCCGTTGTTGCCTCAGCTCTTTTCCTCTTCTTAGTCGACTCCTGGCCGGCTTGTTGTAAGGAGACCGGACTATCCTCAATTTTCACTACTGGGCTCTGCTGACCGGTCGGCTTGGGGGAGTCAACCGCTTCTCCTCCTTCATCACTTACCTTCAAGTGATATACGCCAGAGGGAGTAATCTCAATGTTAAAAGAATCAGCCTCGTCAGTCTTCGGGATAACGACTTCCGAGTTCGTCTTATCTGGAGGAGGGGGCGTGGTTACCTTATCAGAAGGGGCAGGAAGATCAGCTGGGGGCGGGTTCGAACAACCCGCTTCATTTTTAGTCGACAAATCGACTGTTAGCGCAAGGGGTAGGTCGGTCGGCTTGCCCGTAGAAGCAATGGTCACTGTTCTTTCAGGCCGAGTATTCCTCCTCTTCTTTTTATCCTTTGGGCGGTCTCCCCCGCGGTCTTTACTCTGTTTCTGGCGGCTTTCGAACTCGGCCATAAGGTCCACCATCTTGATCGGTCTGTTTAGTCGGAAGGTTCTGACCGCAAGGGGCGAGTAGTGACTCATGATAGCGTTGCAATTATGTGGAAATAGAAGCTTCCAGAACATTTATAACTCACAAGGCAAGATCGGCGCGGTCTCCGGCTAGAACTAATATTTCTGAAAACTCTTTGGGATTTGAAAATATGTGGGGATTATGTTTACCTAGAAGACCGCATCTGAATAGCACTTCTCGAAGACCGAGCGGTCTGAGGATACAAGTCGCCCGGTTCAGACTCAACAGGGTCCTTCAGCACCAGTCAACACAAACTGGGCGGTCTGATAGAACTCAGATCGCCTCCAAGGATTGAAGATCACCCAAGGTCCATGTCCAGAAGGCAAGCCGCAGTTTCAAGACGGAGACCGCCCGGGTTATGCCATGAAGACTCAGGTTCAAGCCCAGAAGACAAGCCGCGGTCTCAAGTCGAAGACCGCTCGGCTTGCATCATCGCCTTTATCATAGCATCTTCAGTCCCCGACCAAGACAGATCAGAAGCGCAAGCCGCCAAGCCGCGCAGCTTCTTTCTTTTTTCCTTTCTGCATCCCGTCACCACCTGCCCGCTTCTCCTGTACCCGGGCAGGCAGTTATTTTCTCCCTGCCCGTTCGGGCAGGCCCCCAAGCCTATAAATATGGGGCGGCGACGTTCCCAAGGCACGCACACTCGAATCCAGGAGCTCGCTTATCTGAGCTGCGGTCTCGAGTTTCCCGTCTTGCGACCTGTCTGATCGGCCAACTTCTGCTTTCCTGCATCTGTAACCCATTGTAACCGCTTCTTTTTAATCAAAGGAAAGACCGTCACAGGAGTGGCATTCGCCGCGATGGGCAAAGTCTGGCCTTGACCGCTGCCAGCGGTCTCGTTCTCTCTAACTAAAAAGTAATCGACAGCCCGCAGCCTCTAATTTCCTTCGGAGGTGCAATTTCGGATTCAACATGGATGGCTTCATCGTCTCTGACTACTGATTGATTTGAGCCTTACTCTAGCACTCCAAAAACACAATCAGAGACGTATTTTCCAGAACTTCAACTCCCGCACATATTCGAGCAAAGAAATCAAGGAGAACCGGATCAACGCTTGCTCAATGCGAAGAACGCGCTCTTCGACTTCAAGAACATTCAGCGGCCTTCACAATCTCTAGAATTTTTGATAGGAAGTTTTAGTTTATGTGTTCAAATATTTTGTAACCTTTTATCAATTTCTTGGAAATAAATTTGCTTCGTGTTGGCGACTAGGTCTGGGTAGCACTTAGGGAGCAATTCGCCTCGTGTTGGCGACTAGGTCTAGGAAGTAGATCTAGGGGTGCTCGAGGCCTTTTCTGGGTATAGAAAGGCTAGAGCGGCTTGAGGCCGGATCTGGGGAAAATCGGCTAAAGCCAACCAGTTCTTGGTGAGAAGAGTCGGTATAGAAAACAAAAGAAGATTTCATATTTCGCCTTCGATTTCTAGCGTTATAGAATCACATATTTTGTGATCTTAAATCATAATGAAAATCATGTTCTTTTTGTTTCTTTTAAATTGATTCACTCCTCTTAAGTTTTGATTTAAAGTTGATTTAAAGAAAAACAACAAAAGTTTTATATTAAATAATCAAGTTTTAAAAACCCTTATTCACCCCACCCCCTCTAAGGGCGCCTCACAATCCAACAAAAAATAATACCTTTGGAGATAGGACTCCAAACTTTAGCATACTCTCTACTCTGACTATGATCTGTTCTGCTAGTTGAGGGTCCTTCCCGTATTTTATCTTTTTCAAAGAAGGTCTAGAGGATTCTCCACATAATTATTCCTCAGCAGGATCAGACCAAACCTGAGAATATTTCTCTGGAGGAGCACACTATCCAACTTCAAAATGTTGAGGTTGCCCTATACCCTCAACAGGTGGATCTGGAACCGTCCCAGTTAGCTATTCTTATAGCTACATAAAATTCTGATAATTATTGACATTTGCATCATGTATTTGGCTTTTCATCTCACGATTTAACTTTTTTAATTTGGCTTGTAACCTTATCTCCCCCTTTCTGACTTCTTCAGTGAGGGAAGAGACAATATCAGCTATATTTTGTCATTTGCTCATCTATATAGTACATGCTTGCATCATGATAATGCATCATGGCATCATTTTTAGTTGAGAGATGAGTTACTCTGTCATAAACATTATGAACACCCTACAAGGTAAGTTCCACAACTTTACCACCTTGAGATAACCAGTCATCCATCTCTTCTTTGAACTTGCCCATGGTGTGTTTCATATCAGCTAATCCATTATTCAGATCTGTTTCTACATCATTTACTTTGTCAAAAACATGTTTCAAGGAGAAGACAAAAATGTTCCTTTTGCATGAATAACATAGCATCTATAGACGTTAATAATGAGCCATTAGAGGCGGGAATAGAAACATCCTGAGATCTGAGGACTCCAAAACTGCCAGCATTTGAAGAAACATTACTAGAATTACCTACCCCTGGAGCTGGGTGATCCTTGATCAAAGGCTGCTCCTGAGCATGAGGTAAGTTCTCAGTCTCTCTGAGTTCCTCAGAAGACATTGCCTCATCATCTCTGACTTCCTTAGAAGAAAAGTCAGCAATGAAGCCCTCTTGGAGAGAGTGAACTGATATCTCCCCCTCAGCCTCTGCAGCAAGTTCCTTCTCCACAGGAACTTCCTCAAGTAATAGGACTCCACCATATGTGGATCCTTTCTCACCAGAAATTTGAACATTTGGGACTTAATCTGCAATTGTATCTTCATTAAGAACATCCTTCTGATCATCAGGCAATAGATTGTAGGTTACAAGTGGCACTTGGAACTGAATGTCAGATGGGTCTTGCTGACCTTAAGACTCTTGTATAGGGAGGTTCTCCCCCTCAAAAGCTGCACCAGAGTTCCTAAGTGTATCAAGTGAGGGTGGAGACTGAATTATTGGCTTATTATCAAACCCTTACTCTTCTTCATCCTCCTTACTTGCACCCTGCCTTGGGATTCTTCTCTCCTACCTACTGAAGATTGATTCTACCCACTTGAGATGATGGATAGGAATTTCAGAGGACATATCAAACTGATTCGTGTTAACCTGATTCAAGTACAAAGAATGAATTCTGCCAAAATTTGGTGCCATGAGACTTGCCTTTATTCTATCAAACAAAACCACTCGCCAATTGATCCTTTTGCTGCAGATTACTGCTGTCAGAAGCTTGAACATGTCACTTGACAAAAAGTCGTGAGAGCCAGTCCAATAATATCAGTTAAAAGTTTTCCGTCTCCATTCATTCTCTTTCGATGAACTGAAGTAGATCCCCTTGGTAAGTCACAAAAAGACAGAGCCCTGTTGTAGTCTCTATCTTCCAGAATATCCTCTTCAGCAATCACGGGCAGTCACATGAACTTATTGAGGAGACTGGGCTTCAAACGGACCACTGTATTTCTGACATGAATCTTTATCATAGAACCTTCATGACGAAGTTGTGCATTCTTATAGAATTCCAAGACTTACCTAACCAAAACTCTGCGTTGATGCTCTAGAAGAAATGACAATCCAACGCCTTCGAGCATAAGGACAATGTTCCTGAATTCATCTGAGACACTTGTGAATCCGGTGTGAACGAGCTCCCCACCTACTTGCAAGTTTCCAGAGCCTTTGCGTGCCATTTTAATCGGGAAGATGAATCATTGGGAGAAGAAAGAGTTCGTCGATAGGTCTTTCAGTAAGGTCTCAATGAAAAAGCGTGACTTTTGTGAAGCCCTTAATCGATTTATATAGTATAAATATTTAGAAGAAATAGAGGCGCGTACCTTTTTGGAAGAATGACTGTTGGCATCCAATAATATAATAATTAGAAAATATTTCTGAGTGATGGAAATTCGTCGAAATGATACGTGGGGACTTACCTAATTAGTCGTAATGACATGAAACGTCTCGATGAATTATAGAAATCGTATGAGAAGTCTCGATGAATTCATCGAAATTACGTCAAAATTACATCGAAATTACACGAGTAGTTTCAACTGATTCATGTGTACTACCTTGAGTTCTCGAGAAGTCTGAATTCCTGTACTTGGGCAGATTTCCTAAAGTTTTCATGACTCCTTGTTGAGCATACCAAGTTCCATTTTGAAGAAATTGAACTTGGCCTCATCCAGTGGCTTCGTGAAAATGTTTGCAACTTGCTTATCCGTCGGGACATAGCTAAGGTTAATTTCATTATTCTCTACATGCTACTGGATGAAATGATAGTGTATCTCGATGTGCTTTGTCCGGTTGTGAGAGACTAGATTATTTGCAATTGCTATGGCACTGGATGAGTCGCAAAGCAGTGAAATAACCTTCATCTTCAAGTAATAATCTTCAAGTTGATTCTTGATCCACAGAAGTTGTGCACAACAACTGCCTGCGGAGATATATTATGTTTCAGCAGTTGAGATTGCTACACAATTCTGCTTCTTACTACTCCATGAAATAAGCCTCCTTCCAAGGAATTGCCAAGTCCCGGAAGTTCTTTTCCTATCATCCCTGCTTCCTGCAAAATCAGTATCTGTCCAATTAGCTCACAATCATTACTTCTTGGGTACCATAAGCCAGGATTCTGTGTGCATTTAAGGTATCTCAAAATCCTATTTGCAGCGGTATAATGAGATTCCTTAGAGTTCACCTGAAATCTAACACATACACATGTTGAAAACATTATGTCTGGTCTACTGGCAGTAAGGTAGAGAGTAAGGATCCAATTATTCTTCTATACTTTGTTTCATCAAAAGGTTTCCCTTTCTCATCCTTGTCCAGAGTCATGGTTGAACCCATTTGAATCCTGATAGAGGTTGCATTCTCCATTCCGAATTTCTTAATTAACTCCTTGGTGAACTTCGTCTACGAGATGAAGACTCCATCTTCAGATTGTTTCACCTGAAGTCCTAAGAAATACTTTAGCTTACCCATACAGCTCATTTCAAATTTCCCTTGCATCAAGTTAGAGAACTTTTTGCAGAGGTGATCATCTGTAGATCGAAAGATAATGTCATCGATATAGATTTGTACTAGCATAATCTTGCCTTTTACTTCCCTAAGATACAATGTCTTATCTATCTTTCCTCTTGTGAACCTGTTCTCAAGAAGAAAGCTAGAAAGCGTCTCATACCAGGCTCGGGGAGCCTGTTTCAGACCATATAAAGCTTTGAGTAAAAAGTAAACATAGTCAGCGAAAGATGAATTAGCAAAACCTGGGGGTTGTTCCACGTATACTTCTTCCTTTAAATTACCATTAAGGAAGGCTGACTTCACGTCCATTTGATAAACTCTAAACCCTTTGTGTGCAGCATACGCTAGGAATAACCTGATTGCTCGAGTCTATCCACTGGAGCAAATGTTTGGTCGAAGTCGATCCCTTCTTCTTGTCGGTAACCTTTAGCTACAAGCCTGGCCTTGTTCTTGGTGATTACTACATTTTCGTCCAGCTTGATTCTGAAGACCCATTTCATCCCTATCACATTCTGACCTTTGGGCCTTAGTTCTAGCTCCCAAACTTTGCACCTTTTAAATTAATTGAGATCCTCTTCCATAGCGATGATCCATGAAGCATCATAGTTTGCCTCTTCAAATTTCTTCGGCTCAATCTGTGAAAGAAAACTTAAGTGAAATACTTCGTTAGCTGTACCTCTTCTTGTTCTAACTCCATCACGAGGATCTCCAATGATCTGATCAACTAGGTGATCTCTTGAGTGCCTGATCACTGGATTTCTTTCATCCTCTGTGCCACCAGGAGGTTCTTCTACTTCTGGTGCACCTTTTAACTCTTGATATTCTTCTTCTTCAAAAAGGCTTGCGAGCTCACTTTGATCGACCTTGGGGCATCGTCTATATCATCTTCTTCCAGTATGAGCTCTTTTATTTTAGAACCTACATCTTCAACAAATATACTAGAAGTGCTGCTATGAAGCATACTCATCTCAACAAATACAATATTAATGGTTTCTTCTACAATCAGGGGTTTCTTATTGAAAATCCTATATTCCATACTTTGGCTACTATATCAAACGAAAAGGCCTTCAAAACATTTTTCACTAAACTTAGTTTTGTAACATTACCCATTATTAAGTACAAAGCACTTGCTGCCAATGATTCTAAAATTAGACACGATTGGTTTCCTCCCCTTCAGAATTTCATAATCTATCTTATGATGATTCGTGTTGATTAGTGCTCGGTTTTGCACGTTGCAGGCAGAGTTGACAGCTTCAGCCCAGAAGTACTCTGGTAGTGAAGAGTCATTCAACATTGTTCTGCAAGCCTCAATGAGTGTTCTGTTCTTTCTCTCAGCAACTCCATTTTGTTATGGACTACGAGGAGAGGAAAACTCATGAATGAAACCTAGACTTTCACAGAACTGTCATGGTGCCGGACTTGAATTCTGTTCCATGGTCACTTCTGATTTTGACCACAGAGCAGTTGAGTTCATTCTGGATATGCCCAGCAAAGGTGGTGAAAAGATCGAAGGTGTCTGACTTGTGTTTTAGAAAGAATGCCCATGCAAAAATTGTGTAATCGTCAACAATAACCAAGGTGTAAGCTTTATCTCCTAAACTACAAATTGGCAAGGGACCAAATAAGGCCATATGAAATAGATACACGCATTTGGAAGAATCTTTGCCAATAATGCTTTTAAAGGTCGCCCTAGTCTTCTTACCCATCTGGCATGCATGAAAAGTCTCTCTTTACTGCACTTAACATCAGGTGCATCACGCACTAAGTTGTGAGTAAATAACATATTTATAGTTTTGAAATTTATACGTGCTAATCTTTTGTTCCATTGATCACATTGAGATGCACTATCTTTTTCTAAAAAGAACACTATTGTAGAAGATTCTAAGCAAATAAAATTTAAACAGAAAATATTTATACTCCGAGTGCTTGTTAAAATAGTTTCTAAATTATCAGACGACTTTATCAGGCACTTGTCCTTGTACACCTCTACCATAAAGCATTTGTCACATAACTGACTTATGCAAATGAGATTATGTTGTAATCCTTTAAGATAAACCACATCTGTGAAAGAAACTATACCGTTAGTAACCATACAATAGCCTTTTGTGATTCCCCTATCAGATCCGTCAAAGATAACATTTGGACCATCTTTGACTGGGTATAGTTTTGTAGTAGGCTTCTTATTCTGGTCATGTGTCGTGAACATCCACTGTCCAAATACCAGATAGGAGTTTATTGGCCTTTCGACATACCTGCATTCACAAATCAATTACCCTTAGGAACCCAAACAGATTTGGGTCCTTGGTTCCTGGTTAGATGAACACCGCTAGGAGTGTTAACATTACGAGGGGTCATTATTGTAGTGTTAACTCGCTGAGTCTTATAATTCAATGAATTAAACCAACAATCAAAGGCAAAGTGACCAATCCTTGCACAACACCAACAGTTAAACCAGTTGTATCTTCTTTTATTTTCCTGCTTTACCTTCTGAACGGGAGGTCTAGCAGGAGTTACTGACTTTGAGGTAGAAGCCTCATGAGTACAGCATACACAAGGCTTCTTCGTCTCAAGTGGCCTTGTAACAACGGGTTTGATCTTTTGAGCTTTATTAGCATCCGATCCATGAATGAATGGACCATGATCCTTTAGGATCATCTCTTCATAAGGTGCCTTGAGAAAACTCGTTCCAAATTTTCTAGGACGGCTACATCCTTGGTTGTTTTTGTTAGAGTCAACATAAGTTGGTATAACAAAATGGCTATAGGAGGTGTCAAAGTCATCATTGTTCATCGGAAAGACTACCTTCTTAAAGGAAAGTTTGTTGGAAAAACACCCTTTGATTTATCTTACAAATTATATACAAGTGATTTCATTATCTAGGATTCATTACACATGTTGTATAGAAAGGGTAATTTGGTCATTAGATGTCTTAGGATGTCACACTCTAATTAGAGTGTCAAAGACCATGAAAGTGGAGGTCAGATCTTAAATTACTCTAGAGGGGGGTGAATAGAGTATTAAAATTTTTAATACGTTTTATAGCATAAATTAAACTACTGTTTAAGTATATGTGTATTTAGTTGAGTTATAGAAAACTATAGAATTACTAAAGGACACACAACACAAGCACACAGAGACAATCAAGCACAGAAGACACAAGGAGCTATAGTAGTTCCCCAATAAATCTGGGTACGTCTACTCTTCTACCACCTTTGGTAGGAATCAACTAGGAGGGTTGATAAGGTGCCCAGGCACCAAGGGATTTTCGATAAGGTGTCCACACACCAATAAGCTTTTGATAAGGTGCTTAAAAACCACACTAGGATTTTTTGATAAGGTGTCTTGCCACCACTGGGTAAACTTTTGAAGGGAGTATTAACCCTGTACAGAATGATATAAAAAGGTATAGAGTGTTCTTCTCTGTTAATGATCTGAGAGAAGACAAAAGGTGTTGAAGCAGAAAGCTCCCCCTGTCTGATGAGAGTTGATGACAGCTTTTGGATAGAGCTTTCTCAAATAGAAGTCTTTGTAGCTGATGATCTGGAAGAAATTAATATTCAGATTGTTGTTGCTCTTGAAAGAATTTATCTTGCAGCAGATCTAAGAGATTAAATCTGATTCTCAGAAAGATGAAGATGCTGCCTTGATGAAGAAGAATGCTGAAAAAAAGAATAGTGTATTTTCTTCTTCTTCTTCTTCTGAAAAACTTCTTCTATCCTCCTTATTCTGTGATCACAGAAGAGAGCAAGTGATGGTGAAGTTTTTCTTTATTTTTATCTCAAAAACGACTATCTTAGTTCTTGTTGTTCTTCTCTTTTTTTATCTTCTGATAACTGTTTGTATATCTGTTTTCAAATTCAAATCTTCTATCTATGTAAGGAATGTCTTCTTCTGACTTAAATCCTTCTTGGAACCAGGTAGCCACCCAAAACATATTTTGGCAGGTCCTTTTAACTCCTTTTGTCGAGAAAGATGCCTTTGGCATTAAATGTCAACGGCTATTCTTCTTCTTGGAAAGAAAGGAATATAAGGATATAATAAATGAGAAAGATATCCTTACTTGGTTGCCTGAATACGTCCAAGGAGAAATAAATATATCCGTTATTTTGCTGATTTGAGTTCAGAGAACTGACATCTACTGAGAATATAAGTCTGAACGTCAGAAAGCAATTTGTCGAGCGCTGGCTTAGAATTTGTCGACCGCTGCTAGTCATTTGTCGAGCACTGTCTTAGAATTTGTCGACCGCTGCTAGTCATTTGTCGAGCGCTGACTCAAAATTTGTCGACCGCTGGAACTGCAAATTTCTTCAGTCTGCTGGAAGCAATTTGTCGAACGAATCTGGTCATTCGTCGAACACCACTCGCCATGTGTTGAGCTTGAATTTGCCTAAGTTCTGCTAATCTAATCAGCCTAAAGTTTGACCCTAAGGCTATACATTGGGGTCAATACAGATCCTTAATCAACACATAGTGATCCTAGCCCAAATTAGTAATAGGGTTGTTCCAACAATCTCCCCCTATTTGGGTTAGGATACTATTTGACAAATAATTAAATAGTTACAGTAGAAAGTATAAACAACAGAGCAACAATGAAATGAAATATATCTGATAGATTAAAATAGATCATCAGATAGGATAAAAATAAATGCTCTGAGTTTAGAAACTTTACATTCATAACCAAGCAATTTATTTAAAACTTTTTGTCCTGAGAAGGTGGCTTGAATATGATTTTCCTGTTTGGGTCTTCTGATTTCTTTTTGCTGATAAGCAAGTCTTGAGCTCCAATGATTTTCTGTTCTTTGACATGAGGAATAAATGCTTATAGGTGCATATCAATATATTCCTCAGCATTGAATGCTTTAATTGTTTTGTATTTTTCAAGTTCTTTTCTTCTGTATTCTGACATGGTTGAGAAACCTGAGAACTCTTTGCCTTCTGCCATAGCCTTTTTAATCTGTGCATATGCAATTGTTTCTTTCAGTCTTGACATCTGACAGATTTTCTCTTCTTCTGGATGTGGAAAGTAATAAATATCTTCTGAATCATTTTTGTCTTGAGTGACCTTTTGAGGTACTCTATCTCTGTGAAGAGATCCATCAGATATGTGAAGTTTGTATTCTGAAGATATTTTAGAAGAGGAAAAGGTTTGACTTTCTTGAAGGATAGGTGCTGATCTCTTGGAGAAAGGAGTACTGGCTGATCTAGAGGCTTGAGGACCACTAGAACTACCATGTCTCCCAGAAAGTTGAGAGCTTGGCTTCTGAGAGGAAGATGAGACACCTGATAATCCTGTTGCACCAGCTGCTGGGGGAGGAGGAGGAGGATGATTGTGCTTGACTGGTTTGTCAGAGATGTAGCCAGTCTTCTTGAGTTTCTTCCTCCTATTGTTCTCATTTCTGGAGAGCTTCATCCAATGAGGAGTTTTCTCTTCAAGAGGAACATTATACAAAATGTATAGAGGAATGTCATTATTTGGATTTGGGGGCTTGGGAGCAGCCTTTGACTTGGCTGTTCTTTTCTTTCTTTTCTTTGAAAGTGTATCATCAGAATCACTATTGTCATCATCATCATCAGAATCAGAAGATGAGATTGGCTTATTGTATAGATCATCAATTCTCTTGATTGCTTCTCGAGCCTTTAATCTTTCTTCTTTAGCCTTGTCAAACTCTGCATCTGCTTCTCTCCAGATTTCATCAAAGCTTGGCATTGGTTCTTCATTCCATACAGGAATTGGAGGTGAAGAAGTAATTTGTGAGGCTGTTGTATCATCAAGAAATTCTGCAATATCATCTTCATATTCTGTAGAGTGATCCTTTATTTGAAAGTCTTGAACAGTGAATGAAGGAATAGAGGATATGTAATTTTGTATGATATCAGAATGAGTCTTCTGAGGAAGGCAAATCAGAGCCTTTGATAGATCCTCTATGTATACCTTTATGATACCCTTGAAGTATATGTGACATCAAATTTTGATAATAAGCTATATAGATCACAGGATGGATGAATGCATATATTAGTTATTTCTTCTATAACTTCTGTATCAAAAATTGTAACTTCTGTATCTTCTTCTGGAGTTTCTTCTATTTCTGGAGCTTC
Organism: Dactylorhiza incarnata; assembly: GCA_033032865.1. Classification (NCBI taxonomy): domain Eukaryota; kingdom Viridiplantae; phylum Streptophyta; class Magnoliopsida; order Asparagales; family Orchidaceae; genus Dactylorhiza; species Dactylorhiza incarnata. The sequence goes on along the minus strand of JAWHQI010000354.1, from coordinate 1,329,676 downwards.
TTCATAGGACATCTACCCCTGCCTAGCTTCAGGGAAGCCCTAATCTAGGCCCCTAGAAGAAGGGACAGTAGTGGAGGAGGGAAGAGAAGCTATTTTAGCAGATAAAGTAGAAAGTGCCTGAAGAACTGGAGCAAGTTTTGCATCCAGTAGCTGGCTTAATTTAGGAAGGATAAGATCAAAAACTTGATCAGCAATAGAGGAGAGGTTGAGGGATGGATAATCTGGTGGATGACTAGAGGAAGGTTGTGAAGTGGATGGAGATGATATTGGAGGAATGATATTGCTGATGTTAGTGGTATGTGTGGGAATGTCTAGATGGATTGGAGAATGAATAGGTGAATGATATTCATTGTGTATTGGAGAGGGAGGAGTGGTAGGTAGTGGTTCTGAAGATGGAGGGGGAGGTGTAGCATCACTGATATGGGCAGTTGAGGGTGGAATATCATTGATGGGTGATATTGCAGTTGAAGGAGGGGATGAAGAATGAGAAGGTGCAGGAGAAAGTTGAGCAGGTGGAGAGAGAATGTTAGAGGAAGGAGGAACTGAGGAAGGATCTTCTAGAAGGGTAGAGGGAGTGACTTGATCAGTCCTTGTGTCATCAGAAGCTTTCCTTTTTCTTGTGGCCTCAGCTCCTGCATTCTTCTTGGGAATTACTCTATCCCATTTAGCAAAGAGAGCTGAGGTCAGCCTCTTACTGGCATTTATTGTTACTTTTGGTGACACTAGAAGCTCTGCATGCCTTTCCTGCAGAAAAATCCCTAAAACTCTTCCAAAGCATACATTGTCTTTAGAGTTTTTCTTTTTAATGAGGTCAAAAAGAATTGATCCCCAGCTGACTTTCTTCTTCTCCATTAAGGCCACCATTAACAGAAATTGGTGCCTACTGATATAGTCATGCCCAGAGGTCTTGCTCAGCAAGACTTTTCCAACAATATCTGCTAAGAACTTGTAGTCCTGAGACAGATTCTTTTTCAGAAGGTGGCTAGGGTATCCAGTCAAATGCCCCATTTTGACTAAAGCTTCATCAAATTCATTTGAGCTTATGTCTAATTCATTTTCACCATTTTCAAAGCCAAAGATTTCAGAAAGGATGGTGGGAGTGAGAGAGACATGATGACCTGAAATTGTTCCCGACAAGCTTTCATCGACTGACTTTGCAGTGTAAACCCATTCTTTTATCTCAGCAACAGCTATCTTCTGCCTGGTGCTTAGAAGCTTCCTTAGATGTTGTGCATCCAGCGTTTGAAAATGTCCTTGAAGATTTGGTCTGACTGTGCAAACGAGTCCATGTCAATGTCGAAACCTGCGTCAAACTTCATTAGGTGCAAAGAGGCCTGAGGAATCGCCATTGTTCCTGCAAAGAAGGTTGGAGATCAAGTGCAGAGAGAAACTGGAGTGAAAGACGATTTATGTAGGCGCAAAGCTTAGAATAAGATAAAAAAAGACTTATATAGAAGGGTCGAAGAATGAGGGCGCATTCGTAAACCACTGTTCGACAAAACCTAATAAAATTAGAAGTCGAAAAGGCTTTATTTCTTTGTCTGAAAGCGTTCGACGAAAGCATCTTTTTCGTCGATCGTCGTTCGACAAAAGAAATTGCCTTACCTGACTCTGCCTTTATGAGGTTTCAGAGACCACGGTTCGACAAATGATTCAAATTTGTCGTTCTTCGTTCGACAAATTTGTGAGAAAAATAGAAATACTTAATTTTTAGCAGATTGAATCTCCATCTATCATTCCTAGTTGATTTATAAAGAAGACGTGCTTCTTTTCATTCAAGGGCTTGGTGAAAATGTCAGCTCTTTGCAAATCAGTAGAAATGAATTGTAGGCAAATTTTGTTTTTATCCACATTGTCCCTGAGGAAGTGGTGCATAATTTCTATGTGTTTAGTCCTACTATGGAGAACTGGATTTTGTGCTATAGATATTGCACTAGTGTTGTCACAAAATATAACTGAATTATTTAAGTTGACACCATAGTCTAGGAGCTGATTTTGTATCCACAATATCTGTGAGCAGCAGCTACCAGCAGCTAAGTATTCAACTTCAGCTGTTGATGTAGACACAGATGTTTGTTTCTTACAAAACCAAGATACAAGCCTATCACCAAGAAACTGACAAGTTCCTGATGTGCTATTCTTATCTACCCTGCATCCAGCGTAATCTGAGTCTGAGAATCCAGTTAATTCAAATTCAGATGTTGTTGGATACCAAAGTCCCAGATTAGGGAAACCCTTTATATATCTTAAAATTCTTTTTACAAAAGTAAGGTGAGATTCTTTAGGATCAACTTGAAACCTAGCACAAATGCACGTAGCAAACATTATGTCTGGCCTACTGTTGTTAAATAGAGTAGAGAGCCAACAATTTCCCTGTACAGTTTCTGATCAACAGGTTTCCCTGATTCATCAGTATTAATAACAGCATTAGAGGCCATGGGTGTTTTCATTGTAGAAGAATCAGACATTCCAAATCTTTTCACTAATTCCTTAGCATACTTAGATTGAGAGATGAAGATTCCTGATGGGGTTTTCTTCACTTGAAGACCAAGGAAGTGGGATAATTCACCCATACTACTCATTTCAAATCTTGATTGCATTAGATTAGAAAATCTTTTGCACAAATTTGAATCAGTAGATCCAAAGATAATGTCATCCACATATATTTGAACTAGTAGGGTTTGATTTTTATGTACTTTGTAAAATAATGTTTTGTCTACAATGCCTCTACAGAAATTGTTTTCCAAGAGAAAGTTAGCTAAAGTCTCATACCATGCTCTGGGAGCTTGTTTGAGACCATAGAGAGCTTTATTAAGTTTGAATACATAGGAGGAATGAGTTGGAGAGATCAAACCTGGTGGTTGTTCCACATAGACTTCTTCTTTGATGTCTCCATTGAGAAAAGCACTTTTCACATCCATTTGATATACCTTAAACTTCTTGAATGCAGCAAAGGCCAAGAAAAGCCTTATAGATTCAAGCCTTGCAACAGGGGCAAATGTCTGATCATAATCTATGCCTTCTTCCTGTGAATATCCTTGAGTTACCAATCCTGCTTTATTTCTCACAATATTTCCTTGATCATCAAGCTTGTTCCTGAAGACCCACTTGGTGCCAATAACTGGATGTCCTCTTGGTCTTGGAACCAAATCCCAAACCTTGTTTCTTTCAAACTGGTTGAGTTCCTCTTGCATGGCAAGAATCCAATTTGGATCTTGTTCTGCATCTTTTATGGTTTGAGGTTCAACTTGTGATAGAAAGCAAGTATACATCTGATTTTGGTGTAGTTGATGCCTTGTTTAAACACCTGCTGTGATATCACCAATCGCTTGTGAAATTGGATGATCTCTGACTGTGATGTGGTCAGCAGTTGGAGTTGGTTCAGCAGTAGTATCTTCATTGGGAATTTGTTCAGCTATTACATCCTGTGGAGGATGTTCTGTTGTAGCTTGATTCAGGTAATCAACAAGATCTGGATGATCCTCTTCTTCACTATCTTCAAGAGTTTGAGGCAATGGATGCAGTGAATCTCCTGTCTGTAGATTTAGCTCTTTAAGCTCTTCATATAGAGCTGGTACCTACAAAGTGTTCTTGGTAGAAGAGTTCTTCTCCTTGTAAAACATGTTAGTTTCATCAAAGGAAACATGCATAGACTCTTCTATTTTAAGAGAGGATTTGTTAAATACCCTATATGCTTTACTAGCTATTGAATATCCTAAGAAGATTCCTTCTTCAGATTTTGGTTCAAATTTCTTAAGATATTTCTTATCATTGTTATGAACAAAACATCTACATCCAAAAGTTCTAAAATAATCAACTTTGGGTTTCTTCCCTTTAAGCAATTCATAGGGAGGTTTAACCTTAATTTTGTGTATCAAACTTCTATTCAGAACATAATTTGCTGTGCTGATAGCCTCAGCCCAAAAGGATAGGGGCAAGTTAGCATCTGCAAGCAATGTTCTTGCTGATTCAATTAGAGTTCTATTCTTCCTTTCAACTACCCCATTTTGTTGAGGAGTTCTAGGAGCTGAGAAGCAATGCCTGATACCTTCCATCTCACAGAATTCTTTCATGAGAAGAGACTCAAACTCAATGTCATGATAACTTCTGATCAATGCAACTACAGTAGAGTACTCAATCTGTATGCTCTTAAGAAAGTCTGTAAGAACTTTAAAGTTATCTTACTTTTCTCTTAAAAAGAACACCCAAGTGAATCTAGAGAAGTCATCCACAATAACTAGAGTGTAAGACTCCCCCCCCCCCCCCCCCCCCCCCCCCCCCCCCCCCCTAAGCTCTTTATTGCAATAGGTCCAAAAAGTTCCATATGTATCAAGTATAAGATTCTAGGTGAATCACTTTTAGATAATGATTTAAAGCTGTTTTTGGTTTGCTTACCTAATTGACATGCCCTACAAAGACCTTCTTTCTTATATGATCCTGATGGTAAGCCTATAACAAGATTATCCTTAGCTAATTTAGCAATGGTCCTATGGTTTACATGTCCTAATCTTTTATGCCATAATTTACTAGATTTGCTTAACTCATTAAATAAGCAAATTTCTGATTTAGATGAGTTGAAGTTTACTAAATATATATTTCCTTATCTGATTCCTGATAGAACAATAACATTATCAGATGATTTAATGATGCATTCTGATTTATTAAATGTTACCTGATAACCTTCATCACATAACTGACTTATGCTGATGAGGTTGTGCTTTAGACCTTTGACATAGGTTACTTCCTTGAATGTCACTGTTCCAATTTTAATTTGACCATAGCCTTTGGTTTGTCCACATTTGGAGTCTCCAAAGATCACCTTGGGTCAAAGTTTTGCCTTGTAGTTGTACAGGTTGGCCTTGTTCCCTATCATATGCTTTGAGCATCCACTGTCCAAGTACCATTTTTGATTTAATCTTGGATGGCTGTGTACCTACAAAGACAAAAACATAAACTAGTTGTTTTTGACCCAGACTACCTTGGGTCCTTTTATATTACCACAAAATTCAGAGATAAATGTCATTTCAGGCTGATCCTTGTATCCTTGTGGATGATATCTCCTTGGAGGTATAGTCCACTTGGTAAAAGGATTTTTAGTATATTTAGGATTAGAATTCTTAGAGTTTTCTGTATATTGCTTGTTCGAGGAATTTGAATAAATTCGTCGATTATTATTCATTTTATAACTATACTGAAAATCTGTTCTTAGTTTTCGTCGAGCCTCGTTCGACAAATTTGAATCCTTTTGTCGAGTGTCATTCGACGAATTCTTCTGAATTCTTCTATCCTTAACAAACTTGCTTGAAATGTCTTTATTTCTTTCTGCAGCTTCTTTTCTTTTAGCAGAAATGAATTTTATGGGTATGGAGAGGATGTTTCTCTTAATCATAGATGGCTCTCTTGATGAGGCACCCAAGCCCAGTTTGCTATTATTAAATCTAGCATTGACAGTGCTTGTGATGTCCATCAGCTTGATACTTCTCCCATTGAGGGATTCTTCAATCTTTTTGGCTCCAGATAGCTTACTCTCAAAAGTAGTAATGTGTTCTCTGGAGGCAGCCAAATCTTTCTTTAGATTTTCATTCTCTTCACTTATATTGTTCATTTCAACTTGATACTTCTCCCATTGAGAGATTATTTCTTTCTCAGATTTTATTAAGTCTTGGCAAAGAGTTTTGAAATCATCTTTGAATTCAATAGAAGTGAAATCAAAGTCAGATAGTACCTGATCAATATCATCTTCTGTTTCTGATTCTGATTTCTCTTCATCAGAGTTGCTAGTTGAGGCATTGATTGCCATCATGCAAAAACTTTTTTCTTCTTCATCATCACTGGAGCTGGATGATGATGCTGATTGTGACTCATTGTCTGAGTCATAAATAGCCATTAAGCATTGGCTGTCTTCTTTTGTTTCTTCTTCATCAGAGGAGCAAGATGAAGATTCTGATTCAAATTCTGTTTCACTCCAGGATGTTGCTACAAATCCTCTTCCCTTCTTCTTGTGAGAGTGGGAGGAAGATTTGCTGGAGCCCTTCTTTTCTTCCTTTTCTTTTCTTCTTTCCTTCCTGTCCTTCTTGTGTTGAATCTCTGGACATTCAGGAGCAATGTGTCCTGGTTTCCGATAGCCAAAACATATGATTTCATTAGAATGATTTTTGTCATACCTTGGCTTGTCATGACTTCTGGATAGTTGTTTTCTGAAGTCTTTCTTAGCCATCTTATAGAATCTTTTGGCTAACAGACTCATAAACTCCTCTTTGTCAGGAGCTTTTCCTTTATCTTCTGCAGCCTTGAAGGCTATGCTTCTTTCCTTCTTGGGTGCTGGGGATGAAGTGAATTCTTCATTTTCCCTAGTTTTGATGAGCTGCTCATAAGATTTGAGCTTGCCCAACAGAGCTTCAGTGGTGATCTCATTGAGACTTCTGGCCTCTTTGATTGGCCAGATTTTGGAGTCCCATGTGCTGGGAAAGCACATAAGAATTTTGTCATTGATCTTTGTGAGTGAGATCACTTTGTGCAAAGACTTCAGCTCATTTATTATGAGGCTGAGCCTATTGTACATATCAGCTACATTTTCTGATTCTCCCTTCTTGAAGTTCTCATATTGAGAGATCAGGTGAGATCTCCTATCTTTTCTTTCATCTGCTGACCCTGCCACCATGTTGTTGAGAGATTCCCAGATTTCTTTTGCTGAGGTTGCACTCAACTACTTTCTGGAATATGTCATCTAACATAGTTAGGGCCAGAATGTTCATGGCCTTTGCATCTGCATTTCTCTGCTTCTTCTGAGCCTCAGTCCACTCAGAGGTGGAACAACATTGTTGTCTGTTGTTGCAGCAGTACTAGCTGATGTTGTGGGTACTGGAGGTCCTGTAAGAATAACATTAAAAATTTCCTCATCAATGGAGTTCATATAAAGCCTAATCCTTGCTTTCCATAGTGCAAACTTATTGAGATTGCACATAGGAGGTCTTGTGCTGGAATACTCCTTGTTTTGTGCCATGAGTTTTAAATAAGATAAAATCTTAGAAAATAAAACTCTTGGAAAAAAAATTAAGATCTGGTTGATCTTTGTGATTCAGGTGTTAGCCTATAAAGAATCAACCTGCCTCTGATACCAATTGAAAGTGGAGGTCAGATCTTAAATTACTCTAGAGGGGGGGGGGGGGGGTGAATAGAGTATTAAAATTTTTAATACGTTTTATAGCAGAAATTAAACTACTGTTTAAGTATATGTGTATTTAGTGTGAGTTATAGAAAACTACAGAATTACTAAAGGACACACAGCACAAGCACACAGAGACAATCAAGCACAGAAGACACAAGGAGTTATAGTAGTTCCCCAATAAATCTGGGTACGTCTACACTTCTACCACCTTTGGTAGGAATCAACTAGGAGGGTTGATAAGGTGCCCAAGCACCAAGGGATTTTTGATAAGGTGTCCACACACCAATAAGCTTTTGATAAGGTGCTTAAAAACCACACTAGGATTTTTTGATAAGGTGTCTTGCCACCACTGGGTAAACTTTTGAAGGGAGTATTAACCCTGTACAGAATGAGATAAAAAGGTATAGAGTGTTCTTCTCTGTCAATGATCTGAGAGAAGACAAAAGGTGTTGAAGCAGAAAGCTCCCCCTGTCTGATGAGAGTTGATGACAGCTTTTTGATAGAGCTTTCTCAAATAGAAGTCTTTGTAGCTGATGATCTGGAAGAAATTAATCTTCAGATTGTTGTTTCTCTTGAAAGACTTTATCTTGCAGCAGATCTAAGAGATTAAATCTGGTTCTCAGAAAGATGAAGATGCTGCCTTGATGAAGAAGAATGCTGAAAAAAAGAATAGTGTATTTTCTTCTTCTTCTTCTTCTGAAAAACTTCTTCTATCCTCCTTGTTCTGTGATCACAGAAGAGAGCAAGTGATGGTGATGTTTTACTTTATGTTTATCTCAAAAATGACTATCTCAGTTCTTGCTGTTCTTCTCTTTTTTTTTATCTTCTAATAACTGTTTGTATATCTGTTTTCAAATTCAAATCTTCTGTCTATTTAAGGAATGTCTTCTTCTAACATAAATCCTTCTTGGAACCAGGTAGCCACCCAAAACGATTTTTGGCAGGTCCTTTTAACTCCTTTTGTCGAGAAAGATGCCTTTGGCATTAAATGTCAACGGCTATTCTTCTTCTTGGAAAGGAAGGAATATAAGGATATAATAAATGAGAAATATATCCTTACTTGGATGCCTGAATACGTCCAAGGAGAAATAAATATATCCGTTATTTTGCTGATTTGAGTTCAGAGAACTGACATCTACTGAGAATATAAGTCTGAACGTCAGAAAGCAATTTGTCGAGCGCTGGCTTAGAATTTGTCGACCGCTGCTAGTCATTTGTCGAGCACTGACTTAAAATTTGTCGACCGCTGCTAGTCATTTGTCGAGCGCTGACTCAGAATTTGTCGACCGCTGGAACTGCAAATTTCTTCAGTCTGCTGGAAGCAATTTGTCGAACGAATCTGGTCATTCGTCGAACACCACTCACCATGTGTTGAGCTTGAATTTGCCTATGTTCTGCTAATCTAATCAGCCTAAAGTTTGACCCTAAGGCTATACATTGGGGTCAATACAGATTCTTAATCAACACATAGTGATCCTAGCCCAAATTAGTAATAGGGTTGTTCCAACATACCAGTTCAAATAGAGTCCAAAATTCAGTTGAGTTAAATCTGTGTCAAATAGAAGTCGGCGCAGCATCGATTGCAAGTCAAAGTAACTTTGAGTAAAAGTAAGAATAACTCAGACTGAAGTCGATGTATAAGTTGAATTCGACGCAACGTCGAGATGTACTCAACGTAGAATACAGAGTAAGTCGAAGCAGATTTTGAAGTCGAAGCAACATGGACTTACATTCGACGCAAAAGGAAGAGCTTTGAGTTCAAGATTTCCTCTCGATGGATACGTCGATAAGTATTCGATGCAATGTCGACTATAGAGTCCAGTTCTAAACTAAGGAGGATTTCGATACAGCTTCTAATAGAATTCAGAGGGGAGTCGATAAGAAGACAAACGTATTCGACACTACGTCAAATATAGATAGAATTATAATATCTTTTTTATTCTTTTCCAAAGATGATTCAAAGATTATACATGGAATTGATTGGATCTCTAACAGATCGATTGTATCCATGAATGGAAAGGAAGTCTCAGAGACACAAGAAAGTTATTTCTTGAAGATAATCAAATAGAGATTGACAGGCACTCAACAAAATAGGAGGATATTATAATTCATTGGACATTCCTATTAAGGAGACAACAGAAGAGGAAAAAAATTCAACTATTTCAACATAAGAGTAAGGGGACTTAGCAAGATTTATAATAGGGAATTCATTCATTCCTTCGTCTTCTCCTTCCTGCAGCTCTCTCTCACGCACAGAAGAACATTTCTCTGTATAGATTTTCATGGCTTCTTCATCATCTTCTTCTCTTACAACAAGAAGACAACAGAAAGACAGAGATTCTTATAAATCAAAGCTAGAACAGTCCTTGCATCTCTCTCTCTCTCTCTCTCAGCAAGGACTCATATACTGGAATATACATTGGTCAACAACACTATGTGCCTTAATCCCTAGTGATTGCTGAAGGAGGATTCAACCAGAAGAACATCTTATTCATTTCTTCTTCTCTCTTTTACTCTTTATTTTCTTATTGTAATCTATGTACAGAGTCCTAAGAATCCCTCTCCAAAGGATTCAGTTGGTTCAATATCTCCTTACCAAAAGATTTAGTGTGGTTCTAAGAGTCTCCTTACCAAAATACTCAATGGTTCTAAAAGTCTCCCTACCAAAAGATCTAGAGTGGTTCTAAAAGTCTCCTTACCAAAAGACTCAGTGGTTCTAGTGCTATTTATATAGCTTTCAATCCCGTTCTCCATAGTAAAACTAAGCACATAGAGATAAGGCACCACATTCTCAGGGACAATGTTGAGAAGGGGAAGATAAATCTTCAATATATTTTCACTGATAATCAAAGGGCTGACATATTCACTAAGCCACTTGATCAAAGCAACCACAATTTCTTCATCAATGCACTAGGTATGCTTGATGGTGCTCTTTAGGACACACTAATTATGTAATAAAACCTATTTTTCATAGAAAAGTATTGCTGGGAAAAACAGCAAAAATTTTGAGAAAAATATAACTGTTCATTCAGAGCTGCGTCGTGTACCACCTCCCCTGTAATAACCATAAAATATAGGTCCAGCCGGGACCCCATAGAATATAGTCTCCACAAATTAAGTATTAAGAGATGATATAGATTCTACCCAACTAAAAACTCAGAACAAACACAGCGGAAGCATTAACATGAAGCACAGAAGTTGTCCACATCTACATAGGAGGACCACGAATTTAAGGCCTTACAAAACCAATGCTCAATTCATCAACCATAGCACATAAAATATCCAAAAGATAATAGCAATCCTTTTCTACTTCGGCATGCAAGCCGGAACAAAGTAAGACAACATAAACAAACAGTAAAACAGGAGGAGGTACACTTCATGAGGCTTAAGCCTTTTGGCCGACAAGCTGGGTCCAGCCTACTATCCTTGCGGTCAGCTTTGGCTGACCAACAATTGTGTAACGACACCCCTCCTCCAGGGCGTCTTAGCGGACCCCGGGGAACTACATCACCCTGCAAGTCAGCACTTCATATAAAAATGTAATAAACATTAATAACATAACAAACAACATGTATGAGTGTCACAAGCATCGTCCACGTTTCTTTGTTGAGCAATTAAAGTAAGGGGCCTAACAATACAGTATGTATGCAAACCTGGGTTTCACACAATGCACCATATGGCGTGTATGCTTCTAACATAACATCACACATCTTCAATTCACCAAAACACATGGGTACTCATCATTTCCCCCAAGGGCATGGAAGCCCAAGGCGAAGAACTCCTGCAGAGACCCCACCCACACATGACCCTCAATGCCATCGGGCATGTCCATCTGCATACTCATTCTTGCCAGAATCACCAAATCGAGCACAACTGGTACTAGAAGCTCTTGCCTAGACCCCACACGCACATGGCCCATAATGCAATCGGGCTTGTCCTTCAGCACAGACATTCTTGTCTTCTTCTACACACCCAAAACAGAAGGGGATATGTCTTGCCGGGACACCCTCCCCACATGACTTACAACGTCACGGGCTGGCCAGCCGACCACAAAGACAAATCCTCACCCTCTCATACCAACGAGCATCATAAGCCCTTCATCGCGCAAATCATCCCGCCCAAAACCAACGTTCGTTCTCACACGAAACACAAAAGGGCATCACAACGACGATTTTTGCCATATTAAGATTTCTAGCAAAAATCCCTAAAATACACGTTAACCAACATCACTGAATTGGACAACCGGTCACGATTTCAGCTTCGCCTACAATGCCTAATTCGCTAATAGAGCGGATCTCTAATGCAAAATCATGATGGGGACGAACTCAATCAACCCAATGGTTCCTCTTGAACCAAGGCGACCCAAACCCCTCTCATTTGAGAAATCTAGTGCCAAATATTTCAGAAAAGAGAAAGGCAAAATAAGAGATGTGATGCACGCATCCTAAAATTGGGAGGAGAGATGTCATTACCCTTTGAACTCTCTTCCTCGCTATGGATTGGTTGAAAGGCATGGATAGAAAAGAGCGCCTTTGAGTCCTCTCCTTGGATCTGGTTTCGGATCGACGAACGAAGCTCCGATGCTCTAACAATGGCGGATCTTGCCCTTCTTCTTCCTCCAAACTCTTCCTCTCATCTTAGCCCCCAAAATCACAAAGGACTTGATAAAAAGAGAAGAGAACTCCTGATGCAGGATGTAGGGGCCCCGACCGCACCCCATGACATCACACCAGCTAGCGAACCAAGTCCAAGCATGCCTGCCAGAAGGACTGCAGTCCAGTCACCCCATCCCATCTCTGCGCCTATTCTCAGCGCGACAGGTTGTTGAGGTTGGGGCTCGATCCCCATACCTCCTTGATAAGAACCACTCCCTACAGGACTTATCTCAGTTGGTGATAAGGCCTGTTAGGAGAGTTTCTTATCAAGGAGGTCTGGGGATTGAGCCCCAGCCTCAACAACCCGTCGCGATGAGAACAGGCATGGAGATGGGTTGGGGTGATTGGACTGCAGTCCTTTTGGCAGGCGTGCTTGGCCATGGTCCGCTAGCTAGTGTGATGCCACGGGGTGCGGTCGGGGACCTCGGCGTCCTGCATTAACTCCTCTGCCCTATTTAGGACTTTCAAACGCACTTATCTGAGCCTTTTGATCAAGATCTAAGAAGATCGGACGCCCAGAAAATGCTTCTTATGGATCTGCTCCCGTAAGTTACTGTATGGCGGTAGCGCTACCGTGCTGCGCAACCGTCTAGATGAACCCTTTCGATGCTATGGTCTCGACGAACCCTTCTCGATGCAACTGCGATATTCGACGAACCTACCGCCAGCAGTATCTCTATCGCGCCGCGCTAACCTCTCGACGGAACCTGTCGATGAAGCCATCTCGACGAGACAGCTACCGCCAGCCAATTGAGGGACGGTTACTGCTAAGGAGACAACAATTTCTAACAATTAGAAATTACCACGAAATCCCAAACGTTCCTGGCGGGGTTCAATTTTTCAAAATCACCACCGATTTCCCATGGGAAAAATCATCAACTTTTGATGTTCCTGGAAGAAATCTTGACATTTAGAATGCTTCTAAATACCTAGATTTGCACGTACTGGAATAACCAAACTTCTGAAACAACATTCATGACCGCAACCTATCTCTGATACCACTGTTGGGTTTTTCTACAACCATACATCGTATGTAGGCGCAGCGGAAATAAACAGAATAACCCAAAAGAATTTGGATCAGGCCATGAATATTGAATCAAGAAGTTAACAAAATTGCTAGGTATGAAAATTACCTTTGCAGAGTTAGATCAAATCCAACCTAGATGCTCCAAGAAGATAAGTCCCGTCGTCGGCTGTCCGAGTCCTCACGTAGAATAATGTCTACGTCTCTACAGCAGTCCACACGAGCCAGGAGAAGAAGACTACACCTTGCGCTTCCATGGATTGCTAGATCCGCTTCAGGAAGAACAACACCGACGACAATCGTCGGAGAGGAGGTCGGCGGAGGAGAACGGGCGGCGGAACACTTCTGTCGGCTAGGGCGAGAGGCGGAACTCTTCCGTCGATTGGATTCCTACGTCTGTTATGAGAACCCTAAAAGAAGATCTATTTATACCCAAAGCATAAACAGGCTTTTAGAAGAATCGTTATCCGTAGACCACACAGCAGAATTGGGGTTTCTGTTATAATTCGTCGGGATTCCACGAAACAACATTCGTCGAGTTTTCACGGGATAATTCGACGAATTCTGACGAATTACATCCGACGAATCCCGTCGAATTCTATCCGACGAATCATATCCGACGAATCCCGACGAATTCTATCTGACGAATCATATCCGTGAAAACCCGACGAATTCAGACAGCAACATTTGTTGGACCTCCCCCATTCTATATGGTGATTGGTAACCTTTACCAACACAGTCAATCTTCCATCTTCTCCACATGCTCTTATGTGCGACCCTGCAGGCTCATATCGCGTTGGCAGTGAGACTACATGTTTGACCACTTCTAGATCATAATGGTAACTCCAACAGCAGTCTCCATCACCATCATCTTGAAACATATTAAATAAACCTCGTTCCCCTGTAAATGGGCCTTGATATCCTGAATAGAAGAAAGTAAATGACCGGAGACCGAATTAGTACCTTCGAAGGTTGTTCAGGTGTTATCATATCTTAGAACGACCTACCTCTTCGGGCAATCAATCTGAGCATGGTTCCAGGTGGGCCATGTCATTCCTAGGACAAGATCGAAGTCTGGCATCTTCAAGAGGTTTGTCGGAGCATCGAGGGTTAGGCAGTCGATGGTCACAAATAGAATGCACTTTGTTGTTGCTTCAATATCCGTCCCATTGGGAAGACGCACCCTCCTGGTGACTCCATTATAGTGTCGAACCTCAGCCAAGTCATTAACAAAGTCTTCTGAGATGAAGTTATGAGATGCCCCCATGTCAAACAAGGTATGGGCAGGCTTGCCGCATACGGTTACTATTCTTGAATTATGGTATAGTTTAAAGTGACTAAGTTTTCTACTTCTAACAATTCTATATCAAATATACAATCTAAAATTGAAAATACTTTTAAAAAACTAGCATACCTGCTATTACCCTATCCGGTTTCTGTGGTTGAGCATGATCCAGAGCATACATCTTGTCTCTATAATGTTTGCGGTCAGATTTGTAGAATCCTCGACCTCGGCCACGTCCTCGACCTTGTCCCCTAGGTTGCTGAGCTGGTTGTGTTGGAGGTGGTGGTGGAGCTCTTTGAGGGAAATTGATATAGATGTGGCCCATCTGGTGGTAGTGTACCATAACTGTGGTGGAGGTTCCCCTTTACCCTATCTTTGTGGCTCCTGGATTCGTAATGGTTGAGGGGGTAGCACTGTCGGAGGCCTCTACTCCTATCTGAAGTCGGGATGGGGTCGTCCCCACCCCTCCTGTGGTGCATGAACCTACCACTATGCTGGCCCTTGCCGCCAAATACTGCATCTTTTGCCGGCCTTTTCCCTCTATTCCTCACCATTAGTAATTCCACCTCCACCTTCCTTGCCACTTCGATGATTCGAGCTTGACCGGACTCTGCTATGTATAGGAGGGATTGCCTTAGGTTGTCTCGGAGGCCCTTGTAGAACCTCTTGGCGTAGCTGGATTCATCTAGCTGGTGGGAGGTGGAGAAGCGAGCTAGATGAGAGAGCTCCCGCTGATTTTCCAACACTGAATGACTTCCTTGCTTCAAATAACCGACGAAGACTAGCTTCCTTGCTTTCGCATCTAGCTTCATTCTGAGGGCATCAGGAACAAGCATGTAGCATGTAGAACCGAACATTCGAAGGTGTTCCACCGTGGGCTTTATCTTGAACATCAACTCATGAGGGGTGATAGGACTAAGAGGCATCCGATTGATGACATAGGTTGCACAACACATTCCCACTGCAAAGAAGGACTTTGGGATATTCTTCGCATGAAGCCAACATTTTCAGGTCTCCGTCAGATGATGGATCTTCCGCTTTGGAACACTATTTTGTTGTGGTGTGTGAGCACAAGAAAGCTCTCTTCGGATGCCATGCTTTCTGCAGAAGTTGAAGAACACATTGGAAGTAAACTCCCCTCCATTTTTAGTTCTGAACTTCTTTATCCGCATGTTAAGCCAACCCTCCACGAGCTCCTTAAACTCCACAAACTTCCTAAACGGTTCCGACTTCTCCTTCAGAAAATATACCCAAGTATATCTAGTGAAGTCATCAATCAAAACCAGCAAATACTTGCTGCCTCCAAGACTGGCATTCTCGGTAGGTCAACACAGATCACCATGAATACATTCCAATGGCACCTTGCATCTGCTTTGTGAATGGTCGAATGGAAGGCGATGAGCCTTTCCATATTGACATCCTGTACAAACGTGACCTTCCCCGAAGGATGACAAATTAGGCAGACATCTCACAAGGCCTCTCCCTGCCATAGCTTTCAATTTGTCCATCCCAACCTGCCCAAGTCTTTCATGCCAGATAGCAGCGCTATCATTAGTCCTCATCTTATCGACATAGGAACTTGTAGATAACACAAACAAGTCCTTCACCCTTCTACCAACATGAGTGACTTCAGCCTCCACCGCTGACACGTTTCGAAGAAACTTCACTTCTGTTGGAACAAAGAGAACGTGATAGCCAACATCTACAACATTTGTCACCAAGAAGAGGTTTTTCTTCATCTCCGGAACATGATAGACACTCTTCAATGTAAGAGTACTTCTATCATCATTCTAAGAAACTACACCCTCCTTCTCTACTGCATGTATATTGTCATCAGCTGTAATGATAAAATTATTACCTGTATATGGCTGCAAAGAAGAGAACTTCGACTCGTCTTCGGTTAGGTGATGACCACAGCCCGAGTCCACTATCCAATCATCTTGTCTTGGTAGATAATTTTAACTACAATAATAGCCCTTATACCTTGGGAGCTTTGATGAGGGATAACCAGAGATCTTAGACGATGACCTATTGAATTTAGAATCTAGTGTTTGAGTCGACTATGATAAGAAAAATCTAAGTTTATCTTACATTGGACCATTCGAAAGTGATCGAGACTAGCATATGTGGAAGTGATAGGAATTTAGTGGAATAAACGAGAAGATATTTTCTTGATGAAATTGACTTGTGAAAATCTTAGGGTTTCAAAAAAAATTTACCCGTATACCTTATGAATCAAACTCCACGTAGAAAATGATTGGGAGTCGTCTTACTAACATGGATACTAATTGTGGTTGGTTAACATGTACTCAGAAAGGTTCACAAGTGCACCACCATTAAAATTTAAGGATGATTGGGACGGTAGACAACACGATTAGTTCCATCAATAGTAAGAACTGGAAAAGTTATAGTGTAGAGATGAGTGATTACTCGGACGCACCTGAAGGAGTAAGAAATTGAACGTGTGAAGAAATCTTTAGAGGCATAAGAATCTGCCCAGGTTAGAGTGGAAGATCGAGGATAGATTGACCAAGGTAGCTAGGTCACCCCAGTCAGGATAGACGATACGACGGTGCGAGTCTTGCAGCGCAAGAAGATCCCGTAGGTAAAAATCATGTTGTAAAATTATGGACAGGAGGTGCACACCTGGGAGCCACTAGAGCTGGGGTGGCAGAGATAGTCGATGCTCTTCGAGCCAGGAATAGTTTCAATTCTTAGGGGATAATACGTTCAGCCACTCTCAGAGAAAACCCCGCAAGCCTAACCTGAATTTCGAGGACGAAATTATTCTTTTTGTTTATTGGGATTTGTAACATCCCCCAAACAGCTAGACCCCAAAGTTGGTTTTGTCATGACTAGGTCAGGACAAAACCATAGGAAGGGCTCAAGACCTTGTGAACATAGGTGAGAAGGAGAAAACCCAAGTGGTCTGCAAATATCAATTCTCAGATACCAAGCCTAGGGTTGGACTTTAGGACCCAACCTTGAACCTTGACCCCACAATATCATCCCTAACCCATTAGAGGTCTCCTTGAAGCACCAGTGACCAATTGGGGTCAACCTAAGAGGCCAATTTGACTGAAGTCAACCCTAACCCTAAATTGGTCAAACTAGCTCAATTAAGGTCAATTGGCCCCCACCATGCCAAATTGACCCTGCCCCTACACTTATGTGGGTACTAGGAGCCTAATGGACCAAAAAGCCCCATAATGGGACTTGCAATTTGACCGATTTACCCTTGCCCTAGTTTAGGTCAAAATGATCTAATTTGCCCAAATTGGACCCAATCTACTTGGGCTAGATCCAATTAAGGCGGTCCAGCACCTAAAGGGTATTGAATTCTGCTGAGGTGGCCATTCAATTTGGAGAGAGTCGGCCAGGAGAGAGAAAGCCCATTTTGGAAGAGAGAGAAAGAAGGGGGAGTTAATGGAGGAGAAGGAGAAACCCCTCAATCTGAGCAGTTAATGGCTCCATTCATCTCCCCTTGGGGAGAGGAGAAGTTTTCAGCTTCTTCCCGGCCTAATTGATGGCCATTTCACCCCCCTAAGTGTAACCGAAATCTCCACCTATGGACATTAATGGAAATCCGAGTAACTCCCCACCCTTAGCCTCAATCGACCCTTTTAACATCTTCAGTGTTTGGAAAGGAGTGAAACCCCCTCTTCCCCGAAGAAATCGAGCACCAGGAGTACAGATCGGCATGGCACCAAAAGCTCCAGCACCGTCAATGGCAACTCGCCGGAATTCACGCCACCAAGCCCCCACACAGGTCTGATCCTCTTCTCCACCTTTACTGCTAGATCTTTTCATATTTCAGGGCTTGATCCGTGCACAATAGGGCTCGAATTTGGGTTTTCGAAAGAGTACGTTACGTGCTCTTTTTCCCACCTCTAAAAACTAGATCCGCCCACCTCCGATCGAGCAACCACCCCTATCGCCGGCCACCACCTCAACGGAGGTGGTGTTGGCATTGGTCGGCCGGAAAGAGGCGTAGGTGACCGGGAAATCACCCCGCAAAGAGGCCCAGGACGGGCTGTCGCGAGCCGTCCAACGATTGGGGACGATGATGTAGAGCCGTCGGATCTTTATATTATTGTTTACGGTTATTTCATTTGTTTCGTCGAGCGCTGTAAGAAATTCGTCGAACGAATAAATCGTTGAACGCTGATTTATGTTAATTAGTCGAGCGCTGTTTTTTATTAGCATAACCGAGCGCTGTTTTAATAATAATTCATCGAACGAATAATTCGTCGAACGACTTGAAATTTGTCGAACATTGTTATATGTCTTTTTCGTCGAACGCTGTTATTTATTAACTTAGCCGAGCGCAGTTTTAATATTAATTAGTCGAACGCATCTTTGTTCAGATTTCGTCGAGCGCAGAGTTGTTCTACTTTAGTCGAGCACAGAGTTGTTCTGCCTTCGTCGAGGGCAGTTAATTTCGTCGAACGCAGAGTTGTTCTGCTTTTGTCGAGCGCTATTTAAATTTCGTCAAAAGCAGAAACAGATAAATAATTAAATGTTTATATGATTTCTTCACACCCTTTTTGCTGTAGTTTATTTTAATTGTTAAAAATACTAGATCACCTCTGATTAAAAAGTGTCAAACACCGAAGTTGTAGCCCTTGGAGTCTACTTTATTTTAAAATTGATTTCACCCCAAAAGGAGTTCTGTATCTCCCTGTAGGTCCATTTTGGTGGGGCTGGTCCCTAGTGTAGGACAACCACCATTTCTTGAATAATTTTTGATTGGGAAATGATATTGACTTGAGATTTAAAACATAGTCTACTTATACCTACACACACATCATATCCAAAGATGGGATTTTTAGGAGAAACGTTTTCTAAGATTTTTGAAATAATTTCATAAATCATCTAATAATTAATCAGTGGGTTAAATGAACTCCAATGCCCTCCAAATTTTGGTGGGTGCTCCTTAGGGTTACTGTATGACCTTGGTAAAATTATCAGCCCAATTGGGACTGTTTTGTTTAAGTATTTTGTAAACCCAAGTTAGGTCAAATAGGGTCAAAGTTGGGGTATGGTGGTCAAAACTCATCACCATGAAGTGAAACCTTGGTAACTGGTTTAGGATCACCTAAGACACCTCCATGAGTGATATGGGGTTGTGTGGAGATGGTTAAGCCCTAGAACACTAGTTTTATTTCTAGGTGTGCAATTAGAACCTTGTGAAGGCCATGTGGTCAAAAGTCCCTTGATGGTTATGAAACTTGGTGGATAGATTCATAGGGTGTAAATAGGCACTGGGTAATTTTATAAGAATTTTAGGAGTCAATATTCCCTTTGAATTAGTACATAACCCCTTTAGGGAAACTTCTTATAATAAATATTTACATGCTTAGAAAGTCTTGGATGATGATGAAACCTTGGTGGTGCCTTTATAATCATGGTTTAGACTTCTGGTAATTTTTGTGAATTTTATTAAATGATTTAATCAGTACTTCATTCACAAGGCACCTATTTTGATTTAGACTTAAGAAAAATAATCTAGGGTCCAATACTCATTGTTAAATTGTGCAAATTGGTGATAGGGCATTTCAGAGCATCAGTAAGCTCTGTGAATTTTTATAGAATTTTTGAAGACTTAAATAAGTAGGCTACTTCACAATTTATTTAATTTGAGGTTTTATGAAAGTATTTATTTAAGTAAAAAATTGATTTCCTTAAATCCTGAAACTTAGTCAGTAGCCTTTTCTGGTGAATACAAGAGTTTGGTAATTTTCCCATAATTTTAGTGTTGATCTTTTTGGTGGTTTCTTCATAAAACTACAATTTTGGACAGATGTTAAATAATTAAATTAGAGGATAATTTCTTACTGTAAAAATATGATATGTTGTTTCTGATGTTATTTAGTCACCAGATTTATCATAATTTTTGGAGAGCCATATCATAAGATTTACTTACACTTCATGTTCATTTTCATACTTGGCAGATGTTTGGAGAAATTAAAATAAATATTAATTAATTAGGGAAAATATGATTCTCTGGAATTAGTCTTATAACATCATGATAGACCTCCATTAAATAGCTTGGGTCAGTTGGATGAATATTTGGAGTACCTCTAATTGTGAGCATCATATACCTCATTTGGTCTGCGTATAGTAAAACTGTGAAATTTGAGAATCAAGTGGATCCTTAAGAGGGATGGGATGTTAGTGGTTTACCTAGTTTAGTTGAGAAGGTATGATGGTCAGCAAGAAGGATTATAGATAGTAAAGGTGTGCTTGGTGAGTTAGAGGTAAGTTGCACTCGGGGTCGACGAAAGATCGTCTTGGGAAGTCATAAGTCACTTAGGGTTAATCCAAGAGTAAGGACGAGGAGGGTATCCTTACGGGTAGATACCAACAACACTAAGTGTCTTGAGAATGGGAACTTTGGGGTGTCATCCCATTACAGTTTCTAGTACCGTAGCGAGCCTCTTACAGGGTAATCCTTAGGAAGTCCAAGATTAACCATAAGTCGTAGGAGTAAGAAGTTGTTATACAAGATTAACTCAATAACGCACACACACACACACACACCGTAGTTACGGGAGGTTAGTTGGTTTGGTTGTACGAGCGGTAGGCTCGGTGGTTGTAGCAGCAGAATAGTTAGTCTAGTAAGCTTGTGACTCAGTAATGTCGTTGGTATAGACGGGTTGGTCCGGCGAGCCGGTGTCTCGGAAGGTTATGGTAACGGACAGGTTAGCCCAGGGAGCCTATGGCTCGGAGATAGGTAGTAGAACAGGTTGCATGTGCATGAAGGTGGTGGGTCTCCGGTATTGGACGGTCGTTCACACCGACGTCAAAACGTTGACTCGGCAAGTGTGGAATTTGCACTTAGCCTTGAAAGTCTGGTGGTCCAGCCAGTTAGAGTACGCAGATGCTCCACGGTTTTGTGTGAGGCGTACGATAGGTCTAGGAAGGGTAGTGTGAATTCCAATCTAGAGATGGGCGAGGCCCAACCCACCGCTTCCGTTTGCCACTACGGGAGTATTCTGGGAGTCTTGCTTGCTCCAAGAAGGGGGAACTAAAGGTCTATGCGCATAGAGTCGAAGTGGGTGAGTTGCAGTTGTATGTACATAGTATAACTGCATACCTTGCCTGTCATAGCATAAAAATTGCATTTCGACCACTACCCCTATCGTATAAGTCAGTTATGGGACTTCTTATACGATAGGCCTTGCTAAACGACCCCTTGGTCTATAGGTTTTTATGGGCATTCCTATAAATCAATGGTTACTTTTCAATTACTATTGTCTTTACTTACTGCACTTTACTTATTCTTTACCTGCTTTTACTATGCTCTTTTACTGCTTCAGTTATATATACACACATGTGTAGTGTAGAAACATTTCCTGTACCACTGTCACCTGCTCTTTGTTATACCCCTTGTTGTCCTCCGCTTCATCCTTTCCGCTCAGTGCCTAGGAGTCACTGGGGGAGGGGACTTGTCTTCTTTAATGCACTTTTCTTTATGATCGATTTGTCCGGCAGGATCGGCATTTTGTAGTGACGACCTTTCCGAGTGAAGGTGTCACCGCAAAGCGGCGGTTCTGGGCCTAAGACCCGGTGTTTGGAAAGAAAAAAAATGGGGTCTTACAGCGATAGCGTGAACACACGTGCCGGTTATGAAAGCTCCTTCACCCCATCTATCATCTGCATTGGAACCAGCCTCCTCTTTTCCTGCAGCATGCCCCGACTGAAGATTGACTTTGCAGTCTCTCTTGAAATGACCAAGCTTGTTGCATCTGTAACATCTCATCCCTTCCTTCTTATTCCCTTCAGACTTAGGAGCATAACTCCACTCTTGCTGATATGAAGTAAATGGACCATCGTTACCAGATGACTTCTTCTTCTTGTCCCAATGCTTCTTCTTCCCAGAAAATAGAACCTCATCTTCTCCACCAGAGACAGACATCCACGTCATTTGCTTAGCCAAACTCTCTTGCGACGCAAGCAAGTTCTCCAGCTCCAGCAATGATGGACGATTGGCCCAGCCTTGTACAGAAGTATCAAAGGTCACATACTCCATCCGCAAGCCGCGGATTATGTGCCTCTTCAGCTTCGCTTCTGAGATAGGCTCATTCGGCTCCAATGCCGATATCTCTGCGCATAGGTTCTTCATTTTCAAGAAGAATGTCGAAATGGACAAGTCTCCCTGAGTTGCTTTCGCCAACTCATTTTCCAAGAATTGTAGCTGAGCAATATTCTTCTTATTGAGCAAGCCATCCAAGGCTGTCCAAATATCAGTAGCTGACCTACACCCGATGATGTGGTCAAACAACTTTGGAATGATAGCTTGCTTGAGTGTGAACGCAGCCTTCGCATTCATTCTCTTCCAAGCCTTCACGAGCTCAGCATTCCCCTCAGTAAGATTAACAGATTTTCTTGCTTCTCCTCCAACTACCTCCCATAAGTCCTCGCCAAGAAGATAACTCTCCATGCACGACTTCCACTTTTTAAAGTTAGTCTGTGAAAGGAGCTCAATACCAATATCTCTTGCATATCCTCCTTCCATTGCTATCCCAGTGATTGACAACCGACATACAGAAATCCAAGCTGAAGACAATGCTGATTACTTCTCAGGAACCTATTTTTAATACCATGTTAAGAAATTTAGTGGTCCGTAGTGAAGTAAAAATGCGGAACACTTCGCACAATCTATAAGCATGACAATATATGACAATGGGAAGACAACATGGTGCTCTTGTTATTTACTATCTCCTTACAATGCAAGACATACATGGCGAGACATGTTTCATAAGAATCACAAAGGAGAGAAGCACAAGACACAAAAACAAGCCACCAGCGAACCGCCAAAGCAGAGACCGCCAGACCGCTCGAATAGGCAAGCCGCACGGCTATCCCTGAGACCGCATGAACAGAGCACAAGCCGATGCTGTCAGACCGCACCTACAGACCGGTTGGCTTGATGCTTTATTCAATTGCTGAGAGCTGCCCGCACTTCTTGATCGCCCAGACCAAACTTCTTGATCGCCCAGACCACCAGACCACGCGGTCTCTTATAAGACCTTATTTACTTAAGGCATAAATGTCCAGGAAAGATAGCTCGCTAAGACAACCCAGTAGACCACCTAGTCTCATATAATAACGGACATGAGCATCTGACCGATCAGGAGAAGACTGCCAGAACTGAGCTCATATAACCCGCCCGGACTCTTATAAGAACAGAGCCACATGAACATTCTGACACACCAAGTTGACCGCCAGAATGAAATCATGCAGGCTGCAGTACGAGACCACAGAAGTGACCTCCTGTACAGACTGCCTTGTCTAAACTAGAATAAGGATACTTGGGCAAACCCGGCAGACCAAACACAGGACGCCAACACTAGAGATACGCGACCACAACAACCAGGTTTCCACACCGAGCCAGCGGATTCCAGAGGTAAACCGCAACACAGGTCGCACGGTCTCTACGATCTCCAAAAATAGACCGCCTGGACAGATCCCTTCCACTTCAAATAATTTAACATTCCTAAGACCCATTGAGGACAAATGGCGTATAATAGAACATCTTAGGTCGCTTTCAGAAGAATCTATTGGTGTGCTGAAAAGTAGAGAGCTACTATGACTGTTCCATTGACGGCTTTCAAGATTTTCTCTCCTGCTGCTAACTGAACCAGCTAGAAGAAACAAAGGGAGAAGATAGCACTTCAATTTTAGAAGAGCAAGAAGATCTTTACTCCTACACTAATGAGAAGGATCAGAAAGAAGCAAGGACTGAAGTATACCTTTAGCCAATGATCAAAGAAGCACCAGCTGTGCAGGAACAACAGAAGACATCATACCACTGTTGTCAACGGTTGTAAGCTTAAAATTTACACACTGTAAGAACTATGAAGTTCTGAGTTTGTAAGGAATATTGCCTGAGTTGTAGGGTTGGTAAACCTGAGTTGTAGGGCTGGTAACCCTGAGTCTGGTAAGGCTGTTGAGCCTAAGCTATAAGGCATTTTTCCTGAGAAGTAGGGCTTCTTGATAGGCCTGAGGTAGGAGGTCAAGGTGATCTCTGAGCTGTAGGAGTGGGAGCACTATGAGTGGTAGGGCTAGTTAGCCTGAGGTAGGGCTTGGAGCAAGAATGAGATATCCTGAGGGAACTGTGTTGTAAGCTCTAGGAGCTGAGATTGGAGGAGTTTGCCTTATCTAACTTAGTGTTAGAAAGGTGTAAAGGGAAAGTGGACTACCCATAGACACACTGTCTTGGGGAACCACTATAAACACTTGTGTGTTTTCTGTGTGTGCTTTAACTTTTACTTACTAGCTAACAATAAATAAGTAAAACTCAAAGAGACTTATTCATCCCCCCTAGGTGAATTAGACTACATACATATATACTATCAAGTGGTATCAGAGCTAGGTTGGTCAAAAAGGACTTAACAGTCTGACCAGATCCTGCATAGGTGTAGTTAAATCTGAATCCAATGGTTACCAATGGAGTTCATAAGGAAATGGGGTCAATGAAGCTGCCAATATGCAAAAAGTAAACATTTGGCATTTGGAAGCAAAAGGTTAGGCTTTTCATGGAATCATCAGACCCTAGGATTTTTATCACTATCCAGGAGGGTCCCTTTCTTATCACAAATCCCTCCACCATTGATCCTACTAGGAAGGTAGGTAAGTCATACACTAAAATGACAAGGGATGAGATTGCATTGGCAACAATGGACAAAAGAGCTCAAAACATTATAACCAATGCAATTGATGACTCTACATTCCAAAACATGGTACACTGTGAGACTGCCAAGGACATGTGGGATACACAGATAGTATACATTAAAGGGACTGAAGAGGTGAGGGATGGTAGGAAATCCAGTCCCTCCTCAATCAGGAATATGAAGCCTCCAAGCAGCAAAGCTTGGAATGCATAGCTGATTGCTATGAAAGATTCTTCAGAATAGTAAATGAGTTGAGGACCTATGAAAGGACCTTCACTCATTATGAGCTAAATGACAAATTCCTAAGATCTCTAACTAGAGACTGGGATACCAAGATCTGTGCCATCAGGGAGGTGGCAATGATGGGTGAGACTTCTCCCCATACATTGTTTGGAAAGCTGCTCTCTTATGAGATGCAGCTATCTACCAGGAAGGAGGAGGACACTTCCTCCAGGCCTCATGCAAGGGAAAGGACTATGGCCCTCAAGGCTGAGGGGTCCAAGAAAAGCAAGGAAAGGTTGCCTACACCTCCAAGGAAGGCTACTGGCTCAAACAATTCTGAGCCCAGCTCATCTGATAGCAGCTCTTTTGATGAGGAGTTTGCTACCTTCTCAAGGAAGTTCAAGAAGATGATAAGGATGAAGTGGAATAACAAGCCATCCTCCTCCTCACATCCCAGGAAGGATCTCAACAGATCAGACAAGCAGCACACCAAAGGGGACAGGTATGATTCAAAATATGTTAAACATGTTTCAACTAATGTGATTTGTTATTGCTGCAGTAAGACTGGACATGTCATTGCTGACTATCCAATCAAGAGAAACGATATGTGTGATAAGAAATCTTATGACCAGAAGGGAAGGAAGGGAGAAAAGTCCTTCCTAGCCAAGAAGGACAAGAGCTGGAGTGAATCTGAGTCATCGTCCTCAGATTCAAATGAAGAAGAAGCCTATATTAGGATGTTTGCAGCTGAGGAAGATGAGGACTTTCCTGCTACAAAGGTGGGCATTCGGGCCCCTCTATCACATTCAAATAGTGATATAGGGGAGGATGAATATGCAAGACAACATCATGGATTAATGGCCATAACAGATGATGATGATGAAGATAATCAGGACATTCCTGACAAGGTACCTACTCTTCCACCTTCTTCAGAGTATGAGTCAATGGCAGACTCTGAACCATGCTCATCAATTGATGAAAATGATTCAGAATTTGAAGTGGTTGTCAATCAATTGATTGACAAGTATGATGATTTGTTGGATGCTCTGAAAATGAGCAAGTAGCTGGCCAAGTGGCAAGATCAAGAAATTGGTTCCCTTATGTTGGCTAAGCTAGATTGCATAGAATCACCTACAATGGTGGCTCAGATGTGTATAGATAAGCAACCTCAAGGGGATAACAATTGTCCAATTGAGCACCATTTTCCAAAAGAACAAGGTCATCAAGGACATTGAGGAGAAGCTTCTCAAAGAAAAGAGCCTAGTGGCTCAATTCTCCAGGCCCAAATCAATGTATCCAATTATTGACACCTTTTCTTCTCAAACCAATAGGAGAGAAATAGGGTTCAATAAAATTAAAGTTGGTGAAGGGAGTGGAGAAAAGATCAAGGCTAAGGACACGCCTCATACCACCTATTGAACGGTGTTACTTCCCTCTAACAGGTATTACCATGACCACATGTATAGTCACTGGAAGAATGGGAGTTTTTATAGTAAGGAAAACACTCCTTCCAATAGTAGAAGAAAGGGCATGGGGATGAGTGTTATGAAGGCTCCTCATGAAGTAATTCAAATGGCCCACTCAGGACCATTTGTTTTTGGTACTTCAGCCCCTTCAGTCAAGAATAAAGAAGCAAGCTCTTGCAAGTCCATTCCAGCAAAGCACATGGATGCTGACAAACCTGTAGACATGCCTAACAGTTCTGTGTCTGATGCCATCAAAGCTTGCCTAGCTTCCAAGCCAAGGCAAGCTGATGTCATTAAGATAAAGTCTGCTAAGACTGACCACAAGTTAACCTTCATCCAGATCATGGCTGAAAGGAACAAGAAGAATGCTGATGTCTCCCCTACTGAACACAAGCATATTACTGCTCCATCCACCTCAAGGAATGTTCAGAAGAGAAGATACAATATTCATGAGTGTTGGTGTTGTGGTAAGGTGGGACACTTTGCCATAGATTGTTGGCACAATCCCAGTGTGCCAAGTTCTTAGAAGAGCTTTCCTGGAAAGGTTGCAACAGGTGTGAAGTCATCCTTTTATGCTAACAAAAGCCTAGGAACCAAAATTAATTGGGCTCCTAAGGGTATTTAAATTCCTTATTGCAGGTTTGTTCAAGTACCAGCCTTGGGAAAATATAGTACTTGGACAGTAGGTGCTCAAGGCACATGACATGTACCACGAATCTTCTACATGAATACAAAACAGTGAAGATTGGACCTAAGGTCATCTTTGGTGGATCGGAAAAAGGCATCACCAGAGGATATGGTATGATTTCAAATGGCATAATCTCCATCACAAAGGTGGCTTATGTTGAAAGGTTGCAACACAACCTAGTAAGCATAAGTCAACTCTGTGACTTAGGCAATGCATTAAATTTCACAATGATAAGTGTTTGACCAAAAAGTCACATTACTTAGAGATCATTCTCTCAGGCACTAAGAGTGGGAATGTGTATTGCTTAAATTTTATATACAATTCTTCTTTATCTACTGTGTGTCTTGTTGCAAATGAATGTGAGTCTCTTTGTCTTCAATGGCATAAGAGACTTGCTCACCTTAACTACAAGACAATGTATAAGCTATTTTCTAGAAACCTAGTTAGAAATAGTCCTAATTTGAAATGTGGTAAAAGTGGGCCATGTCATGCATTCCAAATGGGCAAGCAAACAAGGGCCCCTTTAAAAGTATTAGCATCAAAGACACTGAAAAGATGTATTTATTTATTGCACATGGACTTGCATAGTCCTTTGCCAATTCAGAGCCTAGGTGGGAAGTTGTATACTTTGGTGATTATTGATGATCACTCAAAGTATACATGGGTATTCTTCCATAAGAAGAAATCTGATACTGTATATGTCTTTATAAACCAAGTTAAGGCAATCGAGAATGAACTCCAATGTACTGTGGTCAAGACTAGTACTGACCATGGTACAAAATTTCAATCCGGGGAAATGACAAGGTTTTGTCAAGAATTTTGTATCACCCAAGAATTCTCCTCCCCAAGGACTCCACAGCATAATGGTGTGGCTGAGAGGAGGAATAGGACCTTGAAAGAGGCTGGGAGAACATTGCTTAGTGACTCCTCACTCCCTGAATATTTCTAGGCAGAGGCAGTCAACACTGCATGTTATGTTCTCAATAGAGCATCTAGCAATAAGGCCCTAGGAATAACCCCCTATGAGATTCTGAAAGGAAAACAACCAACTATTTCATACTTTAGAATCTTTGGTTGCAAATGCTACATTTTAAATAATGGAAAAACTCAATTAACTAAGTTTGCTAAAAAATGCAATATAGGGGTTCTTGTTAGATATAGCTCACATAGCAAAGCCTATAGAGTATTCAACAAGAAAACTCATATTGTAGAAGAGTCTATGCATGTGGTTTTTTATGAGACCAGCCTGCTCTATAAGGGCTGGTCCAGCTCTCTTGTTTTGACAGGTACTGAACATCAAATGGAAGATATGTCTCTCCAAGACATACCCAGTACAAGCAAAGTCAATTTTGAGGTAGCAATTCCTGAAGTTGAAGATTAGCAGGATGCTGAAGATGATGCTGCTCAAGAAGAAGAGTTGTAGATAGTTGACAGGTTGCCTACAGCAAACAGGCACCTAAGGGATCATCCAATAAACCAAATAATTGGAGATGTCAACCAAGGAGTGGTTACCAGAAGCAAGGCTCACAATAACGCCCTATTCTTGAGCTTTCTATCACAAATGGAGCCCAAGAAATTTGAACAAGCAAATATAGACACCTTCTGGATTCAAGCAATGCAAGAAGAACTGCTTCAGTTCAAGAGGTGCATGGTATGGAAACTAGTGCCAAAGCCTCAAGGACACAAAATCATTGACACCAAGTGGATATACAAGAACAAGCTTGATGAGAATGCAACCATCATCAAGAACAAAGCCAGACTAGTGGCAAGGGGTACATGCAAGAAGGAGGTATTGACTTTGATCAAAGCTTTGCCCCAGTTGCAAGGTTAGAAGCAATAAGGTTGTTTCTTGCCTATTGATAAGGATTTTATATATAGTTTTAAAAATAATTCCAACTAATATCCCGATGTAGGCAAGTATACCTATCGAAATATAGTATAGGAAAGATGTCGTATTTGTCCGAGGCCTGTCGAGTAATCTTACTCATGTAAATTAATATTATTTTATTGGTAGAATATTTAAAAGGGTTTTATAAAAGAAATGATAAAAGAAAGGAAACATTTGATCGAGAATCCTTCTTAAGTAAACTCTTTTGTAAACATCATAAATTGACTCAGAAAAACTTGACCGTGGAGGTTCCCAAGATGTGGTAGAGCCTCTCTCGAGAGAACTACCACCTAACCTTAGGTTGATCGATTAAGACCCCTCGGCCAGTCGACACCCCTAAGCTTGCTTTATGCGGTGTGCCACACTATTGGATTTGATTCCAATTCGGAAGATTTGTGTCACCCTCTCTCGAGGAATGCATACAACTCTTTTTATCTTTGAGTGATCTCCTCGTTCGCATGGATCTCTCGATCACTAGCATACAGATCTTAGATCGAGAAACATATTCGCGACATATGAATTCAAAGCAGTTAAATTCAAAGATAAATCCTAGTTTTCCAAAACCAAACTATGAAAAAGAGATTACAAATTAACACTACTTCAGAATTCATCCGATCAAATGTAATAAAATTAGCTACTCATGATTGAAGAAAAAGAACATTTTATAACTATGAAAATGGAAGTACAAGTGCGAGAAAAGTAAATCTAAGTATGAATTGGAATTGCAAAATATAAAGTAAAATTGCATAAATAAAATACAATAAGAAAATGCAGAAAACTACTCTAAAATTGACCCAATCTAAGCATGGACCGGATCCCTATCACTTTGGCAGGAGCTGGCTTTTATAGGCAGAAATTTGGCGAGTCACACCCTTGGTCACGCCCGTGACCAAGGGCGTGTAAGCTGCGTAACTGCGTCATGAAAGCCCGGGAACATTGGGGAAGAGAAACTGCCAAAATTGATCATCTCGACGGGTCACGGCCTAGGTCACGCTGATATTTAAAATTTACGATATAAATATTTTTCTCCAAATTCTACGAACTATAGGCAAGATCACCTATCGTTGATAACATAGGATATTTAAAACAATTAAATATTAAGTGTCATATTCCACGGGTCTGTTGATTACTTCTACTGACGCAAATTATTATTATTTTATCAAAAATAAAATAGAGTTTTGAAAATAGTTTAAAGAAGAGAAACATTTGATCGAGAATCCTTCTTAAGTAAAATATTTCATAAATCTAGAATTCATAAGAAATTGATTTAGACAAAACTTGACCGTGGAGGTTTCCAAAATATGATAGAGCCTCTCTCGAGAGAACTACCACCTAACCTTAGGTTGATCGATTAAGACCCCTTGGCCAGTCGACACCCCTAAGTTTGCTTTATGCGGTGAGCCCCACTATTGGGTTTGATTCCAATCCGAAAGATTTGTGTCACCCTCTCTTGTGGAATGCATACAACTCTTTTTATCTTTGAGTGATCTCCTCGTTCGCATGGATCTCTCGATCACTAGCTTGGAACCAAAATTTTGAACTGGAGCACTACCGCCAGCGATAGCCAATACCGTAGGCATTAGCATTATAACCTGGCGCTAGCTCCATCTTGTGCCACAACGCCACGCCGTGATAGTTTTGTAACTGCCTCTACATGACCGCTACCGCAAGCGCTTGGAGCTACCACAGGCGCTAACTCAAAGTTGTATAAAATGAATATTTCTCTTTCATTTTTGTAACACATCCTAGGGAGAATACAAGTGCCTAAATTCCAATGTTGTTATGCTGCCGAAGATGGATCTCCCACAAAAAGCTTAAGGAGAATTTTTGAGGAGGACTACGTCACGTTACATCCGAAGGACGATCGCTTCGACCTCGCTAATACTACAATAATCCTTCATCGTCGACTTCATAAGATCTCATATTGGGAGTTTTTATTATTGTTATCTTTATTTTCATTCCATACATTTTGTAACCGTATAGAGAATATCCCTTGTGTTGGCGACTAGGTCCTTGCGTGGCTTAGGGGGAATTCGCCGCATGTGCTGGTGACTAGTTCTAGGTGATTAGATCTAGTGGTGCTCAAGGACATATTCGGGAAGTATTGGATAGAGCGGCTTGAGGTCATATCCGTGGAAGGATAGCTAAAGCCAACCGGCTCATGGGGATACGAGTTGGTATAGAAAAGGAAAAAGTATTTGTATTTGTACGCCTCTGATTTCTACGATATTGAAATCAAATTTATGTAAACACCTTTTTTATATAATACAATCATGTCTCTATTTGTGTTTACTTGATTTCTTTCATTTGGCGTTAATTCCTATATTGCAAATTATTTTCAGCTAAATTGTTATTTCACTCTCATTTATTTAAAAACAATTTAGTAAATTGCTTACACTTCTAAAAAGATTTTTATTCACCCCACATCTAAGGGTGCCTATCGATCCAACAAGTGGTATCAGAGCAAGGTTATTCCAAATCGATGTAAGAACTGAGAATAATGGCGTCTCATGATCTCACTTCTACTAGTGGGAGAAATGTTTATATAAATGATAAATCTTTGGCACCACCTTTATTTGAAGGCAAAAATTACAAAGGGTGGAAAATATTAATGAAATCTTTTTTTAACTCATATAATATTAAAATTTTGAAAATGGAAATTATAAGACCAGCGGATGAATCAAATAAACAGGAATGTCATTTTAATGCAAAGGCTTTGAATACTTTATTTTGCGCTCTATCTAAAGATATTTCCAAATTGATTTATTGTTTTACTAATGCTTACAAAGTTTGGAAATTTCTTGATGAAATGTTTGATCTTCCGTGTATAGGTTTGGAGCATGCACAACAATTGGAAAACATTCAAATTAGCACAAGCATTCAAGAATCTCTCATGATGAAACCATGGAGTGCACATCAAGTGCAGGAGAAGAAGAAAGCTTATCTTTGGAAGAGAAGTGCCAAAAATATGTTAAAGGAACTTTAAGTTCAAATCTTGCCTCTTCCGATAGCAATGTAAGTAAATCAAATTCTTCTCTCTTTGTGAAAATTCTATTTCCACATTACATATGCTACAAATTGCTTAACATAAAATTAAGAAATTGAAAATTACAAATGATAAATACGTTTAGAAAATAAAAGGTTAAAAGCTAATGTTAATGTAGAATCTAATTATGACGTGGCTTCTCCATCTTGCTCTTTCATTGCAATTTCAAAGCCTTATTTTGATTGCAATCTATTAAAAGAAAAATTCAAGGATATTTAAAAAGGGCACTTAGTTTCTAAATAGCATAATGCAAATTTGATAATTGAAAATGATGCTTTAACTTGTAAGTTAAGACAATTAAAATCTTTTATTGAAAAAGTTCTAATTTCTAGTAATGACTTTCATCATAAGATTTTGAATAACAAAGATGAATTAACTTACAAAATCATCTCTAAAAAGTACCATTTTCACGCATCAACTTAAAAAGAGTTTAGTTTCAAAAGGAATTATGTTCCTCAAAAAATTCTTAAGAGTCACTATTATAAGTCTCAATATATTTTCAATCATGACTCAAATTTAAAAGCTCCTTTTCATGAAAATCAAACTATAAAATATTTTCCTTCACATTATAAGAGTATGTCTATAAGAAAGAGTGGAAATGAAAATCATCAAAATAAGAACCAATCATTTAACACATATTGTAACCCACTCTATCAATAATCACTTCTAAAGAAAGACTATCACTCTTATAAACTTTCGAAGAATCCATATAATAAAATTCATTAAGATTATCAACATCAATCTATTTTGAAAAATAATTTGAATAAACATAAACCCCCAATGAATTATTTTTCAAACAAATATCATCATATAAAGATGTCACATAATCATTATATGGAGAATGAACCCTTGTATTGTTTTGGATTTTGAATCCAACAATGAGAGACGAGCTTGTCTACTGCTTTAAGTCGAGTTGTCTTTGCCTTTGTCCAATGCATGTAAATCTGAAGATTTGGAAGAGTTCTAAATGTCCAGATTTAGCACTTTCGTCTATCAAAGGTTGATAGTCTTACGTTGTGCACATAAGGGATGCATGTGGATTTTAGAAAGCTTGTTTTTCTGTGGATGTGCACTTTGATCAAATGTTGATCATGGTTAAGTGTTAACCAATTATTAAAAATTAAAATCCCTTCACCAAATATTAAGTGTTCGGATGCCTTCCGATGGATGACACTCTTCCTGCCTCGATCAATGAAGTGTGCGCTTGCCAAAGCAAGGTGCATTAATCTATCTTGGTAAGGGTGCGAGCGGATAATTGTGATATCCCACTGTCGACATCGGGTCTAACTTAACTAGGTGACCTCAAAGGTTGAGTGCCTAGAGGCATAGGGTTGGCATGCACCATATGATGGATGCGAATAAGGAGTTATTCACCAGCCATACAAGAGTTGCATGATGATGCAATTGGCAAGCGTTGCCCACCCAAATAACCGCATTATGAGAGGAACGCCAAAGCGGACTCGTGGTGTTGGTGAAATACGGATCTTGTCCACTAAGAGAGTAGCTCGCATGGACTCTCCGAATTGATAGTGAGGGCTATCAATTTGAATAAAATAGTGGGAGTATTTAATTGAAGTCCAAATTAAAATAAGTTGTACTTTGAAATTAAGGTACTGATTAAATTCTGCATGAATTCTTGTAGAATTCCATGGCAAGTGGTTCACATTCCACCTTGTACCTGAGAGCTATCCTTGAGAAGGACAAGCTAAGTGGGACGAACTATATGGACTGGTATAGGAACCTGAGAATTGTTCTCAGGCAAGAGCGAAAGCTCTACGTCTTGGAAGAAGAAGCCCCCGAGGTGCCGACCGGGAACTCGTCCCGTGTTGATAAGGATGCTTATAAGAAGTATACCGATGACGCCTTAGACGTCGAGTGCCTTATGCTTGCCACCATGAACTCTGAGCTTCAGAAGCAACACGAGAACATGGGGTGCAAGGAGATTGACGAGCACCTAAAGAAAATGTTTCAAGGGCAAGCTCGTCAAGAGAGGTTCGATGTCACGAAGGCCTTATTTCAGTGCAAAATGGGAGCTCGAGACTCGGTTGGTACTCACGTACTCAAGATGATTGGGTATATAGAGAACCTGGAGAGACTGGGGTTTCCTCTGGGTCAAGAGTTGGCCACAGATCTTATCCTGCAATCGTTGCCGGATAGTTATGAGCAATTTGTCTTGAACTACAACATGAATGAAATAGACAAGACACAGCCCGAGCTCCTAGGCATGTTGCGAACTGCCGAGATAAACATGAAGAAGGCCAAGCCTGCTAGTCCCATATTGATGGTACATAAAGGCAAGGGTAAGGCCAAGGGCTTCAAGAAGACGAAGGTGGGACCTAAGTCACATCTTGAGCCCAAATCTTCTGCGCTGAAAAAGAAGAGCACCGTGAAGGAAGGGAAATGCCACCACTGTGGCAAGGCTGGTCATTGGAGGAGGAATTGTCCTTCGTACATTGAGGGTCTGCAGAAAATGAAGGGAGGTATGACCTCCGCTTCAAATATTTACGTCATAGAGATAAACCTTTCTGCTCCTTCATCTTGGGTATTGGATACCGGATGTGGTTCTCACATTTGTACAAATGTGCAGGAACTGGGAAGGAGGAGATTGCTGAGTAAAGGAGAGGTGGACCTGCGCGTCGGCAATGGAGCAAGAGTTGCTGCTGTAGCCGTAGGGGTTTACCGTCTTTCTTTGCCCAGTGGGCTTGTAATAGAACTTAATAATTATTATTTTGTTCCGGCCATAACTAGAAACATTATATCCATTTCATGCTTAGACATGAGTGGATTTTCTTTTATAATTAAGAACAATTGTTGTTCTATATTTAAGAATGATGTTTTTTATGTTGTAGCTCAATTGTTTAATGGTCTTTATGTTTTGAACCTGGACCATCCGATCTATAATGTAGATAATAATAAAACACTAAGAACAAATGACTCAAATCCTACATATCTCTGGCATTGTCGTTTGGGCCATATAAACGAGAAGCGCATATCCAAGCTCCATAAAGATGGACTATTGGACTCATTTGATTATGAATCATTTGAGCGATGCGAGTCTTGTTTATTAGGCAAGATGACTAAAGCCCCTTTCACTGGTTATACTGAGAGGGCTGAGGATCTCTTGGGTGTTGTACATAGTGATGTATGCGGGCCCATGAGTTCTATGGCTAGAGGTGGGTATTTCTACTTCGTTACATTTACTGATGATTTTAGTAGATACGGATACGTGTATCTTATGAAGTGTAATTCCGAAACTTTTGAAAAGTTCAAAGAGTTTAAGAATGAAGTGGAGAACCAATTGGATAAAAAGGTTAAAGTACTCCGATCTGATCGAGGTGGAGAATACCTGAGTCATGAGTTCCGTGATCATCTGAAAGAGTGTGGTATTGTATCACAACTCACTCCACCTAGGACACTGCAGCATAATGGTGTGTCTGAGAGGTGAAATCGTACTCTGTTAGACATGGTATGGTCGATGATGAGTCATGCAGACTTGCCTGTTTCCTTTTAGGGTTTTGCTTTAGAGAATGCTGCAATGACACTGAATCGCGCTCCGACGAAAACGGTTCTAAAGACACCATATGAGATATGGACTGGGAAGTGTCCCAGTATGTCATTCATTAAAATTTGGGGCTGTGAGGTATACGTACGACGTCAAATGCCTGACAAGCTGGAACCCAAATCAGATAAGTGTTATCTGGTGGGATATCCGAAGGAAACGAAAGGATATTACTTTTACCTACCGTCTGAGGGCAAAGTGTTTGTCGGAAGGACGGGTGTCTTCTTGGAGAAAGAGTTATTGTCAAGAAAGACGCAAAAGGTAGAACTTGAAGAAGTTCAAGAACCACAAGTAGTGAATGAACCAGAATTGGATTCTGAGCCAGGACTACAAGATGTTGTAGCTAGAGAACCTGCTCAAGAGACACAAGTCCTACGTAGATCTGGTAGACCAAGATTTGAGCCTGAGAGATATGGATTTGTCGTGTCTCAAATAGGTAATGTGTTGCTTATGGATCATGATGATGAACCAGCGACCTACCAAGAGACTATGAATGGACCGGACTCCGACAAATGGCTTGAGGCTATGAAATCCAAAATGGACTCCATGTATACAAACCAAGTTTGGAACTTGGTGGAACCACCTGAAGGGGTACGACCCATAAGGTGCAAGTGGGTCTTCAAGAAGAAGACCGACATGGATGGGAATGTACAGACATTCAAAGGGCGACTGGTGGCTAAGGGTTTCAAGCAAATTCATGGTGTTGACTATGATGAGACCTTTTCACCTGTTGCCATGGTAAAGTCCATTAGGATATTGATTGCTATTGCTGCGTATTATGACTACGAGATCTGGCAGATGGATGTCAAAACGGCTTTCCTAAATGGAAACCTCCTTGAGGAAGTGTACATGACACAACCCGAGGGTTTTGTATCCCCAAATGAAGCCACTAAAATATGCAAGTGGAATAGGTCCATCTATGGATTGAAACAGTCCTCTAGAAGTTGGAATCTTCGTTTTGATGAGAAGATCAAAGAGTTTGGTTTTGTCAAGAATGAAGATGAACCGTGTGTTTACAAGCGAATCAGTGGGAGCATTGTTGTCTTCCTGATATTGTATGTAGATGACATACTGTTGATCGGGAATGACATACCTATCCTGAAAGTTGTTAAGAACAACCTAGGGAACTGATTTTCTATGAAGGACTTGGGTGAAGCGACTTACATACTCGGTATTAAGATCTATAGAGATAGATCGAAGAAGTTGTTGGGTTTGACCCAGAGTACGTACATTGAGAAGGTGTTGAAGCGGTTCAACATGCTTGAGTCCAAGAAAGGATTTTTGCCCATGTCTCATGGTGTAAATCTCTCTAAGGACCAGTGTCCAAAATCTTGTGAAGATAAGGACCGCATGAAGTTGATTCCATATGCTTCAGTAATTGGGTCAATCATGTATGCAATGTTATGTACTCTACTTGATGTCTCTTTTGCTTTGAGCATGACTAGCAGATATCAGTCTGATCCCGGTGAATGTCACTGGATAGCCGAAAAGAATATCCTGAAGTACTTGAGAAGGACTAAGGATGTATTCTGGGTATATGGTGGAAAGAAAGAGCTCGTTGTAAGTGGTTACACGGATGCCAGCCTCCAAACTTATAGGGATGATTCGAAGTCTCAGTCAGGGTTTGTGTTTTGCCTGAATGGAGGAGCTGTGAGCTGGAAGAGTTCCAAGCAAGAGACAGTTGCTGATTCTACAACTGAGGCCGAGTATATCGCTGCGACAAACGCAGCGAAGGAGGCTGTATGGATTAGGAAATTCATCGGCGAGCTAGATGTAGTTCCTAGCATTGTTGGTCCCGTAGTTCTCTACTGTGATAATGATGGTGCAATTGCACAATCTAAGGAACCTAGATCCCATCATCGCTCCAAGCACATACTTCGGCGGTTCCATCTTATTCGTGAGATTGTCGAACGAGGAGATGTGAACATTTGCAGAGTGCCGACTGAGGAGAATATTGCAGATCCACTGACAAAGCCTCTCGCGCAGAGAAAGCATGATGGTCATACTAGATCAATGGGTATACGATACCTGAGTGATCAACTCTAGTGGGAGTCTTGTGGGTTGCATGTAAAATATATATTCTGTTGGCTGTTTATTATTCATATGATGAATAGTGTACCAATTATTTCTTTTTATAATTAATGGCAAGTTCTTTTATTATGATATACTGTTTCTATATGATAGAATAAAATTCGTGATAAATACCCTTAGAATGTTCGCTTCCATAAGACATCAAGTACGTGACTTGAATGTGAGAGACTATGATTTCGAAGCTTCATTCTTAAAAGGTCCCTGGTCGAGGTACGACGAGGTATCATCGTAGAAGCTAAGGGTGATGATGATACGTTAAGACTAGCATGTGTGTTGACTGATGACCGGTTCTCACAGGTCATGATATTGTGATATCAAGTCATCACGTGGGTACTTGTTAGTGAACAAGTTGTACTGGACAGACCCAACCTGAGACTACTTTGTGGATTGTTACTTAAAAGTGTCACAAGTAGGTCTTATTTGACAATGGTGTTGTAGTCCTTTGACCTGAAGTCACAACATTCATCGAGTGAGGAAGAGCGTGCTTTGATGTCATCTAAAGTCTTCCTTGAAGAAGGTTGATGATAAGGGTGGTCGTTGGGTACGTTACGAATCATTTGGGTGTTTGGGTGTGAGCAGATATGGGATTTGTCCTCCTATATAACAGGAGTTGCATCCATGGGCCCCTTGATGGAATTGGACTGAGAAATGCATAGCCATGCTTGGTTGAGTCAATATGTGATATTGAGCTTACCATTCTCTGGAAGTCCGTTCTAGATCAAGAAATTTGGATTGAGCAATTAAGAGGGTGACACGGTCCATGCCTCTAGTTCTTTCCGGATGTAAGGGACAAAGGGACAAAGACAACGCTGGAACATTGGTCATAAAGGCTTATGAGTTATGAACTCTTATTGCTTGGGGAGCAATGATGCATTGCTAGATGTCGCTCATTGTTTGTGTGGTTTTTGTTTGATACTTTCGAGATCAAGTGGGAGACTGTTGGAGTTACCATTATGATCTAGAAGTGGTCAAACATGTAGTCTCACTGCCAACGCGATATGAGCCTGCAGGGTCGCACATAAGAGCATGTGGAGAAGATGGAAGATTGACTGTGTTGGTAAAGGTTATCAATCACCATATAGAATGGGGGAGGTCCAACAAATGTTGCTGTCTGAATTCGTCGGGTTTTCACAGGTATGATTCGTCGGATAGAATTCGTCGGGATTCATCGGATATGATTCGTCGGATAGAATTCGACGGGATTCATTGGATGTGATTCGTCGGAATTTGTAGAATTGTCCCGTGAAAACTCGACGTATGTTGTTCCGTGGAATCCCGACGAATTGTACAGAAACCCCAATTCTGCTGTGTGGTCTGCGGATAGCGATTCTTCTAGAAGCCTGTTTATGCTTTGGGTATAAATAGATCTTCTTTTAGGGTTCTCATAATAGACGTAGGAATCCAATCGACGGAAGAGTTCCACCTCTCGTCCTAGCCGACGGAAGTGTTCCGCCGCCCGTTCACCTCCGCCGACCTCCTCTCCGACGATTGTCGCCGGTGTTGTTCTTCCTGAAGCGGATCTAGCAATCCGTGGAAGCGCAAGGTGTAGTCTTCTTCTCCCGGCTCATGTGGACTGCTGTAGAGACGTAGACATTATTCTACGTGAGGACTCGGACAGCCGATGACGGGACTTATCTTCTTGGAGCATCTAGGTTGGATTTGATCCAACTCCGCAAAGGTAATTTTCATACCTAGCAATTTTGTTAACTTCTTGATTCAATATTCATGGCCCGATCCAAATTCTTTTGGGTTATTCTGTTTATTTCCGCTGCGCCTACATACGATGTATGGTTGTAGAAAAACCCAACAACTTCCCAAACTGATATTCCCGTAGCTCATAATTTTCCTGACGTATTTCCAGAAAAGCTACCCGGGTTACCACCGCACAGGGAAAAAGACATTCAAATTCAATTAGTACTAGGAACGAGACCTGTATCTAGAGCTCCGTATCAGATGGCTTCGAAGTAACAAGCAGAGTTCCGGATTCAACTACAAGAATTAGTCAAAGCAGGATTTGTCAGACCAAGCTCAACACCGTGGGAAGCCCCAGTGTTGTTCGTGAAGAAGAATGATGGGTCCCTCAGGCTATGCATCGACTATAGGGAACATAAAAGGCTGACGATGCGAAACATATACACCTTGCCAAGGTTAAACGAGCTATTCGATCAACTCAAAGGAGCACACTGGTTCTTGAAGCTAGATTTGAGGTCAGTTTATTACCAACTGATGCGTATTCGGCAATTGCACCAGTCGCTGTCAAGTAATAAAATTGGGAATAACTTCCCCGAATATCATCTCTCAAGGAATGCAGGTTCTGGTGAATGAAACACATGGTGAATCGATCGTTACACGAGCGAATAAAGTAAAAACAAGGGCATTGTGATTTGGTTCCTAAGATAATGCGGAAAAGAGAGATGTGGGTCAAAACTCTGCATCGCAAGGCGGGATGGATGCAACGGACACGATGCCGTACTTCAGGAGGTGCGTGGACGGAGAGTAACTGTGACGGGTGAGGGTCGCACACACCTCTTCTCCAAGCATCACCACTAGTAATTGCTAGGGCTTCACACACAACGAACTCAGAAAATCACAACAAGGAAAATGCTATTATCCCACCGCATCATTGCACATGAACATCATAAAAGATCTATAACATTAAGCTAATCAATAGTTCATTATAACAACACAAAGAAAACACAAGCATCAAGTTTAGAGAGGACCAATAAGAAGATGTCACCGCATCTTGGGTTCTCGGCCAGAATGAGAGGTTGTCGGGCTCTCTCCGGGCTCGGCCCTCAGATGGTGTCCGGACTCGATGGAGGCTTTCACCACTCCAACGAACCTACAACACTTCTTTGGCTTCCCAAGATGAGGAATGCTTGAAGATTTGGTGGAGAATGCTTGCTGACGCTCCCGAATGGAAGAATGGTGGTGGAAATCGCCGGAAAATGGTCTCTTTGGTGGTGGAGGTAATGGAGAAGCCTTCAGACCTCAGAAACGGCGGGAAGGATCTGATTTCCCGCTCCCCGCAGAGCTCCCCACATTGACTGCGGCTTATCCTGCTTTATATACTAATCAGGCAGAAAAATGGTCATGCACGGTCGAACGCACGACCGTGCATGAACCGTGCATTATTAATTGATAAAGTCTGACGTGAGGGAGACGCTGCGCAGCCCGTGCGTTTTACTCACCCAAGGCACCCTGTGGAGTGTATGCTTCTAACATAACAACACACATCAACATTTCATAACAAACCAAGGGTACTTATCATTTCCCCCACAGGCGTGCAAGCTCAAGGCCAAGAACTCCACTGAGACCTCACCCCTTACATGGCTCATCTTGCCAACGGGCGCATCAGCATACTT
This sequence comes from Dactylorhiza incarnata, assembly GCA_033032865.1. Taxonomy (NCBI): domain Eukaryota; kingdom Viridiplantae; phylum Streptophyta; class Magnoliopsida; order Asparagales; family Orchidaceae; genus Dactylorhiza; species Dactylorhiza incarnata. The sequence continues at coordinate 1,288,540 of JAWHQI010000354.1, read as the reverse complement.
GTTCTCGCCACAATCACTAATCCAAAAGCCAAGAAATCCACTAGGACCTCACCTCTTACATGGCTCATCTTGCCAACGGGCGCACCAACATACTTGTTCTTGTCAGTTAGCCCAAAAGGGGACTTGTCTTGCCAGGACACTCTCCCCACATGAATCCAAGCATTCACGGGCTAACCAGCCGACCACAAAGACAAAGCCACGCCTTCACATACACATAACATTTACCCTTTCCAAACCAACGTTCATTCTCAGACGAACATAAGGGAAACACATAGGATGTTTTCGCCGTTATCGGATTTCTAGCAAAAATCCCTAAAATGCACGCTAAGCAACATCATCGAATCACACCTCCGGTCACGATTTCGGCTAAGCAACATCATCAAATCCCCTATCCTCTAATGGACCGGATCTCTAGTGCAAATTCATGTCGGGGACGGAATCAATCAACCCGATGGTTTTTCTTGAACCAAAGCGACCCAAACCCCTCTCATTTGAGAGATCTGGTGCCATAAAATTTCAGAAAAGAGAAGGTAAACGCAAAGATGCCATGCACGCATCCTAAAACTGGGAGGAGAGATGTCGTTACCCTTAGAGTTCTCTTCCTCGCCATGGATCGGTTGAAAGGCACAGATAGAAAGAAGCGCCTTCTAGTCCTCTCCACTGATCTGGTCTCGGATCGGCGAACAGAGCTCCGGTGCTCCAACAGTAGCGGATCTAGCCTTCTTCTTCCTCCAAACCCTACCTCTCTTCTACGCCTCCAAAAGCACAAAGGACTTAACGAAAAGAGAATAGAACTTCTCTGCCCTAAATAAAACCTTAGGATGCACTTATCTAGACCGTAGGGTCAAGATCCAAACAGATGAGACATCGAGGAAATGCTACTTACGGAACAGGTTCTGTCAGCTAATGTCGGCGCTAGCGCTAGCGCCCGCGTTAGCTCTTCGTCGAACTCCCTTCAATGAACTCCCTTCGTCGAACTACCTTCGACGAAACTTCCTTCGACGAACGAAGCCAACTCAACGACCCTGCAGTTCCAAACTCTCTTCGTCGAACTCTCTTCGTCGAACTCTCTTCGTCAAACTCTCTTCGTCGAACTCCGTTCGACAAACTCCCTTCGTCGAACTCCCTTTGACGAAAATTCCATCGACGAACGAAGCCAACTCAGTGGCGCGATGGTTCCGAACACTCTTCGTCGAACTCACTTCGTCAAACTCCGTTCGACGAACTCCCTTCGTCGAACTCCCTTCGACAAAACTTCCTTTGACAAATGAAGACAACTCAGCGGCCCGACGGTTCCAAACTCTCTTCGTCGAACTCTCTTCGTCGAACTCCGTTCGACGAACTCCCTTCGTCGAACAACATCGCAAAAGGGGTGCTGCAGCTAATGGCTGCGTTAACACCTAACGCCGGCGCTAGCTCCCAGATACAAAAAACATGGGGTGTTACAAATCCACCCACCTTAAAATAATTTCATCCTCGAAATTTAAAACTGAAAGTGCACAGTTGACCTCATTAGAATTCTCTAGAGGGGGGTGAATAGAGATTTAAAAATATTTTTGTGCAAAGTTAATAATTATATATATATATATATGTGTGTGTAATGATCACAGATTTAAGTTTCCCACACACCAACACGAATTAAGCAAGTAAAGAAGAACAATGACAACAAGAAAATCACAACACAACACAAGAAAATATAGTGGTTCCCCAAACTTTGGGTAGTCCACTCTTCTACCCCCTTCGTAGGAATTCACTAACTTGCACTGAGTCTTTTGATAAGGAGACTCTTAGAACCAAACTGAGTCTTTTGAAAAGGAGACTCTTAGAACCAGTACAACTGAATTTTTTGAAGAGAGATTCTAAAAACTCTTTTACAAGGTTTTAAAAGTGAAATAAGAAAGAGAAGAATAAATAGAACAAGTAGAAAAATATAAGACAATATATATAAGAAGGAATCTTCTTCCTAGCAAGAAGATTAGAAGCACAAGTATAGTGAATATGATCTCTCTTCTATAGTGAGAAGGAGATTTGTAAGCTTTTCTCTCTTTTGTGAGAGCTATCAGAATTTGCAGCAGAATGACTTCAGAAGAAGGAGAAGATAAAGGCTTTTTCTTTTGCTTCAGCACACTATTTCTTTTCTCAACTTTCTCACTCTTCACTTGGGAGCTCTTCCTCTATTTCAAATTGGATGAAGTGGATCACTAGTCATTATTCTTTGCCGACCTCTTTCTGATTTATAGCTCTGTTTGAAATATAATGCTAAAGGAGAATAATCAATTAGCAGACAAAGAATTAGAAAGAGGTAAGAGTTTCTGATGGACAAAACTATGCTTGCAAACGACAACGGCAAGTGTACCGTATCGAATGTAGTATAGGTTATAAAAACCAAGGTCGTATTAGACTCGGGGCGGTTGAGTACTCTTACTTCAATAAAATCTCTATTATTTTATCAAATAAAACTTGGGAGTGATTTTGCAAAGGAAAATAAAAACAAGATTAAAATGACGAGTAAAAAGGGCTAGCACTCGATCTTTGAATCACCTTGGAATAAAAGGATAGAAGAAACAAGAAAATCTAGATCTCTTAGGAAATTTGCCTTGACCGTGGAGGTTCCCGAATTATGAACGCACCTCTCTCGAGGATACGCCCAACTAAGATTAGGTGGATCAACCGAACTCTCGTTCTATAATTGAACCTAATACTTGCTTTATCGTAATGAACCCCTCTATTGGATTTGACTCCAATCCGGGAGATTTATGTTATCCTTACTAAAGGGTTGCATTCAAATCTCTTTATCCTTGAATGATCGATTCGTCTTACGAGCTTGTTCGGCTAACTAAAGAACGAAAACAAAAACGAGAATTATATATCGAAAATATAATCTCATTTCATTAAAATCAAGGATAAATCGAAAGTATTTTCAAGAAGAGAAAAAGATGTTCTAAATTACTTCATGATAATTATTTTTCCTCGGATCATCTCGATTGAGTACTAAAAGAAATCTAAGTACTCATGGAGATAGAAGAATTAAAGAAGGTAAAAGAACACATTAAGAGGGGAGGAGAAATAAGAGAATAGAACTATTTCATTAATTGCAATTGAAAAGAAATACAAGCTAGAAATTGAAAATTACAACTATTGAAATAAAAGAACAACTACAAGACTACTAAAACATGAAAATAAAATAAGAAATGGAGATTTTAACTCCCAAAATTCGTCCTTGAACATCTGCTGAAGCTGGCTTTTTATAGCTGAAAAGTTGAGGTTACACGCCCTTGGTCACGCCCGTGACCAAGGGCGTGCAAGGGGCGTGATCGAAGCAGCAGCGGAGAGGGCGCCTTCTGGAGTAATTGCGAGCGTTTCGGCCGTGTCATGCCCTAGGTCACGCCCGTGACCTGGGGCGTGTAATCTTGAAATAGTGCTGCTGGCGGGAAACTCTGGCGGGAAGAAGCGCGGGGCGAGTCACGCCCGTGACCTGATGTCACGCCCGAGGTCACGCCCGTGACCTGGGGTGTGTAACTTTAAATGATGTGGCAGGCGTGCTCTGGATGCTGTGGCAAGTTACAGCCGTGATACTGGGTCACGCCCTTGGTCACGCCCGTGACCTGGGGCGTGTACTTGGCAAATTCTTCACGGAACGCTCCCTGGTGGAGGAATTGGGTCTGGAACACATCTTTGACTGTCACGCCCTTGGTCACGCCCGTGACCTTGGGCGTGTACTTTGGATTTTTACTCAAAGTGCCCAGAAAACCTGCAAAACATAAAATAAGCTTAAATTAGTTGAAGAAATTAAAAAAGAACAGATTAAATAAGAAAATACATTTAAATTATATAAATTCAATTTAAAACTATATTAAAATAATACTAAAAGATGAGTACAAAAAGTACTCATCAAACACCCCCATACTTGAGTTTTTGCTATTCCAGAGCAAAAGAGTGAGGAAAGAATTACAAGACATCGATATTATTTCTAATTAACTAAAATTTTATTAAACCATGAATAAGTTAAAAGCAAATTTTAGGAATTCAAGAATTAAGTCATAAGTTATGTTGATAATTTAAAAAGAGAAAATTGTTTAGCTAACTACTTCTCAAGATAACTATTTAGCAATCAAAATTATAGAAATTTTCAAACAAAATTAGATTGAAATTATAGACACTCTAACATAAAAGAAGCTTAAGGAAAAGACACCTACTAAAATACTGCTCTCTCAATAATTTAGTTTAGGACTAGAAACAATGAAATTGGCTAGGAATGGGTTTGAACGAAATGGCAAATGAAGAGTTCTTGAATAGAGGTGATGAATTTTATCCTCTCACCTCATTTGAATACGAAATTGTATATGTTTAGGAAAATAATGAATTTTATCCTCTTATTTTCCATGCCATATAATCTTTTAACAATTCTCTTCAATCAAAAACCCAAAATGTATATGTTTTAGATGTAATGAATTTTATCCTCTTACATCATGACATATAATCTTTTAAATGATTTTGGGTGCATATATTTTAGGAAATAATGAATTTTATCCTCTTATTTCCATGACATATGATCTTTTTCTACATTTTTTTTTATTTGCCAACAAAGTGTGAGGGGGGAGAAATACTTCTAGTTTATAAATTAAACTATTTTGAGAGCAACATTTTAGTGGAATGAGATTTCCTAAGATCTTAAAGTTAAAAGTGAATATAACAAAAAAAATCTAAAGATGTTTAGGCAATTTACCACAAAGTGAAGCTATTTAAAATTAAACGGAGAAGTAGTGCTAAATTAACTCTCTAATCAAATTAAAAACATAAAGTGTTTCTTAAAACTAAATTACTTCAAATTTAGATTTAACAAATTCTGATCAAATAAAATAATTAGCTAAATTAAAAATGTAGGAATTCTTATAATCGTACCTCAAACTAAATTTCTAGAACATTAAAAACAACAAGGCTAGGCTTATTTATTATTATTTTTTTATTTCTTGGACTTCCCAAGGGCTACCCGGTGAAGGGTTCGCAAGGTACTAGGAGCTGTGATGGGAATTCAAGCCCAAAGCGCCCTTTCCAAGAAATTAGATTTTTATAAGTTATATATATATATATATATTTTAAATAAATAAAAATACAAGAAAAGCTAAGCTACACCCCCATACTTAAAATTAAACATTGTCCCCAATGTTTAAAACTAAGTATGAAGAACACTTGAAAATACATTTTTGTAAAACTGAAATTAAAGATAAGCAAGGGGTGCCTCCCAATAGCGCTTTCTTTTTCCCGTCTTTAAGCTAGACGGTTATTGTTAGGAAAAAGGAAATTTAAAAAAGAGGTGGACAGGCAACTCCCTTAATTTGCGCTGAGGCGAATGTGTCGGCGTCAGTCGCCCGGCTACTCCTCCGTTTATCTTATGATTCTCCTTTTGTCCTTGAACTTGAATATCTAAATCCAAATCACCTATACATACCTGAGGTGATTTAAATTTATAAAGATGGGCGGCATATGGATCATCAATTAATTGGGGTAGCAACGACTCATCTTCAACCTGGAAATTATTAGTATAAAGAGAATCACAATTAATCTTGTCAGATAATATATCGCAAGGAGGAGGCGCTTGCGAAAATAAATGATTAAGCTCCGGTTGTTCCTTTTCTATAATAATTATTTCTTCAGAAAAATCTAGTGTATTATCAAGCGGAATTAAATTTTCGGACACTAAATTTTCATGAATTTTTGGTTGGATAGAAGAAATTCGCGAGTATTCATGACAAAGAAAATAAAATCCGGGTGAAGTAGGGGAAGAAACTTGTTCTTCTTCTATTTCATCCGGGGTGCCCATAACTTCAAGAAATTCTTGGTAAAGTAATTTTTCTTCATCTTTGGTAAAAGAAGTTATGGGATTACATGAAACCACATGTTCCTCCATAACTAAATCATCCAAAGGTGGAGAAAAAATACTAGTAGCAATAAAATTTTCCTCTAAAATTTGGGGGGTAGTATCAATTTGAATCGGCGGACATTCCCCAAAATTAGAGTACGAAGGTTGCGGCGCAAAAGAAGAAGAACAAGAATTCGGTTCTAAAGATTTATCTTCGTCGCCCCGTAAAATATCCGGGTGACCTTGCCAACAAGAATAATCTACTTCAGGGATAGAAGAAAAATTATTAGAAGCCGAAAAATTATTCTCGTCAAAATTAGAGAAAACACTAGACGAAATGATATTTTCCTCTAAATTTTGGGGGGAAGTATCTATATGAATTGGCAAAATTTCCCCCAAATTAGAGAACGAAGACAGCGGCGTATAAGAAGAAAAACAAAAATTCGGAATTAAAGATTTATCTTCATTGCTCCGAGAACTATCCGGGTGAGCTTGCCACGAGGAATAATCTACTTCGGAGCTAGAAGAACAATTATTAAATGCCGAAAAATTATTTTCATTAAAATTTGAAAAATTAATTTCATCAAAGTTTGAAAAATTATTAAAAGATGAAAAATTATGATCGTAGTTATTATCAAAATTATTTTCATAATATTGAGGATAATTATTTTCATAATAATTATTTTGAGAATAAGAATGCAAATAACATTCCTCACTTTGATGAGGCGCACCACAATAATGACAACTAAATTGGTGTCTTCGCGCGGCTTGTAAGAGCTCGATTTGGTGTCGAAGTACGGTAATTTTAACGACCGCTTCTACTAATTTCATAATAAGAATTACAAAAGAAACAACTTTCACTTAAATGAATGGAATTAAAAAAAAATAAAAAATTTATTATATATGTATATTTTTTTTTTCAAAAAGCGGTTAAATTAGTCCCGGACTTCCCAAGATCTACCCGGTGAAGGGTTTGCAAGGTACTAGAGGCTATGATGGGAATTCAAGCCCAAAGCGTCCTTTCCGAGAATTTAGATTACGCTTTTTAAGATTTTTTAAAATTTAAAGAGAAGGGGGAGAAGAAAGAGAACGATAAAATTAATAAAATTTTTTTTTTCGAAATATCAACCGTTTCCCCGGCAACGGCGCCAAAAACTTGATGGACAAAACTATGCTTGCAAACGACAACGACAAGTGTACCATATCGAATGTAGTATAGGTTATAAAAACCAAGGTCGTATTAGACTCGGGGCGGTTGAGTACTCTTACTTCCAGAAAATCTCTATTATTTTATCAAATAAAACTTGGGAGTGATTTTGCAAAGGAAAATAAAAACAAGATTAAAACGACGAGTAAAAAGGGTTAGCACTCGATCTTTGAATCACCTTGGAATAAAAGGATAGAAGAAACAAGAAAATCTAGATCTCTTAGGAAATTTGCCTTGACCGTGGAGGTTCCTGAATTATGAACGCGCCTCTCTCGAGGATACGCCCAACTAAGATTAGGTGGATCAACCGAACTCTCATTTTATAATTGAACCTAATACTTGCTTTATCGTAATGAACCCCTCAATTGGATTTGACTCCAATCCGGGAGATTTATGTCATCCTTACTAAAGGGTTGCATTCAACTCTCTTTATCCTTGAATGATCGATTCGTCTTACGAGCTTGTTCGGCTAACTAAAGAACGAAAACAAAAATGAGAATTATATATAGAAAATATAATCTCATTTCATTAAAATCAAGGATAAATCGAAAGTATTTTCAAGAAGAGAAAAAGATGTTCTAAATTACTTCATGATAATTATTTTTCCTCGGATCATCTCGATTGAGTACTAAAAGTAATCTAAGTACTCATGGAGATAGAGGAATTAATGAAGGTAAAAGAACACATGAAGAGGGGAGGAGAAATAAGCGAATAGAACTATTTTATTAATTGTAATTGAAAAGAAATACAAGCTAGAAATTGAAAATTACAACTATTGAAATAAAAGAACAAATACAAGACTACTAAAACATGAAAATAAAACAAGAAATGTAGATTTTAACTCCCAAAATTCGTCCTTGAACATCTGCTGAAGCTGGCTTTTTGTAGCTGAAAAGTTGAGGTTACACGCCCTTGGTCATGCCCGTGACCAAGGGCGTGTAAGGGGCGTGATCGAAGCAGCAGCGGAGAGGGCGCCTTCTGGAGTAATTGCGAGCGTTTTGGCCGTGTCACGCCCTAGGTCACGCCCGTGACCTGGGGCGTGTAATCTTGAAATAGTGCTGCTGGCGGGAAACTCTGGCGGGAAGAAGCGCGGGGCGAGTCACGCCCGTGACCTGATGTCACGCCTGAGGTCACGCCCGTGACCTGGGGCGTGTAACTTTAAATGATGTGGCAGGCGTGCTCTTGATGCTGTGGCGAGTCGCGGCCGTGATACTGGGTCACGCCCGTGACCTGGGGCGTGTACTTGGCGAATTCTTCACGGAACGCTCCCTGGTGGAGGAATTGGGTCTGGAACACATCTTTTACTATCACGCCCTTGGTCACGCCTGTGACCTTGGGCGTGTACTTTGGATTTTTACTCAAAGTGCCCAGAAAACCTGCAAAACATAAAATAAGCTTAAATTAGTTGAAGAAATTAAAAAGGAACAGATTAAATAAGAAAATACATATAAATTATATAAATTCAATTTAAAACTATATTAAAATAATACTAAAAGATGAGTACAAAAAGTACTCATCAGTTTCCATAATTAATATTTCTGTAGAAGGAAAAGAATTCATTCTGATTTCAAATAATATCCATAATAATCTGAATCAAATAAGCCAAGAATCAAATAGAAGGAAAGGCTGATTCAGAACGGCTATAAGAGAATAATATTATTCCATAAAAATCAGATCTATAGAAAGAAGGAAAGAGATCTGGCGTGTTTTTGAATTACTTATAGATATCGACGTGCGTCGACTACTATTTGACGTAAACGTCGATTTCATCCTGGATGGACGTCGAAAGGAGAATAAGGAAGGTACGTCGACTAGGATGCGTCGACTTTATCACATGCGTCGACTGGAAGTCAGAGGTACGTCGACTAGGATTACGTTGAATTCTTCTAAGAGTTACTTTGACTCTTCCTGAGAGAAACGTTGACTATATTTCGACGTTGCGTCGAATACTATTCGACGCATATTTACTTAGCCCAATTTTTCAAACTTAGAATTTATGTTCTACTCAATTCTAGGGGTTAAGATAAATCATTTCCCCAGCAATCTCCCCCTATTTGTCTTAACCCTACATAGAGAGAAATTGTATCAGTCTTTTAATCAACAGAGCATTTATATATAGAAGAAATATGCTAGGTAATCAGAAAAGAATAGAATAAGTAATTGTCTTTCACAAAATTTAAGCTAGAAACTTCTTGTTGTACATGAAATTGACAAAGGCAGAATAAAGTTTTCTAGATAAGTTTTCAATGGCATCAAAAATATAGCCCCTGGCTCTATCTGGATGCTGCTGGACATTTCTGATGATTGTGTGCAATTTCTCCAAGACTTTGTCAGCATCAGGGAGAGTGTCATTTAGAGAATAGCCCTTGCTGATGATGATTGCTGCCTTTTCATCAATCATCTCAATTGTAATATCTTGAGGTTTCTTTTGAGTAGGCCTGGACTCAGGTGGTCCTTTGTTATCAACCTTTGGCCTATATTTTCTCTTTTCTGATGGTTGTTTCTCAGGGATCTCAGTCATCTTTCCTTTCCCTTTCCAGGGTGAGTCAAGCCATTTGTCTAATTTTGCAGATCCATTGGGCTTCTTATAGGGAATGTAATTGTCTTCAGCACACCCTACACCCCTCTTGTGTTTTTGTCCCTTTTCTAGAATGAGTCCTGCCTGAGGATTTTTCTTTTGATAAGCTTCAACATCAAACAGTTTCTTTGGAAGTTTGATGGTAGATTCAGCAAGAATTTGTTCCTTGGTCATTCCCCTGTTGATCTTTTCCATCCAGACTTTCCTCTGATCTTCTACTTCTTTCCTGGCTGCTTCATATTCATACAGCTCTCTTTCTCTTATTTCTTCATGCCTCCTTTCCATGTCAGGATCATTGTATTCCTTTACGGGACTGTTGCGAGTGATATTAGGCATTTTTTCAAACCTCTTTATCTCCTCAACAGCCTTTTTATATTTCATTTCCTTTGCATATTCTTTTCTTTCTTCTTTGGAGAATTTTTGCCAGTAGGGGGTGGCTTCTCTTTTTCTTTTTATTTGTCTTCCTGGATTTGCCTAGGTAGGATTTGGGTAGGTGCTTTAAGATGCACAGCAAGTTTTGTTACTGGTGGAGGTAGAGGTAGCAGTGGAGGTAGAGAGGAAGGTTGAAGTGGAGTTTTCTTTTTAGGTGGAGAAGGAACTTCTTCAAGAAGAGGAGTTTGATTTGCAATGGAAGGCAGAATGTCCTCTGGTAGGCAATTTCTGCTGAGGGATGTTTGTCTCCTTCAATCTCTCCTGAAGGGATATCCTCAAGTAGGGGTGTCTTCAGTTTGATATAACTGGCAGAGAAGCCAGGAGAGTAATGCTGAATTTCTTCCTCACATGGGGTTGCTTCAATCCACACTTGTCCTCTCCAGTCATCAGAGGAGGCTGCTTCTTCCTCCCCCTGGACTTCTGTGTTCTTTACCACAGCAATCTCCCCCTGGGTATGTGGGGCATCTACTCTAAATGCTGAATCCACAGCATGATCTCCTTCAGTATGGTAAGATGAGGTCTCTCCAAAGTGTTTGTTGAAGGTGTAGTCAGAGTGATTGGAGAAGATTGGAGCCTATTGTAAGAAAAGAAGTTGGTGTAATACTTTAGAGATAATATTTAGAGTTGGAGAGGAAATTAACCCTAAGATTTTAAGAGATATAGAGAACCTGACAAGGGGGGTTTCTGGAGCAACTCTCCCCCTGGTTTATATCCTGCATAAAGGATTTAAACCCTTCTGGCGACAGAGGCTGTTCTTGAATGAGAGCATTAAGCTCAGGAAGAGAAGCAGAGAGATTTGCCACATTGGATGCACAGGTGTTGATCATGGCAGCACACTCATTGGCGAAGTGGTTCAGTCGAGTCTGGAAGTCATTTACTAGTTGTTCAAGAGCATCGTTCATCGCTTTGATGATGGCCGATTGATCAGGAGTTGGTGCCATTGATGCAGAGAGAGAGAGAGAGGTAGAAGGCAAAGTTTTGGCGGTTGAGGAGAGTATTTGTTATGAAATAAGAGGTATTATTTAAAGAAGGTGAAACGTCGAGAAAGGAAACAGAAATCAAGGTATATCAGGTAATCCAATCGTCAAAAGAGGAAGTAAGGATTTGATTCTAATTTTGACAAGAGGTCGACGTTACAGCGAATTGTTGTCGATGCATGGGAATTGATGTCGACATATGCGTCGATATGGAGTCGATGCTCCATGGAGATATATCATCCTAGCGTTTTGTCGATGTGTTCATAGACTTGCGTCGATAAAAGTCGACGGTGCGTCGATATGTATTCGACGTATCTTCAAATACTTTCTTAGATCTTTTAGATTTCCCCAACAATGATGGTTACAGGCTTCCATCAAGCATTCCTAAGGTGTTGATGAAGTAATTATGCTTAGTTTCATCCTAGGGTTTTGTGAAGATGTCTGCTCTTTGACTGTCTGTAGGAATGTATTCTAAGGTTATCTTACCTTTTTCTAAATTGTCTCTAAGGAAGTGATGTCTGATTTCTATATGTTTGGTTCTACTATGAAGGACTGGGTTAGATGCTATGGATATAGCACTAGAGCTATCACAATAGATCTTAGAGTTATTGACCTTCATTTTGTAGTCAAGAAGCTGATTTTGCATCCACAGGATTTGTAAACAACAACTCCCAGCAGCTATGTATTCAGCTTCAGCTGTTGAGGTTGAGACTAAGGTTTGTTTCTTACTAAACCATGATATTAATCTGTCACCTAGGAATTGGCAAGTACTAGATGTACTTTTTCTATCAACCCTACATCCAGCATAATCTGCATCTGAGAAACCTATTAATTCAAAGTTTATTTCTGCAGAGTACCACAGACCTAGTTCAGGGGTTCCCTTTAAGTATTTAAGAATCCTTTTTACAGAGGTGAGATGGGAGTCTTTTGGATCAACCTGAAATCTAGCACATATGCAAGTGGCAAACATAATGTCAGGTCTGCTAGCTGTTAGATATTGGAGGGATCCTATTATTGCCCTATATGTCTTTTGATCTACTGATTTTCCCTTGTTATCCTTTTCTATAATGGCATTAGTTGCCATAGGTGTTTTCATAGTAGAAGCTGATTCCATACCAAACTTTTTTATTAATTCTTTAGTGTACTTAGACTGTGAGATGAAGATTCCCTCACTACTTTGTTTTACTTGTAGTCCTAGGAAATAAGAGAGTTCTCCCATACTACTCATTTCAAATTTAGATTGCATTAGATTAGCAAATCTTTTACAAAGTTTGGGATGAGTTGAGCTAAAGATGATGTCATCTACATAGATTTGAACAAGAAGGAGTTGATTTTTATGGGTTCTAGTAAAAAGTGTTTTATCTACTTTTCCTCTTTCAAAAGAATTTTCTAAAAGAAAGTTGGAGAGAGTTTCATACGAAGCTCTAGGTGCTTGCTTAAGACCATAAAGTGCTTTGTTAAGCCTATAAACAAAGTTAGGAGAGGAGGGATTAACAAAACCTGGTGGTTGCTCCAGATACACCTCTTCTTGAGGGTCACCATTCAAAAAGGTACTCTTGACATCCATCTGATAGACTTTCATCTTCATGAAAGCTGCATAAGCAAGAAAGAGCATGATTGCTTCCAATCTGGCTACTGGAGCAAAGGTTTGGTTGTAGTCTATTCCTTCGTCTTGTCTATATCCTTGTGCTATAAGTCTTGCCTTATTTCTGACAATAACTCCAGTGGAATCTAGTTTGTTTCTGTACACCCACTTTGTACCAATCACTGGGTAGTTTCTTGGTCTTTCAACTAAGTTCCATACTTTGTTTCTCTCAAATTGGCCTAGTTCTTCTAGCATGGCCATAATCCAGTGAGGATCACAATTTGCTTCCTCAAACTTCTTTGGTTCAACTTGTGATAAGAAGCATTGGAGCATCATCCCATTGGAGACTTGGTGTCTTGTTCTTACTCCTGTATTGGGGTCTCCAATTACTTGAGATTGTGGATGATCTTTCAAATTGACCCCTGTTCTGCTTGGACTTGTCAGATGTTCTTCTTCCTCATTAGCAATGGGATCATTGTCCACTTGATCTTCCTGAACCATGTTCTCTTGTGGGAGTTGGTTTTGAATGCTCTTTTCTGAATGTTCTTGTTCAGATTCCTCACTTGATTCCTCTAGCTGGTTTTCTTTTCCATTATCTGTGTTCTCTAGAACCAGTTGCTCAAGCTGAGTTTCTATGCTGCTGTTTTCCTGTGGAAAAGAACTGGTGGGAGTTTCCTCCCCCTTAAACAGCATGTTAGTTTCATCAAATATAATGTGCATAGATTCTTAAATTTTAAGAGTTCTCTTGTTATAGCACCTATAGGCTTTACTAGATGATGAGTATCTCAGAAATATTCCATCATCAGACTTCTTGTCAAATTTGGCAAGATGATCTTTCCCATTATTTAGAATAAAGCAAGCACATCCAAAAATTTTAAAATATTTAACAATTGGTGTTTTTCCTTTCAGGAGCTCATATGGAGTCTTTGATTTAGTTTTGTGAATGAGGCTTCTATTTAGAACATAGTTGGCAGTGTTGACTGCTTCAACTCAGAAGGTTTTTGGTAATCCTGATTCTGCAAGTAAGGTCCTTCCTGATTCAATTAAAGTTCGATTCTTTCTTTCAGCAACTCCATTCTGTTGAGGACTTCTAGGGGCTGAGAAACTTTGTTTAATACCTATATCCTCACCGAAACTACAAATCAACTGATTTTCAAATTCAGTCCCATGATCACTTCTGATAATTAAAACATGAGTGTTAAACTCAGATTGAATCTGTCTTATGAATTTTGAGAGAATCTTATGGGTTTCAGACTTAGTTCTTAGAAAGAATACCCAGCTAAACCTAGAATAGTCATCCACAATGACTAGTGTATAAGATTTTCCACCTAAGCTCTGAGTGGATATGGGAACAAAGAGATCCATATGGAGTAAGTAGAGAATAAAATTCATCATTCTTGATCTTTAAATTATGTCTAACTTTATTATAAGTGATTGTGCTATTTTTAAGAGTAGAAACAATTGAATCAATATGATTTTGATATTTATTTCTGTATTCCTCAAATGTTTCATCCATTTCTTCAATTTCAATTTTATAGTCATTACACTTAGCACAATCATTTTTCAGAGAAGAGTTTTCTAAACATAATTTTTCATTTTGTTCTTTTACGAAAGTAAACTCTTTTTCAAGTTCCTTAAATTTTTCTTTAATATTATTACAATCAAAACAAGATATAGAGTTTTCAAATGAAGAGCATGATGGAGATACAAACATTTCATTTTTGGATTCAACATTCACATTTGCTTTTAAAGATTTATATTCTAAACGTAGTTTTGCATTAGCCATTTTTAGTTTCTTAATCTTACGTTTAGTAATTTGTAGCAATTGTAATGTTGAAATAGAAGTACAAAAAATATGAGATTTTGATTTCCTTACAGCGCTTGTGGATGAGGCAAGATTTGAACATATTGTTCCTTTGACATCTTTTTGGCACTCCTCTTCCGAAGATAAGATTTCTTCTTCTCTTTCACTAGATGTGCACTCCATTGATCCATCACGTGGGGAGCTTTCTTGAACTTTTGTGTAAGCTTGTATGTTCTCTAAGTCTTGCGTTTGTTCCACACCTGCAAAAGGAAAATCATAAGTTCTTTCAAGAAAATTCCAAATTTCATAAGCGGTAGGTAAAGTATAAATAAGTTTGAAAATATTTTGATCTAACGCACAAAATAAACTATTCATAGATTTGCATTTAAAACAATTTCGTTTCTAGTTAGTACGCTAGGTGGCTTTTCAATAGTAATATTTCAAACTTTTTCATCTAAGGCCTTAAGAAAATTTTTCATTAATATTTTCCACCCTTTATAATTTTTGCCTATAAATAAAGGTGGTGATAATACTTTTTCATTTATATTAATATTTTCCCCATTAGTAGATGCGAGATCATGATCAAGAGACATCATTATTTCCGGTTGTTAAGACGATTTGGAATAACCTCCCTCGGATACCACTTGTTGGATCTGTAGGCGCCTTAGAGGGCGGGTGAATAAGGGTTTTAAAAACATTTATCTTTAATAAAAAATTTTAGATATTTTGGTCGAAGTAAGTTAAAACAAAGTAAAGAGATAATGAAATTAGAAATGAAATCTATTTTATTAAACAAGAGAAGACATGATTATCATTTATAAAGTTGATTACAAAATCGGATTTCAATGACGATAGAAATCGAAGTGAATAATAGGAAAACCATTTTATTTTCTATACCGACTCGTATCCCCATGAACCGGTTGGCTTTAGCCGATCTCTCCCCAGATACGGCCTCAAGCCGCTCTAGCCTTCCTATCCCCAGAAAAGCCTCGAGCACCCCCTAGTTCTACTCCCAAGACCTAGTCGCCAACACGAGGTGAATTACTCCCTAAGTCCTACCCAGTCCTAGTCGCCGTGCGGCGAATTCCCCCTAGTCCCCGCAAGGACCTAGTCGCCGTGTGGCGAATTCCTCTACCGAACAAAAGATACAAAGGTTATAATTAGAAAATAAAATAAGACACAAACTAGAAACTCCCTCAAAAGTAGAACTTGATGTCGATGTAGATGCGATCCTATTGGTCTTAAAGTTCTTTGCATTCACGAACTTAGATAGAGTTCTTCGGGCTGCTTGGAGAAGGCTTTCATGAGTGCTCTGAATATATGGCTTCAATTCCTTCTGTGACAGCTAGCCACAACGGAGGAGGTGCGCTTCTTTTTATAGAATTAGCCACTTCCGCCTGCGGTAGTACTACCGCCCCGTGGTATCCACATTAGGTAATGAAGCACACGGATCGTGGTAGTCTAGGCAAAATTTGAGCGCCAAACAGTAGCGCGCTGCGGTAAAACTAACGCCCCGCGATAGTGAGATATCCTTCCTTCAGCCACTATCTCCTTCCAAATGTGCTCCTCAATCAACTGCAGACAGGAAGTTTCCAAAAGCTACCGATGGGCGGTATACAGAACGCGCCGCAGTAGTACTTGCCAAAATAGCGTCCCGTCGACATTCTTTTTTCTCCACTATTTCCTTCATGTCAATTGTTTCCATTTATACTAGTGCCAGCGGTAGTGCTAACGCTCTGCGTTAGAGCACATCTCCTTTCGTCGGGCGCATTTTCGTCGAATTGGCCTCACATTTCGTCGAGCGCAGCTTTTATTTTGTCAAACGAATACTAGCGCAAGCGGTAGTTCTAATGCACCGCGGTAAAGCATACAGATCGTCGAACGGAGCTTTCAGTTCGTCGAACGGAGCTTTGATTTCATCCAACGAACACTAGCGCCAACGGTAGTTCTAACGCACCGCGAGAAAGCATACCGATCATCGAACGGAGCTTTCAGTTCGTCGAACGGAGCTTTGATTTCGTCGAACGAACACAAGTGCCAGCGGTAGTTCTAACGCACAGTGGTATACATTCTCAGCGGTTTCCTTCTCAGCGGTTTCCTTCTAAGTGGTTTCTGATTCTCTAGCGCCAGCGGTAGTGTTACCGCGCCGCGGTAACAACAGATAATCATCCTGATGTCGCTTCGACCTCTTTCTTTGTCGCACTCCTTTGGGGATTGAATGTTTAAGATCATACACACTATAAACACAATGCAATATGATCAAATACAATAGGATTTATTATTGTCAAACCAAGAGATGCGGAAAGCATGTTCCAACAGCTCGTGCATACGGAATAATTGCTCACAGGTAAAGAGAAGTGCGCTCTCCTCTCGAGAGAGGATGAGGTAAGTCTCCCGAATTGGAAGTAAAAACCCAATAGCAGGGTTCACAACATAAAGCGAGTATTAAGGAGATTCGATTAAAGAACGAGAGTTCGGTCGAATATTCATAATCTCAGGTGGGCGTACCCTTGAGAGAGGAGCTTTCATAATTATGGAACCTCCACGGCCAAGTCATTTTAATGTTTTGAAAAGTCATCTCTTTTATTTCTAAAAAAGATTATTTTCGTCTCAAGGTAATTCGACATCGGCCGCTATTTATTATCATCGTTTAGAACTCTAGTTATACGCTTATTATCGTTCGCTTTTAAAAACCCATACTAAAAACTCATTCCGATAAAATAATAGTTTATTCCTCAAAGTAGCTATAATCAACATGATCCGCAGAAATATATAACCCCAATATTTTCTAAAACAAAATATCATGTATTACTCACGATAAGGTATACTTCCCTTTATCATATGATTAATTTGGATTAAAATTTAAACAAACACTTGTCAAATCCGAAACATGCAAAACTCTCCTTTGCTATTTTAAAAATCAATAGAATTCGGCGTTGTAGTCAGGGTGTAATCGTCAATACTTCGAAAGAAGAAAAAGACCATTACGTATACCTTTTGATAGGATAACAGTTAGTTTATCAAAGTCGGAGTACTTGCGAAACTCTTTGAAAACACCCACCTAATTCTAATCTCGTCATATAAAGGTTGCGCAAACCATATTAAAAAGAAAAAATCTAAATTAAATCATCAAGTTTTTGGCACCATTGCCGGGGAAAGTAGTGTTGTTATTTTGAAAAAAGGAATTACTATTACTTTTATCACATATATTAAAAATATATAATATAAAAAAAAAGTATAAATAAAAATAGAAAAAAATAGAAAAATCCATAAATATATAATTTTTATTATTAGTATATGACCCGAGGAAACTCCTCGGACGATTCGAGTATCCCTTTTGACCTCAAAATCGAGTTCACCCTTCGTGAGCGCCTCCGACTTTGTGATCAAAACTTACTCGAATTTCCGAAAGAGCCTGTCGGAGATACTTATGCTGAAACTATGGCTGATCAAATTCCAGATGTGGACCCATCACGGACCCGGGCATATTATGCCAGGCCAAATTTGGAAGATACCGAATCGAGTATTACACGCCCAATAATGGCTAATAATAATTTTGAAATAAAATCTAGCATCATTCAAATGGTACAACAGTCAGTCCAATTTGATGGTTTGCCAGATGAGGATCTGAATTTACACCTTTCTAGTTTTTTGGAAACATTCGATACCTTTAAAATTAATGGCGTTACTGACGACGCTATTCGTTTACGCTTATTTCCATTTTCACTGCGAACAAAAACCAAAGCGTGGTTAAGTTATCTCCCCAGAGGATCTATAACCACGTCGGCACAATTGATGGAGAAATTTCTCATAAAATATTTTCCCCCATCTAAAACCGCTAAACTACGCATAGATATCGCCTCCTTCATTCAATTTGATTCTGAGTCTCTCCACGAGACTTGGGAGAATTTTAAGGAGTTCTTACGTAGGTGTCATCATCGCGCCTGCCGTTCTGGATGCAGGTCCAAACATTTTATAATGGTTTGAATTTCTCAACACGACAGATGATCGATACGGCCGCCGGGGGAACATTAAACAACAAAACCCCAGAGGCCGCTCAAGCTTTGTTCGACGAAATGGCCATGAACACCTATCAATGGAATGCGCCTAGATCACGCCCTACTAAACCAACTGGATATATGAAGTGGATGCCACTTCTCACTTAGCCTCTCAAGTCGAAAGGTTAAGTAAGCAAGTGGCAGAGATGACTGCTTCCTCCTCCACTCCTGCTTGGCTTAATAATAATTTTGTCGAAGAAACTGTAGATTATTTAGGCAACCCAGTTAGGCCCCCCTTCAACCCTAATAACAATCCGTATAGTAATAATTATAATCCGGGTGGGAGGAACCTCCCAAATTTTTCCTGGAGCAATCCTAATAATGCTCAGAGGCCCCCAATTGTGAATCCGCAAGGATTTCTGCAAGGATTTACTAATTGATTCCAGCCTCCACCTCCAAAACCTTCTCCGCTCGAAGATATTGTTGCTAAATACGTCGCATCCACAGAGTCAAATATCCAGAATATTACCGGATCGATTAAAAACTTGGAAAATCAGGTTGGACAGCTGGCAAAGATGGTCTCTGAGTGGCCATATGGAGCTCCACTAGGAAACACGAAGCTGAACCCCTGAGAAACTGCCAATGCCATACATCTTCGCAGTGGCAAGGAGGTAACCTCCCCAAATTGGTTGAGCCCAAGGTACATATTTCGACACCAACCCCTCAACCCCCTCTCTCGATAAATAATAGAACGAGTTTTTCGACTGTGCCAAATGTTTTAGCCCGTCCCTTCCTTATCCCTCAAAATTAAATAATGAGAGGAAGGACGAGCAATATAAAAATTTTTTACAAATTTTTAAACAAATTCAAATTAACGTTCCCTTCTGCGAGGCACTCTCCCAAATGCCGAAATACACGAAATATCTTAAAGGGTTGCTTTCTGACAAAAAGAAACTTTAAGATGTTTCGCGCATTTCCCTTAACACGGACTGCTCAGCCATTTTCCTTAACAAATTTCCGCCAAAATTAAATGACCCGGGACAGTTTTCCATCACGTGCCTCTTCGGCAACTTGTTAATTAAGTACACTCTAGCAGACTTGGGCGTCATCATCAATTTAATGCCCTTTTCTGTTTGTAAAAAACTCAATTTAGGCATCCCAAGTCCGACAAAGATGAGTATCCAACTTATGGATAACTCGATAAAGTACCCAATATGTGTAGTGGAGGATGTTCTGGTCCAGGTAGACAAGTTTATCTTCCTGGTAAACTTCATCATCCTGGACATCGAGGAAGATGCTGAGATGCCTATCATCCTCGGTCACCCCTTCCTCGCCACCTCCCGTGCGCTAATTGATGTCAGTAATGGTCTACTCCTCCTTTGGGTGGGAGACGACAAAGTTACTCTGCACGTTAATCCCTCACTACAACACTCCCTATCAATCTATGATCCCGGTACTTTAGTTTAGTCAAGCTATGCGACTGTAAATAAAGCGCTCGTGGGAGGCGCCCCATATTTATCTAATATTTTATTATGTTTTGCTCTTTTACATGTTTTTTGCATGGTTTCGTTTGGCCCCGCCAGTTTAAGTTCATGGAAGCCTTTTTGCTCTCTCTAACTTTTTTTGTACATACTGCATCTTTTCTTATTTCTCTTCATCATACTTACATTACAACTTTGGGGACAATGTTGAGTTTTAAGTATGTGGGTGTTTTATCGTTTTCATTTAAACAAATAAAATTTTTGTTCAAAAAAAATGTTTTATTTCATTTTGCTTACTTTTGTACAAACTAAAAAAAAAGGTTTAAGACCACACAAATTTTCAAAAACATGTTTTCCCTTATTTTTACTTTGTCGTAGTACAAAAATGCAAAAAAAAAAAAAAAACCCTACTTTACTTTTATTTTTAAAAGCATTTAGTTTTGAGAATATCTGTTTGTGGCTTTTCATAATCGCTAGTTTTACTATTTGTTTGTATATCTAAGATTGATAGATTTAAACGTTCGGGGTTAAGTTTTAATGAATATCTTGTGTTTTTAATTTAAATAGAGGCTTTGTTTTCAAGCACTACTTCTACTAGCTAAAATAGAGGCATGTGTATTATGTTGGCAAAACAACTTTAGACTGCAATTATCCCTACTTTATGTCTTTAGGAATCTAGGAATATTCAAATTACTAAGGTTGCTCTCAAACCTTTTTTTTTTATTATTCTAGAATTTCTCTTGAAAACCCCTTGTATACACCAATTTAGCATGGCAAAATAAAAAATTAAAAGAAGAAAAAGATCTTATGTCAATGGGAATAAGAATTCGTTCCGTAAATATAGGCTCACAATAAATACTTTAAAAGATCTCATGTCAATGAGAATAAAATTTCGTTCTGTAAACATAGGAATTGGGTTAATAAAAACAAATGAATTAGTTTTCCCTTGTAAACCACGAGGACACCAAAAAAACTAAAATGAAGGGGTGGACGAATAAAAATCATCACCCCTAATTCAAAAACTCTTCTTTTTGCGAAGGCTTTTTACCCCTTTTCCCTTAGCCAAATTATTATTTCTAGTTTTAATTCAAAAAATCATTTGAGAGCATAATTAGTAACTTATATTTTTCCTTCACGTTTCTTTAAACAAAGGTTATTATAATTTCGATCTAATCTCGTTTACTAATGATTGCAATTTTGTTTGCTATTTGGTTAATTTAGAAGTCTTTTGGCTAAGACATTTCTTTCCACTTAAATCATTTGCATAATTTAGGACTTAACTCTTATTACTCCGAATTTTTATTTTTCAGTCTCTTATGATTAAAATAAAATGATAGCTAAAAATTAGAACTTATGTTAATCTCGTATAGATCTCTCTTACTTTTGCTCTAGAATAACAAAAGCTTAAGTATGGGGGTATTTGATGAGTAGTAAAATATCTGTATTTTTAGTAAAGTTATTAGTATAGTTTTAATTAATATTGTAAATTTTCTATGTAAATTAATAAATAAATTGCTTGTTTTATTATTTTTGTTACTAACTTAGCTTTATTTTTCTTTTTGCAGAATTTGGCAATTTTTGTGAAGTCACGCCCATGAGTCACGCCCGTGACCACAAGTCACGCCCGTGACCAAGGGGCGTGTAATTTTAAAATGCCAACTTTTCAGCTGTCGGCCAAATCCAGACCAAATTTCGATGAATCGACCAATTCACGCCAGTGACATTATGGGTCACGCCCGTGAACTGCTCTTCTCAACGGATTAGTGCGTCGTCCCATCGTCTCGACAGATTTTCACCAAGTCACGCTCATGACTCTACAAGTCACGCCCGTGATCCAGCAAAGTCACGACCGTGATCCAGCAAAGTCACGCCCGTGTACTACCAGCGCGTCATGCCCCAAAGTCACGCCCATGCTGCTGACGTCTGCCGCCCAATATCACGCCCTAGGGTCACGCCCGTGACAATCCAAGCCATGCCAGTGTACAACCTTATTTTGACGGCGGATCCTTCGAGAAGGCGGTCGTTAAGCAGGAGCAAATGTCACGCCCCAGGGTCACGCCCGTGACCACAAGACATGCCCGTGACCCAGGGGCATGTAAAAATAAAATTTTAGCTATAAATAGAGGGGCTCGACTGAAGGAATTTTGATCCAAATTTTGAGTGCTTATTAGTGTTTTTTGAGTTCTTTTGAGTGAATGTGAGTTTTGTTTATGCAATTAAGTTTAATTCTTTTGTAATTTTTGCCTTCCTAGTCTAGTTGTAATGCTTGTTTTAGAAATAAAAATGTTGTTTTTCTCATTTGCATTATCTTCTTTTTCAATTTATGTTAGTGTGCGTGTGTGTATGAGAATAGTTTATTGCTTTCATAACTTAGGTTTATTGCTTTCATAACTTAGGTTTATTGCTTTCATAATTTAGGTTAAAAGCTTTCATAAATTTAGTTTATTGCTTTTCTTTCAATGCTTTATTTATCGCTTTCGTTTAACGCTTTCTTTCATTTTTTTTCCTTTTTTTAACATAGCTTTATTTCATTATTTATATAACTGTTATATACCACTCCCATGTCAAATAAGAGGCTAAGTACTTTTAGCGCTTGGTTAAGATGGTTGGGACGGATATTATTTCTGCACTTTTATAAGTATTTCATTTCTATACCACCCCCGTCCTGGATAAGAGGCTAAGAACTTTTTAGCGCTTGTTTAAGACGGTTGGGACGGATACAATTTCAGCTTTTATATAAGTCTTTTATTTCTTTCTTTCACGCTTATATCCACTAAAATTATTTACATGTATTTCTAATTATTAATGTCATCTCCATTCCAATGATTGGTTAATTTCCTTTAGCACACGATGTCGAAGAGCATTGGGACAAATAAATAGTTTTCTAAAAAATAAAACATCTCTTTCGAAAAATAATTAAACGAGCTTAAGGTACCCGAGAATAACGTTGAGTGGAGCCACATAATCGAAGTGTGGTTTTCATTTCCATTTCCGTACACTAGTTAGCCGAGAGGCTCTTTCATATGGACTGATCGCTCACGGGTAAAGAGAAGTGTGTTGTACCCTCGAGAGAGGATGAGGTAAGTCTCCCGAATTAGAAGTAAAAACCCAATAGCGGGGTTCACAACATAAAGCGAGTATTAAGGAGATTCAATTAAAGAATGAGAGTTCGGTCGAATATTCATAATCTCAGGTGGGCGTACCCTCTATAGAGGAGCGTTCATAATTATGGAACCTCCATGGCCAAGTCGTTTTAATGTTTTGAAAAGTCATCTCTTTTATTTATAAAAAAGACAATTTTCGTCTCAAGGTCATTCGACATCGGGCGCTATTTATTATCATCATTTAGAAGTCTAATTATACGCTTATTATCGTTCTCTTTTAAAAACCCATACTAAAAACTCATTCCGATAAAATAATAGTTCGTTCCTCAAAGTAGTTATAATTAACACAATCCACTGAAATATACGACCCTGATATTTTCTAAAACAAAATATCATGTATTACTCACGATAAGATATACTTGCCTTTATCATATGATTAATTTGGATTAAAATTTAATCAAACACTTTTCAAATCCGAAACATGCAAAACTCTCCTTTGCTATTTTAAAAATCAATAGAATTCGGCGTTGTAGTCAGGGTGTAATCGTCAATACTTCGAAAGAAGAAAAAGACCGTTACTTTTATCTTTCGATAGGAAATCCGTTATTTTCTCAAAGTAGGAGTACTTGCGAAACACTTTGAAAACACCCGCCTAATTCTAATCTCGTCATATAAAGGTTCCGCAAACCATATTAAAAAGAAAAAATTTGAATTAAATCATCAAAATGAAACTTGATCATTCAAAAGAAAATCACCAAATCATATTGACATAAGTCTAGAAGGAATAACATACATCATGATAATCTAACATATACTCTAGGCAAAATTCTCTATAGTCATAAATCATAATTCATGTTCTATCAAGAAATATCTCAAATTAATAATGTTTATCATCTGGGAATTATGAATCTTATGTTAAAAATATGAATAATGTTTTCTTTACATTATTTGGTGTATTGATATTCTTTGCTATTGATTGCATGTATCTCACATATATGTAGACTATAGAATCAACTTTATAATAATAAGAATAAATCAAACTAAATTATCACTTTATTCTAGATCTATAATTTGAAACTCTATTTTAGAATACATGCAATATTAATTTTAATCTTATGACATGACATTAAACCCAAAACTCATCATACTAGCATTATTTGAATATTAGTACTTGTGCTAGTTATCTCATATCGTCATCTCATAAAAGTAGAAAAACTATGCGGCTTTATAATTTTCTATAATTCTTCACATAAAGAAAAAAACATAGTTTATAATTCAACCCATAGTTTAAAAGTATAAGTTGTCCAAAGATTATTCACATATGACTTCATATCTCACAATAGTGGGGGCGTAGGGTTGTATGCATTAGAGAACTAACCACTAAGTCATGTCTTGTCCTTAACCGGGGAGGGTTCCAGTGGGGCCTTGTGAGGCACTAAGGGAAGAGTGCTTGGTTGAGCTTTCTCTAGAGCGTGCATATGGGATTAACACCCCAACCTACGACATATGTGCAGCTCTTCATGCCCATCCATCACTTAGTACAGGGCTAGTGTGTAGACATTTACTCCGGGTAGTTTTTAATCTTAGGACTTACTTATTTTACTCATTGCATGAACATTTTATTTACTTATCACTTAAATCATGCAAATTTTTTTGTTTGAAAATGTCATCTTGTGTTTGCATAATTTATCTTTTTGTTCTTAAATGATTTTGTAAAACACAAGTATTTGAAA
Source organism: Dactylorhiza incarnata (assembly GCA_033032865.1). Classification (NCBI taxonomy): domain Eukaryota; kingdom Viridiplantae; phylum Streptophyta; class Magnoliopsida; order Asparagales; family Orchidaceae; genus Dactylorhiza; species Dactylorhiza incarnata. The sequence goes on along the minus strand of JAWHQI010000354.1, from coordinate 1,263,781 downwards.
AAGCCAAAGTTTCATGCAAATTTGATCCACCTAGAGATCTCCAAAAAGTATGAACTTTCTGCATGAAACTACTCTAAGGACACTTAATCAAGATCAAAAAGTGAAAATTTAAATTTCTAAAATTTAGCTCACTATTTGCCGCGCTAGCGCTAGCGCCGGCACTAGCGTGGGCGTTTGTTTTTTCTGTTGATTTTAAAATTATGTTAATTTAAAATTTCTAAAAATCTGTAAAATTATTTTAGTTTTGTATTTCTGACATTTGTTATTTTTGTTTTATTAATATTATGGAAAATCAACTTCAAAATTTCAAATTTCAAAAATACAAAAATATGTTTTTGTTTTTCTTTTTTTTTAAAATTTCAAAACAACAAAAAATCTGTATGATCTTTATTGTTAATATCAAGAATGTATGAATTCTATTATTTAGAATTATTTATAATGTTAAAATTTATTCCTTCAAATAACTATAAACATTGTTTTGCTTATCATGTTTTGATATATCTAATTAAGTGCATCAATTGTATTGAAACATATGTGTAGAACCAAGCTTAGCATGCCTTTAAGTATGAGTAAATGTTTTGTGATTGATAATGATACCTTTTCACTCACTTATTTTAGTAATCTACATGTGTGTTTAAATCTAAAAATGCTTGCTTGTGTATTGTAATTGTACATTGAATTAAAACTTGCATAAGTTTCTTGTCTACACTACATTTGAATTGCAACTAAGAAATTAAGAAAAGTGGTTGAATTTAAAAAATTGTGTTGGGTTTGCAAAATAAGTGTATTTGGAGAATGTTGTCTCACTAAAAGTGAACAAAAATAAAAATAGACAAATATAATTCCACCAAGCACTACTTGAACCTCCTGATAAGTCTTCATAAGCATTGTGAGGTTGAGCACCTAGGAAAAAGAATCGTAGTGTCTTGTGCAATCCTTGGTAATTACGCAACTTTTTCTAGAATTTGTGCATTAAAGTGTGTGAAAGTTAATATACTTGTGTTTTATTGTGCAGTTTACACTACATATGTCTTGTATTTTGTGATTTACATCATTTGATAACATTGCTCAAAATACACTTATGTGCACATCATTATCTTTCAAAACACTTCTTCTCATGAGTATTGAATTCTAATGCTTTATCTATACTACTCTTTTCTATAAGAAATGCACTAGATAACCTAGCATGATCTCTACATTATTTGGTATCTCTTAAACTTGAAATTAAGTAACATTGTAGTATAATCTCTTTTTGATATGTTCATTTCATGCTTGGTACTTTATGTAAAACTATGAGATTTCAAAAAGATTAAAACATCTTTACATTTTGAACTTAAAACTCATATTTATATTTATGATTTTCATGCTTACAAATAGATGTTACTTATAATCTTTCGCTTGCTTAAAACTCTAATTTATTTATTTGAAATCTCTTATGTATTATGCTTAAACTCTTTATCATTACATATATTACAAAAGCACGATCAAGATTTATAATTCCTAAAGAATGCCTCCTTACTTCCCTTACCCCACCTTCTTTTGATAATACCAAAAGGGGGAGATTAATTGAAGAAATCTAGAGGAGAAATCTAGAAGATTAAGGGGAGAATAATTCTTGTAATCTATCATTTAGGGTGAGAAAAACATAAATTGCATTTATGTAGGGGGATCATTAAGATAGGGGGAGTATGCACAATTCTTAGGCTTATCATATACTATAGTATGCACTATTGTACTATAAACACCATTGTTGATTTCTTGTTAAAAGGATTTGTTATTATCAAAAGGGGGAGATGGTTGGACATATGTGTCACATCACTTTGTTTGAGATTAACAAATCCCATATTGTATTTGATCTTGATTGTTGTGTGCAGGAACTATAGGTGCAATACTCCATAGGTAGAAAACAGCATGGAACCAAATTTCTGAACTAGAGCACTACCGCCAGCCCTAGCCACCGCAGCCGTTAGCGCTACTGTGGGCGCAAGCTCCAGCTCGTGCCACAACGCCATGCCGCGATGGTTTTGTAACCTCCTCTACCCGACCGCTATCGCAAGCACTAGGAGTTACCGCAGGCGCTAACTCAAAGAGGTATAAAATGAAGATTTCTCTCTCATTTTTGTAACACGTCCCAGAGAGAATACAAGTGCCAATATTTCATTGTTGTTATGCTGCCGAAGATGGATCTCCCATAAAAAGCTTAAGGAGAATTCTGGAGGAGGACTACGTCACACTACATCCGAAGGACGATCGCTTCGACCTCGCTCATACTACAACAATCCTTCATCTCCGACTTCAGAAGATCTCATATATGGAGTTTTTATTATTGTTATCTTTATTATCATTCCATACATTTTGTAACCGTATAGAGAATTTGCCTTGTGTTGGCGACTAGGTCCTTGCGCGGGTCAAGGGGAATTCGCCGCGTGTGTTGGCGACTAGGTCTAGGTGATTAGATCTAGGGGGTGCGCAAGGCCATATCCGGAAAGGATTGGCTAGAGCGGCTTGAGGTCATATCCAGGGAAGGATAGGCTAAAGCCAACCGGTTCGTGGGGATACGAGTTGGTATAGAAAAGGAAAAAGTATTTGTATTTGTACGCCTCCGATTTCTAGTGATTTTGAAATCAAATTTATGTAAACACCTTTTTTTATATAATACAATCATGTCTCTATTTGTGTTTACTTGATTTCCTTCATTTGACGTTAATTCCTATATTGCAATTTGTTTTCAGCTAAATTATGTTTTCACTCTCATTTATTTAAAAACAATTTAGTAAATTGCTTACACTTATAAAAAGATTTTTATTCCCTTATTCACCCCCCTCTGAGGGCGCCTATCGATCCAACATTATTCTCCAGTGCAAAGTTGTCCTCATCAAATTCATCAATCAAGGGAAGGATAGGAAGTATCAAAATAAAATCTCTCCTATGAAAATAGAGAAGTCCCATCAGCTGCCCTCCTGCAGTGAGGAAGAGGAAGAAGAAGTTTCTCAGAAAGACAAAGACCAATCTTTACAATGGTGTGAATATAGTGATGTCAAACATGGCTCACTAAAGAGGAAGTTCTTTAAACAGCGAGGCAAATTGCTCTCTGGTATTATTGGTAAAGCCATCTTGTGCAAGCCAGGTTCTCATGACACCATCTCAAAACATATGTTTGATTTGATGTCAAGATAAAGAAGAAGACTTCTTGGGCTGAGGAGATGTTTCAAAGAACAAGGGAATATCTGTAGGCCCCAACCTAGGCAGAATTCTCTCCCTCTACCTATTAAATACTTATCCTGATAGCTTTGACAAGACAAAATGATCAAACCTCCATTACTTAAAAAGAATGGACATAAAGACCCTAGTCAAATTCTCGAGGGTCCTCCCTATGAGCCAACCAACTAAACTCAAAACAAAGAAGAAGACTTTAGTTAAAGGGGCAATGAAAACAAGGATTGTTTGCTCTGAATCTGAGTCAAAGGCAGAAGGCAATGTCCCATCTGTGGACAATCAGGAATAAGCTAGCATTCCTCCAAAGGATGAAGGATCTGAACATGACACTGAAAGTCATGTAGAATGGGAAAAAGATGATGATGTGATTGCTGATGATGATAAGGTCATGTCAGAAGGACATGAAGAAGATCACTCTCCTGGAGTTTCCTCAAATCCTGCCACTGCTGATAAGAGTGTGCAGATTATCCACTCCTCCTCAGAAGATAATGAGGATGATGAAGACATTGCTCATGTTGATCTTTAAGGTGAGATTGACTTATTTATTTTCAATCTAGGGCAAAGAGATAAATTAATCCCTCATGATCCAGCAGACTACTAGGGAGATGATCAGGACAATAATTATCCTTCATCTGAGGGGAGCAGCAAAAGAACTCTCCTCCTAGGACAATGATGATGCTCCAAGTGTGGGGGACTAAGAAAGAATTGATGTAGAGGAAAAGAAATGGCTGCAGATTCTCGAGGTGCTACTCAGCCTAGTGATCCAGCTAAGAGGGAGCAAATCCCTGCTCAGGGTGGGGAGCTCAATATAATGACTGATGTCCCCTCCACATCAGCAATATCCCATGAAAAGCTGCTCAGCTCCATTAATACAGTAATAGAAAATCAGATGATTTCAATACAGAATTACATTGACAGTTCAATCCTGTCTATAAAGGCAGAACTCATGGCTGAAGTGAAAGAGATTCAGGATGAAACTGCTTTCCTTAATAAGAAAATGACCATATTGTTTAATCTGGCAGAACACTCAGTGGTTGCTCAGAATACAATCCTGAGATCAATGGACAATCATCTCCAACTATCTTAGCAAGACATGTCCAATGTAAAGAACTCTGTAAGCATGATAGATAATGTTATAGAAAAAGCCACCAATCACAATAAAGAGTATGTCTAGAATACAACTACTACAATGATTGGAGATGCAGAGATAATGAAGGATGGGCTGAAATATGATGTGGAAAATGCTTTCCATACAATCTCAGGTTCTGTAGCTTCTGCCTCCCAGTCCCTAGAAGCTAAAAATATTGAAGAAGCCTGAAAGGGGGAGGTGGCCAATGCTGAGACCAATTCAGAATTGGCTCTCCAAGTGCTGCAAGGAACTTGAATTTCCCTGAACCTGCTCCTACTGGATAATTACAAGATAGAAGATTTTGACTTTGAGCGGCAGGCTAAAATTGCTCAAAATGTTCAATTGGCAAAGAAAAGAAAACAAGAACAAGTAATGCTAGCTGAAGAATTTATGGCAAAGCGAAGGGAAGAGAAAGGAAAAGATCCTGATTTTGAGTATTGGAGTGAGGAATCCAAGAGTATAATTCTGAATGTCTGGCTCAGCCATGGTCAAGTATGCAAAGACAATGACAGGATCTATCCACCTGAAGAGTGGATTAAACATATGGAGAGAAACACTCAAGGGGATAGAATATTCAAGGAAAATCTAGCCAGAAACAATAATACAAAAAGTATACCCTCCAGGTACATTCCAAAGCCATACCTATATTTCAAAAGACAAGAGAACAAGAAGAAGCTAGATAAGATTGTTGTTGCTGCTAAGGGGAAGGAGGTTGCTGAGGACAAAGCTGAAAGCTCCAAGAAAAGAAAGACTTAAATTAATGTATTTAGTTTTTTAGGAAATCAAATTGTAATTTGAACAATGTATAAACATTTTAACAACAATGAAGATGAAATATCTGTTGAATCTATTGATTTGTGTTATATGTTAAATTTTGGAAGTGGAAGTGGAAGGGTGCTGGGCGGTCTGGAGGTTGGAGACCGTAGAGACCGCGTGGTCTGCGTCGGTGCTCTGGCCGGTTCTGTCTCAGTTGTTATGAGCTGTCTGATCTAGAGACCGCCTCTTTTGTCCGGGAAGCTTGCGCGGGTTGATCTGGCAACTTGTTCAAGTCTGCCAGATGCTCAAGTATGTCGGCCTTCTTGCAGTGACCGGGCGGTATGTCGACTGTTCTAGTCGGTTTGGTTTACTGAAGAAGTTCCTTGCCTTTTGCAATAAAGACCGGGCGGTCTATTTTAGGGAGACTGCAGTAACTGGGCAGCTTGTATATAACCGTATGGTTAATTAGGAAGCTGTTCAGCTGTGCTAAGCTCGGACGGCCTGTTTTTTGAGACCGCTCGCGATCTGATGGGCGGTTATTGTATCCCAGTTTGTGCGGTGATGACCTCTGTCTGTTCGCTTATAAATAGGGATGCAGAGCCCGTCATTAACAATGAGAGCTGTAAGAACCAAAGTTGTCTTGATTGAGTCGGTCTCACTTTGAGGTCGCACGGTCTGATATTTTGACTGACCGGTTTGTTTGTTCGCAGGTTAGGGGCTAGCAGCTTGCGGTCAGCTTGTCTTCCTTCTTCCAACTTTGAATAAACCAGTCTGGGCGGACTATGTCTAGGTTTTCGCGGTCTGTACAGTGGACTCAGTTGATCAGGACGTCTTAAGTGGCCAAGCGATCTTGAGTTGCGGTCTGCCGCAGGTAGCAGTTTCGCTGTTCACTGTTCGCGGGTTCTTCTTTGATCAAGACCGTGCGGTCTGGGCGATCAAGAAGTGCGAACTATTTGTTTTCAGCAGTGGAATAAAGCAGTAGGTCGGCGGTCTGTGGTTGCGGTCACGCAGGTGCGGCTTGTGCTCTGTTTGCGCAGTCTTAGGGGCTACCGTCTGTCTTGTCTGTTCTCGCGGTCTGACGATCTCAATTTGTCAGGTAGCAACACTTCTATTTTGTGTTTGTGCTTCTCTCCTCTGTGATTCTTATGAATCATGTCTCGCCATGTATACCTCGAAATTGTGAAGAGATAGTTAATATCATAGCACAATTCGTTCTTCCCATTGTCATTGTTGTTACACTTTTGAAAGGTTTGTGAAGTGTTTTCCATATTTTACTTCACCTCCGAACCTCAAGTTTTTCAACATGGTATCAGAGGGAGGTTGCTGAGGTTGCTAGGCTGATACTTCTCTCGGGTTTCTCAAGTTAGTTAGCCATCAGTAGGATAATAATGAAAGGAGGATATGCTAGAGGCCTTGGAATTGAACTCCTTACGCAGACTAACTTCAAGAAGTAGAAGTCTTGTATGGAGAGCTATCTTCTTGGTGAGGATTTGTGGGAGGTTGTAGGAGGAGAAGCGAGACAAGCTGTTATTCCTGTTGAAGGGAATGCTGAGCTCGTGAAGGCTTGGAGGAGAATGAATTCTAAGGCGGAGTTCACTCTTAAGAGAGCTATCATTCCGGAGTTGTTTGATCACATCATCGGATGTAGATCAGCTGCTGAAATTTGGACAGCCTTGGATGGCTTGTTCAATAAGAAGAATGCAGCGAGGCTACAGTTCTTCGAGAATGAGTTGGCGAAAGCAACTCAGGGGATTTGTCTATATCAACGTTCTTCTTAAAGATGAAGAACCTCTGCGTAGAGATATCAGCTTTGGACCTGGAAGAGCCTATCTTAGAAGCTAAGCTGAAGAAGCACATAATTCGCGGCTTGTGGAGGGAGTATGTGGCCTTTGTGACTTCTGTTCAAGGCTGGGCTAATCATCCTTCATTGCTGGAGCTGGAGAACTTACTTGCTTTGCAAGAATGTTTGGCTAAGCAAATGGCTGGGATGTCTGTCTCTGGGGGAGAAGGCGAGGTTCTCTTTTCTGGGAAGAAGAAGAGATGGGACAATAAAAAGAAGACATCTGGAGATGATGGTCCCTATACTTCATATCAGTAGGAGAGGAGCTAGGCTCCTAAGCGTGATGGGAAGAAGCAGGAAGGACCTAGATGCTTCAGGTGCAACAAGCTTGGTCATTTCAAAAGAGACTGCAAAGTCAATCTTCAGCCAGGGCATGCTATAGGGAAGGAGGAGGCTGGTTCGAATTCTGAAGGTAGTTAGGGTGGTGGAGGTGCTTTAATGACGGGCATGTGTGTTCGGGCCATGGATTCCATCAACTATCTGGATGAATGGATAGTTGACTCTAGGTGTGGTCATCACCTCACCGGGGATGAATCGAAGTTCTCCTCATTGCCGACATATACATGTAATGACGCTATCATTACGGCTGATGATACTGTTCATGCAGTTGAGAAGGAGGGTGTAGTTTCATTGAATGATGATAGAGGTACTCTTACGTTGAAGAGTGTCTATCATGTTCCGAGGATGAAGAAAAACCTCTTCTCGGTGACGAATGTGGTGGACGCTGGCTATCACATTCTGTTCGGTCCAACAAAAGTGAAATTTCTCCGAAATGTTTCAGCTGTGAAAGCTGAGATCACTCATGTTGGGAGATGAGTGAAGGACTTGTTTGTTCTTTCAACAAGTTCTTATGTTGATAAGATGAGGGCTAACGACAGCGCTGCTATCTGACATGAAAGACTTGGGCATGTTGGGATGGATAAGTTGAAAGCTATGGCGGGAAGAGGCCTTATGAAAGGTCTGCCTAGCTTGTCTTCTTTCGGGGATGGTCACGTTTGTGCATGTTGTTAGTTTGGTAAGGCTCAACACTTTCCATTTGACAAATCACAAAGCAGATGTAAATGACCATTGGAGTGTATCCATGGTGATCTGTTTGGACCTACCAACACTGCCAGTCTTGGAGGTAGCAGGTATATGCTGATTTTGGTTGATGATTTCACCATATATACTTGGGTATATTTTCTGAAGGAGAAGTCAGAGGCGTTCGAGAGGTTTGTGGAGTTCAAGGAGCTGGTGGAAGGTCGGCTAAACCTGCGGGTTAAGAGTTTTAGAACTGACAATGAAGGAGAGTTCACCTCTAAGGCGTTCTTTAACTTCTGCAGGAAGCATGGCATCCAAAGGGAGATTTCTTGTACTCACACTCCACAATAGAACGGAGTTGCAGAGTGGAAGATTCGTCACCTGACAGAGACCTGCAAATGTTGTCTTGATGCCAAGAGTATCCCAAAGTCCTTCTGGGCAGAGGGAATGTCTTGTGCGACCTATGTTATCTACTGGATGCCTCTTAGTCCCATCAACATGAAGACCCCTCATGAGTTGATGTTCAAGGAGAAGCCAAGCGTGGAACACTTTCGAGTTTTTGGTTCTACCTGTTATGTGCATGTTCCAGATGCCCTTCGAACGAAGCTAGATGCTAAGGCAAGGAAACTTATCTTTGTCCGTTACGATGACCGGAAGAAAGGGTGGAGATGCATGGATCCCGAGACACAGAGATATGTGGTCTCTAGGGATGTGGTATTTGACGAGCTAACGTCATACCAAGGTAGCTCTTCTGTTGAGTTACAAGGAAGCAGGGTAGATGGTGGACCAGAGGAAGCTGCACGGGAAGTTCTGGTGTAGTTACTTGTTTCTCCAAGTGCTCCTGGTATTTCTAGCTCTAGGTCAGGTGCTTCAGGTTCTGGAAGCAGGGGGAGCAACAATCCATGTTTACCTGGAAGGAGAGCTAGTCCAGAAGCTGCAGTGGAAGAGGTGGTTCAGTGTCAAGCTCTGAGAAGGTCCAAAAGGACCATTATTCCACCTGATCGGTTTTCGGGCGGGAACTTGGTGATCTAAACATATCACCGGTACGAGTGTTAGATCTACGAGTGCCCTACCATTCTGCTTATGAGTCAATCACTCTTTCTCTAGTCTCTTTGGGGTATCCTCGTACCTCCACCAAAAGTTATACCTACGGTCTAATTCAGACTAGGTCACGGTATAAATTGTTAAGGTAAGTCACGTATCCTAGTGGGGTTGAGTCTAACTCGTTGACTAAAGGACTAACTAAAGAAATCTTTGTAGCCGGAGGTATTCCCTGCTTGAGGCAGGGTTCGCCGGAGGTATTCCCTGCTGGAGGCAGGGTTTGCCGCAGGCTTACAAAAGAAAACTTGACACTCACAGGGGGAAACTGACCAAGAAGATTCAGTTAAAAGTGGACCTTTTTCAATGTGATTCCCATATGGGCACACCACTGCTTCCGCTGCTAGTTTGTCCTCAAACTAAGCTCGCGCGGGGTGGCCCAGGGTTTGTGGACTTCTTTTCATCGGATCGAGGTTTGCTCTGATACCACTTGTAAGACCCCATTTTTTTCTTTCCAAACAACGGGTCTTTGGCCCAGAACCGCCGCTTTGCGGTGACACCTTCACTCGGAAAGGTCGTCACCACAAAATGCCGATCCTGCCGGCCAAATCAATCACAAAGAAAAGTGCATTAAAGAAGACAAGTCTACAGAATCAACATAAAAAATATAAAAATGTCCACATGATATAACTGAATAAAAAGATAACAAGGGTTACAATAATAAAGAAGAAGGAAGGGCTCATACCCAGTACATCATATCCTCACTACAAGATCACTCGCGAAAGCTAACTCCTAATCACTCACTGATCCTGAATCCTGTGCTCCTGTACTGCACTGGCCTGCCTCCATCTACACCGGCCACTAGTGCTGCTCCGTCGTCGCGGTCTCCTAAAATGATAAGGTCCACCGACCGTTAGTCAAAAAAACTAAGTTAATCCCCCAACCCTCCCCCGGTTACTCCTAGGCACCGAGCGGGAAGGATGAAGCAGAGGACAACAAAGGGTATAATCAAAAAGCAGATGACGGGCATGATCTACAGGAAGAGTTCTACCAATAGTCAAGTATATATGTACAAAATCGAAGCAGTAAAAGAGCATAGTAAGAGCAGGTAAAGAATAAGTAAAGTTCAGTAAGTAAGGACATATAAAATAGAAAAGTAACCATTGATTTATAGGAATGCCCACACAAACCTATAGACCAAGGGGTTGTTTAGCAAGGCCTATCGTATAAGAAGTCCCATAACCGACTTATACGGTAGGTGTAGGGGTTGAAATGCAATGTTTATGCTATGACAGGAAAGGTATGCAGTTAAGCTATATTCATACAAGTGCAACTCACCCACTTCGACTCTATGCGCATATACCTTTAGTTCCCTCTTTTTGGAGATAGCAAGACTCCCAGGATACTACCGTAGTGGCAAACGGAAGCGGTTGGTTGGGCCTCGCCCACCTCTAGGTTGGTATTCATACTACCCTACCTAGACCAATCGTACGCCTCAAAGCAAAACCGCGGAGCATCTGCGTACTCTTACTGGCTGGACCACCAGACTTTCAAGGCTATGTGCAAATTCCACACTTGCCGAGTCAACATATTGATGTCGGTGTGAACGACCGTCCAATACCTGAGACCCACCACCTTCATGCACATGCAACATGTTCTATTATCTATCTACAAACTCCAAACACAAACCACCCGGGCTTAACTTGCCCAACCAAGAACCAAACTGAGTCACAACTCACTGCATCCATAATCAGCACCAGCCACCACCAAGCCTACAACTCGGGGTACCAAACCAACTAAACTCCCATAATAACAGAGTGTGAGTGAGTGTATTATTAGTTAGTCTTGAGCATCTTCTGAACTCCTACGACTTATGGTTAATCTTGGGCTTCCCGAGGGTTACCCTGTAATGGGCTCGCTACGGTACTAGGAACTGTAATGGGATGACACCCCAAGTTCCCTTTCTAAAGATACATAGTGTTGTTGCTATCTACCCATAAGAACACCCTCCTTGTTATTACACTTAAATTACCCTTAAGCATTTTATGACAGGCTAAGGGAAAGACGATCTTTCGTCAATCTCGAGCACCACTTTACCCTTAACTCACCAAACACACTCTCATCACCTAAACCCCTTTCTGGTGACCTAAATCTCTTTATCCTGACCAAGTACACCAACTACATGCCATTCCCACTTAGTAGGCCACTAGTTACCCAAGTTCCACAATTTTACTAAACGCAGACCAAACTAACTATATGAAGCTTATAACTAGAGGTACTCCAAATATTCATCCAACTGACTCAAGATATTTACTGGAGATCTATCATGATGTTATAAGACTAAATCCTGAGAATCATATGTTTCATAATTTATTTAGCATTTATTTTAATTTCTCCAAACATTTGCCAAGTGTGAAATTGAACAAGAAGTATAATAAATTCTCATGATATGGCTCTTCAAAAATCATGATAATTCTAGGATGACAAAATAATAGCAAATACAACATATCATATTTTTACAGTAAGAATTGTCTAGTTTAATTATTTATCATCCATCCAAAATTGTAATTTTATGAGGGAACCACCAACAAGATCAACACTAAAATTATGGAAAAAATACCAAACTCTTGTATTCATCAGAAAAGGCTACTGACTAAGTTTCAGGATTTAAGGAAATCACTTTCTCACTAAAATAAATACTTTAAGAAAACCTCAAATTAAATGAATTGTGAAGTAGCCAACTGAATTAAGTCTTCAAAAATTCTATAAAAATTCACAGAGCTTCTTAATGCTCTGAAATGTCCTATCACCAATTTGCACAATTTAACAATGAGCATTGGACCCTCAATTATTTTTCTTAAGTCTAAATCAAAATATGTGCCTTGTGAATGAAGTACAGGTTAAATCATTCAATTAAATACACAAAAATTACCAAAGTTGTATATCATGATATCATAGAAACTACCCAAGTTTCATCATCATCCAAGGCATTTTGATCCTGTAATTGTCTCTTATAAGAAGTTTCTCTAAAGGGATTATGTCCTAATTCAAAGGGAATAATTGCTCCAAAATTACTATAAATTTACCCAGGGCCTATTTATATCCTATGAACTTATCCACCAAGTTTCATAACCATCCAGGGACTTTTGACCACATGGCCTTCACAAGGTTCTAAATGCACACCGAGGAATAAAACTAGTGTTCTAGGGCTTAATCACCTCTAAACCACCACAAACCACTCATGGGGATACTTTAGGTGATCCTAAACCAGTGGACAAGGTTCCATCTCATGGTGAGGAGATTTGACCACAAAATTCCAAGATAAACACCATGCCCTAACTTTGTCCCAACTTGACCTAACTTGGGTTTACAAATTACACAACCAAAACAGTCCCAACTTGGCTGGTATTTTTCCCTAGGTCATAACATAACCCTAAGGAGCATCCACCAAAATTTGGAGGGCATTGGAGGTCTTTTGACCCACTATTTAATTAATATATTATTAATGAAATTATCTCAAAAACCTTAGAAAAAGGTTCTCCTAAAATCCCATCTTTGGATATGATGTGCGTATAGGTATAAGTAGACTATGTTTCAAATCTCAAGTCCATATCGTTTCCAATCAAAAGTTATTCAAGAAATGGTGGTTGTCCTACACTAGGGACCAGCCCCACCAAAATGGACCTACAGGGAGCTACAAAACTCCTTTTGGGGTGAAATCAATTTTACAATAAAGTAGACTCCAAGGGCTACAACTTTGGTTTTGACCACTTTTTCATCAAAGGTGATCTATTATTTTTAACAATTAAAATAAACTACAGAAAAAATAGGTGTGACAGAAATCATATAAGCATTTAATTATTTATCTGTTTCTGCGTTCGACGAAATTTAAATAGCGCTCGACGAAAGTAGAATGACTCTGTGTTCGACGAAGTTAACTACACTCGATGAATTCAGAACAACACTGCGCTTGACGAAATCTGAACAAAGCTACGTTCGACTAATTAATATTAAAACAGCGCTCGTCTAAGTTAATATATAACAGCGCTCGACTAATTAATAAATAACAGCGTTCGACGAAAATGACATATAACAGCGCTCGATGAAAACCTTTTGTTCGACCAAATTTTAATATCCAGCCCTCGACTAAATTCTATTATAACAGCGCTCGACTAAAGTTGAACACCTCTCGTGTGAAGAATTATTCGCTCGACGTATTTCTTATAGCGCTCGACCAAATAAATGATATAATCGTAAACATTAATATAAAGATCCGACTGCTCTCCATCATCGTCCCCAATCGTTGGACGACTCACGACAGCCCATCCTGGGCCTCTTTGCGAGGTGATTTCCCGGCCACCTACGCCTCTTTCCGGCCGGCCAATGCCACCACCACCTCCGTTGAGGTGGTGGCCGGCGATAGGGGTGGTTGGCCGGCCGGAGGTGGTCGGATCCAGTTTTTAGAGGAGGTAAAAAGAGTACGTAACGTACTTTTTCGGAAACACAAATCCGAGCCCTATGTTGCACGGATCAAGCCCCGAAATATGAAAAGATCTAGCATTAAGGGAGGAGAAGAGGATAGGACCTGTGTGGGGGCTTGGTGGCGTGAATTCCGGTGAGTTGCCATTGACGGTGCTGGAGCTTTTGGTGCCATGCCGATCCATGCTCCTAGTGCTCGATTTCTTCGGGGAAGAGGGGGGTTTCACTCCTTTCCAACCTCTGAAGATGTTAAAAGGGTCGATTGAGGCTAAGGGTGGGGAGTTACTCAGATTGCCATTAATGGCCACAAGTGGAGATTTCGGTTACACTTAGGGGGGATGAATTGGCCATCAATTAGTCCGGGAAGAAGCTGAAAACTTCTCCTCTCTCCAAGGGGAGATGAATGGAGCCATTAACTGCTCAGATTGAGGGGTTTCTCCTTCTCCTCCATTAACTCCCCCTTCTTTCTCTCTCTTCCAAAATGGGCTTTCTCTCTCCTGGCCGAATCTCTCCAAATTGAATGGCCACCTCAACAGCATTCAATCGCCATTAGGTGTGGACCACCTTAATTGGGTCTAGCCCAAGAGGATTGGGTCCAATTTGGGGAAATTAGATCATTTTCACCTAAATTAGGGCAAGGGTAAATTGGTCAAATTGCAAGTCCCATGATGGGGCTTTTTGGTCCATTAGGCTACTAGTACCCTTATAAGGGTAGGGGCAGGGTCAATTTGGCATGGTGGGGGCCAATTGACCTTAGTTGAGCTAGTTTGACCAATTTTGGGTTAAGGTTGACTTTAGTCAAATTGGCCTCTTAGGTTGACTCCAATGGGTCACTGGTGCTTCAAGGAGACCCCTAATGGGTTAGGGATGATATTGTGGGGTCAAGGTTCAAGGTGGGGGTCCTAAAGTCCAACCCTAGGCTTGGTATCTGAAAATTGCTATTTGTAGACCACTTGGGTTTTCTCCTTCTCACCTATGTTCACAAGGTCTTGAGCTCTTCCAATGGTTTTGTCATGCCTAGTAATGACAAAACCAACTTTGGGGTGTAGCTATTTGGGGGATGTTACATACCTAGTCTCCAACACGAGATGAATTTACTTCACGATAGTTATGAAAAGAGTCACAAAACAAAATACAAAATATAAATAAAAACTCCCTATGAAGAATTTTGGAGATGGCGAAGGCTCGCTGAATATTCTCAAAGTTGAAGAATGCATTCTTCGCGTTGAGTAAGCTTTGATCTGGTCCTCCTTCAATTCTTCTCTCAAATTTGTATGGGAGATGATGGTCTGGAAAATACGGCCCTTTTAGAGTTTCTGTAGTGCTGGAATATGGCTCTCTTCAATCAGTAATTGGAGAAGATGAAATCCACCAATTTATAGCACTGAAGGCTTACGACTGGCATTGACCAAGTATGGAATTTTTTTGATGGCTCGGATCTTTTAAATGGGAAGGAGATTCTGCACCTTAGGAAACATTCATTTTAGGCAACCCAAACGCTGGCCTTGATGCTAACATAGGCGTTAGGTCAGATCATTCCTAAAGTGTCCCTTCAATCATGGCTGCTTCCCTCCTTGCCATAATCATCGAGAGTTAACCCACAGCGTTAATACATAACGCCTAGCGTTAAGACCTAACGCCTAGCGTTAAGCCTCTTTTATTTTCTCAGCGGCAGCCATCTCATCGATCATCTCAACGGCAAGCCATCTCGTCGATCGTCAACGCCCAGCATTAAGTCTTAACTCCTGACGTCAGGCCACAATCATAATTTTTGATTGTGGGTAGTTCTAGACCAATAATGCAGCAACCTAGTGTCATATCAGTTCAAACCTGCATGCTAAAACATAATGGCAAACATGATCAAATACAAGTAGGATTTGTTATTCTCAAATCAATAGGATGCGGAAAACCATGTTCCAATAAATTTGGCCTCCACCATGCCAAATTGACCTTTCCCCTAACCTTATAAGGATATTATGGACCCAATGGACGAAAAAGCCCCATGATGGGGACACTAATTTGTCCAATTTGACCCAAGTCAACTCTAGCCCTATTTTGGTCAAATTGCCCTATTGTGGGTCAATTGGCCTCCACCCTGCCAAATTTCCCCTACCTAGACCTTCATAACCCTTAGGAGAGGCCAATGGGTCACTGCCAAACCATTGGAGTCAACTCAATTGGTCAATTTTACCAAAGTCAACTCAACCCTAATTTTAGGTCAAAATGCCCTATTTTTCCCAAATCAAGCCCAATCCACTTGGGCTAAGCCTAATTGGAGTAGCCCATTAGCTTAAGAGGCTGATAATTACCATGAGTTTCCATTCAATTTCAATAAATTTGGCCAGGAGAGAGAAAACTCCATTTCCCCCAAAAATGGAGGAGAGAGAAAGAGAGGGAATAATGGTCATACATGGCTTGGGAGGCCAAAGACCTCCTCTCTTCACTTCCCATGGCTGGGTACATTCCCCCCTCATCAGTTTTGAGGAGTTGAATAGCCATGGCCGACCACCCTGGTGCTGAATTGATGAGATTTTAGTTTTTCACAAAAGCACTAATGGCCATTAATGGTGAAATTGAAGGTGGTGGCTCTCCCTACCCCAAATAGATTCATTTAAAAGATTTAGAGGGCTGAGAGAAGGTGTTTCCCCTACTTGCTTGAATAAACTGAGATTGTTGGTGTAGGAGTTGCAATGGCACCAAAAACCTTGAATACGGCCATGGTGATGGGTAATCGACAAGGAATCTCCCTCCAAAGAAGGTCCTTCCCTCCTTCTCTCTCTCTTTGGGTAGATCTACATCTATTGTCCGCAAGGTTTGGGGCCAAATGGCCTTGGATCGGGTTTGGCTGGAGCTCAGATTTTCAAGCTCTCAACGAAGGTGGTGGTGACATTGGTCGGCCGGGGCGGCGCTCGGGTGGCCGGGAAAATGCCTCCAAACATCACCAGGTGCGGCTAATCTGAGTCGTCGACTCTGTGTAAAAGATGAAGGGATGTTGTTGAATTCATGTACAATAGATCTTATGATAATGATTATTATTATTCCATTTTCTGTGTTATTATTGACAGTAGATATAAATAAATATAGAAAATACCTAGATCCCTCTCCTGCAAAAGTGGTCAATACCAAATTTGTAGAGCTTGGGGTCTACTTAATTTTAAAATTTGTTTCGCACCATTTGGGTCAGCGGTTTGACCACAACACTCAAAAGAGTGCAACATGTATAAAGGGTGTACCAGAGCTTGATTTGAGTGCCCCCACTAAACCAGACATCCAAATGTTCTGAATTTTGGAGCATAATCTAATTATACCTACCCCCTAATCATATCCAAAAATGAGAATTTTTGGATAAACTTTTTCTAAAGTTTTTGTAAACATTTAATAATTTATGTAATAATTATATATGTGGTTTAATGACCTCCAAACCCATCTAAATTTTTGTGTGTGGTCATTAGGGTCATGACAAGACAATGGTAAAAATTTCATCCCATTTGGGATTGATTTGGTTGGGTAATTAATTAGCCCAAGATTGGTCAAACTAGGGGTAAGTAGGTCAAAAATGCACATGTTAGGTTTGAATGGTCAATCCTCATCCAAAGGTGATGAAATCTTAGCCACTGATTTAATATCACATAATACACCTCCTCCAAAGATTTGGGGTGATTTGGGGTGGATATTCCCTTGGACCCTAGTTGAAACCTTAGGGTTGTATATTGAACCCATTGAAGGACATAGGGTCATAAGTCCTTGGATTGACTTGAAATTTGGTAGAGAGGTTCATCGGGTGGTATTGAGACCTAGGTAGTTTATTTGGAATTTTTAGATACATTTAGTCTCTCTAAATTAGTTATGAGTCATTTAGGGCACTCTCTTACTAGAAGGAATTACATGCTCATATATCCTAAGATGTTTATGAAACTTTGGCAGTGTGTTTAAATTGATGATATCATCCTCTGATAGTTTTACTAAGAATTTTGAAGTGTTATATATTGTACTTCATTCACAAACCCCAATGTTTGCCCTAGTATGAAAATTAATTATGGGTTTAATACTCACTGCAAAATCATGAAACTTGGACAGAGGAATTTTTAGGACAAGTATGTGATCTGTTAATTTTAGTATAGTTTTTGGAGTAATGTATGTATGGTCTTCTTCACAAAGTGGCCTTTGACTAATTTGTTTAAATAATAGAATTATGGGGTCAAATAGATTTAGAAAATGATGGAATTCCATCAGTGAACTTTTCTGACCATCTTGGACACCAGCAAATTTTCTTGGAAGTTTTGGAATAAGAGTTTCTAGTACATCCTTTGTTAAACCTTGGTTTTGATAAATTAGTTAATATTTTAAATGGAGGTCAAAACCTTTCTGGAAAATTGTGAGATTCAGATTTGGCTGTTATTTTACTGTTATTTAGTTTTACAAATTCTAGTGAGGCCATAACTTATCAGAAAACCATACATGATGATCAAAGTCATGGGTTCCTTGATCCTGGAGAAATTATAATAATTACCAAATATAGTAGGAAAATTATGAATTTCTGGAGTTGGTCATATAATTTCATAACACACCCCCAATAATTATCTTGAGTCATTTGGATGATTATTTGGAGTACCTCTCTCATGCACCTCATATAGCTCATTTGGGCTACGCATAGCAAATCTGTAGGGTTGAGATAATCGGTAGACCATTTGGTGGGAATGGAAGGTAGATGGTGTACTTGGTCTGGTTGAGGAGATTTGAGGTCACCAATAGGATTCTATATGTTGAGTCTGCCCGATAAGCTAAGGAGCAAGTTTTTGCTTGGGATTGTCGAAAGATCGTCATTCCCTTGGAGTGGAATAAAACACACTTATGGTTAATAAGTGTAATTGTGAGATGGGTATGCTTAGTGGTAGTTATCAATAATAGTAAGTATCTTGGAAAGGGCGGTTTGGGCTATCATCCCATCGTACCTCCTAGTACTGCTGCGAGCCCCTCACAGGGTAGACCTCGGGAAGTCCAAGATTAACCCTAAATTGTAGGAGTAAGTTGTTGTGCAAGATTAACTAATAACACGCTTACCCTGTAACGCCCCTGATTTTCGTTAATTATTTTACGTGCCCGCTTTGATGTAATTTTGGCGTAAGGGCGTTACGTCAGCTCGTCTAGTAGTGTGCTGAGCCTTAGCTTAGTTAATGTATGCATGGTAGATCGAGCGTGCGAGATTTCGCATCGTTTCGAGTTAAAGTAAAGATTTTGGGTGGATATGAAGATTTTAGCTTCGGGAGGCTTTAGCCCGAGATTGGCCCGTCGGATTGAATTCTGACTTCGTCGTTGGATTCGTGGCGCCATGTTTTAGTTAAGGTGCGAATTTCGTAGATATCCGAGGTGTTTTGGTCGCCCTCGTAGTTTAAGTGAATTGGGGAATTAATTAATTAATTAATTAAATAATTTAGGGTTATATATAAGCCTAAAATCTCCTCCTCCTATTCATCTTCCCCTTCCTCGATCAAAAGCAGCCGCCGCGTGTTAGAGCGAGAGCGAGGTTTCGTGGAACATTTCACCGACGATTCCTAAGGCTGTGGTGGTCGGAATCATGTTTGGTTTGAAGATTTGGAAAGCTCTCGGCGAGATATTCGTTCTAGCGGTAAGCTTTTCTCGTTTCGTGGAGTTTTGGGAGATTCGGTAGTTACCTAACCCCTCCTTTTGATCCAAAAAGTTTTAGGTTTTGTGCTCGGGTGAGTTCTTGGCCAGATCCTTTGCTTTCGGAGCGGTGAGATTAGTTCTTGTGCAAGTTTTGAGGCAAGTGGCTATTTTCTTCCCTCCTCCTACCTTGTTCGCTGTTGCTCTTTTTCTTTTTCCTTGGTTACAAGTGATGGCTGCGTTGTTAGCCTGTGTTTAAGGGTATTCATGATAGTCGAAATCTTGATCTTTACCCTGTTAAATTGGCGGAAGACCCCCCCCCCCCCCCCCTGGAGAAAATCTGCTATAGTCGAAACAACCATGCTCGCCAGACTGATTTCCCGAGAAAATCCCCCTATGTCTCGAGAAATGCTCTTACTTCTATGTACCGAAAAGCATTCAAATCTCTCAAGAAATTGCCTTTCTCTCGAGAAATCAATCTTCATCTCTCGAGAAATCCTACTCTCTCGAGAAATTCTCTCTCGAGAAATCCTACTCCTCTCTCGAGAAATCCTACTTATCTCTCGAGAAATCTTCATCTCTCGAGAAATCCTACTCTCTCGAGAAATCCTCTCTCGAGAAATCCTACTCCTCTCTCGAGAAATCCTACTCTCGAGACCACCGCCAGGGGCGCTGCCCCTTGGACCCCGTTAGGGGCTCTGCCCCTAAGACCCCGCCAGGGGCGCGACCCCTTGGATCCCCGCCCGGAACGCATGTGTTTTCGTTGAGTTTTGTGTTTGAAGCTCGTGTCCCCTCGGGTGTACTTGGATGATCGCCAGTGACCCTTCAGTTCTTCTGATCTCAAATCCCTCTCGTTTGAATCTCTATTTACTCATTATGGTCTGTTAACATTTGAGTTACTCTTATGATTCATATTGATCGATGTGTACCTCGTCTTGACCCTATTTCTTAGGGCCTTCCAGTGATTATCCTTTCGGGCAGTGTCCCGTGTTTAATTAAAATTTAAGTAATAAGAACTACTGTCTTTAGCCTTACACAGTAGTTGTGTTTGGGGGACAGTGGGGGAAAATGTTATAGCCTTGCACGGTAGTCGTGTTTGGGTGGTTGGGTCTAGTGGTACCCCCACCTGGTTTTGGGCTGTGGGTAGCGGAGGTAGTTAACCGTTCCCGTATAATTTGAGCTGATCAGTCTCTTTAATTGATGAAACTAAATAAATGAACGTGTTGTTCCTCTTTTGATATTTAGTGCACTTGATGCTTGTTGGTTCTTTGTTCAGAGCTCTCTTTCGGTAAATTTGGCTTGGGTTGGTACCCCTTATGCCTTGCTTGTTTTTCTGTTAGTTTTCTGCCACTTGTAATTCCTTGCTGAGGCGTTCTTTGTTTTATTGAATGCCTCAGGTTCAGAGCCGTAGCGGCTAGTGGTGTAGCCTGAAGTTCAGAGTTTTAGTAGTTGTTCACCCCGCTGCTGCGAGGTAGTTGTTTTTAGTTACTTCTTGTGCTCAGACATACTAGTTGGTGCCAATGGGTTAGTGTCATGTTGTTGACGTCCACTATGCCCCTTTTTATACTTTATAGATTATTTGCCAGATTATGCCACTACTTTTAGATCTTGTGTATCTTACTCTCTGGGAATGATTTATGCTAGGTGCACTATAGTTATAAAATGGTTTTTCTTCATCCTCATTGCATTCTTTCTAACTGAAACCCTTAATTTTTAAGTCGCCTAAAGGTATTTTCTACTCTTACAGTACGCCTAGTTATGTGCATATCATTTACTTCATGCTCCGTCGTTTGCATACATGTAGGACTTTAAGTAAATTAAATCAAGGACTTTCCGCTGCAATTATATATACTTTCTCGGTGGACTAGTTAATCCACGAACTGAGAGACACAGTTCTTATCTCAAAACCCCTGATAAATGATTTCAAATGATGACTTATCATATAATCAAGTTTGTTTAGTTAAGTAATAGGTTCCCGCCTGAGCGTCTACAGTTGTCTCCTGTATGACGTGGCATCATGACGTGTATTTTCTCTTACTCTGATATTCTTAAATTTGGAGAAAATGCGGGTTGTGACATACCCACACCCCATTGTTATGGGTAGTTTGTTGGTTTGGTCTTACGAGCAGTAGGCTTGGTGGTTGTAAGTGTGAATGGGTTAGTCCGGTAAGCCGGTGGCTCGGAAGGTTATGGTGACGGGCAGGTTAGCCCGACGATCTTATAGATCGGAGTTATATGGTAATCATATTGATGTGCATAAATGTGGTGGGTCTTCAGTATTGAAGGTTGTTCACACCGACGTCGATACGATGACTCAGCAAGTGTGGATTTGCATTTAGCCAGGATAGTCTGGTGGTCCAGCCAGTAAGAGTATGCAGGCGCACCGCGGTTTTGTGTTGAGGTGTACGATAAGTCTAGTTTAGGTAGTGTGAATATCAAACTAGAGGAAGGCGAGGTCCAACCCACCGCTTTTGTTTGCAACTACGAGGGTATCCTGGGAGTCTTGCTAGCTCCTAAAATGCGGAACTAAAGGTCTGTGTGCATATAGTCGAAGTGTGTGAGTTGCACTTATGTGATCATAACAATACCCAACATAACTCTGCATGTCATAGCATAAGCATTGTATTTCAACCTCTACCCCTATCATATAAATTGGTTATGGGGCTTTTATACGTTAGGCCTTGCTAAACGACCCCTTGGTCTATAGGTTTGTATGGGCATTCCTATAAATCAATGGCTACTTTTCTATTATATACTTGTCTTTACATACTTACCTTACTTGTTCTTTACCCTATTTTATTTACTGCTTCGATTATTTATATACACATGTATAGTGGTAGACATTTCCTATAGACTAGATCCGTCATCATCTGCTTTGTTTTATACCCCTTGCTGTCCTCCGCTTCATCCCTCCCGCACGGTGCCTAGGAGCCACTGGTGGATGGGAGGTGGGAAATGAGGCTTAATCTTTTTGACTAATGGTCGGTGGACCATATCATTTTAGGGGATCGAGGAGACGCAGCAACACTAGAGGCCGATGTAGATGGAGGTCAGCCAGTCTAGTACAGGAGCAGCTGTTTCAGGATCATTGAGTGATTAGTACTTTGCTTCCGCGAGTGACCTTGTATTGAAGATATGATGTACAGTGCATGAGCCCTTTATTATTGTTATCTTTGTATTAAGTTATTATCTATGGACATTTACCCGTATGGTTTTATATTTCATGTTATGTGGGATTGAGCTTCACTATATGTTCAAATATACTTTTCGTCTTTTGTGATCGGTATGGCCGGCAGGATCGGCGTTTTGTAGATACGACCTTCCCGAGTGTTGGTGTCACCGCAAAGCGGCGGTTCTGGGCATAATACCAGGTTTTGTAGCGAAAAAATGGGGTCTTACAAACTGGTATCAGAGGAAACCTCGATCCAAAGAAAAGAAGTGCACGTACCCTGAGCCATCCCGCGCAAGATTATTTTGAGGACAAACTAAGCAGCAGAAGCAATGGTGTGCCCATATGTGGAGATCACATTAAAAAGTTCACTTTTAACTGAATCTCTTTAGCTAAATCTCCTTGCGAGTAACAAGTTTTCTTTTGTAGTCTACGACGAACCCTTCCCCCATCAGGGAATACCTCCGGCTGCAAAGATCTCCTTAGACAGTCCTTTAGTCAATAAGTTAGAATCAACCACACTAGGACACACAACTCACCATGACAATTTATACCATGCCCTAGTCTGAAATAGAATGTATGTATAATTTGATCCAGGTATGAGGATACCCCAAAGAGGTTAGAGGAGGAGTTAAATGCGGGAATGACCACCTAAGCCATAAACTCTAATGCCCCTACTTCGCATACCAAGGATTATCCAAACTGATAGGACTGCCTTAAGGAGATTGAAACATAAGCAGAATGGTGGGGGACTTGTAGACTCAACCCTCGTACCATTGGCATGTTTTCATTGAGACAACCACCATGACAAACACCGAAGCTTGGATAAGAAGTCATGTTTGGAAGAGACCCGTTAGGGATTGGGTCACATGTTGACATTGATAAGGTCGCCGTAGAGGGTACCTTGAAGAGTCAAAAGTATGAAGCGTACCAACAAGTCTCAAGATAGAACCCAAAGTCTAAGGTTGTGTGCCCTAACGATTGTTTGCATACTTGGGACGAATATAACATGGTGAGATTGAAGATAATTAGCCCAAAATAGATAGGGGCTTATCTCTTACTTATTGGGCTTATCTTTTGTTTATTGGGGCTTATCTTTTGTTTATTGGGACTTATCTTTTGTTTATTGGGCTTACCTTTTGTTTATTGGGCAAATTAGTCACTGACTTGGGTTTTCCCTTAGACCTAAGTTAGAAAGTGTTGAGTCGTGAACATAATGATTTTGAGGTCGATCTCATTCAATATTACCTGACTGAAGATGGGATGTTGTGAAAGAACATTTGGAATGGTGACTTGTACAATTACCAGGACAATAGATAGAAATCGTTGATCGAACAATGACTTGACCTTAGTTAAAGCATTAGAAATGTAAGGTTGTCATTTTAACTATAATAGTAATCTTCAAACCTTGGAAGCCATGATGATGAATAAACAGCGATCTTAAACGATGAATTATTAGATTTAGAATATAAAAATTTAAGTTTACTAGGGTAAGAACGATCTAATTCTTACCTTACTTTGGACAACATGAAAGTGACCCAGACTAACATCGGTTAGGTGATAGGAATTTGGAGAAATAAACATGATGATATTTCCTTGATAAAATTTAATTATGAAAACCTTAGGGTATCAAAAATTTTCCCTCATACCTTATGAACCAAACTCCAAATAGAAAATGATTGGGAAGCATGACGATCTTTTCAGTTCCATCAATGGTAAGAACTTGATATGTTATAGAGTAGAGTTTATTGATTACTCAGACATACTTGAAGGAGTAAGAATCTTAACGCATGGAGAAAAATTTATAGAGACGTTGTCTACCCACACAAACAAGAGCATTAGTAACCAGAAAATGGTGTATTCTGGAGCGTGTATTTCCCCGGAATAAAGAAAGATGTCATTGGTTTTGTGATGCACGGTGAGGTCTGTCGACTGGTGAAGACCAAGTGCAAGAGTCTTTGGGGAACTACCAAAGTCACTGCCTATGTTAGGGAGTGGAAGCTCGAGGACAAGGTTCCATCTCATGGTGAGGAGATTTGACCACAAAATTCCAAGATAAACACCATGCCCTAACTTTGTCCCAACTTGACCTAACTTGGGTTTACAAATTACCCAACCAAAACAGTCCCAACCGGGCTGATATTTTTACCTAGGTCATAACATAACCCTAAGGAGCATCCACCAAAATTTGGAGGGCATTGGAGGTCTTTTGACCCACTATTTAATTAATATATTATTTATGAAATTATCTCAAAAACCTTAGAAAAGGTTTCTCCTAAAAATCCCATCTTTGGATATGATGTGTGTATAGGTATAAGTAGATTATGTTTCAAATCTCAAGTCCATATCTTTTCCCAATCAAAAGATATTCAAGAAATGGTTGATGTCCTACACTAGGGACCAGCCCCGCCAAAATGGACCTACAGGGCGCTACAGAACTCCTTTTGGGGTGAAATCAACTTTAAAATAAAGAAGACTCCTAGGGCTACAACTTTGGTGTTGACAACTTTTTCATCAGAGGTGATCTAATATTTTTAACAATTAAAATAAACTACAGCAAAAAAGGTGTGACAGAAATCATATAAACATTTAATTATTTATCTGTTTCTGCGTTCGACGAAATTTCAATAGCGCTCGACGAAAGCAGAATGACTCTGCATTCGATGAAGTTAACTGCGCTCGACGAAGGCAGAACAACTCTGCGCTCGACGAAATCTGAACAAAGCTGCGTTCGACTAATTAATATTCAAACAGCGCTCGGCTAAGTTAATATATAACAGCGCTCGACTAATTAATAAATAACAGCGTTCAATGAAAATGACATATAACAGCGCTCGACGAAAACCTTTCTTTCGACCAAATTTTAATATCCAGCGCTGGACTAAATTATATTATAACAGCGCTCGACTAAAGCTGAACACCTCCCGTTCGACGAATTATTCGCTCGACGTATTTCTTACAGCGCTCGACGAAATAAATGATATAATCGTAAACATTAATATAAAGATCCGACGGCTCTCCATCACCATCCCCAATCATTGGACGGCTCGCGACAGCCCGTCCTGGGCCTCTTTGTGGGGTGATTTCCCGGCCACCTACGCCTCTTTCCGGCCGGCCAATGCCACCACCAACTCCGTTGAGGTGGTTGGCCGGCCGGAGGTGGTCGGATCTAGTTTTTAGAGGAGGAAATAAGAGTACGTAACGTACTCTTTCGGAAACACAAATCTGAGCCCTATTGTGCACGGATCAAGCCCCGGAATATGAAAAGATCTAGCACTAAGGGAGGAGAAGAGGATCGGACGTGTGTGGGGGGCTTGGTGGCGTGAATTCTGGCGAGTTGCCACTGACGGTGCTGGAGCTCTTGGTGCCATGCCGATCCATGCTCCTGGTGCTTGATTTCTTCGGGGAAGAGGGGTGTTTCACCCCTCTCCAACCTCTGAAGATGTTAAAAGGGTCGATTGAGGCTAAGGGTGGGGAATTACTCGGATTGCCATTAATGGCCATAAGTGGAGATTTCGGTTACACTTAGGGGGGATGAATTGGCCATCAATTAGGCCGGGAAGAAGCTGAAAACTTCTCCTCTCCCCAAGGGGAGATGAATGGAGCCATTAACTGCTCAGATTGAGGGGTTTCTCCTTCTCCTCCATTAACTCCCCCTTCTTTCTCTCTCTTCCAAAATGGGCTTTCTCTCTCCTGGCCGACTCTCTCCTAATTGAATGGCCACCTCAGCAGCATTCAATCCCCATTAGGTGGTGGACCACCTTAATCGGGTCTAGCCCAAGTGGATTGGGTCCAATTTGGGCAAATTAGATCATTTTGACCTAAATTAGGGCAAGGGTAAATTGGTCAAATTGCAAGTCCCATGATGGGGCTTTTTGGTCCAGTAGGCTCCTAGTACCCATATAAGGGTAGGGCAGGGTCAATTTGGCATGGTGGGGGCCAATTGACCTTAGTTGAGCTAGTTTGACCAATTTAGGGTTAAGGTTGACTTTAGTCAAATTGGCCTCTTAGTTGACCCCAATGGGTCACTGGTGCTTCAAGGAGACCTCTAATGGGTTAGGGATGATATTGTGGTGTCAAGGTTCAAGGTGGGGTTCTAAAGTCCAACCCTAGGCTTGGTATCTGAAAATTGCTATTTGTAGACCACTTGGGTTTTCTCCTTCTCACCTATGTTCGCAAGGTCTTGAGCTCTTCCTATGGTTTTGTCAAGGCCTAGTCATGACAAAACCAACTTAGGGGTCTAGTTGTTTGGGGATGTTACAAATCCCAATAAACAAAAAAATTATTTCGTCCTCGAAATTCAGGCTATGCTTGCGGGGTTTTTCATTAAGAGTGACTGATCGTAACATCCCCTAAGAATTGAAACTATTCCTGGCTTGAAGAGCATCGACTATCTCTGCCACACCAGTTCTAGTGGCTCTCAGGTGTGCTCCTCCTGTCCATAATTTCTCCACAGGTCCTTGACCAGCGGGACCTCCTTGCGCCACAAGACTAGCATCGTCGTATCATCTATCCTGACCGGGGTGACCTAGCTACCTTGGTCAATCTATCCTCGATGTTCCAAATAAACATGTGCCCGGAGTGAGGATGTGGTAACTTGTGTATGAAATCCATAATTATATCCTCGATCTTCCACTCTAACCTGGGCAGATTCTTATGCCTCTAAAGTTTTTTTCCACACGTTCAATTTCTTACTCTTTCAGGTACGTCCGAGTAATCATTCATTTATATTCTACAACTTTTCCAGTTCTTACTATTGATGGAACTAATCGGATTGTCTAGCGTCCCAATCATCCTTAAATTTTAATGGTGGTGCACTTGTGAACCTTTCTGAGTACATGTTAACCAACCACAATTAGTATCCATGTTGGTAAGACGACTCCCAATCATATTCTACGTGGAGTTTGATTCATAAGGTATACGGGTAAAATATTTTGAAACCCTAAGATTTTCACAAGTCAATTTCATCAAGAAAATATCTTCACGTTTATTCCACCAAATTCCTATCACTTCCACATATGCTAATCTCGATCACTTTCGAATGGTTCAAGGTAAGATAAACTTAGATTTTTTCTTATCATAGTCGACTCAAACACTAGATTATAAATTCAATAGGTCATTGTCTAAGATCTCTGGTTATCCGTCATCAAAGCTCCCAAGGTATAAGGGCTATTATTGTAGTTAAAATTATCTACCAAGACAGGGCGTGATTTTTAACCAACCATAAGTTAATCACTTCTGAAAGCCTCAAGTCACAAGAACCTCAAATATAACTACAACTTGTATGACCTAGTTTCCGTCCTCAAGTTCTAGACTAGGACATTGACATCCTTAAGTGATTAATCCCGGCGACTTTACATTTCCAATTATTTAACTAAGGTCAAGTTGTTGTTCTATCTACGATGTCCTTTCATTGTCCTGGTAACACCTCAGATCATCATTCCAGACCTACGTTTACATCATCTCATCTTTGTCCAAGTGACATCAAATATGGTCAACCTCAAAATCATTATTGTTCACGACACAAATTTTCTAACTTAGGTCTAAGGGAAATCCAAGTCCGTCATTAATTTGCCTAATAAACAAATGGTAAGCCCCAATAAACAAAAGATTAGCCTCTATCTATTTTTGGGCGAAGTATCTTCAATATCACCATGTTATACTCGTCCCACGTATGCAAGCAATCCTTAGGGCACACAACCTTAGACTTGGGGTTCTATCTTGAGACTTGTTGGTATACTCCATACTTTAGACTCTTCAAGGTACCCTCTACGACAGCCTTAAACATGTGACCCAATCCCAAATAGGTCTCTTCTTAACTTGAATTTCTTATCCGACCCTCGGTGCTTAGTGTGATGGTTGTCTCAATATAAACATGTCACTGGTACGAGTGTTAGATCTACGAGTCCCCTACCATTCTGCTTATGAGTCAATCTCTCTTTCTCTAGTCTCTTTGGGGTATCCTCGTACCTCCACCAAAGGTTATACCTACGGTCTAATTCAGACTAGGTCACGGTATAAATTGTTAAGGTAAGTCACGTATCCTAGTGGGGTTGAGTCTAACTCGTTGACTAAAGGACTAACTAAAGAAATCTTTGCAGCCGGAGGTATTCCCTGCTGGAGGCAGGGTTCGCCGGTGGTATTCCCTGCTGGAGGCAGGGTTCACCGCAGGATTACAAAAGAAAACTTGACACTCGCAGGGGGAAACTGACCAAGAAGATTCAGTCAAAAGTGGACCTTTTTCAATGTGATTCCCATATGGGCACACCACTGCTTCCGCTGCTAGTTTGTCCTCAAACTAAGCTCGCGCGGGGTGGCCCAGGGTTTGTGGACTTCTTTTCTTCTGATCGAGGTTGCTCTGATACCACTTGTAAGACCCCATTTTTTTTGTTTCCAAACACCGGGTCTTAGGCCCAGAACCGCCGCTTTGCGGTGACACCTTCACTCGAAAAGGTCGTCACCACAAAATGCCGATCCTGCCGGCCAAATCGATCACAAAGAAAAGTGCATTAAAGAAGACAAGTCCACAGAATCAACATGAAAAATATAAAAATGTCCACATGATATAACTGAATAAAAAGATAACAAGGGTTACAATAATAAAGAAGAAGTAAGGGCTCATGCCCAGTAAATCATATCCTCACTACAAGATCACTCGCGGATGCTAACTTCTAATCACTCACTGATCCTGAATCCTGTGCTCCTGTACTGCACTGGCCTGCCTCTGTCTACACCGGCCACTGGTGCTGCTCCGTCGTCGCGGTCTCCTAAAATGATAAGGTCCACCGACCGTTAGTCAAAAAGACTAAGCCAATCCCCCAACCCTCCCCCGGTGACTCCTAGGCACCAATCGGGAAGGATGAAGCGGAGGACAACAAGGGGTATAATCAAAAAGCAGATGACGGGGCATGATCTACAGGAAGTGTTCTACCAATAGTCAAGTATATATGTACATAACCGAAGCAGTAAAAGAGCATAGTAAGAGCAGGTAAAGAAAAAGTAAAGTGCAGTAAGTAAGGACATATAAAATAGAAAAGTAACCATTGATTTATAGGAATGCCCACACAAACCTATAGACCAAGGGGTCGTTTAGCAAGGCCTATCGTATAAGAAGTCCCATAACCGAATTATACGATAGGGGTAGGGGTTGAAATGCAATGTTTATGCTTTGACAGGAAAGGTATGCAGTTAAGCTATATTCATACAAGTGCAACTCACCCACTTCGACTCAATGCGCATATACCTTTAGTTCCCTCTTTTTGGAGCTAGCAAGACTCCCAGGATACTACCGTAGTGGCAAACGGAAGCGGTTGGTTGGGCCTCGCCCACCTCTAGGTTGGTATTCACACTACCCTACCTAGACCTATCGTACGCCTCAATGCAAAACCGCGGAGCATCTGCGTACTCTTACTAGATGGACCACCAGACTTTCAAGGCTAAGTGCAAATTCCACACTTGCCGAGTCAACATATTGACGTGGGTGTGAACGACCGTCCAATACCTGAGACCCACCACCTTCATGCACATGCAACATGTTCAATTATCTATCTACAAACTCCAAACACAAACCAACTGGGCTTAACTTGCCCAACCAAGAACCAAACTGAGTCACAACTCACCGCATCCATAATCTGCACCAGCCACCACCAAGCCTACAACTCGGGGTACCAAACCAACTAAACTCCCATGACAACGGAGTGTGAGTGAATGTATTATAAGTTAGTCTTGAGCATCTTCTGAACTCCTACGACTTATGGTTAATCTTGGGCTTCCCAGGGTTACCCTGTAAGGGGCTCGCTACAGTACTAGGAACTGTAATGGGATGACACCCCAAGTTCCCTTTCTCAAGATACTTAGTGTTGTTGGTATCTACCCATAAGAACACCCTCCTTGTTATTATACTTAAATTACCCCTAAGCATTTTATGACAGGCTAGAAAGACGATCTTTCGTCAATCCCGAGCACCACTTTACCCTTAACTCACCAAGCACACTCTCATCACCTAAACCCCTTTCTGGTGACCTAAATCTCTTTATCCTGACCAAGTACACCAACTACATGTCATTCCCACTTAGTAGGCCACTAGTTACCCAAGTTCCACAGTTTTACTAAATGCAGACCAAACTAACTATATGAAGCTTATAACTAGAGGTACTCCAAATATTCATCCAACTGACTCAAGATATTTACTGGAGATCTATCATGATGTTATAAGACTAAATCCAGAGAATCATATGTTTCATAATTTATTTAGCATTTTTTTTAATTTCTCCAAACATTTGCCAAGTGTGAAATTGAACATGAAGTATAATAAATTCTCATGATATGGCTCTTCAAAAATCATGATAATTCTAGGATGACAAAATAATAGCAAATACAACATATCATATTTTTACAGTAAGAATTGTCTAGTTTAATTATTTATCATCCATCCAAAATTGTAATTTTTTGAGGGGACCACCAAAAAGATCAACACTAAAATTATGGAAAAAATACCAAACTCTTGTATTCATCAAAAAAGGCTACTGACTAAGTTTCAGGATTTAAGGAAATCACTTTCTCACTAAAATAAATACTTTAAGAAAACCTCAAATTAAATGAATTGTGAAGTAGCCTACTGATTTAAGTATTCAAAAATTCTATAAAAATTCACAGAGCTTCCTAATGCTCTGAAATGTCCTATCACCAATTTGCACAATTTAACAATGAGCATTGGACCCTCAATAATTTTTCTTAAGTCTAAATCAAAATATGTGCCTTGTGAATGAAGTACAGGTTAAATCATTCAATTAAATACACAAAAATTACCAAAGTTGTATATCATGATATCATAGAAACTACCGAAGTTTCATCATCATCCAAGGCATTTTGATCCTGTAATCATCTCTTATAAGAAGTTTCTCTAAAGGGATTATGTCCTAATTCAAAGGGAATAATTGCTCCAAAATTCCTATAAATTTACCCATGGCCTATTTATATCCTATGAACTTATCCACCAAGTTTCATAACCATCCAGGGACTTTTGACCACATGGCCTTCACAAGGTTCTAAATGCACACCTAGGAATAAAACTAGTGTTCTAGGGCTTAATTACCTCTACACCACTACAAACCACTCATGGGGATACTTTAGGTGATCCTAAAGCAGTGGACAAGGTTCCATCTCATGGTGAGGAGATTTGACCACAAAACTCCAAGATAAACACCATGCCCTAACTTTGTCCCAACTTGACCAAACTTGGGTTTACAAATTACCCAACCAAACAGTCCCAACTTGGCTGATATTTTTACCTAGGTCATAACATAACCCTAAGGAGCATCCACCAAAATTTGGAGGGCATTGGAGGTCTTTTGACCCAATATTTAATTAATATATTATTAATGAAATTATCTCAAAAACCTTAGAAAAAGGTTCTCTTAAAAATCCCATCTTTGGATATGATGTGTGTATAGGTATAAGTAGACTATGTTTCAAATCTCAAGTCCAAATCGTTTACCAATCAAAAGTTATTCAAGAAATGGTGGCTATCCTACACTAGGGACCAGCCCCACCAAAATGGACCTACAGGGAGCTAAAAACTCCTTTTGGGGTGAAATCAATTTGACAATAAAGTAGACTCCAAGGGCTACAACTTTGGTGTTGACCTCTTTTTCATCAGAGGTGATCTAGTATTTTTAACAATTACAATAAACTATAAAAAAAAAGGTGTGACAGAAATCATATAAACATTTAATTATTTATCTGTTTCTGCGTTCGACGAAATTTAAATAGCGCTCGACGAAAGCAGAATGACTCTGTGTTCGATGAAGTTAACTACGCTCGATGAATTTAGAACAACACTGCGCTTGACGAAATCTGAACAAAGCTGCGTTCGACTAATTAATATTAAAACAGCGCTCGTCTAAGTTAATATATAACAGCGCTCGACTAATTAATAAATAACAGCGTTCGACGAAAATGACATATAACAGCGCTCGATGAAAACCTTTTGTTCGACCAAATTTTAATATCCAGCGCTCGACTAAATTCTATTATAACAGCGCTCGACTAAAGTTGAACACCTCCCGTGCGACGAATTATTCGCTCGACATATTTCTTACAGCGCTCGACTAAATAAATGATATAATCGTGAACATTAATATAAAGATCTGACTGCTCTCCATCATCATCCCCAATCATTGGACGACTCGCGACAGCCCATCCCGGGCCTCTTTGCGAGGTGATTTCCCGGCCACCTACGCCTCTTTCCGGCCGGCCAATGCCACCACCACCTCCGTTGAGGTGGTGGCCGGCGATAGGGGTGGTTGGCCGGCTAGAGGTGGTCGGATCCAGTTTTTAGAGGAGGTAAAAAGAGTACGTAACGTACTTTTTTGGAAACACAAATCCGAGCCCTATGTTGCACGGATCAAGCCCCGGAATATGAAAAGATCTAGCATTAAGGGAGGAGAAGAGGATAGGACCTGTGTGGGGGCTTGGTGGCGTGAATTCCGGTGAGTTGCCATTGACGGTGCTGGAGCTTTTGGTGCCATGCCGATCCATGCTCCTAGTGCTCGATTTCTTCGGGGAAGAGGGGGGTTTCACTCCTTTCCAACCTCTGAAGATGTTAAAAGGGTCGATTGAGGCTAAGGGTGGGGAGTTACTCAGATTGCCATTAATGGCCATAAGTGAAGATTTCAATTACACTTAGGGGGATGAATTGGCCATCAATTAGTCCGGGAAGAAGCTGAAAACTTCTCCTCTCCCCAAGGGGAGATGAATGGAGCCATTAACTGCTCAGATTGAGGGGTTTCTCCTTCTCCTCCATTAACTCCCCCTTCTTTCTCTCTCTTCCAAAATGGGCTTTCTCTCTCCTGGCCGACTCTCTCCAAATTGAATGGCCACCTCAGCAGCATTCAATCCCCTATATGTGTGGACCACCTTAATTGGGTCTAGCCCAAGAGGATTGGGTCCAATTTGGGCAAATTAGATCATTTTGACCTAAATTAGGGCAAGGGTAAATTGGTCAAATTGCAAGTCCCATGATGGGGCTTTTTGGTCCATTAGGCTCCTAGTACCCATATAAGGGTAGGGGCAGGGTCAATTTGGCATGTTGGGGGACAATTGACCTTAGTTGAGCTAGTTTGACCAATTTAGGGTTAAGGTTGACTTTAGTGAAATTGGCCTCTTTGGTTGACTCCAATGGATCACTGGTGCTTCAAGGAGACATCTTTGGATTAGGGATGATATTGTGGGATCAAGGTTCAAGGTGGGGTCCTAAAGTCCAACCCTAGGCTTGGTATCTAAAAATTGCTATTTGCAGACCACTTGGGTTTTCTCCTTCTCACCTATGTTCACAAGGTCTTGAGCTCTTCCTATGGTTTTGTCATGCCTAGTCATGACAAAACCAACTTATGGGTGTAGCTGTTTGGGGTATGTTAGAGACCTAGTCTCCAACACGAGACGAATTTACTCACGATAGTTATGAAAAGAGTTACAAAACAAAATACAAAATACAAATAAAAACTCCCTATGAAGAATTTTGGAGATGGCGAAGGCTCGCTGAATATTCTTAAAGTTGAAGTATGATTCTTCACGTTGAGTAAGCTTTGATCTGGTCCTCCTTCAATTCTTCTCTCGAATTTGTATGGGAGATGATGGTCTGGAAAATACGGCCCTTTTAGAGTTTCTGTAGTCCTGGAATATGGCTCTCTTCAATCAGTAATTGGAGAAGATGAAATCCACCAATTTATAGCACTGAAGGCTAATGCCTGGCGTTGACCAAGTATGGAATTTTTTTGATGGCTCAGATCTTTTAAATGGGAAGGAGATTCTGCACCTTAGGAAACATTCATTTTAGGCAACCCAAACGTTGGCCATGATGCTAACATAGGCGTTTGGTCAGATCATACCTAAAGTGTCCCTTCAATCATGGCTGCTTCCCTCCGTGCCGTAATCATTGAGAGTTAACCCCCAGCGTTAAGACCTAACGCCTAGCGTTAAGACCTAACGCCTAGCGTTAAGCCTCTTTCATTTTCTCAGCGGCAAGCCATCTCATCGATCATCTTAACGGCAAGCCATCTCGTCGATCGTCAACGCCAGCGTTAAGTCTTAACGCCTGGCATCAGGACACAATCATAATTTTTGATTGTGGGTAGTTCTAGACCAATAATACAGCAACCTAGTGTCATATCAGTTCAAACCAGCATGCTAAAAACATAATGGCAAACATGATCAAGTAAAAGTAGGATTTGTTATTCTCAAATCAATAGGATGCTGAAAACCATGTTCCAATAAATTTGGCCTCCACCAAGCCAAATTGACCTTTCCCCTAACCTTATAAGGATATTAGGGACCCAATGGACGAAAAAGCCCCATGATGGGGACACTAATTTGTCCAATTTGACCCAAGTCAACTCTAGCCCTATTTTGCTCAAATTGCACTATTGTGGGTCAATTGTCCTCCACCCTGCCAAATTTCCCCTACCTAGACCTTCCTAACCCTTAGGAGAGGCAAATGGGTCACTACCAAACCATTGGAGTCAACGCAATTGGTCAATTTTACCAAAGTCTACTCAACCCTAATTTTAGGTCAAAATGCCCTATTTTTCCCAAATCAAGCCCAATCCACTCGGGCTAAGCCTAATTGGAGTAGCCCATTAGCTTAGGAGGCTGATAATTACCATGAGTTCCCATTCAATTTCAATAAATTTGGCCAGGAGAGAGAAAACTCCATTTCCCCCAAAAATGGAGGAGAGAGAAAGAGAGGGAATAATGGTAATATATGGCTTGGGAGGCCAAAGACCCCCTCTCTTCACTTCCCATGGCTGGGTACATTCCCCCCTCATCAGTTTTGAGGAGTTGAATAGCCATGGCCGACCACCCTGGTGCTGAATTGATGAGATTTTAGTTTTTCACAAAAGCACTAATGGCCATTAATGGTGAAATTGAAGGTGGTGGCTCTCCCTACCCCAAATAGATTTATTTAAAAGATTTAGAGGGCTGAGAGAAGGTGTTTCCCCTACTTACTTGAATACACCGAGATTGTTGGTGTAGGAGTTGCAATGGCAGCAAAAACCTTGAATATGACTGATAAGTAGTATTTTTATTACTTTTTAATAGAAAATCTTGTAAATATTTAATATGAATTCTCTATTTTATGTCAAATTTAGGTTATAAGTAGTTCTTTTTGTAATTTTGATTCTAACTTAGCCTAATATTTGCAGATTTTTGGACAAATTGGGAAATTTCTGCATTACACGCCCTCGGTCACGCCCGTGACCAAGGGCGTGTAACTTGTAGACCAGTCCAGGTCGAGGCCGTGCTGTTGAGCTAGTCCACACCCAGTCACGCCCCAGGTCACGCCCGTGACCCAAAGTCACGCCCGTGACCATGGGCGTGTAATATTAGAATCTTCCACGTGGAGCTGCCGTCGAGACGAGAAGTTGCCGCTGAGAAGTCAACCAAAGTCACGCCCGTGACCCAAAGTCACGCCCGTGACCTTCCCGCGTGATCCAAGCACGCCGCCGCGCGGTCTGCCTAGCCCATGCCGCATTAAATGAAGCCGTCCTGAGTCACGCAAGTGACCCATATGTCACGCCCGTGACATGTCCGATTTTCTCCCGCCGTCACGCCAAGCCCACGCCGCTGCCGGATCCAATGTTACAGTGATTACACGCCCTTGGACACGCCCGTGACCGAGGGCGTGTAACTTGAAAATTTTGCCTATAAATTCAGAGGCTCTCCTTGAGTCCAGGGTTCAGAAATTTGGAGATGGGGAGGTGCTGTTAGAGCTGAGAGTGAGTTTTTCAAGTTAATGTTCATATTTCTTAAGGCTTTCATGTTCTCCTCCTTCCCTTTTTCATGCAATGTTGTAGTGTAACTTTCGTGTACTAGTTTTCTTAAGCTTGCAACTTTCATTTTCCTTAGCCTTGCACTCTTAATTTAAGGCTTGTAATAGTTCTTTGATTTTCAATAAAATTAGTTTTCTCTTTCATGTTCTTTTTCTCCTTAAGTAATTTCTTCCTTTTCATGCAAGGTTAAATTTTTCTCTCCTTAGTAATGTTCTCTTTTTTTATGCAATGTCAATTTCTCTTTCTTTTCATGCAATGTTCAAGCTTTTCATTTAGTTGAATTTAGTTTTAATTTTAGTTAAGCGAAAACAAACCACCTCAAATTTTCATCGATAAAATAATAGTGATTTTCCTCGAAGTAGAAGTAATCAACGCGCCCCGTGGAATACGACCTTGATATTCCTAAATATCCTATACTATAGACGATAAGGTACACTTGCCTTTATCGGATATAGTTTTGGAGAAAATCTCAACCTTTCACTAAAAATCTAAAATCCGCGCATGCAAATATCATATCAAGTTTTTGGCGCCGTTGCCGGGGACTTTGCGTAGATATTTTGAAAAGAGGATAGCTATTAATTTTATCATGCTTCTTTCTATTTTAATTTGCTTTTTCTAACTTTCAAAAAGAAAAAAAAAATATTTTTAGTTTTTCTTCTTCCTTTCTTCTCTTTCTAGTGTATGACCCGAGGTAGCACTTCGATTCTTCCTTTTGATCCGGAGATCGAGCGAACCCTTTTGAGGCACCGCCGTTCTTGTGATCAGGGAAATCAAATAGAATCCGAAGAGTCGATCGGGGACACTAACGCAGCAAATATGGATCATAATCTTAATCCTCCTAATCTTAACGAGCCAAATCCTAATGAGGACGCGCAACGGACCATGTCCTAGTATGCGCGGCCGAATTTGGAAGGCACACAATCGAGTATTGTTCGCCCCACGGTGGCGAACAATAATTTTGCGATCAAGTCCAGCATCATACAAATGGTGCAACAATCGGTGACCTTTGATGGTCAACCGGACGAGGATCCAAATTCACATATCTCTTACTTTCTTGAAATTTGCGACACTTTTAAGATCAATGGCGTCACCGATGACGCCATTCGATTACGTCTTTTTCCTTTTTCTTTGCGGTCTAAGGCCAAGCAGTGGCTGGGCTCCCTACCTAGGGGATCCATCACTACATGGGCCAAAATGGCGGAAAAATTTCTTAATAAATATTTCCCGCCTTCAAAGACCGCTAAATTGCGCACGGATATTGCATCGTTCATGCAAATCGACTCGGAGACTCTCTATGACACATGGGAGCGCTTCAAGGAGCTTTTGCGTCGATGCCCTCACCATGCACTTGCCACTTGGAAACAAGTGCAAGTTTTTATAATGGCTTAAATCTCCAAACGAGGCAAATGATTGATGCGGCCGCCGGGGGGACATTAAATAATAAAACCCCGATCGCCGCTCAAGAGCTTTTCGAAGAGATGGCCACAAATGCGTATCAATGGAACATGCCCCGAGCGCGGCCTAATAAGCCGGCGGGAATTTTGAAATAGACGCAAACGCAAATTTGGCTTTACAAGTTGAGCGCTTAACAAAGCAAGTGGCGGAGATGTCTGCTTCCTCCGCCACTCCTCCTTGGGCCAATAACGTTTTAATTGAAGAACATGTTGACTACATGGGAAATCCACCTCGGCCTTCCTATAACCCGAACACCGCTCCGTATAATAACACCTTGAATGCGGGCTATAGGAATCATCCGAATTTCTCATGGAGCAACCAAGGAAATGCTCAGCGTCCTATGAATTTAAATCAACCTCCCCCTAATCAACTTCTTAACTTAACTCCGCCTCAAAATTTGATTTCTCAAAATTATAATCCGCCCGGTTTTCCACCGCAACAGCAAAAACTCTCTCCGATTGAAGAGGTTTTTGCAAAATATGTTGCTACAAATGAAACGACCATCCGGAACCTTACCGGATCAATCAAAAATTTAGAGAATCAAGTGGGCCAACTCGCAAAGATGATTTCTGAGCGTCAACAAGGAGCACTACCGGGGAACACCGAGCAAAATCCAAAGGAGAGCGCGCACGCGATTACACTCCGAAGCGGGAAGGAGGTGGTTCAAAAACAGGACGAACCCAAGGTAATTTCCTCTCCTCCTCCTCCTACTTTTAACTCATCTTCGAATTTGCCCGCTACGATAGCTCCGCACTCTTCTATTTTAAATCCGCGCGCTCCTACTTCTAATATTCCGTATCCATCGAAATTTAAAAATGAAAGCGCCGAAAAAAATTATAAAAAGTTTTTAGATGTTTTAAAACAAATCCATATTAATGTTCCTTTCTGCGAGGCTATCTCACAAATGCCTAAATATGCGAAATATCTTAAGGAGTTGCTCTCCAATAAAAAAAAGTTAGAAGATATTTCGCATATTTCTTTAAACGCAGAATGCTCCGCGGTTGTACTCAACAAATTGCCGAAAAAAGCAAATGACCCGGGACGGTTTTCCATCCCATGTCTTTTTGGCAATTCGTTAGTAAAACACGCCTTAGCGGAT
Source organism: Dactylorhiza incarnata (assembly GCA_033032865.1). NCBI lineage: Eukaryota > Viridiplantae > Streptophyta > Magnoliopsida > Asparagales > Orchidaceae > Dactylorhiza > Dactylorhiza incarnata. The sequence goes on along the minus strand of JAWHQI010000354.1, from coordinate 1,225,129 downwards.
CTTGGAGCAAGCATCAACCTTATGCCGTTTTCTTTGTTCAAAAAGTTAGGTCTAGGAAATCCAAGGCACACTCGAATGAGTATCCAATTAGCGGATCGTTCTTTAAAATATCCGATAGGAATAGTGGAGGACGTGCTCGTCAAGGTTGACAAATTCATCTTCCCGGTGGATTTTGTCATTCTTGACATCGAAGAGGATGCCGAAGTACCCCTCATACTCGGCCGCCCCTTCCTTGCCACCTCCCGCGCTATTATCGACGTAAGTAACGGAAAGCTCCTCCTACGGGTTGGAGACGATGAAGTTACTTTCGGCATAAATTCCTCGATGCGGAACACGCTAGAAAATGACGATTCATGTTTTTACTTAGAAGAGTGTTGTGAGTTCGATTCATCCCTCGAGTTAGTTTCATCGGCGAATAGTGATTCCGAGCCCGTAGAGCTCTTTTGCGATGAAGAAGAAGTCTCTCACCCCACACCACCCGAACCATTATTTTTAGAAAAATTAAAAATCAAGACTTCTTATGAAGAACCACCCGAATTAGAGTTGAAACAACTCCCCCCTCACCTTAAATACTTGTTTTTGGAAAAAGAGTCTAAGCTACCCGTCATCATTTCATCCGATCTTAGCAACTCAGAAATTTCTGAGTTGACTATAGTCTTAAGAAAGCACCGCCACACAATTGCGTGGCAATTATCGGACATTAAGGGTATAAACCCATCTTTCTGCACTCATAAAATATTTCTCAAAGATAATTCCCGAAATTCAGTCCAGCCTCAACGACGGCTAAACCCTAACATGAAAGAAGTCGTTAAGGCCGAAGTTATAAAACTTCTGGACGCGGGAATCATCTACCCGATATCGGACAGTACTTGGGTTAGCCCAGTACAAGTCGTGCCAAAGAAAGGTGGTGTTACGGTAGTTGCGAACAAAAATAACGAATTGATCCCAACCCGTACTATTACGGGTTGGCGGATGTGCATCGACTATCGGAAATTAAATGATGCCACCTGTAAGGATCATTTCCCTCTACCATTTATCGACCAAATTTTAGAACGCCTGTCGGGTCACTCCTACTACTGCTTTCTCGATGGTTTGTCGGGATACTTCCAAATTCCGATTTCGCCCGACGACCAAGAGAAAACCACTTTCACTTGTCCCTTTGGCACCTTCGCTTATCGAAGGATGCCATTCGGTCTTTGTAACGCGCCAGCTACATTCCAAAGATGTATGCTGGCAATTTTTGACGAGTTAGTGGAGGAGGTGATGGAAGTATTTATGGATGATTTTTCTGTGTACGGGAGTTCTTTTGAAAATTGTTTAAAAAATCTCGAGCGCTTGTTGCAGCGATGTGAGGAAACAAATTTAGCGCTTAATTGGGAAAAATGCCATTTTATGGTCAAGGAAGGACTAGTCCTTGGCCATAAAATTTCGGGCAAGGGGATCGAGGTCGATAGGGCCAAGATTGAAGTAATTGAAAAACTCCCCCCTCCCACAAACGTAAAAGCTATTAGGAGTTTCCTAGGCCACGCGGGGTTCTATCGGCGCTTTATACAAAATTTTTCAAAAATTACAAAGCCGTTAACCCATCTTCTCGAGAAAGATTCTTCTTTTCTTTTTAGCGATGAATGTCATCTAGATTTTCAACTTATCAAAGAAAAACTTATAAACTCCCCGATTCTAGTCGCGCCGGATTGGTCGCTCCCCTTTGAAATCATATGCGACGCGAGTGACATTGCGGTTGGTGCCGTTTTAGGCCAACGGGTGAGTAAGTATTTCCACCCTATCTATTATGCGAGCAAAACACTCACGTCGGCACAAGCAAATTACACCACGACCGAGAAGGAACTTCTAGCAATCGTTTTCGCCTTCGATAAGTTTAGGTCGTATATCACCCTCTCGAAAGTCATCGTCTTCACGGATCACTCCGCACTTAGATATCTTTTAAGCAAATCGGACGCCAAACCTCGTCTTTTGCGATGGATCCTCCTCTTGCAGGAGTTTAACTTAGAGATCCAGGACAAAAGGGGAGCCGAAAACTTGGCGGCCGATCATCTCTCCCGTTTAGAAAACCCCGCCTCAGACGTATTAATAGAATTTGACATTAATGATAAATTTCCCGAAGAGCGCCTCCTTGCTCTCGAAAATATTAATTCATCGTCTACCCCCTGGTTTGCAGATCTGGCTAACTATTTAGTAGCCCGGGTCCTGCCAAAAGAAGTCTCGAGTCAGCAAAAGAAGAAATTCTTTTCTGATTTAAAGAATTACTTTTGGGAGGACCCCTTTTTATTCCGTGTATGCGCAGACCAGGTAGTAAGACGATGCATCTCGAATGAGGAAGGCCTTAAAATTTTACGTCATTGTCATGAGGGACCCACCGGAGGTCATTATCATTCAAACCGAACCGCGAGGAAGGCGCTGGAGGCGGGCTTTTATTGGCCCTCGCTCTTCAAAGATGCTCACAACCTTGTGAGTACTTGCGACAGTTGCCAGCGGTCAGGGAACATCTCTCGCCGGGATGAGATACCCCAAAACATTTTCTTAGAATGCGAAATTTTTGATCTTTGGGGCATTGATTTCGTTGGTCCTCTCCCTCCTTCGTTTTCAAATAAGTATATTCTAGTAGCGGTCGACTACGTGCCAAGTTAAAAAAATTATTCTCTCGATTTGGCACTCCGCGCGGTATTGTGAGTGATCGGGGCACCCATTTTTGCAATACTCAATTCACAAAAATCTTAGCAAAATATGGTGTTACGCACAAATTATCCACTGCATATCACCCACAAACGAGCAGCCAAGTTGAAGTTGTTAATCGAGAATTAAAACGAATCTTAGAAAAAACGGTTTCTATTAATCGGAAGGATTGGGCAATAAAGCTCGATGACGCGCTATGGGCCTATCGAACGGCGTACAAGACCGCTATCGGGTGTACACCGTATCGAATGGTTTATGGCAAGGCTTGCCACCTTCCGGTCGAATTAGAACATCGCGCATTTTGGGCGCTTAAATTTTTAAACCTCGATTCCACTCTAGCGGGAGAACAAAGAAAATTTCAAATGAACGAATTAGATGAGTGGCGAACGAACGCATATGAGAGCAATAAATTATATAAGGAGCGAACAAAGTTTTATCACGATAAGCATATAAAATTTCCAAAAACTTTTTCGCCGGGCGATCTCGTCCTCCTTTATAATTCCCCGCCTTCGCCTTTTTCCGGGAAAACTAAAATCCCGATGGACCGGACCCTTTATTGTTAAAGAGGTTTGGTCCTATGGGACAATTTTAATTTCCCACCCGGAAAAAGGTACCTTCAAAGTTAACGGGCACCGCCTTAAATTATATCTTCCGGGAGAGTTACCAAATGAAAAGAGTGATTCAATTGTTTTTCAACCTTTAATATGACCGGCAAGTGGGTCAAGCTACGCGACCTTAAACAAAGCGCTTTTGGGAGGCACCCCAAAGTTATCTTTTTATTGTCTTCTCTTGTTCTTTAATATATTTTGTAGGTAATCGTCGCTTCCCCGCGCAAACTTCAAAAATCAGGGAAGCCCCTTCTCTTTCTTCCTTCTCTTTTATCATGCATTTCCTTTTTATTTTGTTTTGCACTCCTTTTTTTTCCTTTACTTCATACTAAGTTTTAAACATTGGGGACAATGTTTAACTTTAAGTATGGGGGTGTAAATAGCTTTTTTGTAAATAGTTGTTAAATCAGAAAATTTTCAAAACAAAAAAAAATATATATTTTTTCTTATGTTTTCTTCTATTTTAGCACTTGTAAAACCCAAAAACTAAAAAAAAAAATAGAAAACAGAAAATTTTAAATCTTGGAAAAGGACGTTTGGGATTTTATCCCATCACACCTCCAAGTACCTTGCGAACCCTTCACCGGGTAGCCCTTGGGAAGTCCAAGACTTGCAAAAATTGTTAAGTTTTAAAGCTAGTTTCCTTTCTTTGTAAATAGTTTTTAATGTCAAAAATTCAAAAAAAGATAATATCAAAAATTAAAAAAAAAAGATAATATCAAAAATTCAAAAAAAAAAAAAAAAAAAATTCTTCTTATATCCCTCCTTCTTGTTGTTTTTGTGATTTCTTAGAAATCTAGTTGAGAATGTTTATAAGCATGTTTAAGTTTTTAATTGGCTAAAATTTTGCTTATCATAGTTTGTTAATTTTAAATTTGAGGTAATCTTGATTTAAGAATCATCTTATGATTTTAAATTGATTAGAGAATTTTGTTAGCATGACTTCTCTTTTTATTTTTAAATGGCTTCATTTTGTAGTAAATTTCCTAAACCTCTTTAGATTTCAATTATATTTTCTTCTAACATCTTAGATCTTAGGAATTTTAATTTTACTAGAATTTGCTCTCAATATGATTTAAAGCTAGCTAGATTTATTTTCCCCTACCATACCCCCTTTGATGGCATAAAAAAAATGTATTAAAAGATCATATGTCATGGGAATAAGAGGATAAAATTCATTATTCCCTAAAATATATGCACCCAAAATATTTGAAAAGATTATATGGCATGGAGTAAGAGGATAAAATTCATTACTCCTAAACCATATACATTTTGGGTTTTTATTAGAAGAGAAAAAAAAGAGTAAAAAAAAAAGAGAAGGAAATTTCATGATAAATTCCATTTCCTCCATTCAAAAATTTCTCTTCTTATGCCAAATTTTATGAAATCCCCCTTAGCCAATTATCATTGTTCTAGTTTTAGTTGAAAATTATGGAGAGTGCAATATTTAGTAATTTACTTTTCCTTAAGATTCTTTTAAGATAGAGTTCTTATAATTTTAATTTAATTTAGTTTTATAATTTCTACAATTTTGTCAAACTACTTAATTTTCTTGAGAAGTTATTGCCTAAACATTTTTTCCCTCTTTTCAAATCATCATCATAATTTAGGACTTAACTCCCCCTTGAATTTACTCTTAACTTAACTTTTGGTTAAATGAAATTTTAGTTTTAAATTAAAATTTTTTTAAGGATGTCTTATAAATAATGTCTCACACTTTTGCTCTGGAATAGCAAAACCTCAAGTATGGGGGTATTTGATAAGTAGTATTTTTATAACTTTGTAATAGAAAATCTTGTAAATATTTAATATGAATTCTCTATTTTATGTCAAATTTAGGTTATAAGTAGTTCTTTTTGTAATTTTGATTCTAACTTAGCCTAATTTTAATATTTGCAGATTTTTGGACAAATTGGGAAAATATTGCATTACACGCCCTCGGTCTCGCCCGTGACCAAGGGCGTGTAACTTGTAGACCAGTCCAGGTCGATGCCGTGCTGTTGAGCTAGTCCACACCCAGTCACGCCCAGGTCACGCCCGTGACCCAAAGTCACGCCCGTGACCATGGGCGTGTAATATTAGAATCTGCCACGTGGAGCTGCCGTCGAGACGAGAAGTTGCCGTTGAGCAGTCAACCAAATTCACACCCGTGACCTTCCCGCGTGATCCAAGCACGCTGCCGCGTGGTCTGCCTAGCCCATGACGCATTAAATGAAGCCGTCCTGAGTCACGCCCGTGACCCATATGTCACGCCCGTGACATGTCCGATTTTCTCCCGCCGTCACGCCAAGCCCACGCCGCTGCCGGATCCAATGTTACAGTGATTACACGCCCTTGGACACGCCCGTGACCGAGGGCGTTTAACTTGAAAATTTTGCCTATAAATTCAGAGGCTCTCCTTGAGTCCAGGGTTCAGAAATTTGGAGATGGGGAGGTGCTGTTAGAGCTGAGAGTGAGTTTTTCAAGTTAATGTTCATATTTCTTAAGGCTTTCATGTTCTCCTCCTTCCCTTTTTCATGCAATGTTGTAGTGTAACTTTCGTGTACTAGTTTTCTTAAGCTTGCAACTTTCATTTTTCTTAGCCTTGCACTCTTAATTTAAGGCTTGTAATAGTTCTTTGATTTTCAATAAAATTAGTTTTCTCTTTCATGTTCTTTTTCTCCTTAAGTAATTTCTTCCTTTTCATGCAAGGTTAAATTTTTCTCTCCTTAGTAATGTTCTCTTTTTTTATGCAATGTCAATTTCTCTTTCTTTTCATGCAATGTTCAAGCTTTTCATTTAGTTGAATTTAGTTTTAATTTTAGTTAAGCGAAAACAAACCACCTCAAATTTTCGTCGATAAAATAATAGTGATTTTCCTCGAAGTAGAAGTAATCAACGCGCCCCGTGGAATACGACCTTGATATTCCTAAATATCCTATACTATAGACGATAAGGTACACTTGCCTTTATCGGATATAGTTTTGGAGAAAATCTCAACCTTTCACTAAAAATCTAAAATCCGCGCATGCAAATATCATATCAACGACCATGGTGATGGGTAATCGACAAGGAATCTCCCTCCAAAGAAGGTCCTACCCTCCTTCTCTCTCTCTTTGGGTAGATCTACATCTATTGTCCGCAAGGTTTGGGGGCAAATGGCCTTGGATCGGGTTTGGCTGGAGCTCAGATTTTCAAGCTCTCAACGAAGGTGGTGGTGGCATTGGTCGGCCGGGGCGGCGCTCGGGTGGCCGGGAAAATGCCTCCAAACATCACTCAGGTGCGGCTAATCTGAGTCGTCGACTCTGTGTAAAAGATGAAGGGATGTCGTTGAATTCATGTACAATAGATCTTATGATAACGATTATTATTATTCCATTTTCTGTGTTATTATTGACAGTAGATATAAATAAATATAGAAAATACCTAGATCCCTCTCCTGCAAAAGTGGTCAATACCAAATTTGTAGAGCTTGAGGTCTACTTCATTTTAAAATTTCTTTCACACCATTTGGGTCAGCGGTTTGACCACAACACTCAAAAGAGTGCAACATGTATAAAGGGTGTACCAGAGCTTGATTTGAGTGCCCCCACTAAACCAGACATCCAAATGTTCTGAATTTTGGAGCATAATCTAATTATACCTACCCCCTAATCATATCCAAAAATGAGAATTTTTGGATAAACTTTTTCTAAAGTTTTTGTAAACATTTAATAATTTATGTAATAATTATATATGTGGTCTAATGACCTCCAAATCCATCTAAATTTTTGTGTGTGGTCCTTAGGGTCATGATAAGACTATGGTAAAAATTTCATCCCATTTGGGATTGATTTGGTTGGGTAATTAATTAGCCCAAGATTGGTCAAACTAGGGGTAAGTAGGTCAAAAATGCATATGTTAGGTTTGAATGGTCAATCCTCATCCAAAGGTGATGAAATCTTAGCCACTGATTTAATATCACATAATACACCTCCTCCAAAGATTTGGGGTGATTTGGGGTGGATATTTGTAACACCCCCATCCATTACGAAGCATATAGCAGAAGGTCCGGTCGGGGCCCCACGCCATATACTACAAAACAAACGGGAACGTCACTTAATTGAATAAACAACGACACTATACCACGAAGCCTAACTCAGAGCATTCTATGCGGAAGTAAAAGAGAGAGAGACAGAATTATAAACCACAAGACCCGAACTCGGGTATGTCCACTTCTATTAACTTGGAATAAAATGTTTTACAACACAAAAGAGGCACGACGGCCTTACAGTTTACCAACATCGGCGCGCAGGTCGGCCATACATGAAAAACAGAAGGAACATCAAAAGGCCTTCAAGTGCCGCAGCAGTGCAGGGGCTTTAGCCCGCCATGTTCCCGCTCGGTCCAGCACATGTACAATAAGCCCACCAAAAACGGTGGCAAAACAGGGCAACGGTCAGCTAAAGCTGACCAAAAATATAACGACCCCACCCCTTCAAGGGGGTGGCAGTTCTAACCGTCCCTGCAAAACAGTCTCAGCAGCATATATATATATATATAAGAGTGCGACTAGAAAAGTCCACAACAGTTCATACATATGCAACATCACAAATGTGGGAATGGCCTCCACGTCTCGTGCACTCAGGCACTCTTTGGTGTACTACACCTTCCACCACCATCCACTCTAGATGGATTTGTCCTTCGAGGCTAAAGTCGGCGGCCCGAATACTAGGGCTCCACCTTGCTTTAATTGTGAACATAACGTAGTCCGAAGACTCTGTCCCATTGCCTCCCGACTTGCTGTCCGAGACTTACTAATCAGCTGCTGCAATGGTGCGGTTTCAGGTTCGCCAAATGCCCATTGTTCACAGCTCTCGTTGTACAACACGAAGAGCGGGTATGACATCCCCTTAGCCCAGGTATTCTCAATTAGCCGGCTCCACGGGCCGCTAAGTCATCCACCAGGACACCCCCACAGGTCGGGTACACTGGCCTCAGGTCCCCTCAACGGGTGGGCACAACAACACACCAGAACTCAGTATGGGAAGCTGTCGCCTGGCGACATTCACTGTCGCCAGCGACAGTGCACAAAACCAGCTGTGGGTGCTTCCCGGGGCACACCCCCAGGCATTGCTGCACATGCAGTAGCACACCCACTGCCTCAGAACACCCAAATTCACCAGAACCCAATTCTGGGGAGCCGTCGCCTGGCGACAGTCACTGTCGCCAGCGACAGCTGGAAAGAACTCCATTTCTGCTTTTTAACTTCGGGTGCTCCCCGGAGCACACCCCCGGGTGTTGCTGCGCATGCAGTAGCACCCTCTAGTCCTACGAAGCAGTATAACACCCGGAGTTTTTCCCCCGGCACGCACAATACCACAAAGTATCACCAATCCGGACGCACCATCTCGGATGGGCTTCGCACAGCGCGCCTACGCCCATTTCACGCATGGACTCTATATGAATGCAAGATTTGATGGGGATAACATGAATCGACCCGTCGGAGGCCATGACCTCACCCTTTTGGGTAGGGGCCTCAACGATGCAAGGGTATGGACTAGAACATGTCCAAAAGAGGGTAGAAAAGTTCGTTACCCTTAAACGCCGCTTCGAGCCCATGGCTTGACTTTCGGCACGGATGGAAAGGAGCGCCTTGCCCTCCTCTACGCATAGCCACCAACTTCGAGGGGATCGGATGAGTGTAGCTCCACCAAACCCAAGCTCCAAGCTAGGGTTTACTATTAGCTTATTCTTCTCCAAGCTCCTCTCTCTCTCCAAATTAAAATCCTTAAGGAAATAAGGAAAGCAGGAGGATTTCGGCCACCCTATGCATCCACTGATCCACTCAAGCCAAAACCAGCCCCCAAAGTCAAAGTGCAATCAATGGGCACGATTTCAGATGCAAAGTATAACTTTGAGCTGTCGCCCGGCGACAGCCGCTGTCGCTCTGGCGACAGCGATAATGAACCGACATTGACCAGTCAACGCCGTCCGACAGCTCACGACAGAACCTTCTCAACAGAACGCTATCGCCGGGCGACAGCCAATGTCGCCGGCGACAGCTCTGGATTCCAGAATTCTGATTTTCTGAATTGGGGTCTTATAACCCTCCCCTCCTTATAAAAAATTTCAACCCGAAATTTGTAAAAACACGCATATATATACATATCCAAAAATGTCTTTACACAAAGGGGAAAAAAAGATAAACGTCACCGAAAAAGCTCAGGGAACTCCTCCATCATGGTCTGCTCACGCTCCCATGAGAGCTCCTCGCGACCGCAGTTGTCCCAATGGACCTTTACCATACGGATCGCCCTGTTCCGCAACTGACGCACCTCAGCATCCTCGATGCTAACAGGCCTGACCGCCGTCTTAAGCCCACTATCCACGGGCACCTGTTCCGCCGCGACCAATTGCGTAGGCTCTTGCACTGCCTTCCGCAACACGGAGATGTGGAATACATCGTGTAGCCCGCTCAGTTCCGCCGATAGTGCAAGCCTATAAGCCGCCTCGCCGACGCGCTCGATGATCTCAAACGGTCCAAGGTATCTCGGACTCAGCTTTTTCAAGCGCCGAATCCTGGATACACCCTTGAACGACCTGATCTTCAAGTAAACCCAATCGCCAACGGCGAACTGGACTTCGCGGTGCTTCGCATTATAGTACTTCGCCTGCCTATCCTGCGCAACCAAAAGCCTCTCCCAGATCATACGTACCGTCGAAGTCACCTCTTCGACGTCTTTCCTCTTGAAGAGCTTCGTCTCGCCCGTTTCCGCCAAAGCTAAGGGAGTGCGGCACTTCTTGCCATAGAGGGCCTCGAAAGGCGCCATCTGAATACTCGCCTGGTAGCTATTGTTGTATGCGAACTCAACAAGAAAGAGGTGATCTTCCCACCCCTTGCCAAAATCCAGGACGCACATCCGGAGCATGTCCTCCATCGTCCTATTGGTACGCTCAGTTTAGCCATCCGTCTGAGGATGAAAGGCCGTGCTAAACTGCAGCTTCGTACCCAATAGACGGTTGACTAGCCTCCAGTCACTTGAAGTAAAGCGTCCATCTCGATCACTGACGATGCTACGGGGCACCCCGTGCAATCGTACTATAGTATCAACATACAGCTTCGCCAACATCTCCACCGAGTCATCCCTCCGGTTGGGGATAAATTGCGCCACCTTCGTCAGCCGGTCAACGACTACCCAGATGACATCGTTCCCGCTCTGCGTCCTCGGCAGTCCATGCACGAAATCCATGGAAATGTCATCAAACTTCCACTCCGGAACAGGCAATGAATTCAAAAAGCCACCGGGCTTCTGACATTCCGCCTTCACTAGCGCACAAGTGTGGCACTTGGCCACGTAGTGAGCGATGTCCCTCATCATACCCGGCCACCAGAAAAGGACCTTCATGTCCTTGTACATCTTCGTGCTCCCCGGATGAACTGAATACCTGGTACGATGCGCCTAGTACATCAACTCATCGCGCAGCACACCCACCTTGGGGACGCACAAACGGTCACCTCTCCACAGCAACCCGTCACGCAGCTGAAACTGGGCATCCGGCCCACCACCAGCATCCTCCGCGTAGCGCTTTAAACTCGAATCGAGTTCAAAAGCCTGGCGGACTCTATCTGCGAGGTCATACTGCACCTCAGTCCAACTCAAACAGGTGATGATTCCTGATCATATACACTTTTATGGACTCATCTGGGCCATTTATTTAGTCATTTCACCGCACTTTAGCCCTGTTATTGTTTATATTTGATATTCCATGCTAGGTGCACCTCTAGGCCCATTTTGGTGTGATTTCATGCTTTTCTTCATTAGTACTTTTCATGCTCCGTTAGGTGCCACTTTCAGTGGCTAGATTCGTGGTTGTGCTGGAATAGGAGTCGTGCAGGTGTTCCCGGTGCAATTCTGCACAGGAACACTGTGCACGATCACCGGTTCTATTGCGCACGACCACTGGTCGTGCGCCACTGATCATGTGCACTTAACCCTTTTTATGAGTTCTGTTTGGTGCAGTGCGCACGACCATCTACGCTAGTGCGCACGACCACCGGTCGTGCGCCACTGCTCGTGCGCACTTACCATTTAATTTCCGAGTTCTGTTTGCTGTAGTGCGCACGACCATCAACTCCAGTGCGCACGACCACCGGTCGTGCGCCACTGGTCGTGCGAACATGTTATTTCATAATTTCTGTCTTTGCAGGTTCCGTCCAGGCAGAGCGCACGATCATCGAATTCTAGTGCGCATGACCACTGGTCGTGCGCCACTGACCGTGCGCACTGTTTAATTCCAGCGCCTATAAATTCCCTGCTCACGATTTAGGTCAGATCCCCCGCCGTATTCCGCCGTTTTCTGCTCCAGTTCGCCAGTTTCGCCCCTCCATCGTCGCCCACCATCAAGAGGTGCTCCGGACTTGTTCTTCACGCCAATCTTGAGCCGGAGTTTCCTCTCGGCCTCCTCCTTCATCCAAGAGCTCCAAAGGAAGACCTAGCCGCCATTACCATCAAGCAAGAGGAAGTTTGCAACCTCTACCGGATCGTGACACGAAGAAGACGGGTCCATTGGAGAGTCGTGACAGCTCTCTCTACCCCGGACGTAGTTGCGGACCGAGCTTGGACGCGGATTGACAACCCGGCGATTCCAACCGTGAATCTCCAACGAGCCTTCAGATTCGGTTGATTTCTTGCCTTATTCTTCTCTTATTGATTGTTGTAATAGCTAGATCTATATATTTTGATGAAGTTGCACTTAGACTTGCTTCTATTTATATAGATTTCATGTTTGTGTGAAATGCTTTTGTGGTCTATGTGTTTATGAGGAGCGCCACCATCCATTTTCCACTTCACCACCGCGTTCGTGTGCCGCCCTAGCAATTGCTAGTGGCGTGCTTGTCGAAGAGGTGCTTGCGACCCTCATTCCGTTAGCCTACTCGCCCATCCGCTTACCGAAGCGTGGCATCGCGGCCCGTGTATTCCATCCCACCTAACGAAGCAGCGCGCTCAAGGCCTGCACAGTTCGATTCCGCTTGCCTACTCGTCCATCCGCCCTTTCGACGCAGCGCGCTCAAGGCCTGCCTAGTCTCCATCCCGCCAAGCGAAGCATTGCATAGCGGCATTGCATAGGAGTAGTTGATAGCTTTTATTTTATTTTCCAAAAGCCAACCCAACTCCCCCGCATTCCTTCCGATTTAAGGACTTCATTCTCAAGTCCTTCCTCGAAACCAAACTCCACCTTACTGTGTTCCTCAAGAGACCGACACTCGGGGATTTTCCCCATTATTATTACTTGCGCGACCGGTGCACTTGCCGAATCATCGCATCAAGTTTTTGGCGCCGTTGCCGGGGAACACAGTCGTGTGAGTTTTCTGGAGAGGGAGAATTTGAGAGAAAAGCCCTTCCATTTGTAAATTGCATCCCTTATTTTATTTCTGTTCGTTTTATTCCTTTTTCTTGTTTTATAGTAGGTTGCTTTAGTAAATTTTTGTTAGGTGTAGTATTTCGCACAATAATGTTCGTCTTTTTGAATCGTTTTATCTTCGCACTATGTGGGCACATCTTAATTTCCGTTGTCGTTGGTGTGGAGCTACCTCCCACTCTAGTGATGAATGCCCTACGGAGAATAGTAGGCATAATTCTTATAGCCCAGCATATGGAGCACCGACTTTGTCTGGTACTTCATATGGTGCGCGTAAGTCTTATGGCTACCCTACTGAGCCTTTACCGTCATACTTCTTTTCGGCTTCAGCACCCGCTGTGCCAAAGAAGCCTGCTAGGCAGTGCCAGTTTTGTCGGAGCACAGATCATGCCCTGAAGGATTGTGTTGCTTATCTTCGCCAATTGGATGAGGATGACGAGCCGGATATCCGGATCGTCCCGAATCCTAACTCTGGCGGCACACCTTCAACATCCGGTTATGTGTCATTGTCACCTTCACATCTTGAAGGGTATGGCATGGACACGGTCACTGGATGTGTGGCTGATCTGGGCACCGACATTGCTGAGCCTATTCTCCCGGTGCATCCACCACCTCTAGTGGATTCGATTCTTTGTGAGGAATCGGTGCTCGACTTTTATCCGAGCACTACTCCTCTCCCTGTTGTGCATACTACACTCGTCTCTGACGACATTGTTGATGATGTGTCGCAGGAGGAGGCGGTTGATCTGAGTGTTGTGCCTATTCCTATGGAGGAGGACAACCTTCTAGGTGAAGAGGAATTTTCCTCAGCACCGGTGGAGGAAGTCCAAATCCTAAGCCTGGCCACCGTTGATCCCGCCGAATCTTGTAGCATTGATGACAATGCAAACATTATTTTACTTCCCCAACCTAATGGGAGTGAGACCGGGACCACTCCCCCGATTTTTGATTATCTATGTTCTTCATCTTGTTTATTTCTCGATCCCCCCTCTTCACCCGAGCCTGTGCAGGTTGAATCTTCACAGGTACTTCAGGAGGACTTGGAGCTTTGTGCTCAAGTCAATGATGAGTGTGTCCTTTTATGCGAGGAGGTTGATCCCTCCTCCATTAAGGAAGCCTCATTCGTTGCCTTCTCCTCCTGCGGACCTGCTGCAGACGATACCTTGCTGGGCAAGGATAGTTTTGGTAAGATGAGTGAGGACCAGGCCTCCTCCTCTTCTTACTTTCTTTTCCCTCTACCTGTGAGGAGCAGGTATCTATATTTAGGTAGAGGGGTGACTGCTCTGTCTCTGTATCGGTACCCGCTACCGATGCGCATATTAGAACAGTTACCTGTGCACTTTTCTTTTCATAGGCCTATAAGCTAGAACTGTACAAAATCTGAATAAGTCGTGCTGGGATGACAATAACCCCAGTAGTTATCTTACTTTTCATGCATTTTATTTTATTCTATCCTGTTTAGTTAGCTGTAGTATTGTAGTTTATCTTTTTCTGTTTCTTTTGTTTTGCGGAGCTGACCCCTGCAGGTACTTCTTCTGGATGGCGGATGCTGCAGCTTAGTCGTGGTTTAAACGCCAATCTTCTGGTGTGCTCATTTCTGAGCACTGGGTACTCTCTTTCCCTAGCTTTTTCTGATTTTCATGTCATATATTCTGTGGATTGTTTAGTTTAAGTCTGGGGGAGAGTAGTTTTGTTTACCCGCTCACGTGCACTATTGCACTGCATGCTAGAAGATTTCATTTAAAATGTTTTGTTTATTTTCATTGCACACCACATCACCCACTTGAGCGCGTACTCATCTGTTTGCTTGCTCTGTTGTGAATTTAATTCTTCTGCTTATTTGGGAAAGTCTAGGTGATGGTTTAGGACTATGTAGCAGAGTAAAATGTTGACTCTAGTAGTGCTCCTAGTCGAGTGTTCGGTTGCATAGAAATTTGTGCAGAATAGACTTCTTTTTATACTATGGTTTTATATTTTTCTCTATTAGTGTAAATGTTGTTTACTCTACTCAAATGGTGAATCCGGTGTGAATCAAACGGTAGCATAGGGATGTGTGTAAACGATCGCTAGATTCGTATTGCTTGAGTCAGGAGAAAGGAGAATCTTTCTCGGTGGCTAGAACTTGCCCCAAGCGATTCTTCAAACACGGGTATATGGTTAGTCAATTGCGTGAATGTGATATAGGCCATCATTTTGGCCCGGTTGAGCCTTTGTGCCTATCCCTACCGCTATATCCTCGCTAGCCCAGTTGTGCCTACCCGTTCTTTGATTCAGCCCCACTTTTATTTCACCAAAGCCCAAAAGCCAATCCTAGTCGCACACCCAAAATTTGAGCTTTAGCTGTTTATTATTTTCATGAGTTGGGTTGTTGATGTGGTAATATGTTTGTGAAGATGTGGATGTGTCCTTTTGTTTATTTGCTGAAAATGATAAGAAAAGAAAAAAAAATGAAAAAAAAAGGAAAAGAAGTTAAAAAGAAAGGAAAGAGAAGGAGTGTTTAATTGAAAATCTTTATGTTTAGATTTATATTTGGGAGTAGGCGGTGCACACACCCATGCGTCTAAGTTCAAGTCTGGGGGTGTTGTGTACCCGCATGTTTGTGTGGTGAATGAGGATAGTTTCCTGCATTAGCTCATTTGGGTTTAGTGCTTTAGCCGTCGTTTTTATCTTTGTTTTTCCTCACCTAAACCCAAGCCCCATTTAAAACCTAAAGTCCTATTGATTCACGCATTTGAGTCAAACCAGTGCCGTGGAGAGAATGTGACCGGGCAAGCCTATGGTCACCGACACCGATGGATTTCGGTGGAGTTTATCTGACACCCCAATCTTGAGCAATGCTCATCTCAGCGTTTAGTTTACTTTCTTCGTATGCATGACCGAACGATTCACCGTAGTTCACCATTTTGAGTAGTTGTAATATGCTTTTACTCTTTTAGAAATTTATAAACTGTTTTTATAATCAGAAATCTTTTCTACTATTTTTCTTATGCACGTGAGCATGCGACTTCGCATGGTACTCTGTATTGTAGTTTTAAGCCATCTACTTTTCTTTCCCCGTTCGCTTAGAATTTGTTTGCTCGGGACGCGCAAACAGTTAAGTCTGGGGGTGTGATGAGTCCTGATCATATACACTTTTATGGACTCATCTGGGCCATTTATTTAGTCATTTCACCGCACTTTAGCCCTGTTATTGTTTATATTTGATATTCCATGCTAGGTGCACCTCTAGGCCCATTTTGGTGTGATTTCATGCTTTTCTTCATTAGTACTTTTCATGCTCCTTTAGGTGCCACTTTCAGTGGCTAGATTCGTGGTTGTGCTGGAATAGGAGTCGTGCAGGTGTTCCCGGTGCAATTCTGCACAGGAACACTGCGCACGATCATCGGTTCTATTGCGCACGACCACTGGTCGTGCGCCACTGATCGTGTGCACTTAACCCTTTTTATGAGTTCTGTTTGGTGCAGTGTGCACGACCATCTACGCTAGTGCGCACGACCACCGGTCGTGCGCCACTGCTCGTGCGCACTTACCATTTAATTTCCGAGTTCTGTTTGCTGTAGTGCGCACGACCATCTACTCCAGTGCGCACGACCACCGGTCGTGCGCCACTGATCGTGCGAACATGTTATTTCATAATTTCTGTCTTTGCAGGTTCCGTCCAGGCAGAGCGCACGATCATCAAATTCTAGTGCGCACGACCACTGGTCGTGCGCCACTGACCGTGCGCACTGTTTAATTCCAGCGCCTATAAAATCCCTGCTCGCGATTTAGGTCAGATCCCCTGCCGTATTCCGCCGTTTTCTGCTCCAGTTCGCCAGTTTCGCCCCTCCATCGTCGCCCACCATCTAGAGGTGCTCCGGACTTGTTCTTCACGCCAATCTTGAGCCGGAGTTTCCTCTCGGCCTCCTCCTTCATCCAAGAGCTCCAAAGGAAGACCTAGCCGCCATTACCATCAAGCAAGAGGAAGTTTGCAACCTCTACCGGATCGTGACACGAAGAAGACGGGTCCATTGGAGAGTCGTGACAGCTCTCTCTACCCCGGACGCAGTTGCGGACCGAGCTTGGACGCGGATTGACAACCCGGCGATTCCAACCGTGAATCTCCAACGAGCCTTCGGATTCGGTTGATTTCTTGCCTTATTCTTCTCTTATTGATTGTTGTAATAGCTAGATCTATATATTTTGATGAAGTTGCACTTAGACTTGCTTCTATTTATATAGATTTCATGTTTGTGTGAAATGCTTTTGTGGTCTATGTGTTTATGAGGAGCGCCACCATCCATTTTCCACTTCACCACCGCGTTCGTGTGCCGCCCTAACAATTGCTAGTGGCGTGCTTGTCGAAGAGGTGCTTGCGACCCTCATTCCGTTAGCCTACTCGCCCATCCGCTTACCGAAGCGTGGCATCGCAGCCCGTGTATTCCATCCCACCTAACGAAGCAGCACGCTCAAGGCCTGCACAGTTCGATTCCGCTTGCCTACTCGTCCATCCGCCCTTTCGACGCAGCGCGCTCAAGGCCTGCCTAGTCTCCATCCCGCCAAGCGAAGCATTGCATAGCGGCATTGCATAGGAGTAGTTGATAGCTTTTATTTTATTTTCCAAAAGCCAACCCAACTCCCCCGCATTCCTTCCGATTTAAGGACTTCAATCTCAAGTCCTTCCTCGAAACCTAACTCCACCGTACTGTGTTCCTCAAGAGACCGACATTCGGGGAGTCCACTCTCCACATTTATTACTTGACAGCGACCGGTGCACTTGCCGACACGCATCAACAGGCACCGGCACTGCTCCTCTTCTCCACGCAAGAAATACCCAAGGCCTCCAGGTCACGTATCAGGTGCTCATCATGCATCTGAATCCAGTTGGCCTGCGTTGGAGCCCTGCGACTGAGTGCATCCGCAACAACATTCCCCTTCCCGGAGTGTAGTGGATCTCGAAGGTGAAGTCCCCCAGGAACTCCATCCACCTCTGCTCCCGCATATTCAACCCTTTCTGCGTCAGAAGGTACTTCAGGCTCTTATGGTCCGTGAAGATGTCGATCTTCAAGCCATACACATAATGCCGCCAAAGCTTCAGGGCAAATATCACGGCCGCCAACTCCAAGTCGTGGACCGGATAGTTCCGCTCGTGCACCTTCACTGGCGAGAGCCATACGCTATAACCTTGCCATGCTACTGCAGAACGCAGCCAAGGCCGCTCCTAGAAGCGTCGGTGTAGATCTCATAGCCCTCCGTGCCGCAAGGCAAACATAAGATCGGAGCCGTCGTAAGCCACCGCTTCAACTCCTCGAAAGCCTGCGCACATGCGGGCGTCCAAATGAACTCCTGCATCTTCCATGTCAGCGTCGTAAGAGGCAGCGCGATCCCTGAGAAGTTCTCCACGAAGCGCCTGTAATAACCGGCCAGCCCGAGAAAGCTACGGACCTCCGCTACAGTGAAAAGGACAGACCACTCCCTGATGGCCGCAACCTTCACCGGATCTACCGCCACACCCAAACCACTAACCACATGGCCCAAGAACGCCACGGAAGGAAGCCAGAACTCGCACTTCGAGAACTTGGCATACAGCTGGTTCCTCCCCAGAACCTCCAAGACTACTCGCAGGTGATCACCGTGCTCCTCCTCGGACTGAGAGTAGACCAGTATGTCATCAAGGAAGACGACCACAAAATGGTCGAGGTACTCTCGGAAAGTCCAGTGCATCAAGTCCATAAACACTGAAGGCGCATTAGACAGCCCAAACGGCATCACAGTGAACTCATACTGCCCGTACCTCGTACTAAAGGCAGTCTTCGGGATGTCGCACTCCCTGATCCGCACCTGATAATAGCCAGACTTCAAGTCCAGCTTCGAGTATACTGTCGAACCAACGAGCTGGTCGAACAAGTCGTCTATCCTCGGAAGAGGATACTTGTTCTTCTCGGTCAGCTTGTTCAGCTCGTGATAATCGACGCAAAGCCGCAGGCTACCGTCCTTCTTTTTGACAAAGAGGACCGGTGCACTCCAAGGTGAGGAACTCGGACGCATGTAGCCCTGCTCAAGCAGCTCCTGCAACTGCAGCTTCAACTCTTTCGGAGCCATACGATACGGTGAGCGGGCCACAGGTTTAGCGCCTGGCACCAACTCAATCGTGAAATCTATCTCCCGCTGCGGTGGAGCACCAGGGAGCTCGCTCGGGAACACATCGGGGAACTCTGCTACTACCGGAACATCCACTAGGCTGGGCCTCGGCGTTGAAGCCTCCACAAGAGCACATAATAACTCTGCTCCCTGTCGCACTGCCTTGGACACCTAGAGAGCAGACATCAGCATCTTGCTCGATCCACGCATGCCCGCAAAGACCGTTTCACGATCGGCACCTTGCCCAAACCTCACCTCCTTGGTGGTGCAATCAATACACGCACGCTGCTCCGACAGCCATACCACGCCCAAGGTGCATGCTTCAAACCATATAGGGCCTTCTTCAATTTGCAGACGTAGTCCGGACGATCCTCCGAAATGAAACCCGCCGGCTGGATCATGAAGATATCCTTGTCGATCTCGCCGTATAAGAAGGCATTCTTAACGTCAAGCTGCCAAATCTCCCATCCACTGGATGCCGCCAAAGCAATAACAAATCGTACCGAGGTCATCTTTGCCACTGGACTGAACGTCTCCTCATAATCTTCTCCATACTGCTGTGAGAACCCGCGAGCTACAAGGCGAGCCTTGTATTGCTCGATCGTGCCGTCAGCTTTCTTCTTGAGCTTGTAAACCCATTTGCATGTTACAGGGGTAATGCCCTTAGGCCTGGGAACTAGAGACCAAGTCTCATTCTTCTTGAGAGCATCCATCTCTTCTTGCATAGCAATATCCCACTGCTTCATGCCTTTGGCTTTCTCAAAGCTCGACGGCTCCCTTTCATCCAAGGGACCAGCGAAGAAACATGAGACGAAGCTCACCATGTTTCCTCCTATGTATCGATCCAGTGGCTTGATAGTCCTCTTCGACCTCCTAAAAGGTTGCACCTGACTAGCCACCTCTTCAGCTGCTTCTTCTGTGCAATCTCCTCTTCCAGATGAACTTGGAGCAAGTAATGAAACCCAACAAGAGTGGTGCAAGGCAGCCCAAAAGAAAAGAACATAGCATCAGCCCTTGCTTAGACAAGAATAAGGTGCATCCCCCCAATATTTGACCAAGATAAGAGGCAGCACCCCAAATCAACTACAAAAGATGCAGCTCCAAATCAACATACACGCAGTCCGACTCAACAAGGACCAGCCCCCAAATAACAATACAGCAGCAGCCCTTACTGGACAGAAAAAGGAAAGAAAACAAGAGCAGCCCCCTAGGTAAAAATAACAGCAAACCAGCCCCTTACAAAGGGTTATAACAGCATCCCCAACTAAAACAACAGCAGCATCCCGACTAAAGCCAACAACAGCAACCCCATAAGAGGAGAAAACAAACGGAAATAAGAGCAGCCCCGATTTAACAAAGACAGGAAGCAGCCCCCATATAACAGAGACAGGAAGCAGCCCCCAAATCAGCAAGCATAACAGCATGCAGACCACGGCAACAGGTGCATCCCCCAGCAACTCAACTCAACAAGGAAAGGACCCCCCCCCCCCCCCATATGATCAATAGGGAAGTAATTAAGAAAACCCCCAAATGAATTAGTAAGTCCAGCCCAAGCACAACCATAGCAGCAGGGGTAAAGTAAAACCCCACAAATTAACTAAATCCATATATTCAATAGCACAGGTATGGTAGCAAGAAGAGAATCAAACACCCAAATTTTTCAAGTCCAACAAAGCTCACACATAGCAGCAAGTATACGGCAGCAGGAAGGAAACAAAAGCAGCCCCACTTAAAGCAATATAACTTGAATCATCAGCGTACAACAGCCCCCAACAAAGAACAAAAGAAAGGTAAATTGATTATGCACATAGCAGCCCTCCAACAGAAAAAAAAACGATAGAGATGACATATAGCAGCCCCAAACTAAAATCCCAAAATTTGCTAACCAAAGCAAGAAGAAATTTCACAAATAAACCAAGGATTTTGCCCACAAAATTAGAGGATCGATCCCTAATTGATCCAAAAATTTGTTAACCAAAATCAGAGGTTCTGCCCTTGAAGATTTCGGGAACTACCAACAAGGGAAGAAATCCAGCACAAGAGATGGAGGGGGAGGAAGGAAGGGAAGAGTTTTCTTGCCTCCAAATGAACCAAAGAATCACCGGATCACGACGAGCTCGCAGAAAACCTAGCCCCGGCGACGAAGACAAGCCCCGACAACGAAGATCCTTCCTCCTTCAACCGCCCCGGCGCCTTGCGCCACTCGCCGAAGGAGAACCCTAAGCTCGCCTCTCCTCCTCTCTCGAAATGAATGGAACCATCGGGGGAGGGGAAAAACCAAATGCCGGCAAAATCCCAAGGAACCAGCCAATATATGTATATACATATATAAAAGTATATATATATAATTATATAAAAATATATATATAAAATTTTGTTTGTACAGTACAGTTATATATATAATTGTATACATATATATAACCTGTATACACATATATATATATGTTATGTATGATTGCATATATGCCTTAATCTAGAAGCAAACTCGCTGGACGATGACGGCGCAACGATAACGCCCCTTCGTATCGACGCCCTGAATTAATATCTCGTTTTCAAATAATTATTATTAATTTCATATGTTTTATTAAAATAATTATAAGAAAAATCTGGGGCGTTACAGCATGTATGTGAGAATTCCTTCATATGCACGAAGCCAATTGGTCTCCAATTTCTATCAGAGGCTTATAGTGACCTACACTACCGTCTACAAAAATTTAGGGTCACTTGGTGTTGTCTAGCCATGTGTAATACACATACATGCTTTATCAAATACTTATAAAAAACATGGGGAATTTTTTTCGAAGAGGGTGTAATTAGGTATAATATACATATATTTAAAATTTCAGACTTATTCTCCAAGGGGTTTGGGAAAAATTCACAAAATACACTTTATGTCACATTATTAAAATTCCTTATACTAGGTTTCATTTGCATGTGGATAGATCCGCCTGAATGGTTCCAAATGGCACAACACTCTGACCAAAAGCTTATAATAACCTAATTAATCTTCCAAAGAAGATTTGGTTGCATTTGAGTTCGTATAACCCAATAATCACACCATGCATGATTATTTATATTATTTCCCACACTATGGAAAAAAATTCTCCAAAAATTCCAAGTTTTAGACAGGGTGTGTAATTTGTTATGTTACATTTATTTTTTAAATTTCATTCATATTCATGGAGTATTTTCAGAAAAATTCACAAAATATGCACGCATGCACTTATAATACACCTTGCACCAAAATAGGTTTCGAGGGAGTTGTAGTGCACCAAATCATATGAAATCGATGCCCATGTGAAGTTAAGACCTAGGGATACATTTATTGTATAGATGACTTTATTTGGTTCAGCCATAAGGTGTGATTTTGACCAAAATTGGGCTATGTTTGACTTTGGTTTAATTGCGTCAAATAACTAACCAATTGATGGGGCTTTTGGTCAATTGAACGTCTTAAAGGGTTTTCCAAGTAGTAGCTGGGTCAATTTGACCATATGAAGTCTAATTGAGCTAATTTGGGTTGAATTGGGCTATGTTGACCTAAGTTTGACTTAGGTCAATTTGGTTGACCAATTGATGGGGCTTCTGGTCAATTGAGCCTCTTAAAAGGTTTGCCATGTAGTGGTTTGGTAAATGTGGCCATATGAAGTCCAATGGACTTCAATTAAGACGATTTGACCTAATTTGGCCTAGGTTTGAGTTTGGTCAAATTGACCAATTTGGTTGACCCTAAAGTATCCATAGTGACCCATTGACCTCCTTGAATGGTAATAATAGTCAAGGTGAGATTATATTAACATATTGAAGCCTCATGATCAACCCTAGGCTATGTTACCAAAAGTTATTAAATTCACACCAACGTGCAATTCACCTTATCTCTTAGGTTTCTAGGATTCTTTTGACTAGTCTCCCATTTTGTCATGACCTAGTCATGACAAAAATCAACTTAGGTTTCTAGTGGTTTGTGGGATGTTACAAAGTGCCTGAGTTGTAGGGTTCTGAGAACCTGAGTTAGGATCCTGACTGGATCTGAGTTATAGGGCTTAGTATGCCTGAGTTGCATGGCCTTTGTTTTAGAGTTGGAGGATCTGTGAAAGAGATCTAAGATTATAGGAGTTGGCCTGGTCTAGCACATTGCTAAATAGGTAGAGGGGGGAAGTGGTATTAAACTTTTGAAGTGGATGTAGAAGTGGGTTGGGCAGTCTAAGGAGGTCAGACCGTAGATATCGCTCTCTCTATCGATGCAGTCGCTTTCTTAGCTAAGGATCAAACAGGTATCATCTTGTGATCGCACGATCTTCCCTTGTGCGGTCTGACTGGGTGGTTATTGTATCTCTTTTTGGGCGGTGACGACATCCATCTGTCTGCCTATTAGTAGAGGTGCTGGGCCTATCAATAAAAATGAGATCTGTAAGAACTAAAGCTTGGGTTACTTTTGCCGGTCTCCTTTTTTGAGATTGTGTGGTCTGGAAGTGGTTTGATCATTTGTTGTGTTCGCAGGTCAGCGACCAGCAGTCAACGATCTTCTTCCCTAGTGTTCTTCCCAACTTTGAATAACCAGTTCGCCAGTGGTCTTCTTCTGTGCGGACTGTGTTGCAATTCTTGTGCTGTTTGCGGCAAGCTCAGCGGTCAGGCGACATCAGTGGTCAGGCGATCTAAAGTTGCGTTCACGAGACAGCTTCTGCAGTTCTATTCTGTAATCCTTGCCAGCTTCTTTGATTATGCAACCTAGCAGTCAGGCGGTCAAGAAGTGTGAACAGGTTGTTTTCTCAGCAGTTCAATAAGTCAGTGGTTCGTGATGTTTGAGGTGGTGGTCTGACAGATAGCAGGTTGATGACCTGTGTTGTTCGTGCAGCCTCATTAATTGTCGTGCAATATGACTGTTTCAGCGGTCTCTAGCGGTCTCAGTTGTTATTGTTCGCTTGTTGCTTGCTTGTCTCTGTTTTCTCTCCATCTTGTATTCTAATAAATCATGACTCGCCAGGTATGTCTCAAATTGTGAATAAGATGGATTAATACAAGATTTCTTGTCTTTCTATTGTTGCTGGTTACTTAACTTGGAATGGTTGTAGTGTTCCTGCGCCTTGTTGAAACCAATTTCTTGGTCTCTTGTGAAGCTCGGGCCCTCAACAAGTTGAGGGGGAGCTAGCCCTTACTGATCCTTCGGAAGGAGCGGACTGGAGATTCAGAACTAGACTTAGACCTTAGTCGCAGCGAGGATGTCCCACCATAAACCCGAAAGAACTTTGAGCGCTTCCCCTCCCAAGCCAAAGCTGAGACTGGGCACCTTGGAGATCTAGAGAGCTAACCCAAGGAAATATAGGGAGAAGGAAGTTCAGAATGGTCTGATTGGAATCCTCTCCAAAGGTGCCCTTCAAGGCCTATTTATAGTTTTTTAATTCTGGTCTGCTAATAGCGGGATTTTGCCTTACTCTTTTGCTATACGCAGCCCAAAATGGCCTGCCAACAGTCAAACTCTGCTGTTTGGAGGGGCTAACTGCAGACCACCAGGGGCATTTTAGGTAAAATTGATCATGAATCCTTCCTGGGCGAGCCACCCCCGAGGGCCTTACTCACGAACCGAGAGGTTCGGCTCGCCCGCATTCCTGTGGGTGAGCGATTAGGCTCTGGCCTGCTCGCCTTCTCGCGAGCGGCCTGCGAGAGTCCGGCTCGCCCGGCCCCATGGCTCGCTCGCCCTCTTTCTCTTCTTTGCGTGTTGGTTCCTTTAGGTAAATTCGATCATGAATCCTTCCTGGGTGAGCCACCCCCGAGGGCCTTACTCACGATCCGAGTGGTTCGGCTCGCCCACCTTCCTGCGGTAAAGCGATTAGGCTCCGTCCTGCTCTCCTTCTCGCGAATGGCCTGCGAGAGTCTGGCTCGCCCGGCCCCATGGCTGGCTCGCCTTCTTGCTCTTCTTTGCATGTTGGTTCCTTTGCCTCTGCTCTCCTCCTGGCAGACACCGCGGTTGTACACAATCCACTCTCTTCGCGAGGCTACCTTAGGCTCGCGAAGAAATGTCCAACCCCTGGTGTTCGCCGGCCCTTTGGTGACGTGGTGAGAATCTTTTGGTGGGCCCCATGTACAAAGATATAAATACCCTCCTCTCGGGCCGGTATATGAACTTTTCCCACTTCTTTTATGTCTCGCTGCTCATCGCTTTTCACATTCAAACTGTCTAAGAGGGAGGAGCTACTGGCTCGCCTTAAGGCCTCGCAAGCGAGCCAAAAGTCCAAAGCCACTGCGCTCGCATCTTGGATCTCTCCAGAACCTACTCCGCCTCCGCCTCCGCCCCAGTCTAAGAAGGCGAAGACCATCCGGCTGTCGCCGAGAGAGGACGGGTCATCGCCTCCATCCTCAACTCCCCGCCACAAGCTTGCCTCACAGGTTCTGCCACAATACCCGATGGTCAATAGAGTACTTTTTTAACTTTGCTTTCTCGCTCGCATAACCTTCACGCCGATAAAAGCCTCACCTGGCCTTCTCCGACGGAGTCTCGCCCCGCATCTCTCGGGGTGGCTGATCGACCACCAGATGTGAGGACAGTTGACTTGCGAGCCTCGCACTCGCGCCCTGGTACGTTGCTTGTCTTGCTCTACATTGCTCTTCTCCGAACGCTGACTCGTATTACTCCTTTTGTAGTGTCCCGTCCCCCGACCCCGGAGAGGCGAGTCCCATCCCCAGTGGGCTCGCACCACCTGCCGAAAAAGAACATCATCACTCCAGGGTTCGACATCCTGGGCCAACGGAGCCCAGACGGCTCGTTGCTTGCCGAGCCCCAGGTCCCAAACACGTCAGCGCACCCCCTGGCTTAGGGAAGTCTCTCACTCCGTCCTTTACTGAAGCCTTCAAAGGCCAACCAGGTTCTTCTCGTGCACGACCCGGTACCGATCTCTTCTCGTCGGGCTAGCAATTTTCACTCGATGCCTCTTACATCGCATCTTAGGCTAATTCTTCACTCGCAGGCATTCCTCCGACCCCGTCCACCGAGTCAGAGCATGGAGAGGTGGAGATGTCCCCCCCTCCCTCGCTGGATATGGTTGCGGATTTCTTGGGGGACCCCAGCGACCCGGAGCATATGAAGAGATGATTCACGGAGATATTTGAAAAAAGCATACCTCCATGCTGCGAGAGTTGTATGGTCATAATCGGACAGGATCTCTTGTTCGTCGCTCCTCCTCTCCTGGGTGGAGAGCGATAAGGTCGGGGGCGAGGTGTTCGCCCTCGCCTTCGGGCTGTACATTTGCGAGGATGCCACCGGTTTCAGTGCCCTGCGATCCCGGCTGCTCGCCAACGAATCCATGCGAGCCCACTTCTGCTCCTTAGAGTTGTCCCACATGACGGCTCGACTGTATCTTACCACGGAAAAGGAATCTAAAGAGCTCCAGCGCGAGCTCAAGGCGGCTACCGATGAGATAGCAAGCCTCAATGTGAGGGAGGCCATTTCGGATGGTCTCCTCGCCAGCCTTCAGGGCAGAATGGTAAGTTCTCCACTCATATTCTCTCTCGCTCGCTATAGAGGTACTTTTCCTAACTATACCTTTATTCTTCAGGACACCGAGACAGCAAGCTAGCTGCTCTCACGAAATGCGGACTTAGAAGTAGAGGTTGCGTTACTCAAAGCGCACAACTGCTATCTGACCAGAGCGGCGCTCCCGCCGCCCTCTCCGCGGGATGGGGCTCGTCAATCCTCGCGAGATGAGAAGGAGGCGATCTGCCAGAATTCCATGGGCGTCGCCTACCTTGTCTTCGAGACCCTCAAAGGGGCCGGCTTGCTCTCCCTAAATGGCTTGGATTTCAGCATTGAGGACATCGTCCCAGATCTGTTCACGCCGATCCCGGAGCCCGACGACCGCGAGAGCGAGGAGGAGCCTTCCAGCGATCAGCATTAGCTTTCTATAATCCAATGTAAAGTTTTTGTCTGGCGAGTTCGCCGTTATTTTGTAAAATTTTTGAGAAAAGTAACATTAAAAATTTCTCTATCTTGTAACTGTCTTTTTGTCTCGCTCGCACAAATATGTTTTTCTATGCTCGCGTAAATATATTCATGATATACTTGTGCTCCTACTTTTTTCCACGCTCGCGCCTTTCGACGCCATTATTCGTGATTGCGTTCGCACACTTAGCTTTTTCGCTTGGTCCTTCCACCTTTCCTCGCAAGTACCTAAGAGGTGCTCGTGTAGCCTTCCCCGCTTAGGAATTTTGTTAGACGGACCCTCTGTTTTCCTGCACTAAGTGTGGCCCTTTTCCGACCTCTGGCTCGCTCAACTAGGCTCTTGCGAGCGGGATCGTCGTTACCCAGCCTCGCTCGCCTGCCCTTCTCGAGCGACCAGCCTTGCTCGTTATCCTCCGCACCAGCAGACCCTCCAACCTGCTAATATCAGGCATTGCATAGGGATCCTCCTAGTTTTCTTTGCGTGCTAGGACCCAGCTCGACTAGAAGCATGACCACCGTATCCAGCCGCCTAGTGGTCACCCTCGGCCTTGGTGTCTTACATCAATGGTGGCTTTGTATTTCTCGCGAGCGAGCCACTGGGCTCGCCCATTCTAGGTCCTTAGAGGTTTGGCGAATCGAGTCTCCCAACGCAAATAACTCTATCTTGCCAGCCTCTCCAGAGATCAACCTGACCCACCGTCCATGAGAGCCCGACAGCGGAATCGATCTGGGGCATTCCAGCACAAAAAACTTTTCTATCTTGCCAGCCTCTCCAGAGATCAACCTGACCCACCGTCTATGAGAGCCCGACAATGGAATCAATCTGGGTAACTCCAGCACCAAAAACTTTTCTATCTTGCCAGCCTCTCCAGAGATCAACCTGACCCACTGTCTATGAGAGCCCGACAGCGGAATCAATCTGTGGCAATCCAGCACCAAAAACTTTTCTATCTTGCCAGACATTCCAGAGATCAACCTGACCCACCATCTATGAGAGCCCGATAGTGGAATCAATCTTGGGCACTCTAGCACCAAAAACTTTTCTATTTTGCCAGCCTCTCCAGAGATCAACCTAACCCATCGTCTATGAGAGCCCAGCAGCGGAATCGATCTAGGGCAATCCAGCACCAAAAACTTTTCTATCTTGCCAGCCTCTCCAGAGATCAACCTGACCCGCCATCTATGAGGCGGAATCGATCTAGGGTAATCAAGCACCACCACTTGAAGATTCCCACTCAAAAACAACTTCAAAATCTCTGTATGGAGAATGAAACATACAACAAGTCAGTTACAAAATTTTTAAGGATAAAATCGCTTCAAATCATATCCACTCCTGGCTTGGCCGAGAGGTACCCCTTCCACTTCCTGGAGGTGGTACCCTCCCGACTTGAGCACTTCGCTTACAATGTAAGGCCCCTCCCAGTTTTGCTCAATCTTACCTACAGCGGCCCCTCTCCCTGCCACATCTACCTTCTTCAGGACCAAGTCCCCTCTATCAAACTATTTTACTCTGATATGTTGATCAAAGTACCTGGCCATCCGCCTCTTGACTTCCTCCTGCCGAACAGTAGAGAGCTCTCGTAGCTCTTCTACTAGGTCCAGGGACAACCTTTGTTCTACATCATTTTCTACTAGCCATTCTTCATCCCCTTCGCCCGCGGCGACCACCCTTGGGGTTTTCACCTCGAACTCTGTTGGGAGGACGGCCTCGGACCCGTGAGAGAGTTTTAATGGAGTCTCCCTGGTGGCGGTATTTGAAGTATTCCTCAAGGCCCGAAGGACCGAGGGTAGCTGCTCTACCCAGTTGCCCCTGAGATTCTCCACCTTCTTCTTGAGTAGATTGACAATTATCATGTTCGTTGCCTCCACTTGACCATTACTCCTTGGGTGGTGGACCGACGGGAACCTGAGGTCTATGCCGAGTTGGGTGCAGAAATTGACAAACTCTTCGCTGGCAAATTGTGTCCCATTGTCCGTTACTATGGCCAGTGGGAGGCCGTACCTGCAAATTATTTCACCCCACACAAAATTTCTTACCACTTGGGACGTTACCTTGGCCAGCGCCTTTACTTCTAACCACTTGGAGAAGTAATCAATCATAACCAATAGAAACTTCCTTTGGCCACTAGCTTGCGGGAAAGGGCCCAGCAGGTCCAAACCCCATATTGCAAAGGGCCAGGGTGCTAGGATGGTTCGGAGTCTTTGAGCTGGCAAGAGCTGGAGAGGAGCGAACAGCTGACACTTTGAACACTTCCTTGTGAACTCCACTACATCCTTGCCGAGGGTAGGCCAAAGGTATCCTTGCCTCAACAATTTACCTTCCAAGGTTCGGCTCCCGAAGTGACTGCCACATTCCCCCGAGTGAATTTCTTCTAGGACTCTCGGGACTTCCTCCTCTGATACACAACGGGCCAGGAGCCCCGAGAGTGTTTTCCTGTATAGCCCCCCTGCATGCAAGGAATAATAAGCTGACTTATACCTGAAGCGTCGTTTATCCCCGTCCCCTTCAAGGAACTTCCTCGATGTTAGGAAGGTGATGAAGGGTCCATCCATGATGCTCACTGATCTACCTCCATCAGCTCCCCTTCCTCGATGGAAGGCCGGAAGAGTTCTGATACCATCCCCCCAGCTCAGGGACCAAACCTGGCTAAGAGGTCTGCTGGGGTTCTCTCCTCCCTTGGCACATGCTTGATGGAGAAAGTGCGAAATTGCACGATGACCCCCTTGACCTTCTCCAGGTTGCGTTGGAGAGTCGGATCCTTTGCATCAAATTCCCCCTGACTTGGCATGCCACCACCATGGAGTCCATGGAGACCACTACATCTTGTACTCCCAGCTCCCAGGCCAGCCTCAGGACCGCTACACTGCCTCGTACTCAGCCTGGTTTTTGGTAATTGGAAAACAGATGCTTAAGGCTTGCTCGATCTTTGTCCCTTGGGGGCTTACCAGGATTATTCCTCCTCCATAGGAGTACTTCCCTGACGTACCATCCACCAGTATCTTCCATGCCACCAGTGTAGGTGATTCATGCTCCCCCAATTCGGTTGCGTAGTATGTAATGAAATCCACCACTCTTTGTGCCTTGATAGACAGCCTAGGTACCAACGCGATGTCGAACTCACTCAGCTCCACGGGCCATTTTGCTAGCCTCTCTGAGTGCTCCACACCTTCCAAGACTTTACGAAGCAGATGGTCGGTCACCACTTTGATGAAATGAGCATGGAAATAAGGTCAGAGCTTCCGGGATGATACCACCAATGCGAAGGCCAACTTTTCTAAAATGGGGTATCGGAGCTCCGCCTTCCTTAGCACTCGGCTGACGTAGTAGATGGGGAACTGCCTCCTCCCTTCTTCCCAGACCAACACCAAACTTACTGCCTCGGATCCTACCCCCAAGTATAGGGATAGATCCTCCCCTGGTCTTGGCCCCTGGAGTAGAGGAGTCTGGGTGAGTTGCTCTTTCAAAGCTTGGAAAGCTTCCTCACACTCTGAGGTCCATTCAAATTTTTTGTTTCCCCTTAGCACCTTGAAGAAGGGTGCACACTTCTCACCTGCCTTAGAGAGGAACCTACTGAGCCCGGCAAATTTTCCCGTGAGGTTCTGAACCTCCTTCGAATTTCTTGGCGACCCCAACTCCATGATTGCTTTAACTTTATCTGGCTTAGGGTCCACCCCTGTTGGGGTGAGCAAGTGACCTAAGAACTTTCTCCGGCTTGCCCCAAAGACACACTTCAGGGGGTTGAGCTTAATATTATACTTCCGCAAGGTCCGAAAGGTCTCTTCGATTTCTTGGAGGTGGGACTCGAGATCTCGGCTCATTATCATGAGATCATCAACGTAGACCTCCAGATTTCTTCCCTTCTGCTCTTGGAAGACTCTGTCCATCATTCGTTTGTTTGTGGCCCCTGCATTCTTGAGCCCAAAGGGCATCATATTATAACAATAACACCCATCCCCCGTGATGAAGGAGACGTCCTTAACGTCGGGGGGGGGGGGGGGGGGGGGGGGGGGGGGGAGCATGCGGATTTGATGATAACCTGAAAATGCATCTAAGAAAGACATCATAGAGAAATTGACAGCTGAATTAACCAGCGCATCGATTCTAGGCAAGGGGTAGCAATCCTTGGGGCATGATTTATTAAGTAGTGAGAAATCAACACACATGCGCCACTTACCTCCCCCCTTTTTCACCATCACTACATTGGAGACCCAGCCTGGGTACTGGATCTCCGATACAAAACCTCCTCGGAGGAGCTTGCCCACCTCCTCCCTGATGGGGCCTTCTAGCTTGTCGGCGATGGCTCTTTTCTTTTGACGGATGGGTAGAGAGCCGGGATCGAGGTTAAGACGGTGGCATACCACGTCCGCCTCAATCCCGACATCTCCGCCGCACTCCAAGCAAAGACATCCACATTTTTCTGCACGCAGGATAGGATTTTCTCCTGCTCCTTCAGGCTGAGCTCTCCGCTGATCCGGACCTTCTCCACCACCCCAGCCTGGGTGGTAACCTCGAGCTCCATGACCTCCTCCACGGACTCCAGTCGGGATTGCTCTCCCCAATCGCCTTCCTTTCCCTCACCACCAGCGAACGCTTCGGCCTCCTCCTCCCTTCCTTCTTCTCTGATCGCCATCAGTTCTTTCGCTCTTATTTTCTGGGCCTGTCCCCTTTCCTCTTCCTTCTCCTCCTCTCCTTCCTCCAACTCCTCTACCTCTCCCACCCGGGCCTTTCCTCTCCCCTTCTTTCCTCCTCTGCTTCCTCTACGAGACCCGCTGGCTCCCCCATCTCCCGATCCCATTCCTCTACTCCGGCCATCCAGGAGATGGTGTTCACTGCCGTCATGTAGCACTGCCTTGCTACCTTTGGGTCTCCTCTTACCGGAACCTGAACTCCTCCCAGGTTGAACTCGAGACATTGGTGGAAGGTGCAGGGGGCGCAGAGGAAAGCACTGATAAGCGGCCATCCAAAGATGACACTATAGTTGTTGGGGGCATCCACTATGACAAAGTGGTAGTTCCGAGACCCCCCCCCCCCCCAGGACCACATGGAGTCCCACTCCTCCTTCTACCTCCTTCCTATCCCCGGAGAACCCAAACAATGGGCCATCCGAGGTCAACACCCTCTTGTTGTCCACCTTCATCTCATTAAACGCCTTCTTGAAGATGACGTTGACGGAGCTTCCGTTGTCCACGAGAATCTGGGACACCGTGAAGTTCTCAATGGCGGTCTGGATGACCAGCGCATCACAGAAAGGGTCTTTGTGACCCAGCATGTCCCTCAGAGAGAAAGTAATTTTTTCAGTCGGGGGTGTGGCTGTGGACGTCGAAGCCACGCTCTGGCGGTAGATGGTATGGAGGCTCGCCTTGCGGGTTGCCTCAACCCCTACACCCACATGAATCACTCTGATCCCTCCTCGGGTCCCCAAGTCGACCCTATCCTCGCACCTTTCCTCCTCATCCTCCTGAGGCAGGACCTCTTCCATCCTCACCTGATGTTGCTGCCACGGCGCTGGCACTCTGGCCCTCTTCGTCTCCAAGAACTCCGAGCAAGTGGTCGTCGCGTGACCTTCCTCATCATGGATGTCACAATATGGCAACATCACTTCTCCCCTCTCGGCCTCTATCGTCCTATTCCCTCTTCTCCTTCCTGCTCCCGCTTCTGCTCCTTCCCCTTCTCTCTTCCTCTTCCTCCCCTCCCTCACCTGATCGATATGGCCTGCTGAGGCGGGGGAGGCACCTGCCTTCGACCTTGCCTCCATTCCATCTGATGGGGTCTTCCTTGACCCCCATAGAAGTAAACCCCTCCCGGGGCGTAACCTCTCCCTTGACCTTGCATTCCTCCGCCCTGCTGCCTCCATCCCCCTCCGGGGCCCGGTGCTCTTCTCTTCTCCAAAGGTGCCCTTCATGGCCTATTTATAGTTTTTTAAGCCTGGTCTGCTAATAGCGGGATTCCGCTTTACTCTTTTGCTATACGCAACCCAAAATGGCCTACCAACAGTCAAACTCTGCCATTTGGAGGGGCTAACTGCAGACCACTAGGGGATTTTTAGGTAAAATCGATCATGAATCCTTCCTGGGCGAACCACCCCCAAGGGGCTTACTCGCGAACTGAGAGGTTCGGCTCGCCCGCCTTCCTGCGTGCGAGCGATTAGGCTCCGGCCTGCTCGCCTTCTCGCGAGCGGCCAGTGAGAGTCTGGCTCGCCCCGCCCCATGGCTCGCTCGCCTTCTTTCTCTTCTTTTCCTGTTGGTTCCTTTGCCTATTGGTTCCTTTAGGTAAAATCGATCATGAATCCTTCCTGGGCGAGCTACCCCCGAGGGCCTTACTCGCGAACCGAGAGGTTCAGCTCGCCCGCCTTCCTGTAGGCGAGCGATTAGGCTCTGGCCTGCTCGCCTCCTCGCGAGCGGCCTATGAGAGTCCGGCTCGCCTGGCCCCATGGCTCGCTCGCCTTCTTGCTCTTCTTTTCCTGTTGGTTCCTTTGCATCTGCTCTCCTCCTGGCGAACACCGGGGTTGTACATGCCTAATTCTCGATTCTAAGAAATTTTAAATTGGTATCTGAGCTGAAATCTTTCCTAAGATATCAGAGCTAGAATTTTTAACATGGTATCAGAGGGACAAAAGGCTTGAGCAGTGATCAACCTCATTATATTGCTTGAGATTTCTGGAAGTTCAAGTAAACCAGCTGTATAACAATGGAAGGAGGTTTTGCAAGAGGTCTTGGTATTGAGCTCCTTACATAGACTAACTTGAAGAAGTGGAATTCTTTCATGGAGATTTATATTCATGGTGAGGATTTATTGGAGGTAGTTGGTGGAGAAGCGAGACAACCAGTGGTAGCTGCTGAAGGAAATGCTGAGCAGGTGAAGGCTTTGAAGAGAACAAATGCTAAGGCAGAGTTCACTCTCAAGCGAGCTATCATTCCTGAGCTCTTTGACTACATCATAGGATGTTGGTCTACTGCTGAGATTTGGACAACCTTGCATGGCTTGTTCAATAAAAAGAAAGTAGTGCAGCTACAACTTCTTGAGAATGAGTTGGCGAAAGCAACTCATGGTGATTTGTCCATCTCATCTTTCTTCCTGAAGATGAAGAACCTTTGTTCTCAGACATCGGCATTGGACCCGGAAGAGCCTATCTCAGAAGCGAAGCTGAAGAGGCACATAATCTGTGGCTTGCGGAGGGAGTATGTGGTCTTTGTTACTTCTGGGCAAAGCTGGGCCAATCAGCCATCGATGTTAGAGTTGGAAAACTTGCTTGCTTTACAGGAGAGCGTAGCTAAGCAGATGGCAGGGATATCTTTCTCCGAGGGAGAAAGTGAGGTTCTTTATTCTGGTAAGAAGAAGAGATGGGACAAGAAGAAGAAGTCGCCTAGAGATGATGGTTCATCTACTTCATATCAGCAGTAGAGGAGCTATGCTCCTAAGCTTGATGGGAAGAAGAAGGAAGGGCTAAGGTGCTTCAGGTGCAACAATCCTGGTGACTTCAAAAGGGACTACAAAGTTAATCTTCAACCAAAGCATGCTGCAAGAAAGGAGGAGGCAGGTTCCAATGCTGAAGGTAGTTAGGATTGAGGTGCCTTCATGATAGGCACATGTGTTCGTGCTTTGGCTTCCAGCAACTACAAAGATGATTTGATTGTGGACTCAGGGTGTGGTCATCACCTAATGAGGGAAGAGTCAAAGTTCTCTTCTCTGCGGGCATACTCAGGTAATTATGTTATTATTTTAGCTGATGATACTGTTCATGCAGTCGAGAAGGAGGGTGTCATTTCTTTAGGCAGTGATTGTGGTCCACTCACCTTGAGGAGTGTATATCATGTGTCCGGTATGAAGAAGAACCTCTTCTCCATGACCAATGTTGTAGATGCGGGGTATCACATTCTGTTCAAACCAACAGAAGTGAAGTTTCTTTGAAATATGCCAAGCGTGAAGGTTGAAGTCACTCATGTAGGAAGGAGGGTGAAGGACTTATTTGTGTTATCAACAAGCTCCAATGTTGATAAGATGAGAGCAAACGACAGCGCTGCTATTTGGCATGAGAGGATGGGGCATCTTGGTATGGATAAGCTGAAGGCTATTGCGGCAAGAGGTCTGGTGAATGGCCTGCCTAGTCAATCATCCTTTGGTGATGATCACATTTTTGTTGGATGTCAGTTTGGTAAGGCTCAACGCCTTCCATTTGAAAAGTCACAAACCAGATGCAAAGGACCGTTGGAGTGTATTCATGGTGATTTGTTTGAACACACCGCAACTGCCAGTCTTGGAGGTATATGCTGGTCTTGAATGATGATTTCACTATGTATACCTGGGTATACTTTATGAAGGAGAAGTCTGAGGCCTTTGGGATGTTTATGGAGTTCAAAGATGATGGCGCGTCCCCTCCGACACTCCTTGATGATGATGACCCGGCTGCCGAGGCGCTGCTCCACAAAGATCTGAGGTGCCATGATGATGCTGTTGGAAATCCGCGTTATAATCTCCGCCCGCGGCGTGCCAAAACCGCCATGAAGAATTAAACTTTTTATGCATGCACTTTTATTTTATATTAATAAATATAAAATTATTTCATGATGATAATTTTATATTTATTAAAATGGTTGTAATTTTTAATTTTGAATTTTTAATTTGATGTTGGTGTGTATTTAACCATGCGGATGGATGAGATTTCATCTCCATCATCGATGGTTATTATTTTGTGTAAACTCCTATTTAAAGGGGTCCTTATGATGGAATGAGAACATTGAAGATTGAAAACCTAATTTCCCCTCTTGGAAATTTCGGCCAAGGTAGAGCCTTCTCCTTGCCGCCCCCCTCCCTCTTGGTGTGACTCTAAGGCCGCCTCCCTCCATCCACTTCGGTGCGACTCCGGCGAGACTTCCGCTGTGCGACTCCAAGGAAGAAAGCGTGCTTCTCCATTCGGTGCGACGCCGGTGGAATCGTGGAGAAAGAGATTCTCCCACCTTATCTTGTTTGTTCATCTTCTTGGTTGGGTAACCCCTTTCCTTGCTAGTGATTCTTTCTACGCTTTAGTTTGTGGAGGTTTTGTCGAATCGTTTTATCCGTGGCTTTAATTTTTTCGCTTGCAAAAATCTGAAATCTAGGTGTTGTTATTGAATCTCTTGTTGTTCGGATCGGGTAGATCCGGTGCGGGAGCGAAGCTTGGCCTAGCCTTGATTTGCTCTCCAAGATTGGCGCACTTGGCGTTAACAAGGGAGTTAATTTCAACTAACGTTTTATCGCCGCTTGAATGTTCACCACCGCTCCAAGAAAATTGCCGCTGCGTTTTGAAATGAATCGATTGATGGAATAGATGCTTGTGTAGGTGCGGTGAGTTGTGTGCTTGTTGGAGAGGTAGGTCTTAAGGACGTTGTATCGAGTCCGGCTTACGGTGAGTTGTGTGCTTGTTGGAGAGGTAGGTCCTAAGGACGTTGTATCGAGTCCCGCATATTTTTTATCTTTCGGATTTGGAGAGCCAACCGACCCATTTTCGTTCGCTTTTGGTCGGAATCCCTCCATGTTATTTATTCTCTGTGATGAATGTTTGTTCCGTTAGCGTAACGTCCACGTCGTCATGGTATCCCTACATCAATTTGGTATCAAAGCCGGTCGTTTCAACTCCCACGTTGCAAACATCCTCGCTGTGATCCTTGTTGGACGTTTTAATCAATAGGAAAATCTGAAAATTTTCGGATTGGTCTGCGTTTAGTAAAAACTCAGAAAAAATTTAAAACTTGTCAGAAAACTCTGAAATTTTTTCTGTAGCTTCCTGCACGTATTTCCAGCAACATTAAAACTGAAACTTTTTCGATTCGT
Organism: Dactylorhiza incarnata; assembly: GCA_033032865.1. Classification (NCBI taxonomy): domain Eukaryota; kingdom Viridiplantae; phylum Streptophyta; class Magnoliopsida; order Asparagales; family Orchidaceae; genus Dactylorhiza; species Dactylorhiza incarnata. The sequence goes on along the minus strand of JAWHQI010000354.1, from coordinate 1,188,588 downwards.
CCTCGTTAGGTCGGCCTGAAAATTGGAACCGTCGTAATTCTATCTAGGTGGTGTGCGAATAGCGGTCTGAAATCTGAATTTTTTGTCAAAATTCAAAAAAAAAATTTTTAACGATCCACATATTACGCACATCAGGAATCTATAAAAAATATCCTATGTTCAATCTAGCTACAGCCATAGGAAAAATCATCTTCCTAAATTTTTCCTGAACCTGAATGCCCACTAGGCTAGGAACGGAGTACGCGACACCGTCTATGTCACAACCCGCATTTTCTAAATATTTAAAATATATCAGAGTGAGAGAAAATACGCGCCGTGATGCCACACCATGCAGGGAACAACTGCAGACGCTCAGGCAAACTCCTAAATCTAATGCTCTTTTATGAAAAGACATGTTATTATGATAAAACAATATTTAAGTTTAAGTTGAGAACCGTGTCCCTCGGTTCAGTGGATCAACTAGTCCACGAGTAAAGTATATGTGGTCGCAGCGGAGAAATACTTGATTCAATTCTTTTATGGTCCTATATGAGCCCGAAGACCTAACATACAGCTAATGTTATGCATGACTCTAGATTTATTATAAGAAATAAAAAGGTTTTATAACGTTCAAAATATGGTGGCTTTCAGCTAAAGATATGTGATGAATCTAAATTAAATGCAGCTTTTTATATTTAAAGTAACTAACATGCATCCTAACATAAATCCTTCCCAGAGAGCAAGTGTAAGAACTAACAGTAGGTAACAGCAGTAAACACTATCAAGTAGTCTAACATCCAAGACAAAACCCTATGGGCGTCAACAAATAGACACAAACCCATATGAGCAAATCTAGTCAGAAAAGACAAAACTACCTCACAGAAGGAGGTGAAACAACCGCTGCCACTACCTGCAGCATAGAAACATCGAGCTCTACCAGACAAACCTACTACTGCTCTTAACCTGAGGCATTCAAAAAGAAGAATACCTCAGAAACAAGTTGCAAGTGGTGTAAGAGAGCAAAAGGAGCTAAACAAACCTCCACATAAATGGGAAACAAACAAACAGCCTGCAACAGAAGTCAGTACTAGAGTGCAGAAACAGGGAGAGAAACCAGCTAAATAGCTAAACTCAAGAAAGCTCACTAACAGGAGCAAAAGAGATGCATAGCTATATATATATTTTACCAGATTTCAAATTCATATTCGTATTCATATTCGTAAGAGACTGATCAGCTCATCCAAAAGAAGAGCACCGCATCGGGGGCAAAAACCACACCACGTACGACCTCCCAATCAAAAGCTTAAGAGAACACCGCAGCGGGGGCAAAAACCACACCGCGTACGGCCTCCCAATCAAAGCTTAAAAGAACACCACACCGGGGGCAAAACCACACCACGTACGGCCTCCAACACATTTAGGTTACGGTTAGGAAGCATCATGCCGGGGGTAAAAACCACACCGCGCATAACCCTCAATATAGCATTTTATTATGACGGTTCTGAACTATGAAGTCGACGAAGAACTTAGGCCAAACTGAATATACGGTCGACGTAACTACACAGACCATCCATGTACAAGTCCAAGGCCCTAACAACACATATCTCCAAAATAAACGGGGAAAAACTAGCCATCTGATGGTATTCGGATACCGAGACAATTCAGTTAAATCATTCCGCCTAACGAGGCGACGATCCAAAAGATGCGACGACCAAGTTGACACGACAGCTAGAAGCACGCAATTCAAGGTTCAACACTTAGACCAACACCCTACTAATAAGCGAGTTGCGGATTTGATACAATCATCGTAAAAGACTATGAACGATACAATTGTTAACGGGTAACCAAGCGGTCAACCAACGATGCTGACCCGACCGACAACAGCCAAAACATGCCTTAAATTATACAACGGGAACAAATCGAGATCATATTGTTGGCAACGGGTAAGTAAGTGAAGTCTTATAGTCAACAAACCTGACGCAAGCCAATAATAAAGCACAAGCTGTGCAGTATAACAAGGCAAACATTTGAGACAAATCAACTTTATGCAGGCATCTGACACCCAAGAAATTAACTTCATACATGTCGTCGACAGAGGACCAGTCAAACAGTGCAATCGAGTCAAGTTATGCATAGACAAGGTCTATGAGGACAATGATTGACTTGAAATTTAGCTATGTATGAGGAAGGGGGAAGTAAGTTATCCTGACGACTCGAAGTACTAAATTATGCGGACGATTGAATCTGGTGGTCGACAAACCGAATGCACGCAATTGATAGGTAGAAATAAAATGCATGTAGTAGCCCACTTAAGCCATGCAACATGATCATGCAGATGATACTAGACTTGGGCAGAACTTATGAAGCAGCCAACTATACATTCGATCGGAAAGAATGCAGTCAGAAAGGGACTGTGCAGAGTTATGGTGCGGTCAATATGTATGTTAAAATTCCCAGAATCGACAAAGCTGAGGCAGACTTAAATCAAACATGTTGTCGGCATGACGACACTGATTGACCCGATGAAATTCCAAGACCTACACCATAATGGTTTCCAAGGGAAACGGATTTAACAAATCATTCGACGCTATTTACGATCCAACCTACGATCCAATTAATATTGGTTGAAACTACGCGATGATCTATACGACACGTCGAACTAACCGATACGACGATCAAAATGACAAAACGAACACCATGACATGACGATCAAGTTGGTACGCCGAACTAAATGACTCTACGACCGAGATGGTGAGACGAACGAACGATGATAAAATCTGCAAAGTTAACACTATTATGGCAAACTTGCAAGCGGAAAACCACTACCGACAATAATTGTTTAGCAGTTTTACTTAAATCCTTGCCCTTGCCATTTTGAAGATCACGACACTCTGGGGGAACAAATCTTCCGACAAAATTATAGAAGATAGCATTATTATCACAAGTAATAATAGGGGGATGTGAGGAAAAACTGCATAATCTTAGCATAACCCTGCCTGCTGAATATCAGATACTGCACAGGTTTTAGAGCAATTATAACTATGATTATTCAATTGGCAGGGAGCATATAGGGAGCATATAAAGTTTTGAAGGAAGCTCCAACGTTCTGAAAGCCTTGAGATGATTGGTGGAGCCAGTCGGAAAGCTTAATGCTATTCGGATAAAAATCCAAGAAACTAAACAAAATAGAGGAAGGAAACATATTAGGAAAGCAAGATCACCACTTGCCTCCATTTCTTCCGTGATTCGTCCTCCGAAACTCTTCACGTCGTAGATCGGGGCCAAAGAAGGCGGGAGAAACTGAAAGCTACAAGAAATCGGACGAAATATGGGTTAGGGTCTAAAATCCTATTGCGAAAACGTCGAGGAAACGGGGAAAACTTACCTCTATAGCGAAGCTCTCGTCGAGAGCATTCCAGATCTACTCTCGATCGAAGATTTCGAGCTCTGGATCGCCGGCGGTGGCCACCGGAAGGTCCACTCGGAAGAGGGCTCCGCTCTCTCCTTTCTTTCTCTGGTTCGGTCGGAGAAATGAGGGACAAAGAAGATAAATAGGGTTGTATTAGGTTTTATGTGTACTAGCATCTTCGAACGGGCTACGCCCGTTCTCGATGCGTCGCTGCGGGCTTCGCCCATAACCAAGCGGGCTTCGCCCGCTTGGCATTCAAGCGGGCTGCGCCCGCATTCAGGCGGGCTGCGCCCGCACCTGTCATATGCGATTTTGAGTAATTAAGAACATGCATTCCTCACAACATATGCGAAGGACCATCTGATTCAATCCCTCCTAAATTAATCCATGTGAGAACATGCATCCCTTTTATATAAAACAAATGTATGGATATCAATAATAATCAATTTGTTTTGCGCTAAGGCCCATGATGACTCATTCAGGAACATGATAATGAGTTAACTCACCTCAGTAAGCACACAATCAAGACTGATCTGTATGTTGAAGTCCTTGAATCAATAAGCTGGACATGAGACAATTAAGCATTAAAATGAAAAATATAGAGAATAATCAGATTAGCATGACGCCTATAATAAAAAAATGAAAGCGTAGCCCACGTGCGTAGCGTTTTGTTCTAAATGCGTGCGTGGTATGTCTTTCAGAGTTTGTTTTATTTTAGATCAGTCATGATTAGGATGAACAAAAATGTCGAAATATGTTGACTGCAGGCCTTTGTGAGCTTTATTCGTAGCGCAAGCAACTGCTGTATTGTTCAAACATAGACACTTTTTGTTCATTGTTTTCCTTCATTATTTGGAAAGTGTTAACTAATGTAAATTATAAGAACACGTTGAAAAAAATAGTCATTAAAACTGACATCCATAAGTCTGGGGTCAGCTGAATATATAAAAGCTCAAAAATAACAAAAACAAAAACTTATGGCATGTGCAGGCGGGTTCAGAGCTAAATAATGAAACCAACTTGGGAAAAGGATTATGTGTGCTAAAAAGGAGTAATTCAACTTGGGAACGGTGGATACATTCGATGCTTTGAGAATTACTGAGCTTAGAATGTGTGCTACACTATAACAAAGATATGAATTTCATGCGACCTAACAAAAATATTTGTTGGAAGAAAAAACATTTAACGATAGGATAGTCAATGATCTATCAAACAGTAGTACTACACTATAACAAAGATATCAAGTCATCAGAACTAAGATTAGCAGAAACTAATAAAAAAACTCATGAGAAAAATACCTGTTCCAAGAGGAGGCTTAGGAGGTTTTGAGTGGAAAAACCCCAACCATTAATTTACTCTTCAAGAAATCACTCCAGCATCTTATTGACCTTCTTCAAAACAAAATCCTTGCTCTAGCATCTTGTTGACGATGCCGAGGGCCACTCCAGCATCCTGTTGACCTTCCTAAAGATGAAATTATATGCAAAAACATAGAGCTGGTGGTGTTTGGAGGTAGAAGTTGATCAATTCCTGCAAGAAATAATAGAACCCATAAGTTATAAACTTTGTATTTTGGGGATGTAATTACCATGTAACGTAATGCTTGAACTACATTCATCAGTTTACAAATTTAGTAGTATACGAACAATAAAATAATCACGCCACAGCATTTGGTTTTTTTAATAGGATACAAATTTAGCGTAGGAATTAAATTGTGCCCCAGCACAATTACATGATTTGTCCCCAGAATAATTACAAATTTAGTGTAGGAATTAAATGCTTGAGTAATTTATATGATGATAAATTACCATGGTTGATCATTAAACACAATTAAAATAAACAACCCATAACTTGAACATTTGGAGTATATTTAGATTTATTGTTTACATTTGTATTCTCGGTGTTGAGAGAAAGTCGGGTGTGCTTTCAATGTCAAACAATTCATGGATTTGCAAAATAAAACAAAAATATAAAAGGAAACTCAATTCCACAGACCAACCACAAACCAAGCAATTTTTTCATTAAGCATACAGCTTTACGGAGATTTTCAAATCATGTGAAGATCATTTGGACATAATTATCAATTCATGTGAACATAATTATTATCAATGCTCCTATTGATAATAAATGGAACTATCTACATATTTCCAGATCAGGTCATAGCTCAGTTTTCTACAGCCCTTAGTCCTCAGTTCCTTCTATGGAATTAAAAAAATGATCTGCTTAGTTCGGGTAGAAGATAAAGAATCTACAATAAAAAGCGGTTCAAAAGAGTTTAATTACCAAACATTTCTGCTTCAGGAGAAGTTGCGACCATCACCTCTAATTTCGTTGAAGCATTTCATCGAACACATGACCTGCAACCTTTTCCAGCTGTCACAGCTTTGGCAGCAAGTGAAGGGATCCTACATTTAATTTCTTGCACCCATTATACATTAACCATTCATATGAAGGGATCCTGCAATCACATCTGGAGGAAGAGATCCAACAGTAATGCGAAGATAGAACTAAATGAAGGTGGCATTGTATACTGCGACGTTATGTTATCGCTGCATTATCAAGGGCTGTCTTATACTCCGAAAAATAACCAAGGAAGAAGAAGATAACTAACACTGCTTGAGCCACTGAAGCCAAGGGATAGATTTATTCATATATAGCATAACTTTATCCCTGCCCTCTAAAACAATTGACCGCCATATCCGATACCTTGAATCTGCTTTGAATTACCTAATAAATCTTTGTTTTCATCATAGGAATAAGCCACTTAGTATATGCAGTAGCTTCAGGTCCATCATGTATATGTCTACCAAAAACAACAAATACAGATTCAAGCTCATTATATCACAAAATATAGGAAATTCCAAGAAACATAAAAAGCAGAGAATGAGAAGAAGTAAATGAAGTTAGCATCCTTCAAATCCCATATAGCATTTAACATTTGGCTTAAGCACATTGGTATAATGAAATAAATGATGTTCCACAGCAACAAAAAAGATAATAAGAATGGCCCAAATCAAATCAAAATCTAAAAAAAGAAATGGAGCAAAATTTACCTAGTGGAATGATTATTTCATAGTGCTCTTCACCTCGAGCAAAGGGAAGAACTACTGATTTCTGTATCAGAGAAGCAACCATAAATCGAAACATGTAACTTCGCATACCTTCAGACCAAGGCAACGAACGATGTCAGGCGGAGAGCCAATCAACAAAAACTCTGACTTAATATACCTAAATTCACTTGAAATTGCAGCCAAGGGAAGCAGAATGGCTGGCGAACCGGAGGCCGGAGGAATCTTCAGTTGGTCGGCTGCTGGAGACGGGGACGAACTCGGCGGAGGGGGTGTCCAAGAGGGGATTTCGATCCAGAACACGCGTCAAGGTGGATATACAGCGGTGGCGGCGACGGACATGCTCCTGCGATCGGGGGTGCAATGCTTATCTCGTATGTGGAGGAGGATGCCCAATCTTGCCAACCGCTCCCCTCTATCCGTCTCTTGTAGCTACACAACCTAAGAAACGAAGAGAAGGGAGATCATTTGTTGAATCAACTGTAGAAGAAGAAGAAGAAGAAGAAGAAGAAGAAGAAGAAGAAGACGAAGAAGAAGAAGAAGAAGACGAAGAAGAAGAAGAAGAAGAAGAAGAAGAAGAAAAATCAACGGAAGAAGAAGATTGAGGATTAGATTGGAGGATACCTGGGCAGAGCAGATCGGCTGCACACACACAAAGCAAGGAGAGATCGGAGGTGGCGGACGAAGGGCACGGATACACTGCTCGCGGGCATCTCGCGATGGCTTCTAGCAATCGGAGAGCACAGAGGCGAGGGTTTCTCACGATGGCTTCTAGCGATGGTCGTGCAGGGAGAAGGTGAGACGGACGAACGATGATAAAATCTGCAAAGTTAACACTATTATGGCAAACATGCAAGCGGAAAACCACTACCGACACTAATTGTTTAGCAGTTTTACTTAAATCCATGCCCTTGCCATTTTGAAGATCGCGCCACTCAGGAGGAACAAAACTTCCGACAAAATTATAGAAGATAGCATTATTATCACAAGTATTAATTGTGGGATGTGAGAAAAAACTGCATAATCTTAGCATAACCCTGCCTGCTGAATATCAGATACTGCACAAGTTTTAGAGCAATTATAACAATGATTATTCAATTGGCAGGGAGCATATAGGGAGCATATAAAGTTTTGAAGGAATCTCCAACGTTCTGAAAGCCTTGAGATGATTGGTGGAGCCAGTCGGAAAGCTTAATGCTATTCGGATAAAAATCCAAGAAACTAAACAAAATAGAGGAAGGAAACATATTAGGAAAGCAAGATCACCACTTGCCTCCATTTCTTCCGCGATTTGTCCTCCGAAACTCTTCACGTCGTAGATCGGGGCCAAAGAAGGCGGGAGAAACTGAAAGCTACAAGAAATCGGACGAAATATGGGTTAGGGTCAAAAATCCTATCGCGAAAACGTCGAGGAAACGGGGAAAACTTACCTCTATAGCGAAGCTCTCGTCGAGAGCATTCCAGATCTACTCTCGATCGAAGATTTCGAGCTCTGGATCGCCGGCGGTGGCCACCGGAAGGTCCACGCAGAAGAGGGCTCCGCTCTCTCCTTTCTTTCTCTGGTTCGGTCGGAGAAATGAGGGAGAAAGAAGATAAATAGGGTTGTATTAGGTTTTAAGTGTATATATATATATCATCTATAATAATGATAATAATAATAATATTAATGATAATAATAGTATCAACCCTTAATATAACTCAGCCACAAAGGGGAGCAGCTGAGTTCACGCTGCGTCTTCTTCCTTTTTTTTCTAATAGTTAATATTGTTAATAATTGACATAACAAGATTAATAACATATAGCTATTATAATGATTACGGACGGCTAAACACACATCGAAACCGATGAAATTCGCACCGTAGGTGAACGTCGGCGCTACGAATCTAACGGCGAAGTCAAAACCAAATTCCGACGTTCCGTTCTCGAGATATAAATCTCCAAAGTTTACGCTAAACGTAAACCATATAAAACTTCAAACGCGCGTCGAGACCCCAAAAACGATCGGATCGCGACGAAACTGGACGGGCAAGTCTAAAATTAAACAACTTAATTTCCTATCGTAAAATTTTCCAATTTCGGTAACTATCAAATTTTTGTCGGCTTGACCAAATGGACACGAGAACGCACTAACAGCGATGCGTCGTTAACTCTGCACTAGCGTAACGCCCTTTACGTCATTATTATGACAATTAAAACAATTAAAATAATAGTCGAAAATCAAGGGCGTTACAGTCACTCCCCCTAAAAAGAAGTTTCGTCCCGAAACTTAGAACGTAAAACGAAACTATATGCCAAGAAAGATAGATTGAGATTCGCTGGATAGAAACGCTACCCGAAGAGGCCTAGGATAACAGCTGAGGATAAGATCCTCACTCATCATTGACTCTTACGTCCCCAGAATACAGACAAACGTCTCGACAAAGGAAGGATTAGGCTACAATAGAGACACTGAGCTAGGGGCATGACAAACAAAAGCACAAACTTTCACCACTGGCTCACGTGAAACACCTCGTGAGAACCAGGGAAAGAAGCAGGCAAACACAGCCTAACTGCAGACACTCTGATGCACTCACTCTGGCATCAGAGAAACCATCAAGAAACCCATGCCCCAAACTACGAGCTCTAAATTAGCACTCCGCCAATTGCAAATTTCTCATAATGCATCTGAGCCAACAGTATCTCCTCACGGATAAGCGAAACTGCGACACTCAAATCCACCAAAGCTTCCAAAATCTGCCTCAAAACGCTGACAGACACAACATTTTGATATAAGCCTTACTAAGCTAACTTGAACTTCCTAACACCAAACCATTTCCTTCAGATCACGATACATATCTTTTAGAATCCAAATGGGTAGGTGATAAGTAGTATTTTTATAACTTTTTAATAGAAAATTTTGTAAATATTTAATATGAATTTTCCTTTTTATGTCAATTTTAGGTTATAAGTAGTTCTTTTTGTAATTTTGATTCTAACTTAGCTTAATTTCAATTTTTGCAGAATTTTGTGACAAATCGGGAAAAATGGCATGTCACGCCCTCGGTCACGCCCGTGACCAAGGGCGTGTAACCTGAAGATCAGTCCAGAATCGATGCCACGCTGTTTGAACCAGTCCACACCAAGTCACGCCCTAGGTCACGCCCGTGACCCAAAGTCACGCCCGTGACCGGGGGCGTGTAATCTTAGAATCTTCCACGTAGAGCCACCGTCGAGACGTGGAGCAGCAGTCGAGAAGTCAACTTGAGTCACGCCCGTGACCCACATGTCACGGCCGTGACTTGCCCGCGTGATCTCTGCTTCGCCGCCGCGCCAAATTCCAGCCCACGCCACATTTAATGCAGCCGTCCAAAGTCACGGTCGTGACCCGACATGTCACGCCCGTGACATGTCATTTCTCGCCGCGCCGTCCAGAAAGCCCACGCCGCTGTCGGATCCAATGTGAATAGTGCAGTCACGCCCTTGGTCACGCCCGTGACCAAGGGCGTGTAATCTGAAATTTTTTCCTATAAATTCAGAGGTTCTCCTTGAGTCCAGGGTTCAGAATTTTGGAGTGGGGGAGGTGCTGTTGGAGCCAATCTTGAGTATTTTTTCACTTTCATGTTCATGTTTCTTTCCTTTCATGTTCTCTTCTTTTTCCCATGCAATGTACTAGCTTTCTTTCAATGCAATAGCCTAGTTTAAGTTTGTAACTTTGTTTTTCCTAGCTTGCAATCTCTTCTCTTAAGACTTGTAATAGTTTTCATTTAAATAAAAATTAGTTTGTTCTCTTGATTTTGTCTCCTCCTTACTTAGTTAAATTTTCTTATTATGCATTTTTATTTTTCTTTCTCTTCCCCCTTCACCATGATTAACTAATCCTCATTAGTACTCGATCAAAATGATCCGAGGATGAGTTAGACAAGTTATGATTCTCTAAAGTTTTCTTTTTCTGTTTTTACAAACACTTGAATTACCCTTGATTTATAATTAGTGAGGCCATATTTTCGATATATGGTTTTCGCTTATGTTTTCATACTTAGTTAGCCGAGAGGCTCAAAGTATGAATTGATCACTCAAGGGTAAAGAGAGTTGCACGCACCCCTCGAGAGAGGATGACGTAAATCTCCCAGATTGGAGTCAAATCCAATAGCGGGGTTCACTTCGTAAAGCAAGTTTTAGGTAATCGATTATAGGACGAGAGTCCGGTTAATTTTTCCTAAACTTAGTTGGGCATTAACCTCGATAGAGGCATGTTCGAGCTTCGGGAACCTCCACGGTCAAGTAGTTCAATTTAAACGGAATTAGATTTAATTTCTTTTCACTTGTCTTTTCTCACTCCAAGGTGACTTTTGATTGAGTACTAGCCTCTTTTATCATCATCCAAACCCTTAATTTAGCTTGCAATTTCTCTTTTTTGAGCTAAGTAACCAAAACCCCAAAATATCATTAGATAAGATAATAACGACTTTCCTCAAAGTAGAAGTAATCAACGCGCCCCGTGGAATACGACCTTGGTATTTCTTAATATCCTATACTATAGACGATAAGGTACACTTGCCTTTATCGGATATAGTTTTGGAGAAAATCTCAAACCTTCACTAAATTTCAAAACCGCAAAAATTAAATATCAAGTTTTTGGCGCCGTTGCCGGGGACTTTTGCGTAGATATTTTGAAACAAGGATAGCTATTAATTTTATCATGTTGTTTTTATTTTAGTTTTTCTATTTTTGAAAATCTTAAGGGTGAAATTAAAATCTTGGAAAGGGACGTTTGGGGTGTCATCCCATCTCACCTCCTAGTACCTTGCAAACCCTTCACCGGGTAGATCTTGGGAAGTTCAAGACTAACTTAATCTGCCTAAAAGAACAAAAAAAAAATTCTCTCTTTTTCTTCTTCCTTCCTTCTCTTTTTAGTGTATGACCCGTGGTAGCACTTCGATTCTTCCTTTTGATCCGGAAATCGAGTGAACCCTTTTGAGGCACCACCGTTCTCGTGATCAAGGAAATCAAGTAGAATCCGAAGAGTCAATCGGGGACACTAACGCAGCAATTATGGATCATAATCTTAATCCTCCTAATCTTAACGAGCCAAATCCTAATGAGGACGCGCAACGGACCATGTCCAATTATGCACGGCCGAATTTGGAAGGCACACTGAAAGTGCACAGTTTACCTCACTAGAATTCTCTAGAGGGGGGGTGAATAGAGATTAAAAAATATTTTATGTAAAGTTAATATATATATGTGTATGATCACAGATTAGAGCTTCCCACACACCAACAAGAATTAAGCAAGAAAATAAAGTAAATGTAAAGAATAAATCACAGCACAACACAAGAAAATATAGTGGTTCCCCAAACTTTGGGTAGTCCACTCTTCTACCCCCTTGGTAGGAATTCACTATCTTGCACTGAGTCTTTTGATAAGGAGACTCTTAGAACCACCTTGAGTCTTTTGACAAGGAGACTCTTAGAACCAACTGAGTCTTTTGACAAGGAGACTCTTAGAACCAGTACACTGAATTTTTTTTTGAAGAGAGATTCTAAAAACTCTTTTACAATGTTTAAGTAAGAAAAAGAAAGAAAGAAGAAGAAATAAGAACAAGAATGAATCTTCTTCCTAGCAAGAAGATTGGAAGCACAAGAAGTAGTGAATTGAATCTTTCTTCTATAGAGAGAAGAAGATTTGCAGCCTTTCTCTCTTTGTGAGAGCTATCAGATTTTGCAGCAGTATGACTTCAGAAGCAGAAGAAGAAGAAGTGCTTGAATGTTGCTGCAGAGCTTTTTCTCAATTTCTCTCTTTTCTCTTGGGAGCTTTTCCTCTATTTCAAATGTGTGTGGTAGATCACTCTTCTTATATTTTTTGCCGACCTCCACTTTATTTATAGCTCTGTTAATTCAAAATAATACTATAGGAGGATAATCAATTAGTTGTCAGAGAAATAGAAAGATGAAAATGTTTCCATAATATTTATTTCTGTAGAAGGAAAGAACCAATTCTGATTTCAAATAATGTCCAAATAAGTTTAATCAAATTAGCCAAGAATCAGATATAAGAAAAGAATGATTCAGAACGGCTATAAAATATTGATACTTATTCCATACAAATCAGATCTACTGAAAGAAGGAAAGAGATCTGGCGCATATTTAAATCTGTCATATAAATCGACGTGCGTCGATTCCTATTCGACGTAAGCGTCGAATTCATCCTGGCTGGACGTCGAGAGGAGAATAAGGAAGGTGCGTCAATTAAGGTGCGTCGACTTCTCCATATGCGTCGACTAGAAATCAGAGTAGCGTCGACCACACATACATCGAAATCTTCCTAGAGTTAGTTCGACTTAATCTGAAAGATACGTCGACTACATTTCGACGTTGCGTCGAACACTATTCGACGCATATTTACTTAGCCTTCTTTTTCATTCTTGGAATTCATATTTGACTCATTTTTCAGGGGTTAAGAGAAATCTTAAAAGAAACGGGAGACAAACAAACAGCCTGCAACAGAAGTCAGTACTAGAGTGCAGAAACAGGGAGAGATAACAGCTAAATAGCTAAACTCAAGAAAGCTCACTAACAGGAGCAAAAGAGATGCATAGCTATATATATATATATTTTTTTTACCAGATTTCAAATTCATATTTGTATTCATATTCGTAAGAGACTGATCAGCTCATCCAAAAGAAGAGCACCGCACCGGGGGCAAAAACCACACCGCGTACGACCTCCCAATCAAAAGCATAAGAGAACACCGCACCGGGGGCAAAAACCACACCGCGAACGGCCTCCCAATCAAAGCTTAAAAGAACACCGCACCGGGGGCAAAACCACACCGCGTACGGCCTCCAACACATTTAGGTTACGGTTAGGAAGCATCATGCCGGGGGTAAAAACCACACCGCGCACAACCCTCAATATAGCATTTTATTATGGCGGTTCTGAACTACGAAGTCGACGAAGAACTTAGGCCAAACTGAATATACGATCGACGTAACTACACAGACCATCCATGTACAAGTACAAGGCCCTAACCACACATATCTCCAAAATAAATGGGGAAAAACTAGCCATCTGATGGTATTCCGATACCGAGACAATTCAGTTAAATCATTCCGCCTAACGAGGCGACGATCCAAATGATGCGACGACCAAGTTGACACGACAGCTAGAAGCACACACTTCAAGGTTCAACACTTAGACCAACACCCTACTAATAAGCGAGTTGAGGATTTGATACAATCATCGTAAAAGACTATGAACGATACAATTGTTAACGGGTAACCAAGCGGTCAACCAATGATGCTGACCCGACCGACAACAACCAAAACATGCCTTAAATTATACAACGGGAACGAATCGAGATCATATAGTTGGCAACGGGTAAGTAAGTTAAGTCTTATAGTCAACAAACCTGGAGCAAGCCAATAACAAAGCACAAGCTGTGCAGCATCACAAGGCAAACATTGTGAGACAAATCAACTTTATGTAGGCATCCGACACCCAAGAAATTAACTTCATACATGTCGTCGACAGAGGACCAGTCAAACAGTGCAATAGAGTCAAGTTATGCAGAGACAAGGTCTATGAGGACAATGATTGACTTGAAATTTAGCTATGTATGAGGAAGGGGGAAGTAAGTTATCCTGATGACTCGAAGTACTAAATTATGTGGACGATTGAATCTGGCGGTCGACAAACCGAATGCACACAATTGATAGGTAGAAATAAATGCATGTAGTAGCCCACTTAAGACATGCAACATGATCATGCAGATGATACTAGACTTGGGCAGAACTTATGAAGCAGCCAACTATACATTCGATCGAAAAGAATGCAGTCAGAAAGGGACTGTTCAGAGTTATGGTGCAGTCAATATGTATGTTAAAATTCCCAGAATCGACAAAGTTGAGGCAGACTTAAATCAAACATGCTGTCGGCATGACGACACCGATTGACCCGATGAAATTCCAAGACCTACACCATAATGGTTTCCAAGGGAAACGGATTTAACAAATCATTCGACGCTATTTACGATCCAACCTACGATCCAATTAATATTGGTTGAAACTACGCGATGATCTATACGACACGTCGAACTAACCGATACGACGATCAAAATGACAAAACGAACACCATGACATGACGATCAAGTTGGTACGCCGAACTAAATGACTCTACGACCGAGATGGTGAGACGAACGAACGATGATAAAATCTGCAAAGTTAACACTATTATGGCAAACTTGCAAGCGGAAAACCACTACCGACAATAATTGTTTAGCAGTTTTACTTAAATCCTTGCCCTTGCCATTTTGAAGATCACGACACTCTGGGGGAACAAATCTTCCGACAAAATTATAGAAGATAGCATTATTATCACAAGTAATAATAGGGGGATGTGAGGAAAAACTGCATAATCTTAGCATAACCCTGCCTGCTGAATATCAGATACTGCACAGGTTTTAGAGCAATTATAACTATGATTATTCAATTGGCAGGGAGCATATAGGGAGCATATAAAGTTTTGAAGGAAGCTCCAACGTTCTGAAAGCCTTGAGATGATTGGTGGAGCCAGTCGGAAAGCTTAATGCTATTCGGATAAAAATCCAAGAAACTAAACAAAATAGAGGAAGGAAACATATTAGGAGAGCAAGATCACCACTTGCCTTGATTTCTTCCGCGATTCGTCCTCCGAAACTCTTCACGTCGTAGATCGGGGCCAAAGAAGGCGGGAGAAACTAAAAGCTACAAGAAATCGGACGAAATAGGGGTTAGGGTCAAAAATCCTATCGCGAAAATGTCGAGGAAACGGGGAAAACTTACCTCTATAGCGAAGCTCTCGCTGAGAGCATTCCAGATCTACTCTCGATCGAAGATTTCGAGCTCTGGATTGCCGGTGGTGGCCACCGGAAGGTCCACACGGAAGAGGGCTCCGCTCTCTCCTTTCTTTCTCTGGTTCGGTCGGAGAAATGAGGGAGAAAGAAGATAAATAGGGTTGTATTAGGTTTTAAGTGTATATATATATCATCTATAATAATGATAATAATAATAATATTAATGATAATAATAGTATCAACCCTTTATATAACTCAGCCACAAAGGGGAGCAGCTGAGTTCATGCTGCGTCTTCTTCCTTTTTTTTCTAATAGTTAATATTGTTAATAATTGACATAACAAGATTAATATCATATAGCTATTATAATGATTACGGACGGCTAAACACACATCGAAACCGATGAAATTCGCACCGTAGGTGAACGTCGGCGCTACGAATCTAACGGCAAAGTCAAAACCAAATTCCGATGTTCCGTTCTCGAGATATAAATCTCCAAAGTTTACGCTAAACATAAACCATATAAAACTTCAAACGCGCGCCGAGACCCCAAAAACGATCGGATCGCGACGAAACTGGACGGGCAAGTCTAAAATTAAACAACTTAATTTCCTATCGTAAAATTTTGCAATTTCTGTAACTATCAAATTTTTGTCGGCTTGACCAAATGGACACGAGAACGCACTAACAGCAATGCGTCGTTAACTCTGCACTAGCGTAACGCCCTTACGTCATTATTACGACAATTAAAACAATTATAATAATAGTCAAAAATTAGGGGCGTTACAGTCTACGTCTAGGATGCCTGTGAATCAGCACAATGATCCCAACACGGTGGCCATAGCAGGTCTACGTACTGAAATGTCTGAGCTTAGGACGATGTTAGAACAAATTTTACGGAATCAAGGAGGACCACCACCACCACCCGGTGATGTTGAGGGGCCCAACCGGCAACAACCGGTCACTGATTCGAATTCTGATGGGGACCATCCCTGAGTGCCCCCTCGAGACGTCGCCCCGAGCGTGGTTTCGATATCACTAGAGCCATCAAGATTGATGCCCCCACCTACGATGGCATGGGAGACCCCCAGGTCTTCCTTAGCTGGGTAGTTGACATGGAATGTTACTACCAGTGGCACAATCTCACGGATCTCCAAAAGGTCCAAGTCGCCCGCATGAAATTGACGGATCGTGCGAAAACCTTTTGGCTGAATGAGGAATGGAGGTTGGGAGCCGGACAGGAAGTCCCACCTATCGGATGGGCGGTGATGAAGAATTTGCTCACCGACCAATACGTTCCCGCGTACCACCGAACACAGATGTTTGATGAACTAGCCACCCTGCGGCAAGGTTCAAAGTCGGTGGCCGAGTATATGGGAGAGTTGAAAGACCATATGGTGCGTTGCGAGCTTAGGGAACCCCCAGAGGTCACATTATCCAGGTTTCGTAAGGGGCTTCAACCCGACATCCAGCGGAAGCTCTTGTTCTATGGGCACACAGATCTGAACACGACTTTCAATGCCTCCCTAGACATTGAAAAACACTTAGCCGCCAAGGCTCACTCCCGTTATTCCCACACAAGGAATAAGACCACCGTTGGAGCGTCTTCTTCCACCTATCCGGATAGGGGAAAATCTAGAACCACCGAGTCTAAATCCGTCGTGATCACTGCTAGGAACACTAGGAACCCCACGAGTGAGCGTGTTCCCATTGGGAAAGTTAGCAAGGCCAATACCATGTGTTATTCTTGCGGTATTCAAGGCCACTATGCCTTTGAATGCCCAATTAAGACTAAGGTCATTGCCCTCTTAGACATGGCCGCCGATTCTACTGATTATGTGTATGAGGCCGCTGAGGAGAGCGACCCTGAAGGGGTCCCAAGCGATTTGGACGACGATCCCCCCCTCATGGTGATGCGTTGTATTCTGACCACTCCACGTCCTCTAGATGACTGGAGGAGGACGAGTATCTTTTCTCTGATCTTTAAGAGTGGTGACAAGCTGTGCAAGCTCATTATAGATAGCGGTAGCTGTGTGAATGTCATCTCTGAGAACGCCGTTAAGCGTATGAATCTGACCACACTCCACACCCTATCAGGTAGCTTGGATTAGCAAGGTTACCGTCCCGATTAGCAAGCGTTGCCTGGTCCCTCTTACCTTTAAATCTTACACGGATGAGGTCTGGTGTGACGTCCTTCCCATGGACGCGTGCCACGTGTTATTACGCCGCCCTTGGCTTTATGACCGTGATGTCACACATTTCAGTCGAGCCAATACTTATGAATTCAAATTCAACGGTAAGACCATCACATTGAGACCGACCGTTCCGAAGGAGCCGGTAGCTTTGGCTAAGGACACTACTGTCCCGGCGGAGAGGAAGTCTTTGAGGCTAGTTGGTAGGAGAGATTTTGTGAGAGGTCCTTTTCTTGAGGGAGTTATGTACGCTTTAGTTCTTATGAGTGCGAAGGGTGAATCAGAAGCGTTGGATGAGTTGCCTAGGGAGCTACGAGCACTTTTGGACGAATATAAGGATGTGTACCCAGACGAGTTGCCTTCGGTGTTGCCTCCATCGAGGAACATACAGCATGCGATAGATCTCATTCCGGGTTCATCCCTGTCGAACCAACCCCACTATAGGCTTCATCCCGCGGCCCACAAAGAGCTGCAGACCCAGATCGAGGATTTGATGAAAAAGGGATTCATCAGGACTAGCATGAGTGCTTGTGCGGTGCCAGCCCTTCTTGCCCCCAAGAAGGATGGTACGTGGGGGATGTGTGTTGATAGTCACGCTATCAACACAATCACCATCAAGTACCGATTTCCTATACCGCGCTTAGTTGACCTTCTCGATGTCTTGTCGGGCACCACGATATTTTCTAAGTTAGATTTACGAAGCGGCTATCACCAGATAAGGATCCGCACGGGAGATGAGTGGAAGACGGCGTTTAAGTCTAAGGACGGGTTATACGAGTGGCTTGTGATGCCCTTCGGGCTATCCAATGCCCCCAGCACATTCTCCCGGATGATGACGCATGTCTTTCAGCCATTCATGGGGAAGTTCGTAGTTGTCTACTTCGATGACATCTTGGTTTACAACACTACTACCACCGAGCACATCTCCCACATGAGAGTGGTTCTTTCCACCCTACGGAAGGAAACTTTATTTCTGAATGTCAAGAAATGCACATTCCATGTTACGGAGGTGGAGTTTCTAGGCTACATCGTTGGAGCGGAGGACATTAGAGTCGACCCTAGCAAGGTTAAGGTGATAAAGGACTGGCCCGTGCCGACCACGATACGTGAGGTGAGGAGCTTCCATGGGTTGGCAACTTTCTACCACCGTTTCATCAAAGACTTTAGCAGCATCATGGCCCCCATTAGTGACTGCATGAAAAAAGGTGAGTTTACTTGGACGAAGTCCGCCACCTTCGCTTTCCAACGCATCAAAGAGCTTATGACTGAGGCACCCGTCTTACGTCTACCTAACTTCTCGAAAGTCTTTGAGCTTACTTGTGACGCTTCGGGCGTGGAAATAGGAGGTGTCTTGAGTCAGGAAGGGCACCCTATGAGTTTCTTTAGTGAAAAGTTGGCGGGCGCTAAATTGAATTATTCCAACTATGATAGGGAATTTTAAGAGGTCATTAGGTGCTTGCACCACTGGCGGCATTATCTCCTCTCTAAGGAATTCATGATCCTCTCCGATCACGAAGCATTACGATTTATCAATGGCCAACATAAAATCAGCCCGCGTCACGCTAAGTGGGTATCCTTCCTATAGGGTTACACTCTTAATCTCAAACACCTTAAGGGAGCGGACAATCGGGTTGCGGACGCTCTTAGTCGCCTAGCCCTTTTAGTCACCACTATGGAGGTTAACGTTGTCGGGTTCGAGCGAATCAAAGATGAGTATGCTACATGCCCGGATTTTCAGGATTCTTACCTATCTGCCCAGGATAGTTCCCCCACCACTATTACTGCGTTCGTTATCAAGGATGGTTACCTCTTTAGGCATGGGAAATTATGTATTCCACAGTCATCTCTACGTCTCCATATCATCTGGGAACTGCATAGTGGCGGGTTGAGTGGCCATTTCGGTAGGGATAAGACTATCACCCTGGTTGTGGAAATGTTTTATTGGCCAAATCTGAAGGCAATGGTAGGACGGGTAGTGAGTAGTTGCCGTACTTGCCAAGTTTCCAAGGGCACCAAAACTAACGTCGGGTTATATACTTCGTTGCCTATACCATCCGTTCCTTGGAAGGATGTGAGCATGGACTTTGTCTTAGGCCTACCCACCACTTTTCATCGTCACTATTCTATCTTCGTAGTTGTGGATAGGTTCTCCAAAATGGCATACTTTAAACCATGTACTAGAACCGACGACGCATCTCATATCGCAAAGCTATATTTTAAGGAGGTCGTTAGTCACCGAGGAGTGCCGAAGACAATTGTCTCGGATAGGGATCTTAAGTATATGAGCTACTTCAGGAAGACACTTTGGATCCTAATGGGTACCAAACTATTGTTTTCCTCCGCCTATCATCCTCAAACCGATGGGCAAACTGAGGTGGTTAACCGGAGCCTAGGGAACCTTCTTAGATGTCTCGTGAGTGATCATAAAGGCACATGGGATCTTTTTCTTCCCCACGCTCAGTTAGCCTACAACAATTCCACAATCCTTCGCCCAACATATTCACGACCTTCATGCACGTATACGAGCTACCTTGACTGCTCAGTATGATTCTTATTAGGCACACGCCAATATACATCGGAGAGTGTCACACTTCAAGGTTGGCGATTTGGTCTTAGTACGATTAGTTCCCGAACGATTGCCATCTGGCACCGTTAGAAAGTTAGCACCTAAGCGCGCCGGCCCTTTTCGGATCATCAAGAAAATAGGTGACAACGATTTTGTTTTGGATTTGCCTGCCGAATGGGTAATCTCCCCTATTTTTAACGTCTCAGATTTAACGATGTTCGCATCGCCTCCACATGAGTTCAGTTCCTTGACGTCTTCTCCTTACACCAAATCTTCTAATGGGTTGGGGAGTGGTAGTACGGATGACCTCTCTCTATCGGTTACCACAGGTATTTCACCGGATGGTAAGTCACATACTTTTATTCCTACTGCTGATATGTTTCCCAGGTTTTCGAAGACTTTTCTCACTCCGGACATGATACTATCTGCGGAGCCACTTACTACCTCGGAGGGTCCTACTTACCGCTTCCTCATCCGTTGGCGTGATCGACCTCCTTCAGACGATTCATGGGTCCTCGCGACAGAGCTTCAACGACTGGATGCTGATCTTCTCCGCCGCTACATTTCGGACCACGCATCGGAGATGCTTGATTTTGAGTGGGGGAGGATTGATGGCTCGTCCCCTCCGACACTCCTTGATGATGATGACCCGACTACCAAGGCGCTGTGCCACAAAGATCTGAGGTGCCAAGATGATGCTGTTGGAAATCCGCGTTATAATCTCCGCCCGCGGTGTGCCAAAACCGCCATGAAGAATTAAACTTTTTATGCATGCACTTTTATTTTATATTAATAAATATAAAATTATTTCATGATGATAATTTTATATTTATTAAAATGGTTGTAATTTTTAATTTTGAATTTTTAATTTGATGTTGGTGTGTATTTAACCATGCGGATGGATGAGATTTCATCTCCATCATGGATGGTTATTATTTTGTGTAAACTCCTATTTAAAGGGGTCCTTATGATGGAATGAGAACATTGAAGATTGAAAACCTAATTTCCCACTCTTGGAAATTTCGGCCAAGGTAGAGCCTTCTCCTTGCCGCACCCCTCCCTCTCAGTGTGACTCCAAGGCCGCCTCCCTCCATCCTCTTTGGTGCGACTCCAGCGAGACTTCCGCGGTGCGACTCCAAGGAAGAAAGGGTGCTTCTCTGTTCGGTGCGACGCCGGTGGAATCGTGGAGAGAGAGATTCTCCCACCTTATCTTGTGTGTTCATCTTCTTGGTTGGCTAACCCCTTTCCTTGCTAGTGATTCTTTCTACGCTTTAGTTTGTGGAGGTTTTGTCGAATCGTTTTATCCGTGGCTTTAGTTTTTTTGCTTGCAAAAATCTGAAATCTAGGTGTTGTTATTGAATCTCTTGTTGTTCGGATCGGGTAGATCCGGTGCGGGAGCGAAGCTTGGCCTAGCCTTGATTTGCTCTCCAAGATTGGCGCACTTGGCGCTAACAAGGGAGTTAATTTCAACTAACGTTTTATCGCCGCTTGAATTTTCACCACCGCTCCAAGAAAATTGCCGCTGCGTTTTGAAATGAATCGATTGATGGAATAGATGCTTGTGTAGGTGCGGTGAGTTGTGTGCTTGTTGGAGAGGTAGGTCTTAAGAACATTGTATCGAGTCTGGCTTACGGTGAGTTGTGTGCTTATTGGAGAGGTAGGTCCTAAGGACGTTGTATCGAGTCCCGCATATTTTTTATCTTTCGGATTTGGAGAGCCAACCGACCCCTTTTCGTTCGCTTTTGGTCAGAATCACTCCATGTTATTTATTCTCTGTGATGAATGTTTGTTCCGTTAGCGTAACGTCCACGTCGTCACGGTATCCCTACATCAAAAGAGCTTGTGGAAGGTTGGCATGGCTGGCAGATCAAGAAGTTGTCAACTGACAATAGAGGGGAGATCACCTCAAGTGAGTTTTTCAACTTCTACAGAAAGCATGGAATCCGGAGGGAGCTCTCTTGTGCACATACTCCACAACAGAACGGAGTTGTAGAGAGGATGATTTATCACATGACGGAGACCTACAAGTGTTGGCTTCATGCTGAAAGCATTCCTAGGTCCTTCTGGGCAGCAAGAATGTCTTGTGCAGCCTACGTCATCAATTATATGCCTCTCAGTCCTATCAACATGAAGACTCCACATGAGTTGATGTTCAAGGAGAAGCCAAGTGTGGAACACTTTCGAGTGTTCGTATCTACGTACTATGTGTATGTACCTGATGCCCTTAGAACGAAGCTAGATGCAAAAGCAAGGATGCTAGTGTTCGTTGGTTATGATGACCGGAGGAAGGTTTGGAGATGTATGGATCCTGAGAAATGAATGTATGTGGTATCAAGGGATGTGGTATTCAACGAGCTGATGTCATACCAGGGTAGCTCATATGTGGAGCTCCAAGAGAGCAGGTCAGATGGATGGCAAGGAGAACCTGCTAAAAAAGTTTCTTGTGAAGTTGCATGTTTCACCAGGTGCTCTAGTTGTTTCAATCTCTGGGACAAGTGCTTCAGGTTCTGGAAGTAGGCGGAGCGATGCTCCAAGTGTGCCTAGAATGAAATCTAGTCTAGAAGAAGCAGCAGAAGAGGTGGATCAGGGTAAAGCCCTGCGGAGGTCCAAGAGGACTATTGATAGGTAAAATTTAGAGTGTTGCAAAAGCACTCGTAGAGAAAAGAATTCGTCAAGCATTTTTGAGGGGTCTCGTGAGTATTTCTACTTCAAAATACTAACCATTATCCTATCGAGAGAAGAAAGTAATGGTTTTTTCTTCTTTCGAAATATCGACGATTACGCCCCGGCGACGATGATGAAAACCATAATTTTTTAAAGAAAAGGAGGGCTTTTTGCAGAGCTTTTGGAAGTTTATCCAAACAAGTCTTTCGATAAAGGCAAGCATACCTTATCTCGTATACTATATGATATTTTTAGAAAATATAAAGGTCATATTTAGACTTGGGTCTGTCGAGTACTTCCACATCGAGATAACAGACTATTGTTCTATCGGAGAAAACGCGAATAGAGGCTAACTAAAACTGAAATAAATAAGAAAGCAAAAGCTTAATAAAAATAAAAACAAGAAAACAAAACTTAAAATAAAATAAAAGTAACAAAATAAAAATAACCCGAAATAAAAAATGCAAAAATTGAAAAAGCTAAGAACTGAAAAAAAATAACACAAAAATAAAATGAAATAAGAAATGCAAAAAGGGAAATTACGGAAAATGAAATTGCATAAAATGAATGCTAAGCTAGAAATGAAAATTACATGACAGAAATGAAATCATGGGAATTGAAACTCAGCTAGAAATTGAAATTGCAGGACAAAAATAAAATTGTGGGAATTGAAACTAAACCATGAAAAAAGACACAAAATTTTATCATTTTATTATTAATTTCATTATTAGTTGCTATGCAAAAATCTTTAAGTATAATTTTAGAATTGAAATTACACAATTAAAAGATAGAAGTGCAATCTCTACCCAAATAGGAAGAGGGGAAATAAATACGTGAGCGAGTTCTAACCAAACGGATAGACAGGATATAAATTCATTACAATAAATTAAAACTAAGCTATTAAAGGAAATTGCATATGCTATGAATAATGAAACTAAAACTAAAATAAGAAAATGAAATTGCAAGAAATTGAAATCTAAACTATAAATGAAAATGCGTAAAATTGAATACACTAATAAAGGAGACATTACATAATTAAAACTAAGCTTTGTATTGATTAAAATGTGACATTACTTGAAATGAAACAATGCTAAAAAAGTACAACACTTAATTAAAAACTACATAAAAAGAAAAACTAAAAACTAAAAAGAAAAAATACAAGAAAAGTGGAAAAGATGACGGAAGATCACCCTAAAAGGGCAATCCAAGAGGGGGAATTGCTGAGGGGGTCGGGCTCTATTTATAGACATAATTTTGTTGTTCACGCCCTTGGTCACGGATGTGACTGAGGGCATGTAATCCTGGGCTTGCTTGAGGGGTCAAAACAGTTGGCCTTCTTGATGACTCTAGAAGAGTTTGACTGGGGACGTGTCTGATCGCGGGCGTGACTTGTACACTAGCGTGTCCTGAGGTGTGTTGGAGAA
This sequence comes from Dactylorhiza incarnata, assembly GCA_033032865.1. NCBI lineage: Eukaryota > Viridiplantae > Streptophyta > Magnoliopsida > Asparagales > Orchidaceae > Dactylorhiza > Dactylorhiza incarnata. The sequence continues at coordinate 1,164,476 of JAWHQI010000354.1, read as the reverse complement.
GTCATTAGAATAGCTGGCCTTCTGGATGGATAAGGAAGCTTAGCTGGTGATGCGCTATACGTCCTCGGTCACGGGCCTGATCGAGGGCATGACTTTGGGATTCGTCGAGACATCGGATCGATCGGCTTGAAGGCACAACTTGTTGTCTTCACCAGGAGTACACGGGTGTGAATTGCTACACGGCCTCGGTCACGGGCATGACCGAGGGTGTGACGTTATTAATTAGTCGAGATTTACAGGATGTGGCCAGATTCGTCAAGACATGGGCGCGACAAGCTCCACGGCCTCGGTCACGGGCGTGATCGAGGGTGTGACTTGATAATTTCCTGGCTTGAAGGCGACAGTGTGCTAAAAATAAGAATTTAAGAAGACACGTATAACAAAAAAAACTATGAAAGTGGAGGTCACATCTTAAGTTACTCTAGATGGGGGGTGAATAGAGTATTAAAACTTTTTAATTAGTTTTATAGCGGAATTTAAAATACTGTTAAGTATTTGTGTAATCAGTGAGAGTTAAAGATAAAGACTGAAACAGTAAAAAGAAAATCACACAGCACAAGCACAGAAGAATAAGCAAGCACAGAAGACACAAGGAGCTATAGTAGTTCCCCAATAAATCTGGGTACGTCTACTCTTCTACCACCCATGGTAGGAATCTACTAGGAGGGTTGATCAGCTGCCCTAGCACCAAGGGGTTTTTGATAAGGTGTCCACACACCAATAAGCTTTTGATAAGGTGCTTAAAAACCACACAAGGATTTTTCGATAAGGTGTCTTGCCACCACTGTGTAAACTTTTGGAGGGAGAATTAACCCTGTACAAGATGAGATAAAGAGGTTTAGAGTGTTCTTCTCTGTCAATGATCTGAGAGAAGACAAGATGGTGTTGAAACTGAAAACTCCTCCTGTCTGATTAGAGTTGATGACAGTTTGTGGACAGAGCTTTCTCTAACACAAGTCTTTTGTAGCAGATTATCGGGAAGAAATGAATCTTCAGATTGTTGTTGCTCTTTGAAAGACTTTAACTTGCAGCAGTTCTGAGAGGTTGAGTGTTGTTCTAAGAATGATGAGGGTGCTGCCTTGAGTAAGAAGAGGACTTGAGAAAAATGAATAATGTTCTGTCCTTCTTCTTCTTTCTCTAATACTTCTCTTTGTTCTTCTTGTTCTGTAAAATCAGAGAGACTGAGAGAAAATTTTGAATGTGTCTCAGTGCTCTGTCTGAATGAGAAAATCGACTCCTGTATCCTGATTTCTTCTCTGATGACTTGTATATTGTTTTCAAATTCAAATCATCTGCTTTTAAGGAATATATTATTCTGACTTAAATCCTTCTTGGTACTATGCAGCCACCCAAAGCAGTTTTGGCAGGTCCTTTCAATTCCTTTTGTCGTGAAAGATGCCTTGGCATTAAATGTCAACGACTGTTCTCTTTCTTGGAATAGAAAGAATATAAGGATACAATAAATAAGAAAGAAGCTGGTCATTCGTCGAACGCCACTCGCCACTTGTCGAGCTTGAATTTTCCTAAGTTCTGACTAATCTAATCAGCCTAAAAACTTGACCCTAAGACTATACAATGGGGTAAATACAGATCCTAATCAACATATAGTGATCCTAGCCAAAATCAGTAATAGGGTTGTTCCAACAATCTCCCCCTATTTGGGTTAGGATACTATTTGACAATTAATCAAATAAATACAATAGAAATCATAAACAGCAGAGCATAAAATATATGTATCTGACAGAATGAAAAATTCATTTCAGCAGATTTGAATAAAACTAGTGCTCTAAGTTCATTACAATCAAAAAGTTTAATCAATAACAAAAATAACTAAATCTGAACCTCTTTTATTTCTTTGCTGATGGAGGTTTGAAGATTATTTGCCTGTTTGGATCTTGAGATTTCTTCTTGCTTAGGTAGAGATGAGCTCCCAGTATAGTTTGAGATTTGACATGGGGGACAAAAGCTTCTGGGTGCTTTTCAAGATATTCTTCAGCATTGAATAATTATTTGGAGTTGTAATTGTCAAGTTCTTTCCTTCTGTAATCAGACATGGTAGAAATGTTTGAGAAATCTTTACCTTCTGATTTTGCTTTGTTGATCTTGGCATAAGCAATAGTTTCCTTGAGTCTTGCCATTTGAAATAATCTTTCTTCTTCAGGGTCTGGAGTATAATAAATATATTATGAATTATCTACTTGATCTTGAAGATCACTTTTGTTGGTGCCAAAAATGGTACCTCCAAAATTCACACTAAAGGGGACGGGAGAAAACTGCGAAGTGCAGGTTACTAAGACAGAAGATGCTGGAAAAAAGAGAAGGCGATCGTAAAATGGCGATCACGAAAAAATGAGACCGCTTACACAGGTTGTAAGCTGGAGCCTCCGAATCCAGTCCTTTTTTCTGGTACCCCTACCCCTCTATTTATAGACGAGGGGGCTGCCCAAACGGGCAGAATGATAAACTACGGGCTGCCCGGGATACAGGAGAGCCGGGCAGGGAGAAGAGGTGCAAATAACAAAGACAAGGAAAAACGATCAGACCGCTTAAACTGACGATCTCCACTGTCTTGACCGCTTGGGACATAGAAAATCCTGGTTGAGAAGGTAGCTGGCGGTCTGGGCGGTCACACAAACTGAGACCGCTGCAACTGAAGAAATTGGCCAAAGAGAGGAGGTCGCGGGCTTTCTGGGCAAACATAATCCCCGCACATTTTTAAGTTGCACCTGGAACTTCGAAAATGTAAGCTTTGACCGCTGAGACCGCGACCATCATTAATGCGGCTTGGTCTATAAATACCGGCTGAAAACTTCATTTTGCAAGACATTGAGGAACTCCACTATTTGAGCGGTCTTTAATAATTGGGCAGGTGCGACCTTGCAAAGATGACTATGCTCGATCTCTTAAAAGCTCTCCCGTCGAAAGCGAACTCTCCTGGGAAAAAGGAAAGCGTTAGCTCAAGGAAAGGAAAGAAAGCGCCGAAAATCTTAACAAAAGTGAGCACTTCAAAGGAGACCGCCCGATCCCCGCTAAAGAAAACTGAGCTTCCTGAGGGCCCAATTGTGCCGGTCTCTGTTGCTTTTGATCTGTCTAATACTTCTTCAGATCCTGTATGGAAATTGCCTGACTTTTCCATTTCTTTTAATTGTCAGAAATCTATGGAGGTATTGGGTCAAACATCTTCCAAGCTTCCTGAGACCGCCTCCACCGAGATTATTCTGGCTGGGCTGCGCCAGAAGGGAGCTGAGGCCGAATCTTTAAGGCAGAAGATCGCTGACCAGGAGATCGCTGCAAAGGACAGGAAAAGGAAGAATACAAGTCCATCTAGTCTAACTTATAAGAGGAGCAGAAGAAATGAGGAAGGAGGAGATGTGACCGCCATGGAGGCGACCAGATTTTCTGAATCCATCGACCTGGAAGACTCCGCTGAGTTTCAGAAGGTGAATGCTAAGGGCGATCTCCCCTTCCTTCCCGCGGTCTCAACCTTACCAAGAGAGGATGATTCTGGATTAATCGCCTACCTTGATGAGGTTTCTTCTAACAATTCATCTTTTTCATCATTGCAGGTGTTGGATCCCCTAGAGGCTTCAGCTCTCAGAAATGCTGCCGTTGATGAGGAGATTGCGGACAGGGAGAAGGAGATTGCCGACGCAGCGATCAAGGCAAAGGAAGAGGAAAGGAAAAAGATTGAAATGGAAGAAATGGTGAAGAGGAGGAAAGAAAAAGATGTAGAGGAACAGAGGAAAAAAGAAGAGAGTGAAAGGGAGAGAAAAGAAAAAGATAAGAAAGAAAAGAGGGAGAAGAAGGAGAAGAAAAAGAGGGAGGACGAGGAGAAGAAGAAAGACAAGGAGAAGAGAGAGAGAAAGGAAAAGGAGGAAGAGGAGAAGAGGAGAGAGGTGGCTAAGGCCGTTGAGGAGGAGAAGAAGAAGGAGGCGGTCAGAGTTGCTGAGGAGAAAGCGGCTCTGATCGCTGAGGAGAGGAAGAAAGAAGCGGTCAGGGTTGCTGAGGAAAAGGCGGCCCTGATCGCTGAAGAGAGGGAAAAGGCTGAGGTCTTGCAAACTCTGGACAAAAACGGTGAGGAGATCGCAGAGAAGCTGCAGATCGCTAAGGAGAAAGTTGTACTTTCAAGCGGTCTCCCGGATGATTCTCTCCAGGGAGATTGCTCGAACAAGGCTGCAGCAGATCATGCGGCGGCGGTCTCGATTTCACGAGCTGGTAAGAATAAAATGATTCTCCAGTCAGCTGAGTTCCTTCCATTACCTACAGTTCGTTTTGCTTCTCCTGAAAGAAAACACGAGATCGTTTTATTGAGACCGATGATATTCTCTTAAGTAACGAAGAATTAAAAAGGAGAAGAAAAGAGGGAGAAAAAGCGCAGAAAAGAGGTTTGGAAAGAATGGATCTGGAGCGCTTAAGGGGATCAGATCGTCTTTCTCTGACTGCAGATCCCGCGGTCACTAAAGATATCAGAAGAGCTTTACGTGACTGCGGTCTCGACTTCTTTCCAAGTACTCTTTTTATTTATTTAAAAAGCTTATCTGATCATATGCTCATGTTTGACATAACCCATCTCCTATGACTGCAGACAACAAAAATGCTGAGATCGAGGAGGGAGAACTTCCTCGACCCATCGAGATCACTCCTCAGTTAACCAACATCCTTAATCCCATGTTCGAGGATGTTCGTTCTATGCTGATGAGGGAGCGGACGTAAAATGACCAGATTCGCGATCTTGAAGAAAGATTGCGTTCCAATGAGAAGAGGATTCGTGAAGAATGCGATCTGAGGGTTGCCGAGATCGCGCGGGCTCTTAAGAAGGCTGAAAAAGAGGCTGAATACTATAGGGGGAAGGCTACGGCGCTGTCCGCGGAGAATGAGAGGCTGAGGAGCGGTCACGGAAAGATGCTGATGCGACCGGGGTACCTCCAGCGATCATCCAGCGGAGAGACCGCAACCTGAAATTGTACTGATACCCATGGAGCAGGTGGACAAGGAAATGTCGAAAATCCACCGGTCTGCAATGCTGGCCAATCACAGCCTGGTATCAGTTATGGCCGCAGTGAACGACATGCAAGATGTCGCAGCTCATGTAGGGAGAAATAGGCCTCCTAGGAGATGAACATTAATCTTGAGACCGAGCGATCTCTATGCTTAAACAATATATATCTTGTAATATTTTCTGTTATAGTCCCATATTTGTGGCTGTTTAATATTGTGGTCTTGATTTATTAAATTTCGATCTCTTTATGCCTGGATTGTTTGTATTGCTGCTGTATTTTTTTATTGATTGAGATCGCCTACTATAGTATGCTTTCATATCACTTTGCATAGGTCGGGCGGTCTGATCATGTTTTAGCTGGGCGGTCTTCAAGATGTAATGATTACGAAATGACCCTTGGTCTTCTATAAATAGCTGTCTTCATGGTCTTTATTTTATGCCTTCTTGATTGCTCTATAAGCTCCGATCTCAGCGATCACTGAATGTGGTGTCCGCTCGTGCTTCTTCTGCTACTATCTTCTTGAACGCCGATCACAAACAAGGACGTTTATCAAAGGATGAATACATTGAGTTTATAAAGAAATATATGATCCAAACTCAGGTGGTTGTGAGACCGCCAACTGAGCAAGAAAGGCTAAACTTTGTAGAGGAGAAGAAATTTATCATCCCCATCGATCACTTTGATAATGGGCTGAGGATTCCACTCCCTTGGGAATGGTTAGAGATTCTGGAATACTATGGCTTCGTGCTCGCCCAGCTGGCTCCGAACTCCATCGGTCTGGTTAATGTCTTCATCAATTATTTGAGATCGGAAAGAGTGAAATTCACAATGAATTTGTTCCGTGCAACCTTCACTGCGAAAATTTTGAAAGAAGGCAGAAAGAAAGAAGAATTTAAAGGATTGATGTATTTTTCAGCAGATGGAATAAAAATTCTGAACCTTCCTAATAAAATTTCTTTCTGGACAGAAAGATTCCTCGTTTTTGAGGGTGACCTTGGCGGTCTCAGGAAATTCTGTGAAGGTATCCACTGATTTACCCTTATGGAGCGGGAAGGTGACCCGTCACGCATATGCGGTCACTTCAGCTTTGTACGGGAAAAAGAACACAAATGAGATATTAAATATTGAGACCGATGCGCTTCCCGACCTCTGCGCTCAAGTGACTGCTAGAAGTACAATCTTGAATCACCATATGGGGCGGTCTCTTTGCAGCGCTCTGGACGAAATAACTGCCTTGCAAGAAGAAAGAAGAGTGAGAATTTTTCTTGTTCTATGAATGTGTTACCTGTGATCGTGCGGTCTGACATATATTTCTTTTGCAGCAATCTGAAAAAGCGGCTTACGACCCTGAGAATCCGGCTTTCCAGAGGGCTTTGATGCATCATATAAAAGAGACCGCCAACCAGGTGCTGGACGAGGTTCGTAACCGCGGTGGTTTTACTGAAGAGTATAAAGACGTCACATTTGCCGATCTCTTCCATGACGCGGCACAAAGAATTGAAGAACAATCTATGACTGCTGAAGAGACCGCGGATGCTGCTGAAGAATCCGCTGATGCTGCTGATGAGACCGCAGATCAAGAGGAAAATATCGTGATTGAAGACGAAGAGAGCGGAAGCCGCTATACCCTTGGTCTGGATTCCAGTTCGAGCTCGAGCTCTGGATCTAGAATTCCAGGGAATAGTTTAGAAGAACCTTCTGCAGAAACCGATTCTTCTTCTTCAGGCGAGCGGTCTTCCAAGAGATCGAAAAAAGAATGAATTGTAATTTCCCTTTTTCCTTTTCGGAGGCCGAGCGGTCTTGTTGTAATTGATATTTCAGAGTATATAAAATTTGATATCTGTTGGGTTTTGCCTAAGTGCATGAGTTTATTTTTGATGCATATATTGATTTGTCCTTCTGAATCTAAAATCGGCATTCGATCTCAATGCCTCGAGTTTAACATAATTTAATCATTAATGAACTTTAAGTAGCGATCTCTTGGAAAAGACACCAAAGATATGATCAGGAAATAATCTTATTCACAATAGTTTTGCGGTCTCATATTACACAGATCGAAATATAAGGAAACTACAAGACAATGATTTGAACGCATTAGATTCTGGGTGATCGGCGCCCAAAGGTCTTCCAGGAAATCCGTCTGACGATCCCTTGGTAGTCAAAGGTTATTTCTTGAAACAAGGAAATAACTCCTTATGAATTTTCATTTCAGCGATCACATTATATTCAGACCGCCCTTTTGTAGAAAAAGATCCAACTATTTGATGAGAAACAGAGCATCACGATTATTCCATGTAACTGAGTAACAGGGAAAATTGAAATCTCGATTTTGTTGAGACCGGGACGATCTCTATCAAGCTGGCATAGGAGACTCCTGAATAGCGACCTTAATTATCCTGAAAGAATTTCATCCGACGATCATAAACGATTTCATTCTTTATAGGGAGGAACATGCGGTCTCATAAACTGCTGACCGCCCGATCCCAGCACGAATGAATAAGACCTTTATAGTAAGAAAAAATAGAAAAATGGATCTCGAAAATGACTTAAAGGGATAGTGTGGTCATGCCGCGGAGGCTATACCGACACTTCTTTTCTTAAAGGACCACTGAGTTTGTTGTAAATTTGCCAATCTAAGATTCAGTTGACGGTCATAGATGTTTCTTGCCGCCCCTTATCTAACCACGCTTCATCGAGTATTCGAGAGTTACAAATCAAAAAATGATCGGTAGGGCAGGTGTGGTCATGCCGCGGAGGCTATACCGACATTGCTTTCCCTGAAAGATCATTAATATTGTAACAATGTCCTTTTCAATGCATGACAGAGCTGAGCCAGCCACCTAGACCTCCTTAAAAATGATGAGGTGTGCCAGATGTCAGCAAGGACCCGGTATCCCAAACTTCCACCGCTCGAGCTTGGCGAGCTACTGCTACACAGATTCGAAATCTCCCCGACATCTGTGGTCCTGGCAGAATTACACGTCGAGTTAACCAGTCGGGGGGGAAGATAGTAGGATCCGGCGATATCTCACTTGACAGGTTTTTGGCTTTTCAAAAATCAACTTATTTTTAAGATTTATCATCCAACACTGGTATTGCGAATGCCTTGGTGATACCTGCATGATTTTTAAGAAAAGAAAAGAGTGAGGATCAGGGAATGAGTGAATTAGGTACGAACATTTAAGAGAAGAAAAGCTTGAGATCATCTCCGCTCCAGGAATGGGGCAACTCTTCTCCTTCATAAGTTTGGAGATGGTAAGCACCATTTTTAAGCACATTCTTTACTACGAACGGCCCTGCCCAATTTGGATTAAGCTTTCCAACTGAACCAGCCCTTGCTGCTGCATCTACCTTCTTCAAGACTAGATCTCCAATAGCAAATTCTTTGGTTCTTACATTCTTATTGAACAACTTCGCCATTCTTCTTTTCACCTCTTCCTGTCTGACGATTGCAGTATCTCTCAATTCCTCAATTAAATCAAGGCTGCATTTTAACTCTTCATCATTTTCTTCCATCCACTCGATTTGATTTTGTTGCGCCAATAATACTCTTGGGCTTTTCACTTCAAATTCTACCGGAATAAGGGCTTCGGAACCGTGTGATAATTTGAACGGAGTTTCCCCAGTAGCAGAACTCGGAGTTGTCCTCAAGGCCCATAAGACGGAAGGTAGTTGTTCTGCCCAGTTGCCCCTAACGTTTTCTACCTTCTTTTTCAAGAGATTTATGATGAGTTTGTTGGCGGCCTCTACCTGCCCATTGCTTCTAGGATGATGCACAGAAGCGAAACGAAGCTCAATGCCAATTTGCTTGCAGAAATTAATAAGAGTTGAATTGTTGAATTGAGAACCATTATCCGTGATGATTGCCATTGGAATCCCGTGTCGACATACTATCTCTCCCCAAATAAAGTTTTTCACGACTTGAGTGGTAATTTTGGCCAATGCTTTTGCCTCTATCCATTTGCTGAAATAGTCAATCATGACTATAATATATCGACGTTGTCCACTTGCTATAGGGAAAGGCCCAATCAAATCCATTCCCCAAACTGCAAATGGCCATGGAGTTGCTATCGACTTGAGTTGTTGAGCCGGCTGATTTTGGAGAGGAGCGAACTTCTGGCATTTTACACATTTCTTAGCAAATTTTTCCGCATCTTTTCTCATTTGAGGCCAAAAATACCCTTGCCTTAGAATTCTTTTTTCCAACGTTCTAGCTCCAGAATGACTTCCACATTCTCCAGAATGGACCTCCTGAAGGACCGCTGGAAATTCCTCCTCTGAAACACATCGTGCTAATGGTGAAAGGAAAGTTCTTCTATAAAGCACTCCTGCAACAAGATAATAGTTAGCTGCTTTCCGTTTAAACCTTTTCCTATCCTTTATTGATGAATGGAACTCTCCAGTTGAAAGATAAAGAACAAATGGATCCGTCCAAGATGGACGTTGATCAATCTCCATGACCTCCCCTTCTTCAATCGCCGGGCGAAACAACTCCGAAGTTGTTCCTCCTGAGAGAAGCCCAAACTTTGCCAGCTCATCTGCTTCCACGTTCTCACCTCTTGGAATATGATTGATGGTAAAGCTTTTGAATTTCCCAACCTCAATTTTTACTATAGTTAAATACTTCTTTAAAATACTATCTCTAGTCTCGAAAATCCCATTTACTTGAGAAGCCATCACCAAAGAATCTGTGAAAACTTCGACATCGTCAATCCCCAGCTCCCTGGCAAACTTGAGACCGGCTAGCAAAGCCTCATATTCCGCTTGATTGTTTGTTACTTGAAAATAGAACTTCAGTGCTTGATCAAGCCTTACTCAATTTGGGTTGATTAAGATAACTCCTCCTCCGGAAGAATTTTTCCCTGAGGCTCCATCCACGAAGATTTTCCAGGCAAGGGGCACTCTGACCTCCTTCTGCGACTCAACTTCTTTAGCATTCACCATGAAGTCTGCTAAGACTTGAGCTTTGATTGCTATTCTTGGAACATAGGATATGTCGAACTCACTGAGCTCTATTGCCCACTTTGCCAATCAGCCTGAATGCTCCGGCTTCTCCAAGACACTCTTTAATGGAAGGTCAGTGACGACTAAAATCGAGTGAGCTTGAAAATATGGTCTTAGTCTTCTTGCTGAAATTACGAGCATTAAGGCTAGCTTCTCTAGGATTGGATATCGAGTCTCTGCATTCTTCAAAATTCGGCTTACATAGTAAACTGGAAATTGTTTCTTTTTCTCTTCTCGGACCAAGACAGAGCTTATAGCATTGGCGCCAACTCCCAAATATAGGAAAAGATCTTCCCCTTCTCGCGGGCTTTGGAGTAGAGGAATTGACGTTAACTGCTTTTTAAGCTGACTAAAAGCATCATCACACTCTTGAGTCCATTCAAACTTGGCCCCTCCCCGGAGGGTCTTAAAGAAAGTTGCACTTTTATCCCCTGACCGGGAGATGAATCGACTCAAGCCTGCCATTCTCCCTCCCAACTGTTGAACTTCTTTTGGGGTTTTGGGAGGTGGCATTTCCAAAATATCTTTTACCTTGACTGGATTGGGCTCTAACCCTTCTGGAGTGAGGAGATGACCCAAAAATTTACCTTTGTTTGCTCCAAAAACGCACTTCAATGGATTCAACCTCATATTGAAAGTTCGTAAGGTTGCAAAAGTTTCTGAGAGATCTTCGAGATGAGAGGAGAAGGATTTGCTTTTCACCAAGAGGTCATCGACATACACCTCAAGGTTCCTTGCCTTCTGACTTTTGAAAACTGTATCCATCATTTTTTGGTAAGTTGCTCCAGCATTTTTCAACCCGAAAGGCATCACGAGATAACAGAAGCAACCATCATTTGTGATAAACGAAGTATGCGGTATATCCGGTTTATGCATCCTGATTTGGTGATAACCTGAAAAAGCATCTAAAAAACTCATAAAAGAATAACCTACCGCAGAATCCACTAAAGAATCTATCTGAGGCAAGGGATAGCAATCCTTGGGGCAAGCTTTATTGAGTTTGGTAAAATCGACACACATCCTCCACTTTCCACCCGGCTTAGTTACCATTACAACGTTTGACACCCACTCCGGATATTGGATTGGTTGAATGAACTTTGCCTTCAGAAGCTTCTCCACCTCTTCACGGATAGGTGGAGCCAGAGTAGTTGCAACAGTTCTCTTCTTCTGCTGGATCGGAATGACGTTTGGACTAATGTTGAGGTGATGGCAAGCGACATCCGGATTCACTCCAGGCATGTCGTCTGCCGACCAAGCGAAGATGTCTAAATTTTGCAGGAGACAAGAGATGAGCTGACTCTTGTCGGCTTCAGATAACTCAGCATTGATGGAGAGGCTCTTGCTCTTATCTTCCTTTGCTGATCTGAACATTTTGAGTTGCTTGGGCAGGTTCCAAGCGGACTCCGTCTCTCGCATCCTCCACTTCTTCTGCGGTTTGAACTTGTTCAGGAACTTCAATGGATTCAGTCATCATAACTTCCTGGGGTGAAGACATGATCATGTTGACCGTCTTTACATAGCATTCTCTAGCTTTCCTGGGGTCGCTCCTGATTCGATGTTGTTTGCCATTTAAGGCGAACTTCACCGCTTGATGATAAGTGGAGACAATGGCTTGATACCCGTTCAGAAATGGTCTCCCGAAAATTGCGTTGTAGCTACTGGGAGCATCAACGACTATAAATTTGACCAGCCTTACTATTCCTCCGAGAATCACGGAGAGGGTGACGAGCCCTTCAACTTCTTTCTTTTCTCCTGAAAAACCATAAAGAGGTCCTTCAGTTGGTAGGAGAGTTTTACCTGTCTTTAATGCCTCAAAGGCAGGCTTAAAAAGCACATTGACTGAGCTCCCCGTATCCACTAGAATTTTTTCCACCGTATAGTTTTCAATCACAGCTTTGATGACGACTGCATCATCAAAGGGATTCGTAGTCTGAGGAAGATCTTCATCTCCAAAGGTGACCGTCCCTCGAATCGGAGCCGAAGAAGTGGCGGCAACCTCTGATTGATAAACCCTCTTCAGACTTGCCTTTCTTGAGGACTCCGGGCCTGCGCCCCCATGGATGCAGAAAAGGTTGCCCAAGGCACCCTCATCATTAGCGTCCACGCATTCGCTGGGAAAACCGATGTTGCCTAGATGGCCAACATCATCTACTTCCTCGCACTCCCAGTGAACTTCTGCTACCTCCTTGGCCTTGGAGGTTGAAGCTTTGGCAGAGTCATTCTTTTGAATGAGATCGCGGAGCTTTCCCTCCTTTAATAGTTTCTCTAAAAATAGGCGGAGAGCTCTACAATCCTCTGTCAAATGCCCCCCATCTCTGTGATACTCACAGTAGAGGGTTGGGTTTCTGGTTTTCGGATCAGAATTCAGCGGAGCTGGCCTCTTAAAAAAGGGCTGTTTCTGAAGAACTTGCAGCACTTCATTCATAGAAACACCAAAGTCCGTGAAGGACTCTTGGGATTCATTATAAAGTGAAGGAACGGGTAGAAGAGGAGGTTGAGCGTACTGGATCTGGTGGATGGGGGTGACTTGCGGAGCAGGAGTAGCAGGAGTTTGAAGAAATGAATTTTGAGGTGGGAAAAATTGATTACCTCGGTTGAAGCGGTTGCTGCGGTAATTCTTACCTCTTGGAGCTGGAGGTGGAAGCTCTTGTTTAGTTTTCGAGGAAGATGGAGCAGGATAGAATCCCGCAGAGCCTTTCTGGGTGGCTCTGTTGGTCAGATTGCTCGCATAGGTAGGGTTGTTGATCTCCCCTTCTATATAGCGATTGGCAATGCTGATCAGCTCCTGATAGGAGCCAGGCTCTTTGGTTGTGACTTTGAACTTCAGAGGACCCTCCTGCAGGCCGCTCATCAAAGCTACCATATAGAGTTCGGGGTCCATGTCTCTGACTCCCAAGATCTCCTTCTGAAAGCGATCAACGAAATGCGCTGCAGTCTCGTTGTCCCCTTGCTTAATTTTGAAGAGGGTCGCAGGACCACTCTTCCTTTTCTTTGCGGTGGCGAACCTCAGGAGGAGCTCTTGCCTTAGGGCGGCAAAGCTTGGGATAGATTGACAAGGCAGCTTATAGAACCATTCCATGGCTGACCCATCGAAGGAGGTAACCATCAACTTGCACCTCACTCCATCTGAAATGGTCCTGAGGGCAACAGCAGACTCAAAGGCTTGGAGATGACACATCGGGTCGGTCTCACCTGTATACACAGGAAGACGGGGCTCTCTGAATCCATGAGGAATTGGATCCCGACGAATCTCATCAGTAAAGGGGGAAGGCTCTCCAAAAACAGAAGGTCCTGGAGGAAGAAAAGGAGCTGGAGGATCTTGAGGGTAAGCAAACCCTTCTTCAAAATTCAAGGTCTGAGCCAGAGGCCCCTGGGCTGCGGCTCGGAAAGAATTATGACGGGCGACGAACTCCTCATGCTGAGATCGCTGAGGAGCTGCAGGCTGGAAAACGGGATGATCGCTATGGTGACCGCTTGCCACTCGGTCAGGAGTAGCGATCTGAGAGGCTTGAGGAAGGATTTTCTGGGAGATCGCGGCCAGAACCTGGTTCATGGCCTCAATCTGCTTCGCGGACTCCTGTTGAGTCCGGACAACTTCTTGTCGATCTCGAGCGGCCTCCTGCTGAGACCGCGCGATCTCTTGCTGAACAGCGGCAGCGTCCTGCCTAGCTCGGGCGGCCTCGCGAAGAGCTTGCTCTACGCGAAGCTCGAAGCGGCGCTCCATCGCCTCTAACGGATTGTGATCGGAAGGGGGAACACTGGGAGACCGCAAGGGACGACCTCTACGACGATCAGCCATCTAGGAAGTCTAAGATTCACCTGACACTTCGAATCTGAAGGTCGCGTGTTCGTTCTGTTGGTGCCAAAAATGGTACCTCCAAAATTCACACTAAAGGGGACGGGAGAAAACTGCGAAGTGCAGGTTACTAAGACAGAAGATGCTGGAAAAAAGAGAAGGCGATCGTAAAATGGCGATCACGAAAAAATGAGACCGCTTACACAGGTTGTAAGCTGGAGCCTCCGAATCCAGTCCTTTTTTCTGGTACCCCTACCCCTCTATTTATAGACGAGGGGGCTGCCCAAACGGGCAGAATGATAAACTACGGGCTGCCCGGGATACAGGAGAGCCGGGCAGGGAGAAGAGGTGCAAATAACAAAGACAAGGAAAAACGATCAGACCGCTTAAACTGACGATCTCCACTGTCTTGACCGCTTGGGACATAGAAAATCCTGGTTGAGAAGGTAGCTGGCGGTCTGGGCGGTCACACAAACTGAGACCGCTGCAACTGAAGAAATTGGCCAAAGAGAGGAGGTCGCGGGCTTTCTGGGCAAACAACTTTGAGGATTTCTGATCTTGTGGAAAGATCCATCAGAAATATGAAGTTTGCATTCTGAAGATATTTGAGGTGAAATAATGGCTTGACTTTCTTGTAAAGCAAGTGCTGATTTCTTAGAAGGAGGAGCACTGGTTGATCCAGCGGCTTGAGAACCACTAGAACTACCAGTCTTCCTGATTGTTGAGAGCTGGGCTTCTGGGAGAAGAATGATGGTGCTGTTGAGCCTGCTGCTGGAGGAGGAGGAGGAGAATGGTTATATTTGACAGGTTTGTCAGAATTCTAACCTGTTTTCCTCATCTTCATCCTTCTTTTGTTCTCATTCCTTGAGAATTTCATCCAATAAGGTGTACTTTTGTCAAGAGTAATATTATGAAGAACATAATATGGAATATCATTCTCAGGATTTGGAGGCTTGGTAACAGCCTTTGAATTAGCTTTTCTTTTCTTTCTTTTCCTTGATAATGTGTCATCAGAATCACTGTTATCATCATCATCATCATCTTTAGAGTCAGAAGAAGAAATTGGCTTATTATATAAATCATCAATTTTTTTGATTACTTCAAGAGCTTTTAATCTTTCTTCTTCAGCTTTGTCAAACTCTGCATCTATCTCTTTCCAGATTTCATCAAAACTTGGCATTGGTTCTTTATTCCATAAAAGAATTGGAGGTGAGGAAATAATTCTTGAAGCTGTTTCATCTGATGGAGTAGGGGGATCTTGTATATCATCTAGAAATTCTGCAATATCATCCTCATATTCTGCAGAAGTATCCTTCATCTGAATATCTTGATCAGAGATTGAAGGAATAGAAGAGATGAAACTTTTAATGATGTCAGAATGAGTCTTCTGAGGAAGACATATCAGAGCCTTTGATAAATCCACTATGTATACTTTTGGTGACACCCTTGATGTATATTTAGTATCAAATTTTGATAATAAGCTATGCAGATCACAAGAGGGTGAATGCAGATACAAATATTATTTATTTCTTCTATAACTTGTATATCTGATACTATACAAGAATCAACCATATCTGTATCATAAACTATAATTGAATCTTCTTTACTTTGTACTATCTCAGAATTATCTAATTCAAAAACTGTAACTTCTGCTACTTCTGGAGCAGCTTCTGCTTCTGGAGCTTCTTCACAGGACATCTCCCCCTGCCTAGCTTCAAGGACACCTGAATCTAGGCCCCTAGAAGAAGGGACAGCAATAGAGGAAGGAAGGGAAGAAAGCTTAGCAGATAAGGTAGAAATAGCTTGGAAGACTGGAGCAAATTTTGCATCCAGGAGTTGGTTTATTTTAGGAAGATTGTGATCAAAAATTTGATCAGCAATAGAGGTGAGGTTGAGAGATAGATAATCTGATGGAAGTGATGTAGATGGTTGTGAAGTGGATGGGGTGAAAGTGGGTAGAAGGATATTTCTGACAGTTTTAGAATGTGTGGAAATGCTATCTGGATGGTTTGAACTTGAGGGATGAATTGGTGACTGATGTTCATCATGTATTGGAGATGGAGGTGGAATAGGTGATTGAGGTAGAGTTGAGAAATTGAGATTAGTGTTGATAGGAGATGGAGGAGGGGAAGGCAGTGGTTCTGGAGATAGAGGGGAAATATCATTGATAGGTGGTATATCAGTTGAAAGAGGAGGTGGAGAGTTTGGAGGTAGAAATTGTTCAGGATACTGTTGAGCAGGTGGAGATGGGATATGAGAAGGAGAAGGAACTGAGGGAGGAACTTCAGGAAGGGTATAGGGAGTGACTTGGTCAGTCTTTGTGTCCTCAGATGTTTTCTTTTTCCTAGAAGCATCAGCTCTTGTATTCTTCTTGGGGATTACCCTATCCCACTTAGCAAAGATTGTTGAGGTCAGCCTCTTGCTGGCATTTATAGTCACCTTGGGTGACACTAGAAGGTCTGGATGCCTTTCCTGCAGGAAAATACCTATCTCTTCCAAAACTGACACTATCTTTAGAATTTTTCTTTTTAATCAATTCAAAGAGAATTGATCCCCAGTTAATTTTCTTCTTCTCCATCAAGGCCACCATCAACAGAAATTGGTGCCTATTGATATAGTCATGTCCAGAAGTCTTGCCCAGCAAGACTTTTCCAACAATGTCAGCTAAGAACTTGTAGTCCTGAGACAAGTTCTTTTTCAGTAAGTGATTAGGGTTTCCAGTTAAGTGACCCATTTTGACTAAAGATTCATCAAATTGTTCTGAGCTTATGTCTAAGTCATCATCACCATTCTCAAAACCAAAAATTTCAGTAAGAATGGTGGGAGAGAGAGAAACTTGATGACCTGAGATGGTGCCAGACATCTTCTCATCCTCTATCTGAACAGTATGAACCCATTCTTTAATCTCTACAACTGGTATTTTTTGCCTGGTGCTCAAAAACTTCTTTAGATGTTGTGCTTCCAGTAGTTGAAGAACGTCCTTGAAGATTTGGTCAGATTGTGCAAAAGAATCTATGTCGATATCAAAACCTGCGTCAAACTTCATTGAGTGCAGAGAGGCCTGAGAAATCACCATTGTTCCTGCAAAGAAAACGAAGATCAAGTGTAGAGGGGAACTCGAGGGAAAAGACGATTTCTGTAGGCGAAACTTAGAAAGAGATAAAATAAAGCTTATATGGAAAGATCGAAGAATGAGGGCGCATTCGTAAACCGCTGTTTGACAAAACCTAATAAAATTAGAATTTGAAAAGGCTTTATTTCTTCGTCAGACTGCGTACGAAAACACCTTTTTCGTCGACCACCGTTTTATAAATGAAACTGTCTTTATCGATTCTAAGGTTAACAGGTTTTGTCGACTGCCGTTCGACAAATGGTTCAAATTCGTCGTTCTTCGTTCGACAAATTTATGGGATAAATAGAAAATTTAATTTTTAACAGATTGAGTCTCCATCTATCATTCCTAGTTGATTTATAAAGAAGATGTGCTTCTTTTCATCCAAGGGCTTGGTGAAAATGTCAGTTCTTTGCAAATCAGTAGAAATGAATTGTAGGCAAATTTTGTTTTTATCCACATTATCCCTAAGGAAGTGGTGCCTAATTTCTATGTGTTTACTCCTACTATGGAGAATTGTATTTTGTGCTATAGATATTGCACTAGTATTGTCACAAAATATAATTGAATTATTTAAGTTGACACCATAGTCCAGGAGCTGATTTTGTATCCACAATATCTGTGAGCAGCAACTGCCAGCAGCTATGTATTCAGCTTCAGCTGTTGATGTAGACACATATGTTTGTTTCTTACAAAACCAAGACACAAGCCTATCACCAAGAAACTGACAAGTTCCTGATGTGCTCTTCCTGTCTACTCTGCATCCAGCATAATCTGAATCTGAGAATCTAGTTAGTTCAAATTCAGATGATGTTGGATACCAAAGTCCTAGATTAGGGCAACCCTTTATATATCTTAAAATTCTTTTTAGTAAAATAAGAAGAGATTCTTTAGGGTTAACTTGAAACCTGGCACAACTATATGTAGCAAACATTATATCTGGCCTACTAGCTGTTAAATAGAGTAGAGAGACAACAATTACCCTATGCACTTTCTGATCAACAGATTTCCCTGATTCATCAGTATCAACAACAGCATTAGAGGCCATGGGTGTTTTCATGGTAGAGGAATCAGACATTCCAAATCTTTTCACTAATTCCTTAGCATACTTAGATTGAGAAATGAAGATTCCTGATGGGGTTTGCTTCACTTGAAGACCAAGGAAGTATGATAATTCACCCATGCTACTCATTTCAAATTTAGATTGCATTAGTTTAGAAAACTTCTTGCATAAATTTGAATCTGTAGAGCCAAAGATAATATCATCTACATATATTTGAACTAGTAAGGTTTGATTTTTATGTATCCTGAAAAATAATGTTTTATTTACTATGCCCCTACAGAAATTATTTTCCAAAAGAAATTTAGCTAAAGTCTCATACCATGCACTGGGAGCTTTTTTGAGACCATAAAGAGCTTTATTAAGCTTAAATACATAGGAGGAATGAGTTGGAGAGATGAAACCTGGTGGTTGTTCCACATAGACTTCTTCTTTGATGTCTCCATTTAGAAATGCACTCTTCATATCCATTTGATATACTTTGAACTTTTTATATGCAGCAAATGCAAGGAAGATTCTGATTGCTTCTAACCTTGCAACTGGTGCAAAAGTTTGATCTTTGTCTATTCCTTCTTCCTGTGAGTACCCTTGAGCTACTAGCTAGCTTTGTTTCTCACAATATTGCCTTGATCATCAAGTTTGTTACTGAAGACCCACTTGGTGCCAATAACAGGATGGCCTTTTGGTCTTGGAACCAAATCTCAAACCTTATTCCTTTCAAACTGGTTGAGTTCCTTTTGCATTGCAAGGATCCAGTTTGGATCTTGTTCTGCATCTTGTATGGTTTGAGGTTCAACTTGTGATAGGAAACAAGTATGCATCTGATTTTGGTGTAATTGATGCCTTGTTTGAACACCTAGTGTGATATCACCAATTACTTGTGAAATTGGATGATCTCTAACTGTGATGTGGTCAACAGTTGGAGTTGGTTCAGCAGCAGTATCCATTTGGGGAATTTGTTCAGCTGTTGTGTCCTGTGGAGGATGTTCTGCTGTTACTTGATTCAAGTTAACAACAAGATCTAGATGATCTTCTTCTTCACTATCTTCAAGAGTTCGAGGTGATGGATGCAGTGAATCTTCTGTCTGTAGATTTAATCCATCAAGCTCTTCACATAGAGCTGGTACCTGCAGATTGTTTTTGGTAGAAGAATTCTTCTCCTTGTAAAACATGTTAGTTTCATCAAAGGAAACATGCATAGACTCTTCTATTTTAAGAGAAGATTTATTAAATACCCTATATGCTTTATTAACTAATGAATATCCTAAGAAGATTCCTTCTTCAGATTTTGGTTCAAATTTTCTAAGGTATTTTTTATCATTGTTATGAACAAAACATCTACAACCAAAAGTTCTAAAATAATCAACTTTAGGTTTCTTCCCTTTAAGTAATTCATAGGGAGTTTTACCCTTAAGTTTGTGTATCAAACTTCTATTCACAACATAATTTGCTGTGCTGACCGCCTCTGCCCAAAAAGATAGGGGTAAGTTAGCATCTGCAAGCAATGTTCTTGCTGATTCAATTAGAGTTTTATTTTTCCTTTCAACTACCCCATTTTGTTGAGGAGTTCTAGGAGCTGAGAAGCAATGCCTGATACCTTCCATCTCATAGAATTCTTGCATGAGAAGAGACTCAAACTCGGTGCCATGATCACTTCTGATCAATGCAACTACAGTAGAGTACTCAATCTGTATGCTCTTAAGAAAATCTGTAAGAACTTTAAAGTTATCTGACTTTTCTCTCAAAAAGAACACCCAAGTGAATCTGGAGAAGTCATCTACAATAACTAGAGTGTAAGACTTCCCACCTAAACTCTTTAATGCTATAGGTCCAAAAAGGTCCATATGTAGCAAATACAAGATTCTAGGTGAATCACTTTTCGATAAAGATTTAAAGCTGTTTTTGGTTTGCTTGCCTAACTGACATGCCCTACAAAGACCTTCTTTCTTATATGATCCTGATGGTAACCCTCTAACAAGATTATCCTTAGCTAGTTTAGCAAGGGTCCTAAGGTTTACATGTCCTAATCTTTTATGTTATAATTCACTAGGTTTGCTAAGCTCATTAAATAAACAAATTTCTGATTTGGATGAGTTGAAATTTACTAAATATATATTTCCTTGCCTAATACCTGATAGAATAATAACATTATCAGAGGATTTAATAATGCATTCTGATTTATTAAATGTTACCTGATAACCTTCATCACATAACTGACTTATGCTGATGAGGTTATGCTTCAGACCCTTGACATAGGATACTTCCTTGAATGTCACTGCTCCAACTTTAATTTGACCATAGCCTTTGGTTTGTCCACAGTTGGAGTCTCCAAAGATCACCTTGGGTCAAAGCTTTGCCTTGTAGTTGTTCAGGTTGGCCTTGATTCCGGTCATGTGCTTTGAGCAGCCACTATCCAAGTACCATTTTTGATTTAATCTTGGATAGCTGTGTACCCGCAAATACAAAAACATAAACTAGTTATTTTTGACCCAGACTACCTTGGGTCCTTTTATGTTACCACAAAATTCAGAGATAAATGACATTTCAGGCTGATCCTTATAGCCTTGTGGATGATATCTCCTTGGAGGTATAGTCCTCTCAGTAAAAGGATTTTTAGTATATTTAGGATTAGAATTCTTAGAGTTTTCTGTATAATGTCTGTTTGACAAATTTGGGTAAATTTGTCGACCGCCGTTCGATGAATGTGCATGTTTTTGTCGAGCGCCGTTCATATTATAACTATACTGAAAATCTGTTCTCAGTTTTCGTCGATCCTCGTTCGATAGATTTGAATCTTTTTGTCGAGCTTCATTCGACGAATTCTTCTGAATTCTCTTATCCTTAACAAACTTGGTTGAAATATCTTTATTTCTTTCTGCAGCCTCTTTGCTTTTAGCAGAAATGAATTTTATGGGTGTGGAGAGGATGTTTCACTTAATCAGAGATGTCTCACTTGATGAAGCACCCAAGCCCAGTTTGCTATTGTTAAATCTAGCATTGACAGTGCTTGTGATGTCCATCAGTTTGATGCTTCTCCCATTGAGAGATTCTTCAAATTGCTTGGCTTCAGACAACTTATTCTAAATGAGAATAATGTGTTCTTTGGAGGCAGCCAACTCTTTCTTAAGACTTGCATTCTCTTCACTTATATTATTCATCTCAACTAACTTATTTCTGAGAGAAATTACTTCTTTCTCAGATTTTATTAAGTCTTGGCAAAGAATTTTGAAATCAGCTTTGAATTCAATAGAAGTAAAATCAAAGTTAGATAATACCTGATCAGTATCATCTTCTATTTCTGATTCTGATTTCTCTTCATCAGAATTGTTGGTTGAGGCATTGATTGCCATCATGCAGAAATTTCTTTCTTCTTCATCATCACTGGAGCTGCATGATGATGCAGATTGTGACTCACTATCTGAGTCATAAATAGCCATCAGACATTGGTCATTGTCTTTTGTTTCATCTTCATCAGATGAGCATGATGAAGATTCTGACTCAGACTCTGTATCACTCCAGGATTTTGCTACAAATCCTCTTCTCTTCTTTTTGTGAGAGTGGGAGGAAGATTTGCTAGAGCTCTTCTTTTCTTCCTTTTCTCTTCTCCTGTCCTTCTTGTTCTGATTATCTGGACAGTCTGGAGCAATGTGTCCTGGTTTCCTGCAACTAAAACATATAATTTCATTAGAGTGATTTTTGTCATACCTTGGCTTGTCATGGCTTCTGGATGACTTTTTCCTGAAATCTTTTCTAGCCATTTTATAGAATCTTTTGGCTATCAGACTCATAAACTCCTCATTGTCAGGAGCTTTTCCTTCTTCTTCTGCAGCCTTGAAGGCTATGCTTCTTTCCTTCTTGGGTGCTAGAGATGAAGTAGATTCTTCAGCTTCCCTTGCTTTGATAAGCTGCTCATAAGACTTGAGCTTGCCCAACAAAGCTTCCGTGGTAATCTCATTGAGAGTTCTGGCTTCCTTGATTGGCCAGATTCTGGAGTCCCATGTGCTGGGGAAGCACATAAGAATTTTGTCATTGATCTCTGTGAGTGAGATAACTTTGTCCAGAGACTTCAGCTCATTTATTATGAGGCTCAGCCTATTGTACATGTCAACAACACTTTCTGATTCTCCCTTCTTGAAGTTCTCATATTGAGATATCAGATGAGATCTTCTATCTTTTCTTTCATCTGCTGAGCCTGCCACCATGTTGTTGAGAGATTCCAAATTTCTCTTGCTGAGGAGCACTCAACAACCTTCTAGAATATGTCATCTGACATAGTTAGGGCCAGAATGTTCATGGCCTTTGCATCTGCATTTCTTTACTTCTTCTGAGCTTCAGTCCACTCAGGAGGTTGAACAGTAGTATTGTCTGTTGCTGCATCAGTACTTGTTGATGCTGTGGTAATTGGAGGTCCTGTCAAAATGACATTGAAAATTTCTTCATCAATGGAGTTCATATACAGCCTAATCCTTGCTTTCCATAGTGCAAACTTATTGAGATTGCACATAGGAGGTCTTGTGCTGGAATATTCCTTGTTTTGTGCCATGAGTTTTAAATAAGATAAAGATAAAGAAACTTTGAGGAAATTTAAGATCTGGTTGATCTTTGTGATTCAGGTTTTAGCCTGTAAAGAATCAACCTACCTCTGATACCAATTGAAAGTGGAGGTCAGATCTTAAGTTACTCTAGAGGGGGGTGAATAGAGTATTAAAACTTTTTATTTAGTTTTATAGTGGAATTTAAAATACTGTTAAGTATATGTGTAATCAGTGAGAGTTAAAGATAAAGGCTGAAACAGTAAAAAGAAAATCACACAGCACAAGCACAGAAGACACAAGGAGCTATAGTAGTTCCCCAATAAATCTGGGTACGTCTACTCTTCTACCACCCTTGGTAGGAATCCACTAGGAGGGTTGATCTGGTGCCCTTGCACCAAGGGGTTTTTGATAAGGTGTCCGCACACCAATAAGCTTTTGATAAGGTGCTTAAAAACCACACAAGGATTTTTTGATAAGGTGTCTTGCCACTACTGTGTAAACTTTTGGAGGGAGAATTAACCCTTTACAAGATAAGATAAAGAGGTTTAGAGTGTTCTTCTCTGTCAATGATCTGAGAGAAGACATGATGGTGTTGAAACTGAAAGCTCCCCATATCTGATGAGAGTTGATGACAGTTTGTGGACAGAGCTTTCTCTAACACAAGTCTTTTGTAGCAGATTATCTAGAAGAAATGAATCTTCATATTGTTGTTGCTCTTTGAAAGACTTTAACTTGCAGCAGTTCTGAGAGGTTGAGTGTTATTCTCAGAATGATGAGGGTGCTGCCTTGAGTAAGAAGAGGACTTCAGAAAAATGAATAATGTTCTGTCCTTCTTCTTCTTTCTCTAATACTTCTCTTTGTTCTTCTTGTTCTGTAAAATCAGAGAGAGTGAGAGAAAATTTTCAATATGTCTCAGTGTTCTGTCTGAATGAGAAAATTGACTCCTGTATCCTGATTTCTTCTCTGATGACTAGTATATTGTGTTCAAATTCAAATCATCTGCTCTTAAGGAATATATTATTCTGACTTAAATCATTCTTGGAATTGTGCAGCCACCCAAAGCAGTTTTGGCAGGTCCTTTCAATTCCTTTTGTCGTGAAAGATGCCTTGGCATTAAATGTCAACGGCTATTCTTTTTCTTGGAATAGAAAGAATATAAGGATATAATAAATAAGAAAGATATCCTTACATAGCTGACTGAATACGTCCAAAAAGAAATAAATATATCCGTTATTCTGTCGATTTGTGTTCAGAGAACTGATATCCAACTGAAAATATTAATCTGAGCTTCAGAAAGGAATTTGTCGAGCGATGGCTGGAATTCGTCGAGCGCTGCTAGCCATTTGTCGAGCGCTGTTCAGAAAATGTTGAGTGCTAGAACTGGCTATAATTCTTCAGTCTGCTCAAAACAATTTGTCGAACGAAGCTGGTCATTCGTCGAACGCCACTCGCCACTTGTTGAGCTTGAATTTTCCTAAGTTCTGACTAATCTAATCAGCCTAAAAACTTGACCCTAAGACTACACAATAGGGTCAATGCAGATCCTAATCAACATATAGTGATCCTAGCCCAAATCAGTAATAGGGTTGTTCCAACAAACTAAATATAGAAAAAGATAGAAAAATTAGTTAGAAATGAAAATATATAAAACAAGCATTTTATTCATTAATTTACATAAGAAATTTACAATTTTCTTAAAAACTATACAGAAAACTATACTAAAAATACGTATAAATTACTATTCATCAAATACCCTCATACTTAAGCTTTTGCTATTCCAGAGCAAAAATAAGAGAGAACCTATAAGACACTAAATTTTTTTCTAAATTACTAAAATTCTATTTAATCAAAAGTAAGCTTGAAATAAACTTTGGAGAATTTAAAAAGGTAAATCCTCAATTATGATAGTGATTTTAAATGAGCAAAAGAGTTTTAATCATCAAGACTTCTTAGGTTAACTAGATTGTGAACATAAGTTTGCAATCATTAGCAACATAATTAGATTAGAATTATAGAAACTTTAACTTTTTAATGAAATTTGTAAGAATAAATAAAACCTACTATTTATGTTCTCCCAAAATTTTGATTTATACCTAGGTTTAAATTACATTGGCTAAGGGGTATAAAACTTGGTAATAGAAGAGATTCTTGATTGGAGATGATGAATTATATTCTCTCACCCAACTCAATTTTTTCATCATTATTTTTTTATTTGTATATGTTTAGGTAACGAAAATCTTATTCCCATGCCATATCATCTTTTTCGAATTCAATCTTCAAAAACCCAAAATGTATATGTTTAGGGAACGAAAATCTTATTCCCATGCCATATAATCTTTTAATAAAATTGGGTACCTATGTTTACAGAATGAAATCTTATTCCCATTGACATAAGATCTTTTAAGAGATAAAATACCAAGCAAAAGGCTATGGGAAAGAGGTTTAAAAAGAAATTTCTAGATTTAAAATCAAAAAATTTAGAGAACATTTTTTTAGTAGATAGAACATTCCTAAATTTCACAAGTTATGAAGTAAATATAACTAAAGTCTAAGGATATTTTGCCAATATAATGCAAAATGAAGCTATTTAGGGGTAAAGAGAAGTAGTGCTAAAAGAATTATTCTCTACTTAAATTAAAATCATAACGTGCTATTAACTAAATTTTACAAAATTTAAATCAACAAACTATGATAAAAATAAAAGTTTTAGCAAATCAAAAATAATGAAAATGCTTATAAATAAATTCTAACTAGCCTTGAAAATAACAAAAAGCTAAGTAGGGGTTTCGTCTATTTTTGGATTTTTTTTGCTAAGTTTGTTATTCATATTTTATTTATTTATTTTTATTTTGATATAAATATACACTGAAAGTGCACAGTAAACCTCACTAGAATTCTCTAGAGGGGGGTGAATAGAGATTAAAATTACTTTGTGCAATTATATATATATCTGTGTAATAACCACAGATTTAAGCTTCCCACACACCAACAAGAATTAAGCAAGTAATGAAGAAAAATAGCAAGAAGAAAATCACAGCACAACACAAGGAAATATAGTGGTTCCCCAAACTTTGGGTTGTCCAATCTTCTACCCCCTTGGTAGGAATTCACTAACTTGCACGGAGTCTTTTGATAAGGAGACTCTTAGAATCATACTGAGTCTTTTGATAAGGAAACTCTTAGAACCAGGCTGAGTCTTTTGATTAGGAGACTCTTAGAACCACTATAACTGAATTTTTTGAAGAGAGATTCTAAAAACACTTTTACACAGTTTGAAAATGAAATAAGGATAAGAAGAAGAAGTAGAACAAGTAGAAGAACAAAGATTATTATATGTAAGAAGGAATCTTTTTTCCTAGCAAGAAGATTAGAAGAACAAGTATAGTGAATATGATCTCTCTTCTATAGTGAGAAGGAGATTGTAAGCTTTTCTCTCTTTTGTGAGAGCTTTCAAAATTTGCAGCAGAATGGTTTGAGAAGATGAAGGCTTTTCCTTTTGCTGCAGCACACTATCTCTTTTCTCAGCTTTTTCACTCTTCACTTGGGAGCTCTTCATCTTTTTCAAATGTATATGGTGGATCACTTCTTATCATTCTCTGTCGACCTCCTTCTTATTTATAGCTCTGCTTAAAAGATATTGCTAAAGGAGAATAATCAATTAGCAGACAGAGAATTAGAAAGAGATAAGAGTTTCCATAATAAATATTTCTGTAGAAGGAAAAGAATTCATTCTGATTTCAAATAATATCCATAATAATCGTAATCAAATGAGCCAAGAATCAAATAGATGGAAAGGCTGATTCGGAACGGATATAAAAGAATAATATCATTCCATAAAAATCAGATCTACAGAAAGAAGGAAAGAGATCTGGCATGTTTTTGAATTACTTATTGATATCGATATGCGTCGATTATTATTCGACGTAAACGTCAATTTCATCCAGGATGGACGTCGAGAGGAGAATAAGGAAGGTGCGTCGACAATGGTGCGTCGACAACGGTGCGTCGACTTTACCAAATGAGTCGACTAGAAGTTAGAGGTACCTCGACTATGATTACATCGAATTCTTCTAAGAGTTACTTCGACTCATTCTGAGAGAAACGTCTACTATACTTCGACGTTGCGTCGAATACTATTCGACGCATATTTACTTAGCCTAATTTTTCATACTTAGAATTTATATTCTTCTAAATTATAGGGGTTAAGATAAATCATTTCCACAACAATCTCCCCCTATTTGTCTTAACCCTATATAGAGAGAAATTGTATCAGTATTTAATCAATCAAGACATTCATATAGAGAAGAAGTATGCTAAATAATCAGAAGAAGATAGAATAAGAAATTATATAAACAAATTTCATGTTCAGTTGACTGATCAGCATTTAAGCATAGACAATTGTTCAAATAGAGTATATCATCATTGTTCAGGGGTAGGAGGAGTTTTTCTTTTCCTAGTGAATAGTTTTGTGGGTTGCTCCTTCTCAGTAGCAGGTGATTTCCTCAGCTCCCCCAGAGTCTCAGCAATTTTCTCCCCCTGAGTCAAAGTAGTTTGCTCCCTCTGGGATGGAGCTTCATTTGAGCCTTTTTCTTCTTCTTCAATTTCTCTTTCATCTCCAGCTTCAATTTTAACTGCATCTGGCTCCTGAGCTCCTACTTCAGCCATCACAGTATCAGCTTCATTTTCTTTCTCTCCTTCAGCCTCAGTTTCCTTTTCTGTCCTACATGACTCCCCTTGTTATAGAATCACTTGTTGAGTAGCTTCTCTTGCTATATTGAGTACCTCTGTTAGGTTCTCTTCACTATGTAGCTCAGGTACAACTTCATTCCCAATGGTCTTGAGCAGTGCAAGACTATCATTTTTGAAGTAGGAAGAAACTTGTGAGAGAGAGATTTATGACTGGAGGGCTGCTCTACATCTAACCTCTCCCCCTTATTGACCTTCTTAGCCAAGGAGGTTAAGAAAGATCTGGTGACCTTAGAGGAAGAGATAGAGGTCTTCAGGCTTTGCACAGAGGCACTAACCCCATCTATTTGGGTCTGCATGTGTAAGATGGAGGAATGAATCTTGGAGCAGTGCCCATCCAGCATTGCTTGGAATCTTTGGGTTGTGGATTGGATACACTGAGTGATGAGGTTGTCAGTGGATGGAGATGGTTCAAAGTGTGTTGTAGGAGGAGGTGTTGTATGTGATGAAGGTGAAGAGGGGACTGTATCATTTTGATGAGGTGTATTGGATGGAGATGGTGGAGGAATAAAGGAGGGTTGAGCAGGTGATTGGGTTGGTATTTGTGAAGGTGTGGATGATGGTGGTACAGAAGAGATGTCAGTATGAGGAGGAGGAGGAGGAGAAGATGGATGAGCAGGAGAGATAGGAGGAGAAGGTGTCCTTTCAGGAATGGCACCAGGCTTGGGAATTTGCCTGGTCCATTATGATAAGAGAGCAATGGACATCCTTTTGCCTGGAGGGATGGGAATTCCTTTTGACTTTCATAGGTCAGGGAAGGAGTGGAAGAGAACTTGGCTCACAATTCTCATGTAGGCATTCTCTTTGTGAGAATATTTATAGCCTATCATTTTGAGTATGCAGCTTGCCCAGTCTACCTTCTTCTTTAGCACAAGGGCCCCCATGATGTTTAGTTGCTGCTTGGGCACTGCATCATGGGCAGAGATCTTACATAGTAATATCTTCCCTACTATGTCTGCCAACAGTTTATACTCCTCTGAGAAGTATATTTTCTTCAGGTGGATTGGTCTATCTTTGGAGAACTTCATGGTGATTAACAAATTCTTTATTTCATCAGAGGTAAGTTCCATAGGTTCATCACCTGATAGGGGAATTATTTTAGTTATTCTTTAGAAAATGATTTGCTTTCCCTATTTGAACAAGGATAATATTTGATTGTACCTGATGGTAGATCAAAGTTGGTCCTAATGTGTTCTGCAGAAATTGAGACAGGTGTCTCATGGATTGTTCATGTGATTTCTCCTTGTTCAGATATCTGAACATGAGTCATCGGCTCTGTGAGTTCTGTCTCCAGGAGCTTGCATCTTGTGGAGATGAGCTTATTCAGACCAGCTTCAGTGAAGAGAGCTATGATGCTCTTATAATTTTCTGCGGCGGCTTGGAAGGATTCGAGGTCAATGTTGAACCCAGAGTTTATCTTAGGAGCCATTGTAGGTCAGTGAGAAAGAGGAAGATATGGCTGGACTGAGAGATAAGATGGATGAAAGATGTAGAGTGCGAGAGGATTTCTAACTGAAGAGTCTATTTGAGTCAGGTGAAACGTCGAAATGAGACACAATTCGAGGCATATTCGGTACTATAGTGGATGTGACCAAAAATATTTTAGTATTGCTGCCCTTTTTCATGAAGTCGATGTTACGTCGAGTGGAATTCGACGTAAGCGTCGATACAGTTTGGGGTAAGATGTTAGGGTTTCATATCGATGTATACGTCGATTGGAGTCGAAGCATGCGTCAATTTAAGTTGTTATTGATAGTTATCGATGGTGCGTTGATTATAAAATCGACGTGACTTTTATTTTCCTGAGAAATTTTGGGTTTTCCCTTGAGAGATTATTTCTTCCTGCTCCTAATGTTTTCTAAGACAGTCTTGGACTAATTTTTATAATTAGATTGATTGTACCAACATTGTTTGGCAATGTGGCCAGTTTTATTGCATATATAACATCCGACTATCTTTAGATTGTGGGATTTTGAGTTTAGAGAGAGATAGTGGTGTTGATTAGGATAAACCTTCTGATTAGGAAAAAAATTTTAATTAGGATACAAGTTTTGAGTAGGATAGAAATTATGATCAGGATGAATGAGTCCTGAATAGGGGTTAAGATGGAAGTTTTTTGGAGGATGGAAGTGTTCTGTCTTTGTGTTGCTCTGAGTTTGTATGCGTCGATATCTATTCGACGTATGTTGATAGTTGCGTCGATTTATATTAGGTGATTTCTCCAGATTGCGTTGATCTAGAATCGATGCATGGAAGAAGTTGCGTCGATTTGAAGTCGACGTACTTTTATTCAAGCGTCGAATTGAGGTCGAAGCATCTGAGAGATTGCATCGAGTAGAATTCGACGCACTATCATTCATGCGTCGATATGAAGTCGACGCAATTGTGTTTTCACAAACTTTATTTTTCCCTTTTTCTGATTTTATTTCTTTATGAGTTGTTTCTCTTGGCCTAGTTACCTTCTCAGAAGAAGTTTGAGAGTCATCAGCTGAATAGTTTGATGTTTCATCAAATTATTTTATTTCCTTGAAGTCTTCTCCCTTATTTTGTGAGCCTTCTTCTTAGTTTGTTGATTTGATGGGTTTAGTAAATTTAACAGGGCTCATCCAAGCAGGCTTGTTGGATGGAATTAGACTAGCTGAGGGATCATCTCCTAGTCCAAGATTTTTATGTCTTCTTATTTGTTTTTCTGTGATTTCTTTGAGTGTTTGGCTTCTCATTTGTATTGATTCTTCAAAAGCTTTTGCTTGGGATACCTTATTTTTAAGAAGCTGGTTTTCTATTTTAGCCCTCTCTATTTCTTTTTCCCTTAACTCATATTTTTTAGAATAAGTATCCTCTATATTTCTCTAGTTTTTAATGACATTAATTTGTTCTCTTAGATTCTTAATTTCTTGTTTAGCTTTTAGTTGATCTAAACATAATCCTTTAAAATCATTTTTGAAATCATCACACAGAAAATCTATGTCATCAAAAATGCTTACCTCATCCTTATCCTCAGATTCCTCTATGAGAATAGGGATATTTTCTTTATCATCTTCAGAAGAGATGCTTCCTTCTGATTCTGTCTCACTCCATGATTTAGTACCATGTTCTTCATTTGAGCTTTCAAAAGCCATTAAGCATAGGTCTTCTTGCTGAGACTCATCATTGTCACTTTTGGATGTAGTGTTGTCCTCAGAATCTGTTTCACTCCAAGCTTCTGCAATGAAGCCTCTTTCTTTCTTCTTCCCCTTTTTCTTGAGATCTTTATTTTTCAGATCTTTCTCTTTCTCAGTATTTTCTAGACATTCTGGTGCAATGTGTCCAGTTTTCCTGCAGGAATAACAAATGATTTCTTTAGTAGGACTTTTATCATACCTTGGTTTTGATTCTCTCCTTCTAGACCCATCTGTCCTGACCCATTTTTTGAATCTCCTGGCCAGGAGGCTGAATAATTCTTCTTCAGTGACAGGGGTCTCTTCTTCTATTGCTTTCAAAGCAATGTTTCTATCTTTTGAGGAGGTTGAAGTGCTTCCTCTTCTTTCCTTCTCTTCTCTAGTTTTCAGCAGTTCCTCATAGGATTTAAGTTTTCCTAAGAGGGCATCTGTTGAGATTTCCCTTTGTCCTCTTGTATCTCTTATTGCCCATATTCTTGAGTCCCATGAACTTGGAAGACTCATTAACAGTTTGTCATTGATCTCTATGAGAGAGATCTCTCTATCCAGGCTTCTTAATTGATTTATGATCAGATTGAATCTATCATACATCTCAGATATGCTTTCTTCATGCTTCTTTTGAAAGTTCTCATATTGGGAGATCAATAGAGCCTTGCTATCTTTCCTTTCATCAGCACTTCCTTCTACCATCTTTGTAAGAGCCTCCCAGATTCACATTCAACAACCCTTTGAAAGATTTTATCTGAGAGGGTTGAGACAAGAATGTTTACAGCTTTTGCATCACATGTTCCTGCCTTCTTTTCTTCAGCTATCCACTCAGCCTTTGGGACAAGTGTTTGAGTCACTTCACCACTTGAGTCTCTTCTATAAGGTTTGGGAGGACCTGTCAAAATAATATTAAATAATTCTTCATCAATAGAATTCATAGAAATCCTAATTCTTGTTTTCCAAACTGCAAACTTTTCAAGGTTGCACATTGGTGGTCTGGTGGAAGCATAATCTTTGATTTGTGCCATGTGAAAAGATATAGTTTCAAATATATATATATATTTGAGGTAGGATCTTTTTGATCAAGGAGTTACCCTTTTTAGATCAACCTATCTCTGATACCAATTGAAAGTGCACAGTAAACCTCACTAGAATTCTCTAGGGGGGGTGAATAGAGATTAAAATTACTTTGTGCAATTATATATATATATATATATATATATATATATATATATATATATATATATCTGTGTGTGTGTAATAACCACAGATTTAAGCTTCCCACACACCAACAAGAATTAAGCAAGTAAAGAAGAAAAATAGCAAGAAGAAAATCATAGCACAACACAAGGAAATATAGTGGTTCCCCAAACTTTGGGTAGTGCACTCTTCTACCCCCTTGGTAGGAATTCACTAACTTGCACTGAGTCTTTTGATAAGGAGACTCTTAGAACCAGACTGAGTCTTTTGATAAGGAGACTCTTAGAACCAGACTGATTCATTTGATAAGGAGACTCTTAGAACCACTATAACTGAATTTTTTGAAGAGAGATTCTAAAAACTCTTTTACACAGTTTGAAAATGAAATAAGGATAAGAAGAAGAAGTAGAACAAGTAGAAGAACAAAGATCAATATATCTAAGAAGGAATCTTCTTCCTAGCAAGAAGATTAGAAGCACAAGTATAGTGAATATGATCTCTCTTCTATAGTGAGAAGGAGATTGTAAGCTTTTCTCTTTTTGTGAGAGCTTTCAGAATTTGCAGCAGAATGGTTTGAGAAGATGAAGGCTTTTTCTTTTGCTGCAGCACACTATCTCTTTTCTCAGCTTTTTCACTCTTCGCTTGGGAGCTCTTCCTCTTTTTCAAATGTATATGGTGGATCACTTCTTGTCATTCTCTGTCGACCTCCTTCTTATTTATAGCTCTGCTTAAAAGATATTGCTAAAGGAGAATAATCAATTATAAGACAGAGAATTAGAAAGAGATAAGAGTTTCCATAATCAATATTTCTGTAGAAGGAAAAGAATTCATTCTGATTTCAAATAATATCCATAATAATCTTAATCAAATTAGCCAAGAATCAAATAGGAGGAAAGGCTGATTCATAACGGCTATAAAAGAATAATATCATTCCATAAAAATCAGATCTACAGAAAGAAGGAAAGAGATCTGGCGTGTTTTTGAATTACTTATAGATATCGACGTGCGTCGATTACTATTCGACGTAAACGTCGATTTCATCGTGGCTGGACGTCGAGAGGAGAATAAGGAAGGTGCGTCGACTTTATCAAATGCGTCGATTAAAGTCAGAGGTACGTCGACTATGATTATGTCGAATTCTTCTAAGAGTTACTTCGACTCATTCTGAGGGAAACGTCGACTATACTTCGACGTTGTGTCGAATACTATTCGACGCATATTTACTTAGCCTAATTTTTCATACTTAGAATTAATATTCTTCTAAATTCTAGGGGTTAAGATAAATCATTTCCCCAACATACACATTAATACTTAACAAAAAAGGAAAAGAAGAAAAGAAGAAAGGAAGAAGAAGGAAAAAAAAAAGAGGAGAAAGAAGAAAGCAAAAAATACAATATGATTTTTTGGGTTTTTCTAAGTTTTTTCATTAAAAAAATTTTCATTATTTTTTGAAATTTTGCCAAATATTAATACTTAATAAAAAACAAACTTAAGATAAAAAAATACAAAAAGAAAAAAATAACTATTTTTTGGCTTTTCTAATTTTTTTATTTTTATTTTTCTAAAATAAAATAGTTGGAGAAAATTTACAAAAGAGGGGAAAAACACCCCAATACTTAAAAGTCAGCATTGTCCCCAATGTTGAAATTAAGTATAAGGAACATATATATATAAATATATAAATATATAAATATATATATATATATACAAAAGTCTGAAAAAGAGGAAAAAATAAAATACAAAAAAGAAGATAGTTGGGGGAAAGGGCACGTCCCGTATTTTGAGATGGGGCGACCGCATGAATACCTGCAAAACATGTTTAAACATAATAATAAAATAATATAACTTTAAAACATTGAAATAAGGTAACAATTTTTATGTTTGATATTTTTAAATTTAAGGAAAGTATACAAAACATAAATGTTATATAGATAATAAAGCTATACAAAAATAACTAAAAGAAATCAAAACAAAGAAAAATATTGTTGGTCATTTTCTATGTTTTATAGTTTTTTGTTTTTAATGAAAATATACAAAACTTAACTAAAATAAATTATATAAAATAAGTAAAGCAAAAATATGTAAAACAACCTATACAAAACAAAATAAACTTATACAAAATAAAATAAGAAAAACAAAAGAAAATAATGAAAAACTATTTTGTCATTTGTATTAGTTTTGTAATTTTTTTATTTTGGTTTTCTTCTTTTAACATAGGAAAAGATATAACAAATTTTATTTATATATACAAAAATTATACAAAATAAAGCAAAATAAGTAAAACAAAAGAAAACAAAGAAAGACATTTTTTGTTTCGCCATTTTAAATTTTTCATTTGTTTTTGGTTTTTCTTTTAACTTAAGAAATGATATAACAAACTTTATTTATATATACTAAAATTATACAAAATAAAACAAAATAAGTAAAACAAAACAAAAGAAAGAAAGACACCTTTTTTGTGTGGCCTTTTTAATGTTTTTCATTTTTTTGTGATATTTTAGGATTTCTTAAAGCTTATAAAAATAAGGAATGAAATATTTTTGGTGATTTTGAGGTTTTTTAATTTTTGGGGGGTTTTTTGAAGAAAAAAAACAATGATAAAATCGATAACATTTTCTCTTTTCAAAATATCAACAAGAGTCCCCGGCAACGCCGCCAAAAACTTATTAGGTAAAATTTAGAGTGTTGCAAAATCTCTCGTAGAAAATAAAATTCGGCTAGCACTTTTGAGGGGTCGCGAGTATTTCTACTTCGATAAACTGACCATTATCTTACCGAGAGATAGAAGTAATGGTCTTTTCTTCTTTAAAATATCGATGATTACGCCCCAGCAACGACGCCTAAAACACTAAGTTTTTTAAGAAAAGGAGGGCTTTTTGCAGAGCTTTTGGAAGTTTATCCAAAGTAATCTTTCGATAAAGGCAAGGATAACTTATCGTGTATAGTATATGATATTTTTAAAAAATATCTAGGTCATATTTAGACTCGGGTCTGTCGAGTACTTCTACTTCAAGAAAATAGACTATTAATCTATCGGACAAAACACGAATAAATACTAACTAAAACTGAAATAAATAAGAAAATAAAAGCTTAGTGAAAATAAAAACAAAAAAACGAAACTTAATATAGAATAAAAACAAGAAAACAAAAATAACATGAAATAAAAGATGCAAAACAGGAAAAAGCTAAAAACTGAATAAAAATATCACAAAAATAAAATGAAATAAAATTGCAAAAAACAAATTACAGAAAATGAAATTGCATAAAATGAAAGCTAAGCTAAAAATAAAAATTGCATGACAGAAATAAAATTGCGAGAATTGAAACTAAGCTAGAAATTGAAATTGCAGGGCATAAATGAAATTGCGGGAATTGAAACTAAACTATGAAAAAGCCACAATATTTTCTCATTTTATTATTAATTTCATTATTAGTATCTATGCCAAAATCTTTAAGTATAATTCTAGAATTGAAATTACATAATTAAAAGACAGAAGTGCAATCTCTACCCAAATAGGTAGAGGGGAAATAAATGCGTGAGCGAGTTCTACCCAAACGGATAGACGAGAAATAAATGCATTACAATAAATTAAAACTAAGCTATTAAAGAAAATTGCATAAACTACTAATATTGAAACTAAGACTAAAATAAGAAAATCAAATTGCAAGAAATTAAAATCTAAACTATAAATGAAAATGTGTAAAATTGAATACACTAAAAAAGGAGACATTACATATTTAAAACTAAGCTTTGTATTGATTAAAATGTGACATTACAAGAAATGAAACTATGCTAAAAAAAATATAACACTCAGTTAAAAATTACATAAAAAGAAAAACTAAAAAGGAAAATACAAGAAAAGAGGAAAAGATGGCGGAAGATCACCCAAAAAGGGCAATCCATGAGGGGGAATTGCTGATGAGGTTGGGCTCTATTTATAGACAAAATTTTGCAGTGCAGGCCCTCGGTCATGGGAGTGATCGAGGGCATGTAATCCTGCGCATGCTCGAGGGGTCAAAATAGCTAGCCTTCTGGATGACTCTGGCAGAGTTTGACCTGGAATGTGTCTGAACATGGGCGAGACTTGCTACACGGGTGTGACCTGAGGTGTGTTGGAGAAGTCATTAGAACAGTTGGCCTTCTGGATGGATCTGGAAGCTTGGCTGGTGACGCGCTACACGTCCTTGGTCATGGGCGTGACCGAGGGCATGACTTTGGGATTCGGCAAGACATCGGGTCGATCGGCTTGAAGACGTAGTTTGTCATCATGACCAGGAGTACATGGGCATGACTTGCTACACGACCTCGGTCACAGGCGTGGCCGAGGGCGTGACTTGATCAATTCGTCGAGATTTGCTGGATGTGGCTAGAGTCGTCGAGATATGGGCTTGACAAGCTACACAGCCTCGGTCATGGTCATGACCAAGGGCATGACTTAACAATTTCTTGGCTGGAACAGAAAATAAGAATTTATGAAGACACGCCCTTGGTCATGGGCGTGACCTACCAAAAAAAAACTAAAAACATAGAAAAAGATTGAAATATTAAATCAAAAATTAAATATATAAAACAAGCATTTTATTCATTAATTTACGTAAGAAATTTACAATTTTTTTTAAAACAATACTAAAAACTATACTAAAAATACGTATAAATTACTATTCATCAACAATTATTCCACCTGCTTGGCATATAGGAGAAATTTGGTGAGCTTTTTCTCATGTTTCTTTACTGGCCCCTATGATGAGCGTGAGCCGTCATGCTTTTAAAATGCCACTGGATTCAAGGATAGGAAGATGTCATGGATGAGGAGATGGCAACCCTCAGGAAGAATGAGACTTGGGATTTTGTGCCCAAGTTTGATGGCATTACTCCTGTGACGTGCAAGTGGGTTTATAAGCTAAAGAAGAAGGCTGACGACAGCATTGAGCAGTATAAGGCTCACCTTGTAGCTCGAGTATTCTTTCAATTGTACTGTGAATACTATGAAGATAAATTTTATCCTGTTGCCAAGATGACTTCGGTGCGGGAGGTGATAGTGTTGGCAACTTGCCAAGGATGGAAGATTTGTTAACTCGATATGCTGAATGATTTCTTTATGGCAAGATTGATAAGGATATCTTCATTGTGCAGCCACCTGGCTATATTTCTAAAGTTCATCTAGGACATGTATTGAAGCTCAAGAAGGCTCTTTATGGCTTAAAGCAAGCGCCTCGGCCGTTGTATGGGAAGATGGCAGAATACCTTTAATTCTAGGGATATTTTGCTTCAGAGTTTGATTCAAGCTTGTTTGCAAGGAATACGGGGGTGATGCAAGTATTGGTACTGTTGTACGTGGATGACATGACCGCCACAAGGAACTCTCAAGAGGCGGTTGCTAGGCTTCAGGATGAACTAGCTATCAGATTTAAGATGAAGGATCTGGGTGAGCTCCACCATTTCCTTTGTCTTGAGGTGAAGAGGAAAGAGATCTGTGTGCTCATTTCCCAGAAGGGCAATGTAGAATGGATCATTAAGTGATTAGGCACGAGAGAGGGGAATAGTAGATCTACTCCACTGGAGGTTGTTTAAAGCTTCAGCGGGATTAGGGAAGGGTTCTTTCTGATCCTTTGGTGTTACGGGCTTTGGTTGGATTTCTGATTTATCTGATGATTACGAGGCTGGATATTGCTTACATTGTGGGCCGAGTAAATCCATTTATGGCAGAGCCGCGGAAACCTCATCTAGTGGCGGAAAGGAGTATTCTAAAGTATGTGAAGTCCATCTCAGTTATGGGTCTCTTTTATGGAAGGGGCTCGAGCTTCAATCTGCGTGGTTACACAGATGTTGATTATGGAAGAGATACAAATGATTGGAAGTTGACATATGTGTATTTCTTTATGACTGGCTCTATTGCTATCTCATGGTGCGGCAAGAAGTAGGATTCATTGTGTCTCCACTTTGGTTGCAGAATATAAGGCTTCGGCCTTGGTAGCTCAGGAAGCTATCTGGATTAGGAGGCTAGTGGGAGACATCCATAAGGAGGTGTGAGGTACTATTCTGCTTAGCGGTGACAATGAGAGTGTCATTAAATAGGTTAATAATCTAGTTTGTCATGCACAGACCACGCACAAAGAGATCGAGCATCCCTTCATTCAGGAGAAGGTGCTAGAAGGATCTTTGATGGTTGAATATGTGTAGAACAAGGATAATGTCATGGACATCTTCACAAAGTCACTGTCGAAGGGACCTTTTTGCCGGTTATAGAGTTTATTGTTGGAACATGGTCTTCCGCATCTCCTAGGTTTGAGAATAACAAATCCTATGTGTATTTGATCTTGTGTGTTTAAGTGTGTAGGATAACAAAGTCCACATGACTCAAGGATTACATAAGAAGGTTGCCCCCAAATTTGAGCCTTCAAATTAACACTCCTTCTAGCGCCGGCAGTATCACCTAACGCCTGGCGCTAGTGCTAATGAACTGCTGAGAAGAAACTGAGCCGCTGAGAATGGAAGCTGGGTTCGACGAAATTGAATCTGCATTCGACGATCTTGCGTTCAACGATCTTGCGTTCGACGAATTTCCGATCGACGAATGATGAAGCCCGCTCGACAAAAATTCGATCGACGAAAAGAATGCTTAAGCATAATTCTGGGAGCACATATAGAAGGATATAGCGCCTGACGGTATCCAATAGCGCAGGCGGTAGTGCGGAGCACAGAAGGCAAGAGAGAATTATTTCCTCAGATTGAAGATTATGCCGCGCAGAATATGTCCTAAAATGGGATAGCGCTGGCGGTAACACTAGCGCAGGCGCTAGCGCTGAGACTATAAAAAGGACCCCTTGGCTCCGTCTTCTTGATCCTCTTGAGATCCTAAATTCCAGAGCTTCGTGCCACAGCATAGAGAGGGAGGTTCAGAGAGATACTCCCACAAATCCAAAAAGGCTTAAGGAGATCCGTGGAGAAGATTTCAACACGTGTCATCATCGTGACGAAAGACCACATTGACTACGATCATACTGTGCGGGCCTTCGTCCACTTCTCCAAGAGATCCATATAGGGAGTTTTTATATTGTTGTTATTTCATTTATCCATCTCTTTTAAATCGTGTAGTAAATTCGCCTCGTGTTGGCGACTAGGTCTGGGTAGGTCTTAGGGCAGAAATTTGCCTCGTGTTGGCGACTATGTGTAACATCCCGATTCGAGCTAGACCCCTTGTGCGCGTTTTTGAGTCAAGCGAGTTGACTCAGGCTCGGGGTGTACTGAGGGCCAGGCTTGCACCTGAGTAGGGGAAGTGCACTCGACGAATGCGGCGAGTACCAGTTCTATTCTTTGTCTGGATGTTTGCTGTATCGGGATCCGAGCCGTCCGGAGAGCATAATTTGAGCGATAAAACTCGAAGGAGGCGTACCGCCTTGAAGGAATTATAGTACGTACGTTAGCTCAAATGACATGGTCTGCGAATAGCGTATTTATCCACGTTTGTGAAATCGAGCAAACAATCACGCAATTGACCCCAGCCAATCTTGTTACACTCGTAATAATAGTACTAGTTCAACGGATCTATCTGTTTGCGATTCCTACGTCGTTTGAAGGGTTTTTGACATTTAAGTGAATTGAGTCGTAAACACTCTGGAGAGCGTAAAGTGAGCAAACAAACTCGGAATTGACCTTTGATCATTTCGATAGGTGCGTATCAGTGAGATGGTCAAAACGAGCCCGTCCGGGGCAAATTTCGAGCCATATAGAGCGAGATGCGAGCATTTGAATCCATTATTAACAATAGAAATGATAATAATAATAATAATAACGATATTATTATAATAATATATATATAGATATATATATATATATATATATATAAAAACTTAGGTTAGAAAAACTTACGGCCATTACCCGATCTCTTCCCAACGCTGTCATCTTCACGCATCCCCCTTGCCGATCCAGATCCCCTCCAAGCTCCCGAGCTGTAGCCATCTCTCCAAGCT
Organism: Dactylorhiza incarnata; assembly: GCA_033032865.1. Classification (NCBI taxonomy): domain Eukaryota; kingdom Viridiplantae; phylum Streptophyta; class Magnoliopsida; order Asparagales; family Orchidaceae; genus Dactylorhiza; species Dactylorhiza incarnata. The sequence goes on along the minus strand of JAWHQI010000354.1, from coordinate 1,124,906 downwards.
CCGACGAGTCTCCTCAATGGCCGTCACTTCCCTCCCTCCATTTTCGGTGAGCTCCAAACTCCAACTCTGACTACTCTTCCTCCAGATCCGGCATGCCGAGCTCCTCCTCATTTACTCCGGCGAGGCTCACGAGCTTTCTTCTTCTCCATTCTCTTCTCCGGCGACAACACCGCCTGAACACCCTTCCACCTCAAGCTCGACCATCATCTCCAACCTTTGGCCAGCAACTTCCTCCAGCAAAGCTGACCACGAACTGAACACCTCATTCCCGGCAACTACTTCTCTGGCGAGATGTAAATCCAGGACGCCATTATCATCTTGCCTCTTCAAAACTCGATCTCCTCTAGTTTCAGATCTGGAAACCGGCGGCTCCACTTCCAAGGCCGAAAACAACGCACTCAAAGTGTTCGACATCCTCTCCGGTAATGTCTAACAAGATCCAGATCGGTGAGATCCGACCATGGTCAGCAGCGACGCGCAAATGCCGCATATGCGGCTATTGGGTAGCATGCATGGACATTCGATGAGCTTCCTCCCCTCTCCCTTGGTGCTAGTTTCTTAGATCAAACTAGGCGAGATGTCAAACTCAATTAAGTTGATTTGAGAGCAAGTTGTGGAGGGATGGCTGAAATCTGTGTTCTAACTATTTATTCTTGTCACCTCCGGTCACTGATTCGCCGCCCATCGATGCATCTCACATACGATAAAGGGGCGGTGATGTTGGTTGGCGGACATGAAATAAGGTGGTTGATGTGAGAGTTTTATTAGACTCCAGGTCGGGCAATTCACAGCCCCAGGCTGGAGGAAGAAGATGACCAGACGTTGTTCGATCAGCACTTAGATCCGTGTAGTTTATATTAGTTATTTGGTAAATAATATATTTAGCGCGCGACGAGGTAGGCGTACGGATTCATATTAATTTGGTGATTTACCTTGTTTTGCTTATCGGAAGCTGTTTGGAATTGGTAAATAAATGTTTGATGACAATGTGGACACCCCTCTTAAATGTCACAATTTTCGGATATAGGCTTGGTGTGAATTGTCAATATTATGTTATAAAAACTATTGTGCCGCAAATTGTTATCACGATTACTCCGAATGAGCTAAGATATGGTGTAAACGCTCAAAATACAAACCATGACATATAGTAGAAATTTTTAGAAGTCTTGGTTTTGATATAGCCACTTGATAAATCACTTGTTGATGACGCTCCAGGACAATAAGTATGTGCGTGAAACTTTTGGCAAGTAGTGGTTTGAATAGTGCTCCAATTTAAATTGTATGTAAATGTTATTAATATGATTCTAATATAATATTGGAGGTGATTGATTCTAAATATTGGGGCTAATCATTTAATGAACCTAAAACTTGTTGATTGGAGGTCGTTTGTACATGTTCTCATGATGGTAAGACACAACTTGACTGTACTCGTAGAAATAGGATACTTAACCGTCTACTTCATGGTTGATTCTTCAATGATATGGGACTTATAAATACCAGTGTTTATGATCAGCTTTTTATACACTCATACCAGTCAACTAATGCTGACTTATAAGACATGCGAGTTGCCACTAAAGTAGAGGATATACTTAAACGATGTGGGGTATGCACCTGAGGATCATACTGTACGTGATGTGTCGTTAGATGAATAACTACATTTGTAACACCACTCTTTTTACCCAAGTGTTCGGAAATGATGAACGATTGATGGCTTAGTATGAATTAACATTTAAATATATATGTTGAATCTAACAGGGTTAGATGAGAATAACCCTTGACTCAAAGTCGAGCTTAGTCATTGATCTTTAGTTTTGAGGATATGATATTGTGAACAAGTAGTCCTTAATTTAGGATCGTATGGAGTGAAATCTCAGGACCTGTGCCTCTCATTGCTTAGAGCATGCTAACTCCGTACGGGTAGCATTGAGGGCTTAGTATAGTGATTTGGATGGGTTGACATCCTAAGTTAATATGGGAAGGGACTCGGTTTGGAGCCCTTGCTTGCTTAAGAGCGTGAGTTAGCCCTGCGAGCGGTAGGCTCGGCATATAAGGAAGGACTAGGATAGTCCTGCGAGCGGTAGACTCGAGATATAAAGAAGGACTAGGATAGTCCTGCGAGCGGTAAGCTCGGCATATAAGGAAGGACTAGGATAGTCCTGTGAGCGGCAGACTCGTGATATAAAGAAGGACTAGGATAGTCCTGCGAGCGGTAAGCTCGGCATATAAGGATGAACTAGGATAGTCCTGCGAGCGGTAAGCTCGGCATATAAAGAAGGCTAGGATAGTCCTGCAAGCGGTAGGCTCGAGAGATATTAGAAATGATTAGGATAGTCCTGCGAGCGGTAAGCTAGATAAATAAGGAAGGACTAGGATAGTCTTGCGAGCGGTAGGCTCGATGTTTATAAGGTCAGTTTAGTATTGCGAGCTGGAGGCTCGGGTGATAGTTTTATTCAGGATGGGTTAGTCCTGCGAGCTGGAGGCTCGGGTGATAGTTTTATACAGGATGGGTTAGTCCTGCGAGCTGGAGGCTCGCGTGGTGACAAATTGCATGTGCATAGAAACTATTTAGTGGCGGGTCTTCGGTATGGGCCGGTTGTCACACCGACGGCAGTACGTTGACTTAGGCGGGTGTGAGGTTGAGGGGCCAGCATGTTGTTTATATTGCGGTCTGGAGGACGATCCCCAAAAGGACGTACACCCAACCTTTAAGACTGGTAGGTGCCAGCAAAGAGTACACAAGACTCTAGAGTGCACCTAGGATGTGTACAGAGGCGTACGAGAGGTCTAGGTGTGGTAGTGTGTATACCCCTCTAGGGGTGGAGATGCCCGCTCCACCACTACCGTAGCCCCAACGGTACTACCAGAGAGTTCAGCTAACTCCGAAAAGTGGGAACTAAAGGTCTGTACGTACAGAGTCAGAGTGCATGAGTATGCATGGGTGTGTCATCATATCATAATCATTGCACTGCATTGCATTGCACCGCATAAGATACTCATCATATAAATTTGTATGGGCACTTTTATATGATGAGGTACTATTTCTGTACCAAACCCTTAACTTATAAGCATTTATGAGCACACTTATAAGTTAAGCTCAATCCAGTTCCTTATATATATTACTTAATACACTGCTAGATGTAAGTGCTTTTAAATACATGTTGTTAGTTGTTGATATATAATTGCTAGATGTAAGCGCTTTTATATACATGTTGTTAGTTGTTGATATATAACTGCTAGGTTTAGTAATACCTCATTGTCACCTGCATATTGTACTTACTGTTATATTGCAACCTTTCTTTCTCTCCTTCCACACGGTGCCTAAGAGTCGCCGGGGTGAGAGAATGTGAAGCCACTTAGTCTTTATGACTAACGGTTTCTACGCCTTAATTTTAGGAGGACACCCCGCAGATGGAGCGGCAGCAGTGAACGGTGCAGGAGGACAGCCAGGCCAGAGAGATAGGGCCTGATACTACGATATCGTCCATTTCTTCTATCATATATGTGATCTTTTGAGCGCTTTGTTGTAGCCTTCGGGCAAGTTTTGTACTCTGATATTCAGGAGCTTTCTGTGTTCCTGCTTTGATTTATTGTGGAATTTATATACTTATTGCGAATGTGATTTCTGTGGTTTCTTTTATTATGGGTTGGCACATTGATATTGGTTTTAGCCGGCAGGATAGGCGTCTTGGGGTACAGGTTAGCCTGTGCGCTGACGCTACCGCAAGGCGGCTGTTCTGTGCATAAGACTCCCTTAGCCGTGTTTTGTGTTCCAGGAGGGGGGTCTTACACTAGATCTCGGGTGTAGCTCTAGGGGGTGCTCGAGGCCATATCCGGGGAAGGGTTGTCTAGAGCGGTTTGAGGCCGTATCCGGAGAAGGAATGGCTAAAGCCAACCGGTTCGTGGGGATACGAGTCGGTATAGAAAACAAAAAGAGTTTTTAATATTTCGCTTTGATTTCTAGCGCCATTGAAATCAAAATTTTGTAATCAATTTTAATAATAATAGTCATGTCTCTCTTTGTGTAATAAAATTGATTTTTCTTCATTTCTCTAAATTGTTTATTATCCTCTCCTTTATTATAAAACAATTTAGATCTGTAAACAAAATCACTATTTTGATCTCTTATCATAAGCAAGTATTTCAAAATATAATATAAGTTTTTAAAACCCTTATTCACCCCCCCTCTAAGGGCGCCTACCGATCCAACAAGTGGTATCAGAGGTAGGTTATTCCAAACGGCTTAACAACGGGGAATAATGGCGTCTCATGATCTCGCTTCTACTAGTGGGGTAAATTTTTATGAAGAAGAAAAATCACTAGCACCACCTTTATTTAAAGGGACAAATTATAAAGGGTGGAAAATTTTAATGGAAAGGTTTATTAAAACTTTAGATATCGAAGAATGGAATCTAGCAATAGTAAGACCAGCGGATGAATCAAATAAAAAGGAACGTCATCTAAATGCAAAAGCCAAACACTATATATTTTGTGGTCAATCAAATGAAGTTTTCAAATTAATATATTGTTTTTCTAGTGCATACAAAGTATGGAAATTTCTTGAAGAAATGTATGATCTTCCTCTCTCAGGTATAGAATAAACACAGGAGGAGAAGAACATACAAGCATCCACCATTATTCAACAAGATCTCTCCCATAGAAAAACCATGAAGATCATGGATGTAACATCCCCAATCCTTCTAGACCCCTAGATGGTGTTAGGGCATGGGTGGTGTGCAGAGTGGCCACTAAGGCCCTTGGGCCAAGTGGAGTGTGCTAAGTGCACACCAAGGGCACAAAATCAACATAGCCCAATACCACTCCCTTAGGCCAATTGACCCTCAATTCACCAAATTGACCTCCCCCATAGCACCCTAACCACTGAGGAAGACCACTACCTTGAAAGTTTCACTTGGGTGGGACCCAATTGCATAAAATTGACCAAAGTCAACGATAAGTCAACATTAACCAAACAAAGTTAATTAGGGTTCAATTGACTCCAAATGTTCAAATTAACCTTTCCAACACACTCTAAACACTTTAAGGAACACATTGGACCAAAAAGCCCCATCATGGTAGGACCAGTTGACCCCAATTGACCAAAGTCAAACTTTACCCAATTTTGGTCAAATCTACACCCTTTGATTAAATTGAACCAATTGGGGCCCCACTATGGACCAACCAATGTTGGGCGATGTTAAGGGACCCATGACCCCCAAGTGGGGTCAACCCACTCACCTTGTTGACCAAAGTCAACTTTAGGTCAATCATGGTCAATATAGCCCAATTTAAGTGACTTAGCCCTCATACACTTGAACCAAATCAAGCCATGGGACCCCACATCAATTGATGACCAGGATGACCATGGCAGCTGGCTAAACCTAGGTGAGTCCATGTCACCACATTTGAATTAAGAGAGAAGGAGGAGAAAGAGTAAGGGGACAAAAAGAGAAAATCAAACGCTTGGCCACCCTTTACACACAAGCCAATCACTCTTGGGGCTTGGGAAATGTCCTGGCTGATTGCTGGAGGAACAGGAGGTAGCAGGGGGTGGCAACCATGGGATAACCATGCAATCGCATGAGCACCCAAGTTCAAAACCGGGTATACACTCCTCCCCACCCCAATCTATCCATCCCATTAGCTTCAGAAGGTGGAGAGCAGTCGGAATCGACCTTTGGAGCAAAGCTTTTGGTGGAGAATCGTGGCTGTGAGCAGGATCGCTGGTGTAAGGCATTTCCATGGCCAACCGCCGCCGCCGCCACCGCCGCCACCGCCGCCACCGCCAAGCTCCATTTTAGGTTCGTTTCTCCTCCTCTCCCTCTATGCTAGCTTCCTGTCCATTTAATTTGAAGGATAGGTCTCAATTGAGCGGAATCCAAAACCTCCAATCCATGGAAAATGGCAATCTTCTACCATGCTAGAATCGCCGGAAAAGGACCCCTCCGGCCGCCATGTCGCCGGGAAGCTATAGCCCCGACCACCTCGAAGGTGGTGGAGGTGGTGGCCGGCCGTGGTGGCCACCAGGTGGCCGGGAAAGGGAGGAGCAAGTTGGCCCAGCTCCGTCTGATCTCAGCCGTTGGCTGAAGGAAGAAGATGAAGTGGGAGGGTCGGATTTGCATCAAGATCTGTGCAGATCTCATATTTCCCTTATTTACTTAATTCTTTATAATAGCTTCTCCGCCTTACTCAATCAGTCCACTTCTAATATAAATTAAGGCCACTTAATGACTGATTTAGAAAACGTGCCCAACATGAAAGTTGTAGGCCTTGGTCTTAACTTTCATTTGGCCTTGAGTTTGGGTCATTTAGTGAAATACAGCCCCCTAGGGAGCAGTTTTACTAGGACTGGTCCTACACTAGGTCGCTCCACTAAATTAATTACCTAGGTCAAACCCTTCAAGCCTTGGAGCTGTTCTTTTAACCATGAGTTGGTATACCCCAGGGGCACCCCCTGCCCCAGGGATAGCCCTTTATGGGAACTTTTACCTAGGTTTTTTGTGGAAAGTAGATTATTTAAATTATGTTGATTTTTGGAGCATATAATGTGCAAATGACACCAAATTTTGGTGGCATGCTCTTTAGTACATGAGTAGAGCCTGCCTAAATTTTCACTTTTTTTGGAGTTGCTTTGCTATGGAAAATGGGAAACCCTAAGGAGGGCCTTTAAGGGTCAAATTTATGGCTTAGGCCATTTTGAGGAGTTGAGTGAGTTAGCCTCCTCCACCTTGATGATTATGTATCATATGACACACCCTAGTGGTCCATTTGGAGCCATTAGGGTGGTATGACCTAAAATCCTAAGGGTAAACCCTTAAGGGTGCAAAGTGAGATTTGTGAAGGATATAGGACCAAATGTTCTTGCCTTGGCTCAGAACTTTGTAGATATGTTAGCAGGAGCATAAAATGACTTAGTTAATTTAATGAGAATTTTTGGAGGTATTTGAGTATTTTTCTTCCTAATAAATGAAATTGCCACATTTCCTTAATAAAATGAAATACATGGTCATAGGACCTTGTATGGTGTGGGAACTCTATCAGTGGCTGATTAGGGATGAAAATGGACTATAGTAATTTTGTTATGATTTATTGAAGTATTATTCCTTGTATAGGAAATTTTAAGTACTTGCTAGCTTAAGGGAATTTAATTTTGAAAAATGCCAAATCATGGGGATAAATTGTGAAACTTGGTTATCTGTTATTCAATGCTATTATAAGCCCATGATAATTATTTGGAAGCTGGTAGAATTATATTTCATGTACCTCATGTAGAAAGTGGATTTTACAACCCTTGAGTATTAAATCCTTTTAAAATGTCAAATCATGGGGCAATGTTATGATACTTAGAAATCTGTCATTTTATGTTAATATATGCCCATGATAATTGTTTGGAAGCTTGTAGATTTATATTTCATGTACCTCGCGTAGAAATTGGAGTTTACATCCATTGGGTATGAAATGATTTTAAAATATCAAATCATGGGGCAATGTTATGATACTTGGAAATCTGTCATTTTATGTTGGTATATGCCCATGATAATTGTTTGGAAGCTTGTAGATTTATATTTCATGTACCTCTTGTAGAAATTGGAGTTTACAACCTTTGGGTATTAAATCATTTTAAAATATCAAAGCATGGGGCAATGTTGTGAAACTTTGTTATCTGTAATTTTGTGTTAATATATGCCCATGACAATTGTTTGGAAGCTTGTAGATTTGTAATTCATGTACTTCATGTAGAAAATGGAATTTACATCACTTAGGTATTAAATCATTTTAAAATGTCAAATCATATGTTAATGACACAACCCTTTGGCAGAGGACTTTAGATCTCCATATGGACAGTTGGTAATTTTTTTGGAGAATTTTCAGATGTAAAATACTATTTTTCCTAATTATAGTGGCAATTTGGTAATTATACAACAATGATGATTCAGTAGGCCAAATCACACCCTAGGGTCTTGGGACTCAGTGAACCACCTTGATATGGGATATTACCTTACTGATAATTTTCATGTAGCATGAGGAATCATTTTGAGGGTAGTTCATGCGTAATTTGACTTAAGGCCTTAATTACTTTAAATTATATTAAATACCAATTTAATATGGAAAATTATGAAAATTGGAACATACCTTATTAAGGTCAGTGATAGCCTAGGATAATTATACCAGACCTTGGGGATGATTTCTTAGAAGGATTCCCTTATGAGGTTTAATTTTAGTTCAACTTAGTGGTCTGCGTTTAGTAAAAACAGAATTTTGACTTTTAGACAATTCAGACCACTAAGTAGTGTTTAGAAGTTATATACAATCAGTAATTAAGTTATAGCAACAAAGATTCATGGAAGGTCAATCCTAGGGTTAGTTGTGAGGTTGTGTTAGGGTTAGTAAATGAGGTGTGGAGGCACGTCCAACCCGATTGGGTGGGACGGGAGATGAGCTAAGTCACTTTAACTATATGAAATGATGAGGAGTGAATCAAACATTAATCACCAACTAAAGTAATTATCTTGAGGAGTATAGTGGGGTTGAGCCCATTGATCTGTAGTACCGTTACGGGCCCCTTTACGGAGTACACCGCGGGAAGTCCAAGATTCACCCTAAATATATCGCTAACTAAATTGTAGTCAAGAGTAGCCTAATTAGGCCAGTAAACGGTTTTGGATCTCCTTTTGGGAAGGAGATGGGTTGGATTAGCTTGTGTGTTAGACCCTGAGCCGGAAGCTCGGCTGGACTTGTTAACACCTGTTTCTTATGCAAATAGTGGCGAGTCTTCGGTACTAGGCCAGTCGTGTCACCGACGGTAGTACATTGACTCAGGTGAGGGTGAGGTTTAGAGGGCCGGTAAGTTTGAGTACCACGGTCTGGAGGACAATCCCTAATAACCCACCCCGACCTTAATGTCTGGTGGATTCCAGCAAGAGTACGCAGGAGATCCGCTGTTGTGTTCTTAGCATTGAGGCGTACATGAGGTCTAGGCTTGGTTGTGACCATACCCGCCTAGGCTGTGGAGTGCCCGATCCACTGCCACCGTGAGCCACGACGGTCGGTACCCGAAAGGTTGGCTTCCTTTCAAACAAATTGGGAACTATAAAGGTCTGTGCGCATGGAGTCGTGTGGGTGAGTTGCATTGCATGGCCGCATAATGCACATTATAAACATAGCATAACATAACGCACATCTGCATACCCCATCATATAAATTACTATGGGCTCTTTTATATGATGGGTTACCTGGACATCTTAACTTATATGTCGTATGGGCATTCATATAAGTTAAGGTACGAATCTGTGATGGTAGATTAGTTTTACTTACTGCACCACATTTTCTTACTATTACTGCTTTATTTCATGCTCTACTTTACTTTCATTTATATGCACTATACTGCTAGCTAGTTTTACTGCTTTACCTATACCTGTTAGATTAGTTCCATGTCACCTCTTCTTTGTTTACCCCTTGTTGTCCTCCGCTTATTCCTCCGGCTCGGTTCCTAGGAGTCGTGGAGGGAGGCGAGGACAAAACGACTTATTCTTTATGAATAACGGTCGGTCTGACCGCAGGAGTCCGAGGAGACGGAGTTGTCCCGCGCGCAGCAAGACGAGCTGGCAGGACCTGAGCAGCGGATGCAGCGTACTACCACGACGCCACAGGTTGATGACTAGATAGATAGACTTCCGCATTTTTGAGAGTTTTGTTGTCGTTTCCACATGTTGTAGAGAGAGAGAGAGAGTACATTATATTGGATATGTATTGGGCTTACGCCCTTTTTGCTTTTACTTCTCTTTGGACTTTCTATTTTTCATTATATATATATATATATATATATATGATGCTGTGATATTGTGGACATGCCTTCATTCTGTACTTCCTTTTATGGCATATTTTACTTATGATAATATAGCCGGCAGAGTTGGTGCTGAGCGGTGTTAGCCAACCCGGGTGTTGGTGACACCGCAAGGCAGCGATTCTGTGCGAAGATCCACCTCAACCGTGCGATACGGGAGAGGTTCGAGTTTTCAAGTACCCGAACGAGTTTTGGAAAAAGAGATCTTACAAATGGTATCAGAGGGAGGTACGATCATAAGAGAACAGTCCACAACATACTGGGTCACCCCGCTCGAGTGTAGTTTGCGGACAAACTATGCAGCGGAAGCTGTGGTGCGCCCATGTATGAAATCACATAAAACAGTCCACTAAGCAGCAAGTTAGGTCAAATTTTGACTTACTTAGGAAATTTAGTGACGCATCCTAGTCTAAAGAGCGACCTCGGGTCTAGATTTGGTTGAAGGTTAAGGATACCCAACGTAGCTAAGGGAAGAAGTTAGTTTAAGTCTTGACGTTGAGACTTTCATACTGAGGGTTACGCTTTACTATCAAATTGTAGGACGATCTCGAGGAGATCGGGTGTCTGTAGTCTTCTTTAGAGAAATAGAAGACCCATAAGCATAACTTATAACATTGGGAGCCTAAGTCTTATCATAACAATATGTCTCAGGGTGCAACACCAAGCCAAGGATTATATTCCCTAAAGTTTATGTACGTATGTAAGATGAACAGACCGTAGAAGTATTGAAGAGACTTAGCCCAAATCGGTAGTGGCTTATCTTTTTGTTTATTGGGCCAATAAAATACCGACTTGGTTTTTCCCCTAGACTTTATTTAGAAAATGTTGTGACATTTACGTAGTAAGCTTGAGGTTTGGAGTATTCAATGATACTCAGGTGATGTCGAGATCTTATTCATACACTTTTGATTTGTGGACCAACCCTCCTTAGAAGTTTGAGACCCTTGGAGAATTACTTCACCTTAAATAGTAGGGATTGTTTATACCAAGTGGTGACCGCTATAGTTATTCTGGCAAGTTAAGTGAATGGTACACTTCAAGAGTGAGCGTGTACTCATCTTATTGCTCCAAGGCTGAATCTAAGTCGACAAAAGTGATCAACTTGTTTATCATTTGAGTATACGTAAAGGGTTGTCCAGTGTATGGGCATAAGACTCTCGGAATCAAGAAAGTCAGGTTAAGAACATAGGGAATTCCTCTAACTTCCTGATCCAAGCAATGTTTTCTTGTCTTTTATAAGGACGTTTGGTCATCAAGCTCTTACCGGTCACAAGGAAAAACGTCATAAACGGCAAATTCAGTGCAAGACCAAGTAAGATTTAGAATGGATGGAAGTAAGACTGGGCTATAAGTTCTCATGACCTTAAGAAATAATCAGTTTATCGTAACAAACATGCTAGTGTATTGTTGTAAATACACCTTCTTAACCTCGAGACTTTGATTTGTAGAGTTACCAGAACAATTAGTAAACATTGACGTCCGAACAAATGTCTCGATTAAGTCAAGTACTGAAAAACAAGAAGAATGCCAGGTTTAGTAGCTTGAGATAGAGGTGTCACATCGTGAAATTTTGAGGATTGGAATCAAGTTTTCGCAAGTTAAAAATTACAACTAGAGTTTCTTACACTTCAGGGCTTTCAAAGGTAAACTTCAGATAGTATTTTTAATTAAAATTCATGCCCTCTCCTTGATGTAAATTTAGTTAAGATCATTTTATTCTTAGAGTTGGTTTATGCATAACCGGAGAGCTTAGGAAGGTGACTCTTTGGATCTTGTAATATGATGGTATAAACTACTTAGGGCTAAGATGGAGAATCTTACTATGTTCGGATCTCGGGAAAAATGACAATGACCATCATGTACTAAAATGTTGAAGATTTGAGAGTTAAAACAAATGGATAGTTGTTGTTACTATCAAATCCAGCTTGAAATTATTAATATTACTTGATGATATTTATCAAACGTAATTTTGGACGACACAGCTAAGAGGAGGGTCGTTATGATGAATCCTTTAATTCATAATTTATAGTTTAAGTGAGATGAGACTACTTGGCTTTGAAAGTTTAGCCCACTCGATATTGTAAATCTAAAGTGAAATTTGACGAATGGCATATTGAAGATATATAATTTGCTTACAATCCTCCGACCTTAAGAACCAGAACTTGCAATTCCTCCAAAAATTATAATCACACTTATGAAGATTCAAGAATAAGGGAGACAAGTTTGATCTCCAGATATAAATGGTGAAACTTCTCAAAGATTAATGGGTTTTAATTAGACACCCTTCATGTTGAAATAAAATTGTGTCAAAGCATGTCATGATAAAAAGGGTTTTACCCTCGTGAGTTATGAACCAAATGGATATGGAAAGTAGATGGGAGTCGCTTCACGAACATCAGTTTTGAACTACAGAAATCATGTTCCTCAAAGAAAAGCATGGAGGATTTTTTACTTTTATTTAACGTAAGGAAGCGTTATCCGCATGTAACATTCGTAGGTCATAAGAGACACTGGTCCAAGTGTAATCAAGGTTTATGGTATTGTTTCGTAGCTGATAAACCTGATCTTGTATCCGCGGAGTCGGAAACGGTTTAGCAGCAGAGACCTCATATGTTAAGGGATAAGGTCACTTGGTGTAGATGGTGTTGAACACCTACGTGTAAGGGAATCATATAGTGAAGAATCAACATAGACAATGACGGTTGGTTAAATGGCCACGTCCTGGCTAATCGGTTTTTGAGCGGAGTATTATGTATGTATGGTTCGTGAATATAACCTTATGAAGTTAAGTTGAACTAGAAGAACTTCGGTGCCATCTAGCGTGGCATGTTAGTATAAATTAACTATGTAGGGCATTATGTATTACAGATAGATCCTCCTCCAGGGGGTGTAGTAATTTTGTTAACACCCACACCTGGTTAGCTTGTTTTGATTTTGTAGTGTATATTTCCTATTTATTAACGGGATGGAGCAAGTAAAACCCGCGTTGTGATTAATGGCACGATGGTCTGAGCGGCGGGTTAAACCTTCAATTAACCCCTAGTGGGAATATTGCCGACAATCTTAGCGAGGAATGGTAGAAGTGCCATGATAAGTCTTGGTAAAGAATGTTGCTTCAGTTTAAGTTCTCTTATAGTAGAGGTCTGAGTTCTTCCGTGGAAGGAGGTTCTGATGTCCGATTATTACAGTTCAATCATGGGCAAGAGGATGACAGCTGGGTGCCCTTGGACTTTATGCAACAACATTTCCCGGAACTCATCGCCTCAATTTAAACGTCTTTGAAATCCTTTACTCTTATAAGTACTTGCAACCCGTAGACCCGAACCTAAATTTCGAGGATGAAATATTTATTTTGTTTATTGGGATTTGTAACATCCCCAATCCTTATAGACCCCTAGATGGTGTTAGGGCATGGGTGGTGTGCAGAGTGGCCACTAAGGCCCTTGGGCCAAGTGGAGTGTGCTAAGTGCACACCAAGGGCACAAAATCAACATAGCCCAATACCACTCCCTTAGACCAATTGACCCTCAATTCACCAAATTGACCTCCCCCATACCACCCTAACCACTGAGGAAGACCACTACCTTGAGAATTTCACTTGGGTGGGACCCAATTGCATAAAATTGACCAAAGTCAATGATAAGTCAACATTAACCAAACTAAGTCAATTAGGATTCAATTGACTCCAAATGTTCAAATTAACCTTTCCACCACACTATAAACACTTTAAGGAACCCATTGGACCAAAAATCCCCATCATGGTGGGACAAGTTGACCCCAATTGACCAAAGTCAAACTTTACCCAATTTTGGTCAAATCTACACCCTTTGATTAAAGTGAACCAATTGGGGCCCCACTATGGACCAACCAATGTTGGGTGATGTTAAGGGACCCATGACCCCCAAGTGGGGTCAACCCACTCACCTTGTGGACCAAAGTCAACTCTAGGTCAATCATGGTCAAGATAGCCCAATTTAAGTGACTAAGCCCTCATACACTTGAACCAAATCAAGCCTTGGGACCCCACATCAATTGATGACCAGGATGACCATGGCAGCTGGCTAAACCTAGGTGAGTCCATGTCACCACATTTGAATTAAGAGAAAAGGAGGAGAGAGAGAGTAAGGGGACAAAAAGAGAAAAGCAAAAGCTTGGACACCCTTTACACCCAAGCCAATCACTCTTGGGGCTTGGGAAATGTCCTGGCTGATTGCTGGAGGAACAGGAGGTAGCAGGGTGTGGCAGCCATGGGATAACCATGCAATCACGTGAGCACCCAAGTTCAAAACCGGGTATACACTCCTACCCACCCCAATCTATCCATCCCATTAGCTTCAGAAGGGGGGAGCAGTCGGAATCGACCTTTCGAGCAAAGCTTTTGGTGGAGAATCGCGGCTATGAGCAGGATCGCCGGAGCAAGGCATTTCAATGGCCAACCACCGCCACCGCCACCGCCAAGCTCCATTCTAGGTTCATTTCTCCTCCTCTCCCTCTATGCTAGCTTCCTATCCATTTAATTTGAAGGATAGGTCTCAATTGAGCCGAATCCAAAACCTCCAATCCATGGAAAATGGCGATCTTTGGCCATGCTAGAATCGCTGGAAAAGGACCCCTCCGGCCGCCATGTTTCCAGGAAGTTGTAGCCCGACCACCTCGAAGGTGGTGGAGGTGGTGGCCGGCCGTGGTGGCCACCAGGTGGCCGGGAAAGGGAGGAGCAAGTTGGCCCAGCTCCGACTGATCTCAGCCGTTGGCTGAGGGAAGAAGATGAAGGGGGAGGGTCGGATTTGCATCAAGATATGTGCAGATGATCTCATATTTCCCTTATTTACTTAATTCTTTATAATAGCTTCTCTGCCTTACTCAATTACTCCACTTCTAATATAAATTAAGGTCACTTAATGACTGATTTAGAAAAAGTGCCCAACATGAAAGTTGTAGGACTTGGTCTTAACTTTCATTTGGCCTTGAGTTTGGGTCATTTGGTGACCTACAGCCCCCTAGGGATCTGTTTTACTAGGACTAGTCCTACACTAGGTCAGTCCACTAAATTAATTACCTAGGTCAAACCCTTCAAGCCTTGGAGCTGTGCTTTTAACCATGAGTCGGTATACCCCAGGGGCACCCCTGCCCAAGGGACATCCCTTGATGGGCACCTTTACCTAGGGTTTTTGTGGAAAGTAGATTATTTAAATTATGTTGATTTTTGGAGCATATGATGTCCAAATGACACCAAATTTTGGTGGCATGCTCTTTAGTCCATGTGTAGAGCCTGCCTAAATTTTCACTTTATTTGGAGTTGATTTTCTATGGAAAATGGGAAACCCTAAGGAGGGCCTTTAAGGGTCAAATTTATGGCTTAGGCCATTTTGAGGAGTTGAGTGAGTTAGCCTCCTCCACCTTGATGATTATGTAGGTATTTATATTCAAAGTCATGTGACACACCCTAGTGGTCCATTTAGAGCCATTAGGGTGGTGTGACCTAAAACCCTAAGGTTAAACCCTTAAGGGTGCAAAGTGATATTTGTGAAGGACATAGGACCAAATGTTCTTGCCTTGGCACAGAACTTTGTAGATATGTTTGTAGGAGCATAAAATGACTTAGTTAATTTAATGAGAATTTTTGGAGGTATTTGAGTATTTTTCTTCCTAATAAATGAAATTGCCACCCTTTCCTTAATAAAATGAAATACATGGTCATAGGACCTTGTATGGTGTGGAAACTCTATTAGTGGCTAATTAGGGATGAAAATGGACTATAGTAATTTTCTTATGATTTATTAAAGTATTATTCCTTGTATAGGAAATTTTAAGTACTTGCTAGCTTAAGGGAATTTAATTCTGAAAAATGACAAATCATGGGGATAAATTGTGAAACTTGGTTATCTGTCATTCAATGCAATTATAAGCCCATGATAATTATTTGGAAGCTGGTAGAATTATATTTCATGTACCTCATGTAGAAATTGGATTTTACAACCCTTGAGTATTAAATCCTTTTAAAATGTCAAATCATGGGGCAATGTTATGATACTTAGAAATCTGTCATTTTATGTTAATATATGCCCATGATAATTGTTTGGATGCTTGTAGATTTATATTTCATGTACCTTATGTAGAAATTGGAGTTTACAACCTTTGGGTATTAAATGATTTTAAAATATCAAATCATGGGGCAATGTTATGATACTTGGAAATCTGTCATTTTATGTTGGTATATGCCCATGCTAATTGTTTGGAAGCTTGAGATTTATATTTCATGTACCTCATGTAGAAATTGGAGTTTACAACCTTTGGGTATTAAATCATTTTAAAATATCAAATCATGGGGCAATGTTGTGAAACTTGGTTATCTGTAATTTTGTGTTAATATATGCCCATGACAATTGTTTGGAAGCTTGTAGATTTGTAATTCATGTACTTCATGTAGAAAATGGAATTTACATCACTTAGGTATTAAATCATTTTAAAATGTCAAATCATATGTTAATGGCACAAACCTTTGGCAGAGGACTTTAGATCCCCATCTGGACACTTGGTAATTTTTTGTAGAATTTTCAGATGTGAAATACTATTTTTCCTAATTATAGTGGCAATTTGGTAATTATACAACAATGATGATTCAGTAGGCCAAATCATACCTTAGGATCATGGGACTCAGTGAACCACCTTGATATGGGATATTACCTTACTGATAATTTTCATGTAGCATGAGGAATCATTTTCAGGATAGTTCATGTGTAATTTAACTTAAGGCCTTAACTACTTTAAATTATATTAAATATCAATTTAATATGGAAAATTATGAAAATTGGAACATACCTTATTAAGGTCAGTGGTAGCCTAGGATAATTACACCAGACCTTGGGGATGAGTTTTTAGAAGGATTCCCTTATGAGGTTTAAGGTTAGTTCAACTTAGTGGTCTGCGTTTAGTAAAAACAGAATTTTTACTTTTAGACAATTCAGACCACTAAGTAGTGTTTAGAAGTTATATACAATCAGTAATTGAGTTATAGCACACAATAATTCATGGAAGGTCAATCCTAGGGTTAGTTCTGAGGTTGTGTTAGGGTTAGTAAATGAGGTGTGGAGGCACGTACAACCCGATTGGGTGGGACGGGAGATGAGCTAAGTCACTTTAACTATATGAAATGATGAGGAGTGAATCAAATGTTAATCACCAACTAAAGTAATTATCTTGAGGAGGATAGTGAGGTTGAGCCCATTGATCTGTAGTACCGTTAGGGGCCCCTTTACGGAGTACACCGCGGGAAGTCCAAGATTCACCCTAAATATAACGCTAACTAAATTGTAGGCAAGTGTAGCCTAATTAGGCCAGTAAACTGTTTTGGATCGCCTTTTGGGAAGGAGATGGTTTGGATTAGCTTGTGTGTTAGACCCTGAGCCGGAAGCTCGGGTGGACTTGTTAACACATGTTTCTTATGCAAATAGTGGCGAGTCTTCGGTACTAGGCCAGTCGTGTCACCGACGGTAGTACATTGACTCAGGTGAGGGTGAGGTTTAGAGGGCTGGTAAGTTTGAGTATCACGGTCTAGAGGACAATCCCTAATAACCCACCCCGACCTTAAAGTCTGGTGGATTCCAGCAAGAGTACGCAGGAGCTCCGCTGTTTGTGTTCTTAGTGTTGAGGCGTACATGAGGTCTAGGCTTGGTAGTGACCATACCCGCCTAGGATGTGGAGTGCCCGATCCACTGCCACCGTGAGCCACGATGGTCGGTACCCGAAAGTTTAGCTTCCTTTCAAACAAATTGGGAACTATAAAGGTCTGTGCGCATGGAGTCGTGTGGGTGAGTTGCATTGCATGGCCGCATAATACACATCATAAACATAACATAACATAACGCACATCTGCATACCCCATCATATAAATTAGTATGGGCTCTTTAATATGATGGGTTACCTGTACATCTTAACTTATATGTCGTATGGGCGTTCATATAAGTTAAGGTACGAATCTGTGATGGTAGATTAGTTTTACTTACTGCACCACATTTTCTTACTATTACTGCTTTATTTCATGCTCTACTTTACTTTCATTTATATGCACTATACTGCTAGCTAGTTTTACTGCTTTACCTATACCTGCTAGATTAGTGCCATGTCACCTCTTCTTTGTTCACCCCTTGTTGTCCTCCGCTTCTTCCTCCCGCTCGATTCCTAGGAGTCGTGGAGGGAGGCGAGGATGAAACGACTTAGTCTTTATGACTAACGGTCGGTGTGACCGTAGGAGTCCGAGGAGACAGAGTTATCCCGCGCGCAGCAGGACGAGATGGCAGGACCTGAGCAGTGGATGTAGCGTACTACCACGACGCCACAGGTTGATGACTAGATAGATAGACTTCCTCATTTTTGAGAGTTTTGTTGTAGTTTCCGCATGTTGTAGAGAGAGAGAGAGAGTACATTATATTGGATATGTGTTGGGCTTACGCCCTTTTTGCTTGTACTTCTCTTTGGACTTTCTGTTTTTCATTATATATATATATATATATATATATATGATGCGGTGATATTGTGGACATGCCTTCATTCTATACTCCCTTTTATGGCATATTTTACTTATGATCGTATAGCCGGCAGAGTTGGTGCTGAGCGGTGTTAGCTAACCCGGGTGTTGGTGACACCGCAAGGCAGTGATTCTGGGCGAAGATCCACCTCAACCGTGCGATACAGGAGAGGTTCGATTTTTCAAGTACCCGAACGGGTTTTGAAAAAAGAGATCTTACAATGGAAATTAACTTAGAAGAAGAGAGCAATACATCAAGAGAAAAAGAATATGAAAATGCATCAATGGAAGAGGAGTGCCAAAAGGATGTCAAAGGAACTATTTGTTAAAATCTTGCCTCTTCTGATAGCACTGTAAGGAAATCAAATTCTCTTACTGTTTGTAATTCTATATCTACTTTACATTTACAACAAATTACTAAGCGCAAAATTAAGAAATTGAAAAATGCAAAATGCAAATTGCGCTTAGAAAATAAAAGTTTGAAAGCAAAAGTTAAAGTAGAATCAAATGCTAATTCATCTAGTCTTACCCATGTCTCTTTGAATGAAACTATTACACCTTGTTTAGAATTTAATAATTTAAATTCTAAATACAAGGGACTTGAAAAGGAACTTCTTATTGTAAAAGAACACAATGAAAATTTGTCTTTAGAAAATTCAACTTTGAAAAATGATTGTGCTATGTGTTCAAGTTATAAAATTGAAATTAAACAAAAGGATGAAACATTGAAGAATTTAAAAATAACTATCAAAATCATATTGACTCTATTGGTTCCACTCTTAAGAATAGCACAATTGCTTATAATAAAGCTAGACACAATGTCAAAGTTAAAAACTACGAATTAGAAAATAAAATTAACTTGCTTAAGGAAATTATAAGGAAAAATTCTCAACACATAAATTCAAATTATCAAGCAAAATCCAAAGGCAAGTTAAATATGATTTTTCATAATTTATCCACTCAAAACATAGAAAATGAAAAGCAACAAAAGCTTTTAAATGAAATTCCAAAACTTAATCATCATTATCTTTTACAACATAATTATTCTCCCAACCTAAACTTAAATGCAAACAAATTTCCTTCAAATTATAAATTCAAAAATCATTTTGATCCAAATACACAAGTAAATGATTATGGAAATTTGAAAACTAAAAATAATGGTTATCCAAGGTTTGAATGGAGGCCCAAAATTAAAGATGAAACACTAACTCAAATCAAAAGGGCCCATTCATTCATATCTCCCCAAAAGCAAACACAATGTATTTGGGTACCCAAAGGAACCGTCACACCGGGTCCTCTTTGGATACCTAAATCTCTCATTCATTGGTATCGTATCATTTGCATGAAGTAGAAATCAACTAAAAATGAAATATCATTATTTTACTTCATGATATGCCTAACCTTTTTGTTTTTTTGTTTTTTGTTTGTTTATTTTCTTTTTGTTGAACCATCATGATATGATCACTTTATATAACTTCTGATAATACTTTCTCATATTAAATCAAAATTCATAAATAAATCAAATTGAACTAAGTTGAATAAAAAGTCATCATTTTTTCAAGTGATCTACTTATCCTTTTCTTTTATCCTTCTAAATCAATTTCCTAAAAGTCTTATAAAATTTGAAAAACTGAATTTGTCATATGATATTATTAAGACTAAATGAAATAAGTGTCGTAATGGATTTAAAAGGTATTTTAGGGGTATTAGGCTAAATTTATAAAATGCGCAAGTTTTGCTTAGATAGTTAATATATTTGCATCACTTTCAATTACCCCTAGTATGTTTAATCATAATCATGTCAAACCGAAATTGAAAAATTGCATTAATATTATTTCACTTATTTATGATCATTTCACTCATTCATATGTTGTGCAAAACTCAAGAATTAAGGTTTAATGAATATGGAACTTTAATGAATGTGAAACCCATGTACTAAAATTTTAACTTCCGCAACTATTTGCAATTTCGTCTCATCTTTTCACTTCATTAGACAGGCCTTACATTGCACAAACATAATTAAGAAAAATCGGAAGCAAAATCAAAGAAAATATAGGCTATATGATTAAAATAAGCACTCTCTGTGAGCTAACGCAGGCGCTAGAAACTAACGCCGATGCTAGCTCAAGTCTCCGATTTTCTGAAATTTTAAAATTCTGTAAAATCAATAAAAATATATTATTTTATATGTACTACTCATTTTTTTCATCTATGCCTATAATTGATTTTTGAAAAATTAAAATACAAAATTACAAAAACCAAATTACAAAAAAAAATTCTTACTTCCTTTCTTTGGTTATTTGTTTGATTTCTATATGCAAAAATCAAATACAAAAATACAAAACAAAAACAAGTATGAACAAGTATTTTTTTATTTTTTTGAACTTACATTTTCTACTTATATGTATCTTGCGAAAGGGGGATTTGGGCTATCATCCCATCACATCTCCTAGTACCGGGTGAACCCCTCACAAGGTAGTCCTCAGGAAGTCCATGATCAATCTTATGAGTTCAAACTTTAAATCAAAATTATTCTTCAAAATATCAAAAATACTGTATGGACTTTATTGAAAATCAAGCATGATTTAACCCATCATTTAGAACTTCTATAATGTTGCAATTTATCTTTTCAAACTACTTTGAACATTGTTTTCATCATGCTTTGATATATATATTAATATGTGCATCAATTATCTTTTAAAAGTTGTGTAGAACTAAGCTTAGCATGCCTCTAAGTATGAGTAAATGTTTTATGTTTGATAATGATCTTTATTCACTCACTTATTTTGGCATTGTCTACATATGTATTAAATCTAAGAATGCTTGTGAATGTTTTGTATTAGTACAATGAATTAAAATTGCACAAGTATCTTACCTACACTCCTTTATTTGCACTTTTAAAAGTTAAGAAAAGTGGTTATGTTTTCATAAATTATATTAGTTTGCAAAACAAGTGTATTCGAAGAACTTTGTACAAAACAAAAAATCATAAAATAAAGTGACAAAGATAACTCCACCAAGCACTACTTGAACCTCCTGCTAAGTCTTAATAAGCGTTGTGAGGTTGAGCACCTTGGAAAGAATAGTAAAGTATCTTGTGCAAACCATATCTTTCCTTCAAAATAAAAACCACTTACTCTTAAGTACACCGGATCACTAGTTTCAATATTAAAATAAAATAAAATATGTGATCCCCAAGCACTACTTTGCACCCTGATAAGTCTTCATGAGCATTGTGTGTGCAAAGCACCTTGGTAGTTGTACATTTTTGTTTGTGCATTGAAGTGTGTGGAAGTAAAATTATTTGTGTTTTATTGTGCTCTTACTTTACATATTTCTTGTATTTTTGATTAAAACATTTGTTTACTCTACTCAAAAATACACTTATGTGCACATCATTATCTTCTATAACACTTCTTCTCATGAGTATTGGATCCTAATGCTAATTCTATACTACTCATTACTTATGAAATGCACTAGATAACCTAGCATGCTTTCTACAATGTTTGGTATGTTTTGAAATTGTGAATTAAAATAACATTGTAGTAATCTCTTTTTGATAACATTATTTCATGCTTGGTTACTTTATTGTTAAACTTAAAAGATTTTGAACAATGATTTACAAAAACATCTTCTTTATGAAATTTAACTCATATATTTTTTTATGGATCATCATTGATTACAATAAGATGTTTCTTGTATTTCTATAAGTCTTCCCCATCATCACCATATATTTCTACCTTGCACTTTCATGCTTATATCAAAGTCTTAAATACCAAAATTCCTTTTTCAACAAATGGTTGACTTACTTGGTAGAATTTATATTGGTTATTCTAAATATTATAATGCTAAAACTCTTATTCATTAATGGATTTCAAATAGCTGCGTGAGTTGTTTGTTAAAAAAATTCAAATAAAAATATAAATCCAGAGGCTATGTCACTAGATTTAAAATGCTTAAATGTTTCCAATAATTATTATCCATGACTTCATTTCTCACCATAGCGGGGGCGTAGGGTTGTAGACATTAGATAACCTTTATCTCTAGTCATGTCTTGTCCTTAACCGGGGAGGGTTCCAGTGGGGCCTTGCGAGGCACTGGGGGGAAAGAGTGCTAGGTTGAGTTGTCTAGTGTTTGCATATGGGAGTAACACCCCATCCTACGGCTTGTTTGCAGCTCCTCATGCCCATCCATCACTTAGTATGTGGCTAGGGTGTAGACATATTGTCTGGGTAGTTTAGTTACTTGGAAATCATTACATTTTTTATGCTTAAAACTCTTATATAAAAAGGGGATGAACCAACATAATAATACTTGAAAATGTTATATTGCTAAAAACTCTGATCTATCTCTATAATAAGTATTCTAAAACTCCTTATCATTTCCTTCTCTCTACAAGCTCGATCATGCCTTTATCTTTTTATCAACTTTTAAGTGGTGTCTCCTTACCCACTTTTGCTAATAACAAAAGGGGGAGAACTAACATGATAAATATAATCTGCTATCAAAAGGGGGAGAACTAACATGCTTAATTAAGATGATAGCTTACATATTAGGGGAGCATTCACTTAGGGGGAGCATGTATTTAGGGGGAGCAATTCTAAATGCTAAAATCGATAATTATCCTAAGTCATCACTCTCACACACACACAAGTAAGTTTCATCATGCTTATATATTAATGCTCTGTTTTATCATTAATGGATTTGTTATTATCAAAAGGGGAGTTTGTTGGAACATGGTCTTCCGCATCTCCTAGGTTTGAGAATAACAAATTCTATGTATATTTGATCTTGTGTGTTTAAGTGTGCAGGATAACAATGTCCACGTGACTCAAGGATTACATAAGAAGGTTGCCCCCAAATTTCAGCCTTCAAATTCAACACTCCTTCTAGCGCCGGTGGTATAACCTAACGCCTGGCGCTAGCGCTAAGGAACCGCTGAGAAGAAACTGAATCGCTGAGAATGGAAGCTGGGTTCGACGAAATTGAATCTGCGTTCGACGATCTTGCATTCGACGATTCTCCGTTCGACGAATTTCTGATCGACGAATGATGAAGCCCGTTAGACGAACTCCGGTCGACAAAAATTTGATCGACAAAAAGAATGCTTAAGCATAATTCCGGGAGCACATATAGAAGGAGATAGTGCCTGGCGGTATCCGATAGCGCAGGCGATAGCGCTGAGCACAGAAGGCAAGAGAGAATTGTTTCCTCAGATTGAAGATTCTGCCGCGCAGAATATGTCCTAAAATGGGATAGCGTCGGCGGTAGCACTAGCGCAGGCGCTTGCGCTGAGACTATAAAAAGGAACCATTGCCTCTGTCTTCTTGATCCTCTTGAGATCCTAAATTCCAGAGCTTCGTGCCACAGCATAGAGAGGAAGTTTCAGAGAGATACTCCCACAAATCCATAAAGGCTTAAGGAGATCCCCGGAGAAGATTTTAACACGCGTCATCATCATGACGAAAGATCGCATCGACTACGATCATACTCTGCGGGCCCTCATCCACTTCTCCAAGAGATCCATATAGGGAGTTTTTATATTGTTATTATTTCATTTATCCATCTCTTTTAAATCGTGTAGTAAATTTGCCTCGTGTTGGCGACTAGGTCTGGGCAGGACTTAGTGCAGAAATTCGCCTCGTGATGGCGACTAGGTATCGGGTGTAGGTCTAGGGGGTACTCAAGGCCATATCCGGGGAAGGGTTGGCTAGAGCGGCTTGAGGCCGTATCGGGGGAAGGAACGACTAAAGCCAATCGGTTCGTGGGGATACGAGTCGGTTTAGAAAACAAAAAGTGTCTTTCATATTTCGCTTTGATTTCTAGCGTCATTGAAATACAAATTTTGTAATCAATTTTATTAATAATAATCATGTCTCTCTTTGTGTAATAAAATTGATTTGTTCTTCATTTCTCTAAATTGTTTATTATCCTCTCCTTTATTATAAAACAATTTAGATCTTTAAACAAAATCACTATTTTGATCTCTTATCATAAGCAAGTATTTCAAAATATAATATACGTTTTTAAAACCCTTATTCAGCCCCCTCTAAGGGCGCCTACCGATCCAACATTTATGTGGGCTGACTTACACTTCCCACTTCATGGGGGGAGTGTTAAATTTTTGAAGTGGATGTAGAAATGGGATGGGCAGTCTCAGGAGGTCAGACCATATTGATCGCTGAGACCACGCGGTCTCAGCAGACTCTCTCTAGCAATCTAGTCGCTATCCTGGCTAAGGCTCAAGTAGGTATCATCTTGTGATCACGCGATCTTCCCTTGTGCGGTCAGATTGGGCGTTTATTATATTTTGGTGTGGTGATGACATATGTGTGTATGACTATAAATAGAGGTGCAGGGCCCATCATTAATGTTGAGAACAGTGCCCAACAATGTTTCTAATTTGAAGAAGTGGTCAGGTCAATGATAAAAGCACTATGTATATGATGGTATGCTCTATTTATAACTGTAGAGAATAAATCATTTGTCCAGTACTTCTCTAAGCTCACTAAGTCCAAAATCGTCGAGAAAGACTGGACATATCATCAAATAAGTATTCATATATCATAGAGAATACTCACAGAACTCAGTAGAAGGCTTATGCTAGTTATCGTCAAGATAATATGGACAATCCATTGATATCACAGTGACAACAAAGTACACACGACAATATCGTCGTGAGAATAAGAAGAACTGAACAAGTAATAGTATCGTCGCTTCAATAAGAATCACACGATGATATCATTGTGAAGTTTGATATGATGAAGCTTTCCAGAAGAATTAAGTTAAAGTATTCGGCTAAGTCGATGACATCGTCGAAAGGAGCCTTATCGTCGAGAAGACTAAGGCAGAACTTGTGAAGACAGTTTGTAATAGAGGTGTTGCTTATCATCAAGATGATCAATACGATATTGACGAGAAGTCAATGTAACACCCCAAAACTTTGAAGTAGAATTGGGCTGCTGGGAGCTAGCGCAAGCGGTAGTGCGACCGCCTGGCGCTAGCCATCGGGGGTGGAGGAAGCTCAGTCCTAGGTATATGGGGCCTTACAAGATCCTGGAGTGGATCGGCCCCCCTGGCTTATAGACTGGAGATGCCGCCGGAGTTAGCGGGTTTGCACGACATTTTCCATGTCTCCTCCCTTAGGAGAGCTCTACAATGGCCGGAGCAACAAATATCTACTACAGATGGGCCAGTAGCTATAGATCGATCTGTTCACCTGGAGCCGGTCCGGATAGATGACATCGAGATGCGAGTCCTATGGCGCAAGAAGGTGCCGCTGGTCAAGGTCCTATGGAGGAATCATGGATAGTAGGAGCACACCTGGGAGCCACTGTACCTGATGCAGCAGAAATATCCAGATCTCTTCATGTCAGGTATAATTTAATTTTTCTAGGGATGTTACATTCAATCATTTGTGGTAGAAACCCCCGCGGGCTTAACCTGAATATCGGGGACGAAATTTTTATTTTTATGTACTTGGATTTGTAACATCCCCCAAACAACTAGACCCCTAGGATGGTTTTGTCATGACCAGGTCATGACAAAGCCCTAGAATGCATGAATAGAACATAATACCTTAGGCAAATGGATGAAGGCTTTAGGTCTGCGGATCGTAATTTCCAGTTACCAATCCTAGGTTGTCTTTAGGGCGTCACCATGACCCAAGATCCCACCAAAACATGCCTAACCCATTAAGGGGTCCTTTTGTAACACCCAAAGTATCCAACTATAGACAGAAGGGGTACCTTGAATGTTGAGCTAGCACCGATGCTAGGGGCTAGCACTGGCGGTAGAGGTGGTTTAGATGAACCGCTGAGATGAGCTCTGAACCGCTGAGATGAACCATACACCATCGAGACGCTAGCACTGGCAGTAGTGACCAAACCGAGAAGCTTCGTAACATTGGGAGGCTAGCGTCGACGGTGGACAAATTCATGGACAAGGGAGGCCAAAAGTCCTCCCAATTGATGGGTTAAGAGAAGATTAAAGGGGTTTCCAACTCTTATGGGGGCTAATTTTGATGGATTTTGGGGATGACCGAAATTCTCACCATGAATGGTGTTAATGGTGGTATCCCAAGCCTTGCCGCTTCCCCTCACTGAATTTTCTCTTTAAAAGGCCTCAAGGGGTGAAGGGAAGGAGTTTCCCCCACTTTCTAGAAGAAATCCACCATCTAAGCACATTTTGGCATAGCACCCAAGAGCTCACGACCAACCATGGCAGACCGGCGATCGACACGGATATAAGCCACCACTCAGGTCCTCCCCTCCTTCTCTCTCTCTTAGTGGATAGATCTTATCTCGTTGGCCGCAAGGTTTAAGGCCAATTAGCCTTGGATCGACATGGCCGAAAGCTTGGATTCAAGCTTTACTTTCCTTACTTTAAACCCCGATTCCGGCCAACTCCGGCCGGCCAACCACCATACATCGCCGACCGCCACTTCAACGGAGGTGGTGGTGGCATTGGCTGACCAGGAGAGCATCTAGGTGGCCGAGAAACCACCTCCCAAGTTGGTACAAGACGGGCCAATCGTGGTCGTTGTCTGATTGGAGAAGATAAACCGATGCCCTCCATTTAGATAGATGAAATTAACGTCATATTTTCCCCTAGAAATACACATTTTTGAAACTAAAATTTGAACCCCTTGGAGGCCATTTTAGGAAAATTGTCAGAGAAAAAAATTGTAGATCTCTATGTCTGGATTATTTTAAAATTGATTTAAGCCGATTTGGCCCACTGGTTGATAGCAACACTCAAAATGGCGCAACTTATACATAGGGTTGACCAAATATTGAATTAAGTGCCCCCACTAATCTAGACATCCAAATGCCTTGAAATTTGGACCATAGGCTGGATATACCCTTAAACTCAACATATCCAAAAATGGGAATTTTTGGAGGTACTTTTTCTATAGTTTTTGTATAAATTTAATAGACCATGTATAAACTATTTTTAGGGTCTATAGACCTCCAAACCCTTACAAATTTTGGTGGGTGTTCCTTAGGGTCATGAAATGACTCTGGTAAAAATTTCATCCCATTTGGGATTGATATGGTTAGGCAATTAAGTTACCCAAATTTGTTCAAACCATGGTGTATTAGATCAAAAGTGCACTTGATGGATTTGGGAGATCAACCCTCATCCAAATGTTGTTAAACTTTGACCGCTGACTTGATGTCACATAAAATACCCCCACAAGTGGTTTTGAGTGGTTTGGGGTGGATGTGCCCTAGAACCTAGGTTCAAACCATAGGGTTGTATATTGAACCTATTGAAGGACATAAGGATATATATCATCGGATTAACTTGAAACTTGGTAGAGAGGTTCATAGAGTGGAATTATGCACTAGATAATTTATCTGGAATTTTTAGGAACATTTATCCCCTCTAAAATAATTAAGAAACAATTATGGCACTTTTATGTTAGGAATTTACATAATCATGTTACCTTTAATGTTCATGAAATTTTGGCAGTAAGCTGGTACTAATGATATTATCCTCTGATAATTTTGTTATGAATTTTGGATTGATATATATAGTACTTCATTCATAACCCCACTATTTGCCCTAGTTGTAAGAAAATTTATTATGGATTTAATACTCACTGGAAAATCATGAAACTTGGTCAGAGGACTTTTTAGTTCAAGAATCTGATCTGTAAATTTTAGTATAATTTTTGGAGGAGTTGTTATATGGCTCTCTTCATAAAGTGCCCTATGATTTGTTTATTTAAATTAAAGATTTATATGGTCAAATGGATCTGAAAAATTATGAAACTCAACCAGTGAACTTTTCTAATCACTCTATACTTCTGTTAATTTTTGTTGTTATTTTTGAATGAGGATTTTTGGTACTTCCTTTGTAAATCCCTAATTGCGATAGATTAATCAATATTTTAATTAGAGGTTAAAACCTTTCTGGAAATTTATGAATTTTATATTTGGGTGTTATTTTGATGATATATAGTTGTACAAATTTTATCAAGGACATAGCTTATAAGAAAACCATACTTGATGTTCAAAGTCAAACTTTCCCTGATTTTAAAGAAATTATGATAAATGCTAAATAAATTAGGAAAATTATGAATTTCTGGAGATAGCCTTAAAATGTCATAACACACCCTCAATAATAATCTTGGGTCATTTGGATGAGCATTATGAGTCTTTCTCTTGTTATACATCATATAGTTCAAGTGGTCTGCGTATAGTGAAAATGCTGAATAAGGATAAACATGTAGGTCTTACACGGGGAGTTAGGGAAGTTGGTGCACCCAGACAGATTGAATTTTGAATGGGTCACCCAAGAAAAGTAGGAGTAAGATGTTTGGTTGATTAGGAGGCAAGAGTGTGCTTGGGAATGTCGAAAGATCGTCATTCCCTTGGAGTGAAGTTAAACACGCTTAGTGATATTAAGTGTAACATTAATAGTGGTTGGGTCAAAGGGTATACACCAATAAAAGTTAGTGCCTTGGAATGGGCGGTTTGGGCTATCATCCCATCTTACCTCCTAGTACCGCTGCGAGCCCCTCACAGGGTAGTCCTCGGGAAGTCCATGGTTAACCAAAAGCTGTAGGAATAATTTGTTATGGAAGATTAATCTAATTAAACACTCACATCCCATTGCCTCGGGTGTTACTTGGTTTGGACATACGAGCAGTAGGCTCAGTTGTTGTAGTTACGGACAGGTTTTTCCGGTGAGCGGGTGGCTCTGATGGTTGTTGCGACGGGCAGGTTAGCCCAGGGAGCGTATGACTCGGAGATGTAAAGTAATCATATTGCATGTGCGTAAAGGTGGTGGGTCTATAGTATTGGATGGTCATTTGCACTGACGTCGATACTTTGACTCGGCAAGTGTGGTTATCACTTAGCCAAGAAAAAGTCTGGTGGACCAGCCAGTAAGAGTATGCAGGCGCTTCGCGGTGTTTTCTTCGCGTTGAGGTGTACAATAGGTCTAGGTTAGGTAGTGCGAATACCAACCTAGAGGTGGGCAAGGCCCAACCCACCACTTTTTTTTGACACTATGGGGGTATCCTGGGAGTTTGCTAGCTCCAAAAAGGGGGGAACTAATGGTCTGTGTGCATTGAGTCAAAGTTTGTGAGTTGCACTTGTGTTATCATAATATTAACCAGCATAACTCTGCATGTCATAGCATAAGAATTGCATTTCAACACCTACCCGTATCGTATAAATTGGTTGTGGGTCTTTTTATACGATAGGCCTTGCTAAACGACCCCTTGGTCTATATGTTTGTATGGGCATTCCAAAAAATCAATGGTTACTTTTCTATTCTATACTTGTTTTTATTTACTTACTTTACATGTTCTCTACCCGGCTTTACATATTGTTCTCTATATACCTATATACACCTGTGTAGTGCTAGATACTCCTATAGCTAAGACGTGTCATCTTCATTATTTTTTACCACTTGCTGTCCTCCGCTTTATCCTCCAGCACGGTGCCTAGGATCCACTGGGGGATGGGTGGTGGGAAACGATGCTTAGTCTTTTTGACTAACGATCGGTGTACCATATCATTTTAGGGGACCAAGGAGATGCAGCACCACCAGAGGCCGGTGTAGATGAAGGCGGGCCAGTCTAGCACATGAGCACCAGTTTCAGGATCTGTGATTGTTTGTCAGTAGATTTTATTCCGCGAGTGACCTTGTAGTGAGGACATGATGTACTGGGCATGAGCCATTTTTATTGTTACCTCATATTTGAATTATTATCTGTGGACATTTTTCATCATGATCTATGTTTTATGTGATGTGGACTTGAGCTCACTTTTGCTTCAATTGTACTTTTCCTCTTTTGTGATCGGTATGGCCGGCAGGATCGGCGTTTTGTAGTGGCGACCTTCCCGAGTGTTGGTGTCACTGCAAAGCGACGGTTCTGGGCATAAGACCCGGTTTTGTAGCAAAAAATGGGGTCTTACACAACATCTCTCTTGGGAAGGTTCTAATCAGAGATCCCCTATCTGCCTCTGATTCTGAATCAGTGGTAGATTCCATGCATAATGATGAAGGTGAGTCTGCTTCCAACAACACATCCTTAAGATCCTCATATGAGGTAGAATCTGTATTAACGTAGCATTATGAAGCTTTGTGGAAAGCTTTCAAGAATAGAAAGAAACTCCTTAAAGTTCAGTACAAGGAGTTAGATTCCTTGAGAACTACCCATTATGAGCTCCAGAAGACAACTATGAAGTTAGTTGCTATGAGCAAAGAGGTGGACAAACTCAAGGAAACCACAAAGCTCAAAAATGCTGAATTGGCTCAGAAGAACAAGGTCATCAAGGACCTTGAGGAAATACTACTGGATGAAAAGAGAATTGTAGCCAGCTTTTCAATGCCCAAGACTGTCCTTCCTATCATTGATAGTTTCTCTACACCATTCAGAGCTGGTGTAGGTTTCAATAAGGAGATAGTCAAGGACAAAGCTTCTGATGCTCAACCTTCTAATAAAAAGGTGATGCTGGCATCAAATCATTTTGACCAGGAATCTTCATATGGTCACCTGACCAATGCTTGCTCAACAAGAGGTAGTAAGCCCTCTATCACAAGTATAAGAGCAGGCTTTGGGCTGAGTTCTTTTAAAGCACCCCATGAAGTGATTCAGATGAAGAATCCTGGTCCCTTTGTCAATGGAACTACTGTAGCAACACTCAAAAGCAAGGGAGAGGCGGTTCCTACCAAGCCCGTTCCCAAGAAGGTGAACCAAAAGGTGGTGAGACCAGCCCCACTACATACTCACACTTGTGAGGTTCACCCAAGGTCTGTTAGGCCAGCTGTCTTCACTCCTGCCCACCAACATTTCCATTCTACTCAGTTGGTGAGGCAGAAAAGAAGACAAAACAGGTATGAGTGCTGAAGTTGTGGGAAAGTTGGTAACATTGCCTTGGACTGTTGGTTCAACCCAACAGGGCTTAGTGCAAAAAGAGTGCAGACCACTCAAAGGTGTGGTGTTCCAGTTTATCCCCCTAACAGAATCTAAGGACCCAAATCCAATTAGTTAACTAAATGTAAGCAATCCTTCTTGCAGGTATGTCCAAATGCCAAACAATCTCCCATTTGGTATTTGGACAAGGTTGCTCCAGGCACATGACTGGAGTAAGGAGCTATCTAAGAAATATCACCCATATGGAGAATGGACCAATTGTCATATTTGGAGGTTCAGAAAAAGGGGTGACCAAAGGTTATGGTAACATCTCTAATGACTTAGTTACCATCACAAAGGTAGCTTATATGGAAGGATTGAATCACAATCTCATAAGCATAAGTCAACTTTGTGATCTAGGTTTTGTTATTGTCTTTTCCAAGGATAAGTGCTTAATTAAGAAATCCTTAGAATCTGAGGCTACCTTAACTGGTAGTAGGAGTGGAAATGTCTATTGTCTAAATTTCTTTCATTCAAATTATTCCATGCATATGTGTTTTGTGGCTAATGGGAAAGAGGCTATATGTGTTCAATGGCACAAGAGGCTTGCTCACATTAATTACAAAACCATAAGTAAGCTTTTCTCACAATACGTAGTTAGAAATGGACCCAAGATTAAGTGCATTAAGGAAGGTCCTTATTAGGCATGCCAACTTGGCAAGCAAACTAGGACCATCTTTAAGAGCATCTCTAATAAGGATTCCTCAAGGTGCCTATTATTGTGGCACATGGATTTGTTTGGTCCTATGTCAGTTCTCAGCTTAAGAGGGAAGGCTTATATCATTGTAGTAGTTGATGAATATTCAAGGGTCGCTTGGGTGTTCTTCCTTAAAAGAAGTCAGATACCTTAGACAACTTGAAGAACTTTGTCAGGTATATCCAGAATGAAATGAGTTGTACTGTGTTCAAGTTCAGAAGTGACCATGGTACATAATTTCAGTAACGAGCCATGACAGAGTTCTGCCAAGAGCTGGGTATCTACTAAGAATTTTCCTCACATAGAACACCTCAACAGAATGGAGTTGTAGAGAGGAAAAATAGACCCCTAATAGAAGATAACAGGACAATGCTGAGTGACTCCTATCTACCAGAATACTTCTGGGCAGAGGCTGTCAATACAACTTGTCATGTCATAAATAGGGCCTCCATTATCAAAGACCACAAGAAAACTCCCTATGAGCAAATGAAAGGCAGAAAACCTACCTTATCCTACTTCAGAATCTTTGGTAGCAAATGTTATGTACCTAACAATGGAAAATCGAAGCTAACCAAGTTTGATGAAAAGAGAAGTGAAGGTATTTTTGTTAGCTACAGCTCTAATAACAAAGCTTATTGGGTGTACAACATCAATACCCAAGCAGTAGAAGAATCTGTGTATGTTGTATTTGATGAGACTAGCCTTATTCATAAAGGCTGGTCTAGTTCATTAGTGTATGTAGGCACAATAGAGAAAATGGAAAAGCTATCCATTGAAGACAAGGATGAAACTTCAAGGAAAGATAATGACCATTCAGTGATAGTTGAATTGGAAGAAGATGTTGTGGAAGGCTTAGACACAATATAAGAAGTACAACCTGAAGAGCCTGCCATAGAAGAAGTCCCTAGGAGACTACCAACTGCCATTAGACAAGTCAAACATCATCCTCAAGAGAAAATTATAGGAGATGTCAGTCAAGGAGTGCTAACGAGGAGCAGGGCTATGAATGAAGCATTGTACTTATGTTTTCTCTCTCAAATTGAACCCAAGAAATTTGAGGAAGCAAATCTGGACCCATTCTGGATTGCAGCAATGTAGGAGGAACTGAACCAATTCAAGAGATGCAAAGTGTGGAGTTAGTTCCCAGACCCCAAGGACACAATATTATTGGAACCAAGTGGGTCTATAGAAACAAGTTGGATGAGAATGGGGGTAATTACAATGAATAAGGCAAGGTAGTGGCATAGGGCTATATATAGGAAGATGACATTGATTTTGATCAGACCTTTGCCCATGTTGCAAGATTGGAAGCTATCAGATTATTCCTGGCCTACGCAGCCCATAAAGGATCAAGAGTTCACCAGATGGATGTGAAGTCAATGTTTCTGGATGGTGACCTCAAAGAAGAAGTATATGTAGAATAACCTTTAGGTTTTATTGATTCAGGACT
This sequence comes from Dactylorhiza incarnata, assembly GCA_033032865.1. Taxonomy (NCBI): domain Eukaryota; kingdom Viridiplantae; phylum Streptophyta; class Magnoliopsida; order Asparagales; family Orchidaceae; genus Dactylorhiza; species Dactylorhiza incarnata. Next base: position 1,091,457 of record JAWHQI010000354.1, on the reverse strand, counting down.
CCCTGACTTTGTTTATTTTCTTAGAAAAGCATTATATGGTCTGAAATAGGCACCTGGAGCCTAGTATGAGACCCTATCAAGATTTCTCATTGTGAATAAATTCTCCGGGTGAAAGATTATTGTTCTTAAGCGAAGTAAAGGGCAAAATCTTGCTAGTGCAGATTTATGTGGTGATATTATTTTTAGCTCTACAGTTGACAATCTCTGCAAGAAGTTTGCTAATTTGATGTAGGGAAAGTTTGAAATGAGCAGTATGGGAGAGCTCAGATACTTCCTAGGTATCCAAGTGAAACAATCTGAATATGGTATATTCATCTCACAGACCAAATTCACTAGAGAGCTAGTCAAAAAATTTGGATTGGAGAGTGCTTCTTCTATGAAGACTCCCATGGGATCCAATGTGTCTCTGGACAAGGATGAAAAGGGAATACCCTTTGATGAAACCAAGTGCAGATGCATGATTGGGTCTTTGCTTTACCTAACTTCCAGTAGGCCTGACATAATGTTTGCCACATGTGCTTGTGCTAGGTATCAGGTGAACCCCAAGGAATCTCATCACTCCTCTGTCAAGAGGATCTTATGATACCTGAAGGGTACACCTATTCTTGGTCGATGGTACCTTAGGAATAATGGGTGTGAACTAACTGGCTATTCAGACGCAGACTATACATGGTGCTAAGAAGATAAAAAGAGCACTTAAGGGACTTGCCAATTCCTTGGAGGAAGACTGATCTCATGGAGCAGTAAGAAGCAAAACTGTGTAGTAATCTCCATTGCAGAATCAAAATACATATCTGATGGGAGTTCCTGTGCTCATCTATTATGGATCCAGCATCAGATTGAAGACTACAATTTAAAGATGACCAAAACACCCATGTTTTTTGACTCATCAAGTGTTATCTCAATTACTAAGAACCCTATTTCATATAACAGAGTGAGCATATTGAGATCAAGTATCACTTCATTAGGGAGCATGTGGAGAATGAAGATATCACCCTTGAGTTTGTTCCCACTGACAAATAAGTGGCTGATATATTCACAAAGCCCCTATATAAAGCTAAGTTTAACTTCTTCAAGTTCCAATTGGGGATGTTAAACTAAGAGTGATTTCCAACTCATTTTAGATTTATCACTATTTATTTGCTGTCTTAGAGAACATACATGTTCAGTCCTGCAGGAGCCTCTCATGAAGTGCTGAAAATTGCCTAAGCCAGACAAGTATCTGATGATTGTCTCGATGACACAATGATATGGCTCAACGACATGGTACCCATCTCGATGACAAATGGACTCTATTGGAAAATGCATAACGACGATAGGTCTCAGCGACAAAAAGGAGTATTGTTGAAATAGAATCCAACTACTTAACATGTTATTGGATCATTCAATAAGAGCTGTTCGATGAGTTATTAATCAACTCATCAGTACAAACAACAAAAGGTACGCGTCCCTTCATCTGCCTGTACTATAAATAGAATGAATGCTTAGGACCAAAATTACACTCTCATTTGCCCTATGTCATTCCCAAGACAAACCTCCATTCCATCTCTGACAACTGTTATTTCTCGAAACCCTTCTCCAATGGATCCCAAGAAGGAAGAAACCTTAGTGATTTCTGGTTGTGATCTTCTGAGACGGGGCTTCAACTCCTGCTCGGAAGAAATTAGGTTATTGATAGGGTTGCTTGAATCGACTGTACTAGAATATCTGCTCAGTGAACCTTGCGTCCTTTTGAGTAGAGAGCTCTTGGAGTTATTCGAAGGAGAAAGAATAAACCATTCTGAATTCTCACTGAAATCAATGGTATCTGGACAGAAGGTGAAGGTAACTACAAATATCCTGGGAAAGGTGTTGAGACTACCAAGGTTGGAGGCAGATGTTGAATAGGAAGAACTGACCATTAAAGACCTATCTGCAAGTTATGCCTGGTGTGGGCACAGTGGAAAGACCTATGGTTCAATCAAAAGGGTAGAATTTAATCACAAAAGGGAAGCTTCTTGCAAATATAGTTGGAAAAGTATGGTTATGTAAGCTTGGTTCTCATGACAGGATTTCAAAGGACATGTTTAAAGTAATGAGCAGGATAATTCCCTCCAAGAAGACAGACTGGAAGGAATATAACACCCGCCCCGTCACATAGAATATAATAGTAGGTCCGGCCGGGACACCGCGCCATATTAAATGAACAGTAAAGAGTGTTATGTAATTAGCAGTTAAATAGTTTCAAATAAAACCATCTCAACATACACAGAGTCATACACAACGGAAGCATTTATGTAAGGTAAAACCAGATTACATAAGTTGTCCACATCTTCACTAGTAATCAATATACATAAAGTTATTTACAATACTTGTTTACATTAAAAGTGGCTTCCAAACATCAGCGCACAGGATGACCACATATGAAAAGAAGTAAACAAAACACTTGGGCCTTCGAGGGATAGCAAAATGCTGCAGCTAGGGTTCCTGTTGGAGCCTATGTTCCACATCTCTTTGTTTGAGAATAACAAATACCGTGTTGTATTTTCTCTTGTATTTTGTGTGTTTAGAGTATGCAGGTTGTTCAGGAACTATAACTACATCCCTATGAGTAGTATGCTAAATGGAGAAGATTCTCTTGAAAGAGAGATAACGCCCCGCATTAACTTATCATTGATAAGGGATGTCGTCGAGAAGGGAATGACGTCGAGAAGAATTATCATCGAGTGCAAAGAGACCACACCAGCATTGGAGCTAACGCTCGCGTTGAGTCCACGATCTACCACGATCTCGACGGTTGCACGATCTCAATCACAATGTATATGAGCCACTAACGCTGGCCTTAACTCTTAACGCTAGGCATTAGCTCCCATGCCTATTAAAAGAGCAGCCCCTCTCATTCTACAACAAGCATTCCATTTCCTTTAAAGACAGAATTCTGATTCATTTGAGAGAGGCTCATCTACAACAATTAAGAGATCTCCCTTGGGCTAACATGAAGATCTAAAGAAGATTTTGAAGGAGAAGGTCTACAGTGCATATTCTATATGAAGGACGAACGCTTCAAGAATGCCAACGTCTACATCCCCTTCGTCTTCACCTTCAGAATTTCTTGGGGAGTTACTCTTACTTTATTTTTATTGTATTCTTGTATTTCTTTTTTTAATGGGTGTCAATAAATCATTCGGAGAGAATGTCGGATTCCGTGAAGGATTCTGTGGGAAATTCGCTGCCTTGTGTGTGTCGACTATGCCTTGTGAGGTTTATGGGGAATTTTCTTCCATGTGCGTGGCGACTAGGTCGAGGTTAGATCTAGGGGTGGTTAGAGGCCTTATCTGGGGTAAGATAGGCCATAGCCAACCGGTCCTTGTGAGATGGACCGGTGAACCGCAAAAAGGGATTTTTCATATTCTCACCTTGATTTCTAGCATTATAGAAATCAAACATTTGTATAATCAATTTCTTATGAAATAAAATCATGTCCTTTAATATTTCATTCAATTGATTTTATTTCCTCTTTAAGAATGTGTTAAATTATAGTTTCATCAAAACATTAAAGCAAACATTTGTGTAATAAATTTCTTATGAAATAAAATCTTGTATTTTAATGTTTCATTCAATTGATTTTATTTCATCTTCAAAAATGTTTTAAATTATATTTGCAACAAATCACTAAAGTAAAATATATTGTAAGATTCATTTTGATCATTAACTTATAGAATTCAACTTCTATCACTAACGCTGGCGGTAGTGGAGAAAAATTGAATTCGGTCTTCTTTAAAAGGAATCATCAATATAATCTTATCTACGATATTAAAATATATTTTCTTATAAAATATTTTGAAACTTTGGTCGCAAACTCTAATAAATTGAAATAAGATTTGAATTCCATAAAACCCTTATTCACCCCCCCCCCTAAGGGAGCCATAAGATCCAACACATGGTATCAGAGGGTAGGTTATTCCAATGCGGCTTCACAACTGGGAATATTGGCGCTTCATGAGCTCGCATCTTCTAGAGGGGATAAGTTTTATGAAAAATGAAAAATCATTATCACCAGCTTTATTTATGAGTGAAAATTATAATGGGTGGAAAACTCTTATGGAAAAATTTCTTAAATCTTTGGATATTGAAGTTTGGAATATTACAATTAAAATGCCCCCAATTATTCTAAATAAATATGAAATATTTTTAAATGCCAAATCTATGAATAGTCTATATTGCGCTCTAGATCAAGATATTTTCAAACTTATTTATACGCTTCCTACTGCTTTTGAAGTTTGGAAATTTCTTGAGAATTTTTATAGTCTTGCCTCCACAGATGATGAACAAGAGCAATTCCTTATTGATCCAAGAGAAGAAACCGATGAGGACTCATGCTTGGAGGAAGATCTATCTAAGAGAGAAGAATACAATGTCACAATATTGGACTCAAATGATGACAACACATCAAGCAAAAGAGAAGATGGAAATTCAACTTTGGAAGAGGAATGCGAAGAAGATGTCAATGGAACCTTTGGTTCAAATCTTGCCTCATCCCATAGCAATGTAAGAAAATCAAAATCTTCTCTTTTTGTAACAAATTCTATTTCTACATTTCGTGTGCTTAAATTTGCTAAACGTAAAATTTCAAATTTGAAAAATGCTAATTCCAAATTATGTTTAGAAAAAAAAACTTTAAAAGCAAATGCTAAAGTAGAATCTTATATTGATGTTTCAAATTCTCTTTCATGTTCTTTAATTAAAAATGCTAAACCTTGATTTGAGTATAATACTTTTAAAGAAGAACTCAAGGTTTTGGAAAAAGGTCTTTTAACTTCAAAAGAGCATAATGAAAAATTGATTAAAGAAAATGATGTTTTAATAGATAAACTAGAATCATTAAAAATATTTATTAAAAAAATTTCATGTAATAAGAAATCTCTTATTTCTAGTTTATCAAATCATCAAAAGTCCAAAAGCTTAACTTCACATTATAAGAGTAGGTCTATAAGTAAGAGTGGAAATGAAAATCAATTATTAAATAAGAACTTTTTAACTAATGCCCATATTCTTTCACTCTTTAAACATTCAATTCTGAAGAAAGACCATCACTTTTACAAACTCTCTAAGAATGATTATTCTACAACTCTTTATGATTATCAACATGAATCTATTTTGAAAAACAATGTCAATAAACAAAATTCCCCAACGAATTGTTTTTCAACCAACTATCACCACAAAAAGATGTATAATCATAATATGAATTTGAAAGACAATCAACCAAAGTATGAATGGAGGCCCAAAATTAAAAATGAAACACTAACTCCACTTGTAAGGGCCCATTCATCACTATATCCCCAAAATCCAGCACGATGTATTTGGGTACCCAAAGGAACCATCCCACTTGGACCCCTTTGGATACCTAAATCTCTCATTGATAAGTATCCATTCAAATGCATGAAGTAGAAATAAATCAAAATTAAATATGCAATACTCTACTTCATGATATGCTTAATGTCTTTTGTTTTCTTATTTTTGAGCAAACTCGCTAGGGTCACATAGATATATTATGCAATATGACTTTCACATTTTAAGCCTAATGTTTATCAAATCAAATTGAATTAAATTAAATATAAAGTCATAATGTTTACAAGTGATCTATCTTTTCCTCCTAGGTTTTATACTTGTTAAATCCATTGCCTATAATTGTCTTATTTTATCATTATAAATTGAATGGTAAATTTGCTAAATGATATTATCAAGACTAATGAAATTACTTTCAAAATTGGATTTAAATGTGCTTTTAGGGGGTCTAAGGCTAAAATATTAAATTCACAACTTATTGCATATTTGTCTATTTTTCTTTGCTGCATATAATAGCCCCTTTAATGGAAAATCATGATTTAGAAAAATCGGAATTAAAAAAAACTACAAATGAGGAATAAGGTTTCACACACACCACCATGATCTTTTGACATCCAATGTTAAAATTCACTATTATTAGGTCTATGAAAATTCAAAACTCTATGTTTGAATACATGTAACTCAATTATGTATTTGTCCATCTTTACATTGCTTTGCACCATATTGTCCTAACTCATTATACTAGCATCATCGCTTAACATAGGTAGAAATCAATGTCTATGCCAGTTATATCTTGCAATGCTAAAGTTAATTATATTACTAAAACATGAAAATCATAATTTCCTTTGTAGTTATTTGCATGAATAGAATTTTTCTAAGTTGATTTAAAATCAACAATCTTTGATATAATTGTAAATCCAAAACTAATCATGCAATTATACCATAGTTCATATATTTAAGGCTTACACGCTTAGTATGTCCATAATCATTAAACCAATGAGATGTGTCTCACAATAGCGAGGGCGTAGGATTGTGTGCATTAGAGACCTAACCTCTAATTCATGTCTTGTCCTTAACCGGGGAGGGTTCCAGTGGGGCCTTGCGAGGCACTTGGGGGAATGAGTGGTAGGTTGAGCATCGTCTTTTGTATGCATATGGGATTAACACCCCCATCCTACAGTATGTGTGCAGCTCCTCATGCTCATCCGTCACTTAGTACGGGGCTAGAGTGTATTCATGTAGTTAAGGTATCTTGATCTTAGACATATTTATATAATATTCATTGCATGAACATCATCTCACTCCTTATACTTAAATCAGGCATTTTTTTTCTATCTTTGCATCTTATGTTTGCATATTTTATTATTTTGAGCTTTAATGAATTTATAAAACATAAGTATTTGAAAAATCTTCAAAAACATGCTTAAAGAGCCTTCAAATCATCTCTAAAAAGTCTGTAATTTCAATAGTAAGAAGGCCTCTTTATAATACAACTGAATTAAGAAAAACATTTTTAAAAAATCAAAATTTGCAGTTCTGTTTTGGCGTTAAAAAGTTAACGCCTGGCGTTAACCCCTTTGCTCCAAAACTTTTTATTTTTGAAAAATCTCCTGTATTTTCTCATACATTATTTTGGGATTATTTCTCTGGCATAGAATATCATTTACTGATAGGCCTTTTTAAGACTTCTATGTTTTCCAGAATGTATTTAAATTTGAATATTTAAAAATATATACAAAATTACAAAACAATTTCAAAGAACAAAAATATGTTTTTCTCATTATGTGTGTTTATTGTCTTGTACTTATATAAAAATTCAAAATAAAAAAAAACATTAATTGTTATTCATTGCCATTGTCAAGCATGATTAAATATATCAATTAATGATTAAATACAATGTTTAATTTAACTTTCAAGTTTCTTAAAAACATTGTTTTGTATTTGTCATGCCTTAAAAATTATCTTGTTATGTGCAATGAAATTGATTGTAGATAAACATGTGTAGAAACACATAGCATGCCTCAAAGTATGAGTAATGTATTATATTTGATAATGATTTATTCGCTCACTTATTTTTTATAATCTACATGTGTTTACAATCTTATACTAGCATGATTGTGTAGTGTAATAACATAAATAATTAAAATGCATAAATAGATTACCTACACAACATTGAAATGGTTATTACAATTCTTTGTCTTTCATGGACTTATTCTTTAGAGAAATGTAGCTTAAAATTAAAATGTTATGTTTGCAAAACAAGTGAATTCGGAGTCCTTAGTCACTAAACTAAAAAGCAAATAATAAATGACAAGGAAAACTCCACCAAGCACTAATCACCCTCCTGATAAGTCTTAATGAGCATTGTGAGGTTGAGCACCTTGGCTAAGAATTGTATGTTGAAAGTTTGAAGTGGAGTGGAGGAGACCGGGCGGTCTGGTTTGGGAGACCGCGGAGACCGCGCGGCTTGTGTATGTTATCTGCCGGTCTGGCTCTGCCGGTTTGTTCTGGCGATCTGCTGGTTGTTCCGGTTTGTTCTTTGTAGCTGCGGTCTGTTCCCGAGCTGGTGTGCTGGTTGGCTTGTCTTCCTTGTTGGAAGACCGGGCGGTCTGTTCCTATATGTGACCGTCTGTCCGGGCGGTTTGTGCTTGGCGATCTGGCGACTTGTTCTAAGTCGTCCAGATGGTTCCTGGTTTGCTCCTGGTGGTCTAAGGAAGGAGTACCTTTGTGACCGCGCGACTTGTGCGCGGTCTCGTGTTCGCGCGACCTATACGCGATCTTGTCTGCTGATCTGCGTCTTGGTCGGATGATCGTCCAAGAGGTCTGATCGCGCGGTCTATCTTATGTGACCGCTGGCGATCTGACGGGTGGTGATTGTATCTCTCCTGTGCGGTGATGACATCCATCTACCCTCCTATAAATATAGGTGCAGGGCCCATCATTCCTAACGAGAACTGTAAGAACTGAGCCTGGGTTAATTTGTGCGGTCTCACTTTGAGGTTGGGCGGTCTCGGAAGCGAGCTGACTTTTTGTTGTGTTCGCAGGTTTGCGATCAGCAGGTTGCGGTCTTCTTCCTTGGTGATTCCCAGCATCTTGAACAAACAGTTCGGCAGCAGTCTGTCTATGAACTGGTTTATGTTCGTTCTTGTGTTGTTCGCAGCAAGCTCAGTGATCAGGCGACCTTCAGCGGTTAGGCAATCTGAGTTGCGGTCTGGGGACAGCTTCAGTTGTTCGTTCCAATAAAGCTCCAGTTCGTGCGGTCTGAGGTGCGGTCTTGCAGTGCTTGAAATTTGTCCGGTTTCTGTTCGTGCGATTCAGGTCAAGCCGGGCGACTTCTGGAGTCGAGCGGTCTGTGCGGTCTCAGCTTGTCTAGCCGCCAGATTTGTTTTTGGTGTGTTTTTTGTTCTTCTCGTCTCCGTGATTCTGATGAATCATGTCTTGACATGTATGCCTCGCAATGTAAATAAAGATTGTGTTTCAATAAAGTTCTTGTGTTGCTTTGTGGCATTGTGGTTGTTTGGCTTTAACTCAGTTGATGCAACTCTTGCATACTCCTAAACGATTCAAATCAATAATTTTAACATGGTATCAAGCATAGGTTGTTGGAGTGGATAAGCAGTGATCAACTTGACTTGCCATCATCTTTGTGAAGAAGAGACCACATAGATTGCCATGGAAGGCGGATTCGCAAGAGGGCTTGGTATTGAACTCCTTACATCGACAAACTATAAGAAATGGAGGTCGTGTATGGAGAGCTATTTACTTGGCGAGGATCTATGGGAGATAGTTGGAGGAGAAGACACACAAGAGGTGTTTCTAGCAGGAGATAATATGGCAGAGGTGAGACATTGGAGGAGGACGAATGTTAAGGCAGAGTTCACTCTCAAGAGGGCTATCTCACCGGAGCTGTTTTATCACATCATCGGATGTAAATCTGCTGCTGAAATTTGGACGTCCTTGGATGAACTGTTCAATAAGAAGAATGTAGCTCGGCTACAGTTTCTTGAAAATGAGTTTTCTGCAGAGATTTCTGGATTGGACCCTGATGATCCCATCTCGGAGGCAAAGCTGAAGAGGCATATCATTTGCTGGTTGCGGAAGGAGTATCTTGCCTTTGTGACTTCAGTTCAAGGTTGGGCAAATCAACCATCTCTGTTGGAGCTGGAGAACTTACTTGCTTCACAAGAAAGTTTGGCAAGACAGATGGCGGGAACTTCTATCTCTGGGGAGATAGTGATGTGTTGTTCTCTGGGAAGAAGAAGAAGAAGTGGGAGAAGTAGAAGTCGGCTTATGATGGACCCTCTACTTCAGGTCAGCAGGATAGGGGTTATGCTCCTAAGCCTGATGGGAAGAAGAAGGGAGAGGGACCAAGGTGCTTTAGGTGCAATAAGACCGGCCACTTCAAGGAGGATTGCCGGGTTAATCTTTAGTCGAGACATGTAGCAGAGAAGGAGAAGCCAAAGTCTGATGAAGCTGGATGGGGAGGAGCCTTTGCGGCTAATATGACGGCGATGGTCGTTAAGGCCTTGGCTTCCATCAACTTCGAAGAGGATTGGATTGTTGATTCAGGGTGTGAACATCATCTCACCGGGGATGAATCAAAGTTCTCTTCTTTGGCGCCTTACTCAGGTAACGATGCTATCATTACGGCTGATAATTCTGTTCATGCAGTACAACAAGAAGGTGTTGTCTCCCTGAGAAGTGATAAGGGTCCACTCACTTTGAGGAGTGTTTATCACGTGCCTGGTATGAAGAAGAATCTCTTCTCTATGACCAATGCGGTCAATGCCGGTTATCACGTTCTGTTTGGCCCAACAGAAGTGAAGTTTCTTAAAACTCAACCGGAGATAAGGGGGGATGTTATCCATGTTGAAAAGAGGGTGAAGGACTTGTTCGTGTTATCGACAAGTACTTATGTTGATAAAATGAAGACCAACGATAGCGCAGCTATCTGGCATGAAAGGTTGGGGCATGTTGGCATGGACAAATTGAAGGCTATGGCAGTAAGGGGCCTTGTCAAGGGATTGCCTAGCTTGTCCTCTTTTGGAGACGATCTTGTTTGTGCTAGATGTCAGTTTGGTAAGTCTCATCGACTTCCATTTGATAAATCACAAACAAGATGCAAAGCGCCATTGGAATGCATTCACGGTGATTTGATGGGACCGACAGCCACCCTAAGCATTGGAGGCAATAGATATATGTTGGTGTTGATTGACGATTACACCAGATATGTCTGGGTGTATTTTTTGAAAGAGAAGTCGGAAGCCTTTGCGAAGTTTGTGGAGTTCAAGGAGCTGGTGGAAGGTCGGTTAGGCCTGCGGGTGAAGAAATTGAGAACTGACAATGGTGGGGAGTTCACCTATGGTGAGTTCTCAAGTTTTTGCAGGAAACACGGTGTTCGGAGAGAGCTCACTTATGCCCATACTCCACAGCAGAATGGCGTTGTGGAGAGGAAGATGCATCATCTGACGGAAACCTGCAAATGCTGGCTTCATGCCAAGAGTATCCCAAAGTCTTTTTGGGTGGAGGGAATGTCTTGAGCAGCTTATGTCATCAACAGAATGCCTCTAAGTTCTATCAACATGAAGACCCCTCACGAACTGATGTTCAAGGAGAAACCGAGTGTTGTACACCTTCGGGTGTTCGGGTCAACCTGCTATGTGAATATTCCTGATGTTCTTCGGACAAAGCTAGATGCGAAAGCAAGGAAGCTAGTCTTTGTTGGGTATGATGAGCGAAAGAAAGGATGGAGGTGCATGGATCCTGAGACACAGAGATCAGTGGTATCTCGGGATGTGGTGTTCGATGAAGTGACTTCCTACAAGGGGAGTTCAGGAGTTGAACTACCAGAGAGCAGGGTTGATGAAGAAGAGAAAGCTGCAGGAAGTCTTCAAGTGGAGTTGCCTATTTCACCAGGATCTCCAGCTGTGTCAAGCTCTGAGATGGAGGCTTCAGGTTTTGGAAGCAGGGGGAGTGATGCTCCAAGTTCGTCTGGAAGAGGAGCTTGCACAGAAGAAGCAGCTGAAGAGGTGGTTAGTCAGGTGCAACCTCTTAGGAGGTCGAAGAGGACTATCAAGCCACCAAATCGATATACAGGAGGAAACATGGTGAGCTTCGTCTCATGTTTCTTTGCTGGTCCTTTGGATGAAAGGGAGCCGTCGAGCTTTGAGAATGCCAAAGGCGTGAAGCATTGGGATATTGCTATGCAAGAAGATATGGATGCTCTCAAGAAGAATGAGACTTGGTCTCTAGTGCCCAGGCCTAAGGGCATTACCCCTGTAACATGTAAATGGGTTTACAAGCTCAAGAAGAAAGCTGATGGCACGATCGAGCAATACAAGGCTCGCCTTGTAGCTCGCGGGTTCTCACAACAGTATGGTGAAGATTATGATGAGACATTTAGTCCAGTGGCAATGATGACTTCGGTCTGATTTGTTGTTTCCTTGGCGGCATCTTGTGGATGGGAGATTTGGCAGCTTGATGTTAAGAATGCTTTCTTATACGGAGAGATTGACAAGGATATCTTCATGGTCCAGCCGCCGGGTTTCATTTCAGAGGATCGTCCGGACTACGTCTGCAAACTGAAGAAGGCCTTATATGGGTTGAAGCAAGCGCCTCGGGCATGGTATGGAAAGATTGCGGAGTATCTCTTATTCTGCGGGTTCTTTACTTCAGACTCTGATTCTAGCTTGTTCGTCAAGAAGGAGGGGGCACTTCGGGTTGTTGTGCTGCTGTATGTGGATGACATGATTGTCACCGGGAACTTGAAGGAGGCGGTAGCAAGGCTGAGAGTTGAGCTTACTATCAGATTCGAGATGAAGGATCTGGGGGAGCTTCACCATTTCCTTGGACTCGAGGTTCAGATGTGGGAGAGCGGAGTGCTAATTTCTCAGGAAGGATATGCAGAGCGAATCGTGAAATGATTTGGCATGGAAGAAGGGAAGAGTAGCTCTATACCTCTGGTACAACATCATAAACATCGGAAGGATGAGGGAAGAGTTCTATCTGATCCATTGGTGTTCCGAGCTCTGGTAGGGAGCTTGATTTACTTGACCATCACGAGGCCTGATATTGCTTATGCAGTTGGCAAAGTGAGTCGGTACATGGCAGAGCCACGGAAGCCTCATCTTCTAGCGGCAAAAGGGATTCTGAAATATATGAAGTCGACCTCTGATTTGGGTCTCCTGTTTAGGAGAGGGTCAAGCTTGGAGTTGCATGGATACAAGGATGCTGACTATGGGGGAGACGTGGATGATCAGATATCAACGTCTGGTTATGTCTTTATGACGGGCCCCACAACTATCTCTTGGTGCAGCAAAAAGCAGGACTCGGTGTCCGTATCTACCACAGAAGCGGAATACAAGGCTTCAGCCTTGGCAACTCAGGAAGTCGTTTGGCTCAGGAGGTTGGTGGAGGACGTTCATGAGGAGGTTCGAGGTCCCACTATGCTACGCGGGGACAATGAGAGTGCTCTCAAGCTGGTTAATAATCTAGTTTGTCACGCGAGGACCAAGCATATTGAGATTGAGCACCATTTCATTCGTAAAAAGGTGTTGGGAGGATCTCTTATGGTTGAGCATGTTCGGAGTGCGGACAATGTCACAGACATCTTCACAAAGCCGCTGGCAAAGGGACCATTTACACAGTTGTGGAGTTTACTCGGGCTTGTCTACACTTCCCACTTCAAGAGGGAGTGTTGAAAGTTTGAAGTGGAGTGGAGGAGACCGGGCGGTCTGGTTTGGGAGACCGCGGAGACTGCGCAGCTTGTGTATGTTATCTGCCGGTCTGGCTATGCCAGTTTGTTCTAGCGGTCTGTTGGTTGTTCCGGTTTGTTCTTTGTAGCTGCGGTCTGTTCTAGAGCTAGTGTGCTGGTTGGCTTGTCTTCCTTGTTGGAAGACTGGGCGGTCTATTCCTATGTGTGACCGCCTGTCCGGGCGGTTTGTGCTTGGCGATCTGGCGACTTGTTCTAAGTCGGCCAGATGGTTCCTGGTTTGCTCCTGGTGGTCTAAGGAAGCAGTACCTTTGTGAACGCGCGACTTGTGCGCGGTCTCATGTTCGCGCGACCTGTACGCGATCTTGTCTGCTGATCTGCGTCTTGGTCGGATGATCATCCAAGAGGTCTGATCGCGCGGTCTGTCTTAAGTGACCGCTGGCGATCTGACGGGTGGTGATTGTATATCTCCTGTGCGGTGACAACATCCGTCTACCCGCCTATAAATAGAGGTGCAGTTCCCGTCATTCCTAACGAGAACTGTAAGAACTGAGCCTGGGTTAATTCATGCGGTCTCACTTTGAGGTCGGGCGGTCTCGGAAGTGAGCTGACTGTTTGATGTGTTCGCAGGTTTGCGATCAGCAGGTTGCGGTCTTCTTCCATGGTGATTCCCAGCGGATTGAACAAACAGTTCGGCAGCGGTCTGTCTGTGAACTGGTTTATGTTCGTTCTTGTGCAGTTCGCATCAAGCTCAGTGATCAGGCGACCTTCAGCAGTTAGGCGATCTGAGTTGCGGTCTGGCGACAGCTTCAGTTCTTCGTTCCAATAAAGCTCTAGTTCGCGTGGTCTGAGGTGCGGTCTTGCAGTGCTGGAAATCTGTCCGGTTTCTGTTCGTGCGATCTCAGGTCAAGCTGGACGACTTTTGGAGTCGAGTGGTCTGTGTGGTCTCAGCTTGTCTAGCCGCCAGATTTGTTTTTGGTGTGTTTTTTGTTCTTCTCGTCTCCGTGATTCTGATTAATCATGTCTCGCCATGTATGCCTCGCAATGTAAATAAAGATTGTGTTTCAATAAAGTTCTTGTGTTGCTGTGTGGCATTATGGTTGTTTGGCTTTAACTCAGTTGATGCAACTCCTGCTTACTCCTAAACGATTCAAATCAAAAATTTTAACATTGTAAAGTGTCTTGTAGCAAACAATTTATACACCACTTCTCTTCGCACACCGGATCACAAAAAAAAATTAAAATAATGCTAAAAAATATAAAATAGATCCTCAAGCACTACTTTGCACCATAATAAGTCTTAATATGCATTGTGTGTGCAGATCACCTTGGTAGTTGTAATCCTTATTTATGTGCATTGAAATATTGTGGAGGTAATATTATTTGTATATTTTAATGTTGTGTCTTTTCATTTTAAGTCATGTGTTTTTGATTGATTCATTGTATGCTTTATCAAAACACTATTTTGTACACATCATTATCTTTCATAAAATGTCTACTCAAGAGAATTGGATCCTAATGCTCATCTACACTATTCTCTGCAAAATTAAGTAAATGCACTAGATAACAAAGCATGACTGCTACAATGTTTATGTTTACATAAAATGCAAATTTTATTACATTGTAGTTTTTGAATCTTTTCTTGATATTATAAAATCATGCTTGAAATTTTATCTTAATGAAATAGCATCTCTTGAATCTTTAACTCAAACATCAACTTTTTAAATTTAAAACTCATTATCCTTTATATGATTTTATATTCTAAAATGATGTTTATATTTAAGAGTGTTTATTATATTCTTCCGCTAAGTTTACAACTTATGCTCTTTCATGACTATTATTTTTTCAACAAGTGGTATCTTAAAATATGAATGCTGACTATGTTCCATCATGCTTATATTTTTCTCAACAAGTAGTATTTAACAAGCTTTTGATTGCAACCTATTTTTCTTCTCTACATATATCATATTAATCGTCATTGTATACTCTTACCTAAACCCTCTTTTGATACTACCAAAAAGAGGAGAATAAATTGCATAAATCTAATATTTAGGGGGAGTGCATTATAATAATATCAAATTCAAAAAGGTATCTTTGTAGGGGGAGTGACCATATAGGAGGTGCATACACTATCCTATGCTCGATCATGACAATCCTTCAATAAGTTGTTGCTAATCAATCTTAGTAGATATACACTCATCCCAACCCACTTTTGCTAATAACAAAGGGGGAGAATAAATTGAGAAACCTATTAAATTAGATATTTAGGCGGAGTAAATTATAAAAGAACACTTATGTAGGGGGAGGACTTCATATAGAAAGAGTATGCATTAACGCTTTTAAATCTATCACACTCTTAACATGTTATTCATGCATATCTTATTACCACGCTAATCTATAAACACAAATTATCTTAATCTCACTAATTTATCATACAAGTATTTATTATTATCAAAGGGGGATATTATTGGAGCCTATGTTGCGCATCTCTCTTGTTTGAGAATAACAAACACCGTGTTGTATTTGTTCTTGTATTTTGTGTGTTTATAGTGTGCAGGTAGTACAGGAATTATAGCTAAACATCCTTATGAGTAGTATGCTAAATGGAGACGATTCTTTGGAAAGAGAGATAACGCCCGCGTTAGAGTTAACGCCCCACGTTAACTTATCGTCGATAAGGGATGTCGTCGAGAAGGGAATAAAGTCGAGAAGAAGTATCATCGAGTGCAAAGAGACAATGCCAGCGTTGGAGCTAACGCTCGCATTGAGTCCACAATCTTCCACGATCTCGACGGTTGCATGATCTCAGCCACGATGTACACGAGCTACTAACGCTGGTGTTAACTCTTAACGCCAAGCATTAGATCCCATGCCTATTTAAAGAGCAGCCCCTCTCATTCTAAAACAAGCATTCCATTGCCTCAAAAGCCAAAATTCTGATTATTTTGAGAGAGGCTAGTCTACAATAATTAAGAGATCTCTCATGGTCTAACATGATGATCTAAAGAAGATTTTGAAGGAGAAGGTCTACAATGCATATTCTATACAAAGGATGAGCACTTCAAGAATGTCAACGTCTACATCGCCTTCATCTTTGTAACACCTCACCCATTGCACATAATATAACAGTAGGTCTGACCGGGACCCCACGTTATATAAGGTGAACAAGCAAGAGGGTTATGTATTTAGTTACCCAACCAAAAACATCTCAGAGTTACAAATAAGCGGAAGCATGAATTAATTATCTTAAACCAAAATACACATGTCCACAATAAAGAACAGGAATGACTGATATATATATATAAGAGTTTGGCACAAAGTCCATACATCAAATGTGATTCTCTAATTATATGATTTCCAAACATCAGCAGGCAGGCCGACAATACATGAAAGAAAACCACTCAAAATATTTTGTCCTTCAAGGGCAAGCTAAGCGCATTAGCTGGGGTTCCAAACCCGTTATTTCCCGCTTGTCTCGCCAGGACCTGTGAAGCACAAACCACCAAGTGGCGGGAAAACAAGTAATCGGTCAGCTTTAGCTTACCAATATTATAACGACCCCACCCAATGCTCGGGACGGTGGTTCTCCTTCCCTACAAGCAAGCAATACCAACAAATATTTCACAGGCGCATCTAAGCACCGCATAGAAATAATCACCATACATGTTGACTCAGGGCCGCACGTATTGTGCACTCAAGGTACGACATCCACAAGTCCTTTTTCAACTTGGATGGTCAATTTAGCTAGGCCGTACACACATCAACATTTTCCGTCTTATCATCCATAGCCTAGTGCACCGAGGGGTGGCCTCTTCTCCACGACTATGGGCGGGTTCAGATCAGCAAGGCCCGACTCAATAATCGTGAACACATGATGTGTGTAAGCTTTCACCTCGGCCCATTTCCATGGACCACCTCTTTTGGGTCATCATCACAGACCCTAGGTCCATTTCCACACGCACCACATGATATTCAATTCTGTATCACAGGCACTAGCGCGGTCACTAGCCAACAGAACTTATTTCTGCCAGCTCTTTTGGGCATTTCCTAGAGGTAGCCTCTATGTCTACCTACAACACATCACAACACTCAGAACCTGAAAACAAGCATACATACTTGGAGTCTTCTCTGAAGTGAAACATAGCATATCAACATCACCAATCCAGACCAACCTGTCCAAATGGGCTTCACACAATATGCCTATGTCCATACAGCGATCCGGACTCTATATGCCATTTTCTACGGGGATACTCCATATCGACCCACTAGGAGAGCCTATCCAGTAATTAGTGGAAATCTTCCTGCTACTATGAGAATCAAAGGACTAGCATGTCAATAGATTAAGGAGGAGAATCATTACCCTTGCTGCTCATTTCGATGCCATTGGACCAGGATTCCTCTCCATGGATTTGAAGGCGGCACAATCACGCAAGAGATCTTCTTCCTCGAACTTAGCTAGCCAAACGGATCCTTCATTTGCTTCCCAACATCTGCTCTTGTTGTAGTAGAGAGGTCCAGAGAGAAACTAAGGCACATACACATTTGAACGACTATATATATAAAAACACTACCGCCGGTGCTAGCCACTAGCGCCCGACGCTAGCTCCGAGGCGGTACGACCGAACTTATCAATAGCCGCTTAAGGAATTTGTCAAGACGCTACCGCTAGTGCTACCGCTACCGCTACCGCTACCGCTACCGCCTACTCTATCAATCATCGACGAATTCACTTGTGTTCAACATGATTCATCAGGATACAACGGTCGGGACACAGTCGTCGAGAAAGCTAACGCTAGCGCTACCACTGGCGCTAGCAGTCGAGGATGCGTTTGGATGTTTTCGACGATACACACAAGTCCTTTTGTCGATGTGATACCTATTCGATGATAAGAGCTACCGCCGGCTCTAGCCCTAGCGCCCAACGCTAGTTCCTTAGCTTAGTACACCGCGAATTCTTTAAACCTAAACATTGGGGGTCTTACAATTCTCCACCCGCCCCCCTTAAAAAGAATTTCATCCCGAAATTCTAACGGTACAAACTACTACAATGATACAAAAGTTAAATATGTACCTTAACAGAACAATTCAGGGAACTCCTCAAGCATGGTGTGCTCTCGCTCCCACGAAAGCTCCTCGCGCCCGCAATTGTCCAAGCAAACTTTGACCATTCTGATCGATTTGTTCCGTAATTGCTTGATTTCAATGTCTTCAATCTGAATGGGCTTGACCCTTCTCACTAACCGACTTTCGATCGGCACAAGAACATCATCCTCACGCATTTGAGTAGGCTCTTGCACAGACTTCCTCAGCATGGAAATGTGGAACACATCATGCAAACTACTCAGCTCTGTCGAAAGAGCGAGCCGATAAGCAGCTTCACCAACACGATGTAGTATCTTTAATGGCCCAAGGTATCTGGGACTCATCTTTTTCAAGCATCGAACCTTGACACACCCTTGAACAGTTTAATTTGCAGATAAACCAAGTCGCCCACAGCGAACTCGATGTTTTTGTTTCTAACAATGTAGTACTTCACTTGCCTATCTTGTGCAATCAACAATCTCTCCCGGACTGTCCAAATAGTCGAAGTAGCATCTTCGACTTCTTTTTGCTTAAACAACTTAGTCTCGCCCGTCTCCGCCCAAGCCAAAGGTGTACGACACTTCTTACCGTAAAGGGATTCAAAAGGCGCCATTTGCAAGCTTTCTTGATAGCTGTTGTTATAAGCCAAGTCGATCATAAAAAGATGATCTTCCCACCTCTTTCCAAAATCCAAGGCGCACATTCAGAGCTTATCCTCTGAAGTCCTATTGGTCCGCTCAGTCTGCCCATCCATTTGTGGGTGGAAGGCAGTGCTAAATTTTAGGTTGGTACCCAACAGTTGGTGGATTAGCCTCCAATCTTTTAACGTGAAGCACCCATCTCGGTCATTTACGATGCTACGGGGCACACTGTGCAATCGCACTATACTATCAACATATAAATTCACTAGCTTTTCTAGTGAATCGTCTCGCCGGTTCAGAATAAAGTGTGCGACTTTAGTCAAACGGTCCACAATAACCCAAATGGCATCATTCCTAGACTGCGATCTCGACAAACCATGCACGAAATCCATAGAAATATCACCGAATTTCCATTCCGGAACAGGTAATGAATTTTGGAAACCTCCAGGTTTTTGGCATTCATCCTTCACGAGCGCGCAAGTGTGACACTTGTCTACGTATAAGGTGATGTATTTCCTTAAACCCGGCCACCAGAATAGCTTCTTCAGGTCCTTGTACATTTTTGTGCTCCCCGGGTGGATTGAGTACTTAGTAAAGTGTGGTACATCAACTCCTCCCATAATTTACCAACATTGGGGATGCACAGATGACCGTCTTTCCACAAAAGACCATCTTCCAAGTAGAACTCGATATTAGACCCATCTAGGATCTCCGCCATATACCAATTCATGTTTTCATCAAGTTCCAATGCCAATCGGACTCTGTATGCAAGGTCACACTGTACCTCTATCCAGTTCAAACATGTTGTGGCACTGGTTCTTTTATCCACACAGAAAATCTCCAAGGCTTCCAAGTTGTTGATCAGATGCAGATCATGCATCTGAATCCACCTGGCTTGTGCAGAAGCCCTACGGCTCAAAGCATCTGCGAAAACATTTCCATTCCCGGGAGTATAATGAATCTTAAAAGTGTAGTCTCCCAGGAACACCATCCACCTTCGTTGTCGCATATTCAACTCTTTCTGATCTATCAGGTACTTCAGGCTCTTATGGCCAGTAAAGATGTCGATCTTCACGCCATATAAATAATGCCGCCAAGTTTAAGAGCGAATACCACGGCCTCTAGCTCCAAGTCCTGGATCGGATAATTCCTCTCAAGCACTTTCAGTTGGCGAGAGCCATACACAATAACCTGGCCATGCTGAAGAACAACGCAACCTAAGCTGCTCCCTGACGCATCGCTATTGATTTCAAAGCCTTTTGTACCACATAGCGAACATAGGATTGGCGCCATGGTCAGACGACTCTTCAGCTATTCGAAATCTCACGCACACTCTAGCGACCAAACAAACTTCTGGACTTTCCTAATCAATGTCGTGAGAGGCAGAGCTATACTTGAGAAGTTCACTACGAAGCGCATGTAATAGCTGGCAAGTCCTAGGAAACTCCAAACTTCTTCCACTGTAGTCAACATAGGCCACTCCCATATTGCAACTATCTTTGCAGGATCCACTACAATGCCCTCTCCACTGACCACATGACCTAGGAATGCCAATGAAAAAAACCAAAACTCACACTTTGAGATCTTGGCATACAGCTGACTTTGCCTCAGGCCATCTAATACAATGCGCAAGTGAATCACATGTTTTTCTTCAGACTGAGTGTATACCAGAATATCATCTATGAAGATAATAACAAATCGGTCTAGACACTCTCAAACCGTTCGGTTCATCAGATCCATAAATTCTGATGGCACATTCATCAAGCCAAACGACATCACAGTGAACTCCAAGTACCCATAACGGGTACTAAACTCCGTCTTAGGAATGTAACATTCTCGAATCCGCAACTGGTAGTAGCCAGACTTCAAATCCATCTTTGAGTACACAGTCGATCCAAGTAGCTGATTGAACAAGTCATCGATTCGCGGAATCAGATACTTATTCTTTTCTGTCAGCTTGTTCAGTTCGCGGTAGTCTCTGCACTGACGCAAGCTTCCATCCTTCTTCTTCACAAAGATGACCGGTGCAATCCAAGGGGATGAGCTTGGACGTATATAGCATGCTCTAGCAACTCCTGCAACTGAACTTTCAACTCTGCCATCTCCTTTGGCTCAATTCGGTACGGTGAGCGTGCAATAGGTTTGGCACCTGACAATAGCTCAACAGTGAAGTCAATCTCTCACTAAGGTAGAGCCCAAGGAAGGCCTTTTGGGAAAACATCTGCATACTCTGATACGATCAGGACATCACATAGACTGGGCTTTGCTCAGAATTCTCCAATAACGTGAATAACAACTCTGCACCTTTCTGATCCGGCTTGACTACTTGGAGAGCAGACATGAACATCTTGCTCGATCCTTGCAAACCGGTAAATGTATTCTCACATTCAGTATTCCACCCTAGCGTGACCTCCTTCAAGTTGCAATCAATGCATGCACGCTGATTCGAAAGCCAGTACATGCCAAAGATCACATCGAACTCGGATATTGACAGCATCGACTCTTCCAAGTCAAACACATGACTTCCTATCCGCACCTGAATACTACAAACTCTGTTCGCATGCATTCGACACCCATTTGGCAGTACAACATTCACTCTATCCTTTGCCACAAATGAAAGCACTCCAATACGCAGTATGAAGTCCTCAGATAGAAAGGAGTGGGATGCTCTAGTGTCAAATAAAGCTCTCACCGAACAGATTCAAATTAAGACAAAATCTAATACATATAAACCGTGTATACAGGCAATCGCACATAAGGTATAAAAGACAAAGCAATAAATGCTATATACTAAATCAGACCTATCACGACATCGCTCTGCTTAGTGGCCTCTTGCTGGCCAAGATTATATACCCCCAGTTGAACTAGAGTGTAGTGGGATGCAGATGACTACGCTGCCTTCCCTTTCTCCGCTGCATAAGCCACAGCTGCCTTCTTTCCTCCGCGACACCCCCGAGCAAATTGGCCCACTTTGCCACAATTAAAACATGTCACTAGACCTCGTCCAGTAGATGCTCCCGAAATAGAAGAGGAAGCCAGTTCCGAAAACCTAGACTTCTTTTTGAATCGTCGAGACCTAGATTTTACGGAGCTTGGTACTTTGAACTCCGTCGTTTCCACCGCTCGGTACTTGTTCGCTTGGATCCGCATCAGGTCCTTCTCAAGGGATGTAACGCCCCTGATTTTCGTTAATTATTTACGTGGCCGTTGTGACGTAGTTTTGCTGTAAGGGCGTTACGTCAGCTCGTCAGGTTTAATTTTAAGCCTTAGCTTAGTTAAAGCTTGTAATTTAGATCGAGCATGTGAGTTTCCGCATCATTTTGTTTTGTAGAGAAGATTTTGTGTAGTATTGAGAATTTAGCTTCAGGAGCGTTTGCCCGAGTTTGGCTCGTCGGAATGGAATTCCGACTTTGTTGTTGGATTCGTAGCGCCGTGTTTTAGTTAAGGTGCGATTTTCATAGTAATCCGAGTTGTTCTGGTCGCCCTCGCAGTTTAAGTAAATTGGGGGAATTAATTAATTAATTAATTAATAATTTAGGTTATATATAAAGCCTTAAATTTTCTTCCCCAATTTCTCTCCTTCTTCCTAGATCAAAGGTAGCCTCCGAGCGAAAGAATGAGAGCGGAGCTTCGTGGAGCATTCGGACAGCGATTTCTAGGGCTGTAGTAGTCGGAATCGTGTTTGGAGGGTGGATTTGGAAAGCTCTCGGCGAGATCTTCATCTTAGCGGTAAGTTTTTCCCGTTTTGTGGAATTTTTGTAGTTAGGGTAGTGACCTAACCCCTTCTTTCGACCCGAAAAGTTTCAGGAATCTGTGCTCGTGCATTTTCCTAGCCGATCCATAGCTTCCGGAGCGAAGATCTTCGAGTTTGCAAGGTTTAAGGCAAGTGGCATTTTCTTTCTCCTTCTCTTTGTGTTTGGAGTGTTGTTTCTTGCTTATGGTTGTATTGCATCATATTAACTCTTGATCTTGGAGTGTTTCTTGGCTATTTCAAACTCTTGGAATCTCTTTTGAAATCACCCTAAATGTCTACATTTTTTTCCTCTTGAAAAATCAGTTGAAGCCCAGAATTTTCGGCCAATACTCGAAAAATGTATAAATCTTGAGAGATCCCGGCTTGCCTCTAGAAATCCCTGCATTTCTCGAGAGATCCCTGTGTTTTCTTCCCGAGAAGTCCCTGTTTCTCTCGAGAAACTCCTTGATTTCTCGAGAAATCTCTTGCCTCTCGAGAACTACTACTTTTTCCGCTTTGCCTTTTTACCTCTCGAGAAACCCTTACTTCTCGAGAAATCCCCTCTGAGAAAAGCCCCTACTTCTCGAGAAATGTTGTTTAGCCTTCCCTCATCTTTCGAGAAACGCATGCTTGAACCTTATGCCTTTCGAGAAATGCATGTTTGAGTCTCCTACCTTTCAGGGATGCCTGTGCAACCCTTTCTCCCTTCTCATAGAATCTTCTACCCTTGTGGTTGATGTAACTTAGGAGTTCTCTTGTGGTTAGTATTGGAAAGTGTTTACTTTGTAGTGACCCTATCTCTTAGGGCTTTCTGGTGATTATCCTTCCGGGCAGCGTCCCGTGTCTAATTGAAAGTTAATTAATTAGAATCATTGTCTTTAGCCTTACACAGTAGTTGTGTTTGGGGGGACAGTGGGGGGGGGGGGGATGTTATAGCCTTGTGCGGTAGTCGTGTTTGGGTGGTTGGGTCTAGAGCACCCCCACCCGATTTTTGGGCTTTGGGTGGCGGAGGTAGATAACCGCTCGCGTTTAATTGAGCTGATCATTCTCTTTAAATATACTTATCAAGATAAATGAACTTGCTTATTTCCTCTTTTGGTATTTAGTGCACTTGGTGCTTTGCTGAGTTCTTGTTAGAGCTTCTCTTTCGGTAAATATGGCTTGGGTTGGTACCCCTTATGCCTTGCTTACTTTTCTGCTGGTTTTTCTGCCACTTGTAATTCCTTGCTGAGGCATTCTTTGTTTTATTGAATGCCTCAGGTTCAGAGCCGTAGCGGCTAGTGGTGTAGCCTGAAGTTCAGAGTTTATTGGTTGTTCACCCCGCTGCTGCGAGGTAGTTGTTTTTAGTTACTTCTTGTGCTCAGACATACTAGTTGGTGCCACTGGGTTAGTGTCATGTTGTTGACGCCCATTGTGCCCTTTTTATACTTTATAGCTTATTTGCCAGATTATGCCACTACTTTTAGATCTTGTGTATCTTACTCTCTGGGGATGATTTATGTTAGGTGCACTATAGTTATAAAATGACTTTTCTTCATCCTCGTTGCATTCTTTCTAACTGAACCCTTAACTTTAAAGTCGCCTAAAAGTATTTTCTACTCTTACAATACGCCTAGTTATGTGCATATCATTTACTTTATGCTCCGTCATTGCATTCATTTAGGACTTTAAGTAAACCAAATCAAGTACCTTCCGCTGCAATTATATATACTTTCTCGGTGGACTAGTTGATCCATGAACTGAGAGACACAGTTCTTACCTCAAAACCCCAAATAAAGGATTTCATATGATGACTTATCATATAAACATGTTTTGTTTAGTTAAGTAATAGGTTCCCGCCTGAGCGTCTACAGTTGTCTCCTATATGACGTGGCATCATGACGTGTATTTTCTCTTACTCTGATATTCTTAAATTCGGAGAAAATGCGGGTTGTGACAGTTTGTATCAGAGCCAGGTTGTTCGACAAGTTGGTTCGGTAACAAATTCTGATATAGAAGTTGTTTTGGTTTCATTGCATACACACACCGATGTGTCATCAGTACATCTTGGTCGTAGCATGAACACTACACTCATAGTATGATAAGAAGTATACGGGGCATATTATGTAGTATGGGATGCATAATTTGTGTTTGTATATGGATCCACCATAGGTGGCAACATGTGACGGTTATGTAGTATGGGATGCATAACCATCATCACATGGATGCCCATTAGCACGTTTTCTCTTTCGTTACATGCAATATTATGTAGTATGGGATGCATAATATTACATGTGTACGCCGCTCATAACATGCATTAAGGCCTTTATTAGAATGCATAGCACAACATACCTTACATAGCATTGCATAAGCACACGTGCGAAGTTAAAGACTTATATGATGACACATGTACACACATGATTTCAAAACGAATAACAAAAATTCATGCATTCATGCCCTTTGCACATGAGTCAAGGGGGACGATGTAGTATAGTTTCCAAATTTAGCATATCATCATGAAAAATGTCCCAGAGAAAGGTAGTGGTTATGGCAAGTAGCTGTACATGTATGTTCTGAACCAAGCAGTGTAGTTCTAGTGTAAGGCTAAGTTTTAATTACAAGTTTATGCATTAGCAGAGATGTCTCGGAGGCGTGTTGCGATGAGGTTGACCCCCCCAATCGGAGGGTGAATCTTCGGGTGCGCAGAGTGAGGCCATGATCGATAGTCTGCGACAAAGTAATGAGGCTCTGTCCAGGCAGTTAGTTGCGATGCAATCGCAGATCCAGACATTGTTGACTGCCGCCGCTGGGCAGCAGCCTGTGGTGCAGGACCCTGTAGTTGGTTAGACTGTACCTGTTCCTCCAGCTCCTTTGGTGCCTCCAGTTTTGCTGCCACCAGAGATGAACTTCATTTCGCATTTCCAGTGACTAGGACCTCCTACGTTTGACGGAAGAACAGATTTCATGGCATTAGATGACTAGTTTGTTGCCATTGAGGAGATGTTTTCGTACTCGGGAATCTCTGCAGACCAAAAGGTGATGGTCGCCGCTTACCAGCTGAAAGGACTTGCTAAAAGCTGGTGGATTAGGGAGAGGGAAAATCTCGTAGGCGGATGTTCGTGGGAGTCGTTCAAGGCGAGGGTGTTAAAGAAGTTTCTGCCGTCGGTCGAGCAAGACCGTTTAATGAATAATTTTCTACACTCAAAGCAAAGACAGCTCACGGCTAGTGAGTATGAGACCGAGTTCAGTAAGTTGAGCAGATTTGCTCCAGATTTAGTGGCTTCTGAGGCAGGAAGAGTGAAGCGTTTCCTCGGAGGACTTCGTAGCGATATTCAGCAGTTGGCGAGCGCTTATAGATCTGAAAGTTATGCTGAAGTGGTAGAAGCAGCGTTGAAGGTCGAGGCTATTGACAACGCCAAGAATAGAGGTGCATTAATGAAAAAGGGCAAGAGGAAAGTCGAAGAGGGGGAGACCCCCAAGGTAGTTAGTCCGGCTCCAAAGAAAAGGAGTAGTGAAGTGTGTAGCTTCTGTGGCCGCCCTGGCCATCCAGTTGAGAAATGTTTCCAGAATAAGGGAGCTTAGAAGCAGCAGCGTGTGCTAGAAATTGAGGGTGCTCTGAAGGGTGTTGTGCTCTGTCAGTTGTGCAAGCAGAGTGGGCACGATGCGGCCCAGTGTTGGACCAAGGAAAAGGTCTGCTTCCAATGTAAGCAGAAAGGGCACATGAAGTTCCAATGCCCGCTAGTTCAACCCCCGTTGCAGCCTATTCCGCTTCGATCCTTGCCGCTGCCGCAGCATCAGGATAAAGGAAGAGGAAAGATGAACGTGTTAACCCAGGAGCAAGCGCAGTCTTCGCCCCAAGTGATCACAGGTTAGACCTTAAGTCAACTCTTTAGTCTTGATTCATGTTAGTTCGCTGAGCTAAACTAGTTATTGTTCGCTCTTATAGGTAGATTTAAAGTAAAGAATCGTTGGGCGCGTGTTCTGTTCGATTCGGGTGCTACCCATTCATTCATAGCTAGGGCTTTCGACGAGCGTCACCGTTTGACCCCTGATCTGGGCAACGATTTGTTCCTCGTTAAGTTCCCTTCTGGTGATTTGGTGTCCTTGAACCGGTGCGTCCGAAGTTGCCCCATTCTCTTAGGAGATTTCTTGGTTGTTGCTGATCTCAAAGTGTTGGACTTAGAAGACTTTGACGTGATTTTGGGTTTGGACTGGTTGTCCAGTTATGATGCGGTCATCCGATGCAAGCAAAAGCGTCTGGACTTCGTGATGGACAACGGTCAACCCATGAGCGTTTTCGGTTTTCCGTACCAGAGTTCTTCGATAATTTCTGCGGTATGTGCTCAGAAACTATTAATTTTCGGTTGTTTGGCTTACCTTGTTTCTGTAGTAGAAACAGTTCCTGGGGCGCCGTGTATTGAGAGCGTTCCGGTTGTGCGAGAGTTTCCTGACAACTTCCCTGTCAGTCTTCCTGGACTCCCTCCTGATAGAGATGTAGAGTTCGTCATTGATCTTGAGCATGGTACTCGTCCCATTGCTAAGGCACTGTACCGTATGGCCCCGCACGAGTTAGAAGAGTTGCGAACTCAGTTAGATGAATTGTTGCAGTGTGGTTTCATTTGGCCAAGTTCTTCGCCCTGGGGTGCTCCAGTTTTGTTTGTGAAAAAGAAGAACGGTTCTATGAGGTTGTGCATAGATTATAGAGAATTAAACAAAGTGACCATCAGGAACAGGTGTCCGTTGCCAAGGATAGATGATTTGTTTGATCAGTTGTGTGGTAGCGCGGTGTTTTCGAAGATTGACCTTCGATCAGGCTATCATCTGTTGAGGATCCGTGAGTCGGACGTACCCCGGACTGCCTTTCGTTCTCGTTATGGCCATTTTGAGTTCTAGTCATGTCATTTGGTTTGACAAATGCACCCTCTGCATTTATGGACATGATGAACCGTGTGTTCAAGGATTTTCTGGACCATTTTGTTGTGGTATTCATAGATGACGTGCTAGTTTATTCTAAGAGTGCTGAGGAGCATGCTACGCATTTGCTCTTAGTATTGTCTACTCTTAGAGAGCACAAGTTGTATGCGAAGCTGAGTAAGTGCGAGTTCTAGCTTCCTCAGGTGTCCTTTCTGGGTCATGTGGTGAACAAGGATGGAATTACTGTAGACCCAGCTAAGATTTCTGCTGTGTTAGATTGGAAGACGCCTTCAACACCTAAAGAGATAAGGAGTTTCTTAAGGTTGGTTGGGTACTACAGGAGATTTGTTCAAGGGTTCTCGGTGCTGTCGGCACCTTTGACTAAGCTTACCCAGAAGAATACGGTTTTTATTTGGAGCGATAAATGCGAAGAAGCCTTCCAAGAATTAAAGAGGCGTTTGTGCAGTGCACCTGTATGGCCTTGCTGATCGAAGGATTAGAGTCTGCCGTTTATGTGGACGCATCTCACATTGGTTTAGGATGTGTTTTGATGCAAGAAGGAAAGGTGATTGCCTATGGGTCTAGACAACTGAAAGTTCATGAAAGGAATTACCCAACGCATGACTTAGAATTTGCTGCAGTGATTTATGCTTTAAAGCTTTGGAGACATCTTCTTTATGGAGTGTCATGCAAGATTTTCACGGACCACAAGAGTCTGAAGTATGTCTTTACCCTGAAGGAGCTGAATCTGCGCCAGTGGAGGTGGTTGGAGTATGTTGCAGATTATGAAGTTGATATCCTATATCATCCGGGTAAGGCTAATGTAGTGGTTGATGCCCTGAGCAGAAAGACCGCGCAAATCTTCAATCTCTCTATGCAGTCCTGGGTAGAAGAGTTTATGTTGATGGATATCTCAGTCGGTAGTAGTACCGCGCCTTCGAGCTTTGGAGTTGAAGAACCTTCTTGGATTACCCTTACGAGGTTGCACCAGAAGGAAGATCCTGATTTACAACATCTCCGGGATAGAACTGAAAGATGTGAGCTACCTGACTATTCAATCGATGATAAAGATACTTTAAGTATCATGGTAGATATTGTATTCCCACGCTTGATGACATTCGAACCAAGATCTGTAGCGAAGCGCATGATTCTAGTGTTTCATATCCTCCTGGCTCCACAAAGATGTACAAAGACCTGAAGCAGATCGTTTGGTGGTCAGGTATGAAAAGTGATATAGCCAAGTATGTTTCTGAATGCTTTACTTTTCAACGTGTTAAGGCAGATCATAAGAGGCCTGGTGGAAAATTAAACCCTTTGGATATTCCAACCTGGAAGTGGGAGAGTATTTCAATGGATTTCATTACCGGTTTGCCAAGATCTCCTGGAGGTCACGATTTGGTATGGGTCATAGTTGACCGTCTGACAAAGTGTGCTCACTTTGTGCCGTTTCAAATTGGATATTCAATGGAAAAGATTGCAGAACTTTATTTGAATGACGTCATCAGATTGCATGGTGTGCCCATAAGCATTGTGTCGGACCGAGATTCAAGGTATATGTCTCGTTTCTGGAGGAGTCTACAAGGAGCTTTGGGTACAGACCTTAGATACTCTACCGCTTACCACCCCCAGACAAATGGTCAGACAGAGAGAGTGAATCAGATTTTGGAAGATATGATCAGGTGCAATATTTTGGATTATGGCGGAGCTTGGGATAAGCGCCTGGGATTGATGGAATTTGCTCACAATAACAGTTATCAGGAAAGTCTGTAGATGGCCCCCTTTGAGGCTTTGTATGGGAGGCATTGCCGAACTCCCTTGTTTTGGGCCGAGGTTGGTGAGAGTCCATTGTTAGGCCCAGAAGCTTTGGAAGAGATGAGCGTTGTTGTGACTCATATCCGCGAGAAACTACATGTTGCTCAGGAGCGGTATGAGAAGTATGCTAATCAGAGGAGAGTGGATCTAGAATTTTCCATTGGAGACTTAGTGTTCTTGAAAGTTTCTCCGATGCCGGGCGTTAAGAGATTTGGAAGGAACCACAAGTTGGACCCCCGATATGTGGGACCTTTCCAGATTGTTGAACGCATCGGAGCGTCCACTTATAGATTAGATTTGCCTGCCTTTTTTCCAGATGTTCACGATGTGTTTCTTGTGAGCCAGTTGAGGAAGTGTTTGCGTAGTGATCGGCTTGCTCTTGATTCAGTGCCCGTTTTGCATCCCAATCTTTCGTATGTTGAAGAGCCTGTCCGAATCTTGGAGACCCAAGAGCGTGTGTTGCGGAGGAAGGCGATCCCGATGGTTAAGGTTCTTTGGAAGAATCAGGGTGTCGAAAGCGCAACATGGGAGCTGGAGTCTGCCATGAGAGAGACTCATCCTAGCCTCTTCTCTTAGATTTCGGGTAACCCTTCTGTCTGGTAACCTTTAGATTAAATTCTTTATCTTTCTTGGTCTTTGGATTCCAAGTTTCGGGATGAAACTTCTTTTTAGGGGGAGTGACTGTAATGCCCCTGATTTTCATTAATTATTTACGTGGCCGTTGTGACGTAGTTTTGGCGTAAGGGCGTTACGTCAGCTCGTCAGGTTTAGTTTTGAGCCTTAGCTTAGTTGAAGCTTGTAATTTAGATCGAGCGTGCGAGTTTCCGCGTCATTTTGTTTTGTAGAGAAAATTTTGTGTAGTATTGAGAATTTAGCTTCGGGGAGCGTTTTCCCAAGTTTGGATCGTCGGAATGGAATTCTGACTTCGCCGTTGGATTCGTAGCGCCGTGTTTCAGTTAAGGTGCGATTTTCGTAGTAATCCGAGTTGTTCTGGTCGCCCTCGCAGTTTAAGTAAATTGGGGGAATTAATTAATTAATTAATAATTTAAGTTATATATAAAGCCTAAAATCTTCTTCCCCTATTCATCTCCTTCTTCCTCGATCAAAGGCAGCCGCTGAGCGAAAGAACGAGAGCGGAGCTTCATGGAGCGTTCGGCCGGCGATTTCTAGGGCTGTAGTAGTCGGAATCGTGTTTGGAGAGTGGATTTGGAAAGCTCTCGGTGAGATCTTCATCTTAGCGGTAAGTTTTTCCCATTTTGTGGAATTTTTGGAGTTAGGGTAGTGACCTAACCCCTTCTTTCGACCCGAAAAGTTTCAGGAATCTGTGCTCGTGCATTTTCCTAGCCGATCTATAGCTTCTGGAGCGAAGATCTTCGAGTTTCCAAGGTTTAAGGCAAGTGGCATTTTCTTTCTCCTTCTCTTTGTGTTTGGAGTGTTGTTTCTTGCTTATGGTTGTATTGCATCATATTAACTCTTGATCTTGGAGTGTTGCTTGGCTATTTCTAACTCTTGGACTCTCTTTTGAGATCACCCTAAATGTCTACATTTTTTTTCATCTAGAAAAATCAGTTGAAGCCCAGAATTTTCGGCCAATACTCGAAAAATGTATATATCTCGAGAGATCACGGCTTGCCTCGAGAAATCCCTGCATTTCTCGAGAGATCCCTGTGTTCTCTTCCCGAGAAGTCCCTGTTTCTCTCGAGAAACTCCTTGATTTCTCGAGAAATCTCTTGCCTCTCGAGAACTCCTACTTTTTTCGCTTTGCCTTTTTACCTCTCGAGAAACCCTTACTTCTCGAGAAATCCCCCGCTGATAAAATCCCCTACTTCTCGAGAAATGTTGTTTAGCCTTCCCTCATCTTCCGAGAAACGCATGCTTGAACCTTATGCCTTTCGAGAAATGCATGTTTGAGTCTCCTACCTTTCAGGGATGCCTATGCAACCCTTTCTCGCTTCTCATGGAATCTTCTACCCTTGTGGTTGATGTAACTTAGGAGTTCTCTTGTGGTTAGTATTGGAAAGTGTTACTTTGTAGTGACCCTATCTCTTAGGGCTTTCTGGTGATTATCCTTCCGGGCAGCATCCCGTGTCTAATTGAAAGTTAATTAATAAGAATCATTGTCTTTAGCCTTACACAGTAGTTGTGTTTGGGGGGACAGTGGGAGGGGAATGTTATAGCCTTGCGTGGTAGTCGTGTTTGGGTGGTTGGGTCTAGAGCACCCCCACCCGGTTTTTGGGCTTTGGGTGGCGAAGGTAGATAACCGCTCCCGTTTAATTGAGCTGATCAGTCTCTTTAAATATACTTATCAAGATAAATGAACTTGCTTATTTCCTCTTTTGGTATTTAGTGCACTTGGTGCTTTGCTGAGTTCTTGTTAGAGCTTCTCTTTCGGTAAATATGGCTTGGGTTGGTACCCCTTATGCCTTGCTTACTTTTCTGCTGGTTTTTCTGCCACTTGTAATTCCTTGCTGAGGCGTTCTTTGTTTTATTGAATGCCTCAGGTTCAAAGCCGTAGCAGCTAGTGGTGTAGCCTGAAGTTCAGTGTTTAGTGGTTGTTCACCCCGCTGCTGCGAGGTAGTTGTTTTTAGTTACTTCTTGTGCTCAGACATACTAGTTGGTGCTAATGGGTTAGTGTCATGTTGTTGACGCCCATTGTGCCCTTTTTATACTTTATAGCTTATTTGCCAGATTATGCCACTACTTTTAGATCTTGTGTATCTTACTCTCTGGGGATGATTTATGTTAGGTGCACTATAGTTATAAAATGACTTTTCTTCATCCTCATTGCATTATTTCTAACTGAACCCTTAACTTTAAAGTCGCCTAAAAGTATTTTCTACTCTTACAATACGCCTAGTTATGTGCATATCATTTAGTTTATGCTCCGTCATTGCATTCACTTAGGACTTTAAGTAAACCAAATCAAGTACCTTCCGCTGCAATTATATATACTTTCTCGGTGGACTTGTTGATCCATGAACTGAGAGACACAGTTTTTACCTCAAAACCCCAAATAAAGGATTTCAAATGATGACTTATCATATAAACATGTTTTGTTTAGTTAAGTAATAGGTTCCCGCCTGAGCGTCTACAGTTGTCTCCTGTATGACATGGCATCATGGCGTGTATTTTCTCTTACTTTGATATTCTTAAATTCGGAGAAAATGCGGGTTGTGACAAGGGATATGGCGGTATTGACCAGTGTTAGAAAGCCCTGTGTCAGCGGGCCTGACAGAAGCACCAGTAAGTCATCACCCAGACATTCATAAAACCAGTTTGTCTTTCGCTCTTCATCATTAAAGGAAGAGCCCGCATAGCTTCCCAGTCGCGTACACTCATGGAGGTACTCATCAACCATTCTATCCCATTGGGTCAACCTTTGAAACTAGTTCTCCATTTCGATGCTTTGAGCAGAAGGGAGATACCTTGCCAAGAACACTCTCGAGAACTCTTCCATCGAGATGTCTGTCAGTTGCCTGCCGGCATACTGATGCCTTTCCAAACCTTCCCACCACAACCTAGCCTCTCCATCCAATAGATAGGTAATGAGGGTTAGCTTCTGCCTTTCCTCCGTATCTGTAGTTGTTAGGGTTCTCTTCACCCGAAACAGCCAATCCTCAGCTTGTGTTGGCGTTCCCACCCCTTCAAATGTAGAAGGGTGGAAACTCAGAAACTGCTTCATGTGAAGGTTGATCTCTCGTGGAGCCTCAACCAGTACTGCCGGTACTAGTCTTTCCACAACAGGCTCAAATGTGGTAATCGGCTCCGGGGCCACCCCAAGGGAAGGATGCTGTACAGGCCATCCTGGTTGCACATTGATCAAGACAACCACTCATTAGCAAGCCTTCAAATTGTTTCATCAGAAGGAGGAGGCGTAGGCATTTCAGTAGATGCACTACTTTCGGCAGTGCGTCGGGGTTGGGACTGCCCCCACAACACTTCTAGTCCCCTATAATCATGTCAGATATAATTTAGTGACTAGTAGCACAACAAAATAGCAAGCAAGGAACACGCAGGTTCCACAATCATGCTAAAACATATATATAATACATTCCTAAGTGGACATTCTAGTTATTTAAATGATTTAAACGGTGATGCACACACGTGCCCACCACCCCTTAAAGGAATTCTACCACGAATTCACACGGAAGGGAATGATTCCCGTAGCTGATACCAAATTGTAACACCCCACCCGTTGCACAGTATATAATAGTAGGTCCGGTAGGGACCCCACGCCATATAAGGTGAATAAGCAAGAGGGCTATGTATTTAGTAACTGGCGAGCAAGTCCGCAACACCGCTATAGGCGGGTGCGAAGATGTGGTTCGAACGGCAGTGTATCGGCCATTGTCAAGTAATTAAAAGGGGGAGTAAATCCCTGGATATCGAATCTCTCGAGGACTACGGGCTAAAGGATTATTTGCTTAGAGAGCGACTAAGATTGTGTTCTCTATAGTCGGATTGTAACGGGGGGGGGGGGGGGGGGTTGAGATTGTTCTACAACTGTAGCAATAATAAAAGTAAATTAAAAGTGCGGGTCTCCTTCAACGCTTTGCACCTCGGTGGGTCGCCAACCTCCGCATCACAAGCATTACAACGCCCAAGAAACCATAAGCAAATGGCAACAATGGAATGAAGGAAAGTGAAGAGATACTCAATAATGGGAGGTTAGGCCTCCAATGCAATCCCAAGATTTATACAATCAATAACTAGCATTGAATGATTATCCAAATAAAAGCATCCTTAAATGAAGAACAAAATGAAACTAGCCTAGTGTGCAAGTGAGGGAGATACAAACAAATGCTCGAGACTCTTCCTCGAATGCGGTGTGAAGCTCCGATCGTTGGCAGTCGTCGGGGGTCTTCAGAGCTGTCACCTACTATTTTGTCTTCTCGATGGTATGCACAGCTTGGAATCACCACAACACTCTAGCTTGCGGCTGGTAGTCACCTTGGATCTCCTCTAATGGAGCTTGGAGGATGAAGAAAGCATAGGGGATGATCCCTAACCTCTTGAGAACTCAAGGGGTTGATTTCCTGCTGAAAAAAGAGTGGATGGCGTGAAAAATGGCAGAGTTCGCGGGTCCAGATTACCTAAAATTGCGGAGTGAAAGCTTAAATAGGCAGCAGAATAAATAGGGTGCATGAGCAATGGTGCACGACAAGTGGTCATGCGCAAAGAAAGGACACTGCTCGTGCGCTAAGAACCTGTACCAAAAAACCTTGAAGACAGATGGCGCACGATCAGGTGCACGACCAGTGGTCGTGTGCGAAGGTAGGGCCAGTGCTCGAGTAGCGCTCGACAGTTTTGGCCAACAATGTGGAACCAATGGTCGCGCGCCACTGGTCGTGCATGAAGAAAAACATACAACCAGCGGCTTTTAAGTGGAAAATGTGCCAAACACGCCCCAGAATGTCTACACGACCATTGTACCAGCAAAAGAACTACACCAGACCACTAGTGTGACAATAAACACAGCATTCCAAGAATTCAAAACGTATATAAATCATTGGTAAACAAAACGAATGCAAGGAAATCAAATAATCTTTCCAAAAATGAGCCAAACGAGTGCACTTCGTGAAATCAAGAGGATATATGAAATAGGAGTGCAAATGTGCATAAAGTGAAGTGCAAAGAAAATAAAACAGGCTCAGATGAGTCCGTAAAACACTATATAAATGGGACTCACCACACCCCCAGACTTATATTTTTGCGTGTCCTGAGCAAACAATTCCTAAGCAAATGGGGAAAGAAAAGTAGCTGGCTTAAAATTACAACACGGAGTACCATGCTGATGCGCAAAACTATATCCGCAAATGATACGGGCAAGTGTACCGTATCGAATGTAGCAGAGGTTATAAAAACCAAGGTCGTATTAGACTCGGGGCGGTTGATTACTCCTACTTCAGAAAATCTCTATTATCTTATCGAATAAAACTTCTGGTTGGTTGGTTGCAAAAAGGAGAAATAGCTTATTTTAAATTAATTAGTTTAAAGACTAGTACTCAACCTTGAATCACCTGGGAAAATAAAATATAATAAGAACAACTTCTAATTCTCATAAGAAATCACTTGACCGTGGAGGTTCCCGATTTATGAACACACCTCTCTCGAGGATACGCTCAACTGAGTTTAGGTTGATCAATCGAACTTTCATTCTGGAATCAAAATCCCTAAAACTCGTTTTATCATAGTGAACCCCTCTATTGGATTTGACTCCTATCAGGGAGAATTATGTCATCCTCGCTTGAGGAGTGCATTCAACTCTCTTTATCCTTGAAATTATCGATTCGAATTCAAAACCTCTCGGTTATTAGATCACGAAAATAAGAAGGAGAAATATATATCGATAATATAATCTCAATCCAAATAAGTTCAAGGATAAATCTAAGTATTCTAAGGAAGAGAGAGAGAAGCTAGAAATTAAATCATGAATTATATTTCCCTTGGATTATCTCGGTCGAGTACTAATGGAACTTAGCTACTCATAGAGATGGAGGAAACAATGAAATAAAAGAAGTGCATGATGAAAAGTGAGAGTAGAATAAGAGAAAAGTAACTATTTAATTAATTTGCAAATGAAATTACAACTAGAAATTTGAAGTTACAAGCTTGGGAAATAAAAATGCAAGAAGGAAAAGACAACCAAGAGTAAGAAAATAGTGCAAGAAATAAGCTAGAACTCCAAAAACTTTGTCCCTAAACATCTGGAAAAGCTCCCTTTAAATAGCTGAATTTTTGGTGTTACACGCCCTTGGTCACGCCCGTGACCAAGGGCGTGTAAGGGGCGTGATCGAAGCAGCAGCGGAGAGGGCGCCTTCTGGAGTAAATGCGAGTGTTTCAGCCGTGTAACGCCCCAGGTCACGCCCGTGACCTGGGGCGTGTAATCTTGAAATTTTGTAGCTGGCGGGAAACTTCAGGCGGAAATGGCGCTGTTGAACATTCGTCGAACTCTCACCTGTTCGTCGAACGCAGCACTTTCGTCGAACGCAGCAACCAGGCGTCGTTCATCGAACGCAGCACTTTCGTCGAACGCAGCAACTAGGAGCCGTTCGTCGAACGCAGCACTTTCGTCGAACGCAGCACTTTCGTCAAACGCATCAACCAGGCGCCATTCGTCGAACGCAGCACTTTCGTCGAATGCAGAAGCCAGGCGCAGTTCGTCGATCTCAGCGCTTTCGATTCGCCTCAGCGGTTCAGGGCCGTGACATTGGGGCACGCCCTTGGTCACGCCCGTGAACTGGGGCGTGTACTTGGCGAACTTTTCACAGAACTACCCTGGGGTGGCAGGAGCAGGTTTAGAACACCGCGCAGGTTACACGCCCATCGGTCACGCCCATGACTTGGGGCATGTAAATGTAATTTTTGCTCCAAATGTCCAGAAAACCTGAAAACACAAAATAAACTTAAGTTAGCTTATGAAATTAAAATATGAAAGATTTATATGATAAAATTTATATAAACAACATAATTTCATATTAAAATAATAATAAAACTATACTAAAAGATGAGTAAATAAATTACTCATAAAACACCCCCATACTTGCTCGTTGCTCGTCCCGAGCAAACCATTCTTCATAAGGGTAGGAAAAACTAATGCTAGAAAGAATTATGAAAAATAGAGAGTAAAATGCGTAGTATTATGCTGGCATGCGTAGATATTTTAGTAAAAAGACGTTCTTGGCATAAATACTAATTTATGAAATAATTCAAAAATGCGTTATAATTATTTATTCTAACACAAAAAACTATTCTAGCACAAAAAATTCTTAGTCCATATGAAAAATAAGTCTACTTTAGAACTTACAATTTTAGCAAGCATGGGCGTTTTGATAAAAATTAAAAAAAAAATGAACATTAATATTTTTTTTAGTTCTTGGACTTCCAAGGACAACCCGGTGAAGGGCTCGCAAGGTACTAGAGGTTGTGATGGGAATTCAAGCCCAACGCGTCCTTTCCAAGAAATTTAATTTTAATTTTTTAAAAAATATTCTCTCTTTTTTTTTTTTTTTTATGCAAAGGAAGCTATGCTACACCCCTATACTTAAAATTAAACATTATCCTCAATGTTTAAAACTAAGTATGAAGGATAAAACTAAAAATGACAATACAACAACAACAACAACACTCAAGCCTTTATCCCACCATAGTGGGGTCGGCTATATGGATCCTCTGTCGCCATTGCGCCCTATCTTTAAGCATAGTCTCATTAATGCCTAAGTACATCATGTCTTTCTTTATAGTTTCATTCCAAGTCTTTTTTGGTCTACCCCTCCCCCGTTTAACATGTCTAGTGACTAAACTCTCACAACGCCTAACAGGTGCCTCTAATGGTCTCCTATGTACATGTCCAAACCATCTTAAACGAGCTTCTTGCATCTTCTCTACAATTGGCGCCAGTCCTATCTTATCCCTGATACATTCATTCCTAATTTTATCTAGTCTCGTGTGACCACACATCCACCTAAGCATTCTCATCTCTGCGACTCCCATTTTTTGCTCGTGTACACCATTCACTGCCCAACACTCAGAACCGTAGAGCATTGCAGGCCTAATTGCAGTACGGTAAAACTTGCCTTTAAGTTTTAGTGGTACTTTACGATCACATAGGATCCCAGACGCGCCTCTCCACTTCAACCAACCTGCTTGGATTCTATGAATCACATCTTTATCTACACCTCCATCTTTTTGAATTATCGATCCCAGATATTTAAAGCACTCACTGCAGGAAATATCTTGGTCACCCAATTTAATGACGGAGTCATCTGACCTTCTTGCACTACTAAATTTAAGCTCTATATACTCTGTCTTTGTTCTGCTCAACCTAAAACTCTTCTTTTCTAAAGTGTCTCGCCAAGATTCCAGTTTCGCGTTTACACCCTCGCGCGTCTCATCGACCAAAACAATATCATCTGCAAATAATAAACACCAAGGTATTGCTTGCTGGATATGTCCGGTGAGCTCATCTAAGATAAGGGTAAGGAGGTAAGGGCTTAAAGCTGACCCTTGATGTAAGCCAACAGCGATAGGGAATTCCTGTGTTAATCCTCCAGATGTCCTCACCCTGGTCACTGAATTTGTATACATATCTTTGATTACGTCAATGTATGATACATTTACACCTTTCTTTTCTAAGACTCTCCACAAGACCTCTCTTGGAACCCTATCATACGCCTTCTCCAGATCGATAAACAACATATGCAAATCTTTTTGTCTTTCCCGATAGTTGTCAATGAGTCTCCTCAAGAGATGTATAGCTTCCATGGTTGACCTCCCTGGCATGAATCCAAATTGATTCTCTGAGATGCTAGTCTCTCGTCTAACTCGTCTCTCTATTACTCGTTCCCATAGTTTCATAGTATGACTCATTAATTTAATTCCCCTGTAATTGACACAATTTTGTATATCTCATTTGTTCTTATACAAAGGTACCAAAATACTTTCTCTCCATTGGTCTGGCATCCTTTTTGTCTTCAGTATCTTATTGAAGAAACTTGTAAGCCATAAAATTCCTTCCCTCCCTAAGCATTTCCATACTTCAATGGGTATATCGTCTGGTCCAACCGCCTTTCCATTTTTCATCTTCTTCAGAGCGTCATCTATCTCTGATGCTTGAATTTTACGATAAAAAGTTATGTCTCTATACTCCTCCGATTTACTTAACTCTTCCAAATTCAGTTCATTATCTTTTCCTTCATTGTATAGTTGATAAAAGTATCTTTTCCATCGCTCCTTAATAGCCACATCATCCGTCAAAACCGTATCTGTTTCATCTTTTATGCATTTAATTTGGCTTAAATCTCTTGTCTTTCTCTCTCTAGCTCGAGCAATTTTATATATATCGCGCTCTCCATCTTTGGTATCTAGTCGTTTGTAAAATTCTTCATAAGCTTGACTTCTTGCTTTACTTACTGCATTTTTAGCTTCTTTCTTGGCGACTTTATACTTTGTCAAGTTTTCATCATTCCTACAAGCATATAATGTTTTGTAGCTGACCCTCTTTGCCCTCACTTTGTCTTGCACTTCCTTTTTCCACCACCAAGATTCTTTTTGTGGGGGCGCGCGACCTTTTGACTCTCCAAGTACGTTCTTTCCACTTATCCTTAAATGAGAAGACATAACTTCCCATGCGACACTAGGATCAACATAAGGATCATCAACTAGTCGTTCTATAACTGCTGCCTTGAAAGCAACCTGTTTTTCCTTCATCAAGTTCCACCACCGAATTTTTGGCAACACTTTTGTCTTTCTCTTAAAGTTACTATATTTAATTTGCACATCCAGCACCACTAGCCTAT
Source organism: Dactylorhiza incarnata (assembly GCA_033032865.1). NCBI lineage: Eukaryota > Viridiplantae > Streptophyta > Magnoliopsida > Asparagales > Orchidaceae > Dactylorhiza > Dactylorhiza incarnata. The sequence goes on along the minus strand of JAWHQI010000354.1, from coordinate 1,051,962 downwards.
GTTGCGTTGTCAAACTTTCTCTTGGTATGACTTTGCAATCCTTACAAATCTTTTTATCCATTTTGCGAGTCATAAAATAGTCAATTTGTGACTTATTTTGTCCGCTCTTGAACGTAATCAAGTGTTCTTCCCTCTTTATGTAGAACGTATTTGTCACAATTAGCTCATGTGCTATGGCAAAGTCTAGAATGGTTCTTCCTTCTTCATTTCTTTCTCCATACCCAAATCCTCCATGAACATCTGTATAATCCGTATTTTGCTTCCCTACATGTCCATTTAAGTCTCCTCCAATGAAAATTTTCTCGCTTTGTGGGATTTCTCTTACCAAATCATCTAAGTCTTCCCAAAATTGTACTTTAATAGCTTCATTTAATCCTACTTGTGGCGCATAAGCACTAATTACATTAATAGTTTCCTTTCCTACGATTAATTTAAGAGCTAAGATTCTATCACCTTTTCTGCTTACCCCAACAACTCCATCCCTCCAAGTAGTATCTACAATAATACCTACTCCATTTCTTGTTTTATTTTTTCCTGTGTACCATAATTTAAAACCTGAATTATCTAGAAATTTAGCTTTCTCACCCACCCATTTAGTCTCTTGCAGACATAAAATATTTATCTTTCTCCTAATCATTGTATCCACTACTTCCATCGCTTTTCCCGTTAGCGTACCTATATTCCAACTTCCAAACCTAAGTCGATCACAAATCCTACGATCAACTTTTCTAGGATGCCTAATATGTGAGGGCTCTTGCATATTTGACACTACACCCAAGTCCTCATGGAGGTGCAACGGTCCTTGCCAAGACGCCGCATTCGGACCATACGACGAGGACTCTTGCCTATTTAACACTACACCCAAGTCCTGGAGATGTAGCGGTCCTTGCCAAGACGCCGCTTTCGGACCATACGACGCGTTCCTTAGGGGGAACAACCTAGCTTTAGCACAATTTCTCAAAAGATCCATCTTCATAAGGGTGACTAAATTTTACGCTGGCCGTCTACCTAACACAACCCTCACCATTTTTCATCCGGACCCTAAATATTCATAAGGGTGACTAAATTTTACGCTGGCCGTCTAAACTAAAAATGACAATAAAGAAAATAAATATAAATGACTAAAGTGTAAAGAGGGCTTCCTTGATTGGTAGTCGGGGTTGCCGGTCGAACACCTTTCAGAATTAAAGTAGAAAAACAAAGAAAAGAGAAAAAAATAAAAAAATTAAAGGTTAACATTGGGTTGCCTCCCAAAAGCGCTTTGTTTACCGTCGCGTAGCTTGACTAAGTGGCTTTTTCTTAAATATTTGGTAAGTGCATTGTTTCGATGTTTCCGGTCGCTGGGTCGCCGGGGTGGTATAATTTTAAATGTTGTCCTTTAATCTTAAAAGAGCCTTTTTCCGGGAGCTCTATAAGCACGGTCCCGTATGGCCAAACTTCTTTTACTCTGAAGGGACCGGACCATCGGGTTTTTAATTTGCCCGAAAAAAGCCTAAGTCGCGAATTAAAAAGAAGGACAAAATCTCCCCGTGAAAACATTTTTGGATGTTTAATTTTTTTATCATGATAGAACTTAGTTCGCTCTTTATAAAATTTATTATTTTCATAGGCGTTTGCGCGTCATTCGTCTAGTTCATTAATTTGTATTTTTCTTTTTTCGGAGGCTAAGTCTAAATCCAAATTTAAAAATTTTAGCGCCCAAAAAGCGCGATGTTCTAGTTCTACCAGCAAATGGCAAGCTTTACTATAGACTAACCGGTACGGCATACATCCGATGGCGGTTTTGTACGTTGTCCGATAGGCCCATAGTGCGTCGTCTAATTTTAAAGCCCAATCCTTCCTATTAATGGACACTGTTTTTTCTAAAATTCTTTTTAATTCACGATTTACCACCTCCACTTGGCCATTTGCTTGTGGGTGGTAGGCGGTTGATAGCTTGTGTGTAACTCCATATTTTGCTAAATTTTAGCAAGTTGGTTGTTACAAAAATGTGTGCCCCGATCACTAATTAGTGCTCGGGGTGTGCCAAATTGTGAAAATAATTTCTTTAAAAATGTACGACGACTCTCGCATCGTTGGTGGGAAAAGCTTGTGCTTCCGCCCACCTTAACACTAATTAGTTATTTGTTATTAAAGGAAGAGGGTAAAGGACCTACGAAATCTATTCCCCGCAAATCAAAAATATCGCATTCCAAAAATATATTTTAGGGCATTTCGTCCCGGTTAGAAATGTTACCTGACCGGTTGCACCGATCGCAATTTCTCACAAAATTATGAGCATATTTGAATAAGGAGGGCCAATAGAAGCCCGCCTCTAGCGCCTTCCTTGCGGTCCGGTTTTCTTGATAGTGACCACTGGTTGGTCCTTCGTGGCAGTGCCGCAAAATTTGGACGCCTTCTTCGCCCGAAATGCACCTTCTTACCACTTGGTCCGCGCAGACACAATAAAAAAGGGTCCTCCCTAAAATAATTTTTCAAGTCCGAAAAGAATTTCTTCTTTTGCTGACTTGAAAAATCTTTTGGTAGGACCCGGGCCACTAAATTGTTGGTCAAATCCGCGTACCAAGGGGTGGAAGAAGTCATTACCTTTACGATGGCGAGAAGGCGCTCTTCAGGGAATTTGTCGTCAATTTCGGCCTCCACTAGCGCTCCTGCAGCTGGGTTCTCCAACCGTGAGAGGTGGTCGGCCGTAACATTCTCCGATCCCCTTTTGTCCTGGATCTCCAAATCGAATTCCTGTAGTAGGAGAATCCACCTTAGCAGTCGAGGATTTGCATCTCCTTTTTATAGTAAATACCGGAAAGCGGAATGATCTGTAAAAACAATAACTTTCGAAAGCGTTAAATATGATCGAAATTTATCAAACGCAAAAATTATTGCCAAAAATTCTTTTTCCGTTGTTGTATAATTTGCTTGTGCGGATGTTAGCGTTTTGCTTGCGTAATAAATTGGGTGAAAATGTTTATTCACCCGTTGGCCTAAAACTGCACCTACAGCAAAATCGCTCGCATCGCACATGATTTCAAACGGAAGTGACTATTTTGGCGCGATTAAAATGGGAGAATTGATAAGTTCGTTTTTAATTTTATTAAACTCTTTTAAACATTCATCATCAAAAAGAAATGCAGATTCGTTTTCTAAAAGGTGAGTTAGCGATTTTGTAATTTTTGAAAAATCTATAATAAACCGCCTATAAAAACCCGCATGTCCTAGAAAACTCCTAATAGATTTTATATTAGTAGGAGGGGGGAGTTTTTCTATGACCTCGGTCTTGGCCCTATCGACCTCGATCTTGGCCCTATCGACCTCGATCCCTTTACTTGAGATTTTATTCCCAAGGACTATTACCTCTTGGACCATAAAGTGGCACATCTCCCAGTTGAGTGCCAAATTCGTGTCTTCGCAGTGTTGAAGAGCACGATCAAGATTATTTAAACAGTTTGTAACTGAATTGCCAAAAACAGAAAAATCATCCATGAAAACTTCCATGACGTCTTCTACAAGTTCATTAAAAATTGCCAACATACATCATTGAAATGTAGCTGGCGCGTTGTAAAGACCAAACGGCATTCTTTGATATGTGAAGGTGCCGAACAGACAGGTGAAGGTGGTTTTCTCTTGGTCTTCGGGCGCAATTGGGATTTGAAAATATCCCGAAAGACCATCGAGAAAACAATAGTGTGAATGACCGGATAAGCGTTCTAAGATTTGGTCAATAAAGGGTAACGGAAAGTGATCCTTGCGGGTAGCATCATTTAATTTTCTATAATCGATGCATACTCTCCAACCCGTAACAGTACGGGTCAGAATCAACTCATTATTTTCATTAGTGATTACAGTTATTCCACCCTTTTTAGGCACAACTTGCACTGGGCTAACCTAAATGCATTCAGAAATTGGGTATATAATTCCCGCATCTAATAATTTTATAATTTCGGCCTTAATGACGTCCTTCATATTTGGATTAAGCCGTCATTGAGGCTGAATAGTACTACGAGAATTATTTTCTAAATTATTTTTGTGCGTCCAAAATGAGGGGTTAATCCCCTTAATATCCGAAATTTGCCATGCAATTGCATGGCGGTGATTATTTAATATTTTAATTAATTCAGAAATTTCTGAATCGTTAAGTGCGGAAGATATTAATACGGGCAATTTTGGATCTTTTTCTAGAAATATATATTTTAAATATTCCTGCAATTGTTTTAATTCTAAACTCGGTGGCTCCTCGTAAGATGTTTTTACTTTAGAAATGTTCAATTTTACTTCTTCAAATTTGAGCGGCAGAGTTATTTCTTTTAGACAAAATAAATTTTCAATTTCCGGATTTTCAAATAGAGGTGAAATTATTTCAGAAAATGACATTATTTCCTCTTCAAATTTTGATTCTAAGGTAAAACAAGAGTCGTCATTTGAAAAAGAATTTCTCATAGAGTTGCTTATACTAAAAGTCACTTCTTCATCCCCAACTCGTAGGAGAAGTTTGTCATTAATAACATCAATAATTGCCTGAGAGGTGGCGGGGAAAGGACGTCCGAGTATAATAGGGACTTTGGCGTCTTCCTCAATGTCTAGGATGACAAAATCTACCGGGAAGATAAATTTGTCAACCTTGACAAGCACATCCTCAATGACCCCTATCGGGTATTTTATTGATTTGTCCGCTAGTTGGATGCTAATATTGGTTGGGCTTGGGGTGCCCAAACCAAGCTTTTTAAATAATGAAAATGGCATCAAATTAGTACTAGCGCCCAAATCTGCCAAGGCGTGTTTTATTAAGAAATTACCGAACAAGCACGGGATGGAGAACCGCCCCGGATCGTTTAATTTTTGCGGAAATTTATTCAATACAACTGTCGAACAATCTGCGTTTAGAGATATACGCGAAAAATTTTCAAGTTTATTTTTATTAGAAAGTAAATCTTTTAGATATTTAGCGTATTTGGGCATTTGGGTGATCGCTTCGCAAAATGGCACATTTATTTGAATTTGTTTTAAAATTTCAATAAATTTTTTATATTGCTCCTCATTGCGTTCATCTTTAAATTGCGAAGGGTAAGGAATAGAAGGATTTTTTAGAATACGTGGAGCTAAAGTAGAAGAAGGTAGAGTAGGTGAAGAAATAACTTGCGGAGTTGAAGTTGAAACGTTTACCTCGGGCTCGACCAAAATTGAAGAGGTTACCTCCTTTCCGCTACGGAGGGTAATTGCTTTGGCGCTCTACCGTGGGTTGGGCTCAGTATTGCCCGACAGAGCTCCTTGCTGGCGTTCTGATGCGCCAATCTTAGCACACCGCTATAGGCTGTGGCAAGACTGCGACACGAAACGGCAGTGTACCGATCGTTCAAGTAATATAAAATGTGGGAGTGAATCCCAAAGTATCGATCTCGAAGGAACACAGTAAGGTGGAGTTAACTATTGAGGACGGACTTGAGATTGAAGTGCTTAAGTCTGATGGGTTGCGAAAACGGGGGTTTTGGTTGGTGGAAATAAAGAGAAAATACTACAACTACCCCTATGCAATGCCGCTATGCAAAGCTTCGCTTGGTGGGATGGAGACTAGGTAGGACTTGAGCGCGCTACTTCGAAAGGGCGGATGGACGAGTAGGCAAACGGAATGAGGGTCACAAGCACCTAATCGACAGGCACGCCACTAGCAATTGCTAGTGCGACACACGAACGTAACGGCGGAATGGAAAATGGATGGCGGCGCACCTCATACACACATATAAATGAAAAGATACAATCACATAGACATGAACTAACTTTACAAAATAAGTTCTATAGTGCTCATCATCAAATAATAAAGGATCTAACTATTACAACACAAAATACAAAGGAAGAGAAAGTAAGGAATCGACCGAATCTGAAGTCTTGTTGAGGGTTCACGGTTGGAATCGCTGGGTTGTCAATCCGCGTCCAAGCTCGGTCCTCGACTGCGTCCGGGGTAGAGAAGGCTGTCACTACCCTCCAATGGCCCGTCTTCTTCGTGTCACAATTTAGCACACAACCTAGCTTCCTTCTCTTTGAATGATGGCGGATGAAGAGCTGGATCCTTCTCCTTGAAGCTTAAGGATGATGGAGGAGGCCTAGGGCCAAGCCCTCATGGAGTGATGGAAGGGGTACGGAGCTGGAGCTCCTTTTGCGGCAGAAAAAGCAGAACAAGTACGATCCCCCGGACTAGGGCAGAGAACTGCGCTTTTATAGAAAAGAGTCAAAAAAATGGTCACGCACGGTCGAACGCACGACCGTGCGTAGACCGTGCGAAACTTATTATAAAGACAGCGCAGGAAGACGACCAGGACCGCCCGTGCAATTTACTCACGCATGGGCAAATTTGCCCGAGCGCCAAAACGCACGGGTAAATTCAGAAGGGGGAAAAACAAGGCCAAGCAGGGAGAGCGTGCGATTCCTTCACGCACGGGCGCTGCCCGTGCGCAGAGACGCACGAATAACGACAGAACATCAGTTTCCTCCTCAGCAAAGGGCGCACGGTCGAAACCGACCGTGCGCCAACATAACGCACGGTCATGCGATATGTACAGACATGAACTTAGGCTGAAACTGATGAAATGTCCACCTGCGTTAATCACAACAAAACTGGGAATACCCTTCCAGCATAGGAAATAAAGCATAAAAAGAAAGAGGAGCACGCTATGCTTACCCTCGACGCTAAAATGTTCAAACGCACACCACAACGGGCTTAAAAGTGCACTAAGCAAGGAATAACAAGTATGAACAAAACAAGCCTAAGGTGCAGTGCAAATACAAGAAATACGGCTCAGATGAGCCCACAAATGTATAAATAAATGAGACTCATCACACCCCCAGACTTACCTGTTTGCGCGTCCCGAGCAAACAAATCCGGTGGAGTATGAAAAAGGTAGTTAGCATAGTGAATTGCAAAGAAAGAGTAAGATGCGAAGTACCATACCCATGCAAATAAAAATTCTGTAAAAGAAGATTCTAACTATACTAACTAATTTACAATAGTATAAATGCGTAAATGGAGATTTATTTGTACTCAGATGGTGAATCATGAAGAATTTATGTGGTCGTGCCCGGTGTGAAAGTAAACAAGCCACTCAGGAGGGTGTTGCGAAAGAGCAGAATTAGGGAATAACTCCGCTGAAATCCATCAACGATGAGAACCATAAGTTCTCCCGGTTACACTCTCTCCATGGCGCTAGCAAACTCATAAGTTAAATCAATAGGACTTTCAGGTTATAATGGGGCTTAGGTTACGGTATGATATTCAATGATAAACGAGACGGCTACGCAACCCAATTGAGTCAAAAGATAACGCTGTCCCAAAACAACACCAAGAACGATGCTAGTGTGACACACGCCCAGACTTAGCTTGAAAATTGGGTGTGCACACAGCCTACTCTAGCAAATACCAACTGAATTTTCAAATACGCTTAAGGAGATTTTTTTTTTAGATTTTTCTTTTTTACTTCATTATTTTCTGTTTCTTTTTCTTTTTCTTTAATCACCCCGGTTGGTTTACAAAAAGAGTTCAGCAACTAATATAAATTTTTCTTTCTCATCACAAAGGTTCCAAACATCACACCAAATCAAGAAATATGATTTCAGATAACTCGCTACTTGGTTGCGAAAAATAGGATAAACTTCAGGCTTTGGTGATTGAAAGAGGAGCTGAAACAAAGGAGGGGTAGGCACAAACTTGGCTTGCAAAGGTAAACACATAGGTCATGGAAAACAAGGCTCAAACTAGCCAAAAAAAATGGCCTACATCACATTTAACAATATGAGTTGCTCTCGCCCATGTTTCAAGAGTCGCTTGGGGCAAGTTCTTAGCCCACGAGAAAGGTAAACCTTCCTTCCGACTCGAGCAACACACAACTAGTGCTTGCCTACACACAACATCGTGCTACCGCCAATTTCATTCACATTCATCAATTGAGTATAATAAATCTAAAACTACGCAAAAACACTAATCGTAAATTAAATGCATAGAAATAATCTAATTTTACTCAAATTTCTACCGGGGCATACGGATGAGACTAGAGCACTACTGGAGTCAACATCACACTCCGAATTGCAATACCTAAGCTAACATCCTATTTCACTTTCCAACCAAAATAAGCATGAACGGAAATACACATACAGGTGAGTGCGCTCTTGTTGACGCCAGGAAAATCCTAACCTCAAAATTCGGACCTTTGCAGCTGGAGGCTACTTGCCCAGCTGTCCGACGAGATGGTCAAGCTGGCGACTACGAGGAAGCTAGGAGAGCAACAACAACAGGACCCCAGGTGCTGCGGCAGGGAGGTCCCACCACGTACCCGGAAGCTCAAAGGAGTCTTCCCCTCCACAACCAAGAAAGGCCGAGCAGGGTACGAGGAAGGCACCGGCTTGGCTAGCAAGCAGGGGTGACCGGCTCGAGAATTCAGAAATCGGGATCCAGAAGCTTAAGCACAGGTGCCAATCCAAGTACCCCTAGGGTCCTATTTATAGGCAACCAAGGGGTAGGGGGGTTTTTATAGCCCAGCCCTAACCTGGCGACATGCGGGATACTCGGCATGTATCTCCGACCATAGTCGCCCATCTGGCGAGTATTAGTTGCTGCTCGCACAAGCCGGGCCAATACTCGCGCAGGTCTTCTGTGGCTTGCCGGGCACCTGGGGCGACATACGGGATACTCGGCACGTATCTTCGATCATAGTCCCATCTGGCGTGTATTTAGCCAATACTCGCCAAGCCCTCTTTTGCTCCTGCTGGTTGATTTTGTCTGCCTCTTTGACTTTGACCTCTGCCTACGTGGCCTTGAGTGGGTCCTACCCTCAGAGAATAAGGGTTGTACACAATCCCCGCTCTTTGCGAGTAACATAGTTGCTCGGAAAGAAACATCCAACCTTTATTCGACGAGCTTCTGTCTGGGCGAGTATTGGGAGATACTCGGAATCTTGCCGGCCGACGTCTGGGCTCTATATATAGGGGGGGGGGGGGGGGGGGGGGGTCTCTGACGGAACCACCTTTCTGCACTCGCCTACAATGTCGCTAACTTTTGCTGAGGCTGCCAAAAAGGCCAAGGCTGATCTCGCGAATCTGATCGGCATTCCTACTCCTCCTTCTCGCATGGACGCCGAGGTAGACGCCTTCCTTGCTAATAAGAAGAGGAAGAGGGCGGCTAAGAAGAAGAAGAGAGAGAAGAAGAAGGGGGCGACTATGGAGAACGTCGCCGATCCTCTGAGCGAGCAGCGTCAGCAGCTGCTGGAAGATTTGGGTTTCTCTCATGAGGGGCTCTCGCCTGCTCCTGCTCCTCCTCCTCATTCGACAGAGGTCGACCCGGAGGCGAGTAGGGCTGGGGCCCAAACTCTAGCCCAATCGGACCTTCCTCCTGCGCGAGGTGAGCTCTTTAGTCGCTGTTCTGAAGACTATGCTGCTATAATAACCACTCCTGGCGAGATTTCTGACGCTTTTTGCTTCTGTTTTTAGATCCTCCAAGTACCGAGGTTCGGGAGGAACCTTTGGACGTTCTGCCGCTGCGATCATCCTCGATGATCTCGCCTGAGGGTGGGTCTCAGGGTGGTCGCGCGGTGAGGATTCTCCACAGCTCTTCTGTGGAGAAGAGGCCGATGAGCGAGCATGGGGATCCTCTCTCAAGCATCAACCCTCCTCCGCCACCACCTACCTTGCGACTAGAACCGGCGAGCAGCTCGCACCTACCCGGGGTCGTGCTGCCGCCTCCTCCTCCTAGACTTCCGCCCTCAGTGGCTCCTCTGGGCGATCAGCGCCCTTCTACTTCAACTGCTCCCTCTACCCACTAAGGGGAGTCCTCGCGCAGGGGCGGGACTGGAGGTTCTTCTGCCTTCTTCGCTCCCAAGGGTGGAGGGCGCGTAGGAGATGGTCGCGGCCGGGGGAACATGCCCTTCAACCGGGATCATCATGGCGGCCATTCTACTCGCCGAGATGGCGTCCATCGCTCTCCCTCCCCGCATCGAGGAAGGGCTTCTCCTCATCGGCGATCTCGCATCCCTGCTCGCCGACGCTCCCGTAGTCCTCGACAAGGTACTTGGTCGCTGCTTTTGGATAGTTGCCACTGCTCTTTTGATTCTGCTGGAGTTCTGACTCTTCATCTGCTCTTCTGCAGGTCGCGCTCATACTCCCGTGGGAGCACTGATCAACGCCGTTTGGCTCCCCCCTCGCGAGTACCAAGAGAAAGCTACTCGCGCCATCTTGGACTTGGAGTCCAGGATAGAGCGGCTATCGATCTGCGAGCCTCATCGGCGCTTGACTGAGGTGGAGTCGCGGGTTGAGCGCCTAGCGGCTAGTGACCCTCACCGCCGCCTGACTGATTTGGAGGCGCGAGTATCCCGGCTGGAGGAGTTCGATACTCGCCTGTCGGGTACTGAAGCTCGCCTGTCGGGTATCTCTGAACAGCTTATTATTTGAAGTAGTATTGATTTGCCGAGTAATTGAATACTCGCCTTTCATTCTTGTCTTGCTTTACTTTATCTGTTGTTTTTTGGATTTTGTCTATCTTCTTTTTGCTGTTTGCCTGAGCATAGGTTGATTGTCGCCTGCATCCTTGCGAGTTTCTTCGTGTTTCTGTGATGCAGGTACTCGCTAGCTGAAGGTCGGCATTTTGACGTGCTCTGAGCTTTTGACGATTTACTTTGATACTCGCCACCCCTATTCGTACCCGCAGAGTCGTGTTCGACAAGCCAGGCTACCCGACTACTATAAATAGGGGGGGTGAGTCTTAAACTACGCTTTCGGCGATCTCTGGCTTCTTGAGCGAGTATCTTTCAGACTTCCTCTCTTCGCCCTTCTTCCAATACTCGCACTCTTCCCCAAGATGACTGACGAGGCGAACATCAGGCGAGCTAATCATGCGAAGAACTTCGAGGAGAACATCTTCAAGAAGTCGATTACCCAGCAGAAGGACTTGGACGATTTCAACGCCAAGTTCGCAACTCTGGGGTATTTCGCCTGGCTTCCTCGCCAGTCTGAGCGACTAAACACCTCCTCGCCCCTGGCGATGATCTTCCCAATCCGGCATTTTGAGGTCGGCCTGCGACTTCCCATATGGCCCGAGTTCTGCAAGATACTCGCCTTCTATGGGATAGTCCCCGCCCAGATCAATCCTAACGGAGTGGCAATTATCGTGGGATTCCTGTGCTTCCTGCGGGAACAGAATATCGTCTTTGACCTTGCGGTCTTTAGGCGAGTATTCTCGATCATGGCGACCGGCGAGGGCTTCATCTTCCTGTGCATCCATGTCTGCACTCTGGAGGGCACTTCCAACAAGAACCATCGCTGGGTGGAGCGACTAGTCGCCATTGAAGGCGACTTCGCGGGCATCTCCAGCTCGCCCCTCCAGGCGTCGGAGAATGTCTTCACAGTCCCCTTCTTGAAGGATGGTCAGGAGAAACTGCTCGATTCCTTCAGGCATCGTCGCTTTGATGTGATATTCTGGAGGAGGTGAGTAGACGAGCTCACGGAAGTTTGCCTAGGGGAAGGTACTTTTTGTGCGTGCATCAGCCATACTCGCCTTTGAGCCTTGATTTAGGCGACTAATTTTTGGTCTCCTTGTTTGCAGGTGTGCAAACTCTTCCGCGCGACGCTCTTCCTCCCGCGTTGAAAGCGACGGCTACCACCCAAGGGGGTGCGGGAACCTCGGCGCGCGAGGTTGGGGGCTCCTCCCCAATCGTCTTGTCACCAGGGGGCGACAATCCCAAGGTCGCCGGCGATGAGGCCGGGACCTCCAAGAAGCGAACGGGCAAGGCTAAGTCCTCTGAGCCCAAGAGGAGGAAGAAGGAAGTCGCCCACAGGGATCTGGGCAAGAAGGCGGATCCTTCGGAGGCTGGCGAGCCGAGCGACCATCCTCTCTTCAATGAGGGCACCCGCAGCGAGGATGCCCATGGTCGCCCATTGGTGACCTGGGCTGAGCGTGCCCACGAGGTGACCCTCATCTCTAACCTCCCCGCCTGGTCGGATGAGTGGGAGGACAAGGGGAGGCCTTCGACGTGACCTACATCCTCTATGGTCGCGTGGACGCCGAAGTCTTGCAGGACACAACTACCGAGGATCTGGCTCACCAGACCTCGCGCTCCCTCTTGCGGTCAGCCGAGCTGGCTCACACAACAACAAGGCGACTACTTGAGTACGAGCAGGCGATCAAGGTGCAGGGTCCGAAGCTGATTGCCCTCGCGCTATGGATCTAGGAGTTCGAGGTACTCGCCTTTGCGTATTTTCTTGTTACTAAGATACTCGCCACCTTGCAAGCTGTCAAACTTACCTTTCCCTTTTTACCTTCTGCAGGCTGCCGAGCTGGAATCAGCGAAGAGATTGTCCCAGGATGAGAAGGAGTTGGAGGATACTCGCTCGGCCCTGGAGGTCGCCCAGATCCGTATCGCCGAGTTGGAAACTCGGCCTGCTGAGCAGCAACCGGCAGAGGCGGCCATTCCTAGGGGCAAGCGCATAAGGATGCACGACGACGACATGCCTTATATTCGCCGGGAGATCACGCGAGCAACGGGGGAGGTCATCCTGAACCAGATGAAGGCAGATGATCTTCTGAAGCCGGAAGCTATGGGATTGACAGCGGGGGACCTCATTCCGGCATTGCTCGCCGAAGAGTCTTCCTCCCCCTTGCGAGCATCCTCGCCGCAGCCCAGCGATGCCGAGGATGAAGATGATGAGGACGATGATGACGATGATGATGACGATGATGACGATGATGATGACGATGATGATGATGATGATGACGACGATGATGGTGCTGCTGATGAGGCCAATGTAGATATAGAAGGCGAGGATGTCGCCTAGTCGCCTGGGCTCCCTTTTTGCTCGCCCGACGACCTTTTTGTGCACCCTTTTTTATATATACCTGTACTTGTACACATTTTTTGAAACAATGAAAGGAACTTGACAAGTCTTACTCGACTCTTTCTTCATGTATTTACTTCCTTGCTTGTATGTCGCTTAGGCTCCTAGGCTCGAGGCGAGGTTGAGTGCTCGCTAAGCTCTTAGGATTTTGGCGAGGATGTATGCTCGCACCTGTATACTCACAATGCATGCTCGCACCATCATACTCGCACCTGCAGACTTGCTCCTGAGGCCTTGACTTGCACCTAGTGAAGAGCGTCGTTAGGATTTTAAGCAAGAATCAATGGAGCTCTTCAAGGGAAGGAAGAAGCAGGGTTTAGCAGTCGGGGAGGCCCGGGGGGACATATCATCCTGAGGCCTCTCTCCTACTCGAAAGCCTGGTGTCTTCAAAGGATGACGTCAAGTACGGCATGGCAGCCGGACAGGTCCAAGGGGACACACCGTCCTTAGGCCACCATCCTACTTGGATGCTTGAAGTCTTCGTTCTTCGGTCGGTTGAATCAATCACCTCTTTCTTTCAAGTTGGGCTATCAGCGTCTAGACTTCCTCCTGGTAATCCGTCCAGTCGAATGAGAAGCGCAGTCGATACAAACCGTGGCCAACATGCAAGGGGGAGCTGATCTCGACCGTCAATGCAGAGGCTTGGTCTTAGAGGGTTGCTGAACCGAGGCACTGTCCCATCATCCTTTCCGGGGTTTTACGAGGTTCAAGTCGGAGGCTCGTTTTCCGACCTTGCCTGTGGATCAATTCGACCTGCTGCTCTTTTTTAGGAGCCTCTCGCTCGCAAGGGTATACGACACCTTTATTCAAGGTTCCCCTGAGCTAGTGAAACTGATCACTTCCTTGCCCAATTGGAAGGTCGGCGTCCAGACTTCTTCCCTGTAATCCCTCCAGTCGAATGAGAAGCGCAGTCGATACGAACCGTGGCCAACATGCAAGGGGGGAGCTGATCTCGACCGTCAATGCAGAGGCTTGGTCTTAGAGGGTTGCTGAACCGAGGCACTGTCCCATCATCCGTTCCTGGGTTTTACGAGGTTTAAGTCGGAGGCTCATTTTCCAACCTAGCATGTGGACCAATTTTACCGGCTTTTTCTTTTCTCTTCTCTGAAGATTCTTACTGTGACAGAAATACTTCCCAGTCCCGTGTTTCAGGGAGAGGAAGGGTTTTATTTATAAATCAATAGGGATTACAAGGGTGGGACATACACATTCCCCCTTAGGGGTAGAACCTTTTCAGGTCATCACCGCTCCAAGTATTCCCAAGCAGCTCTCCTTCCTGGTTCTGCAGACGGTATCCTCCGGTTAGGAGTGACTCGTGGATGATGAAGGGCCCTTCCCAGTTTGGATGGAGCTTTCCGATGGCCGCTGATCGTCCCGCCGCGTCTACCTTCTTCAGGACCAGGTCACCTTCTTGGAAGTGCTTGAGGCGAACATTTTTATCGAAATGCTTCGCCATTCGTCGCTTGATCTCCTCTTGCCTGGCGGAAGCTAAATCTCTAAGTTCTTCGATTTAGTCAAGAGATAGCTTCTGAGCCTTCTTACTCTCTAGTCGCCATCCCTCACTTCCGCCCTCAGCGGCGATCACCCTTGGACTTCTGACTTCAAACTCTACTGGGATGAGAGCTTCCGATCCGTGAGAGAGCTTGAACGGTGTCTCCCCGATAGCTGAGCTAGGAATGGTCCTCAAAGCCCCAGAACCGAGGGGAGCTAGTCCGCCCAGTTACCTCTCAGGTTCTCCACCTTTTTCTTCAGCAGGTTGATGATCAGCTTGTTGGCGGCCTCCACTTGGCCATTGCTCCTCGGGTGATGCACGGAGGCGAATCGAAGATCAGTTCCCAGCTGTCTGCAGAAATCTTCCAGCTCCAAGCTGGCAAACTGAGGACCGTCGTCGGTGACGATGGCGAGAGGAATCCCAAACCTACAGACGATCTCCCCCCAGATGAAGTTCTTCACGACTTGAGAGGTGGTCTTGGCCAAAGCTTTTGCCTCGATCCACTTGGAGAAGTAATCGATCATGACGAGAATGAACTTCCTCTGGCCACTAGCTAGGGGGAAAGGGCCAATCAAATCCATTCCCCAAATGGTGAACGGCCATGGGGCGGTGATTGATCGAAGCTGCTGGGCTGGCTGCAACTGGAGGGGGGCGAAGAACTGGCACTTCTAGCACTTCTTCGAGAAGATCTCAGCATCCTTCCGGATAGTAGGCCAGAAGTAAGCATGCCTCAAGACCCTCTGCTCTAAAGTGCGAGCCCCAGAATGACTTCCACACTCTCCCGAGTGGATTTCTTCCAACACCCGGGGTACTTCGTCTTCAGAGATACATCTGGCTAGGGGGCCCGAGATGGTTTTACGGTACAGCTCCCCATCCTGCAAAAGATAGTATGCCGCTTTGTACCGAAACCTTCTCTGATCCCCTTCACTTGCTGGAAACAGGCCGGTGGCAAGGAATGCCACAAAAGGATCCGTCCATGAGGGGCGTTGCTCGATCTCCATCATCTCCCCTTCTTCGATAGACGGCCGGAACAGCTCGGTGATGGTTTCCCCAGCTCTTGGCCCATACTTGGCCAAACGGTCCGCCGCCGAGTTTTCCTCTCTCGGGACGTGCTCGACGAAGAATGACTGGAAGCCTCCAATCAATCCCTTGACCTTCACAAAGTACTTCTGTAGGATGGTGTCGCTTACTTCGAACTCTCCTCTGATCTGCGACGCGACCACCATTGAATCCGTAAAGGCCCGAACATCACGGATCCCTAACTCATTGGCGAGGCACAAGCCTGCCACTATGGCCTCGTACTCTGCCTGATTGTTTGTGACGGGAAAGAGGATCTCGACGGCCTGCTCGATCCTCGTTCCCTGTGGGCTGACAAGAACGATGCCCACTCCCACAGAGCTCCTTCCCGAAGCTCCGTCAACAAACATCTTCCAAGGGATTGGGTCGAACATCTCTTCCCCTGGCTCTGCTTCTGCCGAAAAGTCTGCCAAGAAGTCTGCTACCGCTTGGGCCTTGATCGCCACCCGGGGTGAGAAAGAAATGTCGAAATCGCTGAGTTCTACCGACCATTTCGCTAATTTCCCTGAATGCTCCACTCCTTCCAAGATGCTTCGGAGAGGATGATCAGTCACTACTCGGATGGAGTGAGCCTGAAAATAAGGCCGGAGCTTCCGCGCCGACACCACCAAGGCGAAGGCAAGCTTCTCCAGGATTGGATACTTCAGCTCCGCCTTCTTTAGCACCCGGCTGACGTAGTAGATGTGTAACTGTTTCTTCCTCTCTTCTCGGACTAGCACAGAGCTCACAGCCTCTGCCCCTACTCCCAGGTAGATGTGCAGGTCTTCGCCTTCTCGGACTAGCACAGTTCCTGACGAGTTGACGATCATTTCCTCATGGTCGCCTTCTACGACCATCTTGTCTTCCTACTAGGTTTTCTCCCTCTGGCTGCGATCCACGCTCACCGCACCAAAGTGTTGACGCCAGGAAAATGCTGACCTCAAAATTCGGACCTTTGCAGCCGGAGGCTACTTGCCCAGCTGTCCGACGAGATGGTCAAGCTGGCGACTACGAGGAAGCTAGGAGAGCAACAACAACAGGACCCCAGGTGCTGCGGCAGGGAGGTCTTACCACGTACCCGGAAGCTCAAAGGAGTCTTCCCCTCCACAACCAAGAATGGCCGAGCAGGGTACGAGGAAGGCACCGGCTTGGCTAGCAAGCAGGGGTGACGGGCTCGAGAATTCAGAAATCGGGATCCAGAAGCTCAAGCACAGGTGCCAATCCAAGTACCCCTGGGGTCCTATTTATAGGCAACCAAGGGGTAGGGGGGTTATAGCCCAGCCCTAACCTGGCGACATGCGGGATACTCGACATGTATCTCCGACCATAGTCACTCATCTGGCGAGTATTAGTTGCTGCTCGCACAAGCCAGGCCAATACTCGCGCAGGTCTTCTGTGGCTTGCCGGGCACCTGGGGCGACATACGGGATACTCGGCACGTATCTTCGATCATAGTCGCCCATCTGGCGAGTATTTAGCCAATACTCGCCAAGCCCTCTTTTGCTCCTGCCGGTTGATTTTGTCTGCCTCTTTGACTTTGACCTCTGCCTACGTGGCCTTGAGTGGGTCCTACCCTCGGAGAATAAGGGTTGTACAGCTCTCAAGTGGGTGCTTAGTGTGCAGACAAAATGAACAAAAATAATTGAATTAAGACTTCTAGCATGCTAAATAAATGTGCGCGTGAGTGGGTACACAAAAATATCTCCCCCAGACTTAAACTATGCATTATTCTAATACAAAGTTAGGGGAAGAGGGTACCCAATGCTTAGCAAGTAAGCATGTCGGAAGCCTGGAGTGAAGCTCTACAAAGAATCACAACCACCGCCTTCACAAATAGAAAATACCTGCAAGTGGTTGTCTCCGCTAAAGCAAACCAAAATAACACCTAACTAACTCGTTAGAGTAGGTGATAAAATAAAAGACAAGAAAAAGTAAGATAACTATTGGGGTTATTGTCATCCCAGCACGACTTATTCAGGAAGGTGGGGGTCTTAGCTAATGGGAGTATGGAAAGAGAAGTGGACAGGCAGTTGTTCTAATTCCCGTGTAGGTAGAGGGTACTGATACGGTGATAGAGCCACTACTCCTCTACATAAATAAAAATACCTGCTAGACACAGGTAGAGGAGAGAGAAAGAAAGAGGTGGAGGGAGAGTCCTCCACTCTACTTTCACCAAAATAAATTTCCTTTCTTAGCAAAGTGTCATCTTCGGGGAGGCAGCAGGAGGGGAATACAATACATGGCATGTCTTCTGTGGAGGGGGTATTACGCTCCTCACACAAGAAGCTGTGCGCATCATTGAATGGTGCAATTTGCACCACCTCCTACATAACCTGTGAAGGCTCAACCTGCATAGGATCGGAAAGGGAAGGGGGATCAAGAAACAAAAGAGATGAATAACATAAAGAATCAAAAATAGGGAGAGTGGTCCCGGTCTCACTCCCATTAGGATGGGAAAGTAAAATGATGTCGGCATAGTTGACAATGCCGCAAGGTTCGGTGGGATCAATGGTGGCCTTCTCCAGGAATTGCACTTCCTCCACCGGTGTTGAGGAAAAATCCTCTTCACCTAGAAGGTTGTACTCCTCTTGCTACGCATCTTCAACAATGTTATCAGAGATAAATGTAATAGAATGCACCATAGGGGGAGGGATAGGGCTTGAAAAAGAATCAAACACCGATTCCTCACAAAGAATCGAATCTATGCATGGTGATATATGTACAGGGGAGATGGGCTCAGTCGTGTCAGATCCTGGATCAACCACACATCTGGTGATTGTGTCCATGCCATACCCTTCAAAGGATGAAGGTCATACGGGCACATAACCAGATGTTGAAGGTGTGCAGACAGAAGTAGGAGTCGGGATGATCCAGATATTCGGCTCGTCATCCTCGTCCAATTGGCGAAGGAATGCAGCACAATCCTTCAAGGCATGATCCATGCTCTAACAAAACAAGCACTGCCTTGCGAGCTTCTTTGTCACAGCAGGAGCTGAAGCCGAAAAGAAGTGTGACGGTAAAGGCTCAGCAGAATAGCCATAGGACTTACGCGCACCATATGGAGACCAGACAAAGTCGGTGCTCCATATACTGGGCCTTGTGTACTAGGGCTATTATCTCCCTTTGGACATCTATCAATAACATGCGATATATCTCCACAAAAGCGGCAACGAATATTAAAAGAAGCCCACATAATGTGAAGATAACAAGATTCAAGTGGAAAACACTATTGTGCAAAATAATACACCCTACAAAAAATTTACTAAACAACCTAATAAAAACGGGAAAACAGAATAGAAAGAAATAAAACAAAAGAATGCAAAACACAAATGGAAGGGCTTAAATCTCAGATTCTCCCTCTCCAGAAAACTCACACGACTGTGCTCCCCGGCAACGGCGCCAAAAACTTGATTCGCAAATCTTAGCACACCGCTATAGGCGGTGGCAAGACTGCGACACGAATCGGGAGTGTACCGATCGTTCAAGTAATATAAAATGTGGGAGTGAATCCCCAAGTATCGATCTCGAAGGAACACAGTAAGGTGGAGTTAACTATTGAGGACGGACTTGAGATTGAAGTCCTTAAGTCGGATGGATTGCAGAAATGGGGGTTTTGGTTGGTGGAAATAAAGAGAAAATACTACAACTACCCCTATGCAATGCCGCTATGCAAAGCTTCGCATGGTGGGATGGAGACTAGGTAGGCCTTGAGCGCGCTACTTCGAAAGGGCTGATGGACAAGTAGGCAAATAGAATGAGGGTCGCAAGCACCTCGTCGACAAGCACGCCACTAGCAATTGCTAGTGCGGCACACGAACGTAATAGCGGAATGGAAAATGGATGGCGACGCACCTCATACACACATATAAACGAAAAGATACATTCACATAGACATGAAATAACTTTACAAAACAAGGTCTATAGTGCTCATCATCAAATAATAAAGGATCTAACTATTACAACACAAAATACCAGGGTTGTCAATCCGCGTCCAAGCTCGGTCCTCGACTGCGTCCAGGGTAGAGAAGGCTGTCACTACTCTCCAATGGCCCGTCTTCTTCATGTCACAATTTAGCACACAACCTAGCTTCCTTCTCTTTGAATGATGGAAGATGAAGAGCTGGATCCTTCTCCTTGAAGCTTAAGGATGATGGAGGAGGCCTAGGGCCAAGCCCTCATGGAGTGATGGAAGGGGTACGGAGCTGGAGCTCCTTTTGCGTCGGAAAAATCGGAACAAGTGCGATCCCCGGACTAAGGCAGAGAACTGTGCTTTTATAGAAGTGCGTAGACCGTGCAAAACTTATTATAATGACAGCGCAAGAAGACGACCTGGGCCGCCCGTGCGATTTACTCACGCATGGGCAAATCCGCC
Organism: Dactylorhiza incarnata; assembly: GCA_033032865.1. Classification (NCBI taxonomy): domain Eukaryota; kingdom Viridiplantae; phylum Streptophyta; class Magnoliopsida; order Asparagales; family Orchidaceae; genus Dactylorhiza; species Dactylorhiza incarnata. The sequence continues at coordinate 1,032,184 of JAWHQI010000354.1, read as the reverse complement.
CGTGCGTCAAAACGCACGGGTAAATTCGGAAAGGGGAAAAACAAGGCCAAGCAGGGAGAGCGTGTGATTCCTTCACGCACGGGCGCTGCCCGTGCGCAGAGGCGCACGAATAACGACAGAACATCAGTTTCCTCCTCAGCAAAGGGCGCGCGGCCGAAACCGACCGTGCGCCAACATAACGCACGGTCGTGCGATATGTACAGACATGAACTTAGGCTAAAACTGATGAAATGTCAACCTGCATTAATCACAACAAAGCTGGGAATACCCTTCCAGCACAGGAAATAAAGCATAAAAAGAAAGAGGAACACACTATGCTTACCCTCGACGCTAAAACGTGCAAAAGCACACCACAACGGGCTTAAGAGTGCACTAAGCAAGGAATAACAAGTATGAACAAAACATGCCTAAGGTGCAGTGCAAATACAAGAAATACGGCCCAGATGAGCCCACAAATGTATATATAAATGTGACTCATCACGTTCGGAGAACATTTTGGCGAGCTGTCCAATTTTATTTTCCAAGCTTTTATGGATCCGAAAAGGTTCCGGATATTGGAATCAGTAGAGGCGATGTATTTAGTGAAGACCTCTTCAAGTGAAGGGGCCTTTGGTGGTTGTGGTGGAGCGAATCCGGGAGGATTCGCTTGTGGGGTGCGTTGAGCATTATTGGGGTTGCTCCATGAAAAATTTGGGTGGTTCCTTAAACCCGGATTATAACTATTAGGAAGATTATTATTTGGGTTATAAGGAGGACAGTAAGAGTTCCCCATATAATCTACTTGCTCTTGATTAAAATTATTATTATAATAATTATTATTATTATAGTTATTAGCCCCATTAGTGGCGGAGGAAGCAGACATCTCCGCCATTTGCTTAGTGAGCCATTCTACTTGATATGCTAAATTCGGGTGCCCTCGACTTCAAAGAGTCCGGTCGGTTTGTTAGGACGCGGCTGTGGCGCCTTCCACTGATAAGCATTCATGGCCATTTACTCAAAAAACTCTTGAGCGGCATCTGGAGTTTTTTTATTTAGAGTTCCCCCAGCTGCCGCATCAATCATTTGCTTCGTTTGGATATTCAAATCATTGTAGAATGTTTGAACTTGTTTCCATAAAGGAAGGGCGTGGTGAGGATATCTCCGCAATAATTCCATGAAGCGCTCCCATGTGTCATAGAGAGACTCCGAGTCTATTTGCGTAAACGAGAGAATGTCCGTACGTAATTTAGCGGACTTTGCCGGAGGAAAATATTTAGTTAAAAATTTCTCCGTCATCTCGGCCCACGTAGTGATGGAACCTCTAGAAAGAGATCCCAACCACTGCTTGGCCTTAGTCCGCAATGAGAATGGAAATAAATGCAAACGAATGGCGTCATCGGTGACGCCATTGATTTTAAACGTGTCGCAAATATCCAAAAATTTTAATAAATGTAAATTTGGATCTTCATCTGGTAAGCCGTCAAAGATGATTGTTTGATGTACCATCTGAATGATACACATTTTAATTTCAAAATTATTATTCGCCACCACCGGGTGAATAATACTAGATTGTGTTCCCTCCCAATTTGGCCTCGCATAATAGGACATAGTCCGTAGCGGGGCCTCATTATGGTCGGGGTTATCCATTAATCCTTCGTTAGTTTCTCCGATTGACTCTTCTTGAATTATTGGTAGATCACTAAATCGGAGACGACGCCGCAAGGTGCGCTCGATTTCCGGATCAAAACAGAATTCTAGATTGACTGAAGAGTCTCCTCGGGTCATAAACCAAAAATAAAAGAGGAAAAGTTGCGAAAAAGATAAAGAAAATAAAATAGAACTTTAGATAAATATTTTAATTATATTTTTTTTATAATAATTTTTTTTATGAAGATTTTTATTTATTTATTTAGGTGAATTAAAAATTAGTCCTGGACTTCCCAAGGTCAACCCGGTGAAGGGCTCGCAAGGTACTAGAGGCTGTGATGGGAATTCAAGTCCAAAGCGTCCTTTCTAGGAATTTAGTTGCACCTTAAAAATAAGAAAACAAAAGATAAAATTAATAGATATTTCGTTTTTTCAAAATATCAACTGTAGTCCCCGGCAACGACGCCAAAAACATGATGCGCAAAACTATATCCGCAAACGATAACGGCAAGTGTACCGTATCGAATGTAGCATAGGTTATAAAAAACAAGGTCATATTAGACTCGGGACGGTTGATTACTCGTACTTCAGAAAATCTCTATTATCTTCTCGAATAAAACTTGTGGTTGGTTGGTTGCAAAAAGGAGAAATAGCTTATTTTAAATTAATGAGTTTAAAGACTAGTACTCAACCTTGAATCACCTGGGAAAATAAAATATAATAAGAACAACTTCTAATTCTCTTAAGAAATCACTTGACCGTGGAGGTTCTCGATTTATGAACACACCTCTCTCGAGGATACGCTCAACTGAATTTAGGTTGATCAATCGAACTTTCATTATAGAATCAAAATCCTCAAAACTCGCTTTATCGTAGTGAACCCCTCTATTGGATTTGACTCCAATCCGGGAGAATTATGTCATCCTCGCTTGAGGAGTGCATTCAACTCTCTTTATCCTTGAAATGATCGATTCAAATTCAAAACCTATCGGTTATTAGATCACGAAAACAAGAATGAGAAATATATATCGACAATATAATCTCAATCCAAATAAGTTCAAGGATAAATCTAAGTATTATAAGGAAGTGAAACAGAAGCTAGAAATTAAATCATGAATTATATTTCCCTTGGATCATCTCGGTCGAGTACTAACGGAATCTAGCTACTCATAGAGATGGAGGAAACAACGAAAAAAAGAAGTGCATGATGAAAAGTGAGAGTAGAATAAGAGAAAAGTAACTATTTTATTAATTTGCAAATGAAATTATAACTAGAAATTGGAAGTTACAAGCTTGGGAAATAAAAGTGCTAGAAGGAAAAGACATACAAGAGTATGAAAATAGTGCAAGAAATAAGCTAGAACTTCAAAAACTTTGTCCCTAAACATCTGGAAAAGCTCCTTTTAAATAGATGAATTTTTGGTGATACACGCCCTTGGTCACGCCCGTGACCAAGGGCGTGTAAGGGGCGTGATCGAAGCAGCAGCGGAGAGGGCGCCTTCTGGAGTAAATGCGAGCATTCCAGCCGTGTCACGCCCTAGGTCACGCTTGTGACCTGGGGCGTGTAATATTGAAATCTTGCAGCTGGCGGGAAACTTCGGCGGGAAATGGCGATGTTGAACATTCGTCGAACTCTCTCCTGTTCGTCGAACTCTCTCCTGTTCTTCGAACGCAGCACTTTCGTCAAACGCAGCAACCAGACGTCGATCGTCGAATGCAGCACTTTCATCGAACGCAGCAACCAGGCACCGTTCGTCGAACGCAACACTTTCATCAAACACAACAACTAGGCACTGTTCGTCGAACGCAGCACTTTCATCGAACGCAGCAACCAGGCGCCGTTCATCAAACGCAGCACTTTCGTCGAACGCAGTAACCAGGCACCGTTCGTCGAACGCAGCACTTTCGTCGAAGGTAGAAGCTAGGCACAGTTCGTCGATCTCAGCGCTTTCGATTCGTCTCAGCGATTCGGGGTCGTGACATTGGGGCACGCCCGTGACCTGGGGCGTATACTTGGAGAACTCTTCACGGAACTACCCCGGGGTGGCAGAAGCAGGTCTGGAACACCGCGCAGGTTACACGCCCATTGATCACGCCCGTAACCTGGGGCGTGTAAATGTAATTTTTGCTCCAAATGTCCAGAAAACCTGAAAACACAAAATAAACTTAAGTTAGCTTATGAAATTAAAATAGGAAAGATTTATATGATAAAATTTCTATAAACAACATAATTTCATATTAAAATAATAATAAAACTATACTAAAAGATGAGTAAATAAATTACTCATCACATGCGAAGTTACATGCTCACGTGCAAAGAAGAGTAATAGAGAGGATTTCTAATTATACACAGTTGTTGGGAAAAACCCCTTTGATTTAACTTAACAAATTTCCTACAAAGTGATTTTATCTTTTAGGATGAATTACCCACATTATAGTAAGGGTAATCTGGTTCTTAGATGTCTTAGGATGTCACACTCAACCTAAGGTGTCAAGGCCAGATCAAGAGAAGCATAATTTGGATAAAGTTAATATTTGCGTCGGATAGAATTCGATGCAACTTCGAATTATTGTCGATGCTACTCTGACTAGAAGTCCAAGTGGTTCACCCTTCTTTCGAAGTAACTCAAGTCGACATTACGTCAAATAGATATCGACGTAGAGACCATGGACTTGTCGAAGTATCTTGAGAAGTCGACACAGCTTCTACTTCAACTCAGAGCAGAAGGAAGTATCTATCGAATCCATTCAAAGTCGACACAACATCAACTTCATCTCGATGCAGATAATGAAGTTTAGAGACAAGCCATCAACTCGACGGTTACGTCAATTGGGTATCGACACAATGTCGACTAGCTGAGTTCAAATAGAGCAAGGATGAATTCGAAGCTGCTCCTACAAGAACTCGAAGGTGGGTCAATAAAAGAGGAAGTGAACTCGACGCTACGTCGAATACAGTCTGAAAATGGAACCTTTTTAAGCTGTCCTTTTGGAATCTCTCTCATGGCCCACATCTCTCAAGACCGTTCTCCAACGCCTTAATTATTTCCTGAAATAGAAGGAAGCATTAATAGAGGACATGAAAGCTTTCTTGGAAACTAGCTTACAGTTGGGAGACGGGTCGAGAATCAAGAATAGGAAGAAATAGAAATTGAAAAAAAATACCTTTTCAGGACTTACCAGAATTGGGAAAGGAATTCAAATTGAAGAGAGACAATATAAAGGCAGAGAAGACAGAGACAAAGTGCAGTGATTACAATTGGCCATCATCTTCTCTCTAGTGTTCTCTCTTCTTCTTCCTCTCTCAACAACCCTAACAGTGAACAGAAAAGAGAAGAAAGAACTGCTCTCTCCTGAATAACAGAATAACTGAAGGCTGCTTCTCAACACTATCATATAGCAGCCAGAGTTCAATAGGAAGAGAAGAACAAGGATCTGACAACGAGAGCTCCTGCAATCCATCACAATTATAAGCAGGAGTTAATCAAGAGCAGATCCAGTGAAAGACTCAGGAGGCTGTTCTTCATATAGCCTTTCATAAGAATTCTGAAAACAGAATTCCAACAACCCTTCTCTTATAGCCTTTCATAAGAATTCTGAAAACAGAATTCCAACAACCCTTCTCTTATTTCTTTCTCCTTCTAATCCCTTTCTATAAAAGAGTTTTATTAATCCCTTTTCAAAGGATTCAGTGGTTCAAGATATCCTTATCAAGAGATCTGGTGGTTCAAGATCTCCTGATCAAATGATCTGGTGTTTCATGATCTCCTTGTCAAAAGATCAGTGGTTCTAAGAGTCTCCTAACCAAAAGACTCAGGCACAGTGGTGCATCCCTACCAGGTGGTAGAAGAGGGGAGTACCCACATTTTGTGGAACCTCTATAAAAATCTTGGTGTCTTCTAGATTGCTTTTCTGTGCCGTCCCAAGTTCTTTTTATTTTGCACTTTATTTCATGCATCATTATTATTCTATCTGTGTTCTTGTTGTGCATAAATCATTAGTTAATTTTTATTGTTTTCACAGTTAGAATAGAAATAAGTTTTAAATCTCTATTCACCCCCCCCCCCCTCTAGAGGATTCTCAGAGGCATACTGTGCACTTTCAATTGGTATCAGAGGTAGGTTGATCAATCAAAGGTTAACACCTTGATCAAAAAGACCTCCTACTCTTATTTCTTAATTACAAATATTTTCTAAGAAAATGAGTACTAAGGATTATGCTTCTACAAGACCCCTAGTGTGTAACTTGAATAAGTTCATGCTCTGGAAGGCCAGAATAAGACTTTACATGAATTTCATTGATGAAGACATCTATAATGTTCTTCTCATAGGTCCTCTAGCTCCAATCAAACAAAAGGCAGGACAATCCTCAACAACAGAGGCTGTCCCAAGAATGGAATGGACAGAGGCTGAGAAGAAGGTCAAGGCATTTGATGCCAAGACCATGAATATTCTGGAGTCAACACTGTCAGATGACATTTTGCAGAAGGTTGCTGAATATCAATCAGCAAAAGAAATCTGGGACTCACTCACCACAATGGATGAAGGAAGTACTGATGAAAGAAAGGGAAAAAAAGTCCCTCATATCCTAGTATGAGAACTTTCAAAAGAATGCTGAAGAATCTGTGGCTGATATGTATGATAGATACAGCAGCATCATTGATGAGCTCAGAGGCTTAGACAAGGAGATATCCTTGACTGAAATTAATGATAAAATCCTCATGTGCTTCCCTAGCTCATGGGATTCCAGAATCAGGGCAATCAGAGAGTCCAGGTGCCACAGAGAGATCTCAACTGAAGCTTTGCTAGGAAAGCTTAAGTCATATGAGATGTTGCTGAAGAATAGGGATGAATCAGAAGAAAGGAAAATGACTCCAGCTCCTACCCAAATGAGCCTTGCTCTGAAAGCTACTAAAGGAGAGCCATATACTCCTCAAGATGAGATGTTCATTCTCCTAGCAAGGAGAATCAAGAAATGGGTCAAAACTGAAGGCTCAAGGAGAAGAGAAAAGGACTCAAGGCCCAGGTATGATAAAACTCCAAAGAAGGAGATTATTTGCTATACCTGCAGCAAAACAGGGCACATTGCTCCTGAGTGCCTACAAGAGCAAAGGGAAAGAAGCTGCAACAAAGAGGAGAAGAAAAGAAGAAGTCCTTCAGAGAAAGGGACAAGAAGAAAGCCAGGGGCTTCATTGCTGAAACTTGGAGTGATTTTGAAGCAGAATTAAGCTCCTCATCATCTGAGAGTGATGATGAAGAAGAAGCAGTTGCATCCTGCATGATGGAACTGGGGATGTCATCAGATGATGAAGATGATCAGTTATCTATCTTTGATGAATTTGATTTTACCTCAGAAGATATTAAATCATGCTTCAAAAACTTCTGCATTGAACATCTTAGGGTAGAAAAAGAATTAGACATTGCTAGGTCTGAATTAGAGAACATTAAAAAGGATGAAATCTACCTAAGGAATCAAGACTTAACAAATGAAGTTAATACAAAAGAGTTATAATTGATTAAACTTAGAGAAGAAAACATAAACTTAAGAGCTAGCAAAAGCAAATACCTTTGAGGACTCACTCAATAGGAGGATTCAGAAGCTCAAAGACATCACTAAAAATCTCTCTTTGAGATTTAATCACCTAGGATTATGAGCAGATCCCTCCACTAGCACAGAAGCCCCTATGAAACCTGCCTAGAAAAATCTAGTGTAATTTGTTAGGCCTAGTGAGTACCAACCAAGTGAGAAGAGTGCACCATCTAAGAGTAGAGATAACAAACATCCAGATAGGATAGACAAACCTAAAAAGGTAAATCTAAATAAAAAGGAAAAACCTCTAGGCAAGAATCATGTAGAGAAGTCAAATAATCTCAACCAAAAGTTTAGAGCAAAACCTAGAATAATAAAACATTCTGCTGATTTGTTATATTTTGATACATTTTATACTCATTTCATGTATCAAGATAAGAGGTTCGAGAAATCCATTCCCTATCATCCGAAAGGGTATCATGAAAGACGCTTATAGTCTTTCATTTAACCCTATAATGGTAAAAACAAAGGTGCCAAGGTAACCTGGGTTCCTTCTAATGTTTGAATTACCAGTGCAGGGTTAGGTAGGGCCCCACTCAGGAGAAATTGGAGTGGGAAGTAAGATTTAGATTTTGATTAAGGAACAAGATTTAGTCAAGGGAGTAATTTCTACCTTGAATCATTCCTAATGGTTATTGAAATTATATTATAATCTATTTTCAATAAATATAATTGCTGGGAAAAAACAGCAAGAATTTTCTAAAGAAATAGATCTGTTCATTCAGAGATGTGTCGAATAGAATTCGACGTACCATAGACTTCTACTCGACATCAGCGTCAAGAAGCACTCAGAGTAGACAATTTGAATAGATCTCGACGCAACGTCGAGTTACTATCGACGCATGCGTCATCTTTCTCGTCTCTGACTAATGTCAAAGTTGCGTCGATTGCAAATCGACGTAACATTGACAAGACCACGTCGACTTAGGGTCTGCTGAACAATCTTGAAGTTACATCGAGTACTAGTCAACGCAACGTCGATATAACGGCGAGCGCAGAATTTCTTGTAGAAGCAATCCCGACACAGCTTCGCGTACCAAATAATAAGTTTCATCGATGGTGCGTCGACCTAAACCCTAAGTTATGGCGATTCATATGCTTTTAAGCAATTACTACGGCGAAACATTTACGTTTTCGATCTTTCCTCTCCTTGCTCTCTTGTTCTCCAGCTCTCCCGTGCCACTCACTTTCTCATTTTTTTGTCTTTGCAGGTACCTAGAATCAAATGGCTCCACCAAAACTGAACTCAGGATTTGATGTGGATGTTGATTCATTCAGTGCAGCAGTAGAAAGCTTAATAGCCATACTTGGCTTGTTTCAGGAGGCCGGCCTAACCAAGCTTATCTCAACAAGATGCAAGATACTGGATATCGTGCTAATAAAGTTCAAAGATAATGCTCAGATAGGAGAGGATGGCTTTCTTATAGTAAACTTTTTTGACACAGATGTCCTGATAATAGAGGACATATTGAACCAAACTTATGATCTTCTTCCTAGAATTAAGTCAAAGGAATTATCAGGGGATGAGACCAAGAGGGCACTGGAGATTATGCAGTTCAAGAAGGACAAACCCATCAATCTGAAGAAGATTGACCTTGTGGAAGAATACAGATTCCTTGCAAATATTGTAGGGAAAGTGCTGCTCTGTACAATATGTTGAAATTGTTGAAGTGGAGTGGAAGGTGGCCGGCGGTCTGAATTTGGGTGACCGCAGAGACCGCGCGGCCTGTGTTGGTGATCTGCCGGTCTGGCTCTGCGGTCTGGTTCTGTAGGTCTGTTGGTTGGCCAGTTTGTTCCTGGTTATTGCGGTCTCTCTCCGAGTTGTTCTGCTTGGTCTTTTTATCCTCTTTGTAGAAGACCGGGCAGTCTGTTCCTATGTAACCGCCTAACCAGGCGTCTTGTGCACGGCGATCTGGCGACTTGTCTGAAGTCGGCCAGATGGTTCTTGGTTTGCTCTTGGAGATCTAAGGGAGGAGTACACTTGTGTCCGCGCGACTTGTGCGCGGTCTTGTGTTCACGTGACTTGTGCGCGATCTGCCTGCTGATCTGCGGTCTTGGACGGAAGGTTGTCCAAGTGGTCTGATCGTGCGGTCTACTTTGTGAGACCGCTGGCGATCTGACGGGTGGTGATTGTATCTCTCCTGTGCGGTGATGACATCCGTCTACCCGCCTATAAATAGGGGTGCATGGCCTGTCATTCATAACAAGAACTGTAAGAACTAGAGCCTGGGTTAATTCGTGCGGTGTCAACTTTGAGGTCGGGCGGTCTCGGAAGCGAGTTGACTGTTTGTTGTGTTCGCAGGTTTGCGGTCAGCAGGTTGCGGTCAGCAGGTTGCGGTCTCCTTCCTTGGTGATTCCCAGCGGCTTGAATAAACAGTTCGGCAGCGGTCTGTCTGCGAACTGGTTTATGGTGTTCTTGTGCTGTTTGCATCGAGCTCAGCGATCAATCGACCTTCGGCGGTTAGGCGATCTGAGTTGCGGTCTGGCGACAGCTTTTGTTCTTCGTTCAATTTAATAAGCTCCAGTTCGTGCGGTCTGAGGTGGCGATCTTACAGTGCAGGCGGCCTGTCTATTTTCTGTTCGCGCGGTCTTAGGTCAAGCCGGGCGATCTCTGGAGTTGTGCGGTCTGTGCGGTCTGTGCGGTCTCTGCTTTGTCAAGCCACCAGTTTTGCTTTTGGTGTTTTGTTATTCTCTCCTTCGTGATTCTTATGAATCATGTCTCGCCATGTATACCTCGCACTGTAAATGAAGTTTGTGATTCAATAAAGTCATTTGTGTTGTTGTGTGGCATTGTGGTTGTTTGGCAATGACTCAGTTGATGCAACTCCTGCTTACTCCTAAACTATTCAAATCAAAAATTTTAACATGGTATCAGAGGTATGTTGTTGGAGTGGATAAGTAGTGATCAACTTGAGTTGCCATCGTCTTTGTGAAGAAGAGACAACATAGATTGCCATGGAAGGTGGATACGCAAGAGGGCTTGGTATTGAACTCCTCACATCGACTAACTACAAATAATGGAGGTCGTGTATGGAGAGTTACTTACTTGGCGAGGATCATTGGAGATAGTTGGAGGAGAAGACACACAGGAAGTGTTTCTAGCAGGCAATAATATGGCAGAGGTGAGACTTTGGAGGAGGACTAATGCTAAGGAAGAGTTCACACTCAAGAGGGCTATCTCATCGGAGCTATTTGACCACATCATTGGATGTAAATCTGCTGCTGAGATTTGGACGTCTTTGGACGGGCTGTTTAATAAGAAGAATGTAGCTCGGCTACAGTTTCTTGAAAATGAGTTGGTGAAGGCCTCTCAAGGTGATCTTTCTATTTCTACCATCTTTCTCAAGATGAAGAACCTCACAGTAGAGATTTTTGCATTGGATCCTAATGAGCCCATCTCGGAGGCAAAACTGAAGAGGCATATCATCCGCGGGCTGCGAAAGGAGTATCTTGCCTTTGTGACTTCAGTTCAGGGTTGGGCAATTCAACCATCTCTGTTGGAGCTGGAAAACTTACTTGCTTCGCAGGAAAGTTTGGCAAGACAGATGGTGGGAACTTCTATCTCTGGTGGAGATAGTGATGTGTTGTTCTCTGGGAAGAAGAAGAAGAAGTGGGAGAAGAAGAATCCTGGCCAGGATGGACCCTCTACTTCAGGTCAGCAGGATATGGGTTATGCTTCTAAGTCTGATGGGAAGAAGAAGGGAGAAGGACCAAGGTGCTTCAGGTGCAATAAGACCGGCCACTTCAAGAAGGATTGTCGGGTTAATCTTCAGCCGGGACATGCAGCGGAGAGGGAGAAGCCAAAGTCTGATGAAGCTGGATGGGGAGGAGCCTATGTGGCTAATATGACGGCGATGCCCATTAAGGACTTGGCTACCATCAACTTCGAAGAGGATTGGATTGTGGATTCAGAGTGTGGGCATCACCTCACCGGGGATGAATCAAAGTTCTCTTCTTTGGCACCTTACTCAGGTAACGATGCAATCATTTTGGCTGATAATTCTGTTCATGCAGTAGAACAGGAAGGTGTTGTCTCTCTGAGCAGTGATAAGGGTCCACTCACATTGAGGAGTGTTTATCACGTGTCGGGTATGAAGAAGAATCTCTTCTCTGTGACCAATGCGGTCAATGCCGGTTATCACGTTCTGTTTGGCCCAACAGAAGTGAAGTTTCTTAAAACTCAACCGGAGATAAAGGGAGATGTTATCCATGTTGGAAAGCAGGTGAAGGACTTGTTCGTTTTATCGACAAGTACCTATGTTGACAAAATGAAGACTAATGATAGCGCGACTATTTGGCATAAAAGGTTGGGCATGTAGGCATGGACAAATTGAAGGCTATGATAGTAAGGGGCCTTGTCAAGGGCTCGCTTAGCTTGTCCTCCTATGGAGACGGTCATGTTTGTGCGGGATGTCAGTTTGGTAAGTCTCATCGACTTCCATTTGATAAATCGCAAACAAGATGTAAAGCGCCGTTGGAGTGCATTCACGGTGATTTGATGGGACCGACTGCCACCCCAAGCCTTGGAGGCAACAAATATATGTTGGTGTTGATTGACGATTACACCAGATATGTCTGGGTGTATTTTCTAAAAGAGAAGTCGGAAGCTTTTGCTGAGTTCGTGGAGTTCAAGGACCTGGTGGAAGGTCGGTTAAGCCTGCGGATGAACAAATTGAGAACTGACAATGGTGGGGAGTTCACCTCTGGTGAGTTCTCAAGTTTTTGCAGGAAACACGGCGTCCGGAGAGAGCTCACTTGTGCCCATACTCCACAGCAAAATGGCTTTGCGGAAAGGAATATCTGTCATCTGACGGAAACCTGCAAATGCTGGCTTCATGCCAAGAGTATGCCAAAGTCCTTTTGGGCGGAGGGAATGTCTTGTCCACCGTACGTCATCAACAAGATGCCTCTAAGTCCTATTAACATGAAGACCCCTCACAAACTGATGTTCAAGGAGAAGCCGAGTGTTGCACACCTTCAGGTGTTCGGGTCAACCTGTTATGTGCATATCCCTGATGCTCTTCGGACAAAGCTAGATGCGAAAGCAAGGAAGCTAGTCTTTGTTGGGTATGATGAGCGGAAGAAAGGATGGAGATGCATAGATCCTGAGACACGGAGATCAATTGTATCTCGGGATGTTGTGTTCGATGAGGTGACTTCCTACAAGGGGAGTCCAGGAGTTGAACTACCAGAGAGTAGGGTTGATGAAAAAGGGAAGGCTGCGGGAAATTTTCAAGTAGAGTTGCCTATTTCACCAGGGGCTCCAGCTGTGTCAAGATCTGAGATGGAGGCTTCAGGTTCTGGAAGCAGGGTGAGCGATACTCCAGGTTCATCTAGAAGAGGATCTAGCACAGAAGAAGCAGCTGAGGAGGTGGTTAGTCAGGAGCAACCTCTTAGGAGGTTGAAGAGGACTATCAAGCCACCTGATCGATACACAGTAGGAAACATGGTGAGCTTTGTCTCATGTTTCTTTGCTTGTCCCTTGGATGAGAGGGAGCCGTAGAGCTTTGATAAGGCCAAAGGCGTGAAGCAGTGGGACATTGCTATGCAGGAGGAGATGGATGCTCTCAAGAAGAATAAGACTTGGTCTCTAGTGCCCAAGCCCAAGGGCATTACCCCTGTGACATGCAAGTGGGTCTATCAGCTCAAGAAGAAAGCTGACGGCACGATCGAGCGATACAAGGCTTGCCTTGTGGCTCGCGGGTTCTCACAGCAGTATGGAGAAGATTATGATGTGACGTTTAGTCCAGTGGCAAAGATGACTTCGGTTCGATTTGTTATTGCTTTGGCGGCTTCCAGTGGATGGGAGATTTGGCAGCTCGACGTGAAGAATGCTTTCTTATACGGAGAGATTGACAAGGATATCTTTATGATCCAACCGCCGGGCTTCATCTCGGAGGAGTGTCCGGACTATGTCTGCAAACTGAAGAAAGCCTTGTATGGGTTGAAGCAAGCGCCTCGGGCGTGGTATGGAAAGATCGTTGAGTATCTTCTATTATGTGGGTTATTTGCTTCAGACTCTGATTCTAGCTTGTTTGTCAAGAAGGAGGGGGTGCTTCGGGTTATTGTCTTGCTGTATGTGGATGACATGATTGTCACCGGGAACTCGAAGGAGGCAGTAAGGCTGAGAGCTGAGCTTGCTATCAGGTTTGAGATGAAGGATCTGGGTGAGCTTCACCATTTCCTTGGACTCGAAGTTCAGAGGCGGGAGAGCGAAGTGCTCATTTCTCAGGCTGGATATGCAAAGCGGATCGTTCAACGGTTCAGCATGGAGGAAGGGAAGAGCAGCTCTATACCTCTGGAACAGCATCATAAATGATGAATAGTAATTATACGTGTTTTTCTGTATAGTTTTGAGTGTATTTTTGCTTAGAATTATAAATAATCTATGTAATTAAATAAATAAATTGTTTGTTTTTGTTATTTTAAACTTTTAACTAAGTTTTATTTTAATTTAATAAACTTTCTGTCTTTTTGTTAAGACACGCCCTTGGACACGCCCGTGTCCAAGGGCGTGTTCACTAATCCCTAACATTTTCTTCTCTCTGTTCTTTTTCCAACTCAAACATCAAGTCACGCCCTCGGTCACGCCTGTGACCGAGGCCGTGTACTTGGTCACGCCCGTGTTGGATATCCATCCCAGATTCCAGCCACTTGAAGCATTTCATCCAAAAAGTCAAAGTCACGGCCGTGACATTTCAGCCACGCCCGTGGCATTTCAGACACGCCCGTGACCCATCAATTCCTTCCAGAAGAACAAAGGACACGCCAGGTGTCACGCCTAGTTCAAGCTCCAGCCAACCGACCTAGGTCACGCCCGTGACCTAGGCCGTGTACGATGGTCACGCCCGTGTACTTCCAAAGTCGCCGGTCAAGGCTTCCAGATGCCTGCCTGGATCCAGCTGTTCTGGCTATTCGCACCCCAAGCCGTACACGCCCTCAGACATGCCCGTGTCCGAGGGCGTGTAATTCCAAAATTTTTCCTATAAATAGCCAGATTCAGCTGAGTGTGGGGGTTCAGAATTTTGAGACCTCTTCTTAAGATTGTGGACCAATTTTTGCTGTTTTCATGTTTTAGCTCTCTTTTTGCATTTTCTCTCTCTTGTTTTGTAACCTCTTTATGATGGAAATGAAATAGATTTGCTTCTTTGTAATTCTCTTATCTTTGTTTTGGTTAAAGTGTGTGTGTGTGTTCTCTCTTTTTTTCTTCTTTCTTTTTCTTTTTTTTTTAGTTTTTGTAATTTTTGTTATTATAATTAGTTGTCCATTTTAATATTGGTGTGTGTGTGTATGAGGCTAATTTTCATGTTTTTAGCTTTTTTGTAATTTTTAGATGGTTTCATAATTTGTGTGTGTGAGTGTAGGAGTTTAGGTTAATTTTTTTCTTTTTTGTATTTTAATTTTTCTTTTTAGTTTTTTAGTGCTTTTGTAGTTTTTATTAAAGTAAGTGTGTGTGTGTGTGTGCTAGTATAGATTTTGTTTTATTTTAACTTAGATTTCATTTTTAGTAAGGGTGTGTGAGTGTAGGAGAATAGAATTTATTTTCTTTTAACTTAGTTTCATTTATGTTGTGTGTGTGAGTGTATGAGTTAATTTTTGTTTTCTTTAACTTAGTTTTCAATTAAAGTAAGTGTGTGTGTGTGTGCTAGTATAGATTTTTGTTTTCTTTTAACTTAGATTTCATTTCAAGTAAGGGTGTGTGTGTGTAGGAGGATAAATTTTGCGCCTTTTTTGTAATTCAATAGCTTTTATTTCTGTCACGCATTTATTTCCCGCCTATCCATTTGGATAGGAATTGTCACGCATTTATTTCCCGCCTATCCATTTGGATAGGACTTGTCACGCATTTATTTCCCGCCTATCCATTTGGATAGGACTTGTCACGCATTTATTTCCCGCCTATCCATTCGGATAGGACTCGCTCACGCATTTATTTCCCCTCTACCTATTTGGGTAGGGATTGCATTTCTTTAATTTTTGCAATTTACCGCTTTCATTTTAATTTCGTAGAGTGTGTGCATTTTCAATTAGTGCGTCTTTTGTTTTTAATATAATTGCTTTTTGCTAATTCCGTTAACCGCTCAATCACTTAAAATCGCCGTAGTTATCATTATCGCTTTATAAAACTCTAAAAAAAATCTAAGCAAAACTACTTTCTAAATTAACGTTTTCGTACTTTCTCGCTTTTTATCGCAATTATCGTTAAACGCACGCCAACCTTAATTTTTGTCATTAGTTTTTCTATAAAATTATAAAAATCAATTCGAAACTCTTTTCGATAAAATAATAGCACGCTCCTAAGAAGTAGAAATAATCGATACGACCTTGGAAAATACGACCTTGATATTTCAAAAGAAATATCCTATACTACTATCGATAAGGTCCACTTGCCTTTATCGATTTTAGTCCGGATAATTATATAAACCAAAAAGCTTTCTCTCCAAAGCAATTTTTAAAACTCTCTTTTAAACACTTAAAAAATTGTTGCAACAACTCTTTGGTTGTTGGAACTAGCTCAAGGCAAAATAAGTTTTAAAACGATCTCTTAAAGAATTGTTGCAACAACTCACAAAATTGTTGCAACAACATATTCAAAAAGCTTTCAACTTTCATTTCAACATAAGCCTTTCAAACCCTTTATCTACTTAGCTTTTGGCGACGCGGCCAAAGAATAATTCTCGATATTTCGAAAGAGGAAAAGGCCGTTACTTCTATCTTTCGATAGGATAACGGGTAATTCCTCGAAGTAGAATTACTCGCGGGACTCTTCGAAAATGTCCGCCTAAGGTTAAAGTTAAAGAAAGAAAGAAAGGGCTTTTCTAAAAAAAAGATAAATTTTAGCGTATCAAGTTTTTGGCGCCGTTGCCGGGGACTTGTGTCGCTATTTTGAAATAGGAAACGCTATTAATTTTATCTTATATTTCACCTCTCTATCAATTAAATATTTTACTTTCATCTTAAAAACAACAAAAAAATTTAATTAAGAAAGAAAAAAAAAACCTATCTAAGAAAAAGGAAAATCCAAAATTTTCAAAAAAAAAATATATATATATAAAGATATATCTCCTTTATTTTTACCACCTCTTATAAACTCATATTTGCAGAATTTAAAAACTTTTGCAATTATAAAACTTTTGCTTATATATTTACAAACATACATCTATATGTTCATATAAAACCAAACAAAACAAAACCTTAAAAATCATCCAAAAAAAAAAAAATATATATATATATATATATATATATATATATACCGCGATATTTTCTACTTACGAAAAGAAAATCAAAAAAATATATTTTCCCCCTCTTTCTTTCTTTCCTTCTTTTTCTTCCTTGTAAAAATATTTCCAAAACAAAAACATCAAAAAATCTATAAAAAGAAAAAAAAACTCTTTCTTCCAAAAAAATTAATTAAAGAATAGTGTATGACCCGAGGAGAATCTTCGGATAATCCAATTTTACCTTTTGATCCCGAAATCGAGCGCATGCTTCTCGAGCACCACCGATCTCGTAATCAAAATCTACAAATAGATCCCAAAGAATCCGTCGGTGATATACATTTAGGCGTGATGGGCGATCCTAATCTAAATGCGGCCCCACAGCGGACCATGGCCTATTATGCTAGGCCAAATTTAGAGGATACAGGATCGAGCGTCACCCGCCCCGCGGTAGCTAATAATAATTTCAAAATCAAATCCAGTATAATTCAAATGGTACAACAGTCGATTCAGTTCGGCGGTTTGCCAGATGAGGACCCAAACAAACACCTTAATAATTTTTTAGAAATTTGCGACACCTTCAAGATTAATGGCGTCAGCGATGACGCCATTCGCTTGCACTTATTTCCCTTTTCCCTGCGGACAAAGGCGAAATCGTGGTTGACTTCTCTTCCGAGAGGGTCCATAACCACATGGGCCGAATTGATGGAGAATTTTCTAACTAAATATTTTCCTCCGTCAAAAACCGCTAAATTACGCACCGATATCGCATCCTTCATTCAATTCGATTCCGAGTCTCTCTACGAGACTTGGGAATGTTTTAAAGAATATTTGCGTAGGTGTCCTCATCACGCGCTACCAACTTGGCTTCATGTACAAACGTTCTATAACGGCTTGAATTTCTCAACGAGATAGATGATCGACGCAGCCGCCGGGGGAACGTTAAACAACAAAACCCCGGAGGCCGCTCAAGCTCTGATCGAAGAAATGGCCATGAACGCGTACCAATGGAACGTGCCAAGGTCGCGTCCTCCTAAACCGGCTGGTATTTTTGAAGTGGATGCCACTAATCACTTAGCCTCGCAGGTAGAGCGGCTAAGTAAGCAAGTGGCTGATATGACTGCTTCCTCCTCCACTCCCGCTTGGGCTAATAATCCTAATAATAATAATAATAATTTTAACAATCCTAATAATAATAATAATAATAATAATTTTAATAATCTTAATAATAATAATAATCTTAATAATAATATTAATAATAACAATAATTTAAGCGAGGAATCGGTGGATTACGTGGGCAATCAAGTGCGGGCTCCCTTCAACCCATATAGTAATAACTATAACCCGGGTTGGAGGAGCCACCCGAACTTCTCCTGGAGTAACCCTAATAATGCGCAACGCCCTCCACCTGCGATCCCGCAAGGATTTCCGCATGGATATCCCCAAGGATTTCAGCAGGGTTTTGCGCCTCCTCCTCCAAAACCTTCTCCGCTCGAGGAGATTTTTGCAAAATACATGGCTTCCAACGACGCAAATATTCGGAATATAACCGAATCGCTAAAAAATTTAGAAATGCAGGTTGGACAGCTTGCAAAAATGGTCTCCGAGCGGCCACTTGGAGCACTACCTGGGAACTCGGAGCAGAACCCGCGTGAAAATGCCCACGCCATTACCTTACGCAGCGGCAAGGAGGTCGACTCCCCATTGCGGGTTGAGCATCAGGTAACTGTTTCGCCTCCGACCCCTGCACCCTCGTCTTTTATTTTAGTAGATACGGAAAAAATATTAGCGTCGGGCGTCTCGACCCCGCAAATTCTGTACCCCGCAAAATTTAATAAAGAGAAGGAGGACGAACATTACAAAAAGTTTTTACAAATATTTAAATAAATTCAAATTAACGTCCCCTTCTATGAGGCACTCTCACAAATGCCGAAATATGTGAAATACCTTAAGGAGCTCCTTTCTAATAAAAAGAAGCTCGAGGGTATTTCGCGTGTTTCCTTAAATGCGGAATGCTCGGCGGTCCTACTTAATAAATTACCGCCTAAGCTAAACGATCCGGGAAGGTTTTCCATCCCGTGCATATTCGGCAATTTATTAATAAAGTACGCCCTAGCGGACCTGGGAGCGAGCATCAAATTGATGCCCTTCTCCCTCTTTAAAAAACTAGATTTGGGTGTTCCCACCCCAATAAAAATGAGCATCCAACTCGCGGATCGCTCGATAAAATATCCTATCGGGGTAGTGGAGGACGTTCTGGTCAAGGTTGACAAGTTTATCTTCCCGGTAGACTTCGTCATCCTCGACATCGAGGAGGACGCCGAGGTACCAATTATCCTCGGTCGCCCTTTCCTCGCGACCTCCCGCGCATTAGTTGATGTGAGTAACGGTCGCCTCCTCATTCGGGTAGGGGACGATGAAGTTACCCTTCTTATTTATCCCTCGATGCGAAACTCTTTATCGAACGATGATTCCTGCTTTCACTTAGAATCCGCGTTCGAGGATGAATGTTCTTCGCTTGCAGAATTACTCGCTTTAACTTTAGTCGAACCGGATTTGGCGGACCTCGCCCCTTTGGACGAGCTACCGCCAGATTCGTCTTTCGAATCTTTTAGTTCTAAAAGTTTAAAAATAACAACTTCTTACGAAGAACCCCCGGTCTTGGAGCTTAAGCCACTCCCTGACCATTTAAAATACGCTTTTCTCGCCGCGGACTTAAAACTCCCGGTTATTATTTCGTCTTCTTTAACCGATTCGGAAACCTCCGAATTAGTTAAAGTTTTGTCCACGCTTCGCCATGCAATTGCATGGCAGATTTCCGATATTAGGGGGATAAATCCCTCTTTTTGCACGCACAAAATCTTCTTAGAAGATAATTCCCGCAAAACCATCCAGCCTCAGCGACGACTAAACCCAAATATGCGGGATGTCATTAAGGCTGAAGTAATAAAACTCCTGGATGCGGGGATTATCTACCCTATATCCGACAGCACGTGGGTTAGTCCCATTCATGTCGTGCCTAAAAAGGGCGGTCTAACGGTAGTGGCAAATCAACATAACGAATTAATTTCAACCCGTACTGTTACGGGTTGGAGGTTGTGCATCGATTGCCGAAAATTAAATGATGCCACCCGCAAAGACCACTTTCCGTTACCATTTATCGATCAAATTTTGGAGCGACTATCGGGTCATCCTTATTATTGTTTTCTCGACGGTCTATCGGGATTTTTACAAATTCCAATCTCCCCCAAAGATTAGGAGAAAACAACCTTTACGTGCCCCTTCGGTACCTTCGCGTACCGAAGGATGCCATTCGGCCTCTACAACGCGCCAGCTACATTTCAACGATGTATGCTAGCGATATTTGGAGAGCTCGTAGAGGATATTATGGAAGTCTTTATGGATGACTTCTCGGTTTTTGGAAGCTCCTTCCAAAACTGCCTCCAAAATTTAGATCGAGTCCTCCAACGTTGCGAAGACACGAACCTGGTTTTAAACTGGGAAAAGTGTAATTTCATGGTTCGAGAAGGCTTAGTTCTCGGCCACAAAATTTCTGAAAGAGGGATGGAGGTCGACAAGGCCAAGGTCAAAATAATTGAAAAACTCCCCGCGCCCTCAAATATAAAATCAATTCGTAGTTTTCTTGGCCATGCGGGTTTCTATAGGCGGTTTATTCAAAATTTTTCCAAAATAACAAAACCGCTAACCCACCTCCTAGAGAAAGAATCTCCATTCATTTTTGATAGCGCGTGCGTAGAGGCATTCAATGCCATAAAAAATAAACTTATCCATTCTCTCATTCTGGTGGCGCCCGATTGGACCCTTCCGTTTGAGATTATGTACGACGCGAGCGATATAGCGGTAGGGGCCGTATTAGGCCAACGCGTAAATAAATATTTTCATCCTATCTACTACGCGTCCCGCACGCTCACGGCCGCACAGGCTAATTACACGACAATGGAAAAGGAACTCCTTGCCGTCGTCTTCGCCATAGATAAGTTTAGGCCCTACGTCACGCTTTCTAAAATTATAATATTTACCGACCACTCCGCACTTAAATATTTATTAGAAAAAATGGACGCTAAGCCCCGCCTTCTTCGATGGATCCTCCTATTACAAGAATTCGATTTAAAGATCCGGGATAAGAAGGGGGCCGAAAATTTAGCGGCCGACCACCTTTCTCGTTTAGAACACCCAATCGCGGAAGCGCTCTTCGAACCAGAAATCGATGATCGATTTCCCGAGGAGCGTCTTTTAGCTTTAAATAATTTAAAAACTTCTCCCTCGCCTTGGTTCGCAGACTACGCCAACTATTTAGTTGCGCGGGTGCTCCCGAAAGACTTTTCAAAACAACAAAAGAAGAAATTCTTTTCTGATTTGAAAAATTACTTTTGGGAGGACACTTTCTTATTTCGCGTCTGCGCGGACCAAGTCGTGCGGAGATGCGTTTCGAGCGAGGAGGGTGCGCAAATTTTGCGGCACTGCCACGAAGGGCCGGCCGGGGGGCATTATCAAGCCAACCGGACCGCGCAGAAGGCGCTGGAGGCAGGCTTTTATTGGCCCGCTCTCTTCAAAGAATGCGAGATTTTCGATTTATGGGGCATAGATTTCATAGCCCCCCTACCTCCTTCATATACAAATCGCTACATTTTAGTGGCGGTCGACTACGTATCTAGGTGGGCGGAAGCGCAAGCTCTCCCCACCAACGATGCGAGAGTCGTCGTCAAATTTCTTAAAAAATTATTTTCTCGCTTCGGTACGCCCCGTGCGATAGTTAGTGATAGGGGTACGCACTTTTGCAACGCCCAATTTGCAAAAACATTAACCAAATATGGCGTTACGCATAAGCTTGCCACCGCCTATCACCCCCAAACGAGCGGCCAAGTGGAGGTAGTAAATCGAGAAATTAAACGCATATTAGAAAAAACCGTTTCAATAAATAGGAAGGATTGGGCGATTAAATTAGACGACGCGCTGTGGGCATATCGTACGGCGTACAAGACCACAATCGGTTGTACGCCTTATCGATTAGTCTATGGCAAGGCATGCCATTTGCCCGTAGAATTAGAGCACCGCGCTTTTTGGGCGTTAAAACTTTTAAATCTCGATCATAATTTAACCGCCGAAAACCGGAAATTCCAATTAAACGAACTCGATGAATGGCGTGCGAACGCCTACGAGAGTAATAAATTTTATAAGGAACGCTCGAAATTTTACCACGACCGAAAAATTAAATTTCCAAAATCATTTGCGCCGGGCGATCTCGTCCTCCTATATAATTCGCGTCTTCGTATTTTTCCGGGGAAACTAAAATCCCGCTGGTCCGGCCCCTTTCAAGTGAAAGAGGTTTGGCCATACGGGACCGTCCTTATCACCCACCCGGAAAAAGGCGACTTAAAAGTTAACGGTCACCGACTAAAACTCTACCACGCGGGGGATCAACTGGGAGGGAAGCTAAATTCCATACCCCTCCCCCACCTCTAAAAAGATCGTACCCCGCCAACGCGTCAAGCTACGAGACGGTAAACAAAGCGCTCGTGGGAGGCACCCCCATATTTATCCAATTACCCTCTTTTATTGTTCTTATTTTAAAAAAAATGATGAAATAAATTTTCATTTAAAAAAAAAAAAAACTTAACAAACTTAAACAAAAATATAATAAATAATAATAATAAATAATAATAATAAATAATTATAATAAAACAAAATGAAAAATATTTTTAATAACTATGCATATTTTAAATTATCATTCTTTTTTAAAAAAGGAAACATAAAATAAAATAAAATAATGCAAAAACTTTAAAACAAAAATCAAAAAGAATTTGGGAATTTTAAGATAGGACAATAGGAAGTTTCTCAAAGTAGGATTACTCGACAGACCCGAGAGGGGATTTTTGTCGATATTTCGAAACGAGAAAACCCCGTTGCTTTTACCTTTTTATTTCTCTTATTTCTTCCAAGCTTTTTATCTTAAAGCTTTTTCTTTATTTACTTTATTTTATCTTTCTTAAAATTTTGATATATTTTAAAACATGCATATTTCAAAATTAAAACCAAAACAAAAAAAATATAATATAACATAAATAATAAAATAAAAATGATGATAAAAATTTATTTTTATCATACCCAAAAAAAATATGATCACATATATACTTTTAACTTCTTTTATACGTATTTTATTCGTGCTTTGTACATTTCGGAAAACTAAAACAAACCAAAAAAAAACAATTTTGTATATATTCGTGGAGTTCCTTTTTATTTGTAACTATTCTTGTATATATTTTTTCTATCTTGTAATTAAATCTTCACGTTTTTGTAAATATTTTCGTTCCTCACACTTCACTTCAACATTGAGGACAATGTTGGCTTTAAGTATGGGGGCGTGTTTTCCTTCTTTTTGTAATTATTTTTGCCCCTCCCATATTAGAAAAAACAAAAAAAAAATTATATGGAAAATTTGTTACAACATAAAACTTATTTGTTATAACATAACAAAATTTGTTATGACATAAGAAAATTATGCTGCAACATCTTTGTCCCTCTTTTCATTTTTCTTTTCTTTTTGAAAAAACAATTTAATATGTAAATAGGAAATCAAATGAAAAATCCAAAAAAATCACTAATTAACTTAGAAAAAAAAAACACAAATTTTTTTTTTATATAAATGTTTTATGTTTATGTCTTTTATTTGTATATAAAAATCCTTATTTATAATAATAAATCAAAATCCAAAAAAAATGATGAAAAATGTACTTAAAAAAATTAGTTATAACAAAATTCATTTTGTCATAACACCAAAAATGTTTTTCCTTCTCTCTTTTCTTTTCTTTCCCTTTTTTTTATTAATGTACATATTTTTAACAAAATTAAAAAATCAAAAAAATATATGATGAAAAAAAAATTTTCTTAGAAAAAATCAAAAATATTTTGTATGTATTTTTACTTTTCTTAATTTTCTTCTTCCTTTTTTTAGTATTTATATATGCATTTTGTTATAAAGAAAATCAAAAATCCCAAAAATATCATATCTTAAAAATTTCAAAAAAAAAAAAAAAATTTGAAAAACTTATCAAAAAAATCCAAAATAAAATAAAACCCCCACTTAGCTTTTTGTTATTTCCAAGGCTAGGTTAGTCTTATCTTTAAGCGTTTTTTATTATTTATGATTTGCTAAAACAATTTTATTTATTTCATAGTTTGAAAAATTTAAATCGAGGAATTTTCAGTAGTAAAGAAAATCTTGCGATCTTAATTTAATTTGAGAACAGAATTTTTAGCACTACCTCGGGTTTACCCTAAATAGATTCCTTTTTGTATTATATTGGCAAACCATCTTTAGATTCAATTATTCTAACTCTAAACTTGTGAAACTTTAGGAATGTTTTTAATCTACTAAACTTGCTCTCAAAAATCTTTTTTTATTAATCTAGAATTTCTCTTGAAACCCCCTTATAAACACCCCTTAGCTTGGCATAAAAATAATAAAAGTAGGAGTTTTAAAAGAAATCCTGTGTCAATGGGAATAAAAAGATTCCGTAAACACAGGCACCCAATATTGTTAAAAGAAATCCCGTGTCAATGGGAATAAAAAATTAATAATTCCGTAAACACGGGCATTGGGTTAAGTTGAGAAAAGATTTCAATTCTCCCGCGTAAACCAACACTAGGAATCAAAGCAAAACCACCAAAAAGGTGGGGTGAGAGGATACAATCCATCACCCCTAAATCCAAGCACTCTTCTTTTTGCCAAGGCTACCTTTTTCCCCTACCCCTTAGCCAATAAAATTGTACCTAGATTTTAATTTAAAAAAGTTTGGGAGAGCATAATTAGTAGGCTTTATTTATTCTTAAAAACTTTCTTAAAAAAGGTTAAAGTCTTATATAATTCTATTCTACTTAAAAGGTACCAAAGACTGCAATAATCGACGCTATTTAGCTAACTTTAGAAGTCTCGCAAAAAAATTTTCGCTCTTTTTAAATTACTTTCATAGTTTTGGACTTACCTCTTTAAATACCCTAAATTTATTTCGATCTTACTTTAGATTTAATAAAAACTTTAGTAAATTAGAAATTTTATTAAACATCTTATAGGTATCCCTTACTTTTGCTCTGGAATAACAAAAACTTAAGTATGGGGGTGTTTGATGAATAGTAATTATACGTGTTTTTCTGTATAGTTTTTAGTGTATTTTTGCTTAGAATTATAAATAATCTATGTAAGTAAATAAATAAATTGTTTGTTTTTGTTATTTTAAACTTTTAACTAAGTTTTATTTTAATTTAATAAACTTTCTGTCTTTTTGTTAAGACACGCCCTTGGACACGCCCGTGTCCAAGGGCGTGTTCACTAATCCCTAACATTTTCTTCTCTCTGTTCTTTTTCCAACTCAAACATCAAGTCACGCCCTCGGTCACGCCCGTGACCGAGGTCGTGTACTTGGTCACGCCCGTGTTGGATATCCATCCCAGATTCCAGCCACTTGAAGCATTTCATCCAAAAAGTCAAAGTCACGGCCGTGACATTTCAGCCACGCCCGTGACATTTCAGACACGCCCGTGACCCATCAATTCCTTTCAGAAGAACAAAGGACACGCCAGGTGTCACGCCCAGTTCAAGCTCCAGCCAACCGACCTAGGTCACGCCCGTGACCTAGGCCGTGTACGATGGTCACGCCCGTGTACTTCCAAAGTCCCCGGTCAAGCCTTCTAGATGCCTGCCTGGATCCAGCTGTTCTGGCTATTCGCACCCCAAGCCGTACACGCCCTCAGACACGCCCGTGTTGGAGGGCGTGTAATTCCAAAATTTTTCCTATAAATAGCCAGATTCAGCTGAGTGTGGGGGTTCAGAATTTTGAGACCTCTTCTTAAGATTGTGGACCAATTTTTACTGTTTTCATGTTTTAGCTCTCTTTTTGCATTTTCTCTCTCTTGTTTTGTAACCTCTTTATGATGGAAATGAAATATATTTGCTTCTTTGTAATTCTCTTATCTTTGTTTTGGTTAAAGTGTGTGTGTGTTCTCTCTTTTTTCTTCTTTCTTTTCTTTTTTTTTAGTTTTTGTAATTTTTGTTATTATAATTAGTTGTCCATTTTAATTTGGGTGTGTGTGTGTATGAGGCTAATTTTCATGTTTTTAGCTTTTTTGTAATTTTTAGATGGTTTCATAATTTGTGTGTGTGAGTGTAGGAGTTTAGGTTAATTTTTCTCTTTTTTGTATTTTAATATTTCTTTTTAGTTTTTTAGTGCTTTTGTAGTTTTTATTAAAGTTAGTGTGTGTGTGTGTGTGTGCTAGTATAGATTTTGTTTTATTTTAACTTAGATTTCATTTTTAGTAAGGGTGTGTGAGTGTAGGAGAATAGAATTTATTTTCGTTTAACTTAGTTTCATTTATGTTGTGTGTGTGAGTGTATGAGTTAATTTTTGTTTTCTTTAACTTAGTTTTCAATTAAAGTAAGTGTGTGTGTGTGTGTGTGCTAGTATAGATTTTTGTTTTCTTTTAACTTAGATTTCATTTCAAGTAAGGGTGTGTGTGTGTAGGAGGATAAATTTTGCGCCTTTTTTGTAATTCAATAGCTTTTATTTCTGTCACGCATTTATTTCCCGCCTATCCACTTGGATAGGACTTGTCACGCATTTATTTCCCGCCTATCCATTTGGATAGGACTTGTCACGCATTTATTTCCCGCCTATCCATTTGGATAGGACTTGTCACGCATTTATTGTTTGCCCAGAAAGCCCGCGACCTCCTCTTATTGTTCAGTTTTCCTGGTCTCAGCGGTCTCAAATTAGGTGATCGCCCAGATCGTCAGATGCCTCCTCAATCGAGATTTTCTAAGTACCCAGCGGTCAAGACAGTGCGAGATCGCCAGCTCAAGCGGTCTGGTTGTTTTTCTTATTTTTGTTATTTGTACCCCATTTCCCTGCCCCGGCTCTCCTGTACCCCGGGCAGCCCGTAGTTTTCAGTTCTGCCCGTTTGGGCAGCCCCCTCGTCTATAAATAGAGGGGTAGGGGTACCAGAAAGGGACCTTTGCTCCGAGGCTCCAGCTTACAACCTATGTGAGTGGTCTCATTTCTTCGTGATCTCCATTTCGTGATCGTTTTCCCTTTGTTCCAACATCTTCTGTCTTAGTAACCTGCACTTCGCATTTTTCTCCCATCCCCTTTAGTGTGAATTTTGGAGGTACCATTTTTGGCTCCAACAGAACGAACACGCGACCTTCAGATTCGAAGTGTCAGGTGAAATCCATAGACTTTCAAGATGGCTGATCGTCGTAGAGGTCGTCCCCTACGATCTCCCAGCGTTCCCCCTTCCGATCACAACCCGTTAGAAGCGCTTGAGCGCCGCTTTGAGCTTCGTGTTGAACAAGCTCTCCGTGAGGCCGCCCAAGCTAGGCAGGATGCCACCTCTGTTCAGCAGGAGATCGCGCAGTCTCAGCAGGAGGCCACTCGAGATCGGCAAGAAGTCGTCCGGGCTCAGCAGGAGTCTGTGAAGCAGATTGAGGCTATGAACCAGGTTCTAGCCTCGATCTACCAGAAGATCCTTCCCCAATCCTCTCAGGTCGCCACGCCAGACCGCATGGCAGGCGGTCACCCGAGCGATCACCCCGTCTTCCAGCCCCCAGCTCCTCAGCGATCTCAGCACGAGGAGTTCGCCGCCCGTCGTAATTCTTTTCGAGCCGCAGCCCAGGGGCCTCCGGCTCAAACCCTGAATTTTGAAGAAGGGTTTGCTTACCCTCAAGATCCTCCTGCCCCTTTTCTTCCTCCTCCTGGACCTTCTGTTTTTGGGGAGCCTTCCCCCTTTACCGATGAGATTCGTCGGGATACAATTCCTCATGGATTCAGAGAACCTCGCCTTCCAGTGTATACAGGAGAAACCGACCCAATGTGCCATCTTCAAGCCTTCGAGTCTGCTGTGGCTCTCAGGAACATTTCAGATGGAGTGAGGTGCAAGCTGATGGTCACCTCCTTCGATGGGTCAGGCATGGAATGGTTCTATAAGCTGCCTTGTCAATCTATCCCAAGCTTTGCTGCCCTGAGGCAAGAGCTCCTCCTGAGGTTCGCCACCGCAAAAAAGAGGAAGAGTGGTCCTGCGACCCTCTTCAAGATCAGGCAAGGGGACAACGAAACTGCAGCGCATTTCATTGACCGTTTTCAGAAAGAGATCTTAGGGGTCAGAGACATAGATCCCGAGCTCTATATGGTGGCTTTGATCAGTGGTCTGCAGGAGGGTCCTCTGAAGTTCAAAGTCACAACCAAGGAGCCTAGCTCCTATCAGGAGTTGATCAGCATTGCCAATCGCTACATAGAAGGGGAGATCAACAACCCCACCTATGTGAGCAATTTGACAAACAAGGCCACTCAGAAAGGCTCCGCGGGATTTTCTTCAAACTCCCACCTCCGGCTCCGAGAGGTAAGAATTACCGCAACAACCGCTTCAACCGAGGTAATCAATCTTTCCCACCTCAAAATTCATTTCTTCAAACTCCCGTTACTCCTGCACCGCAAGTCACCCCCATCCACCAGATCCAGTATGCTCAACCTCCTCTTCTACCCATTCCTTCACTATACAATGAATCCCAAGAGTCCTTCACGGACTTTGGCGTTTCTATGAGTGAAGTGCTTCAAGTCCTTCAGAAGCAGCCCTTTTTCAAGAGGCCAGCTCCGCTGAATTCTGACCCGAAAACCAGAAACCCAACTCTCTATTGTGAATACCACAGAGATAGAGGTCATTTGACAGAGGATTGTAGAGTTCTCCGCCTATTTTTAGAGAGACTATTAAAGGAGGGAAAGCTCCGCGATCTCATTCAAAAGAACGATTCTGCCAAAGCTTCAACCTCCAAGGCTAAGGAAGTAGCGGAAGTCCATTGGGAAAGCGAAGAAGTGGACGATATTGGCCATCTCGGCAATATCGGCTTTCCCAATGAATGTGTGGATGCTGATGATGAAGGCGCCTTGGGTAATCTCTTCTGCATCCACGGAGGTGCAGGTCCGAAATCTTCAAGAAAGGCAAGTCTGAAAAGGGTTTATCAATCAGAGGTTGCTACCACCTCTTCAACCCCGGTCCGAGGAACGGTCACTTTCGGTGATGAAGACCTTCCTCAGACCGCGAATCCCTTTGACGATGCGGTCGTCATCAAAACTGTAATTGAAAATTATACAGTAGAGAAGATTCTGATAGACACGGGAAGCTCAGTCAACGTGCTCTTCAAACCTGCCTTCGAGGCGTTGAAGACAGGTAAAACCCTCCTTTCAACTGAAGGCCCCCTCTATGGTTTTTCAGGAGAGAAGAAAGAGGTAGAAGGGCTCATCACTCTTTCTGTGATTCTGGGAGGGATAGTGAAGTTGGTCAAATTTATAGTCGTTGATGCTCCCAGTAGCTACAACGCCATCTTTGGAAGACCCTTCTTGAATGCATATCAAGCCATCGTCTCCACCTACCATCAAGCGGTAAAGTTCGCCTTGAACGGCAAACAACACTGAATCAGGAGCGACCCAAGGAAAGCTAGGGAGTGTTACATAAAGACGGTCAACATGATTGTATCCTCTCCTCCCCAAGAAATCATGATGGCTGAATCAATCGAAGCTCCTGAACAAGTCCAAGCTGCAGAGGAAATTGAGGAGGATGCGAGAGATGGAGTTCGCTTGGAACCTGCCCAAGCAACTCAAGAGGTCCGGATCAGTGAGGAAGATGAGAGAAAGAGCCTCTCCATCAACGCTGAGTTATCCGAAGCTGACAAGAGTCAGCTCATCTCTTGTCTTCTGCAAAATCTAGATATCTTCGCTTGGTCGGCGGATGATATGCCCGGAGTGGATCCGAATGTTGCTTGCCACCATCTCAATCTTGACCCAAACTTCATCCCGATCCAGCAGAAGAAGAGGTCTGTTGCAACTACTCTAGCACAGCCTATCCGTGAAGAGGTAGAGAAGCTCCTGAAGGCAAAGTTTATCCAACCAATCCAATACCCAGAATGGGTGTCAAACGTTGTAATGGTAAAAAAGTCGGGTGGAAAGTGGAGGATGTGTGTCGACTTTACCAAACTCAATAAAGCTTGCCCCAAGGATTGCTACCCCTTGCCTCGAATAGATTCTTTAGTAGATTCTGCGGTAGGTTATTCTTTTATGAGTTTTTTAGATGCTTTTTCAGGTTACCATCAAATCAGAATGCATAAACCAGATATACCTCATACTTCATTTATCACAAATGATGGTTGCTTCTGTTATCTCGTAATGCCTTTCGGGCTAAAGAATGCTGGAGCAACCTATCAGAAAATGATGGATACAGTGTTCAGAAGTCAAAAAGGAAGAAACCTTGAGGTATATGTTGATGACCTCTTGGTAAAAAGTAAACTGTTCTCTTCTCATCTTAGAGACCTCTCGGAAACTTTTGCAACCCTTCGAACTTTTAATATGAGGTTGAATCCGTTGAAGTGTGTTTTCGGGGCAAGTAAAGGAAAATTCCTGGGTCACCTCCTAACTCCAGAAGGGTTGGAACCCAATCCTGACAAAGTGAAAGCTATTCTGGAAATGCCACCTCCCAAGTCCCCAAAAGAAATTCAGCAGATAGGAGGGAGGATGACAGGCTTAAGTCGCTTTATCTCCCGTTCAGGAGATAAGAGTGCACCTTTCTTTAAAACCCTCTGGGGAGGGAGTAGATTCGAGTGGACAAAGGAATGTGGTGATGCTTTCACTCAGCTGAAGAAGCAATTGACATCAACTCCTTTGCTCCAAAGCCCGCGAGAGGGAGAAAATCTTTTCCTATATATGGGAGTCGGAGCTGATGCCATAAGCTCTGTTTTGGTCCAAGAGGAGAAAAAGAAGAAATTCCCAGTCTATTACGTAAGTCGAATCCTGAAGAATGCAGAGACTCGTTATCCTATCCTCGAAAAGTTGGCTTTAATGCTTATAACTTCAGCAAGAAGATTAAGACCATATTTCCAAGCTCACTCGATTCTAGTCGTTACTGATCTTCCATTAAAGAGTGTCTTGGAGAAGCCAGAGCATTCAGGCAGGTTGGCAAAGTGGGCAATAGAGCTCGGTGAGTTTGACATATCCTATGTTCCAAGGATGGCAATCAAAGCTCAAGTCTTGGCAGACTTCATGGTGGATGCCAAAGAAGTTGAGTCGCAGAAGGGGGTCGGAGTGCCCCTTGCCTGGAAAATCTTCGTGGATGGAGCTTCAGGGAAAAATTCTTCCGGAGCAGGAGTTATCTTAATCAACCCAAATGGAGTAAGGCTGGATCAAGCGCTGAAGTTCTATTTCCAAGTAACAAACAATCAGGCGGAATATGAGGCTTTGCTAGCCGGTCTCAAGTTTGCTAGGGAGCTGGGGATTGATGATGTCGAAGTTTTCACAGATTCTTTGGTGATGGCTTCTCAAGTAAATGGGACTTTTGAAACTAGAGATAGTATTTTAAAGCAGTATCTAACTCTGGTAAAAATTGAGGTGGGGAAGTTCAAAAGCTTTGCTATCAATCATATTCCAAGAGGTGAGAACGTGGAAGCAGACGAGTTGGCAAAATTTGGACTTCTCTCAGGAGGAACAACTTCGGAGTTGTTTCGCCCGGCGATTGAAGAAGGAGAGGTCATGGAGATTGATAAACATCCGTCCTGGATGGATCCGTTTGTTCTATATCTCTCAACTGGAGAGCTCCATTCATCAATAAAGGATAGGAAGAGGTTTAAACGAAAAACGGCTAACTATTATCTTGTTGCAGGAGTACTTTATAGGAGAACTTTCCTTTCACCATTAGCACGGTGTGTTTCGGAGGAGGAGATTCCAGCGGTCCTTCAGGAGGTCCATTCTGGAGATTGTGGAAGTCACTCTGGAGCTAGAACTTTGGAAAAAAGAATTCTAAGACAAGGCTATTTTTGGCCTCAAATGAGGAAAGATGCGGAAAAATTTGCTAAGAAATGTGTAAAGTGCCAGAAGTTTGCTCCTCTCCAAAATCAACCGGCTTAACAACTCAAGTCAATAGCAACTCCATGGCCGTTTGCAGTTTGGGGAGTGGATTTGATTGGGCCTTTCCCTATGGCAAGTGGGCAACGTCGATATATTATAGTCATGATTGACTACTTCAGCAAATGGATAGAAGCAAAGGCATTGGCCAAAATTACGACTCAAGTCGTGAAAAATTTTATTTGGGGAGAGATAGTATGTCGGCACGGAATCCCAATGGCAATCATCACGGATAACGGTTCCCAGTTCAACAATTCAATTCTTATTAATTTCTGTAAGCAAATTGGCGTTAAGCTACGTTTCGCTTCCGTGCATCATCCAAGAAGCAATGGGCAGGTAGAGGCCGCCAACAAACTCATCATAAATCTCTTGAAAAAGAAGGTAGAAAATGTCAAGGGCAACTGGGCAGAACAACTACCTTCCATCTTGTGGGCCTTGAGGACAACTCCAAGTTCTGCTACTGGAGAAACTCCATTCAAATTATCACACGGTTCCGAAGCCCTTATTCCGGTGGAATTTGAAGTAAAAAGCCCAAGAGTATTATTGGCGCAACAGGGTCAAATTGACTGGATGGAAGGAAATGATGAGGAGTTAAAATGCAGCCTTGATTTAATTGAGGAGTTGAGAGATACGGCAATCATCAGGCAAGAAGAGGTGAAGAGAAGAATGGCGAGGCAATTCAACAAAAATGTAAGAACCAAAGAGTTCACTGTTGGGGATCTAGTCCTGAATAAAATAGATTCAGCAGCAAGAGCTGGTTCAATTGGAAAGCTTAACCCAAATTGGGCGGGGCCGTTTGTGGTGAAGAGCGTGCTTAAAAATGGCGCTTACCATCTCCAAACTTATGAAGGGAAAGAATTGTCTCATTCATGGAGCGGAGATGATCTCAAACTCTTCTTTTCTTAAATGTTCGTATCCGATTCACTCATTCTTTTTCTCACTTTTTCCCTCTCAAATGTCATGCAGGTATTATCAAAGCATTCGCAATATGAGTGATGGGTGACAAGTTTTAAGAATGTTATTTTTTGAAAAGCCAAAAACCTGTCAAGTGAGACATCGACGGATCCTACTATCTTCCCCCTCGACTTGTTAGCTCGACGTGTAATTCTGTCGGGACCACAGATGTCGGGGAGATTTCGAATCTGTGTAGCAGTAGCTCGCCAAGCTTGAGCGGTGGAAGTTTAGGATACCGGGTCCTTGCTGACATCTGGCACACCTCAGCATTTCAAGGAGGTCTAGGTGGCTGGCTCAGCTCTATCATGCATTAAGAAGGACATTGTTACGATCTTAATGATCTTTCAGGGAAAGCAATGTCGGTATAGCCTCCGCGGCATGACCACACCTGCCCTACCGATCATTTTGGTCCGTAACTCTCGAATACTCGTTGAAGCATGGTTAGGTAAGGGGCGGTCAAAAACATCCATGACCGTCGCCTGAACCTTAGATTGGCATGTTTGCAGTAAACTCGGTAATCCTTTTAAAAAAAAAAAGAGAGAGGCAATGTCGGTATAGCCTCCGCGGCATGACCACACCATCCTTTTGGATCATTCTTTGAGATCCCTTTTTCATATCTTCTTACTTCAAAAAGAAAATCTTATTCATCCCTTTGTACTGGGATCGGGCGGTAAGCAATTTATGAGACCGCATGTTTTTCTTTCCAACTTTCTCAAAAGAGCGATTTGAGCCATTTACGATCGCCGGATATAACTTTTTCAGGATAATTGAGGTCGCTATTCAGAAAGCTCTTATGCCAACTTGACAGAGCTCGACCCGGTCTCAGTAAGATCGAGATTCTGGCATTCCCCGTTATTCGAAGTTACATGGAATAATCATGATGCTCTATTTCCCATCAAGTGAGTTGGGTTTTTTCTTCAAAGGGCGGTCTGAATATAATGTGATCGCTAAACTGGAGATTCATGAAGAGTTATTGTTTTTCTTTTCAAGTAATAGTTTTGGTTATCAAAGGGGTCGTCAGACGGATTTCCAGTCATTTGGGCGCCGAACACCCAAAAGTTTGATGAGTTCAAATCATCTTTAAATTGTAGTTTCCTTATGTTGCGATTTGTATAAATGTGAGACCGCATGACTATTGCAAATAAGTTGGTTATTTTCTGATCACAGTTAAGTTGCTGAATGTCTTTCAATGATCTGGTTATCTCGAGATCGCAGAGTGATTTTATTTATACAAAGTATTAGTCTTTCCTTCAAGGTCTTTTGTGTTTTTTCCAAGAGATCGCCACCTGAAATTCTTTAATGGTGATATAAAATTGTAACAAGCCTAAGGCATTGAGATTGAATGCCGAGTTTAAACTCAGAAGAACAAATATATGCATCAAAAACAAACTCATCCACTTAGACAACATAACAAAATCTAATTTTTTATATATATTCTGAAATTTCAATTACAACGAGACCGCTCGGTCTCCGAAAGGGAAAAAGGGAAGTTCGTACAATTCACTCTCTCTTTGATCTCTTAGAAGACCGCTCGCTTGAAGAGGAAGAATCAGTTTCTGCGGAAGATTCTTCTAAGCTGTTCCCTGGAATTCTAGATCCAGAGCTTGAGCTCGAACTGGAATCCAGACCCAGGGTATAGCGGCTCCCGCTTTCTTCATCTTCGATCACAACATCTTCGTCTTGACCAGCGGTCTCATCAGCAACATCCGCGGTCTCTTCAGCAGTTGCAGATTGCTCTTCAATCCTCTGTGCCGCGTCAGGGAAGAGATCGGTAAACGTAACATCCTAAAAGGAAATTGTTCGAGACCGCAAGAGAAATTTTTTACTTTCAGCTAGGACGATCTCGGCGATCTCGGGCCAGATTGCTAGATAGTGAACAAGATCGATCCTCTTTCACGCCAAGAAAGCCAAAATTTTTAGCTCCTCTTGTGAGACCGCTTTTATCTTCTTAAAAATGCTGTCATGTCGCGGAGAGGGTGAGCTTCTGAGACCGCCAAGGTCACCTTCGAAAATAAGAAATCTCTCTGTCCAGAAAGAGATTTTATTGGAAAGATTCAAGATCTTTATCCCTTCTGCTGAAAAGTACATCAGCCCTTTAAACTCTTCTTTCTTCTTGCCTTCCTTTAGAACTTTTGCAGTAAAAGTTGCGTGGAACAGGTTCATCGTAAATGTCACCTTTTCCGATCTCAAATAATTAATGAAGACATTGATCAGACCGATCGAGTTTGGAGGCAACTGAGCGAGCACAAAGCCATAATACTCCAAGATCTCTAGCCATTCCCAAGGGAGGGGAATTCTCAACCCTTGGTCGAA
The DNA here is from genome assembly GCA_033032865.1 of Dactylorhiza incarnata. Lineage (NCBI taxonomy): Eukaryota > Viridiplantae > Streptophyta > Magnoliopsida > Asparagales > Orchidaceae > Dactylorhiza > Dactylorhiza incarnata. The sequence goes on along the minus strand of JAWHQI010000354.1, from coordinate 997,530 downwards.
GTGATCGACAGGGATGACAAACTTTCTCTCCTCTCCGAAGTTCAGCCTTTCATGATCAGCTGGCGGTCTTACAACTATTTGTGTCTGAATCATGTGCTTCTTAATGAAATCAATATACTCGTCCTTTGATAAGTGGCTTTTCTTGTGATCGGCATTGAGGAAAATGTTAGCAGAAGAGGCACGAGCGGACACCATTTCGCGCGATTGTTGAGATCGGTGCTTAAGGCGCATTCAAGAAAGCATAAAACAAGGGTCATGAAGATAGCTATTTATAGAAGACGAAGGGTCATTTCGTAATCATTACATCTTGACGACCGCCCAGCCAAAACATATTCAGACCGCTCGACCTATGCAAAGTTATATGAAAGCATACTATGGTTGGCGATCTCAATCAATAAAAACACCAGCAATACAAGCAACCCAGGCATAAAGAGATCGAAACTTAACAAATCAAGACCGCACAAAACATTAAAATTAAAACAGCCACACAAATATATAGAAAAATAAAAGTAAAATTTTACAAAACATATTGTTTAAATCCAGAGACCGCTCGGTCTCAAGTTAAATGTTCATCTCCTAGGAGGCCTGTTTCTCCCTACATGAGCTGTGACATCTTGCATGTCATTCACTGCGGCCATAAACGACACCTGGCTGTGATTGGCCAGCATTGCAGACCAGTGGATTTTCGACATTTCCTTGTCCACCTGCTCCATGGGGATCAGTACAATTTCAGGTTGCGGTCTCTCCGCTGGATGATCGCTGGAGGTACCCGGTCGCATCAGCATCTTTCCATGACCGCTCCTCAGCCTCTCATTCTCCGCGGACAGCGCTGCAGCCTTCCCCCTATAGTATTCAGCCTCACTTTCAGCCTTCTTAAGAGCTCGTGCGATCTCGGCAACCCTCAGATCGCATTCTTCGCGAATCCTCCTCTCATTGGAGCGCAATTTTTCATCAAGGTCGCGGATCTGATCATTCTGAGTTCGCTCCCTCATCAGCATAGAACGAACATCCTCAAACATGGGGTTAAGGATGTTGGTTAGCTGAGGGGAGATCTCGATGTGCTGAGGAAGTTCTCCTCCTCGATCTCAGCATTTTTGTTATCTGCGGTCATAAGAGATGGGTTATTTCAATCATGAGCATACGATCAGATAATCTCTTTAAATAAACAGAAAGAGTACTTGGAAAGAAGTCGAGACCGCAGTCACGTAAAGCTCTTCTGATATCTTTAGTGACCGCGGGATCTGCGGTCAGAGAAAGACGATCTGATCCCCTTAAGCGCTCCAGATCCATTCTTTCCAAATCTCTTTTCTGCGTTTTTTCTCCCTCTTTTCTTCTCCTTTTTAATTCTTCGTTACTTAAGAGGATATCGCCGGTCTCAATAAAAACGATCTCGTGTTTTCTTTCAGGAGAAGCAAAACGAACTGTAGGTAATGGAAGGAACTCAGCTGACGGGAGAATCATTTTATTCTTACCAGCTCGCGAAATCGAGACCGCCGCCGCACAATCTGCTGCAGCCTTGTTCGAACGATCTCCCTGAAGAGAATCATCCGGGAGACCGCTAGAAAGTGCAGCTTTCTCCTTAGCGATCAGCAGCTTCTCCGCAATCTCCTCACCGTTTTTGTCCGAAGTCTGCAAGATAACCTTTTTCCTCTCTTCAGCGATCAGGGTCGCCTTTTTCTCAGCGACCCTGACCGCTTCTTTTTTCCTCTCCTCAGCGATCAGAGCCGCTCTCTCCTCAGCAACTCTGACCGCCTCCTTCTTCTCTTCCTCGACGGCCTTAGCCACCTCTCTCCTCTTCTCCTCTTCCTCTCTTTCCTTTTTCTCTTTCTTCTCCTTGCCTTTCTTCTTCTCCTTGTCCTCCCTCTTTTTCTTCTCCTTCTTCTCCCTCTTTTCTTTCTTATCTTTTTCTTCTTTCTCCTTTTCTTTCTCCTTTTCTTTCTCCTCTTTTTCCCTCTGTTCCTCTACCTCTTTTTCTTTCCACCCCTTCACCATCTCTTCCATTTCCACCTTTTTCCTTTCCTCCTCCTTTGAGTTGATCGCTGCGTCGGCGATCTCCTTCTCCCTGTCCGCGATCTCCTCATCAACGGCGGCATTTCTGAGAGCTGAAGCCTCTAAGGGATCCAACACCTGCAATGATGAAAAAGATGAATTATTAGAATAAACCTCATCAAGGTAGGCGATTAATCCAGAATCATCCTCTCTTGGTAAGGTTGAGACCGCGGGAAGGAAGGGGAGATCGCCCTTAACATTCACCTTCTGAAACTCAGTGGAGTCTTCCAGGTCAATGGATTCAGAAAATACGGTCGCCTCAATGGCGGTCACATCTTTTCCTTCCTCATTTCTTCTGCTCCTCTTATAAGTCAAACTAGATGGACTTGAATTTTTTCTCTTCTGGCCCTTTGCAGCGATCTCCTGGTCAGCGATCTTCTGCCTCAAGGATTCGGCCTCGGCTTTCTTCTGGCGCAGCCCAGCCAGAATGACCTCGGTAGAGGCGGTCTCAGGAAGTTTGGAAGATGTTTGATCCAGTGCCTCCAGGGATTTCTGACAATTAAAAGAAATGGAAAACTCAGGCAATTTCCATACAGGATCTGAAGAAGTATTAGACGGATCAGAAGCAACAGAGACCGGCACAATCGAGCCCTCAGGAAGCTCAGTTTTCTTTAACGGAGATCGGGCGGTCTCCTTTGAAGTGCTCACTTTTGTTAAGATTTTTGGCACTTTCTTTCCTTTTTTCGAGCTAACACTCTCCTTCTTCCCAGGAGAGTTCGATTTCGATGGAAGGGTCTTTAAGAGATCGAGCATAGTCATATTTGCAAGAAGATCGAACCTACTCAATTATTAAAGACCGCTCAAAGTTTGGAATATCTCAATGTCTTACAGAATGGAGGTTTCTGCCGATATTTATAGACCAAGCCGCATTAATGATGGTCGCGGTCTCAGCGGTCAAAGCTTACATTTTCGAAGTTCCAGGTGCAACTTAAAAATGTGGGGGATTATGTTTGCCCAGAAAGCCCGCGACCTCCTCTTATTGTTCAGTTTTCCCGGTCTCAGCGGTCTCAAATTAGGTGATCGCCCAGATCGTCAGATGCCTCCTCAATCGAGATTTTCTAAGTACCCAGCGGTCAAGACAGTGCGAGATCGCCAGCTCAAGCGGTCTGGTCGTTTTTCTTATTTTTGTTATTTGTACCCCATTTCCCTGCCCCGGCTCTCCTGTACCCCGGCCAGCCCGTAGTTTTCAGTTCTGCCCATTTGGGCAGCCCCCTCGTCTATAAATAGAGGGGTAAGGGTACCAGAAAGGGACCTTTGCTCTGAGGCTCCAGCTTACAACCTGTGTGAGAGGTCTCATTTCTTCGTGATCGCCATTTCGTGATTGTTTTCCCTTTTTTCCAGCATCTTCTGTCTTAGTAACCTGCACTTCGCAGTTTTCTACCATCCCCTTTAGTGTGAATTTTGGAGGTACCATTTTTGGCTCTAACATTTATTTCCCGCATATCCATTCAGATAGGACTCGCTCACGCATTTATTTCCCCTCTACCTATTTGGGTAGGGATTGCATTTCTTTAATTTCTGCAATTTACCGCTTTCATTTTAATTTCGTAGAGTGTGTGCGTTTTCAATTAGTGCGTCTTTTGTTTTTAATATAATTTCTTTTTGCTAATTTCGCTAACCGCTCAATCACTTAAAATCGCCGTAGTTATCATTATCGCTTTATAAAACTCTAAAAAAATCTAAGCAAAACTACTTTCTAAATTAACGTTTTCGTGCTTTCTCGCTTTTTATCGCAATTATCGTTAAACGCACGCCAACCTTAATTTTTGTCATTAGTTTTTCTATAAAATTATAAAAATCAATTCGAAACTCTTTTCGATAAAATAATAGCGCGCTCCTAAGAAGTAGAAATAATCGATACGACCTTGGAAAAATACGACCTTGATATTTCAAAAGAAATATCCTATACTACTATCGATAAGGTCCACTTGCCTTTATCGATTTTAGTCCGGATAATTATATAAACCCAAAAGCTTTCTCTCCAAAGCAATTTTTAAAACTCTCTTTTAAACACTTAAAAAATTGTTGCAACAACTCTTTGGTTGTTGGAACTAGCTCAAGGCAAAAGAAGTTTTAAAACGATCTCTTAAAGAATTGTTGCAACAACTCACAAAATTGTTGCAACAACATATTCAAAAAGCTTTCAACTTTCATTTCAACATAAGCCTTTCAAACCCTTTATCTACTTAGCTTTTGGCGACGCGGCCAAAGAATAATCCTCGATATTTCGAAAGAGGAAATGGCCGTTACTTCTATCTTTCGATAGGATAATGGGTAATTCCTCGAAGTAGAATTACTCGCGGGACTCTTCGAAAACGTCCGCCTAAGATTAAAGTTAAAGAAAGAAAGAAAGGGCTTTTCTAAAAAAAAGATAAATTTTAGCGTATCAATAAACTTCGGAAGGATGAGGGGAGAGTTCTATCTGATCCGTTGGTGTTCCGAGCTCTGGTTGGGAGCTTGATTTACTTGATCATCACGAGGCCTGAAATTGCTTATGTAGTTGGCAAAGTGAGTCGGTACTTGGCGGAGCCACGGAAGCCTCATCTTCTGGCCGCAAAAGGAATTCTAAAATATGTGAAGTCGACCTCTGATTTGGGTCTCTTATATAGGAGAGGGTCAAGCTTGGAGTTGCATGGGTACATGGATGTTGATTTTGGGGGAGACGTGGATAATCGGAGATCAATGTCTGGTTTTGTCTTTATGACGGGCCTCACAGCTATTTCTTGGTGCAGCAAAAAGGACTCGGTGTCTATATCTACCACAGAAGCGGAATACAAGGATTTGGCCTTGGCAGCTCAGGAAGTCGTTTGGCTCAGGACGTTGGTAGAGGACGTTCATGAGGAGGTTCAAGGTCCCACTATGCTACGCGGGGACATTGAGAGTGCTCTCAAGTTGATTAATAATCCAGTCTGTCACGCGAGGACAAAGCACATTGAGATTAAGCACCATTTCATTCGTGAAAAGGTGTTGGGAGGATCTCTTATGGTCGAGCATGTTCGGAGTGCAGACAATGTTGTAGACATCTTCACAAAGCCGCTGGCAAAGGGACCGTTTACTCGGTTGCGGAGTTTACTCGGGCTAGTTTCCACTTCCCACTTCAAGGGGGAGTGTTGAAATTGTTGAAGTGGAGTGGAAGGTGGCAAACGGTCTGAATTTGGGTGACCGCAGAGACTGCGCGTCTGTGTTGGTGATTTGCCGGTCTGGCTCTGCGGTTTGGTTCTGTCGGTCTGCTGGTTGGCCGGTTTATTCCTGGTTGTTGCGGTCTCTCTCCGAGTTGTTCTGCTTGGTCTGTCTATCCTCTTTGTAGAATACTGGGCGGTCTGTTCTTATGTAACCGCCTGACCGGGCGGCTTGTGCTGGATGATCTGGCGACTTGTCTGAAGTCGGCCAGATGGTTCTTGGTTTGCTCTTGGCAATCTAAAGGAGGAGTACACTTGTGTACGCGCGGCTTGTGTACGGTCTTGTGTTCGCGCTACTTGTGCGCGATCTGCCTGCTGATCTGCGGTCTTGGACGGAAGGTTGTCCAAGTGGTCTGATCGCGCGGTCTACATTGTGAGACCGCTAGCGATCTGACGGGTGGTGATTGTATCTCTCCTGTGCGGTGACGACATCCATCTACCCGCCTATAAATAGGGGTGCATGGCCTGTCATTCATAACGAGAACTGTAAGAACTAGATCCTGTGTTAATTCGTATGGTTTCAACTTTGAGGTCGGGCGGTCTCGGAAGCGAGTTGACTGTTTGTTGTGTTCGCAGGTTTGCGGTCAGCTGGTTGCGGTCTCCTTCCTTGGTGATTCCCAGCGGCTTGAATAAATAGTTCGCCAGCAGATGTCTGCGAACTGGTTTATGGTGTTCTTGTGCTGTTTGCATCGAGCTCAGCGATCAGGCGACCTTCGGCGGTTAGGCGATCTGAGTTGCGGTCTGGCGACAGCTTCTGTTCTTCGTTCAATTCAATAAGCTCCAGTTCGTGCGGTCTGAGGTGGCAATCTTGCAATGGAGGCGGCCTGTCTATTTTCTGTTCGCGCGATCACAGGTCAAGCCGGGCGATCTCTGGAGTTGTGCGGTCTATGCGGTCTCTGCTTTGTCAAGCCGCCAGTTTTGCTTTTGGTGTTTTGTTCTTCTCTCCTTCGTGATTCTTTTGAATCATGTCTCACCATGTATACCTCGCACTGTAAATGAAGTTTGTGATTCAATAAAGTCTTTTGTATTGCTGTGTGGCATTGTGGTTGTTTGGCTATAACTTAGTTGATGCAACTCCTGCTTACTCCTAAACGATTCAAATCATAAAATTTAACACAATATCAACACATGATGTTGTTCCAAAGCAACAGCTTCAGATAATGGGAGCTCTAGTTCTGAAGAAAAGGATCAATTGGGGGAAATGCCTCCTAAAAATGATTGGGCACAAGTACTCTCATAAGGAAAATGCATATATGAGAGATATGAGTCAAGTTCTTCTCCACCACTACCCAGAATTATGCAGATCAAAAGGAGTTCCCATCCCTCCTAGGAAGATGATTAATATAAGGATCTTCTCCAAGTGGACTAGGCAAATCATAAAGCCTGGTCGAGCCCCAGCTTCTCCTCCTCCATCTCCTCCTCCTCAAGAGCCAGAAAGGGAAATACCCGACCCTCCAAGGGATGTTATCCCTCCTCCTCTTTCTCCACCTCTACTAGAGACTATTCTAGATCCCCCTCAGCAAAAATAGTAGCAGCAACAACAACAACAACAACAAAAAACTTAAAACCCTTTCAGTCCCAGAGCCATCTCCTCAGTTATCCCATCAATTACCATCCTCACTCATTCCAGATCATCAAATTGCTCTACCTCCACCACCATCAATACATTTCTCACTTGATATTCACCACTCTCTATCCCCTATCCAAGAAGGCATTCCTCCATCACCTCCTCGATCTACATCTCATCTATCCACAATTGATCATGAGCAGGTCATTTCTAAAGTTGTGGCTATTGCCTCCTCCACATTTGCAGACCAGGTTGCCTCTCAGGCAAGAAGGTTTGACAATAAATATTCACAAATGGAGGGTGAGCTTTTAAATTTTAAAATATCTCTTCAGAGCCTCCAAGATTTTGTATCTTCCTCCATGGTCACAATGAATTTCTTAACCTCTCTGGCCAGCAAGGTCAAGAAGGGGGAGAACATATTGGAGGAAGAAATACCTATCCTTGATAAGGGTAGACAAGATAAAGGGGATGCAAATAATGAGCCTGCTCTTGACCAAGTGACCACCTTTCGAGGTGCACAGATCCACGACGTGCTTGCAAATCAGGGGGATCCTGCAGATCAGGGGGAGCTCCCAGAAAAATTGAATGATGAGCAAATAGATGCAATAGTTCAGAGGGAGCTTGCTCTAGTTGTTCAAAGGAATTTGGATACAGAAATGGCAGATGTAAGTACATCAGTATTTTAGGATGAGCCTCTGCTTGAAATAGATGAGGTTACCAAGATTGATCAGGAAGCTGCCCAGCAGGCTGAAGTGAATGCACACTCTTAAGGGGAGCTTCCCAAAGACAAATTGCTCCAAGGAAAGTTGCTTCAAAAGTAATTTCAAGGAAGAGATGAACTCCTTAGAAGGAGCAGTAAGGTACTATGTAAAGATTTATAGTTCCTGAAAAACAGCTGTGGATATCTACATAATTCGTGACAATAATATGAAATGGCCTGTGAAAAACAGTATGTCATTTTCTTATGTATATGCTGTCTTGTATGTACTTCATTTTCTTATGTCCAGGATATCTTGTATGCATCTATGTTTATTTATGAAAAGAAATAAGTAAAATCACTTTATTCAATTTGTAAATTTTGTTAAGGTAAATAGGGGAGATTGTTGGGAAAACCCCCTTTGATTTAACTTAACAAATTACCAACAAAGTGATTTTATCTCTTAGGATGAATTACCCACTGAATAGTAAGGGTAATCTGGTTCTTAGATGTCTTAGGATGTCACACTCAACCTAGGGTGTCAAGGCTAGATCAAGAGAAGCATTGTACAACCCCGATATTTGCCAGGCGAAGAAGGGCCAAATACCTCACGAGGGAGACTTTAGAGAAGTCTCTCTCGAAGCACTCGCTAAGAGGCGAGCGAGAAGGGTCGATGCGAGACCCATCAGCAGGTTCAGTGCGCGGCAAAGTCAATGGGCAATCCCGCAGGAGGGCTCGCGTGTTTAGAGCCTCAGCATCCAGCGAGCTCAATTCTGCATTCGACAAACGTCGAACGGAGCTCAGCATTCGTCGGATGGAGCCCGACGAACAAACTATGTTCAATAGCAGCGGTCGATGAACCGCCCGTCATTGCGGTCAGTGAGTAACTTGACATCTTGTATTTCGTCAACCTCATCCACGTTCGGCGAGGCGACCTGCGATCGGCGAAAGGTGTGTTGAGCTTGACGAAGCCAAAGGGTCGGTCTCGCAAGATCAGTCGCGAGATCCGGACCTCGGTAGGTATCGCCAGGAGGGGCCAGCGTGGTACTCGCAGGGCGATCGCCCAGGAGAGGTACTGCGAGCAGGACTCGCGAGGGGGCTCGCGAGAGCTTCTCGCAGGAAGGCTCTCACAGTTCCTTGCCCATAAGCCGATAGGGTCAAATTATCCTTTTACCCTTGGTGGTCTGCGTTTAGCCTCTCCAAACAGCAGTGTTTGGCTGTTAGCAGACCTATTTGGGGTGCAGATAGTAAAATCAGAAGGCGAGATCCTGCTATTTGCAGGTCGTATCAGAAAACCTATAAATAGGACCTTAAGGGCACCTTTGGAGTGGAATCCACTTCAGCTTCTCTCTCCTCAGGCTTTCCTTGGTTAGCATTTTTAGAGCTCTCCAAGGTGCCCGAGTCTCAGCTTTGGCTTGGGAGGGGAAGCGCTCAACGAACTTCCGGGTTAGTGGAGGGCCCTCCTCGCTGCGAATAAGGTTTTAGTTTTCTTCCTAGTCTTCAGTCTACCTTCTCCGAGGGATCAGTAAGGGCTAGCCGCCCCTCGTTTCGGCGAGGGCCCCGAACTCCACAAGAGGCCAAGAAATCGGTTTCAACATTTTGGTGCGGTGAGCGTGGAGCGTGGCTGGTCCAGGAAAGTTCCAAGGAGCAGATATGATGGGAGGCGAGGATCAAGGCGAGGGGTTCAACGAGTCACCATATGTGGTGAAGCCGAGGATGTCCGCGGATATCACGGTCACGGCGCTGCGGATTGAGTTCGCGACCCCAGCACCGCAAGCGACCCCTCCCCCAGCGTCGGTCGGCGAGAATGCCCCGGGTGGAAGAGCCGGAAAAGAAATTGCCGGAAGTTCAGTTCAGGACATGGAGGGGCGAGTGCTGTTCGCCAGCCCGGCGAGCACTGTGCCAGCGAGCTACGTGCCGATGAGCTCCCAGAGGATGCAGTGACTGTGGGAATGGTCCAGGCGAATGCTGTTCTCGCGAGCGCAGTCCCCGCGAGCTCGAGTCTGGCGAGAGAGCTTGGGGGGCGAGCGGAGCGAGAAAGTGTGGTAGAAGGGGGAAGCCCCTTCTGCGAGTTGATACTTTCTGCACCTGTCCCGGCAGGGTTCGGAGAGTGGGACAGGGTGAACTACAACGACAGGGATGACCCTGTCCAGCATCTCCAGTCTTTTGAGGACTCGGTCTCCATTTGGCCGATGTCGGATGATTTCAAGTGTTGGCTCTTTGCCGTCACTCTCAAAGAAAAGGCCAGGGACTGGTTCCATCAACTCCCTACAGGGTCGATCTACGCCTTCGAGGATTTGCGTAGGAGCTTCTTGTTGCGATTCTCAACTGCAAAGAAGAGTAAGAAGGACGCCGAGTCCCTCTTCAAAGTGAAGTAGGAGCCAAAAGAGTTGTTGGCTCGCTACGCGGATCGGTTCCAGGAAGAAGTGTTACTCACCCAGAAGGTTCCCGGGTTTGCACTCAAGCTCGCCTTTACGGTCGGGCTGAGGGAAAGTTTCTTTAAGATGGCGTTGAAGAGGAAAGCCCCCGTCTCCTACGAGGAGTTGATGGAGAGGGTGGCGGAGGAGATTGAGAGTGAGGAGGCCAATTCGGAGCTAACCAGGAGGCTAGCAAAGCTCAGTGAGCCGGAGGTCAGGCAGCAAGAGGTAAGGAGAAGGGAAGATCCCAGGGCCCTGGAGGGGGAGTGGAGGCAGCGTGCCAAAGGAATGCAAGGTCAGGGAAGAGGTTACGGCCCGGGAAGGGGTAACTTCTATGCGGGTCAAGGAAGACCCCATCTGCTGGGATGGAGGCAGGGTCTGAGGCCATTGCCTTCCCCACCTCAGCAAGACATGGCGATCAGGAGGGGAAGAGGAGGAAGAGGAAGAAGAGAAGAGGCTAGAGAGGAAGCAGGGGCAAGGAGAAGGAGGAGGAATAGGGTGGCGGAAGGTGAGGCAGGGGAGGTAACGTTGCCGTATTGTGACTTCCACGATGAGGAAGGTCACGCGACGGCCACCTGCCCAGAGTTCCTGGAAACAAAAAGGGGGCAAGTGCCCGCGCCGAGGCAACAGCAACAGGTGAGAATTGAGGAGGTTGAGCCTCGAGGGGAGGAGGAAGAAAGGTGTGAGGATAGAGTTGATGTGGGGAGTAGAGGAGGGATCGGGGTGATCCATGAGGGGGTAGGGGTGGAGGCCACCCACAAGGCTAGCCTCCATACCATCTATTGGCGGAGCGTGGCCTCAACATCCACTGCTCCACCCCCAGTGGAAAGAATTACTTTCTCCCAGAAGGACATGCCAAGTTATGAAGACCCGTTCTGCGATGCGCTGGTCATCCAGACCGCCATCGAGAACTTCACCGTCTCACGGATTCTAGTCGATAATGGGAGCTCGGTCAACGTCGTCTTCAAGTGGGCGTTTGATGAGATGAAGGTAGAGGCCAAGAGGGTGTTGGCCTCGGATGGCCCCCTATTCGGTTTTTCTGGAGAAAGGAAGGAGGTAGAAGGTAGAGTGGGACTCCATGTGACTCTCGGAGGTCAGTCTCGGAACTGCCGCTTCGTGATAGTGGATGCCCCGAGCAGCTACAGCGCCATCTTTGGACGACCTCTCATCAGCTCGTTCAGATGCGTCCCTTCCACCTTCCACCAGTGTCTCAAGTTCAAAGCGGGTGGATTCGAGGTCCGGGTCCGAGGAGACCCCAAGATGGCGAGACAGTGCTATGTGACGGCTGTCAACACCGTCACCTGGATGGGATAAGCGGAGGAGTTCGATAAAGTGATGGAGGAGGTGGCAGAAGCCGGAGGAGAGAATGGAGTCGAGGAGAGGATGGAGGGAGAGGAAGTTCGTGCCCGAGAAGGGGTCGTTGAAGGACCCAGGGCGGAGAGAGGAGGAGAAGAGGAGAAAGAAGAGGGTACCCAGGAAGGAGGAGTGGAGGAGTTGATGATGGTAGGGGAGGAAGAGACGGAGGAAGGAACCCAAGTGCTTGCTTGCGGCGGAGAGAAGGAAAGTACTTGGGGGGAGCAATCTAGGCTGGAGGCCGTGGATGAGATCGTGGAGCTTGAAGTCACCACTCGGCTTGGGGTGGTGGAAAAGGTCCGAGTCAGCGGAGAGCTCAGTTCGGAAGAGCGGGATAAGATCATGGCCTGCGTGCAGAAGAATGTGGATGTCTTCGCTTGGAGCGTCGCGGAGATGCCCGGGATCGATGCGGATGTTGCTTGCCACCGCCTCAACCTCGACCCCGGCACCCGCCCCATCCGCCAAAAGAAGAGGGCCATGGCGGACAAGCTGGAGGGACCAATCCGCGAGGATGTGGAAAAGCTCATACAAGCAGGTTTTGTGTCAGAGATCCAGTATCCAGGCTGTAACATCCCCAATCCTACTAGACCCCTAGTGTGAGAATGGGGAGCTCAAAGGGTGGGATGAGGGGCCTTGAGGACCCCTTAGGATGAGAATTTTGCTAAGGCACACCTAAAGTCCTAATCAAATAGGACCCAAGCTACTAAGGAGGGCCAATTGAATACCAATTTCCCCAAAATGAGACCACCCTTAGTCCCCTAAACATTAAGGAAGGGTGATGGGGTGAGCATCACCCCTTAGTGGGGCTTAATTCCATAGGATTAGCCCAAAATCACCTTAGGTGAACATGGACCAAACCAATCAACTAAGGGGCAATTGACCCCCAAGTGGCCAAATTAACTTCCCCCTTATACACCTAGCACCAAAAGAGACCTATTAGACATAGAGGCCCCATCATGAGGTGACCCACCCTCCTCAATTGGGCCAAAGGGGTGACAAGGGGCAAAATGGTCAAATCCACCATCTTGTAACCAATTGGCCACCCAACGACCAAATTGATCTCACACCTATATTCTAAATATAATTTTGAACTTAAAGGTCCCAAAATCCCCATCATGGGGTACCCAATTGCCCTTAATTGGGCCAATGCCCTAATTAGGGCACTTTAAGGCCAAAAACCCAAATCAATCAATGGAGGATCAATTAACCTTCCAATGATCAAATTGACCCCCCTACCTTCTAGACATTATTAGGGACCCCTTGGACCCAAAAGCCCCATCATAGGATGGTCAACCCTCTCCAATTTGGTCAAAATCCAAATTAGGCCAAAAAGGTCAACTCAACCCAAATGTGGTCAACCTGCACTCAAACCCTAAAATTGACTCCACATCTAGTCTCTGAACATCATTAGGGATTGAAGATTCCCAAAAGCCCCATCATGGAAGGGTCAATTCACCTCAATTTGGCCAAAGTCCCAAGGAAGGGCATTTTGAGTAATTTCACACCTTTGGATCAAATTGGGCCAAATAGGGCACCACCATGGGCCAAGCTCTATTGGGAGATGACATGGGACCCATTACCTACATGGGGGACCAGTCAACCCAAATAGTCAAAGTCAAAGTCAACCCAAATGGGCTTAAGCCCAATTTGAGTGACCAAATCAAAATCTCCATTAAATAGTGCCTAAGTCTAAAGTTTGTAAAAATTAAATAGGCCCATGAGAGACCTTGTGAGCTGTGGCTAAGAGATTGGGCTAACCCAAGCTAACCCAAATGGGGGATTGGGCTAAAGGAGGGGACAAAAAGTAAATTGATAAATCAAAAGCTTCCCCTCCCCCTCTCTCCTCCCAATCAGCCTTGGGCTCTTCCCTGAAGGGAGATAAGTGCTGAGGAGGAGCTGGAAAGCTGGTGATGGCAGCCTTGTCGGCTGAGGTGGTGACCCCGTGACCCCCAGCTTCAAAACTTCCAAGGCCGGCCTCCTCTCCCCATTTAAACCTCTCCACGAGCTCCAGAAGCCCCTTTGCAGTCGGGTTAGAGCTTTGGATCAGAGAATTCGGTGGAGGATCGAGTGCTGTAGCAAGCTCGCCGGAGACGGAGACGGAGATGGCAAACCTCCGGAACACTCGCCGCCCAGCTCGTTTCCAGGATCGCTTCTCACCTCCTCTGATTGTGCTAGCATCTAGGATTGTTAGGAGTCGGGTTCGAGCTCAATTGAGCCGAGCCCATTTCGGATTTTTCCTCCTTTTAGCCGTTTGGGATTCTTGGTAGAACCGCCAGCAACCGCACCCGCCGGCGACCAATCCACCGCCAATCGATCAGCACCACCTCAATGGAGGTGGTGGTGGCGGTGGCTGGACAGGGAGATGTATGGGAGGCCGGGAATTCCAGTTTCAGGCGGCTTTAGGTTGGGCAAATCTGGGCCATCGGCTTGAGGAAGACGATAATGGAGCGCCGCCCGATCTGCTTCAAGATCTGTGCACGATCAGCGCCATATGCCTTAGTTAGGTGGTGTGCTGTTAGCCAGATTCTTTAGCCTTTTGTAGCTTAATTTCAAGGCCCTTAGAGGCCATAAATCGAAAAATGCCCTGAGACAACTTTTGTAGACTAATGAGTCTATTTCATTTGTGCCTTAGAGCAAGCCAATTGGAGTTGATTTGACTCCTGTAGAGCCATTCTTCTGTGACTGGTACAAAATAATTCCCACCACTAAAACAACCATAACTCCCATTTGGCTTGGAGTTTAGGGCTGAAATTTTAAACCCTATTGTAACTATCTCTGACCTACCTTGTGCCCAAAAATCAGAATTTTTGGGGCACATTGTTCTATAGTTTTTGTCCAATCATTGAAATCAAAATTTATGATAATTAGGTGGCCAAACCCCCTTGTGGGGCCCCCATATTAGGGTGGGGTGAAGTTTAGGCTATGTCCACAAACTGTTAAAAATATTGGGTCCATTGGACCACTCCTTGTGGGTGAACCCTCTTTGGAGTGAGGATGGCTTAAGGGTTTGTGTATGTTGGGCCAGGAATTTCACTTAGCTTAAGGAGCCAAATTGAGGCCCTTAATGGCCAAATCAAGAAATGGTGTGAGACACACTATTGTAGCCCTATCTGTATAGATTCATTAGAAACTAAGATTTTGGCATTTGGAGGTCAGTAGACCCCAGAGGAGCCTTTTTCCTAGGACTGGTCCTACACTAGGTCAGTCCATTAGAAAATTTACCTAGGTCAAACCCTTCAAGATTTGGAGTTGTGCTTATAACCATGGGTTAGTATACCCCAGGGGCACCCCCTGCCAAAGGGGCAGCCCTTGGTGGTCAATTTTACCTAGGGTTTTTGTGGAAGTTAGGATATTTAAACTAAGTTGATTTTTGGAGCATATGATGTCCAAATGGCACAAAACTTTGGTGGCATACCATTTTGTACATGAGTAGTGCCTACCTAAAATTTCACTCCAATTGGAGTTGACTTAGTATGGAAAATTGGAAACCCTAATGAGGGCCTTTAAGGGTCAGATTAGGGTTTAGGTCATTTTGAGGAGTTGAGTGTGTTAGCCTCCTCCCATCATGTTGGATATGTGGGTATGGATATGCAAATGCTTGGGTCACACCCTAATGGTCCATTTGGAGCCATTAGGGTGGTGTGACCTAAAACCCTAAGGGTAGACCTAAAGGGTGCAATGTTGAGCTTAATGATGAAACTAGGACCTAAACACATATTTAGACAACCAAACTTCCTCTCTAGGTAGGGAATAGTGTTATAGGGCTAGGATAATTATCATGAGAATTGTTAGAGACATATAAGTACCTTTCTCCCTAATAAATGAAATTGCCATTTTTCCTTAATAAAATAAAATGCAAGGGCATATGACCTTGTATGACCTTGATATGCTATCAGTGGCTGTACTTGGATGAAATAAGGATATGATAATTGTTTGGAAGCATGATGAATTATATTTCTTGTACTTCATGTAGAAATTGGATTATTCAACCCTTGTGTATTAAATCCTTTTTAAATACCAAATCATGGGGCAATGAAATGATACTTGGTTATCTGTAGTCTTAGGTTAATATATGCCCATGATAAATGTTTGGAAGCCTGTTGAATTCTATTTCTTGTACTTCATGTAGAAAGTGAAATTTACATCACTTGAGAATTTAATCTATTTAAAATAACAAATCATGGGGCAATGTTATGATACTTGGGCATATGTAGTTTTAGGTCAATATATGCCCATGATAAATGTTTGGAAGCCTGTTGAATTATATTTCTTGTACTTCATGTAGAAAGTGAAATTTACATCACTTGAGAATTTAATCCATTTAAAATACCAAATCATGGGGCAATGTTATGATACTTGGGAATCTGTAGTTCTAGGTCAATATATGCCCATGATAAATGTTTGGAAGCCTGTTGAATTCTATTTCTTGTACTTCATGTAGAAAGTGAAATTTACATTACTTGAGAATTTAATCCATTTAAAATATCAAAACATGGGGCAATGTTATGATACTTGGGAATCTGTAGTTTTAGATCAATTTATGCCCATGATAAATGTTTGGAAGCCTGTTGAATTCTATTTCTTGTACTTCATGTAGAAAGTGAAATTTACATCACTTGAGAATTTAATCCATTTAAAATACCAAATCATGGGGCAATGTTATGATACTTGGGAATCTGTAGTTTTAGGTCAATATATTCCCATGATAACTGGTTGGAAGTCTGTTGAATTATATTTCTTGTACTTCATGTAGAAAGTGAAATTTACATCACTTGAGAATTTAATCCATGAAAAATATCAAATCATGTGGCAATATTATGATACTTGGGAATCTGTCATTTTATGTTAATATGTGTCCATGAAAATAGTTTGGAAGCTTGTAGATTTATATTTCTTGTACCTCATGTAGAAATTGATAATCGCCACCTTTGGATGTTTAACCATTTTAAAATATCAAATCACATGGTAATGACTCAATAATTTGGAAGGGGACTATACGTCCCCATATGGACACTTGGTCATTTTTGTAGAATTTTAAGAAGGGAATTACTATTTTTCCTAATTATAGTGGCATTTTGGTAATTATACAATTATGATGATTCAGTAGGCCAAATGACACCCTAGGGACATGATACTCAGTAAACCACCATGATATGGAATATTATATTACTGATAATTCTCATGAAGCATGTAGAATCATTTTGAGGGTAGTTCATGTGTAATGTGACTTAAGGCCTTAACTACTTAGAATTATATTAAATACCAATTTAATATGGAAAATTATGGAAATTGGAATATACCTTACTAAGGTCAGTGGGAGCCTAGGATAATTACTGGAGACCTTGGTGATGAGTTTTTAGAAGGGTTCACGTATGGGGTTGATGGTTAGTTCAAATTAGTGGTCTGCGTTTAGTAAAAACAGAATTTTGAGTTTTAGACAATTCAGACCACTAAGTAGTGTTTAGAAGTGGTATACAATCAGTGTTTGAGTTATAGCACACAAGGATTCAGGACAGGTCAATCCTAGGGTTAGTTGTGTGGTTGTGATAGAGTTAACGTAGGAGGAATGAAGGTACGTCCAACCCATTTGGGTGGGACGGGAGATGAGCTAAGTCATTTTAACTATAGGAAACGAGGAAGGGTGAACCTATTGTTAACCACCAACTAAAGTAAATGTCTTGAGGAGGATGGTGGGGTTGAGCCCATTGCGTCCCCTAGTACCGTCGGGAACCCTTCACCGGGTGGACCGCGGGAAGTCCAGGACTTACCTTAAATCACCAAAGAAGTAACCTAAGAAATAAGTAAGGAAACACGACCAATAATACTAAGTGTCTTGAGAAAGGTAACCCTCGGGAAGTCCAAGATTAACCCTAAACTGCAATAACATTTAAAGTAGGCAAGAGTAGCCATAGTAAGGTAAGATTGGATTTATGTATCTCCTCCCAGTTGCGGGAGTGGCAGGATTGTGGTGCTCGGTTAGACGAGCGGGAGCCTCGAGGGGATGATTATCCCGGTAATTATCTCAGAAATGTGGCAGGTCTTCGGTACTAGGCAGGTCGTCACTCCGACTGCGGTACGTTGACTTAGTGGGTGTATAGAGGTCTAAGGGGCCAGCTTGGCTCCGTGTCGGGATGACAGTTCCCCGAAGACACCTCTCACTTGGCTCACAGTCTGGTGGACTCCAGCAAAGAGTACGCAGAGCTCCGCGGTTGTTTAGCGTCGAGGCGTACGTGCGGTCTAGGCCTGGTAGAGTGTATACCCGCCTAGGAGTGGACAGCCCGGTCCGCTACCACCGTGTGTCACAGCGGTTGGTACCCGAGAGGTTGGCTTCCTCTCACATAGAGGGAACTACAAAGGTCTGTGTGCACAGAGTCGTGTGTGTGAGTTCATTGCATAATCATTCATATCATAAGCTTAGCATACGCACTTGCAGATCCTCTTCATATAAATTAGTATGGGCTCTTTTATATGATGAGTTATAATTCCTGGAAATCCTAACTTATAAGTTTGTATGGGCATTCATATAAGTTAGGGTACGAGGTTGATTATTTGTCGCTACTGTTCTTACTGCTTTGCTTTACTTGCTCTACTTACTGCTTAATTACTACTGCACACCTTTATTATACTCCTGCTTATACTCCTGCTTATACATGATTAGATTAGTCCCTTTTTCACTTGTGTATAATTACTAGTTTACTTTCCCTGTCACCTGCTTGTTCCTTGCTCGTCCCCCACTTCTTCCTCCCGCGCGGTACCTAGGAGTCGCAGGAGGAGGAGGGGACCTAGCGAGCTCGGTCATTCTTTGACTGACGGTTTGCATTGGGGCCGAAAAACAATCTGGGATTCCGAGGAGAAGGAGCTGTCGCACGCACCGCAGGAGACGAGGGCAGGACCTGAGCAGCCAGCGACGCAGTGGGTAGCTGCCATGAGACATCAGGTGGATTACATTTCGAGTGTTTGTGATATATGATGATGAGATAGCTTCCGCATGTAGTGAGGTTGTGTGATGTGAGACTTTTGTTTCATGATGTACCGGGCTTAAGCCCCTTCATTTATGTACTCTCTATTTTCATGCTCGGACTTATATTTGTATCGCTTTGATTAGCTTTTGATATATTTTGGGAATGTGATTGTGGACTCCTTTTGTTTAGTTTGTACTCTCTCTTGTACTCACTTTTACTATTGCTCGCACTATGATCGTAGCCGGCTGGGTCGACGTTGCGTGGTGTATCCCAATCCATATGTTGGAAGTCACCGCAATGCGTCGATTCTGGGCATAGGGTCCGCTTGGCCCCGGGAGCGGGAAAGGGATCTTACACAGGCTGGGTCTCCAATGTGGTCATGGTAAAAAAGGGAGGAGGTATGTTGCGCATGTGTATCGACTTTTCACTTCTTAATAAATCATGCCCGAAAGATTGCTACCCCCTGCCTAGAATCGACGCGCTGGTTGACTCAGCCGTCGGTTTTCCTGTAATGTCTTTCTTAGATGTTTTTTCAGGTTACCACCAAATTCGCATGCACCCCCGGACATCAAAGATGTCTCCTTCATCATGGGGGATGGATGTTACTATTATAAGATGATGCCCTTCGAGATCAAGAACGCAGGTGCCACTTATGAAAGGATGATGGATTGGGTCTTTCGCGAACAAAGGGGAAGAAACTTGTAGGTCTATGTCGATGATCTCATGGTAAAGAGCCGGGACCTTGGGTCTCACATCCGAGACCTTGAGGAGACGTTCGGGACCCTACAGAAGTATAAGATAAAACTCAACCCCTTGAAGTGTGACTTCGGGGCTAGCCAGGGGAAGTTCCTAGGCCACTTACTCACCCCGGCAGGAGTGGAACCTAGCCCAGACAAGGTCAAGGCGATAATGGAGTTGGGGTCGCCGAGAAGCCCGAGGAAGGTCCAAATCCTCACGGGGATGTTTGTCGGACTTAGCAGGTTCCTCTCCAAGGCGGGAGAGAAGTGTGCGCCTTTCTTTAAGGCGCTAAGGGGGAAAAAAAATTGGAATGGACTTCGGAATGCGAGGGAGCCTTCCAAGCCTTGAAAGAATAACTCACCCAAACCCCCTTACTTCAAGGGCCGAGATCGGGAGAAGACCAATCCCTATACCTGGGAGTGGGGCCTGAAGTAGTGAGTGCAGTGCTGATCTGGGAGGAGGGGAGGAAGCAATTCCCTATCTACTATGTCAGCTGAGTGCTGAAGAAGGCGGAGCTCAGATACCCAATCTTGGAAAAGTTGGCTTTCACATTGGTGGTGGCAGCTCGGAGGCTCCGGCCCTACTTTCAGGCACACTCCATCAGGGTAGTGACGGATCACCCGCTTCGCAAAATCATGGAAGGGGTGGAACACTCGGGAAGACTGGCGAAGTGGTCCATGAAGCTGAGCGAGTTCGATATTACGTTCGTACCCAGAACA
The DNA here is from genome assembly GCA_033032865.1 of Dactylorhiza incarnata. Lineage (NCBI taxonomy): Eukaryota > Viridiplantae > Streptophyta > Magnoliopsida > Asparagales > Orchidaceae > Dactylorhiza > Dactylorhiza incarnata. The sequence continues at coordinate 977,849 of JAWHQI010000354.1, read as the reverse complement.
TCAATCAAGGCCCAAGCAGTGGCAGACTTCATGACCGACTATGCGATCGAGGTGGGGGAACATGAACCGCCTCCCCCAGTGGCATGGATGATGTTAGTAGATGGTGCCTCAGGAAAGCACTCCTATGGGGGGGGGGGGGATCATCCTAGTGAGTCCCCAAAGGACAAAGATCGAGCAAGCCTTGAACATCCATTTTCCGATTACCAACAACCAAGCGGAGTACGAGGTGGTGATAGCGGGCCTGCAGTTGGCTCGAGAACTGGGAGTGCAAGATGTGGAGGTATCGACGGACTCCATGGTGGTAGCATGCCAAGTCAAGGGAGAGTTTGAGGCAAAAGACCCGACCCTCCTGCGGTACTTAGAGAAGGTCAAGGGAGTCATCGGGCAATTCCACACTTTCTCCATCAAACATGTGCCAAGGGAAGAGAGCACCCCCGCGGAACTCCTAGCCAGGTTCGGTCCTCGAACAGGAGGGACAGTTTCAGAACTCTTCCGACCCTCCAACGAGGAAGGGGAACTGATGGAGGTGGATCAGCGGATCGCATTGATGGATCCCTTCATCTCCTTCTTGTCATCAGGAAAGTTCCCTAAAGGAGACATAGACAGGCGACGCTTCAGATATAAGTCAGCTTATTACTCTTTGCAGGCAGGAGGGCTGAACAGGAAGACACTCTCGGGACTCCTGGCCCGTTGCATTTCAGAGGAGGAGGTTCCGAGAGTCCTAGAAGAAATTCATGCCGGGGAGTGTGGGATTCACTCCAGGAGCCAAACTCTGGAAGGGAGGGTGTTGAGACATGGCTATTTCTGGCCCACCCTCAGCAAGGATGCGGCGGAATTCGCAAGAAGGTGTTCAAAGTGCCAGCTCTATGCTCCACTCCAACTCCTCCCAGCTCAGAGGTTCCGAACCATCACTGCTCCTTGACCCTTCGCCGTATGGGGGTTGGACCTAGTTGGCCCTTTCCCTTAAGCTAGCGGCCAAAGAAGGTTCTTACTGGTCATGATCGATTATTTCTCCAAATGGGTAGAAGTGAAGGCGCTCGCCAAGGTAACATCTCAAGTTATGAGGAATTTTGTATGGGGAGAAATAATATGCAGGCATGGCCTCCCCTTGGCTATAGTGACGGACAATGGGCCGCAATTTGCTAGCGAAGAATTCATTAGCTTCTGCACCCAGCTTGGCATCGACCTTAGGTTCGCATCGGTTCACCACCCAAGAAGCAACGGCCAGGTGGAAGCGGCAAATAAAGTAATTGTCAACCTACTGAAGAAGAAGGTGGAGAACCTCCGAGGGAACTGGGTAGAGCAACTACCATCCGTTCTCTTGGCCCTGAGGACTACCCCTAACACCGCCACCGGGGAGACCCCTTTCAAACTTTCCCATGGATCCGAAGCAGTCCTTCCCATCGAGTTCGAAGTAAAGACCCCCAGGGTGATCGTAGCAGGTGAAGGGGATGAAGAGTGGCTGGTGGCCAACGATGAAGAACAAAGGCTATCCTTAGACTTGGTGGAGGAACTCCAGGACCAGGACACCATCAGGCAGGAGGAAATCAAGCGGTGAATGGCCCGGTATTTTGACAAACACATCCGAGTAAAACACTTTCAAAAAGGGGACCTGGTCTTGAAGAAGGTCGACGCGGCTGGGAGAGGGGCCTCGGTAGGTAAGCTCAACCCCAATTGGGAGGGTCCATACATTGTAAGTGAAGTGCTCAAGTCAGGGGGGTATCACCTCCGAGATGTGGAAGGGGTACCTCTAGGCCGAGCAAGAAGTGGGGACGATTTGAAACGATTCTATCCTTGAAAATTTTATGATGATGTTAGTTGAATATTTTACCTCCTCACTTGATTGTTATAACTACTATGCGAAGGAAAGCAAGGTGACAAGTTCTTATGCTGGAATGCCCCAGATCGATTCCGCTCCTGGGCTCTCACTAGACGGGGGGTTCATGTTGATCTCTGGAGAGGCTGGCAAGGTGACAAGTTCTTATGCTTGAATGCCCCAGATCGATTACGCTCCCGGTCTCTTACTAGACAGGGGGTTCAGGTTGATATTTGGAGAGGCTGGCAAGGTGACAAGTTCTTATGCTGGAATGCCCCAGATCGATTCCGCTCCCGCGCTCTCACTAGACGGGGGGTTCAGGTTGATCTCTGGAGAGGCTGGCAAGGTGAAAAGTTCTTATGCTGGAATGCCCCAGATCGATTCCGCTCTCGGGCACTCACTAGACGGGGGGTTCAGGTTGATCTCTGGAGAGGCTGGCAAGGTGACAAGTTCTTATGCTGGAATGCCCCAGATCGATTCCGCTCCCGGGCTCTCACTAGATTGGGGGTTTAGGTTGATCTCTGGGGAGGCTGGAAGGAGACAAGTTCTTATGCTGGAATGACCCAGATCGATTCCGCTCTCGGGATCTCACTAGACGGGGGTTCAGGTTGATCTCTGGAGAGGCTGGCAAGGTAACAAGTTTTTTTGCTGGAATGCCCCAGATCGATTCCGCTCCCGGGCTCTCACTAGACGGGGGGGGGGGTTCAGGTTGATCTCTAGAGAGGCTGGCAACGTGACAAGTTTTTATGCTGGAATTCCCCAGATCGATTCCGCTCCCGGGCTCTCACTAGACGGGGGGTTCAGGTTGATCTCTGGAGAGGCTAGCAAGGTGACAAGTCTTTATGCTGGAATACTCCTTCTCGCTCGGCGGGCCTGCTCTCTCGGCAAAGAGATACTCTGCACGATAGTATGCGAGGAACGAGAATCAATCTGTTGGGGAAATGATTTATCTTAACCCCTAAAAATGAGTAGAATATAAATTCTAAGAATGAAAAATTAGTCTAAGTGAATATGCGTCGAATAGTAGTCGACGCAACGTCGAAGTGTAGTCGACGTTCCTCTCAGAATGAGTCGAAGTAGCTTTAAACAGAATTCGACGTAACCTATGTCGACGTAACTCTGATTTCTAGTCGACGTATCTAGTGAAGTCGACGCACCTTAGTCGACGCACCTTTCATATTCTCCTCTCGACGTCCAGCCAATCTGAAATCGACGCTTCCGTCGAATAGTAATCGACGCACGTCGATTCCTATGCCAAATTCAAAACATGCCAGATCTCTTTCCTTCTTTCTATAGATCTGATTCTTATGGAATTATATTATTCTTGTATAGCCGTTCTGAATCAGTCTTTCCTTCTAATTGATTCTTGGCTAAATTGATTAAGTTTATTATGGATATTATTTGAAATCAGAATGATCTCTTTCCTTCTACAGAAATATTGATTATGGAATCTTTTCTCTCTTACTATTTCTCTGAATGCTAATTGATTATTCTCCTATAGTATTCTTTGAATAATCAGAGCTATAAATAAGAGGGAAATCGACAGAGAAGAAAATGAAGTGATCCACTCCATACATTTGAAATAGAGGAAAAGCTCCCAAGAGAAAAGTGAGAAAAACTGAGAAAAGTGAAAGTGTGCTGCAGCAAACAACAAGCCTTCTTCTTCTTCTGAGATCATACTGCTGCAATTTCTGAAAGCTCTCACTAAAAGAGAGAAAGGCCCACAATCTCCTTCTTACTATAGAAGCGAGATTATATTCACTATTTCTTGTGCTTCTAATCTTCTTACTAATAAGAAGATTCTTTCTTGTTTCAATTACTTCTTCTACTTCCTCTTCTTATTCTCATTTCATTTTCAAATTGTGTAAAAGAGTTTTTAGAATCTCTCTTCAAGAAATTCAGTTGTAGTGGTTCTAAGAGTCTCCTTATCAAAAGACTCAGGCTGGTTCTAAGAGTCCCCTTATCAAAAGACTCAGTACAAAATAGTGAATTCCTACGAAGGGGGTAGAAGAGTGGACTACCCAAAGTTTGGAGAACCACTATATTTCTTTGTGTTGTGCTGTGATTTTCTTTTTGCTGTTACTTTCTTTATTTGCTTAATTCTTGTTGGTGTGTGTGGGAAGCTTAAATCTATGATTATTACACATATATATATATATTTGTTAACTTTGCACAAAGTATTTTTAAATCTCTATTCTCCCCCCTTAGAGAATTCTAGTGAGGTTAACTGTGCACTTTCAATTGGTATCAAAGCGAGGTTGATCAAAAAGGCGTAACTCCTTGATCAAAAAGATCCTACCTCATATATATATATTTCTAAAAACTATTTTTTTTACATGGCACAAATCAAAGATTATGCTTCCACCAGACCACCAATTTGCAACCTTGAAAAATTTGCACTTTGGAAAACAAGAATTAGGATCTATATGAATTCTATTGATGAAGATTTGTTTAATGGTATTTTGACAGGTCCTCCCAAGCCCTATAGAAAGGACTCAAGTGGTAAAGTGACTCAAACACTTGTCCCAAAGGCTGAGTGGACAGTTGAAGAGAAGAAGGCAGGAACAAGTGATGCAAAAGCTGTGAACATTATTGTCTCAACCCTCTCAGATGAAATCTTTCAAAAGGTTTTTGACTGTGAATCAGCGAAAGAAATTGGGAGGCTCTTACAAAGATAGTAGAAGGAAGTGCTGATGAAAGGAAAGATAGGAAGGCTCTATTAATCTCCCAATATGAGAACTTTCAAAAGAAGCATGAAGAAAGCATATCTGAGATGTATGCCAGATTCAGTCTGATCATCAATCAATTAAGGAGCTTGGATAGAGAGATCTCTCTCACAGAGATCAATGAAAAATTGCTAATGAGTCTCCCAAGTTCATGGGACTCAAGAATATGGGCAATAAGGGATACTAGAGGACAAAAGTAAATCTCAACAGATGCCCTCTTAGGAAAACTCAAATCCTTTGAGCAACTGCTTAAAACCAGAGAAGAAAAGGAAAGAAGGGAAACACTCCAACCTCCTCAAAAGATAGAAACATTGCATTAAAAGCAACAGAAGAGGAAACCTCTGTTACTGAAGAAGAATTATTCAGCCTCCTGGCCAGAAGATTCAAGAAATGGGTCAGGAAAGATGGGTCTAGAAGGAGAGAGTCAAAACCAAGGTATGATAAGACTCCTACTAAAGAAATTATTTGTTACTCCTGCAGGAAAACTGGACATATTGCTCCAGAATGTCCAGAAAATGCTGAGAAAAAGAAAGATCTGAAAAAGAAAGATCTCAAGAAAAAGGGGAAGAAGAAAGAAAGAATCTTCATTGCAGAAGCTTGGAGTGAAACAGACTCTGAAGACAGCACCTCATCTAAAAGTGACAATGAAGAGTCTAAGCAAGAAGACCTATGCTTAATGGCTCTTGGAAGCTCAGAAAAAGATTGTGTTGCTGAATCATGGAGTGAAACAGGTTCAGAAGGAAGCATCTCTTCTGAAGAGGAAAAATAAGATAGCCTTATTCTCATAGAGGAATCTGAGGATAAGGATGAGGTAAGCATTTTTGATGAAATAGATTTTCTATGTGATGATTTTAAAAATGATTTTGAAAGTCTTTGTATAGATCAACTAAAAGCTAAACAAGAAATTAAGGATCTAAAAGAACAAATTAATATGAGAAAAATAGAAGATACATGTTCAAAAAATTATAAACTAAGGTGTAAAATCTATAAAACAGAAAAGGAAATAGATAGTGCTAAAATAGAAAATCAACTCCTTTAGAATAAGGTATCCCAGGCAAAAGCTTTTGAAGAATCTATAAAAGTCAGAAGCCAAACACTTAAAGAAATCACTAAAAAACAAACAATCAGACATAAGAATCTGGGTCTAGGGGCTGATCCTTCAACTAGTTCAATACCATCTACCAAACCTGCTTGGATGAGCCCTGTTATATTCACTAATCCCATCAAATCTCCAAACTTAGAAGAAGATTCACAAAATACAGAAGACCTCACCTTCAAAGAGATAAACCACCTTAATAAATCATCATAATACCATTCAGAAGAAGACTCTCAAACTACCTCTGAGAAGGCAACTATGCCAAAAGAAATAAGTTATAAAGAAACAAAACTCCAATCAGAAAAAGGGAAAAATAAAATTTGTGAAGATAAAATTGCGTCGACTTCATATCGATGCATGAATGATAGTTCGTCGAATTCTACTCGACGCAATCACTTAGATGCTTCGACCTCAAATCGACGCATGAATAACATTATGTCGACTTACAATCGACGCAACTACTTCCATGCATCGATTCTAGATCAACACAATCTAGAGAAAGCGCCGAATACATATCGACGCAACTCTCAACATAAGTCGAATAGATATCGACGCATAACACCTCAGAGCAACTTAAATACAGGACATAGCTATTCTCAAAAACTTTCTATCTTAACCCCCCATTCAGGACCCTTTCATCCTGATCAAAATTTCTATCCTAATCAAAACTTTCATCCTGATCAAAACTTCTATCCTAATCAAAACTCTTATCTTAATCAAAAAATTTATCCTAATCAACAACTCTATCCTAATCAACATCTCTGTACCTCACTAAACTTAAATTCCCATAATCAAAGAACAATTAGGTGTTATATCTGTAATAAAATTGGCCACACTGCCAAACAATGTTAGCACAATCAATCCAATTGTTTATAAAATTAGTCCAAGGGTGACTTAGAAAACCTTAGGATTAGGAAGAAATAATCTCTCAAGAAAAACCTGGAATTTTCAGACATAGTAAAAGTCACGCCGATCTCTTAATCGACGCATATGTCGATAGGAAACCCTATCAGACTATACCGACGCATACATCGACTTCCACTCGACGCAACGTCGACTTCATGAAAAAGAGCGGCAATACTAAAATATTTTCAGTCATATCTACTGTTGTACCGAATAAACCTCGAGTTGTGTCTTTTGTCGACGTTTCACCTGACTTAAATAGACTCTTCAGTTAAAATTCAGCACGCTCCTTGCATCTTTCATCCTTCTCATTTCTCAGTCCAGCCATCTCTTCCTCTCTCTCACTGACCTAAATGGCTCCCAATATCAACTCTGGTTTCGATATTGATCTTGAATCCTTCCAAGTCGCCGCCGAAAACTATAAGAGCATCATAACTCTCTTCACTGAAGCTGGTTTAGACAAACTCATTTCCACAAGATGCAGAATCCTAGAGATAGAACTCACTGAGTTAATAAATCATGTTCAGATATCTGAGCAAGGAGAAATCACAGGAACACTCTATGAGACACCTGTCTCAATCTCAGCAGAATACCTTAGGGACACTTTTGATCTTCCATCAGGTACTTACCAACACTATCCTTGTTCAAATCAAAAAGGGAAGCAAATTATTTTCTAAAAATAACTAAATAAATCTCCATCATCATTACCTTATCAGGTGATGAACCTGTGGAACTCACCCCTGAGGAAATCAAAAGTCTGTTAATCACCATGAAGTTCTCCAAAGATAGACCAATCCACTTGAAGAAAATAGATTTTTCTGATGAATATAGGTTATTGGCAGACATAGTAGGAAAAGTTCTACTATGCAAAATCTCTACCCATGATGCAGTGCCCAAGCAGCCACTGAACATCATGGGGGCCCTTGTGCTGAAAAAGAAGGTTGACTGGGCCAGCAGCTTACTAAAAATGATAGGCTACAAATATTCTCACAAAGAGAATGCCTATTATGAGGATCATGAGTCAGGTTCTCCTCCACTCCTTCACTGACCTATGTAGGTCAAAAGGAATCCTCATTCCCCCTGGAAAAAGGATGTCCATAGCCCTCTTCTCAAAATGGACCAGGCAAATCCCCAATCCTGGTGCCATTCCTGACAGGACTCCCTCTCCTCCTAACTCTCCTAGTCATCCATCTTCACCTCCTCCTCAACATACAAACATCTCTTCCCTACCAACATCATCCACACCAATAGTCTCTACTACCATCACAACTCCTATCTTACCTACACCTTCACATACACCTGATCAACCCTCCTCTATTCATCCACCTCCTCCATCAAACACACTTCATCACAATGATACAGTCCTCTCTCCACCTTCATCACCTCCACCTCCACCATTATCTCCTACTCCAACACACCTTGAACCATCTCCATCCACTAAAACTCTCATCACCCAGTGTATCCAGTCAGCAGCCCAAAAATTTCAAGAAATGCTGGATGGACACTGCTCCCAACTTCACTCCTCCATCATGCACATGCAAACACAAATAGATGGGGTCAATGACTCTGTGCAAAGCTTGAAGTCCTCTGTCTCTTCCTCTAAAGTGACCAAGTCTTTCTTAACCTCCTTGGCTAAGAAGGTCAAGAAGGGGGAGAAATTAGATGAAGAGCAGCTCTCAAGTCACAAATCTCTCTCACACATGTCCCTTCCTACTTCAAAATCTGATAGTCTTGCACTGCTTAAGAAAATTGGGAATGAATTAGTACCAGAGCTACATACTGAGGACCAGATAATAGATGTACTCTCTATAGCAAGAGAAGCTACACAACAAGTAGTTCTCTTTCAAGGGGAGGGTAGCAGAGCAGAGAGAGAAGTTGAAAAGGAAACTGATGCTGAAGTTGAGAAAGAAAAAGAAGCTGAAGCTCAGGGGGAACCAAATGCTGACATAACTGAAGCTGGAGTTGAGAAAGAAACTGAAGAGGCAGAAGTAGAAGGCTTAAAGGAAGTTCCATCTCAGATGGAGCAAACTGTTGTGACTCAGGGGGAGCTGAGTGAATCACCTGTTACTGAGAAGGAGGAACCCACTTCTCTAAAAACTTTAGTATTCACTAGGAAAAGAAAAACTCCTCCTTCCCCTCCTGAATGATGTGTTGAACAATGTTGATATACTCTTTCTTCCATGATTAAATACTGTTTATGAAGTCTGTGTATATGATTCTATTTCTTCTGATTACTTAACATATTTCTTTTCTATATAAATGCCTTGCTGTGTTGATTAAAAGCTGGTACAATTTCTCCCTTAATAGGGTTAAGTCAAATAGGGGGAGATTGTTGGGGAAATGATTTATCTAAACCCCTAAAAATGAGTAGAATATAAATTCTAAGAATGAAAAATTAGCTTAAGTAAATATGCGTCGAATAATAGTCGACGCAACGTCGAAGTGTAGTCGACGTTCCTCTCAGAATGAGTCGAAGTAGCTCTAAACAGAATTCGACGTAACCTATGTCGACGTAACTCTGACTTCTAGTCGACGTATCTAGTGAAGTCGACGCACCTTAGTCGACGCACCTTCCATATTCTCCTCTCGACGTCCAGCCAATCTGAAATCGACGCTTCCGTCGAATAGTAATCGACGCACGTCGATTCCTATGACAAATTCAAAACACGCCAGATCTCTTTCCTTCTTTCTATAGATATGATTCTTATGGATTTATATTATTCTTTTATAGCCGTTCTGAATCAGTCTTTCCTTCTAATTGATTCTTGGCTAAATTGATTAAGTTTATTATGGATATTATTTGAAATCAGAATGATCTCTTTCCTTCTACAGAAATATTGATTATGGAATCTTTTCTCTCTTACTATTTCTCTGAATGCTAATTGATTATTCTCCTATAGAATTCTTTGAATAAACAGAGCTATAAATAAGAGGGAAATCTGCAGAGAAGAAAATGAAGTGATCCACTCCATACATTTGAAATAGAGGAAAAGCTCCCAAGAGAAAAGTGAGAAAAACTGAGAAAGTGAAAGTGTGCTGCAACAAACAATAAGCCTTCTTCTTCTCCTTCTTCTGAGATCATACTGCTGCAATTTATGAAAGTTCTCACTAAAAGAGAGAAAGGCCCACAATCTCCTTCTCACTATAGAAGAGAGATTATATTCACTATTTCTTTTGCTTCTAATCTTCTTGCTAAGAAGAAGATTCTTTCTTGTTTCAATTACTTCTTCTACTTCCTCTTCTTATTCTCATTTCATTTTCAAATTGTGTAAAAGAGTTTTTATAATCTCTCTTCAAAAAATTCAGTTGTAGTGGTTCTAAGATTCTCCTTATCAAAAGACTCAGGCTGGTTCTAAGAGTCTCCTTATCAAAAGACTCAGTACAAGATAGTGAATTCCTACCAAGGGGGTAGAAGAGTGGACAACCCAAAGTTTGGGGAACCACTATATTTCTTTGTGTTGTGCTGTGATTTTCTTTTTGCTGTTACTTTCTTTATTTGCTTAATTCTTGTTGGTGTGTGTGGGAAGCTTAAATCTGTGATTATTACACATATATATATATTTGTTAACTTTGCACAATGTATTTTTAAATATCTATTCACCCCCCCTCTAGAGAATTCTAGTGAGGTTAACTGTGCACTTTCACAATCCTATGCGCTCCGGGGTATCCGCTGCTCAGCAGAAAGGTCGCCGGCAGGGTAAGAGGCGAGCCCTTGCCGAGAAGAAAAATACCTAGCGAGACCTAGAAAAAAACGCATACCTAAAGGGTAATAATCCTAAGCCAAATGACGAAAGGCCAGAGAAGCCAAAAAGGTCCTGTGCCTGTCTATTCAATAACGCAAGATGCGAGAATGATCATCGCGGGATAGCCTACATAAAAATGAATATCGAGATAAGCGAGAGCGAGATGCCAACAAAAAAGACAGTCGCAGAAAGGGCGAACACAATACCAGGCTAAAAATGTGCATCCATGCATTTCACAGTTAAATTATAAAAGGCGGCGAACTCGCCAGCCCAAAACAAAACAGAAAATAAAATCAAAAATCTATAAGCATCATGAGTCGCTCGCGAATTCCTCCTCGTCATCACTGCTTTTCACTGGTGGAAGCGGGATGAAGAGCTCCGGGGCGATATCCTCCAGAACCATGTCAGCCGCATCGGCAGCTAGGAGACCGGCCTCCTTCTTCGTCGAGAAGATGTAGCGAGCTGACTCGGTAGACTCCATGCGAATGTCCTCGTCTCGCGCTTGCCGCTCTTCCTTCAGACGGCGGGGGGAAGGGGGACTGATGGCACGGGTGAGATCACAGTTTAGGGCTTTCAGCCCAGCCACCTCGCCCTCCAATTCCTTGATGCTAGCGTCGGCTCTTCCGGCAGCCTTGACATCCTGCATATAAGTTCAATTAAAAAAGCGAAATGGCCAAAGGAAAGAAAGATAAGGAAGTCTAGGTGACTCACCACACTGCCCTCTGCGGCGAGCGGCTTCTCCTTCAGCTGCGTGTTCTCGGCAGGGAGCCCCTGATACGCCCTCGCAAGCTCCACGTTCTGAAGCTCCAGCTGTAAGCAGCACCTCCCTGTCATATGGGCAAGCTCGACAGAGCGCAACTGCGACCTCACGCTCTCAAAAGCGAGAGTTTTCGCAGTCTCATCTTTATAATACCCCACGTCCTCGCGCCCATAGAGAGCGAATGAGAGGTCGAAGGTGTGACCGTTGATGGTCTCCTTCTCCACCCAGGAGGGAAGGATGGTGGAGATGTCCACCCGGTTGGTCTCCGGTTTCCAGTTGACCAGGAGCTCGCCGGTCTCATCGCGGCGCCTCTGGCCGAGGCCAAAGTTGTAATGGTTGATGGGGATGGGCAGGACGGAGGTTCTAGAAGCCTCCTGGTGTTGAAACCGAGACTTGCGAACAAGACTTAGTCTCTGTGGAGTTCGGGGCCCTCAGCTAGCCGAGGGGCGACCAATCCTTACTCCTCCCAAGGGAGAGCTCTAGGTTGAAGGTGTTGGAACTAGGGACTGGACCAAGGGCTTAGTGGGGAGGTCCCGCCACATACCCGGAAGCCCCTCAGGAACTTCCCCTCCCAAGCCACTACTAAGCTTGGGCACCACTGGAGGCTCTCCTCACCCCCCTAGAGAGACTTGGGGAGGGAGAGAGAGGGAGAGAGCTAGCCTAGAATGAGATCCCTCCAAATGGTGCCCCCTTGGTCCTATTTATAGGATTTCTGAAGTTGGGCTGCAAATAGCCGAAAACTGGTCTGCCAGATTACCAAAATACCCTTGAACTGGGCTGCAGATAGCCAAATCCCGCTGCTCTTGGACTGCGAATAACCAAAACTGGACTGCGAATAGCCAAATCCCGCTACTCTTGGGCGCTAAACGCAGACCGCCTACCCGGCAAGGTTCTGGGCGAGCCGGAGGCCTCCCGGCCCTCCCGGCTCGCCCCCACAAGGGTGTGGGCGAGCCGGAGGCCTCCCGGCCCTCCCGGCTCGCCCCACAAGGGTGTGGGCGAGCCGGAGGCCTCCCGGCCCTCCCAGCTCACACCCACAAGGGTGTGGGCGAGCCGGAGGCCTCCCGGCCCTCCCAGCTCGCCCCCACAAGGGTGTGGGCGAGCCGGAGGCCTCTCGGCCCTCCCAGCTCGCCCCCACAAGGGTCTGGGCGAGCCGGAGGCTTCCCGGCCCTCCCGGCTCGCCCCCACAAGGATGTGGGCGAGCCGGAGGCCCCCCGACCCTCCCAGCTCGCCCCCACAAGCATGTGGGCGAGCCGGAGGCCCCCCGGCCCTCCCAGCTCGCCCCCACAAGGGTGTGGGCGAGCCGGAGGCCCCCCGGCCCTCCCAGCTCGCCCCCACAAGGGTGTGGGCGAGCCGGAGGCCCCCCGGCCCTCCCGGCTCACCCCCACAAGGGTGTGGGCGAGCTGGAGGCCTCCCGGCCCTCCCGGCTCGCCCCCACAAGGGTCTGGGCGAGCCGGAGGCCTCCCGGCCCTCCCGGCTCGCCCCCACAAGGGTGTGGGCGAGCCGGAGGCCTCCCGGCCCTCCCAGCTCGCACCCACAAGGTGTGGGCGAGCCGGAGGCCTCCCGGCCCTCCCAGCTCGCCCCCACAAGGGTGTGGGCAAGCCAGAGGCCTCCCGGCCCTCCCGGCTCGCCCCCACAAGGGTCTGGGCCAGCCGGAGGCCTCCCGGCCCTCCCGGCTCGCCCCCACAAGGGTGTGGGCGAGCCGGAGGCCTCCCGGCCCTCCCAGCTCGCCCCCACAAGGGTGTGGGCGAGCCGGAGGCCTCCCGGCCCTCCCAGCTTGCCCCCACAAGGGTGTGGGCGAGCCGGAGGCCCCCCGGCCCTCCCAGCTCGCCCCCACAAGGGTGTGGACGAGCCGGAGGCCTCCCGGCCCTCCCAGCTCGCCCCCACAAGCGTGTGGGCGAGCCGGAGGACTCCCGGCCCTCCCGGATCGCCCCCACAAGCGTGTGGGCGAGCCGGAGGACTCCCGGCCCTCCCGGATCGCCCCCACAAGGGTCTGGGTGAGCCGGAGGCCTCCCGGCCCTCCCGGCTCGCCCCCACAAGGGTGTGGGCGAGCCGGAGGCCTCCCGGCCCTCCCGGCTCGCCCCCACAAGGGTGTGGGCGAGCCGGAGGCCTCCCGGCCCTCCCGGCTCGCCCCCACAAGGGTGTGGGCGAGCCGGAGGCCTCCCGGCACTCCCGGCTCGCCCCCACAAGGGTGTGGGCGAGCCGGAGGCCCCCCGGCCCTCCCAGCTCGCCCCCACAAGCATGTTGTCGAGCCGGAGGCCGCCCGGCCCTCCCAGCTCGCCCCCACAAGGGTGTGGGCGAGCCGGAGGCCCCCCGGCCCTCCCAGCTCGCCCCCACAAGGGTGTGGGCGAGCCGGAGGCCCCCCGGCCCTCCCGGCTCACCCCCACAAGGGTGTGGGCGAGCCGGAGGCCCCCCGACCCTCCCGGCTCGCCCCCACAAGGGTGTGGGCGAGCTAGAGGCCTCCCGGCCCTCCCGGCTTGCCCCCACAAGGGTGTGGGCGAGCTGGAGGCCTCCCGGCCCTCCCAGCTCGCCCCCACAAGGGTATGGGCGAGCCGAAGGCCTCCCGGCCCTCCCAGCTCGCCCCTACAAGGGTGTGGGCGAGCCAGAGGCCTCTCGGCCCTCCCGGCTCGCCCCCACAAGGGTGTGGGCGAGCCGGAGGCCCCCCGGCCCTCCCAGCTCGCCCCCACAAGGGTGTGGGCGAGCCGGAGGCCCCCCGGCCCTCCCGGCTCGCCCCCACAAGGGTGTGCGCGAGCCGGAGGCCCCCCGGCCCTTCCGGCTCGCCCCCACAAGGGTGTGGGCGAGCCGGAGGCCCCCCGGCCCTCCCGGCTCGCCCCCACAAGGGTGTGGGCGAGCCGGAGGCCCCCCGGCCCTCCCGGCTCGCCCCCACAAGGGTGTGGGCGAGCTGGAGGCCTCCCGGCCCTCCCAGCTCGCCCCCACAAGGGTCTGGGCGAGCCAGAGGCCTCCCGGCCCTCCCGGCTCGCCCCCACAAGGGTGTGGGCGAGCCGGAGGCCTCTCGGCCCTCCCAGCTCACACCCACAAGGGTGTGGGCAAGCCGGAGGCCTCCCGGCCCTCCCAGCTCGCCCCCACAAGGGTGTGGGCGAGCCGGAGGCCTCTCGGCCCTCCCAGCTCGCCCCCACAAGGGTCTGGGCGAGCCGGAGGCCTCCCGGCCCTCCCGGCTCGACCCCACAAGGCTCTGGGCGAGCCGGAGGCCTCCCGGCCCTCCCCGGCTCGCCCTCACAAGGCTCTGGGTGAGTCAGAGGCCTCCCGGCCCTCCCCGGCTCGCCCTCACAAGGGAACAGTCCTGGGATGCGCCCCTCAGACTCGACTCCCTCAAAATTCTCACCCCTCCTCCTCCCGGGGTCGCGTCATTTGAAAATATTGGGCCTAAAAATATCTTGGGCCTCGGGGGCCCACTAGGCGAATATAGGGTTGTACACAATCCCCGCTCTTTTCGAGCGTGGCTCACGCTCGGAAAGAAATGTCCAACCCTGCATATTCGACGAGTGTCGCTGGGAATCCGGTTATTGGTGATATCTTGGAAAAGCCACAGCGCCTCCCCGAGAGGTTCCCCAACCTTGCCGGCTAGCGAGAGTCGGGCTAGTGGAGCCATCTCGGGGGAAAAACACTTAGCCTCCCTGAGAGGCCTTCCTACCCTGCCGGCTAGTGAGAGCCCAGCTAATGGAGCCACCTCGGGGGGAAAAATACTTAAGAGCATTTTCGGCTACTGAGCGGTTCCTGACCCTGCCAGCTAGGTGAGAGCCTGGTCAGCGGGCCAGCATCGATGCTAAGTACTTTCCTTCTTGCCCCCGAGCGGTTCCCGGCCCTGCCAGCTAGATGGGAGCCTGGTCAGCGGACCAGCATAGGGTCGACACACTTCTAGGAGTGAGCTCTACTAGTGGTGGACATAGGGTCGACACACTTCTAGGAGCGAGCTCTACTAGTGGTGGACATAGGGTCGACACACTTCTAGGAGCGAGCTCTACTAGTGGTGGACATAGGGTCGACACACTTCTAGGAGCGAGCTCTACGAGTGGTGGACATAGGGTCGACACACTTCTAGGAGCGAGCTCTACCAGTGGTGGACATAGGGTCGACACACTTCTAGGAGCGAGCTCTACCAGTGGTGGACATAGGGTCGACACACTTCTAGGAGCGAGCTCTACCAGTGGTGGACATAGGGTCGACACACTTCTATGAACGAGCTCTACCAGTGGTGGACATAGGGTCGACACACTTCTAGGAGCGAGCTCTACCAGTGGTGGACATAGGGTCGACACACTTCTAGGAGCGAGCTCTACTAGTGGTGGACATAGGGTCGACACACTTCTAGGAGCGAGCTCTACTAGTGGTGGACATAGGGTCGACACACTTCTAGGAGCGAGCTCTACTAGTGGTGGACATAGGGTCGACACACTTCTAGGAGCGAGCTCTACTAGTGGTGGACATAGGGTCGACACACTTCTAGGAGCGAGCTCTACTAGTGGTGGACATAGGGTCGACACACTTCTAGGAGCGAGCTCTACTAGTGGTGGACATAGGGTCGACACACTTCTAGGAGCGAGCTCTACTAGTGGTGGACATAGGGTCGACACACTTCTAGGAGCGAGCTCTACTAGTGGTGGACTTAGGGTCGACACACTTCTAGGAGCGAGCTCTACTAGTGGTGGACATAGGGTCGACACACTTCTAGGAGCGAGCTCTACTAGTGGTGGACATAGGGTCGACACACTTCTAGGAGCGAGCTCTACTAGTGGTGGACATAGGGTCGACACACTTCTAGGAGCGAGCTCTACTAGTGGTGGACTTAGGGTCGACACACTTCTAGGAGCGAGCTCTACTAGTGGTGGACATAGGGTCGACACACTTCTAGGAGCGAGCTCTACTAGTGGTGGACATAGGGTCGACACACTTCTAGGAGCGAGCTCTACTAGTGGTGGACATAGGGTCGACACACTTCTAGGAGCGAGCTCTACTAGTGGTGGACATAGGGTCGACACACTTCTAGGAGCGAGCTCTACTAGTGGTGGACATAGGGTCGACACACTTCTAGGAGCGAGCTCTACTAGTGGTGGACTTAGGGTCGACACACTTCTAGGAGCGAGCTCTACTAGTGGTGGACATAGGGTCGACACACTTCTAGGAGCGAGCTCTACTAGTGGTGGACATAGGGTCGACACACTTCTAGGAGCGAGCTCTACTAGTGGTGGACATAGGGTCGACACACTTCTAGGAGCGAGCTCTACTAGTGGTGGACTTAGGGTCGACACACTTCTAGGAGCGAGCTCTACTAGTGGTGGACATAGGGTCGACACTCCTCTAGGAGCGAGCTCTACTAGTGGTGGACATAGGGTCGACACACTTCTAGGAGCGAGCTCTACTAGTGGTGGACATAGGGTCGACACTCCTCTAGGAGCGAGCTCTACTAGTGGTGGACATAGGGTCGACACACTTCTAGGAGCGAGCTCTACTAGTGGTGGACATAGGGTCGACACACTTCTAGGAGCGAGCTCTACTAGTGGTGGACATAGGGTCGACACACTTCTAGGAGCGAGCTCTACTAGTGGTGGACATAGGGTCGACACACTTCTAGGAGCGAGCTCTACTAGTGGTGGACATAGGGTCGACACACTTCTAGGAGCGAGCTCTACTAGTGGTGGACATAGGGTCGACACACTTCTAGGAGCGAGCTCTACTAGTGGTGGACATAGGGTCGACACACTTCTAGGAGCGAGCTCTACTAGTGGTGGACATAGGGTCGACACACTTCTAGGAGCGAGCTCTACTAGTGGTGGACATAGGGTCGACACACTTCTAGGAGCGAGCTCTACTAGTGGTGGACATAGGGTCGACACACTTCTAGGAGCGAGCTCTACGAGTGGTGGACATAGGGTCGACACACTTCTAGGAGCGAGCTCTACCAGTGGTGGACATAGGGTCGACACACTTCTAGGAGCGAGCTCTACCAGTGGCGGACATTGGGTCGACACACTTCTAGTAGAGAGCTCTACTAGTGGTGGACATAGGGTCGACACACTTCTAGGAGCGAGCTCTACTAGTGGTGGACATAGGGTCGACACACTTCTAGGAGCGAGCTCTACTAGTGGTGGACATAGGGTCGACACACTTCTAGGAGCGAGCTCTACTAGTGGTGGACTTAGGGTCGACACACTTCTAGGAGCGAGCTCTACTAGTGGTGGACTTAGGGTCGACACACTTCTAGGAGCGAGCTCTACTAGTGGTGGACATAGGGTCGACACACTTCTAGGAGCGAGCTCTACTAGTGGTGGACATAGGGTCGACACACTTCTAGGAGCGAGCTCTACTAGTGGTGGACATAGGGTCGACACACTTCTAGGAGCGAGCTCTACTAGTGGTGGACTTAGGGTCGACACACTTCTAGGAGCGAGCTCTACTAGTGGTGGACATAGGGTCGACACACTTCTAGGAGCGAGCTCTACTAGTGGTGGACATAGGGTCGACACACTTCTAGGAGCGAGCTCTACCAGTGGTGGACATAGGGTCGACACACTTCTAGTAGCGAGCTCTACTAGTGGTGGACATAGGGTCGACACACTTCTAGGAGCGAGCTCTACTAGTGGTGGACATAGGGTCGACACACTTCTAGGAGCAAGCTCTACTAGTGGTGGACATAGGGTCGACACACTTCTAGGAGCGAGTCTACTAGTGGTGGACTTAGGGTCGACACACTTCTAGGAGCGAGCTCTACTAGTGGTGGACATAGGGTCGACACACTTCTAGGAGCGAGCTCTACTAGTGGTGGACATAGGGTCGACACACTTCTAGGAGCGAGCTCTACTAGTGGTGGACATAGGGTCAACACACTTCTAGGAGCGAGCTCTACTAGTGGTGGACTTAGGGTCGACACACTTCTAGGAGCGAGCTCTACTAGTGGTGGACATAGGGTCGACACACTTCTAGGAGCAAGCTCTACTAGTGGTGGACATTTTCCTCCCTGTCCCGAGCGGTTCCCGGCCCTGCCAGCTAGGTGGGAGCCTGGTCCGCGGGCCAGCATCAGGACTAAATACTTGTGACTTCCTTGTCCCCGAGCGATCCTCGGACCTGCCAGCTTGATGGGAGCCTGGTCAGCGGGCCAGCATCGAGGCTAAGCATTCTCTTCCCCGCCCCCGAGCGGTTCCCGGCCCTGCCAGCTAGGTGGGAGCCTGGTCAGCGGGCCAGCATCGGGGCTAAGTATTTTTTGAAAAACTTTCATTATATTAAACCATCCTAGTACATGTTGGAAAAACTAGACATGGAAACGGAACATAGCATTACACGAACTTAAGGCTAGAAAATGAAACTTAAGTATGGAAGCCGAACTGAGCCTCCCACTCCCAGTCTTGGTCTTCCTTGACTTCTTCCGGTAGTTGTTGCTGTTGCCCTGGACCCCTCGCATCCTTCATCTCTGAGAACTCAGGGTAAGTGAACGTCGCGTGACCCTCCTCCTGGTGGAAGTCGCAGTAGGGTGACTCCACCCTACCCCTTCCTTTCCTTCTTCTTCCTACTTTTCTGATTCTCCTCCGTCTACCCCCACCAATCTCCATGGTTTGCTGAGGTGGTGGAGGGGGTGTGTTTGGTCCCGGCCTCCACCTCGGGCGGTTTGATCTTTTTCTTTTGAAGTCCTTACTTCCTTGCTCTCGCGGAGTCGAATTGTTGACCTCTGCGCTCGCCGGGCTATTGGATAGCCTCCACCAGAGGTGGTCTCGACCATCAACATTCACTTGGTTTCTTTTGGGGTGGAGCGAGTGGGGGTCGGATGCCTCCCCGCTCGCCCCCTTTTGGGACTGGGCTGGAAGAGACGGGGCGAGCTGGGACAGTGCCTTCCTCCTGAGCTCGCCCCCTTGAGGGGCTGGGGCGAGCTGGGAGGGCGCCCCCCTCCTGAGCTCGCCCCCTTGAGGGGCTGGGGCGAGCTGGGAGGGCGCCCCCCTCCTGAGCTCGCCCCCTTGAGGGGCTGGGGCGAGCTGGGAGGGCGCCCCCCTCCTGAGCTCGCCCCCTTGAGGGTGGGCGAGTGGGGGTATGGCACCTCCCCATTCCCCCCTCACCGGTATCTCCTTTCTGAACTGCTGGCCGAGAGTTCCCTCCTCCACCTGCTGGGGCGGGACCTCCGAACCATCTCCTCTTCTGCCTACGGCCGTCGTGGCGAAGGCGATCTGCAAGGTCTGCATGACCTCTCGCTTGAAGCTTTCAAACATCTCCAACGTCACTCCAGCCACCGGGGGCTGCGAATGACCTGGGTCGGAACTTCCTCCACCTCCGTCCATGGAGCTCATCTCGAGAGTTTCGTGAATCGGTCACACTCCACGCTCACCGCACCATGTGTTGAAACTGAGACTTGCGAACAAGACTTAGTCTCTGTGGAGTTCGGGGCCCTCAGCTAGCCGAGGGGCGACCAATCCTTACTCCGCCCAAGGGAGAGCTCTAGGTTGAAGGTGTTGGAACTAGGGACTGGACCAAGGGCTTAGTGGGGAGGTCCCGCCACATACCCGGAAGCCCTCAGGAACTTCCCCTCCCAAGCCACTACTAAGCTTGGGCACCACTGGAGGCTCTCCTCACCCCCCTAGAGAGACTTGGGGAGGGAGAGAGAGGGAGAGAGCTAGCCTAGAATGAGATCCCTCCAAATGGTGCCCCCTTGGTCCTATTTATAGGATTTCTGAAGTTGGGCTGCAAATAGCCGAAAACTGGTCTGCCAGATTACCAAAATACCCTTGAACTGGGCTGCAGATAGCCAAATCCCGCTGCTCTTGGACTGCGAATAACCAAAACTAGACTGCGAATAGCCAAATCCGGCTACTCTTGGGCGCTAAACGCAGACCGCCTACCCGGCAAGGTTCTGGGCGAGCCGGAGGCCTCCCGGCCCTCCCGGCTCGCCCCCACAAGGGTGTGGGCGAGCCGGAGGCCTCCCGGCCCTCCCGGCTCGCCCCCACAAGGGTGTGGGCGAGCCGGAGGCCTCCCGGCCCTCCCTGCTCACACCCACAAGGGTGTGGGCGAGCCGGAGGCCTCCCGGCCCTCCCAGCTCGCCCCCACAAGGGTGTGGGCGAGCCGGAGGCCTCTCGGCCCTCCCAGCTCGCCCCCACAAGGGTCTGGGCGAGCCGGAGGCCTCCCGGCCCTCCCGGCTCGCCCCCACAAGGATGTGGGCGAGCCGGAGGCCCCCCGGCCCTCCCAGCTCGCCCCCACAAGCATGTGGGCGAGCCGGAGGCCCCCCGGCCCTCCCAGCTCGCCCCCACAAGGGTGTGGGCGAGCCGGAGGCCCCCCGGCCCTCCCAGCTCGCCCCCACAAGGGTGTGGGCGAGCCGGAGGCCCCCCGGCCCTCCCGGCTCACCCCCACAAGGGTGTGGGCGAGCTGGAGGCCTCCCGGCCCTCCCGGCTCGCCCCCACAAGGGTCTGGGCGAGCCGGAGGCCTCCCGGCCCTCCCGGCTCGCCCCCACAAGGGTGTGGGCGAGCCGGAGGCCTCCCGGCCCTCCCAGCTCGCACCCACAAGGTGTGGGCGAGCCGGAGGCCTCCCGGCCCTCCCCGCTCGCCCCCACAAGGGTGTGGGCGAGCCGGATGCCTCCCGGCCCTCCCGGCTCGCCCCCACAAGGGTCTGGGCGAGCCGGAGGCCTCCCGGCCCTCCCAGCTCGCCCCCACAAGGGTGTGGGCGAGCCGGAGGCCTCCCGGCCCTCCCAGCTCGCCCCCACAAGGGTGTGGGCGAGCCGGAGGCCTCCCGGCCCTCCCAGCTCGCCCCCACAAGGGTGTAGGCGAGCCGGAGGCCCCCCGGCCCTCCCAGCTCGCCCCCACAAGGGTGTGGACGAGCCGGAGGCCTCCCGGCCCTCCCAGCTCGCCCCCACAAGCGTGTGGGCGAGCCGGAGGCCTCCCGGCCCTCCCGGATCGCCCCCACAAGCGTGTGGGTGAGCCAGAGGCCTCCCGGCCCTCCCGGATCGCCCCCACAAGGGTCTGGGCGAGCCGGAGGCCTCCCGGCCCTCCCGGCTCGCCCCCACAAGGGTCTGGGCGAGCCGGAGGCCTCCCGGCCCTCCCGGCTCGCCCCCACAAGGGTGTGGGCGAGCCGGAGGCCTCCCGGCCCTCCCGGCTCGCCCCCACAAGGGTGTGGGCGAGCCGGAGGCCTCCCGGCACTCCCATCTCGCCCCCACAAGGGTGTGGGCGAGCCGGAGGCCCCCCGGCCCTCCCAGCTCGCCCCCACAAGCATGTGGGCGAGCCAGAGGCCCCCCGGCCCTCCCAGCTCGCCCCCACAAGGGTGTGGGCGAGCCGGAGGCCCCCCGGCCCTCCCAGCTCGCCCCCACAAGGGTGTGGGCGAGCCGGAGGCCCCCCGGCCCTCCCGGCTCACCCCCACAAGGGTGTGGGCGAGCCGGAGGCCCCCCGACCCTCCCGGCTCGCCCCCACAAGGGTGTGGGCGAGCCGGAGGCCTCCCGACCCTCCCGGCTTGCCCCCACAAGGGTGTGGGCGAGCTGGAGGCCTCCCGGCCCTCCCAGCTCGCCCCCACAAGGGTCTGGGCGAGCCGAAGGCCTCCCGGCCCTCCCAGCTCGCCTCTACAAGGGTGTGGGCGAGCCAGAGGCCTCCCGGCCCTCCCGGCTCGCCCCCACAAGGGTGTGGGCGAGCCGGAGGCCCCCCGGCCCTCCCAGCTCGCCCCCACAAGGGTGTGGGCGAGCCGGAGGCCACCCGGCCCTCCCGGCTCGCCCCCACAAGGGTGTGCGCGAGCCGGAGGCCCCCCGGCCCTCCCGGCTCGCCCCCACAAGGGTGTGGGCGAGCCGGAGGCCCCCCGGCACTCCCGGCTCGCCCCCACAAGGGTGTGGGCGAGCTGGAGGCCTCCCAGCCCTCCCGGCTCGCCCCCACAAGGGTCTGGGCGAGCCAGAGGCCTCCCAGCCCTCCCGGCTCGCCCCCACAAGGGTGTGGGCGAGCCGGAGGCCTCCCAGCCCTCCCAGCTCACACCCACAAGGGTGTGGGCGAGCCGGAGGCCTCCCGGCCCTCCCAGCTCACCCCCACAAGGGTGTGGGCGAGCCGGAGGCCTCTCGGCCCTCCCAGCTCGCCCCCACATGGGTCTGGGCGAGCCGAAGGCCTCCCGGCCCTCCCGGCTCGACCCCACAAGGCTCTGGGCGAGCCGGAGGCCTCCCGGCCCTCCCCGGCTCGCCCTCACAAGGCTCTGGGCGAGTCAGAGGCCTCCCGGCCCTCCCCGGCTCGCCCTCACAAGGGAACAGTCCTGGGATGCGCCCCTCAGACTCGACTCCCTCCAAATTCTCACCCCTCCTCCTCCCGGGGTCGCGTCATTTGAAAATATTGGGCCTAAAAATATCTTGGGCCTCGGGGGCCCACTCGGCGAATATAGGGTTGTACACCTGGCAGGGCTCGTTGTCCTCACCCCCTGCGGAGAGGTCGGTGAGGTCGAACTCGTCAAAATCCACCTCGCGGGGTTCCTTTCACTTCGAGGAGGCGACCGAGACCCCACTCTTCTAACTCTTCTTCTTTGGCGGAGATTTCGGGGGAACGGGATGATCACCAGAAGCTCCCGGTCTCTTGCGAGAAGAGGGCTCACCTGGAGTGATGGCGCCTCGGCAAGCCTCTGCCCCCATGGTCGCGAGGGCCAAGGTAGCGTTGGTTTTCCGATTGCTAGCATAGGGGGGATGGAGAGGAAGATCCCGCTCGCCTAGAAAATAATTGAAGCTTCAATAGGTACGAGATTACCGGAAAAGAAAAGGGGGGCCAATGATAGAGCGAGATCTTTTACCTTCCCCGGTGAGTATGGGAAGCAGCTTGTTAAGGTTGCGGCGGAGATGGACAACCTCAAAGTTCTTCTTGTAGAAGAATTGGTAGAGAAGGGCATCATGACCTCCAAGGGCAGCGGGCCGGTAGGTAGTCTCGTCGTGTTGGATGGGCGAGATTGGGATGTTACCGAAGTTCCCCTTGACAAGAAGGAACTTCTGGGCCCAGAAGTGGGATTTGTTGACGGTCTCGTCAACCTTAGGACCCGAGCCCACGAAGTAGGAAGTCCCATCCTTGAAGGCGCAGAACGAGAACAGCTTCCAAGAGATCGGGACGATGAACTCGATGCGCTCCTCGCAAAGATTGCTGGCGAACGCCGTGATTACCGCCAAGGCATTAGGCGTGAGCTGGCCCGGAACAACGCCATAGTGCTTGAGCACCTGACGAGCAGCGAGAAGATCGGGATTAGTTCACATAATGAGCGAGACTTGAAATGCAGAAAATAAGAAGCGAGCGAGAGCGATTATTACCTGGCAAACTTCCGGCCAAAGGGGGAGGCGCAGGCCGATCGCGAAATGGGCGGTGGGAATGGCCAACTCGTCGACCCGCGGGGCGTTGATCACGTCGTCCTCGCTAGGACGGCGTGCCTCAAAGGGGGGGTGACATAATCATCGACCACACTGAAATACTCCTCGTCCGTCAAGTTGCAGTGGTAGAAGGTGTGCTCGGCGAAAGCCTTCGCAATCTTTCGCCGACCCTCTGACTCGTTAGCGTCGCCGCCCATCTTAGCGACCTGTGAGAAAGGAAGTAAAGCGAGAACGGGAAGGAGCGAGAGCTCTGAAGCGGAGGAGAAAGGAGGTTGACAGTAAATGCGGCGGTTGACTCAGTTATGGCCGCCTATTTATAGCCAAAACAAAATGGCGGGAAGAAGTCCAAGCGCCGGTGGGGGTGGGTAGCAGCAAAGAACATCACATCAAGTCTGCGGGCGAAAAAAACCTGCGGGGTTAGTACAAACAATATTTTCGCGAGATATACTTAGCGAGAACAGAGGGTCCTCGCGAGCATAAAATAACATAAAAATGAAACAGATTTATTAGCAGCGAGCGAGAAATAATAAAAAGCCAGTTATACTTACTGTCAGACGAAATAAAGCCAACATGTAAGTGGCAAGTATACGAATTACAAGCCATGGCAAGATTGTATAGAATAACAGCAGTCGTTTGCAGGAATTAAAAGGCCACGATGACGGAAAAGTTAGCGAGAATCATGGGGCAACCACTTCCATCTACCCCCTCCCCGCGACCCGGACCGCGTCTGTATCCTAGAGTTATAGTAATCCTCGACCGCGCGGCCCTCCCGGTCAATGAGGAAGGCGTAATCCCTCATTCTCGCTATATGTGCCTCCGACGTCGTGAAGTTCTCATCGCGATCTTGTTGTCTCGTGGCCCGGAGCGTCGCACATTCTTCCATCAAAATGGCATGCCTGTCCTCGGCGGCTTCTCTGTCCCGTCTCGCCTGCATGTTGAGGTCCATCAGCATCCGACCATGTTTTCTCAGCAACTCCGCGGCTCGTTGTTTCATCATCTCCAGATCCCGCGGATCACCTAAGAAGTCTTCCACTTAGTCAGGAAGGGGGGACATCTCGTCGTCGCCCAACTCGGAATCGGTAGGAGGAATCTCATTATTCTCTGCGAAGTATTACGGAAAGGTCAGATAACACGCTTGAGCTCGCGTAGGGCAAGGGGGCGTCAGAATGCTTACCCAGAGGGGGGGCGGGAAGTCTCAGGGCGGTGATAAGTAGTATTTTTATAATTTTTAATAGAAAATTTTGTAAATATTTAATATGAATTTTCCTTTTTATGTCAATTGTAGGTTATAAGTAGTTCTTTTTGTAATTTTGATTCTAACTTAGCTTAATTTTAATATTTGCAGAATTTTGGGACAAATCGGGAAAAATGGCATGTCACGCCCTCGGTCACGCCCGTGACCAAGGGCGTGTAACCTAAAGATCAGTCCAGAATGATGCCGCGCTGTCTGAGCTAGCCCACACCAAGTCACGCCCCAGGTCACGCCCGTGACCCAAAGTCACGCCCGTGACCAAGGGCGTGTAAACTTAGAATCTTCCACGTGGAGCCGCCGTCCAGACGTGGAGATACTGTCGAGAAGTCAACCTAAGTCACTCCCGTGACCCACATGTCACGATCGTGACTTTCCAGCGTGATCCATGTTCTGCCGCCGCGCCGAATTCTAGCCCACGCCGTATTTAATGCAGCCGTCCAAAGTCGCGGCCGTGACCCGACATGTCACGCCCGTGATAAGTCACTTTTCGCTGTGCCGTCCAGAAAGCCCATGCTGCTGTCGGATCTGATGTGAATAGTGCAGTCACGCCCGTGACCGAGGGCGTGTAATCTGAAATTTTTTCCTATAAATTCTGAGGCTCTCCTTGAGTCCAGGGTTCAGAAATTTGGAGATGGGGAGGTGCTGTTAGAGCTGAGAGTGACTTTTTCAAGTTGATGTTCATGTTTCTTAAGGCTTTCATGTTCTCTTCCCTTTCAAATTCATGCAATGTTTTGAATGTAGTTTTCATGCACTAGTTTTCTCAAGTTTGTAATCTTTATTTTCCTTAGCCTTGCACTCTTAAATTAAGGTTTGTAATTGTTCTTTGATTTTCAATAAAATTAGTTTTCTCTTTCATGTTCTCTTTCTCCTTAAGTAATTTCTTCCTTTTCATGCATTGTCAATCTTTCTCTCCTTAGTTATATCTTTTTTTTGCAATGTCAATTCCTCTTTCTTTTCATGCAACGTTTAATCCTTTCATTTAGCTTGCAATTAGTTTTAATTTTAGTTAAGCAAAAACAAACCAATCAAACTTTCGTTGATAAGATAATGGCAATTTTCCTCGAAGTAGAAGTAATCAACGCGCCCCGTGGAATACGACCTTGATATTCCTAAATATCCTATACTATAGACGATAAGGTACACTTGCCTTTATCGGATATAGTTTTGGAGAAAATCTCAAATCTTCACTAAATTTCAAAACCGCAAAATCTATATCAAGTTTTTGGCGCCGTTGCCGGGGATTTTGCGTAGATATTTTGAAAAGAGGATAACTATTAATTTTATCATGTTTCTTTTTATTTTATTTTCCTTTTTCTAAATTTCAAAAAGAAAAAAAAATTTATTTCAGTTTTTCCTCTTCCCTTCTTCTCTTTTTAGTGTATGACCCGAGGTAGCACTTCGATTCTTCCTTTTGATCCTGAGATCGAGCGAACCCTCTTGAGGCACCGCCGTTCTCGTAATTAGGGAAATCAAGTAGAATCCGAAGAGTCGATCGGGGACACTAACGCAGCAAATATGGATCATAATCTTAATCCTCCTAATCTTAACGAGTCAAATCCTAATGAGGACGCGCAACGGACCATGTCCTATTATGCGCGGCCGAATTTGGAAGGCACACAAACGAGTATTGTTTGCCCCACGGTAGAGAACAATAATTTTGAGATCAAGTCCAGCATCATACAAATGGTGCAACAATCAGTGACCTTTGATGGTCAACCGGACGAGGATCCAAATTCACATATCTCTTACTTTCTTGAAATTTGCGAAACTTTTAAGATCAATGGCGTCACCGATGACGCCATTCGACTACGTCTTTTTTCCTTTTTCTTTGCGGTCTAAGGCCAAGCTGTGGCTGGGCTCCCTACCTAGGGGATCCATCACTACATGGGCCGAAATGGCGGAAAAATTTATTAATAAATATTTCCCGCCTTCTAAGACCGCTAAATTGCGCACGGATATTGCGTCATTCATGCAAATCAACTCGGAGACTCTCTATGACACATGGGAGCGCTTCAAGGAGCTTTTGCGTCGATGCCCTCACCATGCACTTGCCACTTGGCAACAAGTGCAAATATTTTATAATGGCTTAAATCTCCAAACGAGGCAAATGATTGATGCGGCCGCCGGGGGGACATTAAATAACAAAACCCCGATTGCCGCTCAAGAGCTTTTCGAAGAGATGGCCACAAATGCGTATCATTGGAACATGCCCCGGGTGCGGCCTAATAAGCCGGCCAGAATTTTTGAAATAGACGCAAATGCAAATTTGGCTTTACAAGTTGAGCGCTTAACAAATCAAGTGGCGGAGATGTCTGCTTCCTCCGCCACTCCTCCTTGGGCTAATAACGTTTTAATTGAAGAACATGTTGACTACATGGGAAATCCACCTCGGCCTTCCTATAACCCGAACACCGCTCCGTATAATAACACCTACAATGCGGGTTATAGGAATCATCCGAATTTCTCATGGAGCAACCAAGGAAATGCTCAGCGTCCTATGAATTTAAATCAACCTCCCCCTAATCAACTTCTTAACTTAACTCCGCCTCCAAATTTGATTTCTCAAAATTATAATCCACCCGGTTTTCCACCGCAACAGCAAAAACTCTCTCCGATTGAAGAGGTTTTTGCAAAATATGTTGCTACAAATGAAACGAACATCCGGAACCTTACCGGATCGATCAAAAATTTAGAGAATCAAGTGGGCCAACTCGCAAAGATGATTTCTGAGCGTCAACAAGGAGCACTACCGGGGAACACCGAGCAAAATCCAAAGGAGAGCACGAATGCGATTACACTCCAAAGCGGGAAGGAGGTGGTTCAAAAACAGGACGAACCCAAGGTAATTTCCTCTCCTCCTCCTCCTCCTACTTTTAATTCATCTTCGAATTTGCCCGCTACGATAGCTCCGCACACTTCTATTTTAAATCTGCGCGCTCCTACTTCTAATATCCCGTATCCATCGAAATTTAAAAATGAAAGCGCCGAAAAAAATTATAAAAAGTTTTTAGATGTTTTAAAACAAATCCATATTAATGTACCTTTCTGCGAGGCTATCTCACAAATGCCTAAATATGCGAAATATCTTAAGGAGTTGCTCTCCAATAAGAAAACGTTAGAAGATATTTCGCATATTTCTTTAAACGCAGAATGCTCCGCGGTTGTACTCAACAAATTGCCGAAAAAAGCAAATGACCCGGGACGGTTTTCCAACCCATGTCTATTTGGCAATTCGTTAGTAAAACACGCCTTAGCGGATCTTGGAGCAAGCATCAACCTTATGCCATTTTCTTTGTTCAAAAAGCTAGGTCTAGGAAATCCAAGGCCCACTCGAATGAGTATCCAATTAGCGGATCGTTCTTTAAAATATCTGCTAGGAATAGTGGAGGACGTGCTCGTCAAGGTTGACAAATTCATCTTCCCGGTGGATTTTGTCATTCTTGACATCGAAGAGGATGCCGAAGTACCCCTCATACTCGACCGCCCCTTCCTTGCCACCTCCCGCGCTATTATCGACGTAAGTAACAGAAAGCTCCTCCTACGGGTTGGAGACGATGAAGTTACTTTCGGCCTAAATTCC
Organism: Dactylorhiza incarnata; assembly: GCA_033032865.1. NCBI lineage: Eukaryota > Viridiplantae > Streptophyta > Magnoliopsida > Asparagales > Orchidaceae > Dactylorhiza > Dactylorhiza incarnata. The sequence goes on along the minus strand of JAWHQI010000354.1, from coordinate 949,684 downwards.
TCGATACGGAACACGCTAGAAAATGACGATTCATGTTTTTACTTAGAAGAGTGTTGTGAGTTCGATTCATCCCTCGAGTTAGTTTCATCGGCGAGTAGTGATTCCGAGCCCGTAGAGCTCTTTTGTGATGAAGAAGAAGTTTCTCACCCCACACCACCCGAACCATTATTTTTAGAAAAATTAAAAATCAAGACTTCTTATGAAGAACCACCCGTATTGGAGTTGAAACAACTCCCCCCTCACCTTAAATACTTGTTTTTTGGAAAAAGAGTCTAAGCAACCCGTCATCATTTCATCCGATCTTAGCAACTCAGAAATTTCTGCGTTGACTATAGTCTTAAGAAAGCACCGCCACGCAATTGCGTGGCAATTATCGGACATTAAGGGTATAAACCCATCTTTCTGCACTCATAAAATATTTCTCGACGATAATTCCCGAAATTCAGTCCAGCCTCAACGACGGCTAAACCCTAACATGAAAGAAGTCGTTAAGACCGAAGTTATAAAACTTATGGACGCGGGAATCATCTACCCGATATCGGACAGTACTTGGGTTAGCCAAGTACAAGTCGTGCCAAAGAAAGGTGGTGTCACGTTAGTTGCGAACGAAAATAACGAATTGATCCCAACCCGTACTGTTACGGGTTGGCGGATGTGCATCGACTATCAGAAATTAAATGATGCCACTCGTAAGGATCACTTCCCTCTACCATTTATCGACCAAATTTTAGAACGCCTTTCGGGTCACTCCTACTACTTTTTTCCCGATGGTTTGTCGGGATACTTCCAAATTCCGATTTCGCCCGACAACCAAGAAAAAACCACTTTCACTTGTCCCTTTGGCACCTTTGCTTATCGAAGGATGCCATTCGGTCTTTGTAACGAGCCAGCTATATTCCAAAGATGTATGCTGGCAATTTTTGACGAGTTAGTGGAGGAGGTGATGGAAGTATTTATGGACGATTTTTCCGTGTACGGGAGTTCATTTGAAAACTGTTTAAAAAATATCGAGCGCGTGTTACAGCGATGTGAGGAAACGAATTTAGCGCTTAATTGGGAAAAATGCATTTTATGGTCAAGGAAGGACTAGTCCTTGGCCATAAAATTTCAGGCAAGGGGATCGAGGTCGATAGGGCCAAGATTGAAGTAATTGAAAAACTCCCCCCTCCCACAAATGTAAAAGCTATTAGGAGTTTCCTAGGCCACGCGGGGTTCTATCGGCGCTTTATACAAAATTTTTCAAAAATTACAAAGTCGTTAACCCATCTTCTCGAGAAAGATTCATCTTTTCTTTTTAGCGATGAATGTCATTTAGCTTTTCAACTTATCAAAGAGAAACTTATAAACTCCCTGATTCTAGTCGCCCCAGATTGGTCGCTCCCTTTTGAGATCATGTGCGACGCGAGTGATATTGCGGTTGGTGCCGTTTTAGGCCAACGGGTGAGTAAAAATTTCCACCCGATCTATTATGCGAGCAAAACACTCACGTCGGCACAAGCAAATTACACCACGACTGAGAAGGAACTTCTAGCAATCGTTTTCGCCTTCGATAAGTTTAGGTCATATATCACCCTCTCGAAAGTCATCGTCTTCACGGATCACTCTGCACTTAGATATCTTTTAAGCAAATCGGACGCCAAGCCTCGTATTTTGCGATGGATCCTCCTCTTGCAGGAGTTTGACTTAGAGATCCGGGACAAAAGGGGAGCCAAAAACTTGGCTGCCGATCATCTCTCCCGTTTAGAAAACCCCGCCTCGGACGTATTAATAGAATCTGACATTAATGATAAATTTCCCGAAGAGCGCCTCCTTGCTCTCCAAAATATTAATTCATCGTCTACCCCCTGGTTTGCAGATCTGGCTAACTATTTGGTAGCCCGGGCCCTGCCAAAAGAATTATCGAGTCAGCAAAAGAAGAAATTCTTTTCTGATTTAAAGAATTACTTTTGGGAGGACCCCTTTTTAGTTAGTGTACGCACAGACTAGGTAGTAAGACGATGCCTCTCGAGTGAGGAAGGCCTTAAAATTTTACGTCATTGTCATGAGGGACCCATCAGAGTTCATTATCATTCAAACCGAACCGCGAGGAAGGCGCTGGAGGCGGGCTTTTATTGGCCCTCGCTCTTCAAAGATGCTCATACCCTTGTGAGTACTTGCGACAGCTACGAGCGGTCGGGGAACATCTCTCACCGGGATGAGATGCCCCAAACATTTTCTTAGAATGCGAAATTTTTGACCTTTGGGGTATCGATTTTGTTGGTCCTCTCCCTCCATCTTTTTCAAATAAATATATTCTAGTGGCGGTCGACTACGTATCAAGGTGGGCGGAAGCACAATCTCTCCCCAACAACGATGCGCGAGTCGTCGTTAATTTCTTAAAAAAATTATTTTCTCGATTTGGCACACCGCGCGCTATTGTGAGTGATCGGGCACCCATTTTTGCAATACTCAATTTTACAAAAATTTTAGCGAAATATGGTGTCACTCACAAATTATCCACCGCATATCACCCACAAACGAGCAGCCAAGTCGAAGTTGTTAATCGAGAATTAAAACGGATTTTAGAAAAAACAGATTCTATCAATCGGAAGGATTGGGCAATAAAGCTCGATGACGCGCTATGGGCCTATCAAACGGCGTACAAGACCGCTATCGGTTGTACACCGTATCGAATGGTTTATGGCAAGGCTTGCCACCTTCCGGTCGAATTAGAACACCGCGCATTTTGAGCGCTTAATTTTTTAAACCTCGATTCCACTCTAGCGGGAGAACAAAGAAAATTCCAAATGAACGAATTAGATGAGTGGCGAGCGAATGCGTATGAGAGCAATAAATTATATAAGGAGCGAACGAAGTTTTATCACGATAAGCATATAAAATTTCCAAAAACTTTTTCGCCGGGCGATCTCGTCCTCCTTTATAATTCCCGCCTTCGCCTTTTTCTGGGAAAACTAAAATCCCGATGGTCCGGGCCCTTTATTGTTAAAGAGGTTTAGCCCTATGGGACAATTTTAATTTCCCACCCAGAAAAAAGGCACCTTCAAAGTAAATGGTCACCGCCTTAAATTATATCTTCCGGGAGAGTTAACTAATGAAAAGAGTGATTCGATTGTATTTCAACCTATAATATGATCGGCAAGTGGGTCAAGCTACGCGACCTTAAACAAAGCGCTTTTGGGAGGCACCCCAAAGTTATCTTTTGTTATTTTCTCTTGTCTTTTCTTTTCTTTTTTAACAACTTTTGCAGGTAATCGCGGCTTCCCCACAAAAGCTTCAAAAACTTCAAAAAAAAAATCAGGGAAGCCCTTTTCCTTCTCTTCTTTCGTTTTTGCATTTCTTTTTACCTTTTCTTACTTCATACTTATTTTTAAACATTGGGGACAATGTTTAACTTTAAGTATGGGGGTGTAAATAGCCCATTGTAAATAATTGTAAATAGTTTTAAAAAGAAAATTTTCAAAAAAAAAAATGAAAAGAATAAAAACAACAAAAAGAAAATTTTAATTTTGTTTCTATGTTTTCCTTTATTTAAGCACTTGTAAAATCCAAAAACTCAAAAAAAAAATTTAGAAAATCGAAATTTTAAACCTTGGAAAGGGACGTTTGGGATTTCATCTCATCACACCTCCTAGTACCTTGCGAACCCTTCACCGGGTAGCCTTTGGGAAGTCCAAGACTTAACAAAAATTGTTAAGTTTTAAAGCTAGTTTCCTTTCTTTGTAAATAGTTTTTAATGAGAAAAATTCAAAAAAAAAAAGATAATATCAAAAAATTCAAAAAAAGATAATATCAAAAATTCCAAAAATTCTTATATCCCTCCTTCTTGTTGTTTTTGTGATTTCTTAGAAATCTAATTGAGAATGTTTATAAGCATGTTTAAGTTTTTAATTGGCTAAAATTTTGCTTATCATAGTTTGTTAATTTTAAATTTGAGGTAATCTTGATTTAAGAATCATCTTATGATTTTAAATTGATTAGAGAATTTTGTTAGCATAACTTCTCTTTTTATTTTTAAATGGTTTCATTTTGTAGTGAATTTCCTAAACCTCTTTAGATTTCAATTATATTTTCTTCTAACTTTTTTAGATCTTAGGAAATTTAATGTTACTAGAATTTGCTCTCAATATAATTTAAAGCTAGCTAGATTTATTTCCCTTCCTTACCCCCTTTGTGGCATAAAAAAATGAACTTTAAAAGATCATATGTCATGGGAATAAGAGGATAAAATTCATTATTCCCTAAAACATATGCACCCAAAATATTTGAAAAGATTATATGGCATGGAGTAAGAGGATAAAATTCATTACTCCTAAACCATATACATTTTGGGTTTTTATTAGAAGAGAAAAAAAAAGGAAATTTCATGATAAATTCCATTTCCTCCATTCAAAAATTTCTCTTCTTATGCCAAATTTTATGAAATCCCCCTTAGCCAATTATCATTGTTCTAGTTTTAGTTGAAAATTATGGAGAGAGCAATATTTAGTAATTTACTTTTCCTTAAGATTCTTTTAAGATAGAGTTCTTATAATTTTAATTTAATTTAGTTTTATAATTTCTACAATTTTGTTAAACTACTTAATTTTCTTGAGAAGTTCTTACCTAAACATTTTTTCCTCTTTTCAAATCATCATCATAATTTAGGACTTAACTCCCCCTTGAATTTACTCTTAACTTAACTTTTGGTTGAATGAAATTTTAGTTTTAAATTAAAAATTTTTAAGGATGTCTTATAAATTATGTCTCACACTTTTGCTCTGTAATAGCAAAACCTCAAGTATGGGGGTATTTGATAAGTAGTATTTTTATAACTTTTTAATAGAAAATTTTGTAAATATTTAATATGAATTTTCCTTTTTATGTCAATTGTAGGTTATAAGTAGTTCTTTTTGTAATTTTGATTCTAACATAGCTTAATTTCAATATTTGCAGAATTTTGGGACAAATCGGGAAAAATGGCATGTCACGCCCTCGATCACGCCCGTGACCAAGGGCGTGTAACCTAAAGATCTGTCCAGAAGGATGCCGCGCTGTCTGAGATAGCCCACACCAAGTCACGCCCCAGGTCACGCCCGTGACCCAAAGTCACGCCCGTGACCAAGGGCGTGTAAACTTAGAATCTTCCACGTGGAGCCGCCGTCGAGACGTGGAGATGCTGTCGAGAAGTCAACCTAAGTCACACCCGTGACCCACATGTCACGACCGTGACTTTCTAGCGTGATCCTTGTTCTGCCGTCGCGCCGAATTCCAGCCCACGCCGCATTTAATGCAGCCGTCCAAAGTCACGGTCGTGACCCTACATGTCACGCCCGTGACATATCACTTTTCGCCGCGCCGTCCAGAAAGCCCATGCCGCTGTTGGATCCGATGTGAATAGTGCAGTCATGCCCTTGGTCACGCCCGTGACTGAGGGCGTGTAATCTGAAATTTTTTCCTATAAATTCTGAACCTCTCCTTGAGTCCAGGGTTCAGAAATTTGGAGATGGGGAGGTGCTGTTAGAGCTGAGAGTGAGTTTTTCAAGTTGATGTTCATGTTTCTTAAGGCTTTCATGTTCTCTTCCCTTTCAAATTCATGCAATGTTTTGAATGTAGTTTTCATGCACTAGTTTTCTCAAGTTTGTAATCTTTATTTTCCTTAGCCTTGCACTCTTAAATTAAGGTTTGTAATAGTTCTTTGATTTTCAATAAAATTAGTTTTCTCTTTCATGTTCTCTTTCTCCTTAAGTAATTTCTTCCTTTTCATGCAATGTCGATCTTTCTCTCCTTAGTTATATCTTTTTTTTGCAATCTCAATTCCTCTTTCTTTTCATGCAACGTTTAATCCTTTCATTTAGCTTGCAATTAGTTTTAATTTTAGTTAAGCAAAAACAAACCAATCAAACTTTCGTCGATAAGATAATGGCGATTTTCCTCGAAGTAGAAGTAATCAACGCGCCCCGTGGAATACGACCTTGATATTCCTAAATATCCTATACTATAGACGATAAGGTACACTTGCCTTTATCGGATATAGTTTTGGAGAAAATCTCAAATCTTCACTAAATTTCAAAACCGCAAAATCTTTATCAGGCGGCCCTGGAAGAGGTTGCCATAGTGGGGATAGAGAGATTTATCCAGGCCAGGAGGGCAGGCTTCGCTGTTGATCGGGGGGACCTTTGGCGGTACGGAGACGTCGGTCTCCTCGCTCGTCAGGAGCCGGGACCCTGGCTTATCTATAGTTTTAACGGGAGGAGGCGGAGACGAAGGCCACAATACCTGGCGAGCCGGGGACTCACGGGGTGAGGCTTTATAAGAAGTAAGGAACGAAGGTCAGATGGTTGACAAGAAACATTTTGGCATGTGAGATCGAGATCATACCGGTGGCGTTTTTCCCAGCGAGGTTCGTATCTGTCGGCGGGCTTTTGCGAGACCCATCAGCGGGTTCTCCAGTGTTCTCGTTCGGCAAAAGCATCCTGCGAGTAGATATGAATCACAAGCAACTTTATTGACGTGGACCAGAGGAGTAGCTCGTACCTTCTCGTGGTGGCGATCGTCCAGGGAGGAGTCCAACAGCACAGAGTCGTCCCCGGTTCGGCGAGCCGCCCTCGCCTTTTTGATTTTCAGTGACTGAGCAGGAGGCGGCCGATTCATCCAGGCGGGGACCCTGGTCGTGGAGGGTAGCCCGCAAGCTCTCACCGCCCTCAGGCAAGCCTCAGCTTCTTCGGAAAGAGGCATCTCCAGGCAGCTACAGTGTCAGGCAAAAAGAAAAGGGAAAGGAAGTGGCGGCGCGCGCCACTAAGGACTCCGGACGATATTTATAGCCCTCGGGGTGGGCCCCACCAAAGATTCCTGGCAGATCATCAAGGGGCTGGCGAATACCAAGGATTGGATGTTTCTTCGCGAGCATAAATATCCTCGCGAAGAGCGGGGATTGTGTACAACCCTGATATTCGCCAGGCGAAGAGGCCCAGTTAAAGAAGTGCCAAAGACCTCACGAGGGAGACTTTGGAGAAGTCTCTCTCAAATCACTCGCTAAGAGGTGAGCGAGAAGGGTCGATGCGAGACCCATCAGCAGGTTCAGTGCGCGGCAAAGTCAATGGGCGATCCCGTAGGAGGGCTCGCGAGTTTAGAGCCTCAGTGTCTAGCGAGCTCAATTCTGCAGTCGACAAACGTCGAACGGAGCTCGGCATTCGTCGGACGGAGCCCGACGAACAAAATATGTTCAATAGCAGCGGTCGACGAACCGCCCGTCATAGCGGTCGGCGAGTAACTTGACGTCCTGTATTTCGTCAACCTCGTCCGCGTTCGGCGAGGCGACCTGCGATCGGCGAAAGGTGTGTTGAGCATGACGAAGCCAAAGTGTCAGTCTCACAAGATCAGTCGCAAGATCTAGACCTCGGTAGGTATAATAGGAGGGGCCAGCGAGGTACTCGCAGGGCGATCGCCCAGGAGAGGTACCGCGAGCAGGACTCGCGAGGGGCCCACGAGAGCTTCTCGCAGGAAGGCTCTCGCAGTTCCTTGCCCATAAGCCGATAGGGTCAAATTATCCTTTTACCCTTGGTGGTCTGCCTTTAGCCTCTCCAAACAGCGGAGTTTGGCTGTTAGCAGACCTATTTGGGGTGCAAATAGTAAAATCAGAAGGCCGGATCCTGCTATTTGCAGGCCGTATCAAAAAACCTATAAATAGGACCATAAGGGCACCTGTGGAGGGGAATCCACTTCAGCTTCTCTCTCCTCAGGCATTCCTTGGTTAGCATTTTTAGAGCTCTCCAAGGTGCCCGAGTCTCAGCTTTGGCTTGGGAGGGGAAGCGCTCAACGATCTTCCGGGTTAGTGGAGGGACCTCCTCGCTGCGACTAAGGTTTTAGTTTTCTTCCTAGTCTTCAGTCTACCTTCTCCAAGGGATCAGTAAGGGCTAGCCGCCGCTCGTTTCGGCGAGGGCCCCGAAATCCACAAGTGGATGAGAAATCGGTTTCAACAAGCATAATTTGGACAAGTTAATTTTTGCATCGAATAGAATTTGACGCAACTTCGAATTATTGTCGACGCTACTCTGACTAGAAGTCCAAGTGGTTCACCCTTCTGTCGAAGCAACTCAAGTCAACATTAAGTCAAATAGATATCGACGTAAAGGCCATGGACTTGTCGAAGTATCTTGAGAAGTCGATGCAGCATCTACTTCAACTTAGAGCAGAAGGAAGTATCTGTCGAAGCCATTCAAAGTCGATGCAACATCGACTTCATCTTGACGTAGATAATGAAGTTTAGAGCAATGCCATCAACTCAATGGTTACCTCGATTGGGTTACGACGCAACGTCGACTAGCTGAGTTCAAAGAGAGCAAGGATGAATTCAAAGCTGCTACTACCAGAACTCGAAGGTGCGTCGATAAAAGAGGAAGTGAACTCGACACTACGTCGAATACAGTCTCAAAAGGAAACCTTTTTTAGCTTTCTTTTTGGTCTCTCTCTCATGGCCCACATCTCTCAAGACCGTTCTCCAATGGCTTAATTATTGCCTGAAAGAGAAGGAAGCATTAATAGAGGACAAGAAAGCTTTCTTGGAAACTAGCTTATAGTTGGGAGACGGGTCGAGAATCAAGAATAGGAAGAAAGAGAAATTGAAAAGAAAAATAACTTTTTAGGACTTACATGAATTGGGAAAGGAATTCAAATTGAAGAGAGACAATATAAAGGTAGAGAAGACAGAGACAAAGTGCACTCATTACAATCGGCCATCATCTTCTCTCTAGTGTTCTCTCTTCTTCTTCCGCTCTCAGGAACCCTAACAGTGAACAGAAAAGCGAAGAAAGAATTGCTCTCTCCTGAACAACTGAACAACTGAAGGCTGCTTCTCAACACTATCATATAGCAGCCAGAGTTCAATAGGAAGAGAAGAACAAGGATCTGACAACTAGAGCTCATGCAATCCATCACAATTATAAGCAGGAGTTAATCAACAGAAGATCCAGTGAAAGACTCAGGAGGATGTTCTTCATACGGCCTTTCATAAGAATTCTAAAAACAGAATTCCAACAACCCTTCTCTTATTACTTTCTCCTTCTAATCCCTTTCTATAAAAGAGTTTTATTAATCCCTCTTCAAAGGATTCAGTGGTTCAAGATCTCCTTATCAAAAGATCTTGTGGTTCAAGATCTCCTTATCATAAGATCTGGTGGTTCATGATCTCCTTGTCAAAAGGTCAGTGGTTCTAAGAGTCTCCTTACCAAAAGACTCAGCCATAGTGGTGCATCCCTATCAGGTGGTAGAAGAGTGGAGAACCAACATTTTGGGGAACCTCTCTAAAAATCTTGGTGTCTTCTGGATTGCTTTTCTGTGCTGTCCCAAGTTCTTTTTATTCTACACTTTATTTCCTGCATCATTATTATTTTGTCTGTGATCTTGTTGTGCATAAATCCTTAGTTTATTTTTAATATTTTTCACAGTTAGAATAGAAATAAGTTTTAAATCTCCATTCACCCCCCCCCCCCCCCTCTAAAGGATTCTCAGAGGCACACTGTGCACTTTCAACAGTAGCTTATACATTTCTAAAAGAGTAAATATCTATTACTACTACTTATATTGGGAATCATGGTGAATCATCTGGTCACGCATACGGAGAAAGTAAACTAAACACTAGGATGAGCATTGCCAAAGATCGGGGTTCGGGATAAACTCCACCGAAATCCATCGGTGGCGGTGACCATAAGCTCGCCCGGTCACATTCTCTCCACATCTCTAGATTGGTTCACTACACGAGTCAGTAGGAATTTTTAGGATAAAACTGGGGATGGGGTTGCGGTGAGGTAAACAAAGGTAAACAAAAAGGCTAACTGCACCTAACCAAAATGAGCATAGAATACAACTACCCAAGTGCCACAATACAATGCAAGTGCAGCACACCCCCAGACTTAGACTTTTGCAACCTAGGTGTGTGCACCACCTACTCCCAATACATATTTTACAAATGATTTTCAATTCGGCCTTTTTCTCTTTTTATTTCAAGATAGGCAATTTTCTGTTCTTTTCTTACTTTTCTCTTCTTCTTTTCTTTTTCCTTTTAATTTCAGCAAATTTTACATCAACACAAACATATTCACATAATTGCACCACAATCAACATCCCAATAGAAAATGATAAAATAACTAGAGCTCAAATTCAGGTGTGCGACTAGGATCAGCTTTTAGGCATTAGTGAGATATATGTGGAGCTGAATCAAAAGGAAGGGATAGGCATAACAGGACTAGCAAGGGTAGATAGTAGGACTGAAATGAAAGCTCAACCAGGCCAATGATATGGCCTACGTCAATCTCATGCAAATGAGCTATCCTAAGCCCATGCTTGAAGAATCGCTTGGGGCAAGTTCTTGGCCATCGAGAAAGATTTTCCTTCCTCCTGACTCAAGCAATACGAGTCTAGCAATAATTTACACACATCCCTATGCTATCGTTTGATTCAAACCGCATTCACCACTATGAGTGGAGTAAACAACATTTACACTATAGAAATATACAAAACTCTAAGTATAAAGAGAAATCAATTCTACATTAATTCATATGCGAGAAGGAAGCACTCGACTTGAAGCACTCGACTTGAAGCACTGCTGGAGTCAACACTTTACTCTATCTCGCAATCCTAAGACAGCACCTAAACTTTACCATTAAAGCAAATGAATTAAATTCAATTCGGAGCACGCATACAGATGAGTAAGCGCTCAAGTGGGTGCGGAAAGAAAATATGAGAAATAGAAATTTCCAATTTTTTGAAAAATGGAGCAAAATTGAAGAAGAAATACTAACGGAAATGCGTAATGTGTGAGTGTTCAGGCGATTTGGGTAACATGATATATATACCCTCCCCCCCCCCCCCCCCCCCCCCCCCCGCCCCAGACTTAAACTACGCGTTGGCCTCAATGCAATATAAATGAAAATATGAGAGGGGTACATAAAAATGAGCGGATAGAGATGTGTTACCAAATGCCCTACTAAGGGGCATTGCCGGAAGTGCGGTAATCCAAGTTGGACAATACCCTATTCCCATATAATATGCTGCTGCCTACGGTGGTGACTATAATCCGGATCCTGCAAAAGTTTAGAAAAAGAAAGAAATATGCAATAATAGAGATACACTAGGGTGCCTCCTATGAGCGCTTTGTTTAACGTCCTTGAGCTGGACCAAATACCTATATTAAGAAGTTTATATATTGTCTGAAAAGAATATAAAATCAGGAGAAATTTACAAAACTACACTCATGTTCGAAGGGTTCTCCGTTGTATAATTTTAACCGATGACCATTGACTTTGAACAAGCCCTTCTTTTCACAAGCAAGCTCCACTACTACGAATGGAAACACCTGCGTGACAGTGTACGTCCCATACCAATTGGATTTCTGCTTCCCGGGAAAGAGACGTAGGCGAGAGTTATAAACCAAGACTAAGTCACCCTTTTTGAAGTCCTTATGATGAATCCTCTGGTCATGCCATTTTTTGTCCTTTCTTTGTATAGGCGGGCGTTTTCATAGGAACCCAGTCGGAATTCTTCTAAGTCACAAAGTTGTGAGAGGCAGCGTTGTCCAGCCTTAGTCATGGGGAAGTTATAAGTTTTTAGTTGCCCAAAGAGCCCTGTGCTCGAGTTCAACGGGGAGGTGGCAAGCTTTTCCGTAGACCAATCTGAATGGTGACATACCAATTGGAGTCTTGAAAGTTGTATGGTATGCCCATAGCGCATCGTCAAGTTTGTTTGCCCAGTCATTCCTGTTTATGTGCACTGTTTTTTCGATTATTCGCTTCAGCTCCTGGTTAGAGACTTCAACATGTCCACTGGTTTGAGGATGGTAGGCCAGCGCAATCTTATGATGAACGCCAATTTTTTTTAACAATGCTTCGATGGAGCGGTTGCAGAAATGACTGCCCCAGTCAATAATGATTGTTCGGGGGCTTCCGAAACGCACAAAGATGTTCTTATGTAAGAATTGCGTTACCACCTTTGCATGATTGGTGGGGAAAGCCTCTGCTTCGACCCATTTAGACACGTAGTCGATAGCCACCAGAATTTACAGCTTACCAAATGATGTTGGGAATGGACCCATGAAATCAATTCCCCAGACATCAAAGAGCTCGCAGACTAGAATGTTGTTAAGAGGCATTTCATCCATCCTTGAAATATTCTCGTAGCGCTGGCAGTGGTCACACTTGGAAACATATGCGTTAGCATCTTTGAAATAAGTGGGCCAAAAGAGTCCAGACTGTAAGACCTTCTGAGCAGTTCGGCTTGGTCCCATGTGCCCGCCTGCCTTCCCATCATGACAATGAAAGAGGATGGATGAAATCTCCTCATCAGGTACACATCTGCGTATAATATTGTCAGCGCAAACATGAAATAAAAGAGTTTCATCCCACAAATAGTTTTTTAACTCATTAAAGAACTTCTTTTTTTGTTGAAATGTTAAATGGGGGAAGAAGACCACATGCGAGGTAGTTAGCAAAGTCAGCAAAACAAGGTGATTTTGCATTAGTTGCGATAGAAAAGAGCTTCTCATCAGGGAATGTATCCCTGATGGCTACCAAGTTCTCATTGTCATCTTCGGTCCCCTCAATGCACGATAAATGATCTGGGACAACATTGTCAACTCCCTTTTGTCTTTGATTTCAATGTGAAGTTCTTGGAGTAGAAGAATCCAGTGGATAAGGCGGGGCTTGGCATCTTTCTTGGCTAAAAGATACTTCAAAGTAGCATGATCAGTATAAAAAATTACCTTTGATAGAATGAGATAAGCATGAAATTTATCAAAAGCAAAAATAACTGTCAGGAGCTCTTTCTCAGTGGTTGTGTAGTTTTGTTGGCCGTCATTCAGAATGCGACTTGCATAATGAATTGTGTGGAAAAATTTGTTCCAACGATGCCCCAAAACAGCACCAACCGCAATATCACTGGTATCACACATGAGTTCAAAGGGGGCTGACCAATCCGGGGGAATAAGGATGGGGGCAGTGACCAGTTTCTCTTCCAGCACGGAGAAGGAACTTAATCATTTCTCATCAAATTTGAAGGGTACATCTTTTCCTAGCAGATTGCACAAAGGTTTACAAATTCCAGAGAAATTCTGGATAAACATATGATAAAATCTGGCATGTCCCAAGAAGTTATGGATTGCCTTTACGGAGGAGGGAGGTGGGAGCTTTTGAATTATCTCGATCTTTGTCTGATCTATCTCTAACCCAGCTTTAGAAATTTTATGGCCAAGCAAAATTCCTTGTATCACCATGAAGTGGCACTTTTCCCAATTAAGAATTAGGATTGTATCTTCACAACGCTGCAAAGATTGAGATAGATTTGAGAGGCAGCAGTCGAAGGATGATCCAAACAGTGAGAATTCGTCAATAAAAAATTCTAAAAAAGTCCCCTACTATGTCGTGAAAGATGGAGATCATGCATCGCTGAAACGTGGCTGGAGCGTTACACAGACCGAAAGGCATTCTCCTGAAAGCGAAGGTTCCAACTGGGCAGGTAAAGGTTTTCTTTTCCTGATCTTCTGGGTCAATTGCAATTTGATTATACCCAGAGTATTCATCCAGGAAGCAGTAGAAGTCGTGAACGACGAGTCTCTCCTACATTTGATCGATGAAAGGCAAGGGTAAATGATCTTTTCTGGTTGCATCATTCAATTTCCTATAATCAATACATACGTGCCACCCGGTGACCGTGCGCGTAGGTAGATGATCATTATTTGCATTCACTATCACGGGCGTTCCCCCATTTTTTGGAATGACTTGCACCGGACTGACCCATTTACTGTCACTGATAGGGTAAATAATACCGGCATCAAGGAGCTTGACAATTTCTTCTTTTACAACTTCCTGCATCTTAGGGTTGAGTCGCCTTTGCGGCTGTGCTAAAGGACACAAATTTTCTTCCATTAAAATATTATGCATACACAAAGCGGGGTTGATACCTTTTATATCGCTGATCTTCCATCAAAAACTCCTTTGTTTTGTCGCAAGGTGTCAATGAGGTGCTTTTCTTCGTCATCAGAAAGCTGAGCAGAAATGATGACCGGCTGCTCACCATGTTGTCCCAGATACACATATTGCAAATGTGAGGGTAGGGGTTTCATACTTATGCAGGTGGGTACAGATGGACTATAGGGGGAAGCGGGATAGACAGGGATGAGATCCAAATTATCAGATTCTACATGAACGCTTTCTGACGGACAAGATAGCGTGAGCTTGAAGCATTCTGAGTCAGAAAGCTCAAGGGAGCAGAGATCATCGAGTTCCATCATGGAATTGGAGTTGTAGGCATGGGATTTCATCCCATCGTTCACATCGAACAGAATTGCTTCGTCACCAATTTTTAGTGTAAGCTTCCCACTATCGACATCAATAACAGCACGAGCGGTGTCCAGAAATGGACGTCCCAGTATTAACGGAGAATCCAAATCAGCCTCCATTTCAAGGATGACAAAATCGACAGGGAAACAGAATCCCCCCACATTAACTAAAACATTATAAATCGCTCCCAAGGGCTTCTTAATTGAGTGATCTGCCAACTAGAGAGTCATGCCGGTATGTCGCAGGACTACAACTTATAACTTCTAAAAATTGAAAGAGGCATAAGATTAATCGAGCCACCCAGATCACAAAGCGCCTTTCCACAATCCAGTTTCCCAATAAACATGGAATGGTGAAGCTTCCTGGATCTTTTTGCATAATAGGGAGATGATTTGGGATGATAGCTGAGCAATTCTCTGACAAGCTCACGACCTCAAGTTCTTCAATTTTTTTCTTGTTAGACAAAAGTTCCTTCATAAACTTTGCATATTCATTCAATTGAGTGAGGGACTCAATGAGTGGGATATTGACTTGTACACCCCTCATCATTTTTAGGAACTTTTGAAATTGCTCATCTCTTTTTATATTTTTTAACCGATGTGGAAAGAGAGGGTTGTTTGATGCGCAAATCTAGCACACTGCTATAGGCGGTAGCGAGACTGCGGAACGAAATGGCAGTGTACCGATCGTTCAAGTAATATAAAACGAGGAATGAATCCCCGAGTATCGATCTCGAAGGAACACAGTAAGGTGGAGTTAACTTTCGAGTAGGGACTTGAGATCGAAGTCCTTTAGGTCGGGTGAAACGTGAACGGGGTGGATTGGTTTATGGAAAATAACAGAAAATAACTACAACTACTCCTATGCAGGCCTTGAGCGCACTGCTTCGCTAGGCGGGATGGAAGCTATGTAGGCCTTGAACGCACTACTTCGCAAGGGAGGATGGACGAGTAGGAAAGCGGATGGAGTGGTAAGTGCGGAATCGAGCTGTGCAGGACTTGAGCTCGCTGCTTCGTTAGGCGAATGGATTACACGGGCCGCTATGACACGCTTCACTAGGTAGATGGACGAGAAGGCTTGCGGAT
Organism: Dactylorhiza incarnata; assembly: GCA_033032865.1. Classification (NCBI taxonomy): domain Eukaryota; kingdom Viridiplantae; phylum Streptophyta; class Magnoliopsida; order Asparagales; family Orchidaceae; genus Dactylorhiza; species Dactylorhiza incarnata. The sequence continues at coordinate 934,293 of JAWHQI010000354.1, read as the reverse complement.
GGAAGAGTAGTCTTACGAAATGGGTGAGTAGGCTAGCGGAATGAAGTGGAGGTTGGAGTGGATTTGGTGGCGGACCTCATTCACACATATAAACAAGTTAATTTCATAAAATGAAATTGACATTACAAATCATGGTTTATCGTGCACATCATCAAAGTATAGAGAATCTAGTTACATTCATCAAAACAAAGAGGGGAAAGCAAAGGAATCGACCCAATCTGAAGCCTTGTTGAAGATTCACAGTTGGAATCGCTGGGTTGTCAATCTGCGTCCAAGCTCGGTCCTCAAGTGCGTCTGGGGTAGAGAAGGCTGTCACTACCTTCCAATGGACCGTCTTCTTCGTGTCACGATCCGGCCACGAGACCAAAGCTTCCTTCTCCTTGGATGATGATGGATGTAGGGCTAGATCCCTCTCCTTGGAAGCTCTTGGATGATGGAGGCAGCCTAGGGCAAAGCCCTCATGGAAGGGTGGAAGAAAACGGAGCTGGAGCTCTCCTTGTGGTGGAAATGATGGAATAGACTCGGGTATCCTGAAAACATAAAAATCGCAGCTTAAATAGAAAGAGTGCAGAATTTTGTTCATGCACGACCGTGCGTGAACAAAATAAAACATAAATTTTTAGACAAAAAGGAGATCGTGCGATTTTACTCACTCACGGTCAAAACAGATCGTGCGTAAAAATGCACGACAAAATTCAGAATGCTACTTTGGGCCATAGATGAGAGCGCACGATCGCAGCCGACCGTGCGTCAAGAAAACGCACGACCGTGCGATTCATGCAGACCTGAAATCTGGGCAAAATGGATGTTCAACACACCTACACAGCCCCAAACAACAATCACACAGCTAGGAATGCCCTTCCAGCTCAATCCAAATACAGAAAAAGGGTTGGAGAGCACCATGTTCTTACCCCCAACAAACATAGCACGCAATTGCACACCAAAATGGGACCAAAGAGTGCACTTTGTGAAGAAATGTGTTCAAGTGAAATCTAAGCAATAATGAACTAAAAGTGAAGTGCATATGCAATAAAACTATCCCGGATGAGTCCATAAAAGTGTATATAATTGGGACTCATCACACCCCCAGACTTACCTGTTTGCACGTCCCGAGCAAACAAATTCTAAGCAAACGGGGAAAGGAAAGTTGCTGGCTCAAAATTATAATACAGAGTACCATGCGAAGTCCCATGCTCATGTGCATAAGAAAAATAATAGAGAAGATTTTTTATTATACAAACAGTTTATAGATTTTTAAGAGAGTAAAAGCATATTACAACTACTCAAAATAGTGAACTACGATGAATAATCCTGTCATGCATACAGAGAAAGTAAACTAAGCGCTGAGATGAGCATTGCTCAAAATTGGGGTGTAGGACAAACTCCACGAAATCCATCGGTGTCGGTGACCATAGGATCGCCCGGTCACATTCTCTCCACGGCACTAGATTGGTTCATAGCGTGAGCCGATAGGGCTTTAGGTTTTAACTGGGGCTTGGGTTATGGTGAGGTAAACAAAGATAAACATGATGGTTGAGCACACCTAAACCCAAATGAACAAGTGTAAAGCACTATCCAAGCAGCCATAAAACACGCGGATGCACCTCACCCCCAGACTTAGACTTGGATGCATGGGTGTGTGCGCCGCCAACTCCCAAGTACAAATCTCACACTGATTTTTCAAATAAACTCTTTCATTCTTCTCTTTCTTTTCTTTTGAGATCTTTTTCTTATTTTTTTTTCTTTCTTTGGTGATTTCAGCAAATTTTCAAAGATGCACATCCATACTTTCACATTGGATTTGCACAATCAACACCACCAATTTAAAATTTAGACAATGTGCTTGCATCTGGGTGTGCGACTGAGGATTGGAGTTTAGGCTTTGTTGAACAATAGTGGAGCTGAACCAAAAGAATGGGGTAGGCACAAAGGGGCTAGCAAGGGTAGATGATATCAGGAATGGCACAAAGGCTCAACCGGGCCAAAATACGGCCTACGTCATTCTCACGCACTAGAACTATCCTATGCCAATGTTTTAAGAATCGCTTGGGGCAAGTTTTAGCCACCGAGAAAGATTCTACTTTCTCCTGACTCAAGCAATACGAGTCTAACAATCGTTTACACACATCCCTATGCTACCATTTGATTCACACTGGGCTCACCATTTGAGTAGAGTAAACAAAATGTACACTAATAGAAAAATATAAAACCATAAGTATAAAAAGAAGTCTAATCTACACAAATTCCTATGCAGCCGATCACTCGACTAGGAGCACTACTGGGGTCAACATTTTACTCCGCTACATTGTCCTAAGCCAGCACCTAGACTTTCCAAAATATGTAGAAGAATTAAATTCAACTCAGAGCACGCATACAGATGAGTACGCGCTCAAGTGGGTTATGTGCTGCGCAAAGAGAATGAACAACAATTTTCACTAAACTTAAATAAAAGTACTTCTAGCATGATATACAATAGTGCACGTGAGTGGGCACATAGAACTACTCTCCCCCAGACGTAAACTAGACAGTACATGGTTTTATAGCTATGAAATTCAGAAAAGAGCTAGGAGAAGAGAGTACCCAATGCTCAGAAGTGAGCATACCAGAAGATTGGCATTTAAGTCTAGACCTAGCTGCAGCATCCGCCATACAGAAAAAGGACCTGCATGGGTGAGCTCCGCAAAAACAAAAGAAAATATACAAACTAAAATAAAGTAAAACTAACTAAACAAACTAGATAAACTAAAATTGCAAGAAAAGTAAGATAACTACTGGGGTTATTCTCTTCCCAACACAACTTATTCAGAACTTTAAGAGTTCTAGCTAATGGGTCTACGGAAAGAAAAATGCACAGGTAACTGTTCTAATATGCGTGTCCATAGCGGGTACCGATACGGTGATAAAATAGTTATGCCTCTACTCGAATATAAATAATACCTGCTCGTCACAGGTAGAGGGAATAAAAAGAAAGAAGAGGAGGAATCCTCACTCAACTCACCAAAACTATCCTTGCCCAGCAAGGTGTCGTCTTCATGGAGGTGGCAGGAGGAAAAGGTAATGAGTGAGGTTTCCACTATGGAGGAGGGGTCAACCTCCTCACATATGAGGCTACGCTCCTCATTGACTTGAGCAAAATGCTCCAAGTCCTCCTGAAGTACTTGTGAAGATTCAACCTGCACAGGCTCAGATGAAGAAGGGGGTTCAAGAAATAAAAGAGAGGAAAGACTTAAGTAATCAAAAATCAGGGGGACTGGTCCCGGTTTCACTCCCGGCAAGTTCCAAGGATAGATCACTGTCATCATCGCAAGTATCATAGCAAGGGGGGCCAGTGAACTCAAGTGCTTCGGTGGTGAGTTGGACCTCCTCGTCCCATGAGGAAGTGCAAACCTCCTCATCAGAAAGAGTACCCTCATCATCCCACCGGGGAGCAGGCTCAGAATCATCACCCTCCTCAATTACTTCGGCATGATCATAAAAAATTGTGTGTAGAAAAATCTTGCAAAGAAACTGGAGGAACAAAAAGATTTGGTTCCTCCACAAAAGAATCCGCTAATGCCTCCCCAATGGAAAGAACACTTTCATCATCACACTCAAGTGCATCAAGGAGCTCCCATTCCTCACATTGTTGGCTAACAGATGAGTGATCGTCATCACTAGGAGTGAAGAGTCCATGCATGAAACAAGATCGGGGGTAGAGGGAACGATTGCCTCCATAGGTAAAGAATGAGTGATAGGGACAATGTTGTCATGAGTGAAGGAGCAACAGTCAGGATTGAGGAGACTAGGACAGTCCCTCAATTCATGACCCTCTCCCCGACACAACAAGCAAACAACGTTCCTACACTGCCTAGCATTTAACTCCTTCATTTGGTCTATATAATAAACCATCTTGTCGTAAGTGCTAGGAGAAATATCCCATGACGACATTTTCAATAATTAAAGTAGATTTAACGAAACTGCAATTCTTTGCAAGGAAATTTATACAAACTAATAAAACTCCTTGGATTAAACTTGCCTAAAACTTTAAAATAGGAGAGAAAGAAATAATAACAAACAATATATAATTAAAAAGCAAACAAAAATAATAAGGCGGATATATACACTGGAAGAACTACTATTTCTTGTATCCATCTACAACAACTCACACGTCTGTGTTCCCCGGCAATGGCGCCAAAAATTTGATGCGCAAATATAGCACACCGCTATAGGCGGTAGCGAGACTGCGGCATGAAACGGCAGTGTACCGATCGTTCAAGTAATATAAAATGAGGAGCGAATCCCCGAGTATCGATCTCGAAGGAACACAGTAAGGTGGAGTTAACTTTCGAGGTGGGACTTGAGATCAAAGTACTTTAGGTCGGGTGAAACGTGAACGGGGTGGATTGGTTTATGGAAAATAAAAGAAAATAACTACAACTACTCATATGCAGGCCTTGAGCGCACTGCTTCACTAGGCATGATGGAATCTATGTAGGGCTTGAACGCACTACTTCGCAAGGGCGGATGGACGAGTAGGCAAGCGGATGGAGTGGTAAGTGTGGAATTGCACTGTGCAGGCCTTGAGCGCGCTGCTTCATTAGGCGAATGGATTACACAGGTGATGAGTCCTGATCATATACACATTTATGGACTCATCCGGGCCGTTATTTAGTCAATTCACCGCACTATAGCCTTGTTATAGCTTATATTTGATAATCCATGCTAGGTGCACATCTAGGCCCACTTTGGTGTGATTTTCGTGCTTATTGTCATTAGTAGTATTCATGTGCTGTCAAGTGCCACTTTCAGTGGCTAGATCTCTGGTTGTGCTGGAATAGGAGTCGTGCAAGTGTTCCCGGTGCAATTCTGCACAGGAACACTGCGCACGATCACCGGTTCTATTGCGCACGACCACTGGTCGTGCGCCACTGATCGTGTGCACTTAACCCTTTTTCCATGAGTTCTGTTTGGTGCAGTGCGCACGATCATCTACGATAGTGCGCACAACCACCGGTCGTGCGCCACTGTTCGTGCGCACTTATCATTAATTTTATGAGTTCTGTCTCGACCAGTGCGCACGACCACCGATGATAGTGCGCATGACCACCGGTCGTGCGCCACTGGTCGTGCGAACATTGTATTTTATAAATTTCTCACCTTGCAGGCTCCGTCCAGGCAGGCGCACGATCACATGATTCTAGTGCGCACGACCAGTGGTCATGCGCCAATGATCGTGCGCACTATTTATTCCAGCGCCTATAAAACGACCTGCTCGCGAATTAGGTCGGGAGGCTCGCTGTTTTCCGCCGTTTCTGCTCCAGTTTCGTCCGACTTCGCCCCTCCATCGTCGCCCACCATCTGGAGGTGCTCCGGGCTTGTTCTTCATGCCAATCTTGAGCCGGAGTTTCCTCTCGGCCTCCTCCTTCATCCAAGAGCTCCAAAGGAAGACCTAGCCGCCATTACCATCAAGCAAGAGGAAGTTTTGCAACCTCTACCGGATCGTGACACGAAGAAGACGGGTCCATTGGAGAGTCATGACAGCTCTCTCTACCCCGGACGTAGTTGCGGACGGAGCTTGGACGCGGATTGACAACCCGGCGATTCCAACCGTGAATCTACAACGAGACTTCAGATTCGGTCGATTTCTTGCCTTATTCTTCTCTTATTGATGTGTATATGTTTTAGATCTCATTATTATGATGAAGTGGCACTTGAATTAGTTACATTTACATATATATTTCATGTCTATGTGTTTGTGTAATTTATCTATTTGAGTTGCTTGAGGTGCGCCGCCGTCCATTTCCATTCCGCCATCACGTTCGTGTGCCGCACTAGTAATTGCTAGTGGCGTGCTTGTCGAAGAGGTGTTTGCGACCCTCACTCCGCTAGCCTACTCGTCCATCTGCCTACCGAAGCGTGGCATCGCGGCCCGTATTCCATCCCACCTAACGAAGCAGTGCGCTCAAGGCCTGCACAGTTCGATTCCGCTTGCCTACTCGTCCATCCGCCCTTTCGACGCAGCGCGCTCAAGGCCTGCCTAGTCTCCATCCCGCCAAGCGAAGCATTGCATAGCGGCATTGCATAGGAGTAGTTGATAGCTTTTATTTTATTTTCCAAAAGCCAACCCAACTCCCCCGCATTCCATCTGATTTAAGGACTTCAATCTCAAGTCCTTCCTCGAAACCTAACTCCACCTTACTGTGTTCCTCAAGAGACCGACACTCGGGGATTTTCCCCATTATTATTACTTGCGCGACCGGTGCACTTGCCGAATCATCGCATCAAGTTTTTGGCGCCGTTGCCGGGGAATACAGTCGTGTGAGTTTTCTGGAGAGGGAGAATTTGAGAGAAAAGCCCTTTGATGCGTGTCGGCAAGTGCACCGGTCGCTGTCAAATAATAATTGTGGAGAATAAATTCCACGGATGTCAGTCTCTTGAGGAATGCAGGATGGGTGAACGAATCGCGCAGTGATTATTGTTACACAAGCGTTCAACAAACACAAAGATGGGGCTTTTGGTTGGTTTTCCTAATCTTATCAACAACAAAAGAGATGCGGGTCGAAAACACCGCTTCGCAAAGTGAGGTGGATGCAATGACCGCGATGCCGTGCTTCGTGAGGCGGATGAAGTGAACTCAAGTGCGAGAGGGTGAGGGTCGCAAACACCTCTTCACAACCGTCGTTAGCTCTTGCTAACGCGGATCAAACACCTTGCGTGCGTGCGCGAGTGAGTGAGAGAAAGCGGAATGAATCACCACCAAACCATGAAGAACAACAAAGAAATATTCATTTCCATCAAAATAAACATCACAATATTCGAGTATTGCACGGTTCAAAGAGTACAATGGAGGAAAGAGGAAAGAAATAACCGATGGTGAAGACTAGCGGCCGTTCACGGCCGGAATGGTAGGTTGTCGGGCTACCTCCGGACTCGGGCGGACTATGCTTCCGGCGTAGAGAGCTGTCACGATCTCCCTACGTAGCTCCGTCGTCTTCGACTTCAGGTTCCTTCTTCTTCTCACCGGGCGGAATGAGAGAATGGTTGCTTGGAGGCTTGCGGACGATGGAGAACACTCACGGACAATGGAGGAAGTCTTGGAATGGGTGGAGGAGGCTTCCCCTTGCGTAGAAGATGAAGTGGAGGCGTCCCACGGTGGAAATCGGCGGCGTACGGAACAGGAATCCCGCTCCCGGCGGCTCAAGATACCCTAAAAATCGCAACAGGCGTTTAAATAGGCGCTGGAATAAATACTGCACACGGTCATTGGCGCACGACCAGTGGTCGTGCGCACTGGAATTCTGCGATCGTGCGCACTGCCTGGGTGGAACCTGCAAGATATGAAATTATAAAATAAACTGTTCGCACGACCAGTGGCGCACGACCGGTGGTCGTGCGCACTATCGTTGATGGTCGTGCGCAATACAGCAAACAGAACTCAGAATTTTAATGATAAGTGCGCACGAGCAGTGGCGCACGACCGGTGGTCGTGCGCACTATCGTTGATGGTCGTGCGCACTGCACCAAACAGAACTCGTGAAAAAGGGTTAAGTGCACACGATCAGTGGCGCACGACCAGTGGTCGTGCGCAATAGAACCGGCGATCGTGCGCAGTGTTCCTGTGCAGAATTGCACCGGGAACACTTGCACGACTCCTATTCCGGCTCAACCACAGATCTAGCCACTGAAAGTGGCACTTAACAGCACATGAATACTACTAATGATAATAAGCACGAAAATCACACCAAAGTGGGCCTAGATGTGCACCTAGCGTGGATTATCAAATATAAACTATAACAAGGCTAAAGTGTGGAGAATTGACTAAATAACGGCCCGGATGAGTCCATAAATGTGTATATGATCAGGACTCATCACACCCCCAGACTTAACTGTTTGCGCGTCCCGAGCAAACGAATCCGGCGGAGTGTGAAAACGATAATTAACATAGAGAATTACTCAAAGGAGTACGGTGCGAAGTAACATACGCATGCAAGTAGAGAATTTAGTAGAAGGAGATTCTAACTATGCTAACTAATTTACAAGAGTATTAAAGTGTAAGTAAAGATTTAGTTATACTCAGTTGGTGAATTATGAAGAATTTGACGATCATGCCCGGTATGAAAGTGACGAGACACTGAGGCGGGTGTTGCAAAAGATCGGGGCTTAGGAATAACTCCGCTGAAATCCATCACCGTCGTGAACCATACGCTTGCCCGGTCACACTCTCTCCACGGCGCTAGCAAACTCGCAAATCAAATCAGTAGGACTTATAGGATTAGAACGAGGCTTAGGTTACGGTATGATATTAAAAGTTAAACGCGGTGGCTACGCAACCCAAGTGAGCAAACGGAACGCTGCACCACGCAAGACCAACAACGATGCTCGTGTGACACACCCCCAGACTTAGCATGAAAACCAGGTGTGCACACGGACTACTTCACAAATACCAACAGATTTTCTGTTTTTGCAGCTCGGATGGATTTTTTTTCCAAAATACTCTTTTTTTCTTCTTCTAACATATTTTACTTTTTTTTAAGTATCCTCCGGTTGGTTCAAAATCAGCAGATAGACTTTATTTTCTCTTCATAACACAAAGATTCCACACACCACACAAGTTGAGACTTATGAGCGCAGTTAAAAACATTTTGGTTGCGGGAGTAGGATAGGCTTCAGGCTTTGGTGGATGAAGAGGGGCTGTACAAAGGAATGGTAGGCACAAAATGGGCTTGCAATGGTGAATGAAAAGGACATGGAATAACAAAGCTCAAACTAGCCAAATGGTGGCCTACATCATGTTTAACTCGACGAGTCGCTCTCACCCATGCTTCAAGAGTCGCTTGGGGCAAGTTCTTAGCCCACGAGAAAGGTAAACCTTCCTCCCGACTCGAGCAACACACGACTAGCACTCGTACACACACAACACCGGGTTATCGTCAATTTCATACAAATTCACCACTTGAGTATATTAAATCTAAATTTACGCAGAAATACTAAACATAAATTAGATGCATAAAGAAAATCTAGTTCTACTCAAATTCTACCATAACATGCGAAGTGACTAGAACACTACATGAGTCAACATCGCACTCCAAATAATAATTCCTACGTTAACAACCTATTTCATACTCCAACCAAGATAGTTTACAACGGAACAACAACAAAAAGATAAGCGCGCACTCAAGTGGGTGAAGTGGTGTGTGAAGCATGAAAAACAAAAATAATGACTAGGATAAATAAAGATACAACCTTCTAGTATGCGGTGCAACTCGTGCACAGTGGGTAGCAACAACCGCTCCCCCAGACTTAAGCTAAACGATATATCTAGAAATTTGAAGCTAAAAGAAGGGAGGAAGCGTTACCCCATGCTCAGAAATGAGCATACCAGACGATTGGCGTTTATGATCACGAATAGTCCGCAGTATCCGCACCATCGAACACAAAACCTGCAAGCACAAACTCAAAGCAACAAAAGCAAATACAAAAGCTGAACTACAAGAAGTTAGAAAAAAGGAAATACGAAAATAGGAAATCTGGGTTGTCTCCCAGGAGCGCTTTCATTTAACGTCCTTAAGCTGGACCAAATACCTGTATTAGCAGTGTTTAAAGAGTTCAGGAATTAAAAGAGAAATATTTAGAAGCAGTTCACCACATCAACTAAACACAAATCAGCTAAAAGCGCTCTTATGGTACGCTTCTCCCGTAGCACGTAGGCGGGAGGTGAAGGCTTTAGGGCCAGCACTGGTATTACCCAATGCTCCCCTAACCTCCGCCACCTTGCCACGAAGAGCGGCAGCACGAGCGTCGCGCAGAAGTTTTTCCTTTTTAAGTTTGGTGACAGTCGGAGACTGCCACCGTTGAAAGTTTTCAGAATTTTCCGCCTTAGTGGCGGGTGGCGTCACCTCCGGTATCGCGGTGACCACCGGATCGGCCCAGGAGATGGAGCGCTTAGATAGTTTATTACAAGATTCACCACAAGAAGATAAATAATCAGCATCCCTAACTCGATCCAAGTCAACGTTTCCCGAACTGCAGTCTTCCTCCTTCTCGGAGTCGAACTCTTTCCGGAAGTCAACCTCTTCTTCCTCATCTGATTGGAGCTCCTCCTTTCCTCCTTCACTTATTTCTTGATCATGTATCTTTCCTGCATAGCTTAGAAACTCATCAGAAATCACGAGAGGGGGAGGAGTGGATGTGTCAGCTGTAGCTTCGAGGCGAGTGGGCTGCAGCGCCTTGTTAGGCAGGAGAACACACCCCGTAGCGAAGTCAAGGGTGGCTCCGCTCTCTTTCAAGAACGGCACGCCCAAGATAGGAATGGATTGATTTTCCTGGGGGCCCAACACCTGAAAATCCGCGACCACAGTCGTCCCCTCAACTATTACTTCCACATTTCTCACTTCCCCCTCAGATTGGATAATAGTGTCGTTAGCGAGAATAAGCGATTTCCTTTCCTCCGTGTTCATCTCAAGTTGTAATTTCGCAACATCTTGCAGTGCAATGACGTTGCGGGAGGAACCGGAATCGCATAAAGCTTTTGTTTCAACCTTATTGATGGCACAAGAAATTACCAGCTCACTCGGTTCAACCTCTACCACATCCCCAAGACTCTTCCCTTGATCAATTGGGTTCTTCTCCGTGTTGCTGGGAAGGGTCCCCTGCGATCGCTCGGTTAGCACTTGGGCCAATTGGCCCAACTGCGTTTCCAGGTTTCGCATGGATGCAGTTTGATTTACCATATTCGAATTAGCTACTTGCATGAATTTCTCCATCATCCCTTCTAGACTACTCTTTTTTTGAGTAGGGGGTGCTTGATTATAGTCCGGGTGTGGTGGCCTCGGTTGGCTCCCGGAGGCGTAAGCATCGTTTTGATGCTGCCCCGGTGCCCATCGTTGGCCAGGTGTGTTTGGATTCCACAAGAAGTTCGGGTGACTTCTCGCTCCCGGATTATAAGCATTATTGAAAGGCGCCCCCCTAGGCTGATTTCCTACATAATTAACAGATTCGTTCAAGTTCAAGTGTGCGAAGTCACCTTCCACGTTGTTCCCCGAAGACTCATACGCGTGGTGGCCTCCGCCTCCACATCCCTCGCAGGTAATGACAGCAGCAGTCACGGATGGAGAGGGGAGAGAGTCGACCATGAAAAGACCTCGGCCGCCTCTTGGAGCATTTCTCCCTGCAGTCCAGAATGTACTGTGGGAGGCAGTGTCGCGCAGAATTCGAAGGGCTTCTTCAGGAGTGTGGTTCATCAAGGTACCACCCGCCGCAGCATCGATCATTGCCCGATAGTTGGGCTCGATCGCGAAGTAGAACAATTCAACCACATTCCATGGTTGGAGCTCGTGGCCAGGGCAACGGCGAAGGAGATCGTTGAGGCGCTCCCAAGCTTCAGCAAGGGTCTCTTGGTCAAGTTGGCGAAATGTGGCGATCTCCCGCCGCAAGCTTACAATCTTATCCACAGGATGGAATTTAGCAAGGAACTTGGATGCGAGGGCATCCCAAGTTGCAGCAGTCCCGGGCGGAATGGAGTGGAGCCACACCTTTGCTTTGTCGCGGAGTGAAAAGGGAAACAGTCTGAGCTTGACTGTGTCGTCAGCAATCCCTGCATAGCGGAAGGTTCCGCAAATATCAGAAAACTCCGCCAGATGCAGATGCGGATCTTCGCTGGCCAACTCCGAGAACTGAGCGTTGTTCCGGATGATGTTTAAGATCGCTGGCTTGGTCTCAAACTGATTATTCATAATATTGGGCCCAAAACCTGGATACACACTCCCAGCAGTTGGAGTGGTGTAGTCCCTCATCGTGCGGGGTCGAGGCCTAGCTGCCTCCTGCTCAATCCCAGGCTGATGTTCCCCCACGCCGGGCATTCTCGGATCAACATCATTTGGGTCTACCTGATCACCCATGGCCGCTTGTACAGCCGCAGCGCGCCTTCGCGCGCGAGCAGTTCGTTCGATTTCTGGATCAAAAGGTGCGAGTTCACCTGCGACCTGCCTCTGCATGAACTGTCAAAAACAAAAAGAAAAACAAAGAAAATAAAAAACAACTGCTCGTATAACGAAAGTCACAACACAAGACGAAACACGCCTGCATTCCCCGGCAACGGCGCCAAAAACTTGATGCGTGTCGGCAAGTGCACCGGTCGCTGTCAAGTAATAATTGTGGAGAATAAATTCCCCGGATGTCGGTCTCTTGAGGAATGCAGGATGGGTGAACAAATCGCGCAGTGATTATTGTTACACAAGCGTTCAACAAACACAAAGATGGGGCTTTTGGTTGGTTTTCCTAATCTTATCAACAACAAAAGAGATGCGGGTCGAAAACACCGCTTCGCAAAGTGAGGTGGATGCAACGACCGCGATGCCGTGCTTCGTGAGGCGAATGAAGTGAACTCAAGTGCGAGAGGGTGAGGGTCGCAAACACCTCTTCACAACCGCCGTTAGCTCTTGCTAACGCGGATCAAACACCTTGCGTGCGTGCGCGAGTGAGTGAGAGAAAGCGTAATGAATCACCACCAAACCATGAAGAACAACAAAGAAATATTCATTTCCATCAAAATAAACATCACAATATTCGAGTATTGCACGGTTCAAAGAGTACAATGGAGGAAAGAGGAAAGAAATAACCGATGGTGAAGACTAGCGGCTATTCACGGCCGGAATGGTAGGTTGTCGGGCTACCTCCGGACTCGGGCGGACTATGCTTCCGGCGTAGAGAGCTGTCACGATCTCCCTACGTAGCTCCGTCATCTTCGACTTCAGGTTCCTTCTTCTTCTCACCGGGCGGAATGAGAGAATGGTTGCTTGGAGGCTTGCGGACGATGGAGAACACTCACGGACAATGGAGGAAGTCTTGGAATGGGTAGAGGAGGCTTCCCCTTGCGTAGAAGATGAAGTGGAGGCGTCCCACGGTGGAAATCGGCGGCGTACGGAACAGGAATCCCGCTCCCGGCGGCTCAAGATACCCTAAAAATCGCAACAGGCGTTTAAATAGGCGCTGGAATAAATACTGCGCACGGTCATTGGCGCACGACCAGTGGTCGTGCGCACTGGAATTCTGCGATCGTGCGCACTGCCTGGTGGAACCTGCAAGATACGAAATTATAAAATAAACTGTTTGCACGACCAGTGGCGCACGACCGGTGGTCGTGCGCACTATCGTTGATGGTCGTGCGCAATACAGCAAACAGAACTCAGAATTTTAATGATAAGTGCGCACGAGCAGTGGCGCACGACCGGTGGTCGTGCGCACTGTCGTTGATGGTCGTGCGCACTGCACCAAACAGAACTCGTGAAAAAGGGTTAAGTGCACATGATCAGTGGCGCACGACCAGTGGTCGTGCGCAATAGAACCGGCGATCGTGCGCAGTGTTCCTGTGCAGAATTGCACCGGGAACACTTGCACGACTCCTATTCCGGCTCAACCACAGATCTAGCCACTGAAAGTGGCACTTAACAGCACATGAATACTACTAATGACAATAAGCACGAAAATCACACCAAAGTGGGCCTAGATGTGCACCTAGCGTGGATTATCAAATAGAAACTATAACAAGGCTAAAGTGCGGAGAATTGACTAAATAACAGCCCGGATGAGTCCATAAATGTGTATATGATCAGGACTCATCACCCTTCCATTTGTAAATTGCATCTTTTATTTTATTTCTGTTCTCTTTATTCCTTCTTCTTGTTTTATATCAGGTTGCTTTAGTAATTTCTATTTGGTTTAGTATTTGCACAATAGCATTTTTATTTTGAATCGTTTTATCTTCGCACTATGTGGGCACATCTCAATTTCCGTTGCCGTTGGTGTGGAGCTACCTCCCACTCTAGTGATGAATGCCCTACGGAGAATAGTAGGCATAATTCTTATAGCCCAGCATATGGAGCACCGACTTCGTCTAGTACTCCATATGGTGCGCGTAAGTCTTATGGCTACTCTGCTGAGCCTTTACCGTCATACTTCTTTTCGGCTCCAGCCCCCGCTGTGCCAAAGAAGCCCGCTAGGCAGTGCCAGTTTTGTCGGAGCACAGATCATGCCCTGAAGGATTGTGCTGCTTTTCGTCGCCAATTGGATGAGGATGATGAGCCGGATATCCGGATCGTCCCGAATCCTAACTCTGGCGGCACACCTTCAACATCCGGTTTTGTGTCTTTGCCACCTTCACATCTTGAAGGGTATGGCGTTGACACAGTCACCAGATGTGTGGCTGATCTGGGCACCGACATTGCTGAGCCCATTCTCCCAGTGCATCCACCACCTCTAGTGGATTCGATTCTTTGTGAGGAATCGGTTCTCGACTTTTATCCGAGCACTACTCCTCTCCCTGTTGTGCATACTACACTCGTCTCTGACAACATTGTTGATGATGTGTCGCAGGAGGAGGCGGTTGATCTGAGTGTTGTGCCTATTCCTATGGAGGAGGACAACCTTCTAGGTGAAGAGGAATTTTCCTCAGCACCGGTGGAGGAAGTCCAAATCCTAAGCCTGGCCACCGTTGATCCCGCCGAATCTTGTAGCATTGATGACAATGCAAACATTTTTTTACTTCCCCAACCTAATGGGAGTGAGACCGGGACCACTCCCCCGATTTTTGATTATTTATGTTCTTCATCTTGTTTATTTCTCGATCCCCCCTCTTCACCCGAGCCTGTGCAGGTTGAATCTTCACAGGTACTTCAGGAGGACTTGGAGCTTTGTGCTCAAGTCAATGATGAGTGTGTCCTTTTATGCGAGGAGGTTGATCCCTCCTCCATTAAGGAAGCCTCATTCGTTGCCTTCTCCTCCTGCGGACCTGCTGTGGATGATACCTTGCTGGGCAATGATAGTTTTGGTGAGATGAGTGAGGACCAGGCCTCCTCCTTTTCTTACATTCTCTTCCCTCTACCTGTGAGGAGAAGGTATCTATATTTAGTTAGAGGGGTAACTATTCTTTCTCCGTATAGGTACCCGCTACCTACACGCATATTAGGCTAGTTGCCTGTCCACTTCTCCTTCCATAGGCCCATTAGCTAGAACTCTTAAAGTTTAAATAAGTCGTGCTGGGATGACAATAACCCCAGTAGTTATCTTTCTTTTCTGCATTTTTATTTCCTCTAATCATGTTTAGTTAGTAGTATTTTCTTTTCAGTTTTCTTTTGTCTTTTGTTTTTGCGGAGCTGACCCCTGCAGGTACTTCTTCTGGATGGCGGATGCTACAGCTTAGTCGTGGTTTAAACGCCAATCTTCTCGTGTGCTCATTTCTGAGCACTGGGTACTCTCTTTCCCTAGCTTTTTCCGATTTTCATGTCATATATTCTGTGGATTGTTTAGTTTAAGTCTGGGGGAGAGTAGTTTTGTTTACCCGCTCACGTGCACTATTGCACTGCATGCTAGAAGATTTCATTTAAAATGTTTTGTTTATTTTCATTGCACACCACATCACCCACTTGAGCGCGTACTCATCTGTATGCAAGCTCTGTAGTGAATTTAATTCTTCTGCTTATTTGGGAAAGTCTAGGTGATGGCTTAGGACTATGTAGCAGAGTAAAATGTTGACTCTAGTAGTGCTGCTAGTCGAGTGCTCGGTTGCATAGAAATTTGTATAGAGTAGACTTCTCTTTATACTTATGGTTTTATATTTTTTCTTATTAGTGTAAATGTTGTTTACTTTACCCAAATGGTGAATTCGGTGGAATCAAACGGTAGCATATGGATGTGTGTAAACGATCGCTAGATTCGTATTGCTTGAGTCGGGAGAAAGGAGAATCTTTCTCGGTGGCTAGAACTTGCCCCAAGCGATTCTTGAAGCATGGGTATACGGTTAGTCAATTGCGTGAATGTGATATAGGCCATCATTTTGGCCCGGTTGAGCCTTTGTGCCTATCCCTACCGCTATATCCTCGCTAGCCTAGTTGTGCCTACCCGTTCTTTGATTCAGCCCCACTTTTATTTCACCAAAGCCCAAAAGCCAATCCTAGTCGCACACCCAAATCTGAGCTTTAGCTGTTTATTATTTTCATGAGTTGGGTTGTTGATGTGGTAATATGTTTGTGAAGATGTGGATGTGTCCTTTTGTTTATTTGCTGAAAATGATAAGAAAAGAAAAAAAAATGAGAAAAAGAAAAGAAGTTAAAAAGAAAGGAAAGAGAAGGAATGTTTAATTGAAAATCTTTATGTATAGATTTATGTTTGGGAGTAGGCGGTGCACGCACCCATGCTGTTAAGTCCAAGTCTGGGGGTGTTGTGTACCCGCATGTTTGTGTGGTGAATGAGGATAGTTTCCTGCATTAGCTCATTTGGGTTTAGTGCTTTAGCCGTCGTTTTTATCTTTGTTTTTCCTCACCTAAACCCAAGCCCCATTTAAAACCTAAAGTCCTATTGATTCACGCATTTGAGTCAAACCAGTGCCGTGGAGAGAATGTGACCGGGCAAGCCTATGGTCACCGACACTGATGGATTTCAGTGGAGTTTTTCCGGCACCCCAATCTTGAGCAATGCTCATCTCAGCGTTTAGTTTACTTTCTCCGTATGCGTGACCGAATGATTCACCGTAGTTCACCATTTTGAGTAGTTGTAATATGCTTTTACTCTTTTAGAAATATATAGACTGTTTATATAATCAGAAATCTTCTCTACTATTCTTCTTATGCACGTGAGCATGCGACTTCGCATGGTACTCTGTATTGTAGTTTTAAGCCATCTACTTTTCTTTCCCCGTTCGCATGGAATTTGTTTGCTCGGGACGCGCAAACAGGTAAGTCTGGGGGTGTGATGAGTCCTGATCATATACACATTTATGGACTCATCCGGGCCGTTATTTAGTCAATTCACCGCACTATAGCCTTGTTATAGCTTATATTTGATAATCCATGCTAGGTGCACATCTAGGCCCACTTTGGTGTGATTTTCGTGCTTATTGTCATTAGTAGTATTCATGTGCTGTCAAGTGCCACTTTCAGTGGCTAGATCTGTGGTTGTGCTGGAATAGGAGTCGTGCAAGTGTTCCCGGTGCAATTCTGCACAGGAACACTGCGCACGATCACCGGTTCTATTGCGCACGACCACTGGTCGTGCGCCACTGATCGTGTGCACTTAACCCTTTTTCCATGAGTTCTGTTTGGTGCAGTGCGCACGATCATCTACGATAGTGCGCATGACCACCGGTCGTGCGCACTTATCATTAATTTTATGAGTTCTGTCTCGACCAGTGCGCACGACCACCGACGATAGTGCGCACGACCACCGACGATAGTGCGCACGACCACCTACGATAGTGCGCACGACCACCGGTCATGCGCCACTGGTCGTGCGAACATTGTATTTTATAAATTTCTCACCTTGCAGGCTCCGTCCAGGCAGGCGCACGATCACAGGATTCTAGTGCGCACGACCAGTGGTCGTGCGCCAATGATCGTGCGCACTATTTATTCCAGCGCCTATAAAACGACCTGCTTGCGAAATAGGTCGGGAGGCTCGCTGTTTTCCGCCGTTTCTGCTCCAGTTTCGTCCGACTTCGCCCCTCCATCGTCGCCCACCATCTGGAGGTGCTCCGGGCTTGTTCTTCACGCCAATCTTGAGCCGGAGTTTCCTCTCGGCCTCCTCCTTCATCCAAGAGCTCCAAAGGAAGACCTAGCCGCCATTACCATCAAGCAAGAGGAAGTTTTGCAACCTCTACCGGATCGTGACACGAAGAAGACGGGTCCATTGGAGAGTCGTGACAGCTCTATCTACCCCGGACGTAGTTGCGGACCGAACTTGGACGCGGATTGACAACCCGGCGATTCCAACCGTGAATCTACAACGAGACTTTGGATTCGGTCAATTTCTTGCCTTATTCTTCTCTTATTGATGTGTATATGTTTTAGATCTCATTATTATGATGAAGTGGCACTTGAATTAGTTATATTTACATATATATTTCATGTCTATGTGTTTGTGTAATTTATCTATTTGAGTTGCTTGAGGTGCGCCGCCGTCCATTTCCATTCCGCCATCACGTTCGTGTGCCGCACTAGTAATTGCTAGTGGCGTGCTTGTCGAAGAGGTGCTTGCGACCCTCACTCCGCTAGCCTACTCGTCCATCTGCCTACCGAAGCGTGGCATCGCGGCCCGTATTCCATCCCACCTAACGAAGCAGTGCGCTCAAGGCCTGCACAGTTCGATTCCGCTTGCCTACTAGTCCATCCGCCCTTTCGACGCAGCGCGCTCAAGGCCTACCTAGTCTCCATCCCGCCAAGCGAAGCATTGCATAGCGGCATTGCATAGGAGTAGTTGATAGCTTTTATTTTATTTTCCAAAAGCCAACCCAACTCCCCCGCATTCCATCCGATTTAAGGACTTCAATCTCAAGTCCTTCCTCGAAACCTAACTCCACCTTACTGTGTTCCTCAAGAGACCGACACTCGGGGATTTTCCCCATTATTATTACTTGCGCGACCGGTGCACTTGCCGAATCATCGCATCAACAGGCCGCTATGCCATGCTTCACTAGGCGGATGGACGAGAAGGCTTGCGGATGGAAGAGTAGTCTTACGGAATGGGCGAGTAGGCTAGCGGAATGAAGTGGAGGTTGGAGTGGATTTGGTGGCGCACCTCATTCACACATATAAACAAGTTAATTTCATAAAAATGAAATTAACATTACAAATCATGATTTATAGTGACATCATCAAAGTATAGAGAATCTAGTTACATTCATCAAAATAAAGAGGGGAAAGCAAAGGAAACGACCCAATCCGAAGCCTTGTTGAAGATTCATTGTTGGAATCGCTGGTTGTCAATCCGCGTCCAAGCTCGGTCCTCAACTGCGTCCGGGGTAGAGAAGGCTGTCACTACCTTCCAATGGCCCGTCTTCTTCGTGTCACGATCCGGCCACGAGACCAAAGCTTCATTCTCCTTGGATGATGATGGATGTAGGGATAGATCCCTCTCCTTGGAAGCTCTTGGATGAAGGAGGCAGCCTAGGGCAAAGCCCTCATGGAAGGGTGGAAGAAAATGGAGCTGGAGCTCTCCTTGCGGTGGAAATGGCAGAATAGACTCGGGTATCCTGAAAACCTAAAAATCGCAGCTTAAATAGAAAGAGTGCAGAATTTTGTTCATGCACGACCGTGCGTTTTAGAAATGCACGACCGTGCGTGAACAAAATAAAACATAATTTTTTATACAAAAAAAGGAGATCGTGCGATTTAACTCACGCACGGTCAAATCAGACCGTGGGTAAAAATGCACGACCAAATTCAGAATGCTACTTTGGGCCATAGATGAGAGCGCACGATCGCAACTGACCGTGTGTCAAGAAAACGCACGACCGTGCGATTCATGCAGACCTGAAATCTGGGTAAAATGGATGTTCTACCCACCTACACAGCACCAAACAGCAATCACACAGCTGGGAATACCCTTCCAGCTCAATCAAAATACAGAAAAAGGGTTGGGGAGCACCATGTGCTTACCCCCAACAAACATAGCGCGCAATTGCACACCAAAACGGGACCAAAGAGTGCACTTTGTGAAGAAATGTGTTCAAGTGAAATATAAGCAATAATGAACTAAAAGTGAAGTGCATATGCAAGAAAACTATCCCGGATGAGTCCATAAAAGTGTATATAAATGGGACTCATCACTGTTCAAAGTAGCTGGATGTTCAGCAGGAAGGGCAGTCAAAGTTTCTGTAATTCCAGCAGTAGGAGGAGGTTGGATAGTTTCCTCTGGACTAGTGGATTTGGGATTCGAGTTATTGATTGTTCTTCCACTGCGTAGTTGTAAGGCATTCAATGACTCGTGGTTACATGCGTAAGTCCTCCTGAATTTTTTTGTGAGAGTACAGATGCATTCTTGTAGCCCTGAGATAGATTGTTGAAGCTCCTCAAGAGCAGCGGTCGACCATTTTGCAAAATCCAGAAGCTTTATCATTCCCTAGTCAGCGTCAGAAGTGTTGTCTGCAATTTCAACTATCTGAATGGCTGCACAGGCATCGGGGGAATCATTTGGTACAAAAGAGTCTGACCACTGTCTACTTGTAAAACCAAAATTTTCCAGGATCTGCTTGGCCTCACCTGATGTTTTCTTCAAGAAAGCACTGCCTGCAGCTGAATCAACTAATATTCGTAAAGAAAACTTATTCCAAAATAAATACCTGGATGAGAGTAGGTTCAAAAATATTGTGATTAGGACATCGACTCTGAATCAAAATGAATCTCTCCCAAACCTCAGTTATAGATTCCCCATCTTCCTGCTTAAAATTAAGGATGCAAAAATAGTGCTCCGACTGCTATTGGGGAGAGACATTACGTGCGATGAATTCCTTTTCTAATTGTTCCCAAGTTGTGATCAACACTCTTCTCAAATCTTGGTACCAAATCTTTGCCCTCTTCTGAAGTGAAAATGGGACTAAGCGAGATCTAAATAACTCGTTCTTTGAGCCAGTATTATTAAAGGTGCTGAGATTTCAGAGAAGGCGTGCAGGTGTGATATAACATCATCATCTGGGGTCCCACTAAAATTTAACGAACTCTAGAAAATTTGGATCAGGTCCGATGGTATTTCGAAACCATTGGATGTGGGGCATTCACTTAAATTGTTATGCATGATGGCGGTGTTTGAAATTAAACTCACCCGCGCCACACAAAAGGAAAACATAACAAAATGCAATAAAAAAGGAGAGATGTCAAAATTAGATTTCTTTCTACAAATAATCAAAACTAGCCGTAATCCTCGGCAACGACGCCAAAAACTTGACGCGCAAGTCCGCAAAACCGCTATAGGCGGGTGCGAAGATGCGGTCCGAATGGCAGTGTACAGGTCATTGTCAAGTAATAAAAAGGGGGAGTAAATCCACATATATCGAATCTCTTGAGGACCACGGGCTAAAGGATTATTTGCTTAGAGAGTGACTGAGATTGTGTCCTCTATTTTCGGATTGTAACGGGGGGGGGGGGGGGGGGGTTGAGATTGTTCTACAACTATTGCAATAAAAGTAAATTAAAAGTGTGGGTAGCCTTCACCGATTCGCACATTCGCAGGTCGTTGACCTCCGTATCACAAACATTACAACGCCTAAGAAACCACAAGCAAATCACAACAATGGAATGATGGAAAGTGAAGAGATACTCAATAATGGGAGGTTAGGCCTCCAATGCAATCCCAAGATTTATACAATCAATAACTAGCATTGAAAGATTATCCAAATAAAAGCATCCTCAAAATGAAGAACAAAATGAAACTAGCCTAGTGTGCAAGTGAGGGAGATACAAACAAATGCTCGAGACTCTTCCTTAGATACGGGGTGAAGCTCTGATCGTTTTCTATCGTATGGGGTGTTCAGAGTTGTCACCTCCTATCCCGTCTTCTCGATGGTATGCATAGCTTGGAATCACCATAACACTCTAGCTTGCGGCTGGTAGTCACCTTGGATCTCCTCTAATGGATCTTAGAGGATGGAGAAATCATAGTGGATGATCCCTAACATCTTGAGCACTCAAGGGGTTGATTTCCTGCTAAAAACATAGTGGAAGGCATGAAAAACGGCGGAGTTCGCGGGTCCAGATTACCTAAAATCGCGGAGCAAAAACTTAAATAAGAAGCAGAATAGGGCGCACGAGCACTGTTGCACGACCGGTGGTCATGGGCGAAGAAAGGCCACTGCTCATGCGCTAAGAACCTGTACCAAAAAACCTGGAAGATAGATGGCGCACGATCAGGTGCACGACCAGTGGTCATGCGTGAAGGAAGGGCTAGCGGTCATGCGCGAAGGAAGGGCTAGTGGTCATGCGTGAAGGAAGGGCTAGTGATTGAGTAGCGCTCGGGCAGTTTTGGCCTACAATGCGTGATCAGTGGTCATGCGCCACTGATCGTGCGTGAAGAAAAACACACGACCAGTGGTTTTTAAGTGGAAAATATGCCAAACATTCCCCAGAATCTCTACACGACCATTGTACCCGCAAAAGAACTACACCAGACCACTGGTGGGACAATAAACACAGCATTCCAAGCATTCAAAACATATATAAATCATTGGTAAACACAACGAATGCAAGGAATTCAAAGAATCATACCAAAAACAAGCCAAACGGGTGCACTTCGTGAAATTAAGTGGATATATGAAATGGGAGTGAAAATGTGCATAAAGTGAAGTGCAAATGCAATAAAACAGGCTCTGATGAGTACATAAAACACTATATAAATGGTACTCGTCAGTTACCCAACCAACAACACTCAGAGTTACAAATAAGCGGAAGCATGAATTAATTATCTTAAACCAGAATACACATGTCCACAATAAAGAACAGGAATGACTGATATATATATATATGAAAGAGTTTGGCACAAAGGCCATACATCAAATGTGATTCTTTTATTACATGATTTCCAAACGTCGGCACGCAGGCCGGCAATACATGAAATAAAATCACTCAAAACACTTCGGCCTTCAAGGTCCAGCTAAGCGCAGCAGCTGGGGTTCCAAACCCGCTATTTCCCGCTTGTCTCGCCAAGACTTGTGAAGCACAAACCACCAAGCGATGGGAAAACAAGTAACCGGTCAGCTTTAGCTGACCAAGATTATAACGACACCACCACATGCTCGAGGCCGCGGTTCTCCTTCCCTGCAAGAAAACAATAGAAGCAGATATTTAACAGGTGCGTCTAAGCCCCGCATAGAAACAATCACCACACACGTAGACTCAGGGCCGCACGTATTGTGCACTCAAGACTCGACATCCACAAGTCCTTTTTCAACTTGGATGGTCAATTGAGCTAGGTTGTACACACTTCAACATTTTCTGGCTTATCACCCATAGCCCAATGCACCGAGGGGCGACCTCTTCACAACGACTATGGGCGGGTTCGGATCAGCTAAGCCCGACATAATCATCATGAACACACGATACCGATAAGCTTTCACCTTGGCTCGTTTCCATGGACAACCTCCTCTAGGTAATCATCACAGTCCACAGGGCCATTTCCACATGCACCACGTGATATTCCATATCACTGGCACTAGCCAAGAGAACTCATTTCTGCCAGCTCTTTCGGGTATTACTTGGAGGTAGCCTCCAGGTCTCCCATCAGCAAATCACAACACTCAGAAACCAAAAACAAGCATACATACTCGAAGTCTTCTCCGGAGTGCAACATAGCATATCAACATCACCAATCTAGACCAACCTGTCTAGATGGGCTTAACAGAGTATGCATATGTCCGTAGAATGATCCAGACTTTATATGCCATTTTCTACGGGGATACTCCATTTTGACCCATCGTAAAAGCCTATCCAGTAATTAGTGGAAATCTTCCTGCTACTATGCGAATCAAAGGACTAGAATGTCCGGAGATTAAGGAGGAGAATTGTAACCCTTGCTGCTCGTTTCGGTGCCATCGGACCAGGATTCTTCTCCACGGATTTGAAGACGGCACAAGCAAGCAAGAGATCTTCTTCCTCAGACTTAGCTAGCCAAACGGATCCTTCCTCTGCTTCCCGACATCTGCTCTTACTGTAGTAGAGAGATCCATAGAGAAACTAAGGCACATACACGTTTTGAATGACTATATATATAAAAATGCTACCATCGGCGCTAGCCACTAGCGCCCGACGCTAGCTCAGAGGCGGTACGACTGAACTTATCTATCGCCGCTTAAGGAATTCATCGAGATGCTACCGCTAGAGCTAGAGCTACCGCATGTGCTATCAGTCTTCAACGAATTCACTTATGTTCAACACGATTTGTCGGGATATAATTGTCGGGACACATTCTTCGAGAAAGGTACCACTAGCGCTAGCGCTGCTGCCAGCTCTAGCACTCGATGATCCGTATTGACATTTTTGATGATACACATAAGTCCCTTCGTCGATATGCAACCTATTCCATGATAATAGCTACCGTCGGCGCTATCCCTAGCGCCGGACGCCAGCTCATTAGCTACACCGCGAATTCTTTCCACCTGAACATTGGGGGTCATACAGTCTTCACCTTTAGAATTTCTTGGGGAGTTTCAACTACTTTTTTTATTGTGATCTTTTATTTCTTTTTCTAATGGGTGTGAAGAAATTGCTCGGGGAGAACGTCGGATTCCGTGAAGGATTCTGTGGGAAATTCGTCGTCTTGTCTGTGGCGACTAGGCCTTGTGACGTTTAGGGGAAATTCATCGCCTTGTGTGTGGAGACTAGGTCATGGTTAGTTCTAGGGGGTGGTTAGAGGCCTTATTTGGGGTAAGATAGGTTATAGCCAACCGGTCCTTAGGAGAAGGACCGGTGAATAAGAAAAAGGGATTTTTCATATTCTCGCCTTGATTTCTAGCGTTATAGAAATCAAACCTTTGTATAATCAATTTCTTATGAAATAAAATCATGTCCTTTAATATTTCATTCAATTGATTTTATTTCCTCTTTAAGAATGTGTTAAATTATATTTTCATCAAAGCATTAAAGCAAACATTTCTGTAATCAATTTCTTATGAAATAAAATCTTGTCTTTTAATGTTTCATTCAATTGATTTTATTTCATCTTCAAAAATGTTTTAAATTATATTCGCAACAAATCACTAAAGCTAAATATATTTTATGATTCATTTTGATCATTAACTTATGGAATTCCAATTATGTCACTAACGCTAAGCGTTAGCACTAGCGCTGGTGGTAGTGGAGAAAAATTGAATTCTGTCTTCTTTAAAAAGGAATCATCAATATAATCTTATCTGAGATATTAAAATATATTTTCTTATAAAATATTCTGAAACTTCAGTCACAAACTCTAATAAATTTAAAAAAGATTTAAATTACATGAAACCCTTATTCACCCCCTTTAAGCGCGCCATAAGATCCAACAGTTCCAACCCGCTATTTCCCGCACGTCACGCCAGGACCTGTAAAACACAATCCACCAAGTAGTGGGAAAATAGGTAACCGGTCAGCTTTAGCTGACCAAGATTATAACGACCCCACCCCAGGGCCGGGGAGGTGGTGCTCCTTCCCTGCAAGCAAGCAATATCAACATATATTTCACAGGTGCATCTAAGCACCGCATAGATTCAATCACCACATACGTTGACTCTAGGCCACACATATTGTGCTCTCAAGGCACACTCCATCCACAAGTTCTTTTTCAACTTGGATGATCAATTGAGCTAAGCCATAAACACCGACATTTTCCAACATCTTCCAGAAGAAGGCAACGAGGGGCCCCCTTGTCCCAACCAATATGGATGGTTTAAAATCCAGCTAAACCTTGCTCAATCATCGTAGCACGATGTGGTTAAATTTTCACCTCATCCCGATCACATAGACGACCTCCTCTGGGTCATCATCACATCATGCCAAGTGATCTCAAATCACTAGCACTAGTAATGGTGCTAGCACTAGCACTAGCACTAGCTAACAAAACTCTATTCTGCCAGCTCTTTCGGGTATTTCCTGAATGTAACCTCCAGGACACCCTGCAGCACATAATAGCACCCAGAACCCGAAAAAGATGCATACATACTCAGAGTCTTCTCCGGAGTGCATTATAGTAATATCAACATCACCAATCCAGACCAACCTGTCCAGATGTGCTTAACACAGTATGCCTATGTCCGTACCACGATCCAGACTCTATATGCAATTTCTATCGAGATAATCCATATCGACCCATTGGAAGAAACATATCCACTAATTAGTGGAAATCTTCCTGCTACTATGCAAATCAAAGGACTAGCATGTCCAGAGATTAAGGAGGAGAATCATTACCCTTGATGCTCGTTTGGGTGCCATCAGACCAGGATTCCTCTCCACGGAGTCAAATATGGCACAAGAACGCAAGAGATCTCCTAATCGAAACTGCCAAAAGAGTATCCTTCCTCTGTCATTTGCTTCCTAGACTTAGGAGAGAGAGAAGACAAAAGATAACTAAAGGGAAAACCACGGAGTTGAAGGCTATATAGAGAAAAACACTTCCTCCGGCGCTACCGCCTAACACAGGTGCTAGCCCAGGCCAAACATATCCCTGGGAGGTCAACCTGCCCTGCCTGCTAGAGAGAGCCCGGTCAGCGGAACCATCCGAGGGGAAAAATACTCACCCTCCCTGGGAGATCAACCCGCCCTGCCTGCTAGAGAATGCCCGGTCAGCGGAACCATCCGAGGGGAAAAAATACTTACCCTCCCTAGGAGGTCAACCTGCCCTGCCGGCTAGAGAGAGCCCGGTCAGCGGAACCATCCGAGGGGAAAAATACTTAGCCTCCCTGGGAGGTTAACCTGCCCTGCCGGCTAGAGGGAGCCGGATCAGCGGAACCATCCGAGGGAAAAAAATACTTACCCTCCCTGGGAGGTCAACCTGCCCTGCCGGCTAGAGAGACCCGGTCAGCGGAACCATCTGAGGGGAAAAATACTCACCCTCCCTGGGAGGTCAACCCGCCCTGCCAGCTAGAGAAAGCCCGGTCAGCGGAACCATCCGAGGGGAAAAAATACTTACCCTCCCTGGGAGGTCAACCTGCCCTGCCAGCTAGAGAGAGCCCGGTCAGCGGAACCATCCGAGGGGAAAAATACTTAGCCTCCCTGGGAGGTCAACTTGCCCTGCCGGCTAGAGGGAGCCCGGTCAGCGGAACCATCCGAGAGAAAAATACTTACCCTCCCTGGGAGGTCAACCACCACTGCCGGCTAGAGAGAGCCAGGTCAGCGGAACCATCCGAGGGGAAAAATACTCACCCTCCCTGGGAGGTCAACCTGCCCTGCCGGCTAGAGAGAGCCTGGTTTGTGGAACCATACGAGGGGAAAAATACTTAGCCTCCCTGGGAGGTCAACCTGCCCTGCCGGCTAGAGGGAGCCCGGTCAGCGGAACCATCCAAGGGAAAAAATACTTACCCTCCCTGGGAGGTCAACCTGCCCTGCCCGCTAGAGAGAGCCCGGTCAGTGGAACCATCACAGGGAAAAATACTCACCCTCCCTGGGAGGTCAACCTGCCCTACCAGCTAGAGAGAGCCCAGTTAGCGGAACCATTTGAGGGGAAAAAAATACTTACCCTTCCTGGGAAATCAACCTACCGTGCCGGCTAGAGAGAGCCCGGTCAGCGGAACCATCTGAGGGGAAAAATACTTAGCCTCCCTGGGAGGTCAACCTGCCCTGCCAGCTAGAGGGAGCCCGGTAAGCGGAACCATCCGAGGGAAAAAATACTTACCCTCCCTGGGAGGTCAACCTGCCCTGCCGGCTAGAGAGAGCCCGGTCAGCAAAACCATCCGAGGGGGAAAATACTCACCCTCCCTGGGAGGTCAACCTGCCCTGCCGGCTAGAGAGAGCCCGGTCAGCGGAACCATCCGAGGGGAAAAATACTTAGCCTCCCTGGGAGGTCAAACTGCCCTGCCAGCTAGAGGGAGCCCGGTCAGTGGAACCATCCAAGGGAAAAAATACTTACCCTCCCTGGGAGGTCAACATGCCCTTCCGGCTAGAGAGAGCCCGGTCAGCGGAACCATCCAAGGGGAAAAATGCACACCCTCCCTGGGAGGTCAACCTGCCATGCCGGTTAGAGAGAGCCCGGTCAGCGGAACCATCCGAGGGGAAAAATACTTAGCCTCCCTGGGAGGTCAACCTGCCCTGCCGGCTAGAGGGAGCCCGGTCAGTGAAACCATACGAGGGAAGAAATACTTACCCTCCCTGGGAGGTCAACCGGCCCTGCCGGCTAGAGAGAGCCCAGTCAGCGGAACCATCCAAGGGGAAAAATACTCACCCTCCCTAGGAGGTCAACCTGCCCTGCCGGCTAGAGAGAGCCCGGTCATCGGAACCATCCGAGGGGAAAAAATACTTACCCTCCCTGGGAGGTCAACCTGCCCTGCCGGCTAGAGAAAGCCCGGTCAGCGGAACCATCCGAGGGAAAAAATACTTATCCTCCCTTGGAGGTCAACCTGCCCTGCCGGATAGAGGGAGCCCGGTTAGCGGAACCATCCAAGGGAAAAAATACTTACACTCCCTGGGAGGTCAACCTGCCCTGCCGGCTAGAGAGAGCCAGGTCAGCGGAACTATCCGAGGGAAAAAAAACTCACCCTCCCTAGGAGGTCAACCTGCCCTGCCGGCTAGAGAGAGCCCGGTCAGCAGAACCATCCGAGGGGAAAGATACTTAGCCTCCGTGGGAGGTCAACCTGCCCTGCCGGCTACAGGGAGCCCGGTCAGCGGAACCATCAGAGGGAAAAAATACTTACCCTTCCTAGGAGGTCAACCTGCCCTACCGGCTATAGAGAGCCCGGTCAGCGGAACCATCCCAGGGGAAAAATACTCACCCTCCCTGGGAGGTCAACCTGCCCTGCCGGCTAGAGAGAGCCAGGTCAGTGGAACCATCCGCGGGGAAAAATACTTAGCCTCCCTGGGAGGTCAACCTGCCCTGCCAGCCGAAGGTAGCCCAGTCAGTGGAACCATCTGAGGGAAAAAATACTTACCCTCCCTGGGAGGTCAACCTGCCCTGCCGGCTAGAGAGAGCCCAGTCAGCGGTGTTAAAATTTTTGATTTGAATCGTTTAGGAGTAAGCAAGAGTTGCATCAACTGAGTTATAGCCACACAACCACAATGCCACACAGCAACACAATAGTCATTATTGACTCACAAAACTTCATTACATTTCGAGACATAAATGGCGAGACATGATTCATAAGAATCACGAAGGAGAGAGGATCAAAACACACAAAAAAACAAATTTGGCGACCTGACAAGCAGAGACCGCACAGACCACTGCACTCCAGACACCGCTCGGCTCGTCCTGAGACCGCACGAACAGAATACAGGCAAGATGACCTACACTACAAGATCGCCACCTCAGACTGTATGAACTGGAGAACCTCAATTCAGATCGCCTAACCACAGAAGGTCGCCTGATCGCTGAGCTCGCTGCGAACAGCACAAGAACAACATAAACCAATCCGTAAACAAGCCTCTGCCGTACTGTTTATTCAAGCCACTAGGAAATCACCAAGGAAGGAGAGTGCAACCTGCTGACCGCAAACCTGTGAACACAACAAACAGTCAACTCACTTCCGAGACCCGCCCGACCTCAAAGTTGAGACCGCACAAAACAACCCAGGGTCTAGTTCTTACATTTCTCATTATAAATGATGGGCCCTGCACCCCTATTATAGGCGAGAGGACAGATGTCCTCACCGCCGCAAGAGAGGTACAGTCACCACCCATCAGATCGTGAACGGTCTCATAGAGCAGACTGCGCGATCACACCACTTGGACAACATCCAGTCCAAGACCGCAAATCAGCAGCAGACCGCGCACAAGTCGCGCGGACACAGATCACACCTTCCTTAGACCTCCTAGAGCAAACCAAGCACATGTGGAGGACTTCAGTAAGTTGCCAGATCATTCAGCATAAGCCTCCCGGTCATAGCGGTTACTCAAGAACAGACCGCCCGGTCTTCTACAAAGCAGATAGACCAACCAAGCAGAGCAAATCGAGAAGAGACCGAAACAAGCTAGAACAACCCGGCCAATCACAGCAGGACTCCAGAGCCAGACCGACAGAGCACCAGCATAGAGACCGCGCAGTCTCTGCGGTCACCAATATACAGACCGCTGACCAACTTCCACTTCACTTCAATAATTTCAACACTCGCCCTTGAAGTGGGAAGTGGAAACTAGCCCGAGTAAACTCCGCAATCTAGTAAATGGTCCTTTTGCCAGCGGCTTTGTGAAGATGTTGGTAACATTGTCCACACTCCGAACATGCTCGACCATAAGAGATCCTCCCAACACCTTCTCATGAATGAAATGGTGCTCAATCTCAATGTGCTTTGTCCTCGTGTGACATACTGGATTATTAACCAACTTGAGAGCACTCTCATTGTCCCCGCGTAGCATAGTGGGACTTCGAACCTCCTCATGAACGTCCTCCACCAACCTCCTGAGACAAATGGCTTCCTGAGCTGCCAAGGCCGAAGCCTTGTATTCCGCTTCTGTGGTAGATACAGACACCGAGTCCTGCTTTTTGCTGCACAAAGAAATAGCTGTGGGCCTGTCATAAAGACATAACCAGACGTTGATCTCCGATCATCCACGTCTCCCCCTTAATTAGCATCCATGTACCCATGCAACTCCAAGCTTGACCCTCTCCTATATAGAAGAACCAGATCAGAGGTAGACTTGACATACTTAAAAATTCCTTTTGCCGCCAGAAGATGAGGTTTCTGTGGTTCCGCCATGTACCGACTCACGTTGCCAACTACGTAAGCAATATCTAGCCTTGTTATGGTTAAGTAGATCTAGCTCCCAACCAGAGCTCGGAACACCAACGGTTCAGATAGAACTCTCCCCTCATCCTTCTGAAGTTTATGATGATGTTCCAGAGGTATAGAGCTTCTCTTCCCTTCCTCCATGCCGAATTGTTGAACGATCTGCTCCGCATATCCAGCCTGAGAAATGTGTACTCCGCTCTCTCGCCTCTGAACCTCGAGTCCAAGGAAATGGTGGAGCTAACCCAGATCCTTCATCTCAAATCTGATAGCAAGCTCGGCTCTCAGCCTTGCTACTACCTCCTTCGAGTTCCCGGTGACAATCATGTCATCCACATACAGCAGAACAATAACCCGAAGCACCCCCTCCTTCTTGACGAACAAGCTAGAATCAGAGTCTAAAGCAAAGAACCCGCAGAATAGAAGATACTCCGTGATCTTCTCATACCATGCCCAAGGCGCTTGCTTCAACCCATACAGTGCTTTCTTCAGTTTGCAAACGTAGTCCGGACAATCATCCGAGATGAAGCCCGGCGGTTGGATCATGAAGATATCCTTGTCAATCTCTCCATATAGAAAAGCATTCTTCACGTCGAGCTGCCAAATCTCCCATCCACTGGATGCCGCCAAAGCAATAACAAATCGAACCGAAGTCATCTTTTCCAATGGACTGAACGTCTCATCATAATCTTCTCCGTACTACTGTGAGAACCCGCGAGCCACAAGGCGAGCCTTATATCGCTCGATTGTGTCGTCAGCTTTCTTCTTGAGCTTATTGACACACTTGCATGTCACAGGGGTAATGCCCTTGGGCCTGGGCACTAGAGACCAAGTCTCATTCTTCTTGAGAGCATCCATCTCCTACTGCATAGCAATGTCCCACTGCTTGACGCCTATGGCCTTCTCAAAGCTTGATGGCTCCTGCTCATCCAAGGGACCAGCAAAGAAACATGAGACAAAGCTCACCATGTTTCCTCCTGTGTATCGATCTGGTGACTTAATAGTCCTCTTCGACCTCCTAAGAGGTTGCACCTGACTAACCACCTCCTCAGCTACTTCTTCTGTGCTAGCTCCTCTTCTAGGAGAACTTGGAGCATCGCTCCCCCTACTTCCAGAACCTGAAGCCTCCATCTCTGAGCTTGACACGGCTGGAGTTCCTGGTGAAACAGGCAACTCAACTTGAAGATTTCCCGCAGCCTTCCCTTTTTCATCAACCCTGCTCTCCGGTAGTTCAACTCCTGAACTCTCCTTGCAGGAAGTCACCTCATCGAACACCACATCTCGAGATACCACAGATCTCCGTGTCTCAGGATCCATGCATCTCCACCCCTTCTTTCGCATCTAGATTTGTCTGAAGAGCATCAGGGAAATGCACATAACAGGTTGACACGAACACCCAAAGGTGTGCAACACTTGGATTCTCCTTGAACATCAGTTCATGATGGGTCTTCATATTTATAGGACTTAGAGGCATCCTGTTGATGGCGTATGCCGCACAAGACATTCCCTCCACCCAAAAAGACTTTGGGATACTCTTGGCATGAAGCCAGCATTTGCAGGTTTCCGTTAGATGATGGATCTTCCGCTCTGCAATGCCATTTTACTGTGGAGTATGGGCACAAGTTAGCTCTCTCTGGACGCCATGCTTCCTGCAAAAACTTGAAAACTCACCAGAGGTGAATTCCCCACCAATGTCATTTCTTAACTTTTTCACCCGCATGCCTAACCGACCTTCCACCAGCTCCTTGAACTCCACGAACTTCGCAAAAGCTTCCAACTTCTCTTTCAGAAAATACACCCAGACATATCTGGTGTAATCTTCGATCAACACCAACATATATATGTTGCCTCCAAGGCTTGGCGTGGCAGTCGGTCCCATCAAATCACCGTGAATGCATTCCAACGGTGCTTTGCACCTAGTTTGCGATTTATCAAATGGAAGTCGATGAGACTTACCAAACTGACATCCCGCACAGACATGACCGTCTCTATAGGAGGACAAGCTAGGCAAGCCCTTGACAAGACCCCTTACCGCCATAGCCTTCATTTTGTCCATGCCTACATGCCCCAACCTTTCATGCCAGATAGTCGCGCTATCATTGGTCCTCATTTTGTCAACATAGGTACTTGTTGATCAAATGAACAAGTCCTTTACCCGCTTTCCAACATGAATTACATCTCCTTTTATCTCCGGTTGAGTTTTAAGAAACTTCACTTCTATTGGGCCAAACAGAACGTGATAACCGGCATCGTCCGCATTGGTCATAGAGAAGAGATTCTTCTTCATACCCGGCATGTGATAAGCACTTCTCAACGTGAGTGGACCCTTATCACTTCTCAGAGAGACAACACCTTCTTGTTCTACTGCAGAACAGAATTATCAGCCGTAATGATTGCATCGTTACCTGAGTAAGGTGCCAAAGAAGAGAACTTTGATTCATCCCCGGTGAGGTGATGCCCACACCCTGAATCCACGATCCAATCCTCTTTGAAGTTGATGGTAGCCAAGGACTTAACGGGCATCGCCTTCATATTGGCCGCAAAGGCTCCTCCCCATCCAGCTTCATCAGACTTTTGCTTCTCCTTCTCCGCTGCATGTCCCGGCTGAAGATTAACCCGTCAATCCTTCTTGAAGTGGCTGGTCTTATTGCCCCTGAAGCACCTTGGTCCCTCTCCCTTCTTCTTCCCATCAGACTTAGGAGCATAACCCCTATCCTGCTGACCTAAAGTAGAGGGTCCATCATGACCTGGCTTCTTCTTCTCCCACTTCTTCTTCTTCTTCCCAGGAAATAACACATCGCTATCTCCCCTAGAGATAGAAACCCCCGCCATCTGTCTTGCCAAACTTTCCTGCGAAGCAAGTAAGTTTTCTAGCTCCAACAGAGATAGCTGATTTGCCCAACCCTGAACTGACGTTACAAAGGCAAGATACTCCATTCGGAACCCGCGGATGATATGCCTCTTCAATTTTGCCTCCGAGATGGGCTCATCAGGGTCCAATGCAGAAATCTCTGCTATGAGGTTCTTCATCTTGAGAAAGAAAGTAGAGATGGAAAGATCACCTTGAGAGGCCTTAGCCAACTCATTTTCAAGAAACTGTAGCCGAGCTACATTCTTTTTATTGAACAGCCCGTCCAAAGACGTCCAAATCTCAGCAGCAGATTTACCTCCAATGATGTGATCGAAAAGCTCTGGTGAGATAGCCCTCTTGAGTGTGAACTCTGCCTTTGCATTAGTCCTCCTCCAAAGTCTCACCTCTGCCATATTATCTCCTGCTAGATGAACTTCTTGTGTCTCTTCTCCTCCCACTATCTTCCATAGATCCTCGCCAAGCAAGTAACTCTCAAAACACGACTTCCACTTCTTGTAGTTAGTCGATGTGAGGAGTTCAATACCAAGCCCTCTTGTGTATCCAGCTTTCATGGCAAACTATGTGATTTCTTCTTCACAAAGACGATGACAACTCAAGTTGAACACTGCTTATCCACTCCAACAACCTCCCTCTGATACCATGTTAAAATTTTTGATTTGAATCATTTAAGAGTAAGCAGGCGTTACATTAACTGAGTTATAGCCAAACAACCACAATGCCACACAGCAACACAATAGTCTTTATTGACTCACAAAACTTCATTACATTTCGAGACATACATGGTGAGACATGATTCATAAGAATCACGAAGGAGAGAGGAACAAAACACACCAAAAAATAAATCTGGCGACCTGACAAGCAGAGACCGTAGAGACCGCTGCTTTGTGCTTTTGGAGGCTTAGGAGAGAGGTAGGGTTTGGAGGAAGAAGAAGGCTACATCAGCCATTGTTGGAGCACCGGAGCTCCATTCGCCAATTCGAAATCAAATCCGTGGAGAGGACTAGAAGGCTTTTCTTTCTACTCGTGCCTTTCAACCAATCCATGGCGAGGAAGAGAACTCTTAGGGTAACAACATCTCTCCTCCCAGTTTTAGGATGCGTGCATATCATCTTTGCTTTTACCTTCTCTTTTTTTGAAATTTATGGCACCAGATCTCTTAAATGAGAGGGGTTTGTGTCGCCTTGGTTCAAGAAGAACCATCGGGTTGATTGAGTCCGTCCCCGACATGATTTTGCACTAGAGATCCGCTCCGTTAGTGGATTAGGCATTGTGGGTGAAGCCGAAATCGTGATCGGTTATCCGATTCGGTGATGTTGCTTAACGTGCATTTTAGGGATTTTGCTAGAAATTTGATGACGGCAAAAATGGCGTAGGTGTTGCCTTTATGTTTCATGTGAGAACGAACGGTGGTTTGGAAAGGGTAACTTGTATGTGTGATGAATGGCTTGTGAAGCCGCTTGTATGTGAAGGTGTGACTTTGTCTTTGTGGTCGGCTGGCTAGCCCGTGAATGCTTGGATTCATGTGGGGACAGTGTCCCGGCAAGACAACTCCCCTTTTGGGACTAACTGACGAGAACAAGTATGTTGATGTGCCCGTTGACATGATGGGACATTTAAGGGGTGAGGTCTCAGTGGAGTTCTTGGCTTTTGGCTTAGTGTTTGTGGCGAGAACAGGTATGATGATGTACCCGTTGGCAAGATGGGCCATGTAAGGGGTGAGGTCTCAGTGGAGATCTTGGCCTTGGCCTTGTACGCCTGTGGGGGAATGATGAGTACCCTTGTTTTATTCTGAAATGATGATGTGTGTTGTTATGTTAGAAGCATACACGCCATAGGGTGCCTTGGGTGAAACCAAGGTTTGCATACATGCTGCATTCTAGATCCCCTTACTTTTATTGCTCAACATAGAAACGTGGATGATGATTGTGACACTCATGCATGTCGTTTTTATGTTATTACTGTTTATTACATTTCATACGAAGTGCTGACTTGCAGGGTGATGTAGTTCCACGGGGTCAACTAAGACAGCCGGGAGGAGGGGTGTTGTTACACCATTGTTGGTCAGCCAAAGCTCACCCTCGTTATACCACACTTTGTGATTTGGATGCAGGGCAAGGATCGCATGCTGAACCTAGCTCGCCGGCCAAAAAGGCCTAAGCTTTATGAAGTGCACTTTTCTTGCTTTCTTGCTTGACTACGATGCATTTACCTATTCTGGCTTGCATGCCGAGGTAGATTAGGATTGTGCTGATCTGTTAGACATTTTCTATGCCCTGTTTGTTTGACTTGAGTATGGGTTTTGTAAGGACTTAAGGTCGTGGTACTCTTTTGTAGTTGTGGACAACTTCTGTGGTTTATTTAATGTTTCCGCTGTGTTTGTTCTGATTTTTGAGATGGTTAGATCTATATCACTTTTTAATATTAAAGTTGTGGCGATTAAATGATGTGGGGTCCCGGTCGGACCTATATTATATAGTCATTGCAGGGGAGGTGTTACAATTTGGTATCAGAGGGAGGTTATCATTCTTCTTGAGGTTTACCGTGTTCGGAACATGTTTAAGAGTTGTCCACATAGGAGTACCTTGCAGGACCACGAGTTTCCTTGCGTTCGAGTCTTGCGAATAGAGTTTTATTCGTGTTTCCTTGCTTATGATAGGATGGTGGCGACGATGCGGGGACGTCGAGACGATAAGAGGAGCATTCGACAAGCAGTGCCATGGCCCCAGCCCTTATGAATATGGGTGTGTCCCCGACAGACTTCTGTTGTATGCTAGCGGAGGCGATGGTGGCGGCTCAAGCTGCGGCAAGGCCATTGATTGCAACGCCTGTTGTGCAGGCTGTGACTCCTATTACTCCAGGTACTGAGACACCAGAGGTGGGAGTAAGTGATGAATACTTTTTGTACTCATCCTTTATTATATTTCTATTGTTATTTTATAATGAATTTGAATAAATAGCATGAAATATTTAATCTAATTCATTCATTTTTATTTCTTTAACTAATGTAAGCTTGTTTTATGTTTTTAGGTTTCCTGGGCACTTTTGAGAAAAATTTCAAAGTACACGCCCATGGTCACGGGTGTGACCATGGGGCATGACAGCCTAGATGTGTTCCAGACAGGATTCCGCCTTCCCGGGAGCATTCCGTGAAGTTTCGCCAAGAACACACCCCAGGTCACGGGCGTGACCAAGGGCGTGACATCCAAGTCACGACCGGGACCCCGCCACCAGCTGCCAGCACGCCTGCCATGTCATTTAAAGTTACACGCCCCAGGTCACGGGCGTGACCAGGGGGCGTGACATCCAGTCACGGGCGTGACTCGTCTCGCGCGCCTTCCCGCCAAAGATTTCCCGCCAGCACATTTAAAGATTACACGCCCCAAGTCACGGGCGTGACCTAGGGCGTGACGCGCCCGAAACGCCTGCATTGAAGCCAGAACGCGTCCTCTCCGCCAGCACCGATCACGCCCCCTACACGCCCCTTGGTCACAGGCGTGACCAAGGGCGTGTAACATCAAATTTCTGCCTATTTAAAGGGAGCTTCTCCAGATCTTCAAGGAGAAATTTTTAGGACTTAGACTTTTCATTTCATGTCGTTATTTTCATGTTTTAGTAGTTCTTGTACCCCTTTTCTTCTTGCAATTGGTACGTTCAATTAAAATAGTTTGTAATTTTCAATTCCTAGTTTGTAACTTTCTTAGCAATTTAATAAAATAGTTCTTTTCTTCTCTCATTTCCTCTCTCTTTTATGATGTGCTCTTTTATTTATTTTGATTCCTCAATCTCCATGGGTAACTAAAATATTATTAGTACTCGATCGAGATGATCCAAGGAATGATATAAGTCATGAAATAATCTATAGTTGCTATTTCTCTTTTCAAATGCTTAAGATTTAACCTTGATTTTAAGATAACGAGATTATATTTTCGATATATAATTCTTGTTCTTGTTTTCATTCTTTAGTTAGCCGAGAGCCTCGTAAGACGAATCGATCACTCAAGGATAAAAAAGAGTAGAATGCAATCCTCGAGAGAGGACGATGTTACTCTTCCGGATTGGAGTAAAAGCCAATAACGGGATTCACTTCGATAAGGCGAGTTTTAGGTGTTTCGATTCTAGAACGAGAGTTCGATTGATCAACCTAAACTCAGGTGAGCGCATCCTCTTGAGAGGTGCGTTCATAATTCGGGAATCTCCACGGTGAAAACTATTTTATGAAGAGAATGCGCTTTTATTCTTTGTTCTTATTTTTATCTCCAAGGTGATTCAAAGATCGAGTGCTAATCGTTCTTCTAATTCTTATTTTTATTTTCTTTTTGCAAAATCAACCTCAAGTTTTAATTGATAAAATAATAGAGACTTTCTTGAAGTAAGAGTACTCAACCGCCTCGAGTCTAATACGACCTTGGTTTTTATAACCTATACTACATTCGATAAGATACACTTGCCGTTGTCGTTTGCAAGTATAGTTTTGCCCCCATCAAGTTTTTGGTGCCGTTGCCGAGGACACGGTTGATATTTCGAAAAAAGATATATTTATTAATTTTATCGTTCTCTTTCTTCTCCCCCTTCTCTTTAATTTTTTTTTATAACAAAAAAATCTTAAAAAGCGCAATCTAAATTCTCGGAAAGGACGATTTGGGCTTGAATTCCCATCATAGCCTCTAGTACATTGCAAACCCTTCACCGGCTAGATCTTGGGAAGTCCGGAACTAATTTAACCCGCTTTAAAAAAAAAAAAAATATATATATATATAATAAAAATATTTTTTTTTTAAAATTCCATTCATTTAAGTGAAAGTTTTTCCTTTTTTTATTCTTATTATGATATTAGTAGAAGCGGTCGTTAAAATTACCGTGCTCCGAAACCAAATTGAACTCTTATAAGCCGAACGAAGGCGCCAGTTTAGTTGTTATTATTGTGGTGCGCCTCATCAAAGTGAGGAATGTTATTTACATTCATATTCTTAAAATAATTATTATGAAAATAATTATCCTCAATATTATGCAAATAATTTTGATAATAATTACGATCATAATTTTTCATCTTTTAATGCAAATAATTTTTTAAACTTTGATGAAAATAATTTTTCTAATTTAAATGAAAATAATTTTTCGGCGTTTAATAATTGTTCTTCTAGCTCCGAAGTAAATTATTCCTTTAGGCAAGCTCACCCGAATAGTTCTCGGAGCAATGAAGATAGATCTTTAGATCCGAATTTTTGTTTTTCTTCTTGTACACCGCAGTCTTCGTTCTCTAATTTGGGGGAAATTTCGCAGATCCAAATAGATACTCCCCCCCAAAATTTAGAGGAAAATATTATTTCGTCTAGTGCTTTTTCTAATTTTCACGAGAATAACATTTCGGCTTCTAACAATTTTTCTTCTAGCCCCGAAGTAGATTATTCTTGGTGGCAAGGTCACCCGGATAGTTTTCGGGGCAATGAAGATAAATCTTTAGATCTGAATTCTTGTTCTTCTTCTTTTGCGCCGCAATTTTCTTTCTCTAATTTTGGGGAATGCCCATTTTTTCAATTTGATACTCCACCCCAGAATTTAGATGAAAATTTTATTTCTCCTAAAGCTTTTTCCTTATCTTTGGAAAATTTAGTTATGGAGGAACATGATTGTTTATGTACTCCCATAATTTCTTTTTCCAAAGATGAAGAAAAATTCTCTTACCAAGAAATTCTTAATGTTTTGGGAACCCCGAATGAACTAGAAGAAGAACAAGTTTCT
The DNA here is from genome assembly GCA_033032865.1 of Dactylorhiza incarnata. NCBI lineage: Eukaryota > Viridiplantae > Streptophyta > Magnoliopsida > Asparagales > Orchidaceae > Dactylorhiza > Dactylorhiza incarnata. Next base: position 895,546 of record JAWHQI010000354.1, on the reverse strand, counting down.
TCCCCCACTTCACACGGATCTTCTTTTCTTTATCATGAATTTTCGCAAATCTCTTCTATTTTAATTCAACCGGAAATTCATGAGATTTTAGTGTCCGGAAATCTTATTCCGCTTGGTAATGCACTAGATTTTCCTAATGAAAATTTTATTTTGGAAAAGGAACAACCGGATCTTAATCATTTATTTTCACAAGCGCCTCCTCCTTGCGAAAAATTATCTGACACGTTTAATTGTGATTCTCTTTATACTAATAATTTTCAGGTTGAAGATAGAGCCGTTGCTACCCCAATCAATTGATGATCCATATGCCGCTCATATTTATTTTTCCAAATCACCTCAGGTATGTATAGGTGATTTGGATTTATATATTCAAATTCAAGGACAATAGGAGAATCACAAGATAAACGGAGGAGTCGCCGGGGAACGGAAGACGGCATACTCACCTCAGCATGAATTAAGGGAGTTCCCAGTACATTTTAAATTTATATATCTGTTTAGCTAACACTAACCGTCTAGCTTAAAGACGGGAAAAAGAATGCGCTCTTGGGAGGCACCCCTTGCTTATCTTTAATTTTATGTTTTTCTCTTTTAAAATTTATTTTCTTTCAAGTGTTATTCATACTTAGTTTTAAACATTGGGGACAATGTTTAATTTTAAGTATGGGTGTAGCTTAGCATTCATAGTATTTATTTTTGAAAAAAAAATTTAAAAAATTATAAAAATCTAATTTCTTGGAAAGGGCGCTTTGGGCTTGAACTCTTATCACAGCTCCTAGTACCTTGCGAACCCTTCACCGGGTAGCCCTCAGGAAGTCCAAGAAATATTATATAAAAATAAATTATTAATAATAATAAATATGCATAGCCTTGTTGTTTTTATTGTTCTAGAAATTTAGTTTGAGGTTTGATTATACGTATTCTTTTATTTTTAATTTAGCTAATATTTTGTTTTATCAAAATTTGTTAAATTTAAATTTGAAGTAATTTAGTTTTAAGAAACATTTTATGTTTTTAATTCGATTAGAGAATTAATTTAGCACTACTTCTCCGTTTAATTTTAAATAGCTTCACTTTGTGGTAAATTGGCTAAACATCTCTTGATTTATATTATATTCTCTTTTAACTTTAAGATCTTAGGAAATTTCATTCCACTAAAAAAGTTGCTCTCAAAATAGTTTAATTTATAAACTATAAGTATTTCGTTACCCTTGTTAAACATATGTATTTTTTCTTTTCCCTTATTGTTAGCTCATATGTCATGGGAATAAGGAGATGTTAGTTCTTTATTCTCTGGTAAACATATGCAACCCAAAAGTAAAAATGAAGAGAGAAAAATGTGTATATGTCGTGGAAATGATAGGATAATAGTCTATCATTCTCTGGTATTACATATACTAAAAAAAGGGGTTGAGAGGATAAAATTCATCACCCCAATCAAAAACCTCTTCATATCCTTTGTCTTCACTTTGCCATTCCGTTTAAACCCATCCCTAGCCAGTTTCATTGTTTCTAGTCCTAAACTAAATTATTAAGAGAGCAATATTTTGGTGGGTGCCTTTTCCTTAAGATTCTTTTATGTTAGAGTGTCTATAATTTCAATCTAATTTTGTTTTAAAATTTCTATAATTTCGGATGCTAAATAGTTATCTTGAGAAGTAGTTAGCTAAACAAATTTCTCTTTTTAAATTATCAACATAACTTATGACTTAATTCTTGAATTCCTAGAATTTACTTTTAACTTACTCTTGATTTAATGAAATTCTAGTTAATTAAAAATAATATCGATGTCTTGTAATTCTTTCCTCACTCTTTTGCTCTGGAATAGCAAAAGCTCAAGTATGGGGGTGTTTGATGAGTAATTTTTGTACTCATCCTTTATTATATTTCTATTGCTATTTTATAATGAATTTGAATAAATAGCATGAATTATTTAATCTAATTCATTCCTTTTTTATTTCTTTAAATAATGTAAGCTTGTTTTATGTTTTTTAGGTTTCCTGGGCACTTTTGAGAAAAATTTCAAAGTACACGACCATGGTCATGGGCGTGACAATGGGGCATGACAGCTGATGAGTCCCATTTATATATATATATATATATATATATTGGACTCATTTGGGCTGATATTCTAATGTTTGCACCACATTTTAGTCATGTTTTCATTTACATATACTATTCCATGCTAGGTGCACCATTAAGCCCATTTCGATGTGCAATTGCATTCCTCATTGTTGGGGGTAAGCACATTGTGCTCCCCTTCCCTTCTTTTATGTATCCCTGTGCTGGACGTGTATTCCCAGCTAGTATATCTTGTTTGCAGGTGACCTGATCGTTCCATTTTCCCCCAAATGTAATTTCTGTGCATATCACACGGTCGTGCATTTCCTTGACGCGCGGTCTACGCGGTCGTGCGTTTGTGTCTGGGAAGAAAATGGAGCGTCGGCGTTTACTCGTGCGTTTTAACACACGGGCGAATCCACCCGTGCGTGAGTAAAACGCGCGGTCGACCTGTATCTTTGTGATCTCAGAGCGTCGGATTTTACCCGTGCGTTTGAACGCACGGGCGGCGTTGGTCGTGCGTGAACAAATCGCATGGGCGGCGCAGCGTATTCTACAAGCCATATTTCATCCGTTACTAACGCACGGTCTGCGCACGATCGTGCGTTCGACCGTGTGTGACTAATTTTCAGCCTGTTTCCTATAAAAAGCAGGAATCGAGGCAATCAGAAAGGGGGAGCGAGAGAGATAGACGGGGGCGTGATTCTTCCGCCGTTTTTGGGCGACTTCCATCCCATCTTCATCCCCATTCCATTCCGATCATCCGGGAGACTCCTCCGGCGACCAAGAGTTGTTTCTCTACCATCGGGGAGCCCTTCAGACCGTCAGCAAAGCTTTCCTAGCGAGTGTTCTTCAAGTTGTTGCGGAGAAAGTGGAAGATCACCGGAGAAAGTGACAGATCTCCGGCACCGGAAGCACCCCTCGACCGAGTTCAGAAGCGGATTGACAACCGCTATTCCGGCCGTGACCGACGGCTCTCCTTCTTGAGTGGTTTTCTCTTAACTTATCTTGTATAACTAGATGAATATTTGTGTAATGAACTTGAATGATTTGTTTGTCTATGAATGAATTATTTGGTGTTTACATAATCTCCTTTGTATTGCTCTGTGTGCGTCCGCTTACACCCACTCCACTCCACTTCCACACACATGTTCTAGCTAGCTCACTCTAGCAAAAGCTAGAGGTGAGAGTGAAGAGGTTCTTTCGACCCTCATCAAAACCCCGCACTGTAGCCATTTCACCCACATACCGAAGCACGACATCGCAGCCGCTGCACTCACCCCCACTTTGCGAAGAGGTGTGTGCGACCCTCAATCGTCACAGTTACTTTCCGACCATGCGCCTTCTAAAGCACGACATCGCGGCCGTTGCATCCATCTCCCCTTGCGAAGCAGAGTTTTGACCCGCATCTCTTATTTCTGCAATAGTCTAGATCACCCATCACAAAGCCCTTGTTTTTTTTTACTTTCTTTCACTCGTCATAACAATCGCCTCACTCTATTTTCTTATCACCACATCCTGCATTCCTTGAGAGATCGATACTTGGGGATAACTTCCCATTTTTATTACTTGAGCGACTGGTGCACTGCCGTCGTATCGCATTTCATGCCTGCTAATTAGCAGTGCCGAATTTAGCGCAAGTTTTTGGCGCCGTTGCCGGGGAATGTAGGCGTGATGAGATGTTGTTTGTGAGTCGATTATTTTCGAGTGAGTCTTTTATTCTTTTTTATTTATTCCTCTTCATGCTATTTTCTTTGAAGATATAATACTGGAGGAGAAGAAGAGAGCGAAAAAGGAGGAGATTTGGTGTTGGAGGCTGAGAATCTTACTTATTTTCCACCCCTACTACAAAGTCTTCAGACATTTTTCTTCTATCTGCAGTTACTATTTAAATCAATGTATAGTTGATTTCTCCATATGGTTGTGTAATAATACTATGTAGACGTGGATGATCTCCTCTATTTAATTCTGCGTGAACAATTCTATAAAATGATTAATACAGGTATTTGGTCCACCTTTAAGGACGTTAAACAAAAGGGCTTCTTGGGAGACAACCCATGGGAACCACCCGGTTCCATTTGCTTGATTTAATTTCTGTATTGTTTTGTTTGCTTTTGCTTTTGTTTTTAACTATGCAGGTGTGAACTCGATTGGATGAAGAGGAGGAGATCATTGAAGAAGGATTATACCGCTGTTCTGGCATGCTCTTAGGAGCATAGATACTCTTAACCTAGCTCTTAGTTTGCTTCAAAAGATTATATTTTCTTGTGTTTCAATGCAAGTCTGGGGGGGAGCGAGCCTTTGCTTACGCCACACGCACATGCATGCTAGAATGTTGTTAGGAAATTTATATTTATTGTCTCATTGCATAACGCACACCACATCCGTTTTATTTTTACCCGTGCGCAATTATCGTGTAAATGCTTGATGAATATGTTTAGAAGTTTGATTGTTAGTTTAGGATTGTGTGGCTGAACAGGATGTGACCCGTGCGGTGCTACTAGTAGAGTGCTCACGCAGCTTAAAAATTCACATAGAATAGATTTAATTACAAAGTTATAGTTTTATTTACTTCATTTGTGTAATTACTTAATACTCTACTCAAACGGTGAATTTGGTGAATCTAGCGGTAGCCCTTGGTCGAGTGTAAAAGAGCTATTAGCCTCGTGTTGTTTGAGTTGGAAGGAGAGGAGACCTTGCTCGGTGGTTAAGAACTTGCCCCAAGCTATTTTCAAAATGAGTGCGTTGAATGATCTTGTTGGGAGCATGACGTAGGCCATCATTTGGTCCGGTTGAGCTTTGATTTCCCAACCTAACGTCATCCTTTGCTAGCCCCGTTGAGCCTTACCTTTCCTATTTGATAAACTCCACTAATCGTTCACCAAGGCCCCATATCCTAACCTAAAACGCACTAGAGTCAAGCTTTGAAACTTATACATATTGATGATGATTGTGCGAAGCGGAGAACAAATATGTGGTTGTGTGATGTGGTGTGTGCGCGCAAAAAAAATGATGAGATTGAAAAAAAAATCTTGATTGATCCTAAATTATGTCTCTATGGATCTAAAAAAGGAGTAAAAGATCTCTAAAAAGAATCAAACCACAAGTGTGGTAGTCTCGTGCACACCATAGTGCTTAAATGAAGTCTGGGGGAGTGTGCTTCAAGGTGAAGATGTTAAGGTTGAGTTTTGTTTATTTTCCGGAGGTTGAGTGCGTTTAGCCTACGTTCTTCTACTTCATTACCGTACCTTAACCCAAGCCCAAGTCTAACCTAAAAGTCCTACTGATTCATGATGAGATCGTCTCAAGCAGTGGAGAAGGTGTGAAAGGACAAGCATATGACCATCGACCTTGATGGATTTCTTGGAGAGCTCTTTCTTGAGATCCAATTTGAACAACGCTCACCTCAGCAGCTCACGCTATTTTCCCTAGGGCGTGACTGTACGATTCACCAATAATTCGCCTCAGAGTATTAGTATTTTGTATTTTACACTTGTAGAAGTTCTTAAAATATAGTCTTTGTTTTAAAATCTTTTCTACTTTATTTTCACGCTCGTTAGTCTTTACTTCCCATCGTGTTTTGCCAGCACAGTTGCTTCCTTAACGTTCATTTTTCTACCATAGGATCGAGTGTTTGCCCGAGACGTGCAAACGAGTAAGTCTGGGGGTGTGATGAGTCCCATATATATATATATATATATATATATATATATATATATTTGGACTCATTTGGGCTGATATTCTAGTGTTTCCACCACATCTTAGTCACGTTTTCATTTACATATACTATTCCATGCTAGGTGCACCATTAAGCCCATTTCGATGTGCAATTGCATTCCTCGTTGTTGGGGGTAAGCACATTGTGCTCCCCTTCCCTTCTTTTATGTATCCCTGTGCTGGACGTGTATTCCCAGCTAGTATATCTTGTTTGCAGGTGACCTGATCGTTCTGTTTTCCCCCAAATGTAATTTCTGTGCATATCACACGGTCGTGCGTTTCCTTTACGCACGGTCTGCGCGGTCGTGCGTTTGTGTCTGGGAAGAAAATGGAGCGTCGGGGTTTACTCGTGCGTTTTAACGCACGGGCGAATCCGCCCGTGCGTGAGTAAAACGTATGGTCGACCTGTATCTTTGTGATCTCAGAGCGTCGGATTTTACCCGTGCGTTTGAACGCACGGGCGGTGTTGGTCGTGCGTGAACAAATCGCACGGGCGGTGCAGGGTATTCTATAAGCCATATTTCATCCGTTAATAACGCACGGTCTGCGCACGATCGTGCGTTCGACCGTGCGTGACCAATTTTCAGCCTGTTTCCTATAAAAAGCAGGAATCGATGCAATTAGAAAGGGGGACCGAGAGAGACAGACGGGGGCGTGATTCTTCCGCCATTTTGGGCGATTTCCATCCCATCTTCATCCCCATTCCATTCCGCTCATCCGGGAGACTCCTCCGGCGACCAAGAGTTGTTTCTCTACCATCGGGGAGCCCTTCCGACCGTCAGCAAAGCTTTCCTAGCGAGTGTTCTTCAAGTTGTTGCGGAGAAAGTGGAAGATCACCGGAGAAAGTGACAGATCTCCGGCACCGGAAGCACCCCTCGACCGAGTTCAGAAGCGGATTGACAACCCGCTATTCCGGCCGTGACCGACAGCTCTCCTTCTTGAGTGGTTTTCTCTTAACTTATCTTGTATAACTAGATGAATATTTGTGTAATGAACTTGAATGATTTGTTTGTCTATGAAAGAATTATTTGGTGTTTACATAATCTCCTTTGTATTGCTCTGTGTTGCGTCCGCTTACACCCACTCCACTCCACTTCCGCACACACGTTCTAGCTAGCTCACTCTAGCAAAAGCTAGAGGTGAGAGTGAAAAGGTGCTTTCGACCCTCATCAAAACCCCGCACTGTAGCCATTTCACCCACATACCGAAATACGGCATCGCGGCTGCTGCACTCACCCCCACTTTGCGAAGAGGTGTGTGCGACCCTCAATCGTCACAGTTACTTTCTGTCCACGCGCCTTCTGAAGCACGGCATCGCGGTCGTTGCATCCATCTCGCCTTGCGAAGCGGAGTTTTGACCCGCATCTCTTATTTCTGCAATAGTCTAGATCACCCATCACAAAGCCCTTGTTTTTTTTTACTTTCTTTCACTCGTCATAACAATCGCCTCACTCTATTTTCTTATCACCACATCCTGCATTCGTTGAGAGATCGATACTTGGGGATAACTTCCCATTTTTATTACTTGAGCGATCGGTGCACTGTCGTCGTATCGCATTTCGTGCCTGCTAATTAGCAGTGCCGAATTTAGCGCATCAAGTTTTTGGCGCCGTTGCCGGGGAATTCAGGCGTGATGAGATGTTGTTTGTGAGTCGATTATTTTCGAGTGAGTCTTTTATTATTTTTAATTTATTCCTTTTCATGCTATTTTCTTCTTCTATATCATGTGGGCGCATTTGAATATCCGATGTCGTTGGTGTGGGGACACATCCCACGCTAGTGATAGGTGTCCCAAGGAGTATGGTGTTGTTCAGAAATCGTACGGAGCCCATAAGTCTTTTGGCTACTCTACTGCACCTTCGTTATCGCACCTTTACACGGCTGCCGCACCTTTTGTGCCGGCAAAGCCGGCAAAACAATGCTTATTTTGCAAAAGTAGAGAGCACGCCTTGAAGGACTGTGCATCTTATCTTCGCGAATTGGCGGATGACGATGAGCCGGATATCCGGATCGTCCCATCTTCAAATTCTGCGAGCACAGCTTCTTCCTCTGATTACGTGTCACTTCCACCTTCACTTTTCAAAGGGTATGGAACCGACACGTACGTCAGTGACCCTCATGACTCGATTTCTGATGCGACACCCCATACCTCTTCGGTTCATCTACCACTTTGCGTGGATTTTTGTCCTTGTGTGGAGAGAGAGCCTGAACTCTTAAGAAGCACGTCTTCTCCCACTGCACACGAAACTACATTTGTTTCTGATATTATTATTGAGGTCACTTTGCAGGATGTTGCAGACCTGCGCAATGTGGTGCCCACTCTCATGGAGGAGGACAGCCTTGATTGTGCTAAAGCAACCGCTTCAGTCCAGTGCGAGTAAGTCCAAGTTATAGAGGAGGCCATTGCGTGCGCTTTGGAGTCTAGCGAAATCTTCGATGATATCATCAGTGTGTCATTGTCGCACCCCATGGGGGATGAAGCCGGGATTGTCCCCTTAGATGAGATTTCTTTAGTTTTTCTTCCAATTTATTTCCTGACCCCCTTTCTTTATGTACAAGGATGCAGGAAGCCCCTCCTCCAGTTGATCAGACCTTATGCATGGAGGATATGAAAGCCTGGCGGGATGAGGAAGGTACAGTGAAGGAACATCGTGTTTCCTCATCATCTTTGGTGCTTCCCCTTGAGGATTGGTTACAAGGGGGCAAGCATTTTTTCTTTGAAGATATAATACTGGAGGAGAAGAAGAGAGCGAAAAAGGAGGAGATTTGGGGTTGGAGGCTGAGCATCTTACTTATTTTCCACCCCTACTACAGAGTCTTCGGACCTTTTTCTTCTATCTGCAGTTACTATTTTAAATCAACGTATAGTTGATTTCTCCATATGGTTGTGTAATAATACTATGTAGACGTGGATGATCTCCTCTTTTTAATTCTGCGTGAACAATTCTATAAACTGATTAATACTGGTATTTGGTCCACCTTTAAGGTCGTTAAACAAAAGGGCTTCTTGGGAGACAACCCATGGGAACCACCCGGTTCCGTTTGCTTGATTTAATTTCTGTTATGTTTCATTTGCTTTTGCTTTTGTTTTTAACTATGCAGGTGTGAACTCGATTGGATGAAGAGGAGGAGATCATTGAAGAAGGATTATACCGCTGTTCTGGCATGCTCTTAGGAGCATAGGTACTCTTAACCCAGCTCTTAGTTTGCTTCAAAAGATTATATTTTCTTGTGTTTCAATGCAAGTCTGTGGGGGAGCGAGCTTTGCTTACGCCACACGCATATGCATGCTAGAATGTTGTTAGGAAATTTATATTTATTGTCTCATTGCATAACGCACACCACATGCGTTTTATTTTTACCTGTGCGCAATTATCGTGTAAATGCTTGATGAATATGTTTAGAAGTTTGATTGTTAGTTTAGGATTGGGTGGCTGAACAGGATGTGACCCGTGCGGTGCTACTAGTAGAGCGCTCACGCAGCTTAAAAATTCACATAGAATAGATTTAATTACAAAGTTATAGTTTTATTTACTTCATTTGTGTAATTACTTAATACTCTACTCAAACGGTGAATTTTGTGAATCTAGCGGTAGCCCTTGGTCGAGTGTAGAAGAGCTATTAGCCTCGTGTTGTTTGAGTTGGAAGGAGAGGAGACCTCTCTCGGTGGTTAAGAACTTGCCCCAAGCTATTTTCAAAACGAGTGCGTTGAATGATCTTGTTGGGAGCATGACGTAGGCCATCATTTGGTCCGGTTGAGCTTTGATTTCCCAACCTAACGTCACCCTTTGCTAGCCCCGTTGAGCCTTACCTTTCCTATTTGTTAAACTCCACTAATCGTTCACCAAGGCCCCATATCCTAACCTAAAACGCACTAGAGTCAAGCTTTGAAACTTATACATATTGATGATGATTGTGCGAAGCGGAGAACAAATATGTGGTTGTGTGATGTGGTGTGTGCGCGCAAAAAAAATGATGAGATTGAAAAAAAAAATCTTGATTGATCCTAAATTATGTCTCTATGGATCTAAAAAAGGAGTAAAAGATCTCTAAAAAGAATCGAACCACAAGTGTGTTAGTCTCGCGCACACCATAGTGCTTAAATGAAGTCTGGGAGAGTGTGCTTCAAGGTGAAGATGTTAAGGTTGAGTTTTGTTTATTTTCCGGAGGTTGAGTGCGTTTAGCCTACGTTCTTCTACTTCATTACCGTACCTTAACCCAAGCCCAAGTCTAACCTAAAATTCCTACTGATTCATGATGAGATCGTCTCATGCAGTGGAGAAGGTGTGAGAGGACAAGCATATGACCATCGACCTTGATGGATTTCTTGGAGAGCTCTTTCTTGAGATCCAATTTGAACAACGCTCACCTCAGCAGCTCACGCTATTTTCCCTAGGGCGTGACTGTACGATTCACCAATAATTCACCTCAGAGTATTAGTATTTTGTATTTTACACTTGTAGAAGTTCTTAAAATATAGTCTTTGTTTTAAAATCTTTTCTACTTTATTTTCACGCTCGTTAGTCTTTACTTCCCATCGTGTTTCGCCTGCACAGTTGCTTCCTTAACGTTCATTTTTCTACCATAGGATCGAGTGTTTGCCCGAGACGTGCAAACGAGTAAGTCTGGGGGTGTGATGAGTCCCATATATATATATATTTGGACTCATTTGGGCTGATATTCTAGTGTTTGCACCACATTTTAGTCACGTTTTCATTTACATATACTACTCCATGCTAGGTGCACCATTAAGCCCATTTCGATGTGCAATTGCATTCCTCGTTGTTGGGGTAAGCACATTGTGCTCCCCTTCCCTTCTTTTATGTATCCCTGTGCTGGACGTGTATTCCCAACTAGTATATCTTGTTTGCAGGTGACTTGATCGTTCCGTTTTCCCCCAAATGTAATTTCTGTGCATATCACACGGTCGTGCGTTTCCTTTACGCACGGTCTGCGCGGTCGTGCGTTTGTGTCTGGGAAGAAAATGGAGCGTCGGGGTTTACTCGTGCGTTTTAACGCACGGGCGAATCCTCCCGTGCGTGAGTAAAATGCACGGTCGACCTGTATCTTTGTGATCTCAGAGCGTCGGATTTTACCTGTGCGTTTGAACGCACGGGCGGCATTGGTCGCGCGTGAACAAATCGCACGGGCAGCGCAGCGTATTCTACAAGCCATATTTCATCCGTTAATAATGCACGGTCTGCGCACGATCGTGCGTTCGACCGTGCGTGACCAATTTTCAGCCTGTTTCCTATAAAAAGCAGGAATCGAGGCAATCAGAAAGGGGGACCGAGAGAGATAGACGGGGGCGTGATTCTTCCGCCATTTTGGGGCGATTTCCATCCCATATTCATTCCCATTCCATTCCGATCATCCGGGAGACTCCTCCAGCGACCAAGAGTTGTTTCTCTACCATCGGGGAGCCCTTCCGACCGTCAGCAAAGCTTTCCTAGCGAGTGTTCTTCAAGTTGTTGCGGAGAAAGTGGAAGATCACCGGAGAAAGTGACAGATCTCCGGCACCGGAAGCACCCCTCGAGCGAGTTCGAAAGAGGATTGACAACCCGCTATTCCGGCCGTGACCGACGGCTCTCCTTCTTGAGTGGTTTTCTCTTAACTTATCTTGTATAACTAGATGAATATTTGTGTAATGAACTTGAATGATTTGTTTGTCTATGAATGAATTATTTGGTGTTTACATAATCTCCTTTGTATTGCTCTGTGTTGCGTCCGCTTACACCCACCCCACTCCACTTCCACACACACGTTCTAGCTAGCTAACTCTAGCAAAAGCTAGAGGTGAGAGTGAAGAGGTGCTTTCGACCCTCATCAAAACCCCGCACTGTATCCATTTCACCCACATACCGAAGCACGACATCGCGGCCGCTGCACTCACCCCCACTTTGTGAAGAGGTGTGTGCGACCCTCAATCGTCACAGTTACATTCCGTCCACGCGCCTTCCGAAGCACAGCATCGCGGCCATTGCATCCATCTCGCCTTGCGGAGCGTAGTTTTGTCCCGCATCTCTTATTTCTGCAATAGTCTAGATCACCCATCACAAAGCCCTTGTTTTTTTTTACTTTCTTTCACTCGTCATAACAATCGCCTCACTCTATTTTCTTTCACCACATCCTGCATTCCTTGAGAGATTGATACTTAGGGATAACTTCCCATTTTTATTACTTGAGCGACCGGTGCACTGCCGTCGTATCGCATTTCGTGCCTGCTAATTAGCAGTGCCAAATTTAGCGCATCAACAGCCTAGACGTGTTCTAGACCCGATTCCGCCATCCCGGGAGCATTCCGTGAAGTTTCTCCAAGAACACGCCCCAGGTCACGGGCGTGACCAAGGGAGTGACATCCAAGTCACGGTCGGGACCCCGCCACTAGCTGCCAGCAAGCCTGCCACGCCACTTAAAGTTACACGCCCCAGGTCACGGGCGTGACCAGAGGGCGTGACATCAAATCACGGGCGTGACTCGTCCCGCGCGCCCTCGCGCCAAAGATTTCCCGCCAGCAGATCATTTAAAGATTACACACCCCAGGTCACGGGCGTGACCTAGGGCGTGACGCGCCCGAAATGCCTGCATTGAAGCCAGAACGCGCCCTCTCCGCCAGCACCGATCACACACCCTACACGCCCCTTGGTCACGGGCGTGACCAAGGGCGTGTAACATCAAATTTCTTCCTATTTAAAGGGAGCTTCTCCAGATCTTCAAGGAGAAATTTTTTGGACTTAGACTTTTCATTTCATGTCGTTATTTTCATATCTTAGTAGTTCTTGTACCCCTTTTCTTCTTGCAATTGGTACGTTCAATTAAAATAGTTTATAATTTTTAATTCCTAGCTTGTAATTTTCTTAGCAATTTAATAAAATAGTTCTTTTCTTCTCTCATTTCCTCTCTCTTTTATGATGTGCTCTTTTATTTATTTTGATTCCTCAATCTCCATGAGTAACTAAAATATTATTAGTACTCGATAGAGATGATCCAAGGAATGATATAAGTCATGAAATAATCTATAGTTGCTATTTCTCTTTTCAAAAATTCTTAAGATTTACCCTTGATTTTAAGATAACGAGATTATATTTTCGATATCTAATTCTTGTTCTTGTTTTCATTCTTTAGTTAGCCGAGAGGCTCGTAAGATGAATCGATCACTCAAGGATAAAAAAGAGTAGAATGCAATCCTCGAGAGAGGACGACGTTACCCTTCCGGATTGGAGTAAAAGCCAATAGCGGGATTCACTTTGATAAGGCGAGTTTTAAGGGTTTCGATTCTAGAACGAGATTTCGATTGATCAACCTAAACTCAGGTGAGTGCATACTCGAGAGAGGTGCGTTCATAATTCGAGAATCTCCACGGTCAAAGCTATTTTATTAAGAGAATGCGCTTTTATTCTTTGTTCTTATTTTTATCTCTAAGGTGATTTAAAGATCGAGTGCTAATCGTTCTTCTAATTCTTATTTTTATTTTCTTTTTGCAAAATCAACCTAAAGTTTTAATTGATAAAATAATAGTGACTTTCTTGAAGTAAGAGTACTCAACCGCCTCGAGTCTAATATGACCTTGGTTTTTATAACCTATACTACATTCGTTACGGTACACTTGTCGTTGTCACTTGCAAGCATAGTTTTGCCCCATCAGTATGACAGGTAGAGTCGTTATCCGAGAGAGCAATTGGGCAAGGAGATCGTCAGATGAAGTACTATCTGATTTTTCATCCTCCGACGTTCAAAGGAGTTGGCACTCCGACGGACGCAGAGGATTGGTTGGCGAGAATTCAGGAACTCCTGAAAGCATCAGAGACCCCAGAGGACAAGTAGTCCCAGTTCGCAGCATTTATGTTAGAAGGCGACGCCAAGCTGTGGTGGGTGAATCATAGCGGTCGTCATTTCCCTGGATGTGCCCCGTCCATGGAAGTGTTCGGGAAAGCCTTCCTGAAGCGCTATATCCCCTCTTTGATGAGGTTAGCCCTTCAGTGGCAGTTCTTGCACTAGGTGCAGTGCGAGAAGACGTTAGATGAGTACTTGCAGGAGTTTACTCGGTTGGGTCGTTACGCGGGAACGACCATGGCAGACGATGAGGAGAGGGATATTCTATTCTTGTTGAAATTATTGAAGTGGAGTGGAAGGCGGCCGGCGGTCTGTATATTGGAGACCGCAGAGACCGCGCGGTCTATATTCTGGTGCTCTGCCGGTCTGGCTCTGTCTGTCTATCTCTGGCGGTCTGGTGTGACCGGCCGGTTTGTTCTTGTTTGTTGCGGTCTCTCTCCGGGTTGTTCTGCTCGGTTGGTCTGTCTTCTTTATTGGAAGACCGAGCGGTCTGTTCTGTGTAACTGCTGCGACCGGGTGGCTTATGCTGGGCGATCTGGCGACTTGTCTGAAGTCGGCCAGATGTTCTTGGTTTGCTCTTGGCGATCTAAGGAAGGAGTGGTTTTGTGTCCGCGTGGCTTGTGCGCAGTCTTGTGTTCGTGCGGCTTGTGCGCGGTCTGCTGCTGACTTGCAGTCTTGGACAGGCTGTTGTCCAAGTGGTCTGATCACGCAGTCTACTTTGTGAGACCGCTGGCGATCTGGCGGGTGGTAACTGTATCTCTCTTTCGGCGGTGATGACATCCGCTTGTCGCCTATAAATAGGGGTGCATGGCCCGTCATTCATAACGAGAACTGTTTGCGGTCAGCAGGTTGTGGTCTCCTTCCTTGGTGATTTCCCAGCGGCTTGAATAAACAGTTCGGCAGCGGCTTGTTTGAGAACTGGTTTATGTTGTTCTTGTGCTGGTCGCAGCAAGCTCGGTGATCAGGCGACCTTCAACGGTTAGGCGATCTGACTTGCGGTCTGGCGACAGCTTCTGTTCTTCGTTCAATTCAATAAGCTCTAGTTCGTGTGATCTGAGGTGGCAGTCTGGCAGTACAAGTCAAGCCGGGTGTTCTGAGTTACGGTCTTGCCTGTTTTCTGTTCGAGCGGTCTCAGGTCAAGCCGGGCAGTTTCTGGAGTCGAGCGGTCTCTGCTTTTCAAGCTGCCAGATTTGTTTTTGGTGTGTTTTGTTCTTCTCTCCTTCGTGATTCTTATGAATCATGTCTTGCCATGTATACCTCGCACTGTAATCAAGTATTGTGATTCAATAAAGCTTTGTGTTGCTGTGTGGCATATTGTGGTTGTTTGGCTATAACTCAGTTGATGCAACTCCTGCTTACTCCTAAACGATTCAAATTCAAAAATTTAACATGGTATCAGAGCGAGGTTTTTGGAGTGGATAAGCAGTGTTCAACTTGAGTTGCCATCGTCTTTGTGAAGAAGAGACCACATAGTTTGCCATGGAAGCTGGATACGCAAGAGGGCTTGGTATTGAACTCCTCACATCGACTAACTACAAGAAGTGGAGGTCGTGTATGGAGAGTTACTTACTTGGCGAGGATCTATGGGAAATAGTTGGAGGAGAAGACACACAAGAAGTGTTTTTAGCAGGAGATATTATGGCAGAGGTGAGAGTTTGGAGGAGGACTAATGCAAAGGCAGAGTTCACACTCAAGAGGGCTATCTCACCAGAGCTATTTGATCACATCATTGGATGTAAATCAGCTGCTGAGATTTGGATGTCTTTGGACGGGCTGTTCAATAAGAAGAATGTAGCTCGGCTACAGTTTCTTGAAAATGAGTTGGCGAAGGCCTCTCAAGGTGATCTTTCTATCTCTACCTTCTTTCTCAAGATGAAGAACCTCATAGCAGATATTTCTTCATTGGACCCTGATGAGCCCATCTCGGAGGCAAAACTGAAGAGGCATATCATCCGCAGATTGCGGAAGGAGTATCTTGCCTTTGTGACTTCAGTTCAGGGTTGGGCAAATCAACCATCTCTGTTGGAGCTGGAAAACTTACTTGCTTCGCAGAAAGTTTGGCAAGACAGATGGCGGGGACTTCTATCTCTGGGGGAGATAGTGATGTGTTGTTCTCTGGGAAGAAGAAGAAGTGGGAGAAGAAGAAGCCAGGTCATGATGGAACCTCTACTTCAGGTCAGCAGGATAGGGGTTATGCTCCTAAGTCTGATGGGAAGAAGAAGGGAGAGGGACCAAGGTGCTTCAGGTGCAATAAGACCGGCAACTTCAAGAAGGATTGCCGGGTTAATTTTCAGCCGGGACATGCAGCGGAGAAGGAGAAGCCAAAGTCTAATGAAGCTGGATGGGGAGGAGCCTTTGCGACCAATATGACGGCGATGCCCGTTAAGGCCTTGGCTGCCATCAACTTCGAAGAGGATTGGATCATGGATTCAGGGTGTGGGCATCACCTCACCGGGGATGAATCAATGTTCTCTTCTTTGGCACCTTACTCAGGTAACGATGCAATCATTACAGCTGATAATTCTGTTCATGCAGTAGAACAAGAAGGTGTTGTCTCTCTGAGCAGTGATAAGGGTCCACTCAAATAGAGGAGTGTTTATCACGTGCCTGGTATGAAGAAGAATCTCTTCTCTGTGACCAATGTAGTCGATGCCCGTTATCACGTTCTGTTTGGCCCAACAGAAGTGAAGTTTCTTAAAACTCAACTGGACATAAAGGGAGATGTTATCCATGTTGGAAAGCGGGTAAAGGACTTGTTTGTTTTATCGATAAGTACCTATGTGGATAAGATGAAGGCCAATGATAGCGCGGCTATCTGGCATGAAAGGGTACAGCATGTTGGCATGGACAAATTGAAGGCTATGGCGGTATGGGGCCTTGTGAACGGCTTGCCTAGCTTGTCCTTTAATGGAGACGGTCATGTTTGTGCGGGATGTCAGTTTGGTAAGTCTCATCGACTTCCATTTGATAAATCGCAAACAAGATGCAAAGCATCGTTGGAGTGCATTCACGGTGATTTGATGGGACCGACTGCCGCCCCAAGCCTTGGAGGCAACAGATATATGTTGGTGTTGATTGATGATTACACCAGATATGTCTGGGTGTATTTTCTGAAAGAGAAGTCGGAAGCTTTTGCAAAGTTCGTGGAGTTCAAGGAGCTGGTGGAAGGTCAGTTAGGCCTGCGGGTGAAAAAATTGAGAACTGACAATGGTGGGTGATGCACAAATCTTAGCACACCGCTATAGGCGGTAGCGAGACTGCGGCACGAAACAGCAGTGTACCGATCGTTCAAGTAATATAAAATGTGGGAGTGAATCCCCAAGTATCGATCTCGAAGGAACACAGTAAGGTGGAGTTTACTATTGAGGATGGACTTGAGATTGAAGTCCTTAAGTCGGATGGGTTGCGGAAACGGGGGGTTTTGGTTGGTGGAAATAAAGAGAAAATACTACAACAACTCCTATGCAATGTCGCTATGCAATGCTTCACTTGGCGGGATGGAGACTAGGCAGGCCTTGAGCGCGCTGCTTCGGAAGGGTGGATGGACGAGTAGGCAAGCGGAATCGAACTGTGCAGGCCTTGAGCGCACTGCTTCGTTAGGCGAATGGATTACACGGGCCGCTATGCCACGCTTCGCTAGGCGGATGGACGAGTAGTCTTACAGAATGAGGGTCACAAGCACCTCGTCGACAAGCACGCCACTAGCAATTGCAAGTGCGGCACACGAACGTGACGGTGTGATGGAGGATGGAGTGGGGCGCACCTCATACACACATATAAACAAAAGATAATTTCACATACACATGAAATAACTTATATAAGAAGGTTTATAGTGCTCATCATCAAAATACAAGAGATCTACTAACTACAACTACCAATACAAAGATATGGAGAGCAGGAAATCGACCGAATCCAAAGTCTTGTTGAAGATTCACGGTTGGAATCGCTGGGTTGCCAATCCACGTCCAAGCTCGGTCCTCAACTGCGTCCGGGGTAGAGAAGGCTGTCACTACCCTCCAATGGCCCATCTTCTTCGTGTCACGATCTGAAAACGACCTAGCTTCCATCTCCTTGGATCTTGGTGGATGTAGGGTTGAATCCCTCTCCTTAGAGCTTGAGGATGATGGAGGAGGCCCAAAGGGACGAAACCTTAGTGGAGATGGCAAAAATGGCGCAGCTGTACGGTGTGTACAGTCTCTCCAGGTTTAGGTCGAAAGTGCAGCTTTTATAGACAAAGATCAGTAAATAGGTCACAATGGTCGAACGCACGACCGTGCATTGCCCGTGCATTATTTAATGAATAAACTGACGTGACGAAGAAGCAGCAGCGCCCGTGCGTTTCCTTTGCGCACGACCGAATCCGCCCGTGCGTCAAAACACACGGGTAAATTCAGAAAAGCTAAAAAACAAGGCTGAACAGGTCGATCGTGCGATTCCTTCACGCACGGGCAACTGCCCGTGCGTAAAGACACACTATCAAAATCAGATCATCATTTTCTACCCAGATGAAGGCGCACGACCGCAGCCATCCGTGCGTCAATAAAACACACGACCTTGCATTGTACACAGTCATGATTTCTGGGCAAAAGGGGATGGATCAGCCACCTGCGAGCATAGCAGCCCAGCTGGGAATACACCTCCAGCACCAGCATAAAAATAGAAATAAAACGATGGAGAGCACATTGTGCTTACCCCCAGCAACGTAGTGTGCAATTGCACACTAGAACAGGCACTTCAAGCACAAGTATGAACATGGTGAAAATAAAGAAATACGAACAAAAACTGAAGTACAAAAGCAAGAAAAGCAGCCCGGATGAGTTCGGAAAACAATATATAAATTGGACTCATCACACCCCCAGACTTACCTGTTCGCACGTCCCGAGCAAACAAATCCTAAGCAGGCAGGAACATGAAATAGCTAACTTAAAATTACAAAGTGAAATACCATGCGAAGTCGCATGCCCATGTGCATAGAAAAATACTAGAGAAGATTTCTAATTTATACACCTAGTTTATAATTTTCTAAAAGAGTAAATAAATATTACTTCTGCTCAAAATGGGAATCACGGTGAATCATCCGCTCACACATATGGAGAAAGTAGAATAATCGCTGAGACAAGCATTGCCAAAGCTGGGGTTCTGGACAAACTCCACCGAAATCCATCGGTGTCGGAGACCATAAGCTCACCCGTTCACATTCTCTCCACGACACTAGATTGGCTCATAGCGCGAGTCGGTAGGACTTTAGGTTGTAAAATGTGGCTTGGGTTAAGGTGAGATAAACAAAGATAGAAATGATGGCTCAAACACTAAACCCAAATGAGCTTTTAAAACAACTCCTCGCACACCAACATCGAATGCAAGTGCACCACACCCCCAGACTTAGATTTTTGCAACATGGGTGTGTGCACCGCCTACTCTTATTCATAAATTTACACAGATTTTCAATTAAGCTCATCTTCTTCTTTTTCTTTTTCTTTTCTCTTTTCTTTTTCTCATTTTTCTTTTCTTTTTCTTTTCTCTTTTTTTTCAGCAAATGAACAATGAAGCGCATCCACATTTTCACAAAATATAACACCACATCAACGCCCCAATTATGAAAATAGCAAACAACTAAAGCTCAATTTTGGGATTGCGACAAGGATTGTCTTTTAGGCTTTGGTGAGATAAAGGTGTGGCTGAATCAAAGAACGGGTAGGCACAACTGGGCTAACGAGGATAGAGCGATAGGAATGGGCACAAAAGCTCAATTGGGCCAAAATCATGGCCTACGTCATTCCCACGCACTAGAATTATCCTATGTCTATGCTTCGAGAATCGCTTGGGGCAAGTTCTTAGCCACCGAGAAAGATTATCCTTCCTCCCAGCTCGAGCAATACATATCTAACGATACTTTACACACATCCCTATGCTACCTTTTGATTAACATCGGATTCACCATTTGAGTAGAGTAAACAATATTTATGCTAACATAAATGCATAAAGCTAACAGCATAAAAGAGAAATCTAATCTACATGAATCCCTATACTCACATGAGTATTTGACTAGAAACACCGGAGTCAACATTTTGTTCCACTACATAATTTTAAAAGCTAGCACAATCATTTTCCAGACTAAAAAAAGAAATGAGTTATACTCGTGACGCACTAAAGGTTAAGTACGCGCTCAAGTGGGTGCAGACAAAATGAACAAAATTAATTTAAATAAAGACTTCTAGCATGCTAAATAAATGTGCACGTGAGTGGGCACAAAAAAAGGTCTCCCCCAGACTTAAACTATGCATTAAGATATTCTAAAACAAAGTTAGGGGAAGAGGGTACCCAATGCTCAGCAAGTAAGCATGTCGGAAGCCTGGAGTGAAGCTCTACGAAGAATCACAACCACCGCCTTCACAAATAGAAAATACCTGCAAGTGGTTGTCTCCGCAAAAACAAACTAAAATAAATCTAACTAACTAGTTAGAGTAGGCGATAAAATTAAAGACAAGAAAAAGTAAGATAACTAATGGGGTTATTGTCATCCCAACACGACTTATTCAGGAAGGCGAGGGTCTTAGCTAATGGGAGTATGGAAAGAGAAGTGGACAGGCAACTGTTCTAATTTCCGTGTCGGTAGAAGGTACCGATACGGTGATAGAACCACTACTCCTCTACCTAAATAATAATACCTGCTAGACACAGGTAGAGGAGAGAGAAAGAAAGAGGTGGAGGGAGAGTCCTCCACTCTACTTTCACCAAAATAAATTTCCTTGCCTAGCAAGGTGTCATCTGCAGGGAGGCAGCAGGAGGGGAATACAATACATGGCATATCCTCTGTGGAGGGGAAATTAACCTCCTCACACAAGAAGATGTGTGTAGCATTGAATGGTGCAGTTTGCACCACCTCCTGCATAACCTGTGAAGGCTCAACCTGCATAGGCTCGGAAAGGGAAGGGGGGTCAAGAAATAAAAGGGAAGAATGAAATAAACAATCAAAAATCGGGGGAGTGGTCCCGGTCTCACTCCCATTAGATTGGGGAAGTAAAATAATGTCGGCATTGTTGACAATGTAGCAAGGTTCGGTGGGATCAATGGTGACCTTCCCCAGGAGTTGGACTTCCTCCACTGGTGCTGAGGAAAAATCCTCTTCACCTAGAAGGTTGTCCTACTCCATAGGAATAGGCACAACACAAAGATTGCCCGCCTCCTCTTGCGACGCATCTTCAACAATGTTATCAGAAATAAATGTAATAGAATGCACAATAGGGGGAGGAATAGGGCTTGGAAAAAATTCAAGCACCGATTCCCCACAAAGAATCGAATCTATGCATGGTGATATATGTACAGGGGAGATGGGCTAAGCTATGTCAGAGCCTAGATCAGCCACACATCTGGTGACTGTGTCCACATCATACCCTTTCAAAGCTTGAAGGTGAAATGGGCACATAGCCAGATGTTGAAGGTGTGCTGCCAGAAGCAGGACTCCCCCTGCTTCCTAATCCAGAAGCCTCCATCACAGAACTAGAAATGGATGGACCACCTGGTGACAAAGGAAGCTCCACCTGAAGATTTTCCACAGCTCTTTCCGGCTCCTCCACCCTACTTTCTGGTAACACAACACCAGAACTTCCCTTGTAATACATCACCTCGTAGAACACGACGTCGCGAGATACAACAAATCTCCGCGTCTCCGGGTCCATGCACTTCCAGTCCTTCTTCTGATCATCATATCCCACAAAGACGAGCTTCCTTGCTTTTGCATCTAGCTTCGTCCGAAGCGCATCTGGAACATGCACATAGTAGGTGGAACCAAACACCCGAAGGTGTGCCATGCTTGGATTTTCCTTGAACATCATCTCATGCGGGGTCAACATGTTGATGAGACTGAGAGGCATCCTTTTGATGATGTAGGCAGCACAAGACATTCCCTCCGCCCAAAAAGACCTTGGGATACTCTTGGCAGAAGACAACACTTGCAGGTCTCCGTCAGATGACAGATCTTCCGCTCTGCAATTCCATTTTGTTGAGGAGTATGCGCACAAGTAAGCTCCCTCCGGATGCCCGCCTTCCTGCAAAGACTAGAAAACTCACAAGAGGTGAACTCCCCCCCCCCATTGTCAGTTCTCAGCTTCTTTACCCGTAGGCCTAGCCGACCCTCCACTAGCTCCTTGAACTCCACAAACTTGGCAAACGCCTCCGCCTTCTCCTTTAGGAAATAAACCCAGACATATCTGGTGTAATCGTCGATCAACACCAGCATATACATGCTGCCTCTGAGGCTTGGGGTATCAGTTAGTCCCATCAAGTCACCGTGGATACACTCCAACAACACACTACTCCTTGTTTGTGACTTATCAAATGGCAATAGATGAGACTTGCCGAACTGACAGCCCGCACAGACATGACCATCACCGTAGGAAGATAGACTAGGCAGGCCCTTGACTTGACCTTTTACCTCCATATCCTTCATCTTTTCCATCCCTACATGCCCCAACCTCTCGTGCCATATAACGACACTATCATTTGTCCTCATCTTGTCGACATAAGAACTTGTAGATAAAACGAACTAGTCTTTTTCCCTTCTCCCGACATGAAGGACCTTAGCCTTCACCGCCTCAACGTTTCTTAGAAACCTCACTTCTGTTGGGCAGAACAGAATGTGATACCCAGAGTCAACAGCGTTGGTCACGGAGAAGAGGTTTTTTCCTCATTTCGGGCACATGATAGACACTCATCAAAGTTAGTGGCCCTCTATCACTGCCCAAGGAAACAACTCCCACCTTCTCGACAGTATGCACAATATTATCAGCAGTTATGATGGCATCATTACCTGAGTAAGGCTGCGCTGAAGTAAGCTTCTGCTCGTCTCCGGTGAGGTGATGACCACACCCCGAGTCCACGATCTAGTCCTCTTGATAGTTTATAGGAGTCACTGCTCCAACAGAAGCCGAGAAGGCTCCTCCCCATCCTCCATCATTTTGTTTGGCCTCAGCTTCCTCCTTCCCTGCAGCAGTATGCCCCGACTGATGATTCACCCGACAATACTTCCTGATGTGACCAAGCTTCCCGCACATGAAGCACTTGGGTCCTTCTCTCTTATCCTTCCCTTCAGCCTTGGGAGCATAGCCCTCTCCTGCTATCTAGAAGTTGAAGGCCCATTGCCTCCAGCGGTCTTCTTCTTCTTATCACATTTCTTCTTCTTCCCTACGAAGAGAACCTCGCCTTCTCCCCCAGACATTGACACCCCCGCCATCTTCCTTGCCATGCTCTCTTGCGACGAAAGCAGATTCTCCAGCTCCAGTAGAGATGGCTAATTTGCCCAACCCTGCACCGACGTCACAAAGGTCACATACTCTTTCCGCAAGCCACGGATGATGTGCCTCTTCAACTTCGCCTCAGAAATTGACTCATCAGGATCCAGTGCTGAAATCTCAGCGCACAGGTTCTTCATCTTCAGGAAGAACATAGAGATAGAAAGATTACCCTGAGCCGACCTAGCCAGGTCATTTTCCAGAAACTGTAGCCTCGCTACATTCTTCTTGTTAAACAGTCCATCCAGGGCTCTCCAGATCTCCGCAGCTGATCCACACCCCAAGATGTGATCGAATAGGTCAGGTGATATTGCCCACTTTAGAGTGAAGTCTGCTTTCGCATTAATTCTCCTTCAGTTCCTCACCTCATGACCATTATCCCCAACTGGGACAACTTCCTCCATACTGTCTCCTCCAACAACCTCCCAGAGGTCCTCTCCCAGAAGATAACTCTGCATACACGACTTCCACTTCTTGAATTTAGTCGAGTTGAGCATCTCAATTCCAAGACCTCTTGCTTCCATGGCTCTACCACTGGTTCGTTCTTCACAAAGGCGATGGTAACGTTGAGTTATTCACTGCTCTATCCACTCCAACCTCGCTTTGATACCATGTGAAATTTTCTGTAGATCTAGGAGTGTGTAGGAATTGTACAACTCAAAGCTATAGCCAACAACCATAAGCACATGAAGCAACACAATCTTTATTGATGATAGCAAAAGTCTTCAATACATAGTGAGGTATACATGGCGAGACATGATTTCGCCAGTACAAAAAACCAAAAGGAAATTATAATGCTGAAGGAAAAGATAACCAGCGGTCTGAACACTGAGACCGCCTAACCGCCCGACTTGCGTGTTCGTGCGACTAGAAAATGAGAATGCGCGAACAGCCTGCCTGCAACTTGAACAACACCAACCGAGAACTCTGCAACCTCCCGAACTCCACTAATTCTCCCGAACTCCAGCAACCCGCACTACAAGCCGCGAGACCGCCCGAACACCTTAGCAGAAGAGGTTACCGCTGCTTCCTGCACAATCTGCAGAAGCTGCATAAGGAAATTCAATCAGCTAACCGGTCGGTCACAAAAAGGAGACCGCAAGAAGAAGCACGAGCTCAGCTTACACTTGGTGCGATTATTTTGCTGCTACAGTGACTCTTATTTATTGGCGTGCGACCTGATCCAGTCACCACCCTATGAGATAGAGTCACCGCCCTGACCGCGTGACCAAGACCGGTCAACTCGCTCGGTCAGCAGATCGCTCTGCGCTTTGTGAGCTCGCAGACTTCAACCCTGACCAGGAGATCGCCACTCCTTCAAAAAGTCACGCGATCATGACAATTCGCCCGATCATGACGCCCACCACCTGTGTTCGCAACACAAGACCTCCTCCATAGACCGCGAACACAGCCAAGCTGACCAAGGCAAGAACCCGCCAAGTCGACCAAACACCAGAGACCGCATACACCAGCAGATCGCCAAGGGACCAGCTTATGCGAACTTAAAAGGGTAGACCGCGAGACTAAGAAAATCTTAGTCAATGCACACCACCAAGAACCCGGACAGTCACCAGACCGGACTGCCCGTTCCAGAACACAACCCTGTGCGGTTACCAGGAACCAGACCGCATAGTACCAAAAATAGCCCGCCACGCAGTCTCACGAACCAGACCGCGCGGCCTCACCTTCCTGAAAACCAGCTCGCCACGCGTTCACACAAACCAGACTGCGTGGCCTCACCTTGGCACCTTGGACATAGAATGGAGGTCAAGCCAAATGGACCTGCAGCTAGACCAAAGAGATCAGACCGCAGATGGAGAACGCAAGACTGCGCGGTTATCCAGACCGCGCGACCTCCTCCCATACCGCCAACATCCACTTCAACAAATATAACTGATCTGAATAAGCTGAGAGAAAATTCGTCGAGCTGAGATAGAAATTCGTCGATCTGAAGGTTGAGTTCGTCAAACTGAACTTCTAATACTGATTCGGCGAACACAGACTGCAGTTCATCGATCTCAAGTTATATTTCATCAAACTGAAGAATTCACCGACAGCTGAGCCGCTGAGCCGCTTAGACGCTAAGGATGAAGCAAGCCGTTTGTCGAACGTAGAATGCAAGACGTTCGTCGAACGCAGAAAGCATTTCGTCGAATGCAGTATTGAGTTGGTCGAACGCAGAAACTTAGAGAATTCCTAAGTTCTAGCTATTCTATCAGCCTAAAAACTATGACCCTTAGACTACACATTGGGGGTCAACTTAGTCCTAGTCAACACATAGTAATCCTAGCCCAAATCAGTAATAGGGTCATTCCAACAATCTCCCCCTATTTGGGTTAGGATACTATTTGACAAATTTCAAATAATAAACAGCAGAAAAAACAACAGAGCGTATATATATCTGACAGAATGTAAAACCATTTTAGCAGATAAAATAAGTATAGTGCTCTGAGTTTAACAATATTACAATGAAACAGAAATATAACAAAAGAAAATAGGTCTGAACCTTTTACTCTGAAGGAGGCTTGAATATTATCTATCTGTTAGGATTTTCTGATTCTTGCTTGCTCATATAAAGATCCTGAGCTCCCATAATAGTTTGAGATTTGACTTGAGGAACTACTACTTCTGGGTGTTTCTCTAAATACACTTCAGCATTGAATAAATTCTTTGATTTGTACTTTTCAAATTCTTTTCTTCTTAATTCTGACATGGTAGAGTATTGGGAGAAATCTCTGCCTTCAGCTTTTGCTTTATTAATCTGAGCTGTTGCTACAGATTCTTTGAATCTTGCCATTTGAGATATCCTCTCCTCTTCTGGATTGGGAGAAGTAGGCCTATCATAAATATCATTGGCCCCATAGGATGGCTGAGCAGGAGGATTTCTTTGCC
The DNA here is from genome assembly GCA_033032865.1 of Dactylorhiza incarnata. NCBI lineage: Eukaryota > Viridiplantae > Streptophyta > Magnoliopsida > Asparagales > Orchidaceae > Dactylorhiza > Dactylorhiza incarnata. The sequence continues at coordinate 869,756 of JAWHQI010000354.1, read as the reverse complement.
TATGCAATGATCCTTCAGATACTTGATACTTATATCCTGAAGAACTGGATCTGGAAGAACTAGAAGGAGGTCTGGAAGACCTAGGGCTTTGAGATCCACTGGAACTGACTTGTCTTTTGGAATGCGGAGAATAAGATCTTTGAGAGGAGGAAGAAACACTTGCTGATCCAGCTGCACCTGCTGCGGGAGGAGGAGGAGGAGGAGGATGGTTATACTTGACAGGCTTGTCAGAGTATTAACCAGTGTTGGAACAACCCTATTTGTGATTTGGGCTAGGATCACTATATGTTAACTAAGGACAAGTTGACCCTTATGTATAGTTTATGGGTCAAGAGTTTAGGAAGAAATTTGGCTGTTAGAACTAGAAATTTCATGAAGTCTCAGCATTCATCGAACGGCGCTCAGCATTCGTCGGATGGCGATCGATGAAATATCAAGGAAGCGGTCGACGAATTTCAGCCATCTCAGCATTCGACAAATGGCTGCCAGCGCTTGACATTCTCTGAGCAGTGCTCGATGAATTCCAGGCAGCGTTAGACAGTTTCCAGCCAAAGCTCGACAAATTGTTCACTGAAGCTCAGATCGACAAATACTGTTTCCAGAATATTTAATGCTTAAATATCAGTTATTTATCAGTTCTCTGAACACAGATCGACGAAGCCAATGACTCTTTCCAAACAGATCAAGTAAGGAAACATATTTCTTTATTATTTAAGTTATAGTCGTTGACACTTCCAGCAGAAAAGGACAAATAGTGGAAAAAGGAAAGAGATTACGGCTTGCAGCTGTACTGTCCCCAGATTATCATTTCAGATATATTATATCCCTTAATATAAGGGATCTGCATTTAATAGTTGTCAGATTTTTGAAAAGGGAGAAGATATACAGCAGATTATACTCAAGTTTATACGACAGATCAAATAAAATAGAATACATTACATATTTGCTGTATAGGAAATCGACAGAACAGATATAGAGAGATATACAGGAAGAATAAAATAATAGATCATCATCTTCTTCCTGCCAAGCATTATTCAGAGCACAGAACTTCATCTTCTTCTCTTTTAGCAGAACATACTTTCTGAGAATAGCTACTCCACCACTCAGTATTTTCCTGCTACAAGATTCAAGAAAGAAAGAAGAAGAAGAACAAGCATTCAGATCTTCAAAAGAGAAACAACAAATTGGAGAACTTGTTCTCTCAATTTAATCAGCTACAGGAAGATTAGTTCTTCATGAAAAGCTCCAACAACATCTACTGTCAAACAAATCCTTATCAGACAGAGGAGCATTTCAACATCAAATCCACTAGAGTCTTCTCTATACATCTTGACAGAGAAGAACACTTAAACCCCTCTCCATTCCATTCTGTATAGGGTTAATACTCCCTTCAAAAGTGTAACTCAAAGGTGGCAAGACACCTTATCAAAAAATCCATGTGTGGTTTTTAAGCACCTTATCAAAAACTTATCGGTAAATTGGGAACCTGATCAAACTCCCATTAGTGCGTGGACACCTTATCAAAAATCCCTTGGTGTGAGGGCACCTGATCTAACCTCCTAGAGGATCCTACCAAGTATGGTAGAAGAGTATACGTACCCAGGTTTTTGGGGAACTACTATAAATTCCTTGTGTCCTCAGTGATTGTCTATTTCTTTGTGCTGTGCTGTGTGATTTCATTTATCCTATTTTTTATTTATTCTGTTTTATATCTCACACTGTTAACACATATATTTAAACACTATTTTGATTCCGCTATAAAAACTAAGAAAAAGTTTTGCACTCTATTCACCCCCCTCTAGAGTTAACTTAAGATCTAACCTCCTCTTTCAATTGGTATCAGAGGGAGGTTGATCTTATTTACAGGTTAACACCTGGATCATAAAGATCAATTAGATCTTAAATTATTTTAGAGTTTTGTTTATTTATTTTCTGTTAAAAAACTCATGGCACAAAACAAGGAGTATTCAAGCACAAGACCTCCTATGTGCAATCTTAGTAAGTTTGCACTGTGGAAAGCAATGATTAGGCTTTACATGAATTCTATTGATGAAGAAATCAATAATGTAATTTTGACAGGGCTTCCAGCACCTACAACATCTACAAGTACTGATGCAGCACAAACAACACTGTTGTCCCACCTCCTGAGTGGACTGATGCTCAGAAAAAGCAGAGAAGTGCTGATGCAAAAGCCATGAATGTTCTGGCTCAAACCATGTCTGATGACATCTTTCAGAAAGTGGTGGATTGCACCTCAGCTAGAGAGATATGGACCTCTCTCAACAATATGGTTGCAGGCTCTGCTGATGAAAGAAAGGACAGAAGATCTCACTTGATCTCTCTGTATGAGAACTTCAAGAAAGGTGAAGAAGAATCAGTTGCAAATATGTACACTAGATTAAGTGTAATCATAAGTGAACTCAGAACACTGGACAAGGAAATCTCATTAATTGAGATCAATGACAAAATCCTAATGTGCTTCCCCAGCACTTGGGACTCTAGAATCTGGCCTATCAAGGAAGCCAGAAGTCTTAATGAGATAACCACTGAGACACTGCTAGGAAAGCTCAAATCCTATGAGCAACAAATCAAGACAAGGGAAGCTGAACAAGTGAGCACCTCCTCTTCAACAAAGAAGGACAAGAATATTGCCTTCAAAGCTATAGAAGAAGAAGGAAAGACTGCTAACAATGAGGAGTTGATGAGTCTGTTTGCCAAAAGATTCTACAAGATGGCTAGAAAAGGCTTCAGGAAAAAGTTATCCAGAAGCTATGAAAAGCCAAGGTATGACAAAAACATTTCTAAAGAAATTATATGTTTTAGTTGCAGGAAACCAGGACATATTGCACCAGACTGTCCAGAAAACCAGAAGAAAGAAAAGAAAAAGGACAAGGAAGAGAAAATAAGCTCCAGCAAGTCTTCCTCCCACAAACACAAAAAGAAGGGAAGAGGATTTGTAGCAGATTCTTGGAGTGAAACTGAATCATATCAGTCATCTAGCTCATCAAATGATGAAGAAGAAACAAAAGAGAATGATCAGTGCCTGATGGCAATTTATGACTCAAGCAGTGAGTCAGCAGATGCCTCTTCATCCAGTGATGATTAAGACAATGAAGAAGAAAGAACCTTCTGCATGATGGCATTCAATGCCTCCACCAACAATTCTGATGAAGAAGGATCAGAAGCAGAAACTGATGCAGATCAGGTAATATCTACCTTTGATTTTACTTCAGTTGAATTCAAAGCTGAATTAAAAGTCCTTTGCTCAGACTTAATTAAATCTGAGAAAGAAATAATCTCACTCAGACTTAAGCTAGCTGAAATGAATCAAATGAGTGAAGAAAATATAAATCTTATGAAAGATTTGGCTGCCTCCAGGGAACACATTGTTCTCATTGAGAGCAAGTTGTCTGAAGCCAAAAAGTTTGAAGAATCCCTGAATGGGAGAAGCATCAAACTAATGGATATCACAAGCACAGTAAATGCTAGACTTAATAGCAAACTGGGCTTGGGTGCTTCATCAAGTGAGCCACCTCTAATTATGAAGAATATATTATCTACACCCATAAAATTTATCTCTGCTAAGAGCAAAGAGGTTGTAGATAAAAATAAAATCATTTCAAGTAAGGTTGTCGAGAATAGCAGAGTTCAGCAGATTTCGTCAAACGATGGTCGACGAATTGCATCCATTTTGTCGAACGGAGCTCGACGAACTCTGAAGACAGATTTTCAATATAGTTATTATATGAACGGGGCTCGACGAAATGTCAGTCATTTGTCGAACGGAGCTCGACGAACTTAGCCCAGTTCATCTAACAAAAACTATACAACAAATCTACAAAATTCTCATTCTTCACATTCTATCAATCCTTTCACTGAATGGATTATACCTCCAAGAAGATATCATCCACAAGGTTACAAGGACCAACCTGAAATGTCTTTTATTTCAGATTTTTGTGGAAATACAAAAAGTCCCAAGGTAATCTGGGTCAGGAACAAATAGATTGTTATCTTGTTTTTGCAGGTACACAACTATCCAAGAATTAGTAAAAAATGGTATTTGGACAGTGGCTGTTCAAAACATATGACATGGAACAAGGCCAACCTGAATTACTACAAGGCAAAGCTTGGACCAAAAGTTATATTTGGAGATTCCAACTGTGGACAGACCAAAGGCTATGAAAAAGTCAAGGTTGGAGAAGTCACCTTCAAAGAGGTAGCTTTTGTCAAAGGACTGAAGCACAACCTTATCAGCATAAGTCAATTATGTGATGAAGGGTATTAGGTAACATTTAATAAATTGAAATGCCGTATTAAATCTGCGAATAATGTTATTGTTTTATCAGGTATTAGGCAGGGTAATATATATTTAGTGAATTTCAATTCATCTACTTCAGAAATTTCATTATTTAGTGATTTAAGCAAACTTAGTGAACTTTTGCATAAGAGATTAGGACATGTAAACCTTAGGACCATTGCTAAACTATCTAAGGACAATCTTGTTAGAGGTTTACCCTTAGGTTCATATAAGAAAGAAGGTCTTTTCAGGGCATGTCAACTAGGCAAGCAAACTAAAAATAGTTTTAAATCATTATCTAAACGTGATTCACCTAGAATCTTATATTTGCTACATATGGACCTTTTTGGACCTATTACAACAAAGAGTTTAGGGGGGAAGTCATACACTCTAGTTATTGTTGCTGACTTCTCTAGATTCACTTGGGTGTTCTTTTTGAGAGAAAAGTCAGATAACTTTAAAGTTCTTACAGACTTTCTTAAGAGCATAAAGATTGAGTACTCTACTGTAGTTGCATTGATCAGAAGTGATCTTGGCACTGAGTTTGAGTCTCTTCTTATGCAAGAATTCTGTGAGAAGGAAGGTATCAGGCATTGCTTCTCAACTCCTAGAACTCCTCAACAAAATGGGGTAGTTGAAAGGAAAAATAGAACTCTAATTGAATCAGCAAGAACATTGCTTGCATATGCTAATTTGCCCCTATCTTTTTGGACAGAGGCTGTTAGCACAACAAATTATGTACTGAATTGAAGTTTGATACACAAACTTAAGGGTAAGACTCCTTATGAATTACTTAAAGGGAAGAAACCTAAAGTTAACTATTTTAGAGCATTTGGCTGTAGATGTTATGTTCATAATAATGATAAGAAATACCTTTGGAAATTTGAACCAAAATCTGATGAAGGAATTTTCTTAGGTTATTCACAAATCAGCAAAGCATATAGGATTTATAATAAGTCTTCTCTTAAAATTGAAGAATCTATGCATGTTTCTTTTGATGAAACTAACATGTTTTATAAGGAGAAGAATTCTTCTACCATAGAAAATCTACAGGTACCTACATTATGTGAGCAGCTAGATAAATTAGATCTACATAAAGAAGGATTTCCAAATTCTGAACAGCATAATGCTGAAGACAGTGAAGAGGAAAATCACCCAGATTTTGCTGAAAGTTCAGAACAGATAACAGTAGATCATTCTTCACAGGATATATCAGCTGAACAAATTCCCCAAGTGGAAATTATTGTTGAACCCACTCCAACTGTTGATCACATCACAGTTAGAGATCACCCAATATCCCAAATTATTGGTGATATTTCAGCAGGTGTGCAAACAAGGAATCAAGTAAATCAGAATATGATGCACACATGTTTTCTCTCACAGATTGAACCTCAATCTCTACAAGATGCAGAACAAGATCCCAACTGGATCATTGCTATGCAAGAGGAACTCAATCAGTTTGAGACAAACAAAGTATGGGATTTGGTTCCTAGACCAAAATACCATCCAGTGATTGGCACTAAATGGATCAACAGGAATAAGCTATATACAGATGGAAATATTGTGAGAAACAATGCTAGACTAGTAGCTCAAGGAAACTCACAAGAAGAAGGGATTGATTATGATCAGACTTTTGCACCTGTTGCAAGATTAGAAGCAATCAGAATTTTTCTTGCATTTGCTGCATACAAGAAATTCAAGGTTTATCAAATGGATGTAAAAAGTGCATTCCTAAATGGAGAAATCAAAGAAGAAGTCTATGTGGAACAACCACCAGGTTTCATCTCTCCAACTCAATCCTCTTTTGTATTTAAGCTTATGAAAGCTCTTTATGGTCTCAAACAAGCTCCTAGAGCATGGTATGAGACTTTAGCTAGTTTTCTTTTAGAGAATAAATTTTGTAGAGGCATAGTAGATAAAACCTTATTTTTCAGGATACATAAAAATCAAACACTACTAGTTCAAATATATGTAGATGATATCACATTTGGCTCTACTGATTCAAATTTGAGCAAAAGATTTTCTAATTTGATGCAGTCTTAATTTGAAATGAGTAGTATGGGTGAGTTATCATACATCCTTGGTCTTCAAGTGAAGCAAACACCAAATGGAATCTTCATATCCCAATTTAAGTATGCTAAGGAATTAGTGAAAAGATTTGGTATGTATGATTCTTCCACCATGAAAACACCCATGCCCTCAAATGCTGTTGTTGATAATGATGATTCAGGGAAACCTGTTGATTCAAAAGTATATAGAGCAATTGTTGGCTCTTTACTTTATTTAACAGCTAGTAGGCCTGATATAATGTTTGCTACATGTATTTGTGCTAGTTTCCAAGTTAACCCCAAGGAATCTCACTTAATTTTATTAAAAAGGATTTTGAGATATATAAAGGGTTGCCCTAATCTAGGACTTTGATATCCAACAGCATCTGAATTTGAATTAACTAGATTCTCAGATTCAGATTATGCTGGATGTAGAGTAGACAGGAAAAGCAGATCAGGAATTTGTCAGTTTCTTGGTGATTGGCTTGTGTCTTGGTTTTTTAAGAAACAAACATCTGTGTCCACATCAACAGCTAAAGCTAAGTACATAACTTCTGGCAGTTGCTGCTCACAGATATTGTGGATACAAAATCAGCTTCTAGACTATGGTGTCAACTTAAATAATTCAACTATATTTTGTGACAATACTAGTGCAATATCTATAGCACAAAATCCAGTTCTCCATTGTAGGACTAAACACATAGAAATTAGGCACCATTTCCTTAGGGATAATGTGGATAAAAACAAAATTTGCCTACAGTTCATCTCTACTTATTTGCAAAGAGCTGACATTTTCACCAAGCCCTTGGATGAAAAGAAACATATCTTCTTTATAAATCAGCTAGGTATGATAGATGGAGATTCAATCTGTTAAAAATTATGTTTTCTACTTACCCATCTCTTCATTGATTTGAAGCTTCTTATTTCAGCCTGTCATCATTAATAAAAATTATTTTATATAGCTGAATATCTACAGAATTGCTTCTCTTTTTAGTTCCCTTTGCACTTGATCTCTATTTTATTATGCAGGAACAATGACAATGACAAAATTGCATACCTACCTACCTCCATCAAATGTCCCTTCTTCAAGGGGCCTAGCTTCAAGCCTTTCCTGAAACTAGGCAGCGGGAGAAGTCTTGCATGAACAAGCTCCATTTGATGCATTGTTTTGCTTAGGGGGAGTTGTTCTATAATCTAGGCAAGAGAGAAAGCTGAAGAACCTCCAAAACTCAGGGGGAGACACTCTCAGGGGGAGTTGCTGTTTGAAGAAAAGCTTGATAAAGCTTACAGCAGTTTGTTGATCACAGTTTGCTGATTATAGTTCATGATCAAGTTCAGATCAGTTATTGCTGCAGATACAGTTCAGAAGAAGAACTTTTATATAGCAAATTCAATATCAGTTATTGCTACAGCATAGCTAATGAAGATTATAAATCTGATCAAAAGGAGTAGCAGTTAACATATTCAGAAATCAGATAAAGATTCAATTCAGAATTCATAACAATCAAGTTCAGTTTAGATCAAAATTCAGAATAATACCAATCAGACAAAATCAGAATTCGGAATTCAGAAGCAGCAGAATTCAGAAAATTCAGGTTCTGATTGTATTTTCAGTTTTATTCTTATTGAAATGTATTTTCAAAACTTAGAGTACTTTTCATTTCTATTCTGATAAAATATTTAAAATATATCAGATATATTCATACTCTGTTGCTTTTGATGTTTTAGTATTTATTTATTTTCAATATTTGTCAAATAGTGTCCTAACCCAAATAGGGGGAGATTGTTGGAACAACCATATTTGTGATTTGGGATAGGATCAATATATGTTAACTAAGGACAAGTTGACCCCTATGTATAGTTTATGGGTCAAGAATATAGGAAGAAATTTGGCTGTTAGAACTAGAAATTTTATTATGTCTCTGCATTCGTCGAACGACGCTCAGCATTCGTCAAACGGCGCTCAGCATTCGTCGGACGGTGATCGACGAAATATCAAGGAAGTTGTCGACGAATTTCAGCCATCTCAGCGTTCGACAAATGGTTGTTAGCGCTTGACATTCTCTGAGCAGTGCTCGACGAATTCCAGGCAGCGTTCGACAGTTTCCAGCCAAAGCTCGACAAATTGTTCCCTGAAGCTCAGATCGACAAATACAGTTTCCAGAATATTTAATACTTACAGATCAGTTATTTATCAGTTCTCTGAACACAGATCCACGAAGGCAACGACTCTTTCCAATCAGATCAAGTAAAGAAACATATTTCTTTATTATTTAAGTTATAGCCGTTGACACATCCAGCATAAAAGGACAAATCGTGGAAAAAGGAAAGAGATTACGGCGTGCAGCTGTACTGTTCCCAAATTATCTTTTCAGATATATTATATCCCTTAATATAAGGGATCTGCATTTAATAATTGTCAGATTTTTGAAAAGGGAGAAGATATACAACAGATTATACTCAAGTTTATACGACAGATCAAATAAAATAGAATACATTACATATTTGCTGTATAGGAAATCGACAGAACAGATATAGAGAGATATACAGGAAGAATAAAAGAATAGATCATCATCTTCTTCCTGCCAAGCATTATTCAGAGCACAGAACTTCATCTTCTTCTCTTTTAGCAGCACATACTTTCTGAGAACAACTACTCCACCACTCAGTATTTTCCTGCTGCAAGATTCAAGAAAGAAAGAACAATAAGAACAAGCATTCAGATCTTCAAAAGAGCAACAACAAATTGGAGAACTTTTTCTCTCAATTTAATCAGCTACAGCAAGATTAGTTCTTCAAGAAAAGCTCCAGCAACATCTACTGTCAAACAAATCCTTATCAGACAGAGGAGCATTTCAACATCAAATCCACTAGAGTCTTCTATATACATCTTGATAGGGAGAAGGTAGCACTAGAACACCTAGTCCCAAGGTATGAGAATAAGCGAGACCAATTGAAAGCAGAGACTACGCCAGAACCGTCGAAATACGCGAGAATCGGCTTGGCGAGAACAATAAAAATATGCGGGAACATGATATAAGCGTATGAAAATAACAAGACAGAAAAGACAAGCACAATGAACAAAGCAAAAGCTGCATTTACATTTCATAGTTCAATTACAATTCGCGGCGATCTCGCCGGTCAAAAGTTAAACAAAAACAGAAATAGTGACTACTTTCAGGAATTGCTCGTAGATCTCTCCTCGTCGTCACTACTCTTCACTGGCGGGAGCGGAATGAAGAGTTCTGGGATGATGTCTTCCATAGTCATGCCGGCCGCGTCGGCGGCTAGGAGGCCGGCCGCCTTCATCATCTGGAGGATATAGCGAGCCGACTTGATGGACTCCTCGCGGATTTCCTCATCTCGCGCTCGTCGCCCTTTCTTCAGGCGGAGGGGGGAAGGGGGGACGGTGGCACGGGACAGCTCGCGATTAAGAGCTCTCAACCCGGCCACCTAGCCCTCTAGGCCTTGAATGCGAGCGTCAGTTTTTTCGGCAGCTGCGACATCCTACAAGTAAAAGACAAGTTCAGCAAGCGGAAGGGTTGAAAGGGAGAAGTGGCGAGGTCTAGATAACTCGCCACACCGCTCGCTGCGGCGAGCAGCTTCTCCTTCAGCTGCGCATTCTCGGCAAGGAGCACCTGATAAGCCCTCGCAAGCTCCACATTATATTGCTCTAGTTGCAGGCATATCCTTCCAATCATATGGGCGAGCTCACCGGAGCGCAGCTGGGACCTCACCCTCTCATAGGCGAGGGTCTTTGAGGTCTCGTCCTTGTAGGACCCAGTATCCTCGCGCCCGTAGAGAGCGAAGGAGAAGTCATAGGCATGGCCGCTGATGGTTGGCTTCTCCACCCAGGAAGGAAAGATGGTGGAGACTTCAGCTTTGTTAACCTCCGGCTTCCAATACACCAAGAGTTCGCCGATCTCATCCCTGCGTCTCTGTCTGAGCCCAAACTTCCAGTGGTTAACTGGAATGGGCGGGTCAGAGGTCTTCGCGGCCTCCTCGCTCTCCTCATCGACCTCCCCTCCTCGGAAAGGATGGTTAGGTCGATCTCGCCAGGGGAGGCTTCGGAGTGCCCCTTTCCCTTAGAGAGGGCGAGCGAGCCTTGGCTCTTCTTTCCTCTCTTCCTGGGCAGAGATTTTGAGGCTGGGCCCCAACTGCTGGAGGCCTCCGATCTCTTGCGAGAAGAGAGCTCAACCGGGGTGGTGGTATCACGGCAAGCCTCCGCTCCCATGGTCGCGAGAACGTGGGTGGAGGTAGACTTATGTTTGCTTGCATAGGGGGGTTGAGTGGTAGATCCCGCTCACCTGAAAAAGTGGGGGTTAGACATCTAGCGCGGAAAACGTTGAAATTATGGAAGTTAGTGAGCGAGATCATTACCCTCCCCGGCAAGCACTGGGGGTAGCGAGTCAAGGTTGCGGCGAAGATACACTACCTTGAATTTCTTCTTGCAGAAGAACTGGTATAAGGCGGCGTCGTGGCCGCCGAGAGTAGGAGGACGGTAAGTAGTCTCGTTGTACTGAACAGGAGAGAAAGGGATGTTGCCAAAGTTCCCCTTGACGAAGAGGAACTTCTGAGCCCAGTAGTGAGCTTTGTTGATGGTCTCGTCGACCTTAGGACCCGAGCCCACAAAGTAGGCGGTCCCATCTTTATATGCACGAAAAGAGAACAGCTTCCGGAACACCGGAAGGATGAACTTGATGCGCTCCTCTCGCATATAGCAGGCGAAGGCGACGATGACCGCCATCGCGTTGGGGGTCAGTTTACCCGGTATCACGCCGTAGTGTCTTAACACTTGGAGAGCGAAATGGCTAGACCATCAGTTAAGCGAGGAAGAATCCATTCTCATCTGAGGAAAGGAAAGCGAGATTAGTAGTTACCTGGCGAACTTCTGGCCACAGAGGTAGCCTCAGACCCACCGCGAAATGGGCTATGGGGATCGCGAGTTCATCGGGCAGGGGGACATTTATCGCGTCATCCTTAGTAGGTTGGCGAGCGGTAAACTCCGGAGGGATAAAGTCGGCGACAGCGGTGAGATATTCCTCCTCCGTCAAGTTCGCCAGGAAGGAGTGGTCGGCAAAGGCCCGTGCACACTTCAACCTACCCTCAGCCTCGCCCTGGTCACCATCCATCTTAAAGACCTGCGAGGAAGAGAATAACGCAAGAAAGAGAGGTAAATGCGAGAGCTCCGGAGTAGTGAGAGAGGAGGGTCGATGGTAAATGCGGTGGTTGACACAGTTATGGCAACCTATATATAGCAAAAGTAAAAGAGCGGGAAGAAGCCCAAGCGACGCTGAGTGCGGTTAGCCAAAATATCACATCAGGATCGTAGGCGAGAACTCCCTGCGAGGTTAACATAAGAAAATTCTTTACAACTGCAGCATGAGCAAACGGAATAGCAAAAATAAGCCAGGTCGAGAAATTTTTTAGCTTTGGAGAGGACTTCACTTCAGCTATAAATAAGACCTAATGGGAACCTTTGGAGAGGACTTCACTTCAGCTTCTCTCTCCTCAGGCTCTCCTTGGCTAGCATTTCCAGAGCACTCCAAGGTGCCCGAGTCTCAGCTTTGGCTTGGGAGGGGAAGCGCTCATCGATCTTCCGGGTTAGTGGAGGGACCTCCTCGCTGTGACTAAGGTGTTAGTCATTTTCCTAGTCTTCAGTCTACCTTCTCCGAGGAATCAGTAAGGGCTAGCTGCCCTTCATTTCGGTGAGGGCCCCGAGCTTCACAAGAGGCCAAGAAATCAGTTTCAACAATTGCAATGCAAATAATAAAAAAGGGGTTGATCTTGGGTTTCCTAAATTAACAACAATGAAAGAAAATGCGGGCCTAAAGCACCGCTTTGCTTGGAGGGATGGAATGCATGCCGCAATGTCGTGCTTCGGTAAGCGGGTGGACGAGAAGGCTAGTTGATGGATGATTTGTAACCGGAGGAGTGAGGGCCGTAGGCACCTCGTCATGGGACACGCAACTAGCAATGGCTAGTGTGGTGCACAATGGAGCAGTGGAGTGGATGGTGGAATGGTGCGCTCCTCAACTCACATAAACCACAACTGATCTCAAAAACATGAACTTATATTAACTTAAACAAAAGGGTTTATGATCATCATCAAAATGTTATACACATACAATGGAAAACCTTAAGCCATACACAAGGGGAAAGAGGTAACCAAAGCTCGAAGACTTGCTCAAGGTTCTAGGTCGGAATCGTAGGTTTGTTAGGCCTCGTCCGTGCTCGGTCTTCAGTTACCATCCGGGGTCCAGAGGAGCTGTCACCTTCCTCTACTTTACCCATCTTCTTCGTGGTTTAGCTCAAGCTAGATCTTATTGGACACACCTTGAATGCAGTGGAGAATTTTCGTCGATGGTGTTCTTGAACTCGTGGATGATGGAGGAGGCCGAGGAGGAAGCTTTGGCAGAAGATTTGCAAGAAAATGGTTGTCGGAGTTTCTCCTAGGTCGAACGGTGGTGGAGAGGCGAAATGGAGCAGAAAATGGCGGGCTTTGGAGTGTTTTTCCCAGGTCGTTTTCTAAGCAGCAGATTTCCTAGCTTATATACTAAGACAGCAGAAATTAAGTCACGCACGGTCGAACGCACGACCGTGCATAGACCGTGCATTATTAACGGAAAAGATATGAATTGAGGAAGGAGCAGCGCCCGTGTAACGTCCCAAGACCCCGGCCTTACAATCGGGAACGCACGACTTTGCATAGACCGTGCATAGACTAGCTCAATTGGTGATGAGGAGTGGTTTGAAAACTCCTTATCAAGGAGGTTGCGGGTTCAAGACCCGGCCTCAACAATGCGCCGTTGCTGAGAAATAGTGGCGCGGAGAGGCTTTGGGGTGCTTGGGCTGCAGCCCGGTAACGGTCGCCAGGCGAGGCAGTCGGTGGACGTTGTCCTGATTGTAAGGCCGGGGCCTTGGGACGTTACAGCCCGTGTGTAAAAATGCACGACCAATTCCAGATGGCCTACAAACCAGGCTTAACAGGCGATTGCGCGTTTCCTTCGCGCACAGACAACTGCCCGTGCATAAAAATGCACGATCAAGCATAGAACATCATTTTCTACCCCAGATGAAGGCGCACAACCGCAGTTGTCCGTGCGTTAAGGAAAATGCACGACAGTGCAATATATGCAGACATGAATTCAGGGTAATATAGGATGATCCACCCACCTGCATAAACATCAACATAGCTGGGAATACCCTTCCATCTCAATACAAATATAGAATAAAAGGTTAGGGAGCACCATGTGCTTACCCCTACAACAAGAAGCACAAAAGCAAACTAAGACGGGCCTAAATATTGCACATAGAGCGGAAGTGATTATCAGAGAAATACAAGCAATTATAGCTCGAAAAGGACGTGCACAAGAGTGAAAACTAGCCCGGATGAGTCCATAAAATCGTATAAATATTGGACTCCTCACATCCTCAAACTTAACAATTTGCTCATCCAGAGAAAATCATCCCTTATGTGGACGTGAAAAGGATTAGCTGGCTTAACAATTGTAGATGCGTAGTACCATGCGAAGTCGCATGCTCGCATGCATAGAAATGCAATTGATGAAATTTTTAATTATAAAAAAACTTTGTAATAATCTAAGAGCGTAATTTTATATTATTTCTACTCAAAAGTTGAATCTCGTTGAATCGTACGGTCTCACGTAAGAAGAAAGTAAACTGGTCGCTGAGGCTAGTATTGCTCAAGATCGGTGCTCGGAACAACCTCCATTGAAATCCATCAATGGAGGTGACCATAAGCTCACCCGGTCACACTCTCTCCACGGCACTAGTTTGATTCATTGCGTGAGTCAATAGGACTTTAGGATAAATGCGGGGCTTGGGATTCGGTAGGGTATATAATGATAAACATAAGGGTAACGCACCTAACCCAAAAGAGCTTGCGCTAAGGAGACTACCCAAGCTACCACAATAAAAACACGGGTGCACCACACCCCCAGACTTGAACTTGAAAACATGGGTGTGTGCACCGCCTACTCCCAAAAACAAATCTTAAATTTCAATTGAACTCTTTTCGTGATCACAATTTTTTTTTTCTTTTCTCTTTTTTTTTTCTTTATTCTTTTATTCTCGCACTTTATTTAGCGAATAAACCGAGGAAGCACAAACCACAATTTCATAAAATTCTCATAGCATTAACACCCTCAACTGAAGATAATAAAACACTAGAGCTCGGATTGGGTGTTCGACTATGATCAGCTTGCAGGCTTTGGTGAAATATGAGTGGAGCTGAATCAAATGGTATGGATTGGGCACAAAAGGGGTGAGCAAGGATTATTATAGGGTCGGTAAACAAAGCTCAACCTGGCCAAAACAAAGGCTGCTCGCCATGGTAACTTCAGACTTAGCGGCCTCACCGCCTTTGTTCTCAGCTTCTTTTTCATCCCTCACATCTTTCTTCACTACCTTCTTTTCCTCCATCTCTGACTCAGCATTTGTTTCTTCGCTTTGCTTTTCCACAACTATACTCAGCTCATTAGCAAATTTATCAGAAATGACAAGTACAGAATTTAGATCCTTGGTTGTTGTAGAGGGGAAGGTGTGGTGTGCCACTTTGGGTGACAAAGTGACACAACCCTTAGTGATGTGAAGAGTGTGAAAGTGGAGGTCAGATCTTAAGTTACTCTAGAGGGGGGTGAATAGAGTATTAAAACTTTTTATTTAGTTTTATAGTGGAATTTAAAATACTATTAAGTATATGTGTAATCAGTGAGAGTTAAAGATAAGTATAGAAACAGTAAAAAGAAAATCACACAGCACAAGCACAGAAGAATAAGCAAGCACAGAAGACACAAGGAGCTATAGTAGTTCCCCAATAAATCTGGGTACGTCTACTCTTCTACCACACTTGGTAGAATCCACTAGGAGGGTTGATCAGGTGCCCTAGCAGCAAGGGGTTTTTGATAAGGTGTCCACACACCAATAAGCTTTTGATATGGTGCTTAAAAACCACACAAGGATTTTTTGATAAGGTGTCTTGCCACCACTGTGTAAAGTTTTGAAGGGAGAATTAACCCTGTATAAGATGAGATAAAGAGGTTTAGAGTGTTCTTCTCTGTCAATGATCTGAGAGAAGACAAGATGGTGGTGAAGCTGAAAGCTCCCCCTGTCTGATGAGAGTTGATGACAGTTTGTGGACAGAGCTTTCTCTAACACAAGTCTTTTGTAGCAGATTATCTGGAAGATATGAATCTTCAGATTGTTGTTGCTCTTTGAAAGACTTTAACTTGCAGCAGTTCTGAGAGGTTGAGTGTTGTTCTCAGAATGATGAGGGTGCTTCCTTGATTAAGAAGAAGACTGGGAAAAATGAATAATGTTCTGTCCTTCTTCTTCTTTCTCTAATACTTCTCTTTATTCTTCTTGTTCTGTAATAATAGAGAGATTGAGAGAAATTTTTTTTGAATGTATCTCTATGCTCTGTCTGAGGGGAAAATCGACTCATATATGGTGCTTCTTCTTTTATGACTTCTAATCTTTTAAATTCAAATCATCTGCTGTTAAGGAATATATTATTCGGACTTAAATCCTTCTTGGAACTATGCAGCCACCCAAAGCATTTTTGGCAAGTCCTTTCAATTCCTTTTGTCGTGAAAGATGCCTGGGCATTAAATGTCAACGGCTATTCTTTTTCTTGGAATAGAAAGAATATAAGGATATAATAAATAAGAAAGATATCCTTACATAGCTGACTGAATACGTCCAAAAAGAAATAAAAATATTCGTTATTCTGTCGATTTGTGTTCAGAGAACTGATGTCCAACTGAAAATATTAATCTGAGCTTCAGAAAGGAATTTGTCGAGCGCTGGCTGAAATTCGTCGAGCACTGCCTGGAATTTGTCGAACACTGACAGACAAATCATCGAACGCTGCTAGCCATTTGTCGAGCTTGAATTTTCCTAAGTTCTGACTAATCTAATCAGCCTAAAAACTTGACCCTAAGACTATACAACGGGGTCAATACAGATCCTAATCAACATATAGTGATCCTAGCCCAAATCAGTAACAGGGTTGTTCCAACAATCTACCCCTATTTGGGTTAGGATACTATTTAACAATCATTTAAATAATATACAACTGAAAAAGAAAACAACAGAGCATAAATGAATCTGACAGAATGAAAAATCATTTCAGCAGATGAAATAAGAAGTGCTCCGAGTTCTCACAGTATTACAACAAAGTAGAATCTATCAAACAAACAAAGATGATAGTTTAGAACCTTTTATTTCTTTGCAGATGAAGTCTTGAAAATTATTTGCCTATTTGGATCTTGAGATTTCTTCTTGCTGATGTATAGATCTTGAGCTCCCAGAATTGTTTGAGATTTAACATGAGGAACAAAAGCTTCTGGGTGCATATCAATATATTCTTCAGCATTGAATAACTCTTTCGAGTTGTACTTGTCATGTTCTTTCCTTCTATAATCAGACATGGTAGAAATGTTTGTAAAATCTTTACCTTCTGATTTTGCTTTGTTAATCTTGGCATAAGCAATTGATTCTTTGATTCTTGCCATTTGAAATAATCTTTCTTCTTCAGGATCTGGAAGATAAGGAACATATTCTGAATTATCAACTTGATCTTGAGTAACCTTTTGAGGTGCTTTGTCTCTGTGAAGAGATCCATCAGAAATGTGATACTTGTATGCTGAAGAAACTTGAGAGGGAGTAGTGACTGTTCTTTCTTTAGGAGCAACTGCAGTCTTCTTAGAAGGAGGAGCACTGGCTGATCCAGAGGCTTGAGAACCACTAGAACTACCAGGTCTCCCTGATTGTTGAGAGCTTTTTCTTTGAGAAGAAGATGAAAAACCTGCTGATCCAGCTGATCCTGTTGCAGGAGGAGGAGGAGGAGGATGGTTATATTTGACAGGTTTGTCAGAATAGTAACCAGTTTTCCTCATCTTCTTTCTTCTTTTGTTCTCATTCCTTGAGAATTTCATCCAATGAGGTGTACCTTTGTCAAGAGTAATATTATGACGAACATAAATATCATTCTCAGGATTTGGAGGCTTGGGAACAACCTTTGACTTAGCTTTTCTTTTCTTTCTTTTCCTTGATAATGTGTCATCAGAATCACTGTTATCATCATCATCATCTTCAGAGTCAGAAGAAGAAATTGGCTTATTATATAAATCATCAATTGTTTTGATTACTTCAAGAGCTTTTAATATTTCTTCTTCAGCTTTGTCAAACTCTGCATCTGTCTCTTTCCAGATTTCATCAAAACTTGGCATTGGTTCTTCATTCCATAAAAGAGTTGGAGGTGAGGAAACAATTCTTGAAGCTGTTTCATTTGATGGAGTATCATCTGATGGAGTAAGGGGATCTTCTATATCATTTAGAAATTCTGCAAGATCATCCTCATATTCTGCAGAAGTGTCCTTCATCTGAATATCTTGATCAGAGATTGAAGGAATAGAAGAGATGAAACTTTTTATGTCCTCAGAATGAGTCTTCTGAGGAAGGCATATCAGAGCCTTTGATAGATCCTCTATGTATACTTTTGGTGACACCCTTGATGTATATTTAGTATCAAATTTTGATAATAAGCTATGCAGATCACAATAGGGATGAATGCAGATACATATATTATTTATTTCTTCAATAACTTGTATATCTGATACTATACAAGAATCAACCATATCTGTATCATAAACTATAATTGAATCTTCTTTACTTTGTAGTATCTCAGAATTGTCTAATTCAAAAACTGTAACTTCTGCTACTTCTAGAGCAACTTCTGCTTCTGGAGCTTCTTCACAGGACATCTCCCCCTGCCTAGCTTCAGGGACACCTGAATCTAGGCCCCTAGAAGAAGGGACAGCAATAGAGGATGGAAGGGAAGAAAGCTTAGTAGATAAGGTAGAAATAGCTTGGAGGACTGGAGCAAATTTTGCATTCAGGAGATGGTTTATTTTAGGAAGAATGTGATCAAAAATTTGATCAGCAATAAAGGTGAGGTTGAGAGATAGATAATCTGATGGAAGTGATGTAGATGGTTGTGAAGTGGATGGGATGAATTGGTGACTGATGTTCATCATGTATTGGAGATGGAGGTGGAATAGGTGATTGAGGTAGAGTTGAGGAATTTAGATTAGTGTTGATAGGAGATGGAGGAGGGGAAGGCAGTGAGGAAGAGACAATGCTAGAACTTCCGTTCTAGGGCATCGTTCACTGAGAAAATTTATTCGATCTACTCCTCTCTTCAAAACGAAGTTGTAGTAGTTGATTTTGTGAAGAACGGTGGTCTAATGACAGAGTATTGGAGGAGAGAATGTGAAATAATATATGTGTGAGATGGAGGAAGAAGATAAATAGATGATGTTCATTTGTCTTGAGATCCATGCAGATTTTATAACATGGGCAAAATCTATTTTCTGCACGCGACGGACTTCAAGCTTATTTTTAGGCATGATCCGGCCATATTTAGGTCTTGAGCTCAACACGAAAGTTGTATCCCTCCGAAAGACCTTTCCAATGACTAGTTGTGTGTTTTGGGGGAGCTTTGTAGCTCACGCAAAGTGAAATCGAAAAGGGTGGTACAGAAGATGATCCTTGTTGGGTATTATGCCTCCAATGTCTCTAGATTTGAAGAAGAAATACAAGTATAGATAAGCTAAGTTGTTTTTGATATCATGTTTAATTTCATGTTGTAACAAATACTTCAAAGCTATATCACTAGTATATAGACGATAAAAGTAATGAAAATTAACCAAGTAAAATATCATATCAAGACTCAGCAGAAGAATCGTGGATAAAAGTATCATATCGTCAAAATAGTTTCGACGATATTGTCTTGACGAAGACACTATTAAAAAACTTTAGAGGTCCAGAGTGAAGTAATATGTAACACCTCCCCTGCAATGATCATATAACATGGGTCCGGCCGGGACCCCACGACATATAACCGCCACAGCTTCAGTATTAAAAGATGATATTGACTACCCATTCTCAAAACTCAGACAACACAGCGGAAACAAACA
This sequence comes from Dactylorhiza incarnata, assembly GCA_033032865.1. NCBI lineage: Eukaryota > Viridiplantae > Streptophyta > Magnoliopsida > Asparagales > Orchidaceae > Dactylorhiza > Dactylorhiza incarnata. The sequence continues at coordinate 850,407 of JAWHQI010000354.1, read as the reverse complement.
TAAAACACAGAGATTGTCCATACTACATAGGTGTCCAACTGGCCTTAAGGCCATACAAAACCACAGTCCAAATCACCAAACATTCAACACAAAAGAACGTCCCAACAAAAGGGGATAGATAAAAGTTTTACCTAAACTACCTCGGGATGCAAGCCGGTTACAACAAAATGTAATAATAAAAGTGCATGAAGACCAGGTAAACACTTCATGAGGCTTTAGGCCTTTTTGGCCGGCGCGCTGGGTCCAGCCTACGATTCTTGCCTGCAACCAAATCACAAAGAGCGGTAAACGAGGGTCAGCTATGGCTGACCACAAACGGTGTAACAACATCCCTCCTCCCGGCCGTCCTAGCGGACCCCGGGGAACTACTTCACCCTGCAAGTCAGCACTTCGTATGCAAATGTACATAAACGGAAAACAGCATAAAAACAGGTATCAGTGTCACATACAGCATCCACGTTTCTATGTTGAGCAGATAATAAAAAGGGGCCTATCAATGCAAAATGAATGCAAACCCGGGTTTCACCCAAGGCACCCTAAAGCGTATGAATCTATCACATCATCATACATCATCATCACATCACAAACACAAGGGTACCCATCATTTCCCCGCAAGGGCATCATAACCCAAGGCCAAGAGCTCTCGCTGAGACCCACCTCGCCTGGCTCACCATGCCATCGGGCTTGTCTAACAGCTCACACGCTCGGGCCGCCAACAACACACCAAGACCGATACTAAGAATTCTGGCTAACCAAAACATCCCAAGGCCCTGGACTTACTCTCGGGACAACGTCCACCGATTTCCTCGCTTGGCGACCGTCAACGGACTCATCCGTAGCACAGACATTCTCGTCAGTCAACAATCGAAGGGACTAATCTTGCCGGGACACTCTCCACACGTGAATCTCAGTCTTCACGGGATAGCCAGCCGACCACAAAGACCAATCGCGCCTTCACACAACACTAGGCATCACAAGCCCCATATTCCGCACATTATTTCTCCGCCCTAAACCCAACGTTCGTTACCACACAAAGCTACAAGGGCATCACAACGACGAGTTCGCCGTAATCGGATTTCTAACAAAACCCCTAAAATGCGCGTAAATCAAAATCACTGAATCGGACCAACGGCCACAAATCCGGCTTCACCCACAATGCCTAATCCGCTAACGGAGCGGATCTCTAGTGCAAATCATGTCGGGGACGGACTCAATCAACCCGATGGTTCCTTTTGAACCAAGGCGACCCGGATCCCTCTCACTCGACGGATCCGGTGCCAAAATGCAGAAAATAAAGGGATGCCAAGCACGCATCCTAAAGACCGGGAGGAGAAATGTCATTACCTTTTGAGATCTCCTCCTAGCCATGAGAAGCTTGCAAACCCACGGTGGAGAAGAAGCGCCTTGACTCCCTCTACGCGTTGCCGGTCTCGGATCGGCGATCGGAGCTCTGAAGCTCCAACAATGGCGGATCTCCCCTCTTCTTCCTCCTTGCCCCCTTCTCCTTTCTCCAACCTAAGAGAGAGAAAGGACTTGAAAATATGAGGGAATAACCCCTCATCCAATCCCTAAAGCCCCCCAGCGAAACATCTCAGCCGCTGGATCAAATCCCGAAATATTTGATCGGTCGGATCGTCATCCCCGCACGTTTTCGCGGAACAGAAATAAACAGGGCGCACGATCACAGGCGCACGATCACTGGTCGTGCGCGAAGAGGAGAATGGTCGTGCGATAAGCCAAGACATAACTCCGATTCCTTGCGAGATACGCACGATCACTGACGCACGATCACTGGTCGTGCGCGAAGAGGACAATGGTCGTGCGCAAAGAACTGTTGTGGAATTTTTAGCCTATCCCGAGCGCAGCATTACCACTCCGCCTACCTCGCTGAACTACGATTTTTGGGGTGTTACAACTCCACCCCCCTTAAAAGAATTTCATCCTCGAAATTTCAGAATTTAAACAGGAAATTCATAACGCATACCTGGAGCAATAAGTTCCGGGAAATCCTCCCGCATCGCTTGCTCACGCTACCAAGAGAATTCGTCTCGCCCGCAGTTGTCCCATCGCACCTTTACAAGTTTGACTTGCTTGTTACGCAACTGCCGGACTTCTGAATCCTCCACGCACACCGGGCGAACCCTCGCCCCCAAGTCCTCCATCACCGGCACCGCCGCCGCTTCGACCACGACGCTCGGCTCTACCAAAGCTTTCCTCAGCACGGAGACATGGAAAACGTCATGTAATCCACTCAGCTCTGCGGACAATGCCAAACGATAGGCTGCTTCGCCTATACGCTCCGTAACCTCGAACGGACCCAAATATCTTGGACTCAACTTCTTGAGTCGTTGCACCCGCAAAACACCCTTGAACGGCTTGATCTTCAAGTAGACCATGTCGCCCACTGCGAACTCCACATTTCTGTGACGCGCATTAAAATACTTCGCTTGTCGATCCTGAGCAACCTTCATGCGCTCATGGATCGTCCGCACAATCTCGCAAGCATCTTTCACCACTTGCTTTCCCAAAATCTTAGTGTCTCCCACCTCTGCCCAAGACATCGGCGTTCGACACTTCCTTCCATACAAAGCTTCGTATGGCGCCATCTTGATACTCGCCTGGAAGCTATTATTATAGGCGAACTCCACCATGAAAAGGTGGTCTTCCCAACCCTTGCCAAAGTCGAGAGCACACATCCTCATCATGTCTTCCAACGTACGGTTCGTTCGCTCCGTCTGACCATCGGTCTGCGGATGGAACGCGGTACTAAACTTGAGCTTCGTGCCTAGACTTTTCTGCACTAATTTCCAGTCCTTCGAGGTGAATCGCCCGTCGCGATCACTAACGATGCTCTTCGGAATCCCGTGCAACCGCACAATGTTTCGAACATAAAACTCCACGAGCTTCTCCACGCCATCGCCCTTCTGATTCGGAATGAAGTGGGCCACCTTCGTCAGGCGATCCACTATCACCCAAATCGCATCGTTACCCTGCTGCGATCGAGGCAAACCATGTACAAAATCCATGGAGATGTCATCGAACTTCCATTCGGGGATGGGAAGAGACTTCAAGAACCCACCGGGCCTTTGGCACTCAGCCTTCACCAAGGCACAAGTCTGACATCGGCTCACGTACTCGGCTACATCCCGCTTCATCCCAGGCCACCAAAAAGATTTCTTCAAATCCGTGTACATCTTTGCACTTCCTGGATGAACGGAGTACTTCGTAAAGTGAGCTTCAAACATCAACTCCTCGCGAAGCTTGCCGAAGCGCGGAACACAGATCCTTCCGTCTCTCCTCAGAATTCCACCAACCATCTCCAAAGCAGTGCCTTCGCTTTGCTGAGCCTCCAACACCAACTGTTGGCACTCCTCGTCCACACTGGTCGCCTCTCGGATTCGATCCGTTATATCACACTGCATTTCAATCCAGTTCAAACGAGCTACGCTAGACTCACCTCTAGCCACACAAGAAATGTCAAGAGAATCCAAGTCTCGAATCAAACGCTCGTTATGCGCCTCCATCCAATTACCTTGCCCGGAGTACTTCCTACTCAAAGCATCCGCCACCACGTTAGCTTTACCCGACGTATATTGAATCTCCACATCGTAGTCCCCAAGCAACTCGACCCACCTACGCTGCCGCATATTCAGGTCCTTTTGATCTAGAAGATACCTCAAGCTTTTGTGATCTGTGAAGATCTCCACCTTCGCACCATAAACGTAGTGCCGCCACAACTTTAGCGCAAAGATTACCGCCGCCAACTCCAGATCGTGGACGGGATAGTTCTTCTCATGAGCCTTTAACTGCCTTGACCCATAAGTGATCACCTTGCCGTGCTGCACTAGCACGCAACCCAACCCGCAACCTGACGCGTCGCTGAAAATCTGAAATCCTTCCGTCCCACTAGGAAGACTAAGGATTGGACCGGACATCAACCTTTCCTTCAGATTCTCAAATGCACGGGCACACTCCGGTGTCCATACGAACCTCTAGTCCTTGCGAGTGAGAGTGGTGAGGGGAAACGCCATCCGCGAAAAGTTCTCCACGAACCTTCTGTAATAGCCGGCTAGTCCAAGGAAACTCTGGACTTCCGCCACGGTTCTCAAGATAGGCCAATCTCTAATGGCTTCAATCTTCGCTGGATCTACCGCCACCCCATCTCCACTAATTACGTGACCCAAGAAAGCCACCTTCTCGATCCAAAACTCGCATTTTGAGAACTTAGCATAAAGTTGATTCTCCCTTAGAGTCTGCAATGCTTGCCTCAAGTGAGACTCATGCTCTGCCTCCGATTTTGAATACACCAAAATGTCATCAATAAACACCACCACGAACGAATCTAAGAACGGGCGAAAAACCCTGTTCATCAAATCCATGAACACAGATGGCGCGTTCGTCAGTCCGAACGGCATCACCGAAAACTCGTAGTGTCCATACCGAGTCCCAAACGCTGTCTTGGCAACGTCCTCTTCTCGAATCTTCAGCTGGTAGTACCCCGATTTCAAATCCAACTTGGAGTACACCACCGACCCCACTAACTGGTCGAACAAATCATCGATTTGGGGGATCAGATATTTATTCTTAACAGTCAATTTATTCAATTCACGATAATCGATACACAACCGCATACTTCCGTCTTTCTTCTTCACAAACAATACCGGCGCGCTCCACGGCGAAGAGCTGGGCCTAATGTACCCTTGCTCTAACAACTCCTGCAACTGAACCTTTAACTCGGCCAGTTCCTTCGGTGCCATCCTAAATGGAGGACGCGACACCGGCCTCGCACCCGGTACCAACTCTATCGAGAAATCAATTTCACGCTGAGGAGGTGCTCCCGGAAGCTCCTCGTGGAATACATCCTCAAATTCTTTCACCACCGGAACTTCTCTAATAGCCAACTTTGTGGAGTGAGTCTCCAACAAAGCTAAGAACGCCTCGCCTCCTTGGTTTACCGCACGCCTCATTTGCATAGCGGAAATCAGGGAGCAAGCCACTCCGCTTAGGCCTTCAAACTTGGCCTCTGCTCTACCTTCACCTCTCAGGGTTACCACCTTCAACTGGCAGTCAATACTAGCTCGCTGCTCCGCAAGCCAGTCCATTCCCAAGATAACATCAAATTCGGCTAGTGGCAGAATCGCTGCTACCAACACGAAATCACAATCGCCAATTTGCATCACAATGCGTCCCTTCCTCATGGTAGTCATGAACGACCCATTCGGAATATGCACACTCAGCTCCACTTCTGCCACTACGGACTCAGCACTAATCTTCCGGATAAAACTTTCCGCAAGAAAAGAGTGTGACGCCCCCGTGTCGAACAACACTCGAGAGGGGTAGCCCGAAACTAGCACGAAACCTAACCACGTGCAAGACAACATGAAAGGCCGCAACCTACATTATAGTAACAAACGAAACTTAAACCTTTCGTACCTGTCACCACATCGGGTTGACGTATCGCCTCCTGTTGCCCAAGATTATAGGCTCTAGGCTGCACTGGAGGGAACCGCGAAGCACTCGACTCCGCCGCTTTCCCCTTCTCTGCAACACTGGGACCCGAACGCACTGATTGTTCTTGTCTCGGCTCTGGCCCAGCTCCGCCCTCGGTACAAAAATGACTAATGTGACCCACCTTGCCACACTGGTAACAAGTAACCGGACCTTTGGAATGGAAATCTCCCGAAGGTGCGCCACTTCTCTCCCCAGGCCTATTAGGATGGGGCTTCTTCTTCCATCGGCTGCCCTCGGATTTCCACTGGGGCTGAGACTGAGAAGGCTTTCCTTCTCCCTGCCTTGCCGCAACACCCTTTCACCGTTGAGTTCGCTCCAAGTCGCTCTCCAGCGTGCGAGCGGCTTCGACCAACTCATTGAATCCGGCATTCTTCAAGGCTATGAGTGGTTGCCTTAAATTTTCCCTCAACCCTTAATAAAAGAGGTTATCTCTCTCTTCATCATCTGCCATAGTCGTACCCGCATAACGACCCAACTGAGTGAACTCTTGCAGATATTCATCCACTGCCTTCTCCCACTGCACCAAATGCAGAAACTGCCGCTGCAGTGCTAACCTTGTTGAAGCCGGAATGTAACGCTTTAGGAAAGCGTTTCCGAACTCCTCCATGGACGGTACACGCCCAACAAAATGTCGACCGTTATGGTTCACCCACCACAACTTCGCATCGCCCTCTAACATGAAGCTCGCAAAGTGAGACTGCCTCTCAGCTGGGGTCTCAGCTGCCTTCAAGAGCTCCTGGATCCTCGAAAGCCAATCCTCGGCATCCGTTGGAGTGCCCACTCCTTTGAATGTCGGAGGGTGGAAACTCAAGAAATACTTCATGAATCGATCACCCATCGGAATAGCTCTCTCCGCTAAAGGCTCTGCTTGCCTTACTTCGACCTCCGATGTATCCGGCATAGCCGCCGGAGTAACAGGAGTCGCAACTTGCACTACCGGCGTAGGAACCCATGGCATCGCTCCAGCTTGAGCCGCTACCATTGCCTCCGCTAGCATGCGACAGAAATCAGTCGGGGACATGCCCACATTCATGAGGCATGGAGCAGTAGCACTGCTCCCCGAAGGCTCCTCTTGCCTCCTCGACGTCCCCGCATCGTCGCCAATGTCCTTTCATAAGCAAGGAAAAATAAAAGCTCATCAGGATCTAAACGCAAGACTCGAATGCAGGGATACTCATGATCCCGCATAATACTCCTATGTGGACAATCTCTTACGCGATCCAAAAACACTAGACCTTGCAAGAATACTCCAACCTCCCTCTGATACCAAATTGTAACACCTCCCCTGCAATGATCATATAACATGGGTCCGGCCGAGACCCCACGACATATAACCGCCACAGCTTCAGTATTAAAAGATGATAATGACTACCCATTCTCAAAACTCAGACAACACAGCGGAAACAAACATAAAACACAGAGATTGTCCATACTACATAGGAGTCCAACTGGCCTTAAGGCCATACAAAACCACAGTCCAAATCACCAAACATTCAACACAAAAGAACGTCCCAACAAAAGGGGACAGATAAAAGTTTTACCTAAACTACCTCGGCATGCAAGCCGGTTAAAACAAAATGTAATAATAAAAGTGCATGAAGACCAGGTAAACACTTCATGAGGCTTTAGGCCTTTTTGGCCGGCGCGCTGGGTCCAGCCTGCGATTCTTGCCCTGCACCAAATCACAAAGAGCGGTAAACGAGGGTCAGCTATGGCTGACCACAAACGGTGTAACAACATCCCTCCTCCCAGCCGTCCTAGCGGACCCCGGGGAACTACTTCACCCTGCAAGTCAGTACTTCGTATGCAAATGTACATAAATGGAAAACAGCATAAAAACAGGTATGAGTGTCACATACAGCATCCACGTTTCTATGTTGAGCAGATAATAAAAAGGGGCCTATCAATGCAAAATGAATGCAAACTCGGGTTTCACCCAAGGCACCCTAAAGCGTATGAATCTATCACATCATCATACATCATCATCACATCACAAACACAAGGGTACTCATCATTTCCCCGCAAGGGCATCATAACCCAAGGCCAAGAGCTCTCGCTGAGACCCACCTCGCCTGGCTAACCATGCCATCGGGCTTGTCTAACAGCTCACACGCTCGGGCCGCCAACAACACACCAAGACCGATACTAAGAATTCTGGCTAACCAAAACGTCCCAAGGCCCTGGACTTACTCTCGGGACAACGTCCACCGATTTCCTTGCCTGGCGACCGTCAACGGACTCATCCGCAGCACAGACATTCTCGTCAGTCAACAATCGAAGGGACTAATCTTGCCGGGACACTCTCCACACGTGAATCTCAGTCTTCACGGGATAGCCAGCCAATCACAAAGACCAATCGCGCCTTCGTACAACACTAGGCATCACAAGCCCCATATTCTGCACATTATTTCTCCGCCCTAAACCCAACGTTCGTTACCACACGAAGCTACAAGGGCATCACAACGACGAGTTCGCCGTAATCGGATTTCTAACAAAACCCCTAAAATGCGCGTAAATCAACATCACCGAATCGGACCAACGGCCACAAATCCGGCTTCACCCACAATGCCTAATCCGCTAACGGAGCGGATCTCTAGTGCAAATCATGTCGGGGACGGACTCAATCCACCCGATGGTTCCTTTTGAACCAAGGCGACCCGGATCCCTCTCACTCGACGGATCCGGTGCCAAAATGCAGAAAATAAAGGGATGCCAAGCACGCATCCTAAAGACCGGGAGGAGAAATGTCGTTACCTTTTGAGATCTCCTCCTAGCCATGAGAAGCTTGCAAACCCACGGTTGAGAAGAAGCGCCTTGACGCCCTCTACGCGTTGCCGGTCTCGGATCGGCGATCGGAGCTCCGAAGCTCCAATAATGGCTGATCTCCCCTCTTCTTCCTCCTTGCCCCCTTCTCCTTTCTCCAACCTAAGAGAGAGAAAGGACTTGAAAATATAAGGGAATAACCCCTCATCCAAGCCCTAAAGCCCCCCAACGAAACATCTCAGCCGCTGGATCAAATCTCGAAATATTTGATCGGTCGGATCGTCATCCCCGCACCTTTTCGCGGAACAGAAATAAACAGGGCGCACGATCACAGGCGCACGATCACTGGTCGTGCACGAAGAGGAGAATGGTCGTGCGATAAGCCGAGACAGAACTCCAATTCCTTGCGAGATACGCACGATCACTGGCGCACGATCACTGGTCGTGCGCTAAGAGGACAATGGTCGTGCGCAAAGAACTGTTGTGGAATTTTTAGCCTATCCCGAGCGCAGCATTACCACTCCGCCTACCTCGCTGTACGATTTTTGGGGTGTTACATAATAAATGTGGAATACTTCAACACAATCCACAAGCATGACAATCAATGACAAAGGGAAGACAGAATAGTGCTCTTGTATTGACTATCTCTTTACAGCTCGAGACATACATGGAGAGACATGATTTATAATAATCACAAAGGAGAGAAGCACAAGACAAAAAATAGACCGCCAGCGAACTGCCCAAGCAGAGACCTCCAAACCGCCCGAACAGCCAAACCGCACGGCTATCCCTGAGACCGCGTGAACAGAGCAGGCTTGATGACCTGTGAACAGCCAGACCGCAACCACAGACTGCTCAATTTGCGCCTTATTTAACTGCTGAAAACCAAACAACCTGTCCGCACTTCGAGACCGCCTGACCGCGAGGTCGCCTGATCATAGAAGCTTCAGCGAACAGAAAGCAGAACTGCACAAGCTGCTGCCAAACCACAAACTAAGATTGCCTGACCGCTAAGGTCGCCTGATCGCCAAGTTCACCGCAAACAGCTCAAGAACTAATTCACAGATCGCCCAGAGGAACACCGCTGGTGAACTGGTTATTCACAACTGGGAAATTACCAAGGAAGGAGACCACACCCTGCTAGCCGCTGACCTGCGAACACAACAAACGGTCAAGACACTTCCAAGACCGCGCGACCTCAATATGAGATCGACACAAACAACCCAAGTTGTAGTTCTTACAGTTCTCTCTAGAAATGATGGGCCATGCACGCCTATTTATAGGCGAGTTGATGAATGTCATAACCACCCAAAATGAGATACACTAACTGCCCATCAGATCGCAAGCATTCTCACAAGACTGACCGCCCGAGCACAGCATGGCCAACAGCTACCTTTTTAAACCACGCGGTTACTAACGAAACTGTCCGGTCTTATAACAAGAGCAGAACAATTCTTCAGCAACCATGACCGACCAGGACAAGTCATCAAACCGCACGGTCACTGCAAGGAGGCGAATCGACTTGAGCATCTTGCCGACTTGGAACAAGTTGCCAGAACAAACGCACAAGTCGCGCGGTCACCTGCGGTCTCCCAGAATAGACCGCCCAGGCAAAGCCCCGGTCTAAACACCTGCGCAGACCGCCCAGTCTCTGCGGTCTCCGTTCAGCAGACGGCCCAGACCCCTTCTACTTCTACTTCAAAAATTTAACACTCCCCCTTGAAGTGGGAAGTGGAAGTCAATCCAAGCAAACTCCGCAACCGACCAAATGGTCCCTTCGATAGCGGATTTGTAAAGATGTCAACAATATTATCCATGCTCTACACAATCTCCACAATTAGAGATCCCTCCAACACCTTCTCACGAATGAAATGGTGATGAATCTCTAAGTGTTTTGTACGCGCATGACAAACTGGATTGCTCACCAGCTTGAGAGCACTCTCATTGTCACCACGTAGCAGAGTAGGACCTCGTACCTCCTGATGAATGTCCTCCACAAGCCTCCTAAGCAAGATGGCTTCCTGAGCTGCCAAAGACAAAGCTTTGTATTCCGCTTCCGTGGTAGAGACAGATAAAGAATCATGCTTCTTGTTGCACCATGATATAGCTGTGGAGCCCGTCTTAAAGACGTACCCAGAAGTCGATCTCCAATCATCTGAATCTCCTCCAAAATCAGCATCCATATATCCATGCAAGCAAAAACCCGAATCTCTCCCATAAAAGACACCCAAATCCGAGGTGGATTTGACATACTTTAAAATACTCCTATCCGCCTAATAGATTTGAAATTAAATTAATACGGAGCCTGGGTTCGGTTAGATTCCGGCCGGCGTTTTCGCAGAGTCCGGCGAGTACTCCTACTTCGAGGAGCTAAACCTTTATCTTACCTATCGAGGTGATGGAAGTAACGGTCGCTCCCGCTTTCGGAATATCGGGGGTTGCACCGCGGCGATGGGGCCAAAATTCTCTTTTGGTTAATTAAATTTTATAAAAAGGGTCTCTCGCAGAGTTTTTGAAAATAATTTATCCAACTTATCTTGCCATAAAGGCAGTGCACCTTATCGTTTTATAGTACAGGATATAATTTTTTTAGAAAATGATATCGCGGTCGTATTTATCCGAGGCCGTGTTGATTATCTCTACATTGGGGACGCGCTATTATCTTATCGATGAAAATTAGTGTGATTGCAGTAATTCTAAAAAGCAGAAAAGAAGAAAATCACGTGCTTGGTGTGCGTTTAGCAAAAACCAAGAAAAGCGATGATAATGCAGAAAATCTAAGCTATGAAAGCGATAAATAATGCAGAAAATCGCGGGCTTGGTGTGCGTTTAGCAAAAACCAAGAAAAGCGATAATAATGCAGAAAATCTAAGTTATGAAAGCTGTAAATAAAGCAGAAAATCTAAGTTATGAAAGCGATAAAAATGCAGAAAATCTAGCTATGAAAGCAGTAAAAATGCAGAAAATCTAGCCATGAAAGCAGTAAAAATCCAGAAATTCTTGCTATGAAAGCGGTAAAACTAATTATGAAAGCGATAAAAAAAATTATGAAAGCTTTAAAATTAATCTCATACACACACACACAACAGAAATTAAGAAAAAGAAGAACAAGAACATGAAGAAAAACTAGCTATTTTATTAAGCAAAAAAAATATTACAGTACTAGAGAGAGACAGAGGGAAACAAAGAGAGAGAAAAACAAAAGTGGAACACAAATCCCAAAATTAATCAGAAATTGTGAACCCCCAAAACATCAGCCAACACCCTTTATTTATAGGCAAAAGAGGGCTGCAATTAGCAAAAAAGAAAAAAAAAGGAATAACAGCAGCTGGCGGTTTGACTGAAGAGGAAGGCAAATTTGACTTGAGTTGGGGTGCGGATAGAAGCTGGCAGGTTCTAGAAGGAGAGAGATGGCAGGACAGCTTGCTGGAAGGAGAGATGGCGGGAATTCGTCGAACGCAGCTCTGAGAGGGATTCGTCGAACGCGGAGGATTTTCGTCGAACGCAGAGAAGAGTTCGTCGAACGCCTGCAGAAACATATAATTATATATGTATATATATATATATATATATATATATATATATATATATATATTAAAATTTAGTTCGTCGAACGCAGAGGAGATTCGTCGAACTGGGTTGGGCGCGAAATTCGTCGAACGCTGGGAGGTTCGTCGAACGCAGATCTGGTCTCAGCGGGCTGGAGTTCGTCGAGCTCCTGCAGAAATATATGTATATATATAATATATATAATAGTTATATATAATACTTAATAATTCGTCGAACGCCGCGAAAGTTCGTCGAACGCAGAGTGGCATTCGTCGAACGCAGCTTACGGAGCGTTCGACGAACGCAGTGCGACGTTCGTCGAACGTAGCTTGTGGAGCGTTCGTCAAACGAAGCTTGCATTTCGTGGAACGCAGGGCGCTGTTCGACGAATTCCTGCTGAGATTATATATTATTTTATTATATTTTAATTTTTAATTTTTTATTAATATTTTTTTAATTTAATTTTCTTTTAATTTACATAATTATTTATATGATTATATTTAATATATATACTCTGTTATTATTTAATATATTATAAATTATACATATATATTTACACAGATACATATATATTTTATTATATTTAAAATATATTTATTATACATTATTATTTTAAAATTTTATTCATATATAAATATATTTACTTATTTTTACATAAATTCTTATTTGTTTCATAATTAAATAACTCTTTTTTTTTCAAAAAGATAAATATTTATATACATTAGATAAAACAAGAGATTTATTCAATAATTTACATGCAATATGGCCAAAACTACCCAAAATTATGCAAAAAATTATACAAAAAATATGTATAATTTGTTATTTATCAAATACCCCCATACTTAAGCATTTGTTATTCCAAGGCAAAAGTAAGAGATACTTATAATTAAGACACTAATGGAATTTTTAATTTGCCAAAATTTTATTTAATCGAAAAGTAAGCTTGAAATAAATTTAGGAGATTTAAAGAGGTAAGTCCTATATTGTGTTAAAGATTTAAAAAGAGAGAAAAAGATTTAGCCAACAAGACTTCTAAAGTTAACTAAGTAGCGACCTAAATAATTGTAATAGTTAGCACCATGATTAGAATAGAATTATAAGAACTTTAACTTTTTAAAGAATTTTTTTTGAGAATAATTAAAACTTACTAATTATGCTCTCTCAATTTTTTCATTTATATCTAGTTTTCAATTTGATTGGCTGGGGGGGTATGGGAGCTTGGTAGGAGAAGAGGCTTTTGATTTGGGGGTGATGGATTTTATCCTCTCACCCTACTCAATTTTTTTTGCTTTTGATTAGGGAATGAAAGTTTTATTCCCAAAGTGAACATTTTCAAAAATAACCCAATGAATATGTTTAGGGAACGAAAATCTTATTCCCATGCCATATAATCTTTTAATAAAATTGGGTGCCTATGTTTACGGAATGAAATCTTATTCCCATTGACATAAGATCTTTTAAAATAAAATACCAAGAAAGGGGATGTAAGGGGTTTAGAAATTTCTAGATTTTATAAATTAAGAAAAATTTTGAGAGCAAGTTTTAGTAGGTTTAAAACATTCCTAAAGTTTCATAAGTTTGGAGTAGGAATAATTAAAGTCTAAACACGGTCTGCCAAAATAATACAACAAGAAGCTATTTAGGGTAAACTTGAAGTAGTGCTAAAAAATTTGATCTCAATTTAAATTAGAATCACAATATGTTCCTTTAAACTAAAATTCCATGGATTTAAAATTTACGAACTATGATACAAATAAATGTTTTGGAAAATCAAAAATAATGAAAAATGCTTATAAATAAACTCAAACTAATTTTGAAAATAACAAAAAGCTAAGTAGGGGTTTTATTATTGTTATTATTTTTTGGATTTTTGGGTTTTAAATTTTTTTTTAGGGATTTTCTAAGTTATTTAAGATATGAAACAAATTATAATATTAATAAATTTTGGTTTTAGGGTTTTTTTTTGGTGTTTAGAATTTTTATGGAATTTTCTAAATATTTACAAAGTATGAAGTAATAAATTTTATTTTATTTTTGGGGTTTTAGAAATTTTTTTTGGATTTTTCTAAATATTTAAAGTATGAAATATTTTTTAATTTTTTATCTTCATATTTACAAAGGTTTTGAAGAACGGAAAAAGAGACCCCCATACTTAAAACCCAACATTGTCCCCAATGTTGTAATCTAAGTATGAAGAAGTAAAAAAAGGAAAATGCAGTTTGTAAAAATTAAAGACGAGAAAATGCAAGAAAACCCTGCAAAAATAAAGTAGACAAAGGTAAAATATTAGATAAATATGGGGTGCCTCCCACGAGCGCTTGTTTACCGTCGCATAGCTTGACTGATTTAGCATTTTTACTCGCTCCTAGGTCCGCTAGGGCGTATTTTATTAACAAATTGCCAAAGAGGCACGGGAGGGAGAACCTTCCCGGGTCATTCAATTTGTGCGACGATTTTTTAAGTAGGACCGCCGAGCACTCCGCAACTCGTCCGCCTTCTCTTTAGTAATTTTCGAGGGGAAAGGAATTTGCGGGGTCGGAATGATCGGCGCAATTGGAAGATCGAATAAAAAAAATATATATATGTGTGTTTTTTTTGTATTTATTTATTTATTATTAATTTTTTTTTAATCGGAGGAGGGGGTGGACGGGTCGGAGTCGAAATATGTACCTTTTGATCAACCTGCGATGGGGAGACGACCTCCTTGCCGCTTCAAAGGGTTTAAGCGGGGGGCATTTTCATGCGGGTTCGGCTCCGTGTTCCCTGGCAGTGCTCCAAGTGGCCGCTCGGAGACCATTTCCGCAAGTTGTCCAACCTGCATTTCCAAAATTTTTAGCGATCCGATTATATTCCGGATATTTATTTTGTTGGACGCTATGTATTTTGCGAAATCTTCCTCAAGCGGGGAAGGTTTTGGAGGAGGAGAAGGATGATACCCCTGCTGAAGTCCTTGGGGGATTCCTTGCGGTTAGCCTTGGGGACCCGCAATTGGGGCACGTTGCGCAATTATTAGGGTTGCTCCAGGAGAAGTTAGGGTGATTCCTCCAACCCAGATTATTGTTATTACTATAAGGATTGTTACTAGGGTTGATGGGGCCCTGAACCGGATTGCCCAGGTAATCCACCATCTCCTCGATTAAATTATCATTATTATTATTATAATTATTATTATAATTATTATTAGCATTATTATTAGCGGAACTCGCCTACGCAGGAGCGGAGGAGGAAGCAGTCATCTCCGCCACTTGCTTACTTAGCCGCTCTACCTGCGAGGCTAAGTGAGAAGTGGCATCCACTTCATAAATTCTAGCCGGTTTAGAAGGATGCGCCCTGGGCACATTCCATTGGTAGGCGTTCATGGTCATTTCCTCAAACAATTCTTGGCACTCCTCTGGGGTTTTGTTGTTTAACGTCCCCCTGGCGGCCGAATCGATCACTTATCGAGTTTGGAAATTTAAGCCGTTATAGAATGTCTGGACCTATAGCCAGGGTGGTAGCGCGTGATGCGGACACCTGCGCAAGCAATCTTTAAAACATTCCTGTTGGGTAAATTGCCCTCAATATTACCTTGATTTGAAGAGGCATCACTCTCAATACTAAGGACATATTGTATTTGACAAAGCTATACTTGTGTAGAATATACAGGCACAGGTGACTCAAAAGAAAGGGCCAAACATGGACTTAGACAAGAAGGAATCATCCACAAGGAGATGAAGATCTGTCTCAGCATAACCGCTGAGACGATGGGTCAGAACCGCTGAGACGAGGAGCCGTCTCAGCGGGTCCACTGAGAAGAAGACTGGAGCAACCGCTGAGAAGGGGACTGGAGCTGCCGCTGAGACTGGATGCTGTCTCAGCCCAACCGCTGAGACTGGATGCTGTCTCAGCCCAACCGCTGAGACAGATCCAAATGTCTTGACGGGATCTGCTTTTGGCGCAAATGACATTTGAGAGGAAAAAGCAAGTCCAATCAGCCCCATACCGTGTCAGGAGGATTGATATAGCCGTTGAAGCCTTCTGGAGGTATAAAAGGAGATGCTAGGGCACAACAACGAGAACTGTTCTATTGAGAAGCTTTTGCTACACGCCGCAATCGAGCATTCGCGATTCAGCCAGTTGAAGTCATTCTCTGCTGCTGAAGTTAATCTTCTAAGGGAGATTAGATTGCTCTTCCTGTGCCAACTCAAGAAAGGCAAGTTGATCTTTTGCTTGGCTGAAGGAGAAGCTCAAAGTGATACAAATCTGAAGCTGCTGTTTTCAGATCTGAAGAAAGGATTCAGAAGACCTAAGAGTAATCCTTTTGTCCTCTGTGTTCTACTCAAACTCTATTATATCTTTGTAAGGCATTATTGCCTGAGTAAAAGTTTGTTGAGCCTGAGTGTAGGGCTGCTGTGCCTGAGGTGTAGGGCTGTTGAGCCTGAGTGTAGGGCTATTGTGCCTGAGGTTTAGGGCTGTTGAGCCTGAGTGTAGGGCTGCTGTGCCTGAGGTGTAGGGCTGCTGAGCCTGAGTGTAGGGCTGCTGTGCCTGAGGTAGGATCACTCTTGATCTGAGAAGTTCTGAGGATCTTGTGGTGTAAGGTCAAGGAGCTGAGATTGAAGTTTGGAGGAGTTGGCCTTGTCTAACTCATTGTTAGAAAGGTGAAGGGGGAAAGAGGACTACTCAAGACACCCTGTCTTGAGGAACCTCTATACATCCTTGTGTGTTTTCTGTGATTGTATTTTCTGCAGCTAGAAACATTAGGTTTATAGAAAGAAATTAAGTAAAACTTATTCACCCCCCCCCTCTAGGTATTATTGACTACACCTATATAAACTATCAAGTGGTATCAGAGGGAGGTTGATCAAAAGGACTTAACAGTCTGATTAGATCCTATACAGGAGTAGTCAAATCTGAAATCCAATGGCAAGCAGTGGAATGAAGAAGGAGTTGGGGTCAATGAAGTTGCCCATATGCTCCAAAGAAAACTTTGGGATATGGAAGCATAGGGTAAGGCTATTCATGGAAGCCACAGACCCAAGGATCTTTTTAACTGTCAAAAATGGTCCTTATACCTTTGAGAAAGTCTCCACCATTGACCCTACTAGAAAAATACTTAAGGTATTCTCTGAGCTGTCCAATGATGAGATAGCACTGTATACTATGGACAAGAGAGCCCAAAACATAATAGTAAATTCCATTGATGACACTACATTTCAGAACATGGTACACTGCACAACTGCAAAGGAAATGTGGGACACATTGGTGGTTTATATGGAGGGAACAGCTGAAGTGAGGGATGATAGAAAGTCACTCATCAATCAGGAGTATGAAGCCTTCAGACAGCTGAGCCAGGAGAATATCTCTATGTGCTATGAAAGGTTCTTTAGGATTGTAAATGAACTAAGAACCTATGGAAGGGTATTCATAGATTATGAACTTAATGACAAGTTCCTTAGATCTCTAACCAGAGATTGGGACACTAAAATTTTTGCAATCAGGGAAGGGGCAAGGCTTGGAGAAACCCCTACCCATACTCTGTTTGGGAAACTGCTCTCATATGAGATGCAGGTTTCTGCAAGAAAGGAGGAGGACACTTCTTCCAGGGCTCACACAAGGGAGAGATCAATTGCTCTCAAAGCTGAAAGCTCTAAGAAGAACAAGGTTAGAGTACAGTCGCCTCCAAGAAAGACTGCTGAATCTGAAAAATCTGAGAGCAGCAATTTAGACAGCTCCTCTTCTGATGAGGAGTTTGCTGCCTTCACAAGGCAGTTCAAGAAGATGATCAAGAGGAAACAATGGAAGAGCAAACCTTCCTCCTCTTCTCATCCCAAGAAGGATCATTACAGATCTGAGAGGCAACATCCCAAAGGGGACAGGTATGACTCTAAATCTAGTAAACATGTTTCAACTAACATAATTTGCTATTGCTGTAGTAAGCCTGGACATGTCATTGCTGACTGTCCAGTCAAGAGAAAAGATAGAGGTGATAAGAAGCCTCATCACCAGAAGGAAAGGAAGGGAGAAAAATCCTTCCTAGCTAAGAAAGGCAAGAGCTGGAGTGAATCTGAGTCTTCATCTTCAGATTCAGATGGTGAGGAGAAAGCCTACTTGGGGCTGTTTGCTGATCAGGAGGAAGAAGACTATCCTAATACCAGGATAGGAATCAGGGCGCCTCTATCACATTCAGATAGTGATGAAGAGGAGGATGAGGTCACTCTAGATGACCATGGTTTTATGGGTATAACTGAAGATGAGGATAGCCACAGCAATTCAGAACATGAGCAGGTATTGATACACTGCATTTCTTCTTCTTCTGATTATGAAAAAAATCCAGAATCTGAATCTCCTCCATCTAAAATTGGAGGTGAATCATACTCTAAGGAGGATGTCAATCAATTGATTGATGAATATGGTGCACTCCTGGAAGCTCTGAAAAAGAGCAAAAAGCTAGCCAAGAGGCAAGCTCAAGAAATTGCTTCCCTGAAGCAACCAAAATCTGAGTGCATTGAGCATGCTACCCAGCTAGCTCAAATGAGCAATGAGATTGGCAAGATAAGGGGAATGTCAATGATCCATGTGGGCACCATAAGACACAAGAATAAGATCATCAAGGATCTTGAAGAAAAGCTCCTCAAGGAGAGGATGTTGGTGGCTAAGTTCTCCAAGCCCAAGACAGTGATGCCTATTATTGACACCTTCAACTCCCAGAGCAAGAGATGGATTGGTTTCAACAATGAGGCATCTACTAGCAACACTAAGGGAAAGGTCAAGGACTCAAAAGAATCTAAGACCTCCTTTGTGAAAGTATTGATGCCCTCAAACAAGTATGACCAAGAAAGTGTTCATGGTCACTTATTAAATGGAAGTTCCTATAAGTTGAGCAGGAATGCTCACAGCTATGGAAATAGAAAGGGCATGGGATTGAGTGCAATGAAATATGCACATGAGGAAATACAAATGGCCCAATCTAGACCATTTGTTTTTGGTGTCTCAGTACCTTCAGTCAAGAACATGGAAGCAAGCTCTTCCAAATCTGCTTCAGCAAAAAGCAAGACTGCTGTCAAATCTGTTGACAAGGCCTACTGCCCAGTGTCTGATTCCATCAGATCTTGTATGACTGCCAAGTCAATGCAAGCTGAGGCTATCAGGACAAAGAGCAGCAAGACTGTCCACAGATTATCCTTCAGTCAGATTATTGCTGAAAGAAATAGGAAGATTGTTGATATCTCTTATGCTGAACATGTACAAAATGATGTATCAATTCAGAAAACTGTTCAGAAAAGGAGATACAATATTCATTATTGTTGGTGTTGTGGCAAGGTTGGACACTTTGCAATTGATTGTTGGCACAACCCCAATGTGCCAAAGGCAAGGACTGAACCTCAAGCCAAACCAGCCCTCTCTAGGAATATTCCCTATGGTGTTAACAAGAACCTAGGACCCAAAGTCAGTTGGGGTCCTAAGGTACATTAAATTTTGTGTTGCAGGTTAGTTCAAGTACCAGTCTCAACCAAATATGGTACTTGGACAGTGGGTGCTCAAGGCACATGACAGGAACTAAGGATCTTCTAAAGGATTACCATCCAGTGAAGAATGGACCTAAGGTTATTTTTGGTGGATCACAAAAGGGGGTCACCAAAGGATATGGTATGATTTCAAATGGCATAGTCTCAATCACAAGGGTAACTTATGTTGAAGGGTTGCAACACAACCTTGTAAGCATAAGCCAACTATGTGACTTAGGCTATGTCATTGAATTCCACAATGACAAGTGCTTGATCAAAAAGTCTAATGACTTGGAGACCATTCTCTCGGGCACTAGGAGTGGGAATGTTTATTGCTTAGACTTCACTTGCAATTATTCTATCTCCTCTGTGTGTATTGTAGCTAATGAAAGTGAGTCTCTCTGTGTCCAATGGCACAAGAGACTTGCCCACATTAACTATAAGACAATGTATAGATTATTTTCTAAAAACCTTGTTAGAAATAGTCCTAATCTAAAATGTGTTAAAAGTGGCCCCAGTCATGCTTGCCAAATGGGTAAGCAAACTAGGACCACCTTTAAAAGTATTGGCTCCAAGGATACTGAAAGGTGTTTATACCTATTGCACATGGACTTGTTTGGTCCTTTGCCAATTCAGAGCCCTGGTGGAAAGTTGTATACCTTGGAGATTGTAGATGATCATTCAAAGTATACATGGGTATTCTTCCTTAAGAAGAAGTCAGATACCATATGTCTTTATAAACTTTGTCAAGGCCATTCAGAATGATCTATTATGTACTGTGGTCAGAACTAGAACTGACCATGACACAGAATTTCAATCTGAAGCCATGACAAAATTTTGTCAAGAATTTGGTATCACCCAAGAGTTCTCCTCCCCAAGGACTCCACAACAAAATGGTGTGGCTGAGAGGAGAAATAGGACCTTGATAGAAGCTGGGAGAACACTGCTTAGTGACTCCTTACTCCCAGAATACTTCTGGGCTGAGGCAGTCAATACAGCCTGTTATGTTCTCAATAGAGCCTCCA
Organism: Dactylorhiza incarnata; assembly: GCA_033032865.1. NCBI lineage: Eukaryota > Viridiplantae > Streptophyta > Magnoliopsida > Asparagales > Orchidaceae > Dactylorhiza > Dactylorhiza incarnata. The sequence goes on along the minus strand of JAWHQI010000354.1, from coordinate 830,075 downwards.
TCAATAAGGTCCTTGGGAAAACCCCTTATGAGATTCTGAAAGGCAAACAACCTACAAATTTCTTACTTTAGAATCTTTGGTTGCAAATGCTACATTCTAAATAATGGAAAATCTCAATTAACAAAGTTTGCAGAAAAATGCAATGTGGGGGTTCTTGTTCGGTATATCTCACATAGTAGAGATTATAGAGTTTATAACAAGAAAATCCATGTTGTAGAAGAATCTATGCATGTTGTGTTTGATGAGACCAGCCTTCTCTACAAAGAATGGTCTAGTTCTTCTATTTTGACAGGAAATGAAGAAGGGATGCATGAGCTGACTGTCCAAGACAAGCCCAGCAGCAGCAAAACACAAACAGCTGCTGCAATTCCTGAAGAAGAAGAGGTACAAGATGGTGAAGTCACAACTGAACCAGTGGAACAGCCACAGCCACAAGAGGACCCTCTTCCAACTGCTACAAGGCACCTAAGAGATCATCCAATAGATTTAATAATTGGAGATCAAACCCAAGGCATATTGACAAGAAGTAGAGCTCATAATGAAGCACTATTCTTGAGCTTCCTTTCTCAAATGGAGCCCAAGAAGTTTGAAGAGGCCAATCAAGACACATTCTGGATTGAAGCCATGCAAGAAGAGCTCCTACAATTCAAGAGATGCAAAGTTTGGAAGCTGGTGCCAAGACCTAAGGGACACAATGTGATTGGCACCAAATGGGTATACAGGAACAAGCTTGATAAGAATGGTACAATCATCAAGAACAAGGCCAGATTAGTTGCCAAAGGATACACGCAAGAGGAAGGTATAGACTTTGATCAAACCTTTGCTCCAGTTGCAAGGTTGGAAGCAATTAGGCTATTCCTTGCCTATGCTGCCCACAAGGGGTTCAAAGTCTACCAGATGGATGTCAAATCAGCCTTCCTCAATGGAGACTTGAAGGAAGAGATTTTGCAGGTTGCAAAGAAGACAGGAAGAGTACAAGTGGTACCAGTCAATTCCTAGGGAGAAGACTAATATCTTGGAGCAGCAAGAAACAAACCAGTGTGGCAATATCCACAGCTGAATCTTAATACATTGTTGCAGGAAGCTGTTGTGCACAAGTCCTTTGGACACAACATCAGTTGGAGGACTACAACCTCAAGGTAAGGGAATCTCCTTTGTATTGCGATTCATCCAGTGCAATATCTATTGCTAAGAATCCTGTCTCTCATAGCAGGACTAAGCACATACAGATTAGATATCATTTTATTAGAGAACATGTAGAATGTAAAGATATCTGTCTTGAATTTGTACCCACTAACAAGCAAGTAGCTGATATCTTTACAAAGCCACTGGATGAATCTAAGTTTAATGCCTTCAAAATTGAACTTGGCATGCTTAGTATGGAATAGACCTAAATGTAGTAGCTGTCACTATAATCCATTCTAAATAGTACATTATGAAACTTTACTTTACTCTACACTACAACTCAGTGACATGTCTAGGACAACTATTCAACCTAAATATCTAGACTAGGTCTAAACCTTAAGATCAGCTAAAGTGCAGTAGTATGTTCAGCTGAATCAGCTGAGAAAATCCCAGCTGAACCGCTGAGATGAGGAAACTGTCCCAGCGGTTGACACTTTACTATCCCAGCAGCCTAGGTCTCCGTCTCAGCTGAACCGCTGAGACGGGATATGTTCAACATGATATCTGTTAATTAACCCTGAAATCCTTGAAACAATAAGGTAATCAAGTCTAAAAACCTAGAGTTAATAAAATCGAAACTAAAAACCTATAAATAGACACACTGTAACCTAAAACAAACCACAAAGCCAAACCCTTAACCGTCGAGACGATTCATCTTCTCTTCCGTCTCAGCGCATCAATTCTCTGCTTCCATGGCGCCAAAAAGCTCGAAAGATCTCATGGAGGGCTACGAAATCGTAAGAAATGGATTCTCTCATGCCTCAGAAGAAATTCGACATGTGATTCATCTAATGGAAGCTCAAGGTCTGGAGCACATGCTGTCTGAACTGTGCTGCATTCTCAAAACTGAAGTTCTGGAATGGTTCAACCATGTCAAACTGTCGCCATCCAAAACCATTCTTGATGCAGCGGTGTCTCATAATAGGGATCTACACGGACTATACTCCAACTCGTTACGAACACACGAAGAACTAGCACACTTACGCAAGCATTCTATCGCTCACATACGTTGCCATTCGCATCACAATATCAAGCAAAAAGAAGAACGATCGACTCTAAATCAATGGCCAAAAGAGAGTCGACATAGTTGCCAAATCAACACAAAGATTGCTACTCTTTTAGAGAACAAGACTAAGGCTATAGGCCAAGATCCGTTCAAGCAAACGAGACCCACACGGTCCGGACACGAAGAACGCGGGAAAGCAATCTAAAGTTCAGAAAAATACCAACGATCGATATTCAAAATCGCGGAGAACACGATGGTTCTTCCTCCACAAACTAAAGAAAGAAGCTCTTGAAGGTTTAGAGGTTACCCAACCCAAAAAATGTAAACACACTTGATAAATGTGGGAGAATCACTCTCTCCACGCTTTCCACCGGCGTCGCACCGTATGGATCCTTCGGAGTCACACTGAGGGGCTGCCTTCTTTCTTCCTTGGAGTCGCACCAAGAGACCACGCCGGAGACACCCCGAAGAGGGGGGGACGAAAATGGAGAAGAGAGGGGAAGGCAAGGGGGGCGGCGGCTTGGAGCAGGCCTTGGCCGAAATCCTCCTTAGGGGGGAGTTTTTTTTTAGGGTTCAAAATCTAATCTCATTTCTCATAAAAGGCTCCCTTAAATAGGAGATTACAAACACCATCCAACCATCCAATATTGAGATGAAATCTCATCAATCCGGATGGTTAAATGCACCCTATCATAAAATGTCTTTTAGCACACCCAAAATAAAAACATGCCGGAATTAAAATATTACAAGTTTTAAATGGCGGAAATAAATATAAAACTAAAGCAAGATAATACAAAGGCTTTAAGCATCCTTTGCACGACGCGGGCAGAGGTTATAATGTTGACTTCCGTGGCGCCAAAAGTCCTTGTGTTGTAACATCTCCAAGTCATCCGCATGTGGGGGAAGTGGTGCGGCATCAATCCTCCCCCCCCCCCTCAACTTCACGTATCACCGATGCGTGGTCCAAGAGGAAACGGTGGAGAAGAGCGGCATTTAGTCTTTGAAGCTCGGACTCAAGCACCCAAGAGTCATCGGAAGGTGGACGATCCCGCCATCGAATGAGCAAGCGGCGAGTATCACCATTAGTAGTAGTAACAGGCTCCATGTCCAATATCCTGTCAGGGCTAGAAAAGGTTTTGGGAAACCTTGGAAACATGTCAGCATTAGGAATAAGATGTGACTCACCATCCGGCGGTATACCTGTGGAAAGCATGGAAGAGAGATCATTCGACCTTCCACTTCCCAACCCATTAGAATCATTTGTGGAAGGAGAAGACGACATAAAAGACAACTCTTGTGGAGGCGGAACAAACATCGTCAAATCCGAAATGTTGAAAATGGGTGAGACACCCCAATCAGAAGGCAAATCCAAAACAAAAGCATTCTCTCCTACTTTCTTCAAAATCCGGAACAGGCCGGCTCGCCTCGGTGCTAATTTCATAACGGTGCCAGATGGCATTCGTTCGGGAACTAGGCGGACTAAAACTTGGTCTCCGACTTTAAAGTTTGACGCTCTCCACTTTTGGTTTGCATGTGTTTGATAGGCGTCATATTGAGAGGTCAAGGTCGCCCGAATATGTGCATGTAGATAATGAATGTGTTGGGCAAAGGATTGTGCGAATTGACTGGCCTTATACGAAGGTGGTAGTGGGACCAATTCAAGGGGCACCGAAGCATTATACCCGTGAACAACCTCTTTGGAGACATACCCGTGGATCGATTCTTGGAATTATTATAAGACAACTAAGCGTGGGGGAGAAGTAAGTCCCATGTGCCTTTATGGTCACCCATAAGGCACCTAAGAAGATTTCCCAAGCTTCTATTGACCACCTCTGTTTGCCCATCCGTTTGTGGGTGGTAGGCGGCAGAGAATAGCAATTTAGTGCCCATTAGAATCCACAACGTCTTCCAAAAATAACTTGTAAATTTCACGTCCCTATCCGACACAATAGTGTTAGGCACCCCACGATGGCTAATGACATTTTGAAAATATAGCTTGGCAATATGAGATGCATCGTTGGTCTTGCTACAAGGGATAAAGTATGCCATCTTGGAGAACCTATCTACAACAACGAATATAGAGTCGTGTCGGTGAAACGTGGGGGGAAGGCCTAGAATGAAATCCATGCTCACGTCTTCCCAAGGTTTGGATGGAATAGGTAACGGTGTATACAAGCCAACATTGGTCTTAGAACCTTTGGAGACTTGACACGTTCGGCAACTGCTCACTACTCGTCCGACCATGGCCTTATGTTTTGGCCAATAAAACTTCTCCTCCACGAGCACAATAGTCTTGTCATGCCCGAAGTGTCCACTCAAACCGCCGCTATGCAACTCCCAAATAATGTGCAGTCGTAGGGAAGATTGTGGGATGCATAGCTTCCCGTGCCGAAAAAGATACCGTCTCTAATAGTGAAGGCCGAGATAGTGGTAGGGGAGTTGTCCTGTGCGGATAGGTACAACTCATGGAAATCCGGGCACGTGGCGTACTCATCCTTAATGCGCTCGAACCCAATAACATGCACCTTCATGGTAGAAAGTAAAAGGGTGAGGCGGCTAAGCGCATCGGCGACTCGATTCTCTGAACCCTTAAGGTGCTTATTGTTAAACGTGTATTCTTGAAGGAACGCAACCCACTTCGCGTGCCGTGGGCTGATCTTATGACTACCGTTTATGAATCTCAAAGCATCATGGTCTGAAAGGAGCACAAATTCCTTGGACAGAAGATAGTGCCTCCAATGATGCAAACACCTCACAATCGCATAGAACTCTCGGTCGTAGTTAGAATAATTGAGCTTTGCTCCCGCCATCTTCTTACTAAAATAACTAATAGGGTGGCCCTCTTGACTTAGGACTCCTCATATCCCTATCCCAGACGCATCACAAGTAACCTCAAAGACCTTGGTGAAGTCAGGGAGACGTAACACCGGTGCTTCGGTCATGAGTTGCTTGATCCTACGGAAGGCCAAAGTAGCAGACTTCGACCAAGCAAACTCCCCCTTTTTCATACAATCAGTATGGTGCCATGATGCTACTAAAGTCTCGTATAAAATGACAATAAAATGTAGCTAACCCATGGAAACTGCGCACCTCTCGAATACTAGTCGGCTCTGGCCAATCCTTAATCACCTGGACCTTCCCGGGGTCCACTCGTATACCTTCAGACCCAACAATATAACCTAAGAATTCTACCTCAGAGACTCGAAAAGTGCACTTCTTAAGGTTCAGATAAAGAGTTTCCTTCCGAAGGGTGGAAAGAACTATACGTAGGTGTGAGATGTGATCGGCGGGGGTGGTACTATAGATAAGGATGTCGTCAAAGTAGACAACCACGAACTTCCCCATATAAGGCTGGAAGACATGAGTCATCATCCTGGAGAACGTGCTTGGGGCGTTAGATAACCCAAAAGGCATCACAAGCCACTCATACAGTCCATCCTTGGACTTAAACGCTGTCTTCCACTCGTCTCCCTCACGGATCCTGATCTGGTGGTAACCACTCCGCAAATCTAGCTTGGAAAAGATGGTGGCACACGCTAGGACATCGAGGAGATCATCTAACCGTGTGATTGTGTTGGAACCATAGCTTTTGATTTGAGTTAGGATCCACCTTTAGTATCTAAGTTTATATCATAACATATTGAATAACTTAGATTAAAATCTCATTAAGAAAGAAAGCTGAAAATAGACATATTATTAATAAGCAGAGAAAAGAAATAAAAATATCTTTTGTTCTCTGCGTTCGACAAATGTCGAACGGCGTTCGACAAATGTCGAACGGCGTTCGACAAATGTCGAACAGCGCTCGACAAATAGTCGAACAGCGCTCGACAAATAGCCGAACAGCGCTCGACAAATATTCATCCGAACAGCGTTCGACAAATAGCGAACGGCGCTCGACGAACTCATCCAGACTCAGCAGGTCGACGAGATAAATCAAGATCGACAAAATATCTTATTTGCAGAGAACTGCTCAACACATCAAAAGGCGCTCGACAAATGCAGTTCAGTGCTCGACGAAATTCTTTCCAGAGCTCGACAAATATTATATTATTCTGCTTTCTTTCTTTATAGTATTTAACTTAGCCATTGCAAATCAATAAATACTATAGCCATTGCAGATCAGCTTTAATGAACAGAAACGGCGGATTATCTTCTCGAAGAGTCAAATCATTGATGGAGACCTAAGCTTTTTCCTTCTTCCCGAGAGAAGAATTCAAATTAAGAGCAAGGGTTCTCAGATTATAAAAAGAAAAGACACAGAAGAGAGGACAGAGAACTTTTCAATTTTCATTTTCTATTTTTTAACAAGGACAAGAAAGAGTACACACGACAGAAACATAGAGCAAATTTATCCCCTTTCTTTGCTAATACTTTCTACATCTATCCTGAGACAACAATCACAACTATTTGCTCAGGATCACCACTGCATAAAGGAAAGAAGCCTTGTACAACCAAGAGGAGAGATCTCCAGAACTGTCATCAATCTATATCAGACAGGGGGAGCTCTTCAACATAATATTCAGATCCACTCAACACCACAACAGGATCTTCAAGAGTCTTCTTATACAGAGAAGAACAATTTAATTTTTGCTTTTATTTTATTTTCTTTACCCCATCCTGTACAGGGTTATAACTCCCTTCAAAAGTTAATCTCGGTGACAGGGCACCTTAGCAAAAACCTGCAGTTTGGTTAGAGCACCTTATCAACAGCTCACCTGGTGAGAGGGCACCTTAACAACAACCTCACAGTGGATTCCTACCAGTGGGTAGAAGAGTAGATGTACCCAGTTGAGGGGAACTACTATAAGTTTCTTGTGTTCTCTGTGATTGCTTTATTTTCCTTATACTGTGTTGTGCTGAATGTGTTTTCTATATGACAAATAATTAATTAAATTATTTTACATCACCCATTTTAATTCCGCTATCAAAAACCTCTCAGTAAATCACTCAAGATTTTAAAATACTCTATACACCCCCCCTCTAGAGTAAATTAGATCTAAAACCCCTCACTTTCAATTGGTATCAGAGGGTGTTTGGTTGCTACAGGCTAACACCTGAACCAACAAAGATCTTCCTTAGATCTATTTACTTTAGTGTGTCATCACTGTCTTTATCTTGTTTTATAAAAACCTCATGGCACAAAATAAAGATTATTATAGCTCCAGACCTCCCATGTGCAATTTAAACAAGCTTGCACTATGGAAGGCAAGAATAAGATTATATATGAATTCAATTGATGAAAATATTTACAGCTCTATCTTGACAGGGCATGTTTATGTTGGCGCTGATATATCTTCTTCAAAGAAAACTACCGAAATAAAACGTGGCAACAGAGAAACTGATGTCACTGCCCGTGTTTGCGAAATGAAGCCAGAAGAATTCAAAGCTGGTACTGATGATGGGCAGACTGATAAACATAAAGGACCTTCCCCATCCTCAGATGCAGATGCCAAAGCCATGCAGATCTTGGCTCAGTCAGTATCAAAAGACATTCTTCAAAAACTTGAAGACAACACTTCTGCAAGAGGAATCTGGAACTCCCTCTCTAGGATGGTAAATAAACCTACCCCTATCTCTCCAACTAACTATTCTTTTGATGCAGAACCTTCAACAAATCTATGTGAAGAAGAACAGGAAGAAGAACTTAGAGCTAGAGCTTTCTGCATAATGGCCATACATGGTGGCTCATCTCAAATTCCAGATGCCGAATTCAAATCGGAAAAACTTGAGGTAACTGAGGTAACTCCAACTTATAATTTTACCTCTACTCAAGATAAAACTAATCATAAATTAACATTTACAGACTTAATAAAATATGAAAGTAAACCTTTAAAAGAGTTAACAAATATAAAATTTCTAACTCCTGAGAATAATAAACTTCAAGAAAATTTGAAATCATCAGACAAGCAAACTATTTTTCTTATAAACAAATTTTCTATGGCAAGCACAACCAATGGGAGAAATCTCAAAATGTAGGCCAAAAAGTCTGAACAATTTTCTAAAGTAAAAATAATTAATCATGATCAACAAAAACCTTCAAATTTATATTTTAATGAAATAAAAAGGCTAAAACTGCTAAACCTTTCAACTCTAAATTCAAAGAAATCTTCTAATTAATCTTTCACCATTAAACTCCATCCCAATTTAAACAGCAAATCTAAAATTTACATGGATTGTTTTCATCATAAAAACTATGGTAAGACAACTTTGTATTCTTACAGACTTCTCCAAGTCAGCTTGAGCATTCTACTGTAGCTGCATTGATCAGTATTGATCATAGCACTGAGTGTGAGTCTCTTCTGATAAGGGGATTCTATGAGAAAGAAAATGTCTGCAATGTTTTTAAAACATCCCTTAAAATCCATTAACAGCTGTAGCAATTCAAGATTTTAAAAACATATTAACTCAAATCTAGATCAAATTAGTTGCTTAAATAAAATAATTTAAAGAGTCTACAGAAGAAAATTAAAAACTAAAACCAAGTGAGAGAGAAAATGAGAAACACAAATCTCAAACAAAACTTAAAAACTGTATAAAGGTTGCTGCAATTCGAAATTTTAAATAGGCTGAAATTAAATCTTTTAACTTCAAAAATGAGCTGCTGCTACTGAAATTTCTAAAAGCCACTTCAAGATTACCAGGTCACTAGTTTTGATTTGATCCCAACTCAAATAGGGGGAGATTGTTGGAACCATAGCTTTTGATTTGAGTTAGGATCCACCTTTAGTATCTAAGTTTATATCATAACATATTGAATAACTTAAATTAAAATCTCATTAAGAAAGAAAGCTGAAAATAGACATATTATTAATAAGCAGAGAAAAGAAATAAAAATATCTTTTGTTCTCTGCGTTCGACAAATGTCGAAAAGCTGAAAATAGACATATTATTAATAAGCAGAGAAAAGAAATAAAAATATCTTTTGTTCTCTGCGTTCGACAAATGTCGAACGGCGTTCGACAAATGTCGAACAGCGCTCGACAAATAGTCGAACAGCGCTCGACAAATAGCCGAACAGCGCTCGACAAATATTCATCCGAACAGCGTTCGACAAATAGCGAACGGCGCTCGACGAACTCATCCAGACTCAGCAGGTCGACGAGATAAATCAAGATCGACAAAATATCTTATTTGCAGAGAACTGCTCAGCACATCAAAAGGCGCTCGACAAATGCAGTTCAGTGCTCGACGAAATTCTTTCCAGAGCTCGACAAATATTATATTATTCTGCTTTCTTTCTTTATAGTATTTAACTTAGCCGTTGCAAATCAATAAATACTATAGCCGTTGCAGATCAGCTTTAATGAACAGAAACGGCGGATTATCTTCTCGAAGAGTCAAATCATTGATGGAGACCTAAGCTTCTTCCTTCTTCCCGAGAGAAGAATTCAAATTAAGAGCAAGGGTTCTCAGATTATAAAAAGAAAATACACAGAAGAGAGGACAGAGAACTTTTCAATTTTCATTTTTCTATTTTTTAACAAGGACAAGAAAGAGTACATACGACAGAAACATAGAGCAAATTTATCCCCTTTCTTTGCTAATACTTTCCTGCAGATTACATCTATCCTGAGACAACAATCACAACTATTTGCTCAGGATCACCACTGCATAAAGGAAAGAAGCCTTGTACAACCAAGAGGAGAGATCTCCAGAACTGTCATCAATCTATATCAGACAGGGGGAGCTCTTCAACATAATATTCAGATCCACTCAACACCACAACAGGATCTTCAAGAGTCTTCTTATACAGAGAAGAACAATTTAATTTTTGCTTTTATTTTATTTTCTTTACCCCATCCTGTATAGGGTTATAACTCCCTTCAAAAGTTAATCTCGGTGACAGGGCACCTTAGCAAAAACCTGCAGTTTGGTTAGAGCACCTTATCAACAGCTCACCTGGTGAGAGGGCACCTTAACAACAACCTCACAATGGATTCCTACCAGTGGGTAGAAGAGTAGATGTACCCAGTTGAGGGGAACTACTATAAGTTTCTTGTGTTCTCTGTGATTGCTTTATTTTCTTTATACTGTGCTGTGCTGAATGTGTTTTCTATATGACAAATAATTAATTAAATTATTTTACATCACCCATTTTAATTCCGCTATCAAAAACCTCTCAGTAAATCACTCAAGATTATAAAATACTCTATACACCCACCCCTCTAGAGTAAATTAGATCTAAAACCCCTCACTTTCAGATTGGAAATCTATACTTGATGGTGATTTTGTTGATAGCACGACTATCAACACACATCCTCCACGAACCATCCTTCTTGGGGGCAAGAAGGGCTGGAACAGCACATGGACTCAAACTAGCCCGAATGAATCCCTTCTTCAGCAAGTCCTCTATCTGGACTTGTAACTCCTTGTGGCATCGGGAGGGAGTCTGTAGTGGGGCTGATTGGGTAGGGATGACCCAGGGATAAGATCTATAGCATGCTGTATATCCCTAAGTGGGGGTAACATCGACGGAAGCTCGTCGGGGTAAACATCCCTATACTCATCTAGCAAGGCCCGCAACTCTCTAGGCAACCCATCTAACGTGCTCGAATCAGTCTTCGTACTCATAAGAACTAACGCATACATCACTCCATCTAAAAATGGGTCTCTCACAAACTCCTTCCTGCCTACTAGACTCAACGTCTTCCTCTCGACCGGGACAGTGGTGTCCTTAGGTAACGCAACTGGTTCCTTCGGAACGGTCGGGCTCAAAGTAATGGTCTTACCCTTAAATTTAAACTCATAGGAGTTGGCCCAGCCATAATGTGTTACATCACGGTCATAGAGCCAAGGGCAGCCTAATAACACGTGGCATGCATCCATCGGTAATACGTCACACCATATCTCAACCATGAACGATCTGATCGAGAGGGGAACTAGGCATCGCTTGGTAACTAGGACAGTGATCTTGTTAATCCAAGCTACTTGATACGGGGTCGGGTGTGGCTCCGTGGTCAAGGCCATTCGTGTGACGGCGTTCTCAGAAATGACGTTTACACAACTTCCACTATCGATAATTAGCTTACATAACTTCTCACCACTCCTAAAGATCAGGGAAAATATGTTCGTCCTCTTCCAATCATCTAAGGGACGAGGGGTGGTCAAGATACATCGCATCACTCCTAGGTAGCGTTCGTCCTCCAAATCACTTGGGACTCCCTCAGGGTCACCCTCCTCCATAGCCTCATAAACTAGGTCGGCGGGGTCAGTCTCCGCATCCAAAAGGGCTATGGCTCGAGTCTTTGTAGGACACTCAAAGGCGTAGTGGCCTTGAACCCCGCAAGCATAACATGTGGTGTTAGCCTTGCTAACCTTTCCTATGGGGATACGCTCATTCGTGGGATTCCTAGAGTTCCTCGCAGTGATCACTACCGATCTAGACTCGGCGGTCTTAGGTTTTCCTTTATCGTGGGTGGTAGAGGAAGATGCTCCAAAGGTGGTCAAACTCTTCGTACGGGAGTAACGAGAGTGGGCCTTAGAGGCTAGATGCTTTTCAATGTCAAGAGCGGCATTGAATGTCGTATTCAGATCTGTGTGACCATATCTCAAGAGCTTCCTCTGAATGTCAGGGTGGATCCCCTTACGAAACCGAGATAGCGTAACCTCAGGGATCTCTCGAAGATCACAACGCACCATACGGTCTTTCAGCTCGCCCATATTTTCAGCCACCGAGTTTGAGCCTTGCCGAAGGGTGGCTAGCTCATCGAACATTTGGGTTCGGTGGTAGGCGGGGACGTATTGGTCAGTGAGTAAGTTCTTCATCACCGGCCATCCAATGGGTGGAACTCCTTGCCTGGCTCCTAGCCTACGTTCTTCATTTAGCCAATACGTTTTCGCTCGACCCGTTAGCTTCATCCTGGCAACCTGGACCTTTTGGGGATCCGTAAGATGGTTCCATTCGAAATAACATTCAATATCCACTACCCAAGTATGGAAAATCTGGGGATCTCCCAAACCATCGTAAGTGGGGGCGTCGATCTGAATGGCTGTAGTGATATCAGTGCCACTATCCGGACGACGTCCACGGGGAGGGGCTTGAGGATAGTCTTCATCCGAATCTGAATCATGAACCCGTTGTTGCGGATTGGGCAGCTCATCATTAGCAGGTGGGGTGGTGTTCCCCTTTGATTCAGAAGAATCTGGGTTAACATGGTCCTAATCTCCGTCATCTCACCACGTAGCTCTTCTATAGCCTCTGTGTTAGGATCTACTCGATCGTTCGCTACCATCCTAGGGGTGGAAGGTAACTCTACGGTGTACTCCGTGCCTAGTCTCGTGCGCATGCAAGTTTGAACAACTAGAAGGAAAATGAAATTTTTTGACGGACCTAATGAGAGCGAAATGAAAAAATTTTAGTTTTAAAGTTGCTGGAAATAATCTCAGGAAGCTACAGAAAAAAAATCAGATTTTTTGACAAGTTTTTTATTTTTTTTTATTTTTACTAAATGCAGACCAATCCGAAAAATTTCAGATTTTGACCGAGCAACGAACGCACCGGCAAAACTAGGGAAAGGATGATGCCGAGATAGAACTCAACACAACCTAGCTCTGATACCAAATTGATCCAGCGGTGTCTCCTAATAGGGATCTACACGGATTATACTCCAACTCGCTACGAACACACGAAGAACTAGCGCACTTACGCAAGCATTCTATCGCTCACATACGTTGTCATTCGCATCACAATATCAAGCAAAAAGAAGAACGATCGACTCTAAAATAGCGGCCAAAAGAGAGTCGACATAGTTCCCAAATCAACACAAAGATTGCTACTCTTTTAGAGAACAAGACCAAGGCTATAGGCCAAGATCCGTTCAAGCAAACGAGACCCACACGGTCCGGACACGAAGAACGCAGGAAAGCGATCTCAAGTTCAGAAAAATACCAACGATCGATATTCAAAATCTCGGAGAACACGATGGTTCTTCCTCCACAAACTAAAGAAAGAAGCTCTTGAAGGTTTAGAGGTTACCCAACCCAGAAAATGTAAACACACTTGATAAATGTGGGAGAATCACTCTCTCCACGCTTTCCACCGGCGTCGCACCGTATGGATCCTTCAGAGTCACACCGAGGGGCTGCCTTCTTTCTTCCTTGGAGTCGCACCAAGAGACCACGCCGGAGACACCCTGAAGAGGGGGGGCCGAAAATGGAGAAGAGAGGGGAAGGCAAGGGGGGGGGGGGGGGCGGCGGCTTGGAGCAGGCCTTGGCCGAAATCCTCCTTAGGGGGGAGTTTTTTTTTAGGTTTCAAAATCTAATCTCATTTATCATAAAAGGCTCCCTTAAATAGGAGATTACAAACACCATCCAACCATCCAAGATTGAGATGAAATCTCATCAATCCGGATGGTTAAATGCACCCCATCATAAAATGTCTATTAGCACACCCAAAATAAAAACATGCCGGAATTAAAATATTATAAGTTTTAAATGGCGGAAATAAATATAAAACTAAAGCAAGATAATACGAAGGCTTTAAGCATCCTTTGCGCGACGCGGGCGGAGGTTATAATGTTGACTTCCGGGGCGCCGAAAGTCCTTGTGTTGTAACATCTCCAAGTCATCCGCATGTGGGGGAAGTGGTGCGAAATCAATCCTGATGTCCAAGATAGGAGGTGATAAGATAAAGATTACAGATAAAAGGTTGGAGAAGGGGTTGAAATTAACTCCCTGCAGTAAATATGAAGAGGAGGAAATATCCGAAAAGGATAAGAGGACTACCCTAAAGAGGACAGGATACAGTGATACTAAAACCAGTTGTCTAAGGAGAAAGTTCTTCAATCGACAAGGGAAGCTGTTGTCTGATATTGTAGGCAAAGCTATCCTATGCAAGCCTGGTTCACATGACACTGTCTCACAGTTCATGTTTGAATTAATGACAAGGATAATTCTGTCCAAGAGAACCTCAGGGGGAGAAGTCATCTTTCAAAGGATAAAGGAATCCCTACAAGCCCCCAATATGGGAAGAAGACTATCTCTGTACCTACAAAATAGTTATTCAGAGATCTTTGCAAACTCCAAGGGGTCAAATCTCCATTACCTCAAAAGAATGGACATTAAGACTCTGGATAGATTCTCCAGGGTGCTCCCTATGAGCCAGCCATCTGTGGCAAAGGAAAAGAAGTATCTCAGCAGAAATCAAATTCATCCTTAAAATCAGATGGGTCTGACAATGAGGACATTCATGGGTCTGACCATAGACCTGCAAGCAGCCCAGTGAATATAGATAATGAAGATATCCCTAGGACAGGAATGGATGAGGAGCCCCAAGGAAGAGATGTGCCCAATCCTGAGCCAACTCAAATGAATGCTGATCCAGCTGTTGCTCAAGCTGAAGATGAATTTCCCAATTCACCTACCCATGGTAAATCAAGACTTCAGTTAGGCCTCTCCTCTCTTTCAATTGTATAGTCTAGGTGTCTAATTCATCAATCATTCTTTTAGGTGACCCTAGACAAAACTCTCCTCCAATGGATGCCCTAAGTGAGGGGGAGCATAGCCCAGCCTATGTAGGAGAAGGTGGGTCTGCTAGTGAGGAAGAACATCAACAGGAACCAACCAATCCCAATCTACAAAGTGCTCTAAATGCCCCATCTGAGGGGGAGCAGATCCCTGTTGCTGGAAGGGCTATAGCTCAGAGTGGAGCTGCAAAGCTGGTTGCAAAAGACTTGGCCCAAGAAAGACCAACTGCTGCTCTAGACATATCTGACTTGCTAAACTCAATACAAACCATGATTGAGGGTCAGATGTTGTTAGTAAAAGAACTGGTTGCTGAATGAATACAAGATGCTACAGCTCAAGTTAGAGATGAGCTAAATGCTACAAGAGCTGCATTGACTCAGGAGATCCAGGCCAGTGAGCAGAGAATGGAGTTAAGAGTGGCTGGAGTAAGAACTGAGCTGAATGACCAGGTCAATGATGTCAAAACTGCATCAGATCATATCCTTCTGCAGATGACAAGATGGTTTGAAATGGCCAAAAATACTGTAGGTGCCCAATACACAATCTTGAAGGACATTGCTGACCACCAAGGGGATTCCACAAAGGACATCACATATGTAAAGAATCATCTTTACAAAAACCAAAATGTCTGGGAAAAAGCTGTTGCCAGCATGGCACAAGTGGTCAACACATCATGCAGCCAAGTAAAATCCCACATTGACAAGGCAAAGGACTTCATTTTGGATGATGTGGACAGCACCTTTCAGACTCTCTCCCAATCCATAATTCATCAACACTCTGAAATAGAGAAGAAAATAGTGGAAAACAGCAAAGAAGGGGAGGAGAAGATTACAAATCTACATGCTAAGATGAAAGGAGCACACATCCAGTTATATAACAACATGGAATCCTCACACAAACTGATACTGTCCAACCAAGAAGCAGCAAGCAAGCAAGTGGTGGAAGTGGTCAACAATGCTTCCAGCACTATTCAAGAAAATATCCTTGCAATGGTCAGAAAGGTCACTGACACTCAATGGGACACAAGTCTAAAAGTGCTGCAAGGAACAAGAGTTGCTTTGAATCTACCAATCCTGAACCCTAGCAGAGATGAAGATTTTGACTTCCAAAGTCAATCAAATCTGATTGTTGATGAGAGAGCAGCAAAAAGGAGAAGGGTAGAAGGTATTCAAACTGCTGAAGAATACATGGCACAGAAAAGAATGGAAAAACTAGAGGACCCACTCCATGATGATGACAATCTGGAGTTGGACACAATTGTTGTGAATACCTGGGTGAGCCATGGCAATCCAATGAAGGACATTGACCATGTCTACTCAGCTGTTGAGTGGATCAAACACCTTGAAAGGGAATCCTTAAGGGAAAGGATTCTCAAAGAAAACATGGTAAGAAGGGAAACTCCAAAGAAAACATGGTAAGAAGGGAAACTCCTCTAAGGATTCCCCCAAGATATCTTCCCAAGCCACTTCTGTATTTCAAAGTAAAGGAGCAGATGAAGGTTGCTGAAGAAGCTACGAAAAGAAAGTCTACTGTTGGAGAAATCTCTTCACAGGGTCCATCTTAGAAGAATCAGCCTTAAAATTTATTTTGTTATTCTTGCATGTACAACTATAAGTTGAATTCTCTTTTATATATCTGTACTGAACATCTAAAGTGGAATGAAATTTCCTATTCTGCTCATAATATTGTGTTTGTTACTATTGATATATGTACTATGTATTTATTATTCTTAGTATTCAGTATCTTAAAAGAGAAATTCAATTTGAAATGAATCAGCTATTACAAAAAATAGCTCTCCAATTGAGGGGGAGTACAGTCCCTACTCAGGTTGAAGGGAAGTTGGCAACTGCTAAAACGTGTATAGACTAGCCTATAGGTTGATCCAAAGGGATCAATAGATATTGTCCCTCTATCTACAGAAGGGTTGAAGAAACCAGAAAGGGGGAGATAGGGCCAGAACCAATGCTGAAGAAAAGAGTGAAAGGGGGAGATAGTGTGAAAGGGAGATAGGACCAGTACCAATGACTTCACAGATGCTTTTTCTATGTAGATCACTCTTTCTGTGAAAAGATTAATATTGTTAATGGACCTTAGCATTGGGATATTCTGCCTTCTTCAAATAGGGGGAGATTGTTGGGTAAATTGCCCTCAATATTACCTTGATTTGAAGAGGCATCACTCTCAATACTAAGGACATATTGTATTTGACAAAGCTATACTTATGTAGAATATACAGGCACAGGTGACTCAAAAGAAAGGGCCAAACATGGCCTTAGACAAGAAGGAATCATCCACAAGGAGATGAAGATCTGTCTCAGCATAACCGCTGAGACGATGGGTCAGAACTGCTGAGACGAGGAGCCGTCTCAGCGGGTCCACTGATAAGAAGACTGGAGCAACCGCTGAGAAGGGGACTGGAGCTGCTGCTGAGACTGGATGCTATCTCAGCCCAACCGCTGAGACTGGATGCTGTCTCAGCCCAACCGCTGAGACAGATCCAAATGTCTTGACGGGATCTTCTTTTGGCGCAAATGACATTTGAGAGGAAAAAGCAAGTCCAATCAGCCCCATACCGTGTCAGGAGGATTGATATAGCCGTTGAAGCCTTCTGGAGATATAAAAGGAGATGCTAGGGCACAACAACGAGAACTGTTCTATTGAGAAGCTTTTGCTATACGCCGCAATCGAGCATTCGCGATTCAGCCAGTTGAAGTCATTCTCTGCTGCTGAAGTTAATCTTCTAAGGGAGATTAGATAGCTCTTCCTGTGCCAACTCAAGAAGGGCAAGTTGATCTTTTGCTTGGCTGAAGGAGAAGATCAAAGTGATACAAATCTGAAGCTGCTGTTTTCAGATCTGAAGAAAGGATTCAGAAGACCTAAGAGTAATCCTTTTGTCCTCTATGTTCAACTCAAACTCTATTATATCTTTGTAAGGCATTGTTGCCTGAGTAAAAGTCTGTTGAGCCTGAGTGTAGGGCTGCTGTGCCTGAGGTGTAGGGCTATTGAGCCTGAGTGTAGGGCTGCTGTGCCTGAGGTGTAGGGTTGTTGAGCCTGAGTGTAGGGCTGCTGTGCCTGAGGTGTAGGGCTGCTGAGCCTGAGTGTAGGGCTGCTGTGCCTAAGGTAGGATCACTCTTGATCTGAGAAGTTCTGAGGATCTTGTGGTGTAAGCTCAAGGAGCTGAGATTGAAGTTTGGAGGAGTTGGCCTTGTCTAACTCTTTGTTAGAAAGGTGAAGGGGGAAAGAGGACTACTCAAGACACCCTGTCTTGAGGAACCTCTATACATCCTTGTGTGTTTTCTGTGATTGTATTTTCTACAGCTAGAAACATTAGGTTTATAGAAAGAAATTAAGTAAAACCTATTCACCCCTTCCCCCCTCTAGGTATTATTGACTACACCTATATAAACTATCAATTCCCAAGTCTCGTAAAGAGACTCGGAGTCGAATTGTATAAAGGAGGCTATATCTGTGCGCAGCTTTGCGGTTTTTGACGGAGAAAAGTATTTTGTTAAGTACTTTTCCGGCAACTCGGCCCACGTGGTTATGGCCCTTCTCGGAAGAGAAGTTAACCACGATTTAGCCTTTGTCCGCAGGGAAAAGAGAAATAAGCGCAAGCGAATGGCGTCATCGCTGACGCCATTAATTTTAAACGTATCGCAAATTTCTATAAAGTTTTGGAGGTGAAGGTTAGGGTCCTCACCCAGTATCTTCCAAATTCATCCTGGCATAGTAGGCCATGGTCCGTTGAGGGGCCGCATTTGGATCGATCTCTGCCATATTTAAACAATTTCTTTTATATATACATAAAAAAAAATTGTAAAATATTTTTTAGGGTGTTTTTGAATGAGAATATATATAAAAAAAAAGAGGATGAAGGAAATAGAAAGGAAATATATTTTTTTGTGTTTTAGGGCTTTTTAGAAAGAGAGATAAACTTATAATATCCTAAATAATTTAATTAATCCATTTTTTTAGAGCATTTTTTAGATGAAACGGTATATCCGGGAGAGAAAAAAAAAGACGTAATAATAATTTTTTTTTGATTGATTTTATTTTTTAGAGTTTTTAGAAGAAGGAGAAAGAAAAAAAATTATTCACAGAGACATATTATTTATCTATATATATATATATTTTTTTTGTGATTTCTTTTTTTAAGCTTTTTATGGAGAAAAAAAGAAAATGATATTTATATATATAAGATAAAATTAATAGCGATTCCCTGTTTCAAAATAACGAGATGAAAAATCCCCGGCAACGGCGTCAAAAACTTGATGGATTTGAAATTAAATTCCTGCGGAGCCTGGGTTCGGTTAGATTTCGGCCGGCGTTTTCGCGGAGTCCAGCGAGTACTCCTACTTCGAGGAGCTAAACCTTTATCCCACCCGTCGAGGTGATGGAAGTAACGGTCGCTCCCGCTTTCGGAATATCGGGGGTAGCACCGCACCGACGGGGCCGAAAATCTTTTTTGGTTAATTAAATTTTATAAAAAGGGTCTCTCGCAGAGTTTTTGAAAATAATTTATCCAACTTATCTTGCGATAAAGGCAAGTGCACCTTATCGTTTTATAGTACAGGATATAATTTTTTTAGAAAATGATATCGCGGTCGTATTTATCTGAGGCCGTGTTGATTATCTCTACTTTGGATACGCGCTATTATCTTATCGATGAAAATAAGTGTGATTGCAGTAATTCTAAAAAGCAGAAAAGACGAAAATCGCGGGCTTGGTGTGCATTTAGCAAAAACCAAGAAAAGCGATGATAATGCAGAAAATCTAAGCTATGAATGCGATAAATAATGCAGAAAATCGCGGGCTTGGTGTGCGTTTAGCAAAAACAAGAAAAGCGATAATAATGCAGAAAATCTAAGTTATGAAAGTTGTAAATAAAGCGGAAAATCTAAGTTATGAAAGCGATAAAAATTGTAGAAAATCAAGCTATGAAAGCAGTAAAAATGCAGAAAATCTAGCTATGAAAGCAGTAAAAATGCAGAAAATCTAGCTTTGAAAGCGGTAAAACTAATTATGAAAGCGATAAAAACTAAATATGAAAGCTTTAAAATTAATCTCATACACACACACACACAACAAAAATTAAGAAAAAGAAGAACAAGAAGAAAAACTAGCTATTTTATTAAGCAAAAAAAAAATTACAGTACTAGAGAGAGATAGAGGGAAACAAAGAGAGAGAAAAACAAAAGTGGAACACAAATCCCAAAATTAATCAGAAATTGTGAACCCCCAAAACATCAGCCAACACCCTTTATTTATAGGCAAAAGAGGGCTGCAATTAGCAAAAAAGAAAAAAAAAGGAAAAATAACAGCTGGCGGTTTGACTGAAGAGGAAGGCAAATTTGACTTGAGTTGGGGTGCGGATAGAAGCTGGCAGGTTCTAGAAGGAGAGAGCTGGCAGGATAGCTTGCTGGAAGGAGAGCTGGCAGGAATTCGTCGAACGCAGCTCTGAGAGCGATTCGTCGAACGCAGAGAATATTCGTCGAACGCAGAGAAGAGTTCGTCGAACGCCTGCAGAAACATACAATTATGTATATATATTAAAATTTAGTTCGTCGAACGCAGAGGTGATTCGTCGAACTGGGTTGGGCGCGAATTTCGTCGAACGCTGGGAGGTTCGTCGAACGCAGATCTGGTCTCAGCGGGCTGCGAGTTCGTCGAGCTCCTACAGAAATATATGTATATATATAATATATATAATAGTTATATATAATACTTAATAATTCGTCGAACGCCGCGGAAGTTTGTCGAATGCAGAGCGGCGTTCGTCGAACGTAGATTGCGGAGCGTTCGACGAACGCAATGCGGCATTCGTCGGACGCAGCTTGTGGAGCGTTCGTCGAACGAAGCTTGCATTTCGTCGAACGCAGGGCGCCGTTCGACGAATTCCTACTGAGATTATATATTATTTTATTTTATTTTAATTTTTAATTTTTTAATAATTTTTTTTTATTTAATTTTATTTTAATTTACACAATTATTTATATGATTATATTTAATATATATATACTCTGTTATTATTTAACATATTATAAATTATACATATATATTTACAGAGATACAAATATATTTTATTATATTTATAATATATTTATTATACATTATTATTAGAAAATTTTATTTATATATAAATATATTTACTTATTTTTACATAAATTCTGATTTGTTTCATTATTAAATAACTCTTATTTTTAAAAAAGATAAATATTTATATACATTAGATAAAACAAAGAGATTTATTCAATAATTTACATGCAATATGAACAAAACTACCCAAAATTATGCTAAAAATTATACAAAAAATATGTATAATTTGCTATTCATCACCGCCATAAGATGAGGTTTCTGAGACTCTGTTAAAACCGACTCACCCTGCCAACTGCATAAGCAATATCTGGCCTCGTGATCGTCAAGTATATCAAACTTCCGATCAAAGCCCGTAACACCAAAGGATCGGTAAGAACCTTCCCTTCTTCTCGTCGAAGATGAACTCCAACCTCCAATAGAATACAGATGCTTTTCCACCCTTCTATGTTGAATCTCTTCACGATCCGATCTGCATAGCCTTTTTGGGAAACAAGCATACCGCTCTCTTACCTCTCTACTTCGAGTCCAAGGAAATGGTGGAGCTCACACCAGTCCTTCATCTCAAATCTGATAGCAAGCTCAGCACGAAGCCTAGCTACCTCCATTTCAGAATTTCCGGTGATGATCATATCATCAACGTACAGCAGCACCAAGACCTGAAGCTCCCCCATCTTCTTTACGAATAAGCTCGAGTCAGAATATGAAGCAAAGTATCCGCAGAACTAGAGGTATTTTTCTATCTTGCCATACCATGCCCGAGGCGCCTGCTTTAAGCCGTAAAGAGCCTTCTTGAGCTTGCAAACATGTCTTGGGTGCTCCTCGAAAACATAACCAGGTGGCTGATCCAAAATGATATCCTTGTCAATCTCACCATACAGGAAAGCATTCTTCACGTCGAGTTGCCATATCTTCCACCCATGGCAAGCTGCCAACGTGATCACAAACCGGACCGAAGTCTTCTTGGCAACGGGGCTAAGGCTCCGTTTGGCACAGCTTTTTTGCTCCGGTGAGTTTGGACAAAAATGCCACCGCCATAGAATGTATGTTTGGTATGACAACCGTTATGACCGACATCAAAAAAGAAAACAATTTTTGAACATAAAAGTGGACGTAGTTTCTTACGTGAGGTCGTAGATTCACGAACAACAATTCATAACCACCGCGCTTGTGATCGCCACCGCCGCACCAAACAGAGCATAAATATTTCTTCATAATCCTCCCCATACTTCTGAGAGAATCCACGAGCTACAAGGTGAGCCTTGTATCGCTCAATGCTACCATCAGCCATCTTTTTCAACCTGAAAACCCACTTGCAAGTCACAGGAGTAACACCCTCAACCTTAGGCACCAAGTCCCAAGTCTCATTCTTCCTGAGGGTATCCATCTCTTCATCCATGGGCTCTTCCCACTCCTTGACCCCAATGACATTTTCAAAGCTAGATGGCGCTCTCTCATCCAGGGGACCTGCGAAGAAACATGAGACGAATCTCACCAAGTTTCCCCCTGTATACCGATCTGGTGGAATAATGGTCCTTTTGTATCACATCAGATCTTGACTCTGAAACACCTCTTCAGCTACTTGTTCTGAACTAGCTCACCTCTCAGGTAGACTTAGAGCATCGCTCCCCCTGCTTCCAGAACCTGAAGCACCTGAAACAGAGTTAAAAGCACCTGGAGCCCGTACAGAAATAGGAAACTCCACCAGAACCTCCGTAGTAGCACTATCAAGTCCACCATCTGATCTTCCTTCTTGTAGCTCAACAGAAGAGCTACCTTAGTATGACGTCATCAAATACCACATCCTTTGAGACCACATATCTCTGTGTCTCATGATCCATGCATCTCCAACCCTTTTTCTGGTCGTCATAACCGTGAAGACTAGCTTCCTAGCTTTCGCATCTAGCTTCATTCTGAGGGCATCAGGAACATGCACATAGCAGGTAGATCCGAACAGTCAAAAGTGTTCCACACTTGGCTTCTCCTTGAATATCAATTCATGAGGATTGTTCATGTTGATAGGACTGAGAGGCATCTGATTGATGACATAGGCCGCACAAGACATTCCCTCTGCCCAGAAGGACTTTGGGATACTCTTGGCAAGAAGCCAACATTTGCAGGTCTCCGTCAGATAACAGATCTTCTTCTCTGCAACTCCGTTCTGTTGTAGAGTGTGAGAACAAGAGAGCTCTCTCCGAATGCCAAGCTTCCTGCAGAAGTTGTAGAACGCATTTGAGGTGAACTCCCCTCCGTTGTCGGTTCTAAACTTCTTGATCCGTAGGTTGTGCCGACCTTCTACCAGCTCCTTGAACTCCACAAACCTCTCGAACGCCTCTGACTTCTCCTTTAGAAAATATATCCAAGTATATCTGGTGAAGTCATCAATCAAGAGTGGCATATACCTGCTACCTCCAAGACTGGCAGTCACGGTAGGTCCAAACAGATCACCATAAATACACTCCAATGGTGTTTTGCATCTGCTTTGTGATTTTTCAAATGGAAGACGTTAAGCCATACCAAACTGACAACCTGCACAAACGTGACCATCACCGAAAGATGATAGACTAGGCAGACCTTTCATAAGGACTCTTCCCGCCATAGCCTTTAGCTTATCCATCCCAACATGCCCGAGTCTTTCATGCCAGATAGCAGCGCTGTCGTTAGCCCTCATTTTATCAACATAGGAACTTGTTGATAAAACAAACAAGTCCTTCACCCATCTCCCTACATGAACGACCTCAGCTTTCACGGCTTAAACATTTTGGAGAAATTTCACTTTTGTTGGACCAAACAGAATGTGATAACCAACATCAACAGTATTTATCACTGAGAAGAGGTTCTTATTCATTCCCGGCACATGATAAACACTCCTCAAATTGAGTGGACCTTTATCACTGCCTAAAGAGACAACACCCTTCTTCTCTACTGCGTGAACCGTATCATCAGCTGTAATGATAGCATCATTACATGAGTTTGCTTCCGACGAGGAGAACTTCGACTCATCCCCGGTGAGGTGATGACCATGCCCAGAGTCCACTATCCAATCATCCTGATAGTTGATGGAAGCCAATGCCCGAACACAAGTGCCTATCATGAAAGCACCTCCACCACCCCAACTACTTTCAGCATTAGAACAAGCATCCTCCTTTCCTGCAGCATGCCCTGGCTGAAGATTGACCTTGCAGTCTCTTTTGAAGTGACCAAGCTTGTTGCAGCTATAACATCTCATCCCTTCCTTTTTCTTTCCATCAGACTTAGGAGTATAACTCCTCTCTTGCTGATATGAAGCATATGGACCATCTCCAATAGGTGACTTCTTCTTATCCCATCTCTTCTCCTTGCCAGAAAAGAGAACCTCACCTTCTCCCCGAGATACTGACATCCCCTCCATTTGCTTAGATAAACTCTCTTGCGAAGAGAGTAAGTTTTCCAGCTCCGGCAATGATGGCTGGTTGGCCCAGCCTTGCACAGAAGTAACAAAGGCCACATACTCCCTCCACAAGCCACGGATTATGTGCCTTTTCAGCTTCGCTTTTGAGATAGGCTCATCCAGGTCAATGTCGATATCTCTGCGCATAGGTTCTTCATCTTCAAGAAGAACATTGAAATGGACAAGTCACCTTGAGTTGCCTTAGCCAACTCATTCTCCAAGAACTGTAGCTGAGCTACATTCTTCTTATTGAACAAGCCATCCAGGGCTGTCCAAATTTCAGCAGCTGACCTACATCAAATGATGTGGTCAAATAACTCTGGAATGATAGCTCGCTTGAGAGTGAACTCAGCCTTTGCATTTGTTCTCTTCCAAGCCTTCACGAGCTCAGCATTCCCCTCAGCAAGAACAACAGCTTGTCCTGCTTCTCCTCCGACTACCTCCCATAAGTCCTCGCCAAAAAGATAGCTCTCCATGCATGACTTCCACTTTTTAAAGTTAGTCTGCGTAAGAAGATCAATACCAAGACCTCTAGCATATCCTCCTTACATTGCTATCTCCCTGATTGACAACCGACTTGAAGAAACCAAGCAGAAGACAATGCAGATTACTGCTCAGAAACCTACCTCTCATACCATGTTACAAAACTTTAGAGGTCCAGAGTGAAGTAATAAATGCGGAATACTTCAACACAATCCACAAGCATGACAATCAATGACAATCAAAAGACCGAATAGTGCTCTTGTATTGACTATCTCTTTACAGCTCAGACATATATGGCGAGACATGATTTATAAGAATCACAAAGGAGAGAAGCATAAGACAAAAAATAGGCTGCCAGTGAACTGCCCAAGCAGAGACCACCAGACCGCCCGAACAGCCAAGCCATACGGGTATCCCTGAGACTGCGCGAATAGAGCAGGCATGATGAACTGCGAACTGCAAGACCGCAACCACGGACCGCTTCATTTGCTGCCTTATTCAACTGCTGAAAACCAAACAACTTGTCTGCACGTCGAGACCGCCTGACCGCAAGGTCGCCTGATCACAGAAGCTTCAGCGAACACAAACCAGAACTGCACAAGCTGCCGCCAAATCGCAAACTGATATCGCCTGACCGCTGAGGTCGCCTGATCGCTAAGTTAGCCACGAACAGGTCAAGAACTAAACTACAGATCGACCAAAGGAAGACCGTTGGCGAACTGGTTATTCACAACTGGGAAATTACCAAGGAAGGAGACCGCACCCTGCTAGCCGCTGAACTGCGAACACAAAAAAATGGTCAAGACACTTCCGAGACCGCGCGAGCTCAATATGAGACTGGCACAAACAATCTAAGTTGTAGTTCTTACAGTTCTCTCTATAAATGATGGGACCTGCACACCTATTTATATGCGTGCTAATGGATGTTGTCATCGTCCAAAATGAGATACACTAACCGCCCATCAGATCGCGACCAGTCTCACAAGACAGACTGCCCGAATGTGCCTTATTAAACCGCGCGATTACTAACCAAACCGCCTGGTCTTATAACAAGAGAAGAACAATTCTTCAGCAACCCTGACCGACCAGGACAAGTCGTCAGACCGCACGGTCACTGCAAGAAGGCAAATCGACTTGATCATCTGGCCGACTTGGAACAAGTTGCCTGAACAAACGCGCAAGTCACGCGGTCACCTACGGTCTCCTAGAACAGACCGCCCAGGAAAAGCCCCAGTCTGAACACCCGCGCAGACCGCCCGGTCTCTGTGGTCTCCGTTCTGCAGACCGCCCAGACCCCTTCCACATTTACTTCAAAAATTTAACAGACACATCATCTTGAAGGTTGAAGAAAGCTAAGTTCAGATATCGACTACATGGTCTTAAAGAAAGCTTATCGTGGATAAAGCTAAGTTCAGATATCGAAGACATCATCTTGGATTAAGCTTATCTTGGATAAAGCTAAGTTCAGATATCGACGATATCATCTTGAAGAAGAGGTATAACCATCAGTCATGAAGAAAGAGTCATGAAGACAAATATCGGTTTGAAGACCTCATATCGTCTTGAATATCAAGACGATATCGTCTTGAAGAAATGCTATCAACTTGAAGAGAGGTCTAAGTCACATCTCGTCGATATCATCAAGAAGAAGTAATATCGTTGAGATATCATATAAAGACTTGAAGAAGGATGCATGTCGAGGATCTCGTCTTGAAGAAGACATATCACCTTGAAGATTGAAGATATGTTGTGTCTAAGGATACATCTCGACGATATCGTCTTGAAGAAGTGATATCGCAGAGATATCAAGTAAAGTATTAAAGAAGGAAGTATGCTGACAATATCATTTTGATGAATATCTGCCCATTACATTGATCAAGACGATATCGTCTTGAAGGATTAATATCGTCTTGACAAGTTGCAGAGCAGCATTTAATGCGCAGACATTCTTGAAAATGGATATTCAGGGAATGTGCACGCCGCCTATCTTGCGCATCTATCAAGGAGCAATAAATGATATATTCTCTACAGAATATAGCCGTTGCACAGTATTTAAGAAAGAAATTTATTATTTCTATATTCTGTAAGTTCCAAGAACGACAAGTAATTATGATGAAGTATTGACAATTCTGCATGACGTTTCACACGGGAAAATTGATTATGGAAGAATCAACAAGGGGTTTTATGCAAAATTGCAGAGAAATATAAAAGGAGACATTTTTGTGTCAACAGACATCTCTCTCAGTATTCTCTCAAGTCTTTCTGATACACACTTCCTGAAGAGAAAGAAAAGAATATACAACTAGAAGATCTCACTGTTGCTGTACTGAGAAAGTCTAAAGAAGATTCTAAAGAAAGGTTCATTGATCCACAAGATCTCTGGACTTATTGTTACAAGAAGAAGAATAAGACCTGCTATTCAAAGCTCTCATTCTGAAATTTCTTCTTCTACAAAAAATCTTCCTGTATTACGTGGTAGGGTTCTTTATGAGCCTGAGCTGGTAGGATCTTGAGATAGATCTGAGTAGTAGGATCCTATTGAATATCTGAGTGTTTCTAAGACTTATAAAGTCTGAGCTGGCAGGGTTCTGTATGATCCTGAGTTGTAAGATCTCTTTATAGTGAAAAGATCTGAGTTGGAGAAGTTGCCTAGTCTAGAACACTGCTAGATAGGTGGGAGGGACAGTGGACTACCTCTAGACACATTGTCTAGTAGGGAACCACTATAAATCTTGTGTGTTTTCTGTGATTATTTGTTGTGTTGTGACTGTTAAATTAATAATAGCAAATAATCCTAAGAACACCTAATAACCCCCCCCCCCCCCCCCCCCCCCCCCCGCTAGGTGTAGTTTATAGACAACTTATATCTTTCAATTGGTATCAGATCTATGTTAAGTTCAAAGGCTTAACAACTTAGAACAAGATCTACAAATTTAGTGGGTTGTGTAAAATCAATGGCTAGTGAGCATCATAAGGAAACGAGCTCAATGAAGCTGCCCATCTGCACCAAGGTAAAATTTCCCATCTGGAAGCAAAGAATTAAGTTGTACATGGAAGCCTCAGACCCTAGGGTCTATCTGGCAGTAGAAGAGGGTCCAACTGCTGTTCCCACTCCTACGACCTTATCTCAATTCACCAAGGATGAAGTTACCTTGGTCACTATGGACAAAAGGGCTAAGAACATCATTGTGAATGCAATTGATGATTCAACATTTCAAAATCTAATTCATTGCAAAATAGCAAAGGAAATGTGGGTTTCTTTAGTTATCTATATGGAAGGAACTGCGGAAGTTAGGGATGACAGGAAATCCCTCCTGAATCAGGAGTATGAATCCTTCAGGCAAGATAAGAAGGATGACATAGCTAGCTGCTATGAGAAGTTCTTCAGGATTATCAATGGGCTTACAACTTATGAAAGAGAGTTCACCAACTATTAACTAAATGATAAATTCCTGAGATCCCTGAACAAAGAATGGGACATGAAGTTGTGTGCAATAAGAGAAGTTGGCAATCTGGGAGCAATGGAGCCTAGATAGTTGTATGGCAAGCTCCTATCATATGAGCTGCAGCTAAATACCAGAAAGGCTGAGGAGGAAATCTCCAAGGCTTACAGCAGAGAAAAGGCAGTAGCCTTTAAAGATGAAGCTTTCAGAAAGCACAAGACAGTGGAGCATGTCTATATCTCATAGGAAGAGGCCTCTAGCAACTCCAACTCAGAACTCTCTGATGAAGGCCTCTTATTGTTCACCAAGCAGTTTAAGAAACTGCTGAGAAACAGGAGAAGAGGAAACAGATAATATGAAGCTTCACCCTCCGGCTCCAGGAGAGAAGACAAGTCAGGAAGGAAACACAGATCAAACAGGTATGACTCCAAACCTAGCAAACATAATTCTTCTAACATTGTTTGTTACAGCTGCAAGAAGCCTGGACATGTCATTGCTGAATGTTCATTCAAAAGACAAGAGAAGAGTGAGGAAAGAAAGCACTCAAGGAACACAAAGTCGGAGAAAAGTCTTATGGCAAAGAAAGTGAAGACACTCAGTGACAGTGATGCGCAAATCTTAGCACACCACTATAGGCGGTAGCAAGACTGCGGCACGAAACGGCAGTGTACCGATCGTTCAAGTAATATAAAATGTGGGAGTGAATCCCCAAGTATCGATCTCGAAGGAACATAGTAAGGTGGAGTTAACTATCGAGGAAGGACTTGAGATTGAAGTCCTTTATGTTGGATGGATGCGAAAGGGGGTGATTTGGTTTGTGGAAAATAAAGTAAAAGAGCTACAACTACTCCTATGCAATGTCGCTATGCAATGCTTCGCTTGGCGGGATGGAGACTAGGCAGGCCTTGAGCGCGCTGCTTCACAAGGGCGGATGAACGAGTAGGCAAGCGGAATCGAACTGTGCAGGCCTTGAGCGCGCTACTTCGTTAGGTGAATGGATTACATGGGCTGTTAGCACCGCTTAGCTTGGCGGATGGAAGAGTAGTCTTACGGAATGAGGGTCGTAGGAACCTCGTCGACAAGCAGGCCACTAGCAAATGATAGAGCGGCACACGAACGTCACGGCGAGATGGAGGATGGAATGGGCGCTCCTC
Organism: Dactylorhiza incarnata; assembly: GCA_033032865.1. NCBI lineage: Eukaryota > Viridiplantae > Streptophyta > Magnoliopsida > Asparagales > Orchidaceae > Dactylorhiza > Dactylorhiza incarnata. The sequence goes on along the minus strand of JAWHQI010000354.1, from coordinate 800,813 downwards.
ACTTGCATAAACCACACATAATAATTTCACATAGACATGAAAAATTAATTGATAAAACAAGGTTTAGCAAACATTATTCATACACCCAAATAATTAAGGAATAGCACACTACAATGTAAAGGAGGTTTAGATTACAACGAAAGCATGGAGACTCATCGGAGGTTCACGGCCGGAATCTAGGGTTGTGAATCCTTGTCCGGGCTTGGGCTCCAACTGCCGTCCGGGGTCCGGAAGAGCTGTCACCTTCTTCTATTATACCCGTCTTCTCCGTCAATCTTCTTTGGCCACGATCTCACCGGAGAACTTCACAAGTGCAGCACTGAATCCCTCACAATGGAGCTTTGGAGGTGCACGAACAATGGAGGAGGCCTAGAGGATGCTCCGGGTTGAGATTTGCAAGAGAATGGCGGCCGGAGCTCCTCCCGAAGGTGGGCGGTGATGGAGCGGAGAAAATGGCGCGGGACTAGAGCTCTGGGCGCGAGAAAGTAGGTCGATCCGGAATAGGGCAAGAACTGTAGCTTTTATACAAAAAGTTCAGAAATTTGGTCACGCACGGTCGAACGCATGACCGTGCGTGAACTGTGCGAAATTAATCGAAAAGAAATTCCAGGAAGACGACCCAGAGCACCCGTGCGATTTACTCACGCACGGGCAAATCCGCCCGTGCATCAAAATGCACGGGTAAATTCAGAAAAGCTAAAAACAAGGCTAAATAGGTTGATCGTGCGATTCCTTCATGCACAGGCACTGTCCGTGCATAGAGATGCACGTTCAACAACAGAACATCGTATTCCACCCCAGAAGAGAACGCACGATCACATTCGCCCGTGCGTCAATGAAAATGCACGACCGTGCGATATACGTAGACATGAATTCTGGGTACAAAATGGATGAACCGTCCACCTGCATCAACCACAACCCAGCTGGGAATACCCCTCCAGCTCAAGCATAAACGCATAAAAAGAATGGGGAGCACATTGTGCTTGCCCCCAACAACAAAGCATGCAATTGCATACCACAACAGGCCTAAAAGGGCACTTAAAGTGAAAGCGCGAACAAGTAAAATATAAACAATTAAGAACTGAAATTGAAGTGCAAAAGCAGGAAAACTAGCCCAGATGAGTCCATAAAAGTGTATATAAATGGGACTCATCACACCCCCAGACTTCCCTGTTTGCGCGTCCCGAGCAAACAAATTCTAAGCAAGCGGGGAAAGAAAAGTAGATGGCTTAGAATTACAATACACAGTACCATGCGAAGTCGCATGCTCACGTGCATAAGAAAGATAATAGAGAAGATTTCTCATTATACACAAACAGTTTATAGATTTCTAAAAGTGTAAAAGCATATTACAACCACTCAAAATGGTGAATTGCGGTGAATCATCCGGTCATGCATACAGAGAAAGTAAACTAAGCATTGAGATGAGCTTTGCTCAAGATTGGGGTGCCGGATAAACTCCACCGAAATCCATCGGTGTCGGAGACCATATGCTCGCCCGGTCACATTCTCTCCACGACACTAGATTGGTTCATAGTGTGAGTCAGTAGGACTTTAGGTTAGAGATGGGGCTTCGGTTACGGTGAGGTAAACAAAGATAAACATGGAGGCTAAGCACACCTAACCCAACATGAGCATAAGATAGAGCTACCTGCATGACTATAATAAACAAGTGCACCACACCCCCAGACTTGACTTTTGCAACATAGGTGTGTGCACCGCCCACTCCCAATACCAAAACTTACAAAATTTTCAGTTTAACTATTTCATAACAATCCTTTTTTTTCTTTTTCTTCTTCATTCTTCTTTTTCTTTCTTTTCTTTTTCAGCAAATTTTTCAATGAATACACCCACAGTTTCCACTATAAAAATTACCACATCAACACCCCCCAAAATGTAAATATAACTATAACTAAAGCTCAGATTTGGGTGTGCGACTAGGTTAGGCTTTTAAGCTTTTGGTGAGATAAAAGTGGAGCTGAATCAAGAGGAAGGGGTAGGCACAAAGGGTCTAGCAAGGGTAGATGATAGGCATGAAATAAAAAGCTCAACCGGGCCAAAATAATGGCCTACGTCATTCTTACGCACTAGAACTATCCTATGCCAATGCTTCAAGAATCGCTTGGGGCAAGTTCTAGCCACCGAGAAAGATTCTCCTTTCTCCCGACTCAAGCAATACGAGTCTAGTGATCGCTTACACACATCCCTATGCTACTGTTTGATTCACACCGGGTTCACCATTTGAGTAGAGTAAACAACATTTACACTAATAGAAAAAATATAAAACCATAAGTATAAAAAGAAGTCTAATCTACACAAATTTCTTTACAACCGATCACTTGACTAGGAACACTACTAGAGTCAACATTTTACTCTGCTACATAGTCCTAAGCTATCACCTAGACTTTCCCAAATAAGCAAAAGAATTAAATTCAACTCAGAGCATGCATACAGATGAGTACGTGCTCAAGTGGGTGTTGTGGTGTGCAGTAAAGATGAACAATACTAAATAAATAAGATAAAATTACTTCTAGTATGCAATGCAACGTGTGCGTGCACAATGGGTAACGAGAAGCAGCTCTCCCCCAGACCTAATCTAAACAATCCAAAAAACGATATGGCCATGAAATTCAAAATGAAGCTAAGGGAAGAGAGTACCCAATGCTCAACAAGTGAGCCTACCAGAAGACGCGTGTAAACCAAGACAAAGCTGCAGCATCCGCCATCCAGAAAAAGGACCTGCAGGGGTGAGCTCCGGAAAAACAAAAGAAAATGTACATACTAAAATGAAATATCATTAACTAAACTAGATAAAATAAAAATTCAGGAAATGTAAGATAACTACTGGGGTTATGGTCATCCCAGCACAACTTATTCAAATTTAAAATAGTTCTAGCTAATGGGTCTATGAAAAGAAAAGTGCACAGGTAACTGTTCTAATACGCGTGCTGGTAGCGGGTACCGATACAGCTACAGAACAATTACTCCCCTACCTACACAAAAATTCATGCTGAACACAGGTAGCGGGAATAGCAAGTAAGAAGAGGAGGAGAGCTGGTCCTCACTCATCTCACCACAAACTAAATCCTTGCCCAGCAAGGTGTCGTCTTCAGGGAGGCGGTAGGAGGATAAGGCAATAAATGAGGCTCCCTCTATGGAGTGGGGATCAACCTCCTTACATGAGAGGACACACTCATCATTGACTTGAGCAGAATGCTCCAAGTCCTCCTCAAGTACCTGTGAAGACTCAACCCCCACAGGCTCAGATGAAGAAGAGGGGTCAAGCAATAAAGAAGAGGAAGAACATAAATAAAAATCAATCGGGGGAGTGGTCCCGGTCTCACTCCCAGCAGGATCCAAGGATAGTTCGCTATCATCATCGTAATTATCATAGCGAGGGGAACCCAAGAACTCAAGGGCCTCGGTGGTGAGTTGGACCTCCTCATCCCATGAGGAAGTTCAAACCTCCTCATCAGAGAGAGTATCCTGCTCATCCCACCGAGGTGCACCATCGTGTTCAAAGCATTCATTCTCCCCTTCGGGGAAAACAAACTCCTCATCCCACTTTGGAGCATCCTCCGAGTCAGAAGCATCACCCCACTCCTTCACTTCGATAGGATCATAAAGAATGTGTGTAGAAAAATCTTGCAAAGAAACTGGAGGAATAAAAAGATTTGGTTCCTACGCAAAAAGATCTGCTAAAGCCTCCCCGATGGAGAGAATACTTTCCTCATCCCACTCAGGTGCATCTAGGAGCTCCCATTCCTCTCCTTGTTGGCCAACAGATGAGTGATCATCATCACTAGGAGTGAAGCCATACACAGGGAGTGAGGAGTCCATGCACAAAATAAGATCGGGGGTAGAGGGAATGATTGCCTCCATGGGTAAAGAATGAGTGATAGGGACAATGTTGTCATGAGTGGAGGAGAAACGGTCAGGATTGAAAAGACTCGGACAGTCCTTCAATTCATGACCCTCTCCTTGACACAACAAGCAAACAAAGTTCCTACACTGCCTAGCATTTAACTCCTTCATTTGGTCTATACAATAGACCATCATATCGTAAGTGCCAGGAGAAATATCCCATGAAGACATTTTCAATAATTAAAGCAGATAAAACGAAACTGAAATTCTTTGCAAGGCAATTTACACAAACTGATAAAACTACTTGGATTAAAATTGCCTAAAACTTAAAAAAGAATAGAAGAGGAAGAAATAATAACAAACAATTGCCTTACAAATCTTAGCACACCGCTATATAACTTATAAAGCAAACAAAAATAACAAAGCGGCTATACACACTGGAAGAACTACTATCTCTCGGCTCTCCCTCTCAAGAAAACTCACACGTATGTGTTCCCCGGCAACGATGCCAAAAACTTGATGCGCAAATCTTAGCACACCGCTATAAGCGGTAGCAAGACAGCGGCACAAAATGGCAGTGTACCGATCGTTCAAGTAATATAAAATGTGGGAGTGAATCCCCAAGTATCGATCTCGAAGGAACACAGTAAGGTGGAGTTAACTTTCGAGGAAGGACTTGAGATTGAAGTCCTTTATGTCGGATGGATGCGAAAGGGGGTGATTTGGTTTGTGGAAAATAAAGTAAAAGAGCTACAACTACTCCTATGCAATACCGCTATGCAATGCTTCGCTTGGCGGGATGGAGACTAGGCAGGCCTTGAGTGCGCTGCTTCACAAGGGCGGATGAACGAGTAGGCAAGCGGAATTGAACTGTGCAGTCCTTGAGCACGCTGCTTCATTAGTTGAATGGATTACACGGGCCGTTAGCACCGCTTAGCTTGGCGGATGGAAGAGTAGTCTTAAGGAATGAGGGTCGCAGGCACCTCGTCGACAAGCACGCCACTAGCAATTGCTATTGCGGCATACGAACGTGACGGCGAGATGGAGGATGGAATGGGGCGCTCCTCACTTGCATAAACCACACATACTAATTTCACATAGACATGAAATATTAATTGATAAAACAAGGTTTAGCAAACATTATTCATACACCCAAATAATTAAGGAATAACACACTACAATGTAAAGGAGGTTTAGATTACAACCAAAGCACGGAGACTCATCGGAGTTTCACGTCCGGAATCTAGGGCTCGGGCTCCAACTGCCATCCGGGGTCCGGAAGAGCTGTCACCTTCTTCTATTATACCCGTCTACTCGGTCAATCTTCTTTGGCCACGATCTCACCGGAGAACTTCACAAGTGCAGCACTGAATCCCTCACAATGGATCTTTGGAGGTGCACGAACAATGGAGGAGGCCTAGAGGATGATCCGGCTTGAGATTTGCAAGAGAATGGCGGCTGGAGCTCCTCCCGAAGGTGGGAGGTGATGGAGCGGCAAAAATGGCGCAGAACTAGATCTCTGGAAGCGAGAAAGAAGGTCGATCCGGAATAGGGCAAGAACTGCAGCTTTTATACAAAAAGTTCAGAAATTTGGTCACGCACGGTCGAACGCACGACCGTGCGTGAACCGTACGAAATTAATCGAAAAGAAATTCCAGGAAGACGACCCAGAGCGCCCGTGCGATTTACTCACACACGGGCAAATCCACCCGTGTGTCAAAATGCACGGGTAAATTCAGAAAAGCTAAAAATAAGGCTATATAGGTTGATCGTGCGATTCCTTCACGCATGGATGGGCACTGCCCGTGCATAGAGACGCACGATCAACAACAGAACATCGTATTCCACCCCAGAAGAGAACGCACGATCGCATTTGCCTGTGCGTCAAGGAAAACGCATGACCGTGCGATATACGTAGACATGAATTCTGGGTACAAAATGGATGAACCGTCCACCTGCATCAGCCACAACCCAGCTGGGAATACCCCTCCAGCTCAAGCATAAACGCATTTAAAGAATGGGGAGCACATTGTGCTTGCCCCCAACAACAAAGCATGCAATTGCATACCATAACATGCCTAGAAGGGCACTTAAAGTGAAAGCGCGAACAAGTAAAATATAAGCAATTAAGAACTGAAATTGAAGTGCAAAAGCAGGAAAACTAGCCCAGATGAGTCCATAAAAGTGTATATAAATGGGACTCATCAGACAGTGAGACTGATTGCTCTTCATCAGAATCAGATAGCCATTTAGCTGCCTTGGCTTTCTCGGATGAAGGATGTTCTGATGAAACTCATCACAAACTTGTAATTCCTAAAGCCTCTCCTACGATGTCTGACACAGATTCAGATGCCAGCTCCTCTTCAACAGTAAGAGAAGTTGACACTGACTATATTGAGAAATTGGGTGCATTTCTTGATGCCCTTAAGAAAGAAAAAGATCTCTATAAGGCACAAGCTGCAGAGATCATCTCCTTAAGTGGGAGAGAGATGAACTACTTGAGAAAGTAGCTGAGCTAGCTCAAGGGAAAACCAAATCATCTATCCCTCCACTGAGCACTAGCACTTTGACTGAAGTCATCAAGCATAAGAACTTTAGAATCAAAGAGCTGTAGGATATGGTCTTAAAGGAAAAGAAGATTGTGACTAGTTATTCCAAGCCACAAACAATTCTTCCCTTGATTGATAGCTTTTCACAAACAAATAAGCAACGTTTGGGCTACACTCAAGGTGAAAACTATGGGAAATCAACCCAAGGAAAGACTATCTGTAGAAAAGTGTCATACCCATAAATTCATATGATCACAGTAGCATCTATGGATGCAAAGATAGCCAGAAGATAGATAGCAGTCTTAAGCTGCCTTCTACCTGGCAAAGCAAGAGACAAGCTTTTCTTGGGAAGACTGCACTACCTGCACTCCAAAAGAATCCAGTAAAAGCCTTCAAAAATTGCCATGTTAGAAAAAACCCTTCAGTCTCCAAGAAGGGAAGGTTAGCTGTCAAGCAACAGCCTCACCTTGTCAGACCAAACACCACAAGAAAATCTAGATACAATAGATTTGAACGTTGGTGTTAAGGAAAAGTAGGGCATTTTGCCTTAGACTGTTGGTTCAACCCAACGGTCCAGAATTATTCCCACATGACAACAAAAATGCAGGCTGCTAAATCACTTTCTAACAAGCACCTAGGACCCAAGAGGGACTAGGTTCCTAAGGAAGTATAGTTATCTTGTTGGTATGTCCAGAAAACAACAAGACTCATGTGTGGTATTTGGACAGTAGATGTTCCAAGCATATGACTGGAACAAGAAGCCTATTGAAGGAGTTTGCACCTATAGAAGATGGACCCAAAGTTAAATTTGGAGGATCTGACAGAGGTGTAGTCAAGAGATATGGTAAGATCATAAATGGTATTATCACTATCACAAGTGTAGCTTATGTGGAAGGGTTACAACATAACCTTATAAGCATAAGTTAGCTATGTGACTTGGGATATGTTATTTTATTCCACAAGGATAAGTGTCTGATCAAGGATTTTGAGAATGAACCCATCCTAACAGGAACTAGGAGTGGAAATATTTATTGTTTAAATTTCATTTGCATTAGGAAAAATGAGTATGTATGTCTTGTAGCAAATGATGGAGTGTTAGCTTGTGTAAAGTGGCATAAGTGACTAGCCCACATTAACTACAAGTCTCTCAAGAAATTAATGACAGAGAACCTGGTAAAGGATGCTCCTAAGGTGGATTGCTTAGAGATGAGTCCTTGTCATGCATGCCAAATGGGCAAGCAAACAAGAACTTCATTTAGAAGCATACAGGACAAAGAATCCACTAGGTGCTTATACCTACTGCACATGGACTTATTTGCTCCTATGGCAAGCAGACAAGAACTTCCTAAAGAGCATACAAGACAAATAATAACTCTTGCATGTCATTATATTTATATCAACAGATGGGAGTCTTTGCAAAAAGTTTGCTAAACTTATGCAGAGTAAATTTGAAATGAGCAGTATGGGAGAACTTAAGTATTTCTTAGGTCTCCATGTAAAGCAATATGAGAAAGGCATATTCATTTATGAGACCAAACTTACCTTCGATATCATAAAGAAAATTTGGTATGGAGAACTCTAATCCTATGAGAACTCCTATGGGTTCAACTGTGTCTCTAGACAAGGATGAAAAGGGAAATCTTATAACGAGTCCATGTATAGAAGCATAATTGGCTCATTGCTCTACCTCACTACTAGTAGGCAAGACATCATGTTTTCTACATGTGTCTGTGCCAGATATCAAGTGAATCCTAAAGAATCTCATCACTCAGCAGTGAAAAGAACTTTGAGATATCTAAAGGGTACTCCAAATCTGGGCTCTGGTATCCTAAGTCAAATAATTTTGAGCTGTGTGGCTATTCTGATGTAGACTTTGATGGGTGCAAGTGATGCGCAGATGACTAATGCACTGATCGCACAAGTAATAGAATGGGAGCAAGTGCCCAAGTATTGAGCTCTCGAGGAGTGCAGTTAGGGAGTGTGAGTTCACTATTCAGAAGAATACTTGTTAGAGAGAAACGAACCAAATGGGGGGTTTTGCGATTGTGTTTTTACGCTACAAACAGGAAATAAAATGTGGGTCGCCTTCACCGCCTCGCTCGGGTGGATCACCCAAATTGGTAATACGGTGGATGGAAGAGCAACGAGGGTCGCAATCACATCTTCGCCAAGCACGCTCCTAGCAATTGCTAGGACGGCACAAACACACAATAAGTAGCTGGGAGGAAATAAACTAGGCGCACCACGGAAGTAAAAAACCACAAAATCCAGCACAAAGACAAGATTAATAAAACTAAGCACAGTGGGTTTTTACACATCATAACCGCATTCCACAAGTTCATAAACCATACTACAACAAAGGAAGGGGGAAGAAATACAACCGATCATACGAAGGCTTGCCCGGATTTGCTGTTGGACTAAAGGGTTGTTAGTCCTTGTCCAAGATCGGTCCACGGTTGACGTCCGGGGTACAGAGAGGAGTTGTCAATTACTTCTAGTGAGCCCATCTTCTTCGATGGTCTTTGCTGGTAGTACTCTTGTCGAAAACTTCCCAAAATGCAACACACAATGTATAGAAATGGAGCTTGAGAGGCGGAAACAATGGCGGTGGCCGGAGACAAAGCTATCACGTGAGTTTCACAAATAAATGATGGCTGGAGTTTCTCTCCCAAGGTGGAGCTCAGTTGAGGGCGAAAATGGAGCTCTCCTACTCCTCTCGACGGCTCCCGAATGAAAAGAATGAAAAAAGGACCCTTAGGTCGGGCGATCCTGCGCGCTTAAATAGAGGCGTTAATTTAACGCACGATCAAAACACACGGCCGTGCATTTTGGGACGTGCGATTGGCAGAGATAAACAGCACCTGGAGCTTTAGGACGTTCGTTCGTTTTTGGTCACGCACGAGCGGAATGCTCGCGCGTGACCAAAAATGCATGGGGTAAGACAGGCTGAAGATTTGCCCTGCTTCCAGGTAGGTCGTGCATTTTCCTTCACGCACGATTGGATTCAATCGTGCGTTAAGGAAAACACACGATGAGCATCATTACACATATCCGAGTAAATCGCATGATCGCTTCGATCATGCGTTAACAATAATCGCACGGTCGTGCGATTTACCTAGATTGGAATTCTCAGCTCAAGGGCATAAAATCCACCTGCACACAAGCAAAACCACAACACCAAGTCACAGAACATAGCTCCAACCACAGGGCAAACACCCATAATAATAGCAAGACAGGCATGGGGTGCCCTCAAAGGTATACCCCCAGCACAGAGTGCGCAATTGCACACCCTGATAGGCGATAACAGTGCACTACGTGTACAATCCTAACAAAGGTAAATATGAGCGATTTATAACTAAAAGTGTAGTGCGTGAGCGAGAAAACAGGCCCAGATGAGTCCGAAAAATCCGATATAAACGGGACTCATCACACCCCCAGACTTAACCATTTGCACGTTCTGAGCAAATCATCTCTCTGTGAACGACAAAAAAACTAGCTGGCCTAGTAATTACAATATAGAGTACTACGAGAAATCGAATACTCCCGCCTGCAAAAAATATAGTAGACAAACTTTTTAACTATACTATGTAATTTATATATTTCGCAAAGCATATCAAAATATTATTTTTACTTAAAAGCTGAATTGAGGTGAATCAAACAGTCACGCAGAGGGAGGAAAGCAGACGAGCCACTCAGTGGCGCATTGCCGAAGACTGAGGCTCAGGACCATTGCCAAAGGAATCCACCAATGTTGGGTCCATAATCTTGCTCGTTCACATTCTCTCCACAGCACTAGATTGGTTCACTGCACGAGTCAGTAGGACTTAATTTTGAATGTGGATTGGGTCACGGCGGGATACACAAAGTTAAACATAAAGGCTACAGGCACCAAACCCAAATGAGCTAATCATAAAGATAATCTAGCAAGCAACCACCAAGAGCACGAGTGCACCACACCCCCAGACTTAAACTTGACAATATGGGTGTGTGCCCCGCCTAATCCAAACACAAATCTCAAACAGATTTTCATATAAACTCTTTTGTTTTCACAATTTATTTCCTTTTTCAAAGATTTCTCTTTTTTTTTCTTTCTCAAATTTTTTTTCAAATCAATTTCAGCATAATTTCAATAAACGCACAACCACCACCACAACATTTTTCAAAGCACACTCCCAAAATAAGAAATAAAAAAAATGCTCTTGCTTGGTATTTAGGTGCATAACTAGGATAGGCATTTTGGCTTTGGTGAAAACTAGGTAGAGATGAATCAAATGACATGGATGGGCTCAAGGGGGCTAGCAAGGGAAGATTATAGGAGCGAAAGACAGGCTCAATCGGGCCAAAATGAAGGCACACCGCTATAGGCGGTAGCAAGACTGCGGCACGAAACGGCAGTGTACCGATCGTTCAAGTAATATAAAATGTGGGAGTGAATCCCCAAGTATCGATCTCGAAGGAACATAGTATGGTGGAGTTTACTTTCGAGGAAGGACTTGAGATTGAAGTCCTTTATGTTGGATGGATGCGAAAGGGGGTGATTTGGTTTGTGGAAAATAAAGTAAAAGAGCTACAACTACTCCTATGCAATACCGCTATGCAATGCTTCGCTTGGCGGGATGGAGACTAGGCAGGCCTTGAGCGCGCTGCTTCACAAGGGCGGATGAACGAGTAGGCAAGCGGAATCGAACTGTGCAGGCCTTAAGCGCACTGCTTCGTTAGGTGAATGGATTACACGGGCCGTTAGCACCGCTTAGCTTGGCGGATAGAAGAGTAGTCTTACGGAATGAGGGTCGCAGGCACCTCGTCGACAAGCACGCCAATAGCAATTGCTAGTGCGGCATACGAACGTGACGGCGAGATGGAGGATGGAATGGGGCGCTCCTCACTTGCATAAACCACACATAATAATTTCACATAGACATGAAATATTAATTGATAAAACAAGGTTTAGCAAACATTATTCATACACCCAAATAATTAAGGAATAGCACACTACAATGTAAAGGAGGTTTAGATTACAACCAAAGAACGGAGACTCATCGGAGTTTCACGTCCGGAATCTAGGGCTCGGGCTCCAACTGCCATCCGGGGTCCGGAAGAGCTGTCACCTTCTTCTATTATACCCGTCTTCTCTGTCAATCATCTTTGGCCACGATCTCACCGGAGAACTTCACAAGTGCAGCACTGAATCCCTCACAATGGATCCTTGGAGGTGCACGAACAATGGAGGAGGCCTAGAGGATGATCCGGCTTGAGATTTGCAAGAGAATGGCGGCCGGAGCTCCTCCCTAAGGTGGGAGGTGATGGAGCGGCGAAAATGGCACAGAACTAGAGCTCTGGGCGCGAGAAAGAAGGTCGATCCGGAATAGGGAAAGAACTGCAACTTTTATACAAAAAGTTCAGAAATTTGGACACGCACGGTCGAACGCACGACCGTGCGTGAACCGTACGAAATTAATCGAAAAGAAATTCCAGGAAGACGACCCAGAGCGCCCGTGCGATTTACTCACACACGGGCAAATCCGCCCGTGCGTCAAAATGCACGGGTAAATTCAGAAAAGCTAAAAATAAGGCTATATAGGTTTATCGTGCGATTCCTTCACGCATGGGCACTGCCCGTGCGTAGAGACGCACGATCAACAATAGAACATCGTATTCCACCCCAGAAGAGAACGCACGATCGCATTTGCCTGTGCGTCAAGGAAAACGCATGACCATGCGATATACGTAGACATGAATTCTGGGTACAAAATGGATGAACCGTCCACCTGCATCAGCCACAACCCAACTGGGAATACCCCTCCAGCTCAAGCATAAACGCATTTAAAGAATGGGAGCACATTGTGCTTGCCCCCAACAACAAAGCATGCAATTGCATACCATAACAGGCCTAGAAGGGCACTTAAAGTGAAAGCGCGAACAAGTAAAATATAAGCAATTAAGAACTGAAATTGAAGTGCAAAAGCAGGAAAACTAGCCCAGATGAGTCCATAAAAGTGTATATAAATGGGACTCATCAGACAGTGAGACTGATTGCTCTTCATCAGAATCAGATAGCCATTTAGCTGCCTTGGCTTTCTCAGATGAAGGATGTTATGATGAAACTCATCACAACTTGTAATTCCTAAAGCCTCTCCTACGATGTCTGACACAGATTCAGATGCTAGCTCCTCTTTAACAGTAAGAGAAGTTGACACTGACTATATTGAGAAATTGGGTGCATTGCTTGAGGCCCTTAAGAAAGAAAAAGCTCTCTATAAGGCACAAGCTGCAGAGATCATCTCCTTAAGTGGGAGAGAGATGAACTACTTGAGAAAGTAGCTGAGCTAGCTCAAGGGAAAACCAAATCATCTATCCCTCCACTGAGCACTAGCACTTTTACTGAAGTCATCAAACATAAGAACTTTAGAATCAATGAGCTGTAGGATATGGTCTTAAAGGAAAAGAATATTGTGACTAGTTATTCCAAGCCACAAACAATTCTTCCCTTGATTGATAGCTTTTCACAAACAAATAAGCAACGTTTGGGCTACACTCAAGGTGAAAACTATGGGAAATCAACCCAAGGAAAGACTATCTGTAGAAAAGTGTCATACCCGTAAATTCATATGATCACAGTAGCATCTATGGATGCAAAGATAGCCAGAAGATAGATAACAGTCTTAAGCTGCCTTCTACCTGGCAAAGCAAGAGACAAGATTTTCTTGGGAAGAGTGCACTACCTGCACTCCAAAAGAATCCAGTAAAAGCCTTCAAAAATTGCCATGTTAGAAAAAACCCTTCAGTCTCCAAGAAGGGAAGGTTAGCTGTCAAGCAACAGCCTCACCTAGTCAGACCAAACACCACAAGAAAATTTAGATACAATAGATTTGAACATTGGTGTTAAGCAAAAGTAGGGCATTTTTCCTTAGACTATTGGTTCAACCCAACTGTCCAGAATTATTCCCACATGACAACAAAAATGCAGGCTGCTAAATCACTTTCTAACAAGCACCTAGGACCCAAGAGGGACTGGGTTCCTAAGGAAGTATAATTATCTTGTTGGTATGTCCAGAAAACAACAAGACTCATGTGTGGTATTTGGACAGTAGATGTTCCAAGCATATGACTGGAACAAGAAGCCTATTGAAGGAGTTTGCACCTATAGAAGATGGACCCAAAGTTAAATTTGGAGGATCTGACAGAGGTGTAGTCAAGGCATATGGTAAGATCATAAATGGTATTATCACTATCACAAGAGTAGCTTATGTGGAAGGGTTACAATATAACCTTATAAGCATAAGTTAGCTACGTGACTTGGGATATGTTATTTTATTCCACAAGGATAAGTGTCTGATCAAGGATTTTGGGAATGAAACCATCCTAACAGGAACTAGGAGTGGAAATATTTATTGTTTAAATTTCATTTGCATTAGGAAAAATGAGTATGTATGTCTTGTAGCAAATGATGGAGTGTTATCTTGTGTAAAGTGGCATAAGTGACTAGCCCACATTAACTACAAGTCTCTCAAGAAATTAATGACAGAGAACCTAGTAAAGGATGCTCCTAAGGTGGATTGCTTAGAGATGAGTCCTTGTCATGCATGCCAAATGGGCAAGCAAACAAGAACTTCATTTAGAAGCATACAGGACAAAGAATCCACTAGGTGCTTATACCTACTGCACATGGACTTATTTGCTCCTATGGCAAGCAAACAAGAACTTCCTAAAGAGCATACAAGTCAAATAATAACTCTTGCATGTCATTATATTTATATCAACAGATGGGAGTCTTTGCAAAAAGTTTGCTAAACTTATGCAGAGTAAATTTGAAATGAGCAGTATGGGAGAACTTAAGTATTTCTTAGGTCTCCAAGTAAAGCAATATGAGGAAGGCATATTCATTTATGAGACCAAACTTACCTTCAATATCATAAAGAAAATTTGGTATGGAGAACTCTACTCCTATGAGAACTCCTATGGGTTCAACTGTCTCTAGACAAGGATGAAAAGGGAAACCTTATAACGAGTCCATGTATAGAAGCATAATTGGCTCATTGCTCTACCTCACTACTAGTAGGCAAGACATCATGTTTTCTACATGTGTCTGTGCCAGATATCAAGTGAATCCTAAAGAATCTCATCACTCAGCAGTGAAAAGAACTTTGAGATATCTAAAGGGTACTCCAAATCTGGGCTCTGGTATCCTAAGTCAAATGATTTTGAGCTGTGTGGCTATTCCGATGTTGACTTTGATGGGTGCAAGTGATGCGCAGACGACTAATGCACCGTTCACACAAGTAATAGAATGGGAGCAAGTCCCCAAGTATTGAGCTCTTGAGGAGTGCAGTTAGGGAGTGTGAGTTCACTATTCAGAAGAATACTTGTTAGAGAGAAACGAACCAAACGGGGGGTTTTGCGATTGTGTTTTTATGCTACAAACAGGAAATAAAATGCGGGTCGCCTTCACCGCCTCGCTCGGGTGGATCACCCAAATTGGTAATACGGTGGATGGAAGAGCAACGAGGGTCGCAATCACATCTTCGCCAAGCACGCTCCTAGCAATTGCTAGGACGGCACAAACACACAATAAGTAGCTGGGTGGAAATAAATTAGGCGCACCACGGAAGTAAAAAACCACAAAATCAAGCACAAAGATAGATTAATAAAACTAAGCACAGTGGGTTTTTACACATCATAACCGCATTCCACAAGTTTATAAACCATACTACAACAAAGGAAGGGGGAAGAAATACAACCGATCATACGAAGGCTTGCCCGGATTCGCTGCCGGACTAAAGGGTTGTTAGTCCTTGTCCAAGATCGGTCCACGGTTGACATCCGGGGTACAGAGAGGAGTTGTCAATTACTTCTAGTGAGCCCATGTTCTTCGATGGTCTTTGCTGGTAGTACTCTTGCCGGAAACTTCCCAAAATGCAACACACAATGTCTAAAAATGGAGCTTGAGAGGCGGAAACAATGGCGGTGGCCGGAGACAAAGCTATCACGAGAGTTTCACAAATAAATGATGGCTGGAGCTTCTCTCCCAAGGTCTAGCTCAGTTGAGGGCGAAAATGGAGCTCTCCTACTCCTCTCGACGGCTCCCGAATGAAAAGAATGAAAAAAGGACCCTTAGGTCGGGCGATCCTGCGCGCTTAAATAGAGGCGTTAATTTAAAGAAACGCACGATCAAAACACACGGCCGTGCATTTTGGGACGTGCGATTGTCAGAGATAAACAACACCTGGAGCTTTAGGACGTTCGTTTGTTTTTGGTCACGCACGAGCGGAATGCTCGCGCGTGACCAAAAATGCACGGGGTAAGACAGGCTGAAGATTTGCCCTGCTTCCAGGTTGGTCGTGCATTTTCCTTCACGCACGATTGGATTCAATCGTGCGTTAAGGAAAACACACGATGAGCATCATTACACATCTCCGAGTAAATCTCATGATCGCTTCGATCATGCGCTAATAATAATCGCACGGTCGTGCGATTTACCCAGATTGGAATTCTCAGCTCAAGGGCATAAAATCCACCTGCACACAAGCAAAACCACAACACCAAGCCACAGAACATAGCTCCAACCACAGGGCAAACACCCATAATAATAGCAAGACAGGCATGGGGAGCCCTCAAAGGTATACCGCCAGCACAGAGTGCGCAATTGCACAACCTGATAGGCGATAACAGTGCACTACTTGTACAATCCTAACAAAGGTAAATATGAGCGATTTATAACTAAAAGTGTAGTGCGTGAGCGAGAAAACAGGCCCAGATGAGTCCGAAAAATCCGATATAAACGAGACTCATCACACCCCCAGACTTAACCTTTTGCACGTCCCGAGCAAATCATCTCTTTGTGAACGACAAAAAAAACTAGCTGGCCTAGTAATTACAATATAGAGTACTACGAGAAATCGAAAACTCCCGCCTGCAAAAAATAAAGTAGACAAACTTTTTAACTATACTATGTAATTTATATATTTCGCAAAGCATATCAAAATATTATTTTTACTTACAAGCTGAATTGAGGTGAATCAAACAGTCACGCAGAGGGAGGAAAGCAGACGAGCCACTCAGTGGCGCATTGCCGAAGACGGAGGCTAAGGACCACTGCCAAAGGAATCGACCAATGTTGGGTCCATAATCTTGCCCGTTCACATTCTCTCCACGGCACTAGATTGGTTCACTGCACGAGTCAGTAGGACTTAATTTTGAATGTGGATTGGGTCACGGCGGGATACACAAAGTTAAACATAAAGGATACAGGCACCAAACCCAAATGAGCTAATCATAAAGATAATCTAGCAAGCAACCACCAAGAGCACGTGTGCACCACACCCCCAGACTTAAACTTGACAATATGGGTGTGTGGCCCCGCCTAATCCAAACACAAATCTCAAACAAATTTTCATATAAACTCTTTTGTTTTCACAATTTATTTCCTTTTTCAAACATTTCTCTTTTTTTTTCTCAATTTTTTTTTTCAAATCAATTTCAGCATAATTTCAATAAAAGCACAACCACCACCACAACATTTTTCAAAGCACACTCCCAAAATAAGAAATAAAAAAATGCTCTTGCTTGGTATTTAGGTGCATAACTAGGATAGGCATTTTGGCTTTGGTGAAAACTAGGTAGAGATGAATCAAATGACATGGATGGGCTCAAGGGGGCTAGCAAGGGAAGATTATAGGAGCGAAAGACAGGCTCAATCAGGCCAAAATGAAGGCCTACGTCACTCTCATGAAAATAAACTATCCTATGACCATGCTTCAAGAATAGCTTGGGGCAACTTCTTAGCCAACGAGAGATGATCCATCCTCACGACTCGAGCAATACCAGACTAGTGACGGCTACACACCTCCAAATGCTACCGTTTTATTCCACCTACTTCATCGCTTTTGAGTAATATAAACAATGTTTACACTAATAGAAATAATATCATGTCACGAGTATATCGAAAAAGTAAGCCAACATTAATTCGACACAGCACATGAGCACTTGATTAGGAGTAATACACGAGTTTTGTATTACTCTATCTCATAATCCAAAGCCAGCATCGCTATTTTACCCTATGTACAAAAGAAGAATAACCACTCAGGACACGTAAACGATTACGTGCGCGCTAAGGTGGGTGTAGTGGTGTGCAATTATCATGAACACTACAAAATAACTAAAATAAATACTTCTAGCATGCTATGCAATAGTGCACATGAGTGAGCACAACAAATATCTCTCCCCAAACTTAAACTAAATAAACCAGCATAAAATATCAACACGAAATTTAAATGAGGGCTAGGGGAAGAGAGTACCCAATGCTCAGCATGTGAGCATACCAGACTCTTGACTTGTAAAACAAAACAAGCCACGACATCGACCAAACAAGATAATTGTCACGCACCTGCAGGAACGAGAGACTCCAAGCAAAACATATATAATACTTAACTAATAGCATAATAGCACACTAAAACAAAAAGACTTGGGTTGTCTCCAAGCAGCACTTTTGTGTACCGTCCTTAAGATGGACATAATACCTATATTAAGCAATAGTAGCAAGTGTTTTCAAGCAAAACAAGGCATCACAAAAAGAAAAACAGCACACAGCAACACAACTAACAGCAGACAAACAGAAGGGCGGCCAAGGGTCCGCCACACCTCAGCTATATGCTGATTTGTGATGATCCTCCCCCACTACATGTGAAAGAGAATAGGTGAATGATTTTGGGCCCAAGGGAGAGTTGTCTCCCCTACCCCACGCCTATTCCTTCGCACGCTGGAGGGCGAACCTGCGCGCCCTGTGCTCCAATCTTTCCCGCTTTAATTTTTCCACAGAAGGCGATCGCCAACGAGCACCAGACGCTCGCTCAGAAAAAGTTTCAAATTGGGGCTTCATTTCCCCCTCCCAAGTGGGTGAGTAATCTGCCCATCGCACCTATTTTACTGTTTTACATTTATTGTTCACAAATAAAGGAGTTTCTGATGATTTAGCAATTGCCATATAGGCGGCGGCAGTAGCAACATCATTCGTCCAACCCTGCGGACTTCCACATCTCTTCACAACATCATCCATCTCAGTCTCCTCCATGATTTCTTCAAGGCCTTTGCATTTCTTGACACATAATTCCCTGTTCTCAACAATACTAGAACTATGATCAGCTACCAATAAGTATATATCAGGGACTAATTCAGACTCATTGTTAGACTTAGTGGTACCGGGAGGGGGTAATTGTTGCTCAACCTCAGGAGATAGGGTTGCATGCCCATCAGTAAAATGTAGGGTTGCCCCACTCTCTTTCAGGAATGAAACACCCAAAATAGGGAAGGATTCATTTTCCATGGGTCCCAAAACCTGGAAGTCAGAGATGACAACCGTCCCATCCACACTAACATAAACATCCTTCACCTCACCTTCAGTTTCAATCACAGTACCATTAGCAAGCACTAGCGAAATCCGATCATCCGTTTACATATTCAAGTTCAATTTCACAATATCTTTCAGAGCAAGAATGTTGCGAGACGATCCAGAATCGCATACTGCTGGAGTATCAATATCATTGATTTTGCAATCAACAACACACATTTTCTTATGACAACTATTCGCATCTGAGATGCTCTTTCCTTGCTCTCGGGGATTTTTTTTCAGTATTACAAGGAAGGGCATCCTGAGTGCGCTCGGAGAGCACTTGGGCCAGTTGGCCTACTTGCGACTCCAAATTTCTCATGGAAGCAGTCTGATTAGCCATACTAGTTTGGGCCACATCGACGAACTTCTCCAGCATTTCTTCCAAAGCACTCTTCCTTTGCGGTGGTGTAGGTTGCGCATAACCCCGGTGTGGTGGCCACGGATGGCTACTGGAGGCTTGAGCATCATATTGATGCTGGCCCCCTTTCCATCGTTGTCCAGGAGCATTTTGATTCCATGAAAAATTTGGATGATTTCTCACACCCAGATTATACATATTATTAAATTGTGTTAAATTTTTGAAGTGGAAGTGGACTGTCCGAGCGGTCTGTTCTTTGGAGACTGCATAGACTGCACGACTTGGCGTTATGGTCGTGAGTCTCTGGTGTTGGCAACCTGTGTTTGGTTGCCTGTTTTGCCCATGTTAATCTGTTCTGGTTTAAACTGGGCGGTTTTGTATTAGAGGTCGCTTCTGCGATCTGCTTGAGCTCATTTCTGGCGGTCTGCTGCTGATCGGTCAGTTGCTTATGAGTTCTTATAAGAGACCGGGCGGTCTGCCGGTTTGTTCCTGGCAATCTGTCTTGGACAGTTTTTCTTGTGTAATAAGGTCTTGAAGAGACCACGCGGTCTTGGTACTAGACACTGCGTGCTTCAATAAGGAAGGTGACTGTATCCCTCGGGGCGGTGACGACATCCGTTCATTTGCCTATAAATAGGGACGCTGGGGTAGCCATTCATATGCAAGAACTGTAAGAACTAAAGTCGGCTTGATTGTGCTGGCCTCACTTTTAGTTCGCCCGGTTTGAGTTGTCAGACCGGGTTGTTCTGTTCGAAGGATAGCGACTAGCAGTCAGCATTCTCCTCTTTCCAGTTTTGAACAATCCAGTTCGGCAGTGGTCTGTCTGTGCAGACTGTGTTTAGGAGTTCTTGGACTGTGCAGCAGACTCAGTTGATCAGGCGGCCTTAAGTGCTTGGGTGGTCTTGAGTTGCGGTCTTGCAGTAGGAAGCAGTTCTTTGTTAATTGTTCATGGTTTCTTCTGTGATCTTAAGACCGTGCGGTCTGGGAGATCAAGAAGTACGGACAGTAGTTCTCAGTAAAATAAAGCAACGGTTGTGCGGTCTGTGATTGCAGTTTGACAGCAGCGGATGTGCTCTGTTCGTGCGGTCTCAGGGATAGCCGTGCGGCTTTCCTGTTCGAGAGGTCTGGTGATCATTGCATTGTCAGTTCGCTGGCAGCTTGTTTTTTGTCTTGTTCTTCTCTCCTTTGTGATTCTTATTAATCATGTCTCGCCATGTATGTGTCGAGCAGTAAAGAGATTGTGAATAACACGAGCACTATTCTGTCTTCCCATTGTCACTGATTGTCATACTTGTGGATTGTTATTGAAGTATTCTGCTTTATTACTTCATTCCTTGACCTCTAAAAGTTTAACAAATGACACCGACCGGTTTTGCTATTTAAGAAATTTACACTTTCATCAAAAGGGATATTCGAAAAATCAGAGGTTTGCTCACCTGTGGGGCACTCATAAGCATGATGCCCGGGTTTTCCACAACCTTGACATGTGATCGCCATAACTTGAGCGGGTGGAGGAGTTGATCTTGATAGCATCACCATATTATCAGAAGCCTGATGTGTGGTCTCCCTTGGTGGCATGACTGCATTTACCTTAAATAAATTCCTGGCACCCCTTGGTGCATTCTTTCCAGCAGTCCAGTAAGTGCTATGTGAAGTCGGATTCATTAATGTTCCTCCTGCAGTAACGTCGATCATCACCATGTAGTTTGGTTCCACGGCAAAATAGAAAATTTCTACGACATTCCAGGGCTCACAACCATGCTGCGGACATCTACGCAACAGCTCAGCAAATCTCTCCCATGCTTCGGACAAGGATTCTTGATCAAGATGTCTAAATGTAGCTATCTCTCGCCGAGCTTTCACTATCTTATCCACCGGGTGGAACTTTGCTAAGAACGTTGACGAAAGAGCATCCAAAGTAGTAGTGGTCCCAGGAGGGATAGTGTGCAAACATGATTTGGCTTGATCCCGAAGAGAAAACGGGAACAACCTGAGCTTAACCACATCGTCGGTGATCCCGATATAACGGAATGTGCCGCAGATTTCTTATTACTCAGCAAGATGTAAATGAGGGTCTTCACTTGGCATCCCTGAAAACTAGGTGTTATTTCGAATCATATTCAAGATAGCCCGCTTGATCTCGAATTGGTTATTAACAATAATCGGGCCAAACCCTGGATAAATACTTCCCACCATAGGGGTAGTGAAGTCACGCATCGTCCGCACACAAGGGCGGACCTCTTCCTATTCATGAGGGATTCGACCACCTTGACCATTAGCACCTTGGCCCAAAACATCAATTCATTCTGTTTCCCTTGCAAACTATTCACATAAACGAGCTCTCCTTGCCCATTCAGTCTCAAGATTATCATCTTGACGTTCATCTGGATGTTGTCCTTCCATAACACAAAAAAAAAACAAAAAGCAATCAAAAGAAAAAAAATGCTTACAACTATTCTCCTGTTAAAGAAAACACACGACAGTTGCACTCCCCGGCAACGGCGCCAAAAACTTGATGCGCAGACGGCAAGTGCACCGGTCGCACAAGTAATAGAATGGGAGCAAGTCCCTAAGTATCGATCTCTCGAGGAGTGCAGGGAGGGAGTGTCAGTTCAGTATTCAGAAGAATACTTGTTAGAGTGAAACGAACCAAACGGGGGGGTTTTGCGATTGTGTTTTTACGCTACAAACAGGAAATAAAATGCGGGTCGCCTTCACCGCGTCGCTCAGGTGGATCACGCAAATTGGTAATATGGTGGATGGAATAGCAAATAGGCTCGCAATCAACTCTTCGCCAAGCACGCTCCAAGCAATCGCTGGGACGGCACAAACACACAACAATAAACTAGGCGCACCACAGAAATAAAACCACAAAATCAAGCACAAAGACATGATTAATAAAACAAAGCACAATGGGTTTTTACACATCATAACCACATTCCACATGTTCATAAACCATACTAAAACAAAGGAAGGGGGAAGAGATACAACCAAGCATACGAAGGCTTGTCGGGATTCGCGGCCGGACTCAAGGGTTGTATGTACTTGTCCAAGCTTGGTCCACGGTTGACATTCGTGGTACGAAGAGGAGTTGTCAATTCCTTCTAGTGAGCCCATCTTCTTCGCTGGTCTTTGTTGGTAGTACTCTTGCTGGAAACTTCCCAAAATGCAGCACACAATGTCTGTAAATGGAGCTTGATAGGCGTCAACAATGGCGGTGGCCGGAGATGAAGCTATCACGAGAGTTTCACAAAGAAATGGTGGTCGGAGCTTCTCTCCCAAGTTAGAGCTCAGTTGATGGCGAAAATGGAGCTCTCTCGCTCCTCCCGATAGTTCCAAAATGAAAAGAATGAAAAAAAGGACCCTTAGGTCGGGCAATCCTGCGCGCTTAAATAGAGGCATTAATTTTAAAGAAACGCATGATCAAAACGCACGACCATGCATTTTGGGATGTGCAATTGGCAGAGATAAACATCGCCTGGAGCTACAGGAGGGTCGTGCATTTTTGTTCACGCACGAGCGGAATGCTCGTGCGTGACAAAAAACGCACGGGGTAAGACAGGCTGCAGATTTTCCCTACTTCCAGGTAGGTCATGCATTTTCCTTCACGCATGATTGGATTCAATCGTGTGTTAAGGAAAACGCATGATGAGCATCATCACACGACTCCGAGTAAATCGCACAATCGCGCGATTTACCCAGATTGGAATTCTCAGCTCAAGGGCATAAAATCCACCTACACACAAGCAAAACCACAGCACCAACCCACAGAACATAGCTCCAACCACAGAGCAAACACCCATAATAACATCAAGACAGGCATGGGGAGCCCTTAAAGGCATACCCCCAGCAAAGAGTGCGCAATTGCACACCCCGATACGCGATAATAGTGCACTACGTGTACAATCCTAACAAAGATAAATATGAGCGATTTACAACTAAAAGCGTAGTGCGCGAGCGAGAAAACAGGCCCAGATGAGTCCGAAAAATCTTATATAAACGGGACTCATCAGCAAGGAGGATAGGAAAAGCACTTCTGGAACTTATCAGTTCTTGGGGAGAAGGCTTGTGTCTTGGAGTAGTAAAAGCAAAACAACATTGTTATCTCCACAGCTGAATCAGAGTACATTTCAGCAGGTAGTTGCTTTGCACAATTCCTATGGATTCAACACCAATTAGAGGATTACAATTTGCACATTAAGAGAACATCTCTTTTTTGTGATTCCTCAAGTGCCATTTTCATTGCCAAAAATCTTGTGGCACATAGTAGAACAAAACACATTGAAATTAGATATCACTTTATTAGGGAGCATGTTGAAAAGGAGGACATCTTCCTTGAGTATGTCAATACAGAGAGACAGATAGCTGACATTTTCACTAAGCCTCTTGATGAGTCTAAGTTTAATCAATTCAAAATTGAATTGGGAATGTTAAGTTCTTAAATTGGGCATGTTGAATCCATCATATCTCTTTTTAGTAGGTATCAAATATTTCTGATAATGGGTTGGATCTCACATAAGGTCCATCCTAAAGTGATTTGACAACCTTAGTTTTTGAAGATAGGAAAATAACTTCACAAAGAATATCGTATTAATCGATCATGACGACATTGATGAAGTCTCGATGACAACATCCAAGTATCGTCGATATTACTGGCGCCTCAACGACAAAATGGAAGCAATTTCGATGACATGAATAAATGACATCGTAGGACACGAGACCGTCATTATTGCGCCGCAATTACGGGATTCTCAAAATGATACAGGATGATTTTAATAGGTACGCGCCCCTTTATCTTCCCAATGCATTATCATATATATTGGACATTACGTAAGCATAGAAATCACACACACACACACAAAACCCTAGAATTCCTTCCTCATCTTCTTCCTACCGAAGACTCTCTAATAAAGAAATGGCGCCAAAAAAAATGTCGAGAAAATTCATTCCGGTGGAGAATTTCTAAAGGGTGGTTTTGATAAGTCGGAAGAGGATCTGGATATGGTAATCACCCTGCTGTACGCATCTGAATTAGAATACATCCTCACTGAGCCAACTCGTCTCTACCATTCCTCCGTCTCGGCATTTTATGAAAATGCCAAATTTCATTAGTTTGAAAGAGAAATTTGTACTGTTGTGGCCGGACAACAAATCCAAGTGACTGCAGAAAGTTTTTCCAAAATCCTCCAACTCACTGCTTTTGACAAGGATGAGACAGAAGAAGACATCTCAGAGGCAGATCTTTATGAAGGGCTAACATGGTGGGTGTTTGAAACCAAACCTTACGGCAGCCTCCAGAGGATGCACATGAATAGGCAAGGAAAATTACTTACAGCTACCATTGGGAAAGTGTTGCTATGTAAGACAGGCTCACATGATCGAGTCTCTCAAGGAATGTTTGAGGTAATGGTCATGGTGATCCTAAACAAAAAGAATGACTGGGGAAAGTTGGTGTTTGACAAGATTACAGAACACATTAGCTCTCCAAACTTTGAATGAATCTTGTCTCTATACCTAAAGAATAGCATCCCTCATCTTCTCAAGGTTGTAGAATCAACTCTTCTCCATTATCTCAAAATGATAGATGTAAAAAAAGTGAACAGATGGGAGAAGAAATTCACCAAGAAGGAGGCAGGTGAGCCTTCACTGCAAGGTGCTCAAGGTCCACAAACCCCTGACCTAGCTCCAAAAGTTGCTCAGGGAACTCTGACTTCTATTGAGGGGGAGCCTCTGACAGAAGACACCCCTATAATGGGCAATGCTCCAGCACCTCAAGAGGAGGTGAATCCATCACATAAGCAACTACCTGATCTAGGAGCTATTTTGAATAAAGAATCAAAAGAACCTGAACAAGTTCCCAGGGGTGAACTAGATGCATCTGACAGATCCCTAAATGCATTTCATAATGATGAAATGCATATCAATTCAGAAGAAGAAGATCATGAACACCTCTCTACAACCCCTGCACAAATGGAGGGGGCATACTGGTCAATCCACAATGCCTCCATCACCTTAAAGGACAGACGATGAGCTACATTCTCCACCCATCACAGTTCCCACCATTCCATCCACTGATTTCCTATCCCAAATGGAAAGTCTATTGAATAAACAAAGAGAACAGTTTGAAGCCTATGCTAATCAAGTTGTTATAAGTTGCAAAAATGACCTGTCTGCCAGAATAGATGTACTGCAAGAAGATATTAATCATTTAAACCATCAAAACTCAAATGTTTATCAGACTTCTACCACTGCCTTGGCCAATACAGGGACTAAAATAGCCAACATAAATGATGCTACCTTTCTCATTGGACATCAACTCAACATTGTACTTGACAGATTGAATACTTTAAGAGACAACCAGCAGTCCATCATCCATATTCAAGATGTGTCCTTCAATGATTTTGAGGTTGCCATCAACACTGTACTTCAAAGAATATCATCCTCTGCTCAGGTCTCTCAAGAGCTAGTGGAGAATGTAGGTGAAACTGTAATGCACCAATTCAAGTCACTCAAGATCATCTTTCCAATTCCTTTAATCAAGCTGTCAGAGTATCTCAGGGAACCCTTATGGATGCTATTGGAAATCTAAATAATCTTCTGGGTAGACAACTTTAGGCCTTTCAGGCATCCCTCTCTAAGGATATACTTTCGAAACCCAGAAAGGGGGAGATAATGTCAATCCATCATACCATGTGGCTAGCTAATGAAGTCAGATTCTCTTAGAATCTTGAGCCTATGAACTATGGGATTGCCTACCAGCATCAAATTCCAGAAGGCAACCTCCCTGAAGAATCCTCTCATAGTGTAATGCCTGAAATATCTCCAGAACAATATCAAGAGCCTAATAGCTATCAAGGGTATTTTGTTGATGAGCCTGCTAGTGGAAGTAGGCAAGCCAGGAAAAATAAGAGACATTCTGATGATTCTGAAGAGCTAGAAGCAAAAAAGAAAAAGAATAGATGAAGTAAAGAAAAACCCAAACTTGGAAGAATGGAGCCCTTGCTCAAGGGATATCATCCTGAACACTTGGAATCTATTTCAGCAAGGAAAGCATGACATAGGTACATTCTATAGCTCAGAAGAATGGCAGAAATATGAAATATTTGAAGCTGGTAGAAGGGACTACTGGAACAGAATCAAGATGGGAGATACTTTAGTGCCTGCACATGCACCTTAAAGATATCACCCTAAGCTTTATAACTATTTTGAAAGGCAAAAGCAGAAAAAGGCTGAAGCTGAGCAATCCAAGAATGCTAGACCATCTAGGAAAGGCAAAAATGTTCAGAAGGATTGAAGAAGGAGTCTAGCTATCACATGCACTTTTCTATGCTTCACATTTTTTCTTCTAGTATATTGATAATGTATTGGACAATTGTTAATCAATATATGAAGTGATTAAATGCTTGATTAATTATTATTGATAATATTTGTTAGAAAGGCCTATCTATACTTGTATGTTCTAGCTTCTTCAAATAGGGGGAGATTGATTGGTATTATGCCTTCAATGTCTCTAGATTTTAAGAAGGAACACAAGTATAGATAAGTGATGGCGCAAATCTTAGCACACCGCTATAGGCGGTAGTAAGACTGCGGAAAGAAACGGAAGTGTACCGATCGTTCAAGTAATATAAAATGGGAATGAATCCCCAAGTATCAATCTCAAAGGAACACAGTAAGGTGGAGTTTATTATCGAGGAAGGACTTGAGATTGAAGTCCTTTCGAGCGGATGGATGCGGAAATGGGGGATTTGGTTTGTGGAAAATAAAAGAAAACAACTTAAACTACTCCTATGCAATGCCGCTATGCAATGCTTCGCTTGGCGGGATGGAGACTAGGCAGGCCTTGAGCGCGCTGCGTCGCAAGGGCGGATGGATGAGTAGGCAAGTGGAGTCGAACTGTGTAGGCCTTGAGCGCACTGCTTTGTAGGGCGAATGGATTACACGGGCCACTATGCCACGCTTCGCTAGGCGGATGGAAGAGTAGGCATACGGATGAGGGTCGCAAGCACCTCGTCGACAAGCACGCCACTAGAAATTGCTAGTGCGGCACCGAACACGAAGGCGGAATGGAAATTATATGGGGGCGCAACTCATGAACACATATGAATAATATAATCTCAAATAAATGAAATAGACATTACATAACAAGATTCATTGTGCACATCATCAAAATATAGAAGAATCTAACCTAAACAATCATCAACATAAAGAAGGAAAAAGAGAGTAAAAGAGTCGACCACATCCGAAGCCTTGCCGAAGATTCACGGTTGGAATCGCTGGGTTGTCAATCCGCGTCCAAGATCGGTCTTCAACTGCGTTCGAGGTAGAGGAGGCCTGTCACTTCCTCCCAATGGCTCGTCTTCTTCGTGTCACGATCCAATCTACTCCGATACACGATCTACTTGCTCGACGTTGGCAATCTTTGGGCTAGAAACCTCTCCTTGAAGCTCTTGGATGATGGAGGAGGCCTAGGGGGGCGGAGAACCTGCGGAAGGGGCGAGAATGGTGGACTGGACGGAAGAAATGCGGATCCTCCTACCTAATTCGGGAGCAGGAATATTTATAGGCGCTGGAATAAACAGTGCGCACGATCAGTGGTGCACGACCAATGGTCGTGCGCGCTGGAGTTCTATGATCGTGCGCCTGCCTGGGTGGAGCCTGCAATGTAAGAAATTTATAAAATACCATGTTCGCACGAACAGTGGCGCACGATCGGTGGTCGTGCGCACTATCGTAGGTGGTCGTGCGCACTGGTCAAAACAGAACTCATAAAATTGATGTTAAGTGCGCACGAACAGCGGCGCACGACCGGTGGTCGTTCGCAATATCGTTGGTGGTCGTGCGCACTGTCCGATACAGAACTCAAAAAATAGGGTTAAGTGCACACGATCAGCGGCGCACGACCAGTGGTCGTGCGCAATAGAAATAGTGATCGTGCGCAGTGTTCCTGTACAGAATTGTACCGGGAACACCCGCACGACTCCTGTTCCAGCATACAACACCAATCTAGCCACTGAAGGTGGCACTTAACAATGCATGAAAACTAATAACGAAGATAAACAAGAAATAACACCAAAACGGGCCTAGAATTGCACATAGCATGGAATAACAAATATGAGACAAAACATGCCTAAAATGTAGTGCATAGACTAGAAAATCGGCCCAGATGAGTCCATATATGTGTATATAATTGGGACTCATCACACCCCCAGACTTACATGTTTGCGCGTCCCGAGCAAACAAATTCTAAGCGAACGGGGAAAGAAAAGTAGATGGCTTAAAATTACAATACAGAGTACCATGCGAAGTCGCATGCTCACGTGCATAAGAAAAATAGTAGAGAATATTTCTGATTATATAAACTGTTTATATATTTCTAAAAGAGTAAAAGCATATTACAACTACTCAAAATGGTGAACAACGGTGATTCATTCCGTCATGCATACGGAGAAAGTAAACTAAGCGCTGAGACGAGCATTGCTCAAGATCGGGATGCGGGACAAACTCCACTGAAATCCATCAGTGTCGGTGACCATAAGCTTGCCCGGTCACATTCTCCCCACGACACTAGAATGGTTCAAGGCGTGAGTCAGTAGGACTTTCAGGTTTTAATTGAGGCTTGGGTTACGGTGAGGTAAACAATGATAAACAAAATGGCTTATAACACATAACCCAAATGAGCTTTAAAAGTAACTACCCGCGCCCCAAAATTGAATGCAAATGCACCACACCCCCAGACTTGGACCTTTGCAACATAGGTGTGTGCACCGCCTACTCCCAATACATAATTTTTCTACATGATTTTTCAATAAAACTCATTTTTCTTTTTTTCTCTTTTCCTTTTCATTTTTTTTTCTTTCTATCTTCTTTTTCTTGTCTTTTTTCTTTCAGCAAAATTTTCAAATGAGCATATCCACAGATTCACATAATAAACACCACAATCAACACCCCCCACAATGTAAATAAAACTACAACTAAAGCTCAGATTTGGGTGTGCGACTAGGTTAGGCTTTTAGGCTTTGGTGAGATATATGTGGAGCTGAATCAAGAAAAGGGTAGGTACAAAGGGGCTAGCAAGGGTAGACGAAAGGCGTGAAATAAAGGTTCAACCGGGCCAAAATAATGGCCTACGTTATTCTCACGCACTAGAACTATCCTATGCCAATGCTTCAAGAATCGCTTGGGGCAAGTTCTAGCCACCGAGAAAGATTCTCCTTTCTCCCGACTCAAGCAATACGAGTCTAGCGATCATTTACACACATCCCTATGCTACCGTTTGATTCCACCGGATTCACCATTTGAGTAGAGTAAACAACATTTACACTAATAGAAAAAAATATAAAACCATAAGTATAAAGAGAAGTCTAATCTACACAAATTTCTATGCAACCGAGCACTCGACTAGGAGCACTACTGGAGTCAACATTTTACTCTGCTACATAGTCCTAAGCCATCACCTAGACTTTCCCACATAAGCAGAAGAATTAAATTCACTACAGAGCACGCATACAGACGAGTACGCGCTCAAGTGGGTGCTGTGGTGTGCAAAGAAAATGAACAACAATTTCCAATAAGCTAAAATAAAAGTACTTCTAGCATGCTATGCAAGAGTACACGTGAGTGGGTACAAAAACTGCTCTCCCTCAGACTTAAACTAAACAATCCACAAAATATATGACATGAAAATCAGAAAAGGCTAGGGAAAGAGAGTACCCAGTGCTCAGAAATGAGCACACCAGAAGATTGGCGTGTAAGATAAAATGAGCCGCAGCATCCGCCATCCAGAAAAGATACCTGCAGGGGTCAGCTCCGCAGAAACAAAAGAAAATAGAAAACTGAAAAAAATACTACTAACTAAACTTGATTAGATGAAATAAAAATGCAGAAAAGAAAGATAACTACTGGGGTTATTGTCAGCCCAGCACGACTTATTCAAAAACTAAAGGTTCTAGCTAATGGGCGTATGAAAAAGGAAATGAACAGGTAATTGTTCTAATATGCGTGTCGGTAACGGGTACCGATACGGTGAAAGAACAATCACGCCTCTACCCGAATATAGATAAAACCTGCCCATCACAGGTAGAGGGAAAAGAAAGTAAGAAGAGGAGGAGATATCCTCACTCAACTCACCAAACACATCCTTTCCTAGCAAGGTGTCGCCCACAGGGAGGTGGCAGGAGGAAAATGCAATGAGTGGAGCTTCCTCAATGGAGGGGGAATCAGCCTTCTCACATAAGAGGATGCTCTCATCATTGACTTGGGCACAATGCACCAAATCCTCCTGGGGTACCTGTGAAGACTCAAACTGCACAGGCTCGGATGAAGAGGGGGGATCGAGAAATAAACAAGACGAAGAACATAAATAATCAAAAATCGGGGGAGTGGTCCCGGTCTCACACCCATCAGGTTGGGGAAGTAAAATAATGTTTGCATTGTCATCAATGCTACAAGATTCGGCGGGATCAACAGTGGCCATGCCTAAGGTTTGGACTTCCTCCACCGGTGTTGAGGAAAACTCCTCTTCACCTAGAAGGTTGTCCTTCTCCATAGGAGTAGGTACAATACTAAGATCAACAGCCTCCTCTTGCGACACATCATCGACAATGTCGTCAGAGACGAATGTAGTATGCACAACAGGGGGAAGAATAATGCTCGGATAAAAGTCGAGCACCGATTCCTCACAAAGAATCGAATCCACTAGAGGTGGTGGATGCACATGGAGAATTGGCTCAGCAATGTCGGTGCATAGATCAGCCGCACATCCGGTGACTGTGTCAATGCCATACCCTTCAAGATGTGAAGGTGACAAAGACACATAACCGGATGTTGAAGGTGTGCCGCCAGAGTTAGGAGTTGGGACGATCCGGATATCCGGCTCGTCATCCTCGTCCAATTGGCGAAGATACTCGGCACAGTCCTTCAAGACATGATCAGTGCTCCGACAAAACCGGCACTGCCTTGCGGGATTCTTTGGCACAGCGGGGGCTGAAGCCGAAAAGAAGTATGATGGTAAAGGCTCAGCAGAGTAGCCATAAGACTTACGCGCACCATATGGAGTACCAGACGAAGTCGGTGCTCCAAATGCTGGGCTATAAGAATTAAGCCTACTATTCTCCGTAGGGCATTCATCACTAGAGTGGGAGGTATCTCTACACCAACGGCAACGGATATTGAGATGTGCCCACATAGTGTGGAGATAAAACGATTCAAATAGAAAAACACTATTGTGCAAAATACCACACCTAACAAAAATTACTAAAGCAACCTAATTAAAACAGGAAAATGGAATAAAAAGAAGTAAAACAAAGAAATGCAATTACAAATGGAACGGCTTCTCTCTCAGGTTTTCCCTCTCCAGAAAACTCACACGACTGTGCTCCCCGGCAACGGCGCCAAAAACTTGATGGCGCAAATCTTAGCACACCGCTATAGGCGGTAGTAAGACTGCGGCACGAAACGGCAGTGTACCGATCGTTCAAGTAATATAAAATGGGAATGAATCCCCAAGTATCGATCTCAAAGGAACACAGTAAGGTGGAGTTTATTATCGAGGAAGGACTTGAGATTGAAGTCCTTTCGAGCGGGTGGATGCAGAAATGGGGGATTTGGTTTGTGTAAAATAAAAGAAAACAACTTAAACTACTCCTATGCAATGCCGCTATGCAATGCTTCGCTTGGCGGGATGGAGACTAGGCAGGCCTTGAGCGCGCTGCGTCGCAAGGGCGGATGGAAGAGTAGGCAAGCAGAGTCGAACTGTGCAGGCCTTGAGCGCACTGCTTCGTAGGGCGAATGGATTACACAGGCCGCTATGCCACGCTTCGCTAGGCGGATGGAAGAGTGGGCATACAGATGAGGGTCGCAAGCACCTCGTCGACAAGCACGCCACTAGCAATTGCTAGTGCGGCACCGAACACGAAGGCGGAATGGAAATTATATGGGGGCGCACCTCATGAACACATATGAATAATATAATCTCAAATAAATGAAATAGACATTACATAACAAGATTCATTGTGCACATCATCAAAATATAGAAGAATCTAACCTAAACAATCATCAACATAAAGAAGGAAAAAGAGAGTAAAAGAGTCGACCACATCCGAAGCCTTGCCGAAGATTCACGGTTGGAATCGCTGGGTTGTCAATCCGCGTCCAAGCTCGGTCTTCAACTGCGTCCGAGGTAGAGGAGGGCTGTCACTTCCTCCCAATGGCTCGTCTTCTTCGTGTCACGATCCAATCTACACCGATACACGATCTCCTTGCTCGACGTTGGCGATCTTTGGGCTAAAAACCTCTCCTTGAAGCTCTTGGATGATGGAGGAGGCCTAGGGGGGCGGAGAACCTGCGGAAGGGGTGAAAACGGCGGACTGGATGGAAGAAATGCGGATCCTCCTACCTAATTCGCGAGCAGGAATATTTATAGGCGTTGGAATAAACAGTGCGCACGATCAGTGGCGCACGACCAATGGTCGTGCGCGCTGGAGGTCTGTGATGGTGCGCCTGCCTAGGTGGAGCCTACAATGTAAGAAATTTATAAAATACCATGTCCGCACCACCTGTGGCGCATGACCGGTGGTCGTGCGCACTATCGTAGGTGGTCGTGCGCACTGGTCAAAACAGAACTCATAAAATTGATGTTAAGTGCGCACGAACAGCGGCGCACGACCGGTGGTCGTTCGCAATATCGTTGGTGGTCGTGCGCACTGTCCGATACAGAACTCAAAAAATAGGGTTAAGTGCACACGATCAGCGGCGCACGACCAGTGGTCGTGCGCAATAGAAACAGTGATCGTGCGCAGTGTTCCTGTACAGAATTGTACCGGGAACACCCGCACGACTCCTGTTCCAGCATACAACACCAATCTAGCCACTGAAGGTGGCACTTAACAATGCATGAAAACTAATAATGAAGATAAACAAGAAATAACACCAAAACGGGCCTAGAAGTGCACATAGCATGGAATAACAAATATGAGCGAAAACATGCCTAAAATGTAGTGCATAGACTAGAAAATCGGCCCAGATGAGTCCATATATGTGTATATAATTGGGACTCATCAATAAGCTAAGTTATTTTTGATATCATGTTTAAGTTTATATTGTAACAGATGCTTCAAAGATATATCACTTGTATATAGACGATAAAAGTAATGAAATTAACTAAGTAAAATATCGTCTCAAGACTCAGCAGAAGAACCGTGGAGAAAAGTATCATCTCGTCGAAATAGTTTCAATGATATCGTCTTGATGAGGACACATCGTCTTGAAGGTTGAAGAAAGCTTATCATGGATAAAGCTAAGTTCAGATATCGACGACTTCATCTTAAATAAAGCTTATCGCGGATAAAGCTAAGTTCAGAAATCGACGACATCATCTTGGAGTAAGCTTATCATGGATAAAGCTAACTTCAGATATCGACGATATCGTCTTGAAGAAGAGGTATAACCTTCAGTCATGAAGAAAGACTCATGAAGACAAACATCGGGTTGAAGACCTCATATCATCTTGAAGATCAAGACAATATGGTCTTGAAGAAATGTTATCAACTTGAAGAGATGTCTAAGTCATTTCTCGACGATATCGTCAAGAAGTAGTAATATCGTTGAGATATCATGTAAAGACCTGAAGAAGGATGCATGTCAACGATATCGTTTTGAAAAAGACATTTCACCTTGAAGATTGAAGATATGTTGTAGGTAAGGAAACATCTCGACGATATCGTCTTGACGAAGTAATATCGCTGAGATATCAAGTAAAGTATTAAAGAAGGAAGTATGCTGACAATATCGTTGTGATGAATATCTGCCCATTACATTGATCAAGACTGTTGAAACCAATTTCTCGGCTTCTTGTGAAGCTCAGGGACCTCACCAAAATGGGGGCAGCTAGCCCTTACTGATCCCTCAGAGAAGGTAGACTGAATACTAGGAAAATGACTAAGACCTTAGTCACAGTGAGGAGGTCCCTCCACTAACCCGGAAGATCGTTGAGCGCTTCCCCTCCCAAGCCAAAGCTGAGACTCGGGAACCTTGGAGAGCTCTGGAAATGCTAGCCAAGGAGAGCCTGAGGAGAGAGAAGCTGAAGTGAAGTCCTCTCCAAAGGTGCTCTTTAGGTCTTATTTATAGGTTTTCTGATCTGGTCTGCAAATAGCAGGATTCCGCCTTTTGATTTAACTATCCGCACCCCAAATGGGTCTGCTAACAGCCAAACTCCGCTGTTTGGAGAGGCTAAAGGCAGTCCACCAAGGGTAAAAGGGTAATTTTTCCCCATCAACCTATGGGCAAGAAACTGCGTGAACACTACTGCCGAAGCTCTCGCGGGTCTTCTCGCGAGTCCTACTCGCGATGCCTCTCCTAGGCGATCGCCCTGCGAGGACCTCGCTGGCCCCCTTTGGCGGTATCTGCCGAGGTCTGGTCTCGCAAGCCTTCCTGCGAGACCGCCTCTTGACTTCGTCATGCACATAACACATTTTGTTGAACACAGACGAGCTCGACGAACGCAGAATGTTAAATCGTTCGTTGACCGCTGAGATGCTGGGATCGAAGCAAGCCGTTCATCGAATGCAGGAAATAATTCGTCGAACATAGAATTGAGTTCATCGAACGCTGAGTCCTGGTCTCGCGAGCCTTCAGCGAGACCGCCGCGAAACTTCATTGAACATAGAATACACTTTATTGATCACGGGACATTTCGTAGAACGCTCTTCATTTCGTCGCATTCTCTTCGTCGACCCTAGAAAACTTCCTCAAACTGCCAACGCGATTCTCTCGCCGTCCATTCTCGCTCGCCAGATAGAGAGCATTTAGAGAGAGACTTCTCACCCACCCCTCCTGCGAGGTCTCTGGCCCTTTGGCCTTCCTCCTTTATTACTTTTTTCGTAATGACTTCCCAAACCGCGCCCCCTTGCCTGCAAATATCGGGGTTGTACATAATCCCCGCTCTTCGCGAGGCTACCCAGGCTTGCGAAGAAACATCCTACCCCTGGTATTCGCCACCCTCTTGATGATCTGTCAGGAATCTTTGGTAGGGCCCATCCCGGGGGCTATAAATATCATCCTGGGCCTCAGTGACGCGCACCATCCTTCTCTCTTTTTCCCTTTTTCCCTTACTGTAGTTGTTGGGAGATGCCGCCTTCCAAAGAGGTTGGGGCTCGCCTAAAGGCTGCCAGGGATGGCGAATTACCCTCCGCGATGAGGGTCCCCGCATGGATGAACCGGCTGCCTCCCGCTCAGGCGCCGAAGGCAAAAATGGCGAATGCGGTTCACCTAACTGGGGACGACTCCGTACTGATGGACTCTTCCCCCGATAACCGTTCCCCTGAGAAGGTTTGGACCATCTCTTCAACCAAGCCAATAAATTAGCCTCTTTGATTCCTTCTTACTCGCAGGAGATTTTGTCGAACAAGGACTTTGGCGAGCTTGAAGGTGGATCTTGCAAACGTCCGCCAGCGGACACGGATCTCGCTGGCAAGAATGTCGCGGGTATGCCCTTAATCTCGCATATTGACTTCTTTTGTTGACCATCGACTCCTTATTTCCTGCTTCTTACAGTCTCGACCCAGAAGACCCCGACTCGCTAGGATTTGCGGCCTCCGTCTCTGCCCCATCCCGACAGAACCGTGGATATGCCAGGGTTCAATCTTCTGGGGAGCGAGGACACTGGCGGCTCTCGACCGCCAAAATTCCGCCGACCAATAGTGCGGCCTACCCTCCTGGCTTAAGAAAATCCCTCTACCCCCACTACGAGAACGTCTTCCAGGGCCGCCCTGAGAGTTATCGCCCCCCTCCGAGTAAACATTCTGGCGTCCCCATGCCATACTCGAACTTAAACCGGTTATCTAACCTTTCTATAATATTTTGCAGAGAATTCCGAGAATCCGCCCACCGATTCCGAGTTTGGGGATGAGGAGGTGTCCCCGCTCCCCGACCAAGTGGAAGAATTCTTGGGGGATCCACGAGATCCTGAGACTATGAAGCGGCAAACCGCGGAGTTGCTTCAGAAACATGGTCGGATGCTGGTGGACCTCAGCCTTCAAGCGAGACGGGATAGAGAGGACGTGGAGGATAGGCATGTTGTCTTGTTGGAGGAGTGTGCGAGGCTCCGGGATGCGAGACAATGTGATCATGATGAGACCGTTATGATGCCGAAGGTGCATATTGCGAGGATGAGGGATTATGCCTACCTCATGGACCGGGAGGGCCATGCGGCCCAGGATTACTATAATTCCAGGGTACCACCACGGTCCGGGTCGCGTGGTGGCTGTAGAGGGAAATGGTTGCCCCACGATTCTCGCTAACTTCTATGTTTTTGCGAACTCTTATAATTTGTTAATGCTTGCCGCTGCGTTGGAAAATCTCGTAATTATTTGCAACTTATATTTGTGAGTTCTCGCATAGTAGTAATTATTGGTAGCCATCTATTAGTTCTCGCTCGCGATTTACATATCCGCGTCCTTCCCTTGTTATGCTATTCTCGCAACGAGCCGATCTGCTCTCGCTAAAAATTGTCTCGTGATGGCTTCCCTTCGCCATTCCGTTTGCTCATGCTGCCCTCGCAAAGAATTTGCTTATGCTAACTTCGCAGGGAATTTTGCTTATGCTAACCTCGTAGGGAGTTCTCGCCCGCGCGTTAATTTTAAAGACTGTTCGCGTTCTCGCGCGCGATCCATATGTGATGTTTTGGGTAACCGCACTCAGTGGCGCTTGGGCTTCTTCCCGCCCTTTTACCTTTGCTATAAATAGGCTGTCATTCCTGTGTCAACTACCTCATTTATCGTCAAGCTTCTTCTTCCACTGCTCCAGAGCTCTCTCCCCTCTCCCTTTCTCGTGCTATTCTCTTTCTCGCAGGACCTCAGGATGGTGGGTGACGTTGCCGAGTCCGACGGTTGGCGGAAGTGCGCTAAAGCTTTCGCCGATCATGAGTTTGCGAAGTGTAATATGACCGAGCAGGAGTATTTGACCTCGCTCGCCGAATACGTTCACCCTGACTTCGCGGCGCGCTGTCCTAGCGAGGATGAGGCGATCAACGCCCCTTTCGCCGAAGAGCTAGCCATCCCCACCGCTCACTTCGCAGTTGGCTTGTGCCTCCCCCTATGGACAGAAATATGCCAGGTACCATCCTTCTCGCCTACTTCTACATCTTTCCGGATTAAATATCGCTCGCAACATGCTAATCTCTCTTTTCTTTACGAATACCATGGCAGTAATCGTAACGTTCACCTGCTATTTGCGCGAGGAGCGCATCGTGTTCAGACTTCCAATTTTTCGGAAGCTATTCTCCTTTCGCGCATATAAAGATGGGACCGCCTACTGATATAAATTTTTGCGGTTTTGAAATTTTAGTGAAGGGTTGAGATTTTCTCCAAAACTATATCCGATAAAGGCAAGTGTACCTTATCGTCTATAGTATAGGATATTAAGAAATACCAAGGTCGTATTCCACGGGGCGCGTTGATTACTTCTACTTTGAGGAAAGTCACTATTATCTTATCTAATGATATTTTGGGGTTTTGGTTCTTAGCTAAAAAAAAGAGAAATTGCAAGCTAAATTAAGGGTTTAGATGATGATAAAAGAGGCTAGTACTCAATCAAAAGTCACCTTGGAGTGAGAAAAGACAAGTAAAAAGAAATTAAATCTAATTCCGTTTAAATTGAACTACTTGACCGTGGAGGTTCCCGAAGCTCGAACATGCCTCTCTCGAGGTTAATGCCCAACTAAGATTAGGAAAAATCAATCGGACTCTCGTCCTATAATCGATTACCTAAAACTTGCTTTACGAGGTGAACCCCACTATTGGATTTGACTCCAATCCGGGAGATTTACGTCATCCTCTCTCGAGGGGTGCGTGAAACTCTCTTTACCCTTGAGTGATCGATTCATACTTTGAGCCTCTCGGCTAACTAAATATGAAAACTTAAGCGAAAACCATATATCGAAAGTATGGCCTCACTAATTAAAAATCAAGGATAATTCAAGTGTTTATAAAAACGGAAAAAGAAAACTTTAGAAAATCATAACTTGTCTAACTCATCCTCGGATCATTTTGATCGAGTACTAATGAGGATTAGTTAATCATGGTGGAGGGGGAAGAGGAAGAAAAATAAAAATGCATATTAAGAAATTTTAGCTAAGGAGGAGACAAAATAAAGAGAACAAACTATTTTTTATTTAAATGAAAAACTATTACAAGACTTAAGAAAGGAAATTGCAAGCTAGGAAAAACAAGATTACAAGCTTAAACTAGACTATTGCACTAAAGGAAAGCTAATACATTGCATTAGAAAAGGAAGAGAGCATGAAAATAAAGAGACATGAACATGAACATGAAAAAGGAAAACTACTTAAGATTGGCTCCAACAGCACCTTCCCCACTCCAAAATTCTGAACCTTGAACTCAAGGAGAGCCTCTGGATTTATAGGCAAAAATTTCATGTTACACGCCCTCGGTCACGGGCGTGACCTAGGGCGTGTAATCTCTGCAGCATCGGATCCGGTCACGGCGTGGGCTTGGCGTGACGGCGGGAGAAAATCGCACATGTCACGGGCGTGACAATTGGGTCATGGGCGTGAC
This sequence comes from Dactylorhiza incarnata, assembly GCA_033032865.1. Taxonomy (NCBI): domain Eukaryota; kingdom Viridiplantae; phylum Streptophyta; class Magnoliopsida; order Asparagales; family Orchidaceae; genus Dactylorhiza; species Dactylorhiza incarnata. The sequence goes on along the minus strand of JAWHQI010000354.1, from coordinate 762,086 downwards.
TCAGGAAGGCTTCATTTAATGCGGCATGGGCTAGCCAGACGCCGCGGCGGCGTGCTTGGATCACGCGGGAAGGTCACGGGCGTGACTTTGGGTCACGGGCGTGACTCAAGTTGACTTCTCAACGGCAGCTTCTCGTCTCGACGGCGGCTCCACGTGGCAGATGCTAAAATTACACGCCCCCGGTCACGGGCGTGACTTTGGGTCACGGGCGTGACCTGGGGCGTGACTGGGTGTGGACTAGCTCAACAGCACGGCTGCGACTCTGGACTGATCTTCAGGTTACACGCCCTTGGTCACGGGCGTGACCGAGGGCGTGACATGTGATTTTTCCCGATTTGTCCCAGAAATCTGCAAATATTAAAATTAGGCTAAGTTAGAATCAAAATTACAAAAAGAACTACTTATAACCTAAAATTGACATAAAAAGGAAAATTCATATTAAATAATTACAAAATTTTCTATTAAAAACTTATATAAAAACTACTTTATCAAATACCCCCATACTTGAGGTTTTGCTATTCCAGAGCAAAAGTGTGAGACATAATTTATAAGACATCCTTAAAAAATTTTTTAATTTAAAACTAAAATTTCATTTAACCAAAAGTTAAGTTAAGAGTAAATTCAAGGGGGAGTTAAGTCCTAAATTATGATGATGATTTGAAAAGAGGGAAAAAATGTTTAGGCAATAACTTCTCAAGAAAATTAAGTAGTTTGACAAAATTGTAGAAATTATAAAACTAAATTAAATTAAAATTATAAGAACTCTATCTTAAAAGAATCTTAAGGAAAAGTAAATTACTAAATATTGCTCTCTCCATAATTTTCAACTAAAACTAGAACAATGATAATTGGCTAAGGGTGATTTCATAGAATTTGGCATAAGAAGAGAAATTTTTGAATGGAGGAAATGGAATTTATCATGAAATTTCCCCTTTTTTTTTTTCTTTTCTCTTTTTTTTTTTTTTTTTTTCTCTTCTAATAAAAACCCAAAATGTATATGGTTTAGGAGTAATGAATTTTATCCTCTTACTCCATGCCATATAATCTTTTCAAATATTTTGGGTGCATATGTTTTAGGGAATAATGAATTTTATCCTCTTATTCCCATGACATATGATCTTTTAATACACATTTTTTTTTTATGCCATCAAAGGGGGTAGGGTAGGGGAAAAATAAATCTAGCTAGTTTTAAATCATATTGAGAGCAAATTCTAGTAAAATTAAAATTCCTAAGATCTAAGAAGTTAGAAGAAAGTATAATTGAAATCTAAAGAGGTTTAGGAAATTTACTACAAAATGAAGCCATTTAAAAATAAAAAGAGAAGTCATGCTAACAAAATTCTCTAATCAATTTAAAATCATAAGATGATTCTTAAATCAAGATTACCTCAAATTTAAAATTAACAAACTATGATAAGCAAAATTTTAGCCAATTAAAAACTTAAACATGCTTATAAACATTCTCAACTAGATTTCTAAGAAATCACAAAAACAACAAGGAGGGAAATAAGAATTTTTTGAATTTTTGATATTATCTTTTTTTTGAATTTTTCTCATTAAAAACTATTTACAAAGAAAGGAAACTAGATTTAAAACTTAACAAATTTTTTTGCAAGTCTTGGACTTCCCAAGGGCTACCCGGTGAAGGGTTCGCAAGGTACTAGGAGGTGTGATGGGATAAAATCCCAAACGTCCCTTTCCAAGATTTAAATTTTTCTGTTTTCTATTTTTTTTTTTTGAGTTTTGGGTTTTACAAGTGCTAAAATAGAAGAAAAACATAAGAAAATATATATATATATTTTTTTTTTTTTTTGAAAATTTTCTAATTTAACAACTATTTACAAGAATTTACAAAGGGCTATTTACACCCCCATACTTAAAGTTAAACATTGTCCCCAATGTTTAAAAATAAGTATGAAGTAGGAAAAGATAAAAAAAAATGCAAAAACGAAAGAAGAGAAGGAAAAAGGGCTTCCCTGATTTTTTTGAAGCTTTTGTGGGGAAGCCGCGATTACCTGCAAAAGTTGTTAAAGCAGAAAAGAAGAGACAAGAGAAAATAACAAAAGATAACTTTGGGGTGCCTCCCAAAAGCGCTTTGTTTAAGGTCGCGTAGCTTGACCCACTTGCCGATTATGTTATATGATGAAGAAAAATCGCATCACTCTTGTCATTAGGTACGTCTCCCGGAAGATACAATTTAAGGCGGTGCCCGTTAACTTTGAAGGAGCCTTTTTCCGGGTGGGAAATTAGGATTGTCCCATAGGACCAAACCTCTTTAACAATAAAGGGTCCGGACCATCGGGATTTTAATTTTCCCGGAAAAAGGCGAAGGCGAGAATTATAAAGGAGGACGAGATCGCCCGGCGAAAAAGTTTTCGGAAATTTTATATGTTTATCGTGATAAAACTTTGTTCGCTCCTTATATAATTTATTGCTCTCATACGCATTCGCTCGCCATTCATCTAACTCGTTTATTTGAAACTTCCTTTGTTCACCCGCTAAAGTGGAATCGAGATTTAAAAATTTAAGCGCCCAAAATGCGCGGTGTTCTAATTCGACCGGAAGGTGGCAAGCCTTGCCATAGACCATTCGATATGGTGTACAACCGATAGCGGTCTTGTACGCCGTACGATAGGCCCAAAGCGCGTCATCGAGCTTTATTGCCCAATCCTTCCGATTAATAGAAACCGTTTTCTCTAAAATTCGCTTTAATTCTCGATTAACCACTTCGACTTGGCCGCTCGTTTGTGGGTGATATGCAGTGGATAGTTTGTGCGTGACACCATATTTTGCTAAAGTTTTTGTGAATTGAGTATTGCAAAAATGGGTGCCCCGATCACTCACAATAGCGCGCGGAGTGCCAAATCGAGAAAATAATTTTTTTAAAAAGTTAACGATGACTCGCGCATCGTTGGTGGGGAGAGCTTGCGCTTCCGCCCACCTTGACACGTAGTCGACCGCCACTAGAATATACTTATTTGAAAATGAAGGAGGGAGAGGACCAACGAAATTAATGCCCCAAAGATCGAAAATCTCGCATTCTAAGAAAATATTTTGGGGCATCTCATCCCGGCGAGAGATGTTGCCCGACCGCTGGCAGCTGTCGCAAGTACTCACAAGGGTGTGAGCATCTTTGAAGAGCGTGGGCCAATAAAAGCCTGCCTCCAGCGCCTTCCTCGCGGTTCGGTTCGAATGATAATGACCACCGGATGGTCCCTCGTGACAATGTCGTAAAATTTTAAGACCCTCCTTACTCGAGACGCATCGTCTCACCACTTGGTCTGCGCATACACGGAATAAAAAGGGATCCTCCCAAAAGTAATTCTTTAAATCAGAAAAGAATTTCTTCTTTTTCTGACTCGAGAATTCTTTTGGCAAGACCCGGGATACTAAATAGTTAGCCAGATCTGCAAACCAGGGGGTAGATGACGTATTAATATCTTCGAGAGCGAGGAGGCGCTCTTCGGGAAATTTATCATCGATGTCAGATTCTATCAAAACTTCCGAGGCGGGGTTTTCTAAACGGGAGAGATGATCGGCCGCCAAGTTTTCGGCTCCTCTTTTGTCCCGGATCTCTAAGTCAAACTCCTGCAAGAGGAGGATCCATCGCAAAAGACGAGGCTTGGCGTCCGATTTGCTTAAAAGATACCTAAGTGCGGAGTGATCCGTGAAGACAATAACTTTTGAGAGGGTGATATATGACCTAAACTTATCGAAGGCAAAAACGATCGCTAGAAGCTCCTTTTCGGTTGTGGTGTAATTCGCTTGTGCCGACGTGAGTGTTTTGCTCGCATAATAAATAGGGTGGAAATACTTACTCACCCGTTGGCCTAAAACGGCACCAACCGCAATGTCACTCGCGTCGCACATGATTTCAAAAGGAAGCGACCAATCCGGCGCGACTAGAATCGGGGAGTTTATAAGTTTCTCTTTGATGAGTTTAAAAGCCAAATGGCATTCATCGCTAAAAATAAACGAGGATTCTTTTTCAAGAAGGTGGGTTAACGGCTTTGTGATTTTTGAAAAATTCTGTATAAAGCGCCGATAAAACCCCGCGTGGCCTAGGAAACTACGAATAGCTTTTACGTTTGTTGGAGGGGGAAGTTTTTCAATCACTTCGATCTTGGCCTTATCGACCTCGATCCCCATGCCCGAAATTTTATGACCAAGGACTAGCCCTTCCTTGACCATAAAATGGCATTTCTCCCAATTAAGTGCTAAATTCGTTTCCTCGCATCGCTGCAACACGCGCTCAAGATTTTTTAAACAATTTTTAAATGAATTTCCGAACACGGAAAAGTCGTCCATAAACACTTCCATCACCTCCTCTACTAACTCGTCAAATATTGCCAGCATACATCTTTGGAATGTAGCTGGCGCATTACAAAGACCAAATGACATCCTTCGATAAGCGAAGGTGCCAAAGGGACAAGTGAAAGTGGTTTTCTCTTGGTCCTCGGGCGAAATCGGTATTTGAAAATATCCCGACAAACCATCGAGAAAACAGTAGTAGGAGTGACCTGAAAGGCGCTCTAAAATTTGATCGATGAATGGTAGGGGGAAGTGATCCTTACGGGTGGCATCATTTAGTTTTCGGTAATCGATGCACATCCGCCAACCCGTAACAGTACGGGTTGGGATCAACTCGTTATTCTCATTAGCTACTACCGTAATGCCACCTTTCTTTGGTACGACTTGTACTGGGCTAACCCAAGTACTATCCGATATCGGGTAGATAATTCCCGCGTCCAATAGTTTGATCACTTCGGCCTTAACGACTTCTTTCATGTTAGGGTTTAGCCGTCGTTGAGGCTGGACCGAATTTCGGGAATTATCTTCGAGGAAGATTTTATGAGTGCAGAAGGAAGGGTTTATACCCTTTATATCCGAAATTTGCCACGCAATTGCGTGGCGGTGCTTTCTTAAGACAATAGCCAACTCGGAAATTTCTGAGTTGCTAAGTTCGGATGAAACGATGACGGGTAGCTTCGACTCTTTTTCTAAAAATAAATACTTAAGGTGAGGGGGAAGTTGCTTTAGTTCCAAAACGGGTGGCTCTTCATAAGATGTTTTGATTTTTAATTTTTCTAAAAATAGTGGTTCGGGTGGTGTGAAACGAGTGACTTCTTCTTCTTCCAGACAAAAGAGCTCGGCGAACTCGGACTCGTGACTCGAGGTGGAGACTAACTCGGGAGGGGAATCGAATTCCCAACACTCTTCCAGGTAAAAACATGAATCGTCGTTTTCTAATGTGTTCCGCATCGAGGAATTTATGCCGAAAGAAACTTCATCATGATCTCCAACCCGAAGGAGGAGCTTTCCGTTACTTACGTCAATAATGGCGCGGGAGGTGGCAAGGAAGGGGCGGCCGAGTATGAGGGGTACTTCGGCATCCTCTTCGATGTCAAGAATGACAAAGTCCACCGGGAAGATGAACTTGTCGACCTTGACGAGCACGTCCTCCACTATTCCTACCGGATATTTTAAAGAGCGATCCGCTAATTGAATACTCATTCGAGTGGGGATTGGATTTCCTAGACCTAGTTTCTTAAATAATGAAAAAGGCATGAGATTGATACTTGCTCCCAGATCCGCTAAAGCGTGTTTTACTAACGAATTGCCAAATAAACACGGGATGGAAAACCGTCCCGGGTCATTCACTTTTGTAGGCAATTTGTTGAGTACAACCGCGGAGCATTCTGCGTTCAAAGAAATATGCGAAATATCTTCTAATTTTTTCTTATTGGAGAGCAACTCCTTAAGATATTTCGCATATTTAGGCATTTGAGAGATAGCCTCGCAGAAGGGTACATTAATGTGGATTTGCTTTAAAATATCTAAAAACTTTTTATAATTCTTTTCGGCGCTCTCGCTTTTAAACTTAGATGGATACGGAACATTAGAAGTAGAAGCGCGCGGAGCTAACGTAGTAGGTAAAATTGAAGATAAAATAGGAGGAAGAGGAGGAGAGGAAGTTACCATGGGTTCGTCCTGCTTAGAAGCCACCTCCTTCCCGCTTCGGAGTGTAATCGCGTTTGCGCTCTCCCTTGGGTTGGGCTCCGTGTTTCCCGGAAGGGCTCCTTGCGGTCGCTCGGAGATTATCTTTGCTAGCTGGCCCACTTGGTTCTCTAAATTTTTGATCGATCCGGTGAGGTTCCGGATGTTCGCTTCAGTTGTAGCAACATATTTTGCAAAAACCTCTTCAAGCGGAGAGGGTTTTTGCTGTTGCGGTGGAAAACCGGGTGGATTAAAATTTTGAGGGGGAGTTAAATTGAGAAGTTGATTTGGAGGTTGATTTAAATTTAAGGGACGCTGAGCATTTCCTTGATTGCTCCATGAGAAGTTCGGATGATTCCTATAACCCGCATTGTAGGTGTTATTATACGGAGCGGTGTTCGGGTTATAGGAAGGACGAGGTGGATTTCCCATGTAATCAACTTGCTCTTCAAGTAAAATATTATTAGCCCAAGGAGGAGTGGCGGAGGAAGCAGACATCTCCGCCACTTGCTTTGTTAAGCGCTCAACTTGTAAAGCCAAATTTGCGTTAGCGTCTATTTCAAAAATTCCGGCCGGCTTATTAGGCCGCGCTCGGGGCATGTTCCATTGATACGCATTTGTGGCCATCTCTTCGAAAAGCTCTTGAGCGGCGATCGGGGTTTTATTATTTAATGTCCCCCCGGCGGCCGCATCAATCATTTGCCTCGTTTGGAGATTTAAGCCATTATAAAATATTTGCACTTGTTGCCAAGTGGCAAGTGCGTGGTGAGGGCATCGACGCAAAAGCTCCTTGAAGCGCTCCCATGTATCATAGAGAGTCTCCGAGTCGATTTGCATGAACGATGCAATATCCGTGCGTAATTTAGCGGTCTTTGAAGGCGGGAAATATTTATTAAGAAATTTTTCCGCCATTTCGGCCCATGTAGTGATGGATCCCCTTGGTAGGGAGCCCAGCCACTGCTTGGCCTTAGACCGCAGAGAGAAAGGAAAAAGACGTAATCGAATGGCATCATCGGTGACGCCATTGATCTTAAAAGTGTCGCAAATTTCAAGAAAGTAAGAGATATGTGAATTTGGATCCTCGTCCGGTTGACCATCAAAGGTCACCGATTGTTGCACCATTTGTATGATGCTGGACTTGATCTCAAAATTATTGTTCGCCACCGCGGGGCGAACAATACTCGATTGTGTGCCTTCCAAATTCGGCCGCGCATAATAGGACATGGTCCGTTGCGCGTCCTCATTAGGGTTTGGCTCGTTAAGATTAGGAGGATTAAGATTATGATCCATATTTGCTGCGTTAGTGTCCCCGATTGACTCTTCAGATTCTACTTGATTTCCTTGATCACGAGAACGGCGGTGCCTCAAAAGGGTTCGCTCGATTTCCGGATCAAAAGGAAGAATCGAAGTGCTACCACGGGTCATACACTAAAAAGAGAAGGAAAGAAGAAGAAAAAGAGAGAATATTTTTTGTTCTTTTTAGGCGGATTAAGTTAGTCTTGGACTTCCCAAGATCTACCCGGTGAAGGGTTTGCAAGGTACTAGAGGCTGTGATGGGAATTCAAGCCCAAAGCGTCCTTTCCAAGAATTTTAATTTCACCCTTAAGATTTTCAAAAATAGAAAAACTAAAATAAAAACAACATGATAAAATTAATAGCTATCCTTGTTTCAAAATATCTACGCAAAATTCCCCGGCAACGGCGCCAAAAACTTGATATAAATTTTTGCGGTTTTGAAATTTTAGTGAAGGGTTGAGATTTTCTCCAAAACTATATCCGATAAAGGCAAGTGTACCTTATCGTCTATAGTATAGGATATTAAGAAATACCAAGGTCGTATTCCACGGGGCGCGTTGATTACTTCTACTTTGAGGAAAGTCACTATTATCTTATCTAATGATATTTTGGGGTTTTGGTTCTTAGCTAAAAAAAAGAGAAATTGCAAGCTAAATTAAGGGTTTAGATGATGATAAAAGAGGCTAGTACTCAATCAAAAGTCACCTTGGAGTGAGAAAAGACAAGTAAAAAGAAATTAAATCTAATTCCGTTTAAATTGAACTACTTGACCGTGGAGGTTCCCGAAGCTCGAACATGCCTCTCTCGAGGTTAATGCCCAACTAAGATTAGGAAAAATCAATCGGACTCTCGTCCTATAATCGATTACCTAAAACTTGCTTTACGAGGTGAACCCCACTATTGGATTTGACTCCAATCCGGGAGATTTACGTCATCCTCTCTCGAGGGGTGCGTGCAACTCTCTTTACCCTTGAGTGATCGATTCATACTTTGAGCCTCTCGGCTAACTAAATATGAAAACTTAAGCGAAAACCATATATCGAAAGTATGGCCTCACTAATTAAAAATCAAGGATAATTCAAGTGTTTATAAAAACGGAAAAAGAAAACTTTAGAAAATCATAACTTGTCTAACTCATCCTCGGATCATTTTGATCGAGTACTAATGAGGATTAGTTAATCATGGTGGAGGGGGAAGAGGAAGAAAAATAAAAATGCATATTAAGAAATTTTAGCTAAGGAGGAGACAAAATAAAGAGAACAAACTATTTTTTATTTAAATGAAAAACTATTACAAGACTTAAGAAAGGAAATTGCAAGCTAGGAAAAACAAGATTACAAGCTTAAACTAGACTATTGCACTAAAGGAAAGCTAATACATTGCATTAGAAAAGGAAGAGAGCATGAAAATAAAGAGACATGAACATGAACATGAAAAAGGAAAACTACTTAAGATTGGCTCCAGCAGCACCTTCCCCACTCCAAAATTCTGAACCTTGAACTCAAGGAGAGCCTCTGGATTTATAGGCAAAAATTTCATGTTACACGCCCTCGGTCACGGGCGTGACCTAGGGCGTGTAATCTCTGCAGCATCGGATCAGGTCGCGGCGTGGGCTTGGCGTGACGGCGGGAGAAAATCGCACATGTCACGGGCGTGACAATTGGGTCACGGGCGTGACTCAGGAAGGCTTCATTTAATGCGGCATGGGCTAGCCAGACGCCGCGGCGGCGTGCTTGGATCACGCGGGAAGGTCACGGGCGTGACTTTGGGTCACGGGCGTGACTCAAGTTGACTTCTCAACGGCAGCTTCTCGTCTCGACGGCGGCTCCACGTGGCAGATGCTAAAATTACACGCCCCCGGTCACGGGCGTGACTTTGGGTCACGGGCGTGACCTGGGGCGTGACTGGGTGTGGACTAGCTCAACAGCACGGCTGCAACTCTGGACTGATCTTCAGGTTACACGCCCTTGGTCACGGGCGTGACCGAGGGCGTGACATGTGATTTTTCCCGATTTGTCCCAGAAATCTGCAAATATTAAAATTAGGCTAAGTTAGAATCAAAATTAAAAAAAGAACTACTTATAACCTAAAATTGACATAAAAAGGAAAATTCATATTAAATAATTACAAAATTTTCTATTAAAAACTTATATAAAAACTACTTTATCACCTACTTTGTGGGCTCGGGTCCCAAGGTCGTCGAGACCGTCAACAAGGCCCACTACTGGGCTCAGAAGTTTATCATCATCAAAGGGAACTTTGGCAACATCCCTTTCTCGCCCGTCCTGCACAGCGAGACCAATCACCGCCCCCTGCACTCGGTGGTCACGACGTCGCCCTATATCAGTTCTTCTGTAAGAAGAATTTCGAGGTTGTCCATCTTCGCCGCAACCTCGACAGGGGAAGGTAATGATCTCTCCCGGTAACTTCCATTATTCCATCCTTTTCCGCACTAACTGTCGACCCCCCCCCCCCCTTTAAGGCGAGCGAGATCTACCCCTCAACCTCCCCTATGCGAGCAACCGGAAGTCTTCCTCCACCTTCGCTCTCGCGACCATGGGAGAGAAGGCTTGTCGTGACTCCATCACCCCAGCTGCGTCGTCTTCTCGCAAGAGGACAGAGGCCTCCAGCAGCCGGGGCCCATCCCCAAAATCTCCGCCAAAAAAATGAAGTAAGAAGAGCCAGGGCTCGCTCGCCTCCTCTAAGGGAAATGAGCACTCCGACGCTAACACTTGCGATATCGATCTCACCATCCTCTCCGAAGAGAGGGAGGTCGATGAGGAGAGCGAGGAGGCTGCGAGGACCGCCGATCCGTCTATTCCAGTTAACCACTGGAACTTTGGCCTCGGCCAGAGATGCAGGGACGAGACCGGCAAGCGCCTGGTGTGTTGGAAGCCGGAGGTCAACAGAGCTGACGTATCTACTATCCTCCCCTCCTGGGTGGAGAAGTCGACCGTCAGCGGACATGCCTTTGACTTCTCCTTCGTCCTCTATGGGCATGAGGATGCCGGGGCTATAAGGACGAGACCTCGAAGGCCCTCTCCTATGAGAGCGTGAGGTCTCAGCTGCGCTCCGTTGAGCTTGCCCACATGATGGGAAGGCGATGCCTGCAACTGGAGCGACAGAATGTGGAACTCGCGAGGGCTTATCAAGTGTTCCTCGCCGAGAACACGCAGCTGAAAGAGAAGCTGCTCGCCGCAGGGAGCGGTGTGGTGAATTACCTAGACCTCGCCACCTTCTCCTCCTTCAACCATTTCGCCTCCTTACCTTATCTTTTACTCGCAGGATACCGAAGCTGCCGGAAGGGCTGACGCTCGCATCCAAGGCCTAGAGGGTGAGGTGGCCGGGCTGAAATCGCTTTATCGTGAGCTGTCCCGTGCCGCCGTCCCCCCTTCCCCTCGCCGCCTGAAGGAAGAGCGGCGAGCAGGAGATGAGGAAATCCACGAGGAGTCCATCGAGTCGGCTCGCTGCATTTTCCAGACGATGAAGGCGGTCGGCCTCCTTTCTGCCGACACGGCCGACATCACTCTAGAAGACATCGTCCCAGACCTCTTCATTCCGCTCCCGCCAGTGAAGAGTAGCGATGAGGAGGAGGGGTATGCGAGTGATCTCTGATACTTGTAATTTTTGCTCTTTGTTTTTTGCTTCATTTTGGCTGGCGAGATCGCTGCTTCATGTAAATCAAATCATGAAATGCATATATGCATGTTTTTTGGCCTTGTACTGTGTTCGTTCTTTCAGTTATATTGTTTTTCTCATGTTGATATCTCGTTCTCTCTTACCGCGTTATTCATCTTCGCGAAGGTTGTTCTCGCGATGTTCGTTCTCGCACATTATGCTATCGGATAGATAGGTATAGGACGTTTTTGGCTGCCCTGGCCTTTCGTTATTTGCCTTAGGATTATAACCCTTTAGGTACGCACTTTCCTCTAGGTCTCGCAAGGTACATTCCTTCCCGGCGAGAGCTCGCCTCTCATTTTGGGCTGGCGACCTCTCCGCCGAGTACTAGGTACCCCGGAGTGCTTAGGGATAGTTCTCGTCACCCATATACTATCATGGGGAATCTTTTTACTCGTCGAGCGAGAAGGCCCTGGTCAGCGCCGAAGACTTGCTAACCTGAGGCCTACCAACCTGCCCTTATGAAAAACTCATCTCCGTGCCAGCCTCTCCAGAGATCAACTTGTACCCCCCGTCTAGTGAGAGCCCGGGAGCGGAATCGATCTGGGGCATTCCAGCACCAATACTTATCACCTTGTCAGCCTCTCCAGAGATCAACCTGTACCCCCCGTCTAGTGAGAGCCCGGGAGCGGAATCAATCTGGGGCATTCCAGCACCAATACTTATCACCTTGCCAGCCTCTCCAGAGATCAACCTGTACCCCCCGTCTAGTGAGGGCCCGGGAGCGGAATCGATCTGGGGCATTCCAGCACCAATACTTATCACCTTGCTAGCCTCTCCAGAGATCAACTTGTACCCCCCGTCTAGTGAGAGCCCGAGAGCAGAATCGATCTGGGGCATTCCAGCACCAATAATTATCACCTTGCCAGCCTCTCCAGAGATCAACCTGTACCCCCCGTCTAGTGAGAGCCCCGGAGCGGAATCGATCTGGAGCATTCCAGCACCAATACTTATCACCTTTGTTATCCTCGCACAACAGTTATAACCATCACACAAAGAAAAAAGATATTCAACAAATGACATAGTAAGAAACTTTCAAGGGTAGAATCGCTTCAGATCATCTCCACTTCTGGCTCGGCCGAGAGGTACCCCTTCCACATCTCGGATTTGATACCCCCCTACTTGAGAACTCCGCTTACAATGTATGGACCCTCCCAGTTGGGATTAAGCTTACCAACTGCGGTTCCTCTTCCAACCGCGTCGACCTTCTTCATGACCAGATCTCCTTTCTGAAAGTGTTTTATTCAGATGTGCTTGTCAAAATATCAGGCCATTCGTCCCTTGATTTCCTCCTGCCTGATGGTGGCCAGGTCCCGAAGTTCCTCTACCAGATCCAAGGATAGCCTCTTCTCCGCATCATTAGCCACTAGCCATTCTTCATCTCCATCACCCGCAGCGATCACCCTGGAGGTCTTTACTTCGAACTCTATGGGAAGGACGGCTTCGGATCCATGAGAAAGTTTGAACGGGGTCTCCCCAGTGGCGGTATTCGGAGTAGTCCTCATGGCCCAAAGAACAAATGGTAGCTGCTCCACACAGTTCCCCCGGAGGTTCTCCACCTTCTTATTTAGTAGGTTGACGATTACCTTTTTTGCCGCCTCCACCTGACCGTTGCTTCTCGGGTGGTGAACCGATGCGAACCTGAGGTCGATGCCGAGTTGGGTGCAGAATCTAACAAACTCTTCGCTAGCAAATTGCGGCCCATTGTCTGTCACTATAGCCAGAGGGAGCCCGTGCCTGCAAATTATCTCTCCCCACACAAAATTCTTTACCACTAGAGATGTTACCATGGCTAGGGCCTTCACTTCTGCCCATTTGGAGAAGTAATCGATCATAACTAAGAAGAACTTCCTCTGGCCACTGGCTTATGGGAAAGGAACAAGTAGGTACAACCCCCATATAGCAAAAGGCCAGGGGGCCGTGATGGTCCGGAGCCTCTGGGCCGGGAGGAGTTGGAGCGGCGCATAGAGCTGACACTTCGAACATCTTCTTGCGAACTTCGCCGCATCTTTACTGAGAGTAGGCCAGAAGTAGCCTTGTCTCAACACCCTCCCCTCCAGAGTTCGGCTCCCGGAGTGACTTCCACACTCCCAGGAGTGAATTTCTTCTATGACTCTCAGAACCTCCTCCTCGGGAACACAACGGGCCAGAAGTCCCGAGAGTGTCTTCCTATACAGCCCTCCTGCATGCAAAGAATAATAAGCTGACTTATACCTAAAGCATCGTCTGTCTATGTCTTCTTCAGGGAACTTCCCTGATGATAGGAAGGTGATGAAGGGATCAATCCACGAGACCTGCTGATCCACCTCCATCAGTTCTCCTTCCTCGATGGTGGGTCGGAAGAGTTCTGAAACCGTCCCCCCTGCTTGGGGACCGAACCTGTCTAGGAGGTCCGCGGGGGTGCTCTCTTCCCTTGGCACGTGTTTGATGGAGAAAGTGTGGAATTGCCCGATGACCCCCATGACCTTTTCCAAGTACCGCTGGATGGTCGGGTCCTTTGCCTCAAACTCTCCCTTGACTTGGCATGCTACCACCATGGAGTCCGTCGAGACCTCCACATCCTGCACTCCCAGTTCCTGAGTCAACCGCAGGCCCGCTATCACCGCCTCGTACTCAGCTTGGTTGTCGGTAACCGGGAAGTGTATGTTCAAAGCTTGTTCGATCTTCGTCCCTTGGGGGTTCACCAGGATTATTCCCCCTCCATAGGAGTGCTTCCCTGAGGCGCCATCCACCAACATCTTCCATGCCACGGGGAGGGGGGGGGGGTATTCATGCTCCCCCACTTCGGTTGCTGATGCGTGTCGGCAAGTGCACCGGTCGCTGTCAAGTAATAAATGTGGAGAGTGGCCTCCCCGAATGTCGGTCTCTTGAGGAATGCAGGTTGGGTGAACGAGACGCGTAGCGTGACTCTTGTTACACGAACGAAACACACATGAAAAAGGGGGTTTTTGGTTGGTTTGTCCTAATCTTAACAACAGTAAAAGAGATGCGGGTCGAAAGCACCGCTTCGCAAGGTGAGATGGATGCAACGGCCGCGATGTCGTGCTTCGTGAGGTGGATGGAGTGTGTTCTAGCGCGAAAGGGTGAGGGTCGTAAACACCTCTTCACAACCGTCGTTAGCTCTTGCTAACACGGAACAAACACCTTGCGTGCGCGTGCGAGTGAGTGAGTGGAAATGGAGTGAATCACAACCGAACCATGAAGAACAACAAGGAAACATTCATTTCAACAAACAACATCACAATATTCGAGTTTACACAGCATAACGAGTACAATGGAAGAGAGAAGAAAGGGATAACCGATAGTGAAGACTAGCGGCCGTTCACGGCCGGAATGGTAGGTTGTCGGGCTACCTCCGGGCTCGGGCGGACTATGCTTCCGGCGTAGAGAGTTGTCACAATCTCCCTACGTAGCTCCGTCGTCTTCAACTTCAGGTTTCTTCTTCTTCTCACCGGGCGGAATGAGAGAATGGTTGCTTGGAGGCTTGCGGACGATGGAGAACACTCACGGACAATGGAGGAGGTCTTGGAATGGATGGAGGAGGCTTCCCCTTGCGTAGAAGATGAAGTGGAGGCGTCCCAAGGTGGTGGTCGGCGGCGTACGGAACAGGAACTCCGCTCCCGGCAGCTTGATAATACCCTAAAATCGGAACAGGCGTTTATATAGGCGTTGAATTAAACACTGCGCACGGTCATTGGCGCACGAGCAGTGGTCGTGCGCACTGGAATTCTGCGATCGTGCGCACTACCTGGGGGGAACCTGCAAGATACAAAATTATAAAATAAAATGTTCGCACGACCAGTGGCGCACGACCGGTGGTCGTGCGCACTGGAGTTGATGGTCGTGCGCACTACAGCAAACAGAACTCGGAAATTAAATGGTAAGTGCGCACGAACAGTGGCGCACGACCGGTGGTCGTGCGCACTGGCATTGATGGTCGTGCGCACTGCACCAAACAGAACTCATGAAAAAGGTGTTAAGTGCACACGATCAGTGGCGCACGACCAGTGGTCGTGCGCAATAGAACCGGCGATCGTGCGCAATGTTCCTATGCAGAATTGCACCGGGAACACTCGCACGACTCCTATTCCAGGCACAACCACAAATCTAGCCACTGAAAGTGGCACTTAACAGCATATGAAAACTACTAAAGACAATAAGCATAAAATCACACCAAAGTGGGCCTAGAAGTGCACCTAGCATGTATTATCAAATATAAGCTATAACAAGGCTATAGTGCGGTGAATTGACTAAATAACGGCCCGGATGAGTCCATAAATGTGTATATGATCAGGACTCATCACACCCCCAGACTTAACTGTTTGCGCGTCCCGAGCAAACGAATCCGGCAGAGTGTGAAAATGATAATTAACATAGAGAATTACACAAGGGAGTACGGTGCGAAGTAACATACGCATGCGAGTAGAGATTCTAGCAGAAGGAGATTCTAACTATGCTAACTAATTTACATGAGTATTAAAGCGTAAGTAAAGATTTAGTTATACTCAGTTGGTGAATTATGAAAAATTTGACGATCATGCCCGGTGTGAAAGTGACAAGATACTGAGGCGGGTGTTGCAAAAGATCGGGGCTTAGGAATAACTCCGCTGAAATCCATCAACGTCGTGAACCATACGCTTGCCCGGTCACACTCTCTCCACGACGCTAGCACTCTCGCAAGTCAAATCAGTAGGGCTTTTAGGATTAAGACGGGGCTTAGGTTACGGTATGATATTCAAAGTTAAACACGATGGCTACGCAACCCAAGTGAGCAAAAGAACGCAGCACCACTCAAGACCAACAAACAATGCTTGTGTGACACACCCCCAGACTCATCATGAAAACCAGGTGTGCACACGGCCTACTTCACAAATACCAACAGATTTTCTATTTAGCTCGGAAGGATTTTTCCCAAAATACTCTTTTTTTTTCTTTTAACATCTTTTACTTCTTTTATATATCCTCCGGTTGGTTCAAAATCAGCAGATAGACTTTATTTTCTCTTCATAACACAAAGATTCTACACACCACACAAGTTGAGAATTATGAGCGCAGTTTAAAACAATTTGGTTGCGGGTGTAGGATAGGCTTCAGGCTTTGGTTGATGAAGAGGAGCTGAACAAAGGATTGGTAGGCACAAATTTGGCTTGCAACGGTGAACGAAATGGACATGGAATAACAAAGCTCAAACTAGCCAAAGGGTGGCCTACATCATGTTTAACTCGACGAGTCGCTCTCACCCATGCTTCGAGAGTCGCTTGGGGCAAGTTCTTAGCCCACAAGAAAGGTAAACCTTCCTCCCGACTCGAGCAACACACGACTAGTAATCGCACACACACAACATCGGGTTATCGTCAATTCCATACAAATTCACCACTTGAGTATATTAAATCTAAATTTACGCAGAAATACTAAACATAAATTAGATGCATAAAGAAAATCTAGTTCTACTCAAATTCTACCATAACATGCGAAGTGACTAGAACACAACATGAGTCAACATCGCACTCCAAATAATAATTCCTTCATTAACAATCTATTTCACATTCCGACCAAAATAGTTTAAACGGAACAACGACAAAAAGATAAGCACGCACTCAAGTGGGTGAAGTGGTGTATGAAGCATGAAAACAATGACAACGATAAGGATAAATAAGAAACAACCTTCTAGTATGCAGTGCAACTCGTGCACAGTGGGTGACAACATACGCTCCCCCAGACCTAAGCTAAACAATATATCTAGAAATTTGAAGCAAAAAGAGGGGAGGAAATGTTACCCAATGCTCAGAATTGAGCATACCAGACGATCGACGTTTATGATCAAGAATAGTCCGCAGCACCCGCACCATCACACACAAAACCTGCAAGCACAAACTCAAAACAACAAATATGCAAAAGCTAAGCTAAAAGAAGTTAGATAAAAAACTACAAAATCAGGAAATCTGGGCTGTCTCCCAGTAGCGCTTTTATTTAACGTCCTTAAGCTGGACCAAATACCTGTATTAGCATTGTCTATAAAGTGCAAGAATTCAAAGAGGAGTTCTCAAAAATAGAGTTTCACAGAAATAAGAGACAAGAAGGGGAAATCAGCTGCCGGTGCTTGTATGATGTCCATCTCCCAATGTCAACAACTGACACTCCTTGTTTATAGTGGCGCCATCGTATAACTTCAGCCGATGTCCATTGACCTTAAACTTGTCCCCCTTATCTCCAGATATTTCTATGGCACCGAAGGGGGAGACATCGGTCACGGAGAAAGGACCACTCCACCTCGATTTTAACTTCCCTGGGAAGAGGCGCAGACGGGAGTTGTAGAGCAGCACTTGGTCCCCAATTTTGAACTCCTTAGGAATGATATGCCGATCATGCCATTTCTTCGTTTTCTCCTTATAGATACGAGCGTTTTCATAAGCGAAATGACGGAGCTCCTCTAACTCGTTGAGTTGGGAACGCCGCACCTCGGCCGCGGCTCCAATGCCCATGTTCAACAGTTTGGTTTCCCATAATGCTTTATGCTCCAGCTCTACAGGGAGGTGGCATGCCTTGCCATAGACTAATTGAAATGGAGTCATGCCGATGGGTGTTTTGAACGCAGTCCGGTAAGCCCATAATGCGTCGTCGACCTTTTTAGCCCACTCCTTCCTATTTGAATGTATTGATTTCTCAATTATTCGCTTGAGCTCGCGGTTGGAGACTTCGACTTGCCCGCATGTTTGGGGGTGGTATGCCAACGAAATTTTATGATGGACCCCAAACTTTTTCATGAGCTGCACAAACTGCTTATTGCAAAAATGACTACCGCCGTCGCTGATGATAGTTCTCGGCGTCCCAAACCTGGAGAAGATGTTCTTGTGGATAAAGTGTAGCACTGTGTTGGCATCATTCATGGCAACCGCCTCAGCTTCCACCCATTTTGAGACATAATCAACTGCCACAATAATGTAATGCTTACCATGAGACATTGGGAAAGGACCCATGAAGTCTATTCCCCAGACATCAAAGGGTTCGCAGACCAGCATGTTATTAAGGGGCATCTCATCACGTCGGGAAATATTTCCGGTCCTTTGGCATTCGTCGCACTTGGTGACAAAGGCATGGGCGTCCCGGAAGAGGGTCGGCCAAAACAATCCACATTGCAGGATTTTTCGTGCTGTTCGAACGGCCCCGAAGTGCCCGCCAGCTTCTCTGTCATGGCAGTGCTGTAATATAGACTGAAACTCAGCTTCCGGGATACAGCGCCTAATAATCCCGTCGCTGCATGTGTGGAATAAAAGCGGATCTTCCCAAAAATAGTATTTTGAGTCAGAGGCAAGCTTCTGTCTTTGCTGAGGGGATAGATTCGGGGAGAACGTTTTACAAGCTAAGTAATTAGCAATATCTGCGTACCAAGGTGCGGTTGGGGAGGACGTAGTGATTGCGAATAACTTTTCATCCGGGAAATAGTCGTCCGTTTCCTCCACAATGCTGTTGGGAGTGTCGTACTCCAAACGCGAGAGATGATCAGCAATCACGTTCTCCACCCCTTTCTTGTCTTTGATTTCCAGATTGTATTCCTGCAAAAGTAAAATCCAACGAATTAGACGCGATTTGGATTCTTTCTTACTGAAAAGATACCTGAGAGCGGCGTGGTCCGTGTACACGATCACTTCGGACAGTACCAAGTATGAGTGAAACTTTTCAAAAGCGAAGACCACGGCTAGCATTTCTTTCTCCGTGGTAGTATAATTTGTTTGTGCACTGTTGAGAGTTCGACTGGCATACGCAATAGTGTGAAAAATCTTGTCTTTCTTTTGACCGAGTACAGCACCTACGGCCACATCACTTGCATCGCACATGATAATAAAAGGTAAAGTCCAGTCGGGTGCCACCAAAATTGGGGCTGAGATGAGTTGTCCCCGTAAAGTTTCGAAGGCTTGCATGCATGCTTCGTCGAAGTGGAAGGGGACATCCTTAACCAGCAGGCGAGATAAAGGCTTTGAAATGGAGGAAAAGTCCTTGATGAACCTTTGATAGAAGCCCACATGACCAAGAAAACTTTGAATGCCTTTCACTGACATGGGTGGAGGGTGGTTTCTGATGACACTTACTTTCGCTTGATCCACTTCGAGCCCTTTGCAGGAAACTTTATGCCCCAATACAATTCCTTCGCGCACCATAAAGTGGCATTTCTCCCAGTTCAAGACAAGATTGGTGTCTTCACACCGCTTCAAGGTCTTGGCCAAATTCGCGAGGCAAATGCAAAAGCTACTGCCAAATAGAGTAAAATCATCCATGAAAACTTCGAGGAAGTCCCCCACCATGTCAGCGAAAATGGCGAGCATACAACGTTGGAAGGTTGCGGGGGCATTACAAAGTCCGAATGGCATTCTTTTGAATGCGAAGGTACCGGAGGGACATGTGAATGTTGTCTTGTCTTGATCAGATGGGTCAATTAAAATCTGATTGTACCCTGAGTACCCATCCAAGAAACAGTAGTAATCCTGCCCCGCTAACTTTTCTAGCATCTGATCAATGAAGGGGAGCGGAAAATGGTCCTTGCGCGTCGCATCGTTCAGCTTGTGGTAGTCGATGCAGACTCTCCACCCGGTGATCATTCGGGTCGGTAGCAGTTCGTTCTTTTCATTGGCAACGACAGTAATCCCTCCCTTCTTTGGTACCACCTGGACTGGACTGACCCATTTGCTATCGCTGATTGGGTAAATGATGTCAGCGTCTAAAAGCTTTATCACTTCAGCCTTCACTACCTCTTGCATTTTCGGGTTCAGCCGCCTTTGGGGCTGTGCTGTCGGTTTGTACTGATCTTCAAGGAGGATCTTATGCATGCAGACCGTGGGGCTGATTCCCTTAATGTCAGCAAGAGAACGTCCGAAGACCTTGTGGTACCTTCTCAGCACGCCCACTAATGCAGTTTCGTTAGCGGCGGACAGGGCTGCGGAAATAATCACCGGATGCGTGTTTTTTTCTCCAAGAAAAACGTACTTTAGAGAATCCGGAAGTTGTTTGAGAGCCGGACAAGGGTTTGGATTAGCAGAATCGTTGAAGGGCTTTCCGATTGAATGTGACAAATCGGGCTGGTTTGAGTGTGCACCCCCTTCTTCCTCGTCTTCGTGCTGCCAACACACCTCGCGGTCATCCAACTCCACATTGTTCTGACCATCAAATTCTTCAAGCGCCTCTGCTGGTTCACACTCCGTAATTTCAAAGAGTTGCGACGGGCTGTGGACGTTGAAAGATATAGCATCCTCCCCTAGTCTTAGTGTGAGCTCCCCCTGCTCCACATTAATAATAGCACGAGCAGTAGCAAGAAAGGGCCGCCCCAAGATAATGGGTACATTTGTATCGACCTTCATGTCGAGAATGATAAAGTCAGCTGGAAAAGCGAGACCGTTTACAACTATTGTGAGGTCCTCGACGATTCCCGACGGCTTCTTGATCGACCGATCAGCTAGCTGCAGCATTACCTGCGTTGGCTTCAAGATCCCAGCACCAAGTTCACGAAAGATAGAGAGCGGCATCAAGTTGATTGATGCCCCCAAATCACAGAGTGCCTGGCTGAAACGGTGATGGCCAATCCTGCAAGGAGTCGTAAAGCTGCCCGGATCCTTGCACTTTATGGGCAAATTGGAAATGATGGCGGAGCACTCCTCAGTGAGGTCGATAGTTTTGAGACCCTCCAACTGCTTCCGCTTCGAGATCAAATCTTTCAAAAACTTGGAGTAGCCCAGCATTTGAGAGATAGCTTCAATCAGCGGTATGCTCACTTGCACTCCTTTCATTATTTCCAAGAATCTGCGGAATTGCTTCTCGGATTTCTCGTTTCGCAGCCTGTGGGGGAACGGGGGGTGAACAACACTTTTCGAGGTCTGTGCCTCGCTCACGGGATGCGGCTCAATATGAGTCTGAGTCAGCTTCTCGGGAGTGTCTTCATTATGCTTGTCAGTGGAACACGCAAGTGGTTCCTGTCGAGAAGGATTGTCTACACTTCTCCCACTTCTCAATCGCATGGTGTTCACTGACTCAGGATGCTGACTTGCAAACCCAGAAACGACATCGGACAGAGTCCCTATAGTGGAGCAAAGCTGTTGGATTGCGGCTGATTGGTCATTCATTTTGTTCAATACCCCGACCACCAAAGTTGCTAACTGTTCTGGTTGCTCTGGAGGCATAAAATCCGCTGCTCCTTTAGATGTCACGGCATTGACTGCAGCAGTACCTGGGGAGCGAATGACATGACTCCAGTGCTGACTGGCGTGAACAATATTCACGACCACTTCCCACGCGTCCTTCCCCGATTTATTAAACAGGACCCCTCCAGCTGCCATATCAAATAGAAGACGGAATTTATCCAACACTCCGAAATAAAAAATCTGAATTAAGAAGGCTTCTGAGAGATCTTCACGGTAGCATCCCCTATACAGGGATTGGAAACGCTCCCAAGCATCAACTAACGTCTCCTCCTTCCCCTGTCCAAAGGTTACGAGTTCCCTGTACTTGTCCAAGGCTTGGGTACGATGTTGAAACTCTTGCAAAAATCTCCCTTCGAGTTGTTTCCATGTGATCACCTCTCTTTTCCGGATATCCCAATACCAGCTTTTGGCTTTTTTATGCAAGGAGAATGAAAATGCCAGACTCTTTTGCAGGTCGTTTTCAACTCCACTGAATACACATGTGTAATAGATTTCTAAAAAGTCCTGCATGTGTTGCACCGCATCTTCATGCTCATCCCCGCTGAACTTGCAATTCCCAAACATGTACTCAATGACGTCGGAGGAGATCCCGAAGTCATGATTGTTCCTTTCTGCTTGATCCCTTAAATCATTTAAGCTTCCCTGATAGATGCATTCCTGAATGGAAGTCATGCTGCGAATACTTGCAACCCAAACGATTAGCGAACGATGGAAGAGGCAAAAGTAATCAGAAGTACGTATCGAAAAGAAACGGAGATACCAGAGGTGAACAAAAGAGGTGAAAGAAAAGAAAATTCTCGTGCAACAAATCTTCACGCAGACGAATTCATCACGTCTGCATTCCCCGGCAACGGCGCCAAAAACTTGATGCGTGTCGGCAAGTGCACCGGTCGCTGTCAAGTAATAAATGTGGAGAGTGGCCTCCCCGAATGTCGGTCTCTTGAGGAATGCAGGTTGGGTGAACGAGACGCGTAGCGTGACTCTTGTTACACGAACGAAACACACATGAAAAAGGGGGTTTTTGGTTGGTTTGTCCTAATCTTAACAACAGTAAAAGAGATGCGGGTCGAAAGCACCGCTTCGCAAGGTGAGATGGATGCAACGGCCGCGATGCCGTGCTTCGTGAGGCGGATGGAGTGTGTTCTAGCGCGAAAGGGTGAGGGTCGTAAACACCTCTTCACAACCGTCGTTAGCTCTTGCTAACACGGAACAAACACCTTGCGTGCGCGTGCGAGTGAGTGAGTGGAAATGGAGTGAATCACAACCGAACCATGAAGAACAACAAGGAAACATTCATTTCAACAAACAACATCACAATATTCGAGTTTACACAGCATAACGAGTACAATGGAAGAGAGAAGAAAGGGATAACCGATAGTGAAGACTAGCGGCCGTTCACGGCCGGAATGGTAGGTTGTCGGGCTACCTCCGGGCTCGGGCGGACTATGCTTCCGGCGTAGAGAGTTGTCACAATCTCCCTACGTAGCTCCGTCATCTTCAACTTCAGGTTTCTTCTTCTTCTCACCGGGCGGAATGAGAGAATGGTTGCTTGGAGGCTTGCAGACGATGGAGAACACTCACGGACAATGGAGGAGGTCTTGGAATGGATGGAGGAGGCTTCCCCTTGCGTAGAAGATGAAGTGGAGGCGTCCCAAGGTGGTGGTCGGCGGCGTACGGAACAGGAACTCCGCTCCCGGCGGCTTGATAATACCCTAAAATCGGAACAGGCGTTTATATAGGCGCTGAATTAAACACTGCGCACGGTCATTGGCGCACGACCAGTGGTCGTGCGCACTAGAATTCTGCGATCGTGTGCACTGCCTGGGGGGAACCTGCAAGATACGAAATTATAAAATAAAATGTTCGCACGACCAGTGGTGCACGACCAGTGGCGCACGACCGGTGGTCGTGCGCACTGGAGTTGATGGTCGTGCGCACTACATCAAACAGAACTCGGAAATTAAATGGTAAGTGCGCACGAACAGTGGCGCACGACCGGTGGTCGTGCGCACTGGCATTGATGGTCATGCGCACTGCACCAAATAGAACTCATGAAAAAGGTGTTAAGTGCACACGATCAGTGGCGCACGACCAGTGGTCGTGCGCAATAGAACCGGTGATCGTGCGCAATGTTCCTGTGCAGAATTGCACCGGGAACACTCGCACGACTCCTATTCCAGGCACAACCACAAATCTAGCCACTGAAAGTGGCACTTAACAGCGTATGAAAACTACTAAAGACAATAAGCATAAAATCACACCAAAGTGGGCCTAGAAGTGCACCTAGCATGGATTATCAAATATAAGCTATAACAAGGCTATAGTGCGGTGAATTGACTAAATAACGGCCCGGATGAGTCCATAAATGTGTATATGATCAGGACTCATCAGTTGCGTAGTCAGCCATGAAGTCTGCCACTACATGGGCCTTGATCGACGTCCTGGGTACGAACGTAACATCGAACTCACTCAGCTCCACGGACCACTTCGCCAACCTTCCCGAGTGCTCCACCCCTTCTATGACTTTGCGAAGCGGGTGATCAGTCACTACCTTGATTGAATGTGCCTGAAAGTAAGGTCGTAGCCTCCGAGCCGCCACTACCAATGCGAAGGACAGCTTTTCCAGAATTGGGTACCGGAGCTCCGCCTTCCTCAGCACTCGGCTGACGTAGTTGATGGGGAACTTCTTTCTCCCCTCCTCCCAGACCAATACTGTACTTACTGCCTCAGATCCTACTCCCAGGTATAGGGATAGGTCCTCTCCCGGTCTCGGCCCTTGGAGTAGGGGGGTTTGGGTGAGTTGCTCTTTCAAAGCCTGAAAGGCTCCCTCACACTCCGGGGTCCATTCGAATTTTTTGTTTCCCCTTAACACCTTGAAAAAGGGTGCACACTTGTCTCCCGCCTTGGAGAGGAACCTGCTAAGTCCGGCCAGCTTTCCAGTGAGGCTCTGAACCTCCTTCGAGTTTCTTGGTGATCCCAGCTCCATTATCGCTTTGACCTTATCTGGGTTAGGCTCCACCCCCGCCGGGGTAAGCAGGTGACCTAGGAATTTCCCTCGGCATGCCCCAAAGACACATTTCAGGGGGTTGAGCTTCGTCTTATACTTTCTCAAGGTCCTAAAGGTCTCTTCAAGGTCTCGGAGGTGGGATTCAAGGTCCCGACTTTTTACCATGAGCTCATCGACGTAGACCTCCAAGTTTCTCCCCTTCTGTTCTCGGAAGACCTGTCCATCATTCTTTGGTACGTGGCACCTACATTCTTGAGCCCAAAGGGCATCATCTTATAACAATAACACCCATCCCCCGTGATGAAAGAGACATCTTTGATGTCTGGGGGGTGCATGCGAATCTGATGATAACCTGAAAAAGCATCTAAAAAAGACATTATAGGGAAACCGACGGCGGAGTCAACCAGCGCGTCGATTATAGGCAAGGGGTAGCAATCCTTGTAGCACGATTTATTAAGTAAGGAAAAGTCGATACACATTCTCCACTTACCTCCCCCCTTCTTAACCATGACCATGTTAGAGACCCAGCCTAGATACTGGATCTCTGATACAAACCCCACCTGTATGAGCTTACCCACCTCCTCTCGGATGGGTCCCTCCAGCTTGTCTGCTATGGCCCTCCTCTTTTGACGGATGGGGCGGGTGCCGGGGTTGAGATTGAGGCAGTTGAAAGCCACATCTGCATCGATCCCTAACATCTCCGTGGCGCTCCAAGCGAAGACATCCACATTCTCCTGAACGCAGACGAGAATCTGCTTCTGCTCCTCCAGGCTGAGCTCCCCGCTGATCCTGAATTTCTCCACCACTCCGGCTCGGTTGGTGACTTCGAGCTCCACGACCTCCTCCACGACCTCCAGCTGAGATTGTTCTCCCCAGTCTACTCCTTGCTCCTGTCCTTCTTCCCGTACCTCCATCACCTCTTCCGCCCCATCCTCCTGGGCTGGACCCTCTAGCTCTTTCTCCTCCATCGGCTCCTCCGACCTCTGCTGTTAAATTTTTTGATTTCAATCGTTTAGGAGTAAGCAGGAGTTGTATCAACTGAGTTAAAGCCAAACAACCACAATGCCACACAGCAACACAAGAAACTTCATTAAAACACAATCTTCATTAACATTGCGAGGCATACATGGCGAGATAGGATTTATCAGAATCACGGAGACGAGAAGAACAGAACACACCAAAACAAATCTGGCGGCTAGACAAGCTGAGACCGCACAGACCGCTCGAATCCAGAAGTTGCCCGGCTTGACCTGAGATCGCACGAACAGAGACTGGACAGATTTCCAGCATTGCAAGACCGCACCTCAGACCGCACGAACTGGAGCTTTATTGGAACGAAGAACTGAAGTTGTCGCCAGACCGCAACTCAGATCGCCTAACCACTGAAGGTCGCCTGATCGCTGTGCTCGCTACGAACAACACAAGAACGAACATAAACCAGTTCGCAGACAGACCGCTGCCGAACTGTTTATTCAAGCCGCTGGGAATCACCAAGGAAGAAGACCGCAACCTGCTGATCGCAAACCTGCGAACAAAACAAACAGTCAGCTCGCTTCCGAGACCGCCCGACCTCAAAGTGAGACCGCACGAGTTAACCCAGGCTCAGTTCTTACAGTTCTCATTAGGAATGACGGGCCCTGCATCTCTATTTATAGGCGGGTAGACGGATGTCTTCACCGCACAGGTGATGGCGCAAATCTCGCACACCGCTATAGGCGGTAGCTCGACTGCGGCACGAAACGGCAGTGTACCGATCGTTCAAGTAATATAAAACGAGGAGTAAATTCCCGAGTATCGATCTCAAAGGAACACAGTAAGGTGGAGTTAACGTTCGAGGAAGGACTTGAGATTGAAGTCCATAATGTCGGGGTTATGATGGGTGGTTGAATTGGTTTCTATTTCTAATGCAGAAAAATAAATGCCCTAATATGCAGGCCTTGAGCGCACTGCTTCGCTTGGCGGGATGGAAACTATGTAGGCCTTGAACGCACTACTTCGCAAGGGCGGGTGGACGAGTAGGCAAGCAGATGAGGTGGTTCGCACCGGCGAAAGTGAGGTGGATTACACGGGCCGTTAGCACCGCTTAGCTTGGCGAATGGAAGAGTAGGCTCACGTAGTGGGAGAGTAGTTAAGCAGAATGGAATGGAGGGTAATGGCGGATGGAAGATGAATGATAATAGCGCACCTCATACACATGGATAAATCAAAAGGAATTTCATAAACATGAAATAAAAGTTATAGATCTGGATTTATCATGTTCTTCATCCACAAAATAGAGAGTTTAGCATACAAACATCATTTCAAAAGAATAAAGAGTAAGAGATTCGACCGACTCCGAAGCCTTGCTGGGATTCAAGGTTGGAATCGCTGGGTTGTCAATCCGCATCCAAGCTCGGTCCTCAACTGCGTCTGGGGTAAAGGAGGGTTGTCACTTCCTCCCAATGGCCCGTCTTCTTCGTGTCACGACCCGGCGATGTCCAAATGCTCTTTAACCCTTCCTTGATGATGAAAGTAAGATCCAATCTCTTCCTTGAAGTCCCTAGATGAATACAGGGGGCTTAGAGCAAAAAAACACAAAAAACGGCGCTGGAAAAGACTTAGAAATGAAGAAGAAGCGGCTGTTTTCGCGGAGCAGCTATTTATAGACGGGTGCAGAATTTCAATGCACACGATCAGTGGCGCCCGACCAGTGGTCGTGCGCACTATGTCCCGTGGTCGTGCGTATTGCCTGGCAGCCCATTTTTAAGTGGGAATTAACGCACGGATAGTGGCACACGACCAGTGGTCGTGCGCACCATGTCCAGTGGTCGTGCGCAATGTTCCTATGCAGTTTTTGCGCACCGGAACACTCGCACAACCCCCGTATCAACATGAAAGATCGTCGGGCCACATATATGAACATGAAAATACACCAAAACGGGCCTAAAAGTGCACTTAGCATGGAATGAAGTATAGAGAGCAAATATGAACGAAAATACGTCTAATGTGTAGTGCAAAGACTAGATAATCGGCCCAAATGAGTCCAAAAATATGTATATAATTGGGACTCATCACACCCCCAGACTTACATGTTTGCTCATCCCGAGCAAATCATCTCAGGGCGAAGAAAAAGAGAACTAGTTGGCTAGGCAATTGTACGAACGAAATACCATGCGAAGTCGCATCCTCATGCACAAAGAGAAATAGTAGAAAACAATTCTACGTATGCACGGTAATTTTTATTTTCTAGAAACGTAGAAGACATATTACTCATACTCCTAATGTGAATCACAGTGAATCATCCGGTTACGCGTAGAACGAAAGTAGACAGACAGTGAGGTGAGCATTGCCA
Organism: Dactylorhiza incarnata; assembly: GCA_033032865.1. Lineage (NCBI taxonomy): Eukaryota > Viridiplantae > Streptophyta > Magnoliopsida > Asparagales > Orchidaceae > Dactylorhiza > Dactylorhiza incarnata. The sequence continues at coordinate 734,590 of JAWHQI010000354.1, read as the reverse complement.
AAGATCGGGTCTCGAGAGGATCTCCAAAGGAATCCACCAATGTCGATGACCATACGCTTGCCCGTTCACACTCTCTCCACGGCACTGGTTTGACTCAAGCGCGCAAATCAATAGGACTTTAGGATAAAACAGGGCTTGTGTTTAGGTGGGGTATAACAACGGTAAACAAGAAGGCTAAGCAAACCAAACCCAAATGAACAAGTACAAACACAGATAATCACCCTATGCCCAAACATAATCAAATGGGTGCACACACCAACAGGCTTAGATTTGATAACATCGGTGTGTGCACCGCCTACTCCAAAATACAAAACATTTTTATATATTTTCCATTTTTTCTTTTCTTTTTCGTCTCCCTTTTTTTTAACATTGCATTCATTTTTTTTTCACATAATAAATCCAGCATAAATACCATTTGGGCACAACCACATATCACGATATGAACACCACTTCAACACCCCACATTCAAAATATAAATAATAAAGCTCAATCATGGGTGTGCTAATAGGGTTGGCTATTTGGCTTTAGTGACGTATAGTGGAGCTGAATCAAAAGGAGGGGTAGGCACAACTGGGTAGCGAGGGTAATGTGGTAGGAACGGGTACAAGGCTCAACCGGGCCAAAATGAGGGCCTACATCATATTTGCGTGCTTGACTAACCATATACCCATGCTTCGAGAGTCGCTTGGGGCAAGTTCTTAGCCACCGAGAAAGATTAACCTTCCTCCCGACTCGAGCAATACGAGGCTACTGAATGCCTACAAACAATTCTACGCCACCGTTTGATTCATTACCGGATTCACAACTAGAATACAGTAAACAAAATTTACGCTAATAGAAAAATAGAAACTAAAAGCATATAAAGAATTTTAATTTACACAAACTCTAAGTGAACATGAGTGTACGACTAGGGACACTCTTGGAGTCAACATTTTACTCCGCAGTACAATCCTAAGCCAACACAGCATTCTTTACTTAGCGCACAAGTGATAAAAAAAACTCGGCACGTGCAAAAATTTAAGCACGTTCTCAAGTGGGTGATGCGGTGCGCGATGCAAATGAACAAAACCAAATATCATAATAAAAGCTTCTAGCATGCAAAAGATGTGTGACCGTGAGTGGGTAACGAAGCGCGGTTCTCCCCCAGACTTAATTTAAGCAATACATCATAATGATATGATAGTGAAAATCAAAATTGAAAGCTAGGGAAGAAGATACCCAATGCTCAGCAAGTGAGCATACCAGAAGATGCATGAAAATCTGAAGCAAACCCGCCATTCAGAATTTGCAATGAGTACCTGCAGGGGTGAGCTCCACAAAAACAAAAGAAAGCAGAAATGCTAAAACTGAACAGAAATTAACTAACTACTCTAACTAGGAAAATGAAAATGCAATAAAAGTAGGATAACTACTGGGGTTATTGTCATCCCAGCACGACTTATTCAGGTTTTGTACAGTTCTAGCTTATAGGCCTATGAAAAGAAAAGTGCACAAGTAACTGTTCTAATATGCACATCGGTAGCGGGTACCGATACGGAGACAGAGCAGTCACCCCTCTACCTAAATATAGATACCTGCTCCTCACAGGTAGAGGGTAGAGAATGTAAGTGGAGGATGAAATATCCTCACTCAACTCACCAAAAACATCCTTGCCCAGCAAGGTATCGTCTCCATGAAGGTGGCAGGAGGAAAAGGTAATGAGTGGAGCTTCCTCTACGGAGGGGGGATCAACCTCCTCACATAAGAGGATGCTCACATTATTGACTTGAGCAAAATGCTCCAAGTCCTCCTGGGGTACCTGTGAAGATTCAACCTGCACAGGCTCAGATGAAGAAGGGGGGTTAGGAAACAAAAGAGAAGAATGACTTAAATAATCAAAAATTGGGGGAGTGGTCCCGGTCTCACTCCCAGCAGGATCCAAACATAGATCACTGTCGGTGTCATATGAGTCATAGCGAGGGGAATTCGGGAGCTCAAGGTCCTATGTGGTGAGGTGGACCTCCTCATCCAATAAGGAAGTACAAAGCTCCTCATCAGAAGAGGAATCCTCCTCATCCCACTTCGGCGCATCATCGTGGGCCAAGGAGTCACACTCCCCATCGGAGAGAATAACATCCTCGTCCCACTTTGATGCAACCTCAGGCTCCGAATGAACCTCCTGCACAACATCATCAACCAACTCAAAAGAAATAGGAATAGAAAATTCTTGCAAAGAAAGAGGAGGAACAACGGTACTAACATCAGGGAATATATAAACAGGTTCCTCAGGGGGTGAATCCAAAAGAGGAGATGAACGCAAAGGGAGAGGAATCTCCACCACGTCATCACACTGAGCAGTTGAAAGTCTGATGGGAATATCTGTAGCAGTCCCCCATAGACAAGGTGGTACTGTGAACTCATCATCAAAATCAGAAGGGGCAAACAAATGAGAGGTGGATGGACAAACACGGACATCCAGTTCATCATCCATCTCCAACTGGCGCTGGAATTCTGCACAGTCTTTCAATGAATACTCAGTGCTATGACAACACAAACATAATTTTCTATTCCTCGTCAGTCCTTGCGGGGCCAGTGAGGAATACAAAAATGATGGAAGTGGCGAAGAAGAGTGACCATAAGACTTGGGTACAGTGTATGAAGTGTCGTAGGAAAACGATGCTTCATGCACTGAGCCACGAGAATTATGCCCACCATCTTCAGTGGGGCACTCATCACTAGAATGCCTAGCATCCCCACACCATTTGCAACGGATATTTAGATAAGCAAACATGGTGCAAAGGAAGATAATTCACCAATAGAAATATTTTAATCAAGAATTAACTATACACACACAATAAAATTGAAAACCTGCTTTTGAAAAATTGCAAATAAAGATTAGAAACAAAAAATTAAAAGATGCTACTTATATAACAAGAAATACAAAAGATGGTATAAACAAAGGGCACAAGGGCTTCTATCTCTTGTCTCCCTCTCCAGCAAACTCACACGTCTGTGTTCCCCGGCAACGGTGCCAAAAACTTGATGGCGCAAATCTCGCACACCGCTATAGGCGGTAGCTCGACTGCGGCACGAAACGGCAGTGTACCGATCATTCAAGTAATATAAAACGAGGAGTAAATCCCCGAGTATCGATCTCAAAGGAACACAGTAAGGTGGAGTTAACGTTCGAGGAAGGACTTGAGATTGAAGTCCATAACGTTGGGGTTATGATGGGTGGTTGAATTGGTTTCTATTTCTAATGCAGAAAAATAAATGCCATAATATGCAGGCCTTGAGCGCACTGCTTCGCTTGGCGGGATGGAAACTATGTAGGCCTTGAACGCACTACTTCGCAAGGGCGGGTGGACGAGTAGGCAAGCAGATGAGGTGGTTCGCACCGGCGGAAGTGAGGTGGATTACACGGTCCGTTAGCACCGCTTAGCTTGGCGAATGGAAGAGTAGGCTCACGTAGTGGGAGAGTAGTTAAGCGGAATGGAATGGAGGGTAATGGCGGATGGAAGATGAATGATAATAGCGCACCTCATACACATGGATAAATCAAAAGGAATTTCATAAACATGAAATAAAAGTTATAGAACTGGATTTATCATGTTCTTCATCCACAAAATAGAGAGTTTAGCATACAAACATCATTTCAAAAGAATAATGAGTAAGAGATTCGACCGACTCCGAAGCCTTGCTGGGATTCATAGTTGGAATCGCTGGGTTGTCAATCCGCATCCAATCTCGGTCCTCAACTGCGTCCGGGGTAAAGGAGGGTTGTCACTTCCTCCCAATGGCCCGTCTTCTTTGTGTCACAACCCGGCGATGTCCAAATGTTCATTAACCCTTCCTTGATGATGAAAGTAAGATCCAATCTCTTCCTTGAAGTCCCTAGATGAATAGAGGGGGCTTAGAGCAAAAAAACACAAAAAACGGCGCTGGAAAAGACCTAGAAATGAAGAAGATGCGGCTGTTTTCGCGGAGCAGCTATTTATAGACGGGTGCAGAATTTCAATGCACACGATCAGTCGCGCACGACCAGTGGTCGTGCGCACTATGTCCCGTGGTCGTGCGTATTGCCTGGCAGCCCATTTTTAAGTGAGAATTAACGCACGGACAGTGGCGCACGACCAGTGGTCGTGCGCACCATGTCCAGTGGTCGTGCGCAGTGTTCCTATGCAGTTTTTGCGCACCAGAACACTCGCACAACCCCCGTATCAACATGAAAGATCGTCGGGCCACATATATGAACATGAAAATACACCAAAACGTGCCTAAAAGTGCACTTAGCATGGAATGAAGTATAGAGAGCAAATATGAACGAAAATACGTCTAATGTGTAGTGCAAAGACTAGATAATCGGCCCAAATGAGTCCGAAAATATGTATATAATTGGGACTCATCAACAAGAGAGATACAATCACCACCCGACAGATCGCCAACGGTCTCATAAGGCAGACCGCGCGATCAGACCACTTGGACGATCATCCGACCAAAACGCAGATCAGCAGACAAGATCGCGCACAGGTCGCGCGAACACGAGACCGCGCACAAGTCACGCGGTCACAAAGGTACTCCATACTTAGACCACTAGGAGCAAACCAGGAACAATCTGGCCGACTTTCGACAAGTCGCCAGATCGCCAGGACAGACCGCCCGGATAGACGATCATATAAGAACAACCCGCCCGGTCTTCCAACAAGGAAGACAGGCCAACCAGCAGACCAACTCGGGAACAGACCGCAACTACAAAGAACAGACCGGCAAAACCAGCAATCCACTAGAACAGACCGACAGAGCCATATCGGTAGAAAACAAGCACATGCCGCGCGGTCTCGGTGGTCTCCCAAAATCAGACCGCCTAGTCTCCTCCACTTCACTTCAAAATTTCAACACTCCCCCTTGAAGTGGGAAGTGGAGACAAGCCCGAGTAATCTCCACAACCGTGTAAACGGTCCCTTCGCCAGCGGCTTTGTGAAGATGTCTGCGACATTGTCCGCACTCCGAACATGCTTGACCATAAGAGATCCTCCCAACACCTTTTCACGAATGAAATGGTGCTCAATCTCAATATGCTTGGTCCTCGCATGACAGACTGGATTATTAAACAGCTTGAGAGCACTCTCATTGTCCCCGCGTAGCATAGTGGGACCTCGAACCACCTCATGAACGTCCTCCACCAACCTCCTGAGCCAAACAACTTCCTGAGCACCCAAGGCCGAAGCCTTGTACTCCGCTTCTGTGGTAGATACGGACACCGAGTCCTGCTTTTTGCTGCACCAAGAGATAGCTGTGGGGCCGGTCATAAAGACATAACCAGACATTGATCTCCGATCATCCACGTCTCCCCCGTAGTCAGCATCCATGTATCCATGCAACTCCAAGCTTGACCCTCTCCTAAATAGGAGACCCAAATCAGAGGTCGACTTCACATATTTCAGAATCCCTTTCGCCGCCATAAGATGAGGCTTTCGTGGCTCCGCCATGTACCGACTCACTTTGCCAACTGCATAAGCAATATCAGGCCTCGTGATGGTCAAGTAAATCAGGCTCCCAACCAGAGCTCGGAACACCAACGGATCAGATAGAACTCTTCCCTCATCCTTCCGAAGTTTATGATGCTGTTCCATAGGTATAGAGCTGCTCTTCCCTTCTTCCATGCCAAATCGTTGAATGATCCACTCCGCATATCCTTCCTGAGAAACGAGCACTCTGCTCTCCTGCCTCTGGACCTCGAGTCCAAGGAAATGGTGAAGCTCCCCTAGATCCTTCATTTCGAACCTGATAGCAAGCTCAGCTCTCAGCCATGCCACCGCCTCCTTCGAGTTCCCGGTGACAATCATGTCATCCACATACAGCAGCACAATAACCTGAAGTGCCCCCTCCTTCTTGACGAACAAGATGGAATCAGAGTCTGAAGCAAAGAACCCACAGAATAAGAGATACTCTGCGATCTTTCCATACCACGCCCGAGGCGCTTGCTTTAACCCATATAAGGCCTTCTTCAGTTTGCAGACGTAGTTCGGACGATCCTACGAGATGAAACCCGGCAGCTGGATCATGAAGATATCCTTGTCAATCTCTCCGTATAAGAAAGCATTCTTAACATCAAGCTGCCAAATCTCCCATCCACAAGATGCCGCCAAAGCAATAACAAATCAGACTGAAGTCATCTTTGCCACTGGACTAAACGTCTCATCATAATCTTCACCATACTTCTGTGAGAACCTGCGATCTACAAGGCGAGACTTGTATCGCTCGATCGTGCCGTCAGCTTTCTTCTTGAGCTTGTAAACCCATTTGCATGTTAAAGGGGTAATGCCCTTGGGCCTGGGCACTAGAGACCAAGTCTCATTCTTCTTGAGAGCATCCATCTCTTCTTGCATAGCAATATCCCACTGCTTCACGCCTTTGGCTTTCTCAAAGCTCGACGGCTCCCTTCATCCAAGGGACCAGCGAAGAAACATGAGACGAAGCTCACCATGTTTCCTCCTGTATATCGATCTGGTGGCTTGATAGTCCTCTTCGACCACCTAAGAGGTTGCACCTGACTAACCAACTCCTCAGGTGCTTCTTCAGTGCAAGCTCCTCTTCTAGACGAACTTGGAGTATCGCCCCCCCTGCTTCCAGAACTTGAAGCCTCCATCTCAGAGCTTGACACAGCTGGAGCTCCTGGTGAAACATGCAACTCCACTTGAAGACTTCCTGCAGCTTTCCCTGCTTCATCAACCCTGCTCTCCGGTAGTTCAACTCCTGAACTCCCCTTATAGGAAGTTACTTCATCGAACACCACATCCCGAGATACCACTGATCTCCGTGTCTCAGGATCCATGCACCTCCATCCTTTCTTCCGCTCATCATACCCAACAAAGACTAGCTTCCTTGCTTTCGCATCTAGCTTTGTCCGAAGAGCATCAGGAATATGCACATAGCAGGTTGACCCGAACACCCGAAGGTGATCAACACTCGGTTTCTCCTTGAACATCAGTTTGTGAGGGGTCTTCATGTTGATAGGACTTAGAGGCATTCTGTTGATGACATAAGCCGCACAAGACATTCCCTCCGCCCAAAAAGACTTTGGGATACTCTTGGCATGAAGCCAGCATTTGCAGGTTTCCATCAGATGACGGATCTTCCTCTCCGCAACGCCATTCTGTTTTGGAGTATGGTCACAAGTGAGCTCTCTCCGAACGCCGTGTTTCCTGCAAAAACTTGAGAACTCACCAGAGGTGAACTCCCCACCATTGTCAGTTCTCAATCTTTTCACCCGCAGGCCTAACCGACCGTCCACCAGCTCCTTGAACTCCACAAACTTCGCAAAGGCTTCTGACTTCTCTTTCAAAAAATACACCCAGACAGATCTGGTGTAATCGTCAATCAACACCAACATATATCTATTGCCTCCAAGGCTTGGGGTGGATGTCGGTCCCATCAAATCATCGTGGATGCACTCCAACGACGCTTTGCATCTAGTTTGCGATTTATCAAATGGAAGTAAATGAGACTTACCAAACTGACATCCAGCACAAATATGACCGTCTCCATAAGAGGACAAGCTAGGAAAGCCCTTGAGAAGGCCCCTTACCGCCATAGCTGAAAGTGCACAGTTAACCTCACTAGAATTATCTAGAGGGGGGGGGGGGGTGAATAGAGATTTAAAAATACTTTGTGCAATTATATATATATATATATATATATGTAATAATCATAGATTCAAGCTTCCCACACACCAACAAGAATTAAGCAAGTAAAGTAGAAAAATAGCAAGAAGAAAATCACAGCACAACACAAAGAAATATAGTGGTTCCCCAAACTTTGGGTAGTCCACTCTTCTACCCCCTTGGTAGGAATTTACTAACTTGCACTGAGTCTTTTGATAATGATACTCTTAGAACCAGACTGAGTCTTTTGATAAGGAGACTCTTAGAACCAGACTGAGTCTTTTGATAAGGAGACTCTTAGAACCACTACAACTGAATTTTTTGAAGAGAGATTCTAAAAACTCTTTTACACAATTTGAATAAGAATGAGAAGAAGAAGTAGAACAAGTAGAAGAACAGAAGACAATATATGTAAGAAGGAATCTTCTTCCTAGCAAGAAGATTTGAAGCACAAGTATAGTGAATATGATCTCTCTTCTATAGTGAGAAGAAGATTGTATGCTTTTCTCTCTTATGTGAGAGCTTTCAGAATTTGCAGCAGAGTGGCTTTAGAAGGAGAAGATGAAGGCTTTTTCTTTTCTGCAGCACACTATCTCTTTTCTCAGCTTTCTCACTCTTCACTTGGGAGCTCTTCCTCTTTTTCAAATGTATATGGTGGATCACTCATCATATTCTCTGTCGACCTCCTTCTTATTTATAGCTCTGCTTAAAAGATATTGCTTAAGGAGAATAATCAATTAGCAGATAGAGAATTAGAAAGAGATTAGAGTTTCCATAATAAATATTTCTGTAGAAGGAAAGGAATTCATTCTGATTTCAAATAATATCCATAATAATCTTAATCAAATTATCCAAGAATCAAATAGAAGGAAGGGCTGATTCAAAACAGCTATAAAAGAATAATATCATTCCATAAAAATCAGATCTACAGAAAGAAGGAAAGAGATCTGGCGTGTTTTTGAATTTCTTATAGATATCGACGTGCGTCGATTACTATTCGACGTGAACGTCGACTTCATCCTAGCTGAACGTCGAGAGGAGAATAAGGAAGGTGCGTCGACTAAGGTGCGTCGACTTTATTAAATGCGTCGACTGGAAGTCAGAGGTACGTCGACAAAGATTTCATCGAATTCTTCTTAGAGTTACTTCGACTCGTTCTGAGAGGAACGTCGACTATATTTCGACGTTGCGTCGAATACTATTCGACGCTTATTTACTTAGCCTAATTTTTCATACTTAGAATTTATATTCTACTCATTTCTAGGAGTTAAGATAAATCATTTCCCCAATAATCTCCCCCTATTTGTCTTAACCCTATATAAAGAGAAACTGTATCAGCTTTCAATTCAGCAAGACATTCATATAGAGAAGAAATATGCTAAATAATCAGAAGAAGACAGAATAAGAAATTATATAAACAAATTTCATGTTCAGTTGACTAATCAGCATTTAAGCATAGACAATTGTTTAAATAGAGTATATCATCATTGTTCAGGGGTAGGAGGAGTTTTTCTTTTCCTAGTGAATACTTTTGTGGATTGCTCCTTCTCAGTAGTAGGTGATTTCCTCAGCTCCCCCTGAGTCTCAGAAATTTGTTCCCCCTGAGTCAAAGTAGTTTGCTCCCCCTGGGATGGAGCTTCCTTTGAGCCTTTTACTTCTTCTTCAGTTTCTCTTTCATCTCCAGCTCCAGTTTTAACTGCATCTGGCTCCTGAGCTCCTACTTCAGCCATAACAGTATCAACTTCATTTTCTTTTTCTCCTTCAGCCTCAGTTTTCTTTTCAACTTCATTATCTGCCCTACATGCCTCCCCTTGTATTAGAATCACTTGTTGAGTAGCTTCTCTTGCTATATTGAGTACCTCTGTTAGGTGCTCTTCACTATGTAGCTTAGGTACAACTTCATTCCCAATGGTCTTGAGCAGTGCAAGACTATCATTTTTTGAAGTAGGAAGAGACTTGTGAGAGAGAAATTTATGACTGGAGAGCTGCTCTTCATCTAACCTCTCCCCCTTCTTGACCTTCTTAGCCAAAGAGGTTAAGAAAGATCTGGTGACCTTAGAGGAAGAGATTGAGGTCTTCAGGCTTTGCATAGAGGCACTGACCCCATCTATTTGAGTCTGTATGTGCAAGATGGAGGAATGAATCTTAGAGCAGTGCCCATCCAGCATTGCTTGGAATCTTTGGGCTGTAGATTGGATTCACTGAGTGATGAGGTTTTCAGTGGATGGAGATGGTTCAAAATGTGTTGGAGGAGGAGGTGTTGTATGTGATGAAGGTGGAGAGGGGACTGTATCATTTTGATGAGGTGTATTGGATGGAGAAGGTGGAGGAATAAAGGAGTGTTGAACAGGTGATTGAGTTGGTATTTGTGAAGGTGTGGATGATCGTGGTACGGAAGAGACGTATGTATGAGGAGGAGGAGGAGGTGAAGATGGATGAGCAGGAGAGTTGGGAGGAGATGGAGTCCTCTCAGGAATGGCACCAGGCTTGGGAATTTGCCTGGTCCATTTTGAGAAGAGAGCTATGGACATCCTCTTGCCAGGTGGAATGGGGATTCCTTTTGACCTACATAGGTCAGGGAAGGAGTGGAAGAGTACTTGGCTCATAATTCTCATGTAGGCATTCTCTTTATGAGAGTATCTAAAGCCTATCATTTTGAGCAGGCAGCTTGCCCAGTTTACCTTCTTCTTCAGCGCAAGGGCCCCCGTGATGTTCAGTTGCTGCTTGGGCACTGCATCATGGGCAGAGATCTTACATAGTAATATTTTCCCTACTATGTCTGCCAGCAGTCTATACTCCTCAGAGAAGTCTATTTTCTTCAAGTGGATTGGTCTATCTTTGGAGAACTTCATGGTGATTAACAGATTCTTTATTTCATCAGGGGTAAGTTCCACAGGTTCATCACCTGATGGTAGATCAAAGGTGGTCCTAATGTGTTCTGCAGAAATTGAGACAGGTGTCTCATGGATTGTTCCTGTGATTTCTCCTTACTCAGATATCTGTACATGAGTCATCAGCTCTATGAGTTCTGTCTCCAGGAGCTTGCATCTTGTGGAGATGAGCTTATCCAGACCATCTTCAGTGAAGAGAGCTATAATGCTCTTATAACTTTCTGCGGCGGCTTGGAAGGATTCGAGGTCAATGTCGAACCCAGAGTTTATCTTGGGAGCCATTGTAGGTCAGTGAGAAAGAGGAAGAAATGGTTGGACTGAGAGGTAAGAGGGATAAAAGATGCAGAGTGCGAGAGGATTTTTAACTGAAGAGTTTATTTAAGTCAGGTGAAACGTCGAAATGAGACACAATTCGAGGTATATTCGGTACTACAGTGGATGTGACCGAAAATGTTTTAGTATTGCCGCTCTTTTTCATGAAGTCGACGTTACATTGAGTGGAATTCGACGTAAGTGTCGATACAGTCTGAGGTAAGATGTTAGGGTTTCATATCGACGTATACGTCGATTGGAGTCAACGCATGCGTCGATTTAAGTTATTATTGATAGTTATCGACGGTGCGTTGATTATAAAATCGACGTGACTTTCATTTTCATGAAAAATTTTGGGTTTTCCCTTGAGAGATTATTTCTTCCTGCTCCTAATGTTTTCTAAGACAGTCTTGGACTAATTTTCATAATTAATTAGATTGATTGTACCAACATTGTTTGGCAATGTGGCCAGTTTTATTGCAGATATAGCATCTGACTCTCTTTAGATTATGGGATTTTGAGTTTAGAGAGGGATAGTGGTGTTGATTAAGATAAACATTTTGATTAGGATAAAAATTTTGGTTTGGATAAAAGTTTTGACTAGGATAGAAATTATGATCAGGATGAATGGGTCCTGAATGGGGTTTAAGATGGAAGGTTTTTGGAGGATGGAGGTGTTCTGTCTTTATGTTGCTCTGAGTTTGTATGCTTCGATATCTATTCGACGTACGTTGATAGTTGCATCGATTTATACTCGGTGCTTTCTCCAGATTGCGTTGATCTGGAATCGATGCATGGAAGAAGTTGCGTCGATTTGAAGTCGACGTACTTTTATTCAAGCGTCGAGTTGAGGTCGAAGCATATGAGAGATTGCGTCGAGTATAATTCGACGCACTATCATTCATGCGTCGATATGAAGTCGACGCAAATGTGTTTTCACAGATTTTATTTTTCCCTTTTTCTGATTTTATTTCTTTATGAGTTTTTTCTCTTGGCCTAGTTGCCTTCTCAGAAGAAGTTTGAGAGTCATCAGCTGAATAGTATGCTGTTTCATCAAGTTGGTTTATTTCCTTGAAGTCTTCTCCCTTATTTTGTGAGCCTTCTTCTTGGTTTGTTGATTTGATGGGTTTAGTAAATTTAACAGGGCTCATCCAAGCAGGCTTGTTGCATGGAATTAGACTAGCTGAGTGATTAGCTCCTAGTCCAAGATTTTTTTGTCTTCTTGTTTGTTTTTCTGTGATTTCTTTGAGTGTTTGGCTTCTCATTTTTATTGATTCTTCAAGAGCTTTTGCTTGGGGTACCTTATTTTTAAGAAGCTGGTTTTCTATTTTAGCCCTCTCTATTTCTTTTTCTCTGATGTTAGCCCTTAACTTATAATTTTTAGAATAAGTATCCTCTATATTTCTCTGGTTTTTAATGACATTAATTTGTTCTCTTAGATTCTTAATTTCTTGTTTAGCTTTTAGTTGATCTAAACATAATCCTTTAAACTCATTTTTGAAATCATCACCAAAAAAATCTATGTCATAAAAAATGCTTACCTCATCCTTATCCTCAGATTCCTCTATGAGAATAGGGCTATTTTCTTTATCATCTTCAGAAGAGATGGTTCCTTCTGAATCTGTCTCACTCCATGATTTGGCACCATGTTCTTCATTTGAGCTTTCAAAAGCCATTAAGCATAGGTCTTCTTGCTTAGACTCATCATTGTCACTTTTGGATTAGGTGATGTCCTCAGAATCTGTTTCACTCCAAGCTTCTGCAATGAAGCCTCTTTCTTTCTTCTTCCCCTTTTTCTTGAGATCTTTCTTTTTCAGATCTTTCTCTTTCTCAGTATTTTCTGGACATTCTGGTGCAATGTGTCCAGTTTTCCTGCAGGAATAACAAATGATTTCTTTAGTAGGAGTTTTATCATACCTTGGTTTTGATTCTCTCCTTCTAGACCCATCTGTCCTGACCCATTTCTTGAATCTCCTGGCCAGGAGGCTGAATAATTCTTCTTCAGTGACAGGGGTCTCTTCTTATGTTGCTTTCAAAGAAATGTTTCTATCTTTTGAGGAGTTTGAAGTGCTTCCTCTTCTTTCCCTCTCTTCTCTGGTTTTCTCCAGTTGCTCATAGGATTTGAGTTTTCCTAAGAGGGCATCTATTGAGATTTCCCTTTGTCCTCTTGTATCTCTTATTGCCCATATTCTTGAGTCCCATGAAGTTGGGAGACTCATTAACAGTTTGTCATTGATCTCTGTGAGAGAGATCTCTCTATCCATGCTCCTTAATTGATTTATGATCAGACTGAACCTATCATACATCTCAGATATGCTTTCTTCATGCTTCTTTTGAAAGTTCTCATATTGGGAGATCAATAGAGCCTTTCTATCTTTCCTTTCATCAACACTTCCTTCTACCATCTTTGTAAGAGCCTCCCATATTTCTTTAGCTGATTCACAGTCAACAACCTTTTAAAAGATTTCATCTGAGAGGGTTGAGAAAAGAATGTTCACAGCGTTTGCATCACATGTTCCGGCCTTCTTCTCTTCAGCTGTCCACTCAGCCTTTGGGACAAGTGTTTGGGTCACTTCACCACTTGAGTCTCTTCTATAAGGCTTGGGAGGACCTGTCAAAATAACATTAAATAATTCTTCATCAATAGAATTCATATAAATCCTAATTTTTTTTTCCAAATTGCAAAATTTTCAAGATTGCACATTGGTGGTCTGGTGGAAGCATAATCTTTGATTTGTGCCATCTGAAAAGAAATATTTTTCAGAAATATATATATATATATATATATATGAGGTAGGACCTTTTTGATCAAGGAGTTACCCTTTTTAGATCAACCTCCCTCTGATACCAATTGAAAGTGCACTGTTAATCTCACTAGAATTCTCTAGAGGGGGGTGAATAGAGATTTAAAAATACTTTGTGCAATTATATATATATATATATATATATATATATGTGTGTGTAATAATCACAGATTCAAGCTTCCCACACAACAACAAGAATTAAGCAAGTAAAGTAGAAAACAGCAAGAAGAAAATCACAGCACAACACAAAGAAATATAGTGGTTCCCCAATCTTTGGGTAGTCCACTCTTCTACCCCCTTGGTAGGAATTCACTAACTTGCACTGAGTCTTTTGATAAGGAGACTCTTAGAACCAGACTGAGACTTTTGATAAGGAGACTCTTAGAACCAGATTGAGTCTTTTGATAAGGAGACTCTTAGAACCACTACAACTGAATTTTTTGTAGAGAGATTCTAAAAACTCTTTTACACAATTTGAATAAGAATGAGAAGAAGAAGTAGAACAAGTAGAAGAACAGAAGACAATATATGTAAGAAGGAATCTTCTTCCTAGCAAGAAGATTTGAAGCACAAGTATAGTGAATATGATCTCTCTTCTATAGTGAGAAGGAGATTGTAAGCTTTTCTCTCTTTTGTGAGAGCTTTAAGATTTTGCAGCAGAGTGGCTTTAGAAGGAGAAGATGAAGGCTTTTTCTTTTCTGCAGCACACTATCTCTTTTCTCAGCTTTCTCACTCTTCACTTGGGAGCTCTTCCTCTTTTTCAAATATATATGGTGGATCACTCATCATATTCTCTGTCGACCTCCTTCTTATTTATAGCTCTGCTTAAAAGATATTGCTAAAGGAGAATAATCAATTAGCAGACAGAGAATTAGAAAGAGATTAGAGTTTCCATAATCAATATTTTTGTAGAAGGAAAGGAATTCATTCTGATTTCAAATAATATCCATAATAATCTTAATCAAATTAGCCAAGAATCAAATAGAAGGAAGGGCTGATTCAAAACGGCTATAAAAGAATAATATCATTCCATAAAAATCAGATCTACAGAAAGAAGGAAAGAGATCTGGCGTGTTTTTGAATTTCTTATAGATATCGACGTGCGTCGATTACTATTCGACGTGAACGTCGACTTCATCCTGGCTGAACGTCGAGAGGAGAATAAGGAAGGTGCGTCGACTTTATTAAATGCGTCGACTGGAAATCAGAGGTACGTCGACAAAGATTTCGTCAAATTCTTCTTAGAGTTACTTCAACTCGTTCTGAGAGGAACGTCGACTATATTTCGATGTTGCGTCGAATACTATTCGACGCATATTTACTTAGCCTAATTTTTCATACTTAGAATTTATATTCTACTCATTTCTAAGGGTTAAGATAAATCATTTCCCCAACAATACCCTTCAATTTGTCCATGCCAACATGCCCCAACCATTCATGTCAGATAGCCACGTTATCGTTGGTCTTCATCTTATCAACATAAGTACTTGTCGATAACACGAACAAGTCCTTCACCCTCTTTCCAATATGGATAACATCTCCCCTTTTCTCCGGTTGAGTTTTAAGAAACTTCACTTCTGTTGGGCCAAACAGAAAGTGATAACCGACATCGACCGCATTGGTCACAGAGAAGAGATTCTTCTTCATACCAGGCACGTGATTAACCCTCCTCAAAGTGAGTGGACCCTTATCACTGCTCAGGGAGACAACACCTTCTTGTTCGACAGCATGAACAGAATTATCAGCCGTAATGATAGCATCGTTACCTGAATAAGGCGCCAAAGAAGAGAACTTTGATTCATCCCCGGTGAGATGATGTCCACACCCTGAATCAACAATCAAATCCTCTTCGAAGTTGATGGCAGCCAAGGCCTTAACGGGCATCGCCGTCATATTAGCCGCAAAGGCTCCTCCCCATCCAGCTTCATCAGACTTTGGCTTCTCCTTCTCTGCTACATGTCCCGACTGAAGATTAACCCGACAATCCTTCTTGAAGTGGCCGGTCTTATTGCACCTGAAGCACCTTGGTCCCTCTCCCTTCTTCTTCCCATCAGACTTAGGAGCATAACCCCTATCCTGCTGACCTGAAGTAGAGGGTCCATCATAACCCGACTTCTTCTTCTTCCCAGAGAACAACACATCACTATCTCCCCCGAAGATAGAAGTTCCCGCCATCTGTCTTGCCAAACTTTCATGCGAAGCAAGTAAGTTTTCCAGCTCCAACAGAGATGGTTGATTTGCCCAACCTTGAACTGAAGTCACAAAGGCAAGATACTCCTTCCGCAACCCGCGGATGATATGCCTCTTAAGTTTTGCCTCCGAGATGGGCTCATCAGGGTCCAAAGTAGAAATCTCTGCTGTGAGGTTCTTCATCTTGAGAAAGAAGGTAGAAATAGAAAGATCGCCTTGAGAGGCCTTCACCAACTCATTTTCAAGAAACTGTATCCAAACTACATTCTTCTTATTGAACAGCCCGTCCAAAGATGTCCAAATCTCAGCAGCAGATTTACATCTGATGATGTGATCAAACAACTCCGGTGAGATAGCCCTATTGAGAGTGAACTCTGCCTTAGCATTCGTCCTCCTCCAAAGTATCACCTCTGCCATATTATCTCATGCTAGAAACACCTCTTGTGTGTCTTCTCCTCCAACTATCTCCCATAGATACTCGCCAAGTAAATAGCTCTCCATACACGACCTCCATTTCTTATAGTTAGTCGATGTAAGGAGTTCAATACCAAGCCCTCTTGCGAATCCGCCTTCCATGGAAATCTTTGTGGTCTCTTCTTCACAAAGACGATGGCAACTCAAGTTGATCACTGCTTATCCACTCCAACAACCTTCCTCTGATACCATGTTAAAATTTTTGATTTGAATCATTTAGGAGTAAGCAGGAGTTGTATCAACTGAGTTAAAGCCAAACAACCACAATGCCACACAGCAACACAAGAAACTTTATTAAAACATAATCTTCATTTACATTGCGAGGCATACATGGCGAGACATGATTTATCAGAATCACGGAGATGAGAAGAACAGAACACACCAAAACAAATCTGGCAGCTAGACAAGCTGAGACCGCACGACTCCAGAAGTCGCCCGGCTTGACCTGAGATCGCACGAACAGAAACTGGACAGATTTCTAGCACTACAAGACCGCACCTCAGACCGCACAAACTGAAGCTTTATTGGAACGAAGAACTGAAGCTGTCGCCAGACCACAACTCAGATCGCCTAACCGCTGAAGGTCGCCTGATCGCTGAGCTCGCTGCGAACAGCACAAGAACGAACATAAACCAGTTCGCAGACAGACCGCTGCCGAACTGTTTATTCAAGCCGTTGGGAATCACCAAGGAAGAAGACCACAAACTACTGATCGCAAACCTGCGGACACAACAAACAGTCAGCTCGCTTCCAAGATCGCCCGACCTCAAAGTGAGACCGCACGAATTAACCCAGGCTCAGTTCTTACAGTTCTCGTTAGGAATGACGGGACCTGCACCTCTATTTATAGGCGGGTAGACGGATGTCGTCACCGCATAGGAGAGATACAATCACCACCCATCAGATCGCAAGCGGTCTCATAAGGCAGACCACGCAATCAGACCACTTGGATGATCATCCGACCAAGATGCAGATCAGCAGACAAGATCGCGCACAGGTCGCGCGAACACGAGACCGTGCACATGTCGTGCGGTCACAAAGGTACTCCTTCCTTAGACCACCAGGAGCAAACCAGGAACCATCTGGCTGACTTTAGACAAGTCGCCAGATCACCAGGACAGACCGCCCGGATAGACAGTCATATAAGAATAACCCGCCCGGTCTTCCAACAAGGAAGACAGGCCAACCAGCAGACCAACTCAGGAACAGACCGCAGCTACAAAGAACAGACCGGCAAAACTAGCAATCCACCAGAACAGAACGGCAGAGCCATATCGGCAGAATACAAGCACAGGCCGCGCGGTCTCGGCGGTCTCCCAAAATCAGACCGCCCAGTCTCCTCCACTTCACTTCAAAATTTCAACATCTGCTCCATCTCCTCCTTCTGGTCTTCTCCTCCAAGTCCTGCCGGCTCACCCATTTCCTTGTCCCATTTCTCTGCCTCGGCCATCCAGGAGATGGTGTTGACAGTTATCACGTAGCATTGCCTTGCAACCTTCTGATCTCCTCTGATTCGGACTTGGAATCCTCCGTCATAGAACTTAAGGCAGTACTGGTGGAATGTGGAGGGGACACAGCGTAACGCGCTAATGAGCGGCCATCCGAAGATGGCGCTATAGCTGCTGGGGGCATCCACTATGACAAAGCGGTAGTTCCTGGACTGCCCTCCCAAAACCACCTAGAGTCCTACTCCTCCCTCTACTTCCTTCCTCTCCCCGGAGAATCCAAACAACGGACCTTCCGAGGCCAACACCCTTTGCGCCTCCACCTCCATTCCATCGAAAGCATTCTTGAAAATAACGTTGACCGAACTTCCGTTATCCACCAGGATTCGGGAAACGGTGAAGTTCTCGATCGCCGTCTGAATGACCAACGCATCGCAGAACGGGTCCTCTTAACCCAGCATGTCCTTCTGGGTGAAGGAAATCTTCTCTGTCAGGGGCGGGGCTAGGGATGTCGAAGCCACGCTACGATGATAGATAGTATGGAGGCTCGCCTTCCGGGTTGCCTCAATCCCTACCCCCCCCCCCCCCCATGGATCACCTCGATCCCCCTCGGGTCCGCAAATCGGCCCGGTCCTCTCACCTTTCCTCCTCTTCCCCCCGAGGCTCGACCTCCTCGATCCTCACCGGTTGCTGTTGTCGCGGTGCGGGCACTCGGGCCCTTTTTGTCTCCAGGAACTCAGGGCAGGTGGCCGTCACGTGACCTTCCTCATCATGGAAGTCACAGTACGGCAGCGCCACCTCTCCCATTTCTGCCTCCGCCATCCTATTCCTTCTTCTCCTTCCTGCTCCTGCTTCTTCTCTCGCCTCTTCTCTCCTTCCTATTCCTCCCCTTCCCTGCCTAATTTCCATGGCTTGCTAGGGGGGAGGAGGCATCAGCCTCGGACCCTGCCTCCATCCCAACTGATGGGGTCTTCCTTGACCCCCATAGAATTTACCCCTCCCCGGGGCATAACCCCTTCCCTGGCCTTGCATTACTCCGCCATGCTGCCTCCACTCCCCCTCTGGGGCCCTGGGCTCTTCCCTACTCCTCACATCTTGCTGTCTGACCTCCGGCTCACTGAGCTTTGCTAGCCTCTTGGTGAGTTCCCAGTTGGCCTCCTCACTCTCGATTTCCTCCGCCACCCTCTCCATCAGCTCCTCGTAGGAGATTGGGGCTTTCCTCTTCAAAGCCATCTTGAAGAAACTTTCCCTCAGCCCGACCGTGAAGGTGAGCTGGAGTCCAAACCCAGGCATCTCCTGAGTGAGCAGCACCTCCTCCTGGAACCGGTCCACGTAGCGAGCCAATGACTCCTTCGGCTCCTGCTTCACTTTGAAGAGAGACTCAGCGTCCTTCTTCCTCTTCTTTGAAGTTGAGAATCGCAACAAGAAACTAAGGCGCAAATCTTCAAAGGCGTGGATCGATCCTGTAGGGAGTTGATGGAACCAGTCCCTGGCCTTTTCTTTAAGTGTGGCGGCGAAGAGACGACACTTGAAAACATATGACATCAGCCTGATAGTGACCGAGTCCTCAAAAGACTGGAGGTGCTGTACGGGGTCATCCCTACCGTTGTAATACACCCAATCCCACTCCCCGAACCTTACCGGGATGAGTGCAGAAAGTACCAACTCGCAGAAGGGGATTCCTCCTCCTGCTACCCTTTCTCTCTCCACACGCCCCCAAGCTCCCTCGCCAGACTTGGGCTCGCGAGGACCGCTCTCACGAGAGCGGTGTTCGCCTGAACCACCCCCACAGTCGTCGCATCCTCTGGGCGCACGCTCGCCTGTGCCGCGCTCGCCGGCACAGAGCTTGCCGACACAGAGCTCGCCGGGCTGGCGAACAACACTCGCCCCTCCAGGTCATGCACTGACCCTCTGACGACTTCCTTTCCGGCCCTTCCCCCAGGGCATTCTCACCGACCGCTGCTGGGGGAGGGGTTGCCTGAGGTGCTTAGGTTGCGAACTCATTTCGCAGTGCCGCGACAGTGGGCCCAAAGGTGTCGAGCACATCCCTCCTAAAATCCGCGAACATCCTCGGCGTCACCACCTGGAGTGACCCACTGAACACCTCGCCTTGATCTTCGTCTCCTTCCATCACCTCCTTGGAATTTTCTTGGACCATCTACGCTCCACGCTCACCGCACCAAAATGTTGAAACTGATTTCTTGGCCTCTTGTGAAGATCGGGGCCCTCACCGAAATGAGGGGCAGCTAGCCCTTACTGATCCCTCAGAGAAGGTAGACTGAAGACTAGGAAAATGACTAAGACCATAGTCACAGCGAGGAGGTCCCTCCACTAACCTGGAAGATCGTTGAGCGCTTCCCCACCCAAGCCAAAGCTGAGACTCGGGCACCTTGGAAAGCTCTGGAAATGCTAGCCAAGGAGAGCCTGAGGAGAGAGAAGCTGAAGTGAAGTCCTCTCCAAAGGTGCCCTTTAGGTCTTATTTATATGTTTTCTGATCTGGCCTGCAAGTAGTAGGATTCCGCCTTTTGATTTTACTATCCGCACCCCAAATGGGTCTGCTAACAGCCAAACTCCGCTGTTTGGACAGGCTAAAGGCAGACCACCAAGGGTAAAAGGGTAATTTGGCCCCATCAACCTATGGGCAAGAAACTGCGAGAACACTACTGCCGAAGCTCTCGCGGGCCTTCTCACGAGTCCTGCTCGCGATGCCTCTCCTAGGCGATCACCCTGCGAGGACCTCGCTGGCCCCCCTTTGGCGGTATCTGCCGAGGTCTGGTCTCGCGAGCCTTCCTGGGAGACCTCCTCTTGACCTCATCGTGCACAGAACACATTTCGTTGAACACAAACGAGCTCGACGCACGCAGAATGTTAAACCATTCGTTGACCGCTAAGACGGGATGTTCGTCGACCGCTGAGATGCTAGGATCAAAGCAAGCCGTTCGTCGAACGCAGGAAACAATTCGTCGAACATAGAATTGAGTTCGTCGAACGCTGAGGCCCGGTCTCGCGAGCCTTCAGCGAGACCGCCTCTTAACTTCGTTGAACATAGAATGCACTTCGTCGATCACGGGACATTTCGTAGAATGCTCTTCATTTCGCCGCACTCTCTTCGTCGACCCTAGAAAACTTCCTCAAACTGCCCACGAGATTCTATCTCGCCGTCCATTCTCGCTCGCCAGATAGAGAGCATTTAGAGAGAGACTTCTAGCCCGCCCCTCCTGCGAGGTCTCTGGCCCTTAGGCCTTCCTCCTTTATTACTTCTTTCGTAATGTCTTCCCAAACCACGCCCCCTTGCCTGGAGAATATCGGGGTTGTACAAAGACAATATTGTCTTGATGAATTAATATCGTCTTGACAAGTTGCAGAGTAGCATTTAATGCGCAGAAATTCTTGGAAATGGATATTCAGGGAATGTGCACGACGCCTATAAGACCCCATTTTTTGCTACAAAACAGGGTCTTATGCCCAAAACCTCCACTTTGCGGTGACACCAATGCTCGGGAGCGAGAAAACGGCTATGCCATGACATGCAAAGTTATGATGTTTATGCTATATTCTCACATGTGCAACTCACACACTTCGACTCTATGCGCACAGACCTTTAGTTCCCCCTATTTGGAGCTAGCAAAACTCCCAGGATACCCTCGTAGTGGCAAATGGAAGCGATGGGAAGGGCATCGCTCACCTTTATGTTGGCATTCACACTACCTAACCTAGACCTATCGTACATCTCAACGCAAAACAACAGAGCGCCTATGTACTTTTACTGGTGATGGCGCAAATCTCGCACACCGCTATAGGCGGTAGCTAGACTACGGCACGAAACGGCAGTGAACCGGTCGTTGTCAAGTAATAATATGAGGAAGTAAATCCCCAAGTATCGAATCTCTCAAGGAACACAGTAAGGTGGAGTTAACGTTCGAGGAAGGACTTGAGATCGAAGTCCTTTGGGTCGGATGGATGCGGAAACGGGGATTTTGGATTGTGGAAAATAAAGAGAAAATGCTATGACTACTCCTATGCAATGCTGCTATGCAATGCTTCGCTTGGCGGAATGGAGACTAGGCAGGCCTTGAGCGCGCTGCGTCGCAAGGGAGGATGGACGAGTAGGCAGACGGAGTGAGGGTCGTAAGCACCTCTTCAACAAGCACGCCACTAGCAATTGCTAGTGCGGCGACGAACGTGACGGCGGGATGGAGGATGGAATGGGGCGCACCTCAAGCAACTCAAGCAATAAACATTTCACATAGACATGAAATATATAGAAATACAAACTAGTTTTAAGTGCAACTTCATCTTAATACATAGATCTAACTACATACACATCAATAAGAGAAGAATAAGGCAAGAAATCGACCGAATCCGAAGTCTCGTTGTAGATTCATGGTTGGAATTGCCGGATTGTCAATCCGCGTCCAAGCTCGGTCCGCAACTACGTCCGGGGTAGAGAAAGCTGTCACTACTCTCCAATGAGCCCGTCTTCTTCGTGTCACGATCCAGTAGAGGTTGCAAACTTCCTCTTGCTTGATGGTGATGGCGGCTAGGTCTTCCCTTGGGGCGCTAGGATGAAGGAGGAGGCCGAGAGGAAGCTCCGGCTCAAGATTGGCGTGAAGAACAAGCCTGGAGCACCTCCAGATGGTGGGCGGCGATGGAGGGGCAAAGTCGGAGCTCTGGAGCGAGAAAACGGCGGTCTCGGGCGGAAGAAATGCGGCGATCCCGACCTAATTCACGAGCAGGTCAATTTATAGGCGCTGGAATAAACAGTGCGCACGGTCATTGGCGCACGACCAGTGGTCGTGCGCACTAGCATCCTGTGATTGTGCGCCTGTCTGGACGGAGACTGCAAGGCAAGAAAATTATAAAATACAATGTTCGCACGACCAGTGGCGCACGACCAGTGGTCGTGCGCGCTATCGTATGTGGTCGTGCGATAAGGA
Organism: Dactylorhiza incarnata; assembly: GCA_033032865.1. NCBI lineage: Eukaryota > Viridiplantae > Streptophyta > Magnoliopsida > Asparagales > Orchidaceae > Dactylorhiza > Dactylorhiza incarnata. The sequence goes on along the minus strand of JAWHQI010000354.1, from coordinate 711,894 downwards.
AGACAGAACTCAGAATTCAGGGGGTAAGTGCACACGATCAATGGCGCACGACCAGTGGTCATGCGCAATAAAACCAGTGATCGTGCGCAGTGTTCCTGTACAGATTTGTACCGGGAACACCTGCACGACTCCTGCTCTAGCATACAACACTAATCAAACCACTGAAAGTGACACTTAACCATGCATGAAAACTAATAATGAAGATAAACAAGAAATAACACCAAAACGGGCCTACAAGTGCACATAGCATGGAATAACAAATATGAGCGAAAACATGCCTAAAGTGTAGTGCATAGACTAGAAAATCGGCCCAGATGAGTCCATATATGTGTATATAATTGGGACTCATCACACCCCAGACTTACCTGTTTGCGCGTCCCGAGCAAACAAATTCTACGCGAACGAGGAAAGAAAAGTAGATGGCTTAAAATTACAATACAGAGTACCATGCGAAGTCGCATGCTCACGTGCATAAGAAAAATAGTAGAGAAGATTTCTCATTATACACAAACAGTTTATATATTTCTAAAAGCATAAAAGCTTATTACAACCACTCAAAATGGTGAACACGGTGAATCATCCGGTCATGCATACGGAGAAAGTAAACTAAGCGCTGAGATGAGCATTGCTCAAGATTGGGGTGCCGGACAAACTCCACCGAAATCCATCGGTGTCGGTGACCATAGGATCGCCCGGTCACATTCTCTCCACGACACTGGATTGGTTCATAGCGTGAGTCGGTAGGACTTTAGGCTAGAGATGGGGCTTGGGTTACGGTGAGGTAAACAAAGATAAACCTGGAGGCTACGCACACCTAACCCAACATGAGCATAAGATAGAGCTACCCGCATGACGATAATAAACAAATGCACCACACCCCCAGACTTGGACTTTTGCAACATAGGTGTGTGCACCGCCCGCTCCCAATACCAAAATTTCAAAATTTTCAATTCAACTTTTTTCATAACAATCCCCTTTTTTTTTCTTTTCTTTCTCTACTTCATTCTTCTTTTTCTTTCTTTTCTTTTTTTTCAGCAAAAATATCAATGAATACACCCACAATTTCCACTATAAAAATTACCACATCAACACCCCCCAAAATGTAAACATAACTATAATTTAAAGCTCAGACTTGGGTGTGCGACTAGGTTAGGCTTTTAAGCTTTTGGTGCGATAAAAGTGGGGCTGAATCAAGAGGAAGGGGTAGGCACAAAGGGGCTAGCAAGGGTAGATGATAGGCATGAAATAAAAAGCTCAACCGGGCCAAAATAATGGCCTACGTCATTCTCACGCACTAGAACTATCCTATGCCAATGCTTCAAGAATCGCTTGGGGCAAGTTCTAGCCATCGAGAAAAATTCTCCTTTCTCCCGACTCAAGCAATACGAGTCTAGCGATCGTTTACACACATCCCTACGCTACCGTTTGATTCCACCGGATTCACCATTTGAGTAGAGTAAACAACATTTACACTAATAGAAAAAAATATAAAACCATAGTATAAAGAGAAATCTAATCTACACAAATTTCTATGTAACTGAGCACTCGACTAGGAGCACTACTGGAGTCAACATTTTAGTCTGCTACATAGTCCTAAGCCATCACCTAGACTTTCCCACATAAGCAGAAGAATTAAATTCACAACAGAGCAAGCAAACAGATGAGTACGCGCTCAAGTGGGTGCTGTGGTGTGCAATGAAAATGAACAACAATTTCCAATAAGCTACAATAAAAGTACTTCTAGCATGCTATGCAAGAGTGCACGTGAGTGGGCACAAAAACTGCTCTCCCCCAGACTTAAACTAAACAATCTAATGCAGAATATGACTGTAGAATTCAGAATAAAGCTAGGGAAAGAGAGTACCCGATGCTCAGCAAGTGAGCATACCAGAAGACGCGTGTAAACCATTTAAAAGCTACAGCATCCGCCATCCAGAAGAAGGATACCTGCAGGGGTCAGCTCCGCAAAAATAACAGAAAAAGACACTAAAATAAACTACAGCTAACTAAACATGATTAGATGAAATGAAAATGCAGAAAAGAAAGATAATTATTGGGGTTATTGTCATCCCAGCACGACTTATTTAAAAATATAATGGTTCTAGCTAATGGGCCTATGAAAAAAAAAATGTGCAGGTAACTGCTCCATTATCCGTTTCGGTAGCTGGTACCGATACGGGGATAAGGCAGTCACCCCTCTACTTAAATAATAATACCTGCTTGACACAGGTAGAGGGAAAAGAAAGTAAGAAGAGGAGGAGATATCCTCACTCAACTCACCAAAAATATCCTTGCCTAGCAAGGAGCCGTCAACAGGGAGGAAGCAGGAGGCGAAGGCAATGAGTGGAGCTTCCTCTACGGAGGGGGAATAAACCTCCTCACATGAGAGGATGCTCTCATCATTGACTTGAGCAAAAAGTTCCAAGTCCTCCTGAAGTACCTGTGAAGATTCAACCTGCACAGACTCAGATGAAGGAAGGGGGTCAAGAAATAAAGAAGACGAAAAACATAAATAAACATCAATCGGGGGAGTAATCCCGGTCTCACTCCCATCAGGTTGGGGAAGTAAAATAGTGTTTGCATTGTGATGGCGCAAATCTCACACACCGCTATAGGCGGTAGCTCGACTGCGACACGAAACGGCAGTGTACCGATCGTTCAAGTAATATAAAACGAGGAGTAATCCCCGAGTATCGAATCTCTCAAGGAACACAGTAAGGTGGAGTTAACGTTCGAGGAAGGACTTGAGATCGAAGTCCTTGAGTCGGATGGAATGCGGAAACGGGGTGATTGGGCTTTTGGAAAATAAAAGAAAATACTATAACTACTCCTATGCAATGCCGCTATGCAAAGCTTCGCTCGGCAGGATGGAAGACTACGTAGGCCTTGAACGCGCTACTTCGTAAGGGCGGATGGACGAGTAGGCAAGCGGATCGAACTATGCAGGCCTTGAGTGCGCTGCTTCGTTAGGCGGGATGGAGTACGGGCCGCGATGCCACGCTTCGGTAGGCGGATGGACGAGAAGGCTAGCGGAGTGAGGGTCGCAAGCACCTCTTCGACAAGCACGCCACTAGCAATTGCTAGTGCGGCACCGGACACGGTGGTGGAGTGGAAAATGGAATGGGGCGCTCCTCAAGCACACAAATAAACAAAAAGGGTATTTCACATAGACATGAAATATATAGAGATAAAAGCAAGTTTAAGTGCTACTTCATCTTAATACATAGATCTAACTACATACATACATCAATAAGAGAAGAATAAGGCAAGAAATCGACCGAATCCGAAGGCTCGTTGGAGATTCACGGTTGGAATCGCCGGGTTGTCAATCCGCGTCCAAGCTCGGTCCGCAACTACGTCCGGGGTAGAGAGAGCTGTCACGACTCTCCAATGGACCCGTCTTCTTCGTGTCACGATCCGGTAGAGGTTGCGAACTTCCTCTTGCTCGATGGAGATGGCGGCTAGATCTCTCTTTGAAGCTCTTGGATGAAGGAGGAGGCCGAGAGGAAACTCCGGCTCAAGATTGGCGTGAAGAACAAGCCCGGAGCACCTCTAGATGGTGGGCGGCGATGGAGGGGCGAAGTCGGACGAACTGGAGCAGAAAACGGCGGAATACGGCGGGCTCCCTGACCTAAATCGTGAGCAGGGAATTTATAGGCGCTGGAATTAAACAGTGCGCACGGTCAGTGGCGCACGACCAGTGGTCGTGCGCACTAGAATCCTGTGATCGTGCGCTCTGCCTGGACGGAACCTGCAAAGACAGAAATTATAAAATAACATGTTCGCACGACCAGTGGCGCACGACCGGTGGTCGTGCGCACTATCGTAGGTGGTCGTGCGCACTGCACCAAACAGAACTCATAAAAAAGGGTTAAGTGCACATGATCAATGGCGCACGACCAGTGGTCGTGCACAATAGAACCGGTGATCGTGCGCAGTGTTCCTGTGCAGAATTGCACCGGAAACACCTGCACGACACCTGTTCCAGCGTACGACACCAGTCTAGCCACTGAAAGTGAGACTTAACATCGCAAGAAAACTAATAACAAAGAAAGATACGAAATAACACCAAAATGGGCCTAGAAGTGCACCTAGCATAGACTGATCAATATGAACTATAACAGGGCTAAAGTGCGGTGAAATGACTAGAAAAACGGCCCAGATGAGTCCATAAAAGTGTATATGATCAGGACTCATCACACCCCCAGACTTAACTGTTTGCGCGTCCCGAGCAAACAAATTCTAAGCAAACGGGGAAAGAAAAGTAGATGGCTTAAAACTATAATATAGAGTACCATGCGAAGTCGCATGCTCACGGGCATAAGAAGAATAGTAGAGAAGATTTCTGATTATATAAACAATCTATATATTTCTAAAAGAGTAAAAGCATATTACAACTACTCAAAATGGTGAAAAGCGGTGAATCGTTCGGTCATGCATACGGAGAAAGTAAACTAAACGCTGAGATGAGCATTGCTCACGATTGGGATGTCGGATAAACTCCACCGAAATCCATCGGTGTCGGTGACCATAGGCTTGCCCGGTCACATTCTCTCCACGGCACTGGTTTGACTCAAATGCGTGAATCAATAGGACTTTGGGTTTTAAATGGGGCTTGGGTTTAGGTGAGGAAAAACGAAGATAAAAACGACGGCTAAAGCACTAAACCCAAATGAGCTAATGCAGGAAACTATCCTCATTCACCACACAATCATGCAGGTACACAACACCCCCAGACTTGGACTTAGACGCATGGGTGTGTGCACCGCCTACTCCCAAATATAAATCTCAAACAGATTTTTTTCAATTAAACTTTTCATTCTTCTTTTTCTTTTCAAATCTTTTTCTTCTTTTCTTTTTCTTTCTTAAACAATTTCAGCAAATTTTCAAAGATGCACAACCACATTTTCACAATGTATTACCACAATCAACACCACCAATTTGAAATTTAAACAAAATGCTTGCTTTTTGGGTGTGCAACTAGGATTGGAGTTTAGGCTTTGGTGAACAATAGTGGGGCTGAACCAAAAGAATGGGGTAGGCACAACTGGGCTAGCGAGGAAATGATGATAGGAATGGCACCAAGGCTCAACCGGGCCAAGATGATGGCCTATATCACATTCACACAATTGACTAACCGTATACCCATGCTTCAAGAATCGCTTGGGGCAAGTTCTAGCCACCGAGAAAGATTCTCCTTTCTCCCGACTCAAGCAATACGAATCTAGCGATCGTATACACACATCCCTATGCTACCGTTTGATTCCACCGAATTCACCATTTGAGTAGAGTAAACAACATTTACACTAATAGAGAAAAATATAAAACCATAGTATAAAAAGAAGTCTACTCTACACAAATTTCTATGCAACCGAGCACTCGACTAGCAGCACTACTAGAGTCAACATTTTACTATGCTACATAGTCCTAAGCCATCACCTAGACTTTCCCAAATAAGCAGAAGAATTAAATTCGCAACAGAGCAAGCAAACAGATGAGTACGCGCTCAAGTGGGTGCTGTGGTGTGCAATGAAAATGAACAAAACATTTTAAATGAAATCTTCTAGTATGCAGTGCAATAGTGCACGTGAGCGGGTAAATAAAACTACTCTCCCCCAGACTGAAACTAAACAATCCGCAGAATATAAGACATGAAAATCAGGAAAGGCTAGGGAAAGAGAGTACCCAGTGCTCAGAAATGAGCACACCAGGAGATTGGCGTTTAAACCACGACTAAGCTGCAGCATCCGCCATCCAGAATAAGTACCTGCAGGGGTCAGCTCCGCAAAAACAAAAGACAAAAGAAAACTGAAAAGAAAATACTACTAACTAAACATGATTAGAGGAAATAAAAATGCAGAAAAGAAAGATAACTACTGGGGTTATTGTCATCCCAGCACGACTTATTCAGATTTTGTACAGTTCTAGCTTATAGGCCTATGAAAAGAAAAGTGCACAGGTAACTGTTCTAATATGCGCATCGGTAGCGGGTACCAATACGGAGACAGAGCAGTCACCCCTCTACCTAAATATAGATACCTGCTCCTCACAGGTAGAGGGTAGAGAATGTAAGAAAAGGAGGAGGCCTGGTCCTCACTCATCTCACAAAACACATCCTTGCCTAGCAAGGTATCGTCAACAGGGAGGCAGCAGGAGGAAAAGGCAATGGGTGGAGCTTCCTCAACGGAGGGGGAATAAACCTCCTCACATGAGAGGATACTCTCATCATTGACTTGAGCAAAAAGCTCCAAGTCCTCCTGGGGCACCTGTAAAGACTCAACCTGCACAGGCTCGGAAGAAGAAGGGGGGTCCAGAAAGAAACGAGAAGAAAAACGTAAATCATCAACAATCTGGGGAGTGATCCCGGTTTCACTCCCAGCAAGATCCAAGGGTAGATCGCTATCATCATCATAAATATCATAGCGAGGGGGACTTGAGAACTCAGGAGCCTCAGTGGTGATTTGGACCTCCTCGTCCCATGAAGAAGTGCAACCCTCCTCATCAGAGAGAGTATCCTCCTCATCCCACCGAGGTGCATCATCATGTTCAAAGTATTCATTCTCCCCCTCAGGGAAAATGACATCCTCATCCCACTTTGGAGCACCCTCTGAGTCAGAAGCATCGCCCAGCTCCTTTACTTCGATAGGATCATAAAGAATATGTGTAGAAAAATCATGCAAAGAAACTGGAGGGACAAAAATATTCGGTTCCTCCGCAAAAAGATCTGCTAAAGCCTCCCCGATGGAAAGAATACTTTCCTCATCATACTCAGGTGCATCTAGGAGCTCCCATTCCTCTCCTTGTTGGCTAACAGATGAGTGATCATCATCACTGAGAGTGAAGCCATAAACCGGGAGTGAGGAGTGCGTGCACGAGACAAGCTCAGGGGTAGAGGGCACAATTGCCTCCATGGGTAAAGAATGAGCGATAGGGACAATGTTGTCCTGAGTGGAGGGGTGGCGGTCAGGCTTGAAAAGACTAGGACAGTCCTTCAATTCATGACCCTCTCCTCGACACAACAAGCAAACAATGTTCCTACACTGCCTAGCATTCAACTCATTCATTTGGTCTATATAATAAACCATCTTATCATTAAAGCTAGGCGAAATACCCCATGACGACATTTTCAATAATTAAAGCAGATAAAATGAAGCAGGAATTCTTTGCAAGGAGAATCCACACAACTAATAAAGCTCCTTAGATTTAAACTTGCCTAAAAATTTAAAATAGGGAAAGTCGAAATAAAGGCAAAACAAAAAAAATAGAAATGCGGCTAAACACAAAGAAAGAACAACTATCTCTCGTCTCCCTCTCAAGAAAACTCACACGACTGTGTTCCCCGACAACGGCGCCAAAAACTTGATGGCGCAAATCTCACACACCGCTATAGGCGGTAGCTCGACTGCGACACGAAACGGCAGTGTACCGATCGTTCAAGTAATATAAAACGAGGAGTAATCCCCGAGTATCGAATCTCTCAAGGAACACAGTAAGGTGGAGTTAACGTTCGAGGAAGGACTTGAGATCGAAGTCCTTGAGTCGGATGGAATGCGGAAACGGGGTGATTGGGCTTTTGGAAAATAAAAGAAAATACTATAACTACTCCTATGCAATGCCGCTATGCAAAGCTTCGCTCGGCGGGATGGAAGACTACGTAGGCCTTGAACGCGCTACTTCGTAAGGGCGGATGGACGAGTAGGCAAGCGGATCGAACTATGCAGGCCTTGAGCGCGCTGCTTCGTTAGGCGGGATGGAGTACGGGCCGCGATGCCACGCTTCGGTAGGCGGATGGACGAGAAGGCTAGCGGAGTGAGGGTCGCAAGCACCTCTTCGACAAGCACGCCACTAGCAATTGCTAGTGCGGCACCGGACACGGTGGTGGAGTGGAAAATGGAATGGGGCGCTCCTAAGCACACAAATAAACAAAAAGGGTATTTCACATAGACATGAAATATATAGAGATAAAAGCAAGTTTAAGTGCTACTTCATCTTAATACATAGATCTAACTACATACATACATCAATAAGAGAAGAATAAGGCAAGAAATCGACCGAATCCGAAGGCTCGTTGGAGATTCACGGTTGGAATCGCCGGGTTGTCAATCCGCGTCCAAGCTCGGTCCGCAACTACGTCCGGGGTAGAGAGAGCTGTCACGACTCTCCAATGGACCCGTCTTCTTCGTGTCACGATCCGGTAGAGGTTGCGAGCTTCCTCTTGCTCGATGGAGATGGCGGCTAGATCTCTCTTTGAAGCTCTTGGATGAAGGAGGAGGCCGAGAGGAAACTCCGGCTCAAGATTGGCGTGAAGAACAAGCCCGGAGCACCTCTAGATGGTGGGCGGCGATGGAGGGGCGAAGTCGGACGAACTGGAGCAGAAAATGGCGGAATACGGCGGGCTCCCTGACCTAAATCGCGAGCAGGGAATTTATAGGCGCTGGAATTAAACAGTGCGCACGGTCAGTGGCGCACGACCAGTGGTCGTGCGCACTAGAATCCTGTGATCGTGCGCTCTGCCTGGACGGAACCTGCAAAGACAGAAATTATAAAATAACATGTTCGCACGACCAGTGGCGCACGACCGGTGGTCGTGCGCACTATCGTAGGTGGTCGTGCGCACTGCACCAAACAGAACTCATAAAAAAGGGTTAAGTGCACATGATCAATGGCGCACGACCAGTGGTCGTGCACAATAGAACCGGTGATCGTGCGCAGTGTTCCTGTGCAGAATTGCACCGGAAACACCTGCACGACACCTGTTCCAGCGTACGACACCAGTCTAGCCACTGAAAGTGAGACTTAACATCGCAAGAAAACTAATAACAAAGAAAGATACGAAATAACACCAAAATGGGCCTAGAAGTGCACCTAGCATAGACTGATCAATATGAACTATAACAGGGCTAAAGTGCGGTGAAATGACTAGAAAAACGGCCCAGATGAGTCCATAAAAGTGTATATGATCAGGACTCATCACACCCCCAGACTTAACTGTTTGCGCGTCCCGAGCAAACAAATTCTAAGCAAACGGGGAAAGAAAAGTAGATGGCTTAAAACTATAATATAGAGTACCATGCGAAGTCGCATGCTCACGGGCATAAGAAGAATAGTAGAGAAGATTTCTGATTATATAAACAATCTATATATTTCTAAAAGAGTAAAAGCATATTACAACTACTCAAAATGGTGAAAAGCGGTGAATCGTTCGGTCATGCATACGGAGAAAGTAAACTAAACGCTGAGATGAGCATTGCTCACGATTGGGATGTCGGATAAACTCCACCGAAATCCATCGGTGTCGGTGACCATAGGCTTGCCCGGTCACATTCTCTCCACGGCACTGGTTTGACTCAAATGCGTGAATCAATAGGACTTTGGGTTTTAAATGGGGCTTGGGTTTAGGTGAGGAAAAACGAAGATAAAAACGACGGCTAAAGCACTAAACCCAAATGAGCTAATGCAGGAAACTATCCTCATTCACCACACAATCATGCAGGTACACAACACCCCCAGACTTGGACTTAGACGCATGGGTGTGTGCACCGCCTACTCCCAAATATAAATCTCAAACAGATTTTTTTCAATTAAACTTTTCATTCTTCTTTTTCTTTTCAAATCTTTTTCTTCTTTTCTTTTTCTTTCTTAAACAATTTCAGCAAATTTTCAAAGATGCACAACCACATTTTCACAATGTATTACCACAATCAACACCACCAATTTGAAATTTAAACAAAATGCTTGCTTTTTGGGTGTGCAACTAGGATTGGAGTTTAGGCTTTGGTGAACAATAGTGGGGCTGAACCAAAAGAATGGGGTAGGCACAACTGGGCTAGCGAGGAAATGATGATAGGAATGGCACCAAGGCTCAACCGGGCCAAGATGATGGCCTATATCACATTCACACAATTGACTAACCGTATACCCATGCTTCAAGAATCGCTTGGGGCAAGTTCTAGCCACCGAGAAAGATTCTCCTTTCTCCCGACTCAAGCAATACGAATCTAGCGATCGTATACACACATCCCTATGCTACCGTTTGATTCCACCGAATTCACCATTTGAGTAGAGTAAACAACATTTACACTAATAGAGAAAAATATAAAACCATAGTATAAAAAGAAGTCTACTCTACACAAATTTCTATGCAACCGAGCACTCGACTAGCAGCACTACTAGAGTCAACATTTTACTATGCTACATAGTCCTAAGCCATCACCTAGACTTTCCCAAATAAGCAGAAGAATTAAATTCGCAACAGAGCAAGCAAACAGATGAGTACGCGCTCAAGTGGGTGCTGTGGTGTGCAATGAAAATGAACAAAACATTTTAAATGAAATCTTCTAGTATGCAGTGCAATAGTGCACGTGAGCGGGTAAATAAAACTACTCTCCCCCAGACTGAAACTAAACAATCCGCAGAATATAAGACATGAAAATCAGGAAAGGCTAGGGAAAGAGAGTACCCAGTGCTCAGAAATGAGCACACCAGGAGATTGGCGTTTAAACCACGACTAAGCTGCAGCATCCGCCATCCAGAATAAGTACCTGCAGGGGTCAGCTCCGCAAAAACAAAAGACAAAAGAAAACTGAAAAGAAAATACTACTAACTAAACATGATTAGAGGAAATAAAAATGCAGAAAAGAAAGATAACTACTGGGGTTATTGTCATCCCAGCACGACTTATTCAGATTTTGTACAGTTCTAGCTTATAGGCCTATGAAAAGAAAAGTGCACAGGTAACTGTTCTAATATGCGCATCGGTAGCGGGTACCAATACGGAGACAGAGCAGTCACCCCTCTACCTAAATATAGATACCTGCTCCTCACAGGTAGAGGGTAGAGAATGTAAGAAAAGGAGGAGGCCTGGTCCTCACTCATCTCACAAAACACATCCTTGCCTAGCAAGGTATCGTCAACAGGGAGGCAGCAGGAGGAAAAGGCAATGGGTGGAGCTTCCTCAACGGAGGGGGAATAAACCTCCTCACATGAGAGGATACTCTCATCATTGACTTGAGCAAAAAGCTCCAAGTCCTCCTGGGGCACCTGTAAAGACTCAACCTGCACAGGCTCGGAAGAAGAAGGGGGGTCCAGAAAGAAACGAGAAGAAAAACGTAAATCATCAACAATCTGGGGAGTGATCCCGGTTTCACTCCCAGCAAGATCCAAGGGTAGATCGCTATCATCATCATAAATATCATAGCGAGGGGGACTTGAGAACTCAGGAGCCTCAGTGGTGATTTGGACCTCCTCGTCCCATGAAGAAGTGCAACCCTCCTCATCAGAGAGAGTATCCTCCTCATCCCACCGAGGTGCATCATCATGTTCAAAGTATTCATTCTCCCCCTCAGGGAAAATGACATCCTCATCCCACTTTGGAGCACCCTCTGAGTCAGAAGCATCGCCCAGCTCCTTTACTTCGATAGGATCATAAAGAATATGTGTAGAAAAATCATGCAAAGAAACTGGAGGGACAAAAATATTCGGTTCCTCCGCAAAAAGATCTGCTAAAGCCTCCCCGATGGAAAGAATACTTTCCTCATCATACTCAGGTGCATCTAGGAGCTCCCATTCCTCTCCTTGTTGGCTAACAGATGAGTGATCATCATCACTGAGAGTGAAGCCATAAACCGGGAGTGAGGAGTGCGTGCACGAGACAAGCTCAGGGGTAGAGGGCACAATTGCCTCCATGGGTAAAGAATGAGCGATAGGGACAATGTTGTCCTGAGTGGAGGGGTGGCGGTCAGGCTTGAAAAGACTAGGACAGTCCTTCAATTCATGACCCTCTCCTCGACACAACAAGCAAACAATGTTCCTACACTGCCTAGCATTCAACTCATTCATTTGGTCTATATAATAAACCATCTTATCATTAAAGCTAGGCGAAATACCCCATGACGACATTTTCAATAATTAAAGCAGATAAAATGAAGCAGGAATTCTTTGCAAGGAGAATCCACACAACTAATAAAGCTCCTTAGATTTAAACTTGCCTAAAAATTTAAAATAGGGAAAGTCGAAATAAAGGCAAAACAAAAAAAATAGAAATGCGGCTAAACACAAAGAAAGAACAACTATCTCTCGTCTCCCTCTCAAGAAAACTCACACGACTGTGTTCCCCGACAACGGCGCCAAAAACTTGATGGCGCAAATCTCACACACCGCTATAGGCGGTAGCTCGACTGCGACACGAAACGGCAGTGTACCGATCGTTCAAGTAATATAAAACGAGGAGTAATCCCCGAGTATCGAATCTCTCAAGGAACACAGTAAGGTGGAGTTAACGTTCGAGGAAGGACTTGAGATCGAAGTCCTTGAGTCGGATGGAATGCGGAAACGGGGTGATTGGGCTTTTGGAAAATAAAAGAAAATACTATAACTACTCCTATGCAATGCCGCTATGCAAAGCTTCGCTCGGCGGGATGGAAGACTACGTAGGCCTTGAACGCGCTACTTCGTAAGGGCGGATGGACGAGTAGGCAAGCGGATCGAACTATGCAGGCCTTGAGCGCGCTGCTTCGTTAGGCGGGATGGAGTACGGGCCGCGATGCCACGCTTCGGTAGGCGGATGGACGAGAAGGCTAGCGGAGTGAGGGTCGCAAGCACCTCTTCGACAAGCACGCCACTAGCAATTGCTAGTGCGGCACCGGACACGGTGGTGGAGTGGAAAATGGAATGGGGCGCTCCTAAGCACACAAATAAACAAAAAGGGTATTTCACATAGACATGAAATATATAGAGATAAAAGCAAGTTTAAGTGCTACTTCATCTTAATACATAGATCTAACTACATACATACATCAATAAGAGAAGAATAAGGCAAGAAATCGACCGAATCCGAAGGCTCGTTGGAGATTCACGGTTGGAATCGCCGGGTTGTCAATCCGCGTCCAAGCTCGGTCCGCAACTACGTCCGGGGTAGAGAGAGCTGTCACGACTCTCCAATGGACCCGTCTTCTTCGTGTCACGATCCGGTAGAGGTTGCGAGCTTCCTCTTGCTCGATGGAGATGGCGGCTAGATCTCTCTTTGAAGCTCTTGGATGAAGGAGGAGGCCGAGAGGAAACTCCGGCTCAAGATTGGCGTGAAGAACAAGCCCGGAGCACCTCTAGATGGTGGGCGGCGATGGAGGGGCGAAGTCGGACGAACTGGAGCAGAAAATGGCGGAATACGGCGGGCTCCCTGACCTAAATCGCGAGCAGGGAATTTATAGGCGCTGGAATTAAACAGTGCGCACGGTCAGTGGCGCACGACCAGTGGTCGTGCGCACTAGAATCCTGTGATCGTGCGCTCTGCCTGGACGGAACCTGCAAAGACAGAAATTATAAAATAACATGTTCGCACGACCAGTGGCGCACGACCGGTGGTCGTGCGCACTATCGTAGGTGGTCGTGCGCACTGCACCAAACAGAACTCATAAAAAAGGGTTAAGTGCACACGATCAATGGCGCACGACCAGTGGTCGTGCACAATAGAACCGGTGATCGTGCGCAGTGTTCCTGTGCAGAATTGCACCGGAAACACCTGCACGACACTTGTTCCACCGTACGACACCAGTCTAGCCACTGAAAGTGAGACTTAACATCGCAAGAAAACTAATAACAAAGAAAGACATGAAATAACACCAAAATGGGCCTAGAAGTGCACCTAGCATAGACTGATCAATATGAACTATAACAGGGCTAAAGTGCGGTGAAATGACTAGAAAAACGGCCCAGATGAGTCCATAAAAGTTTATATGATCAGGACTCATCACATTGTCATCAATGCTACAAGATTCAGCGGTATCAACGGTGGCCAGGCTTAGGATTTGGACTTCCTCCACCGGTGTTGAGGAAAACTCCTCTTCACCTAGAAGGTTGCCCTCCTTCATAGGAATAGGCACAACACATAGATCGCCAGCCTCATCCTGCGACACATCCTCAACAATGTCGTCGGAGACGAGTATAGTATGCACAACAGGGGGAGGAGTATTGCTCGGATAAAAGTCGAGCACCGATTCCTCACAAAGAATCGAATCCACTAGAGGTGGTGGATGCACATGGAGAATAGGCTCAGCAATGTCGGTGCATAGATCAGCCACACATCCGGTGACCGTGTCCATGCCATACCCTTCAAGATGTGAAGGTGACAAAGACACATAACCGGATGTTGAAGGTGTGCCGCCAGAGTTAGGAGTTGGGACGATCCGGATATCCGGCTCGTCATCCTCGTCCAATTGGCGAAGATACTCGGCACAGTCCTTCAAGACATGATCAGTGCTTCGACAGAACTGGCACTGCCTTACGGGCTTCTTTGGCACAGCGGGGGCTGAAGCCGAAAAGAAGTATGATGGTAAAGGCTCAGCAGAGTAGCCATAAGACTTACGCGCACCATATGGAGTACCAGACGAAGTCGGTGCTCCATATGCTGGGCTATAAGAATTATGCCTACTATCCTCCGTAGGGCATTCATCACTAGAGTGGGAGGTAGCTCCACACAAACGGCAACGGAAATTAAGATGTGCCCACATAGTGTGAAGATAATACGATTCAAAATAAAAATGCTATTGTGCAAAATACTACACCTAACAAAAATTACTAAAGCAACCTAATTAAAACAGGAAAATGGAATAAAAAGAAATAAAACAAGGAAATGCAATTTACAAATGGAAGGGCTTCTCTCTCAGGTTCTCCCTCTCCAGAAAACTCACACGACTGTGTTACCCGGCAATGGCGCCGAAAACTTGATGGCGCAAATCACGCACACCGCTATAGGCGGTAGCTAGACTGCGACACGAAATGGCAGTGAACCGGTCGTTGTCAAGTAAAAATATGAGGAAGTAAATCCCCAAGTATCGAATCTCTCAAGGAACACAGTAAGGTGGAGTTAACGTTCGAGGAAGGACTTGAGATCGAAGTCCTTTGGGTCAGATGGATGCGGAAACGGGGATTTTGGATTGTGGAAAATAAAGAGAAAATGCTATGACTACTCCTATGCAATGCCGCTATGCAATGCTTCGCTTGGCGGAATGGAGACTAGGCAGGCCTTGAGCGCGCTGCGTCGCAAGGTTGGATGGATGAGTAGGCAGACGGAGTGAGGGTCTTAAGCACCTCTTCAACAAGCACGCCACTAGCAATTGCTAGTGCGGCGACGAACGTGACGGCGGGATGGATGATGGAATGGGGCGCACCTCAAGCAACTCAAACAACAAACATTTCACATAGACATGAAATATATAGAATACAAACTAGTTTTAAGTGCAACTTCATCTTAATACATACATCTAACTACATACACATCAATAAGAGAAGAATAAGGCAAGAAATCGACCGAATCCGATGTCTCGTTGTAGATTCATGGTTGGAATTGCCGGGTTGTCAATCCGCATCCAAGCTCGGTCCGCAACTACGTCCGGGGTAGAGAAAGCTGTCACTACTCTCCAATGAGCCCGTCTTCTTTGTGTCACGATCCGGTAGAGGTTGCAAACTTCCTCTTGCTTGATGGTGATGGCGGCTAGGTCTTCCCTTGGGCCGCTAGGTTGAAGGAGGAGGCCGAGAGGAAGCTCCGGCTCAAGATTGGCATGAAGAACAAGCCCGGAGCACCTCCAGATGGTGGGCGGCGATGGAGGGGCGAAGTCGGAGCTCTGGAGTGAGAAAACGACGGTCTCGGGCGGAAGAAATGCGGAGATCCTGACCTAATTCACGAGCAGGTCAATTTATAGGCGCTGGAATAAAAAGTGCGCACGGTCATTGGCGCACGACCAGTGGTCGTGCGCACTAGCATCCTGTGATCGTGCGCCTGTCTGGACGGAGCCTGCAAGGCAAGAAAATTATAAAATACAATGTTCGCACGACCAGTGGCACACGACCAGTGGTCGTGCGCGCTATCGTAAGTGGTCGTGCGATAAGGAAGACAGAACTCAGAATTCAGGGGGTAAGTGCACACGATCAATGGCGCACGACCAGTGGTCGTGCGCAATAAAACCAGTGATCGTGTGCAGTGTTCCTGTACAGATTTGTACCGGGAACATCTGCACGACTCCTGCTCTAGCATACAACACTAATCAAACCACTGAAAGTGACACTTAACCATGCATGAAAACTAATAATGAAGATAAACAAGAAATAACACCAAAATGGGCCTAGAAGTGCACATAGCATGGAATAACAAATATGAGAGAAAACATGCCTAAAGTGTAGTGCATAGACTAGAAAATCAGCCCAGATGAGTCCATATATGTGTATATAATTGGGACTCATCAACTGGCTGGACCATCAGACATTCTTGGCTAAGTGCAAATCCATACTTGTCGAGTCAGCATTTCGACGTCAGTGTGAACGACCATCAATACCGAAGACCCACCACCTTTGTAACATCCCACTTTGAACTAGACCTTTCGAGTGACACGGGTCACTTGGAGGTGCTTGAGCTAGGTAAGAGACTTGAGATCCTAATGGTGCCATGGATGTGCCCTGATCTCCAGGAGTGGGTGTAACCATCACCCCCTTGAATATAGAATGCAAATGGCAAAGGATTGGTAAAAGGGAGCTAACTCTGGGGGCAGCTATGCTAACGCCGGTGGCAGCGGCCGAATCAGTGCACATGATTTTTCCATAGTGGATGGCTTAAATTGCCTAAATCCAGGTTAATAGTGGAATTAAAAGCCAATAGGCAGCTGGCAAGTGGTTGTGGAGTTTCAACATAAGGTTTCAAAAATTGGAGTTTGCATTTAATGCTCATTAATGCTATCTCTCTCTCTCTCCATTCTCTCCTAACCCAAATGGGCTGATCTCCCTTAATCAGGTGACCTATTCATCTTCTTCTTCCTCTTCTTCTTCTTTTCTTCATCTTTTTCCTTACCCCTTAAGAGAATTAAGTTAGGGTTCTTGAAAGAGCATGCTTGGAGAAGGATTTGAGCTCGACCGACCGTCGAGGAGACAACCGCGATCGTCGGTCGGGAATCAGGTGACTTCCAACCCCTCTCCCTTGGTGCTAGATCGTAGAGAAAATTAGGAGAGATGTTGAGCTCAAAAGAGCTTGGCTTGTGAGTTAATGGAGCTTCTTAGGAAAAGACAAAAATGGATCTTTCTTTTTAGAGCACCGATTGCCGTGAAAGTTCCTTCAATCACTTCTTCTCTTCAAAAGGAAGCGATAGGATTTGATTTCATGAAAATCCATGGTCTAATGAGGGAGTATTGGATGAGAGAAGGTGAGATGACCTATTTCTTATTTGGGGGAAGATGATGAATAGTCCCATGATTAATGGGTTAAGATGTTTTAATATGCGTTGATATTATAAGTATTGCTCTGGAGGAACAGTCCCATGTTAATGGGTTGTGATAGTTTAATTCGGCACTTTAATTAATTAATGGGACACATGAATAGTGGTGAAAGCCTAGTAACTAAGAGAAGAAAGATTTGATCGTAATTTGGAGCTGAGGTTTCACGGGAAGGGAACTGGAGTTGTTTAACAGAGGATCGGTCCTTTTTTAGCTAACGCCCGGTGGTAGGCATTAATGTATCAACACTTAGTGTCGACAAGAAGGTCTGGTGTCGACGGGAAGGGCTAACTTCCCATCGACCCCCCCCCCCCCCTACAGTCGACGGGAAGGGCCAACTTCCCGTCGATCCCCTTGCAGTCAACGGGAAGGGTTAGCTTCCCGTCGACATTGACAGGAAGGGCTAACTTCCCGTCGACCCCCTTGCAGTCGACGGGAAGGGTTTGATTCCCGTCGACATCGACGGGAAGGGTTAGCTTCCCATCGACATCGGCGGGAAGGGTTAGCTTCCCATCGACATCGGCGGGAAGGGTTAGCTTCCCGTCGACATCGGCGGGAAGGGTTAGCTTCCCGTCGACATCGACGGGAAGGTGTGTCGTCTGGATCACTAACGCCCGACGGCAGCGCTACCGCCGACATTAGCAAATAGAGAATTTTAGATTCTCCTCCTTTGGTTTTGTAGGAGTTACTGGGTTCCCATGTCAATTGGGCGAGGCGTAGGAGAATTTTATGATTCTGAAATGGGACATTGCAATGCATAATTGAATGAGGAATTTAGTAGGATACGAATATGTCTCTATACAGACAAGTAGTCTTGCAGGGACTCATAGAGTAATTTCCGTGTCATACGCACACCACTACATAAGAGTTATAAACACTTGGTATGGATAACCTTGATGGCTTTATGTTGGTTGTAAGATATGGTCGTAACTGATGGGGCAATGTTAAGGGCCCGGTGGTTGGGGGCCTTCGATGCTAATTAGCATCGGTATTGATTGTATGAGGAGAACTGTAATAAGACTCCATCGTGAGTCCTTGGGTGCTTGATAGCACAAATTATGCATGGGACTTACATGAATGTGCATGGTTTATACATGGTGGTATAATGATCCTGGTTGAAGGATTGCTTGTGGTAGATCTACGGGCTCACCAGTCATCACACCTGTACAACCCCGTACCCGTCGGGTGGGACCCTCCCCAGATAGCGGGGACCCGAGGTGTCCTGTGATTGGCTAGCATGGAGCGGGGTGCGGTTCGCGGGTTTTGGTGTGCGTTTAGAGGAGTGGTATGCGGATAGCAGTTTTGACTAAGGTTTTTTTTATATATATAAGAACTAAAACCCTAAGGAGGGAGAGCTCCCAGCCGACTCCCCCCTCCCCTCTCCATTCGCGTGAAGAAGCAGGGCAAGGAAGCCCGATCTTCCTTCCTCCTCTCTCTCCTCGTCGGCCTAGGGCAAGGAAGCCCGATCCCCCTTCCTCCTCTCTCTCTCCGCCGGCCTGGAGCAAGGAAGCCCAAGCTCCCTTTTCTCTCTCGACCTCTCTTCCTCTCCCGTGGCCGTCCGAGGCGAGATCCGGCCGGGAGCTCCTCTCCTGTGGCCGTCCGAGGCGAGATCCGGCCGGGAGCTCCTCTCCCGTGGCCGTCCGAGGCGAGATCCGGCCGGGAGCTCCTCTCCCGTGGCCGTCCGAGGCGAGATCCGACCGAGAGCTCCTCTCCCGTGGCCGTCCGAGGCGAGATCCGACCGGGAGCTCTTCTCCCGTGGCCGTCCGAGACAAAATCCGGCCGGGAGCTCCTCTCCCGTGGCGGACCGGAGCGAGGAGTGTTGGGGGCTTCTCTCCCGCCACTCCTCTTCTTGTCTCCAAAGCAAGAAAGTGGAGGCATATCAGATCGTATAAAGCCGCTATGGCCGCTGGACGTCGAGCTCGCGCAAGGTCTTCGGTTGCGAGTCCGTCAAAAGCACGCGTCAAGGGTAACGAATTTCTACTTGGGCAGGTGAAGCCTTCAATTCTCATACTTGCATGGAAGCTCCCCTCCACCATCAGGTGTAGGAGGTGTGCTCTCCGATGGGTTGATGTGCGCATCCATGAAATTAACCACATTAGCGCCCGGAAGTGTGAGTACGGGTTTAGGCATTCTGTGTGAAGGCCATCCGGGTGTGTAGACCGGATTGGTGATGTTTCTGTGTGAATCCCGTCCGAGCGTGGGGGCCGGATTGGTGATGTTCTGGGGACCCCGGAGAAGACTCTGTGGAAGATATTTAGTATTTGCTCGTATTTATAAAATGTCGCCGCCTCGGGAAAGGGGTGCGGGCAATATTGCTCAGTTTGCTTCAATTGGCCGAGGTTCAGTTTGCTACCGCATGGCGAGGCGTTGGCGTACAGGTGTTGCAGAGCTAAGTGAAAGATAGCGGGCTTAAGCCCAAAGCTGTGCCGGCCCAAGAAGGCCTTATTTATTTATATTGCCGGCCTGCATGCCGAAGTATGGAATGTATATTCTTGTAATCTGTGATGTCTGTGATGTGTATGTTTAGTTTATATTTTTTATCATAGGCGAGCGGAGTCCACGTAGACCCCTCGCCCGGTTGGGCCCAGAGGTTAGTTTTCCTGGATGCCCCTGAGGGTCTGCTATTATCCATTCAGAACATCGGAGTTACGTTGTTGGCACCTCAATTGGGGCTGCGTGTAGTCAGACTGTTTGTCGGGATTACGCTATTGGCGCCCCAGACGAGGAACGCTATAAATAGACCCAAGAGAGCACCTTTAAGTGTGGGATTCGGTTTGGGATTTCCCCTTAGATGTTTTGGTTGGCCAAGAGAGTCCCCCAATGGTGCTTTGTCTTAGTCTTTGGCTTCGGAGGGGAAGTGCTTGTTAGTCTTCCGGGTGTTTGGTGGGACCTCCACGCTGAGGCCTTGGGTTCGTCCTTTGAGTTCCTAGTTTTGTGCCTAGATTGTTAGCTTGAGTGAAGTAGGTGTGAGGCCACCCCTCTTTTGGGACCCTGAACTCCACAGAGACCAAATCTTGTTCGTAAGATTTTGGTTTCAACACATGGTGCGGTGAGCATGGAGAGTGGCCAACACAGAAAAGCTCAGGCGGACATCATGGCTAGAGAAGAGGAACTGAGTGATGACCAAGGTAATGCGCTGACACCCGCGGGAGGGGTCTCGCAGTCTCAGTCCGAGGGATTCCGCCGAGAGTTTCGGCGGGAGATCATGGAGACTTTGCGACACACTTTCGCTACGCGTGCCAAGTGCTCAAACACCACCTGCCCCAGTTGATCGTGACGCCATCTTGGGGCGAGTGTTCATGTTTTAGGTTTTCGTTTTCCTTAATTTCCTTCCTTCTCATGTGAAAGATACTCAATGAAATTTAATCCTTGTCAGGAGGTTGGGCAGAAGTATATAGGAAAAGGTTTAAGTACCTGCACGATGTCAAGTATATCTTTCAATCGAACTTTAAAATATCTTTTAGAATCAGAAGGCTCTTGAAATCCGAGTAAATGCTGACCCCAATATCATGAGCAAAGCCAAAATCTGTCCTAAAATCTAACCCTGTCGATCGAATCATAGAAGTCATCTCATCCTTTGATTCCAATTCAAGCCCCATGTTCTCCAGTTTCCTGCTCTAGTCCAAAATATTGGATGAGGGTTATTTCGGTCGAAGGAGAATGAGTGATATTGTCTGATTAATATTATTATGCCAGAAAATATACTACGTGCCAATCTTCTTCTGAACTTTTTTCTACTTGAAGTGATCCCAAAAAATGTATATACCATTTTTTCTCCCCTACGACATTCACTTTTGCACAAGCCAAGTATACGTTATAAAGAAATTCTAGACGTAAGACGAAGAGATCTGGTACTAGCAACTAATGCTGTGAAGTGAATCATTGAGAGGTTTCGTGGTTCAATGTCATTTTTAGTAAGATGGAAAATGCAAAGTCTCTTCAACCGGATAAATGCTCATTTTGGAGGAGACATTATCATCTCAGTGTTTTCTTGTGAGCATCTATTAACATCGTGTTTAAAACTTTTATTTTCTTGTATCAGTTAAGTCCAGGAAGCTCTACGCCACGGTTGTTGCCAAATAGGGATGACATAATGTCATAGAGAGAGTCAATTTACTCAAATGGTCTACCATAACAAAGATTATTTCCTTCCAGTGAGATCTAGACACTGCATTTACTGATATAGTCGTGAAAGGTGACCTTGAGCTTCTTCCAATAATAGAGTTGTTTGGGCAATTAAGTGGTTGTTATTCCTGAATGCCCACCAATTCCAGTGTCATGATATAACTGTAATTAAAGTTTCTTAACTTCATCATCTCCAGTTACAAACTTTCACTTCCTCTTCAACACTCTATTAACACCCTGATATTCGGGCTTATATGTATTATCATCTTTCTTCTTAACTAATTCTTCTATTATAAAATGTGACCCCAATAGCCTCATGTACGTTTGATTCTTTGCAATAGATAAGATGTCATAACTACTAGGGCCGCTAGTCGTGCCTCAACTTCCTGGTGTTAACTTCCTGGTGTTGTCTTGACAAACCATTTGCACCGTTGTTTTCACTACATTTTTCATATGCAAGTCATATCCCAGAAACTTGGTGATATATTTTTGGTGTTGTTGAGTGGTGTTTCTCCGCTTCATCAAATATTTTGATCATGATGGTTTGTGCTGATATAAAAATGTGTTCCTATCAGATAATGTCTCCAATTTTATAGCTAAAGCTATTACGAGCAGTTTTTCTCATAAATTGATAATGCGGCATTTCTAGGTCTTAAAGTCTTACTGAAATGCACAATAGGATGATGATCCTGAGTTAATATTGCTGCCACTCCCAGATTTGAAGCATGTGTCTTTACTATAAACGTCTTAGATAAATATGGTAATGTCAGGATTGGAGGATTGCTGTCAGCTAATTTCAATTATTTGAATGCTTCTTTTGCTTCAATAGTTCACTGGAAAGATCACTTCTTCAATAGATTTGTCAGTAGTAGAGATATTAACTCATAGTTCATGAGATTTTTTTTAATAGTAATTTAAACCTATGAAGCCTCTTAACTACCTAACTAAATTTGGAACTGGTCACTATAACATATCCTACATTTTCTTTGGATTAGCTTCCACCCCATAAGCAAATACGTAAAATAAATTAAGAATTAAGCGGTGTGATATGTTAACCTCATAACAGAGCACCTCAGCGATCACACTGGTGATGCAGATAATGTTAAAACGATAGTAAGTTAAATGTGCTAATCACTAGCCCAAATATTTTATTGACCGAGTTTTTGTCGAAGAAGGGTAAAATTGCATACGCTACTGCTAAGCTTTTTATTTAAGGTGCAAGTCCTTTTCAAAAATAAGGGTAAGAACCATACAGATTGTGTTTTACTTGATCTTATGACCAGTTTTACACTTAACATTGAAGAAAGTTATTTACATCTCAAAATAGGCGGTGTTAGTACTTTTTACTTGGTTCAAGAATTGTACACTCAATAAGGCTTAGTCCGGCCTGCACTACGATTTTGGCTTCACAGGGCTTCCGATTTTGTTTATCATGTCGCTCTTGCGATTTTGCCCCATTCTGCGAGCCCCGTTCTCATGAGATTCCGGGTTATGCCCAAACTATTTTACCCTATCCATTGTCGAGAAGTTGATAGCATTTTAGAAGCTCAACCCCAACTGGGAAGGCCCATATTTTGTAAGTGAAGTGCTAAAGTCAGGAGGGTACCAACTCCAGGATGTAGAAGGGGTACCCCTCGGCCGAGCCAGGAGCGGGGATGACTTGAAGCGTTTCTATCGATAAAATTATTGTATGCATTCATTCTTAAATACCATTTCGTATGTATTGTTTTTATACTAACCATGAGTTCAAGGTGATAAGTTCTTTATGATGGAATGCCCCAGATCGATTCCTCTCCCGGGCTCTCACTAGATGGGGGTTCAGGTTGATCTCTGGAGAGGCTGGCAAGGTGACAAGTTTTTGTGCTGGAATGCCCCAGATCGATTCCGCTCCCGGGCTCTCACTAGACGGGGGGTTCAGGTTGATCTCTGGAGAGGCTGGCAAGGTGACAATTTTTTGTGCTGGAATGCCCCAGATCGATTCCGCTCTCATCTAACCGGCAGAGCGGGTAAACCTCTCGGATGACAGTTTGAGACAGGATGAGATTCAATATAAGGCTTTAGCATATAAGAGATCAGTTATGCTTGTTAAATTGATAGTTTTCACTAACAATCGATGTTCTTTAAGAATAGTTTTGAAAACAAAAGCTTAAGATAACGAATCCTACAATGTCACAACATTATTTGATTAGTTTTAGAAACAAAATCAGATTCATTTGGAATTGTCAATGCATGATTGTTTATGTAATCATTATAGATAATAGTGAGCATTCTATTCCTCAGCACCATTAATCATCCTTGAGGCCCATTCCTGAATAACACAATATGCAACAGTAAAAAGAACTGCGCTCTAAATTATAAGTTTGCTCGCTAATAGACATTAGGTGGCATGTCATTCTGAGAGCATGAAGGGCATAATGTTTCTACCATAAAAAAGAAGGCATAGTGTATAACCAAGGTTGTTGACAACCAAATTGATCATGTAAAGGCAACAAAGGGAAAGGTTATCACATCAGGACAAATATGAGCACAAAAAAAGAGAAGAATCATCATTCATATGATTATATACCCATTTTTTTTCGGGTCGGCTCCCACCCGTCGGATACTTGGGGTTGGACATTTCTTTCCGAGTGTGAGACACGCTCACAAAGAGCGGGGATTGTGTACAACCCCTTACCCGTCGGGTGGGACCCTCCCCAGATAGCGGGGACCCGAGGTGTCCTGTGATGGGCTAGCATGGAGCGGGGTGCGGTTCGCGGGTTTTGGTGTGCGTTTAGAGGAGTGGTCTGCGGATAGCAGTTTTGACTAAGGTTTTTTTTATATATATAAGAACTAAAGCCCTAAGGAGGGAGAGCTCCCAGCCGACTCCCCCCTCCCCTCTCCATTCGCGTGAAGTAGCAGGGCAAGGAAGCCCGATCCTCCTTCCTCCTATCTCTCCCCGTCGGCCTAGGGCAAGGAAGCCCGATCCCCCTTCCTCCTCCTCTCTCTCTGCCAGCCTAGAGCAAGGAAGCCTGAGCAGCCTTTTCTCTCTTGACCTCTCTTCCTCTCCCGTAGCCGTCCGAGGCGAGATCCGGCCGGGAGCTCTGATGATTTTGTTTGGACTACTTCTTTTGTTTTATAAATAAAAGACAACCTTTGTATTAAGAGTTTAGAATTGGCGGATGTTTTCGAAGAGTCTTGCAAGTACTCCTACTTTGAGAAATTAACCGTTATCCTATTGAAGGATAGAAGTAACGGTCTTTTTCTTCTTTCGGAATATTGACAATTACGCCTCGGCTACAACGCCGATTTCTATTGAATTGAAAAGTAGAAAAGGAGAGTTTTGCACTAAATGAGTTTGGAAAGCTGTATTTGAATTCTTAGTCCA
This sequence comes from Dactylorhiza incarnata, assembly GCA_033032865.1. NCBI lineage: Eukaryota > Viridiplantae > Streptophyta > Magnoliopsida > Asparagales > Orchidaceae > Dactylorhiza > Dactylorhiza incarnata. The sequence continues at coordinate 687,152 of JAWHQI010000354.1, read as the reverse complement.
AATTAATCATTTGATAAAGGCAAGTATACCTTATCGCAAGTAATACAGGATATTTTTTTAAAAATATCGGGATCGTATATTTCCGCGGGTCGTGTTGATTATGCTACTTCGAGGAACGAACTATTATTTTATCGGAATAATATTTTTAGTTGGTTTAACTAGAGTTCTAAGTGATAAAATGCGAAAGACGATAATAAGCGATTAACTAGAGTTCTAAGCGATGAGAAAGATAGCGCGCGACGTCGAATTACCTTGAGACGAAAATAGATTTTTTTCGTAGAATTAAAAGTGATGACTTTTCAAAATATTAAGATGACTTGACCGTGGAGGTTCCATAATTATGAACGCTCCTCTCTCGAGGGTACGCCCACCTGAGATTATGAATATTCGACCGAACTCTCGTTCTACAATCGAATGTTCTTAATATTCGCTTTATGTTGTGAACCCCGCTATTGGGTTTTTATTTCCAATTCGGGAGAATTACCTCGTCCTCTCTCGAGGGTAGAGCGCACTTCTCTTTACCCGTGAGCGATCAATCCGTACGCACGAGCCTCTCGGCTAACTAGGTACGAAAACGGAAATGAAAACCACACATCGATTATTTGGCTCCACTCAACGTGATTCTCGGGTAAACCTTAAGCGTTAATTATTTTAGAAAGAGATGTTTTAATTTTATAGAAAAACTATTTTTGTGTCCCAATGCTCTTCGACGTCGTGTGCTAAAGGAAATTAGCCACTCATCGGAATGGAGACGGCATTATCGGTTGAAAAATACATTTTTAATGATTAAAGCAGATATAAGCGGATAAAAAGGAAATAAAAAGACTTATATAAAAAACAGTAATAGTATCCGTCCCAACCACCTTAAACAAGCGCTAAAAAGTTCTTAGCCTCTTATTCAAGAAGGGGGTGGTATAGAAATGAAAAGACTTATAAAGGTGCAGAAATAATATCCGTCCCAACCGACTTAAATAAATGCTAAAGTTAATTAGCCTCTTATTCAAGATGAGGGTGGTATATAGCAGTTATATGAAAACTGAAATAAAACTAAGTTACAAAAAAAAAAGAAAAATGTAATCTCATACACGCACACACTCTAAAAAAGGACTGAAAAGAAAGCGTTTAAAATGAAAGTGATAACATAAAGCGAAAAAGAAAATGATAAAACTATTTTATGAAATCTTGTAAATCTAAGCTATGAAAACAGTAAACCTAGATTATGAAAGCAATAAACCTAACTATAAAAGCAATAAAACTAAATTATGAAAGCAATAAAGCTAAACTCATACACGCACACACGCTAACATTAATAAAAAGGAAGATGATCCAAATGAGAAAAACAACATTTTATTTCTAAAAGGCGAAAATTACAAACGAACATAACTTAATTGCATAAAGAAAACTCGCATTCACTCAAAGAACTCAGAAAAACATTACAAAGCACTCAAAATTTGGATGAAAAATACTTCAGCCGAGCCCCTCTATTTATAGGGAAAATTTGAGTTTTACACGCCCTAGGTCACGGGCGTGACTTGAATGTCACGGCCGTGACTTAGGGCGTGACATTTGCTCAGCTGTATTCGCCGCCTTCTGGAAGGTCTGGCCGTCAATCATGGCTGCACACGGGCGTGACTTGGTATGTCACAGGCGTGACTTGGTGAGTCACGGGCGTGACTATGGGTGGCTGATGTCGGCAGCATGGGCGCGGCTTCGAGACGTGACGCGCTGGCGGCTCACGGGCGTGACTCTTCTGGAACACGGGCGTGACTTGTAGAGTCACGGGCGTGACTTGGTCAACTGGAGTGAGCTGGAAAGGAATTCGTCGGGCGCAGAGCTTTAAATTGACACGCCCTGGGTCACGGGCGTGACCGAGGGCGTGACTTGAGCGATTTGTCGGGATTTGATCTGAACTGAGCCGTCCCGTTGATATTTGGTCTTTAAAATTACACGCCCTTGGTCACGGGCGTGTCTGAGGGCGTGACCTGGGAAAATTTTGCAAAAAAATGTAAAAACAAGAATAAAACTAAGTTAGAAACCAGAAATAATAAAGAAGCAATTTATTCATTAATTTACATAGAAAATTCACAATATTAATCAAAACTATACTAATAATTATACTAAAAATACATATATTTTATTACTTATCAAATACCCCCATACTTAAGTTTTTGCTATTCCAGAGCAAAAGTAAGAGAGATCTATACGGGATTAACATAAGTTCTAATTTTTGGCTATCGTTTTATTTTAATCATAAGAGACTGAAAAATAAAAATTCGGAGTAATAAGAGTTAAGTCCTAAATTATGCAAATGATTTAAGTAGAAAGAAATGTCCTGGCCAAAAAACTTCTTAATTAACCAAATAGCAAACAAAATTGCAATCATTGGTAAACGAGATTAGATCGAAATTATAATAACCTTTGTTTAAAGAAACATGAAGGAAAAATATAAGTTACTAATTATGCTCTCAAATGATTTTTTGAATTAAAACTAGAAACAATAATTTGGTTAAGGGAAAAGGGGGGTAAAAAGCCTTGGCAAATAGAAGAGTACTTGAATTAGGGGTGATGAATTTTATCATCTCACCCCTCTTATACAGTTTCCTTTGACTCCCATCGTTGGTGTACGAGGGAAAATTGACCTTTTTAATTAACCCAATGCCTGTGTTTACGGAATTTTTAATTCCCATTGACATAGGATTTCTTTTAACAAATATTGGGTGCCTATGTTTACGGAATTTTTGTATTCCCATTGACATAAGATCTTTTTTTTTGCCATGCTAAATTGGTGTATACAAGGGGTTTTCAAGAGAAATTTTGCCATGCTAAATTGGTGTATACAAGTGGTTTTCAAGAGAAGTTCTAGAATAATAAAAAAATTTGAGAGCAACCTTAGTAAGTTGAATATTCCTAGATTCCTGAAGACATAAAGTAGGGATAATTGCAGTCTAAAGTTGTTTTGCCAACATAATACACATGTCTCTATTTTAGCTAGTAGAAGTAGTGCTTGATAACAAAGCCTCTATTTAAATTAAAAATATAAGATATTCTTTAAAACTTAACCCCGAACGTTTAAATCTATCGATCTTAGATAAACAAACAAATAGTAAAACTAGCGATTATGAAAATCCACAAACATATACTCTCGAAACTAAATGCTTTAAGAATAAAAGTAAAGTAGGGTTTATTATTTTTGGAGATTTTTTTTTTTTTTTTTTGTTTTTTTTGTTTTTTTTTAACTACAAAAAATACATATTTTTTTTTTTTTTTTGAAGTAAGTAACGGTCTTCATTCTATGTTTTTTTTTGTTGTTTTTTTTGTTGTTGTGTTTTTGAAATGAAAACGGTAAATACACCCCCATACTTAAAACCCAACATTGTCCCCAATGTTGTAATGTAAGTATGAAGAAGAGAAAATAACAATGCAATATATACAAAAGGAAAAAGGAAGCAAAAAGGCTTCCCTGAATTAAAGCTGGCGGGGTCGGAAGAAACCCTGCAAAAACAGAGAAAAAGCATAATAAAAATATTAGATAAATATGGGGTGCCTCCCACGAGCGCTTTGTTTACCGTCGCGTAGCTTGACGCATTTGGCGTGGTGAGATTATAAATTGGGGAGGGTTAAAGATTCCGTGTGTCCGTCCACCGGATCGCCCGCAAGATATAGTTTTAAACGGTGGCCGTTGACTTTAAAATCGCCTTTTTCGGGGTGAGAGATAAGAACGGTCCCATACGGCCAAACCTCTTTGACTGCAAAGGGGCCGGACCAGCGGGATTTGAGCTTACCCGGAAAAAGACGAAGACGTGAATTATAAAGAAGGACAAGATCGCCCGGCGCGAAAGTTTTTGGAAATTTAATTTTTCGATCGTGGTAGAACTTAGAACGCTTCTTATAAAATTTATTACTCTCATAAGCGATTGCACGCCATTCATCGAGTTCATTGAGTTGGAATTTCCTATTCTCGGAGGCTAAGTTCGAATCGAGATTTAAAAATTTTAAGGCCCAAAAAGCGCGGTGTTCTAACTCTACCGGTAAATGGCACGCTTTGCCGTAGACTAATCGATAGGGCGTACAACCGATAGCGGTCTTGTATGCCGTACGATATGCCCACAACGCGTCGTCGAGTTTTGAGGACCAATCCTTCCTATTTAAAGAGACGGTTTTTTCCAGAATGCGTTTTATCTCGCGATTTACTACCTCTACTTGGCCGCTCGTTTGGGGGTGATAGGCGGTGGCGAGCTTATGCGTGACGCCGTACTTAGATAAAATTTTTGAAAACTGGGCATTGCAGAAGTGCGTGCCTCTATCACTTACTATTGCACGGGGAGTGCCAAAACGAGAAAATAATTTTTTTAGAAAATGGGTGACGACTCGCGCATCATTGGTGGGCAGAGCTTGCGCTTCCGCCCATCTAGATACGTAGTCGACCGCCACTAAAATATAGCGATTATTAAAAGAAGGAGGTAGGGGGCCTACAAAGTCAATGCCCCACAAATCGAAAATTTCGCATTCTAAATAAAAATTTTGGGGCATCTCGTCACGACGAGAGATGTTACCCGACCGCTGGCAACTATCGCACATACTCACAAAGGTGTGAGCATCCTTAAAGAGAGTGGGCCAATAAAAGCCTGACTCTAATGCTTTCCGCGCGGTCCGGTTGGCTTGATAATGCCCTCCAGCCGGCCCCGCATGGCAGTGTCGCAATATTTGCGCACCCTCCTCGCTTAAAACACATCTTCGTATCACTTGGTCTGCGCAGACGCGAAAGAGAAAGGGGTCCTCCCAAAAGTAGTTTTTCAAGTCAGAGAAGAATTTCTTCTTCTGCTGAGTCGAAAAATCTTTTGGAAGGACCCGCGCGACTAAATAGTTTGCGTAATCTGCGAACCAAGGGGTAGAAGAAGTTTTTGTATTATTTATGATTAAAAGGCGCTCCTCAGGAAATCGATCGTCTATTTCGGGTTCGATGAGCGCTTCTGCGACGGGGTGTTCTAAACGTGAGAGGTGGTCGGCTGCTAAATTTTCAGCTCCCTTCTTATCCCGGATCTCTAAGTCAAATTCCTGTAAAAGGAGGATCCATCGAAGTAAGCAAGGCTTAGCATCAACTTTGGCCAAAAGATATTTTAAGGCGGAGTGATCAGTGAAAATGATTACGTGTGAAAGCGTTACGTAGGGTCGGAATTTATCAAAAGCAAAGATGACGGCGAGAAGTTCCTTTTCCGTTGTGGTGTAGTTAGCCTGTGCGACATTGAGTGTGCGAGAAGCGTAATATATTGGATGAAAATATTTATTTACGCGTTGGCCTAAGACAACTCCTACTGCGATATCGCTCGCGTCGCACATAATCTCAAACGGAAGAGACCAATCTGGCGCCACCAGAATTGGAGAATTGATAAGTTGCTTTTTTATAAAATCAAACGCCTCTACGCAGGCTGTGTCAAAAATGAATGGGGAATCCTTTTCCAGGAGGTGAGTTAGCGGTTTGGTTATTTTTGAAAAATCTTGAATAAACCGCCGATAAAAACCTGCGTGCCCAAGAAAACTTCTAATTGATTTGACGTTCGAAGGAACAGGAAGTTGTTCAATTATAGCGACTTTGGCCCTATCGACCTCCATCCCCTTGGAAGAAATTTTATGGCCGAGGACTAAGCCCTCTCGGACCATGAAGTTGCATTTCTCCCAGTTCAAGACTAAGTTCGTCTCCTCGCACCGTTGGAGGACTCTATCTAAATTTTTTAGACAATTTTTAAAAGAGTCTCCAAAGACGGAGAAGTCATCCATGAAGACTTCCATTATGTCTTCTACTAGCTCGCCAAATATTGCCAGCATACATCTTTGGAATGTAGCTGGCGCGTTACAGAGGCCAAACGGCATCCTTCGATATGCGAAGGTGCTGAAAGGGCAAGTAAAAGTCGTTTTTTCTTGGTCCTCGGGTGAAATAGGGATTTGGAAAAATCCCGAGAGACCATCAAGGAAGCAATAAAAAGGGTGACCGGAGAGACGCTCTAAGATTTGATCAATAAACGGTAACGGAAAGTGGTCTTTTCTGGTGGCATCATTTAGTTTTCTGTAGTCGATGCACACCCTCCAACCCGTAACAGTACGAGTTGGGATTAATTCATTATTCGTGTTCTCCACGACCGTTATACCGCCTTTTTTAGGGACGACTTGTACGGGGCTTACCCACGTACTGTCGGAAATAGGATAGATAATCCCCGCGTCGAGGAGTTTAATAATTTCAGTCTTGACGACATCCCGCATGTTCGGGTTAAGTCGCCGTTGAGGCTGAATTGTTTTGCGGGGGTTTTCTTCGAGAAAAAATTTGTGGGAGCAGAATGAGGGGTTAATTCCCCTGATATCAGAAATTTGCCATGCAATTGCACGACGATGTTTAGATAAAACTTCAACCAATTCGGATGTTTCCGAATCAGTTAAAGTAGAAGATATTATAATCGGAAGTTTTAAGTTCGCGGCTAGAAAAGCATATTTTAAATGGTCGGGGAGTTGCTTAAGCTCCAAGACCGGAGGTTCTTCATAGGAAGTGGAGATTTTTAAATCTTTTGAATCGAAAGGCTCGAAAGGTGAATCTGGCGGTAATTCTTCTAAAGGAGGTTGATTCGCCAGATCCGAATCGTCTATCTTTAAGGATAGCAATTCTGAAAGAGAAGAACACTCGTCCACAAACGCGGATTCCAAATTGAAACAGGAATCATCATTCGATAGTGAGTTCCGCATGGAGGGGTTGATATGTAAAGTAATTTCGTCGTCTCCAACTCGAAGGAGGAGGCGACCGTTACTGACATCGATTAACGCACGGGAGGTTGCGAGAAAGGGGCGACCGAGGATGATGGGTACCTCGACGTCCTCCTCTATGTCCAGGATGACAAAGTCTACCGGGAAGATAAACTTGTCAACCTTGACCAGAACATCCTCCGCTACCCCGATTGGGTACTTTACCGAGCGATCCGCGAGTTGGATGCTCATTTTTGTTGGACTTGGGACGCCTAAATCGAGTTTTTTGAAAAGAGAAAAAGGCATCAAATTGATGCTGGCGCCTAAGTCCGCAAGAGCGTACTTTATTAACATATTGCCAAAGAGACACGGGATGGAGAACCGTCCCGGGTCGTTCAGTTTTGGTGGCAATTTGTTAAGGAGAACAGCCGAACATTCCGCATTAAGGGAAACACGCGAAACATCCTCGAGTCGCTTTTTATTAGAAAGCAACTCCTTAAGATATTTCGCATATTTCGGCATTTGGGAGAGTGCCTCGCAGAAGGGGACGTTTATTTGAATTTGTTTTAAAATACGCAAAAATTTTTGATAATTTTCGTCCTCCTTCTCTTTATTAATTTTAGACGGGTAAGTAATTCGAGGACTCGAAACATTCGGCGCAACCGGAGAATCCGGAACAATTAGAATCGAGGAAGAGGGTGGAGGGGTCGGAGGCGAAATGCATACCTTAGGCTCAACCCGCAATGGGGAGACGACCTCCTTGCCGCTTCGAAGGGTTATAGCGTTGGCATTTTCCCTGGGGTTCGGCTCCGTATTCCCTGGTAGAGCTCCGTATGGCCGCTCGGAGACCATCTTTGCAAGTTGTCCAACCTGGTTTTCCAAGTTTTTAATCGATCCGGTAAGATTCCGGATATTTGAATCGTTGGACGCGATGTATTTAGACAAAACATCTTCGAGAGGCGAAGGTTTTGGAGGAGGAGGCTGGAATCCCTGCGGAAATCCTTGCGGAAATCCTTGAGGATTCATATGTGGGGGCCTCTGAGCATTGTTAGGATTGCTCCAGGAGAAATTATGGTGGCTCCTCCAACCCGGATTATAATTATTACTATACGGGTTGTTATTAGGGTTGAAGGGGGGCCTAACCGGATTACCGAGGTAATCCACCGATTCTTCGATTACGTTATTATTATTATTATTAGTCCAAGCGGGAGTGGAGGAGGAAACAGTCATCTCCGCCACCTGCTTACTTAGCCGCTCTACCTGTGAGGCTAAGAAAGTAGTGGCGTCCACTTCAAAAAGACCAGCCGGTTTAGTAGGACGTGACCTTGGCACGTTCCATTGGTACGCGTTCATGGCCATTTCGTCGATCAGAGCTTGAGCGGTCTCCGGGGTTTTGTTGTTTAACGTTCCCCCGGAAGACGCATCAATCATTTGCCGCGTAGAAAAATTTAAACCATTATAAAACATCTGGACCTGTAGCCAAGTTGGTAGCGCGTGATGAGGACACCTACGCAAATATTCTTTAAAACGCTCCCAAGTCTCATAAAGAGACTCAGAATCAAATTGTACAAAGGATGTGATATCCGTGCGTAGTTTTGTGGTTTTTGACGGAGGAAAATACTTAGTTAAGAAAAATTCCGTCAATTGGGCCCACATGGTTATGGACCCTCTCGGAAGAGAAGTCAACCACGATTTGGCCTTTGACCGTAGCGAAAATGGAAATAAGCGTAAACGAATGGCGTCATCAGTGACGCCATTAATTTTAAAGGTGTCGCATATTTCTAAAAAGTTTGAAAGGTGCTGATTTGGGTCCTCATCTGGCAAACCGTCGAACTGAATCGACTGTTGTACCATTTGAATTATGCTGGATTTTATTTCAAAATTATTATTATTAACTGTCGGGCGAGTAATACTGGATCCTGTATCTTCCAAATTCGGCCGGGCATAATATGCCATGGTCCGGGCCGGGGCCGCATTTGGAATTGGATCGCCCATATTTACAGTATCTCCGATTGACTCTTCGGGGGTTTCGAGTAAGTTTTGATCACGAGATCGGATGCGCTCACGAAGAGTGCGCTCTATTTCGGGGTCAAAAGGAATAGTCGAATCGTCCGACGAGTTTCCTCGGGTCATATACTAAAAGCAATATTTTTGGATTTTCTGTTTTATTGTTATTATTTTTTTTAAATATAAGTTTTTATATTTATATTTTTTTATATTACTTTTTGTAACCCTTTTTTTTTGTGCTCTTTTTTTTTATTTTTTAAAAATATATAGATAAGGAATAAAGTTAATAGCAGTTCCTACTTTCAAATAACAAGACAAAGTTCCCCGGCAACGGCGCCAAAAACTTGATGATTTTGTTTGGACTACTTCTTTTGTTTTATAAATAAAAGACAACCTTTGTATTAAGAGTTTAGAATTGGCGGATGTTTTCGAAGAGTCTTGCAAGTACTCCTACTTTGAGAAATTAACCGTTATCCTATTGAAGGATAGAAGTAACGGTCTTTTTCTTTTTTCGGAATATTGACAATTACGCCTCGGCTACAACGCCGATTTCTATTGAATTGAAAAGTAGAAAAGGAGCGTTTTGCACTAAATGAGTTTGGAAAGCTGTATTTGAATTCTTAGTCCAAATTAATCATTTGATAAAGGCAAGTATACCTTATCGCAAGTAATACAGGATTTTTTTTTAAAAATATCGGGATCGTATATTTCCGCGGGTCGTGTTGATTATGCTACTTCGAGGAACGAACTATTATTTTATCGGAATAATATTTTTAGTTGGTTTAACTAGAGTTCTAAGTGATAAAATGCGAAAGACGATAATAAGCGAATAACTAGAGTTCTAAGCGATGAGAAAGATAGCGCGCGACGTCGAATTACCTTGAGACGAAAATAGATTTTTTTCGTAGAATTAAAAGTCATGACTTTTCAAAATATTAAGAAGACTTGACCGTGGAGGTTCCATAATTATGAACGCTTCTCTCTCGAGGGTACGCCCACCTGAGATTATGAATATTCGATCGAACTCTCGTTCTACAATCGAATGTTCTTAATATTCGCTTTATGTTGTGAACCCCGCTATTGGGTTTTTATTTCCAATTCGGGAGAATTACCTCGTCCTCTCTCGAGGGTAGAGCGCACTTCTCTTTACCCGTGAGCGATCAATCCGTATGCACGAGCCTCTCGGCTAACTAGGTACGAAAACGGAAATGAAAACCACACATCGATTATGTGGCTCCACTCAACGTGATTCTCGGGTAAACCTTAAGCGTTAATTATTTTAGAAAGAGATGTTTTAATTTTATAGAAAAACTATTTTTGTGTCCCAATGTTCTTCGACGTCGTGTGCTAAAGGAAATTATCCACTCATTGGAATGGAGACGGCATTATCGGTTGAAAAATACATTTTTAATGATTAAAGCAGATATAAGCGGATAAAAAGGAAATAAAAAGACTTATATAAAAAACAGTAATAGTATCCGTCCCAACCACCTTAAACAAGCGCTAAAAAGTTCTTAGCCTCTTATTCAAGAAGGGGGTGGTTTAGAAATGAAAAGACTTATAAAGGTGCAGAAATAATATCCGTCCCAACCGACTTAAATAAATGCTAAAGTTAATTAGCCTCTTATTCAAGATAGGGGTGGTATATAGCAGTTATATGAAAACTGAAATAAAACTAAGTTACAAAAAAAAAGAAAAATGTAATCTCATACACGCACACACTCTAAAAAAGGACTGAAAAGAAAGCGTTTAAAATGAAAGTGATAACATAAAGCGAAAAAGAAAACGATAAAACTATTTTATGAAAGCTTGTAAATCTAAGCTATGAAAACAGTAAACCTAGATTATGAAAGCAATAAACCTAACTATAAAAGCAATAAAACTAAATTATGAAAGCAATAAAGCTAAACTCATACACGCACACACGCTAACTTTAATAAAAAGGAAGATGATCCAAATGAGAAAAACAACATTTTATTTCTAAAAGGCGAAAATTACAAACGAACATAACTTAATTGCATAAAGAAAACTCGCATTCACTCAAAGAACTCAGAAAAACATTACAAAGCACTCAAAATTTGGATGAAAAATACTTCAGCCGAGCCCCTCTATTTATAGGGAAAATTTGAGTTTTACACGCCCTAGGTCACGGGCGTGACTTGAATGTCACGGCCGTGACTTAGGGCGTGACATTTGCTCGGCTGTATTCGCCGCCTTCTGGAAGGTATGGACGTCAATCATGGCTGCACACGGGCGTGACTTGGTATGTCACGGGCGTGACTTGGTGAGTCACGGGCGTGACTATGGGTGGCTGATGTCGGCAGCATGGGCGCGGCTTCGAGACGTGACGCGCTGGCGGCTCACGGGCGTGACTCTTCTGGAACACGGGCGTGACTTGTAGAGTCACGGGCGTGACTTGGTCAACTGGAGTGAGCTGGAAAGGAATTCGTCGGGCGCAGAGCTTTAAATTGACACACCCTTGGTCACGGGCGTGACCGAGGGCTTGACTTGAGCGATTTGTCGGGATTTGATCTGAACTGAGCCGTCCCGTTGATATTTGGTCTTTAAAATTACATGCCCTTGGTCACGGGCGTGTCTGAGGGCGTGACCTGGGAAAATTTTGCAAAAAAAATGTAAAAACAAAAATAAAACTAAGTTAGAAACCAGAAATAATAAAGAAGCAATTTATTCATTAATTTACATAGAAAATTCACAATATTAATCAAAACTATACTAATAATTATACTAAAAATACATATATTTTATTACTTATCAAGCTCCTCTCCCGTGGCCGTCCGAGGCGAGATCCGGCCGGGAGCTCCTCTCCCGTGGCCGTCCGAGGCGAGATACGGCCGGGAGCTCCTCTCCCATGGCCGTCCGAGGTGAGATCCGCCCGGGAGCTCCTCTCCCGTGGCCGTCCGAGGCGAGATCCGACCGGGAGTTCTTCTCCGGTGGCCGTCCGAGACGAAATCCGGCCGGGAGCTCCTCTCCCGTGGCCGACCGGAGCGAGGAGTGTCGGGGGCTTCTCTCCCGCCACTCCTCTTCTTGTCTCCAAAGCATGAAAGTGGAGGCATATCAGATCGTGTAAAGCCGCTATGGCCGCTGGACGTCGAGCTCGCGCAAGGTCTTTGGTTGCGACTCCGTCAAAAGCACGCGTCAAGGGTAACAAATTTCTACTTGGGCAGGTGAAGCCTTCAATTCTCATACTTGCATGGAAGCTCCCCTCCACCATCAGGTGGAGGAGGTGTGCTCTCCGACGGGTTGATGTGCGCATCCCCGAAATTAACCACATTAGCGCCCGGAAGTGTGAGTACGGGTTTAGGCATTCTGTGTGAAGCCCATCTGGGTGTGTAGACCGGATTGGTGATGTTTCTGTGTGAAGCCCGTCCGGGCGTGGGGGTCGGATTGGTGATGTTCTGGGGACCCCGGAGAAGACTCTGTGGAAGATATTTAGTATTTGCTCGTATTTATAAAATGTCGCCGCCTCGGGAAAGGGGTGTGGGCAATATTGCTCAGTTTGCTTCAATTGGCCGAGGTTCAGTTTGCTACCGCATGGCGAGGCGTTGGCGTACAGTTGTTGCAGAGCTAAGCGAAAGATAGCGGGCTTAAGCCCAAAGCTGTGCCGGCCCAAGAAGGCCTTATTAATTTATATTGCCGGCCTGCGTGCCGAAGTATGGAATGTATATTCCTGTAATCTGTGATGTCTGTGATGTGTATGCTTAGTTTATATTTTTTATCGTAGGCGAGCGGAGTCCACGTAGACCCCTCACCCGGTTGGGCCCAGAGGTTAGTTTTCCTGGATGGCCCTGAGGGTCTGCTATTAGCCATTCAGAACATCGGAGTTACGTTGTTGGCACCTCAATTGGGGCTGCGTGTAGTCAGACTGTTTGTCGGGATTACGCTATTGGCGGCCCGGACGAGGAACGCTATAAATAGACCCAAGAGAGCACCTTTAGGAGGGGGATTCGGTTTGGGATTTCCCCTTAGATGTTTTGGTTGGCCAAGAGAGTCCCCCAATGATGCTTTGTCTCAGTCTTTGGCTTCGGAGGGGAAGTGCTTGTTAGTCTTCCGGGTGTGTGGTGGGACCTCCACGCTGGGGCCTTGGGTTCGTCCTTTGAGTTCCTATTTTGTGCCTAGATTGTTAGCTTGAGTGAAGTAGGTGTGAGGCCACCCCTCTTTTGGGACCCCGAACTCCACAGAGACCAAGTCTTGTTCGCAAGATTTCGGTTTCAACAACACCGATGGGAGATGGCAGATAGAACTTGGCCGGTTGGGCTGTGCTCTTTGTGTTTACTTCCAAAGACCCATTCCGTGCTTAGTGACAGGTTGGGCTGTGCTCTTGGTGTTTACTTCCCAAGACCCTTTCTGTGTCCAGTATGCAGGTGCTCCGTAGTTGTGTTCTTAACGTCGAGGCATACGCAAGGCCTATGTCCGTTAGTGTGCATACCCACCTAGTATTGGAGAAGCCCATTCCACTGCCACCGTCTGTCTACAATGGGGGGCGCCTAAGAGGTTAGCTACCCTCAAAAAGTGGGAACTACAGGTCTATGTCCACATAGCAATTATGCATGGGTGAGTCATCATATCATAATCATTGCATTGCATTCATCCTTTCATGATCATAGCATTGCATCACATCGGGTCCATCATATAAATTAGTATGGGCTCTTTTCTATGATGGGTTCCCAATTGGAAACCTTAACTTATGAGTTTGTATGGGCATTCATATAAGTTAATGTATATTTTGAAACTGCAAATATACTGCTTACTTCTGTACTGTTACATTGCATTCTATACCTTGCTACTTATCACAATGCTAGCTTAAAATTGTTTCTTACTTCACTATCAGAGTAACTGCTAGCATAAATGTACTCTTGTGTATAATAACCTTATTTCTACTGTTAATATAGAATTGTTAAGATTGTACCCTTAATACTGCCACCTGTTCTATTGTACTTATAGTTTATATTACAGCTACTCCTCATTCCCTTCCGCTCAGTTCCTTGGAGTCGCCGGGGGAGAGGATGTGAAGCCACTTAGTATTTATGACTAATAGTTGTTGGACCCCTCTTTTTAGGAGTGCACCCAGGAGCAGCAGTGCACGACGTTGGAGGCGGATAGCCAGGTGAGGACGATAGGGCCGGAGACTACGATACCATCATTACCGTCAGTGAGCGATAGTTTTGATCTGTAGCCCTTGGGGCATTTTCTTTTGATACTCTGATACTTGTGGGAGCTCTCAGAGCTACCTGTCTTTTGTATAATTGTGACACCTTTACTTATATGTGAATATATGGCTTCTTATTTTAGTATTATTGATGGGTTGACTCGATGACATTAGTTTGGCCGGCAGGATAGACGTCTTGTGGAAAAGGCTAGCTCGTGTGCTAGCGCATCTGTAAGGCAGCTTTCCTGGGCATAGGACTCCCCTCGGCTGTGTCATGTGTTCTGGGAGGGGGGGGGGGGGGGGGGGGGGGGGGGGTCTTACAACCTTTATGCACAAGCAATATGATTACTATATACCTCCGAGCCATAAGCACTCCGGGCCAACCTGCCCATCACCATAACCTTCCGAGCCACCGGCTCGCCGGACTAAACCATTCATACCTATAACCACCGAGCCTACCTCTCGCAAGGCCAAACCAGCTAACCACCCATAGCAACGGGGTGTGAGTGAGTGTGTTATTGAGTTAATCTTGCATAACAAATTATTCCTACGGCTTTGGGTTAACCATGGACTTCCCGAGGACAACCTTGTGAGGGGCTCGCAGCGGTACTAGGAGCTATGATGGGATGACACCCCAAAGCTCCCTTTCCAAGGCATGTACTACTATTGATAACTACCCCTAATCATACCCCTCTCACCATTATACTTATTAACTCTGAGTGTGTTTTATTCCACTCCAAGGGAAATGACGATCTTTTGGCAATCCCAAGCACACTCTTGCCTTTAACCACCGGGCACACTCAACACATAGACTCATATTGGTGACCACACATCTCTTCATCCAGACTAGGTACATCAACTACCACTTATTCTTACCATCTAATCTACCGATTATCTTAACTCTACAGATTTACTATACACAGACCAAATAAGCTATATGAGGTGCATGAGAGGAGGTACTCCATATAATCATCCAAATGACTCAAGATTATTATTGGGGGGAGTGTTATGACATTATATGACCAACTCCAGAAATTCATAATTTTCATACTATATATGGTAATTATTATAATTTTCCAAAATTAGGGAACCTATGACTTTGAACATCATGAATGGTTTTCTGATAAGATATGGCCTTACTAAAATTTGTACCACCATAAAACAGTAAAATAACAGCCATATATGAATTTCAGAAATTTCCAGAAAGGTTTTGACCTCCAATTAAAATATTAACTAATTAATCAAATTCAAGAATTTACAAAGAAAATACTAGAAATCCTTATTCAAAAATTTCCAAGAAAATTAGCTGGTGTCCAAGATGGTTAGAAATGTTCACTAATGGAGTCCCACAAGTTTCTAAATCCATTTGACCATACAATTCTATTATTTAAACAAATCAGTCTAAGGGCACTTTGTGAAGGAGACCATACATACATTACTCCAAAAATTATACTAAAATTAACAAATCAATTACTTGCCCTAAAAAGTCTTCTGTCCAAGTTTCATGATTTTCCAGTGAGTATTAAACCCATAATTAATTTTCATACAACTAGGGCCAACATTGGGGTTTGTGAATGAAGTACTGTATATATCACTGCAACATTCCTAGTAAAATTATCAGAGCATAATATCATCAATATAAACTCACTTCCAAAGTTTCATAAACATCCTAGGCTATATGGGCATGTAATTCCTTCTAGTAAGGAAGTGCCCTAAATGACTCTTAAATGATTCAGAGAGACTAAATGCCTCTAAAAATTTCAAATAAATTACCTAGGCCTTCATACCACCCAATAAAATTCTCTACCAAATTTCAAGTCAATCCAAGGCCATATGACTCTATGTCCTTCAATGGGTTCAAAACACAACCCTAAGGTTTGAATTAGGGTCCTAGGGAAATCCACCCCAAATCTTTCGAGGAGGTGTATTATGTGATATTAAATCAGGGGTCAAGGTTTCATCACATTTGTTTGAGATTTGACCACCCAACCCAACTAGTGCACTTTTGACCTAAAATTTCTTAGTTTGACCAATCTTGGGTTAATTAATTACCAAACCAATTCAAACCCAAATGGGATGAAATTTTGACCAGAGTCATATCATGACCCTAAGGGCCACTCACCAATATTTGGAAGTGTTTGGAGGTCATTAGACCCTATAATTAATTATTACATGAATAATTAAATGTTTGCAAAAACCTTAGCAAAAGTTCCTCCAAAAATTCTAATTTTTAGATATGTTTAGGGTGTGAATATAAGAAGCCTATGGTCCAAATTTCAGAGCATTTGGATGGCTGGTTTAATGGGGGCACACAAATCAAGCTCAGGTCAAACCTTTGTATATGTTGCACCATATTGAGTGCTATTGTCAGACCACTGACCCAAATTACATGAAATCAAGTTTAACTTAAAGTAGACATCAGGGACTACAAGTTTGATGTAGAAAACTTTTCCAGTTGAGGGCTCTAGGTATTTTATATAAATAATTTAATGTTCAGCATAATAAAAGACAGAAATACGAAATAATAAAACATAATAATCTGCAGCACACATCTTGACGCAAGATTGAATGGCATCCCACTGTCTTCTTCCTCTGGCCAACGACCAGGATTGCCCACACCTGGGCTGCCTTCAACCTCATTTTCCCGGCCACCTGAGCGTCGCCTCGGCCGTCCAATGCCACCACCACCTCCGTTGAGGTGGTGGCCGGCGATTAGGGGTGGTTGGCCGGCCGGAAGTGGCCGGAACAAGGTGTTTTTGGTGTAGGAAAAAGCTTGAATCTCAAGCTTTTTGGCCTAACAAGATTAGGGCAATTTGGCCTAAAAGATTGCTGCCAACAGTAGGAAGATCTTCCACAGAGAGAGAAGAGGTGGGGAGGACCTGTGCGGAGGGGAGATTCCTTGCCGATCTCCGGTTGGCCATGGCCGAATTCAAGCTTTTGGTTCCATTGCAACTCCTACACCAACCTGCTCGAAATCTTAAGGTAAATAGGGGAAAATGATGCTCTGAGCCACCTGATGTTTTTAAATTAGTCAATTTGGGGAGAAGGAGGGTTACAGTAGTAATTGCCATGAAGGCCATTCATGGCCATTTTCGGCCAAGGTGAAACTGCCCTCCCCCCCCCCCCCCCCCCCCCCCCCAATTCAGCCCCCATGTGGGCTGGAAAACCCCCTAAACTTCTTGTAACAGCCAGAGGAGAGGAATCTCCATCAATTGGGAGATCAATTGGCCTCCCATGGCCGTGAATGACATTACTCCCTCTCTTTCTCTCTCCTCCATTTTTGGGGAAAATGGAGTTTTCCCTCTCCTGGTTGTATTTCCTGAAATTGAATGGCAATTTCAGTAACTACCAACCCAATTAGCTAGTGTACCACCTCAATTTGGTCTAGCCCAAGTGGATTGGGCTTAATTATGTCAAAATATGTCATTTTGACCTAAATTTAGGGTGGAGTTGACTTTGGTCAATTTAATCATTTGGGTTGACCCCAATGGGTGGCTAGTGACCTATTGGCCTCCCCTAAGGGTTAGGAAGGTCTAGGTAGGGTCAACTTGGCAAGGTGGAGGCCAATTGACCCACAATAGGGCAGTTTGACCAAAATAGGGCTAGAGTTGACTTGGGTCAAATTGGTGGCCCCATGATGGGGCTCTTTGGTCCATAGGGTCCCCAATGTCCTTACAAGGGTAGGGGAAATGTCAATTTGGAATGGTGGAGGCTAATTGATCCTAATTAGGCTACTTTGACCAATTTAGGGTTGGGGTTGACTTTAGTCAACTTGGCCTCTTTGGTTGACACCAATGGGTCCTTGGTGCTCTAAGGGACCCCTAATTGGTTATGGATGTTATGGTGGGGTCAAAGGACCAAGGGGAGGACCTAAATTCTAACCCTAAGCTTGGTAACTAGAAATTGCTATTTGTAGACTGAGGTGCTCTTCCCCTTCAAACCTAAGGCCAAGTGGTCTCTTCAAGCGTCCTAGGGTTTGGTCATGACCTAGTCATGACATAACCACTCTATAGGTCTAGTTATTTGGGGGATGTTACACCGCCAATCTTGCACACATATCAAGGAGCAATAAATGATATATTCTCTACAGAATATAGCTGTTGCACAGTATTTAACAAAAAAATTTATTATTTATATATTCTACAAGTTCCAAAACCGGCTAGTAATTATGATGAAGTATTGCCAATTCTGCATGATGTTTCACACAGGAAAATTGATTATGGAATAATAAACAAGAGGTTTTATGCAAAATTGCAGAGCAATATAAAAGGAGACATTTTTGTGTCTACAGTCATCTCTCTCTGTATTCTCCCAAGTCTTTCATATACACATTTCCTGAAGAGAAAGAAAAGAATCTACAACTAGAAGATCTCACTGTTGCTGTACTAAGAAAGTCTAAAGAAGATTCTAAAGAAAGGTTCATTGATCCACAAGATCTTTGGACTTATTGTTACAAGAAGAAGAAGAAGACCTGGTATTCAGAGCTCTCATTCTGAAGTTTCTTCTTCTACAACAAATCTTCCTATATTACATGGTAGGGTTATTTGTGAGCTTCAGCTAGTAGGATCTTGTGATAGATCTGAGTGGTAGGATCCTGTTGAAGATCTAAGTGCTTGTAAGACTTGTAAAGTCTTGAGTAGGTAGGGTTCTGTGTGAACCTGAGATGTAAGATCTATTTATAGTGAAAAGATTTGAGTTGGAGAAGTTGCCTAGTCTAGCACACTACTAGATAGGTTGGAGGTATAATGGACTACCTCTAGATACATTGTCTAGTAGGGAACCACTATAAATCTTGTGTGTTTTTCTGTGATTGCTTGTTGTGTTGTGACTGTTAAATTAATAGTAGCAAATAATCCTGAAAACACCTAATCACCCCCCCCCCCTCTAGGTGTAGTTTATAGATAACCCATATCTTTCAATCTTGTTTAAGTACAGGACAGCTTGTTGTCAAGATATGCTCTGCCGGGTTCAAACCTGAATTTATATAGGTTAGGCTTAGATCTGAATCTTGGGCTCCACACGGAAGTTGTAGCTTGTGGAGATACCTTTTCAGAATGGGGTCGAACATAATTTTTGGTGGTCTGTAGCTCCGGGAAATCCAGTCTCCGTATGCGGTGTCGAAAGCATACAGATTTTGATTTTCCAAGATTTCTCTTAAATTATTCATCAGACACCTATGAAAATGGGTAGACTTCACCTTAATATTGTTTTACATGCTCCTATTGTGTTTTAAGAGATTTGGATATATATTTGTGAGACATTACTAACCATTGTGAGAATTATCTAGGCATATTAACTGTTGAGAATTATCTTGTCTTACTATTTGTGAATTGAAATCCGTTTGGCTGAAATGGGTGGAAAGGTTCAATTGTTAATAGGCATGAGCTATGATGGAAATATCACTGGGATAGCCCAGATAATATACTTGAATAACCTTATGATGTTGTTGATCTCATTGTGATAATCGGATACACATGTAGTCCTTAGGATCGTATGGGTGAAAAAACCCTGACACGTGTAAACACTGCTTAGAGTTATGATAACTCCCTTCGGGTAGTAGTAAGGGTTTGGCCTAATAATTAGGATGCGATGACATCCAAAGGTATGGTGGAAAGGAACTCAGTGAAAGCCCTTGTGTGCTTAAAAGCACGGGTGTGTTGTAAAAAGAAAAGGGCTCCAATGGAGCCCTTGGTTACTTGGCATATACGGCAAGTGAGGGGTTGGCATGAGTGCGTGTGTGTGTTGGCACACGATGGTTACAATCCTGTGTTGAGGATTGCATGTGGCAGGTCTACGGGCTTGCCAGTCGTTACACCGACGGGAGTTGCAGATAGATCTTGGATGGTTGTGCTGGGCTCTTTGGTTTTCACTTCCCAAAAACACCTTCCGTGCCATTGACTGGTTGGGCTGGGCTCTTTGGTGCTTACTTCCCAAGACACCTTCCGTGTACAGTATATAGGTTCTCCGTTGTTGTGTTCTTAGCGTCAAGGCATACGTAAGTCCTAGGTTTGGTACTATGTATAACCACCTAGTAGTGGAGAGCCCGATCCATTGTCAGGGTCTGGCCACGATTGGTGATGCCTGAGAGGTTAGCTACCCTCAAAAAGTGAGATGTAAAAGTCTATGTCGACATTGAAAATCAGAGTGCGTGTGTACACCATGGGGAGACATCATACATACATTCATTGCATTGCACTGCATAAAGATCCTCATCATATAAACTTGTATGGGCACCTTTACATGATGAGTTACTTATTATTGTGGAAGACCCTTAACTTATAAACTTGTATGGGCATTTTTATAAGTTAAGTTCAATTCAGTTCTTTATATACTCTGCTCTACTTATACTATGTCGCTGATTATAGATTTACTATTTATACACTTGATATACCTGCTGTGATTACTATTTCCTTGCCACCTGCTAAATTGTATTTTACTAATTATATTGTAGCTTTCTCTTTCCTTCCTTCCGCCCGGTGCATGAGAGTTGTCGGGGGAGAGGATGTGAAGCCACTTAGTCTGTATGACTAATTGTTGCTACGTCACCATTTTTAGGAGGGCACACTATAGTGGATGAAGCAGCAGCGCGCGACGCAGGAGGACAGCGAGGCCATGGTGATAGGGCCTGGGACTACATTACCTTCGTTACGATCAATGACAGGTGTGAGCGAGAGTTTTGAGATGTACCCCTTGGGGAAATTCTATACTCTGATATTTTGCAGGATCTCTTGTAGCTACCTATCCATTTGTACTTATTGGAACAATTTTACTTATTTGTGAATCTATGGCTTCCGTAGTTTTTCTATTATTGATGGGTTGGCATAGTGATACTGGTTTAGCCGGCAGGATAGGCATATTATGGTACTGGTTAGCCTGTGTGATGACGCTACCGCAAGGCGGCTGTGTTGGTTATTCTGAGGTGATCTCAAAGCAATCAAGTAGTTAGTCTTACTGCCAACGCAATATGAACCTATAGGGTCGCACATAAAAGTGTTGGATAAGTTGGATGAAGGATTGTGTTGGTCATACTCATATTGAATATGATTGGAGGACCAATCCTGTTGCTGATTGGATTTGTGTTGAATTGTACTCGACGTTGTGTCGAGATTGTCTCGACCCATGTCTTGTATTCAATGTTGCGTTGACAATGTCTCGACGCAGTGTACTCGATGTTGCGTCGATATTGTCTCAACGCAAGTCTTGGACTTTATGTTGCGTCGAATTGTCTCGACAGACAGATTATTTTCGACGCTGCGTCGAGAATGTCTTGACGCAGTGTACTCGACGTTGCGTCGAGATTGTCTCGACGCAATTCTTGTACTCGACGTTGCGTCGAATTATTTCGATGATACACATTGAACTCTTATTAAGTCTCTAGTCTGTGGATTATGTGTTTTATGCCTTGAGTATAAAACTTGAAACAATTAGGTTTCCAGTAGTAATAATCCTTTCGAAAAACTATCAGGGCCGAAGCGGAAGTGTTCCTCATAGGTCTCGACATTCTGCGAGATCGCCACCGCCTCTCCCTATCATCAGACCTAGCTGTTCGTGGGAGACGCAGAGGGCATTCTTCCTCCATCCCAGCTCTTGTCGGACAAGAGTCATGGTGTTCTCCTTCACTATGTGCATTCCTATAGAGGTGTTGATCCATTTCAGTACTTGGAACTCAGAGTTTGTTTTTTGGATCAGACCTTGGAGCATCTTGGTTAAGTGTTGACTCAATCCCTTTCAGGTATATTGCAATGTGTTGCTTCATTATTTATTTCTGGATTCATGAAATCGCAAGATCTAAAACTCTTTTGGGTTGTTCTTGTTTTATTTCCGCTGCGCATATATGATATGCTGTTCATTTATGAATGAACTAGAAAACCCAACAGTTTATTTTGGGCATAAGGCTCCTCTCGGTCGTGTCTTGTGTTCTGGGAGGGGGGGGGGGGGGGGTCTTGCACAGAGTATGCTCATAACATTTGTTTTAGTGTCTGGAAAGAACATATTCATTATTGGACACATACAAGGATCATCAAGGGATGAGAATATTTGTGTTCCAAAGAAGGTCATACAAATTCCATTGCGGCAACTGATGTGCAAAAGAAATTTGATAAACTAGAAACATGCACCAGATGTCTTGCATGCATACACTTCAATGTTGATTAAGAGGGGAAGAATTGAGAGGTGTCCAAATTTCTAGAAGAGCACAATCATCTGCTTGCACTAAAGAATGATATGCATATGTTGAGATCACATCACCATTTATCTAATGGCCAAGCATCCCTTATCAAGAACATGAGATGAGTAGGAATTCGAACCATTGACGCATTCAACTTCATAGCGGAGGAAGTTGGCGGTGATGAAAATGTTGGGTTCTCAAAGACATGTGCATACAATTGTGTATACCAAGAGAGGAGAGCAGTGATAGAAAATAGAGAGTCCACAAGATTGTTGAAAATTTTGAAACATAGACAGTTGGAAGATAACATGTTCTCTTTTGATCTGCAGACTTATGAAATGAATAGGCTTCAAAGTTTCTTTTGGAATGACGGACATGGAAAACTCGATTATGATTGTTTTGGTGATGACAGCATTTTCGACACCACTTACAGGATGAACAAATACAATTTGGCATGTGCTCCATTCATAGTAGTGAACCACCACTGGCAGAACATTTTCGTTGGCGGCGCATTTATAGTGGATGAGAAAATCGAATCTTTTTTATGTGTTTTTAGACCTTTTTATGTTTATTAACGGTAAAGAACAAACCACCATATTTACGGACCAAGATCAGGCAATGATATTAGCTATTGAGAGGGTTTTTGTTACTACTAGACATCATTTGTGCCAATGGAATAATTCAAAAAAAACACCATCGAAGGTACCAACCTTCAACCCTGACAAGCAGATTAGAACTTTTTTTTTTATATTTGCATGAGCAAATGTGATAGTGAAATGGAGTTTGAGACCATTGGCAAGAGATGATAACAAGGGATAACTTGCATGAAAACTGATGGATCAGTGATGATTACATTATTTGAACGAAGTGGTCCACTGGATTCAATAAGGAACATTTATATCTTGGAATTTTATCCACCCAACGAAGTGAATTGGCTAATAATGGCTTGCATGGATGCTCAAAGCCAACAAGTTCGCTTATTGAATGTTTCATTGGCATGGAAAAAATGTTTTCTGATTGGCGTAGGAGTGAACATGAGGAAGAATTCAAATGCAAGGAAGGTAGCATCACCCTAAAATTCAAAAATTGTGTATTACATAGGCAAATGTCCAAGATCTACACCGAAAAAATATTTTCAATTTTTAATCAAGCTTATATGGAAGCTGCAATGGGTTTGAAGGTTGCAGAGGAGACAAGGTACGACCAAGATCAGGTGGTATACATCACATGACATTGGGAAGGAATTGATGTCGACAAGCAATGACTTGTGAGAGTGAATACAAGTAGTAATGATGCAAATGCTCGTGTAGGGATTTTCAAACTAAGATCTTATTATGCAAACATGTTTTATGAGTTTATAATATTCGGAATGTGACGCATATTCAACCAAAGAACATAACTAAAGTAATTTACTTCACAGGACAAGAAGGGAATCTATCATCCAATTTCCATAACCTCGAATGAATGTGATTTGAATTTACTGTATAGAAACCAAATGAAGCGGTGCACCTACGACTTATGTTATTGAATTGAAAATTTCCAAATAACAAAGGATTATCATGTGAATGTAATGAACGATGTTGGTAAAACTCTATAAGATATGGTCGACCACCTCCAGGGGCGCTGCCCCTTGGAACCCCGCCAGGAACGCATGTGATTGCGTTGCAATTTTCATGTTTCAGAAATCGTTTTTCCTTCGCAGTAACCGTCCCTCTGATTGGTTTGTGAAACCAAGTGTCTTAGATTTTGAATCTGACATTGAGAGACGAGCTTGTCTACTCATAAGTGGTGTTGTTTTTGCCTGTGGCCAATGCTTGTAAATCTGGAGGTTTAGAAGTGTTTTAAATGCTCATATTTAGCCCTTTTTATCAAAGTGTTGATATTTCTTTTTGTGCACATCTGGGATGTAT
Organism: Dactylorhiza incarnata; assembly: GCA_033032865.1. NCBI lineage: Eukaryota > Viridiplantae > Streptophyta > Magnoliopsida > Asparagales > Orchidaceae > Dactylorhiza > Dactylorhiza incarnata. The sequence goes on along the minus strand of JAWHQI010000354.1, from coordinate 663,175 downwards.
TTGGTTTGTGAATGTTGCAATTTTGTGTATGTGCACATTGATTAATTTTTAATCGATTGTAATAAAATCCCTTTTTAAATATTAAGTATATGGATGCCTTCTGATGGATGACACTCTTCCCGCCTTGATCGATGAAGTGTGGGCTTGCCAATGCAAGGTGCATCAATCTATCTTGGTAAGGGTGCAAGCGGATAATTGTGATATTCCACTGTCGACATCGGGTCCAGCTTAACTAGGTGACCTCAAAGGTTGAGTGCCTAGAGGCATAGGGTTGGCATGCACCATATGATGGATGCGAATAAAGAGTTATTCACCAACCATACAAGAGTTGCATAATGATGCAATTGGTAAGTGTTGTCTACTTAAATAACCGCATTATGAGAGGAATGCCAAAGCGGACTCATTGTGTTGGTGAAATACGGATCTTGTCCACTAAGAGAGTAGCTCACTTAACCTCTCCGATTTGATATTAAGGGTTATCAATTTGAATAAAATATTGGGAGTATTTAATTAAATTCCTTATTAAATAAAATGTATTTGGAAATATAATACTGAAATTAATTTTGCATAATTTTGTAGAACTTCCATGGCAAGTGGATCTCACTCCACCTTATCCCTGAGAGCTATCCTTGAGAAGGACAAGCTTAATGGGACTAACTTCCTTGACTAGTATAGAAACCTAAGAATTGTTCTCAGGCAAGATCGTAAGCTCTATAACTTGGAAGAGGATCCTCCCAGTGCCGACTGGTAATACGTCTCGTGCCGACAAAGATGCTTATAAGAAGTATCAAGATGAATCCCTAGATGTCGAATGCCTCATGCTCGCTACCATGAACTCTGAGCTTCAGAAGCAACATGAGACCATGTGTGGCTTTGAGATTATCGAGCGCATGAAGAAAATGTTCCAAGGGCAGGCTCGACATGAGAGGTTCGACATCACTAAGGCTTTATTTCAGTGTAAAATGGGAGCTCGGGACCCAATCGGAACTCATGTACTCAAAATGATTGGCTACATTTAGAACCTTCAGAGACTATGGTTTCCTTTAAGCCAAGAGTTGGCTACGGATCTGATCCTGCAATCATTGCCGGACAGTTACGAGCAGTTTGTCTTGAACTACAACATGAATGAGATAGATAAGACACTGCCCGATCTCCTATGCATGTTAAGAACAACCGAGAACAACATGAAGAAGACCAAGCCTGCTAGCCCCATATTGATGGTGCATAAAAGCAAGGGCAAGGCTAGGGGATTCAGGAGGACTAAGGTGGGACCTAAGTATCGCCTTGATCCCATGTCTTCTACACTGAAAAAGAAAGGATTAGCTAAAGAATGGAATTGCCACCACTACGGTAAGACATGGCATTGGAGGAGGAATTGTCCCATCTACATCGAGGATCTGAAGAAGAAGGGAAGTGTAACTTCCACTTCAGGTATTTTTGTTATAGAGATTAACAAGTCTGCTCCTTCATCTTGGGTATTGGATACCGAATGTGTTTCTCACATTTGTACGAATGTGCAGGAACTGACAAGGAAAAGAATGTTGGGTAAAGGAGAGGTGAACCTGTGCGTTGGAAATGGAGCAAAAGTTGATGTCGTTGCCATAGGATTGTTCCGTCTTTCCTTGCCCACTGGGCTTATTTTAGAACTTGATAATTGTTATTTTGTTCCTACTATAACTAGAAACATCATTTCTATTTCATATTTGGACATGAATGATATTTCTTTTATTATCAAGAACAATTGTTGTTCCATTTATAAGAATGATGTTTGTTACGGCGTTGCTCAAATGTTTAACGGTTTGTATGTTTTGAACATAAATCATCCAATCTATAACATAGAAAATACCAAACGACTAAGAACTAATGACTCTAATCCTACATATCTCTGGCACTGTCATCTAGGCCATATAAATCAGAAACTCATATCCAAGCTCCATAAAGATGGACTATTGGACTCATTTGATTATGAATCATTTGAGAGATTCGAGTCATGTTTATTAGGCAAGATGACAAAAGCCCCTTTCACTAGTTATAGTGAGAGGGCTGATGATATTTTGGGTATAATACATAGTGATGTATGCGGACCCATGAGTTCTTTGGCTAGAGGTGGGTTCTACTACTTCGTTACATTTACTGATGATTTCAGTAGATACGGATATATATATCTTATGAAGTGTAAATCCAAAACATTTGAGAAGTTCAAAGGGTTTAAGAATGAAGTAGAGAACCAACTGGGAAAAAGGATTAAAGCACTCCAATTTAATCGAGGTGGCGAATACCTGAGTCATGAGTTTCGTGATCATCTTAGAGAGTGTGGTATTGTATCACAACTCACTCCACCTAGGACACCACAGCACAATGTTGTTTCTGAAAGGAGGAATCGTACCTTGTTAGACATTGTGCGATCGATGATGAGTCATGCATATTTGCTCATTTCCTTTTGGGGATTTGCTCTAGAGACTGTTGCTCTCACTTTAAATCGTGTTCCAACGATAACGGTTCTAAAAACACCATATGAGATATGGGCTGGGAAGCGTCCTAGTATGTCTTTCATTAAAATTTGGGGTTGTGAGGCATACGTACGACGTCAAATGTCTGACAAGTTGGAACCCAAATCGGATAAGTGTTATCTAGTGGGGTATCCTAGGGAGACAAAAGGATACAACTTCTACCTGCCGTCTGAGGGCAAAGTGTTTGTTGCAAGGACTGGCGTCTTTTAGGAGAAAGAGTTCTTATCCAGAAAGACTACAAAGGTAGAACTTGAAGAAGTTCAAGAACCACAAACTGAAAATGAACCTGAATTGGAATCTGAGCAAGGACCACAAGCAGTTATAGCTAGAGAGCCTGCTCAAGAAACATAAGTCCTACGTAGATCTGGTAGACCAAGAATTGAGCCTGAGAGATATGGATTTTTCGTGTCTCAAATAGGTAATATGTTGCTTATGGATCATGATGATGAGCCTACAACCTACCAAGAGGCTATGAATGGACCGGACTCCGAAAAGTTGCTAGACGCCATGAAATCTGAATTGGACTCCATGTATGCATCCCAAGTTTGGACCTTGGTGGAACCACCTGAAGGGGAATAACCCATAGGGTGCAAGTGGGTCTTCAAGAAGAAGACCAACATGGATGGGAATGTACAGACATTCAAAGTTCGATTAGTGGATAAAGGTTTCAAGCAAATTCATCGTGTTGACAATGATGAGACCTTTTCCCCTGTCGTTATGGTTAAGTCCATCAGAATTCTATTGCTATTGCTGTATATTATGACTATGAGATCTAGCAAATGGATGTCAAAATGGCTTTCCTAAATGGAAACCTCCTTGAGGAAGTGTATATGACACAACCCGAGGGTTTTGAATCTCCAAATGAAGCCACTAAAATATACAAGTTGAATCGATCCATTTATGGATTGAAACAAGCTTCTCGAAGTTGGAATCTCTATTTTGATGAGAAAATCAAAGAGTTTGGTTTCATCAAAAATGAAGATGAGCCTTGTGTTTACAAGAGAATTAGTGGGAGCATAGTTGTCTTCCTGATACTGTATATAGATGACATACTGTTGATCGGGAATGCCATTCCAACCCTGCAAGTTGTTAAGAACAACCTAGGGAACTGCTTTTTTATGAAAGACTTGGGTGAAGCGACTTATATACTTGGTATTAAGATCTAAAGAGATAGATCGAAGAAGTTGCTGGGTTTGACCAAAAGTACATATATTGACAAGGTGCTGAAATGATTCAGCATGCTTAAGTCCAAGAAGGGATACATACCCATGTATCAAGGTGTGAATCTCTCTACTGGTCCTAAATCTTTGGAAGATAAGGACAGCATGAAGTTGATTCCATATGCCTCGGCAATTAGATCAATCATGTATGCAATGTTATGTACTCGACCCGATGTCTGCTATGATTTAAGCATGACAAGCATATATTAGTCTAATCCCAGTGATAGTCACTGGACAGCGGTCAAGAATATCCTAAAGTACTTGAGAAGGACTAAGGATGTATTCTTGGTGTTTGGTGGAGAGGAAGAGCTCGTCGTAAAGCGTTACACAGATGCTAGCTTCAAGACTGATAGGGATGACTCAAAGTCTCAATCAGGTTTTGTATTTAGCCTGAATGGAGGAGCTATAAGCTGGAAGAGTTCCAAGCAAGAGATAGTTGCCGATTATACGATAGAAGCCGAGTATATCACTGCAGCAAATACGGTGAAGGAGGCTGTATGGATTAGGAAATTCATCGGCAAGCTAGATGTAGTTCCTAGCATTGTTGATCCCGCAGTTCTCTACTGTGACAACAATGGTGGAATTTACCAAGCTAAGGAACCTAGATCTCATCAGCACTCCAAGCACATACTTTGGCGGTTCCATCTCATTCGATAGATTGTCGATCGAGGAGATGTGAGCATATGTAGAGTACCGACTGAAGAATATTGCGGATCCACTAACAAAGCCTCGTGCGCAGAGAAAGCATGATGGTCATACTAGATCAATGGGTATTAGATACCTGAATGATCGTCTCTAGTAGGAGTCTTGTGGATTATATTTATGTCGGTTGTTATTCATGTGATGAATAGAGTATTTCATATTTCATTTTACATTTATGGCAAGTTCTTTTATTATGTCAACTATTTCTATAAGATAGAATAATTAGCATAATAAATGCCCTTAGAATGTTCGCTTCCATAGGAATTCAAGTGCTTGACTTGAATGTGAGAGCCTATGTTTATTATAAGCTTCATTTTTAAATAGTCCTTGGTCTATGTATCATCAAAGAAGCTAAGTGCAATAATGGTACAATTAGACTAGCATGTGCATTGACTAATGACCGGTTCTCACAGGTCATGATATTGTGATATCAAGTTTTCACATGGGTACTTGTTTGTGAACAAGTTGTACTGGACAGACCCACCATGAGACTATTTTTGTGGATTGTTATATGAATGTGTCACAAGTAGGTTTCATTTGGCAATGGTGTTTGTGGTTCTTTGACCTGAAGTCGCAACATTCATCAAGTGAGGAAGAGCATTCCTTGATGCCATCAAAAGTCTTCCTTCAAAAAGGTTGATGATAACGGTGGTTATTGGGTATGCTACGATTCATTTGGATGTTATTGTGTGGACAAATATGGGATTTGTCCTCCTATATGATTGGAGTTACATCCAAGGGCCCCTTGATGGAATGAGACTGAGAAATGCATGTCCATGCATGGTTGAGTCAATATGGGATATTGAGCTCACCAATTTCAGACATCCTATTCTAGATCAGGAAACTAGGATTGAATAATTATGAGGGTGACACGGTCCATGGCTCTAATTCTATCCAGATGTAATGGACAAAGGGACATGACAACACTAAAACATTAGTCAGAACAGGCTTATTGCTTGGGTAGCAATGATGTATTGCTAGATGCCACTCATTGTTTGTGAGACTTTTGTTGATACTTTGTGATCAAGTGGGAGAGTGTTGGTTATTCCGAGGTGATCTCAAAGCAATCAAGTAGTTAGTCTTACTTCCAACGCAATATGAGCCTATAGGGTCGCACATAAAAATGTTGGAGAAGTTGGATGAAGGATTGTGTTGGTCTTACTCATATTGAATATGATTGGAGGACCAATCCTGTTGCTGATTGGAGTTGCGTCAAATTGTACTCGACGTTGCGTCGAGATTGTCTCGATGCAAGTCTTGTATTCAATGATGCATCGAGAATGTCTCGACGTAATGTACTCAATGTTGCGTCGAGATTGTCTCGACGAAAGTCTTGGAATTTAAGTTACGTCGAATTGTCTCGGCAGATAGATTATATTCAATGTTGCGTCGAGAATGTCTCGATGCAGTGTACTCGACGTTGCGTCGAGATTATCTCGACACAATTCTTGTACTCGACATTGTGTCGAATTATTTCGATGATACACATTGAAATCCAATTAGGTCTCTGGTCTGTGGATAATGTGTTTTATGCCTTGAGTATAAAATAGGAAACGATTAGGTTTCTGATGAGTCCCATTTACATATATATTTTTGGACTCATTTGGGCTGTTATTCTAGTGTTTGCACAACATTTTAGGCACGTTTTCATTTATATGTACTATTCCATGCTAGGTGCACTATTAAGCCCATTTCAGTGTGCAATTGCATTCCTTGTTGTTGGGGGTAAGCACATTGTGCTCCCCTTCCCTTCTTTTATGTATTTCTGTGCTGGACGTGTATTCCCAGCTGGTATATCTTGTTTGCAGGTGACCTGATCGTCCCGTTTTTCTCCGAAAGTAATTTCTGTGCATATCGCACGGTCGTGCGTTTCCTTGACGCACGGTCTGTGCGGTCGTGCGTTTGTGTCTGGGAAGAAAATGGAGCGTCAGAGTTTACTCAAGCGTTTTAACGCACGGGCGGATTCGCCCATGCGTGAGTAAAACGCATGGTCGACCTGTGTATTCTTGATTTCAGAGCGTCGGATTTTGCCCGTGCGTTTGCACGCACGGGCGGTGTTGATCGTGCGTGAGCAAAACGCACGGGCGGCGCAGCGTCTTCCCTAAGTCACATTTTATCATTTAATAACGCACGGTCTGCGCACGGTCGTGCGTTCGACCGTGCGTGATCATTTTCTGATAGTTTTTCTATTTAAGCCGCAGGTCTTGCCCTATTCGAGATCGACATTTTTTCCCGCTCCCAGAGCTCCAGTTCCGCGCCTTTTTCGTTGTCCATCGCCGCACACCTTCGGGAGGAGCTCCGGCCGCCATTCTCTTGCAAATCTCAAGCCGGAGCATCCTCTAGGCCTCCTCCATTGACCGTGCACCTCCAAAGCTCCATTTCGAGGGATTTCCTGCTGCATATATGAAGTTCTCCGGTGATATCGTGACCAGAGAAGATTGACGGAGAAGACGGGTATAATAGAAGAAGGTGACAGCTCTTCCGCACCCCGGACGGCAGTTGGAGCCCGAGCCCGGACGAGGATTGATAACCCTAGATTCCGGCCGTGAACCTCCGATGAGTCTCCGTGCTTTGGTTGTAATCTAAACCCCCTTTATACTATAGTATTGTTTTCCTTTATATTTTGGGTGTATGAACAATGTTTGCTTAAACCTTATTATGTTATTTTTGTATTTCATGTTTATGTGAAATTGATATGTGTGGTTAATGCAAGTGAGGAGCGCCCCATTCCATCCTCCATCCCGCTGTCACTTTCGTGTGCCGCACTAGCAATTGCTAGTGGCATGCTTGTCGACGAGGTGCTTGCGACTCTCATCCGCATGCCTACTTTTCCATCCACCTAGCGAAGCGTGGCATAGCGGCCCGTGTAATCCATTCGCCTAACGAAGCAGCGCGCTCAAGGCCTGCACAGTTCGATTCTGCTTGCCTACTCATCCATCCTCCCTTGCGATGTAGTGCGCTCAAGGCCTGCCTAGTCTCCATCCCGCCAAGTGAAGCATTGCATATTGGCATTGCATAGGAGTAGTTATAGTTGTTTTTCTTTATTTTCCACAAACCAAATCATCCACTCTCGCACCCATCCAACTAAAGGACTTCAATCTCAAGTCCCGCCTCAATAGTAAACTCCACCTTACTGTGTTCCTTTGAGATTAGATACTTGGGGATTACTCCTCATTTTATATTACTTGAACGATCAGCACACTGCCGTTTCATGCCGCAGTCTTACTACCGCCTATAGCGGTGTGCTAAGATTTGCGCCATCAGTTTCCTGTAGTAATAATCCTTTTGAAAACTATTAGGGCCGAAGCGGAAGTGTTCCGCATAGGTCTCGATATTCTGCGAGATCGCCGCCGCCGCTCCCTATCGTCGGACCTAGCAGTTCGTGGGAGACGCAGAGGGCATTATTCCTCCATCCCAGCTCTTGTCAGACAAGAGTCGTGGGGTTCTCCTTCACTATGTGCATTCCTATAGAGGTGTTGATCCATTTCAGTACATGGAACTCAGAGTTCGTTTTTGGGATCAGACCTTGGAGCATCTTGGTTGAGTGTTGACTCAAGCCCTTTCAGGTATATTGCAATGTGTTGCTTCTTTATTTATTTCTTGATTCATGAAATCGCAATATCCGAAACTCTTTTGGGTTGTTCTTATTTTATTTCCGTTGTGCATATATGATATGTTGTTCATTTATGAATGAAGTAGAAAACCCAACAAGCTGTTCTGAGCATAAGGCTCCCCTCGGCCATGTCTTGTGTACTTGGAGGGGGGGGGGGGGGGGTCTTACACTGAGTATGCTCATAACATTAGTTTTAATTTCTAGAAAGAACATATTCATTATTGGACACATACAAGGATCATCAAAGGTTGAGAATATTCGTGTTCCAAAGAATGTCATACAAATTCCATTGCGGCATCTGATGTGCAAAAAAAATTTCATAAACTAAAAACATGTACCAGATGTCTTGTGTGCATACACTTCAATGTTGATCAAGAGGGGAAGAATTGAGAGGTGTTCAAATTTCTAGAAGAGCACAATCATCTGCTTTCACTAAATAATGATACGCATATGTTGAGATCACATCACTGTTTATCTAATGGCCAATCATCCCTTGTCAAGAACCTGAGATGAGTAGGAATTCGAACCATTGACGCATTAAACTTCTTAGCGAAGGAAGTTGGCGGTGTTGAAAATGTTGGGTTCTCAAAGACATATGCATACAATCGTGTATACCAAGAGAGGAGAGCAGTGATAGAAAATGGAGAGTCCACAAGATTATTGAAAATTTTGAAACAGAGGCAGTTGGAAGATAACATGTTCTATTTTGATGTGCAGACTATTGAAATGAATAGGCTTCATAGTTTCTTTTGGATTGACGGGCATGGAAAACTCGATTATGATTGTTTTGGTGATGTCATCATTTTCGATACCACTTACAGGATGAACAAATACAGTTTGGCATGTGCTCCATTCATAGCGGTGAACCAACACTGGCAGAACATTTTTGTTGGCGGCGCATTTGAAGTGGATGAGAAAATCAAATATTTTTATGGGTTTTTAGATCTTTTTAATGTTTGTTAACGGTAAAGAACTAACCACCATATTTACAAACCAAGATCAGGCAATGATAGTAGCAATTGAGAGGATTTTTGTTACTACTAGACATCATTTGTGCCAATGGAATATTTCAAAAAAAGAACCATCGAAGGTACCAACCTTCAACCAAGACAAGCAGATTAGAACTTTTTTTTATATTTGCATAGCAAATGTGATAGTGAAATGGAGTTTGAGACCATTGGCAAGAGATGATAACAAGGGATAACTTGCATGAAAACTAATGGCTCAGTGATCATTACATGATTTGAACGAAGTGGTCCACTGGATTCAATAAGGAACAATTAGATCATGGAATTTTATCCACCCAACGAAGTGAATCAGCTAATAATGGCTTGCATGGATGCTCAAAAGCAACAAGTTTGCTTATTGAATGTTTCATTGGCATGGAAAAAATGATTTTTGATTGGCGTAGGAGTGAACATGAGGAAGACTTCAAATGCAAGCAAGGTAGTATCACCATAAAATTAAAAAAGTGTGTATTACATAGGCAAATGTCCAAGATCTACACTGGAAAAATATTTTCAATTTTTAATCAAGCTTATATGGATGCTGCAATGGGTTTGATGGTTGCAGAGGGGACAAGGTACGACCAAGATCAGGTGGTATACATCACACGACATTGGGATGGATATGATGTCGACAAGCAATGAATTGTGAGAGTGGATACAAGTAGTAATGATGCAGAATGATCGTGTACGGATTTTCAAACTAAGATCTTATTATGCAAACATGTTTTACGAGTTTATAATAATCGGAATGTGACGCATATTCAACCAAAGAACATTCTAAAGTAATTTACTTCACAGGACATGAAGGGAATCTATCATCCAAAGTCCATAATCTCGAATGAATGTGATTCGAATTTACTGTATAGAGACCAAATGATGCGGTGCACCTATGACTTATGTTATTGAATTGAAATTTCCAAATAACAAAGGATTATCATGTGAATGTAATGAACGATGTTGGTAAAACTCTATAAGATATGTTAGACCACGATGAGAAGGTTAAGAAAGGAATCCCTGACAACAATTACAAAGGCAAGAGCATTGTAAAACTTCCACCATCAATGCGCCCTGAAGGGGCATCAAACCCACGTTTGAAGAATTATTGGGAGTCCTCTGCCAAAAAAAAGTAACATTAACAAGAACTATTTTGTTTGTATAATTACCTCAGGTGAATGCTAATTCAACTTTTTATGTCAAATAGAGAGGACATGCAAAGCCATAGGTGAAGGGTTGACAATAACTGAAGTGCCAAAGAAACTGAAGGAGCATAACTTCATGGATCGTTCTTCTTGCGAGTTCCATTCAAATTCATTACCAACTTCCGTATCTGTTGATCAAAATGATGGTTTCTCTATAAATGATGACTTGTCCATAAACGTGCCTTTGGATTTTTAATGCATTCTAGATGTGTTCAAATATTTATTTGTATCTCACAAATACTATATTTGTAATGTTTGTTTTCATTTACACCTTTATCGGAGTTTAGGTGTGTATAAATGTTGTTTATTTTTTGTAATCTCCTTCTTATGATTTTTTAATGTAATGTTGTATTCTCCATGACATTTTTTTAGCTCAACTGTCAATTCTTTATATGTAATGAAACAATTTTACCACAGATCCTCTAATTAAGGTTTCATTCTCTAGATTTTCATTTGAAACCTGTAAGCAGCTTGTTGCCATATTGAAATCAATGGCAGACAGAGATAGATCTCATTCTCCTTAGATCTTTTAAACTCACCCATATAATTTTTATCAATAAATCCTCTAATGAAACAATTTGACTGGATCTCTAATGAAATAATTTTTCAAAGGCCATTCTTACTTTATGTTCAGATGTTTATCCATGAAAATGATTTGTTGTGATTCCAAGGTCATTCTTCACCGCAACTATCAATTCTTTACCAACACTCACAATGATGAAGAAACAAATACTGGATTTTCAGTAATCAAAACCTTTCATAAAATACCTAATAATCATTCAGAAAATTGCTGCTAAACATTCATAATACTGCAATGAATATTCAAAAAATTATTTCGACTATTTCTTAAGACTATGCAAATCATACTTTCACATTAGCTACGCACATTCAGAAAATTGAACCATTTTGAAAATACTTTATGGTCGTATTTTATATCATTATGATTGTTTTATAAGACAGTGTCATTAAATTCCTGCAAATCCAACCGTATTTTACAAGGAGGAAGCAAAAATTGATATTCTTGATATCTTAACCACATATAAAATTAAAAAAAAATACATTTCTAATATGAATCTATACTATCACCATAGATTCAGTAGATATTTAGCTGTCAATCTCATGAAAAAAAATCCAAATTTAACCAAATTGGTATTGTCTCACAAAAATTGTTGTCAAAGCTCCAAAAACAGGATCATCAGTATTTACAAATGCATTCTGAAAGACAAGCCCCAACCATTTCACAAATTAACAAAACATGTCACTTTGCTTGAGTATTTCATTTCATGAATGTCTCTCTCATTTCTGTCCTTTTTTGTGCCCGAAATTTTGGCATTAACTTCTGCCATGCTTTGTATTTCTTCTAGTGGATCTGCCGAGTAGTGACTAATTCTTATTATACATCATGACGAAGACTCCATAGTCATGCTCATTGCTTTGTTCTAGTATTCCTTCTATATAATTGAGTGGCTAGTCAATTAAACTTTCAGGTAGTGTACTAGTTATCTTCATATAAATAGTTCATCTTCACGAATGAAAAGATTTTTCTTTAGATTTATAGTAGAAACTACAAAAATGAAGAAAATTGAGATTCAAATATTACCACTTCGAGTGCGACTTTCTGATACTTGGTGGCTGACATTGAATCATAAATTTCCCAAATGTGTTAATTCAAGTTTGCAACCAGTAAAGTCCAATGTTAATTACATTAACATGAATTAGAATGAAATCTGAATACATCACTGCATCTGGCGTAATATGATTAATGTAAACCTGACTGCTACTGATTTTACTCTATTTAAATAAGTAAAAGTTAAAAGTGTGCAACAAATTAACATTAAATAAATGTAGTCAGAATAGAAATTATTTGGAAAAAACTTCATGCAATTACTACGTGATTGGATGGGACATAAAGGAAATGTTGCACTCTCTTTGGACTCATATATTTTTGTGCACTCAAAACAATAATGTAAGCATCCAAGTGGGCGTCACTTATCAACCCGGTCTTCAAAAGTTCTACCATGGTTGAGCGATACATAACAATATTACCTCGCTCAAACAAAATGTTGGAGCTGCAAATTTCAAGTTGAATTAAAGAAGTCTTTCAAAGTATCATTGACTAACAATATACAAATTTATTATACCTTTTAATTTTGGGAGATTGTTAGTGAATGTTATCTAAAAGTCTAAGGTGTTGTCTAATCACCTAGAGGGGGGTGAATATGTGTTTTAACTATTTTAGTCTCTTTGAACTTATAGACTAATTTAGCTTCAAAGAACACAAACAAAACACACCACAGAAAACAAACAAAGATATATAGTGGTCCCTAGTGTGGGTACTCCACTGCCCCCTCCACCTATCTAGCAGTGTGTTATACTCAGCTAACTCCTCCAAAAACTTAGATCAAAGATCTTACTCCTCAGAGTCATTGACTCCTACAACTCAAGAACCTAACAAGTTCCCTGTTGGATCTTGAGGAGCCCTTAGGGGGGGGGGTGAATAAGGGTTTTAGAAATATTTGAATTTTTATAGGGAACTTTTGATATTTTATTTGAATAAAAGTGAATCAAAAACAAAGAGTAGTAAATCAATTTTATTAAATAAAAAAGACATGATTATCATTAATAAAATTTGGTTACAAAAACTGATTTCTATGACGCTAGAAATCCAAGGCAAAATATGAAATACTCTTTTTGTTTTCTATACCGACTCTTCTCACTAAGAACCGATTGGCTTTAGCTGATCTCTCCCCAGATACGGCCTTAAGCCACTCTAGCCCTTCTATCCCAAGAAAGGCCTCGAGCACCCCCTAGATCTACTCCCTAGACCCATTCGCCAACACGAGGAGAATTCCTCCTTAAGTCCTACCCAGACCTAGTCGCCAACACGAGGCAAATTTACTCAACGATTATAATAAATGAGTTACAAAACAAAATACAAAACACAAATACCTATGTAGAATTCTGGAGATGGCGAAGGCTCACTGAATATTCTCGAAGTCGAATCATGAGTTCATCACGTTGAGTAACCGTTGATTCGATCCTCCTTGAATTCTTCTCTCGAATTTTTGTAGGAGATGATGGTCTAGAAAATATGGCCCTCTTAGAGTTTCTGAAGTGCTGGAATAGGGCTCTCTTCAATCAGTAGTTGGAGAAGACGAAATCCATCTATATATAGGACTGGATCCTAACGCCGGTGTTAAGGATAATGCCTGGAATTGACCCAGTGTAGAATTGTTTTGATGGCTCGGACCTTCAAAATAGGAAGGAGATTCTGCACTTTAGGAAACATTCATTTTAGGCAACCCTACGCTGGCGTTGAGGCTAATGCTGGCATTGCATCAGATCATTCCTAATGTCCTACTACAATCATGGTTGCTTCCCTCCTTGCCATAATCATTATGATGGGAATGAGAGTCAACGCCCTGTGTTAAGACCTAACGCCTGGCGTTAGACAACTTTCATTATCACAGCGGCAAGCCATATCGTCGATCTTCTCAGCGGCATGCCATGTCGTCGAGTGTCAAAACCGGCATTAAGTTCTAACGCCTGGCGTTAGATCACTTTTCTCATTTCAACTTGTGGGCATGTCCATACCAATAATGAATCATCCTAGTGTCATATCTGTTCAAGCCTGCATGCTAAAAACACAATGACAACCACGATCAAATACAAGCAGGATTTGTTATTCCCAAATCAATGGGATGCGGAAAAACATGTTCCAACAATCTACCCTTTTTGATAGATACAAATCCAATAGAGATAAATCAGATTCATATAGAAGAGAGATGTGTTTTTAGAAGGATATATGACACTAAGCAATATTGAGACCATAATAAGAATTATAGATTAATATTTTTGTAAGCTTTTTATTTTGGTTTGACACTATGCTTTTCACATTTGTGCATTAACTTTGTAAATTCTCTTAACAAATAGGCAAACATGATTTAACATATTCAAAAAGATAATAGCTATATTGTAACTAATTCATATTTCAAGTAAAGAAAACATTGTATAAATCATGCATTGCAATCTAGTGCTTTTACTTAAGTTTGTAGAAAATTATGTAATTTTGCATTAAGATCCAATTCTCATGAGTAGAAGCTTTATGAAAAACAATGATGTGTGCATAAGGTGTTTTGAGAAAAGTTTACTAGTGAAATAATCAAAACACATGACATGTGTAATGAAATAGTAACAACAATATTAAAATTGTAATCTTATAATTACTTTCACACATCAATTTTAGAATAAAATTTCAAAGCACATTTCATGAGTACAACTCCTAAGGTGTTTCGCCCACACAATGCTCATTAAGATTTATCAGGGAGCGAAGTATTGCTTGGGGGATCACATAAACAATTTTTTAATTTTTATTTTCAGTGATCCGGTGTACAAATAGAAGTGATAAAAAAAGAATATGTTTGCACAAGACACTTTACAATTCTTTTCATGGTGCTCAACCTCACAATGGTCATTAAGACTTATCAAGAGGGTGAGTAGTGCTTGGTGGAGTTATCTTTGACATTTTATTTCATTATTTTTTTTTTAAAGTTTGGGCCAATGGTCTCTGAATTGACTTGCTGTTGCAAACATGAACAATACTGAAATAACTCTTCTCTGTGTGCAAGAAATTTATTGTTTGAAAGACGGTGTAGGTAATTTAGACATACAACTTAATATGTTAAAAATTATTACACTACACAATCATGCAAGACTAGATTATGAGCACATATAGATTACAAAAATAGTATGTGTATGAATCATTTATTAGCATAAAACATTACTCATACTTAGGCATGTTAGGCAATCATACACAATTTTCTATAGACTATTTCATTCACTACAACAAACTGCACCTATTGTAAGGACTGAAATATAACTAAAACACAGTTTGTTATTAATAGTTATATTTAGTAACAAATTTTTTTTGTTACAAAAAAGTACTTTTTTATAATGAATATTTTAAATTTTATTACAATAATAATTAATTCGTTACTATAACTATAAGTATTTGTAACAACACTAATGTTACGTTACAAATAGAAAACTTTTCTCACAATAAGTATCAATTATAACCACATCATGAAAGTTTTTTGTGACAAAGACATTGTCCTTACTAATAGTAATATTTTAATATTAAAGTTTTGTTACAAAAAATATATCATATTTTATTTTCAATTTTTATATCTACCCATATGCCTAGGCAATTGAGCTCGTCGAGCTCAATTGAGCTCGACGAGCTCTCCTGAGCTCGACGAGCTCCACGGAGCTCGACAAGCTCCACTGAGCTCGACGAACTCGCCTGAGCTCGACGAGCTCGGCAAGCAAAATTTTAAATTTAAAAAAAAAAAAATATTTAAATACATATAAATATATTATTATAATAATATTATTATTATTATCTATATTTTATAATACACACAAAATGATAATGAAAAAAATTTATTATTGATAAAATTATTAAATACAAAAATAGGCGTCAATACAAATTAAATACATCCAGATATTTTTATGATTATGAAAATACAAAATATACGAATACAAATATTTGATCTTTAAAAAATCTACAGTAATACAATAATAGTCTTGGCACTTGATAGTTGAGCCCTCGGAAATGACGTTCAGGCTTGATCTTTTGTGCCCAAATTTAGGCCGCCTAGCTCATCTTCAACTTCGGATGAGCTATCTTCGATCGATGCGACATGCTGCCTCCTCTTTATAGCATATTTTTTCATTGTGTGCAGGGTGAAATAATTGAACCCTTCGAGCACCCATTTTTCGCTTGAGCACGTGCTTTTCACTCGGATGCACGTTTTATTTCCCGAGCACACGTTTTTTTTTCAGTCGCGCGCATTGCACTAGCTCTATCTTTTTTGCTCGGGAGCATAAATAAATTTGTCAGCGCACACATTTTTTGCTCGGGAGCTAGCGTTTTAATGACAATATATGTCATATATATATTGATTGATGGATGACACGTGCTTTAATGAAAATAAATGTGTAATGAAATTCATAAATACATGTCAAATCAATTCATAAATACAATGCGTTGTTCAATAAAATTTACTTTTTAAATAAGATTTATGTTTTTTAATAAGAATTACCCCCGCTCAATTTTGTCCGCTCTCAGGAGCTCGATCAACTAACAGTGCACATAAGGCCCATGTTCCCCGCTCGACAATACCCCCGCCTCGACATTGCCCGACGGTACACATGAGCTTTAAATAAGATTTATGTATTCTTAAATAAGGTTTATCCGTTTATTTTTTTTAAGTAAGAATTACTCCGCTCAATTTCGTCCGCTCTCAGGCGCTCGATCAACTGAATAAAAAATAATTGAATATAAATTTATTTTCTCACCGGACATAAAACACACACACACACACACACACACACACACACACACATACAAACACAGACACGCAAACACAAATATAGTCACAGACATAGATACAGACTGACATAGACACGGACATAGTCAAACATTAACACAAACACGCATAAACACGCAAGCAAAGACACAAACACGCACAAACACACATAGACATAGACACAGACTGTAACATCCCCCAAACAGCTAGACCCCTAGAGTGGTTTTGTCATGACTAGGTCATGACAAAACCCTAGGAAGCTTGAAGAGACCACTTGGCCTTAGGAAAGAAGAAGAAAACCACCTTGGTCTGCAAATAGAAATTTCCAGTTAGCAAGCCTAGGATTGGATTTAGGGGCCCCACTTTGAACCTTGACCCCACCATAGCATCCCTAGCCCATTAGGGGTCCTCTTGGAGCACCAAAGAGGCATTGGGGTCAAATAAAGAGGCCAGTTAGACCAAAGTCAACCTTAATTCTAAAATTGGTCAAACTAACTCAACTAAGGTCAATTGGCCCTCACCATGCCAAATTGACCCTGTCCCTACCCTTGTATGTGTACTAGGAGCCTAATAGACCAAAAAGCCCCATCACGGGACTTGCAAATTGACCAATTTACCCTTGCTCTAATTTATGTCAAAATGATCTAATTTGCCCAAATTAGACCCAATCCACTAGGGCTAGACCCAATTAAGGTGGTCCACCATCTGGTGGGCCTGGTAATTACTGAAATTACCACTTAATTTCTGTAATTGCTGAGTAGGAGGGAGAAAAGGGAGGGTTCTCCCAAATCGGAGAGAGAGAAAGAGAGCTTTCATAGGATTAAATGCAATTGATCCTTCAAATCCCTCTCCAATTGATGTGCGTTCATCTCCCCCTTCAGTTACCAACAATTTTCTGGAGTTTTCCATGGCCAAGGGGGCTGATTAAGAGAAAATTTAGTGGTAACCGAAATTTGGGTAAATGGCCATTAATGGCTTTTAGAAATAAAACCATCCAAGCCGATTGAACCCCCCCCCCCCCCCCCCCCATTTCCTTCAGTGCTCAGAGAGGAAGAGTTTTCCCAACTTTCCAATGAGAATCGTGCAGAGGAGGTCTAGATTGGCATGGCACCGAAAGCTCCAGCACCGTCAATGGCAACTCGTCGGAATTCGCGCAACCAAGCCCCTACACATGTCCGATCCTCTTCTCCTCCCTTGGTGCTAGATCTTTTCAAAAATTGGGGCTTGATCCGTGTTCAAAAGGGCCTGGATTGTGCCTCCAAAAGTGTGCGAAACGTACTCTTTTTCCCTCCTCTAAAATCCCGATCCGACCACCTCCGGCCGGCCAACCACCCCTATCGCCTGTAACACCCCAAAAATCGTGGTTCAGCGAAGTAGTCGGAGTGGTAGTGCTACACTTGAAGCAGGCTAAATCTTCCCTTTCTGCTCTTAGCGCACGACCATTTCCCTCTTCGCGCACGACCAGTGATCGTGCGCCAGCGATCATGCGTTAATTCAGAAGAGAATCGAGTTCTATCTCGGACAGTGCGCACGACCATTTCCCTCTTCGCGCACGACCAGTGATCGTGCGCCAGCGATCGTGCGCCCTGTTTATTCTGTTCCGCGATTTTGAGCGGAGAAGAAGATCGGACCGTCCAAATCTTTTGGAAATTGATCCAACGGCTAGGTTTAGTTGTGGGAGACCTTTAGGGCTAATGAGAGGGGGTTAAACCCTCATATTCTCTAAGCCATTCTCTCTCCAAACCCTAGAGAAAGAAGGAGGAGCCAAGGAAGAAGAAGGTAGATCCCGCCATTGACGGAGCTCCGGAGCTCCGTTTCGCGAGCCGTTTCCAGTTTTGGAGAGTGCAGCCCGGTGCGGTCGTTTCTCTCCGTGTAGAATCTCGGATCTATGGCGAAAAAGAACGCATCTAGGGTAACGATTCTTCCTCCCGAACTTTGGACTTGTATTTGTCCTTTCATTCCTCTTTCTATGCTTGCATGAGGAATCCCTTTCACCAAATGGGTGAAGTGTAGGATTTCCTCAAGTTCTTCGGAACTCCGGGTAGATTGTGTCCGTCCCCGGCATTATTGCATGTAGAAAATCCGGTAGTCGTGCGGATTTAAGCATTTTGTGTGAAGCCTATTCGTGGCCGTGAGCCCGAATCGGTGATGCTTGATTTGCGACGTTGCATTTAGGTTAGGCCTAGAATGCGTGCCGGAGAATGACTCCGTGAAATCATCTATAGTAGTGCGGGAAATAAGTATAGGTGTCTTGTGAAGATGCTAACGAAAGCCCCATGCTTTGAGTTTGGTTGAAGGCAAACCTTCACCACGAAATTGATGCGGAGCGTATTACACCTCCCTTGTTGAGTATTCGTGAGACCTAGATCCTTGTGAAGGGGTTAGGTGCGTAGCGTATAATTAGTGTAGCACTTGAAAGTGCTAAACCCTTACGGGCCGAAGCGAAGCCGTACCCGCGTCGTGCGATAGATCGCGACGATTAGAGCACGGGCAAAGCTAAACCGAACCCGTTTCCATGCAGATCGGTAAGAGGTCCCTTCCTCAGGAAAGCCGTGTGATCATGGGAGAGGTCGTGGAAGGTGTCATACCAAGACCGACCAAAAGCTCTTGTTTCCACCCAAGGTTGTGGCCCTTACGGTGGAGTGTTTTGTGAAATGGATGTTATGATTAGCCTCTTGCGATTGCTTAGGCGGTTGTGGGGAAACCTTCGGGTGAACCCAACCAACATCATGTGCATACCTAGGTTCCCCTCTCTTTTGATGCTCAACCTAGAAGATTGATTGTGCTTGAAACCTCACCTTGTGTAGTTTGCACTTTCTTTATATTTAGTACTTGTGCTAGTATGGCTTGCTTGCAGGGTAGAAGCTCCGCCACCCCGGAAAAGGGGTGGGGTCGTTATAATTTGGTCAGCTGTGCTGACCGTTACTTTGTTTGCCACCGCTTGGTGGAATGTTCTTATGCAGGTGCAGGTGAGCCTAGCGGGAAATAGCGGGCGATGGCCCTTCGCAATGTTGGCCCTCGAAGGCCAGCCCTTTTCCTGTTATTCATGTATGGCCGGCCTGCGTGCCGATGTATGCTTTTGGAGTTTTGTGCATTGGATGAATGTAAGGCCTTAAGGCCGTAACTCTTATTCAGGATACATTCCTATGATAGTGGACAGTTCTATTTGACTGGTTTAATTAATGCTTCCGCTTACGTTTTGTACTCTCGTTTAGTTGTTACTTTTATGGTTATCACCTTTTAACTCCTAGCTAGTGTGGTTTGTATGGCGTGGGGTCCTGGCCGGACCTGCTGTTATACTCTTCGTACTGGCAGGATGTTACAATTTGGTATCGGAATAAAGGCGTCGATCCGTAGTTCAGTGAATTCGGGACGAATTCCTTTTAAGGGGTGGTGCGCACGGGTTGTGCATTCACCTAAAACGACAAAAACTAATAAGAATGTCCACTTAGGAATGAAAAGAAAACATACTTGTTTGCGGAACCTGAGCGTCCCATGATTGATGTTTGATATGTTTTGGGTCACTAAATTGTGCTTTGCATGATTATAGGTGACTAGAAGTGCTGCGGGGCAGTCTCGACCCCGTAACACCGCTGAAAGTAGTGGGTCGGCTGAAGTGCCAGCGACCACTCCTTCTGCTGAAATGATCAAATTAGTCGCAGAAGCGGTCTTCGCGATGATCAACGCTCAACCCCAAAGGCTATTCCAGCCTGCTACTCCTACTTCGGATGTGGCCCCTGAGGCTGTTGCTGCAGTGGAACCTGCGGCGGAACCAAGAGTGGAGGCCCCTATGCCTGTAGCTGCAGTAGAACCTGCGGTAGCGCCGAGGGTGGAACCTCAAGTTACGCAAGTAGTTGCGGGGCGAGCGCGTGACCAACAGTTAAAGCATTTCCTGAGCTTTAATCCTCCTACCTTCTCGGGATCTGAGTCCCCAACGGAGGCAGAAGACTGGTTGTCAAGAGTTAGAAGAACTCTGAGGGCGACAGCGACGGACGAAGCCATGATGGTCACCTTAGCCACTTTCCTTCTTGATGGAGAGGCTGTGCTGTGGTGGGAAGAGCAGGAGCTGCATAAGTTCTGCGGTAAAGATATTACTGAAATTACAATGGCTGAGTTTTCAAAGTCGTTCCTCCAAAGGTTTATCCCCTCTGCCCAGCGCATTGCGTTGCAAAACCAGTTCTTGAGGTTGACACAAGGTGATCGCTCCGTTGACGATTACTTGCATGAGTTTACCAGACTGAGTCGCTATGCGGGGTCCTTGGTGGAGGATGAGGAGACAAAGACAAATAAGTTCTATGAAGGGCTTCGGGAGGAGTTGAGGCTGCTCCTTGCAGCCCCTATGACGTTTGGCTTCCAAGTGATGGTGCAAACTGCCAGATCTTTGGAGTTGGACATGAAGAGGGTACAAGCAAGGGGTGTTGTAAAGAAACCTGAGTTTCATGCGCCGGCCTCTCAGTCCAAGTCGGATTTCAGAAGGAACAAAAGGAAGTTCAAACAGGCAGAACCAGCTCCTTCAAATGTTTCGGGAGCCACGACCGCGCGGACTCCTATTACGTGTTTCACCTGCGGGAAGGTGGGACACAAAGCTGCGGTGTGTCGAAGTGGTCCCCCGAAGGCTGGTATTCGAGCGGTGGATTATGCTCGTGCTGCCGAAAAGGGTAAAGCTGCGGAGTCTTCGGCTTCCCAGCACATTCCGACTCAGCCGAGAGTCTATTCGCTTGGCCAACAAGAAGCTATACGACAAACTGATGTCGTCATAGGTACGAATTAGAAGTTAGCTTTTTCAGCTCTATATATAATTCATTCTGTGGTATGACTATATGCTTTATTTGTGTGCAATTAGATTGGAAGTAGTGCTACCCAATGGATCTCGAATGAGTGCGGATAGGAAGAGCCGTGTGAAGGTGCGGATCGGAAGTCAGGATTTCGACTTGGAAGCGTCGTTATTACCGTTAGCTGAATTTGATGTGATCTTCGGCATGGACTGGCTCTCGGAGTAGCGGGCATGCATAGATTGCAATACAAAGGAGATCACTCTGGGAAGGGACACCGAAGGAGAAACCATGTTCGCCGGTATGCGAGGAGCGAGCAAGACGCTGATGTCTGCTCTCCAGGTGGTTAAGGCGGTGAGAAAAGGCGCCGAGTTGTTCTTCACCTTGTTGGAGACTTCAGAGCCAATGCCCAGGTTATGTGATGTCCCAGTTGTAGCGGAGTACGCCGACGTGTTTCCTAAGGAACTCCCTGGGGCTCCGCCTCAGCGGGAGATCGATTTCTGTATCGAGTTGGTGCCAGGTGCCAAACCTATGGCCCGCTCACCGTACTGGATAGCGCCAAAGGAATTGGCAGAGCTGATGGTTCAATTGCAAGAGCTGCTAGAGCAAGGCTACGTACGTCCAAGTTCATCGCCTTGGAGTGCACCGGTCCACTTTGTGAAAAAGAAGGACGGGAGCTTGCGTCTATGTATTGATTATCGTGAGCTAAACAAGTTGACCGAGAAGAACCGATATCTGATTCCAAGAATCGATGATCTATTCGACCAATTGGTGGGGTCGACGGTTTACTTCAAGCTGGACATATGGTCCGGCTATTACCAACTGCGGATAAGGGAATGTGACATTCCAAAAACAGCGTTCAGTACTCGCTTTGGGCACTATGAGTTCACAGTGATGCCGTTCGGTCTGTCCAATGCACCGTCGGTATTCATGGACTTAATGAACAGGACGTTCCGTGAGTATTTGGATCAATTTGTGATCGTCTTTATCGACGACATTTTGGTATACTCTCAATCGGAAGAGGAGCATGTAGGGCATCTGCACGCCATTCTGAGCACCTTGAGGAGGAGTCAGCTCTATGCCAAGTTCTCCAAGTGCGAGTTTTGGCTACCGTCAGTAGCATTCCTTGGTCACATCGTTAGTGGAGATGGAATTGCGGTAGATCCGTCGAAGATAGAAGCGATCCGAGCGTGGCCTTTGTTGAAAAACGTAGCGGAAGTTCGAAGTTTCTTAGGACTTGCCGACTATTATAGGCGCTTTGTGGAAAACTTCTCGAGGATCGCACTTCCTCTCACAAAACTGACTAGGAAGGATCATAAGTTCGTTTGGTCGCCCGAGTGCGCACGAGCTTTTGAAGAACTGAAGAGCCGTCTGACCACGGCGCCCATTCTATGCTCGCCACAAGGTACGGAAGGCTACGAAATTTATAGCGATGCCTCAGGAAGTGGTTTGGGTTGTGTCCTAGTGCAGTTCGGGAAGGTAATTGCCTACGGCTCCCGGCAACTGAAGGTTCATGAGAGGAATTACCAGGTCCATGATTTGGAGCTAGCGGCCGTGGTATTTGCTCTTAAGCTTTGGAGGCATTATTTATATGGCGTGAAGATCGATATCTTTATCGACGACAAGAGCCTCAAGTACTTGCTGGATCAAAGGGAGTTGAATATGCGTCAAAGGAGGTGGATGGAGTTCCTTGGGGACTACACCTTCGACATCAATTATACTCCCGGTAAGGGAAACGTAGTAGCGGACGCGCTGAGTCATCGGGCTCCCGCTCAAGCAAATTGGATTTTGATGCACGATGAGCGTCTAATCCGCGAGCTGGAAGAAATGGAGATCATTTGCATTGATAGGAGAATGTCTACTTCAACATGCTTGAACTGGACGGAGGTTCAATACGACCTTGCCGACCGAGTTCGACAAGCTTTGGAGCTGGACGAGAGCATGAAACGCTTTAAGGCGGAAACCGTTGAGGGGTTAAACGCTGATTTCTCCTTCGAAGACGACCTTATGTGGAAACAGGAAAGGTTGTGCATCCCAAACGTTGGCACTCTACGGGCGGAGTTGATGTACGAGGCTCATCATACCAAGTACTCAATCCACCCGGGGAGCACTAAAATGTTTATGGATATGAAGAAGCTTTTCTGGTGGCCGGGTATGAAGAAAGACATTGCCCTTTACGTGGCCAAGTGTCATACTTGCGCGTTGGTGAAAGCAGAATGTCAACGTCCCAGTGGGTTTCTGAAGTCCCTGCCGATTCCGGAATGGAAGTTTGATGATATTTCGATGGATTTCGTGCACGGATTGCCGAGATCGCAGCATGGAAACGACGCCATCTGGGTGATCGTGGACCGTTTGACGAAGGTATCACACTTCATTCCGAACAGGAAGGATGATTCTGTAGAGAAGCTAGCAAAGCTCTATGTTGATAGTATTGTGAGACTGCACGGTGTCCCCCGTAGTATCGTCAGCGATCATGACGGGCGTTTCACATCGAAAGATTGGAGGCTTATCCATGAACTGTTGGGCACGAAATTGAAGTTCAGCACGACCTTCCACCCGCAAACGGATGGACAGACTGAGAGAACCAACAGGACTATGGAGGATATGCTCCGAATGTGCACTCTAGATTTTGGAAAGAGGTGGGAAGATCATCTCTACATGATCGAGTTCGCCTACAATAATAGCTATCAAGCCAGTATAAAGATGGCTCCCTTCGAAGCCCTCTATGGTAAGAAGTGTCGTACGCCGTTGTCTTGGGCGGAAACGGGCGATACTAAGCTATTGAAGCGAAAGGATGTTGAAGTAGCAACTTCGACGATCCGGGCTATACGTGAAAGGCTATTGGTTGCCTAGGATAGGCAAGCAAAGTATTTCAATGCCAAGCATAGGAACCTAGAGTTTGGCGTCGGTGACCGGGTTTACTTGAAGATCAAACCGTGCAAAGGGGTATCAAGGATCCGACGCTTGAAAAAGCTCAGTCCAAGGTACTTAGGACCGTTTGAGATCGTGGAGCGTGTTGGTGATGCGGCTTATCGGCTTGCACTATCTGCAGAGCTGAGCGGTCTGCACGACGTGTTTCACATTTCAGTGTTGAGGAAGGCAGTGCAAGAGCCTACTCATATTGTTGCGGTCGGCAAAGTTTCGGTTGATAGTGGGTTGTCGACGAAGGTCAAGCCCTTACGCATCGAAGATACCGAAGTAAAGCAGCTGTGGAACAAGTCCATTCGGATGGTAAAAGTCCGGTGGGATAATTGCGGCCGAGAGGAGCTCTCTTGGGAGAGAGAGCAAGCGATGCTTGCGGAGTACCCCGAGCTATTTCTCTCAGGTAATTTATAGCTGAATTTCTTGCTATTTCTGTTTTATAAATTTCGGGACGAAATTCTTTTAAGGGGGGGTGGAGTTGTAACACCCAAAAAATCGTGGTTCAGCGAAGTAGTCGGAGTGGTAGTGCTGCACTTGAAGCAGGCTAAATCTTCCCTTTCTGCTCTTAGCGCACGACCATTTCCCTCTTCGCGCACGACCAGTGATCGTGCGCCAGCGATCGTGCATTAATTCAGAAGAGAATCGAGTTCTGTCTCGGATAGTGTGCACGACCATTTCCCTCTTCGCGCACAACCAGTGATCGTGCGCCAGCAATCGTGCGCCCTGTTTATTCTGTTCCGCGATTTTGAGCGGAGAAGAAGATCGGACCGTCCAAATCTTTTGGAAATTGATCCAACGGCTAGGTTTAGTTGCGGGAGACCTTTAGGGCTGATGAGAGGGGGTTAAACCCTCATATTCTCTAATCCATTCTCTCTCCAAACCCTAGAGAAAGAAGGAGGAGCCAAGGAAGAAGAAGGTAGATCCCGCCATTGACGGAGCTCCGGAGCTCCGTTTCGCGAGCCGTTTCCAGATTTGGAGAGTGCAGCCCGGTGCGGTCGTTTCTCTCCGTGTAGAATCTCGGATCTATGGCGAAAAAGAACGCATCTAGGGTAACGATTCTTCCTCCCGAACTTTGGACTTGTATTTGTCCTTTCATTCCTCTTTCTATGCTTGCATGAGGAATCCCTTTCACCAAATGGGTGAAGTGTAGGATTTCCTCAAGTTCTTCGGAACTCCGGGTAGATTGTGTCCGTCCCCGGCATTATTGCATGTAGAAAATCCGGTAGTCGTGCGGATTTAAGCATTTTGTGTGAAGCCTATTCGTGGCCGTGAGCCCGAATCGGTGATGCTTGATTTGCGACGTTGCACTTAGGTTAGGCCTAGAATGCGTGCCGGAGAATGACTCAGTGAAATCATCTATAGTAGTGCGGGAAATAAGTATAGGCATCTTGTGAAGATGCTAACGAAAGCCCCATGCTTTGAGTTTGGTTGAAGGCAAACCTTCACCACGAAATTGATGCGGAGCGTATTGCACCTCCCTTATTGAGTATTCGTGAAACCTAGATCCTTGTGAAGGGGTTAGGTGTGTAGCATATAATTAGTGTAGCACTTGAAAGTGCTAAGCCCTTACGGGCCGAGGCGAAGCCGTACCCGCGTCGTGCGATAGATCGCGACGATTAGAGCACGGGCAAAGCTAAACCGAACCTGTTTCCATGCAGATCGGTAAGAGGTCCCTTCCTCAAGAAAGCCGTGTGATCATGGGAGAGGTCGTGGAAGGTGTCATACCTAGACCGACCAAAAGCTCTTGTTTCCACCCAAGGTTGTGGCCCTTACGGTGGAGTGTTTTGTGAAATGGATGTTATGATTAGCCTCTTGCGATTGCTTAGGCGGTTGTGGGGAAACCTTCGGGTGAACCCAACCAACATCATGTGCATACCTAGGTTCCCCTCTCTTTTGATGCTCAACCTAGAAGATTGATTGTGCTTGAAACCTCACCTTGTGTAGTTTGCACTTTCTTTATATTTAGTACTTGTGCTAGTATGGCTTGCTTGCAGGGTAGAAGCTCCGCCACCCCGGAAAAGGGGTGGGGTCGTTATAATTTGGTCAGCTGTGCTGACCGTTACTTTGTTTGCCACCGCTTGGTGGAATGTTCTTATGCAGGTGCAGGTGAGCCTAGCGGGAAATAGCGGGCGATGGCCCTTTGCAATGATGGCCCTCGAAGGCCAGCCCTTTTCCTGTTATTCATGTATGGCCGGCCTGCGTGCCGATGTATGCTTTTGGAGTTTTGTGCATTGGATGAATGTTAGGCCTTAAGGCCGTAACTCTTATTCAGGATACATTCCTATGATAGTGGACAGTTCTATTTGAATGGTTTAATTAATGCTTCCGCTTACGTTTTGTACTCTCGTTTAGTTGTTACTTTTCTGGTTATCACCTTTTAACTCCTAGCTAGTGTGGTTTGTATGGCGTGGGGTCCCGGCCGGACCTGCTGTTATACTGTTCGTACTGGCAGGATGTTACATCGCCGGCCACCACCTCAACGGAGGTGGTGGTGGCATTGGCTGGCCGGAAAGAGGCGTAGGTGGCCTGGAAATCACCCCGCAAAGATACCCAGGTTGGGCTATCGCGCGCCGTCCATTCCTTAGGGACGATGATAGAGAGCCGTCAGATCTGTTTAATAATGTTTATATTTATATCATTTATTTCGTCGAATGGATTTGATGTTCGTCGAACGGTTTGAAATTAGTCGAACGCTGTTAGATATTGATTTAGTCGAGCGCAGATATATATAAGGAAATAGTCGAGCGCAGCTTCTTTTCTGAATTTATCGAACTGAGTTAGACGTTCGTTGAACGCAGAAATATTCATCGTTCGTCGAACGCAGATCTTCGTTCGTCGAACGCAATTAGGATTTTCGTCGAACGCAGAGTTATTCGGCGTTCATCGAACGCAGTTCTTTGTTCATCGAACGCAGTTAATATTTCGTCGAACGCAGCTTATTCATGATTTCGTCAAGCGCTGTTTTATTTTCGTCGAACGCAGGATTCCGTTAATAATTAAAGGTTATATTAATTTCTATCACACCTTTTTGCTGTAGTTTGTTTTAATTTTTAAAAATACTAGATCACCTCTGATTAAAAAGTGTCCAACACCAAAATTGTAGCCCTTGGAGTCTACTGTGTTTTTAAATTAATTTCACCCTAAAAGGAGTAATGTAGCTCCCTGTAGAACCATTTTGGTGGGGCTGGTCCCTAGTGTAGGACAGCCACCATTCCCTGAATAGCGTTTTAATGGTAGATGTTATGGCCTTGATATTTTAAACCTAGGCTAGATATATACACCCACACATCAAACTAAATGATGGGATTTTTAGGAGAAACTTTTTCTAAGGTTTTTGAGATAATTTCATAAATCATATATTAATTAATTAGTGGGTCAAATGACCTCCAATGCCCTCCAAATTTTGGAGGGTGCTCCTTAGGGTTATGTTATGACCCTGGTAAAAATCTCATCCCAATAGGGACTGTTTTAGTTTGGATTTTGGTTAGACTAAGTTGGGTCTAATTAGATCAAAATTAGGGCATGGTGTTTATCTTGGGATGTTGTGGTCAAATCTCCTCACCATGAGGTGAAACCCCGTCCACTGGTTTAGGATCACCTAAAGTACCCCCATGAGTGGTTTGGGGAGTTGTGGAGGTGGATATGCCCTAGGATCCTAGATTTACCCCTTGGGGTGCATGTAGAGCTTTGTGAAGGACATGTAGTCAAAAGCTATAGATTGGTCATGAAACTTGGTGGATAGGTTCATAAGGTGTAAATAGGCCCTGAATAATTTTATAAGAATTTTAGGAGCTAATATTTCCTTTGAATTAGGACATAACTCCTTTAGGGAAACTTCTTATAAGAAACATTTACATGCTTAAAATGTCTTGGATGACGATGAAACTTTGGTGGTGTCCTTATAATCATGGTTTAGACCTCTGATAATTTTTGTGAATTTTATTAAATAATTTAATCAGTACTTCTTTCACAAGGCACCTTTCTTGATTTAGAGTTAAGAAAAATATTTGAGGGTCCAATACTACTTTATAAATTGTGCAAATTGGTGATAGGACATTTCAGAATATTAGGAAGCTTTGTGAATTTTTATAGAATTTGTGAAGACATAAATTAGTAGGCTACTTCACAACTTTTACTATTTGAGGTTTTCTTAAAATATTTATTTTAGTGAGAAAAGGATTCCCTTAAATCCTGAAACTTAGTCAGTAGCCTTTTCTGATGAATACAAGAGTTTGGTAATTTTCCCAGAATTTTAGTGTTGAGCTTTTTGGTGGTTCCTTCATAAAATTACAAATTTGGATGGATGATAAATAATTAAATTAGAGGACAATTTCTTACTGTAAAAATATGATATGTTGTTTCTGATGTTATTTGGTCATCCTAGATTCATCATAATTTTGGAGAGCCATATCATAAGAATTCCTTATACTTCATGTTCATTTTCATACTTGGCAAATGTTTGGAGAAATTAAAATAAATGCCAAATAAATAAGGAAAATTGTGATTTTCTGGATTTAGTCATATGACATCATGATAGACCCCTAGTAATTATCTTGAGTCAGTTGGATGAATATTGGAGTACCTCTAATTACAAGTTTCATATAGATAGTTTGATCTGCGTTTAGTATAACTGTGGAACTTGGGTAACTAGTGGCCTACTAAGTGGGAATGGCATGTAGTTGGTGCACATGGTCAGGATGAAGAGATTTAGGACACCAAAAAGGAGTTATGTATTAAGAGTGCTTGGTGAGTTAAGGGTAAGGTAGTGCTTGGGATTGACAAAGGATCGTCTTTCCCCTAGCATGTCATAAAGCACTTAGGTTTAACTCAAGTGAAATGATAAGAGGGGTGTTCTTATGGGTAGATACCACCAAAACTAAGTGTCTTGAGAAAGGGAACTTTGGGGTTTCATCCCATTGTGGTTCCTAGTACCGTAGCGAGCCCCTCACATGGCAATCCTCGGGAAGTCCAAGATTAACCATAAATTATAGGGTTAAGTTGTATACAAGATTAACTTAATAATACTCTCACCCACACCCCGTTATCACGGGAATATTAGTCAGTTTGGTCGTACGAGCAGTTGGCTCGGTGGTTGTAGCAGTAGACTAATTAGTCTGGTGAGCTTGTGACTCAGTAAGGTTTGTTGGTACGGACGGGTTGGCCCGACGAGCCGGTGGCTCGGAAGGTTATGGTCACGCGCGGGATAGCCCGGGGAGCTTATGGCTTGGAGATAGATAGTTGAACATATTTGCATGTGCACGAAGGTCGTGGGTCTTCGGTATTGGACGGTCGTTCACACCGACGTCAATACGTTGACTCGGCAAGTTTGGAATTTGCACATAGCCTTAAAAGTCTGGAGGTCCAGCAAGTAAGAGTACGCAGATGCTCCGTGGTTTTCGTTGAGGCGTACGATAGGTCTAGGTTAGGTAGTGTGAATACCAACTAGAGGTGGGCAAGGCCCAACCAATCGCTTCAGTTTGCCACTACGGGAGTATCATGGGAGTCTAGCTAGCTCCAAAAAGGGGGAACTAAAGGTCTATGCGCATGGAGTCGAAGTGTGTGAGTTGCACTTGTATGAGCATAACATAAACCGCATACCTTGCATGTCATAGCATAAACATTGCATTTAAACCCCTACCCCTATCGTATAAGTCGGTTATGGGACTTCTTATACGATAGGCCATGCTAAACGACCCCTTGGTCTATAGGTTTGTGTGGGCATTCCTATAAACCAATGGTTGCTTTTCTATTATATACATGTCTTTATTTACTGCACTTTACTTATTCTTTACCTGCTCTTGCTATGCTTATTAACTGCTTCAATTATATATATACATATGTGTAGTGTAGAAACATTTCCTGTAAACAAAATCCGCTGTCATTTGCTTTTTGATTATACCCCTTGTTGTCCTCCGCATCATCCTTCCCGCTCGGTGCCTAGGATTCACCGGGGGAGGGGTGGGGGATTGGCTTAGTCTTGTGACTAACGGTCGGTGGACCATATCATTTTAGGGGATCGAGGAGATGCAGCAACACCAGAGCCGATGCAGACGGAGGCAGGCTAGTGTAATACAGGAGCACAGGATTCAGGATCAGTGAGTGATTATGAGTTAGCTTCTGCGAGTGATCTTGTAGTGAGGATATGATATACAGGGCATGAGCCCTTTATTATTGTAACCCTTGTTTTCTTTTTATTCAGTTATATTATGTGGACATTTTTATATTTTTCATGTTGATTCTGTGGACTTGTCTTCTTTAATGCACTTTTCTTTGTGATCAATTTGGCCGGCAGGATCGGCGTTTTGTAGTGGCGACCTTCCCGAGTGAAGGTGTCACCGCAAAGCGGCGGTTCTGGGCCTAAGACCTGGGTTTTTGTAGCGAAAAAAATGGGGTCTTACAAGTGGTATGAGAGCAAACCTCGATCCGAAGAAAAGAAGTCCACAAACCCTGG
Source organism: Dactylorhiza incarnata (assembly GCA_033032865.1). Classification (NCBI taxonomy): domain Eukaryota; kingdom Viridiplantae; phylum Streptophyta; class Magnoliopsida; order Asparagales; family Orchidaceae; genus Dactylorhiza; species Dactylorhiza incarnata. Next base: position 632,408 of record JAWHQI010000354.1, on the reverse strand, counting down.
GCCACCCCGCGCGAGCTTAGTTTGAGGACAAACTAGCAGCGGAAGCAGTGGTGTGCCCATATCGGAATCACATTGAAAAAAGTCCACTTTTAACTGAATATTCTTGGTCAGTTTCCCCCTGCGAGTGTCAAGTTTTCTTTTGTAATCCTGCGGAGAACCCTGCCCCCAACAGGGAATACCTCCGGCTGCAAAGATTTCTTTAGTTAGTCCTTTAGTCAACGAGTTAGACTCAACCCCACTAGGATACGTGACTTACCTTAACAATTTATACCGTGACCTAGTTTGAAATAGATAGATATAACCTTTGGTGAAGGTACGAGGATACCCCAAAGAAGCTAGAGAAAGAGAGTTGACACATAAGCAGAATGGTATGAGATTCGTAGATTCAACCCTCGTACCGGTGACATGATTACATTGGGACAACCATCACACTAAGCACCGAGGGTCGGATAAGAAATTCAAGTTAAGAAGAGACCTATTTGGGATTGGGTCACATGTTTAAGGCTGTCGTAGAGGGTACCTTGAAGAGTCCAAAGTATGGAGTATGCCAACAAGTTTCAGATAGAACCCCAAGTCTAAGGTTGTGTGCCCTAAGAATTGCTTGCATACTTGGGACGAGTATAACATGGTGATAATGAAGATACTTAGCCCAAAATTAGATAGAGGCTTATCTTTTGTTTATTGGGGCTTATCTTTTGTTTATTGGGGCTTACCTTTTGTTTATTGGGCGAATTGGTTACTGACTTGGGTGCCCTTTAGATCTAATTTAGCAATTCCTATGTCGGGAGTAATGACTTTGAAGTCGATCTTATTCAATGTTACTTGGACAAAGATGAGATGGTGTAACAGTATGTTCGGAATAATGATCTGTAGTATTACTAGGGCAATGAAAAGACATCATTGATCGAACAACAACTTGACCTTAGTTGAATCGTTGGAAATGTAAGTTGCCAAGATTAATCACATAGGGATGCAGATGCCCTTCTGGAAGTTGGGAACTGAAATTAGGTTATGCAAGCTTTAGTTATATTTGAAAGTTCTGGTAGTTTGGGGTTTCGGAAGTGATTAATTTATGATTCGTTAAAAATCACGCCCTGTCATGGTAAAAATTTTAACTACAATAATAGCCCTTATACCTTGGGAGCTATGGTGATGAATAACCCGAGATCTTAGACGATGACTTATTGGAATTAGAATATAGTATCTGAGTTTAGTATGATAAGAACGGCCTAAGTTTATTTTACTTAGGACCATTTGAAAGAGATCAAGACTAGCATAAGTAGAAGTGATAGAAATTTGGTGAAATAAACGTGATGATATTTCCTTGATGAAAATGAATTGTGAAAAAACCCTAAGGTATCAAAATTTTGCCCTTATGAATCAAACTTCACATAGAAAATAATTGGGACGCTAGACGATTTGATTAGTTCCATCAATAGTAAGAACTGGAAAAGTTGTAGAGTAGAGATGATTGATTACTCGGATGTACCTGAAGGAGTAAAGAATTTGAACGTGTGAGGAAAACTTTAGAGGCATAAGAGTCTGCCCAGGTTAGAGTGGAAGATCGAGGATATAATTATGGATTTCATACACATGTTACCACATCCTCATTCGGGGCACATGTTTATTTAGAACATCGAGGATAGATTAACCAAGGTCGCTAGGTCACCCCGGTCAGGATCGATGATACGACGGTGCGAGTCTTGCAGCGCAAGAAGGTTTCGAAGGTTAAGTCATTTGTTAAAATTATGGACCGGAGGAGACTTGGAAGCCACTAGAACTGGTGTGGCAGAGATAGTCGGTGCTCTTCGAGCCAGGACTGACTTCCATTCTTAGGGGATGTTACGTTCAAGCACTTGCGGTAGAAGCCCCTCAGACCTAACCTTAATTTCGAGGACGAAATTTTTTTTTTTGTTTATTGGGATTTGTAACATCCCCCAAACAGCTAGACCCCTAGAGTGGTTTTGTCATGACTAGGTCATGACAAAACCCTAGGAAGCTTGAAGAGACCACTTGGCCTTAGGAAAGAAGAAGAAATCCGCCTTGGTCTGCAAATAGCAATTTCTAGTTAGCAAGCCTAGGATTGGATTTAGGGGCCCCAATTTGAACCTTGACCTCACCATAGCATCCCCAACCCATTAGGGGTCCTCTTGGAGCACCAAAGACCCATTGGGGTCAAATAAAGAGGCCAATTAGACCAAAGTCAACCTTAATTCTAAAATTGGTCAAACTAACTCAACTAAGGTCAATTGGCCCTCACCATGCCAAATTGACCCTGTCCCTACCCTTGTATGGGTACTAGGAGCCTAATTGACTAAAAAGCCCCATCACGGGACTTGCAATTTGACCAATTTACCCTTGCCCTAATTTTGGTCAAAATGATCTAATTTGCCCAAATTGGACCCAATCCACTAGGGCTAGACCCAATTAAGGTGGTCCACCATCTGGTGGGCCTGGTAATTACTGAAATTACCACTTAATTTCTGTAATTGCTGAGTAGGAGGGAGAAAAGGGAGGGTTCTCCCAAATCGGAGAGAGAGAAAGAGAGCTTTCATGGGATTACATGCAATTGATCCTTCAAATCCCTCCCCAATTGATGTGCGTTCATCTCCCCCTTCAGTTACCAACAATTTTCTGGAGTTTTCCATGGCCAAGGGGGCTGATTAAGAGAAAATTTAGTGGTAACCGAAATTTGGGTAAATGGCCATTAATGGCTTTTAGGAATAAAGCCATCCAAGCCGATTGAACCCCCCTCCCCCCCCCCCTCACCATTCCCTTCAGTGCTCAGAGAGGAAGAGTTTTCCCAACTTTCTAGTGAGAATCGTGCAGAGGAGGTCTATATTGGCATGGCACCGAAAGCTCCAGCACCGTCAATGGCAACTCGCCGGAATTCACGCAACCAAGCCCCTACACAGGTCCGATCCTCTTCTCCTCCCTTGGTGCTAGATCTTTTCTAAATTTGGGGCTTGATCCGTGTTCAAAAGGGCCCGGATTGTGCCTCCAAAAGGGTGCGAAATGTACACTTTTTCCCTCCTCTAAAATCCCGATCTGACCACCTCCGGCCGGCCAACCACCCCTATCGCCGGCCACCACCTCAACGGAGGTGGTGGTGGCATTGGGTGGCCGAAAAGAGGTGTAGGTTGCTGGGAAATCACCCCGCAAAGAAACCCAGGTTGGGCTATTGTGCGCCGTCCATTCCTTGGGGACGATGATAGAGAGTCGTCAGATCTGTTTATTAATGTTTATATTTATATCATTTATTTCGTCGAACGGATTTGAAGTTCGTCGAACGGTTTGAAATTAGTCCAACGCTGTTAGATATTGATTTAGTCGAGCGCAGATATATATAAGGAAATAGTCGAGCGCAGCTTCTTTTCTGAATTTATCGAACTGAGTTAGACGTTCGTTGAACGCAGAAATATTCGGCGTTCGTCGAACGCAGATCTTCGTTCGTCGAACGCAATTAGGATTTTCGTCGAACGCAGAATTATTCGGCGTTCGTCGAACGCAGTTCTTTGTTCGTCAAACGCACTTAATATTTCGTCGAACATAGCTTATTCATGATTTCGTCGAGCGCTGTTTTATTTTCGTCGAACGCAGGATTCCGTTAATAATTAAAGGTTATATTAATTTCTGTCACACCTTTTTGCTGTAGTTTGTTTTAATTATTAAAAATACTAGATCACCTCTGATTAAAAAGTGTCCAACACCAAAGTTGTAGCCCTTGGAGTCTACTGTGTTTTTAAATTGATTTCACCCTAAAAGGAGTGTTGTAGCCCCCTGTAGAACCATTTTGGTGGGGCTGGTCCCTAGTGTAGGACATCCACCATTCCCTGAATAACTTTTTACTGGTAGATGCTATGGCCTTGATATTTTAAACCTAGGCTAGATATATACACCCACACATCATACTAAAAGATGGGATTTTTAGGAGAAACTTTTTCTAAGTTTTTTGAGATAATTTCATAAATCATATATTAATTAATTAGTGGGTCAAATGACCTCCAATGCCCTCCAAATTTTGGAGGGTGCTCCTTAGGGTTATGTTATGACCCTGGTAAAAATCTCATCCCAATAGGGACTGTTTTAGTTTGGATTTTGGTTAGACTAAGTTGGGTCTAATTAGGTCAAAATTAGGGCATTGTGTTTATCTTGGGATATTGTGGTCAAATATCCTCACCATGAGGTGAAACCCTGTCCACTGGTTTAGGATCACCTAAAGTACCCCCATGAGTGGTTTGGGGAGGTGGGGAGGTGGATATGCCCTAGGATCCTAGATTTACCCCTTGGGGTGCATGTAGAGCTTTGTGAAGGACATGTTGTCAAAAGCTATAGATTGGTCATGAAACTTGGTGGATAGGTTCATAAGGTGTAAATAAGCCCTGAATAATTTTATAAGAATTTTAGGAGCCAATATTCCCTTTGAATTAGGACATAACTCCTTTAGGGAAACTTCTTATAAGAAACATTTAAATGCTTAAAAAGTCTTGGATGACGATGAAACTTTGGTGGTGTCCTTATAATCATGGTTTAGACCTCTGATAATTTTTGTGAATTTTATTAAATAATTTAATAAGTACTTCTTTCACAAGGCACCTTTCTTGATTTAGACTTAAGAAAAATATTTGAGGGTCCAATACTACTTTATAAATTGTGCAAATTGGTGATAGGACATTTCAGAACATTAGGAAGCTCTGTGAATTTTTATATAATTTGTGAAGACATAAATTAGTAGGCTACTTCACAACTTTTAATATTTGAGGTTTTCTTAAAATATTTATTTTAGTGAGAAAAGGATTCCCTTAAATCTTGAAACTTAGTCAGTAGACTTTTCTGATGAATACAAGAGTTTGGTAATTTTCCCAGAATTTTAGTGTTGAGCTTTTTGGTGGTTCCTTCATAAAATTACAAATTTGGATGGATGATAAATAATTAAATTAGAGGACAATTTCTTACTGTAAAAATATGATATGTTGTTTCTGATGTTATTTTGTCATCCTAGATTCATCATAATTTTTGGAGAGCCATATCATAAGAATTCCTTATACTTCATGTTCATTTTCATACTTGGCAATTGTTTGGAGAAATTAAAATAAATGCCAAATAAATAAGGAAAATTGTGATTTTCTGGATTTAGTCATATGACATCATGATAGACCCCTAGTAATTATCTTGAGTCAGTTGGATGAATATTGGAGTACCTCTAATTACAAGTTTCATATAGATAGATTGATCTGTGTTTAGTAAAACTGTGGAACTAGGGTAACTAGTGGCCTACTAAGTGGGAATGGCATGTAGTTGGTGTACATGGTCAGGATGAAAATATTTAGGTCACCAAAAAGGAGTTATGTATTAAGAGTGTTTGGTGAGTTAAGAGTAAGGTAGTGCTTGGGATTGACGAAGGATCGTCTTTCCCCAAGCGTGCCATAAAGCACATAGGTTTAACTCAAGTGAAATGATAAGAGGGGTGTTCTTATGGGTAGATACCAACAACACAAAGTGTCTTGAGAAAGGGAACTTTGAGGTTTCATCCCATTGTGGTTCCTAGTACCGTAGCGAGCCCCTCACAGGGTAATCCTCGGGAAGTCCAAGATTAACCATAAATTATAGGGTTAAGTTGTATACAAGATTAACTTAATAATACTCTCACCCACACCCTGTTATCACGAGAATATTAGTCAGTTTGGTCGTACGAGCAGTAGGCTCAGTGGTTGTAGCAGTAGACTAATTAGTCTGGTGAGCTTGTGACTCAGTAAAGTTTGTTGGTACGGACGGGTTGGTTGGGCGAGCCGGTGGCTCGGAAGGTTATGGTCACGGGCGGGTTTGCCCGGGGAGCTTATGGCTCAGAGATAGATAGTAGAACATGTTTGCATGTGCACGAAGGTGGTGGGTCTTCGGTACTGGACGGTCGTTCACACCAACATCAATATGTTGACTCGGCAAGTGTGGAATTTGCACTTAGCCTTAAAAGTCTGGTGGTCCAGCCAGTAAGAGTACGCAGATGCTCCGCAATTTTGCGTTGAGGCGTATGATAGGTCTAGGTTAGGTAGTGTGAATACCAACCTAGAGGTTGGTGAGGCCCAACCCACCGCTTCCGTTTGCCACTACGGGAGTATCCTGGGAGTCTAGCTAGCTCCAAAAAGGGGGAACTAAAGGTCTATGCGAATGGAGTCAAAGTGTGTGAGTTGCACTTGTATGAGCATAGCATAAACCGCATACCTTGCATGTTATAGCATAAACATTGCATTTCAACCCCTACCCCTATCGTATAAGTCGATTATGGGACTTCTTATACGATAAGCCTTGCTAAACGACCCCTTGGTCTATAGGTTTGTGTGGGCATTCCTATAAACCAATGGTTACTTTTCTATTATATACATGTCTTTATTTACTGCACTTTACTTATTCTTTACCTGCTCTTGCTATGCTTATTAACTGCTTCAATTATATGTATACTCATGTGTAGTGTAGAAACATTTCCTATAAACAGAATCCGCTGTCATCTGCTTCTTGATTATACCCCTTGTTGTCCTCCGCTTCATCCTTCCCGCTCGGTGCCTAGGAGTCACCGGGGGAGGGCTGGGGGATTGGCTTTGTCTTTTGACTAATGGTCGGTGGACCATATCATTTTAGGGGATCGAGGAGACGCAGCAACACCAGAGGCCGATGCAGACGGAGGCAGGCCAGTGCAGTACAGGAGCACGGGATCCAGGATCAGTGAGTGATTAGGAGTTAGCTTTCGCTAGTAATCTTGTAGTGAGGATATGATGTACAGGGCATGAGCCCTTTATTATTGTAACCCTTGTTATCTTTTTATTCAGTTATATTATGTGGACATTTTTATATTTTTCATGTTGATTCTGTGGACTTGTCTTCTTTAATGCACTTTTCTTTGTGATCTATTTGGCCGGCAGGATCGGCGTTTTATAGTGGCGACCTTCCCGAGTGAAGGTGTCGCCGCAAAGCGGCGGTTCTGGGCCTCAGACCCGGGTTCTTGTAGCGAAAAAAATGGGGTCTTACACAGACACATAATTAACACACATAGATACGCAAACACAGACACACACAAGAAGAGACAAATATGCATAGACAAACAAACACTCACACACAACCCAAATACACAGTCACAGACAAGCACGTGTACATGCAGACATAGACACATAGACACAAACACTTGGACACAAACACTGACTTTTATAGATACATGGACACATACACAGACACATGGACCGACACACATACGTACATACAGAGACACATACAAAGACAAACACATAGACACAAACACAGACACATGGACCGACATATATACGTAGACACTCACAGACACAGATAGTCACAGTCACAGACACACACACACACAATAACGCCACGACGCACATACACACAAACACCAAAGATAGACACACACAGACATTTGTGTACACACACACATACACAAACACACACAAACAAAGACACACACAGACACAGACACATGCAGATACATGTAAACACATAGACACACATACATACAGATACAAACACACACATGCACAAGAAAATATAGATTACGCACAGACATAGACACAGACCCCATGCAACATGCACACACACACACACACATATGCACAGTCTCGATTTTGAGTCGAGCTCGAGTTCAATGAGCTCAATCTCGAACTCGAGTTCAATGAGCTCAATTTCGATTTTGAGTCGAGCTCGAGTTCGTTGAGCTGGAGATCGATTAATACTCGAGCTTCAGCTCAGATATTTTTGATCATGATGGTGCGCGATCCATCTCTCGAGCTCGAGCAAAAAATAAAGAATATTTCATGATATTGTGCATGAAATTTTTGGCGGGAAATTTCCCTCCAATAAAAATTTCCCTCCAATAAAACAATTTTCAATAAAATTTATTCCAATAAAATAAATTATTATATCACATTGATATGACCCCATGCATCGGGCATATATCGTATTTTGATCAATCCATCCATGCGCTGCTCTAGGAACCCTCGAAACCCTTGCGACGTGCTTCTTCCTCCAGCGAATCGGTGCCACTCCTCTTCAGAGGGAGGGAGGACTGAAGCATGAGCGAGAGTGAGAAAGAGAGTACAGAACAGATTCAATTCTTCTTTCATCTTGAGGAGAGACTGATTTCGCCTTAGGTATATCCTCTTTCATCTTGATTTTTTTGTCTTTTTCATGCTGATCTTTAGGGTTTATCATCTTTGATTTTTGCTGTAGTTTTTGTGCTATTGATAAGGATAAGAGAGGAGTGTGATGATTTTTTTCTTGATTTTTAGGGTTCCACGTCTTAGATTTTTTTCTTCACCGAGATTTCTTTGCTTCTTAAATCTGGGTTTTTTTTCTTTCTTTCAGTAGGTTTGATAAGAATCTAGAGTTTGATTTTTTGCCTAGATCTGTTGGAGAGCCTATTGTCTATAGTTATTGCAGCAAGTTTATTTTCCTAGGTTTCTTTGCTTTTCTTGTCTTATGTGGAATACAGCGGAAACAATCATATGTTATTTGGTATATTTTTCAGCACCAACCTTGTATAATTGGATAAGATATGTCATATTACCATGCCAAACAATCTCTAAATTATGAACTAGTTTAACTTGTAGGTGCGTGAAGATCCACTAGATTCATTGATATACCTATAATTTGTCGCTCTTTTATCTTCTCACATGATTTTGTCAAATAATTTTCAGTGTTCCATGTGTCGCTTTTTTATTTGCATGTTAGTTACTACTTTCTTTTGTGTTTTTCCATTTTTTATTTGCATGTACTAGTTTTTTATCTTCATGATATTGTGTTATCCCATTCTCTTTTTGTTAGCTTTGGATAAAAGCTGGATTTATGAAACAGATAGATTCAGTTGTACCTATACTAGAGGTGTGGATTTATCTTTAGAGTTTGCACGGGAAAATGCTATTTACTTTGAAGATAAAATTCTTTGCCAATGCAATGTATGTCGAAACACTAAAGCAAAGAGCCTCATTGAAGTTAAAGCAGACTTGCATTTGAAATAGATAAAAGTGTTGTGCCTTCAAAGAAGATTATCTGCAACGCATAGAGATTATGGAGGAGATGTAGCAATGGTTTGTGATAAAGAATTGGGAAACAGATAAAAGTGTGCAAGAGTTCATGGAGGAGATGTTTCAACGTAGCTACACACATTGGAGAGGAAGATTATCTGCAATGCATAGATATTATATTGTGGCAGGAAAGAATCCAAAAGCTAGTAGCCGATTTGAGTGGATCTCAATCGAGAATTGGTGTCAGTTGCGCGATCTCTTCGAGAGTGAGACTTTTAAGGTGAATGTGACTACTTAAGTAAATTCTGTTTAATACATATGTTATTAATCACACATTCAATGACTAGAATCCAATACTTTTGTTTGCTTGCAGAAAAGGTCCAAGACAAATGCTTATAATAGATCACACATGCCGTTTACTCATACGTCGGGTTCAAAATCCTACCATTCCCGACTGCTGGAAATGGTAATGCAATAATTACATGTGAGTTATTGATTACTATGACATATTCTCAAATATTTTTTTTGATATACAGGTTAATCAAAGCCCGGTTGAGAACTTTGCGAACACCCATAAGAAGAATGGGGTTTTTGTCAGCGAGAAAGCAGAAGCGGCATACGTAAGTCAAAATATATTTGAAACTTTCACAAAATTGATTGATAACATACGTTTCTATTATAACACTATATTTTACAGCGTGAAATGGAAAGACTGAGGACAATATCAACATATTCTGATAGTGATCTCATAAGCTCTGAGAGAGAAATTATAAAGACTGTACTTGGAAATGAGTCTGGTCATGACAAAGGATTAGGCTATGGTGTTGTGTCTTCAAAACGAATGAAGAAGACATTGACAGAGTCCACTCAGTTGAAAGAGAAGTTGAATGTAGCGGAAGAAGAATTGCGCAATTCCACGACTCGTCTAACAACACAAACAGAGCTTATAGATAAACATGAAGCTTTGATTCAAACTCACAGTGCAGAGATTGCATGATTAAAAGAGGGGCAAAATGAGCTGAAAGAGCAGCTGTCTAATGTTCTGCAAATTTTGGGGCAATTCCTTGAGTAATTGATGCACACACCATTTACTTTTTGGTTGACTTTTTTGTTGTCAAATGGTTTATGACTGTTAGTTTTGGTTTAGTGCTTTGTTACTATTTTATTAATTCTGCTTGGTTTCGACATTATCTAAATTGTGCTATATCTGAAATGTAGAGACTAGTATTTTATTATGCAGCGATTTGAAAGAGCAATATCTGAAATTATTGGGTTGTTCCTACATAATCTGATATGGTTTTTAATTGATGATATATCTGACAGTGTTCCTTTTTGCATTCTGCATTTGCTCAGTTATATCTGAAATTATTGTGTTATTTTATTCTTGTGTGTTTTCTTATGCAGCGATTGGATCTATGTGTGTTTTCTACAGCACTCAGTTGTTTTATTCTTGTGCATTCTGCATTTGCATAGTTTGTTTGAAGCTTGAAGACCCCATAGAATGTTTATGGATGATTGTATAATTTGCTTTTATACAACCCTCTCTTTTGTTTTATATTAGACTAATCATATAGCTTCTCCAACTCAGGATCGTGACACTTTAATATCAACAGATTCTGTACTGCAATATTAGACTAATCTTATGTTTATGACACTCAAGATCGTGCCTGTTTATGACACTTTAATATCATATAGCTTCTCCAGCTTGAAGACCCCATAGAATGTCTATGACACTTTAACATGAACAGACTAATATTAGACTAATCTTATGTTCAGTACTTTTTTTGTAAAATTCTATGACAATTCTATGACACTTTAATATCAACAGATTCTGCATTCTGCATTTGTTGTGCGGGGATGCTTGTGCACTGATCTGATCCATTATTGTATGTTCTTGCATCTCCGCCTGCTATTTCCATGCTCTGTGTTTAAGAATAAACCATCAAATGTGTTTTTTTTGCACATATTTCCTGTTCTATTCCTTCAATAACTTTTTCTGTGATGCTAAATTATTATGTATGTCAAATTTGTGCAGAACTTTTCATGTTTTCTTCGTCCTTTTATTTTTCTCAGAGTGATGAAGAAGGCTATGAAACAGATGGATCAGATTTGCACAGTTCTATGTCCATTCCAGGTTTCTTTCTTTATCTATTCATACATTTTATAGGTTTTGGTTTTTCTTGTATATTTTCTTCTGCACTTATATGTGTTCTAGTAGAAGGCACATGCTTATTTAATTAAACAATTATATACATGTGCAGGGCGCCTTTCATCAATTTATACACCAGAAGAACTTGATGACCCTTTTGGTTTTTCTGAGATTATTTTGTAACGAAATAATATTAATTGTGACCAATTTATTGTGAGGAAGAATCTCTTTTTGGTGAGAAAGTATCATTTGTTTCAATTAATTTATTTGTAACGACATGCATACATTCGTTACAAGAATTTTTAGCGTCGAGCTTTAGAGGAGGACTGTTACTTAAAGTTTTTTTTCATTACCAAAGAGTTTTTGTAACGATTTTTGGCACTTACTGTAACGATTTAGGTCCTTACTATAAGTGCAGTTTGTTGTAGTGATTGCACATAATCAGATTACGGTCAAGGCATGAAGATAAAATAATGTTTAAGAAATTTGAAATTATAATTAGACATTGAAGCAAATCATTGTGTGTTTGCGAAAATCAATTTTGATCATTTGAAACAAAAATAACTATGATGTTTGCTCTTGTGAAGTCTTATAGTCAAACCATAATTTGGTAAATATTTAAAACAAAAACACATGACAAAAGCATATTTTTGAGCATTTTTAATTATTAATTTTTTTTTGTATTTTGGAATTAAACTAGCAAATTTATAATAAAATAATTTTAAAGCAGAGAAAACAAACTGAGAAAATTCATTAAAAAAATACCCGAAATATTGTAGAAAAATCAGAAATTCAATTTGGCCAAAAGAGCTAACGTCTGGCGTTAACTACTTATCGCCCAAATAGAACACTGTTTGTTAGGATATTGATGAGTAATTTATTTACTCATCTTTTAGTATAGTATTATTACAATTTTATTATGAAATTACGTTATTTTTATAAATTATATCGCATAAATCTTTCCTATGTTAATTTCATAAGCTAACTTATGTTTATTTTATATTTTCAGGTTTTTTGGACATTTGGAGCAGAAAATGCATTTACACGCCCCAGGTTACGGGCGTGACCATGGGAGTGTAACCTGCGCAGTGTTCCAGACCTGTTTCTGCAACTCCGGGGACACTCCGTGAAAAGTTCGCCAAGTACATGCCCCAGGTCACGGGCGTGACCTTGGGCGTGACCCATTGTCACGGCCACGACTCGCCACAAGCATCAGGAGCATGCCTTCCATGTAATTTTAATGTTACACGCCCCAGGTCACGGGCGTGACCTTGGGGCGTGACCATTGGATATGAGCAGCGTTCAACAAAAATTAAGGAGATCGACGAACTGCTCCATGGCTGCGTTCGACAAATATTCTGGCGTTCGACGAACTGCTCCATGGCTGCGTTCGACAAATATTCTGGCGTTCGACGAACTGCGCCCGGCTGCTGTGTTCGACGAAAACGATGAGATTGACAAAAGTTCAACAGCGCGCCTTCCCGCCGAAGCTTCCCGCCAGCAGCACTGAATTGAGATTACACGCCCTAGGTCACGAGCATGACCTAGGGCGTTACGCGTCCGAAATGCCTGCATTGAAGCCTGACGGCGCCCTTCCCGCACCCAGCCGATCACGCCCCCGACACGCCCTAGTCACGGGAGTGACCGAGGGCGTATAACATCAAAATTCTGCCTATTTAAAGGGAGCTTTTCCAGATCCAAGGGGACGAAGTTTTGGAGTTCTAGCTTATTTTATTGCATTAGTTTTAATCTTGTATGTCCTTTTCTTCTTGCACTTTTATTTCCCAAGCTTGTAACTCTCAATTTTCTAGTTGTAATTTCTTTTGCTAATTAATAAAATAGTGTTTTTTCTCTTATTTTACTCTCAACTTTCATTATGCACTTCTTTCATTTCATTGTTTCCTCCATCTCTATGAGTAGCTAAATTCTATTAGTACTCGACCGAGATGATCCAAGGGAAATATAATTCTTGATTTAAATTCTAACTTCTCTTTCTCTTCCTTAGAATACTTTAGATTTAATCTTGAACTCTTTTTGGATTGAGATTATATTGTCGATATATAATTCTCATCTTTGTTTTCGCAATCTAATAACCGAGAGGTTTTGATTTCGAATCGATCATTTCAAGAATAAAGAGAGTTGAATGCACTCCTCAAGCGAGGATGACATAATTCTCCCGGATTGGAGTCAAATCCAATAGAGCACTATGATAAGGCGAGTTTTAGATTTTGATTCTAGAACGAAAGTTTGTTTGATCAACTAAACTCAGTTGAGCGTATCCTCGAGAGAGGTGTGTTCATAAATCGGGAACCTCCACGGTCAAGTATTTTCTTAAGAGATTTAGAAGTTGTTCTTTTTATATTTTTATTTTCCCAAGGTGATTCAAGGTTGAGTACTAACCTTTAACTCATTAATTTAAATAAGTTATTTCTCTTTCTCGCAACCAACCAACCACAAGTTTTATTCGATAAAATAATAGAGATTTTCCGAAGTAAGAGTACTCAACTGCCTTGAGTCTAATACGACCTTGGTTTTTATAACCTATACTACATTCGATACGGTACACTTGTCGTTATCGTTTGTCGATATAGTTTTGCTCTATCAAGTTTTTGGCGCCGTTGTCGGGGACTACGGTTGATATTTTGAAAAACGAAATATCTATTAATTTTATCTTCTTTTTTTTTTAAGGTGCAACTAAATTCCTGGAAAGGACGCTTTGGGCTTGAATTCCCATCATAGCCTCTAGTACCTTGCAAACCCTTCACCGGGTAGATCTTGGGAAGTCCAGGAGTAATTTTAATTCACCAAAATAAAAATAAAAATAAAAAATCTGCAAAAAAATTTATTTATTAAAATTTTTTTATAAAATATATATATATATGTATAATTAAAGTATTTATCTAAAATTTTATTTTATTTTATTTATCTTTTTTCGCATCTTTTCCTCTTTTATTTTTGGATTATGACCCGAGGAGACTTTTCAGTCAATCTAGAATTCTGTTTTGATCCGAAAAATAGAGCGCACCTTGCGGCGTCGTCTCCGATTTAGTGATCTACCAATAATTCAAGAAAAGTCAATCGGAGAAACTAACGAAGGCTTAATGGATAACCCCGACCATAAAGAGGCCCCGCTACGGACTATGTCCTATTATGCGAGGCCAAATTGGGAGGGAACACAATCTAGTATTATTCGCCCTGCGGTGGCGAATAATAATTGTAACACCCTGGGTTTTTCTTATAATTATTTTAATAAAACATATGGAATTAATAATAATTATTCTAAAGCGAAATATTAATTCAGGGCATCGAGGCGAAAGGGCGTTACCGTTCCGTGATCGTCGTTGTCCGGTGAGTTTGATACTAGGTTATTACGTGAGTGCGCATAGGCAGTTTTTATTTTATTCTCTATATAGAAATATAGGTATATATATACATATATATATATATATATATGTATGTAAATATATATATATATATATATATCTGCATATACATATATTGATATGTGTGTTAACATCGACGAGCCTATTCCCATTTCTCCCCCTCCTTCCCGTGAAAATCTTCTGGCGCTGTCGGGCTTAGGGTTTCGCCGAAAGCGTTGGGCGTCGGTGGCATAGGCCGTCGGAGGAGGAAGGATCTTCGTTGCCGGGGCTTGTTTCATCGCCGGAGCAGGGTTGCGGAGGTTCCAGTTGGCTTCGGTGGTGGTGGTGAGGTCTCCCGGCCGTGGCTTTCGCTTCATCGTGTGGTGTCGCTCCCGAATTAAGGCAAGAAAACCTTTCCTCCCTCCCTCCTTCTCTCTTGGCTGGACCTCATGGGCGGTGAAAGAAATGGAAAACCGCTATAGGGCAATGTCAAATATTGGTGTCAGAAATATTGCAGGCTATAATAGTAAAATTTCTGAAGCTATTGAACAAGGAACAACAATAGAACATACTATTCAAACAGGATTTGATTCAGATAGTGGTAAACCAATATACGAAAATATTACCATAAATATGCAGAAATTACCTTTTATAGTAGTAATTGTGGAACAGCAAGTCAACTTGCAGAATTTTTGGTACATAATAGTTTTACCCGAAGTTCTAGCAGTATTGATAGCGATGAATTTTCAGTAAGAGGAGAAATTGTTGATATTGTATTGCCTGGCAATAAAGGATATCAGATTAGTTTTAGTTGGGATCATATAGAATCTATAAAAGAATTTGATATTAATAGCCAAATTTATACGCAAGAATGCCAAGATAGATTTCTCTTTCTTGTTCATCTGAGCGATTCAATGATGAATCATCGACCTTCCGTGAAAAATAGATTGATTTTATAACCTTGGGTGAGGCTATTCAACTCGTGCAGCCATTGTAAGGCTCAAACTATGTGCTAATTTCCCATCCTTGTTACCCCTTGGTGAAGAATCATTTTCTGGAGTTTGTTATTCTAGGATGGACTGGGTGTGGATTCTTAGGCAACCCATGCATCGAGCTTGCTATTCTTCTCTGTATCATTTCAATGCTATCAGATGTATTTAAATATTTATATACGCATCGTTAACATTCAAATGACACAATGGCATATAATTATGAAATGTTAACAGAGCATCATCAACAACAACTTGATTTTAAGAAGTCAGTTTTCTCAATAGTATCTTTATCTCCACTTTTGAGAAATTATTACTTGTTACACACAAGAAGCTTTGTGCGTGCTTGATATTATTTTACGACAACATGCTTCCAGACAGGGTTGCCTGCTCGTCGAAAGGGCTGCTGTTCTTCTTATACCTTAATAGCGGGTTGTTGCTATGGTGGTTCCTGTTAATATGCTGTTAGTTAGGCTGCTGCTATGTTTGATCCTGTTAGATATGCTGGACATGAATCCTTTCAATTCATTTTGGGATGTCTTTTATGCTCTAATTTTGGGGGGCTGCTTTAAATAAACTTTATTAAAGGGGCTGCCTTATAGAGCTCTGTTTGGGGGCTGCTTTAAATAAACTTTATTATAGGGGCTGCCTTATAGAGCTCTGTTTGGGGGCTGCTTTATAAAACATTTCATTTTGGGGCAGCTTTATCCATGGTCCTACCCATTAGGATTATTGTAGTGGTGTCCCTCTTGGTTATGGGCAAGGTTTTTATAATATCTTTGTGGCTGTCTCCTCCTTGATTTAGCATGGCAACTTTTGTCCTACTTTGTTTCCCCTTGGTTCTAGTCGGCAGCGGTTATACTCATTGATTTTAGCATGGTAGCTATTAATTCATTTTATTTTCCCTTGTTTTCCTCCTAGTTTAAACTCTTGATATATGAACTCTGCACCTATACTCTAGGAAATTTCTTGGTTTAAACTTAAGTCAATTACCCAGTTTGTGAATTTTCCGTGTTTAATTTGAGGGCTAGGTATTTACTTGGGTGTATGCTATGTTAAATTTCCTAGGCTATGTGCTAGAGATTTCGTTCTCTTGGGGGAGTTTGAGCCTGTCAGCTCTTGGTTTTATGAGGGGTTCTCCTTGGTCTATATATTGTTGGTTAACTCTTGGGCTTATGTAATTAGTTAAGCATAAATGGTCTTGCTCGGCTAACATCTGGATAGCTTGATTTCGATTTTAATTCCATGGCTAAACCCTAGATAGCTTATTTCATGATTATAACAGCATGGCTCAACTCTGAATCATTTTAATTCCTGATTATATGTACTTGGCTAAAATATGGATGCTTTGTTTTGTTCAAGCCCTATATCCACTTCACTTAAGGGCAGCTTCATTCTTTTAGTAACTCTATCAGTTGCTATTAAGCGACTGCGCACTTTTAGTGCAAATGCTAAAGTTTACTTCCCTGTATCAAATATAAGATTCATTTTGTTTGGTGGCTTCCATATTAGTTGTGGGTCGGCCAGCTGTTGTGGTCTTCTTTTTGCTCTTGTATTGAACCACATTGCCGCCTCGAGTGAGATCTGGATGGTTTTATTGGCTATGTTCTGATGGTCTAGCCAGTTAAATTCCCTTGGATTTTGCTTCCTAATTCCCGGCGGGTACGGGGAATTAGATCCTAAATTCCCTGGGAATTTCCATTGCTAGTGCTCGATGATTCAACGAAACCATTATTTGCTAATGAGGAATGTCTTGTAGTTGCATTTTTGGATTCGAGCTTTGCACCCGTTCCAATCATTGACAATTTCATCCTTTCAGAAAGTGATCGTTTATGGTGTCTTGTCGTACCTTATTCTTCGGACTGTAACAAGAAGTTCGTTAGGAGTCAAGTTTGGACTCGCCAAGTATTTTCAAATAAACCGTTTAGTACTGTTCAGGTGTTTGGCCTTCATGTTATGTTTTTTTTTGTCTTGTTCCGACACCAGACCTGTCATGGTGTCGGCTTTCTGAAATCCCGTTCCCCCGCCTGGCACTCCTCTGTTTGCTATGTTGGATTTATGAGCTATGTATGCTATGTTGGCTAATTCCCCAGGATTGTTTTGGTGGGTGGTTCTTGATCTCTATGATCTTCGTTGTTTAGATGTTTTGTGTATTCTCTGGTAAACTGCACTGTGGTATAGTTATATACTTATATGTATATCCATATACTTATGTATATGATTATGCACCCTGTTGTGGCTTTTTGGGTGGCAGTGGACCACCCTGTTTTCTTTTGAGCTGATCAGACTCAAGTTCTTAAGCACATATGCTTATATATGTGTATTATGATAGTATATGTATGACTATCACATCTGAGCCGCAATGGCAGACACGTGGTGGGCTTTGATTGTGTTGACTATTACCTTCTGGTGCAGGTTTTTCTTCTTACCGAGTGCACTCATTTGAGCTGGCTCGGGTTGTTGTAAGATTAGAGATGTTTACCTGCTTTGCTTTCTTTTCTGCACTCTCTTATTTCTCTTATTGCTAAATCTTGGTTTTCTTGCACCCTTTTTGGCTAAGGCATTCTTTTCTTATGAATGTCTCAGGTTTAGGTCTTTAGCTGCCGCAGGAGTTAGAGCGGCGTTGTTCTGGTCTCCTGTCGAGGCCCTTCCTCTCTTCTAGGTAAGAGGCAGTTTTTTTGTTGTTTTCCTTCTTTCCTACGGGTTCGTGTCAATTGTTGGCGCCCGTATGGCTTGTTTCTTTAGATTACTTGCTAGTTGTACTGCTGTTACTTTTGGGTTGTTTACCTACTTGCTCTCTGGGAATCTTTATGCTAGGATGCATTAGTTACTTTATTGATATAAAAATGTCATCCTTGCATATCATGATTTTTAATAAATGTCACATATTTTGAAAATCGTAGGAAATCCTTTCTTACTATACTAAACATAGATATGTGCATATCAGTTCTGGGATGTTTATTTTCACGCTCATGTAGGCTAAAAACAAACCTATTTTCCGCTACGTATGTATAGTTTTCTCCTTGTGGACTAGATGATCCACCGGACCGAGGGACGCGGTCTTAAGCTAAAATGAAAGAAAATCTCTCTTTTAATCCAAACACATATATGTCTTTTGTAAAATTATCGTAAGGAGTGTTGCCTGAGCGTCTGTAGTCGTCTCCTGCAGGCGTGGCATCACGATGCGTATTTTCCCCTTGCTCTGATAATACGTATTATATTCGTGGGAAAATGCGGGTTGTGACAGTTGGTATCAGAGCGAGGTTAGTCGGGTTGCTGTGATAGTCTGGTTGCCCGGTTAACCGCCTGGTGAGAATCGTCATTCATTGCATACACACACCGAAGGGTCATCAGTATGTCTTGGCTGAAGCATGAACACTACACTCATAGCATGATAAGAAGTATACGGGGCATATTATGTAGTATGGGATGCATAATATGTGTTTGTATATGGATCCTCATAGGTGACAACATACGACTGTTATGTAGTATGGGATGCATAACGTAGTTCGCATGCGTGTCCATTAGATTTTCTTTTTCGTTGCATGCGATAATATGTAGTATGGGATGCATAAGATCGCATGTATATGCCGCTCATAACATGCATTAAGGCCTTTTTAGATTGCATAGCACTGCATATACATCATAACATAGCATTAACACACATGTCAAGCTAAAGACATACATGATGACGCTCGTACACACATGATTTGGAATAAAATTTGGCATTCATGCATTATATTATATGCACACAAGTTGATAGGATGATGGTGTATCATCCTAGGTTTAGCATAACATCATTTAATAAATTCCCAGAGCAAGGTAACAGCAAGAGCCCGTCCGTTCGGCACCTTCGCATATCGAAGAATGTCGTTTGATCTTTGCAACGCGCCGGCTACATTTCAATGATGTATGTTGGCAATTTTTAATGAACTTGTAGAAGACATCATGGAAATTTTCATGGACGATTTTTCTGTTTTTGGCGATTCATTTAAAATTTGTTTAAATTATCTTGATCGTGTTCTTCAACGTTGCGAAGACACAAATTTGGCACTCAACTGGGAGAAGTGCCACTTTATGGTCCAAGAAGGATTAGTCCTTGGGCATAAAATCTAAAATAAGGGGATCGAAGTCGATAGGGCCAAGATCGAGGTCATATAAAAACTCCCCCTCCTACTAATATAAAATCTATTAGAGGTTTTCTAGGATATGCGGGCTTTTATAGGCGATTTATTAAAGATTTTTCAAAAATTACAAAACCGCTAACTCATCTTTTAGAAAAAGAATCCGCATTTCATTTTGATGATGAATGTTTAAAAGCGTTTAATAAAATTAAAAACGAACTTATCAATTCCCCTATTTTAATCACGCCAAATTGGTCTCTTCCGTTTGAAATCATGTGCGATGCGAGCAATTTTGCTGTAGGTGCAGTTTTAGGCCAACGGGTGAATAAATATTTTCACCCAATTTATTACGCAAGCAAAACGCTAACATCCGCACAAGCAAATTATACAACAACGGAAAAAGAATTTTTGGCAATAATTTTTGCGTTTGATAAATTTCGATCATATTTAACGCTTTCAAAAGTTATTGTTTTTACAGATCACTCCACTCTCCGATATTTACTACAAAAAGGAGATGCAAAGCCTCGACTGCTAAGGTGGATCCTCCTACTACAAGAATTCGATTTGGAGATCCAAGACAAAAGGGTAGCGGAGAATGTTGCGGGCGACCACCTCTCACGGTTGGAGAATCTGGCGGTAGGTGCGCTAGTGGAGGCCGAAATTGACGACAAATTCCCTGAAGAGCGCCTCCTCGAAATCGTAAAGGTAATGACTTCTTCCACCCCTTGGTACGCGGATTTGGCCAACTATTTGGTGGCCCGGGTCCTACCAAAAGATTTTTCAAGTCAGCAAAAGAAGAAATTCTTTTCGGACTTGAAAATTTATTTTTGGGAGGACCCCTTTTTATTTCGTGTCTGTGCGGAGCAAGTGGTAAGAAGGTGTATTGCGAGCGAGGAAGGCGTCAAAATTTTGCGGCACTTCCACGAAGGTCCAACCGGTGGTCACTATCAAGCGAACCGGACCGCAAGGAAGGTGCTAGAGGCGGGCTTCTATATGCCATCCTTATTCAAAGACGCTCACAATTTTGTGAGAAATTGCGATCGGTGCCAACGGTCAGGTAACATTTCTAACCGGGAAGAAATGCCCCAAAATATTTTTTTAGAATGCGAAATTTTTGATTTGTGGGGAATTGATTTCGTAGTTCTGTTGGAACAACCCTATTACTGATTTGGGCTAGGATCACTATGTGTTGACTAGGATCAAGTTGTTTAAGGGTCAAGTCTTTAGGCTGATAGATTAGCTAGAACTTAAAGAAAAATCTAAGTTCCCAGCGTTCGACAAATGGCTATCGGCGCTCGACAAATGGCCGTCAGCGCTCGACGAATTCCTGCCAGTGCTCGACAGTTCTCCAGCCAGTGCTCGACAGTTCTCCAGCCAGCGCTCGACAGTTCTCCAGCCAGCGCTCGACAGATTTCCAGCCAACGTTTGACATTCTCTGAGCAGCGCTCGACGAATTCCAGCCAGCGCTCGACAAATTCTTTATTAAGGCTCAGATCGATAAATACTGATTCCAGATCAATTAATACCTTAAATATCAGTTCTCTGAACACAGATCGACGACTTTAATGGATCTATTCAAATATCTTTAGACATATTCAAGTCAGATAAGTAAGAATATTATATTCAGTTATTATATCCTTTCTTTCCATTTTTCAAGACAGAAATAGCCGTTGACAATTAATGCAAAGGAATATTACACGGCTAAGGATTTAAAGGACCTGCCAAAGTCGTTTGGTTTTTGTTGTTATTCCAAGAAAGGATTAAAGGCTGATTATTCTATTTCCAAAAAGAGAAGATATCAAGACAGACTTTATTGTCGCAGCTCTCGACAGAATTAAAATATATTCTTACAGAATATAGAGAGAGAATATATACAAGTATGGAGAAAGAAAAGAAAAGGATACTCTGTAAAAAACATTCTCAGTTTTCTTCTTCCTCAAGCAGCAATCATCATTTCTCTGAGAACATCTTCTTCAAAGATCAAACCCTCAGATATCTGCTGCAAGTTCAAGTCTTCTAAGAAGAGCAACAAAGAATCTGAAGAACTATCTTCTTCCAGATCAATCTGCTATAGAAGATTTCTGTTTTCAAGAGAAAGCTTCTCCACCATCTGTCAAACATTTCAATCAGACAGGGGGAGCTTTACAACAAATCCACTAGAGTCTTCTCTCAGCATCTTGACAGAGAAGAACACTACAAACTCATTCTCACCTCTCTTGTACAGGGTTAATACTCCCTTCAAAGTGTACCTCCTTGGTGGCAAGACACTTGATCAAAAAATCTAGTTGGTTTTGAGCACCTGAACAAAAGCTCTGTGGTGTGTGGACACCTGATCAAAATAACCTTGTTGTTAGGGAACCTGATCAACCCTCCTAGTGGACTCCTACCAAGGGTGGTAGAAGAGTGGACTACCCAGATTTATTGGGGAACCACTATAAATTCCTTGTGTCCTCTGTGTTTGTTTGTTTCTCTGTGCTGTGCTGTGTGCTTTTATTTATTCAGTTTTTCTGCTTATATATTTATCTCACACTGCTTACACGTATATATAACACTATTTTAATTCCGCTATAAAAACTAAGGAAAAGTTTTTAATACTCTATTCACCCCCCTCTAGAATAACTTAAGATCTAACCTCCACTTTCAATTGGTATCAGAGGGGGTTGATTCTTTACAGGCTAACACCTGAATCACAAAGATCAATTAGATCTTAATTTCTCTTTACAAGCTAACACCTGTATCAGGTTTACTTTGTTTTATATCTCTCACTGTTTACACATATATATATAACACTATTTTAATTCCGCTATAAAAACTAAGAAAAAGTTTTAAAATCTATTCACCCCCCCTCTAGAGTTAACTTAAGATCTAACCTCCACTTTCAATTGGTATCAGAGGTTGGTTGATCTTATTTACAGGCTAACACCTGGATCACAAAGATCAATTAGATCTTAAATTAATTTAGAGTTTTTATTTATCTATTTTCTGTTAAAAACTCATGGCACAAAACAAGGAGTATTCAAGCACAAGACCTCCTATGTGCAATCTTAGTAAGTTTGCACTGTGGAAAGCAAGGATTAGGCTTTATATGAACTCTATTGATGAAGAGATTTTCAATGTTATTCTGACCGGGCCTCAGCACCTACAGCATCAACAAGCACTGAAGCAACAACAGACAACACTGCTGACCCACCTCCTGAATGGACAGAAACTCAAAAGAAGCAAAGAAGTGCAGATGCTAAAGCCATGAACATTCTGGCTCAAACTATGCCTGATGACATATTTCAAAAAGTGGTTGAATGTACTTCAGCTAGAGAGATTTGGATCTCTCTCAACAACATGGTTGAGGGATCTGCTGATGAAAGGAAAGATAGGAGATCACATCTCATTTCTCAATATGAGAATTTTAAGAAAAGAGAAAATGAAACAATAGTTGATATGTACAATAGGCTCAGCCTCATAATAAATGAGCTGAAGACCTTGGATAAATTGATCTCTATCACTGAGGTCAATGACAAGATCTTAATGTGTTTCCCCAGCACATGGGATTCTAGAATCTGGCCAATCAAGGAAGCCAGAAGCCTCAATGAGATTACCACTGAAGCATTGTTGGGCAAGCACAAATCCTAAGAGCAGCTCATTAAATCCAGGGAAGCTGAAGCATCCACTTCATTTCCAGCAACAAAGAAAGAAAAGAGCATAGCTTTCAAAGCAGCTGATGCAGAAGAAGAAAAGACTCCAAAAGATGAGGAGTTTATGAGTCTCATAGCCAAGAGATTTTACAAAATGGCTAAGAAGGACTTCAGAAAGAAAGAGTCCAGATCAAGAGAAAAGCAAAGGTATGACAAATCAACTCCTACAGAGGTTATTTGTTGTGGATGCAGGAAACCTGGACACTACATGATAGAATGTCCAGAAAATCAAAAGAAGGAGAAGAAAAAGGATAAAGAAGAGAAGAAAAGCTCCAGCAAGTCTTCCTCCCACAAGCACAAAAAGAAGGGAAGAGGATTTATAGCAGAATCTTGGAGTGACACTGAATCTGAATCATCATCCAACTCATCTGATGATGATGAAGAAAATTCAAAGGAAAGTGACCAATGTCTGATGGCAATATATGACTCGGCCAGTGAGTCAGAATATGCCTTCTCTTCCAGCTCCAATGATGATGAAGAAGAAAGAACTTTCTGCATGATGGCTATCAATGCCTCAGGACATAACTCTGAAGAAAAGTCAGAATCTGAAGCAGAAGATGATGCAGATCAGGTATTATCTAACTTTGATTTTACTTCAGTTGAATTCAAAGCTGAATTCAAGGTGCTTTGCTTAGACTTACTAAAATCTGAGAAAGAAATAATCTCACTAAGAAGTAAGCTAGCTGAAATGAATAATATAAGTGAAGAAAATAAAAATCTTAAGAAAGATTTGGCTGCCTCAAGGGAACATATTGTTCTCATTAAGAGCAAGTTGTCTGAAGCCAAGAAGTTTGAAGAATCCCTAAATGGGAGAAGCATCAAACTGATGGACATAACCAGCACAGTAAATGCTAGACTTAATAGCAAGCTAGGCTTGGGTGCCACATCAAGTGAGCCACATCTGATTAAGAAAAATATATTATCTACACCCATAAAATTTATATCTGATAAGAGCAAAGAGGCTGTAGAAGCAAATAAAGTCATTTCAAGCAAGTATGTTAAGAATAAAAGAATTCAGAAGAATTCGTCTAACGAAGCTGTTGAAACCGAGACTTGCGAACAAGACTTAGTTTCTGTGGAGTTCGGGGCCCTCAGCTAGCCGAGGGGCGACCAATCCTTACTCCTCCCAAGGGAGAGCTCTAGGTTGAAGGTGTTGAAACTAGGGACTGGACCAAGGGCTTAGTGGGGAGGTCCCGCCACATACCCGGAAGCCCCTTAGGAACTTCCCCTCCCAAGCCACTACTAAGCTTGGGCACCACTGGAGGCTCTCCTCACCCCCCTAGAAAGACTTGGGGAGGGAGAGAGAGAGGGAGAGAGCTAGCCTAGAATGAGATCCTTCTAAATGGTGCCCCCTTGGTCCTATTTATAGGATTTCTGAAGTTGGCCTGCAAATAGCCGAAAACTGGTCTGCCAGATTACCAAAATACCCTTGAACTAGGCTGCAGATAGCCAAATCCCGCTGCTCTTGGACTGCGAATAACCAAAACAGGACTGCAAATAGCCAAATCCTGCTACTCTTGGGCGCTAAACGCAGACCGCCTACCCGGCAAGGTTCTGGGCGAGCCGGAGGCCTCCCGGCCCTCCCAGCTCGCCCCACAAGGGTGTGGGCGAGCTGGAGGCCTCCCGGCCCTCCCAGCTCGCCCCCACAAGGGTGTGGGCGAGCCGGAGGCCTCCCGGCCCTCTCGGCTCGCCCCCACAAGGGTGTGGGCGAGCCGGAGGCCTCCCGGCCCTCCCGGCTCGCCCCCACAAGGGTGTGGGCGAGCCGGAAGCCTCCCGGCCCTCCCGGCTCGCCCCCACAAGGGTGTGGGCGAGCCGGAGGCCTCCCGACCCTCCCGGCTCGCCCTCTACAAGGGTGTGGGCGAGCCGGAGGCCTCCCGGCTCTCCCGGCTCGCCCCCACAAGAGTGTGGGCGAGCCGGAGGCCTCCCGGCCCTCCCGGCTCGCCCCCACAAGGGTGTGGCGAACCGGAGGCCTCCCGGCCCTCCTGGCTCGCCCCCACAAGGCTCTGGGCGAGCCGGAGGCCTCCCGGCCCTCCCCGGCTCGCCCTCACAAGGCTCTGGGCGAGTCGGAGGCCTCCCGGACCTCCCCGGCTCGCCCTCACAAGGCTCTGGGCGAGTCGGAGGCCTCCCGGCCCTCCCCGGCTCGCCCTCACAAGGGAACAGTCCTGGGATGCGCCCCTCAGACTCGACTCCCTCCAAATGCTCACCCCTCCTCCTCCCAGGGTCGCGCCATTTGGAAATATTGGGCCTAAAAATATCTTAGGCCTCGGGGGCCCACTCGGCGAATACAGGGTTGTACACAATCCCCGCTCTTTTCGAGCGTGGCTCACGCTCGGAAAGAAATGTCCAACCCTGCGTATTCGACGAGTGTCGCTGGGAATCCGGTTATTGGTGATATCTTGGAAAAGCCACATCGCCTCCCAGAGAGGTTCCCCAACCTTGCCGGCTAGCGAGAGCCCGGCTAGCTGAGCCACCTCGGGGAAAAACACAGCCTCCCCGAGAGGCCTTCCTACCCTGCCGTCTAGTGAGAGCCCGGCTAGCGAGACCATCTTGGGGAAAAATACATAGCCTCCCCGAGAGGTCTTCTAACTATGCCGGCTAGTGAGAGCCCGGCTTGCGAGACCACCTCAGGGGAAAAATACTTAGCCTCCCCGAGAGGTCTTCCAACTCTGCCGGCTAGTGAGAGCCCGGCTAGCGAGACCACCTCGGGGGAATAATACTTAGCCTCCCCGAGAGGTCTTCCAACTCTGCCGGCTAGTGAGAGCCCGGCTAGCGAGACTATCTCGGGGGAAAAATACATAGCCTCTCCGAGAGGTCTTCCAACTATGCCGGCTAGTGAGAGCCCGGCTAGCGAGACCATCTCGGGGGAAAAATACATAGCCAGCCATCGATGAAATCATGTAAGACGGCGACGAAAACTGATAACAGATTTTCAGAATAGTTATTACATGGACGGCGATCGATGAAATCATGCACATTCGTCGAACGGCGATCGACGAATTTAACCAAATTTGTCGAACAGATACTATACACAGAATTTCAGGAATTCTAATTCTAAACACACTAAGAATCCTTTTACTGAATGAACAATACCTCCAAGGAGATATCATCCACAAGGCTATAAGGATCAGCCTGAAATGTCCTTTCTTTCTGAGTATTGTGGTAAGACAAAAGGACCCAAGGTAGTCTGGGTCAAAAACAACTAGTTTATGTTTATGTCTTTGCAGGTACACAGCTGTCCAAGAACAAGTGAAAAATGGTATTTGGACAGTGGCTGTTCAAAACATATGACAGGGAACAAGGCAAATCTGAACAATTACAAGGCAAAGCTTAGACCAAAAGTCATATTTGGAGATTCCAACTGTGGACAGACCAAAGGCTAAGGAAAAGTCAAGGTTGGAGAAGTCACCTTCAAAGAGGTAGCTTATGTCAAAGGACTGAAGCACAACCTTATCAGCATAAGTCAATTATGTGATGAAGGGTATCAGGTAACATTTAATAAATTGAAATGCCTTATTAAATCTGCTAATAATGTTATTGTTTTATCAGGTATTAGGCAGGGTAATATATATTTAGTGAATTTCAATTCATCTACTTCAGAAGTTTGTTAATTTAGTGATTTAAGCAAATCTAGTGAACTTTGGCATAAGAGATTAGGACATGTGAACCTTAGGACCATTGCTATATTATCTAAGGACAATCTTGTTAGAGGTTTACCCTTAGGATCATACAAGAAAGAAGGCCTTTGTAGGGCATGTCAACTAGGCAAGCAAACTAAAAATAGCCTTATGGACCTTTTTGGACCTATAGCAACAAAGAGTTTGGGGGAAAGTCTTACACTCTAGTTATTGTAGATGACTTCTCTAGATTCACTTGGGTGTTCTTTTTGAGAGAAAAGTCAGATAATTTTAATGTTCTTATAGACTTTCTTAAGAGCATACAGATTGAGTACTCTACTGTCGTTGCATTGATCATAAGTGATCATGGCACTGAGTTTGAGTCTCTTCTTATGCAAGAATTCTGTGAGATGGAAGGTATCAGGCATTGTTTCTCAGCTCCTAGAACTCCTCAACAAAATGGGGTAGTTGAAAGGAAAAATAGAACTCTAATTGAATCAGCCAGAACATTGCTTGCAGATGCTAATTTGCCCCTATCTTTTTGGGCAGAGGCTGTTAGCACAACAAATTATGTTCTGAATAGAAGTTTGATGCACAAACTTAAGGGAAAGACTCCTTATGAATTACTTAAAGGGAAGAAACCTAAAGTTAACACTTTTAGAGCATTTGGCTGTAGATGTTTCATTCACAATAATGATAAGAAATACCTTAGGAAATTTGAACAAAATCAGATGAAGGAATTTTCCTAGGTTATTCACCAATCAGTAAAGCATATAGGATTTATAATAAATCTACTCTTAAAATAGAAGAATCTATGCATGTCTCTTTTGATGAAACTAACATATTTTACAAGGAGAAGATTCCTTCTACCATAGAAAATCTACAGGTACCTATATTATATGAGCAGCTAGATTAATTAGCTCTACATAAAGAAGGAATTCTAAATCCTGAACAGCAGAATGTTGAAGAGAGTGAAGAAGAAAATCTCCCCCTTGACATGTCAGAAAATCTCCCAGATTTTGCTGAAAGTTCAGAACAGATAACAGCAGATCATTCTTCACAAGATATAGCAGCTGAACAAATTCCCCAAGTGGAAATTATTGCTGAACCAACTCCAACTGTTGACCACATCATAGTTAGAGATCATCCAATATCACAAGTGATTGGTGATATTTTAGTAGGTGTGCAAACAAGGAATCAAGTAAATCAGAACATGATGCACACATGTTTTCTCTCTCAGATTGAACCTCAATCTCTACAAGATGCAGAACAAGATCCCAACTGGATCATTGCTATGCAAGAGGAACTCAATCAGTTTGAGACAAACAAAGTATGGGATTTGGTTCCTAGACCAAAAGACCATCCAGTGATTGGAACAAAATGGGTCTTCAGGAACAAGCTAGAGGAACAAGGCAACATTGTGAGACATAAAGCAAGACTGGTAGCCCAAGGATATTCACAGGAAGAAGGGATTGATTATGATCAAACCTTTGCTCCTGTTGCAAGACTTGAAGCAATCAGAATTTTTCTTGCATTTGCTGCATATAAAAAGTTCAAGGTATATCAAATGAATGTAAAGAGTGCTTTCTTAAATGGAGAAATCAAAGAAGAAGTATATGTGGAACAACCACCAGGTTTCATCTCTCCAACTCAACCCTCTTTTGTATTTAAGCTTAAGAAAGCTCTATATGGTCTCAAACAAGCTCCTAGAGCATGGTATGAGACTTTAGCTAGTTTTCTTTTGGAAAACAATTTCTGTAGGGGCATAGTAGATAAAACCCTATTTTCAGGATACATAAAAATAAAACTTTGCTAGTTCAAATATATGTAGATGATATTATTTTTGGCTCTAATGATTCAAATTTGTGCAAAAGATTTTCTAATCTAATGCAATCTAAATTTGAAATGAGTAGTATGGGTGAGTTATCATACTTCCTTGGTCTTCAAGTGAAGCAAACTCCAAATGAAATATTCATATCCCAATCTAAGTATGCTAAGGAATTAGTGAAAAGATTTGGTATGTCTGATTCTTCCACCATGAAAACACCCATGCCCTCAAATGCTGTTGTTGATAATGATGAATCAGGGAAACCTATTGATTCAAAAGTATATAGAGCAATTGTTGGCTCACTACTTTATTTAACAGTTAGTAGGCCTGACATAATGTGTGCTACCTGTATTTGTGTTAGGTTACAAGTTAACCCCAAAGAATCTCATCTAATTTTACTAAAGGGATTTTGAGATATATAAAGGGTTGCCCTAATCTAGGTCTCTGGTATCCAACTGCATCTGAATTTGAATTAACTGGATTCTCAGATTCAAATTATGCAGGATACAGAGTAGACAAGAAAAGCACATCAGGAACTTGTCAGTTTCTTAGTGATAGGCTTGTGTCTTGGTTTTGTAAGAAATATACATCTGTGTCATCATCAACAGCTGAAGCT
This sequence comes from Dactylorhiza incarnata, assembly GCA_033032865.1. Classification (NCBI taxonomy): domain Eukaryota; kingdom Viridiplantae; phylum Streptophyta; class Magnoliopsida; order Asparagales; family Orchidaceae; genus Dactylorhiza; species Dactylorhiza incarnata. The sequence continues at coordinate 603,017 of JAWHQI010000354.1, read as the reverse complement.
GAATACATTGCTGTTGGCAGTTGCTGCTCAAAGATGTTGTGGATACAAAATCAACTTCTAGACTATGGTGTCAACTTAAATAATTCAACTATATTTTGTGAAAATACTAGTGCAATATCTATAGCACAAAATCCAGTTCTCCATAGTAGGACTAAACACATAGAAGTTAGGCACCACTTCCTTAGGGATAATGTGGATAAAAATAAAATTTGCCTACAATTTATTTCTACTGATTTACAAAGAGCTGGCATTTTCACCAAGCCATTGGATGAAAAGAAGCATATCTTCTTTATAAATCAAATAGGAATGATAGATGGAGACTCAATCTGTTAAAAAATTAACATTTCTATTTATCACCAAAATTCGTCAAACGGAGGATGACGGATTTGAATTATTTGTCGAACGGTGGTCGACGAAACCTTTATCTTCAGATTCGATAAAGAAAATTTCACCTGTCGAACGGTGGTCGACAGAAAAGATATTTTTGTCGAACGGCGTCAGACGGAGACCTAAAGTCTTTTCGACTTCTGCTTTTATTAGTTTTTTGTCGAACGCCGCTCCACAAATGCGCCCCTTCTCCGGTCTATATAATCTCTATTTTATTTCTTAATTGATTGCGCCTAAAGAAATCGTTTCCCTCCAGTTCCCCTCTACACTTGATCTTTCTCTCTTACAGGTACGAATGGCGATTTCTCAAGCCGCGCTTTACTCCATGAAGTTCGACGCCGGATTTGACATCGATATGGCATCATTCCCACAGTCCGACGAAGTATTCAAAGATGTTCTTCAACTTTTTGAAGAACAACAGCTGAGGAAGTTCATGAGCACCAGGATTAAGTTACATATCACAAAAATAAAAGAATGGGCTTATACTGCTAAGCCAGAAGATGAGAGCATAACTGGAACAATCTCAGGACATCAGGTCTCTCTTTCCCCAACTATCTTATCTGAAGTTTTTGGTTTTGTGAATGGTGATGATGATATAGAGATAAGTTCTGATGAATATGAGGAAGCTTTGATTAAAATGGGTCATTCTACTGGAAGCCCTAATCATCTGCTTAAGAAAAACTTGTCCTTGGAATATAAATTTTTATCAGATATTGTTGGAAAGGTGTTGTTAGGCAAGACAACAGGTCATGATTACATTAAAAGGCACCAATTTCTGTTGATGGTGGCCTTGATAGAAAAGAAGAGAGTAAACTGGGGATCACTACTTTGTGAGTTGATTAAGAAGAAGATATCTAAGGATAGTGTTTGTTTTGGAAGAATTTTAGGCATTGTGCTGCAGGAAAGGCACCAAGACCTTCTGGCTCTCCCAAGGTAACCATAAATGCTAGCAAGAAGCTGACCTCAGCTCTCTTTGCAAAATGGGATAGGATTTTTCCAAAGAAGAACCCAGGAGCAGTTGCACCAAAGAAAGCTTCTGAAGACACCAGGACTGAACAAGTCACTCCCTCAACCCTTCCAGAAGCTCCTCCTCTTGTTTCTTCTCCTCCTCTCCCATCTCCACCTCAGCATTTTTCCCCTGCACAAACTCCACCTCCAAATTATCCTACACCCATTGATGACATTCAACCTCCTTCATTTACCCTTCTACCTCCTCATACTTCTCCAACTCCATCTCCCATACATGATGACCAACAGTCACCCATACATCATTCATGTCCTATTCATTCAAACATCCCTCAACAATATGCCAATGTTGCAAACATCTTTGTACCCACTTCCATTCCATCCACTTCTCAATCACCTACATCTCATCCACCTGAAATGTTATTTCTAAATTTCCAATATATTGCTGATCAAATTCTTGATTACACTCTTCCTAAGCTTGATCAAATCCTGGATGCAAAACTTGCTCCAGTTCATCATATTCTTTCAAACCTTGACTCCATCTTGGATGCAAAACTTGCTTCAATTCATTTAGCCATTTCTGAATTATCTTCTAAAATATCTTCAACTTCTTCCTCTCTTTCTGTCCCTTCTTCTAGGGGCCTAGATTCAGGTCTCCCTAAAGCTAGGCAGGGGGAGATGTCTCATGAAGAAGCTCCAGAATCTCAAGTTTCAGAAGCCTTAGTGTTTGAAGAAGATCAAGAAGCCCCAGGTTCTGAAATTCCAGTATTTGATTCAGTATTTGATTCAGAAATGATTGACTTATCTACAGTTTCAGCAGTACCAGTTATAGAAGAAATAAATAATATCTATATTCATCCTTCCTTAGATACTATTCATTTGCTGTCTAAGTTCAATTCTATTTACTCAGTTTTGCCAAAATATCATAAATATTCTAGAGCAATTGTTCCATACACTGCTCACTTAGATAAAGTTTTGCTGAAAAAGATCATCAAAAGTTTTAAAGTTCAGACTACAGAGCCAGCTCCTACTTCAGTTCAAGTTCAAACTCAAGCTCCAATTCAAGCAGAAGAATCAGCTGTAATTGCAGAAAAAATTATCAAGAGTTTTGATTTTCCAGTTTTTGTTCTTGATGATTCCCCAATTCCAGACTTTGATGAAATATGGAAAGCAGAAGATGAAGCTTATGAAGTTGAAGAGCAAAGAGTTAAAGCTCTTAAATTGATCAATGACTTATATGATGATCCAATTCAGTCTTCTGATTCAAATGAGGATGATAATGAAAGTGATTCTGATGATATATTATCAAAGAAGAGAAAGAAAAGAAAAGTTAAGTCAAAGGCTGTCCCTAAGCCTCCTAATCCAGATAATGAAATTCCCTATTATATTCTTCATAACATTCCTCTTGATAAAGATACCCCACAATGGATGAAGTTCTCCAGGAATGAGAACAAAAGAAGAAAGAAGATGAGGAAGACTGGTTATTATTCTGACAAACCTGTCAAATATAATCATCCTCCTCCTCCTCCTCCAACAGCAGGCTCAGCAACACCATTTTCCTCCTCTCAGAAGTCCACCCCTCAGCAATCAAGGAGACCAGCTAGCACAAGTGGTTATCAGAGTTATTGGTCTTCAGGATATCCTTCAAGCTCTTCCAGAAATATTTCTACAGAATACAAATATCATATATCTGATGGATCCATGCACGGGAAAAGAAATATTCTTTTTGACCAACCTTCAGTACATGACACTGACATTGATGAAATGTCTTATTTCCCAATTGATACAGAAGCTAAAGAAATAGCTCAGATGGCTAGATTCAGGGAAAATGTTGCCACAGCTCAGATAAATAAAGCTAAAGCTGAAGGAAAGGACTACTCTCAGTATTCAACTATGTCAGAATATAGAAGAAAGGAATTTGAAAAGTATAAATCAAAGAATCTTTTCAATGCTGAAGAATTCTTGATCCAGCACCCACAAGCAGTTGTCATTCAAAGCAAATCTCAAACCATTTTGGGAGCTCAGGATCTCTACTTGAGAAAGAAGAAATCTGATGATCCTAACAGAAAAATCATTTTCAAGCCTCCCTCAGCAAATCAATGAAAAGGTTCAGACTTTATTGTGTTTTTGTTATCATTTTGATTGTAAAGTTTATAAACTCAGAGCACTACATTTTATTCTATCTGCTAAAATGAATTTACAATCTGTCAGATATATTTTATGTTCTGCTGTTTATTCTCTTGTTGTTTATTATTTTGATTAATTGTCAAATAGTGTCCTAACCCAAATAGGGGGAGATTGTTGGAACAACCCTATTACTGATTTGGGCGAGGATCACTATGTGTTGACTAGGATCAAGTTGACCCCATTGTATAGTTTAAGGGTCAAGTCTTTAGGCTGATAGATTAGCTAGAACTTAAGGAAAAATCTAAGTTCCCAGCGTTCGACAAATGGCTATCGGCGCTCGACAGATGGCTGCCAGCACTCGACGAATTCCTGCCAGTGCTCGACAGTTCTCCAGCCAGTGCTTGATAGCGCAAATCTCGCACACCGCTATAGGCGGTAGCTATACTGCGGCACGAAACGGCAGTGAACCGGTCGTTGTCAAGTAATAATATGAGGAAGTAAATCCCCAAGTATCGACTCTCTCAAGGAACACAGTAAGGTGGAGTTAACGTTCGAGGAAGGACTTGAGATCGAAGTCCTTTGGGTCGGATGGATGCGGAAACGGGGATTTTGGATTGTGGAAAATAAAGAGAAAATGCTATGACTACTCCTATGCAATGCCGCTATGTAATGCTTCGCTTGGCGGAATGGAGACTAGGCAGGCCTTGAGCGCGCTGCGTCGCAAGGGCGGATGGACGAGTAGGCTAACGGAGTGAGGGTCGTAAGCACCTCTTCAACAAGCACGCCACTAGCAATTGCTAGTGCGGCGACGAACGTGACAGTGGGATGGAGGATGGAATGAGGCGCACCTCAAGCAACTCAAACAACAAACATTTCACATAGACATGAAATATATAGAAATACAAACTAGTTTTAAGTGCAACTTCATCTTAATACATAGATCTAACTACATACACACATCAATAAGAGAAGAATAAGGCAAGAAATCGACCGAATCCGAAGTCTCATTGTAGATTCACGGTTGGAATCGCCGGGTTGTCAATCCGCGTCCAAGCTCGGTCCGCAACTACGTCCGGGGTAGAGAAAGCTGTCACTACTCTCCAATGAGCCCGTCTTCTTCGTGTCACGATCCGGTAGAGGTTGCAAACTTCCTCTTGCTTGATGGTGATGTCGGCTAGGTCTTCCCTTGGGGCGCTAGGATGAAGGAGGAGGCCGAGAGGAAGCTCCGGCTCAAGATTGGCGTGAAGTACAAGCCCGGAGCACCTCCATATGGTGGGCGGCGATGGAGGGGCGAAGTCAGAGCTCTGGAGCGAGAAAACGGCGGTCTCGGGCGGAAGAAATGCGGCGATCCCGACCTAATTTGCGAGCAGGTCAATTTATAGGTGCTGGAATAAACAGTGCGCACGGTCATTGGCGCACGACCAGTGGTCGTGCGCACTAGCATCCTGTGATCGTGCGCCTGTCTGGACGGAGCCTGCAAGGCAAGAAAATTATAAAATACAATGTTCGCACGACCAGTGGTGCACGACCAGTGGTCGTGCGCGCTATCGTATGTGGTCGTGCGATAAGGAAGACAGAACTCAGAATTCAAGGGGTAAGTGCACACGATCAATGGCGCACGACCAGTGGTCGTGCGCAATAAAACCAGTGATCGTGCGCAGTGTTCCTGTACAGATTTGTACTGGGAACACCTGCACGACTCCTGCTCTAGCATACAACACTTATCAAACCACTGAAAGTGACACTTAACCATGCATGAAAACTAATAATGAAGATAAACAAGAAATAACACCAAAACGGGCCTAGAAGTGCACATAGCATGGAATAACAAATATGAGTGAAAACATGCCTAAAGTGTAGTGCATAGACTAGAAAATCGGCCCAGATGAGTCCATATATGTGTATATAATTGGGACTCATCACACCCCCAAACTTACCTGTTTGCGCGTCTCGAGCAAACAAATTCTACGCGAACGAGGAAAGAAAAGTAGATGGCTTAAAATTACAATACAGAGTACCATGCGAAGTCGCATGCTCACATGCATAAGAAAAATAGTAGAGAAGATTTCTCATTATACACAAACAGTTTATATATTTCTAAAAGCGTAAAAGCATATTACAACCACTCAAAATGGTGAACACGGTGAATCATCCGGTCATGCATACGGAGAAAGTAAACTAAGCGCTGAGATGAGCATTGCTCAAGATTGGGGTGCCGGACAAACTCCACCGAAATCCATCGGTGTCGGTGACCATAGGCTCGCCCGGTCACATTCTCTCCACGACACTGGATTGGTTCATAGCGTGAGTCGGTAGGACTTTAGGCTAGAGATGGGGCTTGGGTTACGGTGAGGTAAACAAAGATAAACCTGGAGGCTACGCACACCTAACCCAACATGAGCATAAGATAGAGCTACCCACACGACGATAATAAACAAATGCACCACACCCCCAAACTTGGACTTTTGCAACATAGGTGTGTGCACCGCCCGCTCCCAATACCAAAATTTCAAAATTTTCAATTCAACTTTTTTCATAACAATCCCCTTTTTTTTCTTTTCTTTCTCTACTTCATTCTTCTTTTTCTTTCTTTTCTTTTTTTCAGCAAAAATATCAATGAATACACCCACAATTTCCACTATAAAAATTACCACATCAACACCCCCCAAAATGTAAACATAACTATAATTTAAAGCTCAGACTTGGGTGTGCGACTAGGTTAGGCTTTTAAGCTTTTGGTGCAATAAAATGAGGCTGAATCAAGAGGAAGGGGTAGGCACAAAGGGGCTAGCAAGGGTAGATGATAGGCATGAAATAAAAAGCTCAATCGGGCCAAAATAATGGCCTACGTCATTCTCACGCACTAGAACTATCCTATGCCAATGCTTCAAGAATCGCTTGGGGCAAGTTCTAGCCACCGAGAAAGATTCTCCTTTCTCCCGACTCAAGCAATACGAGTCTAGCGATCGTTTACACACATTCCTACGCTACCGTTTGATTCCACCGGATTCACCATTTGAGTAGAGTAAACAACATTTACACTAATAGAAAAAAATATAAAACCATAAGTATAAAAAGAGGTCTAATCTACACAAATTCCTATGCAACCGAGCACTCGACTAGGAGCACTACTGGGGTCAACATTTTACTCTGCTACATAGTCCTAAGCCATCACCTAGACTTTCCCAAATAAGCAGGAGAATTAAATTCACAACAGAGCTGGCAAACAGATGAGTACGCGCTCAAGTGGGTGCTGTGGTGTGCAATGAAGATGAACAATACTAAATAAATGAAATAGAAATACTTCTAGCATGCAATGCAATAGTGCACGTGCGTGGGAACATAGAACTACTCTCCCCCAGACTTAAACTAGATAATACACACAATATATATAAATGAAATTCAGAAAAGAGCTAGGGGAAGAGAGTACCCAATGCTCAGAAATGAGCATACCAGAAGATTGACGTGTAAGCTAAAATGAAGCTACAACATCCGCCATCCAGAAGAAGGATACCTGCAGGGGTCAGCTCCGCAAAAACAAAAGAAAATAGAAAACTGAAATAAAGTGAAATTAACTAAATAAAATTAGAAAAGAAATGAAAATGCAGGAAAAATTAAGATAACTACTGGGGTTATTGTCATCCCAGCACGACTTATTCAAAACTTTATTATATCTAGCTAATGGGAGTATGGAAGGAGAAGTGGACAGGTAACTGGCCCAATATCCTTGTCGGTAGCGGGTACCTATACGGAGAAAGAACAGTCACGCCTCTACCCGAATATAAATAAAACCTGCCCATCACAGGTAGAGGGAAAAGAAAGTAAGAAGAGGAGGAGGCCTGGTCCTCACTCATATCACCAAAACTATCCTTGCCCAGCAAGGTATCGTCCACAGCAGGTCCGCAGGAGGAGAAGGCAACGAATGAGGCTTCCTTAATGGAGGAGGAATCAACCTCCTCGCATAAAAGGACACACTCATCATTGACTTGAGCACAAAGCTCCAAGTCCTCCAGAAGTACCTGTGAAGATTCAACCTGCACAGGCTCGGGTGAAGAAGGGGGGGTCAAGAAATAAAAGAGAAGAAGGACAAAAATAATCTTAAATCGGGGGAGTGATCCCGGTCTCACTCCCATCAGGTTGGGTAAGTAAAATAATGTTTGCATTGTCATCAATGCTACAAGAATTGGTGGGATCAACGGTGGCCAGGCTTAGGATTTGGACTTCCTCCACCGGTGCTGAGAAAAACTCCTCTTCACCTAGAAAGTTGTCCTCCTCCGTAGGAGTAGGCACAATACTCAGATCACCCACCTCAACCTGCGACACATCATCAACAATGTCGTCGGAGACGAGTATAGTATGCACAACAGGGGGAGGAGTAGTGCTCGGATAAAAGTCGAGCACCGATTCCTCACAAAGAATCGAATCCACTAAAGGTGGTGGATGCACATGGAGAATAGTCTCAGCAATGTCGGTGCATAGATTGGCCGCACATCCGGTGACCGTATCCATGCCATTCCCTTCAAGATGTGAAGGTGACAAAGACACATAACCGGATGTTGAAGGTGTGCCGCCAGAGTTAGGAGTTGGGACGATCCGGATATCCGGCTCGTCATCCTCATCCAGTTGGCGAAGATAAGCAGCACAATCCTTCAGGGCATGATCTATGCTCCGACAAAACTGGCACTGCCTAGCAGGCTTCTTTGGCACAGTGGGTGCTGAAGCGGAAAAGAAGTAAGACGGTAAAGGCTCAGCAGAGTAGCCATAAGACTTATGCGCACCATATGGAGTACCAGACGAAGTCGGTGCTCCATATGTTGGGCTATAAGAATTATGCCTACTATTCTTCGTAGGGCATTCATCACTAGAGTGGGAGGTAGCTCCACACCAACGGCAACGGAAATTAAGATGGGCCCACATAGTGCGAAGATAATACGATTCAAAATAAAAATGCTATTGTGCAAAATACTACACCTAACAAAAATTACTACAGCAACCTAATTAAAACAGGAAAATGGAATAAAAAGAAATAAAACAAAGAAATGCAATTTACAAATGGAAGGGCTTCTCTCTCAGGTTCTCCCTCTCCAGAAAACTCACACGACTGTGTTCCCCGGCAACGGTGCCAAAAACTTGATGGCGCAAATCTCGCACACTGCTATAGGCGGTAGCTATACTGCGGCACGAAACGGCAGTGAACCGGTCGTTGTCAAGTAATAATATGAGGAAGTAAATCCCCAAGTATCGAATCTCTCAAGGAACACAGTAAGGTGGAGTTAACGTTCGAGGAAGGACTTGAGATCGAAGTCCTTTGGGTCGGATGGATGCGGAAACTGGGATTTTGGATTGTGGAAAATAAAGAGAAAATGCTATGACTACTCCTATGCAATGCCGCTATGCAATGCTTCGCTTGGCGGAATGGAGACTAGGCAGGCCTTGAGCGCGCTGCGTCGCAAGGGCAGATGGACGAGTAGGCTAAAGGAGTGAGGGTCGTAAGCACCTCTTCAACAAGCACGCCACTAGCAATTGCTAGTGCGACGACGAACGTGATAGTGGGATGGAGGATGGAATGAGGCGCACCTCAAGCAACTCAAACAACAAACATTTCACATAGACATGAAATATATAGAAATACAAACTAGTTTTAAGTGCAACTTCATCTTAATACATAGATCTAACTACATACACACATCAATAAAAGAAGAATAAGGCAAGAAATCGACCGAATCCGAAGTCTCGTTGTAGATTCACGGTTGGAATCGCCGGCTTGTCAATCCACGTCCAAGCTCGGTCCGCAACTACGTCCGGGGTAGAGAAAGCTGTCACTACTCTCCAATGAGCCCGTCTTCTTCGTGTCACGATCCGGTAGAGGTTGCAAACTTCCTCTTGCTTGATGGTGATGGCAGCTAGGTCTTCCCTTGGGGCGCTAGGAAGAAGGAGGAGGCCGAGAGGAAGCTCCGGCTCAAGATTGGCGTGAAGAACAAGCCCGGAGCACCTCCAGATGGTGGGCGGCGATGGAGGGGCGAAGTCGGAGCTCTGGAGCGAGAAAACGGCGGTCTCGGGCGGAAGAAATGCGGCGATCCCAACCTAATTCGCGAGCAGCTCAATTTATAGGCGCTGGAATAAACAGTGCGCACGACCAGTGGTCGTTCGCACTAGCATCCTGTGATCGTGCGCCTGTCTGGACGGAGCCTGCAAGGCAAGAAAATTATAAAATACAATGTTCGCACCACCAGTGGCACACGACCAGTGGTCGTGCGCGCTATCGTAAGTGGTCGTGCGATAAGGAAGACAGAACTCAGAATTTAGGGGGTAAGTGCACACGATCAATGGCGCACGACCAGTAGTCATGCGTAATAAAACCAGTGATCGTGCACAGTGTTCCTGTACAGATTTGTACCGGGAACACCTGCACGACTCCTGCTCTAGCATACAACACAAATCAAACCACTGAAAGTGACACTTAACCATGCATGAAAACTAATAATGAAGATAAACAAGAAATAACACAAAAACGGGCCTAGAAGTGCACATTGCATGGAATAACAAATATGAGCGAAAACATGCCTAAAGTGTAGTGCATAGACTAGAAAATCGGCCCAGATGAGTCCATATATGTGTATATAATTGGGATTCATCAGCGCTCGACAGTTCTCCAGCCAGCGCTCGATAGATTTTCAGCCAGCGTTTGACATTCTCTGAGCAGCGCTCGACGAATTCCAGCCAGCGCTCGACAAATTCTTTATTAAGGCTCAGATCGACAAATACTAATTCCAGATCAATTAATACCTTAAATATCAGTTCTCTGAACACAGATCGATGACTTTAACGGATCTCTTCAAATATCTTTGGACATATTCAAGTCATATAAGTAAGAATATTATATTCAGTAATTATATCCTTTCTTTCCTTTTTTCAAGACAGAAATAGTCGTTGACAATTAATGCAAAGGAATATTATACGGCTAAGGAATTAAAGGAGCTGCCAAAGTCGTTTGGTTTTTGTTGTTATTCCAAGAAAGGATTAAAGGCTGATTATTCTATTTCCAAAAAGAGAAGATATCAAGATAGACTTTATTGTCTCAGCTCTCGACAGAATTAAAATATATTCTTACAGAATACAGAGAGAGAGTATATACAAGTATAGAGAAAGAAAAGAAAAGGATACCCTGTAAAAAACATTCTCAGTCTTCTTCTTCCTCAAGAAGCAATTATCATTTCTCTGAGAACATCTTCTTCAAAGATCAAACCCTCAGATATCTGCTGCAAGTTCAAGTCTTCTAAAAAGAGCAACAAAGAATCTGAAGAACTATCTTCTTCCAGATCAATCTGCTACAGAAGATTTCTGTTTTCAAAAGAAAGCTTCTCCACCATCTGTCAAACATTTCAATCAGACAGGGGGAGCTTTACAACAAATCCACTAGAGTCTTCTCTCAGCATCTTGACAGAGAAGAACACTACAAACTCTTTCTCACCTCTCTTATACAGGGTTAATACTCCCTTCAAAAGTGTACCTCCTTGGTGGCAAGACACCTGATCAAAAAATCTAGTTGGTTTTGAGCACCTGAACAAAAGCTCTGTGGTGTGTGGACACCTGATCAAAATCACCTTGGTGTTAGGGCACCTGATCAACCCTCCTAGTGGACTCTTACCAAGGGTGGTAGAAGAGTGGACTACCCAGATTTATTGGGGAACCACTATAAATTCCTTGTGTCTTCTGTGTTTGTTTGTTTCTCTGTGTTGTGCTGTGTGCTTTTATTTATTCAGTTTTTCTGCTTATATATTTATCTCACACTGCTTACACATATATATAACACTATTTTAATTCCGCTATAAAACTAAGGAAAAGTTTTTAATACTCTATTCACCCCACCTCTAGAGTAACTTAAGATCTAACCTCCACTTTCAAGGTACTTTACCCTCTTCCTGTAATAATAAATATATTCTTGTTGCGGTAGATTACGTGTCTAGGTGGGCGGAAGCACATGCTTTTCCCACCAACGACGCGAGAGTCATCGTACAATTTTTAAAAAAAATTATTTTCACGTTTTGGCACACCCCGAGCACTAATTAGTGATCGGGGCACACATTTCTGTAACAACCAACTTGCTAAAATTTTAGCAAAAATATGGAGTTACACACAAGCTATCTACCGCCTACCACCCACAAGCAAATGGCAAGTGGAGGTGGTGAATCGTGAAATTAAAAGAATTTTAGAAAAAAAAACGTGTCCATTAATAGAAAGGATTGGGCTTTAAAATTAGACGACGCACTCTGGGCCTATCGGACAGCGTACAAAACCGCCATTGGATGTATGTCATTTCGGTTAGTCTATGGTAAAGCTTGTCATTTGCCGGTAGAATTAGAACATCGCGCTTTTTGGGCGCTAAAATTTTTAAATTTGAATTTAGATTTAGCCTCCGAACAAAGAAAACTACAACATAATGAACTAGACGAATGGCGCACGAACACCTATGAAAATAATAAATTTTATACAGAGCGAACTAAATTCTATCATGATAAAAAAATTAAACATCCAAAAACTTTTTCACCTGGAGATTTTGTCCTACTTTTTAATTCTAGACTTAGGCTTTTTCCAGGGAAATTAAAAACCTGATGGTCCGGTACCTTCCGAGTAAAAGAAGTTTGTCCATACAGGACCGTGCTTATAGAGCACCCAGAAAAAGGATCTTTTAAGGTTAACAGACAACGTTTGAAATTATACCACCCCGGCGACCCAGCGCCCGGAAATATCAAAACAATGCACTTAACGAATATTTAAGAAAATGCCACTTAGTCAAGCTACGTGACGGTAAACAAAGCGCTCTTGGGAGGCAACCCAATGTTAACCTCTTTATTTTTCTCTTTATTTTCTTGTTTGTTTTTCTAGTTTAACTCTGCATGTGTTTGACCGGCAACCCCGACTACCATCCAGGGAAGCCCTCTTTACACTTAATTTATCTTGATTTTTCTTTATTGTCATTTCTTTAGTTTTATCTTTCATACTTAGTTTTAAACATTGGGGACAATGTTTAATTTTAAGTATGGGGGTGTATCATAGCTTTCTTTGTAGTTTTACTTGAGAACAAAAAAAACCAAAAAAATTAAAAAAAAAATTGAAATTAAATTTCTTGGAAAGGACGCTTTGTGCTTGAATTCTCATCATAGCCTCCAGTACCTTGCGAGCCCTTCACCGGGTTGACCTTGGGAAGTCCAAGAACTAAAAAAAATCTATTAGGAAATGTTCTTTTTATTCATCAAAACGCCCACTTGCTAAATTGTAAGTTCTAAGTAGACTGTTTTTCATATGGACTAAAAATAATTTTGTGCTAGAATAGTTTTTGAAACTTTTGAGTAAAATTGTTGACTCATGTAGTGCTCCTAGTCATATACATGTCTTTGAGTAGTGTTGGTGTAAAATTAAATTCTTGGCATAGATCTAAAATTATGTTTTATTAATTTGCGTAGTAATAATTTATTGTACTTTTAATTCGAATCCGGTCTTATCCAAAAGTAGTTTAGGTGAGTGTGTAGAAGATTGTTAGAAAGCTATTACTTGAATTGAACAAAAGGGTGTCCTTTCTCGATGTCTAGAACTTGCCCCAAGCTATTTTCGAAGTATGTGCACTTTAGTCAAATTAACTTTACGGAAATGATTTAGGCCTTTCTTTGGATAGTTTGAGCCTTTGCACCCAACCTAGATTTACTACCATTGTTCACACAAATTTTGAGCTTTGCACCTTCATTTGGACCACCCTCACCATTTCATCACCAAAACCAAAAATCCCAAACCCCAAATGAACACTTGAAATTTTGAGCTAAGTGATTAAATATATTTGGGTGTTGTTTAAAAAAGAAATAAAATTCATAGTGATATGCGGCCTAGGTATGCTTTTTCATACTTAGAATGATCCCAACTATGAAGCAAAAAATTATGGGTATCAATTGAAAAGAATTATTTTATATCAAAAGGCAAAAAAACTCATAATGATATGCGGCCTAGGTATGCACATGCATACTTGGAATGATCCCAATTATGACGAATTGTGATATAAATATTGGTGAATGAGAGTGTTTCCCTTAGCAAAAAAAATGAGTATGGGGGTAAACGTTTCTTTGTTTTGTGGTAGTCATTTTAGCTCAAAACTTTCCGTTTAAGTGGAATACAACTTCATATATATCATATTTCACCTCCCCCTTAAACCCAAGCCTTAAATTGCATCACATTCAAGACCTAGAGATCCATAGTGTTGTTTTGGTTTGAAGTGTAGTGGAGAAAGTGCAAACGGGCAAGCCTATGGTCCTCGACATTGATGGATTTCTTTGGAGACCACCCCGAGCGTCTACGTCTAGTAATTTAAAGCTCAGCAATCACACTATTTTCTCCCTTTTCATAACTTTTTGATTGACTGTCGACTCATTTTTAAAGTGATAATAAATAATTATAATGCATTTTGAAGTATTTCATAAATTAGTATTTATGCCAAGAACATCTTTTTACGAAAATATCTACGCATGCCAGCATAATACTTCGCATTTTACTCTCTAGTTTTCATAATTCTGTCTTGCATTAATTTTTCTTACCCTTATGAAGAATGGTTTGCTCGGGACGAGCAACGAGCAAGTATGGGGGTGTTTGATGAGTAATTTATTTACTCATCTTTTAGTATAGTATTATTTCAATTTTATTATGAAATTATGTTATTTTTATAAATAATATCGTATAAATCTTTCCTATGTTAATTTCATAAGCTAACTTATGTTTATTTTATATTTTCAGGTTTTCTGGACATTTGGAGCAGAAAATGCATTTACACGCCTTAGGTCACAGGCGTGACCATGGGCGTGAAACCTGCGCAGTGTTCCAGACCTGTTTATGCCAATCCGGGGACGTTCCGTGAAAAGTTCGCAAAGTACACGCCCCAGGTCACGGTCGTGACCAAGGGCGTGACCCATTGTCATGGCCACGACCCGCCACAAGCATCCGGAGCACGCCTGCCACGTAATTTTAAAGTTACACGCCCCAGGTCATGGGCGTGACCTTGGGGCGTGACCATTGGATATGAGCAGCGTTCGACAAAAATTAAGGAGATCGACGAACTACTCCATGGCTGCGTTCGACAAATATTCTGGTGTTCGATGAACTGCTCTATGGCTGCGTTCGACAAATATTCTGGCGTTCGACGAACTCCGCCCGACTGCTGTGTTCGACGAAAATGATGAGATCGACGAAAGTTCAACAGCGCGCCATCCCACCGAAGCTTCCCGCCAGCAGCACTTAATTGAGATTACATGCCCTAGGTCACGAGCTTGACGTAGGGCTTGACGCGTCCGAAATGTCTGCATTGAAGCCAGACGGCACCTTTCCCCCACCCAGCCGATCACGCCCCCGGCACGCCCTGGTCACGGGCGTGACCGAGGGCGTGTAACATCAAAATTCTGCCTATTTAAAGGGAGCTTTTCCAGATCCAAGGGGACGAAGTTTTGGAGTTCTAGCTTATTTTCTTGCACTAGTTTTAATTTTGTATGTCCTTTTCTTCTTGCACTTTTATTTCCCAAGCTTGTAACTCTCAATTTTCTAGTTGTAATTTCTTTTGCTAATTAATAAAATAGTGTTTTTTCTCATATTTTACTCTCAACTTTCATTATGCACTTCTTTCATTTCATTGTTTCCTCCATCTCTATGAGTAGCTAAATTCTATTAGTACTCGACCGAGATGATCCAAGGGAAATATAATTCTTGATTTAAATTCTAACTTCTCTTTCTCTTCCTTAGAATACTTTCGATTTATTCTTGAACTATTTTTGGATTGAGATTATATTATCGATATATAATTCTCATCTTTGTTTTCGTAATCTAATAACCGAGAGTTTTTGATTTCGAATCGATCATTTCAAGAATAAAGAGAGTTGAATGCACTCCTCAAGCGAGGATGACATAATTCTCCCAGATTGGAGTCAAATACAATAGAGGGGTTCACTACGATAAGGCGAGTTTTAGATTTTGATTCTAGAACGAAAGTTCGTTTGATCAACGAAACTCAGTTGAGCGTATCCTCGAGAGAGGTGTGTTCATAAATCGGGAACCTCCACGGTAAAGTATTTTCTTAAGAGATTTAGAAGTTGTTCTTTTTATATTTTTATTTTCCCAAGGTGATTCAAAGTTGAGTACTAACCTTTAACTCATCAATTTAAATAAGTTATTTCTCTTTCTCGCAACCAACCAACCACAAGTTTTATTCGATAAAATAATAGAGATTTTCCGAAGTAAGAGTACTCAACCGCCCCGAGTCTAATACGACCTTAGTTTTTATAACCTATACTACATTCGATACGGTACACTTGCCGTTATTATTTGCGGATATAGTTTTGCTCCATCAGATATTTGATAAAAAAATCTTTGAAATAGAGTTTATATATATATGCCTTCTTAGTGTAGAAATTTCAGAAAATTTGGAGATGATTAGAAGGCTATTTAAGCATGTTTTATTTGGTTACAAAAATGGCTTTTATATTTTTATTTGGTTTTCAAATATTTGTGTTTTACAATATCATTAAAGCTCAAAAATGATAAAATATGCAAAACACAAGAGAAGTATATTCAATCAACCCAAGAATGCATGAATAATATGATCATAAAGAGTGCATGCAAAAAATATGATATAGGTATGTCCTAGATTATGATACCCTAACTATATGCCTACACACTATCCCAGTACAAATTGACGGATGGTCATGAGGAGCTGCACAAATGTCGTAGGTTGGGTTGTCAATCCCATATGCACACACTAGAGAACACTCAACCTAGCACTCTTTCTCCCCAGTGCCTTGCAAGGCCCCACTGGAACCCTCCCCAATTAAGGACAAGATATGACTTAGAGGTTAGATCTCTAATGCATACAATCCTACGCCCTCGCTATTGTGAGACACATAATGTAGGTGAATGATCATGGACATCCTAAGCATTTTGTCCTATGTAAACAATTTGTAAACAATGGCCTTTTTTATGAGAGATTGATTTCTAATTATAGTTTAAAGCAACATAGTTATTATGAATTTTAACTTTTATTTGTTCTACTTTAAGATGAATTCATTATGGAATTATTTGATAGCTAGTATGAATGATAATATTTATTAGTTGATAATGCTAGAATGATGAGTTTGATATAATGTTGCATGAGATCAACACTAGTATTTCAATTTTAGACATAGGATAATGAGATGATTCTAATTGATTTTTCCATAGGAATATAAGTTTATTCTATGGTCTACATATAAATGAGATACATGCAAAACATAATAGATTCATATACAAATCACGATCACAAACTATATGTTGAAAGCAATAAGATCATTTGTAGTTATATTTTATGTTTGATTTTAGAAGATCTTTTGATTTTGCATGATCATTAATTTTATCTCATAGAAATTTAGGTACTCATAATTAAATATTCATTATTATGTAGATGAAGTATGTAAAACAATTCATATTCATCCTTTTTGAAAATATTTTAGAGTAAGATTGTGAGGTGAATAATGAATATAGTGAGAAACTATTTTTGGTTATTTTGATATTTTTTTGTAAATTTTATCTTTGAATTTTTGAATATTCACCAAGACATATATATAAGTTTGCTTGACTTTCAAATTTCATTGTTCTATTTTTCTTTAACATAACATCCCATGGTATAACTAGCATATCCATTGATTTCTACTTATAGTAAGTGATGATGCTAGATGAAAAGTTATGATAATAAGATCCAATGTTATGTAAATATTTCAAGCATATGATAGATTTGCATATATTCAACATGGAGCTTCAACCTAACTGTTCATAGACCTAGAATGATGTGATTTAATCTTGTGAGTTATTTTCAATAAGTAAATGGTTGATTAGTGAACCACATTTCACAAAGACACACCTACCATGGCAGGAAGTTATGATACCATCATACAAATCATAATTCTTAAGTATGATAATAGTAGTTGGTTTAAGATAATCCTTAATAAATCATGAATTATGATGTATGATTTTTGTGAATTTTAGCATAAGATCATTGTCAAGTGTGTGAATTCATATTCATCATTATTGTAGTTGTTCAATATCAATTTTTCTAGATTATGATTTTTCAATATAGGGGCTATCATATGCTACAAAGAAATTAGAAAAATATTCAAAAAGTTGCCCATTTAATTTATTACTGTAAGTCCCCTAATACTTCTTTTAAATCCAATTTTTGACAATTATTTCATTAGTCTTGATAACATCATGTACGACATTTAGATTTTAACTTATAATGATGATAAGAGACTCTTATAGGTAAGGGATTTATAAGGATAAACGAAAAGAAATATATAGATCACTCGAGAAATTATATGACTTTTTGTTTTTATTTTTAAACATGAATATGTAAACTTCTTGAAAGGCAAGATTATTAAAATTTCCCTTTTTTCAGTTATTGCAAGAGCACGCTTGAGTCTTTAATTAATTTGATCTTTGCTAGGCTTTAGTTGGACTTAGCAATTTAAAGTGGATCTTGGACTTCCCGAGGTCTACCCTATGAAGGGTTCTCACCAGTACTAGGAGATATGATGGGGTGACATCCCAAATCTCCTTTTCACAAGATATTTAAGTGTTATTTGTTGCTATCCATACTTAATATTTAAAAATTTATAGACTCAACATTTTCCGAAAGAGAACAATTGAAGTTCATGATTTTATTAATTTAAATAAATATCTCATACTAATTTAGAATAGGTTTATATGGATAATATAAGATATTTATAGGCAATGAATTTATGAAAGATAGATAGGTCACCAAAATATGACTTTGAATTTTGATCAATTTGATAAACTTATTATGCTCTTAAGAGATAAAATCATATTTCCAATTATATATGGTGACCATGACATGATAACTTAAAAAATAAGAAAACAAAAAAGAAAAATTAAAAGACATTGAAGCATATCATGAAGTAGAAATTTGTATATTTCATTTTAACAAGATTCTACTTCATGCATATGATGATACTTAATGAATAAGAGATTTAGGTATCCAAAGGGAACCATGTGCAACAGTTCCTTTAGGTACCCAAATATAGCGAGATGATTTTTGGGGAGATGAGTATGAATGAACCCTTTCAAGTGGAGTTAAAGATTCATCTTTAATTTTGGGTCTCCGTTCATACTTTGGTTTCATATTCTTATATTTCAAATTTCCATAATGATTTTCAAAAGTGTTACGTATAGGAAATTTGTTAACGTTTAAATTAATGTTGGGAGAAAATGGATTTTGTAAATGATAGTGACTCAAATTTTGATTTACAAAAACTTTGTGTTCCTTACTCCCATTATTAGGTTTATTCAAGATATTCATATTTATATTCAACTTGTTTTTACATATTCCTTGACATTGTGAATTTATGTGTTGTGAATTGTTATACATAATTTTCATAAGCAAGTTGATTTTTGATTTTAATTCCTTATTTTTGATCTTAAGATTACGTCTAGCTTTATTATAAGCTATTGTGCGTTTTTTAAGAGTGGAGACAATTGAATCAATGTGAGTTTGATAGTCATTTTTTAATTCATCAAATGTTTCATCCATCTCTTTAATTTTAATTTTATAACTTTTACACAAAGTACAATCATTTGTAATAGATGACTTTTCTAAAGGTAATTTTTCATTGTGTTCTTTAAGATGCTCTTTTTCATATACCTTGAGTTTTTCTTTAAGAATATTGCAATCAAAATAAGGTTTTATATTTTCAATTGAAGAGACATGGGTAGAACTAGATAAATCAGATTTTGATTCTACTTTAACTTTTGCTTTTAACCTTTATTTTCTAAGCGCAATTTGCAATTCGCATTTTTCAATTTCTTAATTTTGCACTTTGTAATTTGTAGCAATTGTAATGTAGAAATAGAATTACAAACAATAGGGGAATTCGATTTCCTTACTTTGCTTTTAGATGAGAAAAGGTTTGAACATAAAGTTCCTTTGACATCTTCATGTTCCTCTTCCAAAAATGTGTTGTCATCATCCCTTCTGCTTCATGTGCATTCCATGGATCCATCATGTGAGGAGCTTTCTTGAATACTTGTGCAGGCTTGCATGTTCTTTGGTTCTTGTGATTATTCCATACCTATAGAAGGAGAATCATAAGTTCTTTCAAGAAAACTCCAAATCTCATATGCGGTGGGTAAAGTATAAATAAGTTTGAAAATATTTTGATCTAACGCACAAAATAGATTATTTATAGATTTTGCATTTAAAACAATTTTGTTTCTAGTTAATACGCTAGGTGGCTTTTCAATAGTAATATTCCAAACTTTTTCATCTAAGGCTTTAAGAAACAATTTCATTAATATTTTCCACCTTTTATAACTTTGGCCCATAAATAAAGGTGGTGACAATAATTTTTCATTTATATTAAAATTTTCCCCACTAGTAGAAGCGAGATCATGGTCAAGAGACGTCATTATTCACGGTTATTAAGACGATTTGGAATAACCTTGCTCTGATACCACTTGTTGGATCTTGAGGCGCCCTTAGAGGGGGGGGGGGTGAATAAGGTGTTAGATCGATAGGCGCCCTTAGAGGGGGGTGAATAAGGGAATAAAAATTATTTTTATATATTTAAGCAAATTACTAAATTGTTTTAAAATAAACAAGAGCGAAATAACAATTTAGCTAAAGGAAGATGAAAGTGGAGGTTAGATCTAAAGTTAACTCTAGAGGGGGGGGGGGGGTGAATAGAGTTTAAAAATTTTTCTTAGTTTTTATAGCGGAATTAAAATAGTGTTATATATATATGTGTGTAAACAGTGTGAGATATAAAACAAAGTAAGTAAAAGAGGTTGAGTAAAATCACACAGCACAGCACAAAGAAATAGACAATCACAGAAGACACAAGGAATTTATAGTAGTTCCCCAAAAACCTGGGTACGTCTACTCTTCTACCACACTTGGTAGGATCCACTAGGAATTTTTGATAAGGTGCCCTCACACCAAGGGATTTTTAATAAGGTGTCCACACACCAATGGGAGTTTGATCAGGTGCCCAATTCACCGATAATCTTTTGATAAGGTGCTTAAAAACCAAACAAGGATTTTTTTGATAAGGTGTCTTGCCACCAGTGAGTTACACTTTTGAAGGGACTATTAACCCTGTACAGAATGGAATGGAGAGGGTTTTAAGTGTTCTTCTCTGTCAAGATGTATAGAGAAGACTCTAGTGGATTTGATGTTGAAATGCTCCTCTATCTGATATAGATTTGTTTGACAGTAGATGTTGCTGGAGCTTTTCTTGAAGAACTAATCTTCCTGTAGCTGATTAAATTGAGAGAACAAGTTATCCAATTTGTTGTTGCTCTTTTGAAGATCTGAATGCTTGTTCTTCTTCTTCTTTCTTTCTTGAATCTTGCAGCAGGAAAATACTGAGTGGTGGTGTAGCTGTTCTCAGAAAAGTATGTGCTGCTAAAAGAAAAGAAGATGAAGTTCTTTGCTCTGAATAATGCTTAGCAGGAAGAAGATGATGATCTATTCTTTTATTCTTCCTGTATATCTCTCTATATCTGTTCTGTCGAATTCCTGTCCAGCAAATATGTAAAGTATTCTATTTTATTTTATCTACTGTATAAACTTGAGCATAATCTGCTGTATATCTTCTCCCTTTTCAAATATCTGACAACTATTAAATGCAGATCCCTTATATTAAGGGATATAATATATCTAAAAGATAATCTGGGAATAGTACAGCTGCACGCCGTAATCTCTTTCCTTTTTCCATGATTTGTCCTTTTCTGCTGGAAGTGTCAATGACTATAACTTAAATAATAAGGAATTATGTTTCCTTACTTGATCTGATTGGAAAGAGTCGTTGCCTTCGTCAAACTGTGTTCAGAGAACTGATATATAACTGAACTTTAAGTATTAAATATTCTGGAAACTATATTTGTCGATCTGAGCTTCAGTAAACAATTTGTCGAGCTCTGGCTGGAAACTGTCGAGCGCTGGATGGGATCTGTCGAACGCTGGCTGAGATCTGTCGAGCGCTGGCAGCCATTTTTCGAACACTTGTAGCCATTTGTCGAGTCCAGAGATGGCTGGATTTCGTCGACCGCTTCCTTGATATTTCGTCGAACGCCGTCTGATGAATGTTGAGCACCGTTCGATGAATGTTGAGCGTCGTTCGACAAATGCTGAGCCTTATTGAAATTTCTAGTTCTAACAGCCAAATTTCTTCCTAAGCTCTTGACCCATAAACTATACATTGGGGTCAACTTGTCCTTAGTTAACATATAGTGATCCTAGCCCAAATCACAAATAGGGTTGTTCCAACAATCTCCACCTATTTGGGTTAGGACACTATCTGACAAAAGTTGAAAAATAAACAAATGCTAAAATATCAAAAACAACATAGTATGAATATATCTGATATATTTTAAATATTTTATCAGATATGAAATGAAAAGTACCCTGAGTTTTGAAAATACATTTCAATAAGAATAAAACTGAAAATACAATCAGAACCTTGATTTCTCTGAATTCTGCTGCTTCTGAATTCTGAAATTCTGATTTTGTCTGATCTGTGTTGTTCTGAATTCTGATCTGAACTGAACTGTATTGTTCTGAAATCTGAATTGAATATTTATCTGATTTATGAGTGTCTGTATATAAATATTTTGAATTCTGAATCTGCAAACTGCTTTCTTCTTTTGTCCAACTTTATAATTTTGATTTGCTATGCTGTAGCAATAACTGATATTGAATTTGTTATATAAAAGTTCTTCTTCTGAACTGTATCTGCAGCAATAACTGATCTAAACTTGATCATGAACTGTAATCAGCAAACTATGATCAGCAAACTGTTGTAAGCTTTATCAAGCTTTTCTTCAAACAACAACTCCCCCTGAGAGTGTCTCCCCCTGAGTTCTGGAGGTTCTTCAGCTTTCTCTCCTTGCCTAGTTTATAGAACAACTCCCCCTGAGCAAAATAATGCATCAAATGGAGCTTGTTCATAAAACTTCTCCCCCTGCCTAGTTTCAGGAAAGGCCTGAAGCTAGGCCCCTTGAAGAAGGGACATTTGATTGAGGTAGGGAAGTATGCTAGTTTCATATTGCTGTTGTTCCTGCACAATAAGATAGAGATCAAGTGCAAAAGGAATTGGAAAGAGAAGCAATTCTGTAGATAATCAACTAAAATTTTTTTTATTAATGATGACAGGCTGAAATAAAAAGCTTCAGAAAGACTGGGTTTGACGAAAAATGAGTTTTCGTCGATCTCTGTTCGACGAATTTGATGACTTCGTCGATCTCCGTTCGACGAAAAACTTGATTTCGTCGAGCTTAGTTTAATGAGGAGCTGGGTAAGTAGAAAACTTAAATTTTTAACAGATTGAGTCTCCATTTATCATGCCCAACTGATTTATAAAAAAAATATGTTTCTTTTCATCCAAGGGCTTGGTGAAAATATCTGCTCTTTGCAAATCAGTAGAGATGAGCTATAGGCAGATTTTGTTTTTATCCACATTATCCCTAAGGAAGTGGTGCCTAATCTCTATGTGTTTAGTCCTACTATGGAGAACTGGATTTTGTGCTATAGATATTGCACTAGTATTGTCACAAAATATAGTTGAATTATTTAAGTTGACACCATAATCTAGAAGTTGATTTTGTATCCACAACATCTGTGAGCAGCAACTTCCAGCAACAATGTATTCAGCTTCAGCTGTTGATGTTGACACATATGTTTGTTTCTTAAAAAACCAAGACACAATCCTATCACCAAGGAACTGACAAGTTCCTGATGTGCTTTTCTTGTCTACTCTGCATCCAGCATAATCTGAATCTGAGAATCCAGTTAATTCAAATTCAGATGTTGTTGGATACCAGAGACCTAGATTAGGGCAACCCTTTATATATCTCAAAATCCTTTTTAGTAAAATTAGATGAGATTCTTTGGGGTTAACTTGAAACCTAGCACAAATATAGGTAGCAAACATTATGTCAGGCCTACTTGCTGTAAAATAAAGTAGTGAGCCAACAATTACTCTATATACTTTTGAATCAACAGGTTTCCCTGATTCATCATTATCAACAACAGCATTTGAGGGCATGGGTGTTTTAATGGTGGAAGAATCAGACATACCAAATCTTTTCACTAATTCCTTAGCATACTTAGATTGGGATATGAAGATTCCATTTGGAGTTTGCTTCTCTTGAAGACCAAGGAAGTATGATAACTAACCCATACTACTCATTTCAAATTTAGATTGCATTAGATTAGAAAATCTTTTGCACAAATTTGAATCAGTAGAGCCAAAAATAATGTCATCTACATATATTTGAACTAGCAATGTTTTATTTTTATGTATCCTGAAAAATAGAGTTTTATCTATTAAGCCCCTACAGAAATTATTCTCTAGAATAAAACTAGTTAAAGTCTCTTACCATGCTCTAGGAGATTGTTTGAGATCGTAAAGAGCTTTCTTAAGCTTAAATACAAAGGAGGGTTGAGTAGGAGAGATGAAACCTGGTGGTTGTTCCACATAGACTTCTTCTTCGATTTCTCCATTCAGGAATGCACTTTTTACATCCATTTGATAAACCTTGAATTTCTTGTATGCTGCAAATGCAAGAAAAATTCTGATTGCTTCAAGTCTTGCAACTGGTGCAAAAGTCGGATCATAATTAATTCCTTCTTCTTGTGAGTATCCTTGAGCTACTAGCCTAGCTTTGTTTCTCACAATATTTCCATCTGCATCTAGCTTATTCCTGTAGATCCACTTAGTTCCAATAACTAGATGGTATTTTGGTCTAGGAACCAAATCACATACTTTGTTTGTCTCAAACTGATTGAGTTCCTCTTGCATAGCAATGATCCAGTTTGGATCTTGTTCTGCATCTTATAGAGATTGAGGTTCAATCTGAGAGAAAAAACATGTGTGCATCATGTTCTGATTTACTTGATTCCTTGTTTGCACACCTGCTGAAATATCACCAATCACTTGTTATATTGGATGATCTCTAACTGTGATGTGATCAATAGTTGGAGCTGGTTCAGCAATAATTTCCACTTGGGGAATTTGTTCAGCTGCTATATCCTGTGAAGGATTATCTACTGTTATCTGTACTGAATTTTCAGCAAAATCTGGGAGAATTTCTTCTTCACTCTGTTCATCATTCTGCTGTTCAGGATTCTGAATTCCTTCTTTATGTAGAGCTAATTGACTTAGCTGCTAACATAATATAGGTACCTGCAAATTTTCTATGGTAGAAGAAATCTTCTCCTTGTAAAACATGTTAGTTTCATCAAAAGTAACATGCATAGATTCTTCTATTTTAAGAGTAGATTTATTGTAAATCCTATATGCTTTACTAATTAGTGAATAACCTAAGAAAATTCCTTCATCTGATTTTGGTTCAAATTTCCTAAGGTATTTCTTATCATTTTTGTGAATGAAACATCTACAGCCAAATGCTCTAAAATAGTTAACTTTAGGTTTCTTCCCTTTAAGTAATTCATAAGGAGTCTTTCCCTTAAGTTAGTGTATCAAACTTCTATTCAGAACATAATTTGTTGTACTAACAGCCTCTGCCCAAAATGATAGGGGCAAATTAGCATCTGCAAGCAATGTTCTTGCTGATTTAATTAGAGTTATATTTTTCCTTTCAACTACCCCATTTTGTTGAGGAGTTCTAGGAGCTGAGAAACAATGCCTGATACCGTCCATCTCACAGAATTCTTGCATAAGAAGAGACTCAAACTCAGTACCATGATCACTTCTGATCAATGCAACTATAGTAGAGTACTCAATCTGTATGATCTTAAGAAAGTTTGTAAGAACTTTAAAGTTATCTGACTTTTCTCTCAAAAAGAACACCCAAGTGAATCTAGAGAAGTCATCTACAATAACTAGAGTGTAAGACTTCCCCCATAAACTCTTTGTTTCTATAGGTCCAAAAAGGTCCATATGTAGCAAATATAAGATTCTAGGTGAATCACTTTTAGATAAGGATTTAAAGCTATTTTTAGTTTGCTTGCCTAGTTGACATGCCCTACAAAGACCTTTCTTATATGATCCTAAGGGTAAACCTCTAACAAGATTGTCCTTAGATAATTTAGCAATGGTCCTAAGGTTTACATGTCCTAATCTCTTATGCCAAAGTTCACTAGATTTTCTTACATCACTAAATAAACAAACTTCTGAAGTAGATGAATTAAAATTCACTAAATATATATTACCCTTTCTAATACCTGATAAAACAGTAATACCATCAGTAGATTTAATAAGGAAATTCAATTTATTAAATGTTACCTGATACCCTTCATCACATAATTGACTTATGCTGATAAGGTTATGCTTCAGTCCTTTTACATAAGCTACTTCTTTGAAGGTGACTTCTCTAACCTTGACTTTTCCATAGCCTTTGGTCTGTCCACAGTTGGAGTCTCCAAAAATAACTTTTGGTCCAAGCTTTGCCTTGTAATTGTTTAGATTTGCCTTGTTCCCTATCATATGTTTTGAACAGCCACTGTCCAAATACCATTTTTCACTTGTTCTTGGACACCTGTGTACCTGCAAAAACAATCTATTTGTTCCTGACCCAGATTACCTTGGGTCTTTTTGTATTACCACAAAAATCTGAAATAAAAGACATTTCAGGTTGGTCCTTGTAACCTTGTGGATGATATCTCCTTGGAGGTATAATCCATTCAGTGAAAGGATTGATAGAATGTGAAGAATGAGAATTGTTCAGATTTGCTGTATAGTTTCTGTTATATGAACTGGGCTGAGTTCGTCGAGCTCCGTTCGACAAATGAATGATATTTTGTCGAGCACCATTCATATAATTACTATATAGAAAATCTGTCTTCAGAGTTTGTCGAGCTCCGTTCAACAAATTTGATGCATTTCGTCGAGCTCCGTTTGATGAATTCTGCTGAATTCTGCTATTCTCGACAGTCTTACTTGAAATGTTTTTATTTTCATCTACAACCTCTTTGCTCTTAGCAGAGATGAATTTTATAGGTGTAGATAATATATTCTTCTTAATCAGAGGTGGCTCACTTGATGAAGCACCCAAGCCAAGTTTGCTATTAAGTCTAGCATTTACTGTGCTTGTGATATCCATCAGTTTGATGCTTCTCCCATTTAGGGATTCTTCAAACTTCTTGGCTTCAGACAACTTGTTCTCAATGAGAACAATCTGTTCCCTGGAGGCAGCCAAATCTTTCTTAAGATTTTTATTTTCTTCACTTATATTATTCATTTCAGCTAGCTTATTTCTGAGTAAGATTATTTCTTTCTCAGATTTGATTAAGTCTGAGCAAAGGACTTTGAATTCAGCTTTGAATTCAACAGAAGTAAAATCAAATGTAGATATTACCTGATCTGCATCAGTTTCTACTTCTAATTCTAATTCCTCTTCATCAGAATTGCTGGCTGAGGAATTGATTGCCATCATGCAAAAGTTTTTCTCTTCTTCATAGTCTTCATCATCACTGGATGAAGAAGCATTTCCTGACTCACTGTCTGAGTCATAAATTGCCATCAGGCACTGATCATTCTCTTTTGTTTCTTCTTCATCATCTGAAGAGCTGAATGATGATTCTGATTCAGTTTAACTCCAGGATTCTGCTACAAATCCTCTTCCCTTCTTTTTGTGTTTGTGAGAGGAAGATTTGCTAGAGGTTCTTTTCTCTTCTTTTTCCTTTTTCTTTTCTTTCTTCTGATTTTCTGGACAGTCTGGTGCAATATGTCCAGGTTTCCTGCAACTGAAACTTATAATTTCCTTAGAATTATTTTTGTCATACCTTGGCTTTTCATAGCTTCTGGATGACTTTTTCGTGAAGTCTTTTCTTGCCATCTTGTAGAATCTTTTGCCACATAAACTCATTAACTCTTCATCTTTTGGAGTCTTTTCTTCTTCTGCATCAGCTGCTTTGAAAGCTATGCTCTTTTCTTTCTTTGTTGCTATAGATGAAGTGGATGCTTCAGCTTCCCTGGATTTAATGAGCTGCTCATAGGATTTGAGCTTGCCCAACAATGCTTCAGTGGTAATCTCATTGAGGCTTCTAGCTTCCTTGATTGGCCAGATTCTAGAATCCCATGTGCTGGGGAAGCACATTAAGATCTTATCATTGACCTCAGTGATAGATATCACTTTATCCAGAGATTTCATCTCATTAATTATGAGACTGAGTCTATTATACATGTCAGCTATTGTCTCCGTTTCTCCTTTCTTGAAGTTTTCATACAGAGATCAAGTGTGATCTTTTGTCTTTTCTTTCATCTGCAGAACCTGCAACCATATTATTTAGTGAAATCCAAATTTCTCTGGCTGAAGTACATTCAACCACTTTTTGAAATATGTCATCAAACAAAGTTTGAGCCAGTATGTTCATGGCTTTAGCATCTGCACTTCTTTGCTTCTTTTGAGTTTCTGTCCACTCAGGAGGTGGGACAGCATGATTGTCTGTTGTAGCTCCAGTGCTGGTTGATGATGTTGGTGCTGGAGGCCCTGTCAGAATAACATTGAAAATTTCTTCATCATGAATAGAGTTCATATAAAGCCTAATCCTTGCTTTCCACGGTGCAAACTTGCTAAAATTGCACATAGGAGGTCTTGTGCTTGAGTACTCCTTATTTTGTGTCATGAGTTTTTAACAGAAAATAGATAAAGAAAAACTCTAAATTAATTTAAGATCTAATTGATCTTTGTGATCCAGGTGCTAGCCTGTAAATAAGATCAACCAACCTCTGATACCAATTGAAAGTGGAGGTTAGATCTTAAGTTAACTCTAGAGGGGGGGTGAATAGATTTTAAAACTTTTTCTTAGTTTTTATAGCGGAATTAAAATAGTGTTATATATATATGTGTAAACAGTGAGAGATATAAAACAAATTAAATAAAACAGGTTGAGTAAAATCACACAGCACAGCACAAAGAAATAGACAATCACATAAGACACAAGGAATTTATAGTAGTTCCCCAAAAACCTGGGTACGTCTACTCTTCTACCACACTTGGTAGGATCCACTAGGAATTTTGGATAAGGTGCCCTCACACCATGGGATTTTTGATAAGGTGTCCACACACCAATGAGAGTTTGATTAGGTGCCCAATTCACCGATAAGCTTTTGATAAGGTGCTTAAAAACCAAACAAGGATTTTTTGATAAGGTGTTTTGCCACCAGTGAGTTACACTTTTGAAGGGAGTATTAACCCTGTACATAATGGAATGGAGAGGGGTTTAAGTGTTCTTCTCTGTCAAGATGTATAGAGAAGACTCTAGCGGATTTGATGTTGAAATGCTCCTCTGTCTGATATGGATTTGTTTGACAGTAGACGTTGCTGGAGCTTTTCTTGAAGAACTAATCTTCCTGTAGCTGATTATATTGAGAGAACAAGTTCTCCAATTTGTTGTTGCTCTTTTGAAGATCCGAATGCTTGTTCTTCTTTTCTTTCTTTCTTGAATCTTGCAGCAGGAAAATACTGAGTGGTGGTGTAGCTGTTCTCAGAAAAGTATGTACTGCTAAAAGAAAAGAAGATGAAGTTCTTTGCTCTGAATAATGCTTAGCAGGAAGAAGATGATGATCTATTCTTTTATTCTTCCTGTATATCTCTCTATATTTGTTCTGTCAATTTCCTGTCCAGCAAATATGTAAAGTATTCTATTTTATTTTATCTACTGTATAAACTTGAGCAAAATCTGTTGTATATAATCTCCATTTTCAAATATCTGACAACTATTAAATGCAGATCCCTTATATTAAGGGATATAATATATCTGAAAAAGATAATTTGGGAACAGTACAGCTGCACGCCGTAATCTCTTTCCTTTTTCCACGATTTGTCCTTTTCTGCTGGAAGTGTCAACGACTATAAATTAAATAATAAAGAATTATGTTTCCTTACTTGATCTGATTGGAAAGAGTTGTTGCCTTCGTCGAACTGTGTTCAAAGAACTGATATATAACTGAACTTTAAGTATTAAATATTCTGGAAACTGTATTTGTCGATTTGAGCTTCAGTAAATAATTTGTCGAGCTTTGGCTGGAAACTGTCGAGCGCTGGCTGGGATCTGTCGAAGGTGTAGTCCCCAAGGAACTCCAACCACCTCCTCTGTCGCATATTCAACTCCCTTTGATCTAGCAAGTACTTGAGGCTCTTGTGGTCGGTAAAGATGTCGATCTTCACGCCATACAAATAATGCCTCCAAAGCTTAAGAGCGAATACCACGGCCGCTAGCTCCAAATCATGGACCGGGTAATTCCTCTCATGAACCTTCAACTGCCGGGAGCCGTAGGTAATTACCTTACAGAACTGCACTAGGACACAACCCAAACCACTCCCTGAGGCGTCGCTGTAAATTTTGTAGCCTTCCGTACCGCATGGCGAGCATAGAATGGGCGCCGTGGTCAGACGGCTCTTCAGCTCTTCAAAAGCTCGTGCGCACTCGGGCGACCAAACGAACTTATGATCTTTCCTAGTCAATTTAGTGAGAGGAAGTGCAATCCTCGAGAAGTTTTCCACAAAGTGCCTATAATAGCCGGCAAGTCCTAAGAAACTTCGGACTTCCGCTACGTTTTTCAACAAAGGCCAGGCTCGGATCGCTTCTATCTTTGACGGATCTACCGCAATTCCATCTCCACTAACGACGTGACCAAGGAATGCTACTGACGGTAGCCAAAACTCGCACTTGGAGAACTTGGCATATAGCTGACTCTTCCTCAAGGTGCTCAGAACTGCGTGCAGATGCCCTACATGCTCCTCTTCCGATTGAGAGTATACCAAAATGTCGTCGATAAAGACGATCACAAATTGATCCAAATACTCACGGAACGTCCTATTCATTAAGTCCATGAATACCGACGGAGCATTAGACAGACCGAACGGCATCACCGTGAACTCATAGTGCCCAAAGCGGGTACTGAACGCTGTCTTTGGAATGTCACATTCCCTAATCCGTAGTTGGTAATAGCCGGACCTTAGGTCCAGTTTGGAGTATACCGTCGACCCAACCAGCTGGTCGCAGAGATCATCGATTCTTGGAATCGGATATCGGTTCTTCTCGGACAACTTGTTTAGCTCTCGATAATTGATACATAGACGCAAGCTCCCGTCCTTCTTTTTCACCAACAGGACCGGTGCACTCCAAGGCGAAAACTTGGACGTACGTAGCCTTGCTCTAGCAGCTCTTGCAATTGAACCTTCAGCTCTGCCAATTCCTTTGGCGCTATCCGGTACGGTGAGCGGGCCACAGGTTTGGCACCTGGCACCAACTCGATACAGAAATCGATCTCTCGCTGAGGCGGAGCCCCAGGGAGTTCGTTAGGAAACACGTCGGCGTACTCCGCTACAACTGGGACATCACATAACCTGGGCTTTGGCTCCGAAGCCTCCAACAAGGTGAAGAACAACTCGGCGCCTTTTCTCACCGCCTTAACCACTTGGAGAGCAGACATCAGCGTCTTGCTCGCTCCTCGCATACCGGCAAACGTGGTTTCTCCATCGGCGTTCCTTCCTAGAGTGATCTCTTTAGAATTGCAATCTATGCATGCACGCTGCTCCGAGAGCCAGTCCATGCCGAAGATCACATCGAATTCAGCTAACGGTAATAACGATGCTTCCAAATCGAAATCTTGATTTCCGATACGCACCTTCACACGGCTCTTCTTATCCGCAGACATGCGAGATCCATTGGGTAGCACTACTTCTAATCTATCCTTTACGAAGGTAGATGGCACCCCGATTCGCACCACAAAGTCCTCAGACAGAAAAGAGTGCGATGCACCCATATCAAATAGAGCTCTCGCCGGATAGTTGAGAATTAGGACAAAGCCTAATTGCACACAAAAAAAACATACAGTTGCACAACAGTATAATCACAAATAGCTATGTAAAAGCTAATTTTTAATTCATACCTGTGACAACATCAACTTGTCGTATGGCTTCTTGCTGGCCAAGCGAGTAGACTCTCGGCTGAGTCGGAGTAATGTGCTGGGAAGCCGAAGACTCAGCAGCTTTACCCTTTTCCGCAGCTCGAGCATAGTCTAAAGCTCGATTCTCTGTCTTCGGGGGACCACTTCGACACACTGTGGCCTTGTGTCCCACCTTCCCGCAGGTGAAACACGTGATAGGGCTCTGCACCGTCGTTGCTCCCGAAACATTTGGGCGGGTTTGCTCCGCCGGTTTGAACTTCCTTTTGTTCTTTCTGAATTCTGACTTAGACTGAGAGACCGGCACATGAAACTCAGGTTTCTTTGCCACGGCTTTTGCTTGTACCCTCTTCATGTCCAACTCTAGGGATCTGGCAGTTTGGACCATCACCTGGAAACCTAACGTCATTGGGCCTGCCAGGAGCAGCCTCAACTCGTCCCAAAGACCTTCATAGAACTTGTTCGTCTTTGTCTCTTCGTCTTCCATCATAGACCCCGCATAACGAACCAGTTTAGTGAACTCGTGCAAGTACTCATCCACTGAGCTGTCGCCTTGATTTAACTTCAGAAACTGATTCTGCAATGCAATGCGTTGGGCAGAAGGAATATACCTTTGAAGAAAAGACTTTGAGAACTCCGCTATCGTGATCTCGGTAATCTCCCTGCCTCCGAACTTGTGCACTTCCTGTTCAGCCCACCAACGCTCTGCCTCTCCGTTAAGGAGGAAGGTGGCTAAAGTGACCATCATAACTTCTTCTGTTGCTGTCGCCCTTAGAATCTTCCTAACCGTTGACAGCCAGTCCTCCGCCTCCGTTGGGGATCCGGTCCCCGAGAAAGTTGGAGGATGGAAGCTTAGAAAGTGTTGCAGTTGTTGATCACGCGCTCGCGCAACAACTACACGCTCTACCGGACGCTCCACCCTTTGCACCACCGCAGGTTCCACTGCAGCCACTGGCACAGGGGCCTCAACCCTCGGTTCCACCGCAGGTTCCACTGCAGGTTCGATCACCGGGGCCGCATCTGTATTAGGCGTAGCAGGCTGTGCAAGCCTTTGCGGTTGAGCATTGATCATCGCGAAGTCAGCTTCTGCGATTAACCTGATCATCTCAGCAGGAGGAGTGGTCGCTGGCACTTCAGCCGACCCACTACTTTCAGCGGTGTTACGGGGTTGAGACGGCCCCGCACCAATTCTAGTCGCCTATAATCGTGTAAGACACAATTTAGTGACTGAAAACATAGCAAACAACAATCATGGAACGCTCAGGTTCCGCAAACAAGTATGTTTTCCCATTCCTAAGTGGACATTCTTATTAGTTTTTGTCGTTTTAGGTGAATGCACATCCCGTGCACACCACCCCTTAAAAGGAATTCGTCCCGAATTCGCTAAACTACGGATCGACGCCTTAAATCCGATACCAAATTGTAACACCCTGCCAGTACGAAAGGTATAACAGCAGGTCCGGCCGGGACCCCACGCCATACAAACCACACTAGCTAGGAGTTAAAAGGTGATAACCAGAAAAATAACAACTAAACGAGAGAACAAAACGTAAGCGGAAGCATTAACTAAACCATTCAAATAGAACTGTCCACTATCATAGGAATGTATCCTAAATAAGAGTTACGGCCTTAAGGCCTTACATTCACCCAATGCACAAAACTCCAAAAGCATACATCGGCACACAGGCCGGCCATACATGAAAAACAGGAAAAAGGCTGGCCTTCGAGGGCCAACACTGCAAAGGGCCATCGCCCGCTATTTCCCGCTAGGCTCACCTGCACCTGCATAAGAACATTCCACCAAGCGGTGGCAAATAAAGTAACGGTCAGCACAGCTGACCAAATTATAACGACCCCACCCCTTTCCCGGGGTGGCGGAGATTCTACCCTGCAAGCAAGCCATACTAGCACAAGTACTAAAATAAAGAAGGTGCAACTACACAAGGTGAGGTTTCAAGCACATTCAATCTTCTAGGTTGAGCATCAAAAGGGAGGGAACCTAGGTATGCACATGATGTTGGTTGGGTTCACCCGAAGGTTCCCCGCAACCGCCTAAACAACCGCATGAGGCTAACAACATCAATTCCACAAAACACTCCACCGTAAGGGCCATCGCCTTATGTGGGAAAAAGAGCTTTTGGTCGGTCTAGGTAAACCACCTTACACGACCTCTCCCATGATCACACGGCTACATGAGGTAGGGACCTCTTACCGATCTGCATGGAAACGGGTTCGGTTTAGCTTTGCCCGTGCTCTAATCGTCGCGATCTATCGCACGACGCGGGTACGGCTTCGCCTCGGCCCATAAGGGTTTAGCACCTTCAGGTGCTACACAAATATAAGCTACGCACCTAATCCCTTCACAAGGATCTAGGCTTCACAAATACTCAAAAATGGGAGGTATAATACGCTCCGCATCAATTTCGCGGTGAAGGTTTGCCTTCATCCAATCTCAAAGCATGGGGCTTTCGTTAGGATCTTCACAAGACGCCTACACTTAAATCCCGCACTACTATAGATGATTTCACGGAGTCATTCTCCGGCACGCATTCTAGGCTTAACCTAAATGCAACGTCGCAATCCAAGCATCACTGATTCGGGCTCACGGCCACGAATAGGCTTCACACAAAATGCCTAAATCCGCACGACTACCGGATTTTCTACATGCAATATGCCGGGGACGGACACAATCGACCCGGAGTTCCGGAGAACTTGAGGGAATCCTACACTTCACCCATTTGGTGAAAGGGATCCCTCATGCAAGCATAGAGAAATGAAGGAGAGGACAAAAGACAAGTCCAAACAACGGGAGAAGAAATCGTTACCCTAGGAGCATTCTTTTTCGCCATAGATCCGAGATTCTACACGGAGAGAAACGACCGCACCGGGCTGCACTCTCCAAATCTGGAAATGGCTCGCGAAACGGAGCTCCGGAGCTCCGTCAATGGCGGGATCTACCTTCTTCTTCCTTGGCTCCTCCTTCTTTCTCTAGGGTTTGGAGAGAGAATGGCTTAGAGAATATGAGGTTTAACCCCCTCTCATCAGCCCTAATGGTCTCCCGTAACTAAACCTAGCCGTTGGATCAATTTCCAAAAGATTTGGACGGTCCGATCTTCTTCTCCGCTCAAAATCGCGGAACAGAATAAACAGGGCGCACGATCACAGGCGCACGGTCAGTGGTCGTGCGCGAAGAGGGAAATGGTCGTGCGCACTGTCCGAGACAGAACTCGATTTTCTTCTGAATTAACGCACGATTGCTGGCGCACGATCACCGGTCGTGCGCGATGAGGCCACTGATCGTGCGCTAAGAGCAGAAAGGGAAAATTTAGCCTGCTTCAAGTGCAGCACTACCACTCCGCCTACTTCGCTGAACTAAGATTTTTGGGGTGTTACATACCAGCCATTACCTCTCGTGCACCTCTCTCGCATGCATATAAACATAGAATCTTACCTTTGAAATCATGTGTGTACATGTGTCATCGTGTATATCTCTAGCTTGGCACGTGTGCTTATGCGATCTTATGCTATGCATTCAGTGCTATGCAAACTATGAAAAAGGCCTTAATGTATGCTATGAGCGGCGTACACATGCGATCTTATGCATCCCATACTACATATTATCGCATGCAACAAAAAAGAAAATCTAATGGACACGCATGCGACCTATGTTATGCATCACATACTACATAAAAGTCGCATGTTGTCACCTATGAGGATCCATATACAGACACATATTATGCATCTCATACTACATAATATGCCCCATATACTTCTTTCAAGCTTATGAGTGTAGTGTTCATGCTTCAGCCGAGATCTACCGATGACCCATTGGTGAGTGTATGCAATGAATAACGACTCTCACTAGACGGTTAACCGGGCCAACCAGACCAATTCTAGCAACCCGGCTAACCTCCCTCTGATACCAACTGTCACAACCCGTATTTTCTCGAAATATTTTATGTTATCAGAGTAAAGGGGGAAAATACGCGTCATGATGCCATGTCCTGTAGGGGAAAACTACAGACGTTCAGGAAAGCACTCAAACGAACATTTTTACGAGAAAAGATAGGTAAATGAGAAAAAGAAGGAATTATCTCTTAACATTCTTACTTTGGTTAGGAAGCCGTGCCCCTCGGCCCTGCGGTCTACATAGCCACCATTAGAAAAGATATGCGAACACATCAGAAGAAAATAGGTTCCTTTTTATCCTAAAAGCGCTGAAGACCAGAAAGGTCACCAAGGCGAGCGTAGGTCTAGATTTAGTATAGCATAAGGAAATGCTTTTTTTATTATTTTACGCTTTACAAATAGGTGATACATAATAGTAAATAAAGTAAGGCATGCTAAAGAAATTAACTTGCTAAAATAGTTTCACATACCAAAAATAATACATTTCCCAATGGATACATGTATACCAAAACCAGAATAGGAAATGAAATACAAGTAGCAGCATAAACAAGTAATCTGAGAAAAAGCCATACGGGCGCCAACAACTGACACGAACCCGAAGGAAAGAGAGAAGACAAACCAAAAGAGGAGGCTACAACCAACAAAAGAAAACTGCATCCTTACCTACAAGGGAGGAAAGGCCTCGACAGGGGAACTGAAAGACCCCGCTCTAACTCCGGCGACAGCTATAAACCTGAACCTGAGGCATTCATAAGAAAAGAAGGCCTCGACCCAATGGGTGCAAGAAAATAGTATGGTTATCAATAAGAGCTGACAAGGTACCAATTAGCATAAACCATGGTCTGAAAGGAGTATACATATATACATAATACACTATACAAAGATTTCAACAGTAGTAATTTAAGAGGAGCCCGCATAAAACCAACCTTATAGGCAAGTGCATAA
The DNA here is from genome assembly GCA_033032865.1 of Dactylorhiza incarnata. Lineage (NCBI taxonomy): Eukaryota > Viridiplantae > Streptophyta > Magnoliopsida > Asparagales > Orchidaceae > Dactylorhiza > Dactylorhiza incarnata. Next base: position 566,736 of record JAWHQI010000354.1, on the reverse strand, counting down.
CTAAATTTAGCACATAGTGCGAAATGGACCAGTGGTGGCGGACCCAAACAATGTCACTATCCACTCACATAAGGGGACGTTCACCCCAAATAAAATAAAAGCGCCGTGGTGGTGGTCTCATTGTCCTACCCACCACTATTAAAAGAACAGCGATGGAGGACCCCATTGTTCCTTTTACGCATCATTCCAGTTCAAACAAGTCCATCAATATTTAACCAAGTAATTATGAGAAATATGCAGAATTTAACAAGTAACCACGATTCGGAACTAGCCAATATGAACCCCGCGTATATCCAAGATAAGCCTGAAATAAATATTAACAGGGACTTGGAGAAACTACTAGCACATCCCAACCTAAATGTTAACAGAAATTGGAGAAACTACTAGCATAACCCATCATACATGTTAACGGGAAATTTGGATTAAGCTACTTGTATAACCCCACATATATGTTAACAAGAATTGGAAAACAAAATAGCTAGCATGAGTCCCCAATTAGTGATGATATAACTAGGAATGAATTGGTAGCATACACCCCAACCAACAGCATTACAACAGGTTTAGCCAAACAAAGCCCCAATAAATTTGCATCAGGCTAAGCAACAAATAATACCCCATAACCTTGCATCAGGCTAAGCAACAAAGCCCCAATAAATTTGCATCAGGCTAAGCCAACAACACCCAAAAAACTAGGAAGTATTTGCATATAATACCCAAATCGATTAGCATTAGGAACTAACTTATATGAACCAGGAGGAATCCAAGTATCAGGCAGCAGGCTAAGCAACAATACCCAATAAACCAGGAAGTATTAGCATATAATACCCAAATCGATTAGCATTAGGAATTAACTTATATGAACCAGGAGGAATCCAAGTATCAGGCAGGGCGTCTATAATTCCATAATCAGGACCAAATTTGGTTAAGCAAAAAGGAAAGGGATGAAGGACAATAGGAAGAACGAGTTTTCATGCCTTGATTCGGAAGTCGATACCACGCCGAAGTGAAATCTACGGTCGGACGACCTGACCACCAATGCCGATCCCGACGAGATCTCTCCGCAACCCCGCTCCGGTGATGAAAATCAAGCTCCGGCAGCCCCTAAACCTCCTCTGATGGCCTACGCCTCCCACGAAACCCTACCTCGCCATTATCTCCCATTTTGGCAAACTGAAGCCATCGGGTGGGGAGGGAGCAGAATGGCTGAAGGGTTAAATTTTGTTTATATATATATATAATATATAAACTTTTATATATATATATAAATAACTTATATATATATATAAGAAAATTAAGTATGTAACACTTATATGCACTTATACAAGAACTTTTATACGCGTATATATATAAATATATCTTTATTATATAAGTCAATATACATATCTACCAAGCACACCGAGCTTTTGATTTGAACCGCATGATCAAACTGCTATAAGAATTTGCCACCGTCAGATTGATAGACGCATAATATACAAATCCACCGTCGGCTTGCTACAAGAATATGGCTGGATTTGCCACTGTCGAATTGTAATCAATAGCTATCGATACCAAGGCCTGCTTTATCCATAGCCGCAAAATCCCGCCCCTGATCTCCCGCAAAAGAAAATCCCACCCCTGATCTCCAGCAGAAGCAAATCCCGCCAGCAAGGGATTCTTCCGCACACGTCCGGCGGCCAGCTACTTGACCCGCTTCCATCAAATCCGCCGAAAGCAGCGCCAGCAACAGAACTCTCCCTGTCACATCTCCCGCACACACCGAAAGCATTCTGGGTATCTCCTCCCGCATAGCAGCAGCGACCCGCTGATGGCGCCATTCTTTGAATGTAGTTTCCTCCGCTCCTCAACTCCTCCGCTGCCAAATCCATCGAATGTAGGTTCAGCAGTGACCCGCTTAAACAACTCCTCCGCTCCTCAACCAAACACGCTGAACCTTTCTTCTTTCTGATCAGCCCCCTCTCACATTCTTGCCTCCTGTATCCATCGATCCTCCGCCGGTAAGCTTAGATTTTCCTTCTCTTCTCCATTTATATCTCCTCTTTTGATTGTTACCGTTCGTTTTCGATTTTCTTTTTCTGTTCTACCTTCGATTTCTAGGTCGTGCGACTCGCCTGCTCTGCTTGCTCGCCGTCCGTGCTCGCGTGCTCGGTATCCATTCCTGCGGCCTGCTCTCCTGATCGCCTGCTTCATCTCCGTTCTTGGCTACAGGATTTTCGGATTTCCGATCCTTCCTTCCTCTGTTGATCCAGGTGAACGCTGCTTCCATTGCATACTTCTTCATCGCTGATTCCTCAACGCCTCTAATTTCAGAATTTTCCTATATGCATTTCCATCGCTGATTCCTCAACTCCTCTCATTCCTGCAATTCTGTTTTCTTTTTTTGCTTCCTCTTAGCTGTCATGCTAACATACATTATACGGGGGATCTTTTTGCCCAAACTCACCGGTGCCAAAATGCCTTGCCAAATGATGCCTTGGACTCTAAAGCCCGGCAGTTTTATGCAATCTGGAAGTATATTTAGCCATGGAGCATGGCTATGCTAAATGATCTAAGTGCTGGAACATAGTTGAATCGTAATAAACATAAAATATATATCACTGAGTTTTTTTTTAATTCACTTAGCATTCTCTTCCTGAGTAAAATGTTATCAATTCATACCAACATATGGTCCAGGTTCTAAATTTATGAAAATCCTCAACTCTTCTTCTGCCAAAAAAGTGATTGAGCAGATTGTCGGGCATTTGATCAAGTTTAAAAAGTTGCATATTTTCTTCCTCATCAGCAATGAGGTGGAAAATTCTATTTCCTCCTTAAACTACTTTAATATACAAATGCCAATTTTGATATGTAAAATGATGTATAATTCTGAATTCTAATTACGTTAATACATGGAGTGATTTTATTGCAGATCTTCTTTTTTCTTCTGAATGAACTTATCAAAAATGGAAGACACAGGAAAATCCAATGGGTAGTAATGTTTTTTTGTTGATATTTAATGGCTGAAATCAGAAGAATGGTGTGATTTTTAAGATTTACGCCCATTCTCGATGCGTCGCAGCGGGCTTCGCCAACCAACAAGCGGGCTTTGCCCGCTTGACATTCAAGCCGCTTGACATTCAAGCGGGCTTCACCCATTCTCGATGCGGCCTAATTATTCTGCACTCGATGTGCTTGAACTTTATTCTCCTATTTTGCCTTTTATGCACACAGATATATTAGTTTACCATTAAGGATAATATTTCAACACTTCCTCATAATTATGCCTTTTATCTCACATATTAGCCTGCAAATTTATGGTTCAAACATTCCCATTTAACAATCAGAACTCATTAGCGTCATCAATAATGGAAGACACAGGAAGCCAAGAACTGCTACAAAATCTACTTACTCAAGGTACTATCTGACCAAAATTAGAAACACCCTTAAACACAAACATGAACTTTATTGTGTGAATGCAACATATATTAATAACACACATACAACTTCAGACAGTCGTACACGCTTACTGCATCGCGATTCTACCAGTCTACGAAGAAGTAATATGACTACTCAACAACGTGCTGCCCAAAATACAAGAAGACGGGAACAACGCCATTTTCGTGAAGCACAACAAAGAACAACCTCCAACGCTGTGGCCATGCATTCAAATTTTGAAATAGGTGAGAGCTCAACAACAACTGCAAATCCAACAATTATCAGCCAAGAACTACTTCAAAATCTCCTAACTCCAGGTACAACTTACCCAAATTTAGAAAGATTCTTTGACACAAGGGAATGTATATGTGAATATAAGACTTTGTTAACACACATACGTCTACCAGAAAGTCGTACTCGCTTACTGCACCACAATTCTACCCGCATACGAAGAAGTAATATGACTATTCAACAACGTGCTGCGGAAAATAGTAGAAGACGAGCGCAACGCCATTTCCTTGAAGATCATCAGAGAACAATGTCCAATGTTGTCACCGCGCGTTCAACTTTTGAAAGAGGTGAAAGTTCAAAATCAACGCGGGCTCCAATAATTAATCACGGTACAATGTTTTTATGAACTTTATTATCCAATTTTTGCTTTCTCTGCATTGTTCTGACACAGAAAATGATAGTGCAGAGGAAGACGGTGATGACGATGTTATTACAACCACAAGGACGTATATTCAACATAATTGTGCTAGAAATTTCTATCCAGCACACAATGAAATGCGCTATGAACTGCGGTCACCGACAATCTGTCCCCATTGTCATGCTAGACTATTTCAACGAGAGATAAGCACTATGTGTTGTAACAAAGGAAAAATATCCCTACCTGAAATCCCAACACCACCTGAAATACTCAATCTCTACACTGACCAATCTGAGGAAGCTCAACATTTCAGGCAACATCTGCGTGCATATAACCATGTTTTCTCCTTCACGTCATTGGGTGTAACGCTTGACAACACGGTTTCCCCATTTCACTAACGAATTTATAGCTTCCGTGCACACGGATCCATTTATCATCGCATCAGAAACCTAACCCCAAATGATGGAGAAAGACCACGCTTTCTTCAACTATTCATCTACGACACCGAACATGAGACAGCAAATCAATTGGAAGAAAATAATGAGCTTCGGGTTGAGCTACTACAAAAAATAACACGCATATTGGATATGCACAATCCCTTCATTTCAATGTTTCGACAACTATCACGTCAGCCGAACATACATGAATGCAAGTTGGTTATAAAAGAATGCCCTTCTAATCTTCTTCAATACACTATGCCTTCGGCGTCTCAAGTTGCAGCTATATTAGTAGGACAAGAGGACGGACAGCAAGAGCAGGAAAGGGATATCATTGTTCAAACAACAGGAGGTCATCTTCAAAATGTCCAAGAATACTCTGGATTCTATGACCCACTTCAATATCCATTGTTGTTACCACTTGGGACATTTGGATGGTCTTGCAATTTACATTCAATGACAAACTCAAAAATCACATGTTGTGATTACTACTCTTACATGCTTCAGGTAATCACCCCATATAAGATAAGTTACGTACATGTCAAATTTTAACTTTTCTGTAATTATTCTAAATATTTATTGTTTTTTTTTAGATTCGAGAGACTTCCAATTCGATATTAATGCGTAGCGAAAGGTTACTACAACAATATGTCGTCGACAACTATGTAAAAATAGAAAATCAAAAATTTCGGTTTATTAGATCACATCAAAGTGATCTGCGCGCAGAACTTTATTCAGGATTGCAAGATATTGTTATAATATTACACAATAATACCATGCTCATAACCATCCTCTTTCATGCTCTTTCAAATTAGGTAACGTAGGAAAAAGAACCATACTCCCATCTAACATTTAATGGCAGCCCAAGAGATATGTACCAGCGATATCAAGATGTTATGGAAATTGTTCAGCATAGCGGCAAGCCAGATTTGTTTATAACCATGACATGCAAACCAGGATGGAAGGAGATTAAAGATGAGCTCATGGAAGGACAAGCACCGCATGATCGTCCAGATATCCTAACTAGGATATTTCGTTCTAAATATGAGGAGCTCAAGAAAGATATATATCACAGAGGCGTATTAGGAAAGGTAGTTGGACATGTTCATGTCATTGAATTTCAAAAAAAGGGATTACCACATGTTCACATGTTGATTTTATTGGATCCAACATACAAATTAAGCTCCCCTGACGAATACGATTCAGTTGTGCGAGCTGAGGTACCGTATAGAGACCAAGAACCTGAATTGTACGAGTCCGTAATAAAACACATGATTCACGGACCATGTGAACCTTACAAACCAAATGCACAATGTATGAAAAACCATGTCTGTAATAAAAGTTTTCCTAAACAGAACGCAAATGCAACAATACAAGGGAATGATGCTTACCCGGTGTATCGAAGAAGAATGGATAACAGAAACATTTCTTTAGGCAGAAATGCGTCTTTCAATGTTGATAATAGATGGGTTGTTCCATATAATCCATGGTTGCTTTTATAATATGATTGTTATCTGAATGTTGAGATATGCAGCAGTATCAACAACATTAAATATTTATACAAATACGTATATAAAGGACCTGATCATGTTTATTTTGAAGTTCATCCTGGTTCTAATCATGATGAAATAAACAATTATGTTGATGGCAGATGGCTATGCCCGCCTGAATCATTATGGAGAATGTTTAAGTTCCAAATGAGTAGAATATATCCATCTGTAGAACCAATACAAATACATCTACTTAATAAACATCAGATACAATTTCATAGTGAACATCCAATTTCATCGATATTAATGGACAACCAAAATTCCATAACAATGTTGACCGAGTTTTTTAGTGTATACAACCAACAAAGAGAGTAAAACCTTCATATGTTCAGAGATTTTCCAAAATATTATCGATGGTTCAAGCAACAGAAAATTTGGAGGAAAAGGAATAGAAATCGAAGGGTGATTGGCCAGATTTATTCAGTACCACTTACTAATCACGTACCAGGCCCAAAATCGTTCGATAATTTATTGACTGTCAACGAAACGCACAGCATCACTTTTAAGAATGCTGCACAGAACTATGGTTTGCTTGAGCACGATAACAGTATTAGAGAGTGTCTACATGAGGCTTGAGTTTTCAGAATGCCATCCGCGTTACGAAGGCAGTTCGCTATTATATTGATCTTTTGTGAACCAGCCGATGTAAGAAGTATTTGGGATGAAAATTATTCAAGCATGATCGAAGATTATCCAAGTTCTACCATGACCAATGAGTTCTACATTATGAATAAGCTACTTCATAGCCTCAATGATATCCTTCAACATCATAAATGTTCTATTAAAGAGTTTGATTTACCACCGATAAATGAATCATTCAATGATTTCAATAACTTATCGAGTCTTATTGAAGATGAGTTATCAATACCAATTACACAAAATGATCTTAACTTAGCTACGTTGCTTAATGAAGGTCAATTACATGCTTACAATACGATTAGTGAGGCAATAAAGAACAAAACACATGAGTACTTTTTTGTTGATGGACCTGGTGGAACTGGAAAGACATATCTGTATCGTGCAATTCTTGCCACTTTTAGAAAAATAGGATGCATCATTATAGCTACAGCTACTTCTGGTATCGCTGCTACACTTTTACCGGGAGGTCGGATTGCACATTCAAAATTACAAATACCCATTAAATTGGATTATAAATCTTTTTGCGGTTTTTAGAAACAGTCAAATTTTGCAAAAGTTATCAGACAATCAACGGCCATAATTTGGGATGAAGCACCTATGGCTGATAGAAAGGCATTTGAGACAGTTGATCGTTCGTTTCGTGATGTTACTGATGTAAACATGCCATTTGGAGGAAAAATTGTCATTATGGGAGGAGATTTTCGCCAGGTACTATCGGTTGTTGTCAATGGAACAAGAGCATAAATAATTAATGCAAGAATAGTTCAATCATATTTATGGAGTCATGTCAAGATATTAACTCTATCAGAAAATATGCGAGCCAAAATGATAGCCGCTTCTCTGAATATCTCCTCAGAGTTGGAAATGGGTTAGAAATGACAATAAAAGATGATATGATAGGATCCCAGATCCAATGTGGATGTCATGGGAGGGGGAGAAATCTATTGATGATTTAATATATGTTACATTTCCAGGTTTAGGATCGCACGTTGGCGAAAACAACTATTTTCGAGACAGGGCTTTATTAACCCCATTAAATGAGCATGTGAATATGTTGAACAACACCACTCTTCTACAATTCCCAGGCGAAGAAGTTATATACTACTCATATGATTCAGTAGCTGATGATAGGAGAAATATATATGAACCTGATTTTCTAAATTCATTGACTCCAGGTATATAAATCAAAATGGTTATGTGCACATAAATCAAAATGGATTCTTGGGTCTGCCCTCTCTGATGTCTTTGGCTTTGATTTGAGGGCATGATTCCGCAGCAAACGCGATGGTATAGGGGGCCACTATTTCAGTGGTACTCTGTGAGCAGCCACTTTGTGCATTTATTGTCAAAGGTTAGGTCTTTCTCCTCTGAGAGAAGCCACTTTGTGCATAGTGCCAAAGGTTAGGTCTGTTTCCAATCTTCCCCCGCCCATACCCCCAATGATTGGGGACTATATGTGTTATGTTGTTGTTGTTGTTGTTGTTGTTGTTGTATTGACACCAGGTATATAACTTACCACATCACAAGTTAAAGTTAAAAATTGGAGCTCCTATCATGTTACTCAAACATATTGACCCAAAGATAGGTCTATGTAATGGAACGAGACTTATTTGTCGCCGGTTTGCGAAAAATGTAATCGAAGCAGAGATTTTAACAGGTAAATTTCAAGGAAACTTGGCCTTCTTGCCACGGATACCATTGAAGATAGCTGAAGATATTAGACTGCCATTTCAATTAACACGCAAACAATTTCCATTGAGGCTAAGCTTCGCACTGACGATTAATAAATCTCAAGGCCAAACAATCGAAAATGTTGGAATATATCTACCAAATAATGTGTTCAATCATGGCCAGTTGTACGTGGCTTTATCGCGAGGTGTGTCCCGTGAAAAAACAAAAATTCTGGTAAAGAATGGCAGAATAGATGGTCTTGAAGGCATTTATACAATAAACGTTGTTTACAAAGAAATATTTGCACAACTTAGACAACAATAGACAATGTATCTCCAACGTAGGTCGTTTAATCAATTTTTTCACAACACTACAACTATTTCAATAAATCGCTAAATTAAGTTTTTTTTTTTGCAGAATAGAAGGCCATGACCGGTGTTGGTTGTGAAATGATTTTCAATGCGTGTGTAATCTCAGGATATAATATAATTTATTTTGTTGTCTCAATTCTGTTATCATCGTATTAATGTTTTTTTTGGGTGAGTCATAGAATTTTCAATGTACTCTAAAATGCCACACAACATACATACACGTATGCCTGAAAACAAATCAGCTTCGCCTAATGCCTCCGCCACGAAGAAGCGGGCACTGGGTGCAGACTATTTATTTGCGGTCGAAGCCCGCTTGAATGCCAAGCGGGCGAAGCCCACTTGGTTGCGGGCAACGCCCGCAGCACCGCATCGAGAACGGGTGTAGCCCGTTCGAAGATGCTAGTATATATATATATATCCGCAAATAAGCCTCTCCTTAGAAGCAAAAATGTCAGATGACGACGACGCTCCCACAACGGTAACGCCCATTCGCATCGACGCCCTGAATTAATATCTCATTTTCAAATAATTATTATTAATTCCATATGTTTTAATAAAATAATTATAAGAAAAACCCGGGGCGTTACATCTGATCTTCTCCGTCTTCTTCTCTAGTGTTGGTTTCTTCTTCTTCACCAAAATGGAACACCCAAACCTTGATGTGTTGGTCGTAGATGGCCGGGAAGGCTTCCGGATCCATGGATGTGGCTTAGAATCACTGAAGAAAGCTTCCCAAGTGAAGGAGAAGGATGGAGGGCTTGTGGAGAGCAAAAATGGCGCAGGGAGCAGGAGAGACTGGCGACAAAATGTTTGGGATTGCCCTAATATTTTGGGATCTGCATTTTGTTGGGAATCTTGCCCACATGATTCCTTATTTGAAGAAGTCACCAAGTCAAGAATACTTCACTTTGTATTTGATCATTTCTCTAGCTTATAAATCTCTGGAAACTAGAAGAACAAGATTCGTCGAACGCAGAAGGGAGTTCGTCGAACGCAGAATGGAGATCATCGAACTCAGAAGGAAGATAGACGACCGCTGAGATTTGGCGTGTTCGTCGAACGCAGAAGCAAGATCGTCGAACTTAGAAGGAAGATCGACGACCGCTGAGATTTGGCGTGTTCGTCGAATGCAAAAGCAAGATCGTCGAACTCAGAAGGAAGATCAACGACCTCTAAGATTTGGCGTGTTCGTCGAACGCAGAAGCAAGATCGTCAAATTCAGAAGGAAGATCGTCGACCGCTGAGACTTGGCAAGATCATCGAACGCAGAGAAGACGCAGTATCATCGACTTCATCAAAGTGGCCTTGTCATTGAGAAGAACATATATCTTTGTGAAGAATCCTTGTCGCTAAGAAGGCTATGTATGACTGATGTTGTTGGACATCGTCGTAAAGAAGGCATGTCGACTGAAGAAAGACAAGTGAAGACTAGCAGCTACTGAAGCACCGATATAACATCACTCATGTCGTCAAGAGAAAAACTTTATTACAACGACAGATAGAAAGAAAGAAGATCTCAACGACACAGTCAGAGAAAGCTTATCGTCGTATATGCAGAATCGCCAGGATATCTTGTGTCGTCGAGATACCACCATCAGTGGCAGAAGTAAGAAGACTTGAAGGTCTACTAAAGCCCAAGGCATCGACAAAGTCCTGTCGTCGAGATATCATCTTTGTCGTCGTAACAATGGAAATATGGTCGAGATAGAATTCAAACATTGCAGACGCGCTGTCAGCATTTAATGAAGCCGCCCAATTGTCCAATCATTGTGTATTCTAAAGATATGGGCATCTGACATTAAAAGATACAACTTATGACCGTTATGCGGCTCATCTGTCCTATAAAAGGGAACAGTGATGCCCAAGAAAAAAGAGTTCTGAATAGAAAAAAAGAAGAAGAAAGTATCCCGTCGCTCTTCAATAGAGCAATATATTCAGCGGAGAACAAGAACGAGAACAAGATTCAAGAGTTCTCAGAAGAATCAGTCATCTTCATCGACTGAAAAGAGAAGCCGATCTTCATCAGGCAAAGAGTAGAGATTGAAGAAGAACTGCGCTGTCAAAGATCTGAATCAGAAAATCTTCTTCAATCGTAAGAAGCCAATCCTCATCAGCCTAAAGTTGCCAATCTTCATCCGGCAGAAGAAACAGTTTTATTACTATAATTTCTTGTAAGGCTTGCGGGCCAACCTGTCTAGTTTGAGGGCTGGAGAGCTGTGAGGCTTGAGGGCTAGGGCAGTGAACTTGCGGGTGCGATTTGTTGAGCTTGCGGGCTCAGGGGCAGTAGGGGCCTGCGGTCCTAGGCTGTTGGGACTTGCGGGTCCGTGTTGTACGGATTGAGGGCCTGAGTGTCGAGCTTGCGGGCTCGGGGGCAGTAGGGGCTTGGGGGCCTAGGCTGTTGGGACTTGCGGGTCCGTGTTGTAGGGCTTGAGGGCCTGAGTGTCGAGCTTGCGGGCTCGGGGGCAGTAGGGGCTTGCGGGCCTAGGCTGTTGGGACTTGCGGGTCTGTGTTGTAAGGCTTGAGGGCCTGAAGCTTTTTGGCGGGGTTTTGCTGAACCTAGCACACTGCTGGGTAGGCGCGGAGGGGCAGAGGACTACTCAAGACACCCTGTCTTGAGGAACCTCTATACATCATTGTGTATTTTCTGTGTTATGCTTTACAACTTTTAGATCTACTAACCAGTAATCAAGAACACCTAAAAGGGGATAATATAATTTGAAAAACCTATTCACCCCCCCCCCCCTCTAGTTGATAAGTTGACACCTAATAAACAACAAGTGGTATCAAAGCGAGGTTGTTCAAACAAAGCTTAACAGCTTGAACAGATCTGCCAGTGGGTGTCTAAGCATCATAAGTATGTAGTCAAGAATTGTTATGTGTTCTAGAGAGAAATTTGCCCTTTGGAAAGTTAGAGCAAGAATTTACATGGAGGCTATGGATCCCAGGATGTTTCAAGTCACTCAAGAAGGGCCATATGCTCCCAAGACCACTTCCAAGAAAATGACTGAGGATGAGATCACCCTAGTCAACTTGGACAAGAAAGCCAGAAACATCATAGCTGATGCAGTTGATACTCTTATACGCCAAAAGTTGATCCCCTGCACAATAGCTAAGGAGATGTGGAACTCTCTGACAGTCCTCATGGAAGGATCCTCCAAAGTTAGAAGTACTGCGGCTGAGGGGAAGAATAAAACCCTGAGTGATAGCGACTCAAGCAACTCAGACGCAGAGGAGGAAGCTCAGTTTGGACTAACTATCCTATCTGAATCAGAGAAAGAAATTTAGGATGAAACAACACCAGAACAGGTAGGCATAAGGGCTCCATTATCTAATACCAATTCATATTCCGAAATATGTCCCTCAGAAACTTATGAGGATCTTCTTAAAGAACAAAAAAGGAGCAAGGAGATCTGCAGGAAGCAAGCTGATGAGATCTTAAATCTCTAAGCCAGAAACTCTGATCTCTTGGAAAAGGCTGATTGGCTGACTATGGAGAACGCAGATTTCTGTCAGCTCAAAAGAGATTATAATGCTTGCTCAAACATGGATTTGATAACCAAGTTTGGGAAAACCATGAAAGCTTTGGTTGACAGCAGAGAACTATGCTACTCTCTAACCAAAGAAATTGTACTTCTAAAGAAGGACAGGGATCTGGTTGGACCATCGAAATTCAGGGTCAATCAAATTACTGGCATGAAGAACAAATCCCCCTCAAAAAGAAGAATAGGAGCCAAACTCTCAAAACCAGAGACGACTCCTCCACTGGTTAAAGGGGCAGTTTCACTCAAGGAAGGAAGCAAAGATTCTTCAGAGAAAATAGTTCCGATCCACTTTGTGAGACAAAGGCTAACCTGAGGAAGATCACTTCACCCTTCAATAAGGGATGAGGGGACCGTTTCCTGGGTACCATATGGATGGAACTTCCACAGGGGAGAGAAAGAAGTTACCCACTACCTCCAAAGTATATCATGAAAGAAGGATCATAGGGGAACATGAGCTCAGTAGGTCCAGGACTATGATGGAACCCTTGCAAAGAACTGACTTCACGAAAAGAATTATGAATAGGAAGAGTTATATCTCTAACCAATATAATTCTATCTCCTACAGGTACTCTTCTAACTGTCCACAGAAGAATCACACACCTACCAACTGCAAAAGGACAAGATACAACAAGTTTGATTGCTGGTGCTGTGGCAAAACAGTCCACTTTGCAGTTGATTGTTGGTATAATCCAATTGCTCCAAGTATATCGTTTTCTAAACCTTCAAATCGCCTTGCTCATTATTACTGCGCTTATCAGAAAGTAATTAAATCCAGTATGCCTTTTAAAGATATCAATGTGCTAGGACCCAAACCTACTTGAGTTCCTAAGGGTCTGTAATCTCAATTCACAGATAGTCCAAGTGCATATAAATCTGGGCCTTGGACAAGGTAGTTGTTCTAGCCCATGGGTTGGAACAGCAAAATTAGCTCACTAACCATCTTAGTGCAGGTTTGATGCCAAAGGGTAACTCCCAAGCGGGGTGGAAGAATGCCTTAGGCATATATGTAAGGAAGAATTGTATAATCAATACAATAAGATGTCACTACGACAAACAAACTAGACAAGAAGGATGCATATCCTAGATGTGCTTTAACGACAAAAGTATCATCAGAACAGCGCTTAAATATTTTAAATGTTGTTAAATTCGGTAAATCAGAGCCGCTCGATGCAGCAGTCATCGATTCCTCGATAAACTCAAAAAGGTATGCGCCTCTTCACCTAGTCCCACTATAAATAGAGTGAATGTCTGGGATGGAAATTACGCTCTAATTTGCCCTAAGACATTCTTTCAACAAACCACCTCTTCGTCTCCAACTCTTCATCCTCCCAAAAAAATGCCAACAGAAAAAGGAACCGGTGAGATGCCCCCCATTGTGACGCTCACCGCCCTGTGGGAGCAAATAGAAACCCTCATAGAAAAGGCCATAAACAAAATGAAGGATGAGATGAAGGATGAGGTGAAGTCAATAAAGGATGACATCTCTCAACTTCAGCTCTACATGCGCAGTCTACAGCTCTCATCCTGAACAGAATCACCAACCAGGAGAAAACCCTAGACGCTCATCTCCAGGAAGTAAGAAATGTCACAGATGTCGGAGATCAGGAAATTCTGGAGCAGATATTTGAACTAAAGGAGTCAGTAAAAGAAGTAATCCAAGACGGGGAAAGGACAATTGAAGAAGAAATCTGGGAAGAGATCAAGGGAAGCGTAGGTGCTTGCTCGCATCAAGCGAAATGGGTAAGTAATCAAGTAAAGCAAGCGCTTCAAGTAACCCCCTCTGAATACATACCCACTGAACCCTCCACTAGCTCCGACTCTGAAACTGAATCGGGTGAATCCGCAACAACTAGAAAGAAAAGGAAAACCTCCTGCGAAAAGTACAGGAAGAAAAGAGTAAATGAGGTCCAACAGGACCCAGAATCTAGCCGGTGGAGTCCTCGCTCGAATGAAATCATCACTAAATCTTGGATAGCATTTGGACACGGTCAGAAAGACCTGAGAGAGTGTACTCCTCTATCGAATGGAATCGTCACGTGAAAAATCTGGAAGAAAGAACAAGACATAAGATGGCTTTTCCTCACGGTCCTCCTCCTCCTCCAAAGACAATCCCGAAGCCAATGAACTTCTATAGGCGAAAGAAAAAGAAGGAAGCAAAGGAAGCCAGCTCCAACAAGGCACAAGAAGACGTCCTGTTTAAAAATGATTGAAAGACATTTATTTCTTAAGTTCATATTACGTTAAGAACAATTGGTCCAGTTATATGACTAATCTTATATATGAACAATTCTAGTATAAGAACATTTATATATGAATGCTTATAAGGCATATGCATGTGATGTTGTTGCGGCATGGTATTCATAAAAATGCAATTACTGCTATATCTAGTTATTGCCTGCTGATAACGTGCCCTGCACCTTGTGTGCTTAGCTAGCAAAATGCAGAACAATCATATATGGTCATATGCTAGAAATCAGATGCAGGTTATGCAGCATGCAGGAAACACAAAAAATCTCACAGGAGTTGGAAGAACTATAACTGAGCAAGGGGGTGCTTTATCTAGTGTCTACCTAAAGGAGAGCTGCAGGTAAGAAGTCAGAAAGGGGGAGAAATGGCATCAACATTTTCAAAGACTACATGCTCAAGAAGACCTCAAAGATAGGGGGAGCAAAGGTGTAGGGGGAGCCATAAAGAAGATACATCAAATCGAAGGGGAGCCACAGGCTTGATGCACTCAGAAAGTTCAGCAAACGATAAGTACAATCTTACATGCTCACAAGTTGAGATTATAAGATTTACTTCCAAGTGAAAGTAGTCTTGAATTGAGATTCTGACTTCTCCAAATAGGGGGAGATTGTTGGGAATCTTGCCCACATGATTCCTAATTTGAAGAAGTCACCAAGTCAAGAATACTTCACTTTGTATTTGATCATTTCTCTAGCTTATAAATCTCAGGAAACTAGAAGAACAAGATTCGTCGAACGCAGAAGGGAGTTCATCGAACGCAGAAGGGAGATCGTCGAACTCAGAAGGAAGATCGACGACCGCTGAGATTTGGCGTGTTCGTCGAACGCAGAAGCAAGATCGTCGAACTCAGAAGGAAGATCGACGACCGCTGAGATTTGGCGTGTTCGTCGAATGCAGAAGCAAGATCGTCAAACTCAGAAGGAAGATCGACGACCGCTGAGATTTGGCGTGTTCGTCGAACGCAAAAGCAAGATCTTCAAACTCAGAAGGAAGATCGTCGACCGCTGAGACTTGGCAAAATCGTCGAACGCAGAGAAGACACAGTATCATCGACTTCATCAAAGTGGCCTTGTCGTTGAGAAGAACAGATATCTTTGTGAAGAAGCCTAGTCGCTGAGAACGCTAAGTATGACTGATGTTGTTGGACATCATCGTAAAGAAGGCATGTCGACTGAAGAAAGACAAGTTGAAGACTAGCAGATGCTGAAGCGTCAACATAACATCACTCATGTCGTCGAGAGAACAACATGATTACGACGACAGACAGCAAGAAAGAAGATCTCAACGACACAGTCAGAGAAAGCTTATCGTCGTATATGCAGAATCGCCAGGATATCGTATGTCGTCAAGACACCACAATTAGTGGAAGAAGTAAGAAGACTTGAAGGTCTACTAAAGCCCAAGGCATTGACAAAGTCCTGTCGTCGAGATATCATCCATGTCATCGTAACAATGGAAATATCGTCGAGACAGAATTCAAACGTTGCAAACGCACTGTCAGTAGTTAATGTCGCCGCCCAATTGTCCAATCAGCATGTATTCTAAAGATATGGGCATCTGACATTAAAAGATACGACTTATGACCATTATGCAGCTCATCTGTCCTATAAAAGGGAACAGTGATGCCCTAGAAAAAAGAGTTCTGAATAGAAAAAAAAAAGTATTCCGCCGCTCTTCAATAGAACAGTATATTCTGCGGAGAACAAGAACGAGAACAAGATTCAAGAGTTCTGAGAAGAATCAGTCATCTTCATCGACTAAAAAGAGAAGACGATCTTCATCAGGCAAAGAGTAGAGATTTAAGAAGAACTGCTCTGTCAAAGATCTGAATTAGAAAATCTTCTTCAATCATAAGAAGTCAATCCTCATCAGGCTAAAGTTGCCAATCTTCATCCGGCAGAAGAAACAGTTTTATTACTGTAATTTCTTGTAAGGCTTGCGGGCCAACCTGTCAAGCTTGAGGACTGGAGAGCTGTGAGGGTTGAGGGCCAGGGCAGTGCACTTGCGGGTGCAATTTGTCGAGCTTGCGGGCTCGGGGGCAGTAGGGGCTTGCGGGCCTAGGCTGTTGGGACTTGCGGGTCCGTGTTGTAGGGCTTGAGGGCCTGAGTGTCGAGCATGCGGGCTCGGGGGCAGTAGGGGCTTGCGGGCCTAGGCTATTGGGACTTGCGGGTCCGTGTTGTAGGGATTGAGGGCCTGAGTGTTGAGCTTGCGTGATCGGGGCAGTAGGGGCTTGCGGGCCTAGGCTTTTGGGAGTTGCGGGTCCGTGTTGTAAGGCTTGAGGGCCTAAAGCTTTTTGGCGGAGTTTTGCTATGCCAGCACAATGCTGGGTAGGCGCAGAGGGACAGAGGACTACTCAAGACACCCTATCTTGAGGAACCTCTATACATCGTTGTGTGTTTTCTATGTTATGCTTTACAACTTTTAGATCTACTAACCAGAAATCAAGAACACCTAAAAGGGGATAATATAATTTGAAAAACCTATTCACCCCCCCCCCCCCCCCTCTAGGTGATAAGTTGACACCCAATAAACAACACATTTAAATATGGATCAGAATAAATAGAGCGCACAATCTGTGGCGCAAGACTAGTGGTCGTGCGCAAAGAAATGCCACTGATCATGCGAGAACACCCTGTAGCAAAATCCAGCATGCCAAAATAGCGAATGGGCAGTGGCGCACAGCCAGTGGTCGTGCGAGAAGGAATCTAGTGATCGTGCGAACCGCTCGATTTGAAAATGGGGGAATGCGCATGACTGGTGGTCGTTCGCCTGATCGTCGCGAACAAAAATGCACGATCAGTGGCCTATTAGGCTAAAAATGGCCCAACCCACTCCGAGTGTCCACACAATCCTTGTACCTGCAGGAAAACCACTAAAATAGGCATTCTACATACTCCAAAGTACATGTATATCATCACAGAATAGATCGAAAGTAAGGCATATAAGAAATCACACCAAAAAGGGCCAAGGATTGCACTTTGAGTAGAAATATGCATTGTGATCAATAGAAGCATCAATGAGCAATAATTGAAGTGCAAAGGCAAGATAAACGACCCAGATGAGTCTGGAAATAGCTATATAAACCAGACTCATCAGTGGATCCAGCAAAGATTCAGGCAGTACGGGACTGGCCTCAACTAAAGACAGCGTCCGACGTGTGGAGTTTCCTAGGACTTGTCGGATACTACCAAAAGTTCATTGAAGGAATCTCCCAGTTTTCCCTTCCCCTCACATCACTAACAAAGAAAGATGCACCGTTCGTATGGACACTGAAATGTGAAGCAACTTTCAAAGAGCTAAAAAGTGGACTCATCTCCGCCCCAATTCTTGCACTTCCATCTGGGAAGGAAGTATTTCAAGTGTACACTGATGCATCGTACTAAGGGATGGGTGTGATCTTAATGCAGCACAAACATGTCATCGCTTACGCTTCACGATAACAAAAGATGCACGAACAGAACTATCCGGTACATGACCTAAGGATGGGAGCTGTGATCTTTGCACTAAAAATCTTGAGACACTACCTATATGGAGTTTACTGTGACATCTTTTCGGATCACAAGAACCTGAAATATGTAGACACTCAAAAGGATTTAAACATCTGACAGTGGAGATGGGTAGAATTTCTATACATTTATCAATATACGATGCATTATCATCCCAGAAAAGCAAACACGGTGGCAGATGCACTCAGTAGGAGGGTTAGTACATCAAAGAAGGAACCTCAACTAATGGCCATGGAACTGGTACAGATGCTGGACAACATGCATATCACCCTAGTATCCATGGATGACCCAAAAGTCTACCAGGAATATCTAGCCTCGATGAGCATAGTTTGTGACATCCGAGACTGGATCAGAGTTGCACAGAGATGTGATGCGGAATTAGAACCAGTCTTCAAGGCCTTGGAATTAGGCACCGTAGGGGATTATTCGTTGAAGGATGACATTGTGCATTTTTGGGGTAGAACTTATATACCGGAAGGGGGTAACCTCCAAGAATATATTCTGATAGAAGCTCATCACAGTAGGTATTCAGTACACCCCGGGATCAACAAGATGACTGCATATGTGAAATGAACGAAATATTGGCCAGGGATGAAGAGGTATATTGTCCGCTTTGTGACCCATTGTGAGTCGTGTCAACTAGTAAAGGCCGAGTGCAAAATACCGGGAGGGTTATTACAACCATAGATGGCGCCGGAGTGAAAGTTCAAGGACATCTCCATGGACTTCGTACACGGGTTACCTCGCTCCCGCTGCAGGCATGACTCCATCTGGGTCATTGTGGATAGGTTGACAAAGGTGACCAGGCTCATTCCCATCAAAAAGGGTGCTCCCGTCAGTGTCCTGGTATGGTTGTTTATGGAATAATTTGTCAGATACCACAGAGTACCCAGATCAATCGTGTCAGATCGGGACAGCCAATTTATGTCAAGGAAATGGAAGGCGATTCAGGCATATCTGGGCTCACATTCAGCACCGCATTCCACCCTCAAACTGATGGGAAAATAGAACGAACAATCCAAACTATGGAGGATTTGCTAAGGTTAAGCATATTAGATAGTGGGGAACCGTGGGAGAGGATACTGCCACTCGTCGAATTCTTCTACAATAATAGCCAGCAATCCAGCATTGGCATGGCTCCTTACGAATCCTTCTATGGCAGAAAGTGTAGGATCCCTCTATCTTGCATTCAGTATAAGGACCCAAAGGCGCTGGGGTCGGAATATATTGAATACACGGATGCCCAAATATGTTTGATATGTGATCGAATATTAGAGGCGCAGAGCAGACAAATTAAATATTACGACGCGTGATGAGTCCCATTTATATACACATTTATGGACTCATCTGGGCCGTATTTCTAGTCGATGCACTACACTTTAGGCATGTTTTTGATTATATTTGTTATTCCTTGCTAGGTGCACTCTTAGGCCAGTTTCGGTGTGCATTTGCCCTCCTTGTTATTGGGGTAAGCACATGGTGCTCCCCATCCCTTTCTCTATGTTTATCTAGTGCTGGAGGTGTTTTCCCAGCTGTTTTATCTTGTGTACAGGTGGTCGGATCATCCAGTTTTCCCCCATAATTCATGATTGTGTGCAACGCACGGTCGTGTGTTTCCTTGACGCACGGACGGTTGTGGTCGTGCGTTCTCATCTGGGCAGAAAATGGGAGATCTGAGTTTGTTCGTGCGTTTTGACGCACGAGCGGAATTGCCCGTGCGTGAGTCAAACTCACGGATGCTTGTTTCTTCCTATTTTTTTAGCTTTTTTGAATTTACCTGTGCGTTTTGACGCACGGGCGGATTTGCCCATGCGTGAGTAAATCGCACGGGCGCCGCAGCTTCGTCTTCACGTAAATTTTTATCATTAATTATCGCAAGGGCAACGCACGATCGTGCATTCGACCGTGCGTGCCCTAAATTCTGCCTATTTATTATTTAAAGCAGGAAATGCCACTACGAGAGAAGGCTGATTCCCCTCGCGGGAAACAACAGGAACCCCGCCATTTTCGCCCTTTTCCACCAGAGGAGACAAGTGGAGACCATTTCCAGCGATCTCCTTCGCCATTCCTCCATCCGGGAGCATTTGCAAGCATTCTCCGCCACTATTTCAAGCATTCTTTGCCGAGGAGACCATAGAAGCGCTGAAAGATCGTTGGATCGGTGACAGCCTCCTTCGAGTCCGCACACCATCTGAGGGCCGAGCCTGGAGAGAGCCCGACAACCTCTCACTCTGACCAAGAACCCAAGACGCGGTGACATCTTCTATGTGGTCCTTTCTAAACTTTGATGCTTGTGCTTTCTCTTTGTGTTGTTGTACGAACACTTGTTAGGTTAATGTTATGGATCCTTGCTTGTGTTCAAGTGCAATGATGATGTGGTGGTGAGAATAGCTTTCATTGTTGTTGTGATAGCCTAGGTTGTTTGTGTGTGAAGCCATCTAGCAATTGCTAGTGGTGATGTTGTAGAGGTGAATACGACCCTCACAAAACCTCGCACTGTGGCCACTCCATCCGCTTATCGAAGCGCGGCATCGCGGCCGTTGCATTAACCCACACCTTGCGAAGCGGTGCTTTTGGACCCGCATTTCTCTTATTTCCGCAATAGCTTAGGAATCCAATCACAGCGCCCCTGTTTCACATTATTCGCTCGTGTAACAATCGAATCACCGCACGTTTCGTTCACCAGAACCTGCATTCCTTTGAGATCGACATTCGGGGAGTTCCTCCCTATTTTATTACTTGAGCGACCGGTGCACTGTCGTGGTATCGATTTCGTGCTTGCTAATTAGCGTTGCTGAAATCGCGCATCAAGTTTTTGGTGCCATTGCCGGGGACTGCAAGCGTGTATGATTTGTTTTTCTTTGGAAATTTGTTTTAAGGTCTTTTTTTTTTCTTCTTTTGTGTTGAAGAGTGTGTATGCATAGAAGAGATCCCGGTGAGTGCACATCATTTGACCCTAACATAGAGAGTACCCTGCGGGAGCATCTTCGAGCTGCTTCCACCATGGATGTTAATGGAAATCAGGTTGATCCCGGAGTGGGAAATGCACCGATCTTGGGTCAGGTAGCTGACGAGAATGAAGTGCCTAGGCCACGACCCAGGACCATGAGAGATTACACTACACCCACTGTTGGGAATGTGTACCCTGGATTCGGCCCGGCTATCACCAACAACAACTTTGAGATAAAGCCGGCCATCCTGAACATGATCCGCAACCAGGCCCAATTCTCTGGGTTAGCCAGTGAAGATCCCCATCTTCACTTGGTTGAATTCGCATAAATTTGTGGGACATTTCAGTACGCAGGGCTGGCTGACGAGACGGTAAAGCTCAGGTTGTTCCCTTTCTCTCTATGTGACAAGGCAAAGGCGTGGCTCCACACGATACCACCTGGCACAGGTACGACTTGGGACGTTCTGCAAGAAAAATTTCTGGCAAAGTTCCATCCTGTCGACAAGGTCATAAACTTGCGGAGGGAAATTGCAACCTTCCAACAACACGATCAGGAGGCTCTCGCAGAAGCTTGGGAGAGGTTCATGAACCTTCTCCGGAAATGTCCCCAGCATGAGCTGCAACCATGGAATATAGTAGAAATTTTTTACTTTGTTATTGAGCCTAACTACAGGGCCATGATTGATGCTGCTGCAGGTGGAACTCTGATGAACCACACCCCAGAAGACGCATTACGGATCGTCCAAGACATTGCCATTCATAGCTCCTTTTGGACTGCTGAAAGAAACGCTCCAAGGAATGCTCGGGGACTCTTTGAGGTGAACATGTCTAGTGCACCCGCTGAAAGTACCATGCTACTAAAGAGGCCTACCCTCCCTTCTGCCTCAGTGATGATGATCTCATGCCAAGGTTGTGGAAGCCCGGGGCATCATGCATATGAGTGCCCCACAGGTGAGCAACCTACCGAAGTTTCTTTTGATGAAAGCGTCAATTAAATTAATGATCAAAATCATGTAGCACCGTTTAATAATACCTATAACTCGGGCGTGAGGAGTCATCCAAACTTCTCTTGGAAACAAAATTTTCCAGGCCAACGATGGCAAGGAGGCTCGCATCAATTCGATGCTCAAGACTCCGGTAGCCAACCGCGGTGCCTCAACCGAGTTATAATCAAGGTGCCCCGACTCCTAAGAAGAGCAACCTCGAAGAAATGATGGAGAGGTTTATGCAAGCCGCAAACTCGAATATGGTTAACCAAACCGCGTCCATGCGAAGCTTGGAGACGCAAATGGGCCAATTGGCTCAATTGTTAACCGAGTGTTCGCAAGGGACCCTTCCCAGCAACACAAAAAAAAATCCTATCAATCAAGGGAAAAGTCTTACCGACATGGAAGTGGTTAACCCAAGTGAATTAGTAATCACTTGTTCTATTAATAATGTCAAAACTGCTGCCTTATGTGACTCCGGTTCATCCCGCAACCTCCTTGCATTGCAAGACGTTGCTAAATTACAACTCGATATGAACACGGACGATCAGAAGTCTTTGGTGCTTGCTAATGGGACCATTATTCAGTCGGAAGGAGAAGTGAAAATGTTGAAGTCATGGTCAAGGGGACGGTGGTGGTCACTGACTTTCAAGTATTGGGACCCCAAGAGAATAAAGCTATCCCCATCTTGGGAGTGTCGTTCTTGAAAGAGAGCGGTGCCACTTTGGATTTCTCTACAGGGAGTGTTATCATCCCTACTTGCCCCAATATTGTGACCGAAATATTGTCTCGCTCTCCCCAAATTATTTTTGATGAATCTCTTAGTAATGCAGGAATCAGGGCTGAAATAGTATCGTTGGAAGAAGAAAAGGATGAGAAGCAGTCATGCGAAAAATAAGAAGAAGTAGACTTACGAAAGGAATGTGACCCGGAGAGGAAGGAGAGCCTCGTTTCTGAACCAGCCAAGCAGAACTTAACTCGGGACAATGTCCCATTTTTATTTAGAAAGAAATCATGTAATAAACCTCTTATACAATCTGTCTCTTGGGCTGACCCAGTTGCCACTGCGGCAACGGAAGTGATGTCACCCACCACCAAGGTGGGAAAATCTGACGACTATCAACGTTGGCGCTCTCCAACCGTGGAGAAGTTGAAACAAGAAAGACGATTGCGTGGTGCACGCTCCATTACTTCTAGTGGCAAGATGGCAGAGGCTAGGTAAAAATTGGGTGACACCAATTTTGTCCCTAAAGCTTTCACCTCCAACCTACAAGCCACTGGAGACGTGCACTACAAAAGCGCGTATAGCTGATGTTCTTCTTCTTGCTGTGATCTGTGTGTGTGAAACTTTTCTCAAAATTTTCTTCTTTATGAACAATGCTTAATACAGGTATTTGGTCCACCTTTAAGGACGTTAAACAAAAGGGCTTCTTGGGAGACAACCCATGGGAACCATCCGGTTCCGCTTGCTTGCTTTAATTTCTATTATGTTTTGTTTGTTTTTGCTTTGGTGCTAACAATGCAGGTATGGCGACATTTTTGGCAGACCCATTAGTGTTATCTCTCGCTTGGCAGATGCGGAAGGAGAAAAATTTAAAGAAGGAACTACCGCACTTCCGGCATGCTCTTTATTGAGCATAGGTCCTCTCTACCCCTATTTTCCCTATTCCTGAATTGTTTATTTTATTTCTTTTTGATCGAGTCTAGGGGAGAGAGTGAGTTGTGCACGTACACACACTTTGCATAGCATGTTAGAATGTGCTGAGTTAGGATTTATCATTTTGTTGCACACATTGCATGCACTTGCACCTAGTTCACGCGCACTTGATCACGCGCGCTTATTGGATATTGCTGTGAGGTTCCCCGCTCGTAAGAATTGGATTGTTAGCGTAGGAGTGAGGAGTGGAGAAAAATGTTGACTCGAGTAGTGCTCTAGTCAAATGCTCCCGTCACGCCTAGAAATTCAATTAGAGTAGAATAAAATTCAAAGTTATAATTTAATTATTTCTATTATAGTAGCTGCAATTTATTTTAATTTAGTGGTGAATCCGGTGAATTCAACGGTAGCATAAGGTCAAGTGTTGCTGGACTAGTAGTAGCTTATTACTAGGGTCAGAAGGAAGGACAACCTTTCTCGGTGGCAAGAACTTGCGCTAGGCTACTCTTGAAACGATTGCGTTGAAGTGATGAGTCCTGATCATATACACTTTTATGGACTCATCTGGGCCGTTTTTCTAGTCATTCCACTGCACTTTAGCCTGTTTTAGCTTATATTTGTTATTCCTTGCTATGTGCACTTCTAGGCCCGTTTTGGTGTTATTTCTTGTTTATCTTCATCTTTAGCTTTCATGCATTGTTAAGTGCCACCTTCAGTTGCTAGATTGGTGGTTGTGCTGGAATAGGAGTCGTGCAGGTGTTCCCGGTACAATTCTGTACAGGAACACTGTGCACGATCACCGGTTCTATTGCGCACGACCACTGGTCGTGCGCCACTAATCGTGTGCACTTAACCCTTTTTTCATGAGTTCTGTTTAGTGCAGTGTGCACGACCATCTACGATAGTGCGCACGACCATCTACGATAGTGCGCACGACCACCGGTCGTGCGCCACTGTTCGTGCGCACTTATCATCAATTTCATGAGTTCTGTTTCAACTAGTGCGCACGACCACCTACGATAGTGCGCACGACCACCGGTCGTGCGCCACTGGTCGTGTGAACATGTTATTTTATAATTTCTGTCTTTGCAGGCTCCGTCCAGGCAGAGCACACGATCACAGGATTCTAGTGCGCACGACCACTGGTCGTGCGCCAATGACCGTGCGCACTGTTTAATTCCAGCGCCTATAAATTCCGCTGCTCGCGATTTAGGTCAGATCTCTCGCTGTTTTCCGCCGTTCCTGCTCCAGTTTTGTCCGACTTCGCCCCTCCACCATCGCCCACCATCTAGAGGTGCTCCGGGCTTGTTCTTCACGCCAATCTTGAGCCGGAGTTTCCTCTCGGCCTCCTCCTTCATCCAAGAGCTTCAAAGAGAGATCTAGCTGCCATCTCCATCGAGCAAGAGGAAGTTTGCAACCTCTACCGGATCGTGACACGAAGAAGACGGGTCCATTGGAGAGTCGTGATAGCTCTCTCTACCCCGGACATAGTTGCGGACCGAGCTTGGACACGGATTGACAACCCGGCGATTCCAACCGTGAATCTCCAACGAGCCTTCGGATTCGGTCGATTTCTTGCCTTGTTCTCCTCTTATTGATTGTTGTAATAGTTAGATCTTTTGTATTTTGATGAAGAACACTATAGACCTTGCTATTTAAAGTTATTTCATGTCTATGTGAAATACTCCTTTTGTTTATTTGTGTGCTTGAGGTGCGCCCCATTCCATCCTCCATCCCGCCGTCACGTCCGGTGCCGCACTAGCAATTGCTAGTGGCGTGCTTGTCGAAGAGGTGCTTGCGACCATCACTCCGCTAGCCTACTCGTCCATCCGCCTACCGAAGCGTGGCATCGCGGCCCGTATTCCATCCCGCCTAACGAAGCAGTGCGCTCAAGGCCTGCACAGTTCGATTCCGCTTGCCTACTCGTCCATCCACCCTTTCGACGCAGCGCGCTCAAGGCCTGCCTAGTCTCCATCCCGCCAAGCGAAGCATTACATAGCAGCATTGCATAGGAGTAGTTGATAGCTTTTATTTTATTTTCCAAAAGCCAACCCAACTCCCCTGCATCCCATCCGATTTAAGGACTTCAATCTCAAGTCCTTCCTCAAAACCTAACTCCACCTTACTGTGTTCCTCAAGAGACCGACACTCGGGGATTTTCCCCATTATTATTACTTGCGCGACCGGTGCACTTGCCGAATCATCGCATCAAGTTTTTGGCGCCGTTGCCGGGGAACACAGTCGTGTGAGTTTTTTGGAGAGGGAGAATTTGAGAGGAAAGCCCTTCCATTTGTAAATTGCATCTTTTATTTTATCTCTGTTCTTTTTATTCCTTCTTCTTGTTTGATATTAGGTTGCTTTAGTAATTTTTGTTTGGTATAGTATTTGCACAATAGCATTTTTTATTTTGAATCGTACTATTTTTACACTATGTGGGCACATCTCAATTTCCGTTGCCGTTGGTATGGAGCTACCTCCCACTCTAGTGATGAATGCCCTACGGAGAATAGTAGGCATAATTCTTATAGCCCAGCATATGGAGCACCGACTTCGTCTGGTACTCCATATGGTGCGCGTAAGTCTTATGGCTACTCTGCTGAGCCTTTACCGTCATACTTCTTTTCGGCTTCAGCCCCCGCTGTGCCAAAGAAGCCTGCTAGGCAGTGCCAGTTTTGTCGGAGCACAGATCATGCCCTGAAGGATTGTGCCGAGTATCTTCGCCAATTGGACGAGGATGACGAGCCGGATATCCGGATCGTCCCAACTCCTAACTCTGGCGGCACACCTTCAACATCCGGTTATGTGTCTTTGTCACCTTCACATCTTGAAGCGTATGGCATGGACACGGTCACCGGATGTGCGGTTGATCTATGCACCGACATTGCTGAGCCTATTCTCCATGTGCATCCACCACCTCTGGTGGATTCGATTCTTTGTGAGGAATCGGTGCTCGACTTTTATCCGAGCACTACTCCTCTCCCTGTTGTGCATACTACACTCGTCTCTGACGACATTGTTGATGATGTGTCGCAGGATGAGGTGGTTGATCTGAGTGTTGTGCCTATTCCCATGGAGGAGGACAACCTTCTAGGTGAAGAGGAATTTTCCTCAGCACCGATGGAGGAAGTCCAAATCCTAAGCCTGGCCACCGTTGATCGCCGAATCTTGTAGCATTGATGACAATGCAAACATTATTTTACTTCCCCAACCTAATGGGAGTGAGACCGGGACCACTCCCCCGATTTTTGATTATTTATGTCATTCTTCTCTTTTATTTCCTGACCCCCCTTCTTCATCTGAGCCTGTGCAGGTTGAGTCTTCACAGGTACATCAGGAGGACTTGGAGCATGATGCTCAAGTCAATGATGAGAGCATCCTCTCATGTGAGGAGGTTGATCCCCCCCTCCATAGAGGAAGCTCCACTCGTTGCCTTCTCCTCCTGCGGACCTGCTGCGGACGATACCTTGCGGGGCAAGGATAGTTTTGGTGAGATGAGTGAGGACCAGGCCTCCTACTCTTCTTACTTTCTTTTCCCTCTACCTGTGAGGAGCAGGCATTATTATTTAGGTAGAAGGGTGACTGCCTTATCTTCGTATCGGTACCAGCTACCGAAACGGATAATGGAGCAGTTACCTGTGCATTTTCTTTTTCATAGGCCCATTAGCTAGAACCGTTTTAATTTAGAATAAGTCGTGCTGGGATGACAATAACCCCAGTAGTTATCTTTCTTTTCCTGCATTCTTATTTCTTCTAATTATGTTTAGTTAGTAGTACTTTCTTTTCAGTTTTCTTTTGTCTTTTGTTTTTGCGGAGCTGACCCTTGCAGGTATCTTCTCTGGATTGCGGATGCTGCAGCTTAGTCTTGGTTTAAACGCCAATCTTCTGGTATGCTCACTTGCTGAGCATTGGGTACTCTCTTCCCCTAGCCTTTGCTGATTTTCATGTCATATATTATGCGGATTGTTTAGTTTAAGTCTGGGCGAGAGTAGTTTTGTTTACCCGCTCACGTGCACTATTGCACTGCATGCTAGAAGATTTCATTTAAAATGTTTTGTTTATTTTCATTGCACACCACATCACCCACTTGAGCGCGTACTCATCTGTTTGCTTGCTCTGTTGCGAATTTAATTCTTCTGCTTATTTGGGAAAGTCTAGGTGATGGCTTAGGACTATGTAGCAGAGTAAAATGTTGACTCTAGTAGTGCTCCTAGTCGAGTGCTCGGTTGCATAGAAATTTGTGTAGAGTAGACTTCTCTTTATACTTATGGTTTTATATTTTTCTTATTTGTGTAAATGTTGTTTACTCTACTCAAATGGTGAATCCGGTGTGAATCAAACGGTAGCGTAGGGATGTGTGTAAACGATCGCTAGACTCGTATTGCTTGAGTCGGGAGAAAGGAGAATCTTTCTCGGTGGCTAGAACTTGCCCCAAGCGATTCTTGAAGCATGGGTATACGGTTAGTCAATTGTGTGAATGTGATATAGGCCATCATTTTAGCCCGGTTGAGCCTTTGTGCCATTCCTATCATCATATCCTCGTTAGCCCAGTTGTGCCTACCCTTCCTTTGATTCAGCCCCACTTTTATTTCACCAAAGCCTAAATGCCAATCCTAGTCGCACACCCAAATCTGAGCTTTAGCTGTTTATTATTTTCATGAGTTGGGTTGTTGATGTGGTAATATGTTTGTGAAGATGTGGATGTGTCCTTTTGTTTATTTGCTGAAAATGATAAGAAAAGAAAAAAAAATGAAAAAAAAAAGAAAAGAAGTTAAAAAGAAAGGAAAGAGAAGGAGTGTTTAATTGAAAATCTTTATGTATAGATTTATGTTTGGGAGTAGGCGGTGCACGCACCCATGCTGTTAAGTCCAAGTCTGGGGGTGTTGTGTACCCGCGTGTTTGTGTGGTGAATGAGGATAATGTTATGCATTTGCTCATTTGGGTTTAGTATTTGAACCATCGTCTTTATCATTGTATACCTCACCTAAACCCAAGCCCCATTTAAAACCTAAAGTCCAATTGATTCACGCATTTGAGTCAAACCAGTGCCGTGGAGAGAATGTGACCGGGCAAGCTTATGGTCACCGACACTGATGGATTTCAGTGGAGTTTTTCCCGCATCCCGATCTTGAGCAATGCTCGTCTCAGCGCTTAGTTTACTTTCTCCGTATGCATGACCGAATGATTCACCGTTGTTCACCATTTTGAGTAGTTGTAATATGCTTTTACTCTTTTAGAAATATATAAACTGTTTTTATAATCAGAAATCTTTTCTACTATTTTTCTTATGCACGTGAGCATGCGACTTCGCATGGTACTCTGTATTGTACTTTTTAAGCCATCTACTTTTCTTTCCCCGTTCGCTTAGAATTTGTTTGCTCGGGACGCGCAAACAGGTAAGTCTGGGGGTGTGATGAGTCTTGATCATATACACTTTTATGGACTCATCTGGGCCATTTTTCTAGTCATTCCACTGCACTTTAGCCTGTTTTAGCTTATATTTGTTATTCCTTGCTATGTGCACTTCTAGGCCCGTTTTGGTGTTATTTCTTATTTATCTTCATCTTTAGCTTTCATGCATTGTTAAGTGCCACCTTCAGTGGCTAGATTGGTGGTTGTGCTGGAATAGGAGTCGTGCAGGTGTTCCCGGTACAATTCTGTACAGGAACACTGCGCACGATCACCGGTTCTATTGCGCACGACCACTGGTCGTGCGCCACTGATCGTGTGCACTTAATCCTTTTTTCATGAGTTCTGTTTGGTGCAGTGTGCACGACCATCTACGATAGTGCGCACGACCATCTACGATAGTGCGTACGACCACCGGTCGTGCGCCACTGTTCGTGCGCACTTATCATCAATTTCATGAGTTCTGTTTCAACTAGTGCGCACGACCACCTACGATAGTGCGCACGACCACCGGTCGTGCGCCACTGGTCGTGCGAATATGTTATTTTATAATTTCTGTCTTTGCAGGCTCCGTCCAGGCAGAGCACACGATCACAGGATTCTAGTGCGCACGACCACTGGTCGTGCGCCAATGACCGTGCGTACTGTTTAATTCCAGCGCCTATAAATTCCGCTGCTCGCGATTTAGGTCAGATCTCTCGCTGTTTTCCGCCGTTCCTGCTCCTGTTTCGTCCGACTTCGCCCCTCCACCGTCGCCCACCATCTAGAGGTGCTCCGGGCTTGTTCTTCACGCGAATCTTGAGCCGGAGTTTCCTCTCGGCCTCCTCCTTCATCCAAGAGCTCCAAAGGAAGATCTAGCCGCCATCTCCATCGAGCAAGAGGAAGTTTGCAACCTCTACCGGATCGTGACACGAAGAAGACGGGTCCATTGGAGAGTCGTGACAGCTCTCTCTACCCCGGACGTAGTTGCGGACCGAGCTTGGACGCGGATTGACAACCCGGCGATTCCAACCGTGAATCTCCAACGAGCCTTCGGATTCGGTCGATTTCTTGCCTTGTTCTCCTCTTATTGATTGTTGTAATAGTTAGATCTTTTGTATTTTGATGAAGAACACTATAGACCTTGCTATTTAAAGTTATTTCATGTCTATGTGAAATACTCTTTTTGTTTATTTGTGTGCTTGAGGTGCGCCCCATTCCATCCTCCATCCCGCCGTCACGTCCGGTGCCGCACTAGCAATTTCTAGTGGCGTGCTTGTCGAAGAGGTGCTTGCGACCCTCACTCCGCTAGCCTACTCGTCCATCCGCCTACCGAAGCGTGGCATCGCGGCCCGTATTCCATCCCGCCTAACGAAGCAGTGCGCTCAAGGCCTGCACAGTTCGATTCCGCTTGCCTACTCGTCCATCCACCCTTTCGACGCAGCGCGCTCAAGGCCTGCCTAGTCTCCATCCCGCCAAGCGAAGCATTGCATAGCGGCATTGCATTGGAGTAGTTGATAGCTTTTATTTTATTTTCCAAAAGCCAACCCAATTCCCACGCATCCCATCTGATTTAAGGACTTCAATCTCAAGTCCTTCCT
Source organism: Dactylorhiza incarnata (assembly GCA_033032865.1). Classification (NCBI taxonomy): domain Eukaryota; kingdom Viridiplantae; phylum Streptophyta; class Magnoliopsida; order Asparagales; family Orchidaceae; genus Dactylorhiza; species Dactylorhiza incarnata. The sequence goes on along the minus strand of JAWHQI010000354.1, from coordinate 536,134 downwards.
CAAAACCTAACTCCACCTTACTGTGTTCCTCAAGAGACCGACACTCGGGGATTTTCCCCATTATTATTACTTGCGCGACCGGTGCACTTGCCGAATCATCGCATCATGAAGTACTCATTATTAAATGTGATATAGGCCATTTCTTGATCTGTTTGTGCTTTTGAAATCCTTACCAACGTAATCACCTTTGCAAGCCCACTTGAGCCTACCTTTCCTCCTTGTTTAGCTCCACTAAAATATCACCAAAGCCATACGGCCAAACCTATTTTCGCACCAACTTTTGAGCTGAAAGAAATTTATTTATCGATCTCATTTGGTGTTATCTATGTGGTGTATGACAGCCTTGAATTAGCTAAAGGAGCTATTTTTATTGTGCCTACAAAAGTATTCTGTCGAGAAGAGAAAAGAAAAGAAGAAAGAAAAAAAGGGGGGGGGGGGGGTTGTTCAAAATGAATACTCTCTCGACAAATTCAAATTATATTTGGCTTAGCACGCACCTAGTGTTCAGTTGAAGTCTGGGGGTGTTGTGTAATTCTGGAAAATGTTGTATTGGAGATTGTAATTCTCTTGAGTGCTCAGTTATGTTGAATGCGATTCCCATCGTCCTTCTACTTATCTAGCCTAAACTCAACCTAAGACCAATCCTAACCCATAAGTCCTATTGATTTTAGATACGAGTCATCTCATGCAGTAGAGAGAGTGCGAACGTGCAAGCCTATGGACACCGACTTTGATGGATTTCTTAGGAGTTTGTCCCAAGTTTTGATTCGAGTAAAACTCTACTCATTAGTCACGCTATTTTCCCTTTTGCGCGACAGAAAGATTTACCGGGATTCACCATCCAAGTAAAGTAAATTTCAAATTATTGTTCTAGAAATAGTTAGATATAATCTTGAGTTTAATTCTGTTCTTATATATTTCTATGCACGTGTGCATGCGACTTCGCATAGGTCTCTACAGCTCAAACTCACTCTAACATCCAATTATTTCGATAGGAGAGCTGAGTAGTTTGCCCGAGACGTGCAAATGGTTAAGTTTGTGGGTGTGATGAGTCTCATTTATATACACATTTATGGACTCATCTGGGCCGTATTTCTAGTCGATGCACGACACTTTAGGCATGTTTTTGATTATATTTGTTATTCCTTGCTAGGTGCACTCTTAGGCCCGTTTCGGTGTGCATTTGCGCTCCTTGTTATTGGGGGTAAGCACATGGTGCTCCCCATCCCTTTCTCTATGTTTATCTAGTGTTGGAGGTGTTTTCCCAGCTGTTTTATCTTGTGTACAGGTGGTCGGATCATCCAGTTTCCCCCCAGAATTCATGATTGTGTGCAACGCATGGTCGTGCGTTTCCTTGACGCACGGACGGTTGTGGTCGTGCATTCTCATCTGGGCAGATAACGGGAGATCTGAGTTTGGTCGTGCGTTTTGACGCACGAGCAGAATTGCCCGTGCGTGAGTCAAACGCACGGACGCCTGTTTCTTCCTGTTTTTTAGCTTTTCTGAATTTACCCGTGCATTTTGACGCACGGGCGGATTTGCCCGTACGAGAATAAATCGCACGGGAAGCGCAGCTTCATCTTCACGCCATTTTTTATCATTAATTATCGCACGGGCAGCGCACGATCGTGCGTTCGACCGTGCGTGCCAAAAATTCTGCTTGTTTATTATTTAAAGCAGGAAATGCCGCTACGAGAGAAGGCCGATTCCCCTCGCGGGAAAAACTAGGAACCCCGCCATTTTCGCCCTTTCCACCAGAGGAGACAAGAGGAGACCATTTCCAGCGATCTCCTTCGCCATTCCTCCATCCGGGAGCATTTGCAAGCATTCTCCGCCACTAGTTCAAGCATTCTTCGCCGAGGAGACCATAGAAGCGCTGAAGATCGTTGGAGCGGTGACAGCCTCCTTCGAGTCCACACACCATCTGAGGGCCGAGCCCAGAGAGAGCCCGACAACCTCTCACTCCGTCCAAGAACCCAAGACGCGGTGACATCTTCTATGTGGTCCTTTCTAAACTTTGATGCTTGTGCTTTCTCTTTGTGTTGTTGTACAAACGCTTGTTAGATTAATGTTATGGATCCTTGCTTGTGTTCATGTGCAATGATGATGTGGTGGTGAGAATAGCTTTCGTTGTTGTTGTGATAGCCTAAGTTGTTTGTGTGTGAAGCCATCTAGCAATTGTTAGTGGTGATGTTGGAGAAGAGGTGAATACGACCCTCACAAAACCTCGCACTGTGGCCACTCCATCTGCTTACCGAAGGGCGGCATCGCGGCCGCTGCATTCACCCACACCTTGTGAAGTAGTGCTTTTCGACCCGCATTTCTCTTACTCCCGCAATAGCTTAGGAATCCAATCACAGCGCCCCTGTTTCACATTATTCGCTCATGTAACAATCGAATCACCACACGTTTCGTTCACCAGAACCTGCATTCCATTGAGATCGACATTCATGGGGTTCCTCCCTATTTTATTACTTGAGCGACCGGTGCACTGCCGTCGTATCGCATTTCGTGCTTGCTAATTAGCGTTGCTTAAATCGCGCATCAACGCGCGGCATCGTAAGGTGGAGTTCCATGCAGGAGACCGAGTATTTTTTAAAATATGTCTGGCACATGGGGTCACATGAGTGCGGCGACTAAAGAAGCTCTGTCCAAGATACATGGGGCCATATAGGATCCTGGAGTGGATCGTCCCCTTGGCCTATAGACTGGAGCTGCCGCAGGAGTTGGCCAGGTGGTATGACGTCTTTCATGTCTCCCCACTTAGGAGGGCACTTCCTCGGCCAGAGCAACTGATTAGTGCAACAACGGGCCCAATAGCATCCGACCGAACAGTCCATTTGGAGCCAATACGGATTAATGACACAACTGTCTGAGTCTTGCGACAAAAGAAAGTTCCATTGGTGAAGGTCCTTTGGTCCAACCACGGGCAGGAAGAACATACATGGGAACCACTGGATTTGATGCAACAACAATATCCAGAACTCTTCGAGTCAGGTAACACTTAATTGCTTTAAGTTTTCTTTCATGATAATCAACTTGGTCTAAAACCCCGTACACCCAATCTTAATTTCGAGGACAAAGTAGTTTTCTTTTGTATTGGGATTTGTAACATCCCCCAAACTACTAGACCCCTAGGAAATTTTTGTCATGACAAAGTCATGAAAAAATAGGATAAGAGACCAAGGGTACCTTGGTGACAAGTTGATTAAGAGGAGAACACCATGGTGTGCACTTAGCCACTATGGGTCACCCCAATTTAAGGAAAATTCAAGGGTAAACCAAGAAGGGGTGAAGCAACCCAAGCATCACTTATAACCATGGTGAGAACCCCTAGGCTAAATTAAAGCTTGTTAGGTAACATGGATGGTTTCTTAAACCAAATAGGGGGTGCCCCTTGATCATTATAAGAGCCTTTGGCCTGATTAGGTCAAGTTACACATAAAGGTCCAACTTGACATACTCCACTCTAGTATGGGTCAATTAGCATGAGCCTGGTGAAACTGACCACACCACACCCTTCCTAGATATTAGGGTAGGCTAATGGGACAAAGTGAACCCAATGGGATTGGGTCAATTTTGGGAAATTAGGTCAATTACAAAAAAGCCCCAAAATGACCTAAATGTACTAATCCCCTCAATTGACCTTTAATTGGCAAAAATGTGATCAAATTGGTCACACCAAACCCTCTATGACCATTAGGAGATACTAATGGGGCAACATTGAACCTCGGGGGTGGAACAATTTTTGGATATTGGGCCAATTACCAAAAGCCCCAAATTGACCTAAATGTACTAATCCCCTCAATTGACCTTCAATTGGCCCAAATGTGATAAAATTGGTCACACCAAACCCTCTATGACCATTAGGAGATACTAATGGGGCAACATTGAACCTTGGGGGTGGACCATTTTTGGGAAATTAGGCCAATTACCAAAATCCCCAAATTGACCTAAATGTACTAATCCCCTCAATTGACCTTCAATTGGCCCAAATGTGATTAAATTGGTCACATTAAACCCTCTATGAATATTAGGAGATACCATCGGGGCAACATTGAACCTTGGGTGTGGACCAATTTTGGGAAATTGGGTCAATTACCAAAAAGCCCCAAATTGACCTAAATGTACTGATCCCCTCAATTGACCTTCAATTGGCCCAAATGTGATCAAATTGGTCACACCAAACCATCTATGACCATTTGGAGATACTAATGGGGCCATATTGAACCTTAGGGGTGGACCAATTTTGGGAAATTGGGCCAATTACCAAATTACAATTTATGCCCTTTATGGTTCAATTGGCCTTCAATTGGCCAAATTAACCTAGCACAACCCTTCCGAAACCCTAAGGGAGTATATGAGACCTATGTGAACCAAGGTGAACATTCAATTTTGGAGGATTAGGGCAAAATCAACAAAATTCCCAAATTGCCCCTATAAGCAATTTTGTGCAATTAAGCCCCATATGACCCCACCATGACTCAATTCCTCTTGGAGTAGGTCCATAGGGTCTAAGTCAACAATGTGGGTCAGTCCCATTGGATGGTGTGAGCTTGGGTCAATCCCAAACCGCCAAAGCCCCAATTTGGCCTATTTGGGTCAAGTGAGCCCAAACACAAATTAATTGGACTTAGCGCAATCCCATGACCCATTAGTCAGCCCTCATGATGATTAGACCCTAAGCCCTCTGAAATTTCGAATTTAGAGGAGCTAATTTCAGAAATTTTGAATTAAAAGGGGGAAGAAGACAAAGGAGTCTTGGATGTGGAGATTAAGGAATGGGTACCAAATGGCACCCCATTTTCATTCCCCAAACTCTCCTCTGAGCTGGGGGATTGAATTCCTTCAATTTTGGGTAGAGAGAGGGGGCTGTTGATTAGCCAAAATGGGCGGCCAAGGGGCTGGCCGAAAACCCCTTAATGGCAAGAAGCCATATACTCCCCCTCCCCCTCATTTCTTCATCCCACCAGCTTCAGTACCCTTCAAGCATTCGAGCCCCCCTTCCAGCTAGTGATTTCGAGCTCAGCTGCACTGGAGACCATGGCACCAAGGAGGCTAAGATCAGCAATGGCAAACCCAACCACCACCACCCCTACAGCTCGAGCACAGGCAAGATCCTCCCCCTCCCCTCCTGTACTAGTTATCTGCATCTTCCTTTCTTGAAAAGAGCTGTGTAATGGTCATGTCGCAATTTTTATTCTCTATGCTCCTGGACGAGAAAATGCAACAAATGGGGGACCACCTCCGGCAACCCTAGGCCAATCGGACACAGCCAGTCGATGGCCAAATGTCGGCTGGTGGTGGTGGCTTGGGGGTTTAGCCGGGAAAGGTCAGAGTTTGCCGAAAATTGGGTCCAAAGTTGGCTCCAGATGAGTAAATCTCATCCTTAGGCTAGCTGGGGATGATGAGCCCTGGCCGTTGGATTTTGATGAGTACATTTCATACTCATCTTTTAGTATAATTTTAATACTATTTTAATACAAATTTATGTAATTTATATCAATGATCTCTTTTAATTTGTTTCTTTTCACTTCTATGAGCTAACTTAAGCTCGATTTATGTTTTTCAGGTTTCCTGGGCACTTTTGAGAAAAACTCTAAAGTTCACGCCCAAGGTAATGGGCGTGACCAAGGGCGTGACAGCCCTAGATGTGTTCTAGACCAGCTGCCGCCACTCCGGTCTCATTCTGTGAAGATTCGCCAAGTACACGCCCAGGTCACGGGCATGACCTAGGTCACGGCCATGACTCGCCTCTAACATGTCAGATTAGTCGCCACGCCAATTATAATTACACGCCCTCGGTCACGGGCGTGACCGAGGGCATTACATCCAGTCACGGGCGTGACTCATTCCGCTCCACTTCCCGCCGAAAGCATCCCGCCAGGCGCCATTTTAAAGATTACACGCCCTAGGTCATGGGCGTGACCTAGGGCGTGACGCACACATAATGCCTGCAATAACCCCAGAAGGCGCCCTCTCTGATGCTTCTTCGATCACGCCCCTTTTACGCCCTTGGTCACGGACGTGACCAAGGGCGTGTAACTTCAAATTTCAGGCTATTTTAAGCCAGCTCCTTGATGCGCTAATTCGGCACTGCTAATTAGCAGGCACGAAATGCGATACGACGACAGTGCACCGGTCGCTCAAGTAATAAAATAGGGAGGAACTCCCCGAATATCGTTCTCAAAGGACTACAAGTTGGGTAGTACGATTTGCTCAAACCAGGAAATCAGTTAAAATGGTTAATAAGTAACAACGGGAGGTTTGGTTTGGGATCCTATGCTAATGCAGATTAAAGAGAGATGCGGGTCAAAACTCCGCTTCGCAAGGCGAGATGGATGCAACGGTCGCGATGCCGTGCTTCGGAAGGCGCGTGGACGGAGTGTAACTATGACGGTTGAGGGTCGCACACACCTCTTCTCTAAACATCACCACTAGCAATTGCTAGTGGCTTCACACACAACGAATCTCAGAAATCACTAGGAAAAAGGGCTATTCATGCCATCACAACAACATTGCATATGAACACAAGCAATAATCCTTAAGATTAACTTAACAAGCATTCATAAAACAACAACAAAAAAGTTGAAGCATCAAAGGTTAGAGAGGACCACAAAGAAGAAGTCACGTCTTGGGTTCACGGCCGGAATGAGAGGTTGTCGGGATCTCTCCAGACTCGGCCCTCAGATGGTGAGCTTAGCTCAAAGGAGCCTGTCACCGCTCCTACGATCTTCAGCGCTTCTCTGATCTCTCGGCAAAGAATGCTTGAGCTAATGGTGGAGAAAGCTTCCGAGTGCTCCCGGATGGAAGGATGGAGGTGGAAATCACCGGAACTGGCCTCTATGGTGGTGGAGATGAAGGGGAAGCCTTCAGCCCTCAAGAGCAGCGGGAAGGAAGTGATTTCCCGCTCTTTGAATCGCTCCAGTCCGCCTCCAATCGCTCTCTTTGTTGACTGCCTCGATTCCTGCTTTTTATAGCAAATAGGCTGAAAAATGGTCATGCACGGTTGAACGCACGACCGTGCGCAGACCGTGCGATATTAACGGATAAAATATGGCTTGGGGAAGAAGTTGCGCCGCCCGTGCGATTTCCTCACAAACGACCAATACCGCCCGTGCGTTCAAACGCACGGGTAAACTCCGACGCTCTAAAATCATAAAGACACAGGTCGACCTTGCGTTTTACTCACGCACGGGCGAATCCGCCCGTGCGTCAAAATGCACGAGTAAACTCCGACGCTCCAGTTTCTGCCAAGACACAAACGCACGACCGCAACCGACCGTGCGTCAAGGAAACGCACGACCGTGCGATATGCATAGAAATTACTTCTGGGGAAAACGGGACGATCAGGTCACCTGCAAATAAGATATAACAGCTGGGAATACATGTCCAGCATCGGAAAAACCTAAAAGAAGGGAAGGGGAGCACCATATGCTTACCCCCAACAACAAGGAATGCAATTGCACACCGAAATGAGCTTAATAGTGCACCTAGCATGGAATAATACATATGAATGAAAACGTGCCTAAAATGTGGTACAAAGACTAGAATATCAGCCCAAATGAGTCCAAATATATATATATATATATATATATATATATATATATGGGACTCGTCACCCCCCCAGACTTAACCATTTGCACGTCTCGGGCGAACTACTCAGCTCTCCTGTCGGAACAATTGAATGTTAGCATGACTTTGAGCGGTAGAGAACAATGCGAAGTCGCATGCTCTCGCGCATAGAAATGCATTAGAACAGAATTAAACTCAAGATTGTATCTAATTATTTCTAAAACAGTAATTTGAAATTTAATTTACTTGGATGGTGAATCCTGGTGAATCTTTTGATCGCGCACAAGGGAAAATAGCGTGACTAATGATTAGGGTATTACTCGAATCGAAGCTAGGGACAAACTCCTAAGAAATCCATCAAAGTCGGTGTCCATAGGTGATATTGATTTTGCGGTTTTGAAATTTAGTGAAGGTTTGAGATTTTCTCCAAAACTATATCCGATAAAGGCAAGTGTACCTTATCGTCTATAGTATAGGATATTAAGAAATACCAAGGTCGTATTCCACGGGGCGCGTTGATTACATCTACTTTGAGGAAAGTCGTTATTATCTTATCTAATGATATTTTGGGGTTTTGGTTACTTAGCTAGAAAAAGAGAAATTGCAAGCTAAATTAAGGGTTTAGATGATGATCAAAGAGGCTAGTACTCAATCAAAAGTCACTTTGGAGTGAGAAAAGACAAGTGAAAAGAAATTAAATCTAATTCCGTTTAAATTGAACTACTTGACCGTGGAGGTTCCTGAAGCTCGAACATGCCTCTCTCGAGGTTAATGCCCAACTAAGTTTAGGAAAAATCAACCGGACTCTCGTCCTATAATCGATTACCTAAAACTTGCTTTACGAAGTGAACCCCGCTATTGGATTTGACTCCAATCCGGGATATTTACGTCATCCTCTCTCGAGGGCTGCGTGCAACTCTCTTTACCCTTGAGTGATCAATTCATACTTTCAGCCTCTCGGCTAACTAAGTATGAAAACATAAGCGAAAACCATATATCGATAATATGGCCTCACTAATTATAAATCAAGGGTAATTCAAGTGTTTGTAAAAACGGAAAAAGAAAACTTTAGAGAATCATAACTTGTCTAACTCATCCTCGGATCATTTTGATCGAGTACTAATGAGGATTAGTTCATCATGGTGGAGGGGGAAGAGAAAGAAAAATAAAAATGCATAATAAGAAAATTGAACTAAGTAAGGAGGAGACAAAATCAAGAGAACAAACTAATTTTTATTTAAATGAAAACTATTACAAGTCTCAAGAGAAGAGATTGCAAGCTAGGAAAAACAAAGTTACAAACTTAAGCTAGGCTATTGCATTGAAAGAAAGCTAGTACATTGCATGAGAAAAAGAAGAGAACATGAAAGGAAAGAAACATGAACATGAACATGAAAGTGAAAAATACTCAGGATTCGCTCCAGCAGCACCTCCCCCACTCCAAAATTCTGAACCCTGGACTCAAGGAGAACCTCTGAATTTATAGGAAAAATTTCAGATTACACGCCCTCGGTCACGGGCGTGACCAATGGCGTGACTGCACTATTCACATCAGATCCGACAGCGGCGTGGGCTTGAATTCGGCGCGGTGAAAAGTGACATGTCACGGGCGTGACATGTCGGGTCACGGCCGTGACTTTGGACGGCTGCATTAAATGCGGCGTGGGCTGGAATTCGGCGCGGTGGCGAAGCAGAGATCACGCTGGAAAGTCACGGCCGTGACATGTGGGTCACGGGCGTGACTTAGGTTGACTTCTCGACAGCATCTCCACGTCTCGACGGCGGCTCCTCGTGGAAGATTCTAAGTTTACACGCCCTTGGTCACGGGCGTGACTTTGGGTCACGGGCATGACCTGGGGTGTGACTTGGTGTGGGCTAGCTCAGACAGCGTGGCTTCATTCTGGACTGATCTTTAGGTTACACGCCCTTGGTCACGGGCGTGACCGAGGGCGTGACATGCCATTTTTCCCGATTTGTCCCAAAATTCTGCAAATATTGAAATTAAGCTAATTTAGAATCAAAATTACAAAAAGAACTAACTTATAACCTAAAATTGACATAAAAGGAAAATTCATATTAAATATTTACAAAATTTTCTATTAAAAAGTTATAAAAAATACTACTTATCAAATACCCCCATACTTGAGGTTTTGCTATTCCAGAGCAAAAGTGTGAGACATAATTTATAAGACATCCTTAAAAAATTTTAATTTAAAACTAAAATTTCATTTAACAAAAGTTAAATTAAGAGTAAATTCAAGGGGGAGTTAAGTCCTAAATTATGATGATGATTTGAAAAGAGGGAAAAATGTTTAGGCAAGAACTTCTCATGAAAATTAAGTAGTTTGACAAAATTGTAGAGATTATAAAACTAAATTAAATTAAAATTATAAGAACTCTACCTTAAAAGAAAATTAAGGAAAGGTAAATTACTAAATATTGCTCTCTCCATAATTTTCAACTAAAACTAGAACAATGATAATTGGCTAAGGGGGATTTCATAACATTTGGCATAAGAAGAGACATTTTTGAATGGAGGAAATGGAATTTATCATGAAATTTCCTTTTTTTTTCTTTCTTTCTCTTTTTTTTTTTCTCTTCTAATAAAAACACAAAATGTATATGGTTTAGGAGTAATGAATTTTATCCTCTTACTCCATGCCATATAATCTTTTCAAATATTTTGGGTGCATATGTTTTAGGGAATAATGAATTTTATCCTCTTATTCCCATGACATATGATCTTTTAATACATTTTTTTATGCCATCAAAGGGGGTAGGGTAGGGGAAAATAAATCTAGCTAGCTTTAAATCATATTGAGAGCAAATTCTAGTAAAATTAAAATTCCTAAGATCTAAGAAGTTAGAAGAAAATATAATTGAAATCTAAAGAGGTTTAGGAAATTTACTACAAAATGAAGCCATTTTAAAAATAAAAAGGGAAGTCATGCTAACAAAATTCTCTAATCAATTTAAAATCATAAGATGATTCTTAAATCAAGATTACCTCAAATTTTAAATTAACAAACTATGATAAGCAAAATTATAGCCAATTAAAAACTTAAACATGCTTATAAACATTCTCAACTAGATTTCTATGAAATCACAAAAACAACAAATAGGAGAGGTATAGGATAAAAGTTTTTTTTTGTTTTAAGTTTTTAGATATATATTTTTTTGAATTTTTATATTATCTTTTTTTTTTTGAATTTTTGTCATTAAAAACTATTTACAAAGAAAAGAAACTAGCTTTAAAACTTAACAATTTTTGTTAAGTCTTGGACTTCCCAAGGGCTACCCGGTGAAGGGTTCGCAAGGTACTAGGAGGTGTGATGGGATAAAATCCCAAACGTCCCTTTCCAAGATTTAAATTTTTCTGTTTTCTATTTTTTTTGAGTTTTTGGTTTTTGCAAGTGCTTAAATAAAGGAAAACATAGAAACAAAATTAAAATTTTGTTTTTGTTCATTTTTCATTTTTTTTTTTGAGAATTTTCTTTTTTAAAACTATTTACAAATATTTACAAAGGGCTATTTACACCCCCATACTTAAAGTTAAACATTGTCCCCAATGTTTAAAAATAAGTATGAAGTAAGAAAAGGTAAAAAGAAATGCAAGGAAAAAGAAAGAAGGAAAAAGAGCTTCCCTGATAAATTTTTTTTTGAAGCTTTTGTGGGGAAGCCGCGATTACCTACAAAAGATGTTAAAGAAAGAACAAAAACAAGAGAAAATAATAATAAGATAACCTTGGGGTGCCTCCCAAAAGCGCTTTGTTTAAGATCGCGTAGCTTGACCCACTTGCCGATCATGTTATATTATGATGAAATATCGCATCACTCTTGTCATTAGGTAAGTCTCCCGGAAGATACAATTTAAGGCGGTGCCCGTTAACATTGAAGGAACCTTTTTCCGGGTGGGAAATTAGAATTGTCCCATAGGACCAAACCTCTTTAACAATAAAAGGTCCGGACCATCGAGATTTCAGCTTTCCCGGAAAAAGGCGAAGACGAGAATTATAAAGGAGGACGAGATCGCCTGGCGAAAAAGTTTTTGGAAATTCTATATGTTTGTCGTGATAAAACTTTGTTCGCTCCTTATATAATTTGTTACTCTCATACGCATTCGCTCTCCACTAATCCAATTCGTTCATTTGAAATTTTCTTTGTTCGCCCGCTAAAGTAGAATCAAGATTTAAAAATTTAAGCGCCCAAAATGCGCGGTGTTCTAATTCGACCTGAAGGTGGCAAGCCTTGCCATAGACCATTCGATATGGTGTACAACCGATAGCGGTCTTGTACGCCGTTCGATAGGCCCATAGCGCGTCATCGAACTTTATTGCCCAATCCTTCCGATTAATAGAAACTGTTTTTTTCTAAAATCCATTTTAATTCTCGATTAACAACTTCGACTTGGCCACTCGTTTGTGGGTGGTAGGCAGTGGATAATTTGTGTGTGACACCATATTTTGCTAAGATTTTTGTGAATTGAGTATTGCAAAAATGGGTGCCCCGATCACTCACAATAGCGCGCGGAGTGCCAAATCGAGAGAATAATTTTTTTAAAAAATTAACGACGACTCGCGCATCATTGGTGGGGAGAGCTTGCGCTTCCGCCCACCTCGACACGTAGTCGACCGAAAACTAGAATATACTTATTTGAAAACGAAGGAGGGAGAGGACCAACGAAATCAATGCCCCAAAGATCAAAAAATTCGCATTCTAAGAAAATGTTTTGGGGCATTTCATCCCGGCGGGAGATGTTCCCCGACCGCTGGCAGCTGTCGCAAGTACTCACAAGGGTGTGAGCATCTTTGAAGAGCGTGGGACAATAAAAGCCCGCCTCCAGTGCCTTCCTCGCGGTTCGGTTTGAATGATAGTTACCACCGGTGGGTCCCTCATGACAATGATGTAAAATTTTAAAGCCTTCCTCACTTGAAACACATCTTCTCACAATCTGGTTTGCGCATACTCGGAATAAAAAGGGGTCCTCCCAAAAGTAATTCTTTAAATCAGAAAAGAATTTCTTCTTTTGCTGACTCAAGAATTCTTTTGGCAGGACCCGGGCTACTAACTAGTTAGCCAAATCCGCAAACCATGGGGTAGAAGATGAATTAAAATTTTCGAGAGCTAGGAGGCGCTCTTCGGGAATTTATCGTTGATGTCGGCCTCTATTAATGCTTCCGAGGAGGGATTTTCTAAACGAGAAAGGTGATCGGCCGCCAAGTTTTCGGCTCCTCTTTTGTCCCGGATCTCTAAGTCAAACTCCTGCAAGAGGAGGATCCATCGCAAAAGATGAGGCTTGGCGTCCGATTTGCTTAAAAGATACCTAAGTGTGGAGTGATCCGTGAAGACGATAACTTTCGAGAGGGTGATGTATGTCCTAAACTTATCGAAGGCAAAAACGATCGCTAGAAGCTCCTTTTCGGTAGTGGTGTAATTCGCTTGTGCCGACGTGAGTGTTTTGCTCGCATAATAAATAGGGTGGAAATACTTACTCACCCGTTGGCCTAAAATGGCACCAACCGCAATGTCACTCGCGTCGCACATGATTTCAAAAGGGAGCGACCAATCCGGCGCGACTAGAATCGGGGAGTTTATAAGTTTTCTTTGATAAGTTTAAAGGCCAAATGGGATTCATCGCTAAAAATAAATGAGGATTCCTTTTCAAGAAGATGGGTTAACGGCTTTGTGATTTTGGAAAAATTTTGTATAAAGCGCTGATAGAACCCTGCGTGCCCTAGGAAACTACGAATAGCTTTTACGTTTGTTGGAGGGGGGAGTTTTTCAATCACTTCAATCTTGGCCCTATCGACCTCGATCCCCATGCCCGAAATTTTATGACCAAGGACTAATCCTTCCTTGACCATAAAATGGCATTTCTCGCAATTAAGTGCTAAATTCGTTTCCTCGCATCGCTGCAACACGCGCTCAAGATTTTTTAAACAATTTTTAAATGAGTTTCCGAATACGGAAAGTCGTCCATAAACACTTCCATCACCTCCTCTACTAACTCGTCAAATATCGCCAGCATACATCTTTAAAATGTAGCTGGCACGTTACAAAGACCAAATGGCATCCTTCGATAAGCGAAGGTGCCAAAGGGACAAGTGAAAGTGGTTTTCTCTTGGTCGTCGGGCGAAATTGGGATTTGAAAATATCCCGACAAACCATCGAGATAACAGTAGTAGGAGTGACCTGAAAGACGCTCTAAGATTTGATCAATAAATGGTAAAGGGAAGTGATCCTTACGGGTGGCATCATTTAGTTTTCGGTAATCGATGCACATCCGCCAACCCGTAACAGTACGGGTTGGGATCAACTCGTTATTCTCGTTAGCTAACCCAAGTACTATCCGATATCAGGTAGATAATTCCCGCGTTTAATAGTTTGATCACTTCGGCCTTAACGACTTCTTTCATGTTAGGGTTTAGCCGCCGTTGAGGCTGGACCGAATTTCGGGAATTATCTTCGAGAAAGATTTTATGGGTGCAGAAGGAAGGGTTTATACCCTTAATATCCGAAATTTGCCACGCAATTGCGTGGCGGTGCTTTCTTAAGACAATAGCTAACTCAAAAATTTCCGAGTTGCTAAGTTTGGATGAAACGATTACGGGTAGCTTCGACTCTTTTTCTAAAAATAAATACTTAAGGTGAGGGGGGAGTTGCTTTAGTTCTAAAATGGGTGGCTCTTCATAAGAAGTTTTGATTTTCAATTTCTCTAAAAATAGTGGTTCGGGTGGTGTGAAACCAGTGACTTATTTTTCTTACAGACAAAAGAGCTCGGCGAGCTCGGACTCGTGACTCGAGGTGGAGACTAACTCGGGAGGTGAATCGAATTCCCAACACTCTTCTAGGTAAAAACACAAATCATCGTTTTCTAATGTGTTCCGCATCGAGGAATTTATGCCGAAAGAAACTTCATCGTCTCCAACCCGTAGGAGGAGCATTCCGTTACTTACGTCAATAATGGCTCGGGAGGTGGCAAGGAAGGGGCGGCCGAGTATGAGGGGTACTTCGGCATCCTCTTCAATGTCAAGAATGACAAAGTCCACCGGGAAGATGAACTTGTCGACCTTGACGAGCACGTCCTACACTATTCCTACCGGATATTTTAAAGAGCGATCCGCTAATTGAATACTCATTCGAGTGGGGCTTGGATTTCCTAGACCTAGTTTCTTAAAAAGTGAAAAAGGCATGAGATTGATACTTGCTCCCAGATCCGCTAAAGCGTGTTTTACTAACGAATTGCCAAATAAACACGGGATGGAGAACCGTCCCGGGTCATTCACTTTTCTAGGCAATTTGTTGAGTACAACCGCGGAGCATTCTGCGTTCAAAGAAATATGCAAAATATCTTCTAATTTTTTCTTATTGGAGATCAACTCCTTAAGATATTTTGCATATTTAGGCATTTGAGAGATAGCCTCGCAGAAGGGTACATTAATGTGAATTTGCTTTAAAATATCTAAAAACTTTTTATAATTCTTTTCGGCGCTCTCGCTTTTAAACTTAGATGGATACAGAATATTTGAAGTAAAAGCGCGCGGAGCTAACGTAGCAGGTAAATTCGAAGATAAAATAGGAGGAGGGTGAGGGGAGGAAGTTACCATGGGTTCGTCCTGTTTTGAAACCACCTCCTTCCCGCTTCGGAGTGTAATCGCATTTGCGCTCTCCCTTGGGTTTGGCTCCGTGTTTCCTGGAACGGCTCCTTGCTGGCGCTCGGAGATTATCTTTGCTAGCTGGCCCACTTGGTTCTCCAAATTTTTGATCGATCCGGTGAGGTTCCGGATGTTCGCTTCATTTGTAGCAACATATTTTGCAAAAACCTCTTCAAGCGGAGAGGGCTTTTGCTGTTGCGGTGGAAAACCGGGTGGATTAAAATTTGGAGGGGGAGTTAAATTAAGAAGTTGATTTGGAGGTTGATTTAAATTTAAGGGACGCTGAGCATTTCCTTGATTGCTCCATGAGAAATTCGGATGATTCCTATAACCCGCATTGTAGGTGTTATTATACGGAGCGGTGTTCGGGTTATAGGAAGGCCGAGGCGGATTTCCCATGTAATCAACTTGCTCTTCAAGTAAAACATTATTAGCCCAAGGAGGAGTGGCGGAGGAAACAGACATCTCCGCCACTTGCGTTTTTAAGCGCTCAACTTGTAAAGCCAAATTTGCGTTAGCATCTATTTCAAAAATTCCGGCCGGCTTATTAGGCCGCGCTCGGGGCATGTTCCATTGGTACGCATTTGTGGCCATCTCTTCGAAAAGCTCTTGAGCGGCGATCGGGGTTTTATTATTTAATGTCCCTCCGACGGCCGCATCAATCATTTGCCTCGTTTGGAGATTTAAGCCATTATAAAATATTTGCACTTGTTGCCAAGTGGCAAGTGCGTGGTGAGGGCATCGGCGCAAAAGCTCCTTGAAGCGCTCCCATGTGTCATAGAGAGTCTCCGAGTCGATTTGCATGAACGACGCAATATCCGTGCGCAATTTAGCGGTCTTTGAAGGCGGGAAATATTTATTGAGAAATTTTTCCGCCATTTCGGCCCATGTAGTGATGGATCCCCTTGGTAGGGAGCCCAGCCACTGCTTGGCCTTAGACCGAAAAGAAAAAGGAAAAAGACGTAATCGAATGGCGTCATCGGTGACGCCATTGATCTTAAATGTGTCGCAAATTTCAAGAAAGTAAGAAATATGTGAGTTTGGATCCTCGTCCGGTTGACCATCAAAGGTCACCGATTGTTGCACCATTTGTATGATGCTGGACTTGATCTCAAAATTATTGTTCGCCACCATGGGGCGAACAATACTCGATTGTGTGCCTTCTAAATTCGGCCGCGCATAATAGGACATGGTCCGTTGCGCGTCCTTATTAGGATTTGGCTCGTTAAGATTAGGAGGATTAAGATTATGATCCATGTTCGCTGCGTTAGTGTCCCCGATCGACTCTTCAGATTCTACTTGATTTCCTTGATCACGAGAACGACGGTGCCTCAAAAGGGTTCGCTCGATTTCCGGATCAAAAAGAAGAATCGAAGTGCTACCACGGGTCATACACTAAAAAGATAAGGAAGGAAGAAGAAAAAGAGAGAATATTTTTTTTTGTTCTTTTAGGCAGATTAACTTAGTCTTGGACTTCCCAAGATCTACCCGGTGAAGGGTTTGCAAGGTACTAGGAGGTGAGATGGGATGACACCCCAAACGTCCCTTTCCAAGATTTTAATTTCACCCTTAAGATTTTCAAAAATAGAAAAACTAAAATAAAAACAACATGATAAAATTTATAGCTATCCTTGTTTCAAAATATCTACGCAAAAGTCCCCGGCAACGGCGCCAAAAACTTGATATTTAATTTGGTAGGTTTTGAAATTTAGTGAAGGTTTGAGATTTTCTCCAAAACTATATCCGATAAAGGCAAGTGTACCTTATCGTCTATAGTATAGGATATTAAGAAATACCAAGGTCGTATTCCACAGGGCGCGTTGATTACTTCTACTTTGAGGAAAGTCGCTATTATCTTATCTAATGATATTTTGGGGTTTTGGTTACTTAGCTAGAAAAGGAGAAATTGCAAGCTAAATTAAGGGTTTAGATGATGATTAAAGAGGCTAGTACTCAATCAAAAGTCACCTTGGAGTGAGAAAAGACAAGTGAAAAGAAATTAAATCTAATTCCGTTTAAATTGAACTACTTGACCGTGGAGGTTCCCGAAGCTCGAACATGCCTCTCTAGAGGTTAATGCCCAACTAAGTTTAGGAAAAATCAACCGGACTCTCGTCCTATAATCGATTACCTAAAACTTGCTTTACGAAGTGAACCCCGCTATTAGATTTGACTCCAATCCGGGAGATTTACGTCATCCTCTCTCGAGGGGTGCGTGCAACTCTCTTTACCCTTGAGTGATCAATTCATACTTTGAGCCTCTCGGCTAACTAAGTATGAAAACATAAGCGAAAACCATATATCGAAAATATGGCCTCACTAATTATAAATCAAGGGTAATTCAAGTGTTTATAAAAACGGAAAAAGAAAACTTTAGAGAGTCATAACTTGTCTAACTCATCCTCGGATCATTTTGATCGAGTACTAATGAGGATTAGTTAATCATGGTGGAGGGGGAAGAGAAAGAAAAATAAAAATGCATAATAAGAAAATTTAACTAAGTAAGGAGGAGACAAAATCAAGAGAACAAACTAATTTTTATTTAAATGAAAACTATTACAAGTCTTAAGAGAAGAGATTGCATGCTAGGAAAAACAAAGTTACAAACTTAAACTAGGCTATTGCATTGAAAGAAAGCTAGTACATTACATGAGAAAAAGAAGAGAACATGAAAGGAAAGAAACATGAACATGAACATGAAAGTGAAAAATACTCAGGATTCGCTCCAGCAGCACCTCCCCCACTCCAAAATTCTGAACCCTGGACTCAAGGAGAACCTCTGAATTTATAGGAAAAAATTTCAGATTACACGCCCTCGGTCACGGGCGTGACTGCACTATTCACATCAGATCCGACAACGGCGTGGGCTTGAATTCGGCGCGGCGAAAAGTGACATGTCACGGGCGTGACATGTCGGGTCACGACCGTGACTTTGGACGGCTGCATTAAATGCGGCGTGGGCTGGAATTCGGTGCGGTGGCGAAGCAGAGATCAGGCTGGAAAGTCACGGCCGTGACATGTGGGTCACGGGCGTGACTTAGGTTGACTTCTCGACAGCATCTCCACGTCTCGACGGCGGCTCCACGTGGAAGATTCTAAGTTTACACGCCCTTGGTCACGGGCGTGACTTTGGGTCACGGGCGTGACCTGGGGCGTGACTTGGTGTGGGCTAGCTCAGACAGCGCGGCATCATTCTGGACTGATCTTTAGGTTACACGCCCTTGGTCACGGGCGAGACCGAGGGCGTGACATGCCATTTTTCCCGATTTGTCCAAAAATTCTGCAAATATTAAAATTAAGCTAATTTAGAATCAAAATTACAAAAAGAACTAACTTATAACCTAAAATTGACATAAAAGGAAAATTCATATTAAATATTTACAAAATTTTCTATTAAAAAGTTATAAAAATACTACTTTTCAATAGGCTTGCACGTTTGCACTCTCTCTACTGCATGAGACGACTCATTACTAAAATCAATAGGACTTATAGGCAATCATTTGACTTAGGTTGAGCATAGGCTAGGTAAGTAGAAGGACGATGGGAATCTCACTCAACACAACCTGAGCACTCAAGAGAATAACAATCACCAAAACACATTTTTCAGTAATTACACGACACCCCCAGACTTCAACTGAACAATAGGTGCGTGCTAAGCCAAAAATAAATTGAATTTGCCGAGAGAGTATCATTTTTGCACCACTTTTTTTTTCTTTTCTTTTCTTTCTTTTCTTTTCTTTTCTCTCAACGACAAAATGACGTTTGTACGCACAATAAAACAACTCCCTTAGCTAATTTGAAGCTGCCATACATAACAAAAAAATGACACCAAAAGTGATCGAGAAAGAAATTTCTTTCAGCTCAAAGGTTGGTGCGAAAATAGGTTCGGTCGTATGGCTTTGGTTAAATTTTTAGTGGAGCTAAACAAGGAGGAAGGGTAGGCTCAAGTGGGCTTGCAACGGTGATTACGTAGGTAAGGATTTCCAACGCTCAACCGGATCAAGAAATGGCCTATATCATATTTTATGACGAGCACTTCAACACAATCGTGTCGAGAGTCGCCTAGTGCAAGTTGTAGCCACCTTGAAAGGTTGTCCTTCCTTCCGACCCTAGTAATAAGCTACTACTAGTCTGCTACACTCGATCTTATGCTACCGTTGGATTCACCGGATTCACCACTAAAGTAAAATAAATTTCATCTACTATAAAAGAAATAACTAAATTATAATTCTGAATTTCATTCTACTCTAATTGAATTTCTAGGCGTGACGGGAGCACTTGACTAGAGCACTACTCGAGTCAACATTTTTCTCTACTCCTCACTCACATGCTAACAATTCAATTCTTACGAGTGGGGAAAACCACGCAGCGATACCCAAAAAGCATGCGTGATCAAGTGCGCGTGAATTAGGTGCAAGTGTATGCAATGTGCGCAACAAAATATAAATCTTAACTCAGTACATTCTAGCATGTCATGCAAAGTGTGTGCATGTTCACAACTCGCTCTCTCTCCCCCAAACTTGATTAAAACCATCTAAATTAAACAATTCAGCAATAAATAAGAGAGGGGTAGAGTTGACCTATGCTCATAAAAGAGCATGCCAGAAGTGCGGTAATCCCATTTTGAAAATATTTCTCCTTCATCATCGTCCACCACGCTAGAGCTTAGCTTCACCAACAAGGTTAGCAAAACTGAAATTACAGTACACAAAAAGATTAAAAAGAAAGACGGAACTGGGTGGTTCCTCATGGGTTTTCTCCCAAGAAGCCCTTTTGTTTAACGTCCTTTAAGGTGGACCAAATACCTGTATTAATCATTGTTCAAGCAGCAGAAAGATATTGTTCCAAACTAAAATAAAAACGACCAACACAGCGAAGAAGCATGAAATAACATAAAGACAAGATATCCTGAATCACACCCTAGGGGCGATGCCCTAGCCGAATAATGTCAGATCAAAATTAAAGTACACCACAACTAGTTTAACATAAAAAAACTAACTAAGATGACACATCACCAAGGAAGCTACAAATGAATGATCACGGCGGAGATGACGGAGAAGAATATGAAGGAGGAGGAGGAGGAGTACGCTGCCGCCTAGATCCAGAAACTGAAGCCCGGGCAGGGACATCCGGAGGCACGACTCCCAGATGCACACCAATCCGCGACGAAAGCTCGTACTGCATGGCCATGGTATCTTCCATGCGTAAAAACCTCTCGTAAAACTCCGGATAGTGTTGCTCGATGTTAGGCCGAGGGGCTTGCCATTGAGCATCCGGGGGCGCGAAATGGGGAATGACAGAGGGCTGCCCACTCATCCCCGCCGAAGTACTAGGTCCGGCAGTGTCAGTATGATCGCGCCGCTCCTCTCGTCCAGGCCCAGCTCCAGAGAGTTCGAAACGCCAATTGTGGCCTACCTTCACTCTTTTGACAAGTTTAAAAGCTGTCATCATGGCTATTGTGATGTCGGAACCCTCGGAGACTGGAGTCATGGGCGGAAGTGTATCCCAAATCCCAAGCCCTTTGGCAATCCTGGTGATGTACTAAGAACCTCCGATCGCCTTCAATGGGAGGTATGTGGCTTGCCGAAGAAGGTACTGGGCGAGCACTAGCCCAAGATGGAGGGGTACTCCCTGATGCATGCTATAAAGGTAGAGAAGATCCTGCCATCCTGCTATGTTTTGACTCATGGCGCGGGCATTGATGTTGTGCCCGATCAAATGTCGGCGTGCGATTTTTGACGGGGCTAGGGCTGATTTATGATATCCGAAAATTGCACGGTCGTGCGATACCAATGCACACATCCGACTGTTGGAACACGGTCTTCTGCATCTCCTAGGTTTGAGAATAACAAATCCAATGTGTATTTGATATTTGGTGTTCAAGTGTGCAGGTTAGCATAGTCCACATGACTCAAGGAGTACTCATGATGTCTACCCCCAAAATTGAGGCCAAAATTCGAAGAGGCTCACTAGCGCCGGCGGTAGCGCTAGCGCCCGGCGCTAGCGTTGATCTGCGCGATTCCAACATTGTTTGTAAGAGGAGCTAGCGCCCGGCGTTAGCTACTAGCGCCGGCGTTAGCTACTAGCGCTGGCGGTAGCATGGCGCACAAGAGGCATGGAGCAATATGTTTCCACGGATTGAAGATCCTGCCGCGCAAAATGTTTCCTAATCCGGGCTAGCGCCAGCTGTAGCGTAAAGGCTATAAATTGGATGCTTTGGCTCCGAATTCTTCATCCTCCTCCAATCCCAAACTCCAGAGCTTCGTGCCACAGCAGAGAGAGGAAGATTCAGAGCGATACTCCCACAATTCCATAAAGCCTTAAGGAGATCCGTGGAGAAGATTTCAACACGCGTCATCATCGTGACGAAGGGCCGCATCGACTACGATCATACTCTGCGGGCCTTCGTCCACTTCTCCAAGAGATCCACATAGAGGGAGTTTTTATATTATTGTCTTTTCATTTCATATCTTTTCTGTAAACGGTAGTGAAATCGCCTCGTGTTGGCGACTAGGTCTGGGGTAGGACTTAGGGCTGAAATTCGCCTCGTGTTGGCGACTAGATCTAGGCTAGATCTAGGGGGTGCTCGAGGCCTTTCTGGGGATAGATTGGCTAGAGCGGCTTGAGGCCATATCTGGGGAGAGATCGGCTAAAGCCAACCGGTTCGTGGGGATACGAGTCGGTATAGAAAACGAAAAAGAGTTTTTATTATTCGCCTCCGATCTCTAGCGCCATTGAGATCAAGTTTTGTAAAACTTATTTAATATCAATAAAGCTTGTCTCTCTTTTTGTTTTACTTGACTTCTTGTTTTATTATTGCAATATTCCATTGTTTTCTAAATAAAATATAAAGTTTTTGAAAACCCTTATTCACCACCCTCTGATACCACTTGTTGAAAACACCACAACTTGTGTAGAATATAATGAATTAAAAGAAAAGCACAGGAAACTTCAAAAGGATTTTATTTTAGTAAAAGAACAAAATGAAAAATTATGTTTAGAAAATTCATCTTTGATAAATGATTGTGCTAAGTGTAAAGAATATAAAATTGAAATTAAAGAGATGAATGAAACATTTGATGAATATAGAAACAATTATCAAGATCATATTGATTCAATTGTTTCCATTCTTAAAAATAGCACAATCGCTTATAATAAAGCTAGACATAATTTAATGATTAAAAATAATGAATTAAAAACTAAAATCAACTTGCTTAAGGAAATCATAAAGAAAAACTCTCAAAACATACAATCTCAAAATAATGCAAAATCCAAAAGCAAGTTGAATATGATTTCTTATAAGTTGAACAATCCAAGCAATAGAAATAACAAACCTCAAGAGATTAAAAATGAAATTCCAAAATACAATCATTACTATCATTTACAACATCAATCTTCTCCCAACATAAAATTAAATGCTCACAAATTTCCTATGAACAACATTTTTAATAATCATTACAATCATAATCATCAATATAAAGATAATCTCAATGGAAATTTGATGAATAAGAATAACATTAAACCAAGGTTTGAATGGAGGCCTAAAATTAAAAATGAAACATTCACTTCACATGAAAGGACTCATTCATCTTTGTCTTCACAAAAATCATCATGATGCATTTGGGTACCCAAAGGAACCATCACTCATGGTCCTCTTTGGATACCTAAATCTCTTATCCATTAAGTATCATCAATTGCATGAAGTAGAATCCTTTCAAAATGAAATATACAAAGTTCTACATCATGATATGCTTTCATGTCTTTTAATTTTTCTTATTTTTCTTATTTCTTTTGAACTATCATGTCATGGTCATCCTATACAATTTTGAAAATATGATCTTATCTCTTACAAAATCAATATGTTTATAAAATCAAATTGATCAAAATTCCAAATCATATTTTATTTTGATGACCCATCTTTTATTCTTATATTCATTACTTCTAAATATCTTATATTATCCATTTGAATCAAACTCTAAATTTGTTATAAGATATTTCAAATTAAATCTGGTTACTAGATTTTTAGCCTTCACCAACAAGTGGATAAAATTCTGAATTTGCTATGAGATATTTATCTAAATTAAAAAGAAAAACACATAAGACATATTGAAAGATTAATTGTCATAAATATTGATGCCATACGCACCACCATGATCTATTGATATCTTTTGCTAAAACTTTCTAAAATCATAATTCATATCAAGAATCATCTATCACATTTTATATAATGACAATTGGTATTATAATTGCTTACTATGGTAGGTATATTATGTGTGTATTGTGATTTATTTCTTGTTTATACCTTTGAATCATTTTTGATATCAAATCAAATAGAATTGTCACTCCATTCTAGGTCTCTAAGTTGAAACACAATCAAAACATGGTATAACATTAATCTCAAATTTATCATTCTAACATTGCCACCTAAAGAATATTTGTGTCTATGTTAGGCTTTATTTGTTTACCAAGATATACAGGCTGGGTATTCTCATCTAGGGCTTATCCATAGTATGATTGTGCATGAACATTATTGTTAATCTCTAAAATCATGCATATTTGATTTGTTCAAACATGATATCTTGGGTTTTCATTTCCTATTTTTTTTAAGTTATAAGCACAAGTCTTTAGAAAAGTCAAAATGAAAACATAAGTAAATATATCTTATGCAATGATTATTTTGAAATCGCTAACGTTTCATGCAATTTGGACCATCCAAAACATCTCCTAAAAATCTGCAACTTCAGCATGGAACTACTATTGGGACACCTAATCAAGTTCAAGTATCAAAATTTTCAAAACCCTAAAAAATCACTTAGTGTTTCCCGCGCTAGCGCTAGCGCCGGCGCTAGCGTCGAGGTTCATTTTTCTGTATTTTTTAAATTTCTAAAAATCCCTTAAAATATATAAATCTATATTTTCTACTTAGTTTTGCACTTCTGTGTTTCTTTATTTTTTGAAAATCAAATACAAAACTACAAAAACAAAACAAATTACAAAAAAATATGTTTTTCCTTTGTTTGCTTTTGTTGTTTCCTTTGTTTAAAGTTCATCTTTTTACAAAAATCAAAAAATTACAAAAGCAAACATTACAAAAATCTGCTTTTATTTGCTAAAATCAAATACAAAAATATAATACTTTAAAACTATCAAAAAAAACTCTATGATTTTTTTCTTGTAAAATCAAGCATGACTTAATCTACTATTTAGAAATTCTACAATGTTACAATTTTTCTCTTCAAACTACTTTGGACATTGTCTTTCTTCATGCTGTGATATATCTATTCAAATGTGCATCAATTATAGTTTAAAAGTTGTGTAGGATCAAGCTTAGCATGCCTCTAAGTATGAGAAATGTTTTATGTTGGATAATGATATTTATTCACTCACCTTTTTTGACATTGTCTACATATGCATTTAATCTAAGAATGCTTGTGTATGTTTTGTATTAGTACAAATAAATTAAAATTACACAAGTATCTTACCTACACTCCTTTTGCACTCTTAAAAATTAAGAAAAGTGGTTAGATTTTTTTTTCTCATAAAATCTATTGATTTGCAAAACAAGTGTATTCGGAGAACTTTGTACAAAACAAAATCATAAAATAAAGTGACAAAGATAACTCCACCAAGCACTACTTGAACCTCCTGATAAGTTTTAATGAGCATTGTGAGGTTAAGCACCTTGGAAAGAATAATAAAGTGTCTTGTGCAAATCAAATCTTTCTTTCAAAAACAAGAAAAACCACTTTCTCTTAAGTACACCGGATCACAAGTCTCAAAATTCAAAATAAAATATGTGATCCCCCAAGCACTACTTTGCACCCTGATAAGTCTTGATAAGCATTGTGTGTGCAAAGCACCTTGGTAGTTGTACATTTTTTTGTGCATTAAATTGTGTGGAAGTAATCTTATTTGTGTTTTATTGTGCTTCTTACTTTACATATTACTTGTATTTTTGATTAAAACATTTGTTTACTCTCCTCAAAATTTACACTTATGTGCACATCATTATCTTCCATAACACTTCTTCTCATGAGTATTGGATCCTAATGCTAATTCTATATTGCTTTTTCTTTATGAAATGCACTAGATAACCTAGCATGTGTTCTACAATGTTTTTGTATGTTTTTGAAATTAAGAATTAAAGTAACATTGTGGTCATCTCTTTTTGATAAAGATTATTTCATGATTGGTTACTGTATTGTAAAAACAAAAATTTTAAATACAAAATGATTTACAAAAACATCTTCTTTTTGAAATTGAACTCATATATCTTTTTATGAACCATCATTGATTACCATAAGATGTTTTTTGTACTTCTATATGTCTTCCGCATCATTACCATATAATTGTTTTACCTTGCACTTTAATACTTATTTAAAATCTTTCATCTTGTGTGCATCATCACTTGAATCTTCAAATTCCTTTCTTACAACAAGTGGTAGACTTGCTTGGTAAACTTTATATTGGTTGAATTGTTTTTTATTTCTATTCTAAACACTCCTCCAACAAGTGAAATATTGCTTATAAAACATCTCTTTTTAACTTTAACTCTTATTTAGTATTATGATGTTTCTTTTTCGAAATCTTCCAAAATACTCAAACTCTGATTCATTCATGAATTTCAATATAGCTATGTGAGTTTTATTTCAAAAATTCAAATAAAAATATAAACCCATATGCTATGATATTTCCCATTAGATTTAAATGCCTAATGTTTCCAATAATTGTTATCCATGACTTCATTTCTCACCATAGTGGGGGCGTAGGGTTGTAGACATTAGATAACCTTATCTCTAGTCATGTCTTGTCCTTAACCGGGGAAGGTTCCAGTGGGGCCTTGCGAGGCACTGGGGGGAAAGAGTGCTAGGTTAAGTTTTTTGTCTAGTGTTTGCATATGGGATTAACACCCCAACCTACGGCATGTTTGCAACTCCTCATGCCCATCCGTCACTTAGTACGGGGCTAGGGTGTTGACATATTGTCTGGGTAGATTGATTACTTGGAAATCATGATTTTTTTTTGGCTTAAAACTCTTATTTAAAGGGAAAATAATTATTTTTTGCTTAAACTCTGATATATAAAAGGGGGAGAAATACAAACAAAAGGGATAAAATAAGTCATAACTCTGATCATTTTCAATGAAAGACAAGTCTAAAACTCCTTATCATTTACTTAAAAAGCTCGATCATGCCTTCTCTTTTTTACACATTTTTAGTGCTCTGTTTCCCTACCCACTTTTGCTAATAACAAAGGGGGAGAACTAACATGATAAAATGCAAAATGGGGAGAACTAACATGATAATATATAATCCGCTATCAAAATGCAAACCCAACATTATTGATTAAGTTGATAGCATACATATTAGGGGAGCATTCACATTGGGGGAGCATATATTTAGGGGGAGCAATTCTAAATGCTAAAATCAATAATCATCCTAAAGTCATCACTCTCACACACACACAAGTATAGTTTCATCATGCTTATTTATTAATGCTTTGATTTATCATTAATGGATTTGTTATTATCAAAAGGGGGAGTTTGTTGGAACACGGTCTTCCGCATCTCCTAGGTTTGAGAATAACAAATCCTATGTGTATTTGATCTTGTGTGTTCAAGTGTGCAGGTTAGCATAGTCCACATGACTCAAGGAGTACTCATGATGTCTGCCCCCAAAATTGAGGCCAAAATTCGAAGTGGCTCACTAGCACCGGCGGTAGCGCTAGCGCCCGGCGCTAGCGTTGATCTGCTCGATTTTGGCATCGTTTTTAGAAGGAGCTAGCGCCCGGCGTTAGCTACTAGCGCTGGCAGTAGCATGGCGCACAAGAGGCATGGAGCAATATGTTGCCACAAATTGAAGATCCTGCCGCGCAAAATGTTTCCTAATCTGGGCTAGCGCCGGCGGTAGCGTAAAGGCTATAAATTGGATGCTTTGGCTCCGGATTCTTCATCCTCCTCCAATACCAAACTCCAGAGCTTCGTGCCATAGCAGAGAGAGGAAGATTCAGAGAGATACTCCCACAATTCCATAAAGCCTTAAGGAGATCCATGGAGAAGATTTCATCACGCGTCATCATCGTGACGAAGGGCCGCATCGACTACGATCATACTCTGCGGGCCTTCGTCCACTTCTCCAAGAGATCCACATAGAGGGAGTTTTTATATTATTGTCTTTTCATTTCATATCTTTTCTGTAAACGGTAGTGAAATCGCCTCGTGTTGGCGACTAGGCCTGGGGTAGGACTTAGGGCTAAAATTCGCTTCGTGTTGGCGACTAGATCTAGGCTAGGTCTAGGGGGTGCTCGAGGCCTTTCTGGGGATAGATTGGCTAGAGCGGCTTGAGGCCGTGTCTGGGGAGAGATTGGCTAAAGCCAACCGGTTCGTGGGGATACGAGTCGGTATAGAAAACGAAAAAGAGTTTTTATTATTCGCCTCCGATCTCTAGTGCCATTGAGATCAAGTTTTGTAAAACTTATTTAATATCAATAAAGCTTGTCTCTCTTTTTGTTTTACTTGACTTCTTGTTTTATTATTGCAATATTCCAAAGTTTTCTAAATAAAATATAAAGTTTTTGAAAACCCTTATTCACCCCCCCCCCCCCCTCTAAGGGCGCCGACCGATCCAACACCGACCTGATCGTGCGTTTGTAAATTTCAGCAAAATTTCTCCAATTTTTGCGAGTCGGTGGAATCAGAAAAAATTTCACAAGCAACAATCTTGGACGGAGGGAACAGATAAGAGCGCACCGACAGCAATTGCCTAACTACTAACTCCACAGGGCACGCGGTGCACGCAAAACTTACACAAACAAGAGAAAACAATTGCTAAAAGCAAACAGAAATTAAACCTAAAGATGATAAAATCTAAATGAGCTACGCCTATACCTAGATAACTGTTGGGCTACATGTCCCCCCAACGGGACTTATTCAAGCACTTGAAATGCAGGTTAACTAATAGGTGAATGAAAGCGAAAATGGTCAGGTAATCATTCATACTCATGCTTCGCCAGTATGTACCGGAGTGGGGATAAAACAGTTGCCCAAATACCAGTGAGATAATAATGCCTGACATGGATGTCAGGCAAGGGCACAACATATGTTGTGAAGCTCCCCGTATCTAGCTCCACCTGTACTGGATTCCTTTCAATGCTAGGCCTTGTTACAGGCTCATACACCCACGGAACTTGCTCCACAATGTGCTCCTGCAGAGGAGAAGATACAGGAGCAAGGTCAGGAAATAAAATAGACAAAAAACTAAGAGAAATCTCATCTGAGGGGATAATCCCGGGTTCATCCCCCATAGGGTGCGGCAAGGATAAACTGATGACATTGTCGGAGATCTCACTAGACTCGACAGAGCACACAATGGCCTCCTCTCTAACTTGGACTTTCTCGCACTGAACCAAAATGGTTGCTTCAGCACAATCGAGACTGTCCGCCTCCATGAGAGTGGGCACGACACTGCGCAGACCTGCACCATCCTGCAAATTGATCTCAACGATAACATCAGAAATAGATGTAAGTTCGTGAATAGTGGGAGGAAACGTGCCACTTAAGAGTTCGGGCTCGCTCTCCACACAAGGGTACAAATCTACGCAAAGTGGTACATGAACCGAAGAGGTATAGGGGGTCGCGTCAGAAACGGAGTCAATAGGGGCACTGATGCACGTGTCAATTCCAGAGACTTCAAGAAGTGAAGGTGGAAGGGATACGTAACCAGAGGAAGAAGCTATGCTCGCAGAATTCGAAGATGGGACGATCCGGATATCCGGCTCATCGTCATCCTCTAATTGGCGAAGGTAATCTGCAAAGTCCTTCAAGGCATGCTCTCTACTTTTGCAAAATAAACAATGTCTCACCGGCTTAGCCGGCACCCAAGGTGTAGCAACCGCGTGAGAGTGCGTCAATGGAGTTGCAGTAGAGTAGCCAAAAGACTTATGGGTTCCGTATGGTTTCTGAACAACACCATATTCTTTGGGACACCTATCCCAAGTGTGGGATATGTCTCCACACCAACGACATCGAATATTCAAATGCGCCCACATGATACAAAAGAAGAAAATACCATACTGAAGAAAAACAAAATATTTTAAAACGAATTTCCAAATAAAAACAAATCAAACATGCTTGCAGTACCCGGCAACGGCGCCAAAAACTTGATGCGCTAATTCGACACTGCTAATTAGCATGCGCAAAATGTGATACGACGGCAGTGCACCGGTCACTGAAGTAATAAAATAGGGAGGAACTCCCCGAATATCGTTCTCAAAGGACCGCAAGTTGGGTACTACGATTTGCTCAAACCAGGAAATCAGTTAAAAGGGTTAATAAGTAACAACGGGAGGTTTGGTTTGGGATCCTATGCTAATGCAGATTAAAGAGAGATGCGGGTCAAAACTCTGCTTCGCAAGGCGAGATGGATGCAACGGCCGCGATGTCGTTCTTCGGAAGGCGCGTGGATGGAGTGTAACTATGACGGTTGAGGGTCGCACACACCTCTTCTCTAAACATCACCACTAGCAATTGCTAGTGGCTTCACACACAACGAATCTCAGAAATCACTAGGAAAAAGGGCTATTCATGCCATCACAACAACATTGCTTATGAACACAAGCAATAATCCTTAAGATTAACTTAACAAGCATTCATAAAACAACAACAAAGAAGTTCAAGCATCAAAGGTTAGAGAGGACCACAATGAAGAAGTCACGTCTTGGGTTCACGTCCGGAATGAGAGGTTGTCGGGCTCTCTCCGGACACGGCCCTCAGATGGTGAGCTTGGCTCGAAGGAGGCTGTCACCGCTCCTACGATCTTCAGCACTTCTCTGATCTCTAGGAGAGGAATGCTTGAGTTAATGGTGGAGAAAGCTTCTTAGTGCTCCCGGATGGAAGGATGGAGGTGGAAATCACCGAAAATGGCCTCTATGGTGATGGAGATGAAGGGGAAGCCTTCATACCTCAAGAGTAGCGGGAAAGAAGTGATTTTCCGCTCTCTGAATTGCTCCAGTCCGCCTCCAATCGCTCTCTTCATTGACTGCCTCGATTCCTACTTTTTATTGCAAACAGACTGAAAAATGGTCACGCACGGTCGAACGCACGACCGTGCATAGACCGTGGGATATTAACGGATAAAATATGGCTTGGGGAAGAAGCTGCGCCGCCCGTGCGATTTGCTCACGCACGACCAATACCGCCCGTGCGTTCAAACGCACGGGTAAACTCCGACGCTCTGAACTCATAAAGACACAGGTCGACCGTGCGTTTTACTCACGCACGGGAGAATCCGCCCGTGCGTCAAAACGCACGAGTAAACTCTGATGCTTCATTTTCTGCCCAGACACAAACGCACGACTACAACCGACCGTGCGTCAAGGAAATGCACGACCGTGCGATATGCACAAAAATTACTTCTGGGGAAAACGGGACGATCAGGTCACCTGCATACAAGATATAACAGCTGGGAATACACGTCCAACATCAGAAAAACCTAAAAGAAGGGAAGGGGAGCACCATATGCTTACCCCCCAACAACAAGGAATGCAATTGCACACCGAAATGAGCTTAATAGTGCACCTAGCATGGAATAATACATATGAATGAAAATGTGCCTAAAATGTGGTGCAAAGACTAGAATATCAGCCCAAATGAGTCCAAATATATATATATATATATATATATATATATATATATGTGACTCATCACTCCTTTACAACTCAAAGGGACGAATTTTTTTAGGAGTTAGATTCTTCATTTCATGTTTTTAGTAGTTCTTGTATCATTCTTTCTTTCTTGCAATTGTACTTTAATTTCAATAGTTATAATTTTCATTTCAATAGCTTGTATTCCGCTTCTTTGCAAAATTAATAAAATAGTTTGTTCTTATACTCTTATTCGATTCTTATTTCACCATGAACTCTTTTCTTTTTATTAATTCCTCTATCTTAATGTGTAGTTAAATTTCTAGTAGTACTCGATCGAGATGATCTAAGGAATGATATAAGTCATGAAATAAATTATAGTTGCTCTTTCTCTTTTCTAAAATGCTTAAGATTTATCCTTAATTTTAAGATAACGAGATTATATTTTCGATATATAATTCTTGTTTATATTTTCGTACTATAGTTAGCCGGGAGGCTCATAATGCGAATCGATCACTTAAGGATAAAAAAGAGTAGAATGCAATCTTCGAGAGAGGATGACGTTACCCTTCCGGATTGGAGTAAAAGCCAATAGCGGGATTCACTTCGTAATGCAAGTATTAGGTTATTGATTATAGAATGAGAATTTGGTTGATATTCTTAAACTTAGTTGGGCGTATCCTCGACCCAATGTGCATTCATAATTCGAGAATCCCTACGGTCAATGCTATTTTATTAAGAGAATGTGATTTTATTCTTTCTTCTTATTTTTATCTCCTAGGTGATTTAAAGATCGAGTGCTAATCATTCTTGTTATTGTTTTAATCGTTATTTAAATTCTTCTCTCTTTAGTGCAAAAAACAATCCAGTTCTATCGATAGAATAATAGAGATTTTCTAGAAGTAAGAGTATTCAACCGCCTTGAGTCTAATAGGACCTTGGTTTTATAACCTATACTACTTTCAATACGGTACACTTGTCGTTATCGTTTGCGGATATAGTTTTGCTCATCAAGTTTTTAGCATCATTGCCAGGGAATTTAGGTTGATATTTCGAAAAAAGAAATATCTATTAATTTTATCGTCCTCTTTCTTCTCCCCCTTCTCTAAAAAATATTTTTTTAAAATCTTAAAAGGCGTAATTTAAATTCTCGAAAAGGGAGATTTGGACTTGAACCCCATCGCATCTCCTAGTACCTTGCAAACCCTTCACCGGGTAGACCTCGGGAAGTCTGTGACTAATTTAACCCGCTTTTTGATATATATATATATATATTTATATTTTTTATAAATTATTTCTCTTCTCTATTCCCCCTCTAAAAATTCCGTTCATTTAAGTGAATGTTATTTTCTTTTCATTAAATGAGGTTATCTGAATTGGCCGTAAAAGTTGTCGAACTTCAAAACAAAGTTAATCTTTTGGAAGCCGTACGAAAGCGTCAAATTAGTTACAATTATTGTGGTGCGTCTCATCAAAGTGATTTTCATTCTTATTCTCAAAATTTATATTATGAAAATGATTTTTCTCAATCTTATGAAAATAATTTTGATAATAATTACGATTATAATTTTTCCTCTTTCCAAGAAAATAAATTTTCCAACTTTGATGAAAATGTTTTTACTAATTTTCACGAGAATAATTCTTCAATTTTTAATAATTTTTCTTCTAGCTCGGAAGTAAATTATTCTTGGTGGCAAGCTCACCCGGATAGTTTTCAGAGTAGTGAAGATGAATCTTTAAATCTGAATTTTTGTTCTTCCTCTTTTGCGCCGCAAGTTTCGTACTCTAATTTTGGGGAATTTCCAACAATTCAATTTGATACTCTCCCCCAAAATTTAGATGAGAATATTATTTCATCCAGTGCTTTTTCTCCATCTTTGGATAATTTAGTTATGGAGGAACTTGTGGTTTCCTGTAATCCCATTGTCTCTTTTACCGAAAATGAAGAAAAATTGTTGTACCAAGAATTTCTTAATGTTATGGGCACCCCGGATGGAATAGAAGAAGAACAAGTTTCTTCACCTACTCCACCCGGTTCTTCTCTTGTTTGTCATGACTTTTCAAAAAATTCTATTTTTATTCAACCGAAAATTCATGAAAATTTTATGTCCGAAAATTTTATTCTGCATGATATTGCACTAGATTTTTCTAAAGAAAAAAATAGTTTAGAAAATGAACAACTAGAGCTAAATCATATATTTTCGCAAAAGCCTCCTCCTTGCAGAAAATTTTCTGACTCGTTTAAATGTGATTCTCTAGATACTAATAATTTTCAGGTTGAAGATGAGCCGTTGCCACCTCAAATAATTGATGATCCATATGTCGCTCATCTTTAGAAATTTAAATCACCTCAGGTATGTATAGGTGATTTGGGTTTGCATATTTAAGTAAAAGGACAAAATGAGAATCACATGTTAAATGAAGGAGTAACCAGGTGACTGACGTCGGCACACTCACCTAAACGTGAATTAAGGGAGTTGCATGTGCACTTCTCTTTTCAATTTCCGTTTAGCTAACATTAACCGTCTAGCTTAAATACGGGAAAAAGAAAGCGCTCTTGGGAGGCACCCCTTGATTATCTTTAGTTTTCATACATTTTTTCTTTTCACGCATTTTTCTTTCACGTGTTCTTCAGACTTAGTTTTAAACATTGGGTACAATGTTTAATTCTAAGTATGGGGGTGTAGCATAGCTTTCTAGGCTTTCTTTTTCAATTTATAAAAAGAAAAAATATATTTATAAAAATCATAAAAAAAATCTAATTTCATGGAAAGGGAGGTTTGGGCTTGTCATCCCATCGCACCTCCTAGTACCTTGCGAGCCCTTCACCGGGTAGACCTTGGGAAGTCCAGGAATTTTTCAAAAATATATATTAATCCTTATTTGTCAATTTTTATTTTTCTAGAAATCTAGTTTGAGGTTTGATTATAAGTATTCTTACATTTTTAATTTAGCTAATATTTTGTTTTATCAGAATTTGTTAAATTTAAATTTGAAGTAATTTAGTTTTAATAAACACTTTATGTTTTTAATTTGATTATAGAATTTATTTAGCATTACTTCTCGGTTTAATTTTAAATAGATTCATTTTGTGGTAAATTGGCTAAGCATCTCTAGATTTTTATTATATTCTCTACTATCTTTAAGATCTTAGGAAATTATATTCCACTAAAGAAGTTGCTCTCAAAATGGTTTAATTTATAAACTAGAAGTATTTCTTTACCCTCACCCTTTGTTGGCAAATAAAAAAAATGTAAAAAAAGATCATATGTCATGGGAATAAGAGGATAAAATTCATTATCCCCTAAACATATGCATCCAAAATCATTTAAAAGATTATATGTCATGAAGTAAGAGGATAAAATTCATTACTTCTAAACATATACATTTTGGGTTTTTGATTGAAGAGAATTTTTTTTTTATGATTATATGGTATGGAAAATAAGAAGATAAAATTCATTATTTTCCTAAACATATACAAATTCTTATTCAATTAAGGTGAGAGGATAAAATTCATCACCTTTATCCAAAAACTCTTCATCTACCACTTTCGATTAAACCCTCATCCTTAGCCAATTTCAATGGTTCTAGTCCTAAACTTCTTTTATGTTAGAGTGTCTATAATTTCAATCTAATTTTGTTTGAAAATTTCTATAATTTCGATTGCTAAATAGGTATCTTGAGAAGTAGTTAGCTAAACAAATTTATCTTTTTGAAATATCACCATAACTTATGACTTAATTCTTGAATTCCTAGAATTTACTTTTAACTTACTCTTGTTTAATGAAATCTTAGTTAATTAAAAATAATAACGATGACTTGTAATTCTTTACTCATTCTTTTGCTCTAGAATAGCAAAAGATCAAGTATGGGGGTGTTTGATGAGTACTTTTCATACACATCTTTTAGTATAATTTTAATACTATTTTAATACGAATTTATGTAATTTATATGAATTATCTCTTTTAATTTGTTTCTTTTCACTTCTATGAGCTAACTTAAGCTCATTTTATGTTTTTCAGGTTTCCTGGCACTTTTGAGAAAAACTCCAAAGTACTTGCCTAAGGTCATGGACGTGACCAAGGGCGTGACAGCCCAAGATCTGTTCTAGACCTATTGCTGCCACTCCAGTCTCATTCCGTGAAGATTCGCCAAGTACACGCCCCAGTTCGCGGCCATGACACACTTCTAACATGCCAGATCAGTCTCCACGCTAATTAAAATAACACGCCCTCGGTCACGGGCGTGACCAAGGGCGTGACATATAGTCATGGGCGTGACCAAGGGCGTGACATATAGTCACATGCGTGACTCATTCCGCGCCACTTCCCGCCGAAAGCATCCCGCAAGGCGCCATTTTAAAGATTACACACCCTAGGTTTAGGGCATGACCTAGGGCGTGATGTATACTAAACGCCTGCAATAAATCCAGAAGGCGCCCTCTCCACTGCTGCTTCGATCACGCCCCTGGTCACGGGCGTGACCAAGGGCGTGTAACTTCAAATTTCAGGCTATTTAAAGCCAGCTCCTCTACAACTCAAGGGACAAATTTTCTTAGGAGTTAGATTCTTCATTTCATGTATTATTTCCATGTTTTTAATAGTTCTTGTATCTTTCTTTCTTTCTTGCAATTATACTTTAATTTCAAAAGGTATAATTTTCATTTCAATATCATGTATTCCTCTTCTTTGCAAAATCAATAAAATAGTTTGTTCTTATTCCCTTATTCGATTCTTATTTCACCATGAACTCTTTAATTTTTATTAATTCCTCTATCTCAATGAGTAGCTAAATTTCTATTAGTACTCGATCGATATGATCCAAGGAATGATATAAGTCATGAAATAATTTATTGTTGCTCTTTCTCTTTTCTAAAATGCTTTAGATTTATCTTTGAGTTTAAGATAACGAGATTATATTTTTGATATATAACTCTTATTCTTGTTTTCGTACTTTAGTTAGCCGAGAGGCTCGTAATGCGAATCGATCACTCAAGGATAAAAAAAGAGTAGAATACAATCCTCGAGAGAGGATGATGCTACCCTTCCGAATTGGAGTAAATTGCGAGATTAACCTCGTAATGCAAGTATTAGGTTATTGATTATAGAAAGAGAATTCAATTGATATTCCTAATCTTAGTTGGGCGTATCCTAGACCCAAGACACGTTCATAATTTGAGAATCCCCACAGTCAATGCTATTTTATTAAGAGAATACAATTTTATTCTTTCTTCTTATTTTTATCTCCGAGGTGATTTAAAGATCGAGTTTTAATCATTCTTGTTATTGTTTTAATCTCTATTTAAATTCTTCTCTCTTTAGTGCAAAAAACAATCCAAAGTTCTATTGATAGAATAATAGAGATTTTCTTGAAGTAAGAGTATTCAACCGCCCTGAGTCTAATACGACCTTGGTTTTATAACCTATACTACTTTCAATAAGGTACACTTGTCGTTATCATTTACAGATATAGTTTTGTGCAACAGATTTGATCAAATGTTTATTAGCAGACCATTAAATGATATAATATGGTAAACAAAATTTTGGTCACACATATTGCAGGACCTTATGAAATTTATTTAGGGCCCTTAAAGGCCTCTACAGAAATTACACCCTGAATGAAAATGGTAGGTTATGGACTTAACAAAATTTAGAAATTTTTTGATGTGATTTGGAGCACTATAGCACTCAGAGCACTCATTTTGGTGAGACATATACAAATGGGCCACTAGATCTTTAAAAATTAAATTAGAGA
Source organism: Dactylorhiza incarnata (assembly GCA_033032865.1). NCBI lineage: Eukaryota > Viridiplantae > Streptophyta > Magnoliopsida > Asparagales > Orchidaceae > Dactylorhiza > Dactylorhiza incarnata. The sequence continues at coordinate 499,511 of JAWHQI010000354.1, read as the reverse complement.
GATAAATAAGTCCAAATGACTTAAAAATTGGGGCATGCATGAGTCATGCCCTAACGTACCCTCTGCCAAAAATTGGAGTTTTTTGTAAGTAAATTTTATAATATTTTGTACAACATTTCATTGTACTTGTATAGTCTTGATCTAAGGTTAAAATGATCTAAATCCTCTTTGGATGGTAGATCAGGCGAAATATAGTCCATGGCAAAAGTTTAAGGCCATTTGGACCACTTCATGTTGTGCTAACCCACTTGCATGTTTGTGTCAAGGTTAAGGGGGTGGGGTGCATATAGCCCAAAAGAGTTTTATGTGGCTCTAGCCCTTATTACTTGGTGTTAGCCTCTAAAATTTTAGCCACAACCCCCCATGATGATATAACACATCTCCTAACCAAAAATTGGAATTTTTGGTGCAACCTCATCTAAGGTTTGTGTAGAAATTTAGTAAATATTGTATGGTGCATAATATAGATCATTTTGACTCATACCACACCAAATCTCCCTTGAGAGGTTGTTTATGAATATATTAGTCACTGGTGATGTTTTTGGCTCAATTGGATTCTTGCATATGAGAAGGTCCATGTTTTAATGAGCCATAGAAGAAATTTCATTTTTGTCACAATAAATGTTGTCTTGTCCTAGTGAAATAAACATTTGTGTACACAAATTTTGAGGCCCTTAGAGGCTCTAAAATGAAAAGTAGGCAGAGACAACTTTTGTAGGCCTTTGTGTCTAAAATCTTTAGAAAGTAAGATCACACCATTTGAAGCCATACAACTCTTTGTAGGGAAGATTTAGTAAGGCTGGTCCTAAGTGAATGACAGATCATAAAATGTGAGTAACTTCTATTTAGTAATTGATTTGAGGCTGAAAATTTAACCATGTGTCAATGTACCCTAGATCTACAATGAGCCCAAAAATCAGAATTTTTGGGGAACATTTCTCTAAGGTTTCAGTAGAAATTTAATAAACCACATATGGTGTATAAGGTCAGTGATTTGGGCTCAAATAACTCCAAATCTCCTTTGGGAAGTTGGTCATGCACATAATAGGCTCTGGTTAAAATTTTAAGTCATTTGGACCTCTGCATGTTAATTGCTTCACATGCAAGAGCTAAGGAATTGGGGTGCATATAGCATGACCATGGAACACTAGAGTTTACTTGAGAGTTTATGGGTGTTCCCTTGGTCAACTTTCATGAAATTTAATCCATGCACTTAGGATTGTTGGATCTTGTGGCGCCCTTAGAGGGGGGGTGAATAAGGGCCTTTTAAAAAATACAATATTTTTACTTAAGAATTTTAAAACAAATTTTACTTTTCTAAGAAATTACTTATAAAAATTTCAAACCAATGTAATTTTTAAATTAATTCAAACACAAATTTCTAAGTTAAAGATTAAGCAACCATATTTGCAATTAAAGAAAAAGTCATAATTTTAAAATCATGAAATTCGCATACAAATAATATGATCTTAACAATGCTTAAGATCAAGGCACAAATATGATAATAAACCTTTTACAATTTGTGTTTACCAATCCTTCTCCCAAGGATCGGAAGGCTATCACTTGTCTCTCCCGAGACCAAGCCCAAGCCTATCCTCTAGATCTTCCCAAGATCTAGACATATCACACAAGGCCACGATTTCCCACCAAGCCACGCAAGGACTTGGACGCTCCATAAAAGGAAGCGATTTTCCCCTAAGCCACGCAAGGACTTAGACGTCACGCACAAGGAGACGATTTCCCTACCAATACAAAGTGAAATGTATATAAATGAAAATACAAAATGAAAAGAACAACTCCCTAGAAATTCAGATCTCTGAAAGGAAGGTTGAAGCCTCGAGATGATCGTAGATGTAGAAGCGCGTCCGATCTCGTCTTCAATCTCAAACCTTCTAAGCACAAATGGGAGTTGATGAGGTTCTGGAGCTCTCTAATTCGTATGCACTCAGGAAAAGACTTGGAATTCTCAAAGCTTAGAATGCACGAACAAAACGAGCCAATATATAGATTTTCACTGTCGCCTGGGCGACATCACTGTCGGAATTCCGACAGCGCTAAACTGCCGCTCGTAGTGCTGTCGTGCGGGCAGTTGCTGTAACTTCCGTGTTGTCGCTTGGGCGACATCGCTGTCGAAATTCCGACAGCGCAAAACTGTTGTTCGTCGTGCTGTCGTGCGGACAGTTGTTGTAACTTCTCTGTTGTCGCCTGGGCGACATTAGCTGTCGGAAAATTCCGACATCAAAATGCTTCATTCAGTCAAATTGAGCTCCATTCAGAATTGTGAACATCTCATACCTGTTACCTGCACACCATTAATAAAAATAGAATCAAATACAAATGGGACTTTGTTATTATCAAACCGGAAGAGTGCGAAACGCATGCTCCAACAATCTCCCCCTTTTGATAATAACAAATCCGTATTAAAAAGAAATCATGTCTATTTAGGTTGTTGATTTTAACATATGGTGTGTGCACAAAAATAACATGATATATTCCTCTTAAATGTAATCTCCCCCTAGATGAATGCTCCCACTAAATGAATGCTCCCCCTAAATGTTATAGTAAATTGAAATGATGTATTGTTTAGGTGGAATATTTAGGTGTAATAGTTCTTTGATTTCTTGAATATACTTATAATTCTCCCCCTTTTGCTATTAGCTGTTGGATCGGTAGGCGCCCTTAGAGGGGGGGGGGGTGAATAAGGGTTTTCAAAACTTTAGTGATATTTTTAAAACCTTTGTAATAAAGCAAGATTAAGACAATAGAAAGTTAAGTAAAACAATTGAAATAAAGTAGAGACATGCTTTATTAATATTGAATATGGTTTTACAAAAGTTGACTTCTATGACGCTAGAAATCGATGGCGATGAATAGTAAACTCCTTTTGTTTTCTATCCCGACTCGCATCCCCACGAACCGGTGGCCCTAGCCTATCCTCCCTAGATTCGTCCTCAAGCCGCTCTAGCCAACCCTTCCCTGGATGTGGCCTCGAGCACTCCCTAGACCTAGTCTAGATCTAGTCGCCAACACGAGGCGAGTTTCCCCCTAAGTCCTACCCAGACCTATTCGCCAACACGAGGCGATTTCACTAACCGTTTACAAGTAAAATATGAAAAGAAAATAAGTAAAAACTCCCTTCTGAAGATGGACGCGAAGATCCGCTGTAGAATAAGCGTTGTAGGGGCGGACTTCGTTTGGATCCGGCGTGATCAGATTCTCCTTCAGAAGTTTGCAGAACTTTGGTAGGACTTCAACTTTCGGCCAAGATAGCCTCTGGAATTCTGGCACTCTATCGCTCTATGATATCTCTCTGATGTGTGTCCGAAACGAGAGGAGAGGAGTCCTTTTCATAGCTTCAGCGCTAGCGCCTGCGCTATCACTACCACTGGTGCTATCCCATATTAAGTAATATTTTGCGCGCGAGAATCTTTAATCCGTGGCAACTCTGCTGAGATTCCTCTTCTGTTCCGCGCTACCGCCAGCACTATCGGCTACCGCCAGCGCTATCCCATATTAGGACACATTCTGCGCGGCAGAATATTCAATCCGAGGAAACAATTCCTTCTGGCCAAACGTGTGCGTTGCTACCGCCTGCGCTATCGCCTACCGCCAGGCGTTATCTCCTACCGCCAGGCGTTATCTCCTTCCATATGTGCTCCCGGAATTGCGCTATCATCGCTAGCGCCAGGCGCTAAGTGCTACCGCCGGCGCTAGTGGGAGTACTGTCTTCTTTTTTCATTCGTCGGAATTCATCGGGAGTTCACGAGAACATTCGACGAATTGACATAGCCGCACAATTTCCTTCATAAGTCTGCCTTTTTGACTTCTGTCTGCGTTCGTTGATATTCTTCGGGAGTTCACGAGAACATTCGACGAATAGACTTAGCCGCTAGCAGTTTGTCGAACGACAGCTAGCGCCTGCGCTAGTGCTACCGCCAGCGCTAGTAGAAGATTTGGATTTGATGGCTCAACTTTGGGTGCAACCTTCTTATGTAATCCATGAGTCATGTGGACTTTGTTATCCTGCACATTTAAACACACAAGATCAAATACACATAGGTTTTGTTATTCTCAAACCTAGGAGATGCGGAAGACCATGTTCCAACAAACTCCCCCTTTTGATAATAACAAAACCATTAATGATAAATCAGAGCATTAATATATATAAGCATGAAGAAACATACTTGTGTGTGTGTGAGTGATGACTTAGGATAATGAACGATTTTAGCATTTAGAATTGCTCCCCCTAAATACATCTCCCCCTAAGTGAATGCTCTCCTAATATGTAAGCTATCATCTTAATTAAGCATTATAGTTTGACAACAGATTAATATTTATCATGTTAGTTCTCCCCCTTTTGTTATTAGCAAAAGCGGGTAAGCAGACACCACTTAAAAGTTGATAATTAGATAAGAGCATGATCGAGCTTGTAGAGAAGGAAATGATAAGGAGTTTTAGAATACTTTTTATTGAAATAGATCAGAGTTTTGAGTATTATAACAATTTCATAAATTAGAGTTTGTAGCATAAACAAATGTATTTATTTCCAAGTAACTAAACTACCCAGACAATATGTCTACACCCTATCCCCGTACTAAGTGACGGATGGGCATGAGGAGTTGCATACATGCCGTAGGTTGGGGTGTTAGTAACATATGCAAACACTAGACACAACTCAACCTAGCACTCTTTCCCCTCAGTGCCTCGCAAGGCCCCACTGGAACCCTCCCCGGTTAAGGACAAGACATGACTAGAGATAAAGGTAATTTAATGTCTACAACCCTACGCCCCCGCTATGGTGAGAAATGAAGTCATGGATAATAATTATTGGAAACATTTAAGCTTTTTAAATCTAATGACATAGCCTATGGATTTATATATTTATTTGAATTTATGTAAACACTCACATAGCTATTTTGAAATCCATTCATAAATCAGAATTTTTAGCGTAATAATATTTTCATAGAAATAAATCATAGTTTTTAGCAAAAAAGAAAATATTCATGTGTAGAGTAACCAATATAAAATATACCATGCAAGTCTACCATTTGTTTGAAAGAAAGGAATTTTGGTATTTAAGACTTTGATATAAGCATGAGAGCGCAAGGTAGAAATATATGGTGATGATGCGGAAGGCTTATAGAAATACAAGAAACATCTTATTGTAATGATGATCCATAAAAAGATATATGAGTTAAATTTCATAAAGAAGATGTTTTTGTAAATCATTGTTCAATTAAAATCTTCAATAATGTAACCAAGCATGAAATAATGTTATCAAAAAGATTACTACAATGTTATTTTAATTCATAATTTCAAATCATACCAAACATTGTATATTGCATGCTAGGTTATCTAGTGCATTTCATAAATAAAGAGTAGTATAGAATTTGCATTAGGATCCAATACTCATGAGAAGAAGTGTTATGGAAGATAATGATGTGCACAAAAGTGTATTTTGAATAGAGTAAACAAATGTTTTAATCAAAAATACAAGTAATATGTAGAGTAAAGAGCACAATAAAACACAAATAACTTTACTTCCACTTACTTCAATGCACAAAAAAATGTACAACTACCAAGGTGCTTTGCACACACAATGCTTATTAAAACTTATCAGGGTGCAAAGTAGTGCTTGGGGGATCACATAATTTTATTCTTCAATATTGATTTTGTATTGTGATCCGGTGTACTTAAGAGTAAGTGGTTTTTATTTTGAAAGAAAGTTATGGTTTGCACAAGATACTTTACTATTTTTTCCAAGGTGCTCAACCTCACAATGCTTATTAAGACTTATCAGGAGGTTCAAGTAGTGCTTGGTGGAGTTATCTTTGTCACTTTATTTTATGATTGTTGTTTTGTACAAAGTTCTCCGAATACACTTGTTTTGCAAACCAATAGAATTTTTAAAAACATAACCACTTTTCTTAACTTTTAAAGTGCAAATAAAGGTTGTGTAGGCAAGATACTTGTGCAATTTTAATTCATTGTACTATTACAAAACATACACAAGCATTCTTAGATTAAACACATAAGTAGACAATGCCAAAATAAGTGAGTGAATATCGATCATTATCAAACATAAAACATTTACTTATACTTAGAGGCATGCTAAGCTTAGTTCTACACAACTTTTAAAAGATGCTTGATGCACATATTAATAGATATATCAAAGCATGATGAAAACAATGTTCAAAGAGTTTGAAAAGATAAATTGCAACATTATAGAAGTTCTAAAGAATAGATTAAATCATGCTTGATTTTCATAGGAAAATCCATACAGTTTTTTTGATAGTTTTAGTGTTTTATACTTTTGTATTTGATTTTTGCATAAACCAAAGAAAAACAAAACATATTTTTTGTAATTTGTCTTTTGTATTTTTGTATTTGATTTTTCAAAAAATTAAATAGAATCCGAAGTGCAAAAATAAATAGTACATATAGATTAATATATTTTTAGGAATTTTTCAAAATTTTAAAAATACAGAAAAACACATAAGTACGCTAGTGCCGGCGTTAGCGCTAGCGCGGGAAACAGTACATGATTTTTCATGATTTTGAAATTTTTGATTGTTGATCTTGATTAAGTGTCCCAATAGTAGTTTCATGCTGAAATCTCAGATTTTTAGGAGATGTTTTTGACGGTTAAAATTGGCAAGAATTGTGTTTTGTGAATGTGTTTTAACTCGAAAGATCTAGGACACCTAACTCAAGTCGTAATAATCGAAATCTTGCATCGGGAAGAGGTTTAGTAAATTTGTCAGCGAGTTGAGAGTCCGTCCCAATGAAGCTTACTTTTACATGCTCTTTCTTAATATGATCCCTAATGAAATGATGACGAACATCGATGTGTTTGGATCAAGAGTGGTGTACGGGGTTATATGTGAGGTCTATTGCACTTTTGTTGTCACATTTGAGATCAATGTTTTTAAGGTGAAATCCAAAATCCTATAGTGTTTGACTCATCCATAAAGCTTGTGCACAACAGCTACCAAGTGCGATATATTCGGCCTCCGTGGTGGAGAGTGCAACCGAAGATTGTTTCCTACTAGACCAAGCTACTAAATAGGTTCCTAGAAAGTGACAAGTACCGCTAGTGCTTTTTTGATCTAGTGAACACCCGGCGTAGTCCGAATCGGAATAGCCATGGAGAGTGAATGAATCATAGTGTGGATACCATAATCCTAATTTAGATGACCCTAACAGATAACGAAAAATACGTTGTACTGCTTTTAAATGAGAGTCTTTTGGATTGGCTTGAAAGCGAGCACATAAACATACGGCAAACATTATATCTGGTCTAGATGCACTTAAATAAAGAAGAGATCCTATCATTCCTCTATATAACGTTTGATCAATTAAAATTCTGGATTCATCTTTTCCTAGTTTTAAAGAAGCACTCATAGGAGTAGAAGCTTGTTTAAGATTTTCAAATCCAAATCGCTTAAGCATATCGTGAACATATTTTGTTTGGCAAATAAAGATACCATCGGTTCATTGTGAGATTTAAAAACCAAGAAAATATGATAGTTCTCCTACAAGACTCATTTCAAATTCATTTTTCATTACTAAGACTACTTCATTACACAACTCTTCATTAGTGGCTCCAAAAATGATATCATCAACATATATTTGTAAAATAATTAGATCGTTATTATTATGCTTAATGAAGAGTGTGTTGTCGGCACTTCCCATAACATAACCGTGCTTTAACAAAAACGATGTAAGTCGATCATTCCATGCACGGGGCGCTTGTTTTAAACCATAAAGCGCTTTTTCTAATTTGTAAACATGATTAGGGAATTTTTCATTTATGAAATCGGGGGGTTGTTCTACATAAACTTCTTCTTTTATAAACCCGTTTAAAAAGGCACTTTTAACATCCATTTGAAATAATTTTATTCGTTTAAAACTCGCAAATGCCAAAAATATTCGTATAGATTCTAAGCGAGCAACGGGTGCAAAAGTTTCTTCAAAATCTACCCCCTCAATATGAGAATAACCTTGAGCAACTAAGCATGCTTTATTTCTTATAATCCTAGATTCACCATCTAATTTATTCTTAAATATCCATTTTACGCCAATAATTGGATGATTAGATGGTCTTTCTACTAGATTCCAAAGTTTATTTCTTTCAAATTGTCCTAACTCTTCATTCATAGCCAAGAACCAAAATTCATCATTTAAAGCGGTGGAAACATTTTAGGTTCGATTTCGGAAACAAAACAATTATTTGAAAATGTTTCATGAAGAGAGGATCGAGTTCTTACCCCAGTAGAAGGTTCCCCAATGACTAGCTCTTTTGGATGATTTTTTGAGAAGTTCAACACACTTGGAGGTACATATTCAACTTCATTTGACTTCTCCTCCTCTTCTTTGGACGGTTCTTCTTCGTCGTGCTCCAAAGATGGCAAAGGTTCATCATTTGTACCTGTAGAAGGCTTCTCTGCACATGGAATAAACTCATCAAATTTAACATTAATAGACTCTTCAACCTTACTCGATCTTTTATTAAATATTCTGTAGGCTTTACTGGTTGAAGAATATCCAAGGAATATTCCTTCATCACATTTCTCATCAAATATCCTTAAAGAATCTTTCGTATTAAGAATGAAACATTTACATCCAAATACTTTAAAATATGATACGATAGGTTTCTTCTGAAAATATAGTTCATATGGTGTGAGATTTAGTGATGGGCGAAGCATAACTCTATTCATTACATAGCATGATGTGCTTACGGCTTCGGCCCAAAACGACTTAGGTAATTTATATTCAGATAACATGGTGCGTGCTAGTTCTTGGATTGTCCTATTTTTCCATTCTACAACACCGTTTTGTTGATGTGTGCGTGGTGCAGAGAACTCATGTTTAATACCTAACATTTCACAAAAGATTTAAAATTTTCATTTTCAAATTCACCTCCATGATCTGAGCGAATGCACTTTATTTTTAAATCTAGTTCATTTTGAATACGAGTACATAATTTTGAGAATTCGCAAAACGCATCAGATTTGGAAGAGAGAAATAAGGTCCAGCAATATCTTAAGAAATCATCTATTAGAACGAAGGTGTATATTTTACCACCAAGACTTGCGGTGTTAACGGGACCGAAGAGATCCATATGAATTAGTTGTAATGGTTTTGAAGTGGAAATTTTGTTTTTGCTTTCAAAAGATGATTTTGTAAATTTTCCTTTTTGGCATGGTGAGCATAGTGAAGATAAATTTCCATTCAACTTAGGCAATCCTCAAATCAATTACCTTTTTGCTAGTTTTAAAATGAGCTTTGTACTAGCGTGACCTAAATGTCTATGCCATAGTTCTAATTCATCATTTTTGGTTATAAAACATTTTATAGATGATTTAGAAAGATCATGAAATGAAACTATGTAAACATTATGAACTCTAGGTGCAGTTTGTAACACATCTTTTGTTGTAGGATTAACTATTTTGCAAAGATTAATGGATGATTCAAATAATACGTCTAATCCTTTATCACATAGTTGACTTATAGATATTAAGTTTTGTTTCAAACCTTTAACATAAAGAACATTTGAGATAAGAAAAGATTCGTTACCCACTGTACCAATTCCCATGATCCTTCCTTTTCCGTTATCACCAAACGTTACGATCCCTCCTTTCTTCTTTTCTAGGCTAAGGAATTTTGCTTTGTTGCCTCTCATGTGCTTGGAGCAGCCTGAGTCCAAGTACCACACGTCCTCCATTTCCATAGCCTTCCTGCAAATCTAGAGAGAAGATGAGAGTAAAGATCCAGATACCCAAGAGGTACCACCCATAGAGTAAGTTAATTTCTTAGGTACCCAGATTTGTTTTAAAGAACGTTGTTTTATATTCCTGCAAGAGCTAGACGTGTGTCCAAACTTAAGACAATTATCACACGAAATAAAGGGAGTTGAGACCCTTTTCTGAGTTTCTACGTTGCTCTTGTTGGATGATGCTTGAATATTAGAAAAAGCAGAAGATTTTTTAACACTTGAGCTACCGCCGGCGTTAGTAGCTAGCGCTGGGCGGTAGGGTTCACTTTATATTCGACCCCAAATTTTGCAGAACCATAACATTGGTTTCCCAAAATCATATCCAGGGATTTTTGACCAATCCCAAATTTTTTAATGGCTATATTGAGGTCATGATTTTGGTTTTTAAGAAAAGTATTTTCTTGTACAATCATAACACATTTGTTTTCAAATCCCTTTTTGTTATTATGAATTTGTAAAAGAGAGGTTTTTAATTTTCTCTCTAAGTCCCCCTTTTCTTTTGCAATAGTTTTGTTTTGTGAGAGGGCTTTAGAAAGAGAAACTTCAAGTTCTTTTGCCAAAAATAAAGAGTGTTCACACTCTTGAAATGAAACCTTTCTATTTTCAAGGGAATTCACCTTTTTTGTGAGTTTATGATTTTCTTTGATAATAGATTCATTTTCACGATTTAATATAATATTATCTTTTATACTTTGATCATAGGATTTGCAAGTTAAAACAAATTCATCATAGAGATTTTCGAAAGTAGAACTCTTATCCTAACTATTGTGTTTGTATTTAGTTTGGAACACTTTTCCTAACTACTGCTATCAAACATTAATACAGGTATTTGGTCCACCTTTAACGACGTTAAACAAAAGGGCTTCTTGGGAGACAACCCATGGGATCCACCCGTTTCCATGTGGTTATTTTATATCTATTATGTTTTGTTCGTTTGTTTTTATGCTAACAATGCAGGTGTGAACTCGCTTGGAGGAAGAGGAAGGAGAACCTTAAAGAAGGAATTACAACACTTCTGGCATGCTCATTCGTGAGCATAGGTCCACTCTACCCCTATTATCTTTACTCATGAATTCTCTATTTTATTTGGTTTTGATCAAGTCTGGGGGAGAGATCGGTTATGCACGTGCACGCACTTTGCATAGCATGTTAGAATGTGTTGAGTTAGGATTTTTAATTTTGTTGCACACATTTGCACCTAGTTCAGGCGTACTTGATCACACACGCTTATTGGGTCTTGCTGTGCAGTTCCCCGCTCATAATAATTGGATTGTTAGTGTAAGAGTGAAGGGTAGAGAAAAATATCGACTCAGATAGTGCTCTAGTCGAGTGCTCCCGTCACGCCTAGAAATTCAATTAGAGTAGAATAAAATTCAATGTTATAATTTAATTATTTCTATTATAGTAGCTGCATTTTATTTTACTTTAGTGGTGAATCCGGGGAATCCAACGGTAGCATAGGGTCGAGTGTAGCAAGATTAGTAGTAGCTTATTACTAGGATCGGAAGGACGGATAACCTTTCTAGGTGACTAGAACTTGCACTAGGCGACTCTTGAAACAATTGCGTTGAATAACTCATTTTAATGCGTGATGTAGGCCAATTCTTGATCCATTTGTGCTTTTGAAATCCTAACCAATGCAATCACCCTTGCAAGCCCACTTGAGCCGACCTATCTTCCTTGCTTAGCTCTACTTAAATTTCACCAAAGCCATACAGCCAAACCTATATTCGCACCAACATATGTGTTTGAATGAAATTTATATATCTATCACGTTTGGTTTTATCTTTGATGTGTATGGTAGCTTTGAGAAAGCTAAAGGAGAAGTTTATGTTGTGCCTTAAAAGATTTGTTTGTCGTGAAGAGAAAAAGAAAAGAGGAAGAAAAAGAAAAAATTGGTACAAAAAGAACTTGCAAATGCAATCTCTCGACAAAACAATGTATGGTCGGCTTAGCACACACCTCTTGTCCAGTTGTAGTCTGGGGGTGTTGTGTGGTTCTTAATTTTCCTGTTTTGGTGATTTTACACTCTTGAGTATTCAGGCTATGTTGTGTGCGATGCCCGTCGTTCTTCTACTTATCTAACCTGAAATCAACCTAAGCCAAATCCTAACCTATAAGTCCTATTGATTATAGATATGAGTCATCTCATGCAGTAGAGAGAGTGCGAACGTGCAAGCCTATGGACACCGACTTTGATGGATTTCTTAGGAGATTGTCCCGAGCTTTGATTCGAGTAATACTCTACTCATTAGTCACGCTATTTTCCCTTGTGCGCGACCGAAAAATTCACCGGGATTCACCATCCGAGTAAACTAGATTTTGAATTACTATTCTAGAAATAGTTAAATATAATCTTGAGTTAAATTCTATTCTAACGTATTTCTGCACATGTGAGCATGTGACTTCGCATGGGTCTCCACCGCTTAAATTCACTCTAATACCCAATTGTTTAGACGGAGAGCTGAGTAGTTTGCCCGAGATGTGCAAATGGTTAAGTCTGGGGGTGTGATGAGTCCCATTTATATACACATTTATGGGCTCATCTGGGTCGATTATCTAGTCTATGCACTACACTTTGGGGATGTTTTTATTCATATTCGTTATTCAATGCTAAGTGCACTCTTAGGCCTGTTTTGGTGTGCATTTGCGCTCCATGTTATTGGGGGTAAGCACATGGTGCTCCCAAATCCTTTTTCTTTGTTTGATTGGCGCTAGAGGTGTATTCCCAACTGGATTGCTGTGCTTGCAGGTGGTTGGATCATCTCCTTTTTGCCCAAAATTCATGAATGTGTATCTCGCACGGTCGTGCATTTTCTTGAAGCATGGATGGCTGCGGTCGTGCGCTTTCATCTGGGAAGAAAATTGGTGATCTGAATTTGATCATGCGTTTTACGCATGGGCGGTATCGCCCGTGCGCGAAGGAATCGCATGACCACCCTGTTTAGCCTTGTTTTTAGCCAATCTGAATTTGTCCGTGCATTTTTACGCACGGGCTGGTTTACCCGTGCGTGAGTAAAATGCACGGGCGCGACTGCTTCTTCCTCAAGTCTATTTTTATCGTAAATAATGCACGGGCAGCGCACGGTCGTGCGTTCACTTGTGCGTGACTAAAATTCTACCTGTTTAGTATTTAAAGCAGGAAATCTGCTTCATTGGAGGATGATTTCCCTCGCGGGAAAAACTAGAGAAGCTCGCCATTTTCACCTTTTTCCACCCTAGGAGACCACATCTAGTGATATCCTCCACCATACTTCCATCTGGGATCATTTGCAAGCTTTCTCCACCACAAGTTCAAGCATTCTTCAGCTTGGAGACCATAGAAGTGTTGTAGATCATTGGAGAAGTGACAACCTCCTTTGAGTCCGCACACCATCTGAGGGCCGAGCCCGGAGAGAGCCCGACAACCTCTCATTTCGGCCGAGAACCCAGGATACGGTGACATCTTCTGTTGGGTCCTTTCTAAACCTTGAGCTTGTGCTTCATTTAGTGTTGTTGTAATGAACTCTTGTTAGATTATTGTTATAGATCCTTTGTTTGATGTTCATGTGCAATGATGATATGGTAGTGAGAATCGCTTTGCTTTTCGTTGTGATATTCTGAGTTGCTTGCGTGTGAAGCCATCTAGCAATTGCTAGTGGTGATGTTGGCGAAGAGGTGAGTACGACCTCACAAAACCCCGCTCTGTGGTCATTTCACCCGCTTTCCGAAGCGCGCATCGCGGCCGCTGCACTCACCCCCACTTTGTGAAGTGGTGCTTTCGACCCGCATTTATTTCATTTCTACAATAGCTTAGGACACCAATCACAATGCCCTTTATTCTTACTTTCTTCGCCCGCGTAATAATTGACTCACAACGCAATTCATTCACCATATCCTGCATTCCTCAAGAGATCAGCATTCGGGGAAACTATTCCCATAATTATTACTTGACAGCGACCGGTGCACTTGCCGAACACGCATCACCACTTTCTCGAAATAAGAGAATAATAAAAGGAAAGATAATATCCTTGACTTATTTGAAAGGAATAGATCTGTTGCTGATAGTCGATCTGAGTTCAGAGAATTGAATAAAAATGATCTGTCTGAAATAATGAACTGAGGAGAAATTTTGTCGATCTGAGAATTGAGTTCGTCGAACAGAATGTTGAGTTCGTCGAACTATATCTGGAGTTCGTCGATCTGAAATTGAAGATCGTCGAACTGAAAGATAAACTGCTTAATCTGCTTGGAAGAACTGAGTTCGTCGATCTGAGAATGAATTTCGTCGATCTGAACATCTTGATACTTATTCTTTGTACGCAGAGCTGAGTTCGTCGATCTCACATTGGATTTCGTCGAACTGAAGAATAAACTACTGGACTGGCTGGAGAACTGAGTGCGTCGAGCTGGAGAGCAAGTTTGTCGAACTCATAATAGAGTTTGTCCAACGCAGAACCTTGTCGTTCATCGAACGCAGGATGGAGTTCGTTGAATGCAGTATGGAGTTCGTCGAACGCAGAAACTTAATCTTTTCCTTAAGTTCTAACATCCTAAAACCTTGACCCTTAGACTATACAATGGGGGTCAACTTAGTCCTAGTCAGCAGATAGTGATCCTAGCCCAAATCAGTAATAGGGTTGTTCCAACAAACTAATCTCAACCATTGTATCTTTGATCACAGTATTTAACTTATGCACCAAACCATCTACGTGACTGATCACTGATTAATCCCCTACACAAATTGAGGGCGAGGGAGCATCAAATGTTGTTACTAATCAAATGAAAGAACCATTGGGAGAATTCATTGTTGCTGAAAATTCTAGTGTTGATGTTCCTCAGGAAGAAGAGTTTGCTACTGTGGATAAAATTGCACTATCAGAAATCACAGTTGGACAAAATCTGTGTTGTAGGAATTGTTCTAGTTGAGGGGGAGACTCATGATGATCTCGTAACCTAAGATAATGTGAAGAGTCTGGAAGGATAAACTGCTGCTGAGGGGGAGACACATTTAGAGTCATCTACCCTAGATGATCAAGTGCAAGGATATATTCTTCAATCAACTTATTAAGAAGCCAAAGTGGGTGGGGGGGGGGGGGGGGAGTATTACAAGAGACTCATATCCTCCAGAACAGCAGAAATTGAAAGTCAAAATGGGGAGAAGGTAATAATGTGAGGTATTCAGAACCACCTTAGATGTTGAACATCATTACCTTTTTTTGATATTTTTATTTGTTGTAGTTTATCATTGCTTGAGGTTCCGACTTCTTCAAATAGGGGGAAATTGTTGGGAACTTTGCCCATAATGTTCCTGATTTGAAGAAGTCCCTCAAGATAAGGATAAACACACTTTGTATATTATGCATGCGTTTATTTGTGTTGATTTCAAGTATTAGATAGTGCAAGCCTAGCATAGGGCTAGACTTAGTGTCATCAAACATAGTTTTTCCAATGTAATCTCTCATTGTGCAAAACACCATGTTGACCTAATATATAAACTATGTTAGACTAGTCACTCACTCATAAACATCAGGAAGAACAATCTAGAATGTTGGATAGAGCAAAAGATCAAAATTCAGGAAAATTAGAATTTGTCTAAGTCAAATATCATCTTAATGAGTTAGATATATCGACATGATAACCTTAAGATTCAAGAAATATCTTCTTGAACATATCTAAAGTCAGAATATCATCTTAATGAAGCTCAGATAGACAAATATCATCTTAAAGAGGTTCGACTAATTCAATAATTCAAGTAGAAGCTCTCAAGTGCTAAGTATAAATCATGTTGAAGGTGTGGTATCGTCTTGAAGGCTTGGGTGAAGGTAAATCTGCTTAAGTCAATTATTGTCGAGACCAATTAAAATATCATCAAGAAGTCTAGATGATAATTCAGGAAGCATATTGAAATGATGAATGCTTGAGTTCATATCATTTAGATATGACCTCCCAAAAAGCTCAGATCTAAAGTATAAGTTTTATCGACGTAACAAATTAAAATGTCGTCTTGATAAGCTTAAAAATTGGCTTGAAGACAGTGGTCATGTTGAATTCAGATATCATTTTGAAGACCATGAGTATCATCGAGATGATATCCTATCGCCTTAATGGCTTTACATCTTATTAGAAGTTAACTCAAGGTCTGAAAGGGTTAGTATCGGCTCGAAGACTCAAATTTCATCGAGAAGGGATGAAATATTGTCGAGACAATGCAAATGTCGTCGAGCCAGATTAAGTCACAGAAATTCAAAAGTTCGTTAATGCCGATTCTGCCAATCAGATGAGAGCTTTAAGGAAAGAGACTTATGACATAAAGTCTGATGGATTCGACTGTTAATGATCTCAGTGATATAAATACATATGAGATGTGAAGGGAAAACCCTAATCATAGAATTCTGAATCAGTCGAACAATATTTTGAAGAACTGCCGCAAACTCTAAGTTCAGAGAAAATATTCCGATGGAGACATTCATAAGGTTAACTCAAGTGCTCCTAATATTTCTCAAGGTTATTCATTCTTAAATCTCTCAAGATCAAGTCATTTTCTCTGATTTCTAAGTTTAGATCTGATCAAGCTTTCAAAGAAGATTCTTTCAAGATCAATTGCTAGTATATGAAGGTTGTTATCATCCAGCCAAAGAAGAATCAAGCTTATCAAGATCTATCTTTATTGTGTTTAAGAATTCATTATAATAAAACTATTCTATCATCTTATTGTAGGATCTCTTTGAGATCTGAGGTAGGTTTCAAGGGTGAACCTGTGGTAGGGTTTTGCTATAAACCTGAGTTGTAGGATTCTTAGTGAATCTGAGTTATAGGATACAGAGATAGGGGATCTGAGGTAGGGAACTAGGGAGTGTTCCTGAGGTAGGATTTTTATCTCCGAGTTATAAGATCTGTGATAGTAGATATGAGTTCTGGTGGAGTTTGCCGAGGCTAGCACACTGCTAGTTAGTCAAAGGGGGAAAGTGGAGGTACCCTTCTTGGGGACCACAATAGCTTTCTGTGTTTGTGGTGCTTGCTTTGATTGTCTTCTTATTATTTTTATTATTCTGCAATTAGTTTTAAAAAGTAGACAATACCTATTCACACCCCACCCCTTTAGGAGAAGTTGGACATCCCATAACTTATAGAAATGTCGATAGCTGAGAATTTAGAAATCATGGAATGTCCGGTGTGCATAGAGGATTCAAAGATCTGAATTCCATAGAATATGGAAGTCAAGCTCATGTAGATACAATGGTACAATTGTGGATGAGATGAGTTCTCTTGGTAACGAGAATAAGCGATACGCAAAGAGTATCCAGAGCTCTTTATGTTAGTTATGTTTTTTTTTTGGTAATATTTTAATTTCGAGGATGAAATTTTTTTAAGGGGGAGAGAGTTGCAACTATTGGAACACAGTTTTCCGCATCCCTTTGATTTAAGAATAACAAATCCTACTTGTATTTGATCTTGTTTGCCATTGTGTTTTTAGCATGCAGGTTTGAAAAAAATTGACGCCGGGATGCTACATTATTGTTCTGGACTTGCTCGCAAGCTGAAATGATGAATGTGGTCTAATGCCTGGCGTTCGGACTTAACGTCGACATTGACTTTCATTCCCACCAAGATGAAAATGGCATGGAGGGAGGCTGTCGTGATTGCAGGAGCATTTTGGAAATGATTTGCCTTAACCCCAGCGTTACCTCAACGCCAGCGTTAAGGTTACCTAAAATGAATGTTTCCAAAGATGCAGAATCTCCTTCCTATTTTGAAAATCTGAGCCATCAAATTATTTCTATACTGAGTCAACACCTAGTGTTAGCCTTAACGCCGACGTTAGCTTCCAGTCCTATAAATAGGTGTCATTCATTCTCTTCAACTATTGATTCCAAGGAGCAATATTCCAGCACTTTAGAAACTCTGCGAGGGCCATATTTTCAGACCACCATCTCCCACACAGATTTAAGAGAAGAATTCAAAGTAGGATCGGATCAACGCGAAGAACGCACGCTTCGATGATATTTAGCATATTTTATCATTTTGAGCTTTAATGATCTTATAAAACACAAGTATTTGAAAAACCAATAAAATTATAAAAACCATTTTTATACAAACAAAAACATGCTTAATGAGCCTTCTAAACATCTCTAAAATGTTTGAAATTTCTACACTAGGAAGGCCCAGTTATAATACCTCTTAATCAAAGAAAATGTTTTTCAAAACCTAAGGAAATCATGTTCTATTTAGGCATTAGGAGTCAACGCCCAGGGTTAGCTCCTTTGCCCCAATTGTCATTCTGGTTTTTCTAAAAAAACTCTGATATTTTTCTCATGCATATTTTATGATTATTTTCTCTGACTTGGAATTTATTTTATTTCCTTACTTTAATTTTATTTCACAAAATTCAAAACAACAAAAAAATTCATACAATCCAAAATGATGAAAAATATGTTTCGTTCGCTTATATGTTTACAAAAATATGGTTTGATTATAAATACTTCACAAGAGCAAAACATCTTAGTATTTTCATTACAAATGGTCAAAATTGATATGGCATACACTTAAAGTTTTTTCTTCAATGTCTAATTTTCATTTCAAGTTTCCTAAACATTGTTTTATCTTGTTATGCCTTGACCTTAATCTTATTATGTGCAAGGAAATGGTATATAGAAAATTGTGTAAGATTGCATAGCATGCCTCTAAGTATGAGTAATGGTTTATGTTAATCAATGATTCATTCACTCACTATTTTGGTAATCTACATATGCTCATAATCTTAGTCTTGCATGATTGTGTAGTGTAAGAGCTTTAACTTATTAAGTTGTTTGTCTATATTACCTACACCATCTTTCAAACAAAATATTTCTTGCACATATAGAAGTGTTATTTCAATATTGTTAGTGTTTGCGAAAATAAGTGAATTCAGAGACCTTTTTCCCAAAATTTAAAATATGAAATAAAATGACAAAAATAACTCCACTAAGCACTACTCATCCTCCTGATAAGTCTTAATGAGCATTTTGAGGTTGAGCACCTTGGAAATAATTGTAAAGTGTCTTGTGCAAACACTTTTCTCTATCACATCTATTTTTACACCGGATCACTTAAAATAGAAATTTATAAAAAATGCTTATGTTATCCCCCAAGCAATACTTCGCTCCCTGATAAGTCTTAATAAGCATTGTGTGGGATAAGCACCTTGGTAGTTGTAATTTTTTTATGTGCCTTGAAATTTAATTCTAGAATTGATGTGTGAAAGTAATTTTAAGATTACAATCTTAATATTATTTTACTATTTCATTACATATGTCATGTGTTTTGATTATTTCACTTGTATACTAATATCAAAACACTTTTATGCACACATTATTATTTTTCATAAAGCTTCTACTCATGAGAAGTGGATCCTAATGCATATTTACATGTTCTCTAAAAACTTAAGTAAAAGCACTAGATTGCAATATATGATTACTACAATATTTTTTACTTAAAATACGAATTAGTAACATTGTAGCTCTAATCTTTTTGAATATGTCAAATCATGCTTGCCTATTAGTTATGGAAATTTTTCAAAGTTAATGCTCAAATGTGAAGAGTATAGACATATTGTTGGAAGAGTCAAACTATAATAAAAATATTAATCTTAGTAACTTTGTTTTGCTTTTCCGCATTGTTGATTTAATCATGTACTTTTATCATGCTTCATCATGCTTATTTGTAAGGTCTCTCCTTCACTTGTATCTTTCAAAATCTTTTAACAAGTAGAAGAATAACTTGGTAAAGTACATGGGATGTTATTACTCATGCTTATCATATCACATTTTTATCCGTTGTGCTACTATCTCTATTAGCTCGATCAAGACCTAATTTATGCTTAAAATAACACTCTAATCTTCTCTTAGTGTGTCCCAATGTTAGTCTTTTTTATTCTAGTTTTGTTTTCACTCCACCCACTTTTGCTAAGAACAAAAGGGGGAGAATAAAATAATAAATCTTAATGATTAAAGGAGTGGGATTCACTAGTTTAAGGGGGAGCATGAATCTAGTTTATGAGAGCATACACTAAGGGGGAGCACATAAGTAGGGGGAGCACAATTTAACAAACTATAATTATAACTCTTATCTCTATGTTGCTTAGTTCCATATATATTTCTAAAAACACATCTCTTATATATGATTCTGATTTGTCACTATTGGATTTGTTATTATCAAAAGGGGGGCATTGTTGGAACATGTTTTTCCGCATCCTTTTGATTTGAGAATAACAAATCCTACTTGTATTTGATCTTGTTTGCCATTGTGTTTTTAGCATGCCGGTTTGAACAAAATTGACACTATGGTGCTAAATTGTTGGTCTGGACTTGTTCCCAAGATGAAATGATGAATGTAGTCTAACTCCAGGCGTTAGGACTTAACGTCGGCGTTGACTTTCATTCCCATCGAGAAAAAAATGGCATGGAGGGAAGCTGTCGTAATTGCAGGAGCATTTTGGGAATGATTTGACTTAACGTTAGTGTTAGCCTCAACGCTGATGCGCGATTTCAGCAACGCTAATTAGCAAGCATGAAATGCGATACAACGGCAGTGCACCGGTCGCTCAAGTAATAAAATAGGGAATAGCTTCCCCGAATGTCGATCTCTTGAGGAATGCAGGATATGGTGACAAGAAAGTAGAGTGAGGTAATTGTTTCGACGAGTAAAAGAAAGTATAAACAAGGGCGTTGTGATTGGTGTCCTAAGCTATTTCAAAAATAAGATGCAGGTCAAAAGTCTGCTTCGCAAGGCGGGATGGATGCAATGGCCGCAATGCCGTGCTTCAGAAAGCGCGTGGACGGAAAGTAACTGTGATGGTTGAGGGTCGCACACACCTCTATGCAAAGTGCGGGTGAGTGCAGCGGGCACGATGCCGCGCTTCGGTATGTGGGTGAAATGGCCACAGTGCGGGGTTTTGTGAGGGTCATATTCACCTCTTCGCCAACATCACCACTAGCAATTGCTTGATGGCTTCACCCACAAACAACCTAGGCTATCAAAACAACAACGAAAGCTATTCTCACCACCACATCATCATTGCACATGAACACAAGCAAGGATACATAACATTAACCTAACAAGCGTTCGTACAACAACACAAAGAGAAAGCACAAGCATCAAAGTTTAGAAAGGACCACATAGAAGATGTCACCGCGTCTTGGGTTCTTGGCCGGAGTGATAGGTTTTCGGGCTCTCTCCGGGCTCGGCACTCAGATAGTGTGCAGACTCAAAGGAGGCTGTCACCGCTCCAACGATCTTCAGCGCTTCTATGGTCTCCTCGGCGAAGAATGCTTGAACTAGTGGCGGAGAATGCTTGCAAATGCTCCCGAATGGAGGAATGGCGAAGGAGATCACTAGAAATGGTCTCCTCTTGTCTCCTCCGGTGGAAAGGGCGAAAATGGCAGGGTTCCTGCATTTTTCCCGTGAGGGGAATCGGCCTCCTCGGAATCCTTTCTAATGCTGCAGATTTCCTGCTTTAAATACTAAACAGGCAAAATTTTAGGCACGCACGGGCGAACGCACGATCTTGTGCAGCCCGTGCGATAATTAATGATAAAAACTGGCGTGAAGACGAAGCTGCGACGCTCATGCGATTTACTCACGCATGGGCAAATCCGACCGTGCGTCAAAACGCACGGGTAAATTCAGAAAAGCAAAAAACAGGAAGAAATAGGCGACCATGCATTTTACTCACGCACGGGCAATTCCGCCCGTGCGTCAAAACGCACGACCAAACTCAGATCTCCCATTTTCTGCCCAGATGAGAACGCACGACCGCAACCGTCCGTGCATCAAGGAAACGCACGACCATGCGTTGCACACAATCATGAATTCTGGGGGGGGGGGGACGGATGATCCGACCACCTGTATACAAGTTAAAGCAGCTGGGAAAACACCTCCAGCACTAGATAAACATAGAGAAAGGGATGGGGAGCACCATGTGCTTACCCCCAATAACAAGGAGCGCAAATGCACACTGAATTTGGCCTAAAAGTGTACCTAGCAAGGAATAACAAATATGATCGAAAACATTCCTAAAGTGTAGTGCATCGACTTGAAATACGGCCTAGATGAGTCCATAAATGTGTATATAAATGGACTCATCACACCCCCAAACTTACTCATTTGCACATCTCGGGCAAACACTCAATCCCATGATAGAAAAATTGATGTTAAAGAAGCAACTGTGCAGGAAAAACATGATGGGAAGTAAATAACTAACGAGCGTAAAAATAAAGTAGAAAAGATTTTAAAACAAAGACTATATTTTAAGAACTTCTACAAGTGTAAAATACAAAGTACTACTACTCTGAGGTGAATCACTGGTGAATCGAACAATCGCGCCCTAGGGAAAATAACGTGAACTGCTGAGGTGAGCGTTGCTCAAATTGGATCTCATGGAAGAGCTCTCCAAGAAATCCATCAAGGTCGGTGATCATACGCTTTCCCTTTTGCACCTTCTCCACTGGAACTCATTCTCATTTTTTTTCGCACGCACAATCATCATAAATATGTATATATTTCAAAGCTTGACTCTAGTGCGCTTTAGGTTAGGATATGTGGCCTTGGTGAAAGATTAGTTGAGTTTAACAAATAGGAGACGTAAGGCTCAACGAGGCTAGCAAAGGATGATGTTAGGTTGGGAAATCAAAGCTCAACCGGACCAAATGATGGCCTACGTCATGCTCCCAACAAGATCATTCAACGCACTCATTTTGAAAATAGCTTGGGGCAAGTTCTGAACCACCGAGCGAGGTCTCCTCTCCTTCCAACTCAAACAACACGAGGTTAACAGCTCTTCTACACTCGACCTAGGGCTACCGCTAGATTCACCAAATTCACTGTTTGAGTAGAGTATTAAGTAATTACACAAATGAAGTAAATAAAACTATAACTTTGTAATTAAATCTATTCTACGTGGATTTTTATGCTGCGTGAGCGCTCTACTAGTAGCACCGCACGGGTCACATCCTGTTCCGCCACACAATCCTAAACTAACAATCAAACTTCTGAACATATACATCAAGCACTTACACGATAATTGCGCATGAGTAAAAAATAAAACACGTGTGGTGTGTGTTATGCAATGAGAAAATCAATATAAATTTCCTAACACAACATTCTAGCATGTATGTGCGTGTAGCGTAAGCAAAGGCCCGGTACCCCCAGACTTGATGTGAAAAACAAATCAAATATAATATTTCATAGCAAAAATAATGCTAGGTTAGGAGTACCTATGCTCATAAGAGCATGCCAGAAGAGCGGTATAATGCTTCTTTAAAGATCTCCTCCTCTTCATCCAATCGAGTTCACACCTGCATTGTTAGCACCAAAGCAAAAACAAACAAAACATAATAGAAATTAAAGCAAACAAACGGAACCGGGTGGTTCCCATGGGTTTTCTCCTAAGAAGCCCTTTTGTTTACTGTCCTTAAGGTGGACTAAATTCCTGTATGAAAGCATAGTTCATAAAGTCTAGGAATAAGAAAAAGCTAATAAATCCTAATTACTATTACAAGCTCAAAACAAATCAGCTATAAGCTGATTTGAAGTAGTAACAACTGATGAAAGAAAAAGTTCCGGGGACCTGGTAGTAGGGGTGGAAATTAAGTAGTATGCTCAGCCTCCAACCCCAAATCTCCTTCTTTTTCGCTCTCTTCTTCTCCTCCAGTATTATGTCTTCAAAGAAAAACCGCTTGCCCCCCTGTAACCAATCCTCAAAGGGAAGCACCAACGATGATGAGGAAATAGGATTTTCCTTCACTGTACCTTCCTCATCCCGCAAGGCTTTTGGCTCTTCCATGCATAAGGTCTGATCAACCGGATGAGGGGCATCCAACATCCTTGTATATAAAGAAAGGGGTCAGGAATTAAATTGGAAGAAAAACTAAAAGAATTCTCATCTGATGGGATAATCCCGGCTTCATCCCCCATAGGGTGCGGTAATGACAAACTGATGATATCATCGAAGATTTCACTAGACTCGACAGCGCACACAATGGCCTCCTTTATAACTGGGACTTCCTCGCACTGGACCGAAACAGTTGCTTCAACACAATCGAGACTATCCTCCTCCATGAGAGTGGGCACGACACCGTGCAAGTCTGCAACATCCTGCAAATTGACCTCAATGACAATATCAGAAATAGATGTAGCTTCGTGCATAGTGGGAGAAGACGTGCCACATGAGAGTTCAGGCTCACTCTCCACACAAGGGCACAAATCCACGCAAAGTGGTATATGAACTGAAGAGGTATGGGTGGTCGCATCAGAAATAGAGTCTTGAGGGACACTCATGCACGTGTCGATTCCAGAGCCTTCAAAAAGTGAAGGTGGATGTGACACATAACCAGAGGAAGGGGCTGTGCTCGCAGAATTCGAAGATGGGACGATCCGGATTTCCGACTCATCATCATCCTCCAGTTGGAGAAGGTAATCAACACAGTCCTTCAAGGCATGCTCTCTACTTTTGCATAATAAACACTGCTTCACCGGTTTCGTCGGCACCCAAGGTGCGGTAGCCGCATAATAGTGCGACATCAGAGGCGCAGTAGAGGAGCCAAAATATTTATGGGACCCGTACGGTTTCTGAACAACACCATACTCTTTGGGACACCTTGTTGGAGGATGCGTTTCGCACTCTTCCGGTTTGATAATAACAAAGTCCCATTTATATTTGAATCTATTTTTATTAATGGTGTGCAGGTAACAGGTATGAGGTGTTCACAATTCTGTTGGAGCTCAATTTGAGTGTATGAAAATTTCGATGTCTGAATTTTCCGACAGCTGATGTCGCCCAGGCGACATCAGAGAAGTTACAACAACTTCCCTCACGGAAACTCGATGAACGGCAGTTTTGAGCTGTCGGAAATCCGACAGCGATGTCGCCCAGGCGACAGCTCGGAGGTTACAGCAACTGCCCGCACGACAGCACTACGAGCGGCAGTTTTGCGTTGTCGGAAATCCGACACCGATGACGCACAGGTGACAGCTCAGAGGTTACAGCAACTGCCCGCACGACAGCACTACGAGCGGCAGTTTAGCACTGTCGGAAATTCCGACAGCTGATGTCGCCCAGGCGACAGTGAATTTCGATATATTGGCTCCTTTTGTTCGTGCATTCCAAGCATTGAGAATTTCAAGTCCCTTCCTGAGTGCATACGAACTAGAGAGCTCCAGAACCTAATCAACTCCCATTTGTGCTTAGAAGGTTTGAGATTGAAGATGAGATCGGGCGCGCTTCTACATCAACGATCATCTCGAGGCTTCAACCTTCCTTTCAGAGATCTGAATTTCTAGGGAGTTGTTCTTTTCATTTTGTATTTTCATTTATATACATTTTATTTTGTATTGGTAGGGAAATCATCTCCTTGTGCGTGACGTCTAAGTCCTTGCGTGGCTTAGGGGAAAATTGCTTCCTTGTGTGGAGCGTCCAAGTCCTTGCGTGGCTTGGTGGGAAAACGTGGCCTTGTGTGCTACGTCTAGATCTTGGGAAGATCTAGAGGATATGCTTGGGCTTGGTCTAGGGAGAGACAAGTGATAGCCTTCCGATCCTTGGGAGAAGGATTGGTAAACACAAATTGTAAAAGGGTTATTATCATATTTGTGCCTTGATCTTAAGCATTGTTAAGATCATATTATTTGTATGTGAATTTCATGATTATAAAATTATCACTTTTTCTTTAATTGCAAATATGGTTGTTTAATCTTTAACTTGGAAATTTGTGTTTGAATTAATTCAAAAATTACATTAGTTTGAAACTTTTATAAGTAATTTTTAGAAAAGTAAAATTTGTTTTAAAATTCTTAAGTAAAAATCGTAATTTTTAAAAAGGCCCTTATTCACCCCCCTCTAAGGGCGCCACAAGATCCAACACACCTATCACTAGCGTGGGATGTGTCCCCACACCAACGACATCGGATATTCAATTCAAAAATTACATTGGTTTGAAACTTTTATAAGTAATTTTTAGAAAAGTAAAATTTGTTTTGAAATTCTTAAGTAAAAATCGTAATTTTTAAAAAGGCCCTTATTCACCCCCCCCCCCCCCCCCCCCCCCTCTAAGGGCGCTACAAGATCCAACACGTGGTATCAGAGCCAGGTTATTCCAAAATGGTTTTACAACTGGGAGTAATGGCACACAACGATCACGCGTTCGTTGAGGGGCAAGGAATTAGTAGGCCACCACTTTTTACGGGCACGGACTATAACTATTGGAAAACCCGAATGCGGTGTTTTCTAATATCTCTCGACATGAAAGTTTGGAATATGGTCGAGACGAGTTATACTTCCCCAACATTTGTTGTAGGAGATGTAACTATGGTCAAACCCAAAGACAAGTGGGATGACAATGATAAATTAAAATGTAAAAATAATGTAAAAGCCATGAATGCTTTATTTTGCGCACTAGATCGCACTGAATTTAATAGAGTTTGTGCTTGTGATACTGCATATGAAATTTGGAATCTTTTAGAAATCACTCATGAAGGTACTTCGCAGGTAAAGGATTCAAAGCTATTTCAACTGGAGTCAGAATTCGAAAGATTCAAAATGGAGGTGGATGAAGAAATTGATACAATGTACACACGATTCACTAAAATCGTGAACGATTCAAAGGTGTTGGGTAAGGTTTTCTGCAATGGAGATTTAGTGAGGAAAATCTTAAGATCACTTCCCCCGTAGTTCAATCCTAAAGTGACTGCAATTTCTGAGTCACATGATCTTAAGACCTTACAATTGGAGAGTCTCATTGGGAATCTAAAAACCCATGAAGTGGAGTTGAAGATTCAAAGCAAGGAGTATAATTTGGAGCCCAAAAAGAAGAGCTTGGCGTTGAAATCTAAAAAGGAAATTGAAAGTGAGACTGAAGAAAGTGAGGAAGATGAAGAAGGACTGTTTGTGAGAAACTTTAAGAAGTTTATGAGAAATCCGGAGAGGAGAAATTCATTTAAATTTTTTTTCAAAAAGAACGATTTTGCCTACCAAAATGGCAAAGGAAAAATGGAGAATGAAGAGGAGCGTCCGCTACCGGAGTGCTACCATTGCAAGAAGATTGGTCATATCAGAAGCAAGTGCCCATTGTATCAGAAAGAGCAAAAAGCAAAGAGGCATGATAAAAGTTACAAGAAGCCGAGACTTGGGATGATTCTTCGTCTGGTGAAGAAAGTGATTCCTCAACACAGGAGGAAGAGGAGGCAAATGTCTGCTTGATGGGGAAAGGAAATGTGTCATCTAACGACGATTGCAGTGTCCAAAGCGAAACTGAGGTAACTCCTCCATCTTATGATGATTTATATTCTGAATTTTTGAAAACTTGCAAATTTTTAGATAAAAGCCTAAAGGAAATCGATTTCTTAAAATGTGAAAACAAAGCTCTTTTGAAAGTAAACAAAAAGTTATCAAATGATTTGAAATCTATTGGGAACGAGAAGGAAATTTGTCAAGAGTGTGATCACTCTTCGACAAGGATAAAAGAACTTGAAAACACTCTTTCTAAGTTTGATCAAAAAATTGATCAACTTCTAAAAGAGAAAAGGGACTTAGAAAAAGTTGTTAAAACCTCTCATTCTCAATTAGAGAATTATAAGAAAAATGTTGCTAATAGATGTGGCGTGATAGTAAAAGAAAATTCAATTTTAAAGTCCAAAGTAAATGAGTTGAACATGGCAATTGGAAAATTTGATGTTGGAAAAAAATCTCTGGATATGCTTTTAGCCAACCAATGCCATGGGACAGCAAAATTTGGGCTAGGATACGTTTCTGGAAGCTCTGGAAGCTGTCGGAAATTTCCGACAGCTGCTGTCGGAACCAGCGACAGCTCCAGGTTCAGAAAACCTATTTTTCAAAATGAAATTTTTTCTAAATCCACACATAAAGATGTTTCCTCCAGCAAGAGTCCAGAGAAACCATTAAAGAATGGTTCCTCACTATTCATTGCATGTGCCAAATGTCATTGTTTTGGTCACATCTCAGACTCATGCTGGAAGAAAGGAAAAGTTAATGTTAAGCAAATCTGGGTACCTAAGGTGTCCACCTATACCATGGGAGGGACCACTTGGGTAACCAGATCTTTACTCTCATCATCTTTTTAGGTGTGCATGCAGGCTAGGAACAAGGAAGACGTGTGGTATTTGGACTCTAGATGTTCAAAACACATGACGGACGATAAATCAAAGTTCCTTAGCCTGGAGATGAAGAAAGGTGGAACAGTGACATTTGGAGATAATGTCAAGGGTAAAGTCAAAGGCATTGGAGTAGTAGGTAACGAAGAATTTAAAATTTCAAATGTTTTATATGTTAAAGGTTTAAAACATAATTTAATTTCTATTAGTCAACTATGTGATAAAAATCTAAATGTTTTATTTGACTCTAGCTCAAACCTTTGCAAAATTATTGATTCTAAAACAAACGAAATCGTACTTACTGCACCAAGAATAAACAATGTCTATACAATCACTTTTCTTGATTTATCTCATTCTACACTTAAATGTTTTATTTCAAAGAATGATGAACTTGAATTATGGCATAGGAGACCAGGACATTCTACTGCCAAACGCATAGTAAAGCTTTCTAAAAATAAAATTATAAAAGGTTTGCCAAATTTGAATGGAAAGCTTTCTTCATTATGTTCACCATGCCAAAAAGGAAAGTTTACAAAATCATCTTTTAAAAGCAAAAATGTTATTTCTACTACTAGACCTTTACATTTATTACATATGGACTTGTTTGGTCCAATTTCTACACAAAGTCTAGGAGGTAGAAAATATACGTTTGTTATTATTGATGATTATTCTAGATTTTGTTGGACATTGCTTTTAAATTCAAAATCTGATGCTTTTGATGAATTTGTAAAACTAATTTCACGTATTCAAAATGAACTTGATTTAAAAGTAAAATGCATTAGATCAGATCATGGAGGAGAATTTGATAATGAAAAATTTATTTCATATTGTAATGAATTTGGGATAAAACACGAATTTTTCCGCTCCTCGCACACCACAGCAAAATGGTGTAGTGGAGAGCAAAAATAGAACACTTCAATAATTAGGACGTACTATGCTTTGTGAATTTAAATTGCCAAAATAGTTTTGGGCCGAAGCGGTTAGTACTGCATGCTATATTATTAATCGTGTCATGATTCGTCCTACATTACAATTAACTCCTTAAGAAATTTATTTTCAAAGAAAACCAAATGTATCTTACTTTAAAGTTTTTGGTTGTAAATGCTTTATTTTGAATACAAAAGATAACTTAGGCAAATTTGATGAAAAATGTGATGAAGGATTTTTCATTGATTTTTCTTCAACAAGCAAGGCCTATAGAGTTTATAATAAATGTACTAAAGTGGTTGAAGAATCTATTCATGTAAAATTTGATGAAAACATTTCTTGTGTAGAAAATACTAAAGTTGCAGGTAATGAGAAAAATGAAGAAGATGTGGAACAAAATCTGAGGAAAAATGATGATGATAATGATGATGAAGAAAAAGTGGAGAAAGAAGACGAAAAAGATGGTGAAGAAGAAGAAGAACAAGGATATGTACCTCCAACCGAGCTAAGGTTCTCATAAGATCATCCGCAAGAACTTGTTATTGGAGAACCATTAAGTGGGGTACGTACACGTTCTAGTTTACATGAAAGTTTTTCAAATTTATGTTTTGTCTCAAATATAGAACCAAAAGATGTTGCCACCGCTTTAAATGATGAATCTTGGTTTTCTAGCTTTGAATGAAGAACTTAACCAATTTGAAAGAAATAAAGTTTGGATTCTTGTAGATAGACCTAGTGATCATCTTGTGGTAGGAGTCAAATGGATTTTCAAAAACAAATTAGATAGTGACTCTAGGGTCACTAGAAACAAAGCTAGGCTTGTAGCAAAAGGATATAATCAAATTGAAGGGGTAGATTTTGATGAAACATTTACACCCATAGCACGATTGGAACAGTTAGAATTTTTGTTGCATTTGCTAGTCATAAAAGATTTAAATTATTGCAAATGGATATTAAAACTGCATTTTTAAACGGGTTGATTAAGGAAGTTTATGTTGAACAACCCCCAGGATTTATAAATGAAAAATTTCCTAATCGCGCATATAGATTGTTAAAAGCTTTGTATGGCTTAAAACAAGCACCACGAGCATGGTATGATAGATTGACTATATATTTATTACAAAATAGTTTTAAAATGGGTGGTGTTGATTGTACACTCTTCATTAAGCAAGTAGATGATGATTTAATTATTTTACAAATTTATGTTAATGATATTATTTTTGGAGACACTAATGAAGAGTTGTGTAATTATGTTGTAAAAAAGATGGAAAGTGAATTTGAGATGAGTATGGTAGGAGAATTAAAATATTTCTTAGGTTTTCAAATTGTTCAAAAACATGGAGCTTTTATTAACCAATCAAAATATATTCATGATGTTTTAAAATGATTTGGATTTGAAAATCTAAAACAAGCAAATACTCCTATGAGTGTATCTTTAAAATTAGGAAAAGATGAAAATGGAATATCAATAGATCAAACTTTATATAGAGGCATGATAGGTTCACTTTTATTTTTAACTGCTTCTAGACTGGATATTATGTTTTCAGTTTGTTTATGTGCCAGATTTCAAGTCGATCCCAAAGAATCACATTTAAAAGCGGTAAAAAGAATTTTTAGATATTTAATTGGCACATCTAAACTTGGTTTGTGGTATCCTTATAGCAATGATTTTACTCTTTTTGGCTATTCTGATTCTGATTATGCCGGTTGTTCTCTAGATAGGAAAAGCACCAGTGCACTTGCCACTTTTTAGGCCCTTCACTCATTTCGTGGTTGAGTAGGAAACAGAATTCTGTTGCCCTCTCAACCACCGAGGCCGAATACATCGCACTTGGTAGTTGTTGTGCACAAGCTCTTTGGATGAAACAAACTTTAGAAGACTTTAATATTAAACAACAAACTATTGAATTATGGTGTGATAATAAAAGTGCAATTGATTTAACATACAACCCGGTCCATCATTCAAGGTCTAAGCATATTGATGTGAGACATCATTTTATTAGAGATCATATTAAAAATAACCACATTAAAATTTCATTTATAGGCACGGATAATCAACTAGCGGATATATTCACTAAACCGTTACCGGATTCCCGTTTTTCTATGCTTAGGCTAGAATTGGGAATCCTAGACATTTCACAATGATTATATCACTACTTATGACCTATAAAATTAAAAATAACACAAAACCTATACACTTTAAAAAGAAAAACTAAATTTTAAATCAAACTATAGAATTTGAATGACTTAAGAAAAATTCTCACATCTTTAATATTACATAAAAATTGTTCCAGACAAACAGTAGAAATCAACATAAGATTAAGTTCATTAACAGAAAATGAAATCTGGGGAAGTTCACTATCGCCCAGGCGACAGTGAATGTCGGACATTTCCAACAGCTCCCAATTTGCTTAATCTTCAATTTTGGTCTCTATGATGCTTTCCACTAGTTATATGTCAATATTATTGCTACAACTCATGAATTGATGCCAAACCATGTGCTTTTAATTTTTTTTTTAAAAATGGCTATTTACATGATTATATGATTTCATTTCCGCTCTATCATCGTATTGACACTCCTACTAAGTTGTTTAGACTATTGGAAGTTGTTTTCGCATGCCTCTAAGTATGAGAAATTGTTTATATATAATAATGAACTATCACGTTCACTTCTTTTTATCCATACATATGTCTTGCTATTTAATATATACATGAATCATATTTGCTTTAACATAATACAATAGCATTTCATAAATACTACTTTCAACCTTGATTTGTAAGCACAACCAAATATACACCATCATTTGCGATTCAAGTGAATTCGGAGATCCTTGGTCAATTAAAAATAAAAATTATAAATATCTCAAAGTTAAGATATCACAAAATATGTGATCAACAAAAAGTTTAAATTGAGGACAAGGATACTCCACCAAGCACTACTTACCCTCCTGATAAGTCTTAATAAGCATTGTGAGGTTAAGCAACTTGGAAAGAATTGTAAAGTGTCTTGTGCAAAAGAAAAATGGTATTCTATTCTTATTGTGCTATATCTTCAAGGTCAAAGTTGTCTTTATATGCTTATATTATGTTTTCTATTCCAATGATCATGTACATTAAATAATTTCATATGTTTGATCAAAGTATCACTTGTACACATCATTATGTTATATAAACATTCATCTCATGAGAATTGGACCGAAAATATTCCATATTTCTATACACAATTGTGTCTTTCTATGATACTTTAAAATGACATTAATCATGTTTAAGTTTTTTTGTTTTATTACTTCATATGGCTATACCATCTCTTCATGAGTTTATTCAATACTATGGCATATTACTATTACTTCAAGACCTTCAATCATTTTCCCAACAAGTGCTTTCGCTTACTCTTATTTTCTACATCCTATCTCTTCCCTTAAGAACTACTCATTCATTTCATATTACCTTTTGCTAATACCAAAAGGGGGAGAATTAGAAGTATATTCAAGAAATCAAAGAACTATTACACCTAAATAGTCCACCTAAACAATACATCATTTCAATTTACTATAACATTGAGGGGGAGCATTCATTTAGGGGGAGCATTCATTTAGGTGGAGATTACATTTAAGAGGAATATATCATGTTATTTTTGTGCACACACCATATGTTAAAATCAACAACCTAAATAGACATGATTTCTTTTTATACGGATTTGTTATTATCAAAAGGGGGAGATTATTGGAGCATGCGTTTCGCACTCTTCCGGTTTGATAATAACAAAGTCCCGTTTGTATTTGATTCTATTTTTATTAATGGTGTGCAGGTAACAGGTATGAGCTGTTCACAATTCTGCTGGAGCTCAATTTGAGTGTATGAAAATTTCGATGTCGGAATTTTCCGACAGCTGATGTCGCCCAGGCGACAGCAGAGAAGTTACAACAACTTCCTCCACGACAACACAACGAACGGCAGTTTTGAGCTATCGGAAATCCGACAGCTATGTCGCCCAGGCGACAGCTCGGAGGTTAGAGCAACTGCCCGCACGACAGCACTACGAGCGGAAGTTTTGCGCTGTCGGAAATCTGACACCGATGACGCCCAGGCGACAGCTCAGAGGTTACAACAACTGCCCGCATGACAGCACTACGAGCGGCAGTTTAGCACTGTCGGAAATTCCGACAGCTGATGTCTCCTAGACGACAGTGAATTTCTATATATTGGCTCCTTTTGTTCGTGCATTCCAAGCATTGAGAATTTCAAGTCCCTTCCTGAGTGCATACGAACCAGAGAGCTCCAGAACCTCATCAACTCCCATTTGTGCTTAGAAGGTTTGAGATTGAAGACGAGATCGGGCGCGCTTTTACATCAACGATCATCACGAGGCTTCAACCTTCCTTTCAGAGAGCTGGATTTCTAGGGAGTTGTTCTTTTCATTTTGTATTTTCATTTATATACATTTCATTTTGTATTGGTAGGGAAATCGTCTCCTTGTGTGTGACGTTTATGTCCTTGCGTGGCTTAGGGGAAAATCACTTCCTTGTGTGGAGCGTCCAAGTCCTTGCGTGGCTTGGTGGGAAATCGTGGCCTTGTGTGCTACGTCTAGATTTTGGGAAGATCTAGAGGATAGGCTTGGGCTTGGTCTAGGGAGAGACAAGTTAGCCTTCCAATCCTTGGGAGAAGGATTGGTAAACACAAATTGTAAGAGGGTTATTATCATATTTGTGCCTTGATCTTAAGCATTGTTAAGATCATATTATTTGTATGTGAATTTCATGATTATAAAATTATCACTTTTTCTTTAATTGCAAATATGGTTGTTTAATCTTTAACTTGGAAATTTGTGTTTGAATTAATTCAAAAATTACATTAGTTTGAAACTTTTATAAGTAATTTTTAGAAAAGTAAAATTTGTTTTAAAATTCTTAAGTAAAAATCGTAATTTTTAAAAAGGCCCTTATTCACCCCCCTCTAAGGGCGCCACAAGATCCAACACACCTATCACTAGCGTGGGATGTGTCCCCACACCAACGACATCGGATATTCAAATGTGCCCATATGATATAGAAGAAGAAAATAGCATGAAAAAAAGTAACTTAGAAAGAATAAAAGACCCAATAAAAAATAATCGATTCACAACCAAAATCTCATCACGCCTGCACTCCCCGGCAACGGCGCCAAAAACTTGATGCGCGATTTCAGCAATGCTAATTAGCAAGCACGAAATGCGATACGACGGCAGTGCACCGGTCACTCAAGTAATAAAATAGGGAATAGCTTCCCCGAATGTCGATCTCTTGAGGAATGCAGGATATGGTAACAAGAAAGTAGAGTGAGGTAATTGTTTCGACGAGTAAAAGAAAGTAAAAACAAGGGCGTTGTGATTGGTGTCCTAAGCTATTGCAGAAATAAGATGCGGGTCAAAACTCTGCTTCGCAAGGCGGGATGGATTCAACGGCCGTGATGCCGTGCTTCGGAAAGCGCGTGGACGGAAAGTAACCGTGACAGTTGAGGGTCGCACACACCTCTTCGCAAAGTGGTGGTGAGTGCAGCGGCCGCGATGCCGCGCTTCGGTATGTGGGTGAAATGGCCACAGTGCGGGGTTTTGTGAGGGTCATATTCACCTCTTCGCCAACATCACCACTAGAAATTGCAAGATGGCTTCACCCACAAACAACCTAGGTTATCACAACAATAACGAAAGCTATTCTCACCACCACATTATCATTGCACTTGAACACAAGAAAGGATACATAACATTAACCTAACAAGCGTTCGTACAACAACACAAAGAGAAAGCACAAGCATCAAAGTTTAGAAAGGACCACATAGAAGATGTCACCGCGTCTTGGGTTCTCGGCCGGAGTGATAGGTTTTCGGGCTCTCTTCGGGCTCGGCCCTCAGATAGTGTGCGGACTCGAAGGAGGATGTCACCGCTCCAACGATCTTCAGCGCTTCTATGGTCTCCTCGGCGAAGAATGCTTGAACTAGTGGCGGAGAATGCTTGCAAATGCTCCCAGTAGGAGGAATGGCGAAGGAGATCGCTGGAAATGGTCTCCTATTGTCTCCTCTGGTGGAAAGGGAAAAAATGGCGAGGTTCCTGCGTTTTTCCCGCGAGGGGAATCGACCTCCCCGGAATCCTTTCTAATGCTGCAAATTTCCTGCTTTAAATACTAAACAAGCGAAATTTTAGTCACGCACGGGCGAATGCACGATCGTGCGCTGCCCGTGCTATAATTAATGATAAAAACTGGCGTGAAGGCGAAGCTGCGCCGCCCGTGCGATTTACTCACGCACGGGCAAATCCGCCCGTGCGTCAAAACACACGGGTAAATTCAGAAAAGCTAAAAATAGGAAGAAACAGGCGACCGTGCATTTTACTCACGCACGGGCAATTCCGCCCGTGCGTCAAAACGCACGACCAAACTCAGATCTCCTATTTTCTGCCCAGATGAGAACGCACGACCGCAACCGTCCGTGCGTCAAGGAAATGCATGACCGTGCGTTGCACACAATCATGAATTCTGGGGGGGGACTGGTTGATCCGACCACCTGTATACAAGATAAAACAGCTGGGAAAACACCTCCAGCACTAGATAAACATAGAGAAAGGGATGGGGAGCACCATGTGCTTACCCCCAATAACAAGGAGCGCAAATGCACACTGAAATGGGCCTAAGAGTGCACCTAGAAAGGAATAACAAATATGATCGAAAACATTCCTAAAGTGTAGTACATCGACTACAAATATGGCCCACATGAGTCCATAAATGTGTATATAAATGGGACTCATCAAACGCCAACATTAAGGTTGCCTAAAATGAATGTTTCTAAGAGATGCAGAATCCCCTTGCTATTTTGAAGATCTGAGCCATCAAATTATTTCTATACTGAGTCAACGCCTAGCGTTAGCCTTAACGTCGGCGCTAGCTTCCAGTCCTATAAATAGGTGGCATTCATTCTCTTCAACTATTAATTACAAGGAGCCCTATTCCAGCACTTCAGAAACTCTGTGAGGGCCATATTTTTAGACCACCATCTCCCACACAAATTTAAGAGAATAATTCAAAGTAGGATCAGATCAACGCGAAGAACGGACACTTCGATGATATTTAGTGGGCCTTCGCCATCTCCAAAATTCTTCATACATAGTTTTTACTTGTCTTTTATTTTTTGTTGTACCTCTCTCATTGTGATTGTTTAGTGAATTTGCCACAGTTGTTGGCGACTAGGTCCGTGCGCGGCTTAGGGGGAATTCGTCGCGGTTGTGGCAACTAGGTCTAGTGAGTAGATCTAAGGGTGCTTGAGTCCTTTCTGGGGATAGAAAGGCGAGAGCGGCTTGAGGCCGTATCTGGCTAAAGATCGGCTAAAGCCAACCGGTTCTTAGTGAGAAGAGTAGGTATAGAAAACCCAAAGAGTATTTCATATTCGTCTTGATTTCTAGCGTCATAGAAATCAGATTTTGTAATCAAATTTTATATATGATAATAATGTCTTTTCATGTTAAATATGTATCAATTTACTTATTAGAAAATAACAATTTTTTTTTAAATCCTAATTTTTACTATTCACCCCCCCCCCTTCTAAGGGTGCCGCAAGATTCAACAGTAACACCCCAAATACTAGATTAAATGAGGTCATGAGTAACCTAGAAGACTTAGGAAAGTACCATGGATATTGGGGTGTGTTTGATTGTGCTTTGGAGGTTATTTTGAGCTAATAATGTTGTACATGGCCTAGCACAGACCATCTCCATGGTTGTGTAGAAGTGCATGGCCAGGTACACAGCCATGTGCAGGGCTGTGTCCAAGACCCTAATTCTCCAGTAAGCTTCACGGATTATGGATTTTCTTCACACGGTCGTGTAGAGAGCTGTGTCACATGACACGGCCAAGGACACAGGTGGGTCAAAGTGAATGTAGATGACTAGGTTTGAGATCATATAGTTGATTTCTGGACAGAGAGCGACACGACTTGTGGATTTAATTTATATGGTTGTCTAGAGAGCTATGTCACCCTACACTGACAAGGACATGGCAGTGTACCAAGCCACGTATAGTCCCAGGAAGTAACTCAAATGTGTGGATCATTTACACAGGGCAATCTGGTACATTCGTGTATGCCAAGTCGTGTACGAGGCCATAAATAATTTGAAGCCCATTTTTCAAAGCCGTTCTATCTAGTATCTAAAGATATGATGGTGGGGATCATGTGCTAGTACTATTAGGTCATATCAGAGTCTAAAAGGTGCTCATTTAGGGTCTCCTCTCTCTCTTCTAGGTTAGTTAGAATGGAATAGGAAGAGTAGGATGGAGGAGCTCTCTTCCACCATTGGAGGTGCTTCGGAGCTCCGATCGACGAACCGAGTCTGAGAATACGGATAGAGTTCGAGGGTGCTCATATTCATCCATGCTTTGCAACTCTTCCATGATGAGGGGGAAATATCAAAAGGCAATGACATTTCTCCTCCTGGTTATATGATGTATGATTGACATTCTCTATAATGCCACCATTTTTACAAACATGATGTGTGATTTTATGCGCGATAAGACATTCTTGTGCTGCCCAGATATAAGATTCCAAGACATACATCTCGCATGTGTAGTCCTCCATCTCGCTACAATTTCTCAATTGGTACCACGTGGTTGTTTTCTCTCCATCCCATTACTACTTTCCCTATAATGCCACCAAATGCCTACAGAGATGATTCCCATATATCGATATGGTTTTGGCCTGTCGAGATGCGCCTTGCTGCTCTAAGTCATCCTATATCCCAATGTAAAGTCGATGTTTTGCCTCTGAGAAGTGTGCAACTTAGTGGAAGCCATCTAAGTACACTAAATTTTCCAATATCTTTTGCTCTATTCTGAGGTCTAAATGCACTACATGAGATAAATCATCCATCTTGTCAGACATATCTTTCATTTTGCCCAACTAACCAGATCTTTCCTCTATCTACCCATCCCTTAGTGGACTAGTCATCAAATCAAACCCTGGTGACATACAAATTACATTATTCAACCTTGATTGGAAGTACAAACCCCCCATTGAACCCTCGCTAGTGGAAAATTACACTACTAACTAATTTGAGTTAGGAACCTATCTATAAATATCCTGACTAGAAAATAATGAAGGGGCTGGAACTTTTTCTTAACTGTTTTTGAGTTCACTTTCTTCTAGCTCTAAAAAAGAGAACCCGAGGGCCAACACTGGAGAGGGAACTCTGTCAGGTCTTGGGTTTGTGAAGGGATCTCCATCATTTAGCATCCACCTTCATTGTTCTCATATATTGTCATTAGGTTCATCACCGATAACAAATAGTTCAGAGTCCAACACTTAGTGGGGTGAATGTGCGCATGTGTGTTTGATCTCAAAAGCTTCTTTATCATTCAATAATGTCTGACTCATGCGAACCTCCTCCTAATCCCCTCAAGAGTTCACCACTCATCCAGATTTGGCTTCCATGAAATATTCCTTTGAGGTGCTTTCCCAGTCTGTTAGAGTCTTGGCTGAGCTCATTTGCTCTTTCACCCCTTTAATACCTTTTATTCCACCACAAATTCCATCTTCCGCGCAACATTCAAGACAACCATCCCATCCACCGACAGCTTCCCCTGGAGCACCAACACCCCTTGAATATCCTTTCAATTTTTCCCAACATTGAATAAAATGGTGCAACACTGCCTCTACAATGGTAATGATGATTCTGATGAAGAAGAAGATGATGAGCTTTTGGCCTTCAGTTCCTCAAAAATCCAGGATGACTTCTTTGCCATTGATTTATAACAACATAAGTTACCGGCCTACAATGGTAATGAAGATTCAAATATACAACTAAGGAATTTTGAATCTACCATAGCCACAAGGAATTTATGACAAAGTCTGAAGTGTCGACTTCCTTTTTCCATATTGGAGGGATAAATAATTGATTGGTTCTTTTTCCTGCCAGCTGGAAGTATCACCTGCTATGAGTAATTCAAAACCTTGTTAACATTGAATTTCTCTTGTTCGAAGAAGTTGAAGTGCAGACCTGATCACTTGTTTGTCCCACGGTAAGGCAAAACTAATTCCTCATCGGACTATGTTATGTGATTCAAGAGGGAAAAAGCTGGAGTACGCTCAGCATATGACAATATCTCCCAAGTTTTGCTGTCCAGAGGGCTTCGAGACAGCTTTTTAAGTATCATGTAAATGTTCTTCCCACTACCAACTTTTCTCAAGTCTTGGAGCTTTCCAATAGTCATGTGGACGTTGAAGAGAGTACGGTTGTACCCATGCATCTACTCATTCCTCCAGCAGCACTGCGGCCTCTGTCACCAAGGCAAGAAGAAGATAGGTATTGTCCCGATCGCCTGCAATAGTTCCATCATGGTGTCCAGGATGTCCCCCCGCACCACCACAAACACCATTGTCATTGCTTGTTCATTTGTTTGGACCGTCGTTAGAAGTTAATATCCCTACATTAAATCAACACTTGTCATATATTGTTGCTACCATTCTCCCCTCCAATTTCTTTTGGTCTCCTCCTCCTATGCCAACTCCACTCTGGCCCAGGAACAAGGGGATGACTTGTGGGTCCCACTGTGAAGCAGACCACACAATTGGTGAGTGTCTACATGTAAAGGAGTTTCTACATTGGTTATTCCAAAAAGGGATGTTGCAAGAGTTTCTGCTAAAGCACACTTTGATCAAAGCGAAACAGAAAGTGTACGATGAGGCCAGACCTTCCTAGATCGCCCCCAGGATCCAAACATTGTTGTTGGGACCATAAATTGAGGTTTAGGCCTAGAAGAGAGAAGTCGAGCTAGTGTAAAATGAGTTCATACATCAAAAGTTTCCCTGATAAGTAGTATTTTTATAACTTTTTAATAGAAAATTTTGTAAATATTTAATATGTTTTTTCCTTTTTATGACAATTTTAGGTTATAAGTAGTTCTTTTTGTAATTTTGATTCTAACTTAGCTTAATTTCAATATTTGCAGAATTTTGGGACAAATCGGGAAAAATGGCATGTCACGCCCTCGGTCATGCCTGCGACCAAGGGCGTGTAACCTAAAGATCGGTCCAGAATGATGCCGCGCTGTCTGAGCTAGCCCACACCAAGTCACGCCCCAGGTCACGCCCGTGACCCAAAGTCACGCCCGTGACCAAGGGCGTGTAAACTTAGAATCTTCCACGTGGAGCCACCGTCGAGACGTGGAGATGCTGTCGAGAAGTCAACCTAAGTCACGCCCGTGACCCACATGTCATGGCCGTGACTTGCCCGCGTGATCTCTGCTTCGCCACCGCGCCGAATTCCAGCCCACGTCGCATTTAATGCAGCCGTCCAAAGTCACGGTCGTGACCCGACATGTCACGCCCGTGACATGTCACTTTTCGCGGCGCCGAATTCGAGCCCACGCCGCTGTCGGATCTGATGTGAATAGTGCAGTCACGCCCTTGGTCACGCCCGTGACCGAGGGCGTGTAATCTGAATTTTTTTCCTATAAATTCAGATGTTCTCCTTGAGTCTAGAGTTCAGAAATTTGGAGATGGGGAGGTGCTGTTAGAGCTGAGAGTGAGTTTTTCAAGTTAATGTTCATGTTTCTTAAGGCTTTCATGTTCTCCTCCTTCCCTTTTCATGCAATGTTGTAATGTAACTTTCGTGTACTAGTTTTCTTAAGCTTGCAACTTTCATTTTCCTTAGCCTTGCACTCTTAAATTAAGGCTTGTAATAGTTCTTTGATTTTCATTAAAATTAGTTTTCTCTTTCATGTTCTTTTTCTCCTTAAGTAATTTCTTCATTTTCATGCAAGGTTAAATTTTTCTCTCCTTAGTAATGTTCTCTTTTTATGCAATGTCAATTTCTCTTTCTTTTCATGCAATGTTCAAGCTTTTCATTTTGTTTGAATTTAGTTTTAATTTTAGTTAAGCGAAAACAAACCACCTCAATTTTCGTCGATAAGATAATGGTGATTTTCCTCGAATTAGAAGTAATAAACGCGCCCCGTGGAATACGACCTTGATATTCCTAAATATCCTATACTATAGACGATAAGGTACACTTGCCTTTATCGGATATAGTCTTGGAGAAAATCTCAAATCTTCACTAAATTTAAAAACCGAAAAATCTATATCATTCCCTCATGACCCTTGTGGCATAGACGATTTCGATGGGAACCATTACATTCTCCTAAGCTGATTTGGTACTTGTTGGAGTGTTGTTTCATGTTTCCATCATGATCTCGATGGTCATTTTAAACACCAATGTTTGATGCATTATTGTGGATAGTGTAAGTGTTTTGAACATTCTATTCAATTGGGATTTCTTTCCTGTAGGACTGGAGATCCACTCCTTGAAAGTGTGTGATGGTACATTGATTATCTTTGTGGGAAACCATACAGATGTGGAATTCTACATTCAAATCCCGATTACCATGGCTATAATAGTAAGGTTGGTCACCTTCATTGTTATTAACAACACTGATATCTATAATGTCATCTTTGGTCGACCCTTGTTGAATGTGTTCGAATCTATCTTATCGGCGCAATACCAAATCATGAATTTCAAGGTCAATAACAAGGATAGATTGTGGGAGATCTCGTAGTGTCCCGACGGTGCTACATTGAAACTACGAATGTAGTGGAGGAAGATACACCTAAGGAAGAGGTGTCTCATCTCATCATGGACCATACAGTTTAGCAAGTTTGAGTGGAGGAAGGAGAAGAATGAAATGAAGATGAGAAAACCTTCACTATCAATGGAGAGCTCTCGAGGGAAGAGAAGGAAGAGCTGGTTAGATATTTGCACAAAAAACTTGATGTTCTCGCCTGGTTACCCAATGATATGATTGGATTCAATTCTTGAGTTGTATGCCACGGGCTTAACATCCATCCCGAGGTATGTTCTGTGAAGCAAATGAAGTGAAAGGTTTTTGGTGTGTTGGCAGTCTCGATACATGATGATGTAGAAAAGTTATTGAAAGTAGGCTTTGTGTGAGGGGTACTATCACACTCTGGCCCATGAGGCTCAAGTTAACGAGATGGAAACAATAAATGTGATTCAGGATTTTTTATAGTTAGACAGATTAAGGGACGGAAACAAAAAATATTTTATTGATATTTCATAATTTTATAAGTACGTAGTTATGTATTACACTTCTCTAATATTTGAC
The DNA here is from genome assembly GCA_033032865.1 of Dactylorhiza incarnata. Taxonomy (NCBI): domain Eukaryota; kingdom Viridiplantae; phylum Streptophyta; class Magnoliopsida; order Asparagales; family Orchidaceae; genus Dactylorhiza; species Dactylorhiza incarnata. The sequence goes on along the minus strand of JAWHQI010000354.1, from coordinate 457,550 downwards.
ATAATATATAATAGTCTTCCTCACTGTTCTCTGGCGCAATATCTTCGTCGGTACCTAACAAGATTTAGTAGGTCGATGAGCATCTTTACCTACCCTTATAGATTAATACATTATATATATGTATGTATGCAATACACAATTTCTAGGTAAGGTATGCAATGGAAGCTGTACATAGTAATCTAGATAGACATATCACCATAAATTTTATCTTTTTGTCAAAATATAATTTCTTTTTATCTAAAATAGTTCATTTATTAGTTAACACTTATAGTACGCCAATGGGCCACACCCAAGGGCTCACTGCCTTTACATGCCAAATTGGACCAAACATCCTACGGAGAGCGAATCCGCCAAATAGGAGTGCCACTCCCATGATATATGTCATGCATAATAGGGCCAAACACCATCAGATTGTTGGTGGCTAAACCATTAGATGAGAGCACTACTCCCGAGATGTTGCCTTTTAAAATATAGGGGACCAGTGTAAAAGAGCCAAATACTGAACTAACATAATAGTACACATCATCACATAAGAATATTTTACTATTTTTCATAATATCGTGCATGTCTTATCTTCGCATCTCAAATTTATTCCCATTAATTATATATATATATATATATATATATATATATATATATATATATATATATATAACTGATTAGATAGTCACAAATAAATCTGGTCCTCTTATGACCCATGTAATATGACAAATATTGGTTAGATTATGATAATTGCACATGCAAGATTATCCTCTAATTTAATTAATATTCTTGCATGATAATTTTCAAAATATGTTTATGTTATCAACATGCATATGTTCTAAAACTCAGAGCCTCATTATCTATTAAACATAAGCAACTCAAACCTTTGTTACACTTAATGAATTATTACAATTATTATAGCATTATTTAGGCATAATACTTACTTGTGGAGGTGTCACAATATAAATTCTATCACAAGACATAAATACTATATTATTTTCCTCCTACCTCGACTACAACACTTGAATTAATGTTTTATAGTATCTCAACACTTTTTATGAAGTTCGGGCTTAGATTTAAAAATAATAATACTTGGGCAGCACTTCAACAACAACTAAAACTAAAATCTCTCTAGAACCTTCCCTGGAGCTTCCCCAAAAATTTTTGCGTTATTCCCACACTATCTCTCTCATTTTCACCTTACTCATTCTTTATTTCAGAAACACTAAAAAGTATTTGAAAATATCATTGGATCCATATGTATAATACTTTTCCAACGCCACCAAAATCGTCCAAATTCGAGCTCTCAAACTCTTGAAAAGTAAAAAAACAAATCGCCCTTCACTGGGCTATCTAGAGGGGACACGTGGCAGCCAAGCATGACACCAAATTTCTCCACGTGAAATCCATTCATGATGTCACATGTCACCATGTGTCATCCATGCATGCATGATGGAGCCATATGTTGCCGCGTGGAGTCCATGCATGCGTTGCCACATCGCATCCATGCAAAGTTCCACAGGGCGTCCATATATGGTGCCACATGGCAAAGATGTGGGCTGCCATGTGGTTTGCATCCATGAAGAGGCGGTCATATGGCGGTGCCATGACCCATAGCACAATACCATATAGGACAATGTAGTGTGATAAGCGTCATTTGCATACCATTTAACATGCTCATTTTGGGTTGTTTTGCAATGCAATCGCTTATATTTCCTTAGTTATTCATACATTTCTACTTAAGCTGGTATCGTTCACATGAAGCGTATTAGTACCCAAATTTGGTGTGCTTATGCTGCGATCATAACAATGTGGAGTCACCACCACATGCTCCCGTTGATTCACTTGTTGCACTAGGTGTGTTATAACTGATTTGGGTGCGAATTGGCCCCATTAGACTTCACGAAATGTTCGCAGGTTGTTGGCTCAAAAGCTTCAGAACTCTATTGAAAATGCATGGTCATGCATTTCCTTAACGCACGATTACTACATCTGTGTGTGTTCAACACCCATGTTTGAGCCAAAATGTGTATTCTGCCTTATGCTCGTGTGATTTCTTCCCAAACAGTCCCGACTGATTATGCGAGGTATAAATCGCATGAGTAGATGCTTTCACTCTGAAATCGCACAACCATGCAATTTCCTTCACGCACGAACAAACTCGCACATGCACGTTCTTCCGCCAAATATCACCTTTCTGCCAGGCACTCGTGTGACTCCCTTTACGCACAGTCCCTATTGAATGTGCGTGCGCAAAACACACGAGCATGGGAAACCATGGGCAATGTCTGAACTTGTGGCATGCGTGCTTTTATTTAATATTTGTGCACGCACGATCAAACACACGATCGTGCAATTGGTCGTACGAGTCCATTCTATCTGACTTTTCCTATTTAAGCCACATTTGTACGAGTGAGAAAGGGAGAGGGAAATAGAGCAGGAAGACATCTCCAAGGGCTATTTTCAGAAGGAAGCCCTTCTCCCTTCACTCCACCATAATCCACACTCTAGGGTTTATCCCTAGAGTCATTCTATCTCTCCCAAGAGAAGATCTAGAGCCTACTCTCCCACAAGTTGCAAAACCTCTTGAAGATCAACATGGACACAAGTGTTTCTCAGAGAAATAAGGTGATTAGGAGATGGTGACGGTCCTCCCGTAACCCAAGTGTAGTTGATGTCACATACATGCCTTGGATTGATCTCCCGGTGATATCTTCCTCGTGTATCCAGAAAGCCTCTGATTGTGGTTGTATTCCACTTCATTTGTGTTTTATTTCTTGTATGATGAATACTCTAATCTTCTTGGTATTGATTCTTAGCTTGTATAACTACTTTTTATGAAATCTTGTATATGTGATTCATCTTTTAAACTAGCTAGAGTGAATGAGTGGTAGTGTGTGAGCGAGTTAGAAGAGGACAGTGGAAGATCGTGAATCACATTTGTGATTCCTAGTTGGGAGCAAGAGAACCGCTGTAAGGAAGTAACGATGGCGTAGCGATGTTTTGATGGCGCGTCCCCTCCGACGCTCCTTGATGATGATGACCCGGCTGCCGAGGCGCTGCGCCACAAAGATCTGAGGTGCCATGATGATGCTGATGGAAGTCCGCATTATAATCTCCGCCCGCGGTGTGCCAAAACCACAATGAAAAATTAAACTTTTATTCATGCACTCTTATTTTATATTAATAAATATAAAATTATTTCATGCTAGATGATGATTTTATATTTATTAAAATGATTGTAATTTTTAATTTTGAACTCTTTGTTTTATGTTGGTGTGTATTTAACCATATGGATGGATGAGATTTAATCTCCATCATGGATGGTTAAGATTGTAACACCCCCATCCGTTAAGAAGCATATGACAGAAGGTCCGGCCGGGGCCCCACGCCATATACAACAAAACGAACGGGAACGTACAATAAGGAAAATCATTCAACTCTAAACAACGAACCTAACTCAGAGCATTCTATGCGGAAGTAAAAGAGAGAGACAAGATATATAAACCACCAAAACCTGAACCCGGGTATGTCCACTTCTATTAATAGGAATAAAAGGTTTTACACAACAAAAGAGGCACGACAGCCTTACAATTTACCAACATCGGCGCGCAGGCCGGCCATACATGAAAAACAAAAGAACATCAAAAGGCTTTCAAGGGCCGCAGCAGCACAAGGGCTTCAGCCCGCTATGAGCCCGCTATGTTCCCCCTCGGTCCAGCACCTGTACAACAAGCCCACCAAAAACGGTGGCAAAACAGGGCAACGGTCAGCTAAAGATGACCAAATTATAACGACCCCACCCCTTCGAGGGGGTGGCAGTCCTAACCATCCCTGCAAAACAACCTCAGCAGCATATATATGTATATAAGAGTGCGACTAGCAAAGCCCACAACAGTTCATACATATGCAACAATCACAAACGTGGGAATGGCCTCCACGTCTCGTGCTCTCAAGCACTCTTTGGTGTACTCCGCCTTCCACCACCATCCACTCTTGATGGCTTTGCCCTTCGAGGATAAAGTCGGTGGCCCGAATACCAGGGCTCTCCCGTACTTTAATTGAGAACATCCCATAGTCCGAAGACTCTTTCCCATTGCTTCCCGACATGTTGTACGAGACTCACTAATCAGGTGCTGCAATGGTGCGGTTTCAGGTTCGCCAAATGCCCGTTGTTCACAGCTCTTGTTGTACAACACGAAGAGCGGGTATGGCGTTCCCTCAGCCCAGGTATTCTCAATTAGCCGGCTCTACGGGCCGCTAAGTCATCCACCAGGACACCCTCACAGGTCTGGCACACAGGCCTCAGGTCCTTTCAACAGGTGGGCACAACAACATCACTAGAACTCAGTCTGAGAGATACCGCCCGGCGATAACGCTAACGCCGGCGGTAGTGAACAGAAACTCCATTTCTGTTTCTAACTTCGGGTGCTTCTCGGGGCACACCCCCAGGCGTTGCTGCGCATGCAGTAGCACCCTCTAGTCCTACGAAGCAGTATAACAACACGGAGCTTTCCCCCGGCACGCACAATATCAAAAGCATCACCAATCTGGATGAACCGTCTTGGATGGGCTTCACAAAGCGCGCCTACGTCCATTTCACGCATGGACTCTACATGTATGCAAGATTTGAAGGGGATAGCACGAATCGACCCGTCGGAGGCCACGACCTCACCCTTTTGGGTAGGGGCCTCGACGATGCACGGAAAAGGACTAGGACACGTCCAAATGAGGGTAGAAGAGATCGTTACCCTTAGACGTCATTTCTGAACCATAGCTTGATTTTTGGTACGAATGGAAAGGACCGAACCGGGCTGTTCTCCGTGGATCTGTAAACGGCTTGCGAATCGGAGCTTCGGAGCTCCGTCAATGGTGGAAGACAACTTCTTCTTCCTCCTTGGCTTTCCTCTTTCTCAAGCTTGAAGAGGGATAAGGCTTAGAAATAATGAAAATATCTCCTCTGGTCAAGGTTTAAGGAATCCCGGGATTAATCCCATCCCTCGGATCCAAGAACATAAGGACTTGATTGCCACGATTTCAAATCAAGGACCTGTATCGCACGCTAGCGCCGGCGCTAGCGCTAGCGCCTGCGCTAGCTTCCGACTCGACGTAGCGTCTGTCGATGCTCAACATCCGTCTCGACGCCTGGCAACCGTCGAGAGGGCTAACGCCAGGCGGTAGCACTACCGCCGGCGCTAGCTCCCGTCTCGACGCCTTAGCGTCTGACGACGCTTAACTATCATCTCGACGCTTAGCAACAGTCGAGATGGCTAGCGCCAGGCGGTAGCATTACCGCCGGTGCTAGCTCCCAGCAGCACAGCTCTGCTTCTGAGTTTTGGGGTGTTACAAAGATGTTGTTGTAACTCCTATTTAAGGAGGACTTTATGAAGGAATGAGGACATTGAAGATTAAAACCCTAAACTCTCCCCTAGAGAATTTCGGCCAAGCTTGGATCCTCCCTCCTAGCCGCCGCCCCCCCCCCCCCCCCCCCCTCCTCTTGGTGTGACTCCAAGGCCGCCTCCCTCCATCCTCTTCGGTGTGACTCCGGCGAGACTTCCGCAGTGCGACTCCAAGGAAGAAAGGGTGCTTCTCCATTCGGTGCGGCGCCGGTGGAACCGTGGAGAGAGAGATTCTCCCACATCTATCTTGAGTGCATGCATATTCTTGGTTTTGTCGAATCGTTTTATCCGTGATCTTAAATCTTTTCGCTTGCAAAATCTGAAATAATAGTGTTGTTATTGAATCTCTTGTTGTTCGGATCGGGTAGATCCGGTGCGGGAGCGAAACTCGGCCTAGCCTAGATTTGCTCTCCAAGATTGGCGCACTTGGCGCTAACAAAGGAGTTAATCTCAACTAACGCTTTATCGCCGCTTGAATGTTCACCACCGCTCCAAGAAAATTGTCGTTGCGTTTGAAATGAATCGATTGATGGAATAGATGCTTGTGTAGTTGCGGTGAGTTGTGTGCTTGTTGGAGAGGTAGGTCGTAAGGACGTTGTATCGAGTCCGGCTTACGGTGAGTTGTGTGCTTGTTGAAGAGGTAGGTCCTAAGGGCGTTGTATCGAGTCCCGCATATTTTTATCTATCGGATTTGGAGAGCCAACCGACCCCTTTTCGTTCGCTTTTGGTCGGAGCCCTCCCATGTTATTTTAATTTCTGTGATGAACGTCATCCCGTTAGTGTAACGTACACGTCGTCACGGTACCCCTACATCAATTTGGTATCAAAGCCGGTCGTTTAAACTCCCACGTTGCAAACATCCTCGCTGCGATCCTTGTTGGTTGTTCTAATTAATAGAAAATCTGAAAATTTTCGGATTGGTCTGCGTTTAGTAAAATCTCAGAAATTTAAAACTTGTCAAAAAATTCTGAAACCTTTTCTGTAGCTTCCTACACATATTTCCAGCAACATTAAAACTGAAACTTTTTCGATTCGTCCTCGTTAGGTCGGCCTGAAAACTGAAAGTGTCGTAATTTTGTCTAGGTGGTGTGCGAATAGCGGTCTGAAATCTGAATTTTTTGTCAAAATTCAAAAAAAAAAAATTTTAACGATCTACGTATTACGCACATCAGGAATCTATAAAAATATCCTATGTTCAATCTAACCACAGCCATAGGAAAATCGTCTTTCCAGAATTTTTCCTGAACCTCAATGCGAACTAGGCTAGGCACATAGTACACGACACCGTCTATGTCTAGGATGGCTGCGAATTAGCACAATGATCCCAACACCGAGGCCATAGCAGGTTTACATACCGAAATGACTGAGCTTAGGACGATGTTAGAACAAATCCTACGGAATCAAGGAGGACCGCCACCACCACCCGGTGATGTTGAGGGGCCCAACCGGCACCAATCGGTCACTGATTCGGATTCTGATGGGGACCATCCCCGAGTGCCCCCTCGAGAACGCCTCCCCAAGCGTGGTTTCGATATCACTAGAGCCATCAAGATTGATTCCCCCACCTACGATGGCATGGGAGACCCCCAGGTCTTCCTTAGGTGGGTAGTTGACATGGAATGTTACTACCAGTGGCACAATCTCACGGATCTCCAAAAGGTCCAAGTCGCCCGCATGAAATTGACAGATCATGCGAAAACCTTTTGGCTGAATGAGGAAAGGAGTTTGGGAGCCGGATAGGAAGTCCCACCTATCGGATGGGCGGTGATGAAGAATTTGCTCACCGACCAATACGTTCCCGCGTACCACCGAACACAGATGTTTGATGAACTAGCCACCCTGCGGCAAGGTTCAAAGTCGGTGGCCGAGTATATGGGAGAGTTGAAAGACCGTATGGTACGTTGCGAGCATAGGGAACCCCCAGAGGTCACATTATCCAGGTTTCGTAAGGGACTTCAACTCGATATCCAGCGGAAGCTCTTGCGCTATGGGCACACAGATCTGAACACGACTTTCAATGCCGCCCTAGACATTGAAAAACACTTAGACGCCAAGGCTCACTCCCGTTATTCCCACACAAGGAATAAGACCACCGTTCGAGCATCTTCTTCCACCTATCCAGACAAGGGAAGGTCTAGAACCACCGAGTCTAAGTCCGTCGTGATCACCGCTAGGAACACTAGGAACCCCACGAGCGAGCGTGTCTCCATTGGGAAAGTTAGCAAGGCCAATACCACTTGTTATTCTTGCGGTGTTCAAGGCCACTATGCCTTTGAATGCCCAACTAAGACTAAGGACGTTGCCCTATTAGACATGGTCGCCGATTCTACTGACTATGTGTATGAGGCCGCTGAGGAGAGCGACCCCGAAGGGTTCCCAAGCGATTTGGAAGACGATTCCCCCCTCATGGTGATGCATTGTATTCTGACCACTTGATGAGTCCCGATTATATACACATATATGGACTCATCTGGGCCGTTTATCTAGTCATTCCACTGCACTTTAGCCTTGTTTTAGCTTATATTTGTTATCACTTGCTATGTGCACTTCTAGGCCCGTTTTGGTGTTATATCTTGTTTATCTACATCATTAGTTTTCATGTACTATTAGGTGCCACTTTCAGTGGCTAGATTCGTGGTTGTGCTGGATTAGGAGTCGTGCAGGTGTTCCCGGTGCAATTCTGCACAGGAACACTGCGCACGATCACCGGTTCTATTGCGCACGACCACTGGTCGTGCGCCACTGATCGTGTGCACTTAATCCTTTTTCATGAGTTCTGTTTGGTGCAGTGCGCACGACCATCTACGATTGTGCGCACGACCACCAGTCGTGCGCCACTGTTCGTGCGCACTTAGCATCAATTTCATGAGTTCTGTTTCAACCAGTGCGCACGACCACCTACGATAGTGCGCACGACCACCGGTCGTGCGCCACTGGTCGTGCAAACATGTTATTTTATAATTTCTGTCTTTGCAGGCTCCGTCCAGGCAGAGCGCACGATCACCGAATTCTAGTGCGCACGACCAGTGGTCGTGCGCCAATGACTGTGCGCACTGTTTAATTCCAGCGCCTATAAATTCCGCTGCTCGCGATTTAGGTCGGATCGCTCGCTGTTTTCCGCCGTTTTCTGCTCCAGTTTCGCCCGACTTCGCCCCTCCACCGCCGCCCACCATCTGGAGGTGCTCCGGGTTTGTTCTTCACGCCAATCTTGAGCCGAAGTTTCCTCTCGGCCTCCTCCTTCATCCAAGAGCTTCAAAGGGAGATCTAGCCGCCATCTCCATCGAGAAAGAGGAAGTTTGCAACCTCTACCGGATCGTGACACGAAGAAGGCGGGTCCATTGGAGAGTCGTGACAGCTCTCTCTACCCCGGACGTAGTTGCGGACCGAGCTTGGACGCAGATTGACAACCCGGCGATTCCAACCGTGAATCTACAGCGAGACTTCGGATTCGGTCGATTTCATGCCTTATTCTTCTCTTATTGATGTGTATATGTTTTAGATCTCATTATTATGATGAAGTGGCACTTGAATTAGTTATATTTACATATATATTTCATGTCTATGTGATTGTGTAATTTATCTATTTGAGTTGCTTGAGGTGCGCCGCCGTCCATTTCCATTCCGCCGTCACGTTCGTGTGCCGCACTAGCAATTGCTAGTGGCGTGCTTGTCGAAGAGGTGCTTGCGACCCTCACTCCGCTAGCCTACTCGTCCATCCGCTTACCGAAGCGTGGCATCGCAGCCCGTATTCCATCCCGCCTAACGAAGCAGTGCGCTCAAGGCCTGCACAGTTCGATTCCGCTTGCCTACTCGTCCATCCGCCCTTTCGACGCAGCGCGCTCAAGGCCTGCCTAGTCTCCATCCCGCCAAGCGAAGCATTGCATAGCGGCATTGCATAGGAGTAGTTGATAGCTTTTAGCTTATTTTCCAAAAGCCAACCCAACTCCCCCGCATTCCATCCGATTTAAGGACTTCAATCTCAAGTCCTTCCTCGAAACCTAACTCCACCTTACTGTGTTCCTCAAGAGACCGACACTCGGGGATTTTCCCCATTATTATTACTTGCGCGACCGGTGCACTTGCCGAATTATCGCATCAACTTTTTGGCGCCGTTGCCGGGGAACACAGTCGTGTGAGTTTTCTGGAGAGGGAAAACCTGAGAGAGAAGCCCTTCCTTTTGTAATTGCATTTTTTTTGTTTTATTTCTTTTTATTCTATTTTCCTGTTTTATTTTAGGTTGCTTTAGTAGTCATTGTTAGGTGTAGTATTGTGCAGTAGCGTTTTTATTGAGAATCGTTTTATTTTTACACTATGTGGGCACATCTTAATATCCATTGCCGTTGGTGTAGAGATACCTCTCACTCTAGTGATGAATGCCCTACGGAGAATTTTAGGCATAATTCTTATAGCCCAGCATATGGAGCACCGACTTCGTCTAGTACTCCATATGGTGCGCATAAGTCTTATGTCTACTCTGCTGAGCCTTTACCGTCATACTTCTTTTCGGCTCCAGCTCCCGCTGCGCCAAAGAAGTCCGTAAGGCAGTGCCGGTTTTGTCGGAGCACTGATCATGTCTTGACGGATTGTGCCGAGTATCTTTGCCAATTGGACGAGGATGACGAGCCGGATATCCGGATCGTCCCAACTCCTAACTCTGGCGGCATACCTTCAACATCCGGTTATGTGTCTTTGTCACCTTCACATCTTGAAGGGAATGGCATGGATATGGTCACTGGATGTGCGGCTGATCTATGCACCGACATTGCTGAGCCTATTCTCCATGTGCATCCACCACCTCTAGTGGATTCGATTCTTTGTGAGGAATCGGTGCTCGACTTTTATCCGAGCACTATTCTTCCCCCTATTGTGCATACTACATTCGTCTCTGACGACATTGTCGATGATGTGTCACAAGAGGAGGCGGTTGATCTTAGTATTATGCCTACTCCAATGGAGGAGGACAACCTTCTAGGTGCGGAGGAGTTTTCCTCAGCACCGGTGGAGGAAGTCCAAATCTTAGGCATGGCCACTGTTGATCCCGCCGAACCTTATAGCATTGATGACAATGCAAACATTATTTTACTTACCCAACCTAATGGGAGTGAGACCGGGATCACTCCCCCGATTGATGTTTATTTATGTTCTTCGTCTTCTTTATTTCTTGATCCCCTTTCTTCATCTGAGCCTGTGCAGGTTGAGTCTTCACAGGTACATCAGGAGGACTTGGAGCATGATGCTCAAGTCAATGATGAGTGTATCCTCATATGTGAGGAGGTTTATTCCCCCTCCGTTGAGGAAGCTCCACTCATTGCCTTTTCCTCCTGATTCCTCCCTGGTGACGATACCTTGCTAGGCAAGGATGTGTTTTGTGAGATGAGTGAGGACCAGGCCTCCTCCTTTTCTTACATTCTCTACCCTCTACCTGTGAGGAGCAGGTATTTATATTTAGGTAGAGGGGTGACTGCTCTGTCTCCGTATCGGTACCCGCTACCGATGCGCATATTAGAACAGTTACCTGTGCATTTTCTTTTTCATAGGCCCATTAGCTAGAACCGTTTTAATTTAGAATAAGTCGTGCTGGGATGACAATAACCCCAGTAGTTATCTTTCTTTTCTGCATTTTTATTTCTTCTAATCATGTTTAGTTAGCTGTAGTTTATTTTAGTTTGTCATTTTTCTTTTGTTTTTGCGGAGCTGACCCCTGCAGGTATCTTTTTCTGGATGGCGGATACTGCAGTTTTGTCTTAGCTTACACGCCAATCTTCTGGTGTGCTGATTTCTGAGCACTGGGTACTCTCTTTCCCTAGCCTTTTCTGATTTTCATGTCATATATTTTGTGGATTGTTTAGTTTAAGTCTGGGGGAGAGTAGTTTTGTTTACCCGCTCACGTGCACTATTGCACTGCATGCTGGAAGATTTCATTTAACATGTTTTGTTTATTTTCTTTGCACACCACATCACCCACTTGAGCGCGTACTCATCTGTATGCAAGCTCTGTAGTGAATTTAATTCTTCTGCTTATGTGGGAAAATCTAGGTTATGGCTTAGGACTATGTAGAAGAGTAAAATGTTGACTCTAGTAGTGCTCCTAGTCGAGTGCTCGGTTGCATAGAAATTTGTGTAGAGTAGACTTCTCTTTATACTTATGGTTTTATATTTTTCTTATTAGTGTAAATGTTATTTACTCTACTCAAATGGTGAATTCGGTGGAATCAAATGGTAGCATAGGGATGTGTGTAAACGATCGTTAGATTCGTATTGCTTGAGTCGGGAGAAAGGAGAATCTTTCTCGGTGGCTAGAACTTGCCCCAAGCGACTATTGAAGCATGGGTATACGGTTAGTCAATTGTGTGAATGTGATATAGGCCATCATTTTGGCCCGGTTGAGCCTTTGTGCCTATCCCTACCGCTATTTCTTCGCTAGCCCAGTTGTGCCTACCCCATTCTTTTGGTTCAGCCCCACTATTGTTCACCAAAGCCTAAACTCCAATCCTAATCGCACACCCAAAAAGCAAGCATTTTGTTTAAATTTCAAATTGGTGGTGTTGATTGTGGTAGTACATTGTGAAAATGTGGTTGTGCATCTTTAAAAATTTGCTGAAATTGTTAAAGAAAGAAAAAGAAAAGAAGAAAAAGAAAAGAAGAGAAAGATTTGAAAAGAAAAAGAAGAATGAAAAGTTTGATTAAAAAAAAATCTGTTTGAGATTTATGTTTGGGAGTAGGCGGTGCACGCACCCATGTTGTTAAGTCCAAGTCTGGGGGTGTTGTGTACCCGCGTGTTTGTGTGGTGAATGAGGATAGTTTCCTGCATTAGCTCATTTGGGTTTAGTGCTTGAGCCGTCGTTTTTATCTTTGTTTAACCTCACCTAAACCCAAGCCCCATTTAAAACCTAAAGTCCTATTGATTCACGCATTTGAGTCAAACCAGTGCCGTGGAGAGAATGTGACCGGGCAAGCTTATGGTCACCGACACTGATGGATTTCAGTGGAGTTTTTCCCGCATCCCGATCTTGAGCAATGCTCGTCTCAGCGCTTAGTTTACTTTCTCCGTATGCATGACCGAATGATTCACCGTTGTTCACCATTTTGAGTAGTTGTAATATGCTTTTACTCTTTTAGAAATATATAAACTGTTTATATAATCAGAAATCTTCTCTACTATTCTTCTTATGCACGCGAGCATGCGACTTCGCATGGTACTCTGTATTATAGTTTTAAGCCATCTACTTTTCTTTCCCCGTTCGCATGGAATTTGTTTGCTCGGGACGCGCAAACAGGTAAGTCTGGGGGTGTGATGAGTCCGGATTATATACACATATATGGACTCATCTGGGCCGTTTATCTAGTCATTCCACTGCACTTTAGCCTTGTTTTAGCTTATATTTGTTATCACTTGCTATGTGCACTTCTAGGCCCGTTTTGGTGTTATCTCTTATTTATCTACATCATTAGTTTTCATGTACTGTTAGGTGCCACTTTCAGTGGCTAGATTCGTGGTTGTGCTGGATTAGGACTCGTGCAGGTGTTCCCGGTGCAATTCTGCACAGGAACACTGCGCACGATCACCGGTTCTATTGCGCACGACCACTGGTCGTGCGCCACTGATCGTGTGCACTTAATCCTTTTTCATGAGTTCTGTTTGGTGCAGTGCGCACGACCATCTACGATTGCGCGCACGACCACCGGTCGTGCGCCACTGTTCGTGCGCACTTAGCATCAATTTCATGAGTTCTGTTTCAACCAGTGCGCACGACCACCTACGATAGACTGCACGACCACCGGTCGTGCGCCACTGGTCGTGCGAACATGTTATTTTATAATTTCTGTCTTTGCAGGCTCCGTCCAGGCAGAGCGCACGATCACCGAATTCTAGTGCGCACGACCAGTGGTCGTGCGCCAATGACCGTGCGCACTGTTTAATTCCAGCGCCTATAAATTCCGCTGCTCGCGATTTAGGTCGGATCGCTCGCTATTTTCCGCCGTTTTCTGCTCCAGTTTCGCCCGACTTCGTCCCTCCACCGCCGCCCACCATCTGGAGGTGCTCTGGGCTTGTTCTTCATGCCAATCTTGAGCCGAAGTTTCCTCTCGGCCTCCTCCTTCATCCAAGAGCTTCAAAGGGAGATCTAGCCGCCATCTCCATCGAGCAGGAGGAAGTTTGCAACCTCTACCGGATCGTGACACGAAGAAGACGGGTCCATTGGAGAGTCGTGACAGCTCTCTCTACCTCGGACGTAGTTGCAGACCGAGCTTGGACGCGGATTGACAACCCGGCGATTCCAACCGTGAATCTACAACGAGACTTCGGATTCGGTCGATTTCTTGCCTTATTCTTCTCTTATTGATGTGTATATGTTTTAGATCTCATTATTATGATGAAGCTGCACTTGAATTAGTTATATTTACATATATATTTCATGTCTATGTGTTTATGTAATTTATCTATTTGAGTTGCTTGAGTTGCGCCGCCGTCCATTTCCATTCTGCCGTCACGTTCGTGTGCCGCACTAGCAATTGCTAGTGGTGTGCTTGTCGAAGAGGTGCTTGCGACCCTCACTCCGCTAGCCTACTCGTCCATCCGCTTACTGAAGCGTGGCATCGCGGCCCGTATTCCATCCCGCCTAACGAAGCAGTGCGCTCAAGGCCTGCACAGTTCGATTCCGCTTGCCTACTCGTCCATCCGCCCTTTCGACGCAGCGCGCTCAAGGCCTGCCTAGTCTCCATCCCGCCAAGCGAAGCATTGCATCGCGACATTGCATCGGAGTAGTTGATAGCTTTTAGTTTATTTTCCAAAAGCCAACCCAACTCCCCCGCATTCCATCCGATTTAAGGACTTCAATCTCAAGTCCTTCCTCGAAACCTAACTCCACCTTACTGGGTTCCTCAAGAGACCGACACTCGGGGATTTTCCCCATTATTATTACTTGCGCGACCGGTGCACTTGCCGAATTATCGCATCACCACTCCACGTCCGCTAGATGACTGGAGGAGGACGTGTATCTTCTCTCTGATCTTTAAGAGTGGTGACAAGCTGTGCAAGCTCATTATAGATAGCGGTAGCTGTGTGAATGTCATCTCTGAGAACGTTGTTAAACGTATGAATCTGACCACAGAACCACAACCCACACCCTACCAGGTAGCTTGGATTAGCAAGGTTACCGTCCCGGTTAGCAAGCGTTGCCTGGTCCCTCTTACCTTTAAATCTTACACAGATGAGGTCTGGTGTGACGTCCTCCCCATGGACGCGTGCCACGTGTTATTAGGCCCCCCTTGGCTTTATGACCATGACATCACACATTTCAGTCGAGCCAATACTTAAGAATTCAAATTCAATGGTAGCTTTGGCTAAGGACACTGCCATCCCGGCCGAGAGGAAGGCTTTGAGCCTAGTTGGTAAGAGAGAGTTTGTGAGAGATCCTTTTCTTGAGGGAGTTATGTACGCATTAGTTCTTATGAGTGCGAAGGGTGAACCAGAAGCATTGAATGAGTTGTCTAGGACGTTACGAGAACTTTTGGACGAATATAAGGATGTGTACCCAGACAAGTTGCCTTCTGTGTTACCTCCATTGAGGAACATACAACATGCGATAGATCTCATTCTGGGTTCGTCCTTGCCGAACCAACCCCACTATAGGCTTCATCTCGCGGCCCACAAAGAGCTGCAAACTCAGATCGAGGATCTGATGAAAAAAGGATTCATCAGGACTAGCATGAGTCCTTGTGCGGTGCCAGCCCTTCTTTCCCCCAAGAAGGATGGCACGTGGCGGATGTGTGTTGATAGCCGCGTTATCAAAAAAATCACCATTAAGTACCGATTTCCTATACCGCGCTTAGATGACCTTCTCGATGTCTTGTCTGGCGCCACGATATTTTCTAAGTTAGATTTACGAAGCGGCTATCACCAGATAAGGATTCGCGAGGGAGATGAGTGGAAGATGGCGTTTAAGTCTAAGGATAGGTTATACGAGTGGCTTGTGATGCCCTTCGGGCTATCCAATGCCCCCAGCACATTCTCCCGGATGATGACGCATGTCTTTCAGCCATTCATGGGGAAGTTTGTAGTTGTCTACTTCGATGACATCTTGGTTTACAGCACTACTACCACCGAGCACATCTCCCACATGAGAGTGGTTCTTTCCACCCTACAGAAGGAAACTTTATTTCTGAATCTCAAGAAATGCACTTTCCATGTTACGGAGGTGGAGTTTTTAGGCTACATCATTGGAACGGAGGGCATTAGAGTCGACCCTAGCAAGGTTAAGGTGATTAAGGACTGGCCCGAGCCGACCACAATACGTGAGGTGAGGAGCTTCCATGGGTTGGCAACTTTCTAGCGTCGTTTCATCAAAGACTTTAGCAGCATAATGGCCCCCATTAGTGACTGCATGAAAAAAGGTTAGTTTACTTGGACGAAGTCCGCCACCTTCGCTTTCCAACGCATCAAGGAGCTTATGACTGAGGCACCCGCCTTACGTATACCTGACTTCGCGAAAGTCTTTGAGCTTACTTGTGACGCTTCGGGCATGGGAATAGGAGGTGTCTTGAGTCAGGAAGGGCACCCTGTGAGTTTCTTTAGTGAAAAATTGGGGGGCGCTAAATTGAATTATTCCAACTATGATAGGGAATTTTATGTGGTCATTAGATGCTTGCACCACTGGCGGCATTATCTCCTCTCTATGGAGTTCGTGATCCTCTCCGATCACGAAGCATTACGATTTATCAATGGCCAACATAAAATCAGCCCGCATCACGCCAAGTGGGTATCCTTCCTACAGGGTTACACTTTTAATCTCAAACACCTTAAGGGAGCGGACAATCGGGTTGCGGACGCTCTTAGTCGCCTAGCCCTCTTAGTCACCACTATGGAGGTTAACGTTGTCGGGTTCGAGCGAATCAAAGATGAGTACGCTACATGCCCGGATTTTCAGGAGTCTTACCTATCTGCCCAGGATAGTTCCCCCACCACTATTACTGCGTTCGTTATCAAGGATGGTTATCTATTTAGGCATGGGAAATTATGTATTCCGCAGTCATCTCTACGTCTCCATATCATCTGGGAACTGCATAGTGGCGGGTTGAGTGGCCATTTTGGTAGAGATAAGACTATCACCCTGGTTGAGGAAAAGTTTTATTGGCCAAAATTGAAGGCAATGGTAGGACGGGTAGTGAGTAGTTGTCGTACATGCCAAGTCTCCAAGGGCACCAAAACCAACGTCGGGTTATATACTCCGTTGCCTATTCCATCCGTACCTTGGGAGGACGTGAGCATGGACTTTGTCTGAGGCCTACCCACCACTTTTCGTCGTCACGATTCCATCTTCGTAGTTGTGGATAGGTTCTCCAAAATGGCATATTTTATACCGTGCACTAGAACCGACGACGCATCTCATATTGCAAAGCTATATTTTAAGGAAGTTGTTAGTCACCGGGGAGTGCCGAAGACAATTGTCTCGGATAGGGATGTTAAGTATACGAGCTACTTCTGGAAGACACGTTGGATCCTAATGGGTACCAAACTATTGTTTTCCTCCGCCTATCATCTGCAAACCGATGAGCAAACTGAGGTGGTTAACCGGAGCCTAGGGAAACTTCTTAGATGCCTCGTGAGTGATCATAAAGGCACATGGGATCTTCTTCTTCCCCACGCTCAGTTAGCCTACAACAATTCCAAAAATTGGTCCACCGGTCTGTCACCTAATGAGATTGTCCACGGGTAAAAGGCCCCTGTGCCTCTTGACTTGGTTCCCTTGCCCCCAACATACAAGGCAAGTCAATTTGCACAATCCTTCGCCCAACATATTCACGACCTTCATGCACGTATACGAGCTACCTTGACTGCTCAGTATGATCCTTATCAGGCACACGCCAATATATATCGGAGAGTGTCACACTTCAAGGTTGGCAATTTGGTCTTTGTACGATTAGTTCCCGAGCGTTTGCCATCTGGCACCGTTAAAAAGTTAGCACCTAAGCGCGCCGGCCCTTTTCGGATCATCAAGAAAATAGGTGACAATGATTTTGTTTTGGATTTGCCTGCCGAATGGGGAATCTCCCCTATTTTTAACGTCTCGGATTTAACGATGTTCGTATCGCCTCCACATGAGTTGAGTTCCTTGACGTCTTCTCCTTCCACCAAATCTTCTAATGGGTTGGGGAGTGGTAGTACGGATGACCTCTCTTTGTCGGTTCCCATAGGTATTTCACCGGATGGTAAGTCGCATACTTTTATTCCTACTGCTGATATGTTCCCCAGGTTTCCGAAGAATTTTCTCACTCCGGACATGATACTTGCCGCAGAGCCACTTACTACTTCGGAGGGTGCTACTTACCGCTTCCTCATCCGTTGGCATGATCGCCTTCCTTCAGACAATTCATGGGTCCTTGCGACGGAGCTTCAACGACTGCATGCTGATCTTCTCCGCCGCTTCCTCTAGGACCACGCATCGGAGATGCTTGATTTTGAGTGGGGGAGGATTGATGGCGCGTCCCCTCCGACACTCCTTGATGATGATGACCCGGCTGCCGAGGCGCTGCGCCATAAAGATCTGAGGTGCCATGATGATGCTGATGGAAGTCCGCGTTATAATCTCCGCCCGCGGCGTGCCAAAACCGCAATGAAAAATTAAACTTTTATTCATGCACTCTTATTTTATATTAATAAATATAAAATTATTTCATGCTAGATGATGATTTTATATTTATTAAAATGATTGTAATTTTTAATTTTGAACTCTTTGTTTTATGTTGGTGTGTATTCAACCACACGGATGGATGAGATTTCATCTCCATCATGGATGGTTAAGATGTTGTTGTAACTCCTATTTAAGGAGGACTTTATGAAGGAATGAGGACATTGAAGATTAAAACCCTAAACTCTCCCCTAAAGAATTTCGGCCAAGCTTGGATCCTCCCTCCTAGCCGCCGCCCCCCTCCTCTTGGTGCGACTCCAAGGCCGCCTCCCTCCATCCTCTTCGGTGCGACTCCGGCGAGACTTCCGCGGTGCGACTCCAAGGAAGAAAGGGTGCTTCTCCATTCGTTGCGACGCCGGTGGAACCGTGGAAAGAGACATTCTCCCACATCTATCTTGAGTGCATGCATATTCTTGGTTGGGTAACCCCTCCCCTTTCTAGTGATTCTTCTACGTTATTTTGTGGAGGTTTTGTCGAATCCTTTTATCCGTGATCTTAAATATTTTCGCTTGCAAAATCTGAAAAAAATAGTGTTGTTATTGAATCTCTTGTTGTTCGGATCGGGTAGATTCGGTGCGCGAGCGAAACTCGGCCTAGCCTAGATTTGCTCTCCAAGATTGGCGCACTTGGCGCTAACAAGGTAGTTAATCTCAACTAACTCTTTATCGCCGCTTGAATGTTCACCACCACACCATGAAAATTGTCGCTGCGTTTGAAATGAATCGATTGATGGAATAGATGCTTGTGTAGGTGCGGTGAGTTGTGTGCTTGTTGGAGAGGTAGGTCTTAAGGACGTTGTATCGAGTCCGGCTTACGGTGAGTTGTGTGCTTGTTGAAGAGGTAGGTCCTAAGGACGTTGTATCGAGTCCCGCATATTTTTATTTATCGGATTTGGAGAGCCAACCGACCCCTTTTCGTTCGCTTTTGGTCGGAGCCCTCCCATGTTATTTTAATTTCTGTGATGAACGTCATCCCGTTAGTGTAACGTACATGTCGTCACGGTACCCCTACATCATGTTTGCAACCCGCTTTTTCTTCTTTCTATTTTATTGTTCTCAAAACCACCAACTCAAAGTTCCGTTAAGAAAACTCATCGATTAATTATTTCATTACTTACGTAAATCTTGAACACACACCATCGTTCCTTGAGAGATTGATATGTGGGGATCACTCCTATTTTATATTACTTGTGCGACCGGTGCACTTGTCGAATCACACATCAAGTTTTTGACGCCGCTGCCGGGGAAAGCACGGTTATTTGGATTTATCAAGTATTGAGGAAATTAATCGCGCGATTTCGTTGTTGTTCCTTTTTGTTTTATTTCTTCGTATTGTTTTGATTCTTTTTTTAAGTGCAGGCTGCCTTAGTAATTTATTGTTGGGTTTAGTATTTTGCACAGAGTGTTTGTTCTTATCGAATCACTCCTTCTTGCACCATGTTCGCTAGTTTTAATGCTCACCACCAATGGTGCGGTGATTATAACCATCGTAGAGATAAATTCCCTACTGGAAATGGTGGGCATAATTCCCGCGGCCCAGTGTATGGAGCACCATTATCTTACGGTTCTTCATACTCCATTCCCAAGTCTTATGGCCACTCATCCTTGCCGCATTTACTGTTTTTTGTATTCCTCTTCGGCCCCGCAAGGACCGAGGAGTAATGTAAAATGGTGGTTGTTTTGTCAAAGCACAAATCATGCTCTCAAGGATTGTGCTAAGTATCTTCGCCAATTGGACGAGGATGACGAATTGGATATTTGGATCGTCCTGACTCCTAACTTTGCAACACACCTTCTACCTCTGGTTATGTATCTGTGTCACCTTCATATTTTGAAGGGAATGATGCATACATGCTTATCAAAGTTGTGGTGGATGTATGTGTGGGATCGGTAGGCACCCTTAGAGGGGGGGGGGGGGGTGAATAAGGGTTTTAAAAACATATATTATATTTTGAAATACTTGCTTATGATAAGAAATCAAAATAGTGATTTTGTTTAAAGATCTAAATTGTTTTATAATAAAGGAGAGGATAATAAATAATTTAGAGAAATGAAGAACAAATCAATTTTATTACACAAAGAGAGACATGATTATTATTAATAAAATTGATTACAAAATTTTGATTTCAATGACGCTAGAAATCAAAGCGAAATATGAAAGACTCTTTTTGTTTTCTATACTGACTCGTATCCCCACAAACCGGTTGGCTTTAGCCGATCCTTCCCCGGATATGGCCTCAAGCCGCTCTTGCCAACCCTTCCCCGGATATGGCCTCCAGCACCCCCTAGACCTACACCCGAGACCTAGTTGCCAACACGAGGCCAATTTCTGCCCTAAGTCCTACCCAGACCTAGTCGCCAACACGAGGCGAATTCTCTAACGGTTACAAAAGATATGAAATGACAATAATGTAAAAACTCCCTATTTGGATCTCTTGGAGAAGTAGACGAAGGCCCGCAGAGTATGATCGTAGTCGATGCGGTCTTTCATCACGAAGATGACGCGTGTTGAAATCTTCTCCACAGATCTCCTTAAGCCTTTATGGATTTGTGGGAGTATCTCTTTGAACCTTCCTCTCTATATTGTGGCACAAAGCTCTGGAATTTTGGATCTGAAGAGGATGAGGAAGACGGAGCCAAAGGGTCCTTTTTATAGACTTGGAGCTAGCACCTGCTCTAGTGCTACCGCCGGCGCTATCCCATTTTAGGACATATTCTGCGCGGCAGAATCTTCAATCTGGGGAAACAACTCTCTCTTGCCTTCTGTACTCCGCGCTACTTCCTGCGCTATCGGATACCGCTAGGCGCTATCTCCTTCTATATGTGCTCCAGGAATTGCGCTTAAGCATTCTTTTCGTCGATTGAATTTTCGTCGAATGCAGTGATGAGCATTTCGTCAAGCGCAACTTACAATTCGTCGAGCGAAAGCTAGAGCCAGCGCTAGTGCTAGCGCGCCGCGGTAGAGTAAGCAGTTCGTCGAGCGCCAGTTTGCATCTCAGCGGTTTGGTTTCATCTCAGCGGTTCCTTAGCGCTAGCGGTACCGCCGGCGCTAGTAGGAGTGTTGGATTTGATGGCTCACATTTGGGGGCAACCTTCTTATATAATCCTTGAGTCATGTGGATTTTGTTATCCTGCACACTTAAACACATAAGATCAAATACAAATAGGATTTGTTATTCTCAAACCTAGGAGATGCGGAAGACCATGTTCCAACAGTATGCTCTGACGAAGCTGAGCCCATTTCCCCTGTGCATTTATCATAACCCGGGGATTCAAATCTTTATGAGCAATTTGTGCTTGATTTTTATTCGAGCACTATTCCTCCCCCTCTTGTGCATACTACTACATTCATTTCTGGCAACATTATTGAGAAT
The DNA here is from genome assembly GCA_033032865.1 of Dactylorhiza incarnata. NCBI lineage: Eukaryota > Viridiplantae > Streptophyta > Magnoliopsida > Asparagales > Orchidaceae > Dactylorhiza > Dactylorhiza incarnata. The sequence continues at coordinate 436,110 of JAWHQI010000354.1, read as the reverse complement.
GCTTTGCAAGATAAGGCAAGTGGTTTGTGTGTTGTGCCTATTCTTATGGAGGAGGATATTTTCCAAGGTGAAGAGGATTCTACCTCAGCACTGGTGGAGGAATTCAAAATCGTGGAGGAGGCCACTGTTGATCCAATTGAGCCCTGCAACATTGTCGATGATGCGGACAATATCTTCATGCTTCTACCTTATGGGAGTGATACATGGACCACTCCCCGATTACTGATTATTGAAGTTTTTCTTATCCTTTATTTGTAACGTCCCGATTCGAGCTAGACCCCTTGTGCGCGTTTTTGAGTCAAGCGAGTGGACTCGAGCTCGGGGTGTACTGAGGGCCAGGCTTGCAGCTGAGCCGGGGAAGTGCACTCGACGAATGCGGCGAGTTCCATTTCCATTCTTTGTCCCGATGCTTGCTGTATCGGGATCCAAGACGTCCGGAGAGCACAATTTAAGCAATATAACTCGAAGGAAGCGTGTCGCCTTGAAGGGATTATAGTGCGTACGTTAGCCCAAATGACATGGTTTTCAAATAGCCTATTTATGCAAAACGGTGAAATCGAGCAAATGACCTTGGAATTCACCCTAGTCAGTTTTGTTAGACTCGTGAAGCCTATGCATGTTCAGTAAAACTGTCCGCGCTCGATTCTGATAAGAATCGGCGTTATAATAATGTGGTCTGCGAATAACGTATTTATCCAAAATGGTGAAATAGGCGAAATGACCTCTCAATCGACCACAATCAGTCTTGTTAGGCTCGTAATAATAGTACGAGTTCAACGAATCTATCCGTTCGCGATTCCGACGTTGTTTGGACAGTTTTCACGTTTAAGTCAAATTTGGCCGCAAACGCTCCGACAAGCATAAAATGAGCAAACGAACTCGGAATTGATCTCGGATAGTCCCGGTGGATGCGTGTCAGCGAGACGGTCAAAACGAGCCCGTCCGGAACAAATTACGAGTTCCCAAGAGCGATATGCGGGCGTTTGAATGAAATAACTTAATCTTTTAATAAGATAATAATAATATTATTAATAATATATATATATACACACGTTCGTTAGGTTAGGAAAAAAAATCCTGATCCCTGCTCCATCTCTCTCTGACGGCGCTCCCCTCCTACCGATCTCTCCCTCTCCGACGGAAGCAACGAATCCCTACTCCGGCGATCCCGCTCCTCCAAGCTCCGGCAAACCTCTATGGCTGAAGCTCTCCCTCTAGCGATCTCTCTTCGACAAACTCCTCCATGGCCGATGCTTCCACTCGTTCGGCGATGGCAACTCCGAAAGCTACTCCACCTCTTCACTCTCTCATAGAACTCTCTTTTTCACTCTCTCAGAGCTTGATCTCTCTCTCTCTCTACAATCCTCATTGCCGAAACTTTCAGATCTACTTCGGTAAACCTCCTTCGGCATGCTCTCCAACTTCGGCTTCTCCTCCATAACTGCGGCCTACTCATATTTACGGTGGTCTCCAAGCCGAGTGCTGCCTAGCTCAGTTCTTTGGCGAGATCTCCTCTTTCGAAGATCGAAAACAGCGAGCCCTCGCTCTCCAAACCAAAACAGCCCACTCGAGGGGCCGACTCCTCTTCGACGACGTCCGACGATATCCGGATCGGCGAGGTCCATCCATGACCGGGAGCGGCGGACAAATGCCGCATACGCGACTATTGGGTAGCATGCATGGACACTCAGTGAGCTTCCTCCCCTCTCCCTTGGTGCTAGTTTCCTAGGTCTGATTAGGCGAGACATCGAGGAATGGCCAAATCTATGTTCCGATTTGTTGTTCCGGCCATCTCCGACCACCGATTCACGCCCGGCGATGCACCTTATGTAGGAGGAAGGGGCGGTGGTGTTGGTTGGTCGGACGGGAAAAATATGGTGGCCGATGGGAGAGTTTATTTTTTTATTAGGCTCTAGGTCGGGCAAATCACAGCCCCAGGATGGAGGAAAAAGATGACCGGATGTTGTCCGTTCAACTTTTAGATCCGTGCAGATTATAATGCACACAAAATCTGCCCTCAAAATAATTATGATTTAAGTACATGACTGATTCTATCCAGGTTTGAGCAACCAGGTTAAAACTCGATTTTAGACACGATAGACTTAGATTTGGACCTCAGACTTAACACGAAAGTTGTAGCTCTTGGAAATACCTTTCTCGAAGGGGGTGGATCATTAATTTTGGTGGACTGTAGCTCCCAAAAATGTTGTTTTAGTGCACAGGGAGGCAAACGTACGAATTCATAATATTTTTGGTGGTTTACCACATTTTACTTATCAGAAGCATGTGAAACTTGATTGAAATTCATTTGTTGTAGTTATCAATACCCCCATTTAATCTTATAACTTTTGTGTTTGAAATGCTTCTTAGATTAAATATTTCATCATAAATACTTATGCTGATTATGAGACACTAGGATGCTAGTGAAGAAAGAATTATGGAGTCATACTTTATAGTAAAATTTCTGTGCACTTTTGGCAGAGGTATTCATGTGATAATTATGTCTTGATGTAGCAAGTTCGATGTTCGGTTTTGGTAATGTTATTCCACTAGTATATTTGCTACAAATAGATGTGCTGACCTAGATACAAAAATGATATTAATAACAGGAGGTTGCATATTTGGAATCATACTCATGTTGTAGTGTATTAACGTTATTGATAGAATACAATTGAATAAAAATGCATCCCTGAACTTGTGGTGAAATTAGCCTGAGGATGAGAAAGGTCAGGAAACATATTGGCTACCCCTTCTAGTGATCTGATACGCCACAAGGTACACAAGTAGTCCTACAGGTTTTTCGTAGAGTAAATTCCATGATATACACACGCCACCGCAAAAAGGGTTATGATAACTCGGTATGGGTAGCACTGACGGTTTGGGGTGGATTATAAGGTATGGTTATATCTTGCGGTGAAACGTTAAGGACCCGGTTGTTGGCGGCCTTGATTGTTAGTTAGCATCAGTTGATTTGTATGATGTGAAAAAGAGAAGACTCCTTCAGCGAGTCTTGGGGTACTTGTTAGCACTGATTATGCATGGAAATTACATCGATGTGCGTGGTTTACACTTGGAGGTGTGACGGCACTGGTTGGAGGATACTTGTGGTAGGGGGATTGCTTGTGGCGGGTCTACGGGCTTGCTAGTCGTGACACCGACAGAAGCCGGCAGTTAGACTCTAGACCGGTTGGGTTGGACTCTTGGTGCTCACCTACCCAAGTCCCCTTCTGTGTCCTTGGAGGCTCCGCTGTGTGTTCTTAGCGTCGAGCATTATGCAGGGGCTCCGCTGTGTGTTCTTAGCATTGAGGCGTACATTGGCCTAGGTCTGGTAGTGTTCATACCCACCTAGTTGTGGAGGAGCCCATTCCACAGTCTCCGTCTGGCCACGACGCGAGGTGCCTGAGTGGTTAGCTACCCTCGAAAAGCGGGAACTAAAGGTCTATGTCGACATAGCAAAATACATGGGTGAGTTCATCATATCATAATCATTGCATTGCATTCATCATTCATAATCATAGCATTGCACCGCATCGGGTCCATCATATAAATTAGTATGGGCTCTTTAATATGATGGGTTCCAAATTGGAAACCTTAACTTATAAGTTTGTATGGGCATTCATATAAGTTAAGGTACGATATGAACTGCTTACTTCTGTACTTTTCACTACTGCTTACATTTTGTCACTGATATAATACTTGTTAGTTGTGCTCTTATTACCTGATACTAGTACTTGCATTTATAACCATTGCTACTTATATACTTATGAACAACTTAGTTAGTGTCATTGCGAGTACTTGGGTACCTATACAACCGACATATATGAACAACCATTCTTGTCACCTGCTTGTATATTATTGCTTATATTGCAGCTTTTCTTCCTTTCCTTCCACCCGGTGCCTTGGAGTCGCCGGAGGAGCGGATGTGAAGCCACTTAGTCTTTATGACTAACGGTTGTTGCACCCCTCTTTTTAGGAGCACTTAGTTGGAGTTGCAGCGTTCAACACAGGAGGCCAGACAGATCAGGTGTGCAGGGCGGGTGATTATGGTACCTTGGCTGCTGTCAGTAACAGAGGCGAGCGAGTGTTTTGAGATGTAGCCCATGGGGCATTTAGTTTGATACTCTGATGATTTGCAAGAGCTTGTGTAGCTTTCTGTCTTTCTTTGTATTTACTGTTTGGACATTCTTACTTATTGTGAATCTATGGATTTTAATGCTTTCTTTTATTGATGGGTTGGCGTTGTTTAGTTGATTTGGCCGGCAGGATAGGCGTCTTGTGGGGGAGGCTAGCTCGTGTGCTGGCGCTTCCGCAAGGCGGCTGTCCTGGGCATAAGACTCCCCTCGGCCGTGTTTTGTGTTCCGGGAGGGGGGTCTTACAAATGGTATCAGCTTGCAACGATCCTGAGATAAAGAAGTCCATTAAACCGCTTGGCCACCCCTGCTAGCTCAATCAGTTTATGGACAAACTAATGCAGCGGAAGCGGTGGTGTGCCCATGTGTGATTCACATTAAGTATGTCCTTTTTTTCCTATAGGAAGTGCCAACCTAGCCAAACTCGTACCCTTACGAATAAATGCTGGCTCACTCCGAGACAGTAATTAGTATTCCCATTCCAACCATTAGAGTTGGTTTGGCATAGGATTGATGCCAACCTAACTAGGATACCATTTTGGTCGACTTAACAGGATATGTCGTGACATACCCTAACCTTATACTGTATGTGGATACCTTCACTTCTATTTATGTAGAAGATTTCATATGGAGAAGTTACAATAAGAATTCAGATCCAGAGAAGGCTCATTTTGGGACGAATGTGTTATATTGGTGGCAGAAGAAACTCAGTCGAAGAGATATGAGGGCTTATCTCTTCGTTTATTGGGCTAATTATGTACCGTCTTGGATCCCTTGAGGAGTTAGAATCTTTGTAATTTTTGACATTGGATGTTTTGATCCTTGAGCGTTAATTCACCTTAAGCAAAGCAGACTGCTAAGGCCATGTTTGGGTTGATTGGAATTTTATTAGCGGAATAAGAGAGGAAAAACATTTTTGAAGATGATCATTTTCTTTATATTGTTCTAAGATTATGTGGATAAGTAACGAGGAGAGTAGTAAATTTACACTTTGGGGATATGCAGCTATGTTGTGATAACATTATAACTGGGAAGTTAATGAAATTTTGTGCATGCATTGCGGGTATGATGATAAACTACCCCTGAGTTTGGAAATTCTCGGTGAACGTTTCCTTTAGTGTTGTAATTACTTGACATCCGGAAATTAATAAGTGTTAGGCGGTGGAGTCAACAATATTGATATGACTTGATTGATGATTTAAAATCCTAAGAGTTTGTATAAAATAAACATGCATGCCATGGATGATCTTTGGCAGGAATGGTAGAGCGCTTGTAATGGATTTGATTTAGTTTATCACATTGTGAAGTATGCTCTACTTTTGGTAGTCTGCATAACTCGTGACAAAAGGAAATAATCCCGAGCCTTGCACCTTGGTTCATGTTGAGTTCAAACATATATAAATGTACCGGGTGATTGGTTGTTAATTGTTCATGCTCTCATTACCATTAGATGCAGCTTGGTCATCGCCGTAAAATTTAAATTTTCTACATCCCAACTGTTATATAAGTGCTTCGATACGGGGATCTATAGGGTAAGAACTCTAAGTCGAGGAAGGCATACCCCTAAGGTTGGTGACCATACATGAGTAGAATGTACCATATGGGCGGTGGAAGAAATTTAGTCCAAAAATGTATGAGGGCTTGTCCCTTCGTTTATTGGCCTATTTTCGTGCCGACTTCATTATTCCGTAGATCCTGTTCATTCGAATAGTGCGTGAACGATGATGATTGGATTCGTGATAACCTCTCAGTACGGGTGAGAGCGTCAAGGGTGTTGGGACACGCCGTGAAGTGAACACGTGAATTGAATAGTGAGGATAAGTTGAATTTACTTATTTAAGAAGAGATGAATATGCCTCTATACGTATAGGTAGGTGTACATGTAATTATATTACCTCGACAAGGCAGTCCTCTAAAGGCTCTGTGCCGAAACCCAACCATTGGATAAGATTTATGTTCACGGTTTAGGAGCTAGCCCTCATTCTATATGCGATAAGGTAGGTTTCATCAGACCTAGTTCGATTTGGGAATCATTATACCTATTCAAAATGCTTAAGTTAGCGTGCTCCATAAATATAGCATATAAGAATAAGAAAGTGGGTGATTTAATAGTTAAGGGTCAGTTTTCTGTTATGTTTCCAACATCAGTTAAGGTTGGGACAACATTTTCACATCTCATAAGCAGTATGTATTATGCTAACTTATACAAGAAGTTTAGAGAATTCCATGAGGTTTCTGAAGCTATGTGTTTTAATGGTCTGGATGAGGAAGATGACATCTATAAGCTAGTTGTGGCCACTAATGCAGAGTTTGCCCATGGTATTAAGGATTCCAACATCAAAAGCTTAATGGATGACTCATTCCTGACAGATTATGATATTGTTAAGGAAGAGACTGAGTTTTGTAAACATTTAGTGGTCAATGGAGCGGGTAGGTTTCAATTTTCTTTAATGTTTGTCGTAGGGGCTACTCTTAGGAATGTGAACACTGCTGCTGTGGACATAAACAGATTGTATGCAAAACTAGGAGAGTCGCCAATTGAGGCTTGCACAATGCATGGGGGAATGTCAAGAGGTCCAGCAACTATAAAAGCTCAGGGTGTAAGATCAGCTTCGGTTTTGTTAGAAGAATTAGTTGATGAAATGGGGTTGGATGTTGAAAAGGTTAACAAAAACATTCTGTATGCCGCTCTCATGCTGGATGATTTAGACAAGAACAGTTTTGCTTTCTCTATATTATCATGTGTCTTAAGGCAATTTGTTCACAAAGGTGATTATAGATACAGAGTGGTTCAGAAAGGTCAAAAGGGTCATAGAGAGATTAGTGTTCTAAATGCAAAATTCAGATTAGGTGCATTATTCTATGAGAAGTTGTCAAAAGAAATGAGCCACTTAGTGAGATGCGGTGTCTTAGACGATCGAAATAAAGATTTCTCATTGGAAGCCTCAGTCGGGGAGATACATACTAAACCAGATGTTAAGATGTCCATTTTGGATAATAGCGATCAAAAGAGATGGGGTCCAAATCACTTACTACATAACTTTTCAGCAATGTATTTGGCTTTATTGAGGAATGACACAGGCTTATTTAGAATTGTTAATTTAGTGTTACAATATGGTGAGAATAAATTAGCTAAATTTCCTGAAAAATTAACTGGTGTCTTACTGAAATCAAATTTCTTAAGTAGATCCGAACCTATTCAAGAATTTGTGGGTCGTCATAAGAAGCATATTGAGAATAGAGTTTATGAAACTAAATTTGAATGGGGAGTGCGTCAGGGATTATTTCATAGAACATATTCTCTTTATCATGGGATAATGTGTTACGTGGTTGAATCGGTTCTTAAGAATATTGCAGAAGTGCCTTATTTTGAGATGAAGCCTTATGTAACATCTGATGATGCAGAAAGATTAATAACATTTTATGATTATGTAGACGATCGTATAAAGTTATGCCAAAAGATTCACTATGTAATTATCAATGTGGGTAGTGTGATGAATATCTTAAGGAATGAGTCTAAGTCAGTATTTTCATCACACATAACTGAATTCAATTCAATTTTCTATCACAAAGGCAGTCTGGCCACACCAACATTAAAGCAAAGATTGTCAAAACTCGATATAGGAGAGGGAAGGGATCCCATAACTGATTACATGTTGGATAATCATGTGGATCAAGACCCTCGTAACCCCAACCTAAATTTCGAGGATGAAATTGTTTCTTCGTTTATTGGATTTGTAACGTCCCGATTTGAGCTAGACCCCTTGTGCGCGTTTTTGAGTCAAGCGAGTGGACTCAAGCTCGGGGTGTACTGAGGGCCAGGCTTGCAACTGAGACGGGGAAGTGCACTCGACGAATGCGGTGAGTTCCATTTCTATTCTTTGTCCCGATGCTTGCTGTATCGGGATCCAAGCCGTCCGGAGAGCACAGTTTAAGCAATAAAACTCGAAGGAAGTGTGTCGCCTTGAAGGGATTATAGTGCGTACGTTAGCCCAAATGACATGGTTTTCAAATAGCCTATTTATGCAAAACGGTGAAATCGAGCAAATGACCTTGGAATTCACCCTAGTCAGTTTTGTTAGCTCGTGAAGCCTATACAAGTTCAGTAAAACTGTTCGCGCTCGATTCTGATAAGAATCAGCGTTATTATAATGTGGTCTGCGAATAGCGTATTAATCCAAAATGGTGAATTAGGCGAAATGACCTCTCAATCGACCACAATCAGTCTTGTTAGGCTCGTAATAATAGTACGAGTTCAACGAATCTATCCGTTCGCGATTCCGACGTCGTTTGGACAGTTTTCACGTTTAAGTCAAATTTGGCCGCAAACGCTCCGACAAGCATAAAATGAGCAAACGATCTCGGAATTGATCTCGGATAGTCCCGGTGGATGCGTTTCAGCGAGACGGTCAAAATGAGCTCGTCCGGAACAAATTACGAGTTCCCAAGAGTGATATGCGGGCGTTTGAATGAAATAACTTAATGTTTTAATAAGATAATAATAATAATATTAATAATATATATATACACACGTTCGTTAGGTTAGGAAAAAAAATCCCGATCCCTGCTCCATCTCTCTCTGATGGCGCTCCCCTCCCACCGATCTCTCCCTCTCCGACGGAAGCAACGAATTCCTACTCCGGCGATCCCGCTCCTCCAAGCTCCGGCAAACCTCCATGGCCGAAGCTCTCCTTCTAGCGATCTCTCTTTGACAAACTCCTCCATGGCCGATGCTTCCACTCGTTCAGCGATTGGAACTTCGAAAGCTCCTCCACCTCTTCACTCTCTCATAGAACTCTCTGTTTCACTCTCTCAGAGCTTGATGTCTCTCTCTCTACAATCCTCATTGCCGAAACTTTCAGATCTACTTCGGTAAACCTCCTTCGGCATGCTCTCCAACTCCGGCTTCTCCTCCATAATTGCGGCCTACTCACATTTACGGTGGTATCAAAGCCGAGTGCTGCCTAGCTCAGTTCTTTGGAGAGATCTCCTCTTCCGAAGATCGAAAACAGCGAGCCCTCGCTCTCCAAACCAAAACAGCCTACTCGAGGGGCCGACTCCTCTTCGACGACGTCCGACGAGATCCGGATCGGCGAGGTCCGTCCATGACTGGGAGCGGCAGACAAATGCCGCATACGCGACTATTGGGTAGCATGCTGATGGCGCAAATCTCACACACCGCTATAGGCGGTAGCTCGACTGCGACACGAAACGGCAGTGTACCGATCGTTCAAGTAATATAAAACGAGGAGTAATCCCCGAGTATCGAATCTCTCAAGGAACACAGTAAGGTGGAGTTAACGTTCGAGGAAGGACTTGAGATCGAAGTCCTTGAGTCGGATGGAATGCGGAAACGGGGTGATTTGGCTTTTGGAAAATAAAAGAAAACAACTATAACTACTCCTATGCAATGCCGCTATGCAGTGCTTCGCTTGGCGGGATGGATGACTACGTAGGCCTTGAACGCGCTACTTCGTAAGGGCGGATGGACGAGTAGGCAAATGGATCGAACTATGCAGGCCTTGACCGCGCTGCTGCGTTAGGCGGGATGGAATACACGGGCCGCTATGCCACGCTTCGGTAGGCGGATGGGCGAGTAGGCTAACGGAATGAGGGTCGCAAGCACCTCTGTCACAACCCGCATTTTCTCCGAATTTAAGAATATCAGAGTACGAGAAAATACACGTCATGATGCCACGTCATACAGGAGACAACTGTAGACGCTCAGGCGGGAACCTATTAATTTACTAAACAAACATGATTATATGATAAGTCATCATTGAAATCATTTATTAGGGGTTTTGAGATAAGAACTGTGTCTCTCAGTTCGTGGATCAACTAGTCCACCGAGAAAGTATATAATTGCAGCGGAAAGTACTTGATTTAGTTTACTGAAAGTCCTATATGTATGCAAACGACGGGGCATGAAGTAAATGATATGCACATAACTAGGCGTACTGTAAGAGTAGAAAATACCTTTAGACGGCTTTAAAGTTAAGGGTTTTAGTTAGAAAGAATGCAATGAGGATGAAGAAAAACCATTTTATAACTATTGTGCACCTAGTATAAATCATTCCCAGAGAGTAAGATACACAAGATCTATAAGTAGTGGCATAAACTGACAAGTAAACTATAAGGTATAAAAAGGGGCACAATGGGCGTCAACACCTGACACTAACCCATTGGCACCAACTAGTATGTCTGAGCACAAGAAGCAACTAAACACAACTACCTCGCAACAGCGGGGTGAGCAGCTACAAACTCTGAACTCCAGGCAACACCACTAGCCGCTACGGCTCTGAACCTGAGGCATTCAATAAAACAAAGAACGCCTCAGCAAGGAATTACAAGTGGCAGAAGATTAGCAGAAAAACAAACAAGGCATAAGGGGTACCAACCCAAGCCAAAATTTACCGGAAGAGAAGCTCTAAACAATGAACCAACCAGCATTAAGTGCACTAAATACCAAAAGAGGAACAAACACATTCATTTATTTAGTTTCATTGAATAAAGAGACTGATCAGCTCAAATTAAACGGGAGCGGTTAACTAACTCCGCTACCCAAAGCTCAAAACCGGGTGGGGGTGCTACTAGACCCAACCATCCAAACACGACTACCGTGCAAGGCTATAACATTTTCCCCCACTGTCCCCCAAACACCACTACGGTGTAAGGCTAAAGACAGTAGTTCTTATTACTTAAATTTTTAATTAAACACGGGACGCTACCCGAAAGGATAATCACTGGAAGGCCCTAAGAATTAGGGTCAAGGCAAGGTACACCGATCACAACGATTTAAGGGTAAACTCGAATGTTATCAGACCACAACCAGTAAAAGAATACAAGCAAGAGGGTTCAAAGATCAGGAGCACCGAAGGGACACTGGCAATCATCCTGGTGCACTAGAGAGAACACACGATTTAAAACATGGAAATCGCAACGAAATCACATGCGCACCTGGCGGGGTTCCAAGGGGCCGCGCCCCTGGCGGTGGTCTCGCTGACCGATCAGCGAGCGGGGTCAAGGGGCAGAGCCCTTGCGGGGTGCGGGGCAGAGCCCCGTCCAAAATTTTGAAATCCCACCACCAGAAACCACACAAAAACACAGCAGAATTTAGGACGTCTTGAAAACTACAAGGAACTTCTCGAGAGATAAAAGGGTTTCTCGAGAGAAGGGCAATTTCTCGAGAGAAGTGCAATTTCTCGAGAGAAGAGAAATCTCTCGAGACATGAAAGGGCCAGAGACAGGTATGTCTCGAGACATCAGCTATGTCTCGAGACATCCCCAAAGACAGAGACAGGTATGTCTCGAGACATCAGCTATGTCTCGAGACATCCAAAGACAGAGACAGGTATGTCTCGAGACATCAGCTATGTCTCGAGACATCCCCAAAGACAGAGACAGGTATGTCTCGAGACATCAGCTATGTCTCGAGACATCCCCAAAGACAGAGACAGGTATGTCTCGAGACATCAGCTATGTCTCGAGACATCCCCAAAGACAGAGACAGGTATGTCTCGAGACATCAGCTATGTCTCGAGACATCCCCAAAGACAGAGACAGGTATGTCTCGAGACATCAGCTATGTCTCGAGACATCCCCAAAGACAGAGACAGGTATGTCTCGAGACATCAGCTATGTCTCGAGACATCCAAATCTGTCTCTCGAGCCACCGCAAGAACAAGGGGAAAAACTTGATATTAGGGTAAGGTTGAGGAGGAGAAAAATCAAGGGAAGGTTCTAGATCATAAGTTACTACACCAAACACACAAACTCTTGCTAAACAGCATGACAAGAGCTCAAAACGAGCAAACCAACCGTCAAAAGAATCAAGAGAGAAAGAGGAAGAAACCACTTGCCTTAAACCTTGCAAACTCGAAGATCTCCGCTCCGAAAGCTAAGGATCCGGCCAAGAACTCACCCGAGCACAAAACCTGAAACCTTTCGGATCAAAGGAAGGAGTTAGGTCACTACCGAATCTCTCAAAACTCCACGAAACGAGAAAATCTTACCGCTAGAACGAAGATCTCGCCGAGAGCTTTCCAAATCTTCAAACCAAACTCGATTCCGACCACTACAGCCCTAGGAGTCGCCGGTTGAAGGCTCCACGAAGCTCCGCTCTCGCCCTAACCTCCGGTGGCTGATTTTGATCGAGGAAGGAGATGAATAGGGAAGGGAAGGATTTTAGGCTTATATATAAACCTAATTTATTATTTAAATAATTAATTAATCCTCCAATCTACTTAAAACTGCGAGGGCGATCAAAACACCTCGGATTTCTACGAAATTCACACATTAACTAAAACACGGCGCTACGAATCCAACGGCGGAGTCGGAATTCAATTCCGACGAGCCAAACTCCGGATAAAGCCTTCCGAAGCTAAAATCTTGATATCCACTCAAAATCTTCACTTTAACTCGAAACGACGCGAAATCTCGCACGCTTGACCTAAATCACAAGCCTTAACCAAGCTAAAGCTCAAAACACTACCAGACGAGCTGACATAACGCCCTTAAGCCAAAATTACGTCACAGCGGGCACGTAAAAATAATTAACGAAAAAAATTAGGGGCGTTACAGTCACTCCCCCTAAAGGGAAGTTTCGTCCCGAAACTTGAAATCCAAAGTTCAAGAAAGATACAGAAACCATTCTAAGGATACAGAAAAGAAGACTTACCCGAAATCTAAGTGAAGAGGCTAGGATGAGTCTCCCTCATAACAGACTCCAATTCCCAAGTTGCGCTTTCGACACCCTGATTCTTCCAAAGAACCTTAACCATTGGGATCGTCTTCCTTCGCAACACACGCTCCTGAGTCTCCAAGATTCGGACGAGTTCTGTTTGGTGGTCGTGCGCACTATCGTCGGTGGTCGTGCGCATTAGACGAAACAGAACTCAGAAATTTAATGATAAGTGCGCACGAACAGTGGCGCACGACCGGTGGTCGTGCGCACTAGCGTAGATGGTCGTGCGCACTGCACCAAACAGAACTCATAAAAAATGGTTAAGTGCACACGATCAGTGGCGCACGACCAGTGGTCGTGCGCAATAAAACCGGTGATCGTGCGCAATGTTCCTGTGCAGAATTGCACCGGAAACACCTGCACGACACCTGTTCCAGCGTACGACACCAGTCTAGCCACTGAAAGTGAGACTTAACATCGCAAGAAAACTAATAACAAAGAAAGATACGAAATAACACCAAAATGGGCCTAGAGGTGCACCTAGCATAGACTGATCAATATGAACTATAACAGGGCTAAAGTGCGGTGAAATGACTAAATAAATGGCCCAGATGAGTCCATAAAAGTGTATATGATCAGGACTCATCACACCCCCAGACTTACCTGTTTGCGCGTCCCGAGCAAACAAATTCTAAGCGAACGGGGAAAGAAAAGTAGATGGCTTAAAACTACAATACAGAGTACCATGCGAAGTCGCATGCTCACGTGCATAAGAAGAATAGTAGAGAAGATTTCTGATTATATAAACAGTTTATATATTTCTAAAAGAGTAAAAACATATTACAATTACTCAAAATGGTGAACTACGGTGAATCATTCGGTCATGCATACGGAGAAAGTAAACTAAACGCTGAGACGAGCATTGCTCAAGATCGGGATGCGGGAAAAACTCCACTGAAATCCATCAGTGTCGGTGACCATAGGCTTGCCCGGTCACATTCTCTCCACGGCACTGGTTTGACTCAAATGCGTGAATCAATAGGACTTTAGGTTTTAAATGAGGCTTGGGTTTAGGTGAGGTTAAACAAAGATAAAAACGACGGCTCAAGCACTAAACCCAAATGAGCTAATGCAGGAAACTATCCTCATGCCCCACACAAACATGCGGGTACACAACACCCCCAGACTTGGACTTAACATCATGGGTGCGTGCACCGCCTACTCCCAAACATAAATCTATACAAAAAGATTTTCAATTAAACACTCCTTCTCTTTCCTTTCTTTTTAACTTCTTTTCTTTTTCTCATTTTTTTTTCTTTTCTTATCATTTTCAGCAAATAAACAAAAGGACACATCCACATCTTCACAAACATATTACCACATCAACAACCCAACTCATGAAAATAATAAACAGCTAAAGCTCAGATTTGGGTGTGCGACTAGGATTGGCTTTTGGGCTTTGGTGAAATAAAAGTGGGGCTGAATCAAAGAACGGGTAGGCACAACTGGGCTAGCGAGGATATAGCGGTAGGGATAGGCACAAAGGCTCAACCGGGCCAAAATGATGGCCTATATCACATTCACAAAATTGACTAACCGTATACCCATGCTTCAAGAATCGCTTGGGGCAAGTTCTAGCCACCGAGAAAGATTCTCCTTTCTCCTGACTCAAGCAATACGAATCTAGCGATCGTTTACACACATCCCTATGCTACCGTTTGATTCCACCGGATTCACCATTTGAGTAGAGTAAACAACATTTACACTAATAGAGAAAAATATAAAACCATAGTATAAAGAGAAATCTAATCTACACAAATTTCTATGCAACCGAGCATTCGACTAGGAGCACTAGAGTCAACATTTTACTCTGCTACATAGTCCTAAGCCATCACCTAGACTTTCCCAAATAAGCAGAAGAATTAAATTCACGACAGAGCAAGTAAACAGATGAGTACGCGCTCAAGTGGGTGATGTGGTGTGCAATGAAAATAAACAAAACATTTTAAATGAAATCTTCTAGCATTCAGTGCAATAGTGCACATGAGCGGGTAAACAAAACTACTCTCCCCCAGACTTAAACTAAACAATCCGCATAATATATGACATGAAAATCAGCATAGGCTAGGGAAAGAGGGTACCCAATGCTCAGCAAGTGAGCATACCAGAAGATTGGCGTTTAAACCAAGACTACGCTGCAGCATCCGCCATCCAGAGAAGATACCTGCAGGGGTCAGCTCCGCAAAAACAAAAGACAAAAGAAAACTGAAAAGAAAGCACTACTAACTAAACATGATTAGAAGAAATAAGAATGCAGGAAAAGAAAGATAACTACTGGGGTTATTGTCCTCCCAGCACGACTTATTCAAGTTTTGTACAATTCTAGCTTATAGGCCTATGAAAAAGAAAATGCACAGGTAACTGTTCTAATATGCGCATCGGTAGCGGGTACCGATACGGAGACAGAGCAGTCACCCCTCAACCTAAATATAAATACCTGCCCATCACAGGTAGAGGGAAAAGAAAGTAAGAAGAGGAGGAGGCCTAGTCCTCACTCATCTCACCAAAACTATCCTTGCCCAGCAAGGTATCGTCCACAGCAGGTCCGCAGGAGGAGAAGGCAATGAATGAGGCTTCCTTAATGGAGGAGGGATCAACCTCCTCGCATAAAAGGACACACTCATCATTGACTTGAGCACAAAGCTCCAAGTCCTCCTGAAGTACCTGTGAAGATTCAACCTGCACAGGCTCGGGAGAAGAGGGGGGATCGAGAAATAAACAAGATGAAGAGCATAAAAAATCAAAAATCGGGGGAGTGGTCCCGGTCTCACTCCCATCAGGTTGGGGAAGTAAAATAATATTTGCATTGTCATCAATGCTACAAGATTCGGCGGGATCAACAGTGGCCAAGCTAGAGATTTGGACTTCCTCCACCGGTGCTGAGGAAAACTCCTCTTCACCTAGAAGGTTGTCCTCCTCCATAGGAGTAGACACAATACTAAGATCAACCGCCTCCTCCTGCGACACATCATCAACAATATCGTCAGAGACGAGTGTAGTATGCACAACGGGGAGAGGAATAGTGCTCGGATAAAAGTCGAGCACCGATTCCTCACAAAGAATCGAATCCACTAGAGGTGGTGGACGCACATGGAGAATAGGCTCAGCAATGTCGGTGCATAGATCAACCGCACATCCGGTGACCGTATCCATGCCATACCCTTCAAGATGTGAAGGTGACAAAGACACATAACTGGATGTTGAAGGTGTGCTGCCAGAGTTAGGAGTTGGGACGATCCGGATATCCGGCTCGTCATCCCCATCCAATTGGCGAAGATAAGCAGCACAATCCTTCAAGGCATGATCTGTGCTCTGACAAAACTGGCACTGCCTAGCGGGCTTCTTTGGCACAGCGGGTGCTGAAGCCGAAAAGAAGTATGACGGTAAAGGCTCAGCAGAGTAGCCATAAGACTTACGCGCACCATATGGAGTACCAGACGAAGTCGGTGCTCCATATGCTGGGCTATAAGAATTATGCCTACTATTCTCCGTAGAGCATTCATCACTAGAGTGGGAAGTAGCTCCACACCAACGGCAACGGAAATTCAGATGTGCCCACATAGTGTAAAGATAATACGATTCAAAAAGAAGAACACTATTGTGCGAAATACTACACTTAACAAAAATTTACTAAAGCAACCTACTATAAAACAAGAAAATGGAATAAAGAGAACAGAAATAAAATAAAAGATGCGATAAACAAATGGAAGAGCTTCTCTCTCAGATTCTCCCTCTCCAGAAAACTCACACGACTGTGTTCCCCGGCAACGGCGCCAAAAACTTGATGGCGCAAATCTCACACACCGCTATAGGCGGTAGCTCGACTGCGACACGAAACGGCAGTGTACCGATCGTTCAAGTAATATAAAACGAGGAGTAATCCCCGAGTATCGAATCTCTCAAGGAACACAGTAAGGTGGAGTTAACGTTCGAGGAAGGACTTGAGATCGAAGTCCTTGAGTCAGATGGAATGCGGAAACTGGGTGATTTGGCTTTTGGAAAATAAAAGAAAACAACTATAACTACTCCTATGCAATGCCGCTATGCAGTGCTTCGCTTGGCGGGATGGATGACTACGTAGGCCTTGAACGCGCTACTTCGTAAGGGCGGATGGACGAGTAGGCAAATGGATCGAACTATGCAGGCCTTGAGCGCGCTGCTGCGTTAGGCGGGATGGAATACACGGGCCGCTATGCCACGCTTCGGTAGGCGGATGGGCGAGTAGGCTAACGGAATGAGGGTCGCAAGCACCTCTTCGACAAGCACGCCACTAGCAATTGCTAGTGCGGCACCGGACGTGACGGCGGGATGGAGGATGGAATGGGGCGCACCTCAAGCACACAAATAAACAAAAAGGGTATTTCACATAGACATGAAATAACTTTAAATAGCAAGGTCTATAGTGTTCTTCATCAAAATACAAAAGATCTAACTATTACAACAATCAATAAGAGGAGAACAAGGCAAGAAATCGACCGAATCCAAAGGCTCGTTGGAGATTCACGGTTGGAATCGCCGGGTTGTCAATCCGCGTCCAAGCTCGGTCCGCAACTACGTCTGGGGTAGAGAGAGCTGTCACGACTCTCCAATGAACCCGTCTTCTTCGTCTCACGATCCGGTGGAGGTTGCAAACTTCCCCTTGCTTGACGGCAATGGCGGCTAGGTCATTCTTTGGAGCTCTTGGATGAAGGAGGAGGCCGAGAGGAAACTCCGGCTCAAGATTGGCGTGAAGAACAAGCCCGGAGCACCTCTAGATGGTGGGCGACGGTGGAGGGGCGGAATCGGAGCCCTGGAGCGAGAAAACCGCGGCCGAAAATCGGGATCCGACCTAAAATCGCGAGCAGGACAATTTATAGGCGCTGGAACAAACAGTGCGCACGGTCAGTGGCGCACGACCAGTGGTCGTGCGCACTAGAATTCGGTGATCGTGCGCTCTGCCTGGACCGAACCTGCAAAGACAGAAATTATGAAATCACATGTTCGCACGACCAGTGGCGCACGACCGGTGGTCGTGCGCACTATCGTCGGTGGTCGTGCGCATTAGACGAAACAGAACTCAGAAATTTAATGATAAGTGCGCACGAACAGTGGCGCACGACCGGTGGTCGTGCGCACTAGCGTAGATGGTCGTGCGCACTGCACCAAACAGAACTCATAAAAAATGGTGAAGTGCACACGATCAGTGGCGCACGACCAGTGGTCGTGCGCAATAGAACCGGTGATCGTGCGCAGTGTACCTGTGCAGAATTGCACCGGAAACACCTGCACGACACCTGTTCCAGCGTACGACACCAGTCTAGCCACTGAAAGTGAGACTTAACATCGCAAGAAAACTAATAACAAAGAAAGATACGAAATAACACCAAAATGGGCCTAGAGGTGCACCTAGCATAGACTGATCAATATGAACTATAACAGGGCTAAAGTGCGGTGAAATGACTAAATAAATGGCCCAGATGAGTCCATAAAAGTGTATATGATCAGGACTCATCACATGCATGGACACTCATTGAGCTTCCTCCCCTCTCCCTTGGTGCTAGTTTCCTAGGTCTGATTAGGCGAGACATCGAGCTCAATTGAGCTTGATTGGAGAGGAAGCCATGGAGGAATGGCCAAATCTATGTTCTGATTTGTTGTTCCGGCCATCTCCGACCACCGATTCACGCCCGGTGATGCACCTTATGTAGGAGGAAGGGGCGGTGGTGTTAGTTGGTCGGACGGGAAAAATATGGTGGCCGATGGGAGAGTTTATTTTTTTTATTAGGCTCCAGGTCGGGCAAATCACAGCCCCAGGCTGGAGGAAAAAGATGACCGGATGTTGTCCGTTCAACTTTTAGATCCGTGCAGATTATAATGCACACAAAATCTGCCCTGAAAATAATTATGATTTAAGTACATGACAGATTCTATCCAGGTATGAGCAGCCGGGTTACAACTCGATTTTAGACACGATAGACTTAGATTTGGACCTCAGACTTAACACGAAAGTTGTAGCTCTTGGAAATACCTTTCCCAAAGGGGGTGGATCGTTAATTTTGGTGGACTGTAACTCCCAAAAAGTTGCTTTAGTGCGCAGGGAGGCAAACGTACAAATTCATAATATTTTTGGTGGTTTACCACATTTTACTTATCAGAAGCATGTGAAACTTGATTGAAATACATTTGTTATAGTTATCAATACCCCCATTTAATCTTATAACTTTTGTGTTTGAAATGCTTCTTAGATTAAATATTTCATCATAAATACTTATGCTGATTGTGAGACACTAGGATGCTAGTGAAGAAAGAATTATGGAGTCATACTTTATAGTAAAATTTCTGTGCACTTTTGGCAGAGGTATTCATGTGATAATTATGTCTTGATGTAGCAAGTTCGATGTTCGGTTTTGGTAATGTTATTCCACTAGTATATTTGCTACAAATAGATGTGCTGACCTAGATACGAAAATGATATTAATAATAGGAGGTTGCATATTTGGAATCATACTCATGTTGTAGTGTATTAACGTTATTGATAGAATACAATTGAATAAATATGCATCCCTGAACTTGGGGTGAAATTAGCCTGAGGATGAGAAAGGTCAGGAAACATATTGGCTACCCCTTCTAGTGATCTGATACGCCACAAGGTACATGATGGCGCAAATCTCACACACTGCTATAGGCTGTGGCGAGACTGCGGCACGAAACGGCAGTGTACCGATCGTTCAAGTAATATAAAACGAGGAGTAAATCCCCGAGTATCGATCTCGGAAGGAACACAGTAAGGTGGAGTTGACTATTGAGGAGGACTTGAGATTGAAGTCCTTAAGGTCGAATGGATTGCGGGAGGCTTGGTTTGGATTGCGGAAAACAAAATAAAATAGCTACGACTACTCCTATGCAGACCTTGAGCGCTCTGCTTCGCCAGGCGGGATGGAAGACTACACGGGCCGAAATGCACCGAATAGCTAGGCGGATGGACGAGTAGGCTAGCGGATGGAGTGGAGAGAGCGGCGGAATGAGGGTCGCAAGCACCTCTTCGCAAAGCACACCACTAACAATTGTTAGGGCGGCACAACACAACAAACAATCCACACCACAAGGCTCACCTCAAATGAACATATAACAAGATTACTCAATCACATAGACATGATTTCATACTATTGTTAACCAATCAAAGTATACTTCATCAAACATATAAGAAATCCAACTACTATCAACTACAAGAGGAGGTGAGTGTGCGAAATCGACCGACTCTGAAGTCTTGTTGAGGATTCACGGAAGGAATCGCCGGGTTGTCAATCCGCGTCCAAACTCGGTCCTCAACTGCGTCCGGGGTAGAGAAGGTTGTCACTACCTTCCAGTGGACCTGTCTTCTTCGTATCACGAACCGGAGGAATGATCACACAAGCTGCTCAGATCTTGAAGAAGAAGGCTAGGTTGACTCCTTTCTTGAAGCTCTTGGATGAAGGAGATGTGCGAGAGGAAGCTCCGGGGAAGATTTGGCGTTGAAAGCTTGCCCGGAGATCCTCCCTAAGGTGGGCGTTGAAAGCTTTTCTTCCTTTCCTTCCACCCGGTGCCTTGGAGTCGTCGGAGGAGCGGATGTGAAGCCACTTAGTCTTTATGACTAACGGTTGTTGCACTCCTCTTTTTAGGAGAACTAAGTTGGAGTTGCAGCGTTCAACACAGGAGGCCATACAGATCAGGTGTGCAGGGCGGGTGATTATGGTACCTTGGCTGCTGTCAGTGACAGAGGCGAGCGAGTGTTTTGAGATGTAGCCCATGGGGCATTTAGTTTGATACTCTGATGATTTGCAAGAGCTTGTGTAGCTTTCTGTCTTTCTTTGTATTTACTGTTTGGACATTCTTACTTATTGTGAATCTATGGCTTTTAATGCTTTCTTTTATTGATGGGTTGGCGCTGTTTAGTTGATTTGGCCGGTAGGATAGGCGTCTTGTGGGGGAGGCTAGCTCGTGTGCTGGCGCTTCCGCAAGGCGGCTGTCCTGGGCATAAGACTCCCCTCGGCCGTGTTTTTTGTTCCGGGAGGGGGTCTTACATTATTTGCCGATCACCTTTCCCTGTCTGATCCAGTGCAGGTTTAGCTTCCACATGTACTCTTGGAGGACTTGGAGCATTTTGCTCAAGTAAATAAAGAGTGTATCCTCTAATGTGAGGAGGTTGATCCCTCCTCCATAGAGGAAGCCTCATTCATTGCCTTCTCCTACAGCCGCCTCCCTGAAGGCGACACCTTGTTGGGCAAGGATATTTTTTGTGAGATCAGTAAGGATCCACCTCCTCCTTTTATATTCTCTACCATCTACCTGTGATGAGCATATATTATTATTCAGGTAAAGGAGTAATGGTTTTGTCGCCTTATCAGTACCCGTTACCGAAATAGAGATTAGAATAGTTACCTGTGCACTTTTATTTTCATACTCCAATCAGTTAACATTGTTTGATATCTCAATAAGTCATGTTGGGATGACACCAAACCCAGTAGTTAATGTAATTTTAAATTCCAATGACGTGTTGTTTTTATTTACCTAAATAGTAGCATTGTAACTAGGATTATTTGTTATTACTTGATTGATATGACCACCTTATGAATTTACTTTAGCTTTTTGTCCATGTATTTATTTTTAATACATTATCTGGGGCCTCATCCATCAATACGTAGAGCAGTGGCAAGAGAAAACAATTTTTTTCAAAAATCCAGGATTTCCTTCAAGCACGGTCAAAATGATCGTGCACCAAGAAATCACACGAGATCAGAGCTATGCCCACAAGGCAGAATGTGAATGAAGTAGTGGATCTGAATTCATCTGGTGAGGAAGGAGTTGGCGCTCGTGCGCGTATAGGTACAGATGATGTGCCGGATGTAGGGACTGGTGCTCAGAACATGGATGCAAAGTATCCTATCCTCCAGGTTGGGAGGCTCCGAGGGAGAGTTTTTATGCTCCTCCCCGTGCCAGCTTCGCTGAGCGATATCCAAACATGTTTGAGACTATAACGTGGATGGAACAATCCATATACTGGCAGCAGGAGGAGCTCTACAGCCTTGGTGACTATTTTGGCACTGGGACATCACATCCACCCGCGCATCCAGCTCTCGCCATCCCAGACCCCCTTAATTCCCAATTGATACTCCTCCAGAAGAGTGATATCTTTTTCTATTTTATGCTTGATTAGCTCTTGGAAAATTTGCCAGTTTATTTTGGTGTTTTGTAATAACATTAAACCTACCTGGATGAGACCAATGAGTCTCATGTTGAAACAAAGACTTGAGAACAAGACTTGGTCTCGGTGGAGTTTGGGGTCCCCAAAAGAGGGGGTGACCTCACACCTACTTCTCTCAATGGAGAGCACTAGGCCGAAGACTTAGGAAACTAGGAACGGGACCAAGGGCTCAGCGAGGAGGTTCCACCACACACCCAGTAAATCTTAGAGCGCTCTCCTTCCCAAGCCAATGCTGAGCTTAGGGCACCTTTGGAGGCTCTCTTCACCAACTTGAAGAAACTTGGTTAGAGAGAAGCCCAAAGAGAAGTCCCTCCAAATGGTGCCCCCTTGGTCCTATTTATAGTTTTTTGGACTTGGTCTGCCAATAGCCACATTCTGGCCAATGAGATTATGAAAATGCCCCAAAGTTTGGCCTGCCAACAGCCAAATCCCGCCATCCAGGGCGCTAAACGCATGCCGTCTCCACTTCCTGGGGTCAGGCGAGAGGGGGTAGGCCTCCTCCCTTGCTCGTCCCACTCACTGGGCTGGGCGAGCAGGAGGCTGTCTGCCTTCCCAGCTCGCCCCCTTGCTGGGGCGGGGCTAGCCCGGGAGGCAGCCTGCCTCCCGCTCTCACCCTGCTGGGGCGGGGCGAGCCCAGGAGGCCGCCTGCCTCCGGCTCGCCCCCTGTTGGGGCGGCGCGAGCCCGGGAGGCCGCCTGCCTCCGGCTCGCCCCCTGCTGGGGCGGGGAGAGCCCGGGGGGCCTCCCCTGTCTGGCTCGACCCCTCACTGGGCTGGGCAAGCAGGAGACCATTCGCCTCTCCGGCTCGCCCCCTTGCTGGGGAGGGGCGAGCCCAGGGGGGCTTCCCTCTCCAGCTCGCCCCCTACTGGGACGGGCGAGCCCTGGGGGCCTCCCCTCTCCAGCTCTCCCCCTCTATCCTCCTTAGGCTGGGTGAGCCGGAGGACGCCCGCCTCCGGCTCGCCCCCTTCTTTATAATAAACTGGGGTTGCACCTCTCGGTCTTAAGCCCGTCTGACGGCTCACCCACCCCTCTTCTCCTGGGGAGTGTCTATTAAAATATATTGGGCCTAATGACATATTGGGCCCTGGGGATCCACTCAGCGAATACAGGGTTGCACAGAATCCCCGCTGTTTTCGAACGGGACTCACTATCGGAAAGAAAAGTCCAACCTTGCCTATTCGGCGAGTGCCTTCCTGAGAGCTTGACTAGCAGAGCCATGATAAGTTGTATTTTTATAACTTTTTAATAGAAAATTTTGTAAATATTTAATATGAATTTTCCTTTTTATGTCAATTTTAGGTTATAAGTAGTTCTTTTTGTAATTTTGATTCTAACTTATCTTAATTTCAATATTTGCAGAATTTTGGGACAAATCGGGAAAAATAGCATGTCACGCCCTCGGTCACGCCCGTGACCAAGGGCGTGTAACCTGAAGATCAGTCCAGAATCGATGCTACGCTGTTTGAACCAGTCCACACCAAGTCACGCCCCAGGTCACGCCCGTGACCCAAAGTCACGCCCGTGACCGGGGGCGTGTAATCTTAGAATCTTCGACATAGAGCCGCCGTCGAGACGTGGAGCTGCAGTCGAGAAGTCAACTTGAGTCACGCCCGTGACCCACATGTCACGGTCGTGACTTGCCCGTGTGATCTCTGCTTTGCCGCCGCGCCAAATTCCATCCCACGCCGCATTTAATGCAGCCGTCCAAAGTCACGGCCGTGACCCGACATGTCACGCCCGTGACATGTCACTTTTCGCCGCGCCGTCCAGAACGCCCACGCCGCTGTCGGATCCGATGTGAATAGTGCAGTCACGCCCTTGGTCACGCCCGTGACCGAGGGCGTGTAATCTGAAATTTTTTCCTATAAATTCAGAGGTTCCCCTTGAGTCCAGGGTGGAGAATTTTGGAGTGGGGGAGGTGCTGCTGGAGCCAATCCTGAGTATTTTTCACTTTCATGTTCATTTTCATTTGTCTTACTTTCATACTCTCTTTCTTTTCTCATGCAATGTACTAGCTTTCTTTCACTGCAATAGTTTAGTTTAAGCTTGTAACTTTGTTTTTCCTAGATTGCAATCTCTTCTCTTAAGACTTGTAATAGATTTCATTTAAATAAAAATTAGTTTGTTCTCTTGATTTTGTCTCCTCCTTACTTAGTTAAATTTTCTTATTATGCATTTTTATTGTTCTTTCTCTTCCCCCTCCACCATGATTAACTAATCCTCATTAGTACTCGATCAAAATGATCCGAGGATGAGTTAGACAAGTTATGATTTTCTAAAGTTTTCTTTTTCCGTTTTTATAAACACTTGAATTACCCTTGATTTATAATTAGTGAGGCCATATTTTCGATATATAGTTTTTGCTTATGTTTTCATACTTAGTTAGCCGAGAGGCTCAAAGTATGAATTGATCACTCAAGGGTAAAGAGAGTTGCACGCACCCCTCGAGAGAGGATGACGTAAATCTCCCGGATTGGAGTCAAATCCAATAGCGGGGTTCACTTCGTAAAGCAAGTTTTAGGTAATCGATTATAGGACGAGAGTCCGGTTGATTTTTCCTAAACTTAGTTGGGCATTAACCTCGAGAGAGGCATGTTCGAGCTTCGGGAACCTCCACGGTCAAGTAGTTCAATTTAAACGGAATTAGATTTAATTTCTTTTCACTTGTCTATTCTCACTCCAAGGTGACTTTTGATTGAGTACTAGCTTCTTTTATCATCATCTAAACTCTAAATCTAGCTTGCAATTTCTCTTTTTCTAGCCAAGTAATTAAAACCCCAATGTATCGTTAGGTAAGATAATAGCGACTTTCCTCAAAGTAGAAGTAATCAACGCGCCCCGTGGAATACGACCTTGGTATTTCTTAATATCCTATACTATAGACGATAAGGTACACTTGCCTTTATCGGATATAGTTTTGGAGAAAATCTCAAACCTTCACTAAATTTCAAAACCGAATAATCTGTATCAAGTTTTTGGCGCCATTGCCGGGGACTTTGCGTAGATATTTTGAAAAGAGGATAGCTATTAATTTTATCATGCTTCTTTTTATTTTATTTTGCTTTTTCTAAATTTCAAAAAGAAAATTTTTTTTTTAGTTTTTCTTCTTCCTTTCTTCTCTTTTTAGTGTATGACCCGAGGTAGCACTTCGATTCTTCCTTTTGATCCGGAGATCGAGCGAACCCTTTTGAGGCACCGCCATTCTCGTGATCAGGGAAATCAAATAGAATACGAAGAGTCGATCGGGGACACTAACACAACGAATATGAATCATAATCTTAATCCTCCTAATCTTAACGAGCCAAATCCTGATGAGGACGCGCAACAGACCATGTCCTATTATGCGTGGCCGAATTTGGAAGGCACACAATCGAGTATTCTTCGCCCCACGGTGGCGAACAATAATTTTAGATCAAGTCCAGCATCATACAAATGGTGCAACAATCGGTGACCTTTGATGGTCAACCGGACGAGGATCCTAATTCGCATATCTCTTACTTTCTTGAAATTTGCGACACTTTTAAGATCAATGGCGTCACCGATGACGCCATTCGATTACGTCTTTTTCCTTTTTCTTTGTGGTCTAAGGCCAAGCAGTGGCTGGGCTCCCTACCAAGGGGATCCATCACTACATGGGCCGAAATGGCGGAAAAATTTCTTAATAAATATTTCCCGCCTTCAAAGACCGCTAAATTACGCACGGATATTGCGTCATTCGTGCAAATCAACTCGGAGACTCTCTATGATACATGGGAGCGCTTCAAGGAGCTTTTGCGTCGATGCCCTCACCACGCACTTGCCACTTGGCAACATGTGCAAATATTTTATAATGGCTTAAATCTCCAAACGAGGCAAATGATTGATGCGGCCGCCGGGGGGACATTAAATAATAAAACCCCGGTCGCCGCTCAAGAGCTTTTCGAAGTGATGGCCACAAATGCGTACCAATGGAACATGCCCCGAGCGCGGCCTAATAAGCCGGCCGGAATTTTTGAATTAGACGCAAACACGAATTTGGCTTTACAAGTTGAGCGCTTAACAAAGCAAGTGGCGGAGATGTCTGCTTCCTCCGCCACTCCTCCTTGGGCTAATAATGTTTTAATTGAAGAGCAAGTTGATTACATGGGAAATCCACCTCGGCCTTCCTATAACCTGAACACCGCTCCGTATAATAACACCTACAATGCGGGTTATAGGAAACATCTGAATTTCTCATGGAGCAATCAAGGAAATGCTCAGCGTCCCATAAATTCAAATCAACCTCCAAATCAACTTCTTAATTTAACTCCCCCTCCAATTTTTAATCCACCCGATTTTCCACCGCAACAGCAAAAGCCCTCTCCGCTTGAAGAGGCTTTTGCAAAATATGTTGCTACAAATGAAGCGAACATCAGCAACCTCACCGGATCGATCAAAAATTTAGAGAACCAAGTTGGCCAGCTAGCAAAGATAATCTCCAAGCGCCCGCAAGGAGCCCTTCCGGGAAACACGGAGCCAAACCCAAGGGAGAGCGCAAACGCGATTACACTCCGAAGCGGGAAGGAGGTGGTTTCAAAACAGGATGAACCCATGGTAACTTCCTCCCCTCCTCCTCCTCCTATTTTATCTTCGAATTTACCTGCTACGTTATCTCCGCGCGCTTCTACTTCTAATATTCCGTATCCATCTAAGTTTAAAAGCGAGAGCGCCGAAAAGAATTATAAAAAGTTTTTAGATATTTTAAAGCAAATTCACATTAATGTACCCTTCTGCGAGGCTATCTCTCAAATGCCTAAATATGCGAAATATCTTAAGGAGTTGCTCTCCAATAAGAAAAAATTAGAAGATATTTCGCATATTTCTTTGAACGCAGAATGCTCCGCAGTTGTACTCAACAAATTGCCTAGAAATGTGAATGACCCGGGACGGTTCTCCATCCCGTGTTTATTTGGCAATTCGTTAGTAAAACACACTTTAGCGGATCTGGGAGAAAGTATCAATCTCATGCCTTTTTCACTATTTAAGAAGCTAGGTCTAGGAAATCCAAGCCCCACTCGAATGAGTATTCAATTAGCTGATCGCTCTTTAAAATATCTGGTAGGAATAGTGGAGGACGTGCTCGTCAAGGTCGACAAGTTCATCTTCCTAGTGGACTTTGTCATTCTTGACATCGAAGAGGATGCCGAAGTACCCCTCATACTCGGCCGCCCCTTCCTTGCCACCTCCCGCGCCATTATTGACGTAAGTAACGAAAAGCTCCTCCTACGGGTTGGAGAGGATGAAGTTTCTTTCGGCATAAATTCCTCGATGCGGAACACATTAGAAAACGACGATTCGTATTTTTACCTGGAAGAGTGTTGGGAATTCGATTCACCTCCCGGGTTAGTCTCCACCTCGAGTCACGAGTCCGAGCTCGCCGAGCTCTTTTGTCTGGAAGTAGAAGAAGTCACTCCTTTCACACCACCCGAACCACTATTTTTAGAAAAATTGAAAATCAAACTTCTTATGAAGAGCCACACGTTTTAGAACTAAAGCAACTCCCCCCCCTCACCTTAAGTATTTATTTCTAGAAAAAGAGTCGAAGCTACCCGTCATCGTTTCATCTGAACTTAGCAACTCAGAAATTTCTGAGTTAGCTATTGTCTTAAGAAAGCAGCGCCACGCAATTGCGTGGCAAATTTCGGATATTAAGGGTATAAACCCTTCCTTCTGCACCCATAAAATATTTCTCGAAGATAATTCCCGAAATGCGGTCCAGCCTCAACGGCGGCTAAACCCTAACATGAAAGAAGTCGTTAAGGACGAAGTGATCAAACTATTAGATGCGGGAATTATCTACCCGATATCGGATAGTACTTGGGTTAGCCCAGTACAAGTCGTACCAAAGAAAGGAGGCGTTACGGTAGTAGCTAACGAGAATAACGAGTTGATCCCAACCCGTACTATTACGGGTTGGAGGATGTGCATCGATTACCGGAAACTAAATGATGCCACCCGTAAGGATCACTTCCCTCTACCGTTTATTGATCAAATCTTAGAGCGCCTTTCAGGTCACTCCTACTACTGTTTTCTCGATGGTTTGTCGGGATATTTTCAAATACCAATTTCGCCCGACGACCAAGAGAAAACCACTTTCACTTGTCCCTTTGGCACCTTCGCTTATCGAAGGATGCCATTTGGTCTTTGTAACGCGCCAGCTACATTTCAAAGATGTATGCTGGCGATATTTGACGAGTTAGTAGAGGAGGTGATGGAAGTGTTTATGGATGACTTTTCCGTATTCGGAAACTCTTTTAAAAATTGTTTAAAAAATCTTGAGCGCGTATTGCAGCGATGCGAGGAAACGAATTTAGCACTTAATTGGGAGAAATGCCATTTTATGGTCAAGGAAGGATTAGTCCTTGGTCATAAAATTTTGGGCATGGGGATCGAGGTCGATAGGGCCAAGATTGAAGTGATTGAAAAACTCCCCCCTCCAACAAACGTAAAAGATATTCGTAGTTTCCTAGGGCACGCAGGGTTCTATCGGCGCTTTATACAAAATTTTTCCAAAATCACAAAGCCGTTAACCCATCTTCTTGAAAAGGAATCCTCATTTATTTTTAGCGATGAATGCCATTTGTCCTTTAAACTTATCAAAGAAAAACTTATAAACTCCCCGATTCTAGTCGCGCCGGATTGGTCGCTCCCTTTTGAAATCATGTGCGACGCGAGTGACATTGCGGTTGGTGCCGTTTTAGGCCAACGGGTGAGTAAGTATTTCCACCCTATTTATTATGCGAGCAAAACACTCACGTCGGCACAAGCGAATTACACCACTACCGAAAAGGAGCTTCTAGCGATCATTTTTTCCTTCGATAAGTTTAGGTCATACATCACCCTCTCGAAAGTTATCGTCTTCACGGATCACTCCGCACTTAGGTATCTTTTAAGCAAATCGGACGCCAAGCCTCTTCTTTTGCGATGGATCCTCCTCTTGCAGGAGTTTAAATTAGAGATCCGGGACAAAAGAGGAGCCAAAAACTTGGCGGCCGATCACCTTTCTCGTTTAGAAAATCCCTCCTCGGAAGCATTAATAGAGGCCGACATCAACGATAAATTTCCCGAAGAGCGCCTCCTAGCTGTCGAAAATTTTAATTCATCTTCTACCCCATGGTTTGCGGATTTGGCTAACAATTTGGTAGCCCGGGTCCTGCCAAAAGAATTCTCAAGTCAACAAAAGAAGAAATTCTTTTCTGATTTAAAGAATTACTTTTGGGAGGACCCCTTTTTATTCCGAGTATGCGCAGACCAGGTTGTGAGAAGATGTGTTTCAAGTGAGGAAGGCTTTAAAATTTTACATCATTGTCATGAGGGACCCACCGGTGGTCACTATCATTCAAACCGAACCGCGAGGAAGGCGCTGGAGGCGGGCTTTTATTGGCCCACGCTCTTCAAATATGCTCACACCCTTGTGAGTACTTGCGACAGCTGCCAGCGGTCGGGTAACATCTCCCGCCGGGATGAGATGCCCCAAAACATTTTCTTAGAATGCAAAATTTTCGATCTTTGGGGCATTGATTTCGTTGGTCCTCTCCCTCCTTCGTTTTCAAATAATTATATTCTAGTGGCGGTCGACTACGTGTCGAGGTGGGAGGAAGCGCAAGCTCTCCCCACCAACGATGCGCGAGTCATCGTTAACTTTTAAAAAAATTTATTCTCTCGATTTGGCACTCCGCGCGCTATTGTGAGTGATCGGGGCACCCATTTTTGCAACACTCAATTCACAAAAATCATAGCAAAATATGGTGTCACACACAAATTATCCACTGCATATCACCCACAAACGAGCGACCAAGTCGAAGTTGTTAATCGAGAATTAAAACGTATTTTAGAAAAAAAACAGTTCCAATTAATCGGAAGGATTGGGCAATAAAGCTCGATGACGCGCTATGGGCCTATCGAACGGCGTACAAGACCGCTATCGGTTGTACACCATATCGAATGGTCTATGGCAAGGCTTGCCACCTTCCGGTCGAATTAGAACACCGTGCATTTTGCGCGCTTAAATTTTTAAATCTTGATTCTACTTTAGCGGGCGAACAAAGAAAATTTCAAATGAACGAATTGGATGAGTGGAGAGCGAATGCGTATGAGAGTAACAAATTATATAAGGAGCGAACAAAGTTTTATCACGACAAACATATAAAATTTCCAAAAACTTTTTCGCCGGGCGATCTCGTCCTCCTTTATAATTCTCGTCTTCGCCTTTTTCCGGGAAAGCTGAAATCTCGATGGTCCGGACCTTTTATTGTTAAAGAGGTTTGGTCCTATGGGACAATTCTAATTTCCCACACGGAAAAAGGTTCCTTCAAAGTTAACGGGCACCGCCTTAAATTGTATCTTCCGGGAGACTTACCTAATAAAAAAGAGTGATGCGATATTTTTTCATAATATAACATGATTGGCAAGTGGGTCAAGCTACGCGACCTTAAACAAAGCGCTTTTGGGAGGCACCCCAAAGTTATCTTTTTATTGTTTTCTCCTATTTTCTTTTTCTTGTTCCTTCTTTAACATCTTTTGAAGTTAATCGCGGCTTCCCCACAAAAGCTTCAAAAATCAGGGAAGCTCTTTTTCCTTCTTTCCTTTCTTTTTCCTTGCATTTCTTTTTACCTTTTCTTACTTCATACTTACTTTTAAACATTGGGGACAATGTTTAACTTTAAGTATGGGGGTGTAATAGCCCTTTGTAAATATTTGTAATTAGTTTTAAAAAGAAAATTTTCAAAAAAAAAAAGAAAAAAAAACAAAAACAAATTTTAATTTTGTTTCTATGTTTTCCTTTATTTAAGCACTTGTAAAATCCAAAAACTCAAAAAACAAAATTTAGAAAATCGAAAATTTAAATCTTGGAAAGGGACGTTTGGGATTTCATCCCATCACACCTCCTAGTACCTTGCGAACCCTTCACCGGGTAGCCCTTGGGAAGTCCAAGACTTAACAAAAATTGTTAAGTTTTAAAGCTAGTTTCCTTTCTTTGTAAATAGTTTTTAATGAGAAAAATTAAAAAAAAAATATCAAAAATTCAAAAAATTCTTAATATCAAAAATTCCAAAAACTCTTATATCCCTCCTTCTTGTTGTTTTTGTGATTTCTTAGAAATCTAGTTGAGAATGTTTATAAGCATGTTTAAGTTTTTAATTGGCTAAAATTTTGCTTATCATAGTTTGTTAATTTTAAATTTGAGGTAATCTTGATTTAAGAATCATCTTATGATTTTAAATTTATTAGAGAATTTTGTTAGCATGACTTCTCTTTTTATTTTTAAATTGCTTCATTTTGTAGTGAATTTCCTAAACCTCTTTAGATTTCAATTATATTTTCTTCTAACTTTTTAGATCTTAGGAAATTTAATGTTACTAGAATTTGCTCTCAATATAATTTAAAGCTAGCTTGATTTATTTCCCTTCCTTACCCCCTTTGTGGCATAAAAAAATGAACTTTAAAAGATCATATGTCATGGGAATAAGAGGACAAAATTCATTATTCCCTAAAACATATGCACCCAAAATATTTGAAAAGATTATATGGCATGGAGTAAGAGGATAAAATTCATTACTCCTAAACCATATACATTTTGGGTTTTTATTAGAAGAGAAAAAAAAAGAAAAAAAAGGAAATTTCATGATAAATTCCATTTCCTCCATTCAAAAATTTCTCTTCTTATGCCAAATTTTATGAAATCCCCCTTAGCCAATTATCATTGTTCTAGTTTTAGTTGAAAATTATGGAGAGAGCAATATTTAGTAATTTACTTTTCCTTAAGTTTCTTTTAAGGTAGAGTTCTTATAATTTTAATCTAATTTAGTTTTATAATTTCTACAATATTGTAAACTAATTAATTTTCTCGAGAAGTCTTTGCCTAAACATTTTCCCCCTTTTCAAATCATCATCATAATTTAGGACTTAACTCCCCCTTGAATTTACTCTTAACTTAACTTTTGGTTTAAATGAAATTTTAGTTTAAAATTAAAAAAAATTTAAGGATGTCTTATAAATTATGTCTCACACTTTTGCTCTGGAATAGCAAAACCTCAAGTATGGGGGTATTTGATAAATAGTATTTTTATAACTTTTTAATAGAAAATTTTGTAAATATTTAATATGAATTTTCCTTTTTATGTCAATTTTAGGTTATAAGTAGTTCTTTTTGTAATTTTGATTCTAACTTAGCTTAATTTCAATATTTGCAGAATTTTGGGACAAATCGGGAAAAATAGCATGTCACGCCCTCGGTCACGCCCGTGACCAAAGGCGTGTAACCTAAAGATCATTCTAGAATCGATGCCACGCTGTTTGAACCAGTCCACACCAAGTCACGCCCCAGGTCATGCCCGTGACCCAAAGTCACGCCCGTGATCGGGGGCGTGTAATCTTAGAATCTTCCACGTAGAGCCGCCGTCGAGACGTGGAGCTGCAGTCGAGAAGTCAACTTGAGTCACGCCCGTGACCCACATGTCACGGCCGTGACTTGCCCGGGTGATCTCTGCTTCGCCGCCGCGCCAAATTCCAGCCCACGCCGCATTTAATGCAGCCGTCCAAAGTCACGGCCGTGACCCGACATGTCACGCCTGTGACATGTCACTTTTCACCGCGCCGTCCAGAACGCCCACGCCGCTGTCAGATCCGATGTGAATAGTGCAGTCACGCCCTTGGTCACGCCAGTGACCGAGGGCGTGTAATCTGAAATTTTTCCTATAAATTCAGAGGTTCTCCTTGAGTCCAGGGTGGAGAATTTTGGAGTGGGGGAGGTGCTGCTGGACCCAATCCTGAGTATTTTTCACTTTCATGTTCATTTTCATTTGTCTTACTTTCATACTCTCTTTCTTTTCTCATGCAATGTACTAGCTTTCTTTTAATGCAATAGTTTAGTTTAAGCTTGTAACTTTGATTTTCCTAGCTTGCAATCTCTTCTCTTAAGACTTGTAATAGCTTTCATTTAAATAAAAATTAGTTTGTTCTCTTGATTTTGTCTCCTCCTTACTTAGTTAAATTTTCTTATTATGCTTTTTTATTGTTCTTTCTCTTCCTCCTCCACCATGATTAACTAATCCTCATTAGTACTCGATCAAAATGATCCGAGGATGAGTTAGACAAGTTATGATTTTGTAAAGTTTTCTTTTTCCATTTTTATAAACACTTGAATTACCCTTGATTTATAATTAGTGAGGCCATATTTTTGATATATGGTTTTCTCTTATGTTTTCATACTTAGTTAGACGAGAGGCTCAAAGTATGAATTGATCACTCAAGGGTAAAGAGAGTTGCACACACCCCTCGAGAGAGGATGACGTAAATCTCCTGGATTGGAGTCAAATCCAATAGCGGGGTTCACTTCGTAAAGCAAGTTTTAGGTAATCGATTATAGAACGAGAGTCCGGTTGATTTTTCCTAAACTTAGTTGGGCATTAACCTCGAGAGAGGCATGTTCGAGCTTCAGGAACCTCCACGGTCAAGTAGTTCAATTTAAACGGAATTAGATTTAATTTCTTTTCACTTGTCTATTCTCACTCCAAGGTGACTTTTGATTGAGTACTAGCTTCTTTTATTATCATCTAAACTCTAAATCTAGCTTGCAATTTCTCTTTTTCTATCCAAGTAATTAAAACCCCAAAGTATCGTTAGGTAAGATAATAATGACTTTCCTCAAAGTAGAAGTAATCAACGCGCCCCGTGGAATACGACCTTGGTATTTCTTAATATCCTATATTATAGACGATAAGGTACACTTGCCTTTATCGGATATAGTTTTGGAGAAAATCTCAAACCTTCACTAAATTTCAAAACCGAAAAATCTGTATCAAGCCACCTCGGGGGAAAAAACTACTTAGCCTCCCTGAAAGGCCTTCCTACCCTGCCGGCTAGCGAGAGACCAGCTAGCAGAGCCATCTCGGGAGAAAAACACTTAGCCTCCCCGAGATGCCTTCCTACCCTGCCAGCTAGCGAGAGACCGGCTAGCGGAGCCATCTCGGGGGAAAAACTACTTAGCCTCCCCAAGAGGCCTTCCTAACCGGCCAGCTAGTAAGAGCCCGACTAGCAGAGCCATATCGGGGGAAACATACTTAGCCTCCCCAAGAGGCCTTCCAACCCTGCCAGCTAGTAAGAGCCCGACTAGCGGAGCCATCTCGGGGGAAAAATACTTAGCCTCCCCGAGAGGCCTTCCTACTCCGCCGGGAAGAGACAGCCTAGCTAGCGGAACCATCTTAGGGGAAAACTACTTAGCCTCCCCGAGAGGCCTTCCTACCGTGTCGGCTAGTGGATCCATCTCAGGGGAAAAACTATTTAGCCTCCCCGAGAGGCCTTCCTACCCTGCCAGCAAGTAAGAGCCCGGCTAGCGGAGACATCTCGGGGGAAAAACACTTAGCCTCCTCGAGAGGACTTCCTACCCTGCCGGCTAGCGAGAGCCCAGCTAGCGGAGCCATCTCAGGGAAAAACTACATAGCCTCCCTGAGAGGCCTTCCTACCCTGCCGGCTAGTGAGAGCCCGACTAGCAGAGCCATCTCAGGGGAAAAACTGCTTAGCCTCCCCGAGAGGCCTTCCTACCCAACCGGCTTGTAAGAGCACAACTAGCGGATCCATCTCGGGGGAAAAATACTTAGCCTCCCCGAGATGCCTTCCTACCCTGCCGGCTAGTAAGAGACCGGCTAGCGAAGCCATCTCGGGGAAAATACTTAGCCTCCCCGAGAGGCCTTCCTACCCTGCCGTCTAGCGAGAGACGGCTAGCGGAGCCATCTCGGGGGGAAAAACTTGAGGCCTTCCTACCCTGCCGGCTAGCGAGAGCTCGGCTAGCGGAACCATCTCGGGGGAAAAACACTTAGCCTCTCTGAGAGGCCTTCCTACCCTGTCGGCTAGCGACAGCCTCAGTAGCAGAGCCATCTCGGGGGAAAAACTACTTAGCCTCCCCGAGAGACCTTCCTACCCTGCCGGCTAGCGAGAGCCCGGTTAGCGGAGCCATCTCGGGGGAAAACTATTTAGCCTCCCCGAGAGGACTTCCTGCCCTACCAGCTAGCGAGAGCCCGACTAGCGGAGCCATGTCATGGGAAAAACACTTAGCCTTCCCGAGAGGCCTTCATACCCTTCCAGCTAGCGAGAGCCCGACTAGCGGAGCCATCTCGGGGGAAAATCACTTAGACTCCCTGAGAGGCCTTCCTACCCTACCGGCTAGCGAGAGCCCGGCTAGCGGAGCTATCTCGGGGTAAAAACACTTAGCCTCCCTGAGAGGCCTTCCTACCCTGCTAGCTAGCGAGAGACCGGCTAGCGGAGCCATATCGGGGGAAAAACACTTAGCCTCCCCGAGAGGCCTTCCTACCCTGCCGGCTAGCGAGAGCCCGGCTAGCGGAGCCATCTTGGGGGATAAACTACTTTGAGAACTTCCAGCCACCGAGCGGTCCTCGGCCCTGCCAGCTTGATAGGAGCCTAGCAGCGGGCCAGCATCGGGGCTAAACACTTTGGAAACCTCTGGCCTCCGAGCGGTCCTCGGCCCTGCCAGCTTGATGGGTGCCGAGCAGCTGGCCAGCATCGGGGCTAACCTGTGCCAAATTTGCTTGTTACCTTGCCAGCCTCTCCGCGAGATCAACCTGACCCACCGGCTAGTGAGAACCCGGCAGTGGAATCATTCGGTGCACTCCAGCATGAAAAACTTGTTACCTTGCCAGCCTCTCCGCGAGATCAACCTGACCCACCGGTTAGCGAGAGCCCGACAGCGGAATCATCTGGGGCAATACAGCATGAAAAACTTGTTACCTTGTCAGCCTCTCCGCGAGATCAACCTGACCCACCAGCTAGTGAAAGCCCGGCAGCGAAATCATCCGGGGCACTCCAGCATGAAAAACTTGTTACCTTGCCAGCCTCTTCCTGAGATCAACCTGACCCACCGGCTTGTGAGAACCCAACAGTGGAATCATCCGAGGCACTCCAACATGAAAAACTTGTTACCTTGCCAGCCTCTCCGCGAGATCAACCTGACCCACCGGCTAGGGAGAGCCCGGCAGCGGAATCATCTGGGGCACTACAGCATGAAAAACTTATTACCTTGCCAGCCTCTCCGTGAGATCATCCAGACCCACCTGCTAGCGAGAGCCTGGCAGCGGAATCATCCGGGGCAATCCAGCATGAAAAACTTGTTACCTTGCCAGCCTCTCCGCGAGATCAACCTGACCCACCGGCTAGTGAGAGCCCGGCAGCGGAATCATCCGGGGCACTCCATTATGAAAAATTTGTTACCTTGCTAGCCTCTCCGTGATATCAACATGACCCACCGACTAGTGAGAGCCCAGCAGTGGAATCATCTGGGGCACTCCAGCATGAAACCTCCGGCCACCGAGTGGTCCCCGACCCTGCCAGCTTGGTGGGAGCCTTGTCAGCGGGCCAGCATCGAGGCTAAGTACCTTGAAAACTTTTCATCACATTATACGCAAGAAAAAAACTACTTATGAAAGTAAACCATCATGCTACATGGGCTTAAAGAAAAAACCTAAGTAAGGAGACCAGAACTTGATTTCCTACTCCCAGGAATGGTCTTCCTCGATCCCCTCTGGTTGCTGTTGTTGCTGCATCGGACCCATTACCTCCCTCATTTCCAATAACTCAGGGAAGGAGGACGTCGTGTGATCTTCCTCCTCGTGGAAGTCACAGCAGGGTAACACCACCCTATTCCCTCCTCTTCCTCTTCTTTTTGCTTTCCTGGCTCTCCTCCTTCTTCCCCAGCCAATCACCATGGTTTGTTGAGGTGGAGGAGGGGGTGCCTTCGGTCCCTACCTCCTCCCTGGGGGGTCGTACCTCTCCCCCTAGAGGTTTCCCTTTCCTTGGTCAAACTTCCTTTTTGGATTCTCCACACTCCCTCCGTGCTGCCTTGCCTCCGGCTCACTCAGCTTGGCCAACCACTTTGCAAACTCCAGGTTGGCCTCCTCTCCCTCAATTTCTTCCGCCACCCTTTCCATCAATTCCACGAAGGATAAAGGGGTTTTCGCTTTAAGCTCATCTTGAAGAACCCCTCCCACAACCTCACTATGAAGGCGATCTGGAGGGTAAACCCGGGCACCTCCTGAACTTGCAGGACCTCTTCTTGGAACCTATACACATAACGAGCCAGCAACTCCCTTGGCACTTGCTTCATCTTGAAGAGTGCCTCGACATCTTTCTTCCTTTTCTTTGAGGTCAAGAAGCGCAACAGGAATCCACGGCGCAGATCCTCGAAGGCATAGG
This sequence comes from Dactylorhiza incarnata, assembly GCA_033032865.1. NCBI lineage: Eukaryota > Viridiplantae > Streptophyta > Magnoliopsida > Asparagales > Orchidaceae > Dactylorhiza > Dactylorhiza incarnata. Next base: position 398,797 of record JAWHQI010000354.1, on the reverse strand, counting down.
TAGACCCCACGGGGAGCTGGGGGGAACCAATCCCTTGCCTTCTCTTTCAGAGTGGTGGCAAAGAGCCGGCACTGGAAGGCATCTAACATAAGCTTGACTGAGACTATGTCCTCGAACCACTGTAAGTGCAAGACTGGGTCATCCTTGCCAGAGTAATAAGACATCTCTGGCCCTCTGAATCCCTCTTGAACCGGGGTTGAGAGGATCAACTCAAAAAAGGGACTTCCCTACCCAGCTCGGCTAGTGCTTCGCTCTCGCGGAGTCGGCTCGCTGACCTCTGCACTTGCTGGACTACCGAACAGCTGCCGCCTAGGGAGGTCTCGCCAAAGTGCCTCTGTTCGACCCCTTTTGGGTCGGGGTGAGTGGGGGCTGGATGCATCCCCGCTCGCCCCCCTTTGGGGCTGGGCGAGTGGGAGTTGGCCGCCTCCCCTCTCTCCCCCTTAGGGTTGGGTGAGTGGGGGAAAGTTGCCTCCCCACTCGCCCCCTTGGGGCTGGGCAAGTGGGGGAAAGATGCCTCCCTACTCGCCCCCTTGGGGCTGGGCGAGGGGTGGAAAGCTGCCTCCCCACTCGCCCCCTTGGGGATGGGCGAGTGGAGGAAAACTGCCTCCCACTCGCCCCCATTGGGATGGGTGAGTGGGGGAAAGTTGCCTCCCCACTCGCCCCCTTGGGGCTGGGCGAGTGGGGGAAAGCTGCCTCCCCACTCGCCCCCTTGGGGATGGGGGAGTGGAGGAAAGTTGTCTCCCCACTCGCCCCCTTGGGGATGTGCGAGTGGGGGAAAGCTGCCTCCCCACTCCCCCCCTCTTTGGAGGTCGGGCGAGTGGTGGCCGAATGCTTCCCCACCTGCCCCCGCCGGCACCTCCTTCCTGAATCGCTGGCCGGTAGTGCCCTCGCCCATCCGCTGGGTTGGGACCTCCGGACCGCCTCCTCTCTCGCCTTCGTCTCTCGCAGAAAAAGCTAGATGCAAGGTCTATAGCACCTCCAGCTAGAAATTTTCGAACATCTCCATCGTCACCACAGCCACCGATGACTCCGAGTGACCCGAGCTGGATCCTTCTCCTCCACCTCCTGCCATAGAGCTCAGCTTGAGATTTTCTTGTGCTGGTCACTCTCTGTAACGCCCCAGATTTTTGTTAATTATTTTGTGGTCACTGTGACGTAATTTTGGCGTAAGGGAATTACATCAGATCGTCAGGTTTAGTTTTGAGCCTTAGCTTATTTAAAGGATGTGATTTAGATCAAGCGTGCGAGATTTCGCGTCGTTTCGAGCTATAGAGAAGATTTTGTGTAGTTAGTAAAATCTTAGGGTTTTTCTGTTAGGGTGCGAGTGCAGGTGATTTAGTCGCCCTCTGCGTTCGACGAACTGAGAGTTCTCTTTGTTTGACGAACTGGGAGAACTCTGTGTTCGACGAACTAGAGATACTGCATTCGACGAATTGAAGCTAAGTTCGACGAACTCGGGTAGGAGCTGCGTTTGACGAACAGGCAATGATGTGTTCGACGAACTCCCATTGTAGCTGCGTTCGACAAACTCGCATTGTAGCTGCGTTCGACGAAATGGCAATACTGCGTTCGACGAACTTGCATTGTAGTTGCGTTCAATGAACTCGTGTTGTAGCTGCGTTCGACGAACTAGCAATGCTTCATTCGATGAACTTGCAATGCTGCGTTCGACGAACTCGCGTTGTAGCTGCGTTCGACGAACTCTCTCTTGAGTTTGACGAACGTCAAGCTTTCTGTTGGTTTTGTTCTGCATTCGACGAACTCTTTCTTGAGTTCGACGAACGTCAAGGAGATGAGTTCGACGAACGTCAAGGAGATGAGTTCGACGAATTCCTAGAGGCTTAATATATATACGTTAAGATTAGGTTTCTTCTTCTTTTCATCTCCTTCCATTGTCGAACCAATCCAGCCGCCGAGCGACAGAGGCTAGAGCGGAGTGTCTTGGAGCTTTCGGTCGGCGATTCTAAGGTCGTAGTGGTTGGAATCGCATTTGGAGTATAAATTTGGAATGCTCTCGGTGAGATCTTCATTCTAGTGGTAAGTGTTTCCCGTTTCGTGGAATTTTTGGAGGTAGGGTAGTTACCTAACTCCTCCTTTTGATCCGTAAAGTTTCAGGTTGTTGAGTTTGAGTGAGTTCTTAGCCAATCCATAGCGTTTGGAGCGGAGAACTTCGAGCTTGCACGGTTTAAGGCAAGTGGCTATTTCCCTCCTTCTAGTTGTTTTCTTAAAGCACTATTTTGCTGTGGTGATGTGTTCTTGCTGTGGTGATGTGTTCTTGCTGTGTTCTAGCTTGTTTCTCGAGAGTTCTTATTCAGCCTTTTCTATCACGAGAAGCTTTTGTTACCTGACTTCCTTTTATTATTTAATTTCTCGAGAAGCTGCTTTACCCCCCTGCATTTAATTTCTCGAGAAGCTGCCTTACCCCCTGCCTTTAATTTCTCGAGAACCGTTTTTCCTTGCCTTTGACTTCTTGAGAACAGTTTATTCCCTGCCTTTAATTTCTCGAGAACAACATTATTCCCTGCTTTGATTTCTCGAGAAAAGTTTGTCCCTTCCTTTAAACTCTCGAGGACTATGTTCTTATCCTTTAAATTCTCGAGAAATGCCCTCTACTTCTTAATACTTGAGTTATTCCTTCGATTACTTCTATTCTTTGAAACCTCATACTCGTTGTGGCTGAATGACTAATGTCTTCTCTTATGAATCGTCTTTTGCAGTGTTTACATTATTTGTGACCTTATCCTTAGGATATCCTGGAGATTGTTCTTTTCGGGTTACGCCCCGTGTTTTAATTGAAATTAATTAATAAGAACCATTGTCTTTAGACTTGCACGGTAGTCGTGTTTGGGGGATAGTGGGTGAAATGTTATAGCCTTGCACGGTAGTCGTGTTTGGGTGGTTGGGTCGAGTGACACCCCGATCTGGTTTTGGGCTTTGGGTGGCAGAGGTAAGTAACCGCTCCCGTTTAATTTGAGCTGATCAGTCTCTTTAAATAATGTAACAATATAAATGAACTTTGCTTGTTCCTCTTTATGGTATTTGGTGCACTTGGTGCTTTGCTTAGTTCTTTGATGGAGCTTCTCTTTTACTAAATATGGCTTGGGTTGGTACCCCTTATGCCTTATTTACATTTCTGCTTATTGTTTTCTGCACTTGTAATTCCTTGCTGAGGTGTTCTTTGTTTTATTGAATGCCTCAGGTTCAGAGCCTTTGCTACTAGTGGTATAACCCGGAGTCTCCGAGAGTTTTAGTTGATATTTTACCCCGCTGCTGCGAGGTAGTTGTGGTTATTTTTCTTCTTGTGTTCAGACATACTAGTTGGAGCCCACGGGTTAGTGTCAGGTTGTTGACGCCCGTTGTGCCCTTTTGATACTTTATAGTTTACTTGCCAGTTAATTGCTACGACTTTTTCAATCTTTTGTATCTTGCTCTCTGGGAATGATTTATGTCTAGGTGCATTATAATTATAAAATGGTTTTTCTTTCATCCACATTGCATACCTTCTAACTGAAATCCTTATCTTTAAAGTCGCCTAAAAGATATTTTCTATACTTATACTACGCCTAGATATGTGCATATCATTTACTTTATGTCTTGTCATCATGTGCATTTAGGACCTTAAGTGAACTAAATCAAGTACTTTCCGCTGTAATTACATATATTTTCTCGGTGGACTAGTTGATCCACGAACTGAGAGACACAGTTCTTACCCCCCAAACTCTAATAAATGATTTCAAATGATGATCTATCATGTAAACATGTTTTGATTATGTAAGTAATAGGTTTCCGCCTGAGCATCTGCAGTTGTCTCCTGCATGATGTGGCATCATGATGCGTATTTTCTCTTACTCTGATATTCTTAAATTTGGAGAAAAAGCGGGTTGTGACAGTTGGTATCAGAGGGAGGTTGTTCGACAAGTCGGTCGAGCAACAAATTCTGATATAGTATAGTTGTTTTGGTTTCATTGCATACACACACTGATGTGTCATCAGTACGTCTTGGGCGAAGCATGAATACTACACTCATAGCATGATAAGAAGTATACAGGGTATATTATGTAGTATGGGATGGATAATATGTGTCTGTATATGGATCCACCATAAGTGGCAACATGTGACGGTTATGTAGTATGGGATGTATAACCATCATCACATGGATGCCCATTAGCACGTTTTCTCTTTCGTTACATGCAATATTATGTAGTATGGGATGCATAATATTTCATGTGTACGCCGCTCATAACATGCATTAAGGCCTTTATTAGAATGCATAGCAAAACATACATTACATAGCATTACATAAGCACACGTGCGAAGTTAAAGACTTATATGATGACACATGTACACCCATGATTTCAAAATGAACAGAAAATTCATGCATTCATGAACCTTGCACATGAGTTAAGAGGGGTGATGTAGTATCATCCCCAAATTTAGCATAGCATCATGAAAATCCCAGAGCAAGGTGGTAGCAATGGCAAGTATCTTTACATGTATGTTCTGAACCAAACAGTGTAGTTCTAGTGTAAGGTTAAGTTTTAATTATTGGTTTATGCGTATCAGCAGAGATGGCATGCAAGCGAGTCGCAACTAGGTCGACTCCCCAGTCGGAGGGCGAGTCATCCGGAGCGCAGAGTGATGCTTTGATCGAGAGTCTGCGCCAGAGCAATGCGGCTCCGACTAGGCAGATGGTTGCGATTCAATCGCAAGTTGAGGCGATGTTGTCTGCCGGTGCTAGGCAACAACCCGTAGTGTAGGCCCCCATGGTTGGACAGACAATACCTACTCCTCCTACTCCCTTGGTACCCCTAGTAGCGATACCTCCGGAAATGAATTTCATTTCGCACTTTCAAAGGTTGGGTCCTCCATCGTATGACGGACAAGCTGATTTCGTGGCCTTGGACGATTGGCTTATAGCCATGGAAGAGATGTTCTCATATTCAGGAATCACCGTGGATCAGAAGGTGATGATTGTCGCATACCAGCTTAAGGGTCTCGCAAAGATTTGGTGGTTGAGGGAGAAGGAAGACCTTTCCGAAGGATGTTCGTGGGAAACCTTCAAAGGAATGCTGCTAAGAAAGTTTCTGCAGTCGGTAGAGCATGACCGGTTGATGAATGATTTCCTGCATCTGAAGCAAAGACATCTCTCGGTGAGCGAGTATGAGATTGAATTTTGCAAGTTGAGCAGGTTTGCTCCGGCCCTGGTAGCCTCGGAAGAAGGAAGAGTAAAGAAATTTCTGGGTGGTCTCCGCAGTGATATCCAGCAGCTGGCTAGTTCATACAGGTCGAAGAAGTACGCCGAGGTGGTAGAGACAGCGCTGAAGGTTGAGGCAATCGATAATGTCAAGAACCGATGATCAATGATGAAGAAGGGAAAGCGAAAGGCTGGAGAAGAAGGAAATTCTGGTGCGCCTGCCCCGGTCTTGAAGAAAGAAGGTGGTGAGGTCTGCAGTTTCTGTGGCCGCTCTGGCCATTCGTTTGAAAGGTGTTTCAAGAGGAAAGGAGTCCAGAAGCAGCAAAGAGTGCTGGGAATCTAGGGTGCTCCGAAGGGCGAGGTACTCTGCCAGTTGTGCAAGCAGAAGGGGCACGATGTGGCCCAGAGTTGGACCGAAGATAAAGTATGCTTCCAATGCAAACAGAAGGGGCACATGAAGTTTCAATGCCCGCTAGTTCAACCCCCGTTGTAGCCAGTTCCGCTTCGAGCCTTGCCGCCGCCGCAGCATCAGGATAAAAGAAGAGGAAAGCTGAACGTGTTAACCCAGGAGCAAGCGCAGTCTTCGACCCAAGTTATCGCTGGTTAGACCTTAAGCCAACTGTTTGGTCTTGATTCTTTTTAATTTCACTGTATTAGATTAGTTTCTTGTTGGTGCTTCTAGGGAGATTTAAGATAAAGAATCGTTGGGCGCGTGTTCTATTCGATTCGGGTGCTACCCATTCGTTCATAGCAAGGGCGTTCATCGAGCGTCATCGGTTGACCCCTGAGCTGGGCAACGATTTGTTCCTCATTAAGTTCCCTTCTGGTGATTTGATGTCCTCGAACCAGTGCGTCCGGAGTTGCCCCATTCTCTTAAGAGATTTCTTGGCTGTTGCTGATCTCAAGGTGTTGGACCTAGAAGACTTTGACGTGATATTGGGCATGGTCTGGTTGTCTAGTTATGATGCTGTCATCTGATGCAAGGAAAAGCGTCTAGACTTTGTGATGAACAACGGTCATCCCATGAGCATTTTTGGTTCTCCGTACCAGTGTTCCCCGATATTTTATGCGGTATGTGCTCGGAAACTATTAATTTCCGCTTGTTTGGCTTACCTTGTTTCAGTAGTAGAAACTGCTACTGGATCGCCATGTAGTGAGGGTGTTCCGGTGGTGCAAGAGATTCCTGATGTCTTCCCTGTCAGTCTTCCTGGTATTTCGCCTGATAGAGATGTGGAGTTCGTAATTGATCTTGAGCCTGGTACTCGTCATATCGCTAAGGCATCGTACCGTATGACCCCGCGCGAGTTAGAATTGTTACGAACTCAGTTAGATGAGTTGTTGCAGTGTGGATTTATTAGGCCAAATTCTTCGCCCTGGGGTGCTCCAATTTTTTTCGTCAAAAAGAAGGACTGTTCCATGAGGTTGTGCATAGATTAAAGAGAATTAAACAAAGTGACCATCAAGAACAGGTATCCGTTGCCGAGGATAGATGATCTGTTTGATCAGTTGCATGGCAGCACAGTTTTTTTCGAAGATTGACCTTCGATCAGGTAACCATCAGTTGAGGATCCGTGAGTCGGACGTTCCCCGGACTGCCTTTCGTTCCCGTTATGGTCATTTTGAGTTTCTGATTATGTCTTTTGGTTTGACAAATGCACCCTCTGTGTTTATGGACATGATGAACCATGTGTTCAAGGATTATTTGGATCATTTTATTGTGGTATTCATCGATGATGTGTTGGTGTATTCCAGAAGTGCTGAGGAGCATGCTACCCATTTGCGCTTAGTATTGTTGACTCTTAGAGAGCACAAGTTGTATGCTAAGCTGAGTAAGTGCGAGTTCTAGCTTCCTCAGGTATCCTTTCTGGGTCATGTGGTCAACAGGTATGCAATTACTGTAGACCCTGCTAAGATTTCTGTTGTGTTGGATTGGAATACGCCTTCATCGCCTATGGAGATAAGTAGTTTCTTAGGGTTGGCTGGGTACTACAGGAGATTTGTTCAAGGATTCTCAGTGCTGTCGGCACCATTAACTAAGCTTACCCAGAAGAATACCGCTTTTGTTTGGAGCGATAAATATGAAGAAGCCTTTCAGGAATTAAAGAGGCGTTTGTGCAGTACTCCTATGTTGGCCTTGCCGATCGAAGGAATAGAGTATGCTGTTTATGTGGATGCATCACACATTGGGTTAGGATGTGTTTTGATGCAAGAAGGAAAGGTGATTGCTTATGGGTATAGACAATTGAAAGTTCATGAAAGGAATTACCCTACACATGACTTGGAATTTGCTGCAGTGATTTATGCCTTAAAGCTTTGGAGACATCTTCTTTATGGAGTGTCATGCAAGATTTATATGGATCACAAGAGTCTGAAGTATGTCTTTACTCAGAAAGAGCTGAATTTGCGCCAACGTAGATGGTTGGAGTATGTGGCAGATTATGAGGTTGATATCCTGTATCATCCGGGTAAGGCTAATGTGGTGGTCGATGCCCTGAGCAGAAAGACCACACATATCTTCAACCTTTCTGTGCAGTCCTTGGTAGAGGAGTTTATGTTGATGGATATCTCAGTCGGTAGTTGTACCGCGCCTTCAAGCTTAGAGGCTGAAGAGCCTTCTTGGATTACCCTTACGAGATTGCATCAGAAGGAAGACCCTGACTTGCAGCATCTTCGAGGTAGAACCGAGAAAGGAGAATTACCAGATTTTTTGATCGATGATAAGGATACTTTGAAGTACCGAGGTAGGTATTGTATCCCCGCGTTGGATGATATTCGGGCAAAGATCTGTAGTGAAGCGCATGACTTTAGTGTTTCCTATCATCCAGGTTCTACAAAGATGTACAAAGACCTGAAGCAGATTGTTTGGTGGTCAGGTATGAAGAATGATATAGCCAGATATGTTTATGAATGTTTAACTTGTCAGCGCGTGAAGGCGGATCATAAGAGGCCTGGAGGTAAGTTGAACCCATTGGATGTTCCAAGCTGGAAGTGAAAGAGTATTTCAATGGACTTCATTACCGGTTTGCTGAGGTCTCCCGGAGGACATGATTCGGTGTGGGTCATAGTTGACCGTTTGACAAAGTGTGCTCACTTTGTGCCTTTTAAGATTGGGTATTCGATGGAGAAGATAGCAGAACTTTATTTGAGTAAAGTCAGAAGATTGCATGGTGTTCCCGTGAGCATTGTGTCGGATCGAGATTCCAGGTATATGTCTCATTTCTGGCGAAGTTTACAAGGAGCTTTGGGCACTGACCTTAGATACTCTACCGCTTACCACCCTCAGACCAATGGTCAGACAGAAAGAGTAAATCAAATTTTAGAAGATATGATCAGGTGCTATATTTTAGATCATTGAGGAGCTTAGGATATGTTGAAATTTTGAAGTGAAGTGGAGGTGACCGGGCAGTCGATTTTTTGGGTGACTGCCGAGACCGCGCGGTCTGTGTTTGTATTCTGCCGGTCTAGCTCTGCCAATCTGTTCTGGCGGACTGCTGGTTCTGCCGGTCTGTTCTTGATTGTTGCGGTATGTTCCCGAGTTGATCTGCTGGTGGGCCTGTCTTCTTTGTTGGAAGACCGGGAGGGTTTGTTCTTATGTGACCGTCTGTCCGGGCGGTCTGTCTTGGCAATCTGGCGACTTGTCTAAAGTCGGCCAGATGGTTCCTGGTTTGTTCCTGGTGCTCTAAGTGAGGAGTACCGTTGTGCCCGCGCGGCTTGTGCACGGTCTCGTGTTCGCGCGACCTGTGCGCCGTTTGCTTGCTGATCTGCGGTCTTGGTCGATTGGTCATCCAAGTAGTGTGATCGTGCTGTCTGCCTTGTGAGACCGCTGGCGATCTGACAGGTGGTGATTGTACCTCTCCTGTGCGGTGATGACATCCGTCTACCCGCCTATAAATAGGTGTGCATGGCCCGTCATTCATAATGAGAACTGTAAGAACTGAGCCTGGGTTAATTCGTGCGGTCTCAACTTTGAGGTTGAGCGGTCTCGGAAGCGAGTTTACTAGTTGTTGTGTTCGTAGGTTTGCGGTCAGCAGGTTGCGGTCTCCTTTCTTGGTGATTCCCAGCGGCATGAATAAATAGTTCGGCAGCGGTCAGTCTGCGAACTGGTTTATGTTCGTTCTTGTGCTGTTCGCAGCGAGCTCAGCGATCATGCGACCTTCAGCAGTTAGGCGATCTGAGTTGCGGTCTGGCGACAGCTTCAGTTCTTCGTTCCAATAAAGCTCCACTTCATGCGGTCTGAGGTGGCGGTCTTGCACTGTAGGCGGCTAGTCTGTTTTCTATTCGCGCGGTCTCAGGTCAAGTCGGGCGACTTCTGGAGTCGAGCGGTCTGTGCGGTCTCAGCTTTTCTAGCCGCCAGATTTGTTTTGGTGTGTTTTGTTCTTCTCGCCTCCATGATTCGTATGAATCATGTCTCTCCATATATACCTCGCACTGTAAATGAAGTTTGTGATTCAATAAAGTTTCTTGTGTTGCTGTGTGGCATTGTGGTTGTTTGGCTTTAACTCAGTTGATGCAACTCCTGCTTACTCCTAAATGATTCAAATCAAAAAATTTAACATTGTATCAGAGCTAGGTTGTTGGAGTGGATAAGCAGTGATCAACTTGAGTTGCCATCATCTTTGTGAAGAAGAGACCACATAGATTGCCATGGAAGGTGTATACGCAAGAGGTCTTGGTATTGAACTCCTCATATCGACTAACTATAAGAAATGGAGGTCATGTATGGAGAGCTATTTACTTGGCGAGGATCTATGGGAGATAGTTGGAGGAGAAGACACACAAGAGGTGTTTCTAGCAGGAGGTAATATGGTAGAGGTGAGACTTTGGAGGAGGACTAATAATGCTAAGGCAGAGTTCACACTCAAGAGGGCTATCTCACCGGAGCTGTTTGACCACATCATTGGATGTAAATCTGCTGCTGAGATTTGGACGTCTTTGGATGGGCAGTTTAATAAGAAGAATGTAGCTCGGCTACAGTTTCTTGAAAATGAGTTGGCGAAGGCCTCTCAAGGCGATCTTTCTATTTCTACCTTCTTTCTCAAGATGAAGAACCTCACAGCAGAGATTTCTGCATTGGACCCTGATGAGCCCATCTCGGAGGCAAAGCTGAAGAGGCATATCATCCGCGGGTTGCGGAAGGAGTATCTTGCCTTTGTGACTTCAGTTCAAGGTTGGGCAATCAAACATCTCTGTTGGAGCTGGAGAACTTACTTGCTTCGCAAGAAAGTTTGGCAAGACAGATGGCGGGGACTTCTATCTCTGGGGGAGATAGTGATGTGTTGTTCTATGGAAAGAAGAAGAAGAAGTGGGAGAAGAAGAAGCCAGGGCAGGATGGACCCTCTACTTCAGGTCAGCAGGATAGGGGTTATGCTTCTAAGTTAGATGGGAAGAAGAAGGGAGAGGGACCAAGGTGCTTCAGGTGTAATAAGACTGGTCACTTCAAGAAGGATTGCCGGGTTAATATTCAGTCGGGACATGTAGCGGAGAAGGAGAATCCAAAGTCTGATGAAGCTGGATGGGGAGGAGCCTTTGCGGCTAATATGACGGCGATGCCCGTTAAGGCCTTGGCTGCCATCAACTTCGAAGTGGATTGGATTGTTGATTCAGGGTGTGGACATCATCTCACCGGGTATGAATCAAAGTTCTCTTCTTTGGCGCCTTACTCAGGTAACGATGTTATCATTACGGCTGATAATTCTGTTCATGCAGTCGAACAAGAAGGTGTTGTCTCCCTGAGCATTGATAAGGGTCCACTCACTTTGAGGAGTGTTTATCACGTGCCTGGTATGAGGAAGAATCTCTTCTCTGTGACCAATGCGGTCGATGCCGGTTATCACGTTCTGTTTGGCCCAACAGAAGTGAATTTTCTTAAAACTCAACCGAAGATAAAGGGAGATGTTATCCATGTTGGAAAGCGGGTAAAGGACTTGTTCATGTTATCGTCAAGTACCTATGTTGATAAGATGAAGACTAACGATAGAGCGGCTATCTGGCATGAAAGGTTGGGTCATGTTGGCATGGACAAATTGAAGGCTATGGCGGTAAGGGGCCTTGTCAAGGGCTTGCCTAGCTTGTCCTCTTATGGAGACGGTCATGTTTGTGCTGGATGTCAGTTTGGTAAGTCTCATCGACTTCCATTCGATAAATCGCAAACAAGATGCAAAGCGCCGTTGGAGTGCATTCACGGTGATTTGATGGGACCGACTGCCACCCCAAGCCTTGGAGGCAACAGATATATGTTGGTGTTGATTGATGATTACACCAGATATGTCTGGGTGTATTTTCTGAAAGAGAAGTCGGAAGCCTTTGCGAAGTTTGTGGAGTTCAAGGAGCTGGTGGAAGGTCGGTTAGGCCTGCGGGTGAAAAAATTGAGAACTGATAATGGTGGGGAGTTCACCTCTGGTGAGTTCTCAAGTTTTTGCAGGAAACACGGCGTTCAGAGAGAGCTCACTTGTGCCCATACTCTACAGCAAAATGGCATTGCGGATAGGAAGATCCGTCATCTGACAGAAACCTGCAAATGCTGGCTTCATGCCAAGAGTATCCCAAAGTCCTTTTGGGCAGAGAGAATGTCTTATGCGGCTTACGTCATCAACAGAATGCCTCTAAGTCCTATCACATGAAGACCCCTCATGAACTGATGTTTAAGAAGAAACCGAGTGTTGCACACCTTCGGGTGTTCGGGTCAACATATTATGTGCATATTCCTCATGCTCTTCGGACAAAGCTAGATGCGAAAGCAAGGAAGCTAGTCTTTGTTGGGTATGATGAGCGGAAGAAAGGATGGAGATGCATGGATCCTGAGACACAGAGATCGGTGGTATCTCGGGATGTGGTGTTCGATGAAGTGACTTCCTACAAGGGGAGTTCAGGATTTGAACTACCGGAGAGCAGGGTTGATGAAGCAGGGAAAGCTGCGGGAAGACTTCAAGTGGAGTTGCCTGTTTCACCAGGAGGTCCAGCTGTGTCAAGCTCTTAGATGGAAGCTTCAGGTTCTGGAAGTAGGGGGAGCGATGCTCCAAGTTCGTCTGGAAGAGGATCTTGCACAGACGAAGCAGCTGAAGAGGTGGTTAGTCAGGTGCAACCTCTTAGGAGGTCGAAGAGGACTATCAAACCACCAGATCGATAAACAGGAGGAAACATGATGAGCTTCGTCTCATGTTTCTTCGCTGGTCCCTTGGATGAAAGGGAGCCGTCGAGATTTGAGAAAGCAAAGGTGTAAAGCAGTGGGATATTGCTATGCAATAGGAGATGGATGCTCTCAAGATGAATGAGACTTGGTCTCTAGTGCCCAGGCCCAAGGGCATTACCCTTGTGACATGAAAATGGGTTTATAAACTCAAGAAAAAAAGATGACAGCACGATCGAGCGATACAAGGCTCGCCTTGTAGCTCGCAGGTTCTCACAGCAGTATGGTGAAGATTATGATGAGACGTTTAGTCCAGTGGCAAAGATGACTTCGGTCCGATTTGTTATTGCTTTGGCGGCATCTTGTGGATGGGAGATTTGGCAGCTCGATGTAAAGAATGTTTTCTTATACGGAGAGATTGACAAGGATATCTTCATGATCCAGCCGCCGGGTTTCATCTTGGAGGATCGTCCGGACTATGTCTGCAAACTGAAGAAGGCCTTATATGGGTTGAAGCAAGCGCCTCGGGCGTGGTATGGAAAGATCATGGAGTATCTTCTATTCTGCGGGTTTTTTGCTTCAGACTCTGTTCTAGCTCGTTCGTCAAGAAGGAGGTGGCGCTTCGGGTTATTGTGCTGCTGTATGTGGATGACATGAGTGTCACCGGGAACTCGAAGGAGGCGGTAGCCAGGCTGAGAGCAGAGCTTGCTATCAGGTTCGAGATGAAGGATCTGGGGGAGCTTCACCATTTTCTTGGACTCAAGGTCCAGAGGCGGGAGAGCGGAGTGCTTGTTTCTCAGGAAGGATATGCGGAGCGGATCGTTCAACGATTCGGCATTGAAGAAGGGAAGAGCAGCTCTATACCTCTGGAACAGCATCATAAACTTCGGAAGGGTGAGGGAAGAGTTCAATCTGATCCATTGGTGTTCCGTGCTCTAGTTGGGAGCTTGATTTACTTGACCATCACGAGGCCTGATATTGCCTATGCAGTTGGCAAAGTGAGTCGGTACATGGCGGAGCCACGGAAGCCTCATCTTCTGGCGGCAAAAGGAATTCTGAAATATGTGAAGTCTCCTATTTAGGAGAGGGTCAAGCTTGGAGTTGCATGGATACATGGATGCTGACTATGGGGGAGACGTGGATGATCGGAGATCAACATCTGGTTATGTCTTTATGACGGGCCCCACAGCTATCTCTTGGTGCAGCAAAAAGCAGGACTCGGTGTCCGTATCTACCACAGAAGCGGAGTACAAGGCTTCGGCCTTGGCAGCTCAGGAAGTCATTTGGCTCAGAAGGTTGGTGGAGGACGTTCATGAGGAGGTTCGAGGTCCCACTATGCTATGCGGGGACAATGAGAGTGCTCTCAAGCTGGTTAATAATCCAGTCTGTCACGCGAGGACCAAGCATATTGAGATTGAGCACCATTTCATTCGTGAAAAGGTGTTGGGAGGATCTCTTATGGTCGAGCATGTTCGGAGTGCGGACAATGTCGCAGACATCTTCACAAAGTCACTGGCGAAGGGACCGTTTACACAGTTGCGGAGTTTACTCGGGCTAGTCTCCACTTCCCACTTCAAGGGGGAGTGTTGAAATTTTGAAGTGAAGTGGAGGTGACCGGGCGGTTTGTTTTTGGGTGACTGCTGAGACCGCGCGGTCTGTGTTTGTATTCTGCCGGTATGGCTCTGCCGGTCTGTTCTGGCAGACTGCTGGTTCTGCCAGTCTGTTCTTGATTGTTGCGGTCTATTCCTGAGTTGATCTGCTGGTTGGCCTGTCTTCTTTGTTGGAAGACTGGGCGGGTTTGTTCTTATGTGACCGTCTGTCCGGGCGGTCTGTCTTGGCGATCTGGCGACTTGTCTGATGTCGGCTAGATGGTGGTTTGCTCCTAGTGGTCTAAGGGAGGAGTACCGTTGTGCCCGCGCAGCTTGTGCGCGGTCTCGTGTTCACGCAACCTGTGTGCGGTTTGTTTGCTGATTTGCGGTCTTGGTCGATTGGTCGTCCAAGTAGTGTGATCGTGTGGTCTTCCTTGTGAGACCGCTGGTGATCTGACGGGTGGTGATTGTACCTCTCCTGTGCGGTGATGAGATCCGTCTACCCGCCTATAAATAGGGGTGCATGGCCCGTCATTCATAACGAGAACTGTAAGAACTGAGCCTGGGTTAATTCGTGCGGTCTCAAATTTGAGGTCGAGCAGTCTCGGAAATGAGTTGACTAGTTGTTGTGTTCGCAGGTTTGCGGTCAGCAGGTTGCGGTCTCCTTCCTTGGTGATTCCCAGCGGCATGAATAAACAGTTCGGCAGTGGTCAGTCTGTGAACTAGTTTATGTTCGTTCTTGTACTGTTCGCAGCGAGCTCAATGATCAGGCGACCTTCAGCGGTTAGGCGATCTGAGTTGTGGTCTGGCGACGGCTTCAGTTCTTCGTTCTAATAAAGCTCTAGTTCGTGCGGTCTGAGGTGGCGGCCTTGCAGTGCAGGCGGCTTGTCTGTTTTCTGTTCGCGCGGTATCAGGTCAAGCCGGGCGACTTCTGGAGTCGAGCGGTCTGTGCTGTCTCAGCTTGTCTAGCCGCCAGATTTGTTTTGGTGTGTTTTGTTCTTCTCGCCTCTGTGATTCTTATGAGTCATGTCTCGCCATGTATACCTCACACTGTAAATGAAGTTTGTGATTCAATAAAGTTTCTTGTGTTGCTGTGTGGCATTGTGGTTGTTTGGCTTTAACTAAGTTGATGCAACTCCTGCTTACTCCTAAACGATTCAAATCAAAAATTTTAACAGGATAAGCGTCTTGGATTGATGGAGTTTGCCTATGATAATAGTTATCAGGAGAGTTTGCGAATGGCCCCTTTTGAGGCTCTGTATGGGAGTCGTTGTCGAACTCCTTTGTTTTGGGCCGAGGTTGGCGAGAGGCCGTTGTTAGGCCCAGAGGCTTTGGAAGAGATGAGCGTTGCCGTGACTCATATCCGCGAGAAGCTTCGAATTGCTCAGGAGCGGTATGAGAAGTATGCCAATCGGAGAAGGGTGGATCTCGAGTTTGCCATCGGAGACTTAGTGTTCTTGAAAGTCTCTCTGATGCCGGGCGTTAAGAAATTTGGAAGGAACCACAAGTTGGATCCCCGGTATGTGGGACGTTTCCAGATTGTTGAGCGCATTGGAGCGTCAGCTTATAGATTGGATTTGCCTGCTTGCTTCCCTAATGTTCATGATGTGTTTCATGTGAGCCAGCTGAGGAAGTGTTTGCATGGTGATCGGCTTTTTCTTGATTCGGCGCCCGTATTGCAGCCCAATCTTTTGTATGTTGAAGGGCCTGTCCGAATCTTCGAGACTCAGGAGCGTGTGTTGCGGAGGAAGATGATCCCGATGGTTAAGGTTCATTGGAAGAATCAGGGTGTCAAAAGCGCAACATGGGAGCTGGAGTCTGCCATGAGAGAGACTCATCCAAGCCTCTTCTCTTAATTTCAGGTAAATCTTCTGTTAGTTAACCTTTGGATTTGATTATGTATCTTTCTTGATCTTTGTATTTCAAGTTTCGGGACGAAACTTCTTTTTAGGGGGAGTGATGATGGCGCAAATCTCACACACCGCTATAGGCGGTAGCTCGACTGCGACATGAAACGGCAGTGTACCGATCGTTCAAGTAATATAAAATGGGAATGAATCCCCAAGTATCGATCTCTTGAGGAACACAGTAAGGTGGAGTTAGCGTTCGAGGAGGACTTGAGATTGAAGTCCTAAACGTCGGATGGAATGCGGGGGAGTTGGGTTGGCTTTTGGAAAATAAAATAAAAGCTATCAACTACTCCTATGCAATGCCGCTATGCAAAGCTTCGTTTGGCGGGATGGAGACTAGGCAGGCCTTGAGCGCGCTGCGTCGCAAGGGCGGATGGACGAGAAGGCAAGCGGAATTGAACAATGCAGGCCTTGAGCGCGCTGCTTCGTAAGGCGGGATGGAATACGGGCCGCGATGCCACGCTTCGGTAGGCGGATGGACGAGTAGGCTAATGGATCGAACTATGCAGGCCTTGAGCGCGCTGCTTCGTTAGGCGGGATGGAATACGGGCCGCGATGCCACGCTTCGGTAGGCGGATGGGCGAGTAGGCTAGCGGAATGAGGGTCGTAAGCACCTCTTCGACAAGCACGCCACTAGCAATTGCTAGTGCGGCACCGGACACGGTGGTGGAGTGGAAAAGGGATGGTGGCGCACCTCATAAACACATAAACCACAAAAACATTTCACAACAATATGAAATATATATAACTAAAAGCAAGTTTAAGTGCTCTTCATCAAAATACACAAGATCTAGCTATTACAACAATCAATAAGAGAAGAATAAGGCAAGAAATCGACCGAATCCGAAGGCTCGTTGTAGATTCACGGTTGGAATCGCCGGGTTGTCAATCCGCGTCCAAGCTCGGTCCGCAACTACGTCCGGGGTAGAGAGAGCTGTCACGACTCTCCAATGGACCCGTCTTCTTCGTGTCACGATCCGGTAGAGGTTGCAAACTTCCTCTTGCTTGATGGTAATGGCGGCTAGGTCTACCTTTGAAGCTCTTGGATGATGGAGGCGGCCGAGAGGAAACTCCGGCTCAAGATTGGCGTGAAGAGCAAGCCCGGAGCACCTCCATATGGTGGGCGACGGTGGAGGGGCGAATCTGGACGGAACCGGGCGGAAAACGGCGGAAGAAGACGATGGATTCGACCTAAATTGCGAGCAGCGGATTTTATAGGCGCTGGAATAAACAGTGCGCACGGTCATTGGCGCACGACCAGTGGTCGTGCTTACTGGAATCCTGTGATCGTGCGCTCTGCCTGGACGGAGCCTGCAAAGACAGAAATTATAAAATAAAATGTTCGCACGACCAGTGGCGCACGACCGGTGGTCGTGCGCACTGTAGTTGATGGTCGTGCGCACTACAGCAAACAGAACTCGGAAATTTAATGGCAAATGCGCACGAGCAGTGGCGCACGACCGGTGGTCGTGCGCGCTGGCATTGATGGTCGTGCGCACTGCACCAAACAGAACTCATAAAAAAGGGTCAAGTGCACACGATCAGTGGCGCACGACCAGTGGTCGTGCGCAATAGAACCGGTGATCGTGCGCAGTGTTCCTGTGCAGAATTGCACCGGGAACACTCGCACGACTCCTATTCCAGGCACAACCACAAATCTAGCCACTGAAAGTGGCACTTGACAGCACATGAATACTACTAATGATAATAAGCACGAAAATCACACCAAAGTGGGCCTAGATGTGCACCTAGCATGGATTGATCAATATGAACTATAACAGGGCTAAAGTGCGGTGAAATGACTAGAAAAACGGCCCAGATGAGTCCATAAAAGTGTATATGATCAGGACTCATCACACCCCCAGACTTAACTGTTTGCGCGTCCCGAGCAAACAAATTCTAAGCGAACTAGGAAAGAACAGTAGATGGCTTAAAACTACAATACAGAGTACCATGCGAAGTCGCATGCTCACGTGCATAAGAAGAATAGTAGAGAAGATTTCTGATTATAAAAACAGTTTATATATTTCTAAAAGAGTAAAAGCATATTACAACTACTCAAAATGGTGAACAACGGTGAATCGTTCGGTCATGCATACGGAGAAAGTAAACTAAACGCTGAGATTACATTGCTCAAGATTGGGATGCCGGACAAACTCCACCGAAATCCATCGGTGTCGATGACCATAGGCTTGCCCGGTCACATTCTCTCCACGGCACTGGTTTGACTCAAATGCGTGAATCAATAGGACTTTAGGTTTTAAATGGGGCTTGGGTTTAGGTGAGGAAAAACAAAGATAAAAACGACGGCTAAAGCACTAAACCCAAATGAGCTAATGCAGGAAACTATCCTCATTCACCACACAAACATGCGGGTACACAACACCCCCAGACTTGAACTTAGATGCATGGGTGTGTGCACCGCCTACTCCCAAATATAAATCTCAAACAGATTTTTTTCAATCAAACTTTTCATTCTTCTTTTTCTTTTCAAATCTTTTTCTTCTTTTCTTTTTCTTTCTTTAACAATTTCAGCAAATTTTTAAAGATGCACAACCACATTTTCATAATGTACTACCACAATCAACACCACCAATTTGAAATTTAAACAAAATGCCTGCTTCTTGGGTGTGCGACTAGGATTGGAGTTTAGGCTTTGGTGAACAATAGTGGGGCTGAACCAAAAGAATGGGGTAGGCACAACTGGGCTAGCGAGGATATAGCGGTAGGGATAGGCACAAAGGCTCAACCGGGCCAAAATGATGGCCTATATCACATTCACACAATTGACTAACCGTATACCCATGCTTCAAGAATCGCTTGGGGCAAGTTCTAGCCACCTAGAAAGATTCTCCTTTCTCCCGACTCAAGCAATACGAGTCTAGCGATCGTTTACACACATCCCTACGCTACCGTTTGATTCACACCGGATTCACCATTTGAGTAGAGTAAACAACATTTACACTAATAGAGAAAAATATAAAACCATAGTATAAAAAGAAGTCTATTCTACACAAATTTCTATGCAACCGAGCACTCGACTAGGAGCACTACTAGAGTCAACATTTTACTCTGCTACATAGTCCTAAGCCATCACCTAGACTTTCCCAAATAAGCAGAAGAATTAAATTCACAACAGAGGAAGCAAACAGATGAGTACGCGCTCAAGTGGGTGATGTGGTGTGCAATGAAAATAAACAAAACATCTTAAATGAAATCTTCTAGTATGCAGTGCAATAGTGCACGTGAGCGGGTAAACAAAACTACTCTCCCCCAGACTTAAACTAAACAATCCGCATAATATATGACAGGAAAATCAAAATAGGGCTAGGGAAAGAGAGTACCCAATGCTCAGCAAGTGAGCATACCAGAAGACGCGTGCAAACTAAGACAACGCTGCAGCATCCACCATCCAGAAAAAGATACCTGCAGGGGTCAGCTCCGCAAAAACAAAGGAAAATAGAAAACTGAAATAAAGTGCAATTAACTAAATAAAATTAGAAAAGAAATAAAAATGCAGGAAAAATTAAGATAACTACTGGGGTTATTGTCATCCCAGCACGACTTATTCGGATTTTGAACAGTTCTAGCTTATAGGCCTATGAAAAGAAAAGTGGACAGCTAACTGTTCTAATATGCGTGTAGGTAGCGGGTACCTATACGGAGAAAGAACAGTCACGCCTCTACCCGATAATAAATAAAACCTGCCCATCACAGGTAGAGGGAAAAGAAAGTAAGAAGAGGAGGAGGCCTGGTCCTCACTCATCTTACCAAAATTATCCTTGCCCAGCAAGGTATCGTCCACAGCAGGTCCGCAGGAGGAGAAGGCAACGAATGAGGCTTCCTTAATGGAGGAGGGATCAACCTCCTCGCATAAAAGGACACACTCATCATTGACTTGAGCACAAAGCTCCAAGTCCTCCTGAAGTACCTGTGAAGATTCAACCTGCACAGGCTCGGGTGAAGAGGGGGGATCGAGAAATAAACAAGATGAAGAACATAAATAATCAAAAATTGGGGGAGTGATCCCGGTCTCACTCCCGGCAGGATCCAAGGGTAGATCACTATCATCATCGTAAATATCATAGCAAGGGGGACTTGAGAACTCAGGAGCCTCAGTGGTGATTTGGACCTCCTCGTCCCATGAAGAAGTGCAAACCTCCTCATCAGAGAGAGTATCCTCCTCATCCCACCGAGGTGCATCATCGTGTTCAAAGTATTCATTCTCCCCCTCAGGGAAAATGACATCCTCATCCCACTTTGGAGCACCCTCCGAGTCAGAAGCATCACCCAGCTCCTTTACTTCGATAGGATCAAAAAGAATATGTGTAGAAAAATCTTGCAAAGAAACTGGAGGGATAACAAGATTCGGTTCCTCCGCAAAAAGATCTGCTAAAGCCTCCCCGATGGAAAGAATACTTTCCTCATCATACTCAGGTGCATCTAGGAGCTCCCATTCCTCTCCTTGTTGGCTAACAGATGAGTGATCATCATCACTGGGAGTGAAGCCATAAACAGGGAGTGAGGAGTCCGTGCACGAGACAAGCTCAGGGGTAGAGGGCACAATTGCCTCCATGGGTAAAGAATGAGCGATAGGGACAATGTTGTCCTGAGTGGAGGGGTGGCGGTCAGGCTTGAAAAGACTAGGACAGTCCTTCAATTCATGACCCTCTCCTCGACACAACAAGCAAACAATGTTCCTACACTGCCTAGCATTCAACTCATTCATTTGGTCTATATAATAAACCATCTTATCATTAAAGCCAGGTGAAATATCCCATGACGACATATTTGACAATTAAAGCAGATATAACGAGACTGAAATTCTTTGCAAGAAAATTTACACAAACTAATAAAACTTCTTGGATTAGACTTGCCTAAAACTTTAAAATAAGAGGGAAAGAAATAAAAACAAGCAGTAAATAAGTAAAAAGCAAACAAAAATTAAAAAGGCGGCTATACACACTGGAAGAACTACTATCTCTCGGCTCTCCCTCTCAAGAAAACTCACACGTCTGTGTTCCCCGGCAACGGCGCCAAAAACTTGATGGCGCAAATCTCACACACCGCTATAGGCGGTAGCTCGACTGCGACACGAAACGGCAGTGTACCGATCGTTCAAGTAATATAAAATGGGAATGAATCCCCAAGTATCGATCTCTTGAGGAACACAGTAAGGTGGAGTTAGCGTTCGAGGAGGACTTGAGATTGAAGTCCTAAACGTCGGATGGAATGCGGGGGAGTTGGGTTGGCTTTTGGAAAATAAAATAAAAGCTATCAACTACTCCTATGCAATGCCGCTATGCAAAGCTTCGTTTGGCAGGATGGAGACTAGGCAGGCCTTGAGCGCACTGCGTCGCAAGGGCGGATGGACGAGAAGGCAAGCGGAATTGAACAATGCAGGCCTTGAGCGCGCTGCTTCGTAAGGCGGGATGGAATACGGGCCGCGATGCCACGCTTCGGTAGGCGGATGGACGAGTAGGCTAATGGATCGAACTATGCAGGCCTTGAGCGTGCTGCTTCGTTAGGCGGGATGGAATACGGGCCGCGATGCCACGCTTCGGTAGGCGGATGGGCGAGTAGGCTAGCGGAATGAGGGTCGTAAGCACCTCTTCGACAAGCACGCCACTAGCAATTGCTAGTGCGGCACCGGACATGGTGGTGGAGTGGAAAAGGGATGGTGGCGCACCTCATAAACACATAAACCACAAAATCATTTCACAACAATATGAAATATATATAACTAAAAGCAAGTTTAAGTGCTCTTCATCAAAATACACAAGATCTAGCTATTACAACAATCAATAAGAGAAGAATAAGGCAAGAAATCGACCGAATCCGAAGGCTCGTTGTAGATTCACGGTTGGAATCGCCGGGTTGTCAATCCGCGTCCAAGCTCAATCCGCAACTACGTCCGGGGTAGAGAGAGCTGTCACGACTCTCCAATGGACCCGTCTTCTTCGTGTCACGATCCGGTAGAGGTTGCAAACTTCCTCTTGCTTGATGGTAATGGCGGCTAGGTCTACCTTTGAAGCTCTTGGATGAAGGAGGCGGCCGAGAGGAAACTCCGGCTCAAGATTGGCGTGAAGAGCAAGCCCGGAGCACCTCCATATGGTGGGCGACGGTGGAGGGGCGAATCTGGACGGAACCGGGCGGAAAACGGCGGAAGAAGACGATGGATTCGACCTAAATTGCGAGCAGCGGATTTTATAGGCGCTGGAATAAACAGTGCGCACTGTCATTGGCGCACGACCAGTGGTCGTGCGCACTGGAATCCTGTGATCGTGCGCTCTGCCTGGACGGAGCCTGCAAAGACAGAAATTATAAAATAAAATGTTCGCACGACCAGTGGCGCACGACCGGTGGTCGTGCGCACTGTAGTTGATGGTCGTGCGCACTACAGCAAACAGAACTCGGAAATTTAATGGCAAATGCGCACGAGCAGTGGCGCACGACCGGTGGCCGTGCGCGCTGGCATTGATGGTCGTGCGCACTGCACCAAACATAACTCATAAAAAAGGGTCAAGTGCACACGATCAGTGGCGCACGACCAGTGGTCGTGCGCAATAGAACCGGTGATCGTGCGCAGTGTTCCTGTGCAGAATTGCACCGGGAACACTGGCACGACTCCTATTCCAGGCACAACCACAAATCTAGCCACTGAAAGTGGCACTTGACAGCACATGAATACTACTAATGATAATAAGCACGAAAATCACACCAAAGTGGGCCTAGATGTGCACCTAGCATGGATTGATCAATATGAACTATAACAGGGCTAAAGTGCGGTGAAATGACTAGAAAAACGGCCCAGATGAGTCCATAAAAGTGTATATGATCAGGACTCATCAAGTGACTGTAACACCCCCAATTTTCATTAATTATTTACGAGGCTGCTGTGACGTAATTTTGGCGTAAGGGCGTTATGTCATCTCGTCAGGTTTAGTTTTGAGCCTTAGCTTAGTTAAAGGATGTGATTTAGATCGAGCGTGCGAGATTTCGCGTCATTTCGAGCTATAGAGAAGATTTTGTGTAGTTAGTAAAATCTTAGGGTTTTTCTGTTAGGGTGCGAGTGCAGGTTATTTAGTCGCCCTCTGCGTTCGACGAATTGTGAGTTCTCTTTTTTCGACGAACTGGGAGAACTCTGCGTTCGACGAACTAGAGATGCTGCATTCGATGAATTGAAGCTAAGTTCGACGAACTCGGGTAGGAGCTGCATTCGACGAACTGGCAATGCTGCGTTCGACGAACTCGCGTTGTAGCTGTGTTCGACGAACTCGCGTTGTAGCGGCATTCGACAAACTGGCAATGCTGCGTTCGATGAACTCGCGGTGTAGTTGCATTCGACGAACTCACGTTGTAGCTGCGTTCGACGAACTCGCAATACTGCGTTCTAAGAACTCGCGTTGTAGCTGCGTTCGACGAACTCTTTCTTGAGTTCGACAAACGTCAAGATTTCTGTTGGTTTTGTTCTGTGTTCGACGAACTCTTTCTTGAGTTCGACGAATGCCAAGGAGCTATGTTCGACGAATTCCTAGAGGCTTAATATATATACGTTAAGCTTTGGTTTTTCTTCTTTTCATCTCCTTGCTTTGTCGAACCAATCCAGCCGCCGAGCAAGAGAGGCGAGAGCGGAGTGTCTTGGAGCTTCCGGTCGGCGATTCGAAGGCCGTAGTGGTCGGAATCCCGTTTTGAGTATAGATTTGGAATGCTCTCGACGAGATCTTCCTTCCAGTGGTAAGTGTTTCCCATTTCGTGGAATTTTTGGAGGTAGGGTAGTGACCTAACTCCTCCTTTTGATCCATAAAGTTTCAGGTTGTTGAGTTTGAGTGAGTTCTTAGCTGATCCATAGCGTTTGGAGCGGAGAACTTCGAGCTTGCAAGGTGTAAGGCAAGTGGCTATTTCCCTCCTTCTAGTTGTTTTCTTAAAGCACTGTTTTGCTGCGGTGACGTGTTCTTGCTGTGTTCTGGCTTGTTTCTCGAGAGCTTCTTGTTCAGCCTTTTCAATCTCGAGAAGCTTTTGTTACCTGACTTCCTTTTATTATTTAATTTCTTGAGAAGCTGCTTTACCCCCCTGCATTTAATTTCTCGAGAAGCTGCCTTACCCCCTGCCTTTAATATCTCGAGAACTGTTTCTCCTTGCCTTTGACTTCTCGAGAACAGTTTATTCCCTTCCTTAAATTTCTCGAGAGCAGCATTATTCCCTGCTTTGATTTCTCGAGAACAGTTTGTCCCTGCCTTTAATTTCTCGAGGACTATGTTCTTATCCTTTAAATTCTCGAGAAATGCCCTCTACTTCTTAATACTTGAGTTATGCCTCCGATTACTTCTATTCTTTGAAACCTCATACCCGTTGTGGCTGAATGACTTATGTCTTCTCTTATGAATCGTCTTTTGCAGTGTTTACATAATTTGTGACCTTATCCTTAGGATATCCTGGAGATTGTTCTTTTTGGGTTACGCCCCGTGATTTAATTGAAATTAATTAATAAGAACCATTGTCTTTAGCCTTGCACGGTAGTCGTGTTTGGGGGACAGTGGGGGAAAGGTTATAGCCTTGCACGGTAGTTGTGTTTGGGTTGTTGGGTCTAGTGACACCCCCATCTGGTTTTGGGCTTTGGGTGGCGAAGGTAAGTAACCGCTCCCGTTTAATTTGAGCTGATCAGTCTCTTTAAATAATGTAACAAGATAAATGAACTTTGCTTGTTCCTCTTTATGGTATTTGGTGCACTTGATGCTTTGCTTAGTTCTTTGTTGGAGCTTCTCTTTCGGTAAATATGGCTTGGGTTGGTACCCCTTATGCCTTATTTACTTTTCTGCTTATTGTTTTCTGCCACTTGTAATTCCTTGCTGAGGCGTTTTTTGTTTTATTAAATGCCTCAGGATTAGAGCCTTAGCTGCTAGTAGTGTAGTCTGGAGTCTCCGGGAGTTTTAGTTGTTGTTTTACCCCGCTGCTGCGAGGTAGTTGTGGTTAGTTTTCTTCTTGTTTTTAGACATACTAGTTGGAGCCAACGGGTTAGTGTCAGGTTGTTGACGCCCGTTGTGCCCTTTTGAAACTTTATAGTTTACTTGCCAGTTAATTGCTACTTCTTTTTATATATTGTGTATCTTGCTCTCTAAGAATGATTTATGTCTAGGAGCATTATAGTTATAAAATGGTTTTTCTTTCATCCACATTGCATACCTTTTAACTGAAATCCTTATCTTTAAATTCGCCTAAAAGATATTTTATATACTTATACTACGCCTAGATATGTGCATATCGTTTACTTAATGTCCTGTCATCACGTGCATTTAGGACCTTAAGTGAACTAAATCAAGTACTTTCTGCTGCAATTACATATATTTTCTCGGTGCACTAGTTGATCCACGAACTGAGAGACACAGTTCTTACCCCCAAACTCTAATAAATGATTTCAAATGATGATCTATCATGTAAACATGTTTTGATTATGTAAGTAATAGGTTTCCACCTGAGCGTCTGCAGTTGTCTCCTGCATAACGTGACATCATGACGCATATTTTCTCTTACTTTGATATTCTTAAATTCAGAGAAAATGCGGGTTGTGACACTCTCCACGCTCACCACACCATAAATGTTGAAACCAAGACTTGAGAATAAGACTTGGTCTCTGTGGAGTTCGGGGTCCCCAAAAGATGGGGTGACCTTACACCTACTTCTCTCAAGGGAGAGCACTAGGCCGAAGACCTAGGAAACTAGGAACAGGACCAAGGGCTCAGCGAGGAGGTACTACCACACACCCGAATGATCTTAGAGCGCTTCCCCTCCCAAGCCAATGCTGAGCTTGGGGCACCTTTGGAGGCTCTCTTCACCCACTTGAAGAAACTTGGGGAGAGAGAAGCCCAAAGAGAAGTCCCTCCAAATGGTGCCCCCTTGGTCCTATTTATAGTTTTTTGGACATGGTCTACCAATAGCCACATTCTGGCCTACGAGATTACAAAAATGCCCCCCAAGTTTGGCCTACCAACATCCAAATCCCGCCATCCGGGGCGTTAAACGCATGTCATCTCCACTTCCTGTGGCTGGGCAAGAGGGGACAGGCCTCCTCTCTTGCTCGCCCCCCTCACTGGGCTGGGCGAGCGGGAGGCCGTCCGCCTCCCCTGCTCGCCCATTTGTTGTGGTGTGGCGAGCCCGGGAGGCCGCCTGCCTCCGGCTCGTCCCCTACTGGGGCGGGGAGAGCCCGGGAGGCTATCTACCTCCGGCTCGCCCCCTGCTGGGGCGGGGCGAGCCCGGGAGGCCGCCTTCCTCTGGCTCACCCCCTGTAGGGCGGGGCGAGCCCGGGGGGCCTCCCCTCTCCGGCTCGCCCCCTCACTGGGCTGGGCGAGTGGGAAGTCATCCGCCTCCCCGGCTCACCCCCTTGCTGGGGCGGGGCGAGTCCGGGGGGCCTCCCCTCTCCGGCTCGCCCCTTGCTGGGGATGGGCGAGCCCGGGGGCCTCCATTCTCCGGCTCTCCCCCTCTACCCTCCTTGGGTTGGACAAGCTGGAGGACGCCCGCCTCCAGCTCGCCCACTTCTTTGGAATAAACTGGGGCTGCGCCTCTCGGTCTTAAGCCCGTCCGACGGTTCACCCGCCCCTCCTCCTGGGGTAGTGCCTCTTAAAAGACATTGGGCCTAATGACATCTTGGGCCCCGGGGATCCACTCGGCGAATATACGGTTGTACATCTCAGTTTTTGAATTTTTAATCCCCTCTTGGATCAATGCTAACTTTATGTTATTTCAGTTTTTTTGAACAATATAACTACTTAATGTAGGTATTTGCGTCCAACTTAAGGACATTAAACAAAAGTGCTCATGGGAGACAACCCAGCTTTGAATTGTTAAACTTAAGTTTTATGGATGCATCTTTCTATATATATATATATATATATGTGTGTGTGTGTGTGTGTGTGTGTGTGTGTGTGTGTGTGCATGCGCACATGTGTGTGTGTGTGTGTGTGTACTATTTGTGCTAATATGTTATGCAGCTAGTTTGGGAGAAGAAACCTACACCAGACACCGTTCGTAATTCAGTTTTAATGGAGCCTAAGGATCATGACGGCTTCGTATTTCTCAAAATTTTCATATTGCATATCATCTAGAACCGTTTAAGTCTGAGGGGATGAGTGTCCGTATCACACACCACATGCTCACCACTTTCATATTTCTAGAGCATATACAATGATGATTTTATCTCCTTATATGTCATATCATAAGGTCATGCACCCCCCCCCCCCCTCCCCCACACACACATGCTATTTAGCCGTTCACTTAGAACTAGGAAAATAAATTATGTGCTATGGATAGAAAAATTGTTTGTTTAATTAAAAATGTTAGTTTTTAAAGGTTGAAATGTTGACACGAGTAGTGTTCTAGTTAATCGCATTTGAGTTTAGGAATTAGAATATATAGGTTTAAATTATCCGCATATGTTTAGATTTATATTTTTCTAATTGTGTAACGATAGTTTAACCTACTCGTGGAATATGAATTCGGTTGTCCTGCGGTAATATAAAACAAGTGTAATCAAATTCTAGATCGCCGTTTTCTTGAGTCAGATAGAAGGATATCCTTTCTCGGCGTCTAAAACGTGCCCCATCGCTATTCTCAAGGAATTTATGCAAGTAGAATTTAGAATGTAAATGTGATTTAGGCCACCATTTGGCGTGTTTGGGCTTTGCACCCTACCTATATCATCTCCTTTGCTCACACCCAATTGAGCTGAACCCTTCCTTTGAATTCAGCTCCACTCAATTCCACCGAGGACAACAAATACTATCATATCCATGCATGATGAGTCCCAATTATATACACACTTTTGGACTCATCTGGGCTGATTATCTAGTCTATGCGCTACACTTTAGGCATGTTTTCGTTCATATTTGACATTCCATGTTATGTGCACTTCTAGGACCGTTTTTTGTGTATTTTCATGTTTATCATTCTTACTGTCTTTCATGCTGTGTTTTGTGCCACTTTCAGTGGTTTCGATTAGTGTTTAAGCTGGAACAGGGGTTGTGCAGGTGTTCCCGGTACAAATCTGTACAGGAACACTGCGCACGATCACTGGCTCTACTGCGCACGACCACTGATCGTGCGCCGCCGATCGTGCGCGTTCATTTGCAGCCCAAAGTTGCATTCTGAATTTGGTCATGCGTTTTTACGCACGGTCGTGCGTTCGATCGTGCGCTTTATTATTTTTTATAGTTTTGTTTTGCAGGTTTTCGGGCACAGCGCGCACGATCACCAACTTTCAGTGCGCACGACCACTAGTCGTGCGTCACTGATCGTGCGCCCTATTTTCTATAAATATACAGTCCGCGAAATTAGGTCGGACGATCATTTCCAGCGCAGTCACTCCGCCGTTTCCGCCATTTCCCCAGGTTATCCGCCCCCTTTGGCCTCCTCCATCATCCTCGAGCTCCAAGGAGAGGGATTTAGCCTTACATCCACCAATATCCAAGGAAAAGGAAGCTAGGTCTTGCAGCCGGATTGTGACACGAAGAAGACGGGCCATTGGAAGGTAGTGACAGCCTTCTCTACCCCGGACGCAGTTGAGGACCGATCTTGGACGCGGATTGAAAACCTAGCGATTCCAACCGTGAATCCCAACGAGCCTTCGGATTGGGTCAATTGCTTTCTCTCTCTCTCTCTCTTTGTATTGGAAGTTGTATAAGCTAGATTTCTCTATACTTTGATGATGTACACTATGAACCATGTTATGTAATGCTTATTTCATTTTATTGAAATTATCTTGTTCACATGTGTGTATGAGGTGCGCCCCCATCATTTTTCCATTCCACCGTCATGTTTGTGTGCCGCACTAGCAATTGCTAGTGGCGTGCTTGTCGACGAGGTGCTTGCAACCCTCACTCTGCATGCCTACTCGCCCATCCGCCTAGTAAAGCGTGGCATAGCGGCCCGTGTAATCCATTTGCCTAACGAAGTAGAGCGCTCAAGGCCTGCACAGTTCGATTCCATTTGCCTACTCGTACATCCGCCCTTTCGAAGCAGCCCGCTCAAGGCCTGCCTAGTCTCCATCCCACCAAGCGAAGCTTTGCATATCGGCATTGCATAGGAGTAGTTGTAGTTTTTTCTTTTATTTCCACCAACCAAAACCCCCATTTCCGCAACCCATCCGACTTAAGGACATCAATCTCAAGTTCGTCCTCAATAGTTAACTCCACCTTACTGTGTTCCTTCGAGATCGATACTTGGGGATTCACTCCCACATTTTATATTACTTGAATGATCGGTACAATGCCGTTTCGTGCCGCAATCTTGCTACCGCCTATAGCGGTGTGCTAAGATTTGCGCATCAAGTTTTTGGCGCCGTTGCCGGGGAACACAGACGTGTGAGTTTTCTTGAGAGGGAGAGTCGAGAGATAGTAGTCTTCTAGTGTGTATAGTCGCTTTGTTATTTTTGTTAGCTTTTTAATTATATAATGTTTGTTATTATTTCTTCCTCTTCTGTTTTTAAGTTTTAGGCAAGTTTAATCCAAGTAGTTTTATCAGTTTGTGTAAATTTCCTTGCAAAGAATTTCAGTTTTGTTTTATCTGCTTTATTTATTGAAAATGTCGTCATGGGATATTTCTCCTAGCACTTACGACAAGATGGTTTATTATATAGATCAAATGAAGGAGTTAAATGCTAGGCTGTGTAGGAACCTTGTTTGCTTGTTGTGTCGAGGAGAGGGTCATGAATTGAAGGATTGTCCTAGTCTTTTCAATCCTGACCGCTACTCCTCCCCTCATGACAACATTGTCCCTATCACTCATTCCTTACCCATGGAGGCAATCGTGCCCTCTATCCCTGAGTCTATCTCGTGCATGGACTCCTCACTCCCTATGTATGGCTTCACTCCCAGTGATGATGATCACTCATTTGTTGGCCAACAAGGAGAGTAATGGGAGCTCCTAGATGAACCTACGTGTGATGAGGAAAGTATTCTTTCCATTGGGGAGGCGTTAGCAGATCTTTTTGCGGAGGAACCAAATCTTTTTGTTCCTCCAGTTTCTTTGCAAGATTTTTCTACACACATTTTTTATGATCCTATCGAAGTAAAGGAGCGGGGTGATGCTTCTGACTCAGAGGATGCTCCAAAGTGGGATGAGGAGTTTGTTTTCCCCGAAGGGGAGAATGAATACTTTGAACACGATGGTGCACCTCGGTGGGATGAGGAGGATACTCTCTCTGATGAGGAGGTTTGCACTTCTTCATGGGACGAGGAGGTCCAAACCACCACTGAGGCCCCTGAGTTCTCAAGTTCCCCTTGCTATGATATTTACG
This sequence comes from Dactylorhiza incarnata, assembly GCA_033032865.1. NCBI lineage: Eukaryota > Viridiplantae > Streptophyta > Magnoliopsida > Asparagales > Orchidaceae > Dactylorhiza > Dactylorhiza incarnata. The sequence goes on along the minus strand of JAWHQI010000354.1, from coordinate 368,691 downwards.
ATGATGATAGTGATCTATCCTTGGATCCTGCCAGGAGTGAAACCCGGACCACTCCCATAATTACAGATTATTTATGTCTTTCTTCTATTTTGTTTCCTGACCATCCTTCTTGGCTTGAACACATGCAGGGGGATTCAGTAGTGGTAAATATTTTGGAAGCCGAATCTGAAATGCTCTCCACTGCTGATTGATGAGTCCCAATTATATACACATATATGGACTCATCTGGGCCGTTTTTCTAGTCTTTCCACTGCACTTTAGCCTTATTTTAGCTCATATTTGTCATTCTATGCTAGGTGCACTTCTTGGCCTAATTTGGTGTGTTTTATGTTTATTCTCTTTTGATAGCCTTATCGTATTGTTGAGTGCCACTTTCAGTGGCCTGATTAGCATTTCTGTAGGAACAGGAGTCGTGTAGGTGTTCCCGGTACAATTCTGTACAGGAACACTGCGCACGATCACTAGTTCTATTGCGCACGATCACTGGTCGTGCGCCGCAGATCGTGCGCACTTAACCCCCATTTTATGAGTTCTGTCTCGACCAGTGCGCACGACCACTTACGATTGGTCGTGCGCACAACCACTGGTCGTGCGCCACTGGTCGTGCGAACATTATATTTTATAAATTTCTTACGTTGCAGGCTCCGCCCAGGTAGGCGCACGATCATAGGATTTTAGTGCGCACGACCACTGGTCGTGCGCCACCGATCGTGCGCACTGTTTATTCCAGCGCCTAATTAGGTCGGGGAGTTGATTCCAGTCCGCCATTTTCTAGCTCCAGAACCGCGATTTCGCCCCTCCATTGTCGCCCACCATCTGGAGTTGCTCTGGGCTTGTTCTTCACGCCAATCTTGAGACGGAGCTTCCTCTCGTCCTCCTCCCTCATCCTAGCGCTTCAAAGGAAGATCTAGCCGCCATCGCCATCAAGCAAGAGGAAGTTTGCAACCTCTACCGGATCGTGACACGAAGAAGACGGGCTCATTGGAGAGTAGTGACAGCTCTCTCTACCCCGGACGTAGTTGCAGACCGAGCTTGGACGTGGATTGACAACCCGGCGATTCCAACCGTGAATCTACAACGAGCCTTCGGATTCGGTCGATTTCTTGCCTTGTTCTTCTCTTATTGATGTATATGTAGTTAAAGCTAACATTATGATGAAGTAGCACTTAACTTTATTTGCATTTCTATACATTTCATGTTTATGTGAAATACTTTACTGTTTGAGTTGCTTGAGGTGCGCCACCATCCATCCTCCATCTCGCCGTCACGTTCGTGTGTCGCACTAGCAATTGCTAGTGACGTGCTTGTCGACGAGGTGCTTGCGACCCTCATCCGTATGCCTACTCTTCCATCCGCCTAGCGAAGCGTGGCATAGCGGCCCGTGTAATCCATTCCGACTCCGACGGTGCGAACCATTCCATCCGCTTGCCTACTCTTCCATCCGCCTAGCGAAGCGTGGCATAGCGGCCCGTGTAATCCATTCGACCTACGAAGCAGTGCGCTCAAGGCCTGCACAGTTCGACTCTGCTTGCCAACTCGTCCATTCACCCTTGCGACGCAGCGCGCTCAAGGCCTGCCTAGTCTCCACCCCGCCAAGCGAAGCATTGCATAGCGGCATTGCATAGGAGTAGTTGTAATATTTTATTTTATTATTAACAAACCAAATCCCTTTCGTCCGCACTCCACCTATCGCTGGACTTCGATCTCAAGTCCTTCCTCGAAACCTAACTCCACCTTACTGTGTTCCTTGAGAGATTCGATACTCGGGGATTACTCCTCGTTTTATATTACTTGAACGATCGGTACACTGCCGTTTCGTGCCGCAGTCTAGCTACCGCCTATAGCGGTGTGCGAGATTTGCGCCCTCAAGTTTTTGGCGCCGTTTCCTGGGAACACGGACATGTGAGTTTCTTGAGAGGTAGACGAGAGATTGTAGTTCTTTTTCGCTTGTATATCCATTTTTCTACTTTGTTTTTGTCTTAAAAAAATTTTATCCTCTTAATTTTCTGTGCTCTGTTGTTTTTTTTCTAGTTTTAACTTTCTAAAGCAGGTTTCCCAGATTTATTTTGTGTGTGTAGTATTATTTCGCAAAGAATCTTTATTTTCTGTTTATCCACATAGTTCTGTGATGTATTCTGAAGCCGAGTGTCGTCTTTATGACACTTTGCGTCGATACATCGACGCCATGACTGGTTTAAACGATGAGCATTGTATTAGGTGCTTGCTATGTCAAGGTTTAGGTCATATGGTGAAGGATTGTCCTCGTTTGTGCGATCCTTCCCCCTCTGAGGACGTGTACACAGCATCCCCCCATTTACGGGAGACTACTGCGGACAGGCCCACCAGAGTGTTGCCTGGCACCTACACTGACATCGCACATCATGCTCGATCTTTGCCCTTGGAGATTACTGAGGAATCTCTCGCCGCGTACAGCTCTTTCATGGGTCCCTCAATCCCCTTTTATGAGCTTCCCTTGAGTGACGATGTGCACTCATTCGATGGTCAACAGGGACAGGATTGGGAACTCATGGATGCACCAGTATGGTGTGCAGATTCTGGTTCTTCCTGCGGGGAGGCATCTGTGGATATTTTCGCGGAGGCGACTGCTCATTTATTTTCTGATCATGAGAGCAGTCCGGTTCCTCCGCATTCCTTGCAAAATTCATCTACTTCTATCTTTAGTGAGTCGGCTGATGATGTCGTGCGGGTGGTTTATTCGGCGCCTGAGGTTGCGCCAAAGTGGGATGAGGATTTCATTCTCTCTGATGGGGAGTGTGATACCTTTGAACATGATGACGCACCGCGGTGGGATGAGGAGGATTCTCTTTCCGAGGAGGAGGTATTTACTTACCTCTTGGATGGGGACATCCAGCTCACCACCGAGGACCCCGAGCTCCTGGGTTCCCCTCGTTACGACTCATATGATACCGACAGTGATCTGTGCTTGGATCCTTCCAGGAGTGAAACCGGGATCACTCTTCCTTTGTTTGATTCTTTTAGTTCTTCATCTAGTTTATTTCCTAATCCTCTTTCTTTTAGTGATTATGCTGATAAGTTCATCCTTCCTGCTTCCCCTCTTGCATTAATGCCTGTTATTTCATTTATCCCTCTGCAGGCGCTTGAATTTATAGACCCATTCTTGGGTAATTTTGAGAGGCAGTCTTGGCAGGGAAAGCAGTTGGCAATGATGAATTCAATCGTCTATTCCACTTCATCATCATTGCCTGCTTTTTCCTTGAAAGACTGGGTGCAGGGAGGAAAGCGTTACTTCATCCATGACCGCAGGTTGGAGGAGAGGAAGAGGATGAAGAAGGACGAAATATGGAGATGGAAAGCTCCTGATCCTCCTGACTGCTGTTGCTGGGTCTGCGGGCCCATCTCTTTTATTCTTAGTTACCATTTTAAATCAACTTATATTTGATCATTTTGAGGCATGTAATATTTAGGATTTACCATATTTTGCCCTATGCTTAGACAATTATTAAAACTGCTTAATACAGGTATTAAGTCCAGCTTAAGGACGGTAAACAAAAGCGCTGCTGGGAGACAACCCAAGTTTTTTGTTGCTAACCTGTTAATAGTTTAGTTTTATATATTTTTGCTTGGAGCCTTTTTGCCTACAGGTGTGCGACAATTTCTTTTGGTGGCGGACTTGGATTCCCTTCGCAGTATTAACGCCAATCTTCTGGTATGCTCATATCTGATCATAGGTACCCTCTTCCTCAACATTTCTTTATTCTCATTGTCATAATTCATGTGATTGTCCAATTCAAGTTTGGGGGGGGAGTGTACCGAGTGTTCACTGCACGTGCACTAGTGCTTAGCATGCTAGAAGTATTTTATTTTCAGTTTTATGATTTATTTACTTTCTCCGCACACCACTGCACCCACTTTAGCGCGCACTCACTTGTTTGTGTGCTTCCGTTCACACTTATCTTGGTTTGGAATGTGAAATAGGATGTTAGCTTAGGAATTGCAAATCGGAGTGCGATGTTGACTCTTGTAGTGCTCTAGTCGCATATTCCTTGCTTGCATTGAAATTTGAGTAGAATTAGATTGTCTCTATACTTTTAATTTACAATTAGTGTTCTTGCGTAGTTTTTGATTTATGTTACTCATTTGGTGAATATAACCGAAATTTGCGGTAGCACGGTGTTGTGTGTAAGCAAGCGCTAGTTGTGTGTGCTCGAGTCGGAAGGAAGGTTTACCTTTCTCGTGGGCTAAGAACTTGCCCCAAGCGACTCTTGAAGCATGGGCGAGAGCAACTCATTTTGTTAAATGTGATGTAGGCCATTTTTGGCTAGTTTGAGCATTGTTTTCCATGACCTATGCGTTCACCTTTGCAAGCCAAGTTTGTGCCTACCCTTCTTTTGTTTCAGCTCTTCTTTTAAATCACCAAAGCCTGAAGCTTATCCTATTATCGCAGCCATGTAGTGAGTTAACTGAAATTACCTTTCATATTTGGATGTGATGTATGGAATTTTTTGTGATGTGAAGAAAAAATGTATTGTGTGCTAAACATATTGTTGTAAACCAACCGGGGGATAAATGAAAAAAAAATGAAGTTAAAAGAAAAAAATCTGTAAAGAATAAAAATGACAAGAAATCCCCTTGGGCGTAATAGAAAAATTTAGTTGGTATTTGTTTGGAGTAGGCTGTGTACACACCCGTTTTTCAAGCTAAGTCTGGGGGTGTGGTACACTAGCGCTGTTTTGGGATTGTTCAGGGTAAGCATTTCGATGTTGATCATTTGGATTGCATAGCCGTTTCGTTTATCATTGAATATCATACCGTAACCTAAGCCCAATTATAACCCGAAGTCCTATTGATTTAACTTCTGAGTTTGCTAGTGCCGTGGAGAGAGTGTAACCGGGCAAGCTTATGGTTCTCGTCGTTGATGGATTTCAGCGGAGTTATTCCCGAATTCCGGTCTTTAGCAACACCCTCCTGAGTGGCTTGTTTACTTTCACATCGGGCACGACCGCACAAATTCTTCATGATTCACCATCTGAGTACAAATAAATCTCTATTTACGCATGCATACTTTTGTAAATTAATTAGTATAGCTAGAATCTTCTTTTATAGAATTTCTATTTGCATGGGTATGATACTTCGCATCTAACTCTTTATTTGCAATTCTCTACGCTAACCATCTTTTTCCCTACTCCGCCAGATTTGTTTGCTCGGGACGCGCAAACAGTTAAGTCTGGGGGTGTGATGAGTCCCAATTATATACACATATATGGACTCATCTGGGCCATTTTTCTAGTCTTTCCACTGCACTTTAGCCTTGTTTTAGCTCATATTTGTCATTATATGCTAGGTTTACTTCTTGGCCTAATTTGGTGTGTTTTATGTTTATTCTCTTTTGATAGCCTTATCGTATTGTTGAGTGCCACTTTCAGTGGCCTGATTAGCATTTCTGTAGGAACATGAGTCGTGTAGGTGTTCCCGGTACAATTCTGTACAGGAACACTGCGCACGATCACTGGTTCTATTGTGCACGATCACTGGTCGTGCGCCGCTGATCGTGCGCACTTAACCCCCATTTTATGAGTTCTGTCTCGACCAGTGCGCACGACCACTTACGATTGGTCATGCGCACGACCACTGGTCGTGCGCCACTGGTCATGCGAACATTATATTTTATAAATTTCTTACATTGCAGGCTCCGCCCAGGCAGGCGCACGATCACAGGATTCTAGTGCGCACGACCACTGATCGTGTGCCACCGATCGTGCGCACTGTTTATTCCAGCACCTATTTAAAGACCTGCTCGCGAATTAGGTCGGGGAGTTGAATCCAGTCCGCCATTTTCTCGCTCCAGAGCCCCGATTTTGCCCCTCCATCGCCGCCCACCATCTGGAGTTGCTCCGGGCTTGTTCTTCACGCCAATCTTGAGCCGGAGCTTCCTCTCGGCCTCCTCCCTCATCCTAGCGCTTCAAAGGAAGATCTAGCCGCCATCGCCATCAAGCAAGAGGAAGTTTGCAACCTCTACCGGATCGTGACACGAAGAAGACGAGTTCATTGGAGAGTAGTGACAGCTCTCTCTACCCCGGACGTAGTTGCGGACCGAGCTTGGACGCGGATTGACAATCCGGCGATTCCAACCGTGAATCTACAACGAGCCTTCGGATTCGGTCGATTTCTTGCCTTGTTCTTCTCTTATTGATGTATATGTAGTTAGAGCTAACATTATGATGAAGTAGCACTTAACTTTATTTGCATTTCTATACATTTCATGTCAATGTGAAAAACTTTACTGTTTGAGTTGCTTGAGGTGCGCCACCATCCATCCTCCATCCCGCCGTCACGTTCGTGTGCCGCACTAGCAATTGCTAGTGGCGTGCTTGTCGATGAGGTGCTTGCGACCCTCATCCGTATGCCTACTCTTCCACCCGCCTAGCAAAGCGTGGCATAGCAGCCCGTGTAATCCATTCCGACTCCGCCGGTGCGAACCATTCCATCCGCTTGCCTACTCTTCCATCCGCCTAGCGAATCGTGGCATAGCGGCCCGTGTAATCCATTCACCCCACGAAGCAGTGCGCTCAAGACCTGCACAGTTCGACTCCGCTTGCCTACTCGTCCATCCGCCCTTGCGACGCAGCGCGCTCAAGGCCTGCCTAGTCTCCATCCCGCCAAGTGAAGCATTGCATAGCGGCATTGCATAGGAGTAGTTGTAATATTTTATTTTATTATTCACAAACCAAATCCCTTTCGTCCGCACTCCACCTATCGCTGGACTTCGATCTCAAGTCCTTCCTCGAAACCTAACTCCACCTTACTGTGTTCCTTGAGAGATTCGATACTCGGGGATTACTCCTCGTTTTATATTACTTGAACGATCAGTACACTGCCGTTTCGTGCCGCAGTCTAGCTACCGCCTATAGCGGTGTGCGAGATTTGCGCCATCACTGATCCACCTTTATCCCCTCTTCCTGATATTTTTAATGCTTATTATTTTCCATCCATGCAGGAGTTTGAGTATGTTGACCCATTTTTGGGTAATGATGAAAACCAATACTGGCAAGGGAAATACGGTGCAGTGATGGTGTTTCCCTTGAAGGATTGGTTGCAGGGAGGCAAAAGATATTCATATCCCGAGCTAATGTCTGAAGAGAAGAAGAAGGAGAAAATGAAAGAGATTTGGGGATGAAGGATAAATCCTTCTTTCTACCCCTACTGCTGGGTCTTCGGACCCATTTCTTTCATTTCTAGTTATCACTTTAAATCAACATATAGTTGATTTCTCTGCTGGTTGTGTAATAATAATTAGTAGACTTTATTAACTGTTGCTTTTATGATTAGCCAATCCTATAAAACTGCATAATACAGGTATTAAGTCCAGATTAAGGACGGTAAACAAAAGTGCTGCTGGGAGACAACCCAATCTTTTGTTGCTTTTATTTTTCTCTAACATGCTAATGGTTTAGATTTACATATATACTTTGCGCGTGGAGTCTTTTGCCTGCAGGTGCGCAGCGATTTTCTTGTTTGGCGGATATGGGAGTGGATTCTTTGTACTAACGCCAATCTTCTGGTATGCTCATTTCTGAGCATTGGTAACGTTTCTTCCCCTAGTCTTTTATTTAATTTTCATGGTTACGTTATTTGTGTCAATTACTTAGATTAAGTCTGGGGGAGAGCCGCTATGTGTTACCCACTGCACGTGCACATATCATTTGCATACAGAAGTATAGTAATCTCATTTATTTTGTATTGTTCATCTTCACAGCACATCACAACACCCACTTGAGCACGCGCTTAGTAGTCTATGCGTCTCGGGTAAATATTATTTTTCTGTGTGTTTGAAAGATCAAGATGCTGGCATAGGATTGAGTGGCGGAGTAACATGTTGACTCTACCAGTGCTCCTAGTCGACTGCTCGCATCTCGTGTTGAAATTCTTGTAGAATTAGCTTTTTCTCATGCATTTAGTTTTATAATTTTCCAATTGCGTGAATACTGTTTATTCTACTCGTATTTCGTGAATCCAGTTGAATCCGAAGATTGTGTAGGTGCGTGTGTAAACTATCGCTAGTGATGTATTGCTCGAGTCGGGAGGAAGGATATTCTTTCTCGGTGGCTAAGAACTTGCCCCTAGCGACTCTCGAAGCATGGGCATAGGTTATTTCATTTGTGCGAGTGTGATATAGGCCATTCTTTGACCCGGTTGAGCCTTTGCACCATTCCTAAACGCTCTATCCTTGCTTAGCCCCTTTGTGCCTAATCCCTACCATTTGATTCAGCTCCACCTTCAATTCACCAAAGCCAAAATGACTATCCTAATCGCACACCAAATTATGAGCTCAAGCAAACTATTTGTGCATTTAAAAGTTGGGTGTTGAGGCTGTGTATATTTGTGGTTGTGGTGGGAATGCGTTATTGAAAATATAGCTGTGTTTGTTATTATATGTGCAAAGTTATAATTTAAAAAAAAGAGAAAAGAAAACAAAATATGTGAAAAGAAATGAAAAAAAAGTGTAAAGCAATGTATTTGGGAATAGGTGGTGTACACACCCCATAGTTTCATGTGTTAAGTCTGGGGGTGTGGTGTACACATTTTTCATTATTGCCAGATATTGTTTTTATTGCGAGCTCATTTGGGTTAGGTGTGCTAAGCCACCACATTTATCATTGTCTACCGCACCATAGCCTAAGCCTAAATCATAACCTAAAAGTCCTATTGTTTCGCACTCTGAATGTAACTAGTGTCGTGGAGAGAGTGTGAACGGGCAAGCTTATGGCCATCGTCATTGATGGATTTCTTTGGAGTTTGTCCCGATCCTCGATCTCTGGCAATATTCCACTTAGTGATCGAGCTACTTTCACCCTACGCGTGATTGAAGGATTCACCACGATTCAAATTATGAGTAGCAATAATAAGTCGAAACGCAATCTAGAAAATTCTAATCAATTTCAGATGTTTAAAAGGTTTTCTACTGAAATTTCAACGCGCGCGTGTAAGCGACTTCGCATTGTACTTCGCATATTCAATTACTTTGCCAGCTTTTGATTTTTCTGCTTCACATGGGAGATTCTTTGCTCGGGACGCGCAAACAGGTAAGTCTGGGGGTGTGATGAGTCCCAATTATATACACACTTTTGGACTCATCTGGGCCGATTATCTAGTCTATGCGCTACACTTTAGGCATGTTTTCATTCATATTTGACATTCCATGTTATGTGCACTTCTAGGCCCATTTTTTGTGTATTTTCATGTTTATCATTCTTACTGTCTTTCATGCTATTTTTTGTGCCACTTTCCGTGGTTTCGATTAGTGTTTATGCTGGAACAGGGGTCGTGCAGGTGTTCCCGTAACAAATCTATACAGGAACACTGCGCACGATCACTGGCTCTACTACGCACGACCACTGATCGTGCGCTGCCGATCGTGCGCGTTCATTTGCAGCACAAAGTTGCATTCTAAATTTGGTCGTGCGTTTTTACGCACGGTGGTGCATTCGATCGTGCACTTTATTATTTTCTATAGTTTTGTTTTGCAGGTTTTCGGGCACAGCGCGCACGATCACCAACTTTCAGTGCGCACGACCACTGGTCGTGCGCCACTGATCGTGCTCCCTGTTTTCTATAAACATACAGCCCACGAAATTAGGTCGGACGATCATTTCCAGCGTAGTCTCTCCGCCGTTTCCGCCATTTCCGCAGGTTATCCGCCCCCTTTGGCCTCCTCCGTCATCCTCGATCTCCAAGGAGAGGGATTTAGCCCTACATCCACCAATATCCAAGGAGAAGGAAGCTAGGTCGTGCAGCCGGATCGTGACACGAAGAAGATGGGCCATTGGAAGGTAGTGACAGCCTTCTCTACCCCGGACGCAGTTGAGGACCGAGCTTGGACGCGGATTGACAACCCAGCGATTCCAACCGTGAATCCCAACGAGCCTTCGGATTGGGTCAATTCATTGCTCTCTCTCTCTCTCTCTCTCTCTCTCTCTCTCTCTCTCTCTCTCTCTCTCTCTCTCTCTCTCTTTGTATTGGTAGTTGTATAAGCTAGATTTCTCTATACTTTGATGATGTACACTATGAACCATGTTATGTAATGCTAATTTCATTTTATTGAAATTATCTTGTTCATATGTGTGTATGATGTGCGCCCCCATCAATTTTCCATTCCACCGTCATGTTTGTGTGCCGCACTAGCAATTGCTAGTGGCGTGCTTGTCGACGAGGTGCTTGCGACCCTCACTCTGCATGCCTACTCGCCCATCCGCTTAGTGAAGCGTGGCATAGCGGCCCATGTAATCCATTCACCTAACGAAGCAGCGCGCTGAAGGCCTTCACAGTTCGATTCCGTTTGCCTACTCGTCCATCCGCCCTTTCGAAGCAGCGCGCTCAAGGCCTGCCTAGTCTCCATCTCACCAAGCAAAGCTTTGCATAGCGACATTGCATATGAGTAGTTGTAGTATTTTCTTTTATTTCCACCAAGCAAAACCCCCGTTTCTATAACCCATCCGACATAAGGACTTCAATCTCAAGTCCGTCCTCAATAGTTAACTCCACCTTACTGTGTTCCTTCGAGATCGATACTTGGGGATTCACTCCCACATTTTATATTACTTGAAAGATAGGTACACTGCCGTTTCGTGCCGCAATCTTGCTACCGCCTATAGCGGTGTGCTAAGATTTGTGCATCATGTTTTTGGCGTCATTGTCGGGGAACACAGACGTGTGAGTTTTCTTGAGAGGGAGAGCCGAGAGATAGTAGTTCTTCCAGTGTGTATAGTCGCTTTGTTATTTTTGTTTGCTTTTTAATTATATAATGTTTGTTATTATTTCTTCCTCTTCTGTTTTTAAGTTTTAGGCAAGTTTATCCAAGTAGTTTTATCAGTTTGTGTAAATTTCCTTGAAAAGAATTTCAGTTTCGTTTTATCTGCTTTATTTATTGAAAATGTCGTCATGGGATATTTCTCCTAGCACTTACGACAAGATGGTTTATTATATAGATCAAATGAAGGAGTTAAATGCTAGGCTGTGTAGGAACCTTGTTTGCTTGTTGTGTCGAGGAGAGGGTCATGAATTGAAGGACTGTCCTAGTCATTTCAATCCTGATCGTTGCTCCTCCCCTCATGACAACATTGTCCCTATCACTTATTCCTTACCCATGGAGGCAATCGTGCCCTCTATCCCTGAGTCTATCTCGTGCATGGACTCCTCACTCACTATGTATGGCTTCACTCCTAGTGATGATGATCACTCATCTGTTGGCCAACAAGGAGAGGAATGGGAGCTCCTAGATGCACCTGAGTGTGATGAGGAAAGTATTCTTTCCATCGGGGAGGCGTTAGCAGTTCTTTTTGCGGAGGAACCAAATCTTTTTGTTCCTCCAGTTTCTTTGCAAGATTTTTCTACACACATTTTTTATGATCCTTTTGAAGTAAAGGAGCGGGGTGATGCTTCTGACTCGGAAAATGCTCCAAAGTGGGATGAGGAGTTTGTTTTCCCCGAAGGGGAGAATGAATACTTTGAACACGATGGTGCACCTCGGTGGGATGAGGAGGATACTCTCTCTTATGAGGAGGTTTGCACTTCTTCATGGGACGAGGAGGTCCAAACCTCAACTGAGGCCCCTGAGTTCTCAAGTTCCCCTTGCTATGATATTTACGATGATGATAGTGATCTATCCTTGGATCCTGCCGGGAGTGAAACTGGGATCACTCCCATAATTACAGATTATTTATGTCTTTCTTCTATTTTGTTTCCTGACCATACTTCTTGGCTTGAACACATGCAGGGGGATTCAGTAGTGGTAAATATTTTGGAAGCCGAATCTGAAATGCTCTCCACTGCTGATCCACCTTTATCCCCTCTTCCTGATATTTTTAATTCTTATTCTTTTCCATCCATGCAGGAGTTTGAGTATGTTGACCCATTTTTGGGTAATGATGAAAACCAATACTGGCAAGGTAAATACGGTGCAGTGATGGTGTTTCCCTTGAAGGATTGGCTGCAGAGAGGCAAAAGATATTCATATCCCGAGCAATGTCGGAGGAGAAGAAGAAGGCGAAAAAGAAAGAGATTTGGGGATGGAGGATAAATCCTTCTTTCTACCCCTACTGCTGGGTCTTCAGACCCATTTCTTTCATTTCTAGTTATCACTTTAAATCAACATATAGTTGATTTATCTGTTGGTTGTGTAATAATAATTAGTAGACTTTATTAACTGTTGCTTCTATGATTAGACAATCCTATAATACTGCATAATACAGGTATTAAGTCCAGCTTAAGGACGGTAAACAAAAGCGCTGCTGGGAGACAACCCAAGCTTTTGTTGCTTTTATTTTTCTCTAACATGCCAATAGTTTAGTTTTACATATATACTTTGCGCGTGGAGTCTTTTGCCTGCAGGTGCGCGACGATTTTCTTGTTTGGCGGATATGGGAGTGGATTCTTTGTACTAACGCCAATCTTCTGGTATGCTCATTTCTGAGCATAGGTAACGTTTCTTCCCCTAGTCTTTTATTTAATTTTCATGGTTACGTCATTTGTGTCAATTGCTTAGATTAAGTCTGGGGGAGATCCGCTATGTGTTAGCCACTGCACCTGCACATAACATTTGCATACTAGAAGTATAGTAATCTCATTTATTTTGTATTGTTCATCTTCACAGCACATCACAACACCCACTTGAGCACGCGCTTATTTGTCTGTGCGTCTCGGGTAAATATTATTTTTCTGTGTGTTTGAAAGATCAAGATGCTGGCATAGGATTGAGTGGTGGAGTAACATGTTGACTCTACCAGTGTTCCTAGTCAATTGCTCGCGTCTCGTGTTGAAATTCTTGTAGAATTAGCTTTTTCTCATGCATTTAGTTTTATAATTTTCCAATTGTGTGAATACTGTTTATTCTACTCGTATTTCGTGAATCCAGTTGAATCCGACGATAGTGTAGGTGCGTGTGTAGACGATCGCTAGTGATGTATTGCTCGAGTCGGGAGGAAGGATATTCTTTCTCGGTGGCTAAGAACTTGCCCCTAGCGACTCTCGAAGCATGGGTATAGGTTATTTCATTTGTGCGAGTGTGATATAGGCCATTCTTTGACCCAGTTGAGCCTTTGCACCATTCCTAAACGCTCTATCCTTGCTTAGCCCCTTTGTGCCTAATCCCTACCATTTGATTCAGCTCCACCTTCAATTCACCAAAGCTAAAATGTCTATCCTAATCGCACACCAAATTCTGAGCTCAAACGAACTATTTATGCATTTAAAAGTTGGGTGTTGAGGCTGTGTATATTTGTGGTTGTGGTGGGAATGCGTTATTAAAAATATAGCTGTGTTTGTTATTATATGTGCAAAGTTATAATTTAAAAAAAAAGGAGAAAATAAAACAAAATATGTGAAAAGAAATGAAAAAAAGTGTAAAGCAATGTATTTGGGAATAGGTGGTGTACACACCCCATAATTTCATGTTTAAGTCTGGGGGTGTGGTGTACACAATTTTCATTATTGTCGGATAGTGTTTTTATTGCGAGCTCATTTGGGTTAGGTGTGCTAAGCCACCACGTTTATCATTGTCTACCGCACCGTAGCCTAAGCCTAAATCATAACCTAAATGTCCTATTGATTCGCACTCTGAATGTAACTAGTGTCGTGGAGAGAGTGTGAACGGGCAAGCTTATGGCCATCGTCATTGATGGATTTCTTTGGAGTTTGTCCCGATCCTCGATCTATGGCAATATTCCACTTAGTGATCGAGCTACTTTCACCCTACGCGTGATTGAAGGATTCACCACGATTCAAATTATGAGTAGAAATAATAAGTAGAAACGCAATTTAGAAAATTCTAATCAATTTCGCATGTTTAAAAGGTTTTTCTACTGAAATTTCAACGCGCGCGTGTAAGCGACTTCGCATTGTACTTCGCATATTCAATTACTTTGTCAGCATATGATTTTTCTGCTTCACATGGGAGATTGTTTGCTCGTGACGCGCAAACAGGTAAGTTTGGGGGTGTGATGAGTCCCAATTATATACACACTTTTGGACTCATCTGGGCCGATTATCTAGTCTATGCGCTACACATTAGGCATGTTTTCGTTCTTATTTGACATTCCATGTTATGTGCACTTCTAGGCCCGTTTTTGTGTATTTTCATGTTTATCATTCTTACTGTCTTTCATGATGTGTTTTGTGCCACTTTCAGTGGTTTCGATTAGTGTTTATGCTGGAACAGGGGTCGTGCAGGTGTTCCCGGTACAAATCTGTACAGGAACACTGCGCACGATCACTGGCTCTACTGCGCACGACCACTGATCGTGCGCCGCCGATTGTGCGCGTTCATTTGCAGCCCAAAGTTGCATTCTGAATTTGGTCGTGCATTTTTGCGCACGGTCGTGCGTTCGATCGTGCGCTTTATTATTTTCTGGAGTTTTGTTTTGCAGGTTTTCGGGCACAGCGCGCACGATCACCAACTTTCAGTGTGCACGACCACTAGTCGTGCGCCACTGATCGTGCGCCCTGTTTTCTATAAATATACAGCCCGTGAAATTAGGTCGGACGATCATTTCCAGCGCAGTCTCTCCGCCGTTTCCTCCATTTCAGCAGGTTCTCCGCCCTTTTGGCCTCCTCCATCATCCTCGAGATCCAAGGAGAGGGATTTAGCCCTACAACCACCAATATCCAAGGAGAAGTAAGCTAGGTCGTGCAGCCGGATCGTGACACGAAGAAGACGGGCCATTGGAAGGTAGTGACAACCTTCTCTACCCCGGACGCAGTTGAGGACCGAGCTTGGACGCGGATTGACAACCCAACGATTCCAACCGTGAATCCCAACGAGCCTTCGGATTGGGTCAATTCCTTGCTCTCTCTCTCTCTCTCTTTGTATTGGTAGTTGTATAAGCTAGATTTCTCTATACTTTGATGATGTACACTATGAACCATGTTATGTAATGCTTATTTCATTTTACAGAAATTATCTTGTTCATATGTGTGTATGAGGTGCGCCCCCATCAATTTTCCATTCCACCATCATGTTTGTGTGTCGCACTAGGAATTGCTAGTGGCATGCTTGTCGACGAGGTGCTTGCGACCCTCACTTCGTATGCCTACTCGCCCTTCCGCCTAGTGAAGCGTGGCATAGCGGCCCGTGTAATTCATTCGCCTAACGATGCAGCGCGTTCAAGGACTGCACAGTTCGATTCCGTTTGCCTACTCGTCCATCCGCGCTTTCGAAGTAGCGCGCTCAAGGCCTGCCTAGTCTCCATCCCACCAAGCGAAGCTTTGCATAGCGGCATTGCATAGGAATAGTTGTAGTATTTTCTTTTATTTCCACCAACCAAAACCCCTGTTTCCGCAACACATCCGACTTAAGGACTTCAATCTCAAGTTCGTCCTCAATAGTTAACTCCACCTTACTGTGTTCCTTTGAGATCGATACTTGGGGATTCACTCCCACATTTTATATTACTTGAACGATCGGTACACTGCCATTTCGTGCCGCAGTCTTGCTACCACCTATAGCGGTATGCTAAGGTTTGCGCATCAATGCACAATGCTTTGCGCTTTATAGTTTATTATATAAATCAGTTAGATGTGATTTTTTTGGTGGTAATGTGTGTTTGTGCTTCAAAAAGAAAAAAAAATTATAGCTGAAATTCCACGCTAGTCTACAAAGTAAAAGAAATGAAAAAAATGATAATATGAGGCTATTTGAAAATTTTCTTGTGAGAAGAAGTTTTAAGTTTTTATACATTGTGGTCCCGGAAAATAATTTTTGAGTTTGTTGCAAAGGTTGATCTTTAGTAATGGTTTAGCTCAAACCTAATTTAGGTGCGATACACATCTTGTTTATCTTTGGAACACCAAGCCAAAACCTAAGCCCCTCTACTCCTACTCAAATTCCTATTGATTCACACCCTATCTCCACGCTAGTGTTGCGGCGAGAATGTCATCGGACAAGCCTATGGACACCATCATTGATGGATTTCATTGGAGGCTATCCGGAAATTCGATCTCAAGAGATTGCGATATTAGATCTCTGATGAGTCCTGATCATATACACTTTTATGGACTCATCTGGGCCATCTATTTAGTCTTTTCACTGCACTTTAGCCCTGTTTTAGCTCATATTGGTCATTCAATGCTAGGTGCACTTATAGGCCCTATTTGGTGTAAATTCGTATCTTTCTTCGTTATTAGTTTTCTTGTGCTGATTAAGTTCCACTTTCAGTGGCGAGACTGGTGTCGTATGCTGGAACAGGAGTCGTGCAGGTATTCCCGGTACAATTCTGTACAGGAACACTGCGCACGATCACTGGTTCTATTGCGCACGACCACTGGTCGTGCGCCGCTGATCGTGTGCGCTTAACCTTATTTTTCTGAGTTCTGTTTCGAGCAGTGCGCACGACCATCTACGATAGTGCGCACGACCACCGGTCGTGCGCCACTGTTCGTGCGCACTTATCATCAATTTTATGAGTTTTGTTTCGGCTAGTGCGCACGACCACCTACGATAGTGCGCACGACCACCGGTCGTGCGCCACTGGTCGTGCGAACATGTTATTTTATAATTTCTGCCTTTGCAGGTTCCGTCCAAGCAGAGCGCACGATCACCGAATTCTAGTGCGCACGACCACTGGTCGTGCGCCAACGACCGTGCGCACTATTTATTCCAGCGCCTATGAATAATGCTGCTCGCGAATTAGGTCGAGAGATCCGCATTTTTCCGCCATTTCTTGCGCAGTTCTGCCCAGTTTCGCCCCTCCATCGTCGCCCACACTCTAGAGGTGCTCCGGGCTTGTTCTTCACGCCAATCTTGAGCCAGAGTTTCCTCTCGGCCTCCTCCTTCATCCAAGAGCTCCAAAGGAAGACCTAGCCGCCATTGCCATCAAGCAAGAGGAAGTTTGCAACCTCTACCGGATCGTGACACGAAGAAGACGGGTTCATTGGGAGGTGTGACAGCCCTTCTCTACCCCGGACGTAGTTGCGGACCGAGCTTGGACGCGGATTGACAACCCGGCGATTCCAACCGTGAATCTACAACGAGACTTCGAATTCGGTCGATTTCTTGCCTTATTCTTCTCTTATTGATGTGTATATGTTTTAGATCTCATTATTATGATGAAGTGGCACTTAAACTAGTTGTATTTCTATTTATTTCATGTCTATATGAAATATTTGTTGTTTGAGTTGCTTGAGGTGCGCCCCATTCCATCCTCCATCCCGCCGTCACGTTCGTGTGCCGCACTAGCAATTGCTAGTGGCGTGCTTGTCGAAGAGGTGCTTGCGACCCTCACTCCGCTAGCCTACTCGTCCATCTGCCTACCGAAGCGTGGCATCGCGGCCCGTATTCCATCCCGCCTAACGAAGCAGTGCGGTCAAGGCCTGCACAGTTCGATTCGGCTTGCCTACTCGTCCATCCGCCCTTTCGATGCAGCGCGCTCAAGGCCTGCCTAGTCTCCATCCCGCCAAGCGAAGCATTGCATAGGAGTAGTTGATAGCTTTTATTTTATTTTCCAAAAGCCAACCCAACTCCCCCGCATTCCATCCGATCTATGGACTTCAATCTCAAGTCCTTCCTCGAAACCTAACTCCACCTTACTGTGTTCCTCAAGAGACCGACACTCGGGGATTTTCCCCATTATTATTACTTGTTCGACCGGTGCACTTGCCGAATCATCGCATCAAGTTTTTGGCGCCGTTGCCGGGGAACACAGAGGTGTGAGTTTTCTTGAGAGGGAGAGCTGAGAGAGAGAAGTTTCTTCCAGTGTTTATAGCCGCCTTTTTATTTTTGTTTGCTTTTTAAATTTATATTGTTTGTTATTATTTCTTCTCTCCTATTTTAAAGTTTTAAGCAAGTTTAATCCAAGGAGTTTTATTAGTTTGTGTAGATTTCCTTGCAAAGAATTTCAGCCTCTTTATATCTGCTTTTATTATTGAAAATGTCTTCATGGGATATTTCTCCTGGCACTTACGACATGATGGACTATTATTTAGACCAAATGAATGAATTAAATGCTAGGCAGTGTAGGAACGTTGTTTGCTTGTTGTGTCGAGGAGAGGGTCATGAATTGAAGGACTGTCCTAGTCTTTTCAATCCTGACCGCCGCTCCTCCACTCATGACAACATTGTCCCTATCACTCATTCTTTACCCATGGAGGCAATTGTGCCCTCTACCCCCGAGCTTGTCTCGTGCATGGACTCCTCACTCCCTGTGTATGGCTTCACTCCCAGTGATGAAGATCACTCATCTGTTGGGCAACAAGGAGAGGAATGGGAGCTCTTAGATGCACCTGAGCATGATGAGGAAAGTATTCTTTCCATCGGGGAGGCTTTAGCAGATCTTTTTGCGGAGGATCCAAATCTTTGTGTTCCTCCAGTTTCTTTGCAAGATTTTTCTACCCACATTTTATATGATCCTATCGAAGTGAAGTAGTGGGGTGATGCCTCTGACTCGGAGGGTGCACCTCGGTGGGTTGAGGAGGATACTCTTTCTGATGAGGAGGTTTGCACTTCCTCATGGGACGAGGAGGTCCAACTCACCACCGAGGCCCTTGAGTTCTTGGGTTCCCCTCTCCATGATACTTACGATGATGATAGCGATCTATCCTTGGATCCTGCCGGGAGTGAGACCGGGACCACTCCCCCGATTGATGTTTATTTATGTTCTTCGTCTTCTTTATTTCTTGATCCCCTTCCTTCATCTGAGTCTATGCAGGTTGAATCTTCACAGGTACTTCAGGAGGACTTGGAGCTTTGTGCTCAAGTCAATGATGAGTGTGTCCTTTTATGCGAGGAGGTTGATTCCTCCTCCATTAAGGAAGCCTCATTCGTTGCCTTCTCCATCTGCGGACCTGCTGTGGACGATACCTTGCTGGGCAAGGATAGTTTTGGTGAGATGAGTGAGGACCAGGTCTCCTCCTCTTCTTACTTTCTTTTCCCTCTACCTGTGATGGGCAGGTTTTATTTATATTCGGGTAGAGGCATGACTGCCTTATCTCCGTATAGGTACCCGCTACCGAAACGGATAATGGAGCAGTTACCTGTGCATTTTCTTTTTCATAGGCCCATTAGCTAGAACCGTTTTAATTTAGAATAAGTCGTGCTGGGATGACAATAACCCCAGTAGTTATCTTCTTTTCTGCATTTTTATTTCTTCTAATCATGTTTAGTTAGTAGTACTTTCTTTTCAGTTTTCTTTTGTCTTTGTTTTTGCGGAGCTGACCCCTGCAGGTACTTATTCTGGATGGCGGATGCTGCAGCTCATTTTAGCTTACACGCCAATCTTCTGGTATGCTCACTTGCTGAGAGTTGGGTACTCTCTTCCCCTAGCCTTTGCTGATTTTCATGTCATATATTATGCGGATTGTTTAGTTTAAGTCTGGGGGAGAGTAGTTTTGTTTACCCGCTCACGTGCACTATTGCACTACATGCTAGAAGATTTCATTTAAATTGTTGTTCATTTTCATTGCACACCACATCACCCACTTGAGCGCGTACTCATCTGTTTGCTTGCTCTGTTGCGAATTTAATTCTTCTGCTTATTTGGGAAAGTCTAGGTGATGGCTTAGGACTATGTAGCAGAGTAAAATGTTGACTCTAGTAGTGCTCCTAGTCGAGTGCTCGGTTGCATAGAAATTTGTGTAGATTAGACTTCTCTTTATACTTATGGTTTTATATTTTTTTTTCTATTAGTGTAAATGTTGTTTACTCTACTCAAATGGTGAATCCGGTGGAATCAAACGGTAGCATAGGGATGTGTGTAAACGATCGCTAGATTCGTATTGCTTGAGTCGGGAGAAAGGAGAATCTTTCTCGGTGGCTAGAACTTGCCCCAAGCGATTCTTGAAGCATGGGTATACGGTTAGTCAATTGCGTGAATGTGATATAGGCCATCATCTTGGCCCGGTTGAGCCTTTGTGCCATTCCTATCATCATTTCCTCGCTAGCCCAGTTGTGCCTACCCCATTCTTTTGGTTCAGCCCCACTATTGTTCACCAAAGCCTAAACTCCAATCCTAGTCGCACACCCAAAAAGCAAGCATTTTGTTTAAATTTCAAATTGGTGGTGTTGATTGTGGTAGTACATTGTGAAAATGTGGTTGTGCATCTTTGAAAAGTTGCTGAAATTGTTAAAGAAAGAAAAAGAAAAGAAGAAAAAGATTTGAAAAGAAAAAGAAGAATGAAAAGTTTAATTGAAAAAAATCTGTTTGAGATTTATATTTGGGAGTAGGCGGTGCACACACCCATGCGTCTAAGTCTAAGTCTGGGGGTGTGGTGCATCCGCGTGTTTTGTGGCCACTTGGATAATGTTATGCATTTGCTCATTTGGGTTTAGTATTTGAACCATCGTATTTATCATTGTATACCTCACCTAAACCCAAGCCCCATTTAAAACCTAAAGTCCTATTGATTCACGCATTTGAGTCAAACCAGTGCCGTGGAGAGAATGTGACCGGGCAAGCTTATGGTCACCGACACTGATGGATTTCAGTGGAGTTTTTCCCGCATCCCGATCTTGAGCAATGCTCGTCTCAGCGTTTAGTTTACTTTCTCCATATGCATGACCGAATGATTCACCGTTGTTCACCATTTTGAGTAGTTGTAATATGCTTTTACTCTTTTAGAAATATATAAACTGTTTTTATAATCAGAAATCTTTTCTACTATTTTTCTTATGCACGTGAGCATGCGACTTCGCATGGTACTCTGTAGTGTAATAATTAAGCCATCTACTGTTCTTTCCTAGTTCGCTTAGAATTTGTTTGCTCGGGACGCGCAAACAGTTAAGTCTGGGGGTGTGATGAGTCCTGATCATATACACTTTTATGGACTCATCTGGGCCATCTATTTAGTCTTTTCACTGCACTTTAGCCCTGTTTTAGCTCATATTGGTCATTCTATGCTAGGTGCACTTATAGGCCCTATTTGGTGTAAATTCGTATCTTTCTTCGTTATTAGTTTTCTTGTGCTGATTAAGTTCCACTTTCAGTGGCGAGACTGGTGTCGTATGCTGGAACAGGAGTCGTGCAGGTATTCCCGGTTCAATTCTGTACAGGAACACTGCGCACGATCACTGGTTCTATTGCGCACGACCACTGGTCGTGCGCCGCTGATCGTGTGCGCTTAACCTTATTTTTCTGAGTTCTGTTTCGAGCAGTGCGCACGACCATCTACGATAGTGCGCATGACCACCGGTCGTGCGCCACTGTTCGTGCGCACTTATCATCAATTTTATGAGTTCTGTTTCGGCTAGTGCGCACGACCACCTACGATAGTGCGCACGACCACCGGTCGTGCGCCACTGGTCGTGCGAACATGTTATTTTATAATTTCTGCCTTTGCAGGTTCCGTCCAGGCAGAGCGCACGATCACCGAATTCTAGTGCGCACGACCACTGGTCGTGCGCCAACGACCGTGCGCACTGTTTATTCCAGCGCCTATAAATAATGCTGCTCGCGAATTAGGTCGAGAGATCTGCATTTTTTCCGCCGTTTCTTGCGCAGTTCTGCCCAGTTTCGCCCCTCCATCGTCTCCCACCATCTAGAGGTGCTCCAGGCTTGTTCTTCACGCCAATCTTGAGCCGGAGTTTCCTCTCGGCCTCCTCCTTCATCCAAGAGCTCCAAAGGAAGACCTAGCCACCATTGCCATCAAGCAAGAGGAAGTTTGCAACCTCTACCGGATCGTGACACGAAGAAGACGGGTTCATTGGGAGGTGTGACAGCCCTTCTCTACCCCGGACGTAGTTGCGGACCGAGCTTGGACGCGGATTGACAACCCGGCGATTCCAACCGTGAATCTACAACGAGACTTCGGATTCGGTCGATTTCTTGCCTTATTCTTCTCTTATTGATGTGTATATGTTTTAGATCTCATTATTATGATGAAGTGGCACTTAAACTAGTTCTATTTCTATTTATTTCATGTCAATGTGAAATATTTGTTGTTTGAGTTGCTTGAGGTGCACCCCATTCCATCCGCCATCCCGCCGTCACGTTCGTGTGCCGCACTAGCAATTGCTAGTGGCGTGCTTGTCGAAGAGGTGCTTGCGACCCTCACTCCGCTAGCCTACTCGTCCATCCGCCTACCGAAGCGTGGCATCGCGGCCCGTATTCCATCCCGCCTAACGAAGCAGTGCGCTCAAGGCCTGCACAGTTCGATTCCGCTTGCCTACTCGTCCATCCGCCCTTTCGATGCAGCGCGCTCAAGGCCTGCCTAGTCTCCATCCCGCCAAGCGAAGCATTGCATAGCGGCATTGCATAGGAGTAGTTGATAGCTTTTATTTTATTTTCCAAAAGCCAACCCAACTCCCCCGCATTCCATCCGATCTAAGGACTTCAATCTCAAGTCCTTCCTCGAAACCTAACTCCACCTTACTGTGTTCCTCAAGAGACCGACACTCGGGGATTTTCCCCATTATTATTACTTGCGCGACCGGTGCACTTGCCGAATCATCGCATCAATCTCCAAGCACCAACCCTAATACACATAACCACAGGACACTCATGAATTCAATTCTCGAGTAGTGTTAATATATCTAAACATTTTAGAAAAGTTATAAGCTAACATATATGCAGAGAATTTTTATCTACCTTATTTCTATATACATAGGCGGGCAACTTCGCATTTTAACTTTTAGTAAACTTCGATTTTATTTCAAACAATTCAAATTTTCTATCCCATGTGTGGAATGTTTTCTCGGGACTAGAAAACAGTTAAGTCTGGGGGTATTTGATTAGTGTCATTTACATACCATTTTACATGCTCATTTTGGGTTGTTTTGCAATTTATCTCTTCCATTTCCTTAGTTATTCATGCATTTCTACTTAAGCTAGTATTGTTCACATGAAGCGTATTAGTACCAGAATTCGGTGTCTTTATGCTGCGAACATATCAATATGGAGTCACCACACATGATCCCATTAATTCACTTGTTGCACCAGGTGTGTTATGACTGATTTGGGTGCCAATTGGCCCCATCAAACTTCCCGAAATGTGCGCGGGCTGTTCGCTCAAAAGCTTCAGAACTCTGTTGAAAACACAAGGCCGTGTGTTTACTTAACGCACAATTACTGCGTCCGTGCGTGTTCAACACCCATGCTTGAGCCAAAATGTGTTTTCTGTCTTGTGCTCGTGCGATTTATTCTCGCACGGTCCTGACTGATCGCGCGAGGAATAAATCACACGAGTAGCTGCTTTAATTATAAAATCGCACGACCGTGCAATTTCCTTCACGCACGGACAAACCCGCCCGTGCACGTTCTTCCTCCAAATATCACCTTTTTTCCAGGCCCTCGTGCGATTCCCTTCACGCACGGTCCATATTGACCGTGCGTGCCCAAAACACACGGGCATGGGAATGTCTGAACTTGTGGCGCACGTGCATATATTTAATATTTGTGCACGCACGATCGCGCGTTTGCTCGTGCGAGGCCATTCTGTCTGACTTTTCCAATTTAAGCTGCATTTTCAGGACTAAGAATGGGAGAGCGGGAGATAGAGCAGGCAGATGTATCCAAGGGATATTTTCAGAAGGAAACCCTTCTCCCTTCACTCCTCCATAATCCACACTCTAGGGTTTATCCCTAAATCCATTCTATCTCTCCCAAGAGAAGATATAGAGCCTACTCTCCTCCAAGTTGCAAAACCACTTGAAGATCAACATAGCCGCAAGTGTTTCTCAGAGAAATTAGGTGATTAGGAGGCGGTGACAGTCCTCCTGTACCCCGGGTGTAGTTGATGACACAGACGAACCTCTGATTGACAACCAATGATCTCTTCCTGGTGTCTCCAGCAAGCCTCTGAATGTGGTTGTATTCCTCTTCGTTTGTGTTTTATTTCTTGTATGATGAATGCTTTAATCTTCTTGGTATTGATTCCTAGCTTTATAACTACTTTTTATGAAATCTTGTCTATGATATTCATCTTTTAAACTTGCTAGAGTGAATGAGTGGTAGTGTGTGAGCGAGTTAGAAGAGGCCCGTGGAAGATCATGAATCACATTTGTGATTCCTAGTTGTGAGCAAGAGATCCATTGCAAGTAAGCAATGAGGGGCGTAGCGGTGTTTGCAACCCACATTTTATTCTTTTAATTTTATTGTTCTTAAAACCACCAACTCAAAGTTCTATTAAGAAAACACATCGATTATTTATTTCATTACTTACGTAAATCTCGACCACACATCGTCGTTCCTTGAGAGATCGATACTTGGGGATCACTCCCATTTTATATTACTTGTGCGACCGGTGCACTTATCGAATCACACATCATAGTGTCTCCGCGCGCTGCCGACAGCCGCCGCCGAGCCCCGAAGGCCACCAAGTCATCAAAAAGGTGAATATACGTACCTTGTATTATTAGATGTCCTGACTCCATGTACAGCCTCGGTTTCACCAAATTCATAACTGTTCTTGCAGAATTTACACTTTTTAATAGGAGTGTCAATTCTGGCAAATAATTTATCGATTTATACATATTTCGATGGTGTAAGTTGAACTGCGGACTCTGTTTCTCGAAATTCATACCGAAATTGCACTTTGTCATACAAAGTCCGATTTAGACAAATTATGTATCAATTTATCAATTTTTTGATGTTTTGAGTTGAACCGCAAACTCCGTTTCTCGAATTCGCACTAGTTCACGCTGAAATTTCACTTTTTCATACAAACTCTGATTTAGGAAAATGATATGTCGATTCATAGGTATTTCGACATTCTAGGCCTCATTTCAGACTCTGTTTCTCCAAATATGACTCTGTACATTTGTAGGTATTTAAATATGAAAGTTTTGTATATTGTCTAGTAATTTTTCAGTATTGCAATCATGCTTAATGGTATATGATTATCGTTATTATGCATCACTAAATGTGATTAAATAATTCAAGATATAATAGTATCCCTACCTTACAAAAATTTTGCCCTCGAAATTTGTTACATAGAAAAGATATCAGGATATTTCTTCCTCAAGTCTTCCTCGAGTTCTCAAGTTGCTTGACCATCCTTTTTATATGGCCATTACCATGGTTATAGTCATATTTCTCTTCTACTTCTCCTTATAGTCAATGATTCAGTCATGGATAACCTTATAACAAAGGTCTCAGTGTACTTCTAGCATTTTTGAAGCAAACTAGATAATGTGAGATGGATCATAAATGTATTTTCTCAGCATCGATACATGAAATATATTGTGTATTCTACTCATGACTGGAGGCAATGCAAGTATGTATGCAATTGGACCAATTTTCTCCAGTATTTCAAAGGGGTCAATATACCTCATCTTAAGCTTTCCACTACATTCAAATCATTTGATGTTAGGTCCCGACTTCACCTTCAAGAATACATGTTCTCCAACTTGGAACTCCACATCATGATATTTCAGGTCAAAATATTTTTTAATGTCTTGGGCAATCAAAAGTCAATCTCAGACCAATAGAATTGATCAATTAGAATCTTCAATTAATTATCATCCCAGTACAAATTTTTCTCCAGCTTTGAACCAACACAAAGGAGTACGACATCTTCTTATATACAGATCTTCATATGTTTCCATCTAAATGCTTGAGTGATCATAATTGTTATAGGTAAACTAAATCATTGGAAGATATTGTTGTCAACTTCCGCCACACTTTAGGATGCACATTCTCAATAGGTATTCAAGTGTTTGTATCGTTCTTTCAGTCTGCTCATCTGTTTGAGGATGATAAGAAGTACTTAAATTAAGTTTTATACCAAGAGCTTCTTAAAAAGGAATCCAAAATCTTGAAGAAAATCTTGGATTATAGTCTGACGCGATCAGGACTAGGACTCCATGTAAGATCACGATATGATCGATGTAATTTGGGGCTAATATTGAACTCACCAACTCTTAATGACAAGAAGTGGGATGACTTGGTTAGTACGCCACCTGGTTGATGGTGTCTAGCCTTAACCTGTTGGAATGTTTGGCAATGCTGTGAAAATTTTGCAATATCCATCTTCATACCAGACCACCAAAAGTTTATCTTCAAATCATGATACATTTTTGTAGCTCCTAGGTAGATTATGAGCTTCGATTGATGTAGCTCCTTCAATAATTATTCTTTAATGTCATCAACAAAAAGGATTACATTTAAATGACCATATTATAGTACACCATGCTCATAAATATTAAATTTAGACAATGATTTTTCTACAAGGGACTTCATCATCTTTTTCCATTCATCATCTAGTTTTCCTACCTGGTTCTTTCGCAAACAACCAGGAGAGATGATTAGTCGCACTAGAATCGATGTACTAGATGAATTCCTTGTTCTTAACTCTAATTTCTCCATGTCAAATAAACCATTAGTTTAGCTTCTAATCTATGACTTAATGCATCATCCACCACATTTTACTTTCCTGGATGATACATGATTTCTAAATCATTTTCTTTGATGAGATCTAGCTGTTGGGTTTTCATTACATCAAATGAATAACGTATCATATATGCGCAACAGAATTAACATACAAGAACAACCCAAACGAGTTTAAGGATCTTACAATTTCAGGAATCAAGAAATAATAAAGGTAACAACAATGATGTACCTTGAGGGGATTGAGTCAACACTCAACCAAGATGCTCCAAGAAGAAATCTCGAAGACGTACTCTGAGTCACAAGCACAGAAATAGATAGACGCCTCTATAGAGATCCACACAAGTGAAGGAGAACCCCACGACTCTTGTCCAACAAGATCTGGGATGGAGAAAGAATGCTCTCTATGTCTCCCACGGACTACTAGATCCGACGACAGGGAGAGGCGGCGGCTGCAGTGATGTACGGGAAGAAAGGCCGATCAGAATCCTTTTGTCGGTTTTGCGGAATGATTCCGTCTCTATTCAGAAGTTTCCAAAGGGAGATCAATCCCTTAGGGCATAAAATCATGGTCTATTTATACCCCAGACGAAAGAGAGGCTATCCACACACTAGAGACTAGTATTGGAGTAAACACAGAATTTCATCGAGTAGAGAAAATTCGTCTAGACAATTCGACGAATTCATTGAGTAGAATATAATTCGTCGATACAATTTGACGATTCGACGTGATGAACCAATATGTGTTCAGTCGAGAAAATATCGACGATTCGTCGAGTATATCTAATTCATCGAGACATTTCTACGAATTTCGATGAGACAAATTAACACATATTTCATCGAGATAATTCGACGATTCATCGAGTACAACTCAATTAGTCGAGACACTCTCGTCGATTTATCGTGTACTTCTTTTCCCATCAAGACGTTCTCGACGCAACTCCAATCAATCATAAGATTAGTCCTCCACTCATATCCAATATGAGTAATGTAACGCCCCTGATTTTCGTTAATTATTTTTCGTGCCCGCTGTGACGTAATTTTGGCGTAAGGGCGTTACGTCAGCTCGTCTAGTAGTTTGTTGAGCCTTAGCTTAGTTAAAGTATGTCTTGTAGATCGAGCGTGCGAGATTTCGCATCGTTTCGAGTTAAGGTAAAGATTTTGGGTAGATATCAAGATTTTAGCTTCGGGAGGCTTTAGCCCGAGTTGGGCCCGTTGGAATTGAATTCTGACTTCGCCGTTGGATTCGTAGCGCCGTGTTTCAGTTAAGGTGCGAATTTCGTAGAAATCTGAGGTGATCTAGTTTCCCTCGCGGTTTTATGTAAATGGGGGAATTAATTAATTAATTAATTAATAAATTAGGTTTTTTATATAAAGCCTAAAATCTTCTTCCCCTATTCATCTTCTTCCTCCCTCGATCAAATCAGCCGCCGGGCGAAAGGGCGAGTGCGGATCTTCGAAGAGCGTTCGATCGGCGATTTCTAGGGCTGTAGTAGTCGGAATCGCGTTTGGAGAGTAGATTTGGAAAGCTCTCGGCGAGATCTTCGTTCTAGCGGTAAGCTTTTCCCATTTTATGGAATTTTTGGAGTTAGGGTAGTGACCTAACCCCTTCTTTCGACCCGAAAGGTTTCAGGAAATCTGTGCTCGTGTGTTTCCTAGCCGATCCATAGCTTTCGGAGCGGAGATCTTCGAGTTTGCAAGGTTTAAGGCAAGTGGCTTCCTCCTCCTTCTCTTTCGTTTCTTGAAGCATTGTTTCGCTTGTGTCGATTTCATGTCGCACGGTTTAACTTAAGTCTTGGAGTGTTGGTTTGGTAGTTAGCATCCTTGATCGTTCTTCCTTGCTAAGCATCGGATAGTTTTTCCCTGGAGAAAACCGTGAACTGGATAAACTCCCATTTTCTTTCTTCTTGCTAATTCCAGATTACTCGAGAAATCACACGCACCTCTCGAGAAATCATTCTCTTCTCTCGAGAAATTGCCTTCCTCTCGAGAAATCATTCTCTTCTCTCGAGAAATCTCCTTCCCCTCGAGAAATCATTCTCTTCTCTCGAGAAATTGCCTTCCTCTCGAGAAATCATTCTCTACTCTCGAGAAATTGCCTTCCTCTCGAGAAATCAATTTTCATCACTCGAGAAATCCTACTCATCTCTCGAGAAATCCCTGCCTTCCTCTCGAGAAATCAAATTCCATCTCTCGAGAAATCCTTTTATCTCTCGAGAAGTCCCTTGTAGTTTTCGAGAAGTCCTAAATTTTGATGGGATTTTGTGTGGTTTCTGGTGGTAGGATTTCAAAATTTTGGACGGGGCTCTACCTCGCTCGCTGATCGGTCAGCGAGGCCACCGCCAGGGGCGCTGCCCCTTGGACCCCGTTAGGGGCTCTGCCCCTAAGACCCCGCCAGGGGCGCGGCCCCTTGGAACCCCGCCTGGAATGCATGTGATTTTGTTGAGTTTTTGTGTTTGAATCTCGTGTCCCCTCGGGTGTACTTGGATGATTGCCAGTGACCCTTCAGTGCTCCTGATCTCGAATCCCTCTCGTTTGAAAATCTTATTACTCGTTGTGGTCTGTTAACATTTGAGTTACTCTTATGATTCATATTGATCGATGTGTACTTCGTCTTGACCCTATTTCTTAGGGCCTTCCAGTGATTATCCTTTCGGGCAGCGTCCCGTGTTTAATTAAAATTTAAGTAATAAGAACTACTGTCTTTAGCCTTACACAGTAGTTGTGCTTGGGGGATAGTGGGGGAAATGTTATAGCCTTGCACGGTAGTCGTGTTTGGGTGGTTGGGACTAGTGGTACCCCCACCTGGTTTTGGGCTTTGGGTAGCGGAGGTAGTTAACCGCTCCCGTATAATTTGAGCTGATCAGTCTCTTTAATTGATGAAACTAAATAAATGAACGTGTTGTTCCTCTTTTGGTATTTAGTGCACTTGATGCTTGTTGACTCTTTGTTTAGAGCTCTCTTTTGGTAAATTTGGCTTGGGTCGGTACCCCTTATGCCTTGCTCATTTTTTTGCTAGTTTTCTGCCACTTGTAATTCCTTGCTGAGGCGTTCTTTGTTTTATTGAATGCCTCAGGTTCAGAGCCGTAACGGCTAGTGGTGTAGCCTGAAGTTCAGAGTTTTAGTAGCTGTTCACCCCGCTGCTGCGAGGTAGTTGTTTTTAGTTACTTCTTGTGCTCAGACATACTAGTTGGGGCCAATGGGTTAGTGTCATGTTGTTGACGCCCATTGTGCCCCTTTTCATACTTTATAGTTTATTTGCCAGATTATGCCACTACTTTTAGATCTTGTGTATCTTACCCTCTGGGAATGATTTATGTTAGGTGCACTATAGTTATAAAATGGTTTTTCTTCATCCTCATTGCATTCTTTCTAACTGAAACCCTTAACTTTAAAGTCGCCTAAAGGTATTTTCTACTCTTACAGTACGCCTAGTTATGTGCATATCATTTACTTCATGCTCCGTCGTTTGCATACATGTAGGACTTTAAGTAAACTAAATCAAGTACTTTCCGCTGCAAGTATATATACTTTCTCGGTGGACTAGTTGATCCACGAACTGAGAGACACAGTTCTTATCTCAAAACCCCTAATAAATGATTTCAAATGATGACTTATCATATAATCATGTTTGTTTAGTTAAGTAATAGGTTCCCGCCTGAGCGTCTACAGTTGTCTCCTGTATGACGTGGCATCATGACGTGTATTTTCTCTTACTCTGATATTCTTAAATTCGGAGAAAATTCGTTGATAAGGATACTTTGAGGTACCGAGGTAGATATTGCGTCCCCGCGTTGGAAGAAATTCGGACAAAGATCTGTAGCGAGGCACATGATTCTAAGGTTTCCTACCATCCTGGTTCCACAAAAATGTATAAAGATCTGAAGCATATCGTTTGGTGGTCAGGTATGAAGAATGATATAGAGAAGTATGTGTCAGAATGTTTAACTTGTCAGCACGTTAAAGCAGATCATAAGAGGCCTGGAGGTAAGTTAAACCCTTTGGATATTCCAACCTGGAAGTGGGAGAGTATTTCGATGGACTTCATTACCGGTTTGCCGAGATCTCCCAGTGGTCATGACTCGGTGTGGGTTATAGTAGATCGCTTGACAAAGTGTGCTCACTTTGTGCCCTTTAAGATTGGATACTCGATGGAGAAAATAGCAGAGCTGTATTTAGATGAAGTTATCAGATTGCATGGTGTGCCTGTGAGCATTGTGTCAGACCGAGACTCGAGGTACACGTCTCGTTTCTGGCAGAGTTTGTAGGGAGCCTTGGGTACTGACCTTAGATACTCTATCGCTTATCATCCCCAGACCAATGGTCAGACAGAAAGAGTAAATCAGATTTTGGAAGATATGATAAGGTGCTATATCTTAGATCATGGTGGGGCTTGGGATAAGCGGCTTGGATTGATGGAGTTCGCGTATAACAACAGTTATCAAGAAAGCCTACAAATGGCCCCGTTTGAGGCTCTGTATGGGAGGCGTTGTCGGACTCCGTTGTTTTGGGCCGAGGTTGGTGAGAGTCCGTTGCTAGGCCCAGAGGCTTTGGAAGAGATGAATGTTGCTGTTACTCATATCCGCGAGAAGCTCCGCATTGCCCAGGAGCGGTATGAGAAGTATGTGAATCGAAGAAGAGTGGATTTAGAGTTTGCCGTTGGAGAAAGGGTGTTCTTGAAAGTTTCTCCGATGCCAGGTGTTAAGAGGTTTGAAAGGAACCACAAGTAGGATCCCCAGTATGTGGGACCTTTTCAGATTGTTGAGCGCATCGGAGTGTCAGCGTATAGATTGGATTTGACTGCTTCCTTTCCTAATGTTCACGATGTGTTTCACGTGAGCCAGCTAAGGAAGTGTTTGCGTAGCGATCGGTTTGTTCTTGATTCGGTACCCATTTTGCAGCCCAATCTTTCGTATGTCGAAGAACCTGTCAGAATCTTGGAGACTCAGGAGCGTGTGTTGCGAAAGAAGACGATCCCGATGGTTAAGGTTCTTTGGAAGAATCAGGGTGTCGAAAGCGCGACGTGGGAGCTGGAGTCTGCCATGAGAGAGACTCACCCTAGCCTCTTCTCTAAGATTTCGGGTAAATCTTCTGTCAGTTATTCTTTTAAATTTGATTCTGTATCTTTCTTGATCTTCGGATTCCAAGTTTCGGGACGAAACTTCCTTTTAGGGGGAGTGACTGTAACGCCCCTAATTTTCGATAATTATTTTTCGTGCCCACTGTGACGTAATTTTGGCGTAAGGGCGTTACGTCAGCTCGTCTAGTAGTGTGTTGAGCCTTAGCTTAGTTAAAATATGTCTTGTAGATCGAGCGTGCGAGATTTCGCATCGTTTCGAGTTAAGGTAAAGATTTTGGGTGGATATCAAGATTTTAGCTTCGGGAGGCTTTAGCCCTAGTTGGGCCCGTCGTAATGGAATTCTGACTTCGCCGTTGGATTCGTAGCGCTGTGTTTCAGTTAAGGTGCGAATTTCATAGAAATCTGAGGTGATCTAGTTTCCCTCGCGGTTTTAAGTAAATGGGGGAATTAATTAATTAATTAATTAATAAATTAGGTTTTTTATATAAAGCCTAAAATCTTCTTCCCCTATTCATCTTCTTCCTCCCTCGATCAAATCAGCCGCCGAGCGAAAGGGCGAGTGCGGAGCTTCGAGGAGCATTCGATCGGCGATTTCTAGGGCTGTAGTAGTCGGAATCGCGTTTGGAGAGTAGATTTGGAATGCTCTCGGCGAGATCTTCGTTCTAGCGGTAAGCTTTTCCCGTTTTATGGAATTTTTGGAGTTAAGGTAGTGACCTAACCCCTTCTTTCGACCCGAAAAGTTTCAGGAAATCTGTGCTCGTGTGTTTCCTAGCCGATCCATAGCTTTCGGAGCGGAGATCTTCGAGTTTGCAAGGTTTAAGGCAAGTGGCTTCCTCCTCCTTCTCTTTCGTTTCTTGAATCATTGTTTCGCTTGTGTCGATTTCATGTCGCACGGTTTAACTTAAGTCTTGGAGTGTTGGTTTGGTAGTAAGCATCCTTGATTGTTCTTCCTCGCTAAACATCAGATAGTTTGTCCCTGGAGAAAACCGTGAACTGGATAAACTCCCATTTTCTTTCTTCTTGCTAATTCCAGATTACTCGAGAAATCACACGCACCTCTCGAGAAATCATTCTCTTCTCTCGAGAAATTGCCTTCCTCTCGAGAAATCATTCTCTTCTCTCGAGAAATTGCCTTCCTCTCGAGAAATCATTCTCTTCTCTCGAGAAATTGCCTTCCTCTCGAGAAATCATTCTCTACTCTCGAGAAATTGCCTTCCTCTCGAGAAATCAATTTTCATCACTCGAGAAATCCTACTCATCTCTCGAGAAATCCCTGCCTTCCTCTCGAGAAATCAAATTCAATCTCTCGAGAAATCCTTTTATCTCTCGAGAAGTCCCTTGTAGTTTTCGAGAAGTCCTAAATTTTGATGGGATTTTGTGTGGTTTCTGGTGGTAGGATTTCAAAATTTTGGACGGGGCTCTGCGCCGCTCGCTGATCGGTCAGCGAGGCCACCGCCAGGGGCGCTGCCCCTTGGACCCCGTTAGGGGCTCTGCCCCTAAGACCCTGCCAGGGGCGCGGCCCCTTAGAACCCCGCCCGGAACGCATGTGATTTCGTTGAGTTTTTGTGTTTGAATCTCGTGTCCCCTAGGGTGTACTTGGATGATTGCCAGTGACCCTTCGGTGCTCCTGATCTCGAATCCCTCTCGTTTGAACCTCTTTTTACTCGTTGTGGTCTGTTAACATTTGAGTTACTCTTATGATTCATATTGATCGATGTGTACTTCGTCTTGACCCTATTTCTTAGGGCCTTCCAGTGATTATCCTTTCGGGCAGCGTCCCGTGTTTAATTAAAATTTAAGTAATAAGAACTACTGTCTTTAGCCTGACACAGTAGTTGTGCTTGGGGGACAGTGGGGGAAATGTTATAGCCTTGCACGGTAGTCGTGTTTGGGTGGTTGGGTCTAGTGGTACCCCCACCTGGTTTGGGGCTTTGGGTAGCAGAGGTAGTTAACCGCTCCCGTATAATTTGAGCTGATCAGTCTCTTTAATTGATGAAACTAAATAAATGAACGTGTTGTTCCTCTTCTGGTATTTAGTGCACTTGATGCTTGTTGACTCTTTGTTTAGAGCTCTCTTTTGGTAAATTTGGCTTGGGTCGGTACCCCTTATGCCTTGCTCGTTTTTCTGCTAGTTTTCTGCCACTTGTAATTCCTTGCTGAGGCGTTCTTTGTTTTATTGAATGCCTCAGGTTCAGAGCCGTAACGGCTAGTGGTGTAGCCTGAAGTTCAGAGTTTTTGTAGCTGTTCACCCCGCTGCTGCGAGGTAGTTGTTTTTAGTTACTTCTTGTGCTCAGACATACTAGTTGGTGCCAATGGGTTAGTGTCATGTTGTTGACGCCCATTGTGCCCCTTTTTATACTTTATAGTTTATTTGCCAGATTATGCCACTACTTTTAGATCTTGTGTATCTTACCCACTGGGAATGATTTATGTTAGGTGCACTATAGTTATAAAATGGTTTTTCTTCATCCTCATTGCATTCTTTCTAACTGAAACCCTTAACTTTAAAGTCGCCTAAAGGTATTTTCTACTCTTACAGTACGCCTAGTTATGTGCATATCATTTACTTCATGCTCCGTCGTTTGCATACATGTAGGACTTTAAGTAAACTAAATCAAGTACTTTCTGCTGCAAGTATATATACTTTCTCGGTGGACTAGTTGATCCACGAACTGAGAGACACAGTTCTTATCTCAAAACCCCTAATAAATGATTTCAAATGATGACTTATCATATAATCATGTTTGTTTAGTTAA
Source organism: Dactylorhiza incarnata (assembly GCA_033032865.1). Classification (NCBI taxonomy): domain Eukaryota; kingdom Viridiplantae; phylum Streptophyta; class Magnoliopsida; order Asparagales; family Orchidaceae; genus Dactylorhiza; species Dactylorhiza incarnata. The sequence continues at coordinate 334,570 of JAWHQI010000354.1, read as the reverse complement.
GTAATAGGTTCCCGCCTGAGCGTCTACAGTTGTCTCCTGTATGACGTGGCATCATGACGTGTATTTTCTCTTACTCTGATATTCTTAAATTCGGAGAAAATGCGGGTTGTGACAAGTAAGGCCAACACAATCCTTCATATAACTCCTCCAACACTATTATGTGCGACCCTATAGGCTCAAATTGCATTGGCAGTAAGAATAACTGTTTTATTGCTTTGAGATCACCTTGGAAACACCAACACTAGCCACCTTCATTATCAAATGTTTTGATCATTTTAGGTTAGGAAATACTTGAAGCTTTTGAGATCAGTAAACACTTGATATTTCATCCCAGAAGATTATGTTTCCAAATCTTCATGGCAAACCCCGCAGTGGATAACTCCAAATCATGGATAAGATAATGCGTACCTACTCCTTTCAATTACCTAGAAGCATAAGCAATGACATTCCCTCATTGCATCAATACACATTCTAGTCATTTAAAGGACGCATCGCTATAGATTTTATGATCTTTAAAACATTAAGCAGGGAATAAATTGAGGAGAGCACGAACAATATCTTCAACTTCTAAAAGCTTTCTTCAAAATGGATGTGGACACCATCTTTCTTCACTGACTTCTTCGAAAAGTCTTTAACAAACTTTTGATAGTATCATGCTAAGCCCTAGAAACTTTGAATCTCCATATCATTAATTGGGAGAGGACACTCGACAGTTGCAGATATTTTAGCAGGATCCATAAAGATTCCTTTGGCGCTAATTATATGGCCAAGGAAGTCCACCTCTTTAAGATAGAATTGAGACTTCGAGAACTTGACAAACAATCAACATTCCCTCAATTTGTAGAGGACTTGTCGTAAATTCCCTTAATGTTTTAATTCGTTCTTTGAATATACTAAGATATCATCAATAAAGATAATGACAAACCGATCAAGAAATTGATGCATGACTCGGTTCATCATGTCCATAAATACTACTTGAGTATTAGTGACTCCAAATGGCATTACTAAAAATTCATAATGACCATATCTGGTGTGAAATATTATTATTTGGATATCTTCATTCTCCACCCTTAATTGATGGTAACCAGATTTGTGGGTCAATTTTTGAAAAGACCGATGCACCTTGCAGTTTGTAAAACAAGTCATTAATTCTCGATAATGGTTATTAATTTTTAATTGTTACTTTATTCAACCCTCTATAATCGATTCACATCTGTAAACTTCTATCTTTCTTCTTTACGAACATAATCAGAGCACACCAAGGGGAAGTGATTGGATGGATGAATCCCTTATTCAACAAATCCTGTAACCGCTCCTTCAACTTTTGCATTTTAGGTACCGCTAGATGGTATGGGGCCTTAGAGATAGGATCTGCTCCTAGGATTAGGTTGATCAAAAAATCAATCTACCTGTGTGGATAAAGGATAGATAGAATATTTGTAAATACATTTGAGTAATCATAAATGATGGGTACATATTTGAACTTTATATTTACTTCTCCAACTTCTGACATATTGGCAAGATATGTCATGCATTCACGTACTAGCTACTTGTAGGCTTTTAGAGCAGATATCATCGAGACAATTCCTCCTTCAACACAAAATGTAAAGGTTTATTGAGTTGACTATCAAAAAGCAATGTCTTTCTTGATACACTCAATCATCGTTTTATGCTCCGTAAACAAATCCATGCCCAAGATAACATTGAAGTTGTTGGGAGGAAAGATGAAATTGGCCATGAACTCTCACTCTCTAATCTTTATGTCCCCCACATACATATTCATTGACATTGACTTTCTCACCATTTAGGAAGACTTATATTGATATGTTCTTGTAGCTTTGTTTAGTTAATGCCATTTGACTAGCTATCATATCAAATATGAATGAATATCTTGCACCATAGTCCAATAATGTGATAGCAAAAATGTCTCCAAGTATTATTGTACCTGCAACCATGTCATTTGCTTCCTATACTGCCTCCCTCTTCATCCCATAGATTCAAGGCTGAGTAGGGCCTGTTATTGTGGTCTACCATTTGCTTGTCTCTGGGTCACCCTATTCTTTGGACAATTTCCAAAGCGATGCTTGGGTGGATGACAGTAAAAACATGTATTATTTTTCCATTCTACTGCACAGACACCCTAGTGCAACTTGTTACATCAAGGGCATATTGCCATAGGATGATTTTAATTACCCTAATGCTTTTGTCAATCTTGATGGACAGAGCCTTTAGACTTCCATTTATCTCTTGGCTAACATGGTCATAACACTCTTTGACTCTCCTTGATCTATCGAGTCACCTCAATCGGTGCCTCATAATCAGAATACTCCATAGGAGCTAAGGCAATCTAAATGGATTCTCACAACACATGATATAACAAGAATATTTGTTAACATATAGAACCAACAACATCGAGCACATGCTTAAGAATAGATACAAACTTGGCCTCATATTTAGTAATAGAAAGATTGCCTTGAGTCAATTGTGCAAGTTGCTTCGTCATATTTTGGTGCGATAACATTGTTTAATACCACTTATAAAATCTGCTACAAATTTGCACTATGAAATATTGATTGCCTTCCTTCCATGCAGGTGGACACATTTATGATTATTCTATAAAGATTTCGCATCTTTCCACATAATAGATTTGACCAGAGTTACTCTTTTCTCCCACAGGAACTCAATGCCCTCGAAGATCCGCTCCACTTCAAGAATCCATTCTTCTGTAACAAGTGGATTTGTTGACCTTATAAATCTTGGTGGACTCTCCTGCATAAAAAATGTTCAACCATTTTCTGAATAATTTGTGGCAGCTCCCTATCTAGGAAGTGAGGTCAATCCCCTTTGTTGGTCATTTCCTACAAAAGGAAATAGTTGTCTTGATGTTAAACAGACTAAGCACGCACCAAACATCAATCCTGGTGTTTTTCAATTACACAATTAACTTGAAATTTCTAGTCTAGGTAGCTCATTGGCCAAGTAAGCATAAGGTCAGTGGTCGCACTATGTACCGTTATAAACCACCTCTCTTTAAGGAGATATTGGCTCAACCCTAACCACTTTCCTAGACACCAATTAGACAACTTAAATTTTAATCTCGCAGGCGCAATATACGATAAGAGGTTTGGCTCAAATACCATTTGTAACAAACTAACCCTCGTAATATCAGATGTATTATCCGCTTTGGTTCATCCTAGCCCATACTAAGCTAAACCACATGATTTTTCCCTTTTCACATGTGGCATATGAGAACTTCCTAGGAGGCCACCCATCTCAGGACTACTCCCATCGGAGCACGCTTAACCATGGAGTTTCCAACACAACTCCACCAGTTACTCTGAAAAGGCGCCTCTAATATTTGAGGATGTGAATTATTACTTAATCTCAACAAATTTTCCCTCAATTCTGATGTGAGATCAGGTTCATACATGCACCTCTTTTCACCTAGAAGTCTGCCATCCTAGAAGTTTGTCGGGAACTACTTTGCTTGTGCTTCACTGCCCCCAAAGCACTCCTCACCCTCATTAGACCGCCCTCATCAAATTCAGGATGTTACAGGCCCACCATCTTTCACATGGTTCATCCCCAAACCACACATTGTACTATACGAGGTCTGGATCTGGTACCATTTGTAATAACCCGACCCCCATAATATTAGAAGTATTATTGGCTTTTGTTCTTCCCAGTCCATACTGAGATGAACCGAATAGTTTTGCGCTTTCCATAAGTGGAATATGAGCACTTCCCAAGATGTCACACATCCTAGGACTACCCCCACTGGAGAATCCTTAACCTTGGAGTATCCAACACAAATCCACTAAATGCTCCGAAAAGGTGCCTTTAATATATGAGGATATGAATTATTACATAAGCCCAACAAAATTTCCTTTAATTATGATGTGAGATCCGGTTCATTCCTAGACCTCCTTTCACATAAAAGCATGTCATCTTAGATGCCTGTCATCCTATAAGCCTACTAGTAACTACTATGTATGGGATTCACTGCCTCCAAAGCACTCCCCAGCCTCATTGGACCGCCCTCTTCGAATTTTGAATATTGTAAGCCCATCAACTTTCACAGGTTTATCCCCGAACCACACCTTATATTATAAAATGTCTAGCTGTGATACAATTTGTAAAGACCCGACCCTTATAATATTAGAAGTATTGCATGCTTTGGTTCATCTCAACCCATACCTAGTTGAACCTCATGGTTTTACCCTTTCCACGTGTGGCCTACGAGCACTTCCCAGAAGGTCAACTCTCCCAGTACTACTCCCACCGGAGCATTCTTAACCTTGGAGTTTTCAATACTACTCAACCAGTTGCTCCAAAAATGTGCCTCAGATATTTGAGAATATGAAATATTAGTTAAGCCCAACAACTTTTCCTCCAATTCAATGTAAGATTCTGTTCATTCCTACACCTTCTTTCACCTAGAAGTCTTCCATTCTATAATCTTTCCATGAGCTACTTTGCAAGTGCTTTACTGCCACCAAAGAAATCCCCACCCTCATTGGACCACCTCCATTGGATGTTATATTCACTTTTTTCTGGCAACTTGATGGCCTTTAGGGCTCACAGGCGCCAGAAACCACCACCGATGGTGGCTACTGGCGGTAGCACCGCCTGGCATTTTCTTAGCACTCCACATGACGTGCAAGGCCATATGTAAATGGTGTACAACGCTGCTTGGCATTGTATTGTGAAGCATGGTGCATCCATATGGCAGTTGCCGCTTGGTTGCGCGCCATATGGCTGCGCATGGCTCCATGTGGTGACACATGACACCATGTATGGATGCCACATGGATACATATGTCACATTGCATGGTCACCATGTAGCATAGCATGTATGCAAGGATGCCACATGGCACCACATGCATGCATGGACACCACGTGGTGGCACATATCATCGTTAATGGTTACCATGTGGCGGATGCAGCGCCGTGCATAGCCACCACATTTTGTCATCATACCTGTATGGATGCTCTGATGTGATACGTAACATCATGCATGACCTCCACATGTCCCCTTCAGAGAGCTCAGTAAAGGGATATTTGAATTTTTGGACTTTTCGAAAGTGCTAAAGCTCAAATCTGGGCAATTTTGGTGGCGTTGGAAATGATTAAAAATACTCATCCAACAAATTTTCAAATTACTTAAAAGCCTTTTTAGTTTCTCTGAAATCAAGTAAGAGTGAGTTAGAGAGGAGAGACAAAGTGTCATAATGCCGCAAAAAATTTTGCGGAAACTCTAGGGAAGTTTCTAGAGGGAGATTTTAGCTTTTGTTGGTGTCGAAGTGCTGCCCAAGTACTATTTTTGAAATCAAAGCCCGATCTTCATAAAAACATTGAAATATTTTCTGACACTAATTTAGGTGCCAAAATTGAGGTAGGTAGAAATTAATACAATATTTTACCTTATGATTGTTGGGTTTTCTGTAAACGGGTGGAAACAGCACATCCCATGTGCGCAGCAGAATAAAAGAACAAGAATAACCCAAAAGAGTTTCGGATCATGTGATTTCATGAATCAAGAAATAGATAAAGCAATGCATTGCAATATACCTGAAAGGGATTGAGTCAACACTTAACCAAGATGCTCCAAGTTCTGATCTCGAAGACGAACTCTGAGTTATAAGCACATAATGAATATATGCGCCTCTATAGCAGTCCACACGAGTGAAGGAGTGTTGGTGTTTCCATGGTGATCTGGAAGTGGTCAAATATCTAGTCTCACTGCCAACGCGATATGAGCCTATGGGGTCCTACACAAGATAGTTTGGAGAAATTGGAGGAAGAATCCTGTCGGTTAAGTGTTGGATAATATCGTCTTGATTGTCAAGACGATGTTTTGGTCTTCTCGACGATATATGTATATCCTCTCGACGATATATATGTCTTCTCGACGATATATATATATATATATATATATATGTCTTCTCGACGATATATATATTTATTCTTGACGATATATGTCATCTTCTCGACGATATATATGTCTTCTCAATGGCTAGCATAGCGCATTCATCGAACGGCTAGCGTAGTGTGTTCGTCGAATGGTTTGTCGAACGGCTAACATAGCGCGTTCGTCGAACGGCCAGCGCGTTCGACGAATGCTAGCCAGTTCGTCGAACGCAGTATTCGACCAATTCATATTCGCCCGACGCTTCTCTTTTTCGCCCGGGGTATAAAAGAATACGATTCTTTTAACCTAATCATACCCTGATCTATTTTTGGCGATCTGTTTTTGAGAGAGAGAGCGACGGAAGAGTTCCGCAAGGCTTCTGACAGAAGTGTTCTGACCGGTCGATCCAGCCACTGCCGCCGCCTCTCCTTGTCGTCGGACCTAGCAGTCTGTGGGAGACGTAGAGAGCAGTTCTTCTCCGACCTAGATCTTGTGCGACAAGAGGATAGGGTTCTTCAACACACGTGTGGATCTTCCATAGAGGCGCAGATCTATTTCAGCGCTTGGAACTCAAATTTTGTTCTCTGGATCTGCCATTGAAGCATCTCGGTTGAGTATAGACTCAACTCCCTTCAGGTATAATTTCTGCAATATGCTGTGGATGTTATTTAATTTCTTGAATCTATGAAATCGTAAGTTGCTTATAATTGTTTAGGGTTGTTCTAGTTATTTTATTCCGTTGCACATATTTGATATGATGTATTATCATTTCTGAAATGGTATTAAGAAAACCCAACAGTGGTATCAAAGCGAGGTTTGCAATCTAATGCATGTAAATTAGAACTTTATAAGTGTTCTAAATGTATGGATTTCTTCCTGGGTGTTTAGTGTTCTAAATTGAACACCACCAGGAATGCATGTGATTGCGTTGCGATTTCATTGTTTCAGAAATTGTGTCTCCTTAACAGTAACTGTCCCTCTAATTGGTTTGTGGAACCAAATGTCTTAGATTTTTTGAATATGACATTGAGAGATGAGCTTGTCTACTACATAAGTGGAGTTGTTTTCCCTGTGTCAAATGCATGTAAATCTGGAGATTTAGAAGTGTTCTAAATGCTCAGATTTAGCCCATTTTATCAAAGCGTTGATAACTTTATTTTGTGCACATCTGGGATGTATTTGGTTGTGATTGTTGTTATTTTATTATCTGCACATTGATTAATTGTTAATTAATTTTATTAATAAAATACCTTATCCAATATTAAATATTCGGATGCCATCCGATGGATGAAACTCTTCTTGCCTCGATCGATGAAGTGTGGGCTTGCCAAAGCAAGGTGCATTAATCGATCTTGGTAAGGGTGCGAGCGGATAATTGTGATATCCCACTGTCGACATCAGGTCCAACTTAACTGGGTGACCTCAAAAGTTGAGTGCCTAGAGGCATTGGGTTGGCATGCACCATATGATGGATGCGAAAAAGAGTTATTCACCAACCATACTAGAGTTTCATAGTGATGCAATTGGCAAGTGTTGCCTACCTAAATAATCACATTATGAGAGGAACGCCAAAGCGGACTCATTGTGTTGGTGAAATACGGATCTTGTCCACTAAGAGAGTAGCTCGCATAAACTCTCTGAATTGATATTAAGGGTTATCAATTTGAATGAAATAGTGGGAGTATTTAATAAAAGACCCTATTAAATAAAAATGTATTTTAAAATATAGTACTAAAATATATTTTGCATTATTTTATAGAATTTCCATGGCAAATACATCACACTCCACGTTGTCCCTGAGAGTCATCCTTGAGAAGGATAAGCTCAATGGGACGAATTTTCTAGACTGGTATAGAAACCTAAGAATTGTTTTCAGGCAAGAGCGTAAGCTCTATGTACTTGAAGTAGATCCCCCCGAGGAGCCAGCCGCTACTGCACCTCGTGCAGAAAAAGATGCTTACAAGAAGTATGGAGATGACTCCTTGGATGTTGAATGTCTCATGCTCGCGACCATGAACTCTGAGCTTCAGAAGCAACATGAGAACATGAGTTGTTACGAGATGGTCGAGCACCTGAAGAAAATGTTTCAAGGGCAAGCTCGCCAAGAGAGGTTTGACATATCTAGGGTATTATTTCAGTGTAAGATGGGAGCTCAGGACCCAGTAGGGACTCACGTACTCAAGATGATTGGGTAAATAGAGAACCTTGAAAGACTGGGGTTTCCGTTGGGCCAAGAGTTGGCCACTGACCTGATCCTGCAATCGTTGCAGGACAGTTATTAATAGTTTGTCTTAAATTACAATATGAATGAAATTGACAAGACACTGCCCGAGCTCCTATGCATGTTGAGAACTGCCGAGATCAATATGAAGAAGGTCAAGCATGCTAGCCCCATATTGATGGTGCATAAAAGCAAGGGCAAGACCAAGGGACTCAGGAAGACTAAGGTGGGACCTAAGTCATATCTTGATCCCAAGTCTTCAGCACTGAAGAATAAGGGCTTTGCTAAGGAAGGGAAATGCCACCATTATGGTAAGGCAGGGCTTTGGAGGAGGAACTGTCCCCTCTATCTTGAAGATCTACAAAAGAAGAAGGGAAGTGTGACCTCCACTTCAGGTATTTTTGTTATAGAAATAAAACCTTTTTGCTCCTTCATCTTGGGTATTGGATACCGGATGTGGTTCTCACATTTGTACGAATGTACAAGAACTGACAAGGAGAAGAATGCTGGGTAAAGGAGAGGTAGACCTGCGCGTTGGAAAAGGAGTAAGAGTTGCTGCCGTTGCCGTTGGTTTTTATCGTCTTTCTTTGCCCACTGGGCTTGTAATTGAATTAGATAATTGTTATTATGTTCCAGCCATAACTCGAAACATTTTATCTGTGTCATGTTTAGAAATGAAAGGATTTTCTTTCATTATTAAGAACAATAGTTGTTCAATATTTATGAATGATGTTTGTTATGGTGTAGCCCAATTATTTAATGGCATATATATTTTAAACTTAGATCAGCCTATTTATAATATAGAAAATACCAAACAACTAAAACCTAATGACTCTAATCCTACATATCTCTGGCATTGTCGTTTAGGCCATATAAATGAGAAACGCATATCCAGGCTCCATAGAGATGAACTACTGGACTCATTTGATTATGAATCATTTAAGAGATGCGAGTCATGTTTATTAGGCAAGATGACGAAAGCTCCTTTCATTAGTTGTAGTGAGAGGGATGATGATCTCTTGGGTATAATACATAGTGATGTATGTGGACCCATGAGTTCTATGGCTAGAGGTGGGTACTACTACTTCATTACATTTACTGATGTTGATACGGATACGTTTTTCTTATGAAGAACAAATCTGAAACCTTTGAAAAGTTCAAAGAGTTTAAAAATGAAGTAGAGAATCAACTGGGAAAGAGGATAAAAGCACTCTGATCTGATCGAGGTGGCGAATATCTGAGTCACGAATTTTGTGATCATCTGAGAGAGTGTGGTATTGTATCACAGCTCACTCCGCCTAGAACACCACAACATAATGGTGTGTCTGAGAGGAGGAATCGTACTTTGTTAGACATGGTATGGTCGATGATGAGTCATGAAGATTTGCCCATTTCCTTTTAGGGATTTGCTTTAGAGACTGCTGCCTTCACATTAAATCGTGCTCCAACGAAAATGGTTCTAAAGACACCATATGAGATATGGACTGGGAAGCATCCTAGTATGTCTTTTATTAAGATTTGGGGTTGTGAGGCATATGTGCGACGTCAAATGCCTGACAAGCTGGAACCAAAGTCAGATAAGTGTTATCATGTGGGATATCCTAAGGAAACCAAAGGGTATTAATTCTACCTGCCGTCCGAGGGCAAAGTGTTTGTCGCAAGGACTGACATCCTTTTGAAGAAAGAGTTCTTATCCAGAAAGACTGCAAAGGTGGAACTTGAGGAAGTTCAAGAACCACAAACAATAGTTGAACCGATTTTAGAACCTGAGCAAGGACTACAAGTTGTTGTAGTTAGAGAGCCTGCTTAAGAAACACAAGTCCTGCATAGATCTGATAGACCAAGATTTGAGCCTGAGAGATATGGATTTCTCGTGTCTCAAATAGGTAACGTGTTGCTTATGGATCATGATGATGAGCCTGCAACCTATCAAGAGGCTATGTGTGGACCTGACTCCGAGAAGTGGCTTGAGGCCATGAAATTTGAAATGGACTCCATGTATGCAAACCAAATTTGGACCTTGGTGGAACCACCTAAAGGGGTATGACCCATAGGGTGCAAGTGGGTCTTCAAGAAGAAGACCGACATGGATGGGAATGTACATTCATTCAAAGGTCGGCTGGTGGCTAAAGGTTTCAGGCAAATTCATGGTGTTGACTATGATGAGACCTTTTCCCCTGTATCCATGGTCAAGTCCATTAGAATTCTACTTGCTATTGCTGCATATTATTACTACGAGATCTGGCAAATGGATATCAAAACAACTTTCCTTAATGGAAACCTCCTTGAGGAAGTGTATATGACATAACCCAGGGGTTTTGAATCTCCAAATGAAGCCACTAAAATATGTAAGTTGAATCGATCCATTTATGGATTGAAACAAGCTTCTCGAAGTTGGAATCTTCGTTTTGATGAGAAAATCAAAGAGTTTGGTTTCATCAAGAACGAGGATGAACCTTGTGTTTACAAGAGGATTAGTGGGAGTATTGTCATTTTCCTGATATTTTATGTGGATGACATACTATTGATTGGAAATGACATTCCAACCCTGCAAGCTGTTAAGAACAGGCTAGGGGACTGCTTTTCCATGAAGGACTTGGGTGAAGCGACTTATATACTTGGTATTAAGATCTATTGAGATAGATCGAAGAAGTTGCTGGGTTTGACCCAGAGTACATATATTTAAAAGGTGTTGAAATGGTTCAACATGCTTGAGTCCAAGAAAGGATTCTTACCCATGTCACATGGTGTGAGTCTCTCCAAGGACAAGTGTCCAAAATCTTTGGAAGATAAGGACCTCATGAAGTTGATTCCATATGCTTCGACAATTGGATAAATCATATACAAAATGTTATGTACTCGACCCGATGTCTCTTATGCTTTGAGCATGACTAGCAGAAATCAGTCTGACCCTGGTGAGAGTCACTGGATTGTAGTCAAGAATATCTTAAAGTACTTGAGAAGGACTAAAGATGTATTCTTGGTGTATGTTGGAGAGGAAGAGCTCGTCTTAAAGGGTTACACAGATGCTAGCTTCCAGACTGATAGGGACGACTCAAAGTCCCAATCAGGTTTTGTATTTTGCCTTAATGGAGGAGCTGTAAGTTGGAAGAGTTCCAAGCTGGAGACAGTTGTTGATTCTACAACTAAGGCCGAGTATATGATGAGTCCCAATTATATACACTGTTATGGACTCATCTGGGATGATTATCTAGTCTTTGCACTACACTTTAGGCATGTTTTTTGTTCATATTTGATATTCCATGCTATGTGCACTTCTAGGCCCGTCTTGGTGTATTTTCATGTTTATCTTCTTTGTATGCTTTCATTCATTGTTAAGTGCCACTTTCAGCGGTTTGATTGGTGTTTATGCTGGAACAGGAGTCGTGCAGGTGTTCCTGGTACAAATCTGTACATGAACACTACGCACGATCACTGGTTCTATTGCACATGACCACTGGTCATGCGCCACTGATCATGCGCACTTAACTCCTCAAATCTGAGTTCTGTCTTGACCAGCGCGCAAGACCACTTACGATAGTGCGCATGACCACTAGTCGTGTGCCAATAATCGTGCGCTTTATTATTTTCTGTAAAGTTTTGTCTTGCAGGTTTTCGGGCACAGTGCGCACGACCACCAAATTCCAGTGCGCACGACCATTGGTCGTGCCCCACTGATCGTGCGCCCTATTTTCTATAAATACGTAGTCCGCAAAATTAGGTCAGATGACATTTTCAGCTCCGCCATTTTCGAGCCCAGTTCGCCTCTTCCGCCCCCTGCATCATCTTCCACCACCATGAGGTGCTCCTCGACTATTCTTCACGCCTATCTTGAGCCCGGAGATCATCTCGGCCATCTCCGTCATCCACAAGCTTCAAAAGGAAGGATCTCCGCCCAGATTCCATCATCAAGTTTGGGAGCCATGTATTGAAGCCAAGCGGATATTGACACGAAGAAGACTGGTCCATTGGGAGGTAGTGACAGCCCTTCTCTACCCCGGACGTTGTTGCGGCCCGAGCTTGGATGGGGATTGACAACCTTGCGATTCCAGCCGTGAATCTCAACGAGCCTTCAGATTCGATCGATTTCTTACTCTCTTTCAACTTGTAATGATATTGTACGGTAGATTCTTGTATTTTTGGATGATATGCACAATGATCTTTAATTTCAATGTTTATTTCATATTTCTATGAATCCATTTGGTTATTTGTGTATATGAGATGCGCCACCACTTCATCCACCACTCCATCCACTACGTTCATGTGCCACACTAGCAATTGCTAGTGGCATGCTTATTGATGAGGTGCTTGCGACCCTCACTCTGCCGGTGAGACTCACTCCATCTGCAAACCTACTCGTCCATCCGCGCAACGAAGCGGTGCATAGCAGCCCGTATAATCCATCCGCCTAGCCAAGAGGTGCTAACGGCCCTCAAAACCTTTCCGCCAGTGCGAGCCACCTCATTCGTGCAGTGAAGCGGTGCATAGCGGCCCGTGTAATCCATTCGCCTCACGAAGCAGTGCGCTCAAGGCCTGCACAGTTCGATTCTGCAATTACCACTCCATCCGCTTGCCTACTCGTCCATCCGCCCTTGCGAAGTAGTGCGTTCAAGGCCTACGTAGTTTCCATCCCGCCTAGTGTAGCAGTGCGCTCAAGGTCTGCATAGGAGTAGTTGATTTAGCTCTTTTACTTTATTTTCCACAAACCAAATCACCCCCTTTTGCATCCATCCGACCAAAAGGACTTCGATCTCAAGTCCTTGCTCAATAGTTAACTCCACCTTACCGTGTTCCTTTGAGATTCGATACTTGGGGATTCACTCCCATATTTTATATTACTTGAATGATCAGTACACTGTCATTCTGTGCCGTAGTCTCGCTACCGTATATAACGGTGTGCTAGATTTGTGCATCAAGTTTTTGGCGCCGTTGCCGGGGACCATAGTCGTGTGAGTTTTCTAGAGAGGAAGAATCTGAGAGAGAAACCCTTCCATTTGTAAATTGCATCCTTTTGTTTTATTTCTTCGTACTCTGTTTTATTGTTTTTTATTATGTTGCTTTAGTAAGTATTGTTGGGTGTAGTGTTTTGCACAATAGTGTTCCTCTTTTTTAATCGAGTTATCTTCACGCAATGTGGGCTTCATTAAATATTCGTTAACGTTGGTGTGGAGGTATCTCTCATGCTAGTGATAGATTTCCAAAGGGAGATAATAGCCCTAACACTCAAGGCCCAGTGTATGGAGCACCGACTTCATCTGGTACTCTATATGGTGCGCGTAAGTCCTATGGCTATTCTGCTGAGCCTTTACCATCACACTTCTTTTCGGCTTCAGCACCTGCTGTGCCAAAGAAGCCCGCAAGGCAGTGCTTGTTTTGTCAGAGCACGGATCATGCCTTGAAGGGTTGTGCTTCTTATCTTCGCCAATTGGACGAGGATGACAAGCCGGATATTCGGATCATCCCGACTCCTAACTCTGACAGCACACCTTCTACCTCTGATTACGTCGCTGTATCACCTTCATGTTTTGATGGGAATGATGCAGACACACACATCAGAGTTGTGGAGATCTAGGATCTGACATGGCTGTGCCCATCTCCCTTGTGCATCCATCACCTTGCATACTATAGTCATCTCTGACGACATGGCTGTGCCCATCTCCCCTGTGCATCCATCACCTTGCACGATTCCTCCCCCTGTTGTGCATACTATAGTTGTCTCTGACGACATTGTTGATGATGTGTCGCAAGATGAGGCTGGCGATCTAAGTATTATGCCTGTTCCTTTGGAGGAGGACAACCTTCTGTGTGAAGAGGAGTTTTCCTCAGCACCAGTGGAGGAAGTCCAAATCTTACACCTGACCACTGTTGATCCCGCCGAACCTTGTAGCATTGATGACAATGCTGACATTATTTTACTTTCCCAACTTGATGGGAGTGAGACCGGGATCACTCCCCCGATTGATTTGTATTCATGTTCTTATTCTTGTTTATTTCTTGATCCCCTTTCTCTATCTGAGCCTGTGCAGATTGAGTCTTCACAGGTACCCCAGGAGGACTTGGAGCATGATGCTCAAGTCAATGATGATAGCGTCCTCTTATATGAGGAGGTTAATCCCTCCTCCGCAGAGGAAGCCTCATTCATTGCCTTCTCCTCCTGCCGCCTCCCTGAAGACAATACCTTGCTGGGCAAGGACATATATTTTGGTGAGAATAGTGAGGAGGAATCCTCCTCCACTTCTTACTTTCTGCTTCCTCTACCTGTGAAGAGCAGGTATTATTATTTAGGTAGAGGAGTAACTGTTTTATCTCCATATCGATACCCGCTACCGACACGCATATTAGAAAAGTTACTTGTGCACTTTTCTTTTCATAGACCCATTAGCTAGAACTATTTTAAATTTGAATAAGTCGTGCTGGGAGGACAATAACCCCAGTATTTATCTTACTTTTCATGCATTTCATTTTATTCAATCCTGTTTAGTTAGCTGTAGTTTATTTTGGTTTGTCTTTTCCTTTAGTTCTTGTGGAGCTGACCCCTGCAGGTATCTTTTGCGGTTCGGGGATGCTGCAGTTCTGTCTTAAATTTCAAGCGTCTTCTGGCATGCTCAATTCTGAGCATTGGGTACTCTCTTCCCCTAGCTTCCATTTTAGTCTTTATTGATTATTCTGTGTTAGAATGTTTAGATTAAGTCTGGAGGAGAGCTTCTGTGTTTGTTACCTACTGCACACACTCAATGTCAATGCATGCTAGAAGTATTTCTATTTCATTTATTTAGTATTGTTCATTTTCTTTGCACACCACTACACCCACTTGAGCGCGTACTTAACCATAGGCGCGTAACGAGTCTAACTCGTTTCTTTTGTGTGATGGGAAAATCATTGTGCTGGCTTAGGATTGTGAGTCAGAATAAAATGTCGACTTCTATTGTGCTCGTAGTCAAGTGCTCATTGATTGCATAGAAATTCGTGTAGATTCAATTTCTTTTTATGCTTTTAGATTATATTTTTGTATTAGCGTAGATATTGTTTACTTTACTCAGAAATTGGTGAATCTGGTCTGAATCAAAGGGTAGCATAGGAATGTGTGAAGACGTTCGTTAGCCTCGTATTGCCCAAGTTGGGAGAAAGGATTATCTTTCTTGGAGGCTAAGAACTTGCCCCAAGCGACTCTTGAAGCATGGGTATATGGTTAGTCAATCGCGTCAATGTGATATAGGCCATCATTTTTGCCTGGTTGAGCTTTTGTGCCCATTCCTATCGCTCTATCCTCGTTAGCCAAGTTGTGCCTACCCGTTCTTTGATTCAGCCCCACTTTTATCTCACCAAAGCCTAAAAGCAAATCCTAGTTGCACACCCAAATTTGAGCTTTAGTTGTTTATTATTTTCATGATTGGGGTGTTGATGTTGTGATATTTTTGTGAAAATGTGGATGCGCTTCATTGCTCATCTTGTTGAAAATATTTTGAAAAGAAAAGAAAAAATGAGAAAAAGAAAAGAAGTAAAAAGAAAAGAAAAAGAAGAAGTGTTTAATTGAAAATTTTTATTGATTTATGATTGGGATTAGGCGGTGCACACACCCATGTAGTCAAGTTCAAGTCTGGTAGTGTGGTGCACCCACTTGTTTATCGTGGTGCGTGGATAATTTATTTTGCACTAGCTCATTTAGGTTTAGTGTTTGAGCCATCGTTTTTATCATTGTATACCTCACCTAAACCCAAGCCTTATCTAAAACCCAAAGTCCTATTGATTCACGCATTTGAGTCAAACCTATGCCATGGAGAGAGTGCGAACGGGCAAGCTTATTGATGCAGGAAGCCGGGGCCCCGACCGTACCCCGTGGCATCACACCAACTAGCGGACTACGACCAAGCATGCCTGCCAGAAGGACTGCAGTGCAGGCACCCCAACCCGTCTCCGCGCCTGTTCTCGGTGCAGCGGGTTGTTGAGGCTGGGGCTCGATCCCCAGACCTCCTTGATAAGACCCTCTCCTAACAGGCCTTATCACCAACTGACCTGTCTGTTTGTGATAAGGCCTGTTAGGAGAGGTTCTTATCAAGGAGGTCTGGGGATCGAACCCCAGCCCCAACAACCCGCTGCGCCGAGAACATGCATGGAGACGGGTTGGGGTGCCATTCCTCTCAGTCCTTCTCCATCTCCCTGTTGATGAAGACCCCCACATGGACCCACACTTTGTGGGGGATGAAGTCGATGCTGATGTTGATGATACCGTTGTGGACCCTCCACCACTGCCAGATCCGCCACCGTATGATGCTGATGTTGATGATACCATTGTGGACCCTTTGTAACACCCCAGTTTTGCTGATCTGAGAGTTAACGCCGCGCGTTAGGTCTTCTTCGCTAAAAACTGCCGTAATGGCAAATTTTTCTTGAACGCACGATCGTGCGTTTTCTTGACGCACAATCGATTCACCCGTCATGCTCTTCGGCTGGGAAAATGATGTTCTGAATTTGTTCGTGCATTTTTACGCACGGTCGTGCGTTCGACCTTCCGTTCGCAAACTGACAGAAAATAGATCCGTAAACAGTGAAATCTGGGCGTCCGTTTGGTTAAATTTTGATCGGACAGCTGTGAGGGGTTCGTGGGAGAACCCTAAGTAGGGCTGAGAAGCTCTCCCTCCTCATTTTCTTTTCAGTTGGGTTCTTGAGGGTTTGAGAGAGAGGAAGGGTTTGGAGGAGGAAGAGATCTAGTTCCCGCCATTGTTGGAGCTTCGGAGCTCCGTTCACCGATCCGAGACCGGCAGCGCATAGGGGACGTCGAGGCCCTTCTTCTCCTCCATTCTTTTTCAAGATTCTCATGGCTAGGAGGAAATCTCATAAGGTAACGACATTTCTCCTCCCGGTCTTCAGGATGCATGCATGGCATACCTATTTCCTCTCTTTTTCTGCATTTTGGCACCGGATCCGTCAAGTGAGAGGGATCCGGGTCGCCTTGGTTCAAGAGGAACCATCAGGTCGATTAAGTCCATCCCTGACATGATTTTGCATTAGAAATCCTCTCCTTTAGCGGGTTAGGCATTGTGGTTGAAGCCGGAATCGCGACCGTTGGTCCGATTCGGTGATGTTGTTTGACGCGCATTTTAGGGATTTTACTAGAAATCCGATTACGGCGAAAACGTCATTGTAATGCACTTGCATTTTCGTATGAGAACGAATGTTGGTTTGTGGGCAGGCAATATTGTGCGTGAGTTATGGCTTGTGATGCCTGTTTGTATTGTGAAGGCGCGGAATTATCTTGTGGTCGGTTGGCCCGCCCGTGATATTGCAAGTCATGTGAGGAGGGTGTCCCGACAAGACAAGTCCCCCCTTCTATGTTGATTGTAGTGAAATTGATGAGTACCCTATGGTTGTGATGCGATGATGGAGGCAAGAACAGGTGAGCTAATGGATGAGCCCGATGGCATGGTGGGCAAGGCGCGGTGGGATCACATCAAGAGTTCTTGGCCTTGGGCAACGATGCCCTTTGGGGGAAATGATGAGTACCCTATGGTTGTGATGCGAGGATGGAGGCAAGAATAGGTGAGCTGATGGATAAGCCTGATGGCATGGTGGGCCAGGCGCGGTGGGATCACGGCATGAGTTCTTGTCCTTGGGCTACGATGCCCTTTGGGGGAAATGATGAGTACCCTATGGTTATGATGTGATTGATGATGTATGATGATGTGTTAGATTCATACGCATTAGGGTGCCTTGGGTGAAACCCGGGTTTTCATTCATATTGCATTTGTAGGCCCCTTTATTATCTGCTCAACATAGAAACATTGATGATGCTTGTGACACTAATGCCTGTTGTTTATGTTGTTTTTCTTTATGTACATTTGCATATGAAGTGCTGACTTGCAGGGTGAAGTAGTTCCCCGGGTCCACTAGGACAGCCGGGAGGAGGGATGTTGTTACACCGTTTGTGTTCAGCCATAGCTGACCCTCGTTTACTGCTCTTTGTGATTTGTATGCAGGGCAAGGATCACAAGTTGGACCTAGCTCGCCGGCCAAAAAGGCCTAAGCCTCATGAAGTGTTTACCTTTGTTTTCCTGCATTTCTGTACTTTTATTTTGATGTTCCGGCTTGCATGCCGAGGTAGCTTAGGGAAATTAGTTTTCCCCTCTTTTTGGGATTTCTTTTTGTGTTGAATGTTTGATGACTTGGACACCAGTTTTGTAAGGCCTTAAGGCCAGTTTTACTCCTATGTAGTCGTGGACAATCTTTGTGTTTCTTAGTTTTTGTTTCCGCTGTGTTATCTGAGTTTTGAGTTGGGTAGTTATATCATCTTTTAATACTGAAGCTGTGGCGGTTATATGTTGTGGGGTCCCGGCCGGACCTATATTATATAGTCATTACAGGGGAGGTGTTACAATTTGGTATCAGAGGTAGGTTGAGTGTTCTTGCGAGGTCTAGTGTTTTCGGATCGCGTAAAGAGGTTGTCCACATAGGAGTATTGTGTGGGATCATGAGTATCCCTGTGTTCGAGTCTCGCGAGTAGAGCTTGATTAGTTTGTTTCCTTGCTTGTGCTAGGATGTTGGCCACAATGCAGGGACATCGAGGAGGCAGGAGGAGCCTCCGGGGAGCAGTGCTACTACTCCGGGCCTCATGATTGTGGGCATGTCCCCGACTGATTTCTTTCGTATGCTAGCAGAAGCTTTGGTGTCAGCTCTAGCAGTGAGAGTGTCGTCGGTTGCGACGCCTATCACACCAGATGGAGCTCAAGAGTTGACAGTTCCTAGAGCGTTGGAGAGATATTCTGACCAAGCCCAGAGTCGAAAGGACGTTGGAGCAGAGCAATGTGAAGGGGAACCTTCCAAATCTCAGTGGAAATTGGAGGGAAGCCGAGGAGGAAAAGATTTCATTCATGTAAGCCTAGTGGGAGAAGCGGTGCAGCTTCTGGGGAGATCTGCTCCAAAGGACCCATGTCGTGCTTTAAGTGTGGCAAGGTGGGCCACATCGCTCGGTTTTGTTCCGAGGGTGGAGCTGAGTCAGAGCAGGGGCTGGAACAGTCGGTACGATCCGGTCTTAGTTATGCGGAAAAGGGAAAATCAGTGGAGTCGAGCGCTTTATGCTTTCCTCTGGTGCAGCCTAGTGATTCTGCCCTTGGGCAGCAAGAGACGTTTCGTTAACCCGATGTGACGGCAGGTACGAAAAGTTAGATTTTTGTTTGTTATCTTAAAGTGTTTGCGATCTTTCGTATTTGTTGTGCGCGTATCTAGGTTTCGTGCTAGTCTTTGGTTACCCCTCTCGAGTGTTGTTCGACACAGGAGCATCACACTCTTTTCTTGCGGGAAGCTTTACCCGGGGGATCAGTGTTGAGTCTGTCAAGGTAGAGGTGGTACTGAGCGTGCGCATACCGAATGGGTCTTTCATGACCACCGTGAGGGAAGGACGCATCGTGTTGCAAATTTGTGATTGTGATTTCGAGTTGGTAGCAGCGATTTTGCCACTAGCCGAATTTGATGCTATCTTAGGGATGGACTGGCTTGCAGAGCAGCGAGCTAGTCTCGACTGCCAGTTGAAGGTGGTAACCCTGAGAGGCAAGGTAGAGCAGAGGTCAAGTTTGAAGGCCTAAACGGAGTGGCTTGCTCCCTGATTTCCGCCATACAAGTGAGTCGTGCGGTAAACCAAGGAGGCGAGGCGTTCATAGCTTTGTTGGAGACTCACTCCACAAGGTTGGCTATTGGAGATGTTCCGGTGGTGGAAGAGTTTGAGGATGTATTCCCCGAGGAGCTTCCGGGAGCACCTCCTCAGCGTGAAATTGATTTTTTTCGAAAGAGTTGGTGCCAGGTGCGAGGCCGGTGTCGCGTCCTCCATTTAGGATGGCACCGAAGGAACTGGCCGAGCTTAAGGTTCAGTTGCAAGAATTGTTAGAGCAAGGGTACATTAGGCCCAGCTCTTCGCCGTGGAGCGCGCCGTTATTGTTCGTAAAGAAAAAGGATGGAAGTATGTGGTTGTACATTGACTACCGTGAGCTAAATAAGTTGACCGTAAAGAATAAATATTTGATTCCCCAAATCGATGATTTGTTCAACCAGTTAGTGGGGTCGGTGGTGTACTCTAAGTTGGACTTGAAGTCGGGGTACTACCAGTTGAAGATTCGAGAAGAGGACATTGCCAAGTCAGCGTTTGGGACTAGGTATGACCACTATGAGTTTTCGGTGATGCCTTTCAGACTAACGAACGCGCCATCTGTGTTCATGGATTTGATGAACAGGGTTTTTCGACCGTTTTTGGATTCGTTTGCGGTGGTGTTCATAGATGATATCTTAGTATATTCGAAATCGGAAGCGGAGCACAAGTCTCATCTGAGATTAGTGTTGCAGACGTTGAAGGAGAACCAACTTTATGCGAAGTTCTCGAAGTGCGAGTTTTGGATCGAGAAGGTGGCATTTTTGGGTCACGTGATCAGTGGAGATGGGGTGTAAGACCCCAATTCAGGAAGATAAATTTCTGGAGTTCTTAACGTTGTCGCCCAGGCGACAGTGGCTGTCGCCCGGCGATAGCGTTGTCGGGTGGCGGCTAACGCTGGCGACAAGGTGACTGGGGTCATGCAGCAGTGTTGCTGGCTGGTCAAAGTCGGTTCATAACGCTGTCGCCCAGGCGACAATGGCTGTCGCCCGGCGACAGCTCAAAGTTGGACTTTGTGGCCGAAATCAAGGGCATTGATTGCTTATTGACTTTGGTGGATGGTTTTGGCTTGGGAGGCTAGGTGGCAGCTTAGAAGGCCAAAAATCCTCCTCTTTTCATTATTTCCTTAAGGCTTTATTTTGGAGAGAGAGAGAGAAGCTTGGAGAAGAAGAAGGAATAGTAAACCCTAGCTTGGAGCTTGGGTTTGGAGGATCTACACTCATCCGATCCCTTCAAAGTTGGTGGCTACGCGTAGAGGAGGGCAAGGCGCTCCTTTCCATCCGTGTGGAACGTCGAGCCATGGGCTCAAAGCGGCGTTTAAGGGTAACGAACTTTTATACCCTCTTTTGGACATGCCTTAGTCCTTTCCCTTGCATCGTTGAGGCCCCTACCTAAAAGGGTGAGGTCGTGGCCTCCGACGGGTCGATTCATGTTATCCCCGTCAAAGCTTGCATTCATGTAGAGTCCATGCATGAGATGGACGTAGGCGCGCTGTGTGAAGCCCATCCGAGACGGTTCGTCCGGATTGGTGATACTTTTTGGTATTGGGCGTGCCGGGGAAAAACCCCGCGTTGTTATACTTGCCTCGTAGGGCTAGAGGGTGCTACTGCAAGCGCAGCAATGCCCGGGGGTGTGCCCCGGGGAGCACCCGAAGTTAAAAGGCAGAAATGGAGTTCTGTCCAGCGGTCGCTGGCGCGACAATGACTGTCGCCTGGGCGACAGCTTCCCAGAATTGGGTTCTGGTGAATTTGGGTGTTCTGAGGCAGTGGGAGTGCTACTACATGTGCAGCAACGCCTGGGGGTGTGCCCCGGGAGGCACCCACAGCTAGAAGCCAAATTAGGGTTTGTGCACTGTCGCTGGCGACAGTGAATGTCGCCTGGGCGACAGCTTCCCAGACTGAGTTCTGGTGATGTTGTTGTGCCCACCTGTTGAGGGGACCTGAGGCCGATGTACCCGACCTGTGGGGGTGTCCTGGTGGATGACTTAGCGGCCCGTGGAGCTGGCTAATTGAGAATACCTGGGCTGAAGGGACGCCATACCCGCTTTTCGTGTTGTACAACGAGAGCTGTGAACAACGGGCATTTGGAAAACCTGAAATCGCACCATTGCAGCACCTGATTAGTAAGCCTCGGACAGCATGTCGGGAGGCAATGGGATAGAGTCTTCGGACTACGTTATGTTCACAATTAAAGCACGGGGGAGCCCTGGTATTCGGGCCACCGACTTTAGCCTCGAAGGGCAAAGCCATCAAGAGTGGATGGTGGTGGAAGGCGGAGTACACCAAAGAGTGCCTAAGAGCACGGGACGTGGGGTCCATTCCCATGTTTGTGTTGTTGCATATGTATGAAATGTTGTGGGCTCGTCTAGTCGCACTCTTATATATATATGTATATGCTGTTGAGACTGTTTTGCAGGGACGTTTAGAACTGCCACCCCCTTGAAGGGGTGGGGTCGTTATAACTTGGTCAGCTTTAGCTGACCATTGCCCTGTTTTGCCACCGTCTTTGGCGGGCTTGTTGTATAGGAGCTGGACCGAGCGGGACCTTGGCGGGCTGAAGCCCCTGCGCTGATGCGGTCCTTGAAGGCCTTTTGTCCTTTCTTCTGTTTTCATGTATGGCCGGCCTGCGCGTCGATGTTGGTAAACTGTAAGGCCGTCGTGCCTCTTTTGTGTGTTGTAAAACATTTTATTCCAAGTTAATAGAAGTGGACATACCCGAGTTTGGGTCCTGTGGTTTATAATTTTGTCTCTCTCTCTTTTACTTCCGCATAGAATGCTCTGAGTTAGGCTTCATGGTATAGTGTCGTTGCATATTCAATTAAGTGACGTTTGCATTTGTTTTATAGTATATGGCGTGGGGCCCCGTCCGGACCTTCTTCTATATGCTTCTTAACGGACGGGGGTGTTACAAATTGGTATCAGCTTCTAAGGTTCCGTATCCTTCTACAGAATTCGTGGACAAATTCTTTTAAGGGGTGGTGAGCACGTGTGTGCGCTACCGTTGAGACGTAAAATAAACCCAAAAATGTCCACTTAGGAATAAAATGTAACAACAAACCAACAATAATTGCATGATTTTGGAACCTGAGTGTTCCTTTTGTTGTTAGTTGCGACTGTGCTATCGTCTAACTGTGTGTTGCACTTGTGTAGGGCACTCGAAGTGCAGTAGGACTGTCGCGTCCCCGTGATGTGCATGAGAGTAGTGGGTCTGCTGAGGCCCCTACAGCTCCGTCTGCTGAGTTGGTTCGGCTAGTTACTGAAGCCGTTCTAGCTGCGTTGAATGGCCAGCCTGAAAGGCAAGGCCAACCGCCAGTTCAAGAGGTGGCCCCTGAGCCACTAAGAGTGGAGCAAGTCCCAGTGAGGCGTGCTCCTGAGAAACAACTGAAGCACTTTCTGGGATTTCGACCTCCTCCGTTTACCGGGGTTGAATCCCCAGCTGAGGCCGAAGATTGGTTGTCGCATGTGAAGCGAATTCTGACAGCGACACAGTCAGAGGAAGCGCAGAAGGTGACCTTTGCTTCTTTCTTGCTAGAAAAGGAAGCTAGGCGGTGGTGGGATGAGGTTGAGAGGCGCCAGTTCGCGGGAAGGCGACTGGTTGATGTGACGATGGAAGAGTTCTCGAGAATCTTCCTCGCAAGGTATGTGCCTCCGTCGCAACAGATCGCGATGGAGAACCAGTTCTTGGCTCTAACACAGGGTGGTAGACTGGTTGATGACTACTTGCATGAGTTCACCCGCCTCGGGCGCTATGCTGGAACTTCTTTCGATGATGAGGATAGAAGGGTGAACAGGTTTTATGGACGTTTGCGTACTGAGTTGCGGCATCTTCTGACAAGGCCGTTCACGCAGGGTTTCACGACCCTCGTTGGTTCAGCCCGAGCCCTTGAGCAGGACATGCTCAGGGAAAAGGGCAAGGCGGTTGTGGTCGAGGCAGTGCCGGAGGGCAAAGCGCCGAGTGCGATGAAGTTGCGGAGGTTGAGTCGCTGGAAAAAGGCTCGAGTATCTGGGCCAGCTCCCTCTGCTTCGGGCGCGTCATCTGGACGTGGCCCTCTTATTTGTTTCACTTGTGGAAAGCCTGGCCATTTCTCTCGGGATTGCCGAAGTGGGCTTCCAAGGCCAGAGAAGAAGGCGGAGCCAGCTTATTCTGAGAAGGGGAAGGCAGCTGAGTCCACTGCTTCCCGTATGGCTCCCCCGCAGCCCAGAGTTTTTAGTCTCGATCAGCAGGAGGCTATCAAAGCCAAGGACGTCGTGACAGGTACAATTTAAGATACAGTCTTTACTGTTTTATACACCTGTTTTAATGTTCATGCTAACTTGTTGGCGGCGTAGGCTATGTAAATGTTTTAGGCGTCCCTGCGAGAGCGCTTTTCGATACTAGGGCTTCGCACTCCTTCTTATCGTCGGACTTCGTCCAACGTATTGGTGCACCGTCGATTGCTTCTGCAGATGGACTGGAGGTCCTACTGTCGAATGGATATTCGATGCGTGTGGAGAGGAGTTGCTGCGTAAAGGTTCTAGTTGGTAGTCGGGAGTATGACCTGAACGCATCGTTACTCCCCCTGGTTGAGTTCGATGTTATCTTCGGTATGGACTGGCTGTCGGAACAGCGTGCGTGTATCGATTGCACCACCAACGAGGTGAGGTTTGGGCAAGGTGCCGGTCGTGAGACGGTCTTTGCGGGCATGCGTGGATCGAGCAAGATGCTGATGTCTACTCTCCAGGTGTCCAAGGCAGTGCGACAGGGAGTGGAGTTATTCTTTGCTCTTGTGGAGGCTTCAACGTCGAGGCCCAGCCTAGTAGATGTTCCGGTAGTAGCAAAGTTCCCCGATGTGTTCCCGAGCGAGCTCCCCGGTGCTCCACCGCAGTGGGAGATAGATTTCACGATTGAGTTGGTGCCAGGCGCTAAGCCTGTGGCCCGCTCGCCGTATCGTATGGCTCCGAAAGAGTTGGCGGAGTTGAAGCTGCAGTTGCAGGAGCTGCTTGAGCAGGGCTACGTGCGTCCGAGTTCCTCACCTTGGAGTGCACCGGTCCTCTTTGTCAAAAAGAAGGACGGTAGCCTGCGGCTTTGCATCAACTATCGGGAGCTGAACAAGCTGACGGAGAAGAACAAGTATCCTCTTCCTAGGATAGATGATTTGTTCGACCAGCTCGTTGGTTCGACAGTATACTCGAAGCTAGACTTGAAGTCCGGCTATTATCAGGTGCGGATCAGGGAGTGCGATATCCCGAAGACTGCCTTCAGTACGAGGTACGGGCAGTATGAGTTCACCGTGATGCCGTTTGGGTTGTCTAATGCGCCTTCGGTGTTTATGGACTTGATGCACCAGACTTTCCGAGAGTACCTCGACCGGTTTGTGGTCGTCTTCCTGGATGACATACTAGTCTACTCTCAATCCGAGGAGGAGCACAGTGATCACCTGCGAGTAGTTTTGGAGGTTCTGAGGAGGAACCGGTTGTATGCCAAGTTCTTGAAGTGCGAGTTCTGGCTTCCTTCCGTGGCGTTCTTGGGCCATGTGGTTAGTGGTTCAGGTGTGGCGGTAGATCCGGTGAAGGTTTCAGCCATCATGGAGTGGCCTGTCCTTTCTTCTGTAGCAGAGGTCCATAGCTTCCTCGGGCTGGCCGGTTATTACAGGCGCTTCATGGAGAACTTCTCCCGGATCGCGCTGCCTCTTACGACGCTGACACGGAAGATGCAGGAGTTCATTTGGACGCCCACGTGTGCGCAGGCTTTCGAGGAGTTGAAGCGGCGGCTTACGACGACTCCGATCTTATGTTTGCCTTGCGGCACGGAGGGCTACGAGATCTACACTGACGCTTCTGGGAGCGGCCTTGGCTGCGTTCTGCAGCAGCATGGCAAGGTTATAGCATATGGCTCTCGCCAGCTGAAGGTGCACGAGCGCAATTATCCGGTCCACGACTTGGAGTTGGCGGCCGTGATATTTGCCCTAAAGCTATGGCGACATTATGTGTATGGCTTGAAGATCAATATCTTCACGGACCATAAGAGCCTGAAGTACCTTCTGACGCAGAAAGGGCTGAATATGCGGCAGCAGAGGTGGATGGAGTTCCTGGGGGACTTCACCTTCGAGATCCACTACACTCCCGGGAAGGGGAATGTTGTTGCGGATGCACTCAGTCGCAGGGCTCCAGCGCAGGCCAACTGGATTCAGATGCATGATGAGCACCTGATACATGACCTGGAGGCCTTGGGTATTTCTTGCGTAGAGAAGAGGGGCGGTGTCGGTGCCTGTTTGAGTTGGACTGAGGTGCAGTACGACCTCGCAGATAGAGTCCGCCGGGCTTTTGAACTCGATCCGAGTTTAAGGCGCTACGCGGAGGATGCTAGTGGTGGGCCGGATGCCCAGTTTCAGGTTCGAGATGGGTTGCTGTGGAGAGGTGACCGTTTGTGCGTCCCCAAGGTGGGTGAGCTGCGCGATGAGTTGATGTACGAGGCGCATCGTACCAGGTATTCAGTTCATTCGGGGAGCACGAAGATGTATATGGACATGAAGGTCCTTTTCTGGTGGCCGGGTATGAAGAGGGACATCTCTCACTACGTGGCCAAGTGCCACACTTGTGCGCTAGTAAAGGCGGAATGTCAGAAGCCCGGTGGCTTTTTGCAGTCATTGCCTGTTCCGTAGTGGAAGTTTGATGACATTTCCATGGATTTCGTGCATGGACTGCCGAGGTCGCAGAGCGGGAACGATGCCATCTGGGTAGTCGTTGACCGGTTGACGAAGGTGGCGCACTTTATCCCCAACCGGAGGGATGACTCGGTGGAGAAATTGGCAAAGTTGTATGTTGATTCTATAGTGCGACTGCACGGTGTGCCCCGTAGCATCGTCAGTGATCGTGATGGACGCTTTACTTCGAGCGACTGGAGGCTAGTCAACCGTCTTTTGGGTACGAAGCTGCAGTTTAGCACGGCCTTTCATCCTCAGACCGATGGCCAAACTGAGCGTACCAACAGGACGATGGAAGACATGCTCCGGATGTGCGTCCTGGATTTTGGCAAGGGGTGGGAAGATCACCTCTTTCTTATTGAGTTCGCGTACAACAACAACTATCAGACGAGTATTCAGATGGCGCCTTTCGAGGCCCTCTATTGCAGGAAGTGCCGCACTCCCTTAGCTTGGGCGGAAACGGGCGAGACGGAGCTCTTCAAGAGGAAAGACGTCGAAGAGGCGACTTCGACGGTGCGTTTGATCCGGGAGAGGCTTTTGGTTGCGCATGATAGGCAGGCGAAGTACTATAATGTGAAGCACCGCGACGTCCAGTTCGCCGTTGGCGATTGGGTTTACTTGAAGATCAGGCCATTCAAGGGCGTGTCCAGGATTCGGCGCTTGAAAAAGCTGAGTCCGAGATACCTTGGACCTTTTGAGATCATCGAGCGCGTCGGCGAGGCGGCTTATAGGCTTGCACTACCGGCGGAACTGGGCAGGCTACACGATGTATTCCACATCTCCGTATTGCGGAAGGCAGTGCAAGAGCCTACGCAGGTGGTCGCGGCGGTTCAGGTGCCCGTGGATAGTGGGCTTAAGACGGCGGTCAGGCCCGTTAGCATCGAGGATGCTGAGGTGCATCAGTTGCGGAATAGGGCGATCCGTATGGTAAAGGTCAGTTGGGACAACTGCAGTCGCGAGGAGCTCTCATGGGAGCGTGAGCAGACCATGATGGAGGAGTTCCCCAAGCTGTTTCGGTGACGTTTATCTCTTTTTCCCCTTTGTGTAAAGACTTTTTGATATATATGTATATATGTGTGTTTTTATAAAATTTTGGGACGAAATTTATATAAGGAGGGGAGGTTTGTAAGACCCCAATTCAGGAAGGTAAATTTCTGGAGTTCTTAACGTTGTCTCCCAGGCGATAGTGGCTGTCGCCCGGCGATAGCGTTGTCGGGTGGCGGCTAAAGCTGGCGACAAGGTGACTGGGGTCATGCAGCAGTGTTGCTGGCTGGTCAAAGTCGGTTCATAACGCTGTCGCCCAGGCGACAATGGCTGTCGCCCGGCGACAGCTCAAAGTTGGACTTTGTGGCCGAAATCAAGGGCATTGATTGCTTATTGACTTTGGGGGCTGGTTTTGGCTTGGGAGGCTCGGTGGCATCTTAGAAGGCCGAAAATCCTCTTCTTTTCATTATTTCCTTAAGTCTTTATTTTGGAGAGAGAGAGAGAAGCTTGGAGAAGAATAAGGAATAGTAAACCCTAGGTTGGAGCTTGGGTTTGGAGGAGCTACACTCATCTGATCCCTTCAAAGTTGGTGGCTACGCGTATAGGATGGCAAGGCGCTCCTTTCCATCAGTGTGGAACGTCGAGCCATGGGCTCAAAGCGGCGTTTAAGGGTAACGAACTTTTCTACCCACTTTTGGACATGCCTTAGTCCTTTCCCTTGCATCATTGAGGCCCCTACCCAAAAGGGTGAGGTCGTGGCCTCCGACGGGTCAATTCATGTTATCCCCGTCAAAGCTTGCATTCATGTAGAGTCCACGCGTGAGATGGACGTAGGCGCGCTGTGTGAAGCCCATCCGAGATGGTTCGTCCGGATTGGTGATACTTTTTGGTATTGTGCGTGCCGGGGAAAAACCCCGCGTTGTTATACTTGCCTCGTAGGGCTAGAGGGTGCTACTGCATGCGCAGAAACGCCCGGGGTGTGCCCCGGGGAGCACCCAAAGTTAAAAGGCAAAAATGGAGTTTTGTCCAGCTGTCGCTGGCGCGACAGTGACTGTCGCCTGGGCGACAGCTTCCCAGAATTGGGTTCTGGTGAATTTGGATGTTCTGAGGCAGTGGGAGTGCTACTGCATGTGCAGCAATGCCAGGGGGTGTGGCCTGGGAAGCACCCACAGCTAGAAGCCAAATTAGGGTTTGTTCACTGTCGCTGGCGATAGTGAATGTTGCCTGGGCGACAGCTTCCCAGACTGAGTTCTGGTGATGTTGTTGTGCCCACCTGTTGAGGGGACCTGAGGCCGGTGTACCCGACCTGTGGTGGTGTCCTGGTGGATGACTTAGCGGCCCGTGGAGCCGGCTAATTGAGAATACCTGGGCTGAAGGGACTCCATACCCGCTTTTCGTGTTGTACAACGAGAGTTGTGAACAACGGGCATTTGGCAAACCTGAAACCACACCATTGCAGCACCTGATTAGTAAGCCTCGAACAGCATGTCAGGAGGCAATGGGACAGAGTCTTCGGACTACATTATGTTCACAATTAAAGCACGGGGGAGCCCTGGTATTCGGGCCACCGACTTTAGCCTCGAAGGGCAAAGCCATCAAGAGTGGATGGTGGTGGAAGGCGGAGTACACCAAAGAGTGCCTGAGAGCACGGGACGTGGGGGCCATTCCCACGTTTGTGTTGTTGCATATGTATGAAATGTTGTGGGCTCGTCTAGTCGCACTCTTATATATATATATATGCTGTTGAGACTGTTTTGTAGGGACGTTTAGAACTGCCACCCCCTCGAAGTGGTAGGGTCGTTATAACTTGGTCAGCTTTAGCTGACCGTTGCCCTGTTTTGCCACCGTCTTTGGTGGGCTTGTTGTACAGGAGCTAGACCGAGCGGGACCTTTGCGGGCTGAAGCCCCTGCGCTGCTGCGCCCCTTGAAGGCCTTTTGTCCTTTCTTCTGTTTTCATGTATGGCCGGCCTGCGCGCCGATGTTGGTAAACTGTAAGGTCGTCGTGCCTCTTTTGTGTGTTGTAAAACATTTTATTCCAAGTTAATAGAAGTGGACATACCCGAGTTCGGGTCTTGTGGTTTATAATTCTGTCTCTCTCTCTCTTTTACTTCCGCATAGAATGCTCTGAGTTAGGCTTTGTGGTATAGTGTCGTTGCATATTCAATTAAGTGACGTTTCCGTTTGTTTTGTAGTATATGGCGTGGGGCCCCGGCCGGACCTTCTGCTATATGCTTCTTAACGGACGGGGGTGTTACATGGGGTGGAGGTAGATCTGGCGAAGATTGAATCCATTAGAGATTGGCCTGTTTTGAGAACCGTGGCAGAAGTCCGGAGTTTCCTTGGACTAGCCGGTTATTACAGGAGGTTCGTGGAGAACTTCTCGTGCGTGGCATTGCCCCTCACCACTCTTACTTGCAAGGACCAAAAGTTCGTATTGATGCAAGATTGTGCCCGTGTGTTTGAAAATTTGAAGGAAAGGTTGATGTCTGCTCCGATCCTTAGTCTTCCTAGTGGGACAGAAGGATTTCAGATTTTCAGTGATGCACCAGGTTGCGGTTTGGGTTGCGTGCTGGTGCAACACGACAATGTGATAGCTTATGGGTCAAGGCAGTTAAAAACTTATGAGAGGAATTACCCCGTCCATGACCTGGAGTTGGCGGCGATAATCTTTGCGTTAAAATTGTGGCGGCACTGCGTGTATGGTGCAAAGGTGGAAATCTTCACGGATCACAAAAGCATGAGGTATCTCCTAGACCAAAAGGATCTGAATATGCGGCAGCGTAGGTGGGTCGAGTTCCTTGGGGACTATGATGTGGAGATTCAGTATACGCCAGGCAAAGCCAACGTGGTGGTGGATGACTTGAGTAGGAAGTACTCCGGGCAAGGTAGTTGGATTGAGGCGCTTGACGAGCGTTTGGTGCGATACTTGGAGTCTCTTGACATTGCTTGTGTGGCTAGAGGTGAGTCTAGCGTGGCTCGGTTGAACTGGATTGAAATGCAGTGTGATATAACGGATCGAATCTGAGAGGCGACTAGTGCAGACGAAGAGTGCCAACAGTTGGTGTTGGAAGCTCAGCAAGGCGAAGGCAGTGCTTTGGAGATGGTCGGTGGGATTTTGAAAAGAGATAGAAGGGTTTGTGTTCCGCGTTTAGGCAAGCTCCGCGAGGAGTTGATGTTTGAGGCTCACTTTACGAAGTACTCCATTCATCCAGGTAGTACAAAGATGTACTCGGATATGAAGAAATCCTTTTGGTGGCCTGGGATGAAGCGGGACGTAGCTGAGTATGTAAGTCGGTGTCAGACTTGTGCCTTGGTGAAGGCTGAGTGCCAAAGGCCCGGCGGGTTCTTGAAGCCTCTTCCTATCCCCGAATGGAAATTTGACAATATCTCCATGGATTTTGTGCATGGTTTGCCTCGATCGCAGCATGGTAACGATGCGATTTGGGTGATAGTGGATCGCCAGACTAAGGTGGCTCAATTCATTCCGAATTAGAAGGGCGATGGCGTGGAGAACCTCATGGAGCTTAATGTTCGAAATATTGTGCGGTTGCACGGGATTCCTAAGATCATTGTTAGTGATCGCGATGGGCGGTTCACGTTGAAGGACTGGAGGTTAGTGCAGAAAAGTTTAGGCACCAAACTCAGGTTTAGTACCGCGTTCCATCCACAGACCGACGGTCAGACAGAGCGAACGAACCGTACTTTGGAGGATATGTTGAGGATGTGTGCTCTTGACTTTGGTAGAATTTGGGAAGACCACCTTTTCATGGTGGAGTTCGCTTATAATAATAGCTTCCAGGCAAGTATCAAGATGGCGCCATATGAAGCATTGTATGGAAGGAGGTGCCGAACGCTGATGTCTTGGGCAGAGGCGGGAGACACTAAGCTTTTGGGAAAGCAAGTGGTGGCGGATGCTTGCGAGATCGTGCGGATGATTCAGGAGCGCATGAAGGTTGCTCAGGATAGGCAAGCAAAGTATTTTAACGCGCGCCATAGAAATGTGGAGTTTACAGTGGGCGACATGGTCTACTTGAAGATCAAGCCGTTCAAGGGCATTTCGCGTGTGCGGCGACTCAAGAAGTTGAGTCCGAGATATTTGGGTCCGTTCGAGGTTACGGAGCGTATAGGCGAAGCAGCCTATCGTTTGGCATTGTCCGCTGAGCTGAGTGGATTACATGATGTTTTCCATGTCTCTGTGCTGAGGAAAGCTTTGGTAGAGCCAAGCGTCGTGGTTGAAGCAACGGCAGTGCCGGTGATGGAGGATCTGAGGATGAAGGTTCGTCCGATCTGCGTGGAGGACTTGGAAGTCCGGCAGTTGCGTAACAAGGAAGTCAGGCTTGTAAAGGTGCGATGGGACAATTGCGGGCGAGACAAATTCTCTTGGGAGCGTGAGAAAGAGATGCGGGAGGACTTCCCGGAACTTTTTTCATCAAGTATGCATCGCAGTTTTCTGTTTCAGTTTTGAAATTTCGAGGAAGAAATTCTTTTAAGGGGGGGGGGGGTGTGGAGTTGTAACACCCCAGTTTTGCTGATCTGAGAGTTAATGTCGCGCGTTAGGTCTTCTTCGCTAAAAACTGCCGTAATGGCAGATTTTTCTTGAACGCACGATCGTGCATTTTCTTGACGCACGATCGATCCGCCCGTGCATGCTCTTCGGCTGGGAAAATGGTGTTCTAAATTTGTTCGTGCGTTTTTACGCACGGTCGTGCGTTCGACCGTGCATTCGCAAACTGATGGAAAACAGATCAGTAAACAGCGAAATCTGGGCATCTGTTTGGTTAAATTTTGATCGGACGGCTGTGAGGGGTGTGTGGGAGAACCCTACGTAGGGATGAGAAGCTCTCCCTCCTCATTTTCTTTTTAGTTGGGTTCTTGAGGGTTTGATAGAGGAAGGGTTTGGAGGAGGAAGAGATCTAGTTCCCGCCATTGTTGGAGCTTCGGAGCTCCGTTCGCCGATCCGAGACCGACAGCGCGTGGGGGACGTCAAGGCGCTTCTTCTCCTCCATTATTTTTCAAGATTCTCATAGCTAGGAGCAATCTCGTAAGGTAACGACATTTCTCCTCCCGGTCTTTAGGATGCATGCATGGCATCCCTTTTTCCTCTCTTTTTCTGCATTTTGGCACCGGATCCGTCAAGTGAGAGGGATCCGCGTCGCCTTGGTTCAATAGGAACCATCGGGTCAATTGAGTCCGTCCCTGACATGATTTTGCATTAGAAATCCGCTCCGTTAGCGGGTTAGGCATTGTGGTTGAAGCCGAAATCGCGACTGTTGGTCCGATTAGGTGATGTTGTTTGACGTGCATTTTAGGGATTTAACTAGGAATCCAATTACGGCGAAAACATCATTGTAATGCCCTTGCATTTTTGTATGAGAATGAATGTTGGTTTGTGGGCGGGGAAATATTGTGCGTGAGTTATGGCTTGTGATGCCTGTTTGTATTGTGAAGGCGCGAAATTGTCTTGTGGTCGGCTGGCCCGCCTGTGATATTGCAAGTCATGTGACGAGGGTGTCCCGGCAAGACAAGTCCCCCCTTCTGTGTTGATTGTAGTGAAATTGATGAGTACCCTATGGTTCTGATGCGATGATGGAGGCAAGAACATGTGAGCTGATGGATGAGCCCGATGGCATAGTGGGCCAGGCGCGGTGGGATCACATCATGAGTTATTTGCCTTGGTTTACGATGCCCTTTGGGGGAAATGATGAGTACCCTATGGTTGTGATGCGATGATGGAGGCAAGAATAGGTGAGATGATGGATGCCCGATGGCATGGTGGGACAGGCGCGGTGGGATCACAACATGAGTTCTTGGCCTTGGGCTACGATGCCCTTTGGGGGAAATGATGAGTACCCTATTGTTGTGATGTGATGGATGATGTGTTAGATTCATACGCATTAGGGTGCCTTGGGTGAAACTCGGGTTTGCATTCATATTGCATTTGTAGGCCCCTTTATTATCTGCTCAACATAGAAACATGGATGATGCTTGTGACACTCATGCCTGTTGTTTATGTTGTTTTTCTTTTTGTACATTTGCATACGAAGTGCTGACTTGCAGGGTGAAGTAGTTCCCCGGGGTCCGCTAGGACGACCAGGAGGAGGGATGTTGTTACACCGTTTGTGGTCAGCCATAGCTGACCCTCGTTTACCGCTCTTTGTGATTTGGATGCATGGCAAGGATCACAGGCTGGACCTAGCTCGTTGGCCAAAAAGACCTAAGCCTCATGAAGTGTTTATCTTTGTTTTCCTGCATTTCTATACTTTTATTTTGATGTTCCGGCTTGCATGCCGAGGTAGCTTAGGGAAATTAGTTTTCCCCTCTTTTTGGGATTTCTTTTTGTGTTGAATGTTTGATGACTTGAACACCAGTTTTGTATGGACTTAAGACCAGTTTTACTCCTATGTAGTCGTGGACAATCTCTGTGTTTCTTAGTTTTTGTTTCCGCTGTGTTATCTGAGTTTTGAGTTGGGTAGTTATATCATCTTTAATACCGAAGCTGTGGCTGTTATATGATGTGGGGTCCCGGCAGGACCTATATTATATAGTCATTACAAGGGAGGTGTTACACCCTTCACCACTGCCAGATCCGCCACCGCATGATCAAGATGATCCACCACCACATGACGAGGATGATAGAGATGCTGTTGAAGATGTTGAGGATCCGCCATAGATCCTACCGGAGCCTTTTAGTTATTTATATGTTCATTTTGTCATGTTCTGTTGTATGTTTTATGTGGGACTGTTTATTTAGTGGCCTGCGTTTAGCCGTCCATTAGAATTTTTATTAGTTGGGCTGCGTTTAGCCGTCGTATGTGTTTGAGCCTATAAATAGGCCAAACTCTATGTTAATTGGAGATTTGATGAAAATTGAAAATAAACTTTTTCCAAACAATAAAGTTTTTCCCTCTCATCTTTCTCCTAGTCGCCGCCCCTAGGCTCCTCCCTCTCTCTTTGGCCGCCGACCACTCTTCCTCCTCCTCCCCTCTTCTCAGCTCCTTCTCCCTTCCTCACTCCTTCTCTCAACCTCTCCCTCCAAGGACGACCGTCTCCCTCTCCTTTTTGAAGAATTTCGGCCAGCCACCGAGGGCTTGTAAAAGGAGATCTCTTGGCTCGGGTTTGGCTCAAAGGGCTTGATCGTGGTGGAAGCGGCTAAGGCGAACGTGCTCTACATCAAGTGACCTATCTCCGGTGGTCTCCGCGGATGAACAATCTTTAGGATTCCTACATCTCGGATCTACGATTCCGAGGGGGTAACGAACTCTCAACTCGTGTGATTCCTTTCTTAGATAGTTCTGTGGTGGCTGGATTTGTGACGTGATCTTTGAATCGTTGATTTTCTCACGGATTTTCTTTATCTTGGATTTGAATTTTTATCTTGGATTTCATTTTAATTCGACGAGGAGTTGTGATCCTCTTTTGTTATTGTTGGGGGAGATTTTCCGTTTCCGAAATCTTTACCTTTTCGGAGGATCTCTCTTTGGTAGTCAACAACAACCGCTTGACCGGATCGTGTGGATCCTTTTAGCCGGGAGCGAAGTTGGCCATAGCCTCCTTCCGTTCCCTCACGGCGTGACTGCCCGTGCGTGATAAATAACGTGAATAAAAATCATTCCGCGAGTTGGCTGCGTTCGTTCACGCTTGTGTGAGATTAGGAAGCGTCGGGAGTAATCAAGTCAATCGCGCACTAGTGAGTGAACCCAAACACCCTTTCCTACATCAATTTGGTATCAGAGCTAGGTTCATGTCAATTTCTTATTTTACGCATTCCTTAGGTTTTCTTAGAACGCCGGCACTCACAATCTTCACACGATTTTGCGTCGGTCTGCGAATAGCGGCCTAAAATTCTCATTTTTCTGCGAAATTCAAAAAAAAAAACATTTCTGGTAATTCTACTTATTATTTTCTGTGAGAAAATCAAAAAAATATTTTTCTTACCCTAGTTATTAGGTGGGAATAAAATTCTCTTTCGTAAAATTTTGGCGTGATCAAAATTTGTGTCCTGCAAATAGCGGTCTTAAAATTTTTATTTTTCAGCGAAAATAAAACAAAAACAAAAAAATTTGCAAATTTGCGTACTATATATATATTTTAAATTCCCGAAAGTCAAATTCAAATTTTTGAAATTCACAATTCAAATTCAAAATTCAAAATTTTGAAATTCAAAAATTCAAATTCAAAATTCAAAATTTGAAATTCAAAATTCAAATTCAAAATTCAAATTTTTGAAATTCAAAATTCAAATTCAAAATTCAAATTTTGAAATTCAAATTCAAAATTCGAATTTTTGAAATTCAAATTCAAAATTCAAAATTTGAATTTGAATTTCAAATTTTTGAAATTCAAATTCAAAATTCAAATTTTGAAATTAAAAATTCAAATTCAAAATTCATATTTTTGAAATTCAAAATTCAAAATTCAAATTTTTGAAATTCAAAATTCAAATTCAAAATTCAAATTTTTAAAATTCAAAATTCAAAATTCAAAAATTTGAAATTTAAAATTCAAATTCAAAATTCAAATTTTGAAATTCAAAATTCAAATTTTTGAAATTCAAAATTCAAATTCAAAATTCAAAATTTTTAAATTCAAAATTCAAATTCAAAATTCAAATTTTTGGAATTCACATTCAAAATTCAAATTTTTCGATCCACTATTCCTCATGATGACTAGAGAGACCCCCCGAACTCTAACCACTATTCCTCGTGATGACTAGAGAGACCCCCCGAACTCTAACCACTATTCCTCGTGATGGAGTGCCACACCGCACTAATAAAAGTTATTACACTGAACCTCGAGCGTTAGATAAAGGGTGGGACACCGTTGCAAGAGTGTTTAGGTTTGACAGTGACATAACAAGAAAAATTTTGAAAAATTTTAAGCACGGTGAGAAGTGGTGCAAAATAGTTGTCGACAGCATTTGCCGCATGAATGTCGTTTCGGAAAATGCTATCACGAGGATGTGTTTGACCACCGAGCCGCACCCCCGTCCCTATCGGCTTGTGTGTTCTGACAAGAGCACTATTTTAGTGTCTAGGCGATGTTTGGTGCTTCTCACCATCAAAGTTTATTATGAGCGCGTTTGGTGTGATGTCCTTCCTATGAAGGATTGTCATGTATTGCTAGGACGCCCATGGCTTTCTGACCATGTGGTCATCCACGATGACCATGACAACACGTTAGAATTCCAGCATAATGGTCAGCTTATCATTCTGAAGGCCACCCCGCCTAAAAGGCCTATGATCCCCTCTAAGGACACAACTAGTCCCGAGGAACAGAAAACATTAAGTGTAATAGTTAATACTGATGTTGTCCCGGTTAGTCAAAATCGGCCTATAGACTGTATTAACCCCTCCGAAATGAACACTTTAAGCTTAATCGATAAAGCTAAGGCTGACCCTGTTAGTACAAGTATTCCTAAGGACCCTTCGATTCAATTTAGTGAGACCATCATTCCTATAGAGGACAAGACCTTAAATTTAACCAATAACTTGGTGATTGCTCCAAATTTTCCTAACCAACCCAAGCATGAGAATATTACATCAGCCGACCCATTTTGGTCTTATCACGTTATGTGTAGCGCGCAAAAGAGAGCATCCCATCATAAAATGGGAGATTTAATTATGGTATGTCTCAACCCTGAACGGTGGCCTTCCGGTGCTTTAGAGGACATCATGAGTCCGAACGCTAAACCTTTTCGAATTTCACTGAATTTAGGGAAGAGTACTTTTCATATGAAGGTTTCTGCTGAGTGGGGTTTGCCACCTATTTTTGATGTTTCAAATTTTACGTCATGCTTTCTACCACCACTTAAACTGTCTCCCCTTCCGTTACTATCTACTTATCATTCATTTGGGTTGAGAGGTGAGCATGGTAGTAGATTGTTTTCTCCAAAGGTTATCACTAGAGGTATGTTGTCCGTTGATGTTTTAGAATATTTTCCTTCGTTCTCTAATGCTGCTTTCAAGGTCCCAATGACCAACTCTGTGCTTGACAGGAATTCTGAGGTTGCAATCCTTACAGTTCTCCACGATGCCGACTCATCAGTGATGAGTCCTTTCAAGTGGGGGAGAATTGATGGAGGCCATCCATTCCTCTCAATCCTTCTCCATCTCCCTGTTGACGAAGACCCCCACATGGACCCACACTTTGTGGGGGATGAGGTCGATGCTGAAGTTGATGATACCGTTGTGGACCCTCCACCATGGCCAGATCCGCCATCGTATGATGTTGATGTTGATGATACCGTTGAGGACCCTTCACCACTGCCAGATCCGCCACCGCATGATCAAGATGATCCACCACCACATGACGAGGATGATAGAGATGCTTTTGAGGATCCGCCATATATCCTACCGAAGCCTTTTAGTTATTTATATGCTCATTTTGTCAAGTTCTGTTGTATGTTTAATTTGGGACTGTTTATTTAGTGGCCTGCGTTTAGCCATTCATTAGAATTTTTATTAGCTGGGCTGCATTTAGCCGTCGTATGTGTGTGAGCCTATAAATAGGCCAAACTCTATGTTAATTGGAGATTTGATGAAAATTGAAAATAAACTTTTTCCAAACCCTAAAGTTTCTCCCTCTCATCTTCCTCCTAGCCGCCGCCCCTAGGCTCCTCCCTCTCTCTTTGGCCGCCGGCCACTCATCCTCCTCCTCACCTCTTCTCGGCTCCTTCTCCCTTCCTCACTCCTTCTCTCAACCTCTCCCTCCAAGGCCGACCGTCTCCCTCTCCTTTTTGAAGAATTTCGGCCAGCCACCAAGGGCTTGTGGAAGGAGATCTTTTGGCTCGGGTTTGGCTCAAAGGGCTTGATCGTGGTAGAAGCGGCGAAGGCGAACGTGCTCTACATCAAGAGACTCATCTCCGGTGGTCTCCGCGGATGAACAATCTTTAGGATTCCTACATCTCGGATCTACGATTCTGAGGGGATAACGAACTCTCAACTCGTGTGATTCCTTTCTTAGATAGTTCTGTGGTGGCTAGATTTGTGACGTGATCTTTTAATCATTGATTTTCTCGCGGATTTTCTTTATTTTTATTTGTATTTCGATCTTGGATTTCATTTTAATTTGACGAGGAGTGGCGATCCTCTTTTGTTCTTGTTGGTGGAGATTTTCTGTTTCCGAAATCTTAACCTTTTCGGAGGATCTCTCTTTGGTAGTCAACAACAACCGCTCGACTGGATCGTGTGGATCCTTTTAGCCGGGAGCGAAGTTGGCCCTTAGCCTCCTTCTGTTCCCTCACGGTGTGGCTGCCCGTGCGTGATAAATAATGTGAATAAAAATCATTCCGCTAGTTGGCTGCGTTCGTTCACGCTTGTGTGAGATTAGGAAGCGTCAGGAGTAATCAAGTTGATCGCACACTAGTGAGTGAACCCAAACACCCTTTCCTACATCACTTTTGGTCACCGACATTGATGGATTTCAATGGAGTTTATCTCGAGCCCCGATATTTGGCAATGCTCGCCTCAGCGTTCAGTTTACTTTCTTCCTAAGTATGACCTTATGATTCACCGTGATTCACTTTTTAAGTAAATGTAATATATAAATACGCCCTTAGAAAAGTATAAACTAAAATGTATAATTAGAAATTTTGTCTACTGTATTTCTACGCGCATGAGCACGCGACTTCGCATGGTACTCCGCTTTACAATTTCTATGTCAGCTTATGTTTTTCTTGTCCGCGTAAGAGATGGTTTGCTCAGGACGCGCAAACAGGTAAGTCTGGGGGTGTGATGAGTCCCAATTATATACACTTTTATGGACTCATCTGGACCGATTATCTAGTCTTTGCACTACACTTTAGGCATGTTTTTGTTCATATTTGATATTCCATGCTATGTGCACTTCTAGGCCCGTCTTTGGTGTATTTTCATGTTTATCTTCTTTATTAGCTTTCATGCATTGTTAAGTGCCACTTTCAGCGGTTTGATTGGTGTTTATGCTGGAACAGGAGTCGTGCAGGTGTTCCCGGTATAAATCTGTACAGGAACACTGTGCATGATCACTGGTTCTATTGCGCACGACCACTTGTCGTGCGCCACTGATCGTGCGCACTTAACCCCTCAAATCTGAGTTCTGTCTTGACCAGCGCGCATGACCACTTACGATAGTGCGCACGACCACTGGTCGTGTGCCAATGATCGTGCGCTTTATTATTTTCTGTAAATTTTTGTCTTGCAGGTTTTCGGGCACAGTGCACACGACCACCAAATTCCAGTGCGCACGACCATTGGTCGTGCGCCACTGATCGTGCGCCCTATTTTCTAAAATACAGAGTCCACGAAATTTGGTCGGACGACATTTTCAGCTCCGCCATTTTTGAGCCATGTTCGCCTCTTCCGCCCCCTGCATCATCTTCCACCACCAGGAGGTGCTCAGGGACTATTCTTCACGCCTATCTTGAGCGCAGAGATCATCTCGGCCATCTTCGTCATCCACAAGCTTCAAAAGGAAGGATCTCCACCCAGATTCCATCATCAAGTTTGGGAGCCATGTATTCAAGCCGAGCGGATAGTGACACGAAGAAGACGGGTCCATTGGGATGTAGTGACAGCCCTTCTCTACCACGGACGTAGTTGCGGACCGAGCTTGGACGCGGATTGACAACCTTGCGATTCCATCCGTGAAGCTCAACGAGCCTGTTGAAATTATTGAAGTGGAGTGGAAGGTGGCCGGCGGTCTGAATTTTGGAGACCGCAGAGACCGTGCGGCTTATGTTGGTATTCTGCCGGTCTGGCTCTGCCGGGTTAATTCTGGCGATCTGCTGGTTGGCCGGTTTGTTCTTGGTTGTTGCGGTCTCTCTCCGAGTTGTTCTGCTTGGTCGGTCTTGCTTCTTTGTTAGAAGACCGGGCGGTCTGTTCTGTGTAACCGCCTGACCGGGCGGCTTGTGCTGGTCAATCTGGCGACTTATTTGAAGACGGCCAAATGGTTCTTGGTTTGCTCCTAGTGATCTAAGTAAGGAGCGTTCTTGTGCCCGCGCGGCTTGTGCGCGGTATCGTGTTCGCGCGACTTGTGCGCGATCTATCTGCTGATCTGCGGTCTTGGACGGAAGGTTGTCCAAGTGGTCTAATCGCGCGGTCTACTTTGTGAGACCCCTGGCGATCTGACGGGTGGTGATTGTATCTCTCCTGTGCGGTGACGACATCCGTCTACCCGCCTATAAATATGGGTGAATGGCCCGTCATTCATAACGAGAACTATAAGAACTAGAGCATGGGTTAATTTGTGCGGTCTCAACTTTGAGGTCGGGCGGTCTCGGAAGCGAGTTGAATGTTTGTTGTGTTCGCAGGTTTGCGGTCAGCAGGTTGCGGTCTCCTTCCTTGGTGATTCCCAGCGGCTTGAATAAATAGTTCGGCATCCGTCTGTCTGCGAACTGGGTTATGGTGTTCTTGTGCTGTTCGAATCGAGCTCAGCAGTCAGGCGACCTTCAGCAGTTAGGCGATCTGAGTTGCGGTCTGGCGACAGCTTCTGTGTTGGATCTTACAGCGCCCTTAGAGGGGAGGGGGGGTGAATAAGGGATTAAAAATTCTTTGTAAATTTTTACTAAATTGTTTAGAGAAACTTAGAATGAAATAATTAATTTATCTTAATGAAGGAAAACAATTGTAATTTGCAATTCTAAAAATTACGCCAAATGATAGAAATCAAGTAAATACAAAAGAGACATGATTATATTATATGAGAAAAGTGTTTACAAAAAATTGATTTCAATAGCGCTTGAAATCGGAGGCGAATAAAGTAATACAATTTTCCTTTTCTATACCGACTTTTATCCCCACAAACTGGTTGGCTTTAGCCTATCCTTCCCCAGATAAGGCCTCAAGCCGCTCTAGCCAATCCTTCCCCGGAAATGGCCTCGAGCCCCCTAGATCTAATCACCTAGAACTAGTAGCCAACACAAGGCGAATTTCCCCCTAAGTCCTACCCAAACCTAGTCGCCAACACAAGGCGAATTAACTAAACGATTACAAAAGAATATGGAATGAAAATAAAATTAACAATAATGAAACTCCCTATATAAGATCTCTAAAGTCGGAGATGAAGGATTGCTGTAGTATAAGCGAGGTCGAAGCGATCGTCCTTCGGATGCAGCGTGGTGGCTTCCTTCTCCAGAAATCCTCTTTGAATTTGAGTGGGAGATGAACTTTCGGCAGAGTAGCAGCTCTGGAAATATGGCACAGGTAATCTCCCTGGAAGCACTAGCTCAAAATGAGAGAGCCCATCAATTTATACAACTTGGAGATAGCGCCTGCGTTAGCTCCTAGCGCCTGCGGTAGCGTTCGTGTGGAGCAGTTGCGGAACCGTCGGCGGCGTGGTGCTGTGCACGAATTTGAGATAGCGCCAGGCGGTAGCGCTAGCGCTGGCAGTAGCGAAAACTGTCGGTGGCGTGGCAGAACGAACTTTTGGCGAACAGAATTCGTCGAACAAAATTTTCGTCGACTGGAGGTCGAAGTTCGTCGAACGGAAATGTTTGTCGAATGAAATTTTTGTCGAACGAAAATTTCGTCAAATGAAAATTTCGTCGAACGCAGCTCGAAGTTCGTCGAACGAGCTAGCGCCCAGCGTTAGCGATAGCGCTGGCGTTAGTGCTGCTCCTTTCAAAAATTTGATTCCATGCTGCCTTCTAGCTGTGGAGTATTGCACCTATAGTGCTGCACTCTATAAACACACTACAAGCAATATCAAATACAATATGGGATTTGTTATTCTCAAACAAAGGGATGTGACCACATGTCCAACAATCTGCCCCTTTGATAATAACAAATCTACTTAGCAAGAA
This sequence comes from Dactylorhiza incarnata, assembly GCA_033032865.1. NCBI lineage: Eukaryota > Viridiplantae > Streptophyta > Magnoliopsida > Asparagales > Orchidaceae > Dactylorhiza > Dactylorhiza incarnata. The sequence continues at coordinate 292,363 of JAWHQI010000354.1, read as the reverse complement.
ATCAATAATAGTGTTTATTGTATAGGATAAGCAAGATGATAGTGCAACTATAGTATATGATAAGCATGATAATGTGCATACTCCCCCTATCTTAATGCTCCCCCTACATAAATGCAATTTATGTTTTACTCCCCCTAAATGATAGATTACATGAATCATTCTCCCCTTAATCTTCTATATTACTCCTATATAGATTTCTTCAATTAATCTCCCCCTTTCGGTATTATCAAAAGAAAGTGGGGTCAGGGTAGTAAGGAGGCATTTCTTATAAATGATAAATCATGATCAAGCTTCCTTTTTTTTAAAAATAGATAATGATAAAGATTTTAAGCATAGTATAAAAGAGATTTCAAATAAAAGATAAGAGTGGTAAGCAAGCGGAAGATTATAAGAAACATCTTTTTGTAAGCATGAAAAGCATAAGTGAAAAATATGAGTTATAGTTCAAAAATTGAAAGATGTTTTAACCTTTGAAATCTCAAAGTTTTTTATAAATATACCAAGCATGAAATGAACATATCAAAAAGAGATTATATTACAATGTTACTTAATTTTAAGTTCAAGAAATACCAAAACATTGTAGAGGTCATGCTAGGTTATCTAGTGCATTTCTTATATAAAAAGTAGTATAGATAAAGCATTAGAATCCAATACTCATGAGAAGAAGTGTTATGAAAGATAATGATGTGCACATAAGTGTATTTTGGGCAATGTTAACAATTGATTTAAATCAACAAAATACAAGACAAATGTAAAGTAAAGTGCACAATAAAACACAAGTAAATTACTTTCACACACTTTTAATGCACATATTTTTTAACAAAGTGGTGTAATAACTAAGGTTTGCACAAGACACTTTACTATTCTTTCCAAGGTGCTCAACCTCACAATGCTTATGAAGACTTATCAGGAGGTTCAAGTAGTGCTTGGTGGAGTTATATTTGTCTACATATATAATTTTTTTTGTTCTCATTTGTGAGACAACATTCTCTGAATACACTTGTTTTGCAAACCCAAATTTTTAACTTAACCACTTTTCTAAATTTCATAAGTGCAATTCAAATGTAGTGTAGAAAATAAACTTATGCAAGATTCAATTCATTGTATAAATACAATAAACAAGCAAGCATTTTTAGATTCAAACACACATGTTGATTACCAAAATAAGTGAGTGAAATGTATCATTATCAATCATAATACATTTACTCATACTTAGAGGCATGCTAAGCTTGGTTCTACACATTTTTCAATGCAATTGATGCACTTAAATAGATATATAAAAACATGATAAACAAAACAGTGTTCATAGTAATTTCAAGGAATAAATTTTAATATTGTAAATAATTATAAATAATAGAATCCATACATGCTTGATATTGGCAATAAAGATCATACAGTTTTTTTTGTTTTATCATTTCTAAATCAATTAAAAAATAGAAAATCACAAAAAAAAACATATTTTTGTAATTTTTGAATTTTGAATTTTTGTAGTAAATTTACATAATATGAATAAAACACAAATATCAAAAACATATTTTTGTATTTTTGAATTTTGAACTTTTGTAGTTGATTTTTCATAATATGAATAAAACACAGATAACAAAAACATATTGTTGTATTTTTGAATTTTGAATTTTTTATTTGATTTCATAATATGAATAAAAAAACAAAATAACAAAAAGTCAGAAACACAAAAACTAAGTAGTACATATGAACTAAAATATTTTTATAGATTTTTAGAAATTTTAAAAATCAGAAAAATCAAACACCCATGCTAGCGCCGGCGCTAGTGATAGCGCGGCAAACAGTACACGATTTTTTAAGAATTTTAAATTTTTGATTTTTGATATTGATTAGGGGTCTTAAGAGTAGTCTTATGCAGAAATTATGTAATATTCAGAGAGGTCTTGATTGCTCAAATTGCATAAAACATTAGCGTTTTACATGTTATTCATCCTAAGATGTCTAAGACTCCTAATTCCAACCTTAACATTTGAAACCTTGCATCGGGAAGAGGTTTAGTGAATATATCAGCAAGTTGAGAGTCCGTGCCAATGAAACTAATCCTTACATTTTCATTTTTAATGTGATCCCTTATGAAATGATGACGCACATCTATATGTTTGCATCTAGACTGGTGTACCGGATTATTTGTGAGATCAATGGCACTTTTGTTGTCATATTTTAATTCAATAAGTTTTAGATGAAAACCAAAGTCCTCTAAAGTTTGGCTCATCCATAGTGCTTGTGCACAACAACTCCCTAATGCAATGTATTCGGCTTCCGTGGTGGAGAGTGTAACCGAATTTTGTTTCCTACTAGACCATGCAACTAATGAAGGACCTAGAAAATGACAAGTACCACTAGTGCTTTTTCTATTAAGTGAACAACTGGCATAGTCCAAATCAGAGTAGCAGTGAAGTGTAAATGAATTATTGTGCGGGTACCATGGTGTCGGCTTTCTAAAATCTTTGACCATGTTGTAAGTTGAATGTTGATATATTGATTAATTGCTGAACCAGGTGCTTTCTGATTCTCTCGTCTAGAGTTGTGGTTACAACTTGCTGAAATCCCATTTTCCTGCCTGGCACTCCTCTGTTTGTTATGTTGGATTTATGAGCTATGTTTGTTATATTGTCTAATGCTCTGATTGTTTTCTGGTGATCTGTAGTGTGTTTTATTTATATACTTATATATATATATACATACTTATATATATGTTTATGCACCACTGCTTTTGGTGCTATGTTGGAGTCTGTTGGACGTGTGAGCTAAAGGTCACCGCCACAGTGCCTCTTTTGGGCTGTTGGTTTGAGTGGATTGGAGCCAACGCAGCAGCACTCCTATTTGTTTGTTGGGCTGCGGGCATTTATGGAAGGTGACACCATCGCAGTGCCTTCTTTTGGCGGACGCTCTTCCCTCGAGTTGATCAATCTCAAGCGCTTATAAACATATATTCTTATATATGTGTATTATGATATTATATGTATAACCAACACCTCTGAGCCATAATGGCAGACAAGTGGTTGGCTTTGATTGTTTTGGCTATTACCTTCTGGTGCAGGCTTTTCCTCTTACCGAGTGCACTCATTTGAGCTGGCTCGGGTTGTTGTAAGATTATAGATGCTTATCTGATTAGTTCTCCTTTCTGTAATCTTTTATTTCTGATTGCTGCTAACCTTGGGTTTTCTTGCACTTTCTTGCTGAGACATTCTTTTCTTTTGAATGTCTCACGCTCGGAGCCATAGTTGTTCGGTTAGTAGAGTTGGTGTTCTCTGGAACTGCAGTTAGTTGCAGTGGTTCATTCTCCCCACACGGTTGTGAGGTAGTTGTTCCTTTTGTTTCAGATTTATGCTTGTACTTTGTTTTTCTATGGGCTCGTGTCAGTTGTTGATGCCCATAGCTCTAGTTTTCTTGTGCTAGATTACTTACTAGCTGTTTTAATGTTACTTTCGGGTTGTTTACCTACTTGTTCTCTGGGAAGCTTTATGTTAGGATGCATTAGTTACTTTATTGGTATAAAAATGTCATTCTTGCATATCATGATTTTTAAGTAATTGTCACATACTTTGAATATCGTAGAAAATTCTTTCTTACTATACTAAACATAGATATTTGCATATCATTTCTGGGATGTTGATCTTCATGCTCATGTAGGCTAAAATGAACCTATTTTCCACTGCGCATGTATAGTTTCTTACTTGTGGACTAGATGTTGGATTTATAGGCGCCCTTAGAGGGGGGGGGTGAATAAGGGTTTTAATAACTTTATACTATAATAGAAAACTTTTGATATTTTGATCTAAGTTAAAACAAAAATAAAGAGATATTGAAATTAGAAATGAAATTAATTTTATTAAACAAGAAAAGACATGATTAACATTTATAAAATTGATTACAAAATCGGATTTCAATGACGCTAGAAATTGAAGCGAATAATATGAAAACCCTTTTTGTTTTCTATACCAACTCGTATCCCCACGAACCGGTTGGCTTTAGCTGATCTCTCCGCAGATACGGCCTCAAGCTGCTCTAGACAATCTATCACCAGAAAGGCCTCGAGCACCCCCTAGATCTACTCCCTAGACCCAGTCGCCGTGTGGCGAATTCCTCACTAAGTCCTACCTAGACCTAGTCGCCGTGTGGCAAATTCCCCTAGTCCCCGCAAGGCCCTAATCTCCGTGTGGCGAGTTCTCTACCGAACAAAAGATATAAAGGTTACAATTTAAAAGTAAAACAAAACTCAAACTAAAGACTCCCTCAAATGTAGAACTTGATGTCGATGTAGATGCGATCGTATTGGTCTTCAAGTTCTTTTGCGTTCGTGATGGAGTACTTCGGGCTGCTTGAAGAAGGCTCTCACGAGAGCTCTGAATATATGGCTTCAATTCCTTTCGTATCAGCCAGCAACAACGGAGGAGGCAGACGTCATTTTATAGAATCAGCCACTACCGCCCCGTGGTATCTACATAAAACAATGAAGCATGCGGATCATGGTAGTTTGGGCAACAATTGAGCGCCAAACACTAGCGCGCCACGGTATCGCTAACGCCCCGTGTTAGCGAGATCTCCTTCCTTCAGCCACAATCTTCTTCCAAAACTGCTCCCCAATCAACTGCTGTCGGGATGTTTCCAAAAGCTACCGTCGGGCATTAGACCTAACGCGCCGCGATAGTACATGCCAAACTTAGCGACCCGTCAACATTACTTTTTCTCCACTGTTTCCTTTCTGTCAATAGTTTCCATATATGCTAACGCCAGCGTCAGTTCTAGCGCTCCGCGGTAGATTTTTTCGTCGGCCGCATCTTCATCGAGCTGGCCACAGATTTCGTCGAACGCAGGTTTTTTTCTCAGCGATTTCTTCTCAGCTGTTGTTAGCGCCAGTGGTAGTCTTAACGCGACATGGTAGAGCTTTCAGATCTTCTCAGTGGTTTTGTCTCAGCGGTTTCGTCTCAGCGATTTCATCTCAGTGATTTCGTCTCACCGGTTTTGTCTCAGTGGTTTTGTCTCAGTGGTTTCGTCTCAGCGGTGCGTTAGTGCTAGCGCCAGCGGTAAAAGTAACGCGGAGCGGTAGCAACAATACACAGCACCATGGAGATTTGAAAGCAAGGAATCCTGCATACTATAAACACAAAACAAGTATGATAAAATACAATAGGATTTGTTATTGTCAAACCAAGAGATGCGGAAAGCATGTTCCAACAAACTCCCCCTTTTGATAATAACAAATACCCTTAGAAAGAAATAATGCAATTGATAGGAGTTTGTGTTAATAATAGAGATAAGCATGAAATTTGAGACATGTGCATATGATCCCCCTAAATGAATGCTCCCCCTAAGTGATTGCTCCCCCTACAACAAAACTTCCTATGAACTTAACTCCCCAAACATATTAATTTCTTTCAAATTTATTCTCCCCCTTTTGGTATTATCAAAAGAAGGTGGAGAGGAAGGCCAACAAAAAGTGTGTAATTACTGTGTAGAGAGGGAATGAGTATGATAAATAGGGAAACACTAAGGAAAATACAATAGATAAGAGCGAAAAGAGAATTGTCAAAAAGGAACCACTTGTTAGGACAATGCATTCATGATCTAACATACAAGTAGTAAGGAGGTGGAAAACATGACGAAATAAGTTTTAAGTGAACATCTTTATAGGAATTGAGAAGCATAGTAGAGTATTAAGAATTTTGGAAATAAGAAAATAGATGTTGTAGCATTTTAAGTACACAAAATAATTTCAGTTTTAACATAGACATACACCAGTTTTGAAAGATATGCAATACAGAGTTCTTATGGCGTAGCGAAAAAATATAAGCATGATACAAGATATCAAGTCAAGATGGAAGGATACAATGTTCTAAATTGAGAAAACAAGTACACTTATACATTGTATTGATCATGCAAGGCTATCTAGTGCATTTACTTAAGAATTTAGAGAATACGTGTAGATATGCAATAGACTCCAATTCTCATGAGTAGAAGGCTTACGAGTGAAAATGAAGTGTACAAAATTGTGTTTTTGATAAAAGTATACATATGAGTTAATCAAAACACATGACATGTATAATGGAATAAACATAATAATATTGAACAAGCGTTTTATAGTTACTTTGTCCCACAAAGCTATATAAAATTTTCAATGCACATAGAAAAAATAGTACAAGTACCAAGGTGCTCTGCACACACAATGCTTATTAAGACTTATCAGGGTGCAAAGTAGTGCTTGGGGATTCACAATTATTATTTTGAATTTTAGTGGTTTTTTTTTGTGATTCGGTGTACAAGAAGAAGTAGTGTAAAAGGAAAATGTTTGCAACAAGGCACTTTACAATTCTATCCATGGTGCTCAACCTCACAATGCTCATTAAGACTTATCAGGAAGGTGAGTAGTGCTTGGTGGAGTTATCTTTGTCAATTATTTATTTGAATTTTTGCTTAACGGCAAAGGTCTCCGAATTCACTTGTATGTGCAAACAAAAGATTTTGAAAAGACACACTTCTTCAAAAATTAGGTGCATGAAAAAGATTTTTACATGTGGTGTAGGTAAAACTAAGCATGCCTAACAATAATATTAAGTTGTTACACTACACAATCATGAAGGAGAAGAATAAATTCATATGTAGTATATCAAAAAGTGTGAGTAAAAAAAATCATTAGCAAATATAAGCCATGTACTCATACATAGAGGCACGCTATGCAAAACTACAAATGATTTCTATAATCAATTTCAAAGCATACATAAGATAATGATCAAGGCATGATACAAAAACAATGTTATTAAGATACCTTAAATAGAGAATGAAACATTGTATACAAAACTTGGCAAGATAGACCATATCATCCTTGAAACATAGAAAATTACATCAATTTGTATAAATTTTAAGTTTTTCAAAAACAAAAATAATACAAATAAAAAGCAAGTTTTTGTTGTTTTGATTGGTTTTTCAAATTTTGTAGTTTGTTTTGATATATAAAAAAAAAAGATAAAACAAATTTTATTTTATAGAACTAAAACAAAGCACGTTTATGGTTGGATTTTGATTTGTTTTATAGTTTTTTTGTGTTTAGAATTTTTAGAAGAAAATAACAGACACAAAAAAATAAAGACTGAAAAAGAAAACTGGAGATTCAGAAATTACCCACTAACGCCAGCGGTACCCAGCTATCGCCTGGCGGTAGTGACAAAACTAGAATTTTGTGGAAAACGTGAAATTTTTCAGAATTTTTCTTTTGAATATATTTGTGCAGATTTGTGACAATGAAGTTCAGCAATGAAATCAGACATATGCATACACAAAAATATGTATTTTCCAAGTTTAAGCTAATATGTCCAAAACCCCAAATTCTAGCCTAAGGTGTCACAATATACTTTCAAAATACTTGTGTTTTTCACATGCATGAGAGTTCAGAAATAGATAATATGAAAAACATAAGATAACCTGTTTGACAACGAATATGCATGAGTGAAATGATCGTAATTAAGTGAAATAATATTCATGCAATGTATACAACATATGTATGTCTATGATCAAGATACCCTAACAACATGTCTACACCCTAGCCCCATACTAAGTGACGGATGGGCATGAGGAGCTGCACGCATGCCGTAGGTTGGGGTGTTAATCCCACATGCATACAAAAGACAACGCTCACCCTAGCACTCTTTACCCCCAGTGCCTCACAAGGCCCCATTGGAACCCTTCCGGGTTAAGGACAAGACATGACATAGTGGTTAGGTTTCTAATGCACACAATCCTATGCTCTCGCTATAGTGAGACACATAGTGTGGTTGAATGATCATAGGCATACTAAGCACTTAATCATATTCAACCAAATTTTTTAAACTATGGCTTTTATGCGAGATTAATTTCTTATTAGATTTGATTTTAAAGCAACATAGTTAATCTGAGTTTTAACTTTCAATTACTCTTCTTTAAGATTGATTCATTATGGCAATACAAATGTATCTAGCATGGATGATAATATTTATTAGTTGATATTGCTAGATACGATGAGTTTGAATGTTGTGTTATGCCATAAAGTTAATTGATATAATGTTGCATGTATTTAACAATAGTGATTCAAATTTTAGACATAGAATAGAGTGATGATTCAAATCTAATCATTCATATTGATATAAAGTTAATTCTATGATCTAAACATAAATGAGATACATGCAAGACATAATAAATTCATATAATAATCATGATCACAAACAATGTGTTGGAAGCAATAAGATCTTTTGTAGTTCTACTTGATGTTTGAATTAAAAAATCTATTGAATTGGAAAGATTATTATACATGATCATGAATTTTAACATATATGAATTATATACTCATAATCAATTATTTCAGGAAATAATATTTTAGATAAATCAGAATTTAGGAAGATTATGCTACCGCCAGCGTTAGAACCTAACACCAGGCGCTAGCAACAGAGTTGAGATTCTCAAATGGTTTTTGCAATTTTTCAATTCTGATTGGACATAATTATGATTAAACATATTAGGGGTAATCAAAATAACGCAAATATATTAGATACCTAAGCAAAACTTGTGCATTTTATAAATTTAGCCTAATACCCCTAAAATATCTTTTAAATCCTTTTCAACAATTATTTCATTTAGTATTAGAAATATCAAATGACAAATTTAGTTTTTAAATTTTATAAGACTTTTAGGAATGGATTTAAAGGGATAAAAATAAAAGGATAAATAGACCACTTGAAAAATAACATGACTTATTATTCAACTTTATTCAATTTGATTTATTTATGAATTTTGGTTTAATATGAGAAAGTCATATCACAAGTTATATAAAGTGGTCATATCATGATGGTTAAAAAAAAGGAAAAAGGTTAGGCATATCATGAAGTAGAATAATGATATTTCATTTTTAGTTGATTTCTACTTCATGCAAATGATTTGATACTAATGAATGAGAGATTTAGGTATCAAAAGAGGACCGGGTGTGACGGATCCTTTGGGTACCCAAATACATCGTGTTTGCTTTTAGGGAGATATGATTGAATGGGCCCTTTTGAGTGGAGTTTGTGTTTCATCTTTAACTTTGGGTCTCCATTCAAATCTTGGTTTAATATTATTTTTATTTATCAAATTTCCTTGATGATTTTGCAAAGCAATATTTATAGGAAATTTGTGAACATTTAATTTTATGTTGGGAGAACATGATTTTGTAAATAAGGGTGATTTTGATTTTGATTTACAAATACTTTGTGTATCTTACTCCCATTATTTGTCTTAGTTAAAATATTCATATTCAACTTGTTTTTAGACATTTCTTGATATTGTAAATTTTTATTTATAAATTTCATAAGCAAGTTGTTTTTTTTAATTCATCATTCATAATTTTTAAATTATGTCTAGCTTTATTATAAGCGATTGTGCTATTTTTATAAATGGAAACAATTGAATCAATATGATTTTGATAGTTATTTCTATATTCATCAAATGTTTCATCCATCTCTTTAATTTCAATTTAATAGTCCTTACACTTAGCACAATCATTTTTCAAAGATGAATTTTCTAAACGTAATCTTTCATTTTGTTCTTTTATAAAAACAAGTTCCTTTTCAATTTCTTTGCATTTTTCTTTTAGATCATTAAATTCTATACAAGGTGTAATGTTATCAACTAAGGAACCATGGATAGAACTAGATAAATTTGAATTTGATTGTTCATTAATTTTTGCCTTTAAATTTTTATTTTCTAACTGCAAATGTTTGTTAGCATTTTTTAATTTCGTAATGATGTGTAGTATTTTTATCTAATTTAATATAGTTTTTAGGCGAATAATAATTTGAATTTATAAATAATATGTCTATTTTAACTAAATAATCATTTCTATTTATAATTGTTCACTAACTTAAGTTTGTTTTATGTTTTTCAGGATTTCTGGGCATTTTGAGAAAAATTGTCAAGTACACGCCCAAGGTCACGGGCGTGACCAAGGGCGTGACAGCCAAAGATGTGTTCCAGACCTACCCCCGCTACCTAGAGTCGTTCCATGAAGAATTCGCCAAGTACACGCCCCAGGTCACGGGAGTGACCAAGGGCGTGACCCCTGGCTGCTGCGTTCGACGAAAATTCAGGAGATCGACGAACAGGCGAGAGGTCGACGAATGTTGAGAATTCGCCAAGTACACGCCTCAGGTCACAGGCGTGACCAAGGGTATGACATCCAAGTCACGGCCCGAACCCCACCACCAGCTGCCAGCACGCCTGCCACGTCAATTAAAGTTACACGCCCTAGGTCACGGGCGTGACATCCAGAACACGAGCATGACTCATCCCACGCCGCTTCCCGCTTCTTCCCGCCAAAGATTCCCGTGCCAGCGTCTGTTTTAAGATTACATGCCCTTGGTCACGGGCATGACCAAGGGCGTGACGCACTTGTAATTCCTGTAGTAACTCCAGAATGTGCTTCTCCCGCTCCAGCTTTGATCATGCCCATTACACGCCCTTGGTCACGGGCGTGACCAAGGGCGTGTAACCCCAACTTTTGCCTATAAAAAGGAAGCTCTTCCAGATCTCAAGGCATCCTTTTTTCCACCCTTCTAGGGTCGAAACTCCTCTCCTCTGCCCCCTTTTGGGGCAGAATTGCTTTTCTTTCGTTTCTTGTATTTTCTTATTTCTTAGCTTAGATTTCAATTTCATGTATTTTCATTTTATGCAAAGTAGTTTTAGATTTCAATTCATGCAAAGCTTTCAATTTCTTGTACCCTCTTTTGTTGTAATTCAAAGTTATTTTAATAAAATGTTATTGTCTTATTTCTTTTACTCCTTTTATTTTCATGTTAATTAGATTAATATTTGAATCTTGAAATTTGCAAACATTGGATGAAATATTCTCTTATCCGTTTTTATCTCTTTTCCTCCTTCGATTTATTCTTGAATAATGACGTATCATGTTCATATTTCGGTTATGAATTGCGATATTTGCTTTCAAACTCTAGTTAGCCGAACCAGCTCGTGAGTATGAATCGATCGCTCAAGGATAAAAAGAGTAGAATGCAATCCTTGAATGAGGATGACGTTACCCTTCTGGATTGGAGTAAAAGCCAATAGTGGGATTCACCTCATAAAGCGAGTCTTAGGTTATCAATTATAGAATGGAAATTCAATTGATATTTCCTAAACATAGTTGGGCGTAGTCCTCGAAAGAGGCACCTTCATAGTCCGAGAATCTCCACGGTCAAGGATCGGATTAGAATTTCTCTTTTGATTTTCATTCCAAGTGCGCTTGATCAAGATTTGTTTTCTTTTCTTTATTTCTTTATTTTAATTTTAATTATAAATTATCACTAATAAAATATTATTCGATAAAATAATAGTTTTGTTTTCCCGAAGTAAAAGTACTCGACAGCCCCGAGTCTAACATGACATTGATATTCTTTATATTCTATGCTATATTTCGATAGGTACACTTGTCTTAATCGAGTATAGATTGCAGAACATGATTTTCTCTATCAAATTTTAAGCGCCGTTGCCGGGGAATTTTTTGTCGATATTTCAAAAAGGGGAAACGCTATTAATTTTATCATTTTTTTTAAATGTAAAAATGAAAAAAATTATGCTATAATTAAATTCTTGGAAAGGACGCTTTGGGCTTGAATTCCCATCACAGCCTCTAGTACCTTGCGAGCCCTTCACCGGGTTGACCTTGGGAAGTCCAAGACTAATTAAAACATATTAAAAAAAATCCCCATTTTTTTTTCTTTTTTCTTTTCTTTTTCATACTTAGTTTTCAACATTGGGGACAATGTTGAATTTTAAGTATGGGGGTATATTTCCTAATATTTAAAATTTTTTAAAAAAAAATACAAAAAAATACACAAAAAAATATATAAAATTTTCAAAACTTAAAAAATTAATGATAATCAAGAAACCCCTTACATAGGTTTTTGTTATTTCTAAAATAAAACATTTGAGAGTTTATTTATAAGCATTTTAACTATTTTTAATTGGCTAATCTTCTATTTTATCATGGTTAGTAAAAATTTATTTTTTAGTTGATTTAGTTTTAAGGAATTTATTATGATCTTAATTTGATTAGAATAATTTATTTAGTACTTTTTCTCTTTTATTTTAATTAGTCTCAATTTTGTAGTAGTTGTGTTTAACAACTTTAGATTTTAATTATTTTTACCTCATGCTTTTAGATCCTTAGGAAATTTCAATCTACTATAGTTGCTCTCAAAATATTTCAATTTAATCAAATTTATTTTAGCCCTACCCATAAAAAAAGAGTTATTAAAAGATCATATGTCATGGAAATAAGAGGATAAAATTCATTATTTCCTAAACATATGCACCTCCCTTTTATGATGTTTATTATGAAAAGATTATTTGTCATGGAAAATGAGAGGATAAAATTCATCATTTTCCTAAACATGTACATGTAGAAAAAAAGATGGGGTGAGAGGATAAAATTCATCACCCCAATCAAAGCTAGCTTTATGTTTACCCAAACCCCTTTAGCCAATATAATTGATTTTAGGCTCAAATTAAAATATTGGGAGAGCATAAGTAGTAGTTTGAATTTTTCCGTAAGCCTCTTCAAAATTGGAGATTTTATAATTCTAATCTAATTTTGATTCGCAAATTACTTAATTTTGTCTGCTAGTTAAATAATTTGAGAATTCTTGGCTAAACATTTCTCTCTTTTTATCTTATTTTCATAATTAGGACTTATCTCTTAAATCCCTAAATCTTAATTTTAAGCTTACTTTTGATTCAAGAAAATTTTAGTTTAATTAGAAATATTATTAATGTCTTATGAATAACTATCATGCTTTTGCTCTGGAATAGCAAAAGCTTAAGAATGGGGGTACTTGATGAGTAGTATTTTTATTTAATTTTATTATATTTTTTAGGCTAATAATAATTTGAATTTATAAATAATACGTCTATTTTAACTAAATAATCATTTCTATTTATAATTGTTCACTAACTTAAGTTTGTTTTATGTTTTTCAGGATTTCTGGGCATTTTGAGCAAAATTGTCAAGTACACGCCCAAGGTCACGGGCGTGACCAAGGGCGTGACAACCAAAGATGTGTTCCAGACCTACCCCCACTACCTAGAGTCGTTCCGTGAAGAATTTGCCAAGTACACGCCCCAGGTCACGCGCGTGACCAAGAGCGTGACCCCTGGCTGCTGCGTTCGACGAAAATTCAGGAGATCAACGAACAGGCGAGAGGTCGACGAATGTTCAGAATTTGCCAAGTACACGACCCAGGACACGGGCGTGACAAAGGGCGTGACATCCAAGTCACTGCCGGAACCCCATCACCAGCTGCTAGCACGCCTTCCACGTCAATTAAAGTTACACGCCCCAGGTCACAGGCGTGATTAGGGGGCGTGACTTCCAGAACACGGGCCTGAATCATCCCGCGCCACTTCCCTCTTCTTCCCGCCAAAGATTCTCGCGCCAGCGTCTGTTTTAAGATTACACATCCTTGGTCACGGGTGTGACCAAGGGCATGACGTGCTTGTAATGCCTGCAGTAACTCCAGAAGGCACGTCACCCGCTCCAGCTTCGATCACGCCCATTACACGCCCTTGGTCACGGGCGTGACCAAGGGCGTGTAACCCAAACTTTTGCCTATAAAAAGGCAGCTCTTCCAGATCTCAAGACATCCTTTTTTCCACCCTTCTTGGGTAGAAACTCCTCTCCTCTTCCCCCTTTTGGGAAAGAATTGCTTTTCTTTCGTTTCTTGTATTTTCTTATTTCTTAGCTTAGATTTCAATTTAATGTATTTTCATTTTATGCAAAGTAGTTTTAGATTTCAATTCATGCAAAGCTTTCAATTTCGTGTACCCTCTTTTGTTGTAATTCAAAGTTATTTTAATAAAATGTTTTTGTCTTATTTCTTTTACTCCTTTTATTTTCATGTCAATTAGATTAATATTTGAATCTTGAAATTTGCAAACCTTGGATGAAATATTCTCTTATCAGTTTTATCTCTTTTCCTCCTTCGATTTATTCTTGAATAATAATGTATCGTTTTCATATTTCGGTTATAAATTGCGATATTTGCTTTCAAACTCTAGTTAGCCGAACCAGCTCGTGAGTATGAATCGATCGCTAAAGGATAAAAAGAGTAGAACGCAATCCTTGAATGAGGACGATGTTACCTTCCAGATTGGAGTAAAATCCATTAGTGGGATTCACCTCGTAAAGCGAGTCTTAGGTTATCAATTATAGAATGGAAATTCAATTGATATTTCCTAAACTTAGTTGGGCGTAGTCCTCGAAAGAGGTACGTTCATAGTACGAGAATCTCCACGGTCAACGATCGGATTAAAATTTATCTCTTTTGATTTTCATTCCAAGTGTGCTTGATCAAGATTTGAATTCTTTTCTTTATTTCTTTATTTTAATTTTAATTATAAATTATCACTAATAAAATATTATTCGATAAAATAATAGTTTTGTTTTCCCGAAGTAAAAGTACTCGACAGCCCCGAGTCTAATACGACCTTGATATTCTTTATATCCTATGCTATATTTCGATAGGTACACTTGCCTTAATCGAGTATAGATTGGAGAACATGATTTTCTCTATCACTTAATTTTGCATTTTGTAGTTTGATGCAATTGTAATGAAGAGATAGAAGTACAAAAAATGGAATTTAATTTCCTTACATTGCTTTCGGGAGAGGCACGATTTGAACATATTGTTTCTTTGGCATCTGTTTGGCACTCCTCTTCCGAAGATAGTATTTCTTCTTCTCTTTCACTTGATGTGTACATCATGGATCCGACATGAGAGGAGCATTCTTAAAGACTTGTGCAAGCTTGCATATTCTCCGGTTCTTGAGATTGTTCCATACCTGTAGAAGGAGAATCATAAGTTCTTTCAAGAAAATTCCAAATCTCATATGCGGTAGGTAAAGTATAAATAAGTTTGAAAATATTTTGGTCTAACGCACAAAATATACTATTCATAGATTTTGCATTTTAAATAATTTCATTTCTAGTTAGTACGCTAGGTGGCTTTTCTATAGTAATATTCCAAACTTTTTCATCTAAGGCCTTAAGAAAATTTTTCATTAATATTTTCCACCCTTTAAAATTTTTGCTCATAAATAAAGGTGGTGATAATACTTTTTCATTATATTAAAAATTTCCCCAATAACAGAAGCGAGATCATGATCAAGAGACGCCATTATTCCCGGTTGTTAAGCCGAATTGGAATAACCTGCCTCTGATACCACTTGTTGGATCTGTAGGCGCCCTTAGAGGGGGGGGGGGGGGGGTGAATACGGGTTTTAATAACTTTATACTACAATAGAAAACTTTTGATATTTTGATATAAGTTAAAACCAAAATAAAGAGATATTGAAATTATAAATGAAATCAATTTTATTAAACAAGAAAAGACATGATTAACATTTATAAAATTGATTACAAAATCTAATTTCAATGACGGTAGAAATCGAAGCGAATAATATGAAAACCCTTTTTGTTTTCTATACCGACTCGTATCCCCACGAACCGGTTGGCTTTAGCCGATCTCTCCCCAGATACGGCCTCAAGCCGCTCTAGCCAATCTATCACCAGAAAGGCCTCGAGCACCCCCTAGATCTACTCCCTAGACCCAGTCGCCGTGTGGCGAATTCCTCCCTAAGTCCTACCTAGACCTAGTCGCCATGTGGCGAATTCCCCCTAGTCCCCGCAAGGCCCTAGTCGCCGTGTGTCGAGTTTCTCTACTGAATAAAAGATATAAAGGTTATAATTTAAAAGTAAAACAAAACTCAACTAAAGACTCCCTCAAATGTAGAACTTGATGTCGATGTAGATGTGATCGTATTGGTCTTCAAGTTCTTTTGCGTTCACGAACGTTGACAGAGTACTTTGGGCTGCTTGAAGAAGGCTCTCACGAGAGCTCAGAATAAATGGCTTCAATTCCTTTCGTATCAGCCAGCAACAACGGAGTAGGGCGCGTCATTTTATAGAATCAGCCACTACCGCCTGCGGTTGTACTACCGCCCCGCGGTATCTACATATGGCAATGAAGCACGCGGATCGTGGTAGTTTGGGCAACAATCTGAGCGCCAAACACTAGCGCGCCGCGATATCGCTAACGCCCCGCGTTAGCGAGATCTCCTTCCTTCAACCACAATCATCTTCCAAAACTGCTCATCAATCAATTGCTGACGGGATGTTTCCAAAAGCTACCGCCGGGCGTTAGACCTAATGCGCCGCGAGAGTACATGCCAAACATAACGACCCGTCGATATTCCTTTTTCTCCACTATTTCGTTTCTGTCAATAGTTTCTATATATGCTAACGCCAGCGTCAGTTCTAGTGCTCCGCGGTAGATCATTTTGTCAGGCGCATCTTCATCGAGCTGGCCACACATTTCGTCTTAACGCAGGTTTCCTTCTCAGCGGTTTCTTCTCAGCGGTTGTTAGCGCTAGCGGTAGTCTTAACGCAGCGCGGTAGAGATTTCAGATCTTCTCAGCGGTTTCGTCTCAGCGGTTTTGTCCAGCGGTTTCGTCTTAGCAGTTCGTTAGTGCTAGCGCCAGCGGTAAAAGTATCGCGACGCGTTAGCAATAATACACAGCACCATGGATATTTGAAAGCAAGGAATGATGCATACTATAAACACAAAACAAGTATGATCAAATACAATAGGATTTGTTATTGTCAAACCAAGAGATGCGGAAAGCATGTTCCAACACTAGATGATCCACCGGATTGAGGGACACGATCCTAAGCTAAAATGTAAAATTCTCTTTTTAATCCAAGCACATTTATGTCTTTTATAAAATAATTGTAAGGAATTTTTGCCTGAGCGTTTGTAGTTGTCCCCTGGATGACATGGCATCACGACGCGTATTTTCCCCTTGCTCTGATAATATTTATTAAATTCGTGGGAGAAATGTGGGTTGTGACAACGACATCCTTGTGCCTATAAATAAGGGTGCATGGCCCGTCATTCTATCAAAGAACTGTAAGAACTTGAGCCTGGATTGTTTGTGCCGATCTCAATTTGAGGTCGTGCGGTCTTGGAAGCAGTTTGACCTTTTGTTGTGTTCGCAGGTCTGTGGCCATCAGCGAGCGGTTTGTTTCCTTGGTGACCTTCCAGCGGCTTGAATAATCAGTTCATCATCGGTCTCCATCTGCGATCTGGATTGTTATAGTTCTATGTTCTGTTCTGTTCGCGGGTAGCTTCAGTGATCGGGCGATCTCTCGGTTTGGCGGTTTGAAGTGCGGACAGATTCTGTTTTTAGCAGCGAATAAAAGCAGCAGTTCATGCGGTCTGGCATTGCGGTCTGGCATTGCGGTCTGGCAGCTCACAGGTCATCACGCCTGCCTTTGTTCACGCGGTCTCAGGTGTTAGTCGTGCGGTCTGGTAGTCTTATTGCTTTTGTTGTTTTGTGTTTCTCTCCTTCGTGATTCTTATGAATCATGTCTCGCTATGTATACCTCGCATTGTAAAGAAGGAACTGTAGTCAATATTCAAGTGCATCATCCTGTCTTCTCATTGTCATTGTGTTGCTACACTTGTGTCAAGTGCATCATCCTGTTTAAGGTCGGCAGTACGCTGTGGCCTTTGTTGATGAATCGACCTGGTCGCTCGCCCATGAGAGCATACGAGCCCAACTCCTCTCCCTGGACCTCGCACATATGATAGGTCGGCACTTCTTTCAGCTCCAACGGCATTAAGGGGAGCTCAGACAAGAGCTAAAGGTTGCTACAGATGAGGTCACAAGCCTTAAGGAGAAGCTGAACATCTCTGACGGCCTCCTTGCCAGTCTTCAGACGGGATGGTAGTTTTTCGAATAACTCGCTCCCCCTCATTGCTGCCACTTTTGCTGACTAACTCGCCTTTTTCCTTGCAGGATGCCGAGGTCGTCGATCAGCTTCATGCCCGCAACTCTGACTTGGAGAAGGAGAATGCCAGATTGAAGGCCCAGATTAGCCAGCTGAACCGGGCCGCCCTTCCATTGCCTCCTCACGGGGGGAAGATTCGGACGTACTCGTGCCATGACCTTGAAGAGATGATGCAGCAGAATGCGATCATGGCAGCGAAGCACATCTTTGTCACCCTGCAGGAGGCAGGCCTTTTTGCCGACGAGGCAGTGCGGCTCACCATCAAGGAGGTGGTTCCGGAGATCTTCCTCCAGCTACCAAGTCTGATAATAAAGCTCCATCAGGCGGCGAGGGCGAGCAGTCCAGAATACATCCCTAGGCCATGCATTTTCTTTTTTTTTGTTGTATTTCTTTTGGGCTGGCGTTAGATCGCTACGACTTTTGTATGTATACATTCATGGAATACAATGCTAGGTTTATCTATTGCATTCTTATTATTTCTATTTTTTCTCGCGTTGTCATACTACACTCGTGCACCTTTCACACATCGGTACTCGCTAAATACAAACTCTCCTACCCCCAATCGACAGTTCACGAGTATCGCCACTCCTTCGCCGTCTCGCATACCCCTTTGACAGTGATTTACTAGACCGTCAATCGCATCTCGTTCCCATGATCTTCTGGCTCACCCACCCTCGAATATTGTGAGCGAGGCTTCCCCTACACTTTCTCGTGTGTGCCTTTTAACTTGGTAAATTCCTTTCGATCTTTCCTATCATCTCTGCATCGGCAAGCCCTTGGCTCGCCCATTTGGATATACCGCCAAGTTGCATTGCTTAGGTTCTTCGAGTGGGGTCCTCCTCCATGGGAGGCCTTGTATCGCCAATTCATTTTGCCAATAGTTTGCGAGGCAAGCTCCATTTCACTTTGCCCTTTCAATGGTTGGTCGACCTTGTCGTCTAGCGGGATCCCGACAGTGGAATCCTCAGGGGCAAACCAGCATAACCTTTCACTTATCAGCCTTTCTGTGAGATCAACCCGACCCACCGGCTAATGGAAGCCCGGCAGCGGAATCATCTGGGGCAATCCAGCTGAAAGATATGTGTTGTCTATAAACTACACCTAGAGGGGGAGTGATTAGGTATTTTCAATTGTATTTGCTACTTTAAAGTTTAACTATCACAGCACAAAAGCAATCACAGAAAACACATAAGATTTATAGTGGTTCCCTACAAGACAATGTGTCTAGAGTAGTCCACTGTCTCTCCCACCTATCTAGCAATGAGCTAGACTAGGCAACTTCTCCAACTCAGATCTATTCTCAATAAACAGATCTTACAACTCAGATTCACATAGAACCCTGCCAAGCTCAGACTTTGTAAGTCAACAATAACTCAGATCTTCAACAAGATCCTACAAAAACTCAGGTTCACTAAGAACCCTACCAACTCAGATCTATCACAAGATCCTACCAGCTCAGGCTCACAAAGAACCCTACAAAGTGATACAAAAATGTTTGATGTGGTAGAAGAAAAGACTTCAAGATGAGATATTTGAAATAACAGGTCTTCTTCTTCTTCTTGAAACAGTAAGCCCAGGGATCTTCTGAATCACTAAACCTTTCTTTAGAATCTTCTCCAGACCTTCACAACACAGCAGCAGTGAAGTCTTCTTCTTGTTGATTCTTTTCTTTCTCTTCTGGAAGTATGTATGAGAATAAACTTGAGAGAGAATACTTGAGCAAAATGTATCCTGTAGATAAAAAATGTCTCCTTATATATTGCTCTGTAATTTTGCATAAAAGCCCTTGTTGATTAGTCCAGAATCAATTTTCCCGTTTGAAATGTTTGGCCAAATTGGTATAATATTTCATCATAGATTACTTGCCGATCTTGTAACTTGTAGTATATAGAAGTAATAATATTCTTTCTTAAATGCTGTGCAACGGATATATTCTGTAGAGAATATATCATTTATTACTCCTTGATTGGTGTGCAAGATAGGCGGCATGCACATTCCTTGAATATCAATTTCCAAGAACGTCTGTGCATTAAATATTGCTCTGCAACTGTCAAGGCGATAATATTCCTTCATGAAGATATCGTCTTGATCAATGTAAATGACATATATTCTTCACGATGATATCGTCGACATACTTCCTTCATCAAGACTCTACTAGATATCTCAATGATATTACTTCTTCTAGACGATATCATCGAGATGTTTCTTTTAATAAGACTTAAACTTATTCATCAGGCTGATAGTCTTTCTTCAAGATGATATCGTCTTGATCTTCTAGACGATATAATGTCTTCAAACCGATGTTTGTCATCATGAAACTTTCTTCATGACTTAATAAGTCAAGTCATTAATCTTCAAGACTACACCTATTCTTTAAGATGATATCGTCGAGACATTTGAACTTAGCTTTATCAACGATAAGCTTTCTTCAACCTTTAAAACTATACATTTCCTTCAAGACGATATCATCAAAATATCTAAACTTATCCTTATCAAAGATAAGCTTTCTTCAAGTCGATTCGTCGGAACTGTCTCGACGATATGTTTCCTTTCTCAACGATTCATCTGCTGAGTCTTGAGATGATATTTTACTTAGTTAATTTTCATTACTTTTATCATCTATATACTAGTGATGTGGCTTAATTTGATGCATCTGTCATAACTTGAACTTAAACATAACATCAAAAACAACTTAGCTTATCTATACCTGTGTTCCTTCTTCAAATCTAAAGACATTGAAGGCATAATACCCAACAATCTCCACCTATTTGAAGAAGTCAGAACTTTCAAGTATAGATAAGCCTGACTAACAAATATAATCATTAACAATTAATTAAGCATTTAATCACTGCATATATTGATTAACAACAGTCCAATACATTAACAATATATTAGATGCAAAAATGTAGAGCATAGAAATGTGCATGTGATTTCCCGAACCCTTCTTCTTCAATCCTTCTGAGCATCTTTGTCTTTCCCAGAAGGTCCATCCTTCTTGGATTGCTCAGCTTCAGCCTATTTCTGCTTTTGTCTTTCAAAATAGTTATAAGGCTTAGGGTGATATCTGAGGGGAGCATGGGTAGGCACTGAGGTATCTCCCATTTTGATTTTGTTCCAATAATCCCTTCTGCCAGCTTCACACATCTAATATTTCTGCCACTCTTCTGAACTGTTGAATGTACCTCTGTCATGCTTTCCCTACTGGAATTGAGTCCAAGTATTTAGGATGATATCCCTTGAGCAAGGGCTCCATTCTTCAAAATTTGGGTTTTTCTTTATCTCTTCCAGTATTTTCCATTTTGCTTCTTGCTCTTCAGAATCAACAGAATGTCTTTTGCTTTTCTTAGCTTGCCTACTCCCACTGACAGGCTCCTCAACAAAGTACTCTTGATATCTTTCAGGCTCTTGATATTGTTCTGGAGGGACTTCAGGCATTGTACTATGAGAGGGTTCTTCAGGGAGATTGCCCACAGGAATTGGATGCTGATAGGCTATCCCATAGTCAAAAGGTTCAAGATCCAAAGAGAATCTTACTTCATTGTCTAGCCACATGGAATGATGGCTTGACATTATCTCCCCCTTTCTGGCTTCTGAAAATATGTATTTAGAGAGGGATGCCCGGAAGGCCTGAAGTTGTCTAGCTAGAAGGTTATTCAGATTTCCAATAACATCCATAAGAGTGTCTTGAGATGCTCTGACAGATTGATTGAAGGAATCTGAAAGATGATCTTGGGTGACTTGAAACTGATGCAGTAAAGTTTCACCATCATTGTCCACTAGCTCTTGAGAGACCTGAGTAGATGATGATATTCTCTGAAGTACCGTGTTGATGGCATCTTCAAAATAATTAAAGGTCACATCTTGGTTATGTATGATGGACTATTGATTGTTTCTTAGAGTAGACAATCTATCAAGCACAATGTTCAGTTGATGTCCAATGAGATAAGTAGCTTGATTGAGGTTGGCTATTTCAATCCCTGTATTGGCCACATCATTGGCAGCAGTCTGATACAGATTTGTGTTTTGATGATTTAGATGATGAATGTCTTCTTGCAATACATCTATTCTGGCAGATAGTTCATTTCTGCAACTTCTAACAGCCTGAATGACATATGCTTCAAATTGTTCTCTTTGTCTATTTAATAGACCTTCCATTGGGGACATAAATTCAGTTGATGGGACTGTGGGAACTGTGCTGGTTAGAGGATGGTGATCATCTTCTATTCTTTGAGGTGAGGGCAACATTGTGAATTGACCAGTATGCTTCCCCTCCATTGGTGCAGGGATTTTAGAGGGTGCTCATATTCTTCTTCTTCTGAATTTATATGCATTTTATTATTATGAAATTCATTCAAAGATCTGTCAGACTCATCATGTTCTTCAACAACTGTATGACCACTGCTTGGGTCTTTCTCATATTCTTCTAATTACATATGCAAAATAGTTTCTGGATCAGGTAGCTGCTCATGTTTTGGATTCACCTCCTCTTGAGGTGCTGGAGCACTATCCATCATAGGGGTTTCTTCTCTCATAGGCTCCCCCTCAATAGGAGTCAGGGGTTCCTGAGCAACTATAGGAACTGGGCAGGGGTTTTTGAACCTTGAGCAACTTGAATTGAATATTCACATGCTTCCTTCTTGGTGAACTTCTTCTCCCACCTACTCACTGTCTTTACATCTATCTTTTTGAGATAGTGGAGAGGGGTAGATTCTGAAACTTTGAGATGATGAGGGATGCAATTCTGGAGATACATGGATATGATTCTGCCAAAGTTTGGAGATCTTATGTGTTTTGTAATCTTTTCAAACACAAGCATTCCCCTATAAGTCCTCTTGTTCAGGATTACTCTAACCATTACTTATAACTTCCCTTTAGATACTCTATCATGTGAACCTGTGTTACACATCATCACTTTCCCAATGATATCTGTAAGTAATTTACCTTGCCTGTTCATGTGCATTCTCTGTAAGCATCCATTAGGTTTGGTGTCAAAACCACACCATTTCAACCCTTCATATATATCTGCCTTTGTGACTTCTTCTTTCTCATACTTTTCGAAGACAGTGAGTTATTGGACTTTGGATAAACTTACTGCAGTCACTTTAGTTTGTTGTCCAGCCACGACGGTGTGAATTGCCTATTCAGATTTATTGAAGTCGGCATTTTCATAAAACGCCGAGACGGTAGAGTTGTAAAGATGGGTTGGCTCAATTAGGATGTACTCTAACTAAGATGTGTACAGCAGGGTTATTACCATATCCAGATCCACTTCAGACATCTCAAAACCACCCTTCAAAAGTTCTCCACCAGAGGGGATTTTCTCTTCATTCTTGTTCGGTGCCATTACTTTAGCAGAGAGTCATCGGAAGGAAGAAGATGAAAGAGGGATTCTAGGGTTTTATGTGTACGTGATTTCTATGCTTACACAATGTCTAATATATATAATAATGTATTGGGAAGATAAAGAGGTGCGTACCTATTCAAATATTCCTGTATCATTTTGAGAATCCCAGAATTGCGGTGCAATATTGACGGTGTCGTGTCCTATGCTGTCATTTTGAAGGTATGATTGAGTTTTTCCGTCGAGAATGTCGTCGAGATTTCTTTATTCCTGTTGTCAAAATCACTTCTGTTTTGTCATTGGGATGCCAATAATGTCGTCGAGACTTAGATTTTGTCGTCGAGATTTCATCAATGTCGTCGTTGCCAATCAAGACGATATTCTTTGTGTAGGCTATTTTCATTTAGCCGACTTTATGTTATGCCTTAGTTAAGCTTTCTGGTTTACCTGTCTTCAAAAACTAAAGTTGTCAGATCAATTTAAGGTTGACCTTGTGTGAGAGCCAGCCCATTATCAAAGTATTTCACATCTACTAACAGAAGATACAATGAATTCAACATGCCCAACTTATGAACACAATATCCCCAATTCAATTTTGAATTGATTGAACTTTAATTCATTAAGGGGCTTAGTAAAAATGTCAGTTATCTGTCTCTCAGTGTTAACATACTCAAGACAAATGTCCTCTTTTTCTATATGCTCCCTAATAAAATGATATCTAATTTCAATATGTTTTGTTCTACTATGTGCCATTGGATTTTTAGCAATGGAGATGGCACTTGTGGAATCACAAATGAGAGGTGTTCTGTAACACCCTACCAGTACGAATAATATAACAGTAGGTCCGGCCGGGACCCCACGCCATACTAACCACACTAGCTAGGAGTTAAAAGGTGATAAACAGAAAGAAACTACAACAGAGTATACTAAACACTAGCGGAAGCATAAAGATTTAACATTTCCAGTAGAATTGTCCACTATCATAGGAATGAAACCAAGAAAGAGAGTTAT
This sequence comes from Dactylorhiza incarnata, assembly GCA_033032865.1. NCBI lineage: Eukaryota > Viridiplantae > Streptophyta > Magnoliopsida > Asparagales > Orchidaceae > Dactylorhiza > Dactylorhiza incarnata. Next base: position 268,139 of record JAWHQI010000354.1, on the reverse strand, counting down.
GGCCTTAAGGCCTTACATTTAGCAAATGTACTAAAAACTCCAAAACATACATCGGCACGCAGGCCGGCAATACATGAGAAAGCTAAAAAGGAGGCTGGCCTTCAAGGGACAACTCAGCAAAAGGGGCCACCGCCCGCTATTTCCCGCTAGGCTCACCTGCACCTGCATAAGAACATTCCACCAAGCGGTGGCAAACAAGGTAACGGTCAGCACAGCTGACCAAATTATAACGACCCCACCCCTTTCCCGGGGTGGCGGAGATTCTACCCTGCAAGCAAGCCATACTAGCATAGGTACTAAAATAAAGAAAGTGCAACTACACAAGGTGAGGTTTCAAGCACATTCAATCTTCTAGGTTGAGCATCAAAAAGGAGGGAACCTAGGTATGCACATGATGTTGGTTGGGTTCACCCGAAGGTTCCCCCGCAACCGCCTAAACAACCGCATGAGGCTAACAACATCAATTCCACAAACACTCCACCGTAAGGGCCATCGCCTTATGTGGGAAAAAGAGCTTTTGGTCGGTCTAGGTAAACCACCTTCCACGACCTCTCCCATGATCACACGGCTACATGAGGTAGGGACCTCTTACCGATCTGCATGGAAACGGGTTCGGTTTAGCTTTGCCCATGCTCTAATCATCGCGATCTGTCGCACGACGCGGGTACGGCTTTGCCTCGGCCCGTAAGGGTTTAGCACCTTCAAGTGCTACACAAATATAGGCTACGCACCTAATCCCTTCACAAGGATCTAGGCTTCACAAATACTCAAAAAGGGGAGGTATAATACGCTCCGCATCAATTTCGCGGTGAAGGTTTGCCTTCATCCAATCTCAAAGCATGGGGCTTTCGTTAGGATCTTCACAAGACGCCTGCACTTAAATCCCGCACTACTATAGATGATTTCATGGAGTCATTCTCCGGCACGCATTCTAGGCTTAACCTAAATGCAACGTCGCAATCCAAGCATCACCGATTCGGGCTCACGGCCACGAATAGGCTTCACACAAAATGCCTAAATCCGCACGACTACCGGATTTTCTACATGCAATATGCCGGGGACGGACACAATCGACCCGGAGTTCCGGAGAACTTGAGGGAATCCTACACTTCACCCATTTGGTGAAAGGGATCTCTCATGCAAGCATAGAGAAACGAAGGAGAGGACAAAAGACAAGTCCAAACAACGGGAGAAGAAATCGTTACCCTAGGAGCGTTCTTTTTCGCCATGGATCCGAGATTCTAGACGGAGGGAAATGACCGCACCGGGCTGCACTCTCCAGATCTGGAAACGGTTCGCGAAACGGAGCTCCGGAGCTCCGTCAATGGCAGAATCTCCCTTCTTCTTCCTTGGCTCCTCCTTCTTTCTCTAGGGTTTGGAGAGAGAATGGCTTAGAGAATATGAGGTTTAACCCCCTCTCATCATCCCTAAAGGTCTCCCGCAACTAAACCTAGCCGTTGGATCAAATCCCAAAAGATTTGGATGGTCCGATCTTCTTCTCCGCTCAAAATCGCGGAACAGAATAAACAGGGCGCACGATCACAGGCGCACGGTCAGTGGTCGTGCGCGAAGAGGGAAATGGTCGTGCGCACTGTCCAAGACAGAACTCGATATTCTTCTGAATTAACGCACGGTCGCTGGCGCACGATCACCAGTCGTGCGCGATGAGGACAATGGTCGTGCGCATAAGACGAGACAGAACTCCAAATCTTCGCGGGTTACGCATGATCATTGGCGCACGATCACTGGTCGTGCGCGAAGAGGACAATGGTCGTGCGCATTGACCTGATCTGGAATTTTGAGCTTATCCCGAGCGCAACACTACCATTCCGCCTACCTCGCTGAACCACGATCTTTGGGGTGTTACAACTCCACCCCCCTTAAAAGAATTTCGTCCCGAAATTTCGAAAACAGTAATAGCAGGAATTTACAGTTTTTAAAGAAAATTTACCTGAGAGAAATAGCTCGGGGTACTCCGCAAGCATCGCTTGCTCTCTCTCCCAAGTTAGCTCCTCTCGGCCGCAATTATCCCACCAGACCTTTACCATCCGAATGGACTTGTTCCGCAACTGCTTTACCTCGGTATCCTCGATGCTTAAGGGTTTGACTTTCGTCGACAACCCACTATCCACCGACACTTTGCCAACCGCAACGATATGAGTAGGCTCTTGCACTGCCTTCCTCAGAACTGAAATGTGAAACACGTCGTGCAGACCGCTCAGCTCTGCAGATAGTGCAAGCCGATAAGCCGCATCACCAACACGTTCCACAATCTCAAACGGTCCTAAGTACCTTGGACTGATCTTTTTCAAGCGTCGGATCCTTGATACCCCTTTGAACGGTTTGATCCTCAAGTAAACCCGGTCACCGACGGCGAACTCTAGGTTCCTATGCTTGGCGTTGTAATATTTTGCTTGCCTATCCTGGGCAATCAATAGCCTTTCTCGAATAGTTCGGATCGTCGAAGTTGCTTCCTCAACATCCTTTCGCTTTAATAGCTTAGTATCGCCCGTTTCTGCCCAAGACAACGGCGTACGACACTTCTTACCATAGAGGGCCTCGAAGGGGGCCATCTTTATACTGGCTTGGTAGCTATTATTGTAGGCGAATTCGATCATATAGAGATGATCTTCCCACTTCTTTCCAAAATCTAGAGCGCACATTCGGAGCATATCCTCCATAGTCCTGTTGGTCCTCTCGGTCTGTCCATCCGTTTGCGGGTGGAAGGCCGTGCTAAATTTCAATTTAGTGCCCAACAGTTCATGGATAAGCCTCCAATCTTTCGATGTGAAACGCCCGTCACGATCGCTGACGATGCTACGAGGGACACCGTGCAGCCGCACAATACTATCGACATAGAGCTTCGCTAGCTTTTCTACAGAATCATCCTTCCGGTTCAGAATAAAATGCGATACTTTTGTCAGTTTGTCCACGATCACCCAGATGGCGTCGTTTCCATGCTGCGATCTCGGCAATCCGTGCACGAAATCCATCGAAATATCGTCAAACTTCCATTCCGGAATCGGCAAGGACTTCAAAAATCCACCGGGACGTTGATATTCCACCTTCACCAACGCGCAGGTGTTGCACTTGGCCACGTAGAGGGCAATGTCCTTCTTCATCCCCGGCCACCAGAAAAGTTTCTTCATGTCCATGTACATTTTCGTGCTCCCCGGGTGGATAGAGTACTTGGTATGATGAGCCTCGTACATCAATTCCTCCCGTAGAGTACCATCGTTTGGGACGCACAATCTGCCATTCTTCCACATAAGGCCATCCTCGAAAGAGAAATCAACGTTTAACCCGTCAACGGTTTCCGCTTTGTAGCGTTTCATGCTCTCATCCAGCTGCAATGCCTGTCGAACTCGGTCGGCAAGGTGGAATTGAACCTCCGTCCAGTTCAAGCATGCTGAAGTAGACGCTCTTCGATCAACGCAAATGATCTCCATTTCTTCTAGCTCACGGATTAGACGCTCAACGTGCATCAAAATCCAATTTTCTTGAGCGGGAGCCCGACGACTCAACGCGTCCGCAACCACATTTCCCTTTCCAGGAGTATATTTGATGTCGAAGGTGTAGTCCCCAAGGAACTCCAACCACCTCCTCTGTCGCATATTCAACTCCCTTTGATCTAGCAAGTACTTGAGGCTCTTGTGGTCGGTAAAGATGTCGATCTTCACGCCATACAAATAATGCCTCCAAAGCTTAAGAGCAAATACCACGGCCGCTAGCTCCAAATCATGTACCGGGTAATTCCTCTCATGAACCTTCAACTGCCGGGAGCCGTAGGCAATTACCTTACCGAACTGCACTAGGACACAACCCAAACCACTCCCTGAGGCGTCGCTGTAAATTTCGTAGCCTTCCGTACCACAAGGCGAGCATAGAATGGGTGCTGTGGTCAGACGGCTCTTCAGTTCTTCAAAAGCTCGTGCGCACTCGGGCGACCAAACGAACTTATGATCTTTCCTAGTCAATTTAGTAAGAGGAAGTGCAATCCTCGAGAAGTTTTCCACAAAGCGCCTATAATAGCCGGCAAGTCCTAAGAAACTTCGGACTTCCACTACGTTTTTCAACAAAGGCCAGGCTCGGATCGCTTCTATCTTCGACGGATCAACCGCAATTCCATCTCCACTAACGACGTGATCAAGGAATGCTACTGACTGTAGCCAAAACTCGCACTTGGAGAACTTGGCATATAGCTGACACTTCTTCAAGGTGCCCAGAACTGCGTGCAGATGCCCTACATGCTCCTCTTCCGATTGAGAGTATACCAAAATGTCGTCGATGAAGATGATCACAAATTGATCCAAATACTCACGGAATGTCCTATTCATTAAGTCAATGAATACCGACGGTGCATTAGACAGACCGAACGGCATCACCGTGAATTCATAGTGCCCAAAGCGGGTACTGAACGCTGTCTTTGGAATGTCACATTCCCTAATTCGTAGTTGGTAATAGCCGGACCTTAGGTCCAGTTTGGAGTATACCGTCGACCCAACCAGCTGGTCGAAGAGATCATCAATTCTTGGAATCGGATATCGGTTCTTCTCGGTCAACTTGTTTAGCTCTCGATAATCGATACATAGACGCAAGCTCCCGTCCTTCTTTTTCACAAAGAGGACCGGTGCACTCCAAGGCGAAGAACTTGGACGTACGTAGCCTTGCTCTAGCAGCTCTTGCAATTGAACCTTCAGCTCTGCCAATTCCTTTGGCGCTATCCGGTACGGTGAGCGGGCCACAGGTTTGGCACCTGGCACCAACTCGATACAGAAATCGATCTCTCGCTGAGGCGGAGCCCCAGGGAGTTCGTTAGGAAACACGTCGGCGTACTCCGCTACAACTGGGACATCACATAACCTGGGCTTTGGCTCCGAAGCCTCCAACAAGGAGAAGAACAATTCGGCGCCTTTTCTCACCGCCTTAACCACTTGGAGAGCGGACATCAGCGTCTTGCTCGCTCCTCGCATACAGGCAAACGTGGTTTCTCCATCGGCGTTCCTTCCCAGAGTGATCTCCTTAGAATTGCAATCTATGCATGCACGCTGCTCCGAGAGCCAGTCCATGCCGAAGATCACATCGAATTCAGCTAACGGTAATAATGATGCTTCCAAATCGAAATCTTGATTTCCGATCCGCACCTTCACACGGCTCTTCCTATCCGCAGACATGAGAGATCCATTGGGTAGCACTACTTATAATCTGTCCTCTACGAAGGTAGATGGCACTCCGATTCGCACCATGAAGTCCTCAGACAGAAAAGAGTGCGATGCACCCGTATCAAATAGAGCTCTCGCCGGATAGTTGAGAATTAGGACAAAGCCTAATTGCACACAAAAAGAAACATACAGTTGCACAATGGTATAATCACAAATAGCTACGAAAAGGCTAATTCTTTTTTTCATACCTGTGACAACATCAGCTTGTCGTATGGCTTCTTGCTGGCCAAGCGAATAGACTCTCGGCTGAGTCGGAGTAATGTGCTGGGAAGCCGAAGACTCCGCAGCTTTACCCTTTTCCGCAGCTCGAGCATAGTCCAAAGCTCGATTCACTGTCTTCGGGGGACCACTTCGACACACTGCGGCCTTGTGTCCCACCTTCCCGCAGGTGAAACACGTGATAGGGCTCCGCACCGTCGTTGCTCCCGAAACATTTGAGCGGGTTTGCTCCGCCGGTTTGAACTTCCTTTTGTTCTTTCTGAATCCTGACTTAGACTGAGAGACCGGCACGTGAAACTCAGGTTTCTTTGCCACGGCTTTTGCTTGTACCCTCTTCATGTCCAACTCTAGGGATCTGGCAATTTGGACCATCACCTGGAAACCTAACGTCATTGGGCCTGCAAGGAGCAGCCTCAATCGTCCCGAAGACCTTCATAGAACTTGTTCGTCTTTGTCTCTTCGTCTTCCATCATAGGCCCCGCATAACGACCCAGTTTAGTGAACTCGTGCAAGTACTCATCCACTGAGCTGTCGCCTTGAGTTAACTTCAGAAACTGGTTCTGCAATGCAATGCGTTTGGCAGAAGGAATATACCTTTGAAGAAAAGACTTTGAGAACTCCGCTATCGTGATCTCGGTAATCTCCCTGCCTCCGAACTTGTGCACTTCCTGTTCAGCCCACCAACGCTCTGCCTCTCCGTTAAGGAGGAAGGTGGCTAAAGTGACCATCATAACTTCTTCTGTTGCTGTCGCCCTTAGAATCTTCCTAACCGTTGACAGCCAGTCCTCCGCCTCCGTTGGGGATCCGGTCCCCGAGAAAGTTGGAGGATGGAAGCTTAGAAAGTGTTGCAGCTGTTGATCATGTGCTCGCGCAACAACTACACACTCTACCGGACGCTCCACCCTCTGCACCACCGCAGGTTCCACTGCAGCCACTGGCACAGGGGCCTCAACCCTCGGTTCCACCGTAGGTTCGATCACCGGGGACGCATCAGTATTAGGCGTAGCAGGCTGTGCAAGCCTTTGCGGTTGAGCATTGATCATCGCGAAGACAGCTTCTGCGATTAACCTGATCATCTCAGCAGGAGGAGTGGTCGCTGGCACTTCAGCCGACCCACTACTTTCAGCGGTGTTACGGGGTTGAGACGGCCCCGCACCACTTCTAGTCGCCTATAATCGTGTAAGACACAATTTAGTGACTGAAAACATAGCAAACAACAATCATGGAACGCTCAGGTTCCGCAAACAAGTATGTTTTCCCATTCCTAAGTGGACATTCTTATTAGTTTTTGTCGTTTTAGGTGAATGCACATCCCGTGCACACCACCCCTTAAAAGGAATTCGTCCCGAATTCGCTAAACTACGGATCGACGCCTTAAGTCCGATACCAAATTGTAACACCCTGCCAGTACGAATAATATAACAGTAGGTCCGGCCGGGACCCCACGCCATACTAACCACACTAGCTAGGAGTTAAAAGGTGATAAACAGAAAGAAACTACAACAGAGTATACTAAACACTAGCGGAAGCATAAAGATTTAACATTTCCAGTAGAATTGTCCACTATCATAGGAATGAAACCAAGAAAGAGAGTTATAGCCTTAAGGCCTTACATTTAGCAAATGTACTAAAAACTCCAAAACATACATCGGCACGCAGGCCGGCAATACATGAGAAAGCTAAAAAGGAGGCTGGCCTTCAAGGGCCAACTCAGCAAAAGGGGCCACCGCCCGCTATTTCCCGCTAGGCTCACCTGCACCTGCATAAGAACATTCCACCAAGCGGTGGCAAACAAGGTAACGGTCAGCACAGCTGACCAAATTATAACGACCCCACTCCTTTCCCGGGGTGGCGGAGATTCTACCCTGCAAGCAAGCCATACTAGCACAGGTACTAAAATAAAGAAAGTGCAACTACACAAGGTGAGGTTTCAAGCACATTCAATATTCTAGGTTGAGCATCAAAAAGGAGGGAACCTAGGTATGCACATGATGTTGGTTGGGTTCACCCGAAGGTTCCCCCGCAACCGCCTAAACAACCGCATGAGGCTAACAACATCAATTCCACAAACACTCCACCGTAAGGGCCATCGCCTTATGTGGGAAAAAGAGCTTTTGGTCGGTCTAGGTAAACCACCTTCCACGACCTCTCCCATGATCACACAGCTACATGAGGTAGGGACCTCTTACCGATCTGCATGGAAACGGGTTCGGTTTAGCTTTGCCCGTGCTCTAATCGTCGCGATCTGTCGCACGACGCGGGTACGGCTTTGCCTCGGCCCGTAAGGGTTTAGCACCTTCAAGTGCTACACAAATATAGGCTACGCACCTAATCCCTTCACAAGGATCTAGGCTTCACAAATACTCAAAAAGGGGAGGTATAATACGCTCCGCATCAATTTCGCGGTGAAGGTTTGCCTTCATCCAATCTCAAAGCATGGGGCTTTCGTTAGGATCTTCACAAGACGCGTGCACTTAAATCCCGCACTACTATAGATGATTTCACGGAGTCATTCTCCGGCACGCATTCTAGGCTTAACCTAAATGCAACGTCGCAATCCAAGCATCACCGATTCGGGCTCACGACCACGAATAGGCTTCACACAAAATGCCTAAATCCGCACGACTACCGGATTTTCTACATGCAATATGCCGGGGACGGACACAATCGACCCGGAGTTCCGGAGAACTTGAGGGAATCCTACACTTCACCCATTTGGTGAAAGGGATCCCTCATGCAAGCATAGAGAAACGAAGGAGAGGACAAAAGACAAGTCCAAACAACAGGAGAAGAAATCGTTACCCTAGGAGCGTTCTTTTTCGCCATGGATCCGAGATTCTAGACGGAGGGAAATGACCGCACCGGGCTGCACTCTCCAGATCTGGAAACGGTTTGCGAAACGGAGCTCCGGAGCTCCGTCAATGGCGGAATCTCCCTTCTTCTTCCTTGGCTCCTCCTTCTTTCTCTAGGGTTTGGAGAGAGAATGGCTTAGAGAATATGAGGTTTAACCCCCTCTCATCAGCCCTAAAGGTCTCCCGCAACTAAACCTAGCCGTTGGATCAAATCCCAAAAGATTTGGACTGTCCGATCTTCTTCTCCGCTCAAAATCGCGGAACAGAATAAACAGGGCGCACGATCACAGGCGCACGGTCAGTGGTCGTGCGCGAAGAGGGAAATGGTCGTGCGCACTGTCCAAGAACGAACTCGATATTCTTCTGAATTAACGCACGGTCGCTGGTGCACGATCACCGGTCGTGCGCGATGAGGACAATGGTCGTGCGCATAAGACGAGACAGAACTCCGAATCTTCGCGGGTTACGCACGATCATTGGCGCACGATCACTGGTCGTGCGCGAAGAGGACAATGGTCGTGCGCATTGACCTGATCTGGAATTTTGAGCTTATCCCGAGCGCAACACTACCATTCCGCCTACCTCGCTGAACCACGATCTTTGGGGTGTTACATGTTCTCTTAATGTGCATATTGTAATCCTCTAGTTGGTGTTGAATACAAAGGAATTGTGCACAACAACTAACTATTCAAATATATTCTGATTCAGCTGTGGAGATAGCAATGCTGTTTTGCTTCTTACTACTCCAGGACGCAAGCCTTCTCCCAAAGAACTGGTAGGTTCCTGAGGTGCTTTTTCTGTCTTCTTTGCACCCAGCAAAGTCTACATCAGAATAACCACACAACTCAAAATCATCTGATTTAGGATACCAGATCCCCATATTTGAAGTACCCTTCAGATATCTCAAAATTCTTTTCACAGCTGGGTAGTGAGACTCTTTGGGGTTTACTTGATCTCTTGCACAGACACATGTAGCAAACATGATGTCTGACCTACTAACAGTGAGGTAGAGCAATGAGCCAATTATGCTTCTATACATGGACTCATTATAGGGTTTCCCCTTTTCATCCTTGTCTAGAGACACATTTGAACCCATATGAGTTCTCATAGGGGTAGAGTTCTCCATACCAAATTTCTTTATGATATCCAAGGTAAATTTGGTTTGAGAAATGAAGATTCCTTCCTCAGATTGCTTTACTTGGAGAAATGAGAAATACTTAAGCTCTCCCATACTGCTCATTTCAAATTTACTCTGCATAAGTTAGCAAACCTTTTGCAAAGACTCTCATCTATTGATCCAAATATAATGTCATCAACATAAATTTGGACCAATAGGATCTGACCCTTCAACTCTCTCAAGAAAAGATTATTATCTATTTTCCCTCTTAAGAACTTGTTTTCAAGAAGAAAGATAGACAGTGTCTCATACCAAGCCTTTGGTGCTTGCTTCATCCCATACAAGGCTTTCTTGAGGAAATAAACATGATCAGGAGAGGTTGGAGAGATAAAACCTGGTGGTTGAGCTAAATAGACTTCTTCTTTTAGATCTGATGCAGGCTACACTTTCCGATACGATCGCTACGAACATACACGCGTTCCCTCTCAACGTTCCCTATTTTATGCCCGCACAAAATTATTCGCAACGTACACACAATGGAAAATTTATCAATTAGATGCTAACATACAGGTAGTCACACCGCTAGAGGTTGAATAGATGGCTATAGGCCAAAATTCTCCCCGACTAAAAGGACCCACCCGGTCTGAACGACCTTGAGTTGTACCAAAAGAGATCCACCAAAAATTACGATTCTAAAAGGGTAGATCTCTACCAACAAAAAGTCGAGGTTCGCCAATCCTCTTCGAAAATTAAAGAAATAAGAAGAACGCACAAATTGATCGAAGAAAACCACGATTATTCAAGTGATTCGAAGATCACGCCAAAATTACCACCACAAGAAATTAACGATAGGGAAATCTCACGAGTAGAAATTTCGTTACCCCACTTGAGATGGGATTATCCTCAAGTATGCACTCGCACAAATCGTTCTTCAACGGATCCACCGGAGCCGCGTTGAATGGAGAGAAACTCATTTTCCTTGGTTGCTTCACGCCGGATTTGATTCCCCGAAACCACGACTCGTTCTTCTTCTTTCTTCACCTTGGCTGAAACTTCCCAAGAGGAGGATGTATGATGGGGGCGACTATGAGAGAGGGCTGAAGTCTAAGGGAGAAAAAGAATAGGGGGAGGAGAGGTGGTGGCCGGCGGCCAAGATGAAGGAGACAATAGAGAGAGGGGTGGCCAAGAGGGGGCCGAAATTCCAAGAAGGAAATAGAGAGGGGGTGGGCTAGGAGAGAGGGAAGACCAAGAGAAGATTAGGGTTGAAATTTTCTTATCATCCAATAATGAAATAATTCTAATACAAGATGGCCTTTTATAGGCTAGCCAACAAACATGGCTAAACGCAGTCCGAAATTAAAATAAAACATGAGCATGGCTAAACGCAGTCCGAAATTAAAATAAAACATGGACATAAACAAAGTCCAAAATAAAAGACAAAGCTTGATAAAATTTTAATTAATAATTATAATACAATAATTATAATTATTAATTATTAATCTTGCGTCGTGGACGAAAGTTGTAATGGCGATGACGTTCGTCATGACGTAGGTCTTTGGATGGAGAGGCATCATAATCCGTAAGCGCGCTGATACCAACATCTACATGTTGAGGGCCGTCGTTGCCATCAATCATCCCCCGCTCAAAAGAACTCATCACCGATGAATTGTCCTGAAGGTAGCGGCGGAGAAGAGCATCATCCAAAAGAGCCACCTCCGATTCTAGAATCCACGAGTCATCGGAGGCTGTACGATCATGCCAACGAATCAAGTAGCGGCGACTGTCACCACTAGGAGAGGAGAGCACTTCATCTCTGAGGATCCTGTCAGGCACAAAAGTGGTTCGGGGGAACCTTGGAAAAGCATTAAGGAAAATTAGGAGAACATGTTCCGCCATAAACATTCAACGTACCTCCAGTAAGAACCGAAGAAGAGAGCGAACCGGGCACAAGCTCACCCCCCAACCCATTAGAAAATGTAGTGGAACCAAACGTCAGTCGGTTAATTCAAGTGGTGGAGAAATATATGACGTTAAATCCGAAACATTGAAAATAGGGGAGATTCCCCAATCTGTGGGTAACTCCAAAAGAAAAGCATTTTCTCCTAATTTTTTAAAAATTCGAAATGGACCCGCTTACCGATTTGCCAACTTTTTTATGGTGCCCAAAGGCAACCGTTCAGGGATGTGACGCACCATAACCAAATTGCCAACTTTCAAGTGAGATGCTCTCTTTTGTACGTTAGCATGAGATTGATAAGATGCGTATTGAGTAGCTAGCGTGTCCTTAATGTGCATGTGTAAATTATGAACGTGAGAGGCAAAGTCTTGTGCAAATTGACTTGACTTATAAGATGGAGGTAACGGAACCAAGTCAAGTGGCACCGGTGCCTTATATCCGTGCACGATCCCATTCAGAGAAAACTTTGTGGACCTATTTTTGGAATTATTGTACGCTAATTAGGCATGGGGAAGGAGGAAATCTCACGTACCCTTGTGGTCGCATAACAAACAACGGAGTAAACTACCCAAACTTTTATTGACCACAAAACCACTTTCGTTTGCCCATCCGTTTGTGGATGGTAGGCCGAGGAAAACAAGAGCTTGGTGCCCATAATCTGCCATAGGGTCTTCCAAAAGTAACTAGTAAACTTCACGTCCCGATCAGTGGCAATAGTCTTAGGGACGCCACTATGGCCAACGAATTCTTTAAAAAATAATTTAGCTACGTGTGACGCATCATCGATGTTATTACTCGCAATAAAATAAGCCATTTTTGAGAACCGATCGACGACCACCAAAATGGTTTTATGTCGCCTAAATGTGAAGGGAAGACCAGGAATAAAATCCATACTAATATCTTCCCAAGGAATAGAAGGAATCGGAAGAGGGGTATAAATGTAACGTCCCAAGGCCCCGGTCTTACCATCGGGACAACGTCCAGCGACTGCCTCGCCTGGCGACCGTTACCCGGGCTGCAGCCCAAGCACCCCAAAGCCTCTCCGCGCCACTATTTCTCAGCAACGGCGCATTGTTGAGGCCGGGTCTTGAACCCGCAACCTCCTTGATAAGGAGTTTTCAAACCACTCCTCATCACCAATTGAGCTGCAGCTCAATTGGTGATGAGGAGTGGTTTGAAAACTCCTTATCAAGGAGGTTGCGGGTTCAAGACCCGGCCTCAACAATGCGCCGTTGCTGAGAAATAGTGGCGCGGAGAGGCTTTGGGGTGCTTGGGCTGCAGCCCGGTAGCGGCCTGGCTGGGTCCCGCTGGATCTCGTGTTGACGAGTCGGGCCTGGGTCGTTACAAAAAAAGTGCACTTTTTATTGTAACGTCCCAAGGCCCTGGACTTACCATCGGGACAACGTCCACCGACTGCCTCGCCTGGTGACCGTTACCGGGCTGCAGCCCAAGCACCCCAAAGCCTCTCCACGCCACTATTTCTCAGCAACGGCGCATTGGTAAGTCCAGGGCCTTGGGACGTTACAATAAAGTCCCGCGTTCGTTTTATTGCCCTTAGCTAATTGACACGTGTGACAACTCCCCACAATTTTATGCACCGTTGACTTAAGGACCGACCAATAAAACTTATCCTCTACTAATGTGATGTCTTGTCATGCCAAAAATGACCACCTAGTCCGCCACTATGCAATTCCCAAACGATGAAATGGCGAAGGGACGAACGAGGGATACCTAGCTTGGCATTTTTAAATAAGTAGCCATCACAGATATAATACGCAGAAATGGTTGTACGTGCATCGCCTTTCGCGGATAGATAGAGATCGTTGAAATCTGTGCAATGAACATATTCGTCCTTAATGCGTTCAAACCCAATGACTTTCACTTCTAAAGTGGATAATAATAAAGAAACGCGACTAAGGGCGTCCACAACACGATTTAAATTTCCCTTAAGATGTACTCCAGAAGATAGGAGACCCATTTAGCATGCTGCGCACTGACCTTACATTGAGAGTTGACAAATCTCAATGCCTCATGATCGGATTGGATAACAAACTCCTTAGGGATAAGATAGTGTCGCCAATGTTGGAGGCAACGAATAATGGCTTAAAACTCGCGGTCATAATTAGAATAATTCAACTTTGGACCCGCATGTTTCTCACTAAAGTACCCAACAGGATGACCCTCCTGACTTAACACGCCTCCAATACCGATCCCAGGCGCATCACAAGACAATTCAAAAATCTTACTAAAGTCCGATAACCGCAATAGAGGAGCTTTCGACATCCTATCCTTTATCGTTTGGAACGCCTTAGTAGCTAAACCGTGGAAGCTCCGAACATCATGAATGTTGGTGGGTTCCGGCCAATCCTTGATGGCTTGGACCTTCTTAGGATCTACATGTATGCCTTCCGAACTCACAATATAGCCAAGGAACTCTACGGACGTAACATAGAAAGTACATTTTTTAATATTGACAAAAAAAATTTCCGCATGTAACGTCGCAAGGATAGTCCTCAAGTTAGACTCATGATCAATGGTAGACGTACTAAATATGAGAATATCATCAAAATATATCACAATAAATTTTCCCATGTAGGGTTGGAAGACATGTGTCATCATCCTAGAAAATGTACTAGGGGCATTGGAAAGCCGAAACGGCATTACTAACCACTCGTAGAGCCCCTCTTTAGATTTAAAGGCTGTCTTCCACTCGTCACCCTCTCTAATTCGAATATGATGGTAGCCACTCCTAAGATCCAATTTTGAAAAGATCGTGGCTCCGACTAGCATATCCAACAAATCGTCCAAATGAGGGACTGGAAACCGATATTTAATAGTAGTTTTATTTATAGCTCGGCTATCCACACACATCCTCCAAGAGCCGTCTTTCTTAGGAGCAAGCAATGCCGGAATGGCACATGGACTCTTACTATGACGGATGAACCCCTTTTGTAACCAGTCAGTAATTTGCGTTTGTAAATCTAGGTGTGCGAAAGGGTTTAATCGATAGTGAGGAAGGGTGGGTAATGACAAACCCAGAATGAAATCTATAGCATGTTGTTTGTCGCGCAACGGAGGCAACATAAGCGGTAACTCATCCGGATATACATCCTTAAACTCTTCCAACAGATTCTGCAACGCGGGCGGTAAACTCTCAAACGTAGACACGTCCTCCTTTTCTTGTAGGCAAACTAACCCATAGAGGACACCATCCAAAAATGACTGGCGCACGAACTCCTTCTTAGCAATCAAGCATAAGGATTTTTTCTCTACAGGCACAATTGTGTCTTTCGAGGCGACCGAAGGATCCTTAGTTGCACTGGGCTTCAAGATAATGGTCTTGCCATTAAACTTGAACTCATACGTGTTGGCACGCCCGAAATGAGTAACATCATGGTCATATAACCACGGTCGTCCTAATAACACATGACATGAATCCATGGGGATGACGTCACACCAAACCTTTTCAGAATAAGCCTTGATGGTAAGGGGTACCAAACAACGCTTTGCTATCAGAAGGGATGTCTTATTAACCCAAGCAACCTTATAGGGATGAGGGTGTGGCAGAGTGGCTAAAATCATCTGGGTAACCGCATTCTCAAAAATCACGTTCATACAACTACCGCTATCAATGATCAACTTGCACCACTTCTCTCCGCTCTTAAAATTTTGTGAAAAAATAATGCATCCTATTCCAATAATCTGAAGCACGCGGAGTAGCCAAAATACATCTCAACACCATCATATTGACGTCATCATCTAAGTCGCTCGGAACTCCATCCGATTCAGTTTCTTCACCGGCCTCATACGTGAGTTCGGTGGAATCAGTCGACGTATTCAACAGGGCCAAGGGCTTGAAAGATATGGGTGGTCTATAAACTATACCTATAGGGGGGTGATTAGGTGTTTTCAATATTATTTGCTATTTTAAAGTTTAAATATCACAGCACAAAAGCAATCACAAAAAACACACAAGATTTATAGTGGTTCCCTACAAGACAATGTGTCTAGAGGTAGTCCACTGTCTCTCCCATCTATCTAGCAATGAGCTAGACTAGGCAACTTATCCCACTCAGATCTTTTCTCAATAAACAGATCTTACAACTCAGGTCACACAGAACCCTACAAAGCTCAGACTTTGTAAGTCTTACAATAACTCAGATCTTCAACAAGATCCTATCAAAACTCAGGCTCACTAAGAACCCTACCAACTCAGATCTATCACAAGATCCTACCAGCTCGGGTTCACAAAGAACCCTACAGAGTAATACATAAATGTTTGATGTGGTAAAAGAAAAGACTTCAAGATGAGAGCTTTGAAATAATAGGTCTTCTTCTTCTTGTAACAGTAAGCCCAGAGATCATGTGAATCACTAAACCTTTCTTTAGAATCTTCTCTAGACCTTCACAACACTGCATCAGTGAAGTCTTCTTCTTGTTGATTCTTTTCTTTCTCTTCTGGAAGTATGTATGAGAATAAACTTGAGAGAGAATACTTGAGCAAAATGTATCCTATAGATAAAAAATGTCTCATTTTATATTGCTCTGCAATTTTGCATAAAAGCCCTTGTTGATTATTCCATAATCAATTTTCCCGTTTGAAACATTTGGCAAAATTGGTATAATATTACATCATAAATTACTTACCAATCTTGGAACTTGCAGTATATAGAAGTAATAATATTCTTTCTTAAATACTGTGCAACTGCTATATTCTGTAGAGAATATATCATTTATTACTCCTTGATTGGTGTGCAAGATAGGTAGTGTGAACATTCCTTGAATATCAATTTCTAAGAACATATGCGCATTAAATGCTGCTCTGCAACTATCAAGACGATAATATTCCTTCAAGAAGATATCGTCTTGATCAATGTAAACGACAGATATTCTTCACGACGATATCGTCGACATACTTCCTTCTTCAAAACTCTAATAGATATCTCAACGATATTACTTCTTCTAGACGATATCGTCGAGATGTTTCTTTTAATAAGACTTAAACTTATTCATTAGTCTGACAGTCTTTCTTCAAGACGATATCGTCTTGATCTTCAAGATTATATAAGGTCTCCAAACCGATGTTTCTCTTCATGAACCTTTCCCTATGACTTAATTAGTCAAGTCACTAATCTTCAAGACTATACCTCTTCTTCAAGACGATATAGTCAAGACATCTAAACCTAGCTTTATCCACGATAAGCTTTCTTCAAATTTCAAGACTATACATTTCCTTCAAGACGATATCGTCGAGATATCTAAACTTAGCCTTATCAATGATAAGATTTCATCAAAATGATTCGTCGAAACTGTCTCGACGATATGTTTCCTTTCTCAATGATTCATCTGCTAAGTCTTGAGATGATATTTCACTTAGTTCATTTTAATTACTTTTATCGTCTATATACTAGTGATGTAGCTTTGATGCATTCGTCATAACATGAACTTAAATATAACATCAAAAACAACTTAGCTTATCTATACTTGTGTTCCTTTTTCAAATCTAGAGACATTGAAGGCATAATACCTAAAACCAGCATAACCTTTCACTTGCCAGCCTCTCCACGAGATCGACCTGACTCACTGGCTAATGGGATCCCTACAGCAGAATCATCTAGGGCAATCCATCATAACCTTTCACTTGCTAGCCTCTCTGCGAGACTGACTTGACCCACAGGCTAATGAGAGCCAAACAGTGAAATCATTTGGGGCAATCCAGCATAACCTTTCACTTGCCAGCCTCTCCGCGAGATCGACCTGACCCACCGGCTAATGGGAGCCCGGCAGCAAAATCATCCAGAGCAATCCAGCATAACCTTTCACTTAACAGCCTCACCGGGAGATTGACCTAACACACCGGCTAATGGGAGCCCGACATCAGAATCATCTGAGGTAATCCAGCATAACCTTTCCCTTGCCAGCCTCTCTGCAAGATCAACCTGACCCACCGGCTAACAAGAGCCCGGCAGCGGAATCATCTAGGGCCATCCAGCATAACCTTTCACTTGCCATCCTCTCCTCAAGATCGACCTGACCCACCGGCTAATGGGAGCCCGGCAGCAGAATCATCCAAAGCAATCCAGCATATCATTTCACTTGATAGCCTCTCTGCGAGATTGACCTGACCCACCGGCTAATGGGAGCCCAGCATCGTAATCATCCGGGGCAATCCAGCATGAACTTTCACTTGCCAGCCTCTCCGCGAGATCGACCTGACATACCGGTTAATGATTGCTCGGCGGCAGAATCATCCGGGGAAATCCATCATAACATTTCACTTCATATGGGCCTACAGCAGAAAAGATGTAACAACATCAATTTATACCAATATATCACAACATAACAGTTCAAGGTTAAAAAAGTTTTAAGTCGTCTCTTCTCCAAGCTCGGCTGAGGGGTACCCCTTCCACGTCCTGGAGGTGACCCCCCCCCCCCCCCCCGACTTGAGTGCTTCCTCTACTTTTAAGGACCTTCCTAGTTTGGATTGATCTTTACGACTGCGGCTCCCATTCCAGCTGCGTCAACCTATTTTAGGATAAAATCCCCCTTCTCAAACTGCTTCACTCGGATGTGTTTGTCAAAGTACCGAGCCATCCGTCGCTTGAACTCTTCTTGTCAGACGGTTGTCAGGTCCCATAGCTCTTCTAACAGGTATAACGATATTCTTTGCACTTCCTCATTCTCCACTCGACATTCCTCATTTCCTTTGCCTGCTACAACCACTCTGGGTGACTTTATTCCGAACTCGATCAGGAGCATGACCTCGGATCTGTGCGAGAGCTTGAATGGGGTTTCCCCAGTGGCTGTATTTGGCGTGGTTCTCAATCCCAAAGAACTGAGGGGAGTTGTTCTGCCCAGCTACCCCTCAAGTTCTCGACCTTCTTTTTTTAGAAAGTTTACAATTATTTTATTCGCCGCCTCCACCTGCCCATTTCTCCTGGGGTGGTGGACCGACGCAAAGCGAAGTTCTATACCCAGCTTGCAGCAGAAACTGACAAACTCGTCACTAGCAAACTGAGGTCGATTTTCTGTGATGATGGCTATTGGGAGCCCATGTCGATAGACTATTTCCCCTGTTAGTTATGGGATGTTGACTTAACACCTAGAGGAGGGGGGGGGGGGGGGTGAATAGGTATTTCAAATTACTTTGACCCTCTTTGGTGTTCTTGTTTCCTGATTTGTTAAATTATGATACAAGAAACATAACACAGAAAACACACAAAGATTTATAGAGGTTCCTCAAGAATATGTGTCATGAGTAGTCCTCTGTCCCTCTGTGCCTACCTAGTAGTGTGCTAGGCTCGGCAAAATCCGCCAATGTCTTCGGCCCGCAAGCCTTACAACTCGTACCTGCAAGTCCTACAGCTTAGGCCTGCAGGCCCCTACAACACTCAGGTCTGCAAACCCAACACTCAGGCCCTTAAGCCTTACACAACAAAGACCCACAAGTCTTGCCTCTTTGACCCACAAGTCCACTACCGTGACGCTCAAACCCTATATAGTAAAGACCCGCAAGTCTTGCCTCTTGGACCCGCAAGTCTACTGCCCAGGCCCTCAAGCCTCACAGTTCTCAAGCTCGCAAGCTCGACACGATCGGACCCGCAAGTCCATAGCCCTGGACCTCAAGCCTCACAGCTCTCAATCCCGCAAGCTCGATACTCAGATCTGCAAACAGATCCTATAGTTTTTGCCCCGCAAGCCTTACAGAGAAAGATAAACAATGATTCTTTTGCCTGATGAAGATCGGCTTCTTGACTTGAAGATGATGCTTCTGATTTGAACCTTGATAGCACAGATCTTCTTCAATCCATCTTCAAACTCGAACGATTCTTGTCAGTCGATGCTGATTGACTGATTCTTAGAGAACACAAGATGTGAGTTTTGTTCTCTTCTTCTTTTTGATTCTTCTCCACAGCTTTTACTGTTTTATTGATATGATGTTGATGAATAGTAAAATATATGTATTTTCTATATAGTTTTTGTGAAATTTTCCGTAGATCTAGGAGTGAGTAGGAATCGTACAACTTAAAGTTATAGCCAACAACAAGAAGCACATGAAGCAACACAATCTTTATTGAAAGTTGCAGAAATCTTCATTACAGAGCGAGGTTTACATGGCGAGACATGATTTCGCCAGTACACAAAACCAAAAAGAAAATTACAGCTGAAGAAAGATAAGCAGCGGTCTGAACTCTGAGACTGCCTGACCACACGACCTGGTTGATCGCGCTACTAGAAAATGAGACCGTGCGAACACACATTGCTGGCCACTTGAACAACACCAACCGAGAACTCCGCGACCTCCCGAACTCCACTGATTCTCCCAAACTCCAGCAACTCGCACTGCAAGCCGCGAGACCGCCCGAACACCTTAGAAGAAGTGGTGACAGCTGCTGCCCACACAATCCGCAGAAGCTGCACAAGGAAACTTCAATCAGCTAACCGGTCGGTCACCAAAAATGATACCGCAAGAAATAGGCGCGAGCTCAGCTTACACTTGGTGCGATTAATTATGCTACAATAGTGACTCCTATTTATAGGCGTGGGACCTGATCCAGTCACCACCCTATGAGATAGAGTCACCGCCCTGACCACGCGACCAAGACCGGTCAACCCACGCGGTCAGAAGATCGCTCTGCGCCTGTGAGCTCGCCGACTTCAATCCAGACCGGAGATCGCCACTCCTCCAAGAAGCCGCGCGATCATGACAACTCTCCTGGTCATGATGCCAACCACCTGTGTTCGCAAAACGACCTCCTCCAGAGACCACAAACACAGCCAAGTCGACCAAGGCAAGAACCCGCCAAGTCGACCAACACCAGTGTCCGCCTACACCAACAGATCGCCAAGGGACCAACTTATGCAAACACAAAAGAGGAGACTGCGCGACAAAGAGAGACTTAGTCCGCGCGCACCACAACAACCCGGACAGTCGCCAGACCGGACTGCCGGATACCAGAACATCAACCCTATGCGGTCAACAGCTTGACCCGCACAGTATTAATGACAGCTCTCCATGCGGTCACACCAACCAGACCGCGCGACCTCACCTTCCTGAATAACAACTCGCCACGCGGTCACACAAACCAGACCGCGCGGCCACACCTCAGTAGCCTTGGACACAAGAACGACAGTCAAACTGAATAAGCTGCGGCTATACCAGACCACAGAAGGAGACCGCGAGATTGCGCGGTTAGACCAGACCGCGTGGTCACCTCCCAGACCGCCAACTTCCACTTCAACATTTTCAACACTCCCCCTTGAAGTGGGAAGTTGAAAACAGCCCAAGTAAACTCCTCAGCCAAGTGAACGGCCCCTTCGCCAGTGCCTTTGTGAATATGTCAGCAACGTTGTCCTGACTCCGAACATGCTCAACCGAAATAGACCCCTCCATCACCTTCTCACGAATGAAATGATGCTCGATCTCGATATGCTTGGTCCTCGCATGACACACTGGATTAGTAACCAGTTTGAGTGCACTCGCATTGTCGCCGAGGAGCAGAGTCGGACCCCGAACCTCCTTATGGACGTCTCCCACCAACCTCCTAAGCCAGATGGCTTCTTGAGCTGCCAATGTCAAAGCCTTGTATTCAGCTTCCGTGGTAGAGACGGACATGGAGTCCTGCTTCTTGCTGCACCATGATATAGCTGTGGGGCCTGTCATGAAGACGAATCCAGACGTCAACTTCTGATCATCCGAATCTCCCCCGTAATCAGCATCCATGTACCCATGCACCACGAAGCCCGCATTCCTCATGTAAAGGAGACCCATATCTGAAGTCGCCTTGACATACATTAAAATATTCTTGGCCGCTAGTAGATGAGGCATCCGTGGTTCCACCATATAACGGCTTACCTTGCCAACTGCATACGCAATATCCGGCCTAGTGATCGTCGGATAAATCAAGCTCCCAACCAGAGCTTGGAACACAATCGGATCTTACAGAATCCTCCCCTCAACCTTCCGAAGTTTTGTAGCCTTCTCCAGAGGTGTAGAGATGCACTACCCTTCCTTCATGCCGAATCGCTCCATGATTCGCTCCGCATATACATCCTGGGACACCAGCACCCCACTTCCCTTCCTCTGCACTTCGAGTCCAAGGAAATGTTGGAGTTCACCCAAGTCCTTCATCTCAAACATGATAGATAGCTCAACCCAAAGCATTGCTACCTCCTCCTTCGAATTCCCTGTCACGATCATATCGTCGACGTAAAGCAGCACGATGACTTGAGCTCCCCGCTCTTCTTGAAAAACAAGCTTGAGTCAGAGTCTGGAGCACCAAATCCACATAATAGGAGATATTCTGCAATCTTCCCGTACCACGCCCTTGGCGCTTGCTTCAACCCATACAGGGCCTTGTTCAACTTACAGACATAGTCAGGAAAATCTTCAGATACGAAGCCTGGAAGCTGGATCATGAATATATCCTTGTCAATCTCGCCGTACAAGAAGGCATTCTTTACGTCGAGTTGCCAAATCTCCCACCCATAAAATGCCGTCAAGGCAATCACAAACCGAACTGAAGTCATTTTTGCCACCGGAATAAATGTCTCTTCATAGTCTTCACCGTATTGCTGCGAGAATCCACAAGCCACAAGGCGAGCCTTGTATCGCTCGATATTGTCGTCTGCCTTCTTCTTGAGCTTGTAGACCCACTTGCATGTCATAGGGGTAGTGCCCTTGGGCCGGGGCACCAGAGACAAAGTCTCATTCATCTCAAGAGCTGCCATCTCTTCTTCCATAGCCGAATCCCACTGCTTCACGCCTTTGGCCTTCTCAAAGCTCACTGGTTCCCGCTCATCCAGGGGACCAACAAAGAAACATGAGACAAAGCTCAACATGTTTCCTCCTGTATAGCGATTAGGAGCAATGATCATTCGCTTTGATCTCCGCAACACCTTCTCCTGAATCGCAACATCCTAAGCGGCTTCTTCCCTTGCTCCCCTTCCAGACATACTAGGAGCATCGCTCCCCCTGCTTCCTGATCCAGAAGCCACTGTCTCAGAACTAGAAATGGATGGACCACCTGTTGACAAAGGCAGCACCACCTGAAGATTTTCCGCAGCTCTCTCCGGCTCCACCACCCTACTGATAATAAAAATTGAAGTTGCGCGGATTTTAGATTTTTAGTGAAAGGTTGAGATTTTCTCCAAAACTATATCCGATAAAGGCAAGTGTACCTTATCGTCTATAGTATAGGATATTTAGGAATATCAAGGTCGTATTCCACGGGGCGCGTTGATTACTTCTACTTCGAGGAAAATCACTATTATTTTATCGACGAAAATTTGAGGTGGTTTGTTTTCGCTAAAATTAAAACTAAATTCAAACTAAATGAAAAGCTTGAACATTGCATGAAAAGAAAGAGAAATTGACATTGCATAAAAAAAGAACATTACTAAGGAGAGAAAAATTTAACCTTGCATGAAAAGGAAGAAATTACTTAAGGAGAAAAAGAACATGAAAGAGAAAACTAATTTTATTGAAAATCAAAGAACTATTACAAGCCTTAAATTAATAGTGCAAGGCTAAGGAAAATGAAAGTTGCAAGCTTAAGAAAACTAGTACACGAAAGTTACACTACAACATTGCATGAAAAGGGAAGGAGGAGAACATGAAAGCCTTAAGAAACATGAACATTAACTTGAAAAACTCACTCTCAGCTCTAACAGCACCTCCCCATCTCCAAATTTCTCAACCCTGGACTCAAGGAGAGCCTCTGAATTTATAGGAAAAATTTTCAAGTTACACGCCCTCGGTCACGGGCGTGTCCAAGTGCGTGTAATCACTGTAACATTGGATCTGGCAGCGGCGTGGGCTTGGCGTGTCGGCGGCAGAAAAGTTGGACATTACACGCCCGTGTAACATGGTCACGGGCGTGACTTTGGACGTGTGCATTAAATGCGGCGTGGGCTGGAATTCAGCGCGGCGGTAGAGCAGGGATCACGCTGGAAAGTCACGGGCGTGACATGTGGGTCACGGGCGTGACTTAGGTTGACTTCTCGACAGCATCTCCTCGTCTCGACGACGGCTCCACGTGGACGATTCTAAGATTACACGCCCCCGGTCACGGGCGTGACTTTGGGTCACGGGCGTGACCTGGGGCGTGACTTGGTGTGGACTGGTTCAAACAGTGCGGCATCAATTCTGGACTGATCTTCAGCTTACACGCCCTTGGTCACGGGCGTGACCGAGGGCGTGACATGCCATTTTTTCCGATTTGTCCCAAAAATCTGCAAATATCGAAATTAAGCTAAGTTAGAATCTAAATTACAAAAAGAACTACTTATAACCTAAATTTGACATAAAATAGAGAATTCATATTAAATATTTACAAGCTTTTCTATTAAAAAGTTATAAAAATACTACTTATCAAATACCCCCATACTTGAGGTTTTGCTATTCCAGAGCAAAAGTGTGAGACATTATTTATAAGACATCCTTAAAAAAATTTTAATTTAAAACTAAAATTTCATTTAACCAAAAGTTAAGTTAAGAGTAAATTCAAGGGGGAGTTAAGTCCTAAATTATGATGATGATTTGAAAAGAGGGAAAAATGTTTAGGCAATAACTTCTCAAGAAAATTAAGTAGTTTGACAAAATTGTAGAAATTATAAAACTAAATTAAATTAAAATTATAAGAACTCTATCTTAAAAGAATCTTAAGAAAAAGTAAATTACTAAATATTGCTCTCTCCATAATTTTCAACTAAA
This sequence comes from Dactylorhiza incarnata, assembly GCA_033032865.1. Taxonomy (NCBI): domain Eukaryota; kingdom Viridiplantae; phylum Streptophyta; class Magnoliopsida; order Asparagales; family Orchidaceae; genus Dactylorhiza; species Dactylorhiza incarnata. The sequence continues at coordinate 244,057 of JAWHQI010000354.1, read as the reverse complement.
ACTAGAACAATGATAATTGGCTAAGGGGGATTTCATAAAATTTGGCATAAGAAGAGAAATTTTTGAATGGAGGAAATGGAATTTATCATGAAATTTCCTTCTCTCTCTTTTTTTTTCTTACTCTTTTTTTTTTCTCTTCTAATAAAAACCCAAAATGTATATGGTTTAGGAGTAATGAATTTTATCCTCTTACTCCATGCCATATAATCTTTTCAAATATTTTGGGTGCATATGTTTTAGGGAATAATGAATTTTATCCTCTTATTCCCATGACATATGATCTTTTAATACATTTTTTTTATGCCATCAAAGGGGTAGGGTAGGGGAAAAAAAATCTAGCTAGCTTTAAATCATATTGAGAGCAAATTCTAGTAAAATTAAAAATTCCTAAGATCTAAGAAGTTAGAAGAAAATATAATTAAAATTTAAAGAGGTTTAGGAAATTTACTACAAAATGAAGCTATTTAAAAATAAAAAGAGAAGTCATGCTAACAAAATTCTCTAATCAATTTAAAATCATAAGATGATTCTTAAATCAAAATTACCTCAAATTTAAAATTAACAAACTATGATAAGCAAAATTTCAGCCAATTAAAAACTTAAACATGCTTATAAACATTCTCAACTAGATTTCTAAGAAATCACAAAAACAACAAGGAGGGAAATAAGAATTTTTTGGAATTTTTGATATTATCTTTTTTTTTGAATTTTTCTCATTAAAAACTATTTACAAAGAAAGGGAACTAGCTTTAAAACTTAAAAAAAAAATTTTTTTGCAAGTCTTGGACTTCCCAAGGGCTACCCGGTGAAGGGTTCGCAAGGTACTAGGAGGTGTGATGGGATAAAATCCCAAACGTCCCTTTCCAAGATTTAAATTTTTCTGTTTTCTATATTTTTTTTTGAGTTTTTGGGTTTTACAAGTGCTAAAATAGAAGAAAACATAAGAAAATATATATATTTTTTTGTTTTGAAAATTTTCTGATTTAACAACTATTTACAAAAAAGCTATTTACACCCCCATACTTAAAGTTAAACATTGTCCCCAATGTTTAAAACTAAGTATGAAGTAAAGGAAAAAAAAGAAGAAGTGCAAAACAAAATAAAAAGGAAATGCATGATAAAGGAGAAGGAAGAAAGAGAAGGGGCTTCCCTGATTTTTAAAGTTTGCGTGGGGAAGCGACGATTACCTACAAAATATATTAAAGAACAAGAGAAGACAATAAAAAGATAACTTTGGGGTGCCTCCCAAAAGCGCTTTGTTTAAGGTCGCGTAGCTTGACCCACTTGCCGGTCATATTAAAGGTTGAAAAACAATTGAATCACTCTTTTCATTTGGTAACTCTCCCGGAAGATATAATTTAAGGCGGTGCCCGTTAACTTTGAAGGTACCTTTTTCCGGGTGGGAAATTAAAATTGTCCCATAGGACCAAACCTCTTTAACAATAAAGGGTCCGGTCCATCGGGATTTTAGTTTTCCCGGAAAAAGGCGAAGGCGGGAATTATAAAGGAGGACGAGATCGCCCGGCGAAAAAGTTTTTGGAAATTTTATATGCTTATCGTGATAAAACTTTGTTCGCTCCTTATATAATTTATTGCTCTCATATGCGTTCGCTCGCCACTCATCTAATTCGTTCATTTGAAATTTTCTTTGTTCTCCCGCTAGAGTGGAATCGAGGTTTAAAAATTTAAGCGCCCAAAATGCGCGATGTTCTAATTCGACCGGAAGGTGGCAAGCCTTGCCATAAACCATTCGATACAGTGTACACCCGATAGCGGTCTTGTACGCCGTTCGATAGGCCCATAGCGCGTCATCGAGCTTTATTGCCCAATCCTTCCGATTAATAGAAACCGTTTTTTCTAAGATCCGTTTTAATTCTCGATTAACAACTTCAACTTGGCCGCTCGTTTGTGGGTGATATGCAGTGGATAATTTGTGCGTAACACCATATTTTGCTAAGATTTTTGTGAATTGAGTATTGCAAAAATGGGTGCCCCGATCACTCACAATAGCGCGCGGAGTGCCAAATCGAGAGAATAGTTTTTTTTAAAAGTTAACGACGACTCGCGCATCGTTGGTGGGGAGAGCTTGTGCTTCCGCCCACCTTGACACGTAGTCGACCGCTACTAGAATATACTTATTTGAAAATGAAGGAGGGAGAGGACCAACGAAATCAATGCCCCAAAGATCAAAAATTTCGCATTCTAAGAAAATGTTTTGGGGCATCTCATCCCGGCGAGAGATGTTCCCCGACCGCTGGCAGCTGTCGCAAGTACTCACAAGGTTGTGAGCATCTTTGAAGAGCGAGGGCCAATAAAAGCCCGCCTCCAGCGCCTTCCTCGCGGTTCGGTTTGAATGATAATGACCTCCGGTGGGTCCCTCATGACAATGACGTAAAATTTTAAGGCCTTCCTCACTCGAGACGCATCGTCTTACTACCTGGTCTGCGCATACACGGAATAAAAAGGGGTCCTCCCAAAAGTAATTCTTTAAATCAGAAAAGAATTTCTTCTTTTGCTGACTCGAGACTTCTTTTGGCAGGACCCGGGCTACTAAATAGTTAGCCAGATCTGCAAACCAGGGGGTAGACGATGAATTAATATTTTCGAGAGCAAGGAGGCGCTCTTCGGGAAATTTATCATTAATGTCAGATTCTATTAATACGTCCGAGGCGGGGTTTTCTAAACGGGAGAGATGATCGGCCGCCAAGTTTTCGGCTCCCCTTTTGTCCCGGATCTCTAAGTCAAACTCCTGCAAGAGGAGGATCCATCGCAAAAGACGAGGTTTGGCGTCCGATTTGCTTAAAAGATATCTAAGTGCGGAGTGATCCGTGAAGACGATGACTTTCGAGAGGGTGATATACGACCTAAACTTATCGAAGGCGAAAACGATTGCTAGAAGTTCCTTCTCGGTCGTGGTGTAATTTGCTTGTGCCGACGTGAGTGTTTTGCTCGCATAATAGATAGGGTGGAAATACTTACTCACCCGTTGGCCTAAAACGGCACCAACCGCAATGTCACTCGCGTCGCACATGATTTCAAAGGGGAGTGACCAATCCGGCGCGACTAGAATCGGGGAGTTTATAAGTTTTTCTTTGATAAGTTGAAAAGCTAAATGACATTCATCGCTAAAAAGAAAAGAAGAATCTTTCTCGAGAAGATGGGTTAACGGCTTTGTAATTTTTGAAAAATTTTGTATAAAGCGCCGATAGAACCCCGCGTGGCCTAGGAAACTCCTAATAGCTTTTACGTTTGTGGGAGGGGGGAGTTTTTCAATTACTTCAATCTTGGCCCTATCGACCTCGATCCCCTTGCCCGAAATTTTATGGCCAAGGACTATTCCTTCCTTGACCATAAAATGGCATTTTTCCCAATTAAGCGCTAAATTTGTTTCCTCACATCGCTGCAACACGCGCTCGAGATTTTTTAAACAATTTTCAAAAGAACTCCCGTACATAGAAAAATCGTCCATAAATACTTCCATCACCTCCTCCACTAACTCATCAAAAATTGCCAGCATACATCTTTGGAATGTAGCTGGCGCGTTACAAAGACCGAATGGCATCCTTCGATAAGCGAAGGTGCCAAAGGGACAAGTGAAAGTGGTTTTCTCTTGGTCGTCGGGCGAAATCGGAATTTGGAAGTATCCCGACAAACCATCGAGAAAACAATAGTAGGAGTGACCCGAAAGGCGTTCTAAAATTTGGTCGATAAATGGTAGAGGGAAATGATCCTTACGGGTGGCATCATTTAATTTATGATAGTCGATGCACATCCGCCAACCCGTAACAGTACGGGTTGGGATCAATTCGTTATTTTTGTTCGCAACTACCGTAACACCACCTTTCTTTGGCACGACTTGTACTGGGCTAACCCAAGTACTGTCCGATATCGGGTAGATGATTCCCGCGTCCAGAAGTTTTATAACTTCGGCCTTAATTACTTCTTTCATGTTAGGGTTTAGCCGTCGTTGAGGCTGGACTGAATTTCAGGAATTATCTTCGAGAAATATTTTATGAGTGCAGAAAGATGGGTTTATACCCTTAATGTCCGATAATTGCCACGCAATTGCGTGGCGGTGCTTTCTTAAGACTATAGTCAACTCAGAAATTTCTGAGTTGCTAAGATCGGATGAAATGATGACGGGTAGCTTAGACTCTTTTTCCAAAAACAAGTATTTAAGGTGAGGGGGGAGTTGTTTCAACTCTAATTCGGGTGGTTCTTCATAAGAAGTCTTGATTTTTAATTTTTCTAAAAATAATGGTTCGGGTGGTGTGGGGTGAGAGACTTCTTCTTCATCGCAAAAGAGCTCGACGGGCTCGGAATCACTATTCGCCGATGAAACTAACTCGAGGGATGAATCGAACTCACAACACTCTTCTAAGTAAAAACATGAATCGTCATTTTCTAGCGTGTTCCGCATCGAGGAATTTATGCCGAAAGTAACTTCATCGTCTCCAACCCGTAGGAGGAGCTTTCTGTTACTTACGTCGATAATAGCGCGGGAGGTGGCAAGGAAGGGGCGGCCGAGTACGAGGGGTACTTCGGCATCCTCTTCGATGTCAAGAATGAGAAAATCCACCGGGAAGATGAATTTGTCAACCTTGACGAGCACGTCCTCCACTATTCCTATTGGATATTTTAAAGAACGATCCGCTAATTGGATACTCATTCGAGTGGGCCTTGGATTTCCTAGACCTAACTTTTTGAACAAAGAAAACGGCATAAGGTTGATGCTTGCTCCAAGATCCGCTAAGGCGTGTTTTACTAACGAATTGCCAAAAAGACATGGGATGGAAAACGGTCCCGGGTCATTTGCTTTTTTCGGCAATTTGTTGAGTACAACCGCGGAGCATTCTGCGTTTAAAGAAATATGCGAAATATCTTCTAACTTTTTTTTATTAGAGAGCAACTCCTTAAGATATTTCGCATATTTAGGCATTTGTGAGATAGCCTCGCAGAAAGGAACATTAATATGGATTTGTTTTAAAACATCTAAAAACTTTTTATAATTTTTTTCGGCGCTTTCATTTTTAAATTTCGATGGATACGGAATATTAGAAGTAGGAGCGCGCGGATTTAAAATAGAAGAGTGCGGAGCTATCGTAGCGGGCAAATTCGAAGATGAATTAAAAGTAGGAGGAGGAGGAGAGGAAATTACCTTGGGTTCGTCCTGTTTTTGAACCACCTCCTTCCCGCTTCGGAGTGTAATCGCGTGCGCGCTCTCCTTTGGATTTTGCTCGGTGTTCCCCGGTAGTGCTCCTTGTTGACGCTCAGAAATCATCTTTGCGAGTTGGCCCACTTGATTCTCTAAATTTTTGATTGATCCGGTAAGGTTCCGGATGGTCGTTTCATTTGTAGCAACATATTTTGCAAAAACCTCTTCAATCGGAGAGAGTTTTTGCTATTGTAGTGGAAAACCGGGTGGATTATAATTTTGAGAAATCAAATTTTGAGGCGGAGTTAAGTAAAGAAGTTGATTAGGGGGAGGTTGATTTAAATTCATAGGACGCTGAGCATTTCCTTGGTTGCTCCATGAGAAATTCGGATGATTCCTATAACCCGCATTGTAGGTGTTATTATACGGAGCGGTGTTCGGGTTATAGGAAGGCCGAGGTGGATTTCCCATGTAGTCAACATGTTCTTCAATTAAAACGTTATTGGCCCAAGGAGGAGTGGCGGAGGAAGCAGACATCTCCGCCACTTGCTTTGTTAAGCGCTCAACTTGTAAAGCCAAATTTGCGTTTGCGTCTATTTCAAAAATTCCGGCCGGCTTATTAGGCCGCGCTCGGGGCATGTTCCATTGATACGCATTTGTGGCCATCTCTTCGAAAAGCTCTTGAGCGGCGATCGGGGTTTTATTATTTAATGTCCCCCCGGCGGCCGCATCAATCATTTGCCTCGTTTGGAGATTTAAGCCATTATAAAAAACTTGCACTTGTTGCCAAGTGGCAAGTGCATGGTGAGGGCATCGACGCAAAAGCTCCTTGAAGCGCTCCCATGTGTCATAGAGAGTCTACGAGTCGATTTGCATGAACGATGCAATATCCGTGCGCAATTTAGCGGTCTTTGAAGGCGGGAAATATTTATTAAGAAATTTTTCCGCCATTTTGGCCCATGTAGTGATGGATCCCCTAGGTAGGGAGCCCAGCCACTGCTTGGCCTTAGACCGCAAAGAAAAAGGGAAAAGACGTAATCGAATGGCGTCATCGGTGACGCCATTGATCTTAAAAGTGTCGCAAATTTCAAGAAAGTAAGAGATATGTGAATTTGGATCCTCGTCCGGTTGACCATCAAAGGTCACCGATTGTTGCACCATTTGTATGATGCTGGACTAGATCTCAAAATTATTGTTCGCCACCGTGGGGCGAACAATACTCGATTGTGTGCCTTCCAAATTCGGCCGCGCATAATAGGACATGGTCCGTTGCGCGTCCTCATTAGGATTTGGCTCGTTAAGATTAGGAGGATTAAGATTATGATCCATATTTGCTGCGTTAGTGTCCCCGATCGACTCTTCGGATTCTATTTGATTTCCCTGATCACGAGAACGGCGGTGCCTCAAAAGGGTTCGCTCGATCTCCGGATCAAAAGGAAGAATCGAAGTGCTACCTCGGGTCATACACTAAAAAGAGAAGAAAGGAAGAAGAAAAACTAAAAATATATTTTTTTTTTCTTCTTGAAAGTTAGAAAAAGCAAAATAAAATAGAAAGAAGCATGATAAAATTAATAGCTATCCTCTTTTCAAAATATCTACGCAAAGTCCCCGGCAACGGCGCCAAAAACTTGATAATAAAAATTGAAGTTGCGCGGATTTTAGATTTTAGTGAAAGGTTGAGATTTTCTCCAAAACTATATCCGATAAAGGCAAGTGTACCTTATCATCTATAGTATAGGATATTTAGGAATATCAAGGTCGTATTCCACGGGGCGCGTTGATTACTTCTACTTCGAGGAAAATCACTATTATTTTATCGACGAAAATTTGAGGTGGTTTGTTTTCGCTAAAATTAAAACTAAATTCAAACTAAATGAAAAGCTTGAACATTGCATGAAAAGAAAGAGAAATTGACATTGCATAAAAAAAAAGAACATTACTAAGGAGAGAAAAATTTAACCTTGCATGAAAAGGAAGAAATTACTTAAGGAGAAAAAGAACATGAAAGAGAAAACTAATTTTATTGAAAATCAAAGAACTATTACAAGCCTTAAATTAAGAGTGCAAGGCTAAGGAAAATGAAAGTTGCAAGCTTAAGAAAACTAGTACACGAAAGTTACACTACAACATTGCATGAAAAGGGAAGGAGGAGAACATGAAAGCCTTAAGAAACATGAACATTAACTGGAAAAACTCACTCTCAGCTCTAACAGCACCTCCCCATCTCCAAATTTCTCAACCCTGGACTCAAGGAGAGCCTCTGAATTTATAGGCAAAATTTTCAAGTTACACGCCCTCGGTCACGGGCGTGTCCAAGGGCGTGTAATCACTGTAACATTGGATCTGGCAGCGGCGTGGGCTTGGCGTGTCGGCGGCAGAAAAGTTGGACATTACACGCCCGTGTAACATGGTCACGGGCGTGACTTTGGACATGTGCATTAAATGCGGCGTGGGCTGGAATTCGGCGCGCGGTAGAGCAGGGATCACGCTGGAAAGTCACGGGCGTGACATGTGGGTCACGGGTGTGACTTAGGTTGACTTCTCGACAGCATCTCCTCGTCTCGACGGCGGCTCCACGTGGACGATTCTAAGATTACACGCCCCCGGTCACGGGCGTGACTTTGGGTCACGGGCGTGACCTGGGGCGTGACTTGGTGTGGACTGGTTCAAACAGTGCGGCATCAATTCTGGACTGATCTTCAGCTTACACGCCCTTAGTCACGGGCGTGACCGAGGGCGTGACATGCCATTTTTCCCGATTTGTCCCAAAAATCTGCAAATATCGAAATTAAGCTAAGTTAGAATCAAAATTACAAAAAGAACTACTTATAACCTAAATTTGACATAAAATAGAGAATTCATATTAAATATTTACAAGCTTTTCTATTAAAAAGTTATAAAAATACTACTTATCACCTACTTTCTGGTAACTCAACACCAAAACTCCCCTTGTACAACGTCACCTCGTCGAACACGACGTCGTGAGATACAACAAATTTCTGTGTCTCCGAGTCCATGCATTTCCAGCCCTTCTTCCGATCATCATATCCCATGAAGACCAGCTTCCTTGCTTTTGCATCTAGCTACGTCTTAAGCGCATCTGGAATGTGCACATAGTAGGTGGAACCAAACACCCGAAGACGTGCCACGCTTGGCTTTTCCTTAAACATCATCTCATGCGGGGTCAACATGTTGATGGGACTGAGAGGCATCCTGTTGATGACATAGGCGGCATAAGACATTCCCTCCGCCCAGAAGGACCTTGGGATACTCTTGGCATGCAGCCAACACTTGCAGGTCTCCATCAGATGACGGATCTTCCGCTCTGCAACTCCGTTTTTTTGTGGAGTATGCGCACAAGTAAGCTCCCTCCGGATGCCCGCCTTCCTGCAAAAACTAGAGAACTCACCAGAGGTGAACTCCCCCCCCCCCCCATGTTGTCAGTTCTCAACTTCTTTATCCACAGACTTAGCCGACCCTCCACAATCTCCTTGAACTCCACAAACTTGGCAAATGCCTCCGCCTTCTCCTTCAGGAAATAAACCCAAACATATCTTGTGTTATCGTCGATCAACACCAGCATATACCTGCTGCCTCCAAGACTTGGGGTAGCAGTCGGTCCCATCAAGTCACCGTGGATACACTCCAACGACACACTACTCTTTGTCTGCGACTTATCAAACGGCAGTCAATGAGACTTGCCGAACTGACATCCAGCACAAACATGACCGTCACCATAGGAAGATAGACTAGGTAGGCCCTTGACCAGACCTTTTATCACCATAGCCTTCAGCTTATCCATCCCTACATGCCCCAACATCTCGTGCCATATAACGACACTATCATTTGCCTTCATCTTGTCAACATAAGAACTTGTCGATAAAACGAACAAGTCTTTTGCCCTTCTTCCGACATGAACGACATCCGCCTTTACCGCCTCAATGTTTCGAAGAAACCTCACTTCTGTTGGACCGAACAGAAAGTGATACCCAGCGTCAACAGCGTTGGTCACGGAGAAGAGGTTTTTCCTCATTCCGGGCACATGATAAACACTCTTCAAATTTAGTGGCCCCCTATCACTGCCCAAGGAAACAGTCCCCACCTTCTCGACACTATGCATAGTATTATCAGAAGTTATGATGGCATCATTACTTGAGTAAGGCTGCACTAAAGAAAGCTTCGACTCATCCCTAGTGAGGTGATGACCACACCCCGAGTCCACGAACAAGTCCTCATGATAGTTGATAGGAGCCGCAACTCCGACAGAAGCCGAGAAGGCTCCTCCCCATCCTCCATCATTTTGCCTGGCCTCAGCTTCCTCCTTCCCTGCAGCAGCATGCCCTAGTTGATGATTCACCCGGCAATCCTTCCTGATGTGACCAAGCTTTCCGCATCTAAATCACTTGGGTCCTTCTCCCTTCTTCTTCCCTTCAGCCTTGGGAGCATAGCCCCTTGATAAAGTAGTTTTTATATAAGTTTTTAATAGAAAATTTTGTAATTATTTAATTTGAATTTTCCTTTTTATGTCAATTTTAGGTTATAAGTAGTTCTTTTTGTAATTTTGATTCTAATTTAGCCTAATTTTAATATTTGCAGATTTCTGGGACAAATCGGGAAAAATCACATGTCACGCCCTCGGTCACGCCCGTGACCAAGGGCGTGTAACCTGAAGATCAGTCCAGAGTCGCAGCCGTGCTGTTGAGCTAGTCCACACCCAGTCACGCCCCAGGTCACGCCCGTGACCCAAAGTCACGCCCGTGACCGGGGGCGTGTAATTTTAGCATCTGCCACGTGGAGCCGCCGTCGAGACGAGAAGCTGCCGTTGAGAAGTCAACTTGAGTCACGCCCGTGACCCAAAGTCACGCCCGTGACCTTCCCGCGTGATCCAAGTCGCCGCCGCGGCGTCTGGCTAGCCCATGCCGCATTAAATGAAGCCTTCCTGAGTCACGCCCGTGACCCAATTGTCACGCCCGTGACATGTGCGATTTTCTCCCGCCGTCACGCCAAGACCACGCCGCGACCGGATCCGATGCTGCAGAGATTACACGCCCTAGGTCACGCCCGTGACCGAGGGCGTGTAACATGAAATTTTTGCCTATAAATTCAGAGGCTCTCCTTGAGTTCAAAAGGGAGAATTTTGGAGTGGGGAAGGTGCTGCTGGAGCCAATCTTGAGTAGTTTTCCTTTTTCATGTTCATGTTCATGTCTCTTTATTTTCATGCTCTCTTCCTTTTCTAATGCAATGTATTAGCTTTCCTTTAGTGCAATAGTCTAGTTTAAGCTTGTAATCTTGTTTTTCCTAGCTTGCAATTTCCTTTCTTAAGTCTTGTAATAGTTTTTCATTTAAATAAAAAATAGTTTGTTCTCTTTATTTTGTCTCCTCCTTAGCTAAAGTTTCTTAATATGCATTTTTATTTTTTTCCTCTTCCCCCTCCACCATGATTAACTAATCCTCATTAGTACTCGATCAAAATGATCCGAGGATGAGTTAGACAAGTTATGATTTTCTAAAGTTTTCTTTTTCCGTTTTTATAAACACTTGAATTATCCTTGATTTTTAATTAGTGAGGCCATACTTTCGATATATGGTTTTCGCTTAAGTTTTCATATTTAGTTAGCCGAGAGGCTCAAAGTATGAATCGATCACTCAAGGGTAAAGAGAGTTGCACGCACCCCTCGAGAGAGGATGACGTAAATCTCCCGGATTGGAGTCAAATCCAATAGTGGGGTTCACCTCGTAAAGCAAGTTTTAGGTAATCGATTATAGGACGAGAGTCCGGTTGATTTTTCCTAATCTTAGTTGGGCATTAACCTCGAGAGAGGCATGTTCGAGCTTCGGGAACCTCCACGGTCAAGTAGTTCAATTTAAACGGAATTAGATTTAATTTCTTTTTACTTGTCTTTTCTCACTCCAAGGTGACTTTTGATTGAGTACTAGCCTCTTTTATCATCATCTAAACCCTTAATTTAGCTTGCAATTTCTCTTTTTTTAGCTAAGAACCAAAACCCCAAAATATCATTAGATAAGATAATAGTGACTTTCCTCAAAGTAGAAGTATTCAACGCGCCCCGTGGAATACGACCTTGGTATTTCTTAATATCCTATACTATAGACGATAAGGTACACTTGCCTTTATCAGATATAGTTTTGGAGAAAATCTCAACCCTTCACTAAAATTTCAAAACCGCAAAAATCTATATCAAGTTTTTGGCGCCGTTGCCGGGGACTTTTGCGTAGATATTTTGAAACAAGGATAGCTATTAATTTTATCATGTTGTTTTTATTTTAGTTTTTCTATTTTTGAAAATCTTAAGGGTGAAATTAAAATTCTTGGAAAGGACGCTTTGGGCTTGAATTCCCATCACAGCCTCTAGTACCTTGCAAACCCTTCACCGGGTAGATCTTGGGAAGTCCAAGACTAACTTAATCCGCCTAAAAAGAACAAAAAATATTCTCTCTTTTTCTTCTTCTTTCCTTCTCTTTTTAGTGTATGACCCGTGGTAGCACTTCGATTCTTCCTTTTGATCCGGAAATCGAGCGAACCCTTTTGAGGCACCGCCGTTCTCGTGATCAAGGAAATCAAGTAGAATCTGAAGAGTCAATCGGGGACACTAACGCAGCAAATATGGATCATAATCTTAATCCTCCTAATCTTAACGAGCCAAACCCTAATGAGGACGCGCAACGGACCATGTCCTATTATGCGCGACCGAATTTGGAAGGCACACAATCGAGTATTGTTCGCCCCGCGGTGGCGAACAATAATTTTGAGATCAAGTCCAGCATCATACAAATGGTGCAACAATCGGTGACCTTTGATGGTCAACCGGACGAGGATCCAAATTCACATATCTCTTACTTTCTTGAAATTTGCGACACTTTTAAGATCAATGGCGTCACCGATGATGCCATTCGATTACGTCTTTGTCCTTTCTCTTTGCGGTCTAAGGCCAAGCAGTGGCTGGGCTCCCTACCAAGGGGATCCATCACTACATGGGCCGAAATGGCGGAAAAATTTCTTAATAAATATTTCCCGCCTTCAAAGACCGCTAAATTACGCACGGATATTGCATCGTTCATGCAAATCGACTCGGAGACTCTCTATGATACATGGGAGCGCTTCAAGGAGCTTTTGCGTCGATGCCCTCACCACGCACTTGCCACTTGGCAACAAGTGCAAATATTTTATAATGGCTTAAATCTCCAAACGAGGCAAATGATTGATGCGGCCGCCGGGGGGACATTAAATAACAAAACCCCGACCGCCGCTCAAGAGCTTTTCGAAGAGATGGCCACAAATGCGTATCAATGGAACATGCCCCGAGCGCGGCCTAATAAGCCGGCCGGAATTTTTGAAATAGACGCTAACGCAAATTTGGCTTTACAAGTTGAGCGCTTAAGAAAGCAAGTGGCGGAGATGTCTGCTTCCTCCGCCACTCCTCCTTGGGCTAATAATATTTTACTTGAAGAGCAAGTTGATTACATGGGAAATCCACCTCGGCCTTCCTATAACCCGAACACCGCTCCGTATAATAACACCTACAATGCGGGTTATAGGAATCATCCGAACTTCTCATGGAGCAATCAAGGAAATGCTCAGCGTCCCTTAAATTTAAATCAACCTCCAAATCAACTTCTCAATTTAACTCCCCCTCAAAATTTTAATCCACCCGGTTTTCCACCGCAACAGCAAAAACCCTCTCCGCTTGAAGAGGTTTTTGCAAAATATGTTGCTACAACTGAAGCGAACATCCGGAACCTCACCGGATCGATCAAAAATTTAGAGAACCAAGTGGGCCAGCTAGCAAAGATAATCTCCGAGCGACCGCAAGGAGCCCTTCCGGGAAACACGGAGCCCAACCCAAGGGAGAGCGCAAACGCGATTACACTCCGAAGCGGGAAGGAGGTGGCTTCTAAGCAGGACGAACCCATGGTAACTTCCTCTCCTCCTCTTCCTCCTATTTTATCTTCAATTTTACCTACTACGTTAGCTCCGCGCGCTTCTACTTCTAATGTTCCGTATCCATCTAAGTTTAAAAGCGAGAGCGCCGAAAAGAATTATAAAAAGTTTTTAGATATTTTAAAGCAAATCCACATTAATGTACCCTTCTGCGAGGCTATCTCTCAAATGCCTAAATATGCGAAATATCTTAAGGAGTTGCTCTCCAATAAGAAAAAATTAGAAGATATTTCGCATATTTCTTTGAACGCAGAATGCTCCGCGGTTGTACTCAACAAATTGCCTACAAAAGTGAATGACCCCGGACGGTTTTCCATCCCGTGTTTATTTGGCAATTCGTTAGTAAAACACGCTTTAGCGGATCTGGGAGCAAGTATCAATCTCATGCCTTTTTCATTATTTAAGAAACTAGGTCTAGGAAATCCAAGCCCCACTCGAATGAGTATTCAATTAGCGGATCGCTCTTTAAAATATCCGGTAGGAATAGTGGAGGACGTGCTCGTCAAGGTCGACAAGTTCATCTTCCCGGTGGACTTTGTCATTCTTGACATCGAAGAGGATGCCGAAGTACCCCTCATACTCGGCCGCCCCTTCCTTGCCACCTCCCGCGCCATTATTGACGTAAGTAACGGAAAGCTCCTCCTTCGGGTTGGAGATGATGAAGTTTCTTTCGGCATAAATTCCTCGATGCGGAACACATTAGAAAACGACGATTCATGTTTTTACCTGGAAGAGTGTTGGGAATTCGATTCCCCTCCCGAGTTAGTCTCCACCTCGAGTCACGAGTCCGAGTTCGCCGAGCTCTTTTGTCTGGAAGAAGAAGAAGTCACTCGTTTCACACCACCCGAACCACTATTTTTAGAATAATTAAAAATCAAAACATCTTATGAAGAGCCACCCGTTTTGGAACTAAAGCAACTTCCCCCTCACCTTAAGTATTTATTTTTAGAAAAAGAGTCGAAGCTACCCGTCATCGTTTCATCCGAACTTAGCAACTCAGAAATTTCCGAGTTGGCTATTGTCTTAAGAAAGCACCGCCACGCAATTGCGTGGCAAATTTCGGATATAAAGGGTATAAACCCTTCCTTCTGCACTCATAAAATCTTCCTCGAAGATAATTCCCGAAATTCGGTCCAGCCTCAACGACGGCTAAACCCTAACATGAAAGAAGTCGTTAAGGCCGAAGTGATCAAACTATTGGACGCGGGAATTATCTACCCGATATCGGATAGTACTTGGGTTAGCCCAGTACAAGTCGTACCAAAGAAAGGTGGCATTACGGTACTAGCTAATGAGAATAACGAGTTGATCCCAACCCGTACTGTTACGGGTTGGCGGATGTGCATCGATTACCGAAAACTAAATGATGCCACCCGTAAGGATCACTTCCCCCTACCATTCATCGATCAAATTTTAGAGCGCCTTTCAGGTCACTCCTACTACTGTTTTCTCGATGGTTTGTCGGGATATTTTCAAATACCGATTTCGCCCGAGGACCAAGAGAAAACCACTTTCACTTGTCCCTTTGGCACCTTCGCTTATCGAAGGATGCCATTTGGTCTTTGTAATGCGCCAGCTACATTCCAAAGATGTATGCTGGCAATATTTGACGAGTTAGTAGAGGAGGTGATGGAAGTGTTTATGGACGACTTTTCCGTGTTCGGAAATTCATTTAAAAATTGTTTAAAAAATCTTGAGCGCGTGTTGCAGCGATGCGAGGAAACGAATTTAGCACTTAATTGGGAGAAATGCCATTTTATGGTCCAGGAAGGGCTAGTCCTTGGTCATAAAATTTCGGGCATGGGGATCGAGGTCGATAAGGCCAAGATCGAAGTGATTGAAAAACTTCCCCCTCCAACAAACGTAAAAGCTATTCGTAGTTTCCTAGGCCACGCGGGGTTTTATCGGCGCTTTATACAGAATTTTTCAAAAATCACAAAGCCGTTAACCCACCTTCTTGAAAAAGAATCCTCGTTTATTTTTAGCGATGAATGCCATTTGGCTTTTAAACTCATCAAAGAGAAACTTATAAACTCCCCGATTCTAGTCGCGCCGGATTGGTCGCTTCCTTTTGAAATCATGTGCGACGCGAGTGACATTGCGGTTGGTGCCGTTTTAGGCCAACGGGTGAGTAAGTATTTCCACCCTATTTATTATGCGAGCAAAACACTCACGTCGGCACAAGCGAATTACACCACAACCGAAAAGGAGCTTCTAGCGATCGTTTTTGCCTTCGATAAGTTTAGGTCATATATCACCCTCTCAAAAGTTATTGTCTTCACGGATCACTCCGCACTTAGGTATCTTTTAAGCAAATCGGACGCCAAGCCTCGTCTTTTGCGATGGATCCTCCTCTTGCAGGAGTTTGACTTAGAGATCCGGGACAAAAGAGGAGCCGAAAACTTGGCGGCCGATCATCTCTCCCGTTTAGAAAACCCCGCCTCGGAAGTTTTGATAGAATCTGACATCGATGATAAATTTCCCGAAGAGCGCCTCCTCGCTCTCGAAGATATTAATACGTCGTCTACCCCCTGGTTTGCAGATCTGGCTAACTATTTAGTAGCCCGGGTCTTGCCAAAAGAATTCTCGAGTCAGAAAAAGAAGAAATTCTTTTCTGATTTAAAGAATTACTTTTGGGAGGACCCCTTTTTATTCCGTGTATGCGCAGACCAAGTGGTGAGACGATGCGTCTCGAGTAAGGAGGGTCTTAAAATTTTACGACATTGTCACGAGGGACCATCCGGTGGTCATTATCATTCGAACCGAACCGCGAGGAAGGCGCTGGAGGCAGGCTTTTATTGGCCCACGCTCTTCAAAGATGCTCACACCCTTGTGAGTACTTGCGACAGCTGCCAGCGGTCGGGCAACATCTCTCGCCGGGATGAGATGCCCCAAAATATTTTCTTAGAATGCGAGATTTTCGATCTTTGGGGCATTGATTTCGTTGGTCCTCTCCCTCCTTCATTTTCAAATAAGTATATTCTAGTGGCGGTCGACTATGTGTCAAGGTGGGCGGAAGCGCAAGCTCTCCCCACCAACGATGCGCGAGTCGTCGTCAACTTTTTAAAAAAATTATTTTCTCGATTTGGCACTCCGCGCGCTATTGTGAGTGATCGGGGCACCCATTTTTGCAATACTCAATTCACAAAAACTTTAGCAAAATATGGTGTCACGCACAAACTATCCACTGCATATCACCCACAAACGAGCGGCCAAGTCGAAGTGGTTAATCGAGAATTAAAGCGAATTTTAGAGAAAACGGTTTCTATTAATCGGAAGGATTGGGCAATAAAGCTCGATGACGCGCTTTGGGCCTATCGTACAGCGTACAAGACCGCTATCGGTTGTACACCATATCGAATGGTCTATGGCAAGGCTTGCCACCTTCCGGTCGAATTAGAACACCGCGCATTTTGGGCGCTTAAATTTTTAAATCTCGATTCCACTTTAGCGGGTGAACAAAGGAAGTTTCAAATAAACGAGTTAGATGAATGGCGAGCGAATGCGTATGAGAGCAATAAATTATATAAGGAGCGAACAAAGTTTTATCACGATAAACATATAAAATTTCCGAAAACTTTTTCGCCGGGCGATCTCGTCCTCCTTTATAATTCTCGCCTTCGCCTTTTTCCGGGAAAATTAAAATCCCGATGGTCCGGACCCTTTATTGTTAAAGAGGTTTGGTCCTATGGGACAATCCTAATTTCCCACCCGGAAAAAGGCTCCTTCAAAGTTAACGGGCACCGCCTTAAATTGTATCTTCCGGGAGACGTACCTAATGACAAGAGTGATGCGATTTTTCTTCATCATATAACATAATCGGCAAGTGGGTCAAGCTACGCGACCTTAAACAAAGCGCTTTTGGGAGGCACCCCAAAGTTATCTTTTGTTATTTTCTCTTGTCTCTTCTTTTCTGCTTTAACAACTTTTGCAGGTAATCGCGGCTTCCCCACAAAAGCTTCAAAAAAAATCAGGGAAGCCCTTTTTCCTTCTCTTCTTTCGTTTTTGCATTTTTTTTTTATTATCTTTTCCTACTTCATACTTATTTTTTAAACATTGGGGACAATGTTTAACTTTAAGTATGGGGGTGTGAATAGCCCTTTGTAAATTCTTGTAAATAGTTGTTAAATTAGAAAATTTTCAAAAAAAAAAAAAAAATATATATATATTTTCTTATGTTTTTCTTCTATTTTAGCACTTGTAAAACCCAAAACTCAAAAAAAAAAAAAAAAAAAACAGAAAAATTTAAATCTTGGAAAGGGACGTTTGGGATTTTATCCCATCACACCTCCTAGTACCTTGCGAACCCTTCACCGGGTAGCCCTTGGGAAGTCCAAGACTTGCAAAAAAAATTTGTTAAGTTTTAAATCTAGTTTCCTTTCTTTGTAAATAGTTTTTAATGAGAAAAATTCAAAAAAAAAGATAATATCAAAAATTCAAAAAATTCTTATTTCCCTCCTTGTTGTTTTTGTGATTTCTTAGAAATCTAGTTGAGAATGTTTATAAGCATGTTTAAGTTTTTAATTGGCTAAAATTTTGCTTATCATAGTTTGTTAATTTTAAATTTGAGGTAATCTTGATTTAAGAATCATCTTATGATTTTAAATTGATTAGAGAATTTTGTTAGCATGACTTCTCTTTTTATTTTTAAATGGCTTCATTTTGTAGTAAATTTCCTAAACCTCTTTAGATTTCAATTATACTTTCTTCTAACTTCTTAGATCTTAGGAATTTTAATTTTACTAGAATTTGCTCTCAATATGATTTAAAACTAGCTAGATTTATTTTTCCCCTACCCTACCCCCTTTGATGGCATAAAAAAAAATGTGTATTAAAAGATCATATGTCATGGGAATAAGAGGATAAAATTCATTATTCCCTAAAACATATGCACCCAAAATATTTGAAAAGATTATATGGCATGGAGTAAGAGGATAAAATTCATTACTCCTAAACCATATACATTTTGGGTTTTTATTAGAAGAGAAAAAAAAAAGAGAAAAGAAAAAAAAAAGGGAAATTTCATGATAAATTCCATTTCCTCCATTCAAAAATTTCTCTTCTTATGCCAAATTCTATGAAATCACCCTTAGCCAATTATCATTGTTCTAGTTTTAGTTGAAAATTATGGAGAGAGCAATATTTAGTAATTTACTTTTCCTTAAGATTCTTTTAAGATAGAGTTCTTATAATTTTAATTTAATTTAGTTTTATAATTTCTACAATTTTGTCAAACTACTTAATTTTCTTGAGAAGTTATTGCCTAAACATTTTTTCCCTCTTTTCAAATCATCATCATAATTTAGGACTTAACTCCCCCTTGAATTTACTCTTAACTTAACTTTTGGTTAAATGAAATTTTAGTTTTAAATTAAAAATTTTTTTAAGGATGTCTTATAAATTATGTCTCACACTTTTGCTCTGGAATAGCAAAACCTCAAGTATGGGGGTATTTGATAAAGTAGTTTTTATATAAGTTTTTAATAGAAAATTTTGTAATTATTTAATTTGAATTTTCCTTTTTATGTCAATTTTAGGTTATAAGTAGTTCTTTTTGTAATTTTGATTCTAATTTAGCCTAATTTTAATATTTGCAGATTTCTGGGACAAATCGGGAAAAATCACATGTCACGCCCTCGGTCACGCCCGTGACCAAGGGCGTGTAACCTGAAGATCAGTCCAGAGTCGCAGCCGTGCTGTTGAGCTAGTCCACACCCAGTCACGCCCCAGGTCACGCCCGTGACCCAAAGTCACGCCCGTGACCGGGGGCGTGTAATTTTAGCATCTGCCACGTGGAGCCGCCGTCGAGACGAGAAGCTGCCGTTGAGAAGTCAACTTGAGTCACGCCCGTGACCCAAAGTCACGCCCGTGACCTTCCCGCGTGATCCAAGTCGCCGCCGCGGCGTCTGGCTAGCCCATGCCGCATTAAATGAAGCCTTCCTGAGTCACGCCCGTGACCCAATTGTCACGCCCGTGACATGTGCGATTTTCTCCCGCCGTCACGCCAAGCCCACGCCGCGACCGGATCCGATGCTGCAGAGATTACACGCCCTAGGTCACGCCCGTGACCGAGGGCGTGTAACATGAAATTTTTGCCTATAAATTCAGAGGCTCTCCTTGAGTTCAAAAGGGAGAATTTTGGAGTGGGGAAGGTGCTGCTGGAGCCAATCTTGAGTAGTTTTCCTTTTTCATGTTCATGTTCATGTCTCTTTATTTTCATGCTCTCTTCCTTTTCTAATGCAATGTATTAGCTTTCCTTTAGTGCAATAGTCTAGTTTAAGCTTGTAATCTTGTTTTTCCTAGCTTGCAATTTCCTTTCTTAAGTCTTGTAATAGTTTTTCATTTAAATAAAAAATAGTTTGTTCTCTTTATTTTGTCTCCTCCTTAGCTAAAGTTTCTTAATATGCATTTTTATTTTTTTCCTCTTCCCCCTCCACCATGATTAACTAATCCTCATTAGTACTCGATCAAAATGATCCGAGGATGAGTTAGACAAGTTATGATTTTCTAAAGTTTTCTTTTTCCGTTTTTATAAACACTTGAATTATCCTTGATTTTTAATTAGTGAGGCCATACTTTCGATATATGGTTTTCGCTTAAGTTTTCATATTTAGTTAGCCGAGAGGCTCAAAGTATGAATCGATCACTCAAGGGTAAAGAGAGTTGCACGCACCCCTCGAGAGAGGATGACGTAAATCTCCCGGATTGGAGTCAAATCCAATAGTGGGGTTCACCTCGTAAAGCAAGTTTTAGGTAATCGATTATAGGACGAGAGTCCGGTTGATTTTTCCTAATCTTAGTTGGGCATTAACCTCGAGAGAGGCATGTTCGAGCTTCGGGAACCTCCACGGTCAAGTAGTTCAATTTAAACGGAATTAGATTTAATTTCTTTTTACTTGTCTTTTCTCACTCCAAGGTGACTTTTGATTGAGTACTAGCCTCTTTTATCATCATCTAAACCCTTAATTTAGCTTGCAATTTCTCTTTTTTTAGCTAAGAACCAAAACCCCAAAATATCATTAGATAAGATAATAGTGACTTTCCTCAAAGTAGAAGTATTCAACGCGCCCCGTGGAATACGACCTTGGTATTTCTTAATATCCTATACTATAGACGATAAGGTACACTTGCCTTTATCAGATATAGTTTTGGAGAAAATCTCAACCCTTCACTAAAATTTCAAAACCGCAAAAATCTATATCACCCCTCTCCTGCTGTCCAGAAGTTGAAGGCCCATTACCTCCAGCGGTCTTCTTCTTCTTATCCCATTTCTTCTTCTTCCCTGTGAAGAGCACCTCGCCATCTCCCCCAGACACTAACACCCCCGCCATCTGCCTTGCCAGGCTCTCCTACGATGCAAGCATATTCTCCAGCTCCAGCAGAGATGATTGATTTGCCCAATCCTGCACCGACGTCACAAAGGCAACATACTCCTTCTGCAAGTCGCGGATGATGTGCCTCTTCAGCTTCGCCTGAGAAATTGGCTCATCAGGATCCAGTGCTGAAATCTCAGAGCACAAGTTCTTCATCTTC
Source organism: Dactylorhiza incarnata (assembly GCA_033032865.1). Lineage (NCBI taxonomy): Eukaryota > Viridiplantae > Streptophyta > Magnoliopsida > Asparagales > Orchidaceae > Dactylorhiza > Dactylorhiza incarnata. The sequence continues at coordinate 223,409 of JAWHQI010000354.1, read as the reverse complement.
AGGAAGAACGTAGAGATAGAAAGTTCTCCATGAGCCGACCTAGCCAGCTCATTTTCCAGGAATTGTAGCCTCGCTACATTCTTCTTGTTAAATAGACCATCTCGGGCTCTCCAGATCTCCGCAGCTGATCCACACCCAAGGATGTGATCGAATAGGTCAGGTGATATTGCCCTCTTCAGAGTGAACTCTGCTTTCGTATTGATCCTCCTCCAATTTCTCACCTCATGACCTTTATCCCCAACTGGGACAATTTCTTCCATACTGTCTCCTCTAACAACCTCCCAAAGGTCCTCACCCAGAAGATAACTCTGCATACACGACATCCACTTCTTAAAGTTTGTCGACGTGAGCATCTCAATTCCAAGACCTCTTGCAAAACCTGCTTCCATGGCTTTACCACTGGTTCCTTCTACACAAAGGCGATGACAACTTTAAGTTGTTCACTGCTCTATCCACTCCAACCTGCCTCGGATACCATGTGAAATTTTCCGTAGATCTAGGAGTGAGCAGGAATCGTACAACTTAAAGTTATAGCCAACAACCAGAAGCACATGAAGCAACACAATCTTTATTGAAAGTAGCAGAAATTTTCATTACAGAGCGAGGTATACATGGCGAGACATGATTTCGCCAGTACACAAAACCAAAAAGAATTTTACAGCTGAAGGAAGATAAGCAGCAGTCTGAACTCTGAGACCGCCTGACCGCATGACCTGGCTGTTCGCGCGACTAGAAAATGAGACCGCGCGAACACACATTGTCGGCGAATTGAACAACACCAACCGAGAACTCTGCGACCTCCCAAACTCCACTGATTCTCCCAAACTCCAGCAACCCGCACTGCAAGCCGCGAGACCTCCCAAACACCTTAGAAGAAGAGGTGACCGCTGCTGTCTGCACAATCTGCAGAAGCTGCACAGGGAAAGTTCAATCAGCTAACCGACCATTCACAAAAAACGAGACCGCAAGAAATAGGCGCGATCTCAACTTACACTTGGTGTGATTAATTATGCTGCAACAGTGACTCCTATTTATAGGCGTGGGACATGATCCAGTCACCATCCTATGAGATAAAGTCATCGCCCTGACCATGCGACCAAGACCGGTCAATCCGCGCGGTCAGAAGATCGCTCTGCGCTTGTGAGCTCGTCGACTTCAATCCAGACCGGAGATCGCCACTCCTCCAAGATGCCGCGCGATCATGACAGCTCGCCCGGTCATGACGCTTATCACCTGTGTTCGCAACACGACCTCCTCCAGAGACCGCGAACACAGCCAAGTCGACCATGGAAAGACCCCGCCAAGTCGACCAACACTAGTGTCCGCATACACCAGCAGATCGCCAAGGGACCAGCTTATGCGAACACAAAAGAGGAGACCGCGGGACTAAGAGAGCCTTAGTCCGCGCGCACCACAAGAACCCCGACAGTCGCCAGACCGGACTACCGGATACCAGAACACCAACCCTGTGCGATCAACAACTTGAACTGCACAGTATTAAAGACAGATCGCCACGCGGTCACACCAACCAGACCGCGCGGCCTCACCTTCCTGAATAACAACTCGCCACGCGGTCACACAAACCAGACCGCGCAGCCACACCTCAACAGCCTTGGACACAAGAACGGCGGTCAAACAAAATAAGTTGCGGCTAGACTAGACCGCAGAAGGAGACCGCGAGATCGCGCGGTTAGACCAGACCGCGCGGTCACCTCCCAGACCGCCAATTTCCACTTCAACATTTTCAACAGTTTTTTGTATAGTTTTATTAAAAATTTGTAATATTTCTTGTTAATTTTTGAATAAATGATTTGTTATCTTATATTTATATTTAAATGTAAAAATGAATTATTTAAGTATATATTAAATAAAAACTATATAATAAGTATGTAAATATTTATGTAAGTAATTATGTAAATATATACTAAATAATTATGTAAATATATACTATATTTAAAATATTTTATATATGTATATGTAAAATACTTATTAAATAAAAAGCTATATTTATATATATGTAAATATAAGCTCTAAATAAAGTTGAATAAATAAAAACTTTTTTATCTTTTTATTAATTAAGCTCAATCACGTCGATCAGCATCCCATCCCATAGATCGACAGGACGGGATGTCGATCCCGTCGATCGATAGATCCCGTCGATTGATAAACAGCTTGATGATTAATATTTATTTGAGAGCACCGCAAAAGCTTTTCGGGTGTGGGTAGAATTCGGAGGGCGCGTTCGAGGCGTCTCACGAGTACTCCAACTTCAAGGAACTGACCTTTATCCTACTTTGATGAATAGAAGTAACAACCTTTCCTTCTTTCAGAATATCAACGTTCACGTCGCGGTGGCAGCACAGAATTCATTTAATTTTTTAGAGAAAGGGAGAGTTTTTACGAGTCTTCGTATCGTTATTATCCAAACTAATCATTCGAAAAGGCAAGTATACCTTATCGCGTATAGTATATGATAATTTTTTTAGAAAATTATCAAGGTCGTATTTTCCACAGATCTCTTCGAGTACTGCTACTTCGAGAATACGGCTATTGTTTTATCTGATAAAAAAGTGATTTAAAGAAATTAAAATTACATAATTGAAAGACAGAAATTGAAATTACAAGAAATGAGAGACAAAAGTGCAATCTCTATCCGAATAGGTAAAGGGGAAATAAATGCATGAGCGAGTTCTACCCAAATGGGTAGACGGGAAATAAATGTCGTGCAAGTTCTACCCAAATGGGTAGACGGGAAATAAATGCAGGATGATAAAAAAACTACGCTACGAAAGGAAATTGCATAAGCAATTGATGCGCAAAACTATATCCGCAAACGATAACGGCAAGTGTACCGTATCGAAAGTAGTATAGGTTTATATAAACCAAGGTCGTATTAGACTCGGGGCAGTTGAATATTTTTATTTCGAAAAATCTCTATTATCTTATCAATTAAAGCTTGGGTTGGTTGTTGCAAGAAAGAGAGAAATTATTTTAAAATAATGGGTTAAAAGACTAGTACTCAACCTTGAATCACCTCGGAAAATAAATATAAGAAATAAAACTTCTAATTCTCTTAAAGAAATTACTTGACCGTGGAGGTTCCCGAATTATAAATGTACCTCTCCCGAGGATATGCTCAACTGAGTTTAGGTTGATCAATCAAACTTTCGCTCCAGAATCAAAACCCCTAAAACTCGCTTTATCGTAGTGAACCTCTCTATTGGATTTGACTCCAATCTGGGAGATTTATGTCATCCTCTCTCAAGGAGTGCATTCAACTCTCTTTATGCTTGAAATGATCGATTCGAATTATGAGTCTCTCGACTACTAAATTACGTAAACATGAATGAGAATTATATATCAAAAATATAATCTCAATCCAATAAAGTTCAAGGATAAATCTTAAGCGTTCTAAAGAAGAGAAAGTGAAGCTATAAATTAAATCATAAATTTTATTATCCTTAGATCATCTTGGCCGAGTACTAATAGGAATTTAGCTACTCATAGAGATGGAGGAATTAACGAAAATAAAAGAGTTTATTATGAAAACAAAAGAGAATAAGAGAATAAGAAGAACTATTGTATTGATTGCAAAAGGAATTTCAAGCTAAGATATTGAGAAATACAAGTGCACAAAAGAAAGGAGCTTACAAGAAATACTAAAACATGAAAATAGTACAGGAAAATGAAGAACTAAACCCCAAAAATTCATCCTTGATCATCTGGAGAAGCTCCCTTTAAATAGCTTAAAATCTGGTGTTACACGCCCTTGGTCACGCCCGTGACCAAGGGGCGTGTAACGGGCGAGATTGAAGCTGGCGCGGGATAAGCATCTTCTAGATTTAATACAGGCGTTATGTGCGTGTCACGCCCCTGGGTCATGCCCATGATCTGGGGCGTGTAACTTTAAACAGCACGCGGGAAGCATTCAGCGGGGGGGGGGGGGGGGGAGGGGGGCTTTTGGAGGGAACTAATCATGCCCGTGACTGGATATCACGCCCCTGGGTCACGCTCGTGACTTGGGACGTATAACTTTAATTGACGTGGCAGACTGATCTGGATACTGGTGTCGGGTCGCGGCTGTGACACTGGGTCTCGCCCGTGAACTGGGACGTGTAATTGGCGAATCTTCCCGGAATGCGTCCGGGGTGGCGAAATCGGGTCTGGAACACATCTAGGCTGCCATGCTCCTTGGTCACGCCCGTGACCTTGGGTGTGTACTTGGCAATTTTTCTTAAAGTGCCCAGAAAACCTAAAAAGTATAGAAAAAAAACCTTTAGTTATTTTATGAAATCAAAAAGGGTAAGATTTATATGATATAATTCATATAATTTATATTATTTTATATAAAAAAATATTAAAACTATACTAAAAGATGAGTACAAAAACTACTCATCAACTATTAATAAAATAAAAACAAAAATAGAAATAAACAAAAACATAAACTTTAACAAAAATGAAAGCGGAAAAACGAAAAACAACGAAGGCGGAAATTGCGGGAACGAAACATAACAAGAACAAAAATTGCTTCGAAATGAAAATAAACGAAAACATAATATTCCGCTCTAATCTCTACCGCGTCAAGGAAGAAAAAAGAACAAAAATTATGACGGTGAATACTTTTGAATCAAAGCGAAAATAGAGATAACCAAAATTCGAATTAAAGTAAAAATAAACAGAAATGTAATATTCGGCTCCATCTCGATTCCGTGTTAAGGAAGAAAAAGAGAGAAAGTTACGAAGACGAATAAATTTGAATTAAAACGAAAACCAAAATTTGGACAATAAATAAATTGCTAACCAAAGCAAGAAAAAATGCAGAAAATGCAGGAATTGAAGCTAAGGTAGGAATTAAAATTGCATGACATAATTAAAATTGTAGGGAAATAAAGCTAATCTAAGAATTAAAACTGCAGTGCAGAAAGGAAATTGCATAATTGAAAATGTACGAAATAAAAACTAAATTTATTTATTGCCATAATTAATGGGTTACAAGAAATAAAAACATTACAACACTTAATTAATTACATAAAAAGGAAAAAAACACAGACAAAACTAAAAAAGAAAATATAGAATAAGCGGAGAAAAGGGTGGAAGATCACCCCAAAAATGGTAATCCAAGAGGAGGAATTGAAGAGGGGGGCAGCCTTTATTTATAGACAAAATGGGGCTGCCTTTAGTAAAAAAAAGGAGCTGGCAAGGAAGCTGGCTACTGGACTTGAGAGTGGCCAATTTTGATTTGAGTGTTGTGAGGTGCGGGTAGCTGGATAACAGATGGCTTATTCTAGAAGTCGGGGTGCGGATAGAGGGTTGGGTGTGTGACTGCTGGCGGGTTGGGGTGCGAATAGTAGGCTGGGTGGTTGGGGTGCGGATAGCAGGCTGGGTGGTTGGGGTGCGGATAGTTAGAATTAATCCAGCAAAAATGGAGCTTCCTGGATTCGATCCGGCGCCACAAAGGAGGCTAGCCAAATCAAGTCCACTAAGCCAAGCGCGCACATCTGTAAGAAAAAGAACACACACACACACACACACACACACACACATATATATATATATATATATATATATATATATATATATATATATATATATATTTATAGTATCGAATAACATCCCGTCTCGTCGATCGACGGGATGGGATGCTGATCGACGGGATTGAGCTTAATTAAAAAAAAAATAAAGTGTTTATTTATTCAACTTTATTTATAGCTTATATTTACATATATATAGACATAACTTTTTATTTAATGAGTATTTTACATATACATATATACAATATTTTAAATATATTCTATATTTACATAATTATTAAGTATATATTTATATAATTACTTACATAAATATTTACATACTTATTATATATTTTTTATTTAATATATACTTAAATAATTCATTTTTACATATAAATATAAATATAAGAAAACAAATCATTTATTCAAAAATTAATATGAAATATTACAATTTTTTTGATAAAACTATACAAAAAACTATATATAAAATACGTATATTTTACAATTCATCAAATACCCCCATACTTAAGCTTTTGCTATTCCAGAGCAAAAGTAAGGGATAACTATAAGGCGTTAATAAAATTTCTAAGTTACTAAAATTTTATTTAATCAAAAGTAAGATCGAAATAAATTTTGGAGAATAAAAGAGGTAAGTCCTAAATTGTGAAAATGATTTAAAAAGAGCGAAAAGGTTTTAGCCACAAGACATCTAAAGTTAGCTAAATAGCGAACATATATTGCAATCACTAGCACCTTGATTAGAATAGAATTATAAAAACTTTAACTTTAAAAGAAATTTTTAAGAATGAATTAAAACCTACTAATTATGCTCTCCCAAAATTTTTAATTTATAGCTAGGTTTCAATTTTATTGGCTAAGGGGTAGGGGAAAACTTGGTAAGAGAAGATGATTTTTGATTTTGTGGTGATGGATTTTATCCTGGCACCCCACTCTATATTTCTCTTGGATTTGTTTAAGGGTATGAAATCTTACTCCCAAAATGAATTTTTTTCAATCTTCAAAAATAACCCAATGTATATGGTTAGGGAACGAAAATCGTATTCCCAAGCCTATAAACTTTTAATAAAATTGGGTGCCTATGTTTACGGAATGAAATCTTATTCCCATTGACATAAGATCTCATAAAATAAAAATACCAAGTAAATGGGATAAGGGGTAAGCAATAAATTTCTAGAGTTTATAAATAAAGAAAGTTTAGAGAGCAAAATTTAGTAGCTTATAATATTCCTAAAGTTTCACAAGTTTGAAGTAAGAATAATTAAAATATAAGGATGGTTTGCCAATATAATACAAAAAGAAGCTATTTAGGGGTAACGAGAAGATGTGCTAAAAAATTTATTCTCTACTTAAATTAAAATCATAAAATGTTCTTTACAACTAAAATTCCAAAAGTTTAAATCTACAAACTATGACACAAATAAAATGATTTAACAAATCAAAAATAATGAAAACGCTTATAAATAAACTCAACCTAGCTTTGAAAATAACAAAAAGCTAAGTAGGGGTTTTATTTTATTTTTGAATAAGTTTTTCATAAATTTTTTTTTTTTAATTATGAACTTTTTTTTATATTTTTTAATTTTGTATATAAAATTTAATACTAAAAAAAAGAAAAGAAAGAAGAAAAATAAAAATCTAAAGATGATTTTTTATTTCTAAGTTTTTTTCATCATTTCTTTCAAAATTTTCAAATATTATTTGTATACACATTAATACAACAAAGAAAAGAAGAGAAGGAAAGAGAAAAAGAAATAAAAAAACATATATAATAATTTTTTGGTGTTTTTCTAAAAATTTTATCATTTTTTTGGCTTTTGAGTTTTATTTTTCAATTATGAATACTTATATACAAACAAGGACACTAAAAAACTACAAAAAGGAAATAAAATATCTCTCAATATTTATTTTTTGGGGGTTTTTTTAATCAATTTTTTTCATCATCAATTTTGTTTTTGATTTAATTTTTTTCATCATCAAGTTTGTAGATTATTTATTTATTTATTTATTTTTTAATTTTTTTTAATTATGTTTTTTTTTTCATTTTTTCCATTTTTCAAATATTTACACATTAATACTTAATAATAAAGAAAAGAACAGAAAATTAAGATAAAACAAAAATTAAAGAAGAAAGAAAAAAAAAGAAAAAAAGAAAAACAAAAAAAACAAAAAAAAAAACAAAAAAAAACAAATGTATATTTTTTTTCTAAGTAATTTTTTTTCATTTTTATGGATTTTTCAAATTTTATCTTGTTGGAACGACCCTTTCTGTTTTGGGCTAGGATCACTTTGTACTGATTAGGATCAGTTGACCCCATTGTATAGTTTAAGGGTCAAGTCTTTAGGCTGATAAACTAGCTAGAAATTAAGATTAATCAAAGGCTTTTAGCGTTCGACGAATGACCAGCAGCGCTCGACATATGGCACGTGGGGTTCGACAAATGTCTAGTATCGTTCGACAAACAGTTCTAAGCAGACTGAAGTACTACTGCCAGTTACAGCACTCGACATTCACTGATCAGCGTTCGACGAATGACTAGCAGCGCTCGACAGTTACTTTTTCTTCTTTGGCCAGTGTTCGACATATTCTGGACAGCGCTCGACAGATGGCTCCCAGCGTTCGACAGATCATTTATTGAATTCCAGATTTATTATCAGTCACATTCTATTCTGTCCTAACAGCAAAACGACGACTATAACAGATCTATTCAATATCTTTGGATATATTCTGACAGATAAGGAAGGACATTTAAAAATCAATTAATATATTCCTTTCCTTTCTTTTTCCCAGACAGGAATAGCCGTTGACATTTAATGAAATGGAATCTTTTCACGACCAAGGAACAAAAGGACCTGGCAGAGTCGTTTGAGCCTTGTTGTTATTTCCAAGAACGTCAACAGAATTCAAATAAAAAGGGATATATATATATATAGAAATAAAAAGAAAAAAAGACACATATACAGACATATATACAGATATACACAGAGATATATACAAGTAGTGATCTTCTTCCTCTTGTTCTTATGTTTCGACAAGCAGCACACAAAAACCTCAGAGAACATCATCAAGAGGATCTTTACTCAGAATCTGCTGCAAAGATAGATCTTCTAAAAAGAGCAATAAACAATCTGAAGAACCCATTCTTCCATATTAATCTGCTACAGGAGATTTTCGTTTTTCAAGAGAAAGCTTCTCCATCTTCTGTCAAATAATTCTATCAGACAGGGGGAGCTTTACGAGTACATCTACTAGAATCTTCTCTCAGCATCTTGACAGAGAAGAACACTACAAACTCTTTCTTACCTCTCTTGTACAGGGTTATAACTCCCTTCAAAAGTTAATCTTGGTGACAGGGCACCTTTACAAAAACCTGCACCTTGGTTAGAGCACCTTATCAACAGCTCACCTGGTGTGTGGACACCTTATCAAAATCACCTGGTGTGAGGGCACCTTATCAACCACCTCCTAGTGGATTCCAACCAAGGGTGGTAGAAGAGTAGACGTACCCAGTTTTGGGGAACTACTATAGCTCTTTGTGTCTTCTGTGGTTAATTATTCTTTGTGCTTGTGCTGTTTGATTTCTTTCATTTACCTTCTCTGTTTATTTAATTCTCACACTAATTATACTCATAGATATATATAACACTATTTTAATTCCGCTATAAAACTAAAGAAAAATTTTAATACTCTATTCACCCCCCCCCCCCCCCCCTCTAGAGTAATTTAAGATCTGACCTCCACTTTCAATTGGTATCAGAGGTAGGTTGATTCTTTACAGACTAACATCTGAATCACAAAGATCAACCAGATCTTAATTTGTCTAGAGCTCCTTTATCCAAGAACTTTATAACATTCAAAACTCATGGCACAAAACAAGGAATATTCTAGCACAAGACCTCCCATGTGCAATCTCAATAAGTTTGCACTATGGAAAGCAAGGATTAGGCTTTATATGAACTCTATTGATGAGGAGATTTTTAATGTTATTCTTACAGGACCTCCAGCACCTACAGCAATAACCAACACTACTGCAGCAACAGACAACACTGCTGTTCCACCTCCTGAGTGGAATGAGGCTCAGAAGAAGCAAAGAAATGCAGATGCAAAAGCCATAAACATTCTAGCCTTAACTATGTCAGATGACATATTCCAGAAAGTTGTTGAGTGCACCTCAGCAAAAGAAATCTGGGAATCACTCAACAACATGGTGGCAGGTTCAGCAGATGAAAGGAAAGATAGAAGATCCCACCTGATCTCTCAATATGAGAACTTCAAGAAGGGAGAATCAGAAAATGTTGCTGATATGTACAATAGGCTCAGCCTCATAATAAATGAGCTGAAGTCTCTGGACAAAGTGATCTCACTCACAGAGATCAATGACAAAATTCTCATGTGCTTTCCCAGCACATGGGACTCCAGAATCTAGCCAATCAAAGAAGCCAGAAGCCTAAATGAGATCACCACTGAAGCCTTGTTGGGCAAGCTCAAATCTTATGAGCAGCTTGTCAAGAGTAGGGAAGTTGAAGAATCTACCTCATCCCCAGCACTCAAGAACGAGAAAAGCATAGCCTTCAAAGCTGCAGAAGAAGAAGGATCAACTCCTAACAAAGAGGAGTTGATGAGCTTCATAGCCAAAAGATTCTATAATATGGCTAAGAAAGATTTCAAGAAGAAGTCATCCAGAAGCCATGACAAGCCAAGGTATGACAAAAATCATTCTAATGAAATTATATGTTTTGGTTGCAGGAAGCCAGGACATATTGCTCCTGAATGTCCAGAAAATCAAAACAAAAAGGACAGAAAGGAGAGAAAAAGAGAAAAGGAAGAAAAGAAAAGATCCAGCAAATCTTCCTCCCATTCACACAAAAAGAAGGGAAGAGGATTTGTAGCAACATCCTGGAGTGAAACAGAATCTGAATCAGAATCCTCATCTAGTTCTTCTGATGAAGAAGAAACAAAAGAAAACAGCCAATGTCTAATGGCAATTTATTACTCAGACTGTGAGTCACAATCTGAATCTTCATCAAGCTCCAATGATGATGAAGAAGAAAAGAGCTTCTTCATGATGGCAATCAATGCCTCAGCCAGCAAATCTGATGAAGAAAATTCAGAATCAGAAGAAGAAAATGATGCAGATCAGGTAATGTCTGGTTTTGATTTTACCTCAGAAGAATTCAAAGCTGAATTCAAAGTCCTTTGCTCAGATCTACTCAACTCTGAGAAAGAAATAATCTCACTCAGATGTAAGTTAGCTGAAACAAAAGAGATGGGTGAAGAAAATGCAAATCTTAAGAGAGAATTGGCTGCCTCCAGAGAACACATTATTCTCATTGAGAATAAACTTTCTGAGGCCAAGAAATTTGAAGAATCCCTAAATGGGAGAAGTATCAAACTAATGGACATCACAAGCACAGTCAATGCTAGACTCAATAATAGCAAGCTGGGCTTGGGTGCCTCATCAAGTGAACCATCTCTGATTAAGAGAAATATCCTTTCCTCACCTATAAAATTTGTTTCTGCTCAAGGCAAAGAAGTTGTAAAAAGAGATAAAGATATTTCAAGCAAGTTTGTTAAGGATAAAAGAATTCAAAAGAATTCGTCGAACGGAGATCGACAAAAAGGTTCAAATTTGTCGAACGGAGCTCGACGAAATCTGAAAATAGATTTTCAGTATAGTTATCAGATGAACAATAGTCGACCAATTTATCCAAACTTGTCGAACAGATACTATACAGAAAATACTAGAAATCTTACTTCCAAACAGACTAAAAATCCTTTCACTGAATGGATAATACCTCCAAGGAGATATCATCCACAAGGCTATAAGAGCCAGCCTGAAATGTCATTTATCTCTGAATTTTGTGGTAACACAAAAGGACCCAAGGTAGTCTGGGTCAAAAACAACTAGTTTATGTTTTTGTCTTTGCAGGTACTCGGCCATCCAAGACTAAATCAAAAATGGTCTTGGATAGTGGCTGCTCCAAGCACATGATAGGAAACAAGGCCAATCTAAAAAATTACAAGGCTCAGCTTGGACCCAAAGTGATCTTTGGAGACTCCAACTATGGTCAAACTAAAGGCTTTGGTCAAATCAAGGTTGGAGCAGTAACATTCAAAGAAGTCACCTATGTGAAGGGTCTGAAGCATAACCTCATCAGCATAAGTCAGTTATGTGATGAAGGTTATCAGGTAACCTTTAATAAATCAGAATGCATTATCAAGTCATTTGACAATGTCATTGTTTTATCAGGTATTAGACAGGGTAATATATATTTAGTAAATTTCAATTCCTCTAAATCAGAAATTTGCCTGTTTAATGAGCTAAGCAAACCTAGTGAACTATGGCATAAAAGATTAGGACATGTAAATCTCAGAACAATTGCCAAGCTATCTAAAAATAATCTAGTTAGAGGCTTACCATCAGGAACATATAAAAAGGAAGGTTTGTGTAGAGCACGCCAGCTAGGAAAACAAACCAAAAACAGTTTTAAATCTTTATCTAAAAGTGATTCACCTAGAATCTTATTCTTACTACATATGGACCTTTTTGGACCTATAGCAATAAAGAGTTTAGGAGGGAAGTCTTACACTCTAGTTATTGTAGATGACTTCACTAGATTCACTTGGGTATTCTTTTTGAGAGAAAAGTCAGATAACTTTAAAGTTCTTACAGACTTTCTTAAGAGCATACAGACTGAATACTCTACTGTAGTTGCATTGATCAGAAGTGATCATGGCACTGAGTTTGAGTCTCTTCTTATGCAAGAATTCTGTGAGAAGGAAGGTATCAGGCATTGCTTCTCAGCTCCTAGAACTCCTCAACAAAATGGTGTAGTTGAAAGGAAAAATAGAACCCTAATTGAATCAGCAAGAACATTGCTTGCAGATGCTAATTTGCCACTATCTTTTTGGGCAGAAGCTGTTAGCACAGCAAACTATGTTCTGAATAGAAGTTTGATACACAAACTTAAGGGTAAAACTCCCTATGAATTACTTAAAGGGAAGAAACCTAAAGTTGACTATTTCAGAACTTTTGGTTGCAGGTGTTTTGTTCATAACAATGATAAGAAATATCTTAGAAAATTTGAACCAAAATCTGAAGAAGGAATTTTCTTAGGATATTCAATAATTAGCAAAGCATATAGGGTATTTAACAAGTCCTCTCTTAAGATAGAAGAGTCCATGCATGTTTCCTTTGATGAAACTAACATGTTTTACAAGGAGAAGAACTCTTCTACCAAGAATGCTTTACAGGTACCAACTCTATGTGAAGAGCTTGATGGGCTAAATCTACAATTAGGAGATCAAATGCAACCATTAGCTCAAAGTCTTGAAGATAGTGAAGAAGAAGATCATTCAGATCTTATTGATTATCAGAATCATGCAACAACAGAACATCCTCCACAGGATACAGTTACTGAGCAAAATTCCCAAATAAATATCACTGCAGAATTAACTCCAACTGTTGACCACATCACAGTTAGAGATCACCCAATTTCACAAGTGATTGGTGATATTTCTACAGGTGTTCAGACAAGACATCAACTGTATCAAAATCAGATGCATACTTGCTTTCTATCACAAGTTGAACCTCAAACCATAAAAGATGCAGAACAAGATCCAAATTGGATTCTTGCAATGCAAGAGGAACTTAACCAATTTGAAAGAAACAAAGTTTGGGATTTGGTTCCAAGACCAAGAGGCCATCCAGTCATTGGTACCAAGTGGGTCTTCAGGAACAAACTTGATGATCAAGGAAATATTGTGAGAAATAAAGCAAGACTTGTAGCTCAAGGATACTCACAGGAAGAAGGCATAGACTATGATCAAACATTTGCACCTGTGGCAAGACTTGAAGCCATCAGAATATTTTTAGCATTTGCTGCATACAAACATTTTAAGGTATATCAAATGGATGTAAAAAGTGCATTCCTAAATTGAGACATCAAAGAAGAAATTTATGTGGAACAACCACCAGGTTTTATCTCTCCAACTCACTCTTCTTATGTATTCAAGCTTAATAAAGCTCTCTATGGCCTCAAACAAGCTCCCAGGGCATGGTATGAGACCTTAGCAAATTTTCTATTAGAAAACAATTTCTGTAGAGGCCTAGTAGATAAAACCTTATTTTTCAGAATACATAAAAATCAAACACTGCTAGTTCAAATATATGTAGATGATATTATTTTTGGATCTACTGATTCAAATTTATGCAAAAGGTTCTCTAAACTTATGCAATCTAAATTTGAAATGAGTAGCATGGGTGAATTATCATACTTCCTTGGTCTTCAAGTGAAGCAAACCACATCAGGAATTTTCATTTCCCAATCCAAGTATACTAAGGAATTAGTAAAAAGGTTTGGAATGTCTGATTCCTCTCCCATGAAAACACCCATGGCCTCTAATGCTGTCATCAATGCTGATGAATCAGGGAAACCTGTTGATCAGAAAATGTATAGAGCAATTGTTGGCTCATTACTATATTTGACAGCTAGTAGGCCTGATATAATGTTTGCTACCTGTATTTGTGCTAGGTTTCAAGTTAATCCTAAAGAATCTCATCTATCTTTAATAAAAAGAATTTTAAGATATATAAAGGGTTGTCCTAATCTAGGTCTCTGGTATCCAACAGCATCTGAATTTGAATTAACTGGATTCTCAGACTCAGATTATGCTGGATGCAGAGTAGACAGAAAAAGCACATCAGGAACTTGTCTGTTTCTTGGTGATAGGCTTGTGTCTTGGTTTTGTAAGAAGCAAACAACTGTGTCCACATCAACAGCTGAGGCAGAATATATTGCTGCAGGCAGTTGCTGCTCACAAATTCTGTGGATACAAAATCAACTTCTAGACTATGGAATCAACTTAAATCAATCAATCATATTTTGTGACAATACTAGTGCAATAGCTATAGCACAAAATCCAGTTCTCCATAGTAGGACTAAACACATAGAAATAAGGCACCACTTTATCAGAGATAATGTGGATAAAAATAAAATTTGCCTACAATTCATCTCCACTGATTTACAAAGAGCAGATATTTTCACCAAACCTCTGGATGAAAAGAAACACATCTTCTTTATGAATCAACTGGGAATGATAGATGGAGACTCAATCTGCTGAAGATTATTTGTTCTAACCCAATTTTCGTCGAACGAAGAACGACAATATTTTTTTGTCGAACGATGGTCGACGAAAACCTTCATCTTAAGAGTCAGTGAAGAAAATCCCATTTGTCGAACGGTGCTCGACGAAAAGACCTTTTAATCTTTAAAGTCGGTTCAACTTCAGAATTAATTAGGTTTTGCCGAACAGCGCTCCTCGAACTCTCCTCCCTATTTCCTCGACTATATAACACCTATTTTACTTCATTCTAAGTTCGCGCCTACAGAAATCGTTTTCCTTCAGTTCCCTATTGCACTTGATCTTTCTCTTCTCTTGCAGGAACAATGGAGATTCATCAGGCCTCTCTGCACCCAATGAAGTTTGACGCAGGTTTTGACATTGACATGGACTCATTTGCACAGTCAGACCAAATCTTCAAGGATATTGTTCAAATGCTGGATGAACAACATCTAAGGAAATTTCTAAGCACCAGGCAGAAGATAGCTGTTGCAGAGATAAAAGAATGGGTTTTCACTGCAAAACCAGTCGATGAAAGCTTGTCGGGAACAATCGCAGGTCATCATGTCTCTCTCTCTCCCACCATCCTTACTGAAATCTTTGGTCTTGCAAACGGTGAAGATGAATTAGACATAAGCTCAAATGAATTTGATGAAGCTTTAGTCAAAATGGGCCATTTGACTGGAAACCCTAGCCACATTCTGAAAAAGAACATGTCTCAGAACTACAAGTTCTTAGTAGATATTGTTGGGAAAGTCCTGCTGGGCAAGACTTCTGGACATGACTATATCAGTAGGCACCAATTTCTATTAATGGTGGCCTTAATGGAGAAGAAGAATGTCAACTGGGGATCAATCCTTTTTGACCTAATTAAAAAGAAGAATTCTACAGAGAATGTATGCTTTGGAAGAATCTTAGGAATCTTCTTGCAGGAAAGGCATCCAGAACTTTTGGTGTCACCAAAAGTAACAATAAATGCCAGCAAGAGGCTGACCTCAGCACTCTTTGCTAAATGGGACAGAATAATTCCCAAGAAGAATACAGGAGCTGAGGCCTCCAGAAAAAGGAAAGCTTCTGAGAACACAAGGACTGATCAAGTCACTCCCTCTACACCTCCAGAAGATCCTTCCTCAGTTCCTCCTCACTCTCATATCCTCTCTTCTCCTGCTCATTCATCATCCCCTCCCTCAACTGCAATATCACTCATCAATGATATTCAAATCTTAACCGACCACATCAGTGATGCTCCACCTCCACCACTATCTTCAGAACCACTACCTACCACACCTTCCTCTCCAATACAAGATGAATATCACTCACCTATCCATTCTCCTACTCCAATCCATCCAGACATTCTTCCACATACCACCAACATCAGTAATATCATTCCTTCAATATCCTCTCCATCCACATCACAACCATTCACTTGTCATCCACCCGATTATTCATCCCTCAACCTCTCCTCTATTGCTGATCAAGTTTTTGATCTTATCCTTCCTAAAATAAGCCAGCTCCTGGATGCAAAACTTGCTCCAGTTATTCAGGCTCTGTCTTCTTTATCTTCTAGGATAGCCTCTCTTCCCTCCTCCACTGCTGTCCCTTCTACTAGGGGCCTAGATTCAGGATGTCCTGAAGCTAGGCAGGGGGAGATGTTCTATGAAGAAGCTCCAGCAACATGGTATCAAGCTCCAGCAACAGAAGAAATTCCAGAAGATGTTACAATTTTTGATACAGATTCACAAGTTATAGAAGTAATAAATACTATATGCATTCATTCATCCTATGATCTATATAGCCTATTATCAAAATTTGATGTCACATATACTTCAAGAGTATCACCAAAGGTATACATAGAGGATCTTTCAAAGGCTCTGATTTGCCTTCCTCAGAAAACTCATTCTGACATCATACAAAATTATATATCCTCTATTCCTTCATCCACTATTCAAGACAGTCCAATACAGGATCATTCTGCAGAATTTGAAGATGATCTTGCAGAATTCCTTGATGATTCACCAGCCCCACAAATTACTTCTTCACCTCCAATTCCTGTATGGAATGAAGAACCAATGCCAAGCCTTGATGAAATCTGGAGAGAAGCAGATGCAGAGTTTGACAAAGCTGAAGAAGAAAGATTAAAGGCTCGTGAAGCAATCAAGAGAATTGATGACCTATACAATAAGCCAATCTCATCTTCTGACTCTGAAGATGATGATGACACCAGTAATTCTGATGATACACTCTCAAAGAAAAGAAAGAAAAGAACAGCTAAGTCAAAGGCTGCTCCCAAGCCCCCAAATCCAAATAATGACATTCCTTTGTACATTTTGTATAATGTTCCTTTTGATGAGAAAACTCCTCACTGGATGAAGTACTCCAGAAATGAGAACAATAGGAGGAAGAAATTCAAGAAGACTGGCTACATTTCTGACAAACCAGTCAAGTACAATCATCCTCCTCCAACTCCTCCAGCAGCTGGTGCAGCAGGATCAGCAGGTGTATCATCCTCCTCTCAGAAGCCAAGCTCTCAATATTCAAGGAGACCTGGTAGTTCTAGTGGGTCTCAAATCTCTAGATCAACCAGTGCTCCTTCCTCTAAGAAATCAGCTTCAATCTATCAAGGAAGTCAAACCTTCTCTTCCTCTCAAATATCTTCAGAATACAAATTTCACATTTCTGATGGATCTTTTCACAGAGATAGAGTACCTCAAAAGGTCACTCAAGACAAAAATGATTCAGAAGATATTTATTACTTTCCAGATCCAGAAGAAGAGAAAATGTGTTAGATGGCAAGACTGAAAGAAACAGTTGCATTTGCACAGATTAAAAAGGCTAAAGCAGAAGGCAAAGACTTCTCAAGTTTCTCAACCATGTCAGATTACAGAAGAAAAGAACTTGAAAAATACAAAACAGTTACAGCATTCAATACTGAGAAATATATTGATATGTACCCAGAAGCATTTATCCCTCATGTCAAAGAACAGAAAATCATTGGTGCTCAAGAATTGTTTATCAGCAAAAAGAAATCAGAAGACCCCAACAGGAAAATCATATTCAAGCCAGCTTCTCAGGACAAAAAGCCTTAAATAAATTGCTTGGTTATGAATGTAAAGTTTCTGAACTCAGAGCACTTGTTTTTATCTGATGATTTTTTTCATCATTGCTCTGTTTTGCTGCATTTATTTGATCTCTTGTTAAAAAGTATCCTAACCAAAATAGGGAGAGATTGTTGGAACGACCCTTTCTGTTTTGGGCTAGGATCACTTTGTACTGATTAGGATCAGTTGACCCCATTGTATAGTTTAAGGGTCAATTCTTTAGGCTGATAAACTAGCTAGAAATTAAGATTAATCAAAGGCTTTCAGCGTTCGACGAATGACCAGCAGCGCTCAACATATGGCACGTGGGGTTCGACAAATGTCTAGTATCGTTCGACAAACAGTTCTAAGCAGACTGAAGTACTACTGCCAGTTACAGCACTCGACATTCACTGATCAGCGTTCGACGAATGACTAGCAGCGCTCGACAGTTACTTTTTCTTCTTTGGCCAGTGTTCGACATATTCTGTACAGCGCTCGACAGATGGCTCCCAGCGTTCGACAGATCATTTATTGAATTCCAGATTTATTATCAGTCACATTCTATCCTGTCCTAACAACAAAATGACGACTATAACGGATCTATTCAATATCTTTGGATATATTCTGACAGATAAGGAAGGACATTTAAAAATCAATTAATATATTCCTTTCCTTTCTTTTTCCCAGACAGGAATAGCCGTTGACATTTAATGAAATGGAATCTTTTCACGACCAAGGAACAAAAGGACCTGGCAGAGTCGTTTGAGCCTTGTTGTTATTTCCAAGAACGTCAACAGAATTCAAATAAAAAGGGATATATATATATAGAAATAAAAATAAAAAAAGACACATATACAGACATATATACAGATATACATAGAGATATATACAAGTAGTGATCTTCTTCCTCTTGTTCTTATGTTTGGACAAGCAGCACACAAAAACCTCAGAGAACATCATCAAGAGGATCTTTACTCAGAATCTGCTGCAAAGATAGATCTTCTAAAAAGAGCAACAAACAATCTGAAGAACCCATTCATCCAGATTAATCTGCTACAGGAGATTTTCGTTTTTCAAGAGAAAGCTTCTCCATCTTCTGTCAAATAATTCTATCAGACAGGGGGAGCTTTACGACTACATCTACTAGAATCTTCTCTCAGCATCTTGACAGAGAAGAACACTACAGACTCTTTCTTACCTCTCTTGTACAGGGTTATAACTCCCTTCAAAAGTTAATCTTGGTGACAGGGCACCTTTACAAAAACCTGCACCTTGGTTAGAGCACCTTATCAACAGCTCACCTGGTGTGTGGACACCTTATCAAAATCACCTGGTGTGAGGGCACCTTATCAACCACCTCCTAGTGGATTCCTACCAAGGGTGGTAGAAGAGTAGACGTACCCAGTTTTGGGGAACTACTATAGCTCTTTGTGTCTTCTGTGGTTAATTATTCTTTGTTCTTGTGCTGTTTGATTTCTTTCATTTACCTTCTCTGTTTATTTAATTCTCACACTAATTATACTCATAGATATATATAACACTATTTTAATTCCGCTATAAAACTAAAGAAAAATTTTAATACTCTATTCACCCCCCCCCCCCCCCCCCCTCTAGAGTAATTTAAGATCTGACCTCCACTTTCATATCTATATATACATTAATAAAGAAACAAAAGAAAAGAAGAAGAGAAATAAAAAAAATATCATCATTTTTTTGAAGCTTTTCTAATATGAGGAGGGACCAAAATAATTACAAAAAGAGAAAAACACCACCATACTTAAAGGTCAACATTATCCCCAATGTTGAAATTAAGTATGAGGACCAAAATTATATATACAAAAGCATGAAAAAGTAAAATGCAAGTGTGAAAATAGCAAGGGAAAAAGCAGGTCCCTGATTTGAAGACATGGTAACCAGATTAATACCTGCAAAATATGTTAAAAGCAAAATAATAAAAGTTATTTAAAATGGGGTTGTTGGTGCCAAAAATGGTACCTCCAAAATTCACACTAAAAGGGGACGGGAGAAAACTGCGAAGTGCAGGTTACTATGGCAGAAGATGCTGGAAAAAAGAGAAGGCGATCGTAAAATGGCGATCACAAAAAAATGAGACCGCTTACACAGGTTGTAAGCTGGAGCCTCCGAATCAAGTCCCCTTTCTGGGTACCCCTACCCCTCTATTTATAGACGAGGGGGCTGCCCAAACGGGCAGAACAAAGAACTACTGGCTGCCCGGGGTACAGGAGAGCCGGGGCAGAGGTGAGGGGTGCAAATAGCAAAAAACGAAGAAAAGGAGGAGACCACGCAGGCTGTCGATCTCGAACTGCCTTGACCGCTTAGGACTTGGAAAACTGCGGCTGAGAAGAGACTTGGCGGTCTGCGCGATCACCATATGTTGAGACCGCTCAGAAAAAAAAACTTTGGCCTGCAAGAAGAGGTCGCGGGCTTTCTGGGCAAACATAATCCCCGCACATTTTTAAGTTGCTCCAAAAACTTCGAAAATGTAAGCTTTGACCGCTGAGACCGCGACCGTCATAAATGCAGCTTGGTCTATAAATACTGGCTGAGATCTTCAGATTTCAAGACACTGAGAAATACCAAGTTCCAAGCGGTCTCTGAAAATTAGGTAGGCGCGGTCTCTTACGGAGATGACTATTCTTGATTTTATAAAAGCTCTTCCGCCAAAAGCAAACTCTCCTGGGAAGAAGGAGGATGTTAGTTCAAGAAGAGGAAAAAAGATGCCGAAAATATTAACGAAAGCGAGTGCTTCAAAGGAGACCGCCCGATCTCCCAAAAAGAAATCTGAACTAGAAAGTTCAGCTGCGCCGGTCTCTGTTGTTTCTGAACCTTCCAACACCTCTTCAGATCCTGTATTGAAAATGTCTGACTTTTCTATCTATTTTATTTGTCAGAAATCCCTGGAGGTATTAGATCAAAAGACTTCTCAGCCCCCTAAGATCGCCTCAACTGAGACCATTCTGGCTGGGCTACACCAGAAAAAGGCCGAGGCCGAAATCATTCGGCAAAAGATCGCCGAACTGGAGGCCGCTGCGAAAAATTGGAAAAGGAAAAATTTAAGTCCAACCAGTTTGATTTATAAGAGAAACAAAAGAAATGGAGATGGACAGGATGTGACCGCCCCTGAGACGATCACACTTCTTGATGACGCTGATCCGGAGGATTCCGCTGCGGTTCAAAAGGTGAATACCGGAAGCGATCTCCTTCTTCATCCTGCGGTCTCAACTTCATTAGGGGAAGATGATTTCGAATTAATCGCTTATCTTGATGAAGTTTCTTCTAATAATTCCTCTTTTTCATCGATGCAGGTGCTAGATCCCCTTGAGGCTTCATCTCTTCGAAACGCTGTTGTTGATATGGAGATCGCAGCCAGGGAGAAGTAGACCGCTGATGCGGCGGTCAAGACGATGGAAGAGGAAGAGAGAAAGAAAAAAGAGAGGGAGGAGAAGAAAAAGGAGGAGGTGATCAAGATCGCTGAGGAGAAGAAGAAGAAGAAAGAGGAAGAGAAGAAGAAGGAAGAAGAGGAGAAGAAGAGGAAGGAAGAAGAGGAGAAGAAAAGGAAAGAAGAGGAGAAGAAGAAGGAAGAAGAGGAAAAGAAGAGGAAAGAAGAGGAGAAGAAGAAGGAAGAAGAGGAAAAGAAGAGGAAAGAAGAAGAGAAGGAGAAAAAGGAAGAAGAGGAGAGGAGGAAGAAGGAAGAAGAGGATAAGAAGAAAAAGTCGGTCAAGACCGCTGAGGAGAAGAAGAAAAAGAAAGAGGAGGAAAAGAAGAAGAAAGAAGAGGAGGAGAAGAAACAAAAAGAAGAGGCGGCCAGGACCGCCGAGGAGAGGAAATAGGCTCTTCTTGACGAAGAGGAGAAAAGGCAAGCGGTCTCACAGACTGCGGAAAAGAGGGCTGCTGAGGAAGAAACCGCCAGGAAGCTTCAGATCGCCACAGAAAAATCTATACTTTCCAGCGGTCTCCCAGATGACTCTTCTCGAGGAGACCTGGACAAGGCTACAGCAGATCACGCGACGGCGATCTCAGTTTTGCGAGCTCGTAAGTATAAAATGATTCCTCAGCCGGTCGAGTTCCTTTCATTTCCTATGGTTCGCTCTGCTTCTCCTGAAAGAAAACATGAGATCATTTTTATTGAAACCGATGACACCTTCTTAAGTAATGAAGAATTAAAAAGGAGAAGAAAAGAGGGAGAAAAATCGCAGAAAAGAGGTTTAGAAAGAATGGATCTGGAGCGCTTAAGGGGATCAGATCGCCTTTCTGTGACCGCAGATCCCGTTGTCACTAAAGATACCAGAAGAGCTTTAAGTGACTGCGGTCTTAACTTCTTTCCAAGTACTCTTTTTGTTCATCTAAAAAGCTTATTTGATTGTATGCTCGTGATTGAAATAATCCATCTCTTATGACCGCAGATAATAAAAATGTTGAGATCGAGGAGGGAGAACTTCCTCAGCATATTGAGATCTCCCCTCAGTTGACCAACATCCTCAACCCTATGTTCGAGGATGTTCGTTCTATGCTGATGAGGGAGCGGACTCAGAACGATCAGATCCGTAATCTTGAAGAAAAATTGCGTTGTAATGAGAAGCGGATTCGTGAAGAATGCGATCTGAGGGTTGCAGAGATCGCTCGAGCTCTCTAGAAAGCTGAAAAGGAGGCAGAATACTATAAGGGGAAGGCTGCGGCGCTGTCTGCGGAGAATGAGAGGCTGAGGGGCGGTCATGGAAAAATGCTGATGCGACCGGGCACCTCCAGCGATCATCCAGCGGAGAGACCGCAGCCTGAAATTGTGCTGATTCCCATGGAGCAGGTGGACAAGGAAATGTCGAAAATTCACCGGTCTGCGATGCTGGCTAATCACAGCTTGGTGTCAGTTATGGCCGCAGTGAATGACATGCAAGATGTCGCAGCTCATGTAGGAAGAAACAGGCCTTCTAGGAGATGATCATTTGTTTGAGACCGAGCGGTCTCTAAATTTTAAACATTTTGCCTTGTAATATTTTTACTATTAATGTTCCATCTGTTTTCTGTTATTTTTGTGATTTCTTCCGATTTTTGTGCTTTGTGCGATCTTGATTGTTATAATTTGCGATCTCTTTTATGTCTGGATTATGTGTTGCTGGTATTTTTATTCATCTGTATTCTATTTATTGGGACCGCAGATTAGCTATATAATCTAGCCCAGGTCGAGCGGTCTAGAGATTTTTGCTGGGCGGTCTGCCAAAAGTAATGATTACGAAATTATCCTTCGATCGCTATAAATAGTTGCCTTCATAACCTTCACTTTATGTTCTCTTGAATGCGCGATAAATACCGATCTCAGCGACATCTCAAAATGGTGTCCGCTCGTGCTTCTTCTGCGATCACCTTCTTGGCGGCTAATCAAAAACAGGGACGTCTGTCGAAAGATTAGTTTATATCTTTTATAAAGAAGTATATGATCCAAAACCAGATTGTCGTGAGACCGCCGACCGAACAGGAAAAGCTGAATTTCGGAGAGGAAAATAAATATGTTATTCCTATCGATCACTTCGATCATGGGTTGAGAATTCCCCTTCCTTGGGAATGGATGGAAATTTTGGAATATTACGGTTTCGTGCTCGCCCAGCTGCCCCCGAACTCAGTCGGTCTGGTCAATGTATTCATCAATTACTTGAGATCGGAGAGGATAAGGTTTTCGATGAACCTGTTCCGTGGAACCTTTACTGTGAAGGTTCTGAAAGAAGGCCAGAAGAAAGAAGAATTCAAGGGACTGATGTACTTCTCTGCGGAAGGAGTAAAGATCTTAAACCTTCCCAACAAGATCTCTTTTTGGACAGAAAGATTTCTTGTCTTCGAGGGCGACCTCGGCGGTCTCAAGAGTTCGCCGTCTCCACGACCTGACAGTACCTTCAAAAAGATAAAGGTGCTTGCTGCTGAGGAGATAAAAATTTTAGCCTTCTTGGCGGGCAAGAGGCTTGACCTTGTTCACTACCTGGCGATCTGGGATGAGATCGCTGAGGTTACTCCTGATGAAAGTAAGCCCTTCCTGCGGTCTCTCCCGCGATCTCTTTTTGTTCATTTTTCATATCCTTTCTCTTAACGTTTTTCTTACCTCAGCGACCTTTAAGGTCCCTGAAAGAGATCCAATCTCTCCAGCAGCTGAAGTACTTACTCAAAGGGAGAGAAGGCTGAAGCGGGAGGCTGATGCGTTCGGGACCGCTGCTGAGACCGCAGATCAAGACTTCCCCCTGCATGGTTTCTTAAAGAATATGAAGGATATTAAAGGAAAACCCATACTCAAATGGGCCGCAAAAGGGAAGTCTCTAAAAGTTTCCACTGATCTTCCCTCGTGGAGCGGAAAGGTGACCCGCCACGCTTATGCGGTCACCTCTGCATTGTATGGGAGAAAGAACGCGGTAGAGGCTTATAATCTCAAGACCGAGGATCTCCCCGATCTTTGTGCTCAGGTGACCGCTAGGAGCACGATTCTAAATCATCATATGGGGCGGTCTCTTCGTAGCGCCTTAAATGAGATTACTGCCCTGCGTGAAGCTCAAAAGGTAAAGGTTTGATTGCATTATATGAATGATTACCTGTGATCGCGCGATCTGATCTTTCCCTTTTCCTTTTGATAGCAATCTGAGCGGGTGGCCTATGATCCAGCTAATCCAGCTTTCTAGAAGGCCATGATGCATCATATTAAGGAGACCGCTGACCAAGTCCTGGATGAGGTTCGCGGTCTTGGTGGTTTCACTGAAGAATTCAAAGACATAACATTCTCAAAGCTTTTCCCGGATGCGGCTCAAAGGATTGAAGAGCAGTCAGAGACCGCTGAAGAGACCGCGGATGAAGCCGGCGATCAAGATGAGAACGTCGAAATTGAGGATGAAGATGAAAGTGGGAGCCGCTATACTCAAGGCCGGGATTCTAGTTCAGGCTCAAGCTCTGGATCTAGAATTCCGGTGAGTAGATCGGAGGAATCCTCAGCAGAGACCGATTCTTCTCTCTCTGCTGAGCGATCCTCCAAGAGACCGAAAAAAGATTGAGCTGTAACTTTCCTTTAGACCGGGCGATCTCGTTGTAACAGACATTTCTGAATATATATAAAATTTGATTTTTTGGTAGATCTATATTTGTTGAATGAATTTGTTTCTGGTGTATTTATTTTATTTGTTCTCCTGAGCTAGAAATGACATTCGATCTCAATGCCTTAGGTTCATCACGTAATTTTTATATCAACATTAAAGAACTACAGATGGCGATCTCTTGAAAAAGTCATCAAGGACTTTGAAGGAAAAACTGATACTTTTGCGTAGATAGAAACTACTTCTGCAGTCTTGAGATAACCAAACCACTGAGAATATTTAGCAATTTAACTGTGATCAGAAAAATAACCAACTTATTTGCAACAGTTATGCGGTCTCATATTACACAGATCGCGATACAAAGAAATTAACTTGAAGATTTGAACTTATTGAACTCTGGGTGATCGGCGCCCAAATGACTTTCAGGAAATCCATCTGATAAAGATCCCTTGATAGTCAAGGTTATTACTTGAAAAAAGGAAATAACTCTTCATGAATTCAGTTCAGCGATCTCATTATATTCAGACCGCCCTTGAAGAAAAAACCCCACTTTCTCTTGATAAGAAAAAGAACATCATGATTATTTCATGTAACTTTGAATAACAAGGAATATCGGAATCTCGTTCTCACTGAGACCGGGCCGACCTCTATCGGGCTGGCATAGAAGATTCCTGAATAGCGACCTCAATTATCCTGGAAAAAATTTCATCTGACGATCATAAGCGACATCACTCCTTGTAGAAAAGAAAAATAGGCGGTCTCATAAACTGCTGACCGCCCGATCTCAGTCCAAAAGGATTAAGAGAGATTTTTTTTTTGTAGTAAGAAGATGGGAAAAAGGGATCTCAAGGATGACCCAAAAGGATGGTGTGGTCATGCCGCGGAGGCTATACCGACATTGCCTTTTAAAAAGAATTTCCGAGTTTACCGCAAACATGCCAATCCAAGGTTCAGGCGACGGTCATGGATGTTTCTGACCGCCCCTTACCTAACCACGCTTCAACGAGTATTCGAGAGTTACAAACCAAAATGATCTGTAGGGCAGGTGTGGTCATGCCGCGGAGGCTATACCGACATTGCTTTCCCTGAAAGATCATTAAGATTGTAACAATGTCCTTCCTATTGCATGACAGAGCTGAGCCAGCCACCCAGACCCCCTTGAAAAGCTGAGGTGTGCCAGATGTCAGCAAGGACCCGGTATCCTAAACTTCCACCGCTCGAGCTTTGCGAGCTACTGCTACACAGATTCGAAATCTCCCCGACATCTGTGGTCCTGGCAGAATTACACGTCGAGCTGACAAGTCGAGGGGGAAGATAGTAGGATCCGTCGATGTCTCACTTGACAGGTTTTTGGCTTTTTCAAAAAATAACATGCTTAAAACTTGTCACCCATCACTCATATTGCGAATGCTTTGATAATACCTGCATGACATTTGAGAGGGAAAAAGTGAGAAAAAGAATGAGTGAATCGGATACGAACATTTAAGAAAAGAAGAGTTTGAGATCATCTCCGCTCCATGAATGAGGCAATTCTTTCCCTTCATAAGTTTGGAGATGGTAAGCGCCGTTTTTAAGCACGCTTTTTACCACAAACGGCCCCGCCCAATTTGGGTTAAGCTTTCCAACTGAACCAGCTCTTGCTGCTGAATCTACTTTCTTCTGGACTAGATCCCCAACAGCGAATTCTTTGGTTCTTACGTTTTTATTGAACAGCCTCGCCATCCTTCTTTTCACCTCTTCTTGTCTGATGATTGCTGTATCTCTCAATTCTTCAATTAAATCAAGGCTGCATTTTAGCTCTTCATCATTTCCTTCCATCCAATCAATTTGATTTTGTTGTGCCAATAACACTCTTGGGCTTTTCACTTCAAATTCCACCGGAATAAGTGCTTCGGAACCGTGTGACAGTTTGAACGGAGTTTCTCCAGTAGCCGAACTTGGAGTTGTCCTCAAGGCCCATAAGACGGAAGGTAGTTGTTCTGCCCAGTTGTCCCTAACATTTTCTACCCTCTTTTTCAAGAGATTTATGATGAGTTTGTTGGCGGCCTCTACCTGCCCATTGCTTCTAGGGTGATGTACGGAAGCGAAACGTAGTTCGATGCCAATTTGCTTACAGAAATCAATAAGAGTTGAATTATTGAACTGAGAACCATTATTTGTAATGATTGCCATTGGAATCCCATGTCGACACACTATCTCTCCCCAAATAAAATTTTTCACGGCTTGAGTGGTAATTTTGGCTAATGATCTTGCTTCTATCCATTTGCTGAAATAGTCAATCATGACTATAATATATCGTCGCTGTCCACTTGCCATAGGGAAAGGTCCAATCAAATCCATTCCCCAAACTGCAAATGGCCATGAAGTTGCTATTGACTTGAGTTGTTGAGCCGGCTGATTTTGGAGAGGAGCAAACTTCTGGCACTTTACACATTTCTTAGCAAACTTTTCCGCATCCTTCCTTATCTGGGGCCAAAAATATCCTTGCCTCAGAATTCTTTTCTCCAAAGTTCTAGCTCCAGAGTGACTTCCACATTCTCCAGAATGGACCTCTTGAAGGATCGCTGGAATCTCTCCTTCCGAAACACACCGTGCTAATGGTGATAGGAAAGTCCTCCTATAAAGTACTCCTGCAACAAGATAATAGTTAGCTGCTTTCCGCTTAAACCTTTTTCTATCTTTTATTGAAGAATGGAGCTCTCCAGTTGAAAGATAAAGAACAAATGGATCAATCCAAAACGGATGTGGATCAATCTCCATGACCTCTCCTTCTTCAATTGCCGGGCGAAACAACTCCGAGGTTATTCCTCCTGAGAGAAGCCCAAATTTTTCCAACTCGTCTGCTTCCACGTTCTCACCTCTTGGTATATGCTTAATAGCGAAACTTTTGAATTTTCCTACCTCGATTTTTACCAGAGTTAGATACCGCTTTAGAATGCTATCTCTAGTTTCGAAAGCTCCATTTACTTGAGAAGCCATCACCAAAGAATCTGTGAAGACTTTGACATCATCAATTCCCAGCTCTCTTGCAAACTTAAGGCCGGCTAATAAGGCTTCATATTCTGCCTGATTATTTGTTACTTGAAAGTAGAACTTCAGGGCCTGATCCAATCTTACTCCGTTTGGATTGATTAAGACAATTCCGGCTCCGGAAGAATTTTTCCCGGAGGCTCCATCAACGAAGATTTTCCAGGCAAGGGGTGCTCCGACCTTCTTCTGAGACTCAGCTTCTTTGGCATCCACCATGAAGTCTGCTAAAACTTGAGCTTTGATTACTACCCTTGGAACATAAGATATATCAAATTCACTAAGCTCTATTGCCCATTTTGCCAACCTCCCTGAATGTTCTGGTTTTTCCAAGACACTCTTCAATGGAAGGTCAGTGACGACTAAAATCGAATGAGCTTGAAAATACGGTCTTAGTCTTCTTGCTGAAATTACGAGCATTAAGGCTAGCTTCTCTAGGATTGGATATCGAGTCTCTGCATTCTTCAAAATTCGGCTTACATAGTAAACTGGAAATTGTTTCTTTTTCTCTTCTCGGACCAAAACAGAGCTTATAGCATCGGCGCCAACTCCCAAATATAGGAAAAGATCTTCCCCTTCTCGCGGGCTTTGGAGTAGAGGAATTGACGTTAACTGCTTTTTAAGCTGACTGAAAGCATCATCACACTCTTGAGTCCATTCAAACTTGGCCCCTCCCCGGAGGGTCTTAAAGAAAGGTGCACTTTTATCCCCTGACCAGGAGAGGAATCGACTCAAGCCTGCCATTCTCCCTCCCAACTGTTGAACTTCTTTTGGGGTTTTGGGAGGTGGCATTTCCAAAATAGCTTTTACCTTGTCTGGATTGGGCTCTAACCCTTCTGGAGTGAGGAGATGACCCAAAAATTTACCTTTGTTTGCTCCGAAAACGCACTTTAATGGATTCAACCTCATATTGAAGGTTCGTAAGGTTGCAAAAGTTTCCGAGAGATCTTCGAGATGAGAGGAGAAGGATTTGCTTTTCACCAAGAGGTCATCGACATATACTTCAAGGTTCCTTGCCTTCTGACTTTTGAAAACTGTATCCATCATTTTTTGGTAAGTTGCTCCAGCATTTTTCAACCCGAAAGGCATCACGAGATAACAGAAGCAACCATCATTTGTGATAAACGAAGTATGCGGTATATCCGGTTTATGCATCCTGATTTGGTGATAACCTGAAAAAGCATCTAAAAAACTCATAAAAGAATAACCTACCGCAGAATCCACTAAAGAATCTATCTGAGGCAAGGGATAGCAATCCTTGGGGCAAGCTTTATTGAGTTTGATAAAATCGACACAGATCCTCCACTTTCCACCCGGCTTAGTTACCATTACAACGTTTGACACCCACTCCGGATATTGGATTGGTTGAATGAACTTTGCCTTCAGAAGCTTCTCTACCTCTTCACGGATAGGTTGAGCCAGAGTAGTTGCAACAGTTCTCTTCTTCTGCTGGACCAGAATGACGTTTGGACTAATGTTGAGGTGATGGCAAGCAACATCCGGATTCACTCCAGGCATGTCGTCTGCCGACCAAGCGAAGATGTCTAAATTTTGCAGGAGACAAGAGATGAGCTGACTCTTGTCGGCTTCAGATAATTCAGCGTTGATGGAGAGGCTCTTGCTCTCATCTTCCTCGCTGATCTGAACATTTTGAGTTTCTTGGGCAGGTTCCAAGCAGACTCCATCTCTCACATCCTCCACTTCTTCTGCAATTTGAACTTGTTCAGGAACTTCAATGGATTCAGTCATCATAACTTCCTGGGGTGGAGAAGACATGATCATGTTGGCCGTCTTTACATAGCATTCTCTAGCTTTCCTGGGGTCGCTCCTGATTCGATGTTGTTTGCCATTCAAGGCGAACTTCACCGCTTGATGATAAGTGGAGACAATGGCTTGATACCCGTTCAGAAAAGGTCTCCCGAAAATTGCGTTGTAGCTACTGGGAGCATCAACGACTATAAATTTGACCAGCCTTACTATTCCTCCAAGAATCACGGAGAGGGTGACGAGCCCTTCAACTTCTTTCTTTTCTCCTGAAAAACCATAAAGAGGTCCTTCAGTTGGTAGGAGAGGTTTACCTGTCTTTAATGCCTCAAAGGCAGGCTTAAAAAGCACATTGACTGAGCTCCCCGTATCTACTAGAATTTTTTCCACCGTATAATTTTCGATCACAGCTTTGATGACGACTGCATCATCAAAGGGATTCGCGGTCTGAGGAAGATCATCATCTCCAAAAGTGACCGTCCCTCGAATCGGAGCCGAAGAAGTAGCGGCAACCTCTGACTGATAAACTCTCTTCAGACTTGCCTTTCTTGAGGACTCCGGGCCTGCACCCCCATGGATGCAGAAAAGGTTGCCCAAGGCACCCTCATCATTAGCGTCTACACATTCGCTGGGAAAACCGATGTTGCCCAGATGGCCAACATCATCTACTTCCTCGCACTCCCAGTGGACTTCTGCTACCTCCTTGGCCTTGGAGGTTGAAGCTTTGGCAGAGTCATTCTTTTGAATGAGATCGCGGAGCTTCCCCTCCTTTAATAGTTTCTCTAAAAATAGGCGGAGAGCTCTACAGTCTTCTGTCAAATGCCCCCTATCTCTGTGATACTCACAGTAGAGGGTTGGGTTTCTGGTTTTCGGATCAGAATTCAGCGGAGCTGGCCTCTTAAAAAAGGGCTGTTTCTGAAGAACTTGCAGCACTTCATTCATAGAAACACCAAAGTCCGTGAAGGACTCTTGGGATTCATTATAAAGTGAAGGAATGGGTAGAAGAGGAGGTTGAGTATACCGGATCTGGTGGATGGGGGTGATTTGCGGAGTAGGAGTAGCAGGAGTTTGAAGAAATGAATTTTGAGGTGGGAAAAATTGATTACCTCGGTTGAAGCGGTTGTTACGGTAATTCTTACCTCTCGGAGCTGGAGGCGGAAGCTCTTGTTTAGTTTTCGAGGAAGATGGAGCAGGATAGAATCCCGCAGAGCCTTTCTGAGTGGCTCTGTTGGTCAGATTGCTCACATAGGTGGGGTTGTTGATCTCCCCTTCTATATAGCGATTGGCGATGCTGATCAGCTCCTGATAGGAGCCAGGCTCTTTGGTTGTGACTTTGAACTTCAGAGGACCCTCCTGCAGGCCGCTGATCAAAGCCACCATATAGAGCTCGGGATCCATTTCTCTGACCCCCAGGATCTCTTTTTGAAAACGGTCAACGAAATGCGCTGCAGTTTCGTTGTTCCCTTGCCTGATCTTGAAGAGGGTCGCAGGACCACTCTTCCTTTTCTTTGCAGTGGCGAACCTCAGGAGGAGCTCTTGCCTTAGGGCAGCAAAGCTTGGGATAGACTGACAAGGCAGCTTATTGAACCATTCCATGGCTGACCCATCGAAGGAGGTGACCATCAGCTTGCACCTCACTCCATCTGAAATGTTCCTGAGAGCCACGGCAGACTCGAAGGCTTGAAGATGACACATGGGGTCGGTCTCTCCCGTATACACTGGGAGTCGAGGTTCTCTGAACCCGTGAGGAATGGGATCCCGACGAATTTCATCGGTAAAGGGGGAGGGCTCCCCTAATTCAGAAGGCCCCAGAGGAGGTAAAAAGGAAGTAGGAGGAGCTTGAGGGTAAGCAAACCCTTCTTCAAAATTCAGGGTCTGAGCCGGAGGCCCCTGGGCTGCGGCTCGGAAGGAATTATGACGAGCGGCGAACTCCTCATGCTGAGATCGCTGAGGAGCTGCGGGCTGGAAAACGGGATGATCGCTATGGTGACCGCTTGCCACTCGGTCAGGAGTAGCGATCCGAGAGGCTTGAGGAAGGATTTTCTGGGAGATCGCGGCCAGAACCTGGTTCATGGCCTCAATCTGCTTCGCGGACTCTTGTTGAGTCCGGACAACTTCTTGTTGATCTCGAGCGGCCTCCTGCTGAGACCGCGCGATCTCTTGCTGAACAGCGGCAGCGTCCTGCCTAGCTCGGGCGGCCTCGCGAAGAGCCTGCTCTACGCGAAGCTCGAAGCGGCGCTCCATCGCCTCTAACGGACTGTGATCGGAAGGGGAAACACTGGGAGACCGCAAGGGACGACCTCTACGGCGATCAGCCATCTTGGAAGTCTAAAATTCACCTGACACTTCGAATTTGAAGGTCGCGTGTTCGTTCTGTTGGTGCCAAAAATGGTACCTCCAAAATTCACACTAAAAGGGGGCGGGAGAAAACTGCGAAGTGCAGGTTACTAAGGCAGAAGATGCTGGAAAAAAGAGAAGGCGATCGTAAAATGGCGATCACGAAAAAATGAGGCCGCTTACACAGGTTGTAAGCTGGAGCCTCCGAATCAAGTCCCCTTTCTGGGTACCCCTACCCCTCTATTTATAGATGAGGGGGCTGCCCAAATGGGCAGAACTAAGAACTACTGGCTGCCCGGGGTACAGGAGAGCCGGGGCAGAGGTGAGGGGTGCAAATAGCAAAAAAGGAAGAAAAGGAGGAGACCGCGCAGGCTGTCGATCTCGCACTGCCTTGACCGCTTAGGACTTGGAAAACTGCGGCTGAGAAGAGACTTGGCGGTCTGCGCGATCACCATATGTTGAGACCGCTCAAAAAAAAAAACTTTGGCCTGCAAGAAGAGGTCGCGGGCTTTCTGGGCAAACAGGGGTTAGTAAAAAGGAGGAATAAGAACATGAAATTAATGTACAAATATTAATTCTAGAAAAAAGGAAGAAAAATAAGAAGAGAAGAGAATAAAAAAAAGGTAAATACAAATATATATATATTTTTTGAGAGTTTTCTAAAACATATTTTCATCATTTGTTTTGTTTTTTTTTTAATATGCATATATAAAAACATAGCAAAACTTAAGAAAAAAGAAAAATAAAGAATAAAAAGAAGCTTTTTGATAGAAAGCAAGGAAAAAAAGAGAAATAAACAGATAAAAGCAACGGGTTTTCCCTTTTCGAAATATCGTCAAAAATCCCCTTTCGAGTCTGTTAAATAATCCTACTTCGAGAAAATGATTTATTGTTCTATCTTAAAATTCCTACATTCCTTTTTTGATTTATATTTCAAAGCTTTTAATTATTTGAGTTTGTCATTATTTTTGTTTTTTAAAGCTATTCGATGTTTTCAAATATACGTATTTGAGAACAAATCAAGATTTAAGAACGAGAAAAGAAAAGAGGGACTGTAAAGAAAATATAAGAAATAGAAAGAATGAGATTTACAAAAAGAAAACATCTATTTGGGGTTTTGAGTGTTTTTTAATTTTTTTTTTGGGATTTTGAATATGATAAAATCAATAGCGTAAACACTTTTGAAAATATCGACAAATCTCCCTGGCAACGGGCCAAAAACTTGATGATTAAAATTTATTTGAGAGCGCCGCAAAAGCTTTCCGGGTGCGGGTAGAATTCGGCGGGCATGTTCGAGGCGTCTCGCGACTCCTACTTCGAGGAACTGACCTTTATCCTACTTCGATGAATAGAAGTAACGGTCTTTCCTTCTTTCGGAATATCGATGTTCACGTCGCGGCGACGCCGCCGAATTCATTTAATTTTTTAGAGAAAGGGAGAGTTTTTGTGAGTCTTTGTATTGTTATTATCCAAATTAATCATTCGAAAAGGTAAGTATACCTAATCGCGTATAGTATAGGATAATTTTTTTAGAAAATTATCAAGGTCGTTTTTTTCCCCGGATCTCATTGAGTACTGCTACTTCGAGATTACAGCTATTGTATTATCAGATAAAAACGTGATTTAAAGAAATTAAAATTACATTATTGAAAGACAAAACTTGAAATTACAGGAAATGAAAGACAAAAGTGTAATCTCTACCCGAATAAGTAGAGGGGAAATAAATGCTTGAGCGAGTTCTACCCAAACGGGTAGACGGGAAATAAATGTGGTGCAAGTTCTACCCAAACGAGTAGACCGGAAATAAATGCAGGACGATAAAAAAACTACGCTACAAAAGGAAATTGCATAAGATATTAATAAAACTAAAACAAAATTAGAAATAAACAAAAACATAAACTTTAACAAAAAACAAAAACGAAAAAATGGAAAACAACGAAGGTGGAAATTGCGGGAACGAAACATAACGGGAACAAAAATTGCTTCGAAACAAAAATAAACGAAAACATAATATTCCGCTCTAATCTCTACCGCGTCAAGGTAGAAAAAAGAACAAAAATTACGACGGTGAATACTTTTGAATCAAAGCGAAAATAGAGATAACCAAAATTCGAATTAAAGCGAAAATAAACGGAAACGTAATATTCGGCTCCATCGATTCTGTGTCAAGGAAGAAAAAGAGCGAAAGTTACAAAGACGAATAAAATTGAATTAAAACGAAAAAAAAAAATTACGGTAATAAATAAATTGCTAACCAAATCGAGAAAAAATGCAGAAAATGCAATAATTGAAGCTAAGCTAGGAATTAAAATTGCATGACATAATTAAAATTGAAGGGAAATAAAGTTAATCTAAGAATTAAAAATTGCAGTGCACAAAGGAAATTGCAAAATTGAAAATGAACGAAATAAAAACTAAATTTATTTATTGCCATAATTAAGGGGTTACAAGAAATAAAATTACAAGAAATAAAAATTATAAGAAATAAAAACATTACAACACTTAATTAATTACATAAAAAGAAAAAAAAGCATAAACTAAACAAAAAAAAAAGAAAATACAGAATAAGTGGAGAAAAGGGTGGAAGATCACCCCAAAAAGGGCAATCCAAGAGGAGGAATTGAAGAGGTGGGGGGGGGGGGGGGGGGGGGGGGGGGGGGGGGGGGGGGGGGGGGGGGGGGGGGGCAGCCTCTATTTATAGAGAAAATGGGGTTGCATTTAGTAAAAAAAAGAAAGGAGCTGGCAAGGGAGCTGACTACTAGACTTGAGAGTCACCAATTTTGATTTGAGTGTTGTGTGGTGCGGATAGGTCGATAACATCTGGCTGCATCTAGAAGCCGGGGTACTGATAGAGGTCTGGGTGCATGACAGTTGGCGGGTTGGGTTGCGAATAGCAGGATGGGTGGTTGGGGTGTGGATAGCAGGCTGTGTGGTTGGAGTGCGGATAGCTGGAATTAATCCAGCAAAAATGGAGCTTCCTAGATTCGATCCCGCGCCACAAAGGAGGCTAGCCGAATCAATTCCACTGAGTCGAGTGCGCACATCTGTAAGAAAAAGAACATATATATATATATATTATTTATAGAATCGAATAACTATGTATTATATAGACGTAATGGAAAATTGACATCCAGTCCCGTCGATCGACGGGACGGGATATCGATAAGGACTTAGGCTCAAGGAGTACCCGACTGGAAGGGAAGCTGATCGACTGGATCGACAACCTATCCCGCCGATCGACGGGAAGTTGTCTGTCGATCGACAGGGATGGGATGCTGATCAACGAGATTGAGCTTAATTAAAAAAAGATTAAAAAAAATATTTTTTTATTCAACTTTATTTATAGCTTATATTTACAAATATATAGATATAGTTTTTTAATTAATAAGTATTTTACATATACATATATATAATATTTTAAATATAGTTTATATTTACATAATTATTTAGTATATATTTATATAATTACTTACATAAATGTAAGACCCTTTTTTTTCTTTTACAAAACCCGGGTCTTATGCCCAGTACGGCCACTTTACGGTGACACCCTCGCTCGGGAAGGTCGCCACTACAAAATGTCGATCCTGTCGGCCTTATCGATCACAAAGAAGTAAAACTTAATCAAACTTATAGAAGCCAAGTCCATATCACATAGAAAGTAAAACCGTCATAAAGAGATGTCCACATCAAATGACTGAATAAATGGTACGATAATAATAAAGGGCTCATGCCCTGTACATCAATTCCTCACTACATTTTCTCTCGCGGAAGAATAAAATACTAAATCTAAACGATGCTCACGGATCCTGCCAATGGTGCTCCCATGCTAGACTGCCCCGCACCAGCCTCTGGTGCTGCAGTAACTCCTCGGTCCCCTAAAATGATAAGGTCCACCGACCGTTAGTCAAAAAGGACTAAGCCAATCCCCCACCCCTCCCCTGGTGACTCCTAGGCACCGAGCGGGAGGAACGAAGCGGAGGACATCAAGGGGTGTAAACAATAGCAGATGATGGGGATGTATTCTACAGGGAATGTCTACCACTACACAATATATATCATAACTGAAGCAGTAAGTAAAGTAGAGCAAGAACAAGTAAAGTAAACATGTAGAGCAAATATAAAAAGGTAAGTAAGGAAAAGTAACCGTTGATTTATAGGAATGCCTACACAAACCTATAGACCAAGGGGTCGTTTAGCAAGGCATATCGTATAAGGAGACTCACAACCAACTTATACGATAAGGGTAGGGGTAGAAATGCAATGTTTATGCTATATCATGCAAGGTATGCAGTTAAATGTTATGTTCACACAAGTGCAACTCACACGCTACCACTCTATGTGCACAGACCTTTAGTTCCCCCTTTTTGGAGTTAGCAAAACTCTCAGGATACTCCCGTAGTGGCAAACGGAAGAGGTGGGTTGGGCCTCGCCCACCTCTAGGTTTGTATTTTGCACTACCTAACCTAGACCTAACGTACGCCTCAATGCTAAGAAAACAACAGCGGAGCTACTACGTACTTTTGCTGGTCAGACCACTAGACTTGTCTTGGTAAAGGGTTATCCACCCTTACCGAGCCCAAGTATTAATGTTAGTGCAACGACCATAAACACTAAGGATCCACCACCTCATACACATAAAAACATGTTTACCATCTATCTCCGAGCCATAAGCTACCCGGGCTAACCCGCCCGTCACAATAAACATTGTTGAGTCACAAACTCACCAGACTAATTAGTCTACTGCTACAACCACCGAGCCTACTGCTCGTAAGACCAAACCGACTAATGTACCCAGGATAATGGTGTGTGAGTGAGTGTATTACTTAGTTGATCTGGTATAACAACTTAGTCCTACAATTTATGGTTAACCTTGGACTTCCTGAGGATTACCCTCTAAGGGGCTCACTACGGTACTAGGAACTATACCGGGATGACACCCCAAGGCTCCCTTTCTCAAGGCATTTAATTTTATTGGTATCTACCCATACACATAACCCTCTTACCATTTCACTTGTATTATCCCTAGGTGGTTTATGACACTTTCAGGGGAAAGACGATCTTTCATCAATCCCGAGTACAACCTCACCTTGGACTAACCAAGCACACTTACCACATGACCTCCTTTTTGGGTGACCTTAACCTTTTCAACCTGACCATGTACTCCAGTTAAACCCCATTTCCTCTTAGTAGACCACTAATTACCCAAGTTTTACCAATTTACTATACGCAGACCAAACGAACTATATGAACCACATAAGTAGAAGTACTCCAAATACTCATCCTCATGACACACGATTATTACTGGAGGACTATCATGGCATTATAAGACTAAATCCAGAGATTCATATTTTTTCTTAACATTTTAGCATTTATTTTAATTCCTCCAATAATTGTCAGGTATGAATATGAACATGAAGTGTAAGGTATTCTTATGATATGGCTCCCATAAAATTAAGATAAATCTATCATTCCAAAATAACAGTAAGTATAGACTGTCACAATTTTACAATTAGGAATTATTCTCTAATTATAATACTTAGCATCTATCCAATGTTGGAGGTTAATGAAGGAATCATCAAGAATACTTATCCAAAAACTATGGAAAAATTACTAGACCTTCATATTAGTCAAAAAAGCCTACTGGCAAAATTTCAGAATTTATAAAAGCAAATTAATCTCATAAATGAATATTCCAAAGAAACACGTTCTAGGGAAAATTGTGAAGGAACCTACTATTTAATAATTCCAAAAATTATGAAAGAAATACCATATCCCTAAGATGATCAGAAAGGCTTTCTGACTGAGTTTCACAAGTTAAGGAAATCAATTTCTCATTTAATTAAATATTTTAAGAGAATCCAAATTAGGGCATGTTGTGAAGTAGCCTACTGATAACAATCTCCAAAAATTCCACAAATATTCACAGAGCTTCCTAGTGCCCTAAAAAGTCCTATAACCAAGTTGCAAATATTTTCAGAGAGTATTGGACCCTCAAATATTTTTCTTAATACTAACACAAAATAAGTGCTTTGTGAATGAAGTACTGGATAAATAATCTAAGTAATTACACAAAAATTACCAGAGGTCCAACATATGATTATAAAGGCACTACCAAGGTTTCATTACCATCCAAGACCATTTGAATATGTAAATCCCTTTAATAATGAAAAGTACTGAAGGGGTTATAACCTAATTTAGGGGGAATAAGGGTTCTTAAAATCCTCCGAAAATTTCTTAGGGTATTATTACACCCTTTGAACTTGTACACCAAATTTCATGGCCACTCAATAACATTTGACCCCATGTCCTTCACAAAACACAAAGTGCAACACTAAGGGCAAAGCTAAGGTTTTGGGGCAAATCCACCCCACATCACCCCAACTCACTCATGGAGGTGTTTTAGGTGATCTTAAACCAGTGGCTTAGGTTTCACATCATGTCGATGAGTTTTGACCACAATACCCTAAGATGAACACCAGACCATAATTTTGACCTAGTTTGACCAAACTTGTGTTAACAAATTACCCAACTAGATCAGTCCCAATTGGGCTGAAATTTCTACCAGGATCATATAATAACCCTAAGGACCACCCACCAAAATTTGGAGGGGATTGGAGGTCATTAGACCCATTAATTAATTAACATTTGAATTATGAAATGATTGCAAAAATCTTAGAAAAATATTCTCCTAAAATTCCCATATTTTGATATGACAAGTGGGTTGGTATAAATATCCTAGGTTTCAATTTTCATGCCCATAGCATTTCTCTATCAAAAGTTATTCAAGGAAAGGTGACTGCCCTACCATAGGAACAAGTCCTACCAAAATGGCTCTACAGGGGGCTACGGTGCCCCTATGGACCTGAAACAAATTTTCATTAATCTACACACCAAGGGCTACAATATTGATGTTGGGCACTTTTTCATTTGAGGCGCTCTACTATTTTTAATAATTAAAACAAAACACTGCTCAAAGTGTGACATAAATACATATTATAACATAATATAAACATTTGATCTCTGCACGAATCTTGGCGCAGATCTGACGACACCTGGTCGTCTTCTACCTCTAGCCAAGGGCTGGGATTAGCCCATGCTGGGCTCACTTCCTCTCACTTTCCCGGCCACCTGAGCGCTTACCCGCCGACCAATGCGACCACCACCTTCATGGAGGTGGTGGCTGGCGATTAGGGGTGGTTGGTCGTGCGGAGTTGGCCGGAGTGAGGGGTTTTTGTGGGGGAAAGAGGGCTCAAAAAAAGCCCTATTGGAAGCGCGATCCGAGCCCAATTGAGCTCAGATCAATCCCTGAATCATTAGAGGATCTAGCACTAGAGGAGAGGAAGCGCATTGGACCTGTGTGGGGGCTTGGTGGCGCGTATTCCGGTGAGTCTCCATTGCTGGTGGTGGATCTTTTGGTGCCATGCCGATCTAGGCCTCCTCTGCATGATTCTTAATGGGAGGTTGGGGGTTTTCTTCCTCTCTGATCACTGAAGGTAATGGGGGTTCCAATTTCGACCTTGGGTGGCTTTATTCCTGAAAGCCATTAATGGTCATTACTAGGATTTCGGTTACACTTGTGGGGGGGATGAATTGGTCATCAATTAGGCCGGGAAGAAGCTGAAAACTTCTCCTCTCCCCAAGGGGAGATGAATGGCGCCATCAATTGCTCAGATTGGGGGTTTCTTCTTCCTCCTCAATAACTCTCCTCTTTTTCTCTCTTTCAAATTGAGTTTTCTCTCTCCTTGCCGATTTCCTTGAATT
The DNA here is from genome assembly GCA_033032865.1 of Dactylorhiza incarnata. NCBI lineage: Eukaryota > Viridiplantae > Streptophyta > Magnoliopsida > Asparagales > Orchidaceae > Dactylorhiza > Dactylorhiza incarnata. The sequence continues at coordinate 183,709 of JAWHQI010000354.1, read as the reverse complement.
TGAATGGACAATTCACAGCATTCAATCCCCATTAGGTGGTGGACCATATCAGTTGGGTCTAGCTCAAGTGTATTGGGTTCAATTTGGGTTAAGTAGATCATTTTGACCTAAATTTAGGATAAGGTTGACTTTGGTAAAATTGACCATTTGGGTTGACCACAATGGGTGGGAAGTGACCATGGACTCTCTTATAGGTTAGGATGGTTTAGGTGGAGTCAATTTGGCAAGGTGAGGGTGAATTGCCCCTTAATAGGGCACTTTTGACCAAATTAGGGCTATAGTTGACTTTGGTAAAATTGGCCAAATTGGAGGTCCCATGATGGGATTGTTTTGTCCATTAGGTGCCTAGTATCCTTTTGTGGGTAGGGGCAGGGTCAATTTTGCATGGTGGAGGCCAATTGGCCCACATTCAGTTAGTTTGACCAATTTAGGATTAGGGTTGACTTTAGTCAATTTGGCCCCTTTGGTTGACACCAATGTGTCCCTGGTGCTCCAAGGGGACCCCTAATGGTATAGGGATACTATGGTGGGGTCAAGGTTCAAGGTGAGGCCCTAAAGTCCAATCCTAGGCTAGGTATCTAAAAACTGCTATTTGCAGACCACTTGGATTTTCTCCTTCTCACCCAAGCTCACATGGTCTTGAGCTCTTCCTATGGTTTTGTCATGACCTAGTCATGACAAAACCAACTTGGGGGTCTACTTATTTGGGGAATGTTACATAAATATTTACATACTTATTATGTAGTTTTTATTTCATATATACTTAAATAATTCATTTTTACATATAAATATAAATATAAGAAAACAAATCATTTATTCAAAAATTAACAAGAAATATTACAAATTTTTAATAAAACTATACAAAAAAACTATATAGAAAATATGTATATTTTACTATTCATCAGTTGTGCAGGATACTTTTTTTGTTCCTTGGTTCGAGAGAGCTTTTAGGGCATCCATTGATCCATTTTATAGGACGGAGGAGTAGTGCAACAATCTCCTATGATGTCCTTTAATGTCAAACGCTCATACTTTAAGAGCATGAGCTGATTGGACAATCAGGCAGCGACATTAAATATTGATAGCGCTTCTAGCAAAATTTGAATCTGTCTCGATGATATTTCCATCGTTACGACAACATGGACAATATCTCGACGATAGAGCTTGTCGTTATCTTGGACTTCGACAGATCTTCAAGTCTTCTTCCTTCTTCAGAAAGGATATCTCGACGATGTAAGACCCCTTTTTTTCAAATCTGGGGGTCGTATGCCCAGAACCGCCGTTTTGCGGTGGCATCATCACTCGGGAGGGTCACCACTACAAAACGCTGATCCTGCCGGCCTTATCGATCACAGAAATAGTAAAGTATAAATAAACTTTAGAAAAGACAAGTCCACATCACATATATATTAAAGCATCATAAAGAGATGTCCACATGAAGTAACTGAAACCAAAAATAGTTATAACAAGGGCTCCTGCCTGATACATCAATTCCTCACTACAAAAGACACTCGCAGAAGCAAGCCAACTAAAACTAGTAAGTCACTCACGGATCCCGTCATCGGTGCTCTCGTACTAGACTGCCCCGCCTCCATCTGCACCGGCCTCTGGTGCTGCTCCATCTCCGTGGTCTCCTAAAATGATAAGGTCCACCGATCATTAGTCAAAAGACTAAGCCAATCCCCCACCCCTACCCCGGTGACTCCTAGGCACCGTGCGGGAAGGATGAAGCGGAGGACATCAAGGGGTAAAAACAACAGCAGGTTACGGGTATATTATTTACAGGGAAAGTCTACCACTATGCAATATATATTGAACTAAAGCAGTAAGCAAAGTAAAGTAAGAACATGTAAAGTAAACAAGTAGAGCAAATATATATGGTAAGTAAGGAAAATTAACTGTTGATTTATAGGAATGCCCACACAAACCTATAGACCAAGGGGTCGTTTAGCAAGGCCTATCGCATAAGAAGTCCCATAACCGACTTATACGATTGGGGTAAGGGTTGAAATGCAATGTTTATGCTATGCCATGCAAGGTATGCTGTTAAATGTTATGTTCACGCAGGTGCAACTCACACACTACGACTCTATGCACACAGACCTTTAGTTCCCCCTTTTTGGAGCTAGCAAAACTCCCAGGATACTCCTGTAGTGGCAAACAAAAGCGGTGGGTTGGGCCTCGCCCACCTCTAGGTTGGTATTTGCACTACCTAACCTTGAGATAACGTACGCCTCAACGCTAAGAAGACAACATCGGAGCTCCTGCGTACTCTTGCTGGTTAGACCACTAGACATGTTTTGGTAAAGGGTTATCCACTCTTACCGAGCCCAAGTATTAATGTCGGTGTAATGACCATCAATAATAAGGACCCACCACCTTATACACATGCAAACATGTTTATTTCTATCTCCGAGCCTTAAGCTCCCCGGGTTAACCCGTCCGGCACAACAAACATAGTTGAGTCACAACTCACCAGACTAATAAGTCTATTGCTACAACCACCAAGCCTACCGCTCATAAGACCAAACCGACTAAAGCACCCGTGACAATGGTGTGTGAGTGAGTATATTACTTAGTTAATCTTGAATAACAACTTAGCCCTACGATTTATGGTTAACCTTGGACTTCCCGAGGATTACCCCTTAATGGGCTCGCTACGGTACTAGGAACTATACTGGGATGACACCCCAAGGCTCCCTTTATCAAGGCATATAATATTATGGGTATCTACCCATATGCCTAAGCCTCTTACCATTTCACTTGTATTAACCATAGGTAGTTTATGACATGCTAGGGGAAAGGCGATCTTTCGTCAATCCCAAGCACGACCTTATCCTTAGCTCACCTAGCACTCTTATCTCCCAAACTGATTTTTGATGACCTCATCCTCTTCATCCTGACCATGTACACCAACTACATGCCACTTCCACTTGGTAAGCCCCTAAATATCCAAGTTTCCCTTTTTTACTATACGCAGACCAAACTAACTATATGAAGCTAATAAGTAGAAGTACTCCAAATATTCATCCACATGACACAATATTTTTATTGAAGGACTATCATGGCATTGTAAGACAAAATCCAAAGACTCATATTTTTCCTCAACATTTTAGCATTTATTTAAATTTCTCCAATATTTACCAAGTATGAATATGAACATGATGTGTAAGGTATTCTTATGATATGCCTCTCATAAAATTAAGATAAATCTATCATGCCAAAATAACAGTAAATACAGAGTGTCACAATTTTATAATTAGAAATTTAAGAAGGAACCACCAAAAATACTTGTCCAAAAATTATGGGAAAATTACCAGACATTTATATTGATTAGTAAAGTTCTCAGGCAAAATTTTAGAATTTATAAAGGCAAATTAACCACATAAATAAATATTCCAAAAATTATGAAAGAAATACTAAATCTCCAATATGTTCATAAAGGCTTGCTGACTGAGTTTCACAATTTATGGAAAACATTTTCTCACCTAAATGAATATTCCAAATAAATCCTAATATAGGCATGTTGTGAAGTATCCTACTGATAACAATCTACAAAAATTATATAAAAATTTACAGAGCTTCCTAATGCTCTGTAATGTCCTATCACCAAGTTGCACATTTTCCAGAGAGTTTTGGACCCTTAATTATATTTCTTAGGAAGGAAAAATAAGTGACTTGTGAATGAAGTTCTGGTTAAATCACCTAATTAATTACACAAAAAATACCAGAGGTCTATAATATGATTATAAAAGCACTACCAAGGTTTCATCATCATCCAAGACCATATGAGCATGTAAATTTCCTTTACAAGATAAAGCCCTAAGGGGTTATAATCTAATTTAGGGGGAATGAACACTCCTAAAATTCTCTCAAAATTCTCTAGGACATTATCACACCCCAAGAACATTTCTACTAAGTCCCATGACCATACTAGGACTTTTGATCACATGGCCTTCACAAGGTACTATATGCACCCCAATGGGTATAACTAGGGTTCTAGGACATATCCACCTCCACACAACCCCATCTCACTCATGGATGTGTTTTGGTGATTCTAAACAAGTGGCTCAGGTTTCAACTCGTGGTGATGAGATTTGACCATAGTACCCCAAGGTGAACACCATACCCTAATTTTGACCGAGTTTGACCTATCTTGGGTTGACAAATTACCCAACCAAATCAGCTCCAATTGGGCTGAAATTTTTACCAAGGTCCTAAAATATCCCTAAGGAGCACCCACCAAAATTTGGAGGGCATTGGAGGTCATTTGACCCACTAATTAAATAGTATATGAATTATGAAATTATTACAAAAACCTTAGAAAAAGTTTCTCCTAAAATTCCCATCTTTTGATATCATGAGGGGGCTGATATAAGTAGCCTAGGTTTCAATTTTTAGGTCAATCCCATGACCCAATCAATAGTTATACAAGGAATGGTGTCTGCCCTACACTAGGGACCAGTCCTAGCAAAATGGCTCCACAGGGAGCTACATTGCCCCTTTTGGGCTGAAACAAATTTTCACTTATTCTACACACCAATGGCTACAAAAATGTTGGGCACTTTTTCATTTGAAGGGCCATAGTATTTTTAATATTTAAATCAAAGTACATCATAAAGTGTGACAATAATACACATAATCTAACATCAAATATAAAAATATGTGCACGGATCTTAGCGCACATCAGACGACTCCTGGCTTTCTTCTTCCTTCATCCAAGGGATGAGATGCTGCCTTCCTGGGCACCTTTGAGGGGTGATTTCCTGGCCACCTGGGCCTCTTCCCGTCCGGTCAATGCCACCACCACCTCTGTTGAGGTGGTGGCCGGTGATTGGGGGTGGATGGCCGGTCGGAGGTGGTCCGAATAGGGGTTTAGAGGAGGGGAAAGAGAGCTCAAAATGAACCCTTTTGGAAGCACGATCTGAGCCCAATTAAGCTCGAATCAAGATCCAACTCAGTCAAGGATCTAACACTAGGGGAGAGAGGGAGGATTGGACCTGTGTGGGGGCTTGGTGGCGCGTATTCCGGCGAGTCGCCATGGCCAGATGTGGAGCTTTCGGCCCCATGTCAATTCACACTGGGAGGGCTCGATTTCTTCAGGGAAGAGGGGGGTTTCACTCCTTTCCGTCCACTGAAGATGTTAAAGGGGTCAATTGAGGCTATAGGGAGGAGTTACTCGGATTACCATTAATGGCCATGAATGGAGATTTCAGTTATACTTGGGGGGGGGGGGGGATGAATTGGCCATCAATTAGGCCAGGAAGTAGCTGAAAACTTCTCCCCTCCCCAAGGGGAGATGAATGGGGCCATTATTGGAGGAGATGGGAGGTTTCCTCTTCCTCTCCATTAACTCCCCCTTCCTTCTCTCTCTTTCAATTTAGGATTTTCTCTCTCGTGGCCGACTCCCTTCAAATTTGATGGCCAACTCAGCAGCATTCAATCCACATGAGGTGGTGGACCACCTCAATTGGGTCTAGCTCAAGTGAATTGGACTTAATTTGGGTTAAGTAGGTCATTTTGACCTAAACATAGGCTAAGGTTGACTTTGGTCAAATTGACCACTTGGGTTGACCTCAATGGGTGGATAGTGACCCCTTGGACTCCCTTAAGGGTTTGGAAGGTCTAGGTAGGGTCAATTTGGCAAGGTGAGCATGAATTACCCCTTTATAGGGCACTTTGACCAAAATTAGGGCTAGAGATAACTTTGGTAAAATTGGCCAAATTGGAGGTCCAATGATGGGGATTTTTGGTCCATTAGGTACCTAGTGTCCCTATAATGGTAGGTCATGGTCAATTTGCCATGGTGGGGGACAATTGGCCCTAATTGAGTTAGTTTGACCAATTTAGGGTTAGGCTTGACATTGGTCAATTGGCCAAATTGGCGGTCCCATGATGGGGCTTTTTGGTCCATTAGGTCCCTAGTGTCCCTATAAGGGTAGGGGCAGGGTCAATTTGGCATGATGGGGGGCCAATTGGCCCTAATTGAGTTAGTTTGACCAATTTAGGGTTAGGGTTGACTTTGGTCAATTTTGCCCATTTTGTTGACCCCAATAAGTCCCTGGTGCTCCAAGGTGGCCCCTAGTGGGTTAGGGACACTATGGTGGGGTCAAGGTTCAAGGTGAGGCCCTAAAGTCCAACCCTAGGTTGGGTATCTGAAAACTACTATTTGTAGACCACTTGGGTTTTCCCCTTTCTCACCCAAACTCACATGGTCTTGAGCTCTTCCTATGGTTTTGTCATGACCTAGTCATGACAAAACCAACTTGGGGGTCTAGTTGTTTGGGGGATGTTACGAATTCTAATACATAAAAATAAAAATTTCGTCCTCGAAATACAGGTTAAGCCTGTGGGGTTTCTACTACAAGTAAGAAAATGTAACATCCCAGAAAAATTAAATTATACCTGTCGTAAAGAGTTCCGGGTACTTTTGCTGTATCAGGTCCAGTGGTTCCCAGGTGTGCTCCTCTTGTCCATGCTTCCTCCAAAGGACCTTGACTAACGGGACCTTCTTACGCCACAAGACTCGCAACTCTGTGTCGTCTATCCGAACCGACTGCAGGAGAACCGATCGATCAGTAGCTACCGACTCTTCTGTAGTAGATATATGCTGCTCTGGCCATAGTAGAACCCTCCTAAGTGAGGAGACGTGGAAAATGTCATGCAGTCCCTCCAACTCTGGCGGTAGCTCCAGTCTGTAAGCCAAGGGACCGATCCGCTCCAGGATCCTGTAAGGCCCCATATATCTCGGACTGAGCTTCTTCCGCCCGCGAACCTGCGAGACTCCATGCATTGAACGTATCTTCAAGTAAACCCGATATCCCACCTAGAACTCTACCATACGATGTCGCGCATCATAAAACTTTGCCTGCTTGCTCTGGGCCTCCAGCATCCTGTCTCTAATCAGCCTCACCTGAGCCTCCATGTCTTCCACGAACTAAAAGTCAACAGGGTGCCTAGGTAGCTTGGTGACTGTTCAAGACAAAGGCGCCCTACACCTCCGTATGTATAATGCCTCGTAGCGTGCCCTGCCTATGCTAGATTGGTGACTGTTGTTGTATGAGAACTCGACTAATGGCAACAGTCTCTCCCATGGCTCCTCGCGGTCCAGAATGCAAAGGCGTAGAAGATCCTCTAGAGTTCGGTTGGTACGCTCCATTTGCCCGTCTGTCTGGGGCTGGAAATATGTACTAAAAGTCAACAGGGTGCCTAGGTAGGCATGCACTGCTCTCCACTCCCTCGAAGTAAATCGTCCATCTCGATCTGACACGGTCATCCTCGGTACACCATGATATCGACCAAACTGCTCTACGAACCTCCGTAACAAAAAACCGACCAGATCATCCTTCCTGACTAGAATGAACCTGGCCACCTTCGTCAATCTGTCGACGATCACCCAAATCGAGTCATTTCCCGCATGAGATCGAGGAAGACTGTGTATAAAGTCCATAGCAATGTCGTCGAACTTCCACTCCGGTACCGGGAGCGGCTGCATTAATCTGGATGGGTTCCAGCACTCTGCCTTCACGAGTTGGCAAGACTCGCAGTGGGTCACAAATTAGGTGATGTCCTTCTTCATACCCGGCCAATACATAGTCCTCTTCAGATCCGCTGTCATCTTGGTGATACCCGGGTGCACGGAATATCTACTATAATGAGCCTTTGTCATAATATCCTCCCGGATCTGGCTCCCTACCGGTATATACACTCGGCCTCTAAAACAAATGGAGGTCATCCTTCAACGAATTATCTCCAGCTGAACCTGCCACCATGGCTTTGAAAATCGGCTCTAGCTTGGCATCCTACTTCTGCCCATCCCTGATGCGATCTCGAATGTCATTTATGCTACCCATCGCCGCTAAATACTCCTCGTGTAACATCCCCCAAACAACTAGACCCCTAGAGTGGTTTTGTCATGACTAGGTCATGACAAAACCCTAGGACGCTTGAAGAGACCACTTGGCCTTAGTCAGGAAGAAGGAAACCACAGTGATCTAAAAATAGCAATTTCCAGTTAACGAGCATAGGGTTGGACTTAAGGGCCTCACCTTGACCATTTGACCCCACCATAGCATACCTAACCCTTTAGGGGTCCCCTTAGAGCACCAAGGACCCATTGGGGTCAACCAAAGAGGCCTAATTGACCAAAGTCAACTATAACCCCAAATTGGTCAAAGTAGCCTAATTAGGGTCAATTGACCACCACCATGCCAAATTGACATTTCCCCTACCCTTATAGGGTTATTAGGGAGCTAATGGACCAAAAAGCCCCATCACGGGGCCACCAATTTGGCCAATTTGACACAAGTCAACTTTAGCTCTGTTTTGGTCAAACCATCACCTTTTCATAAATTTGCCCAATTGGGGCACCACCATGACTCGACCAACTTTGGGTGATGTCAAGGGACTCAAGACACACCACTCGGACCAGCCAACCCATCAGTTGACCAAGTCAACACTTGGTCAACCTTGCCAAAAAAGAGGGGAAAAGGCTAACTCAAGCTCAATCCACTTGGGCTAGGCCCAATTGAAGTGACACTCTAGTCTCCTGAGGCTGAAATTACATGGAATGCCATCCAATTTTAGGAGGGGGTGTCTATGAGAGAGAAATTGGGAGTTCCCCCAATTTTAAGAGAGAGAAAAGGAGGATTAATGGCATTCATGGCCAAGGGAGGCCAATTAATCTACCAATTGATGGAGATTCATCTCCTCTGGCTGTTACAAGAAGTTTGGGGGTTTTTCCTGCTCACATGGGGGTGAATCAAGAGGAATTCAGTTGGCAGAAATTCACCATTAATGGTGATAATGGTGATTGATGATTTGGCTCTTCCCCTCCCCCAATTGGACCTTATAACACCTTCAGTGGATGAAGAGGAGTTTCCCCACCTTCCCTAAAGAAATCGAGCACCAGAAGCTAGGATCGAAATGGAGCCAAAAGCTACACCTCCGGCCATGGCGACTAGCCGGAATTTGCGCCACCAAACCCCCACACAGGTCCGATCTGCCTCCTCTCCCTTAGTGTTAGATCTTATGATAATTTGGGGCTTGATCCGAGCTCAATTGGGCTCGGATCGTGCTTCCGAAAGGGATCAATTCGAGCTCTCTTTCCCCTCCTCTAAACCCCGATTCCGACCACCTCCGGCCGGCCAACCACCCCCTATCGCCGGCCACCACCTCAATGGAGGTGGTGGTGGCATTGGCCGGCCGGGAAGAGGCACAGGTGGCCGGGAAATCATCCCACAAAGAAGCCCAGGATGGGCTGTCGTGCGCCATCCATCACTCGGGGATGATGACTATGAGCCGTCGGATCTGCCGTGATCAGCTATTCGCAGATTTAAATGATTATGTTATAAGGTTATTTCATTAATTCATCAATCTGAGTAGAAGAAATTCGTCGAGCTGTAGGTTGAGTTCGTCGAACTGATAGTTTAGTTCGTCGAACTGAATCCGGAGTTTGTCGAATGGAATTCATTCCTCGAACACACTCTGGAGTTCGTCGAACTGATAGTTGAGTTCGTCGAACTGAATTCGGAGTTCGTCGAATAGAATTAATTCGTCGAATTGAATTAATTCGTCAAACTGAATCTGAGTTCGTCGAACTGAGAGATAATCTGCTGAACTGGCTGGAGAACTGATTTTGTCGAACTGAAGCACGACGTTCGTCGAACGCAGAATAGATTTCGTCGAACGCAGATCAGATTTTGTCGAACGCAGAGACTTGTATTTTATTTTAATTATTAGAAATACTAGAACCCCTCAAATGAAAAAGTGCCCAACATGAATGTTGTAGCCCTTGGTGTCTAGATTAAGAGAAAATTTGTTTCAGGTCAATAGGGGCACTATAGCTCCCTATGGAGTCATTTTTCTAGGACTGGTCCCTAGGGTATGACAGTCTTAAATTCCTGAATATCTTTCTATTGGTAAGTGGTATGGCCTTGAAATTTAAAACCTAGGCTATTTACACCTACCCACACATCATACCCAAAGATTGGAATTTTAGGAGAAACTTTTTCTAAGGTTCTTGTAATAATTTCATATAACAAATATTAATTAATTAGTGGGTCAAATGACCTCTAATGCCCTCCAAAATTTGGTGGGTGCTCCTTGGGGTTATTGTATGACCTTGGTAAAAATCTCAGCCCAATTGGGATTGATTTGGTTGGGTAATTTGTCAACCCAAGTTAGGTCAAATTTGGTCAAAGTTAGGGCATGGTGTTTATCTTGGGGTATGGTGGTCAGAACTTATCACCATGAGTTGAAACCTTGGCCACTGGTTTAGGATCACCTAAAACACCTTCATGAGTAAGATGGGGTGGTGTAGAGGTGGATATACCATAGGACCCTAGTTTTACTCTTTGGGGTGCATATAGAACCTTGTGAAGGCCATGTAGTTAAAAGCCCTAGAATATCCATGGAATTTAGGAGATATGTTCATGGGGTGTGATTATGCTCTAGGGAATTTTGAGAGAATTTTAGGAGTACTTATTTCCCCTAAATTAGGCCATAACCCCTTTAAAGAAATTTCTTATAAGAGATATTTACATGTTCAAATGGCCTTATATGGTGATGAAACCTTGGTAGTGCCTTTATAATCATATGATGGACCTCTGGTAAATTTTGTGTAATTAATTAGGTGATTTAACCAGCACTTCATTCACAAGGCACTTATTTTACCTTAATTTCAAGAAATATAATTGAGGCTCCAAAACTCTCTGGAAAAATGTGCAACATGGTGATAGGACATTTAAGAGCACTAGGAATCTCTGTAAAATTTTATATTATTTTTGGAGGTTGTTATCAGTAGGCTACTTCACAACATGCTCATATTAGGATTTCTTTGGAATATTTATTTAAGTTGTTAATATGCCTTTATAAATTCTAAAATTTGGCTTGAGAACTTTTCTGATCAATATAAATGTTTAGTAATATTCCTATAATTTTTGGACAATATAGTTGGTGGTTGCTTCTTTAATTTCTAATTTTGGTTAAATAGTCAATATTATAATTAGAGGACAATTCTTGATTGTAAGATTTGACACACTGTACTTACTATTATTTTGGCATGATAGATTTATCTTAATTTTATGGGAGCCATATCATAAGAATACCTTACACTTCATGTTCATATTCATACTTGGTAACAATTGGAGAAATGATAATAAATGCAAATAATTAAGGAAAATATGATTCTCTGGATTTAGTTTTGAAACATTCATGATAGACCTCCAGTAAATATCTTGAGTCAGTTGGATGAATATTTGGAGTAACTTTATTAATATAAAATGAGAAATTTGGATATTTAGGGGGTCTACCAAGTTGAATTGGCATGCAATTGGTGTACATGGTCAGGTTGAAGAGATTGAAGGTCACCAAAAGGAGTTTAGGTGATCAGGGTGTGCTTGGTGAGTTAAGGGTAAGGCTGTGCTTGGGATTGACGAATGATCGTCTTTCCCCTAGCGTGTCGTAAAACACTTAGTGTAACCCAAGTGAAATCTTAAGAGGGATATTCTTATGGGTAGTCACTAATGACATTAAGTACCTTAGAAAGGTAGCTTTGGGGTGTCATCCCATTATAGTTCCTAGTACCGTAGCGAGCCCCTTACAGGGTAATCCTCGGGAAGTCCAAGATTTACCATAAATTGTAGGGATAAGTTGATGTACAAGATTAACTTAATAATACGCACACCCACACCCCGTAGTTACGGGAGGTTAGTTGGTTTGGTTGTACGAGCGGTAGGCTCGGTGGTTGAAGCAACGGACTAGTTAGTCCGGTGAGCTTGTGACTCAGTAATACTTGTTGGTACGGACGGGTTGCTCCGGCGAGCTGTTGGCTCGGAAGGTTATGATGACGGATAGGTTAGGCAAGGGAGTTTATCGCTCAGGATATAGTAGAACATGTTTGCATGTGCATGAAGGTGGTGGGTCTTCGGTATTGGACGATCGTTCACAACAACGTCAATACGTTGACTCGGCAAGTGTGGAATTTGCACTTAGCCATAAAAGTCTGGGGGTCCAGCCAGTAAGAGTATGCAGATGCTCTGCGGTTTTGCGTTGAGGCGTACGATAGGTCTAGGTTAGGTAGTGTAATACCAACCTAGAGGTGGGCGAGGCCCAACCCACCGCTTCCATTTGCCACTACGGGAGTATCCTGGGAGTCTTGCTAGCTCCAAAAAGGGGGAACTAAAGGTCTGTGCGCATAGAGTCGAAGTGTGTGACTTGCACTTGTATGAACTTAGCATAAACTGCGTAACTCTGCATGTCATGGCATAAACATTGCATTTCAAACCCTACCCCTATCGTATAAATTGGTTATGGGACTCTTTATACGATTGGTCTTGCTAAACGACCCCTTGGTCTATAGGTTTGTATGGGCATTCCTATAAATCAACGGTTACTTTTATATTATATACTTGTCTTTACTTATTGCTCTTTAATTCCTCTTTACCATGCTTTATTTATTGCTTCAAATGTATATACATGCTTGAGTAGTGGTAGATATTTCCTGTAGACTAGATCTGCCGTCATCTGCTTTATTTTATACCCCTTGATGTCCTCCGCTTCATCCTCCCGCTCGGTGCCTAGGAGCCATTAGGGGAGGGGTGGGGAACATAAGGCTTAGTCGTTAAGAGTAATGGTCAGTGGACCATATCATTTTAGGGAACTGAGGAGACACAGCAGCACCAGAGGTCGGTGTAGACGGAGGCGGGACAAACTAGGATAGGAGCACAAGTTTCAAGATCAGTGGACCTTGTAGTGAGGATATGATGTACAGGGCCTGAGCCCTCTTTATTACCGTGTAACCCTTTTTATTTCAGTTAAATGATGTGGACATTTATTATATATAGCCTGTGAATTGTGGACTTGAACTTCTATTTGTTCATTTATACTTTTCTTCTTCTGTGATCGATATGGCCGGCAGGATCGGCGTTTTGTAGTGGCGACCTTCCCGAGTGATGGTGTCACCGCAAAGCAGCGGTTCTGGGCCTAAGACCCGGGTTTTCAAAAGAAAAAAAATGGGGTCTTACAAAGTGGTATCCGAGCAAACCTCAATCCGAAGAAAAGAAGTCCACAAACCCTGGGAAACCCCGCGCGAGTTTAGTTTGAGGACAAACTAAGCAGCGGAAGCAATGGTGTGCCCATATGGGGAAATCACATGCAAAAGTCCACTTTTAACTGAACCTTTTGGCAAGTTTTCTTTTGTAGCCTGCGACGAACCCTGCCACCAGCAGGGAATACCTCTGGCTGCAAAGATATGTTTAGATAGTCCTTTAGTCAATGAGTTAGACTCAATCCCACTAGGACACATGACTTAGCATGACAATTTATACCATGCCCTAGTCTGAAATAGACCGTAGGTATAACTTTGGTGAAGGTACGAGGATACCCCAAAGAGGCTAGAGAAAGAGAGATTGACACATAAACAGAATGGTAGGGGACTTGTAGATCTAACCCTCATATCGGTGACATGTTTATACAGAGACAACCATCATCAGATAAGAATTCATGTTCAGAAGAGAACCATTTGGGATTGGGTCACATGTTGACCCTGATAAGTTTGTCGTAAAGGGGTACCTTGAAGAGTCTAAAGTATGGAGTATACTAACAAGTCTCAAGATAGAACCCCAAGTCTAAGGTTGTGTGCCCTAAGGATTGTTTGCATACTTAGGACGAATATAACATGGAGATATCGAAGATACTTAGCCCAAAATAGATTGTGGCTTATCTTTTGTTTATTGGGGCTTACCTTTTGTTTATTGGGCAAATTAGTTACTGACTTGGGTTTCCTTTGGATCTAATTTAGAAGGTGTTGTGTCGTGAACGTGGTGATTTGAAGTTGATCTTATTCAATGTTATGCAGGCAAAAATGAGATGGTGTAACAGTAGGTCTGGAATGATGATCTGATGTATTACCAGGACAATGAAAGGACATCGTAGATCAAGCAACGACTTGACCTTAGTTGAAGCATTAGAAATGTAAAGTTGCCAGGTTTAGTCACTTAGGGATGCAGACGACTTTCTGGAAGTTGGGAACTGAAATTAGGTCATGCACGCTTTAGTTATATTTGAAAGTTCCGGTAGTTTGGCGCTTTCGAAAGTGATTAACTTATGATTCGTTATAAATCACGCCCTATCATGGTAGAAGATTTTATCTACAATAATAGCCCTTATACCTTGGGAGCTATGATGACGGATAACCAGTGATCTGAGATGATAAGTTATTGGAATTAGAATATAGTGTTTAAGTTTACTATAATAAGAACGATTTAAGTTTATCTTACTTTGGACCATCCGAAAGTAATTAAGACTCGCATATGTGGAAGTGATAAGAATTTGGTGAAATAAACGTGATGATATTTCCATGATGAAATTGACTTATGAAAATCTTAGGGTTTCAAAAGAATTTTACCCGTATACCTTATGAATCAAACTCCACATAGAAAGTGATTGAGAGTCATCTTATAAACATGAATACTAATAAAGATTGGTTAACATATACTCATAAGATTCACAAGTGCAACCCCTGAAATTTTGAGGATGATTGGAACGCTTGATGATCTGATTAGTTCCACCAATGGTAATAACTGGATAAGTTGTAGAGTGGAGTTGATTGATCACTCGGATGTACTTGAAGGAATAAGAACCTAAACATGCGGAGAAAACATTATAGAAGAGTTGTCTACCCATATTAACAAGAGCTTTAGTCACCGGAAAAATGGTGTATTCCGGAACACGTATGTCCTCGGAATAAAGAAAGACGTCAAAAGTTTTGTGATGCACGGTGAAGGCCAAGTGCAAAAGTCATTGGATAACTACCACAGTCACTGCCTGTGTTAGAGTGGAGTTCGAGGACATAATAATGGATTTCATATACAGGATACCACATCCCCACTCCGGGCACAAGTTTATTTGGAAAATCGAGGATAGATTGACCAAGGTAGCTAGGGTCACCTCGGGACAGAAGGACGCTCCCGTTGGTATTTGATGGGATTTGACGAGATGTTTGTTCATTACCGTAGTGTGACCAGGAAGATCGTGTCGAATCAGGATGGACGATGTACGTCCAAAAAGTGAAGATCAGTCCAGGCTTATATGAGCTCTTGGTTGACATCAGCACAGCTTTCCATCCTCAGAGGGACGGAGGCACATGACTCCACTATCTTGGATCCAAGATGAGGATCCCAAGGCACTCGGCTCGGAATTTATGGAGGACATAGATACCCATGTGCGACTGATTTGAGTTAGGATGTGTTCCAGGTTGGAGACCGGGTGTTCTGGAAGATACGTCCGATGCAGGGAGTCTTGCGGGTTCGCAGGCGGAAGAATCTCAGTCTAAGATAGATGGGGTAATACAGGATCCTGGAGTGGATCAGCCCGTTGGCTTATAGACTGGAGTTGCCACCGGAGTTAGCGGGATTGCACGACATCTTCCATGTCTCCTCCTTTAGGAGAGCTCTACTATGGTCGAAGCAGCAAATTTCTACTATAGATGGCCCGGTAGCCTCTGATAACGCATAATTTAGCTTAAATTATTAACGTAAAAATATTAGTTTTCATATATAAAAATATATATTTTCACCTATTAATATGTCAATTTGCTTTTTAAATACTTTTTATTATAAATTATGCTAATATTATTTTTTTATTATTTTATGACAGGCCTGGGGAATTTTGGCACGTCTCGACATAAAAGCCCGTTGTCAACCTTGTTTCTGGAGTTTTGTCAAAAATTATATATAATATTGCGGCCGCGGTCTTGGCGTTGGATGATGATTTCTTGCGAATGTTGTCGCGTTGGCCGAGCTCGAGAATTCTAGCTGCACTCGTCAATATAATTTCATGCCGCCGCCACGTGCTCGCCATAGCCGCCACCTTCTATTAAATCCCATGCATGAAGCCGACCCCATTTTAATGCAACGAACTTCTCATATTATTATTATTATATGTAGCTGATTTCATTTCCCACATGTAACTAGCTTTATAATTATTTCATGCATGCATTACCAAAATCATTTTAGCCTATCAATATTTCTGATCAACATCCATCAACCAGCCGACCATTATTTCATTCCTTGCATACCGGCCATATTTTTACTATCTCTTTCACGTGGATATTAAATCATCATTCACCATTATTAATTTCCAAAAGGCAACCAACTTTTTATTAATTCAAATCAAAATAGCTGCCATCTCATTAATCCAAGCCGCCACTTTCATTTCTCCATGCACACAACCGTTTATCTCCAACTTCAACTCCCTCCACCACTTAAACTCTTCCAAACAATTAGCCGTTCAACCCATTCACATTCCTCCATAATAATGCAACCACTTTCAATTCTCAATACCATAACCATCCACATTTATTTAATTAAATACAACCCACTTAATTTCACCAAGTGCAGCCCTTTACGTGAGCTCCTCTTCATGAATTTGCCATTTCATAATCTCTTCAATCAATGCAGCCACCAATTAATTTCTTACGTGAGCCATTTCATAATCTCTTACGTGAGCCGATTCTCTTTTTAATCCAATACATGCAGCCATTAAATTCTTTTAATGCATCCCTTCAATTCCTCCATGAAGTGCCCTTGTGACCGGTTAACATATTCAATGGATACAAGCTCCATGCAAGTTGCCGAAATTCTGTATGCCTCTTGAGGTTTCAAAAGCCATCATCATTTACTTCCTTGGATGATTCTAGATGGGACTTTCACCTATAAAAAGGGCAAGGATTTAAAGGAAAAGGAGAGATCCAGTCCATGCTTAGTTTGGATCGTTTCTAGTATAGTTTTTCTGCATTTTTCTTAGTGTAACTTTATTTTATGTCTTGTCTTTTTAATTCCTAGCTTAGATTTACTTTACTTGCAATTGTACTTTTCTTTACATTGAAATAAAAATGTCTTTCTTCTCAATTATGTTTAGCTAATTTTCATAGCATTTGATCGGATGAATTCTTAAGCTTTTATATTTCGTAATCTCTTATTCATAGATTAGTTTTGGAAAACTATGATTTACCGTTGATTTGCTAATATTGATTTCATATTTTTAGGTTATGATAATCAAGTTGGATCCGTATTTTAGTTGATCGATAAATCCGTGAATATGTTTAGATCGCTCATCGGTAGAAAGATTTGCATGCATTCCTCGAGAGAGGGTGATGATGAGTCCCATTTATATACACATATTTGGACATCTGGGCTAGTTTTCATGCATTTGCACAGCACTTTTAGTTCATTATCGCTTAAACTTCACTTGAACACATTTCTTCACAAAGTGCACTCTTTGGGCTCATTTTGGTGTCCAATTGCGCGCTATGTTGATGGGGGTAAGCACACAGTGCTCCCCAACCCTTTTTTATGTATTTGGATTGAGCTGGCAGGGTATTCCCAGCTGTATGATTGATGTTTGGTGTTGTGCAGGTGGGTAGATCATTTATCAACAATTATGCCCAGTTTTCATGTCTGTGCATATCACACAGTCGTGCGTTTCCTTGACGCACGGTCGGTTGCGGTCGTGCGTTTGTGTCTGGGCTGAAAATGGAGCGTCGGAGTTTACTCGTGCGTTTGAACGCACGGGTGGATTCGCCCGTGCGTGAGTAAAACACACGGTCGACCCGTGTATTCTTGATTTCTGAGCGTCAGATTTTACCCGTGCGTTTGAACGCACAGGCGGTGTTGATCGTGTGTGAGCAAAATGCACGGGCGGCGCAGCGTCTTCCCCAAGTCACGTTTTATCATTTAATAATGCACGGTCTGCGCACGGTCGTGCGTTCGACTGTGCGTGACCATTTTCTGACAGTTTTTCTATTTAAGCCGCAGATCTTGCCCTATTCTGGATCGACCTTTTTTCCCGCTCCCAGAGCTCCAGTTCCGCGCCCTTTTCGCCGTCCATCGCCGCCCACCTTCGGGAGGAGCTCCGGCCACCATTCTCTTGCAAATCTCAAGCGGGAGCATCCTCTAGGACTCCTCCATTGATCGTGCACCTCCAAAGCTCCATTTCAAGGGATTTCCTGCTACATATATGAAGTTCTCCGGTGAGATCGTGACCAGAGAAGATTGACGGAGAAGACGGGTATAATAGAAGAAGGTGACAGCTCTTCCGGACCCCAGACGACAGTTGGAGCCCGAGCCCGGACGAGGATTGACAACCCTAGATTCCGGCCGTCAACCTCCGATGAGTCTCCGTGCTTTGGTTGTAATCTAAACCCCCTTTATACTGTAGTATTGTTTTCCTTTATATTTTGGGTGTATGAACAATGTTTGCTTAAACCTTATTATGTTATTTTTGTATTTCATATTTATGTGAAATTGATATGTGTGGTTTATGCAACTGAGGAGCGCCCCATTCCATCCTCCATCCCGCCGTCACATTCGTGTGCCGCACTAGCAATTGCTAGTGGCGTGCTTGTCGAAGAGGTGCTTGCGACCCTCATCCGTATGCCTACTCTTCCATCCGCCTAGTGAAGCGTGGCATAGCGGCCCGTGTAATCCATTCCGACTCCGCTGGTGCGAACCGTTCCATCCGTATGCCTACTCTTCCATCCGCCTAGCGAAGCGTGGCATAGCGGCCCGTGTAATCCATTCGCCTAACGAAGTAGCGCGCTCAAGGCCTGCATAATTCGATTCCGCTTGCCTACTCGTCCATCCGCCCTTGCAACGCAGTGCGCTCAAGGTCTGCCTAGTCTCCATCCCGCCAAGCGAAGCATTGCATAGCGGCATTGCATAGGAGTAGTTATAGTTGTTTTTCTTTATTTTTCACAATCCAAATCCCCCGTTTCCACATCCATCCGACGTAAAGGACTTCAATCTCATGTCCTTCCTTAAAAGTAAACTCCACCTTACTTTGTTCCTTCGAGATTCGATACTCGGGGATTACTCCTCGCTTTATATTACTTGAACGATCGGTACACTGCCGTTTCGTGCTGCAATCTTACTACCGCCTATAGCGGTGTGCTAAGATTTGCGCATCAAGTTTTTGGCGCCGTTGCCGGGGAACACAGATGTGTGAGTTTGCTGTAGAGGGAGACAAGAGATAGTAGTTCTTCCAGTGTGTATAGTCGGTTTATTATTTTTTGTTTGCGTTTTAATTATATAGTGTTTTTTAATATTTCTTCCTCTTCTGTTTTTAAAGTTTTAGGCAAGTGTAATCCAAGGAGTTTTATTAGTTTGTGTAAATTTCCTTGCAAGGAATTTCAGCTTTGTTATCTGCATTAATTATCAAAAATGTCTTCATGGGATATTTCTCCTAGCACTTACGACATGATGGTCTATTATATAGACCAAATGAAGGAGTAAAATGCTAGGCAGTGTAGGAACTTTGTTTGCTTGTTGTGTCGAGGAGAGGGTCATGAATTGAAGGACTGTCTGAGTCTTTTCAATCCTGACCGCTGCTCCTCCACTCATGACAACATTGTCCCTATCACACATTCTTTACCCATGGAGGCAATCGTGCCCTCTATCCCCGAGTGTATCTCGTGCATGGACTCCTCACTCCCTGTGTATGGCTTCACTCCTAGTGATGATGATCACTCATCCGTTGGCCAACAAGGAGAGGAATGGGAGCTCCTAGATGCACCTTAGTGGGATGAGGAAAGTATTCTTTCCATCGGGGAGGCATTAGCTGATCTTTTTGCGGAGGAACCAAATCTTTTTGTTCCTCCAGTTTCTTTGCAAGATTTTTCTACACACATTCTTTATGATCCTATCGAAGTGAAGGAGTGGGGTTATGCTTCTGACTCGGAGGATGCTCCAAAGTGGGATGAGGAGTTTGTTTTCCCCGAAGGGGAGAATGAATACTTTGAACACGATGGTGCACCTCGGTGGGATGAGGAGGATACTCTCTCTGATGAGGAGGTTTGCACTTCTTCATGGGATGAGGAGGTCCAAACCACCACTGAGGCCCTTGAGTTCTTGGGTCCCCCTCGCTATGATACTTACGATGATGATAGAGACCTATCCTTGGATCCTGCCGGGAGTGAGACTGGGATCACTCCCCCAATTGATTTTTATTCATGTTCTTCTTCTTTTGTATTTCTTAATCCCCTTTCTCTATCTAAGCCTGTACAGGTTGAGTCTTCACAGGTACTTTAGGAGGACATGGAGCATTTTGCTCAAGTCAATGATGAGAGCATCCTCTTATGTGAGGAGGTTGATCCCCCCTCCATAGAGGAAGCCTCATTCATTGCCTTCTCTTCCTACTGCCTCCCTGAATATGACACCTTGCTGGGCAAGGATGTTTTTGGTGAGAATAGTGAGGAGGACTCCTCCTCCACTTCTTACTTTCTTTTCCCTCTACCTGTGATGGGCAAGTTTTATCTTTATTCTGGTAGAGGCGTGACTGTTCTTTCTCCGTGTAGGTACCCGCTACCTACACGCACATTAGAACAGTTACCTGTGCACTTTTCTTTTCATAGGCCTATAAGCTAGAACTATACAAATGCCAAATAAGTCGTGCTGGGATGACAATAACCCCAGTAGTTATCTTACTTTTCTTGCAATTTCAATTTATCCAGTTTGTTTAGTTAGTTGCATTTCTTTTTAGCATTTCTGCTTTCTTTTGTTTTTGTGGAGCTCACCCCTGCAGGTACTCATTGCAAATTCTGAATGGCGGGTTTGCTTCAGATTTTCATGCATCTTCTGGTATGCTCACCTTTGAGCATTGGTTACTCTCTTTCCCCTAAACTTCATTTTTAATTTCATGGTCATATCTTTTGTTGGATTGTTTAGATTAAGTCTGGGGGAGAGATGCTTCTCGTTACCCACTATGCATGCACATGTTGCATTGCATACTAGAAGTAATTTTATCTTATTTATTTAGTATTGTTCATCTTTACTGCACACCACAGCACCCACTTGAGCGCATACTCATATGTATGCATGCTCTGAGTTGAATTTAATTCTTTTGCTTATTTGGGAAAGTCTAGGTGCTAGCTTAGGACTATGCAGCAGAGTAAAAAGTTGACTCTAGTAGTGTTCCTAGTCAAGTGCTCGGTTGCATAAAAATTTGTGTAGATTAGACTTATTTTTATACTTATGGTTTTATATTTTTTCTATTAGTGTAAATGTTGTTTACTCTACTCAAATGGTGAACCCGTTGTGAATCAAACAGTAGCATAGGGATGTGTGTAATCGATCGCTAGACTCGTATTGCTTGAGTCGGGAGAAAGGAGGATTTTTCTCGGTGGCTAGAACTTGCCCCAAGCGATTCTTGAAGCATTGGCATAGGATAGTTCTAGTGCGTGAGAATGACGTAGGCCATTACTTTGGCCCGGTTGAGCTTTTTATTTCATGCCTATCATCTACCCTTGCTAGCCCCTTTGTGCTTACCCCTTCCCCTTGATTCAGCTCCACTTTTATCTCACCAAAAGCTTAAAAGCCTAACCTAGTCGCACACCCAAATCTGAGCTTTAGTTATAGTTATATTTACATTTTGGGGGGTGTTGATGTGGTAATTTTTATAGTGGAAATTGTGGGTGTATTCATTGAAAATTTTGCTGAAAAAGAAAAGAAAGAAAAAGAAGAATGAAGAAGAAAAAGAAAAGAAAAAAAGGATTGTTATGAAAAAGTTTAATTGAAAATTTTGAAAGTTTTGGTATTGGGAGTGGGCGGTGCACACACCTATGTTGCAAAAGTCCAAGTCTGGGGGTGTGGTGCGCTTGTTTATTATAGTCGTGCGGGTAGCTCTATCTTATGCTTATGTTGGGTTAGGTGTGCTTAGCCTCCAAGTTTATCTTTGTTTACCTCACCGTAACCCAAGTCCCATCTCTAACCTAAAGTCCTACCGACTCACGCTATGAACCAATCTAGTGTCGTGGAGAGAATGTGACCGGGCGAGCCTATGGTCACCGACACCGATGGATTTCGGTGGAGTTTGTCCGGCACCCCAATCTTGAGCAATGCTCATCTCAGCGCTTAGTTTACTTTCTCCGTATGCGTGAACGGATGATTCACCGTAGTTCACCATTTTGAGTGGTTGTAATATGCTTTTACTCTTTTAGAAATATATAAACTGTTTGTGTATAATGAGAAATCTTCTCTATTATCTTTCTTATGCACATGAGCATGCGACTTCGCAAGGTACTCTGTATTGTAATTCTAAGCCATCTACTTTTCTTTCCCCGCTTGCTTAGAATTTGTTTGCTCGGGACGCGCAAACAGGTAAGTCTGGGGGTGTGATGAGTCCCAATTATATACACATATTTTGACTCATCTGGGCTAGTTTTCATGCACTTGCACTGCACTTTTAGTTCATTATCGCTTAAACTTCACTGGAACACATTTCTTCACAAAGTGCACTCTTTGGGCCCATTTTGGTGTGCAATTGCGCGCTATGTTGTTGGGGGTAAGCAAACGGTGCTCCCCAATCCTTTTTTATGTATTTGGATTGAGCTGGAAGGGTATTCCCAGCTGTATGATTGATGTTTGGTGTTGTGCAGGTGGGTAGATCATTTATCATCAATTATGCCCAATTTTCATGTCTATGGATATCGCACGGTCGTGTGTTTCCTTGACGCATGGTCGGTTGCGGTCGTGCGTTTGTGTCTGGGCTAAAAATGGAGCGTCGGAGTTTACTCATGCGTTTGAACGCATAGGAGGATTCGCCCATGCGTGAGTAAAATGCACGGTCGACCTATGTATTCTTGATTTCTGAGCGTCAGATTTTACCCATGCATTTGAACGCACGGGCGGTGCTGATCGTGCGTGAGCAAAATGCACGGGTGGCGCAGCGTTTTCCCCAAGTCACGTTTTATCATTTAATAATGCACAGTCTGCGCACGGTCGTGCGTTCGACCCTGCGTGACCATTTTCTGACAGTTTTTCTATTTAAGCCGCAGGTCTTTCCCTATTCTGGATTGACCTTTTTTCCCGCTCCCAGAGCTCCAGTTCCGCGCCCTTTTCGCCGTCCATCGCCGCCCACCTTCGGGAGGAGCTCCGGCCGCCATTCTCTTGCAAATCTCAAGCCGGAGCATCCTCTAGGCCTCCTCCATTGATCGTGCACCTCCAAAGCTCCATTTAGAGGGATTTCCTTCTGCATATATGAAGTTCTCCAGTGAGATCGTGACCAGAGAAGATTGACGGAGAAGACGGGTATAATAGAAGAAGGTGACAGCTCTTTCGGACCCCGGACGGCAGTTGGATCCCGAGCCTGGACGAGGATTGACAACCCTAGATTCTGGCTGTGAACCTCCGATGAGTCTCCGTGCTTTGGTTGTAATCTAAACCCCCTTTATACTGTAGTATTGTTTTCCTATATATTTTGGGTGTATGAACAATGTTTGCTTAAACCTTATTATGTAATTTTTGTATTTCATGTTTATGTGAAATTGATATGTGTGGTTTATGCAAGTGAGGAGCGCCCCATTCCATCCTCCATCCCGCCGTCACGTTCGTGTGCCGCACTAGCAATTGCTAGTGGCGTGCTTGTCGAAGAGGTGCTTGCGACCCTCATCTGTATGCCTACTCATCCATCTGCCTAGTGAAGCGCGGCATAGCGGCCCGTGTAATCCATTCCGACTCCGCCGGTGCGAACCATTCAATTCGTATGCCTACTCTTCCATCCGCTTAGCGAAGCGTGGCATAGCGGCCTGTGTAATCCATTCGCCTAACGAAGCAACGCGCTCAAGGCCTGCACAGTTCGATTCCGCTTGCCTACTCGTCCATCCGCCCAAGCGACGCAGTGCGCTCAAGGCCTGCCTAGTCTCCATCCCGCCAAGCGAAGCATTGCATAGCGGCATTGCATAGGAGTAGTTATAGTTGTTTTTCTTTATTTTTCACAATCCAAATCCCCTATTTCCGCATCCATCCGACGTAAAGGACTTCAATCTCAAGTCTTTCCTTAAAAGTAAACTCCACCTTACTGTGTTCCTTCGAGATTCGATACTCGGGGATTACTCCTCGTTTTATATTACTTGAACGATCGGTACACTGTCGTTTCGTGCCGCAATCTTACTACCGCCTATAGCGGTGTGCTAAGATTTGCGCATCAGGTGACACAAATTTTCTGGATTGGAGTCAAATCCAATAGTGGGGCTCATCACATAAAGCAAGCTTCGGGGTTTCGACTGGCCGAGGGGTCATAATCGATCAACCTAAGGTTAGGTGGTAGTTCTCTCGAGAGAGGCTCTACCATATTTTGGGAACCTCCACGGTCAAGTTTGTCCAAATCAATTTATGATGTTTACGAAATATTTTACTTAAGAAGAATTCTCGATCAAATGTTTCATTTCTTTTATTATTTCTTTTATAAAACCTTTTAACTATTTTTCCGATAATATAATTATAATTTGCGTGAGTAGAAGTACTCAACAACCTCGTGGAATACGACACTTGATATTTATTTCTAAATATCCTATACTATGAATGATAGGTGCTCTTGCTTATACTTCGTAGAATTTGGAGAAATTGTATATCCTAAATTTTACGTATCATGTTTTTGGAGCCGTTGCCGGGGAAATATTTTTGTTGATATTTTGAAAGCGTGAATTTTATTACATTTATCAATCTCTTTCTCCGCCCCCAATTCTCTTTTTGATTTATTTTCAAACTTCATTCTATTAAGTGACGGTTGTTCATTTTTCTTTCTTCAAAAATGTTATCTCAATTGGCCGCCAAAGTTGTCGAGCTTCAAAACAAAGTCAATCTTCTGGAAGCCGCACAAAAGCGCCAAGTGAATTGCAATTTTTGTGGAGCGCCGCATCGAAGGGAGGATTGTTATACTAATTTTTACCCTCAAAATTTTTCCTATGGAAATAATTTTTAGTTTATTTATGAAAATAATTATTCAAACTTTGATGAAAATAATTCATCTAGTTTTCATGTGAATGATTTTTCTGATTCTAATAATATTTCATCTTGCTCCGATATTAATTATTCATGGTGGCAAGATAACCAGGATAGTTTTCGGTGCGATGAAGGAAATTCAGTCAATCAAGATTTTCATTCTTCCTCCTTTACCCCACAAAATTCTTTTTCTTCTACTCTTGGGTATTCTCCAGATTTTATTTGTCCAAATTTAAATATTTATTCCCAAGCTCAAGAAGAACTTCTTTACAACGAATTTAAAAGAGTCATGGAGACACCGGATGAAATAGACGAAAAACATGTTTCTTCTCGTCCTCCACCCTAATCTCCTCCTTTTTTTCATGAATTTTCTCTCTCGCCAATTATTCACTTTGAAAGTGAAATTCATGAAAATATTGTGTCCCATGATTTTAGTCCACTTGGAATTTCAAATAAATTTTTGGATACGAACTTTATTTTTGAAAATAAACAACAGGTGCTTAATCATGTGTTTTCGCAAGCGCCTCCTCCTTGCGAAAAATTCTCTGACTCGCTAATTTTTGATTATTTTGATACTAATGATTTTCATGTAGAGGATGCGCCGTTGCAACCAAACATCTTCACCGATCCATTTGCCGCTCATCTCCAACAATCCAAATTACCTAAGGTATGTATAGGTAATTTGGATTCAAAATTTCAAGCTAACGGACAACCAAAGAATCACGACTATAGCGGAGGAGTTGTCGGGCGACCAATTTCGGCACATTCACCTAAGCGTGAATTAAGGGAGTTGCATGTGCACCTTTATTTTTATTTTCCTTTTTCCTAACAATAACCGTCTAGCTTAAAGACGGGAAAAAGAAAAGCGCTCTTAGGAGACACCCCTTGTTTATCTCTTCCTTTCGTGTATTTTTTTTGTCCTATGCATTTTTCTTTTTATTGTTTTCTCTCTTACTTAGTTTTTTTAACATTGAGGACAATGTTTCTCTCTAGTCTGGGGGAATATTGGTTTTCATGTTTATTTTAAAAGCAAATTCAAAACAAAAAAATATTTTCATATTTCTTATCAGTTTTTTTATGTTGCACGTTTTTTCAAAAAAAAAACCCAAGAAAAATTAGATTTTATTATTAAACTTATGAAAAAAAACATGTAAGAATTTGAGTTAATTTTTGTTTTTAGCCCCATGACTATGTCTTTTCTTGTTTTTAATCATTTATATACTTGCTTAGTAAGAATAAATTTCTCTAATTTTCATTTTGCCTATGTTTCACGAGTAATATGTTGACTCATGCAGTGTTTCTAATTAAGGTAGCATGTTATTTTTGAAATGCTTTCTTGAATATTTGCACTTTTTCATAGCTATCTTTTTATATTTTTCACTTTTATAAAATCTAACATCCCTTATTTTCTTTTTATAAAAATCTTTGTAATGTTGATTAGTGTTGAGTGTAGTAGATGCGAACCGATCTAGACGCTTGTTATTTTCATTTTCATGAAAAGTCAATTCTCTTTATTTTCTATCTAGAATTTGCTTCTCTTGAATTTTTCAATACATTGCTAAAATAGACTTAGAAGCATGAATATGATCAAGGCATTTTATTGAATAGATTGAGCCTTTGTATTCCAAACCTTAAAAGTTTAATCTTTGTTAGCCACTTTGTGCCTTTTCCCTTCCTTTTGGTAGCTCCACTTATTTTTACCAAACCCAAATAGCCTACCTATGTTGCACACAAATTTATTTTGAGCTTTATATGTTGCTAGTGTGTACTACATTTTGTGAAGGTGGTGGAAGTTTCAATTATTTCATGATGGATACAAAAGAAGGAAATAAATAGCAAAAAGCAAAATAAAAAATTGATGAAAAAATATTTGAAAAATTATGTGAAAAAGATTACGAAAAAAAGCTATTTTTGATCCCAATTTTATATATCAAAAATAATTTGGGGTATCAAATATTATTTTTAGCAACATCATTTCATGCGAAGCTCTCCCTTTTGTTTAAGTGTGCTTGAACCCTTCATGTTTATATTTTGATTTCCGCACCTTTAAACCCAAGCCAAAACGTTACGCCTAATGAAAGTCCTTTTGATTCATGCTTCTTAGGTTTATTTTTAGTACAGTAGCGAGAAAGTAAATTGGGTAAATTTTTTAGGTAAGAGTATGGATTTTTGACTTGAATTGATATGATTATAAAATGTCTCTAAGATTTTAGTAGCAATTCAATGCGCTTTTCATTCGTCATATTACTCAGTTTTTACTTTTGCTAAAATATGGGATGATTTATTTTATGCTAGTGGAATTTATAAAATTATTTGCTAAGATTAAGTAATAATTTTCAGTTTGTTTTTCATAGTTTTCCTACCTTTAATTTTGCATCATACTCGTGTACGGTATAGCCAAATTGATTAGTTTATTTTATTTTTGCTAGCTCGTATGTGTTTGCTTGGAGACAGCCAAAATACTTAGTCCCGGGGAATTTGATAACGCATAATTTAGCTTAAATTATTAACGTAAAAATATTAGTTTTCATATATAAAAATATATATTTTCACCTATTAATATGTCAATTTGCTTTTTAAATACTTTTTATTATAAATTATGCTAATATTATTATTTTTTATTTCATGACAGGCCTGGGGAATTTTGGCACGTCTCGACATAAAAGCCCGCTGTCAACCTTGTTTCTGGAGTTTTGTCAAAAATTATATATATAATATCGCGATCGCGGTCTTGGAGTTGGATGATGATGTCTTGCGAATGTTGTCGCGTTGGCCGAGCTCGAGAATTCTAGTTGCACTCGTCAATATAATTTCATGCCGCCGCCACGTGTGCGCCATAGCCGCCACCTTCTATTAAATCCCATGCATGAAGCCGACCCCATTTTAATGCAACCAACTTCTCATATTTTTATTATTATTATTATTATTATTATTATTATTATTATTATTATTATTATTATATGTAACTGATTTCATTTCCCCCATGTAACTAGCTTTATAATTATTTCATGCATGCATTTCCAAAATCATTTTAGCCTATCAATATTTCTCATCAACATCCATCAACCAGCCGGCCATTATTTCATTCCTTGCATACCAGCCATATATTTACTATCTCTTTCACGTGGATATTAAATCATCATTCACCATTATTAATTTCCAAGAGGCAACCAACTTTTTATTAATTCAAATCAAAATAGCTGCCACCTCATTAATCCAAGCCGCCACTTTCATTTCTCCATGTA
Organism: Dactylorhiza incarnata; assembly: GCA_033032865.1. Classification (NCBI taxonomy): domain Eukaryota; kingdom Viridiplantae; phylum Streptophyta; class Magnoliopsida; order Asparagales; family Orchidaceae; genus Dactylorhiza; species Dactylorhiza incarnata. The sequence goes on along the minus strand of JAWHQI010000354.1, from coordinate 155,688 downwards.
CACAACCGTTTATCTCCAACTTTAACTCCCTCCACCACTTAAATTCTTCCAATCAATTAGCCGTTCTACCCATTCACATTCCTCCATAATAATGCAGCCACTTTCAATTCTCAATACCATAACCGTCCACATTTATTTAATTAAATACAGCCCACTTAATTTCACCAAGAGCAGCCCTTTACGTGCGCTCCTCTTCGTGAATTTGCCATTTCATAATCTCTCCAATCAATGCAGCCACCAATTAATTTCTTACGTGAGCCATTTCATAATCTTTTACGTCAGCCAGTTCTCTTTTTAATCCAATACATGCAGCCATTAAATTCTTTTAATGCATCCCTTCAATTCCTCCATGAAGTGCCCATATGACCGGTTAGCATATTCAATGGATACAAGCTCCATGCAAGTTGCCGAAATTCTTTATGCCTCTTGGAGTTTCAAAAGCCACCATCATTTACTTCCTTGGATAAATCTAGATGGGATTTTCACCTATAAAAAGGGCAAGGATTCAAATGAAAAGGAGAGATCCAGTCTATGCTTAGTTTGGATCGTTTCTAGTATAGTTTTTCTGCATTTTTCTTAGTGTAACTTTATTTTATGTCTTGTCTTTTTTATTCCTAGCTTAGATTTACTTTACTTACAATTGTACTTTTCTTTACATAGAAATAAAAATGTCTTTCTTCTCAATTATGTTTAGCTAATTTTCATAGCATTTGATCGGATTAATTCTTAAGCTTTTATATTTCGTAATCTCTTATTCATAGTTTAGTTTTGGAAAACTATGATTTACTGTTGATTTGCAAATATTGATTTCATATTTCTAGGTTATGATAATCAAGTTGGATCCATATTTTAGTTGATCGAGAGATCCGTGAATACGTTTAGATCGCTCATCGGTAGAAAGAGTTGCATGCATTCCTCGAGAGAGGGTGACACAAATCTTCTGGATTGGAGTCAAATCTAAAAGTGGGGCTGATCACATAAAGCAATCTCAGGGGTTTCGACTGGCCAAGGGGTCTTAATCGATCAACCTAAGGTTAGGTGGTAGTTCTCTCGAGAGAGGCTCTACCATATTTTGGGAACCTCCACGGTCAAGTTTGTACAAATCAATTTATGATGTTTACGAAATATTTTACTTAAGAAGAATTCTCGATCAAATGTTTCATTTCTTTTATTATTTCTTTTATAAAACCTTTTAACTATTTTTCCGATAAAATAATTATAATTTGCGTGAGTAGAAGTACTCGACAACCCCATGGAATACGACACTTGATATTTATTTCTAAATATCTTATACTATGAATGATAGGTGCTCTTGCCTATACTTCGTAGAATTTGGAGAAATTTTATATCATAAATTTTACGTATCATCCCCCGATCGATTGATTCACCTAAGAGACACTAGAATTGGTGTGGCAGAGATAGTTGGTGCTCTTCGAGTCATAAATAACTTCAATTCTTAGGGGATGCTACGTTCAGTCACTCTCGGTGAAAACCCCGCGAGCCTAGCCTAAATTTCGAGGACGAAATTATTTTTTTTGTTTATTGGGATTTGTAACATCCCCCAAACAACTAGACCCCTAGAGTGGTTTTGTCATGACGAGGTCATGACAAAACCCTAGGAAGCTTGAAGAGACCACTTGGCCTTAGCCAGGAAGAAGGAAACCACAGTGGTCTGCAAATAGCAATTTCTAGTTAACGAGCATAGGGTTGGACTTAAGGGCCTCACCTTGACCCTTTGACCCCACCATAGCATACCTAACCCTTTATGGGTCCCCTTAGAGCACCAAGGACCCATTGGGGTCAACCAAAGAGGCCAAATTGACCAAAGTCAACCCTAACCCCAAATTGGTCAAAGTAGACTACTTAGGGTCAATTGACCTCCACCATGCCAAATTGACCTTTCCCCTACCTTTATAAGGTTATTAGGGACCCAATAGAACAAAAATACCCATCATGGGGCCACCAATTTGGCCAATTTGACCCAAGTCAACTCCAGCTCTGTTTTGGTCAAACCAACACCTTTTGATAAATTTGCCCAATTGGGGCACCACCATGACTCGACCAACTTTGGGTGATGTCAAGGGACTCAAGACATAGCACTCGGACCAGTCAACCTATCAATTAACCAAGTCAACAATTGGTTAACCTTGCCCAAAATGAGGGGAAAAGGCTAACTCAAGCTCAATCCACTTGGGCTAGGCCCAATTGAAGTGACACTCTAGTCTCATGAAGCTGAAATTAATGGAATGCCATCCAATTTCTGGAGGGGGTGACTAGGAGAGAGAAATTTGGAGTTTCCCCCAATTTGAAGAGAGAGAAAAGGAGGATTAATGGCATTCATGGCCAAGGGAGGCCAATTGATCTCCCAATTGATGGGGATTCATCTCCTATGGCTGTTACAAGAAGTTTGGGGGTTTTTCCTGCTCACATGGGGGTTGAATCAAGAGGAATTCAGTTGGCCTAAATTCACCATTAATGGTGATAATGGTGATTGATGATTTGTCTCTTCCCCTCCCCTAATTGGACCTTATAACACCTTCAGTGTATGAAGAGGAGGAGTTTCCCCACCTTCCCCAAAGAAATCGAGCACCAGAAGCTAGGATCGACATGGCGCTGAAAGCTCCACCACCGGCCATGGTGACTCGCCGGAATTCGCGCTACCAAACCCCCACACGGGTCCGATCCGCCTCCTCTCCCTTAGTGCTAGATCTTATGATAATTTGGGGCTTGATCCGAGCTCAATTGGGCTCGGATCATGCTTACGAAAGGGCTCGATTCGAGCTCTCTTTCCCCTCCTCTAAACCCCAATTCCGACCACCTCCTGTCGGCCAACCACCCCCTATCCCCGGATACCACCTCAATGAAGGTGGTGGTGGAATTGGACGACCGGGAAGAGGCACAGGTGGCCGGGAAATCGTCCCGCAAAGAAGCCTAGGACGGGCTGTCGCGTTCCGTCCATCCCTCGCGGACGATGACTATGAGCCGTCGGATCTGCCGTGATCAGTTATTCGCAGATTTCAATGATTATGTTATAACGTTATTTCATTAATTCGTCGATTTGAGTAGAAGAAATTCGTCGAGTTGTATGCTGAGTTCATCGAACTGAATCCGGAGTTCGTCGAATGGAATTCATTCGTCGAACACACTCTGGAGTTCGTCGAACTGATAGTTGAGTTCGTCGAACTGAATCCGAAGTTTGTCGAACGGAATTAATTCATCGAACTGAATTAATTCGTCAAACTGAATCTGGAGTTTGTCGAATTGAGAGATAATCTGTTGAACTGGCTGGAGAACTGATTTCGTCGAACTGAAGCACGACTTTCGTCGAACGCAAAACAGATTTCGTCGAACGCAGATCAGATTTCATCGAACGCAGATCAGATTTCATCGAACGCAGAGACTTGCATTTTATTTTAATTATTAGAAATACTATAACCTCTCAAATGAAAAAAGTGCCCAACTTGAATGTTGTATCCCTTGGTGTCTAGATTAAGTGAAAATTTGTTTCAGGTTAATAGAGGCAATATTGCTCCCTGTGGAGTCATTTTTCTAGTTCTGGTTCCTAGGGTAGGACAGTCATAAATTCTTGAATATCTTTCTATTGGTAAATGGTATGGCGTTGAAATATAAAACCTAGGCTATTTACACCTACCCACACATCATGCCCAAAGATGGGAATTTTAGGAGAACCTTTTTCCAAGGTTTTTGTAATAATTTCATAAAACAAATATTAATTAATTAGTAGGTCAAATGACCTCCAATGCCCTCCAAATTTTGGTGGGTGCTCCTTGGGGTTATTGTATGACCTTTGTAAAAATCGCAACCCAATTGGGACTGATTTGGTTGGGTAATTTGTCAACCCAAGTTAGGCCAAATTGGGTTAAAGTTAGGGCATGATGTTTATCATGGGGTATGGTTGTCAGAACTCATCACCATGAGTTGGACCTTGGCCACTGGTTTAGAATCACCTAAAACACCTTCATGAGTAAGATGGGGTGGTGTAGAGGTGGATATTCCCTAGGACCCTAGTTTTACCCCTTGGGGTGCAAATAGAACCTTGTGAAGGCCATGTGGTCAAAAGCCCTAGAATGGCCATGAAATTTAGGAGATATGTTCATGGGGTTTGATTATGCTCTAGGGAATTTTGAGAGAAATTTAGGAGTACTTATTTCCCCTAAATTAGGCCATTACCCCTTTAGGAAAATTTCTAATAAGAGATATTTACATATTCAAATGGCCTTGGATGGTGATGAAACCTTGGTATTGCCTTTATAATCATATGATGGACCTCTGGTAATTTTTGTGTAATTAATAAGGTGATTTAACCAGCACTTCATTCACAAGGCACTTATATTACCTTAATCTCAAGAAATATAATTGAGACTCCAAAACTCTCTAGAAAAATGTGCAACTTGGTGATAGGACATTTCAGAGCACTAGGAATCTCTATAAATTTTTATATAATTTTTGGAGGTTGTTATCAGTAGGCTACTTCACAACATGCTCATATTTGGATTTCTTTGGAATATTTATTTAAGTCGTTAATATGCCTTTATAAATTCTAAAATTTGGCTTGAGAACTTTTCTGATCAATATAAATGTCTGGTAATATTCCCATAATTTTTGGACAAATATAGTTGGTGGTTGCTTCATTAATTTTTAATTTTGGTTAAATAATCAATATTATAATTAGAGGACAATTCTTGATTGTAAAATTGTGACACACTGTACTTATAGTTATTTTGGCATGATAGAGTTATCTTAATTTTATGGGAGCCATATCATAAGAATACCTTACACTTCATGCTCATATTCATACTTGGCAAATATTAGAGAAATGATAATAAATGAAAATAATTAAGGAAAAATATGATTCTCTGGATTTTGTGTTGAAACATAATGATAGACCTCCAGTTAATATCTTGAGTCAGTTGGATGAATATTTGGAGTACCTCTATTTATTAGCTTCATATAGTTAGATTGTTCCGCGTATATTAAAAATGTAAAATTTGGATATTTAGGGGCCTACAGAGTGGAATTGGCATGTAGTTGGTGTACATGGTCAGGTTGAAGAGATTGAAGGTCACCAAAAGGAGTTTAGGTGATGAGGGTGTGCTTGGTGAGTTAAGTGTAAGGTCGTGCGTGGGATTGACTAAAGATCGTCTTTCCCCTAGCGTGTCGTAAAACACTTAGGGTAACCCCAGTGAAATCTTAAGAGGGATATTCTTATGGGTAGTCACTAATGACATTAAGTACCTTGGAAAGGGAGCTTTGGGGTGTCATCCCATTATAGTTCCTAGTACTGTAGCGAGCCCCTTACAGGGTAATCCTCGGGAAGTCCAAGATTTACCATAAATTGTAGGGATAAGTTGATGTACAAGATTAACTTAATAATACACACACCCACACCCTGTAGTTATGGGAGGTTAGTTGGATTGGTTGTACGACCGGTAGGCTTGGTGGTTGAAGCAGCGGACTAGTTAGTCCGGTGAGCGTGTGACTCAGTAATGCTTATTGGTACGGACAGGTTGGTCCGGCGAGCCGTTGGCCAGGAAGGTTATGATGATGGGTAGGTTAGGCCGGGGAGTTTATGGCTCGGGATATAGTAGAACATGTTTGCATGTGCATGAAGGTGGTGGGTCTTCGGTATTAGACGGTCGTTCACACCGACGTCAATACGTTGACTCGACAAGTGTGGAATTTGCACTTAGCCATAAAAGTCTTGTGGTTCAGCCACTAAGAGTACGCAGATGCTCCGCAGTTTTGCGTTTAGGCGTACGATAGGTCTAGGTTAGGTAGTGTGAATACCAACCTAGAGGTGGGTGAAGCCCAACCCACCGCTTCCATTTGCCACTATGGGAGTATCCTGGGAGTCTTGCTAGCTCCAAAAAAGGGGGAACTAAAGGTATGTGCGCATAGAGTCGAAGTGTGTGAGTTGCACATGTATGAACATAGCATAAACTGCATAACTCTGCATGTCATGGCATAAACATTGCATTTCAACCCCTACCCATATCGTATAAATTGGTTATGAGACTCTTTATACGATGGGTCTTGCTAAACAACCCCTTGGTCTATAGGTTTGTATGGGCATTCCTATAAATCAATGGTTACTTTTATATTATATACTTGTCTTTACTTACTGCTCTTTAATTGCACTTTACCATGCTTTATTTATTGCTTCAAATGTATATATATATACTTGAGTAGTGGTAGATATTTCCTGTAGACTAGATCCGCCGTCATCTGCTTTGTTTTATACCCCTTGATGTCCTCCGCTTCATCCTCCCGCTCGGTGCCTAGGAGCCATTGGGGGAGGGGTGGGGAACATAAGGATTAGTCTTTAAGACTAACGATCATTGGACCATATCATTTTAGGGAACCGAGGAAACGCAGCAGCACCAGAGGCCGGTGCAGACAGCGGCGGGACAGTCTAGGACAGGAGCACAAGTTTCAAGATCAGTGAGTGATTAGTAGTTAGATTCCGCGAGTGACCTTGTAGTGAGGATATGATGTATAGGGCCTGGGCCCTTTTTATAACTGTGTAACCCTTTTTATTTCAGTTAAATGATGTGGACATTTATTATATATAGCATGTGAATTATGGACTTGAACCTCTATTTGTTCATTTAAACTTTTCTTCTTCTGTGATCGATATGGCCGACAGGATCGACGTTTTGTAGTGGCAACCTTCCCGAGTGATGGTGTCACCGCAAATGGCGGTTCTGGGCATAAGACCCAGGTTTTCAAAAGAAAAAAAAAGGGTCTTACACCTCGTATAGCTCTAGATCGTCCTCGGATACTAAGGAGATCTGCATGTCTTCGAACATCCTTACTTGCTCCATGGCCATGAACTTGGGCTCTGCTCCTAATGTGGTAACTCTCCTTTTCAGTGCGTCTGCTACCACATTCGCCTTCCCTGGGTGGTAATGCATAGTGTACTGGTAGTCTGATAAAAACTCCATCTTTTTTGCCGGATGTTCAGCTCCTTCTGCGTATCTACGTACTTCAGATTATTGTGATCTGAGAATATGTCGCAGTGGACATCGTAGAGGTAGTGTCGCCAAATCTTTAGAGCGAATACAGCTGCTCCCATCTCCAAGTCGTGCACCGGGTAATTTTGCTCGTGATTCTTCAACTGGCGGGAAGCGTATGCTATCACGTGCTCGTTCTGCATCAGAACAGCACCCATCCCCTGGTATGACGCATCCGTGTACACCTGGAATCCTTCCCTCCCCGATGGAAGGGAAAGGATGGGGGCCGTAGTAAGTCGACTCTTCAGCTACTGAAAGGCTGCCTCACACTGCGGTGTCCATATGAAGGTAGCATCCTTGTTCGTCAGTGATGTGAGCGGGAGGGCTATCTGTGAAAACCCCTGCATGAACTTCCGGTAATAGCCGGAAAGTCCTAAGAAACTCTTCACGTCGGTGACCATCTTTAGTGGTGCCCAATCCTGCACTGCCTAGATCTTCGCTGGGTCCACTGCTAGACCAGCTCCACTGATAATGTGGCCTTGGAAGGCCACTTCCTTCAGCCAAAACTGGCACTTGCTGAACTTCGCATTAAGACGATGCTCCCAAAACTTCTCCAAAGTTAGTGCCAAATGTCATGCATGCTCCTCCCTCGTCTTTGAATAGATGAGGATGTCGTCGATGAACACGATGACAAAGATGTCGAGATAAGGCTCGAACACCCGGTTCATCAGGCTCATAAATGCTGATGGTGTATTTGTGAGTCCGAACGGCATCACCATGAACTCATATAATCCGTATCGGCTGCTGAAAGCCATCTTCGGGTTATCCTCCTCCTGGATCCGCAACTTGTAATATCTTGATCTCAAATCCAGCTTCGAGAAGCAGTGGGCTCCCTCCAGCTAGTCAAAAAGCCGTCAATCCTTGGTAACGGGTACTTGTTCCGTACCGTCAGCCGGTTCAGGGCTCTGTAGTCGATGCACAATCTGAGCGTCCCATCTTTCTTCATCACGAACAACACCGGAGCTCCCCAAGGCAAGGAACTCGGCCTAACGAACCCTGCTTCCACCAGCTCCTATAGCTGGCTCCAAAAATCCACTAGCTCCTTCGGTGCCATTCGATAGGGAGCTCTAGATACCTGCTTAGCCCCCGACACCAGTTGGATTTGGAAATCCTTCTCGCGGTGCGGAGGCAGTCTGGGTAGCTTCTCTGGTAATACGTCGGCAAAATACCGCACAACCGGGATATTTGACACCGAGTCTTTGACTTCCGTCACCTCGAAGAGCACCTGATATACATCGTCTCCCAGCAGGTGGGCCTTGATGGCCTGAGCTGATGATAAAAAGGTACGAGAGGTGGGTTTAGTACCTTCGATTACTACTTCACCATCTTCATGCTTTAGATTGATCCTCCTTGCCAGACAGTCAATCTTTGCATGGTTCTAGTGCAGCCAGATCATGCCTAAGATCAGATCAAAGTCCTTCATCTTCAAGCTTGTCACCTGCGCTTCGAACAGTTTCCCTCCAATCTCCACATTCATGTTGCACTTCGCATTTGTTAGAATCTCTGATCCATCCGGGAATCGCACTCTCCTGTAGATTCCCTTGAAGTGTTGGACTTGGCACAGATCATCTACGAATTCTTCTGAGACGAATGAGTGAGAGGAACCCGTATCAAATAAAGTGTATGCGGGCTTGCCACAGACGAGTACTATACCTGGATGGTTTTTGTTTGTTTGGTTTAATGCTAAGGCAAAACTAAAATTGAAAAGTATATCATTTATATAAAAAGCACATCGAAGTTCCTGTGATTACCCTTGCGGGGTCCCAAGGCTGTGCTAGGTCCAGGGCGTACACTTGTTCCCTGTTCTGTCTCCGGTCACCACCCTGAAATCCACGGCCTCGACCACGTCCTTGGCCCCCGAAATGCTGGGCCGGTGGGGTAGCCTGTAGTGCTGGTGGTGTATTCCTCTGTGGTCAGTTCCTCCAGATGTGGCCAGTCAGGTGGCAGTGGTAGCACTCCGTTGGGGCAGGTGGACCACCTCCTCCTATCCTGGGAATCTCCCGGATCTGTAGAGGCTGCAGAGCCAACACCACCTTTTCCCTCTGCTCCTGACTCTCCTCCTGGCGGGGTCGGTCCTCTTCTCTCCTTTCTCCAATGAAACTACCCTTCTGCTGTTCTCTCCTGCCACTCCTTCCTTGGTCCTCTACCGGCCTCTTCCTTCCTCGAACAAGGTGCTGGTCGACTTCCATTTTCTTGGCCATCTCCAAGATCTTGGTCATGCTGCCATCAGAGACAAATAGGAGGGCCTGCCTCAGCTCATCACGGAGGCCCTTGTAAAATTTTTTTGCGTAGCCTTCATCATCCAGCTGGTAGGAGTCTGCAAACTGGGCCAAGTGTTTGAACTCCTGGTGATACTTCACCACTGTCCTGCTACCCTGCCTTAATTGCAGGAACCTATCTTCTAGCTCATCCGTTGCTGACTGTGGTACATAGTGTTCCAGTAGCGCCGCCTTGAACTCATCCCAGGAAATATCAGCCGCCTCCAGTCCAGCATAGGTGGTGTCTAGCAGTGACTTCCACCACCTCTTAGCATGAGATTCCAGGCATGAAACCACTAGGGGTAACGCCATGTCCGTCGGGCATTGTATTCCTGCTAGCATCTCATACATAATGTCCACCCACTCCTCAGTCCACACAACTGTCTCTGTCCCGAGGTATGATGGAGGGGAAAGTCCACGGAATGCACTCATCCAGTTGGCCCCGGGGTTTGGCTGAGGAGCCGGTGCCTGCTATGCCCTGAATGCCTCCAGAATGGCAGTCAACGTCTGTCCCATCTCCGTCTGTAGAAACGGAGTAGGAGTCGGTGGTGGTGGGACGACGTTTGGAGTCGGTGGAACTCTATGTTGCGGGGTAGGGTTCGTCGCGGGCTACAAAGGAAAAAAGACACTCAAAAACGGGTTTGCCTAAAAAAATTTAGTTAAGAGTGGACTTTTCATGTGATTCCCCATATGGGCACATCATTGCTTCTGTTGCTTAGTTTGTCCTCAAACTAAACTCGTGTGGGGTGGCCCAGGGTTTGCAGACTTCTTTTCTCTAGATCGAAGTTTGCTCTGATACACTTTGTAAGAACCTTTTTTTTCTTTTCAAATTTGGGGGTCTTATGCCCAGAACCGCCATTTTGCGGTGGCACAATCACTCGGGAGGGACACCACTACAAAACACCGATCCTGCCGGCCTTATCGATCACAGAAATAGTAAAGTATAAATAAACTTTATAAAAGACATGTCCCCATCACATAAATTGTAAAGCATTATAAGGAGATGTCCACATGAAGTAACTGAAACAAATGATAGAAATAACAAGGGCTCCTGCCCGATACATCAAATCCTCACTACAAAAGACACTAGCGGAAGCAAACCAACTAAAACTAGTAAGTCACTCACGGATCCCGTGATCAGTGCTCCCGTACTAGACTGCCCCGCCTCCATCTACACCGGCCTCTGGTGCTGCTTCCTCTCTGTGGTCTCCTAAAATGATAAGACCCACCGACCGTTAGTCAAAAGACTAAGCCAATCATCCACCCGTCCCCCGGTGACTCCTAGGCACCGTGCGGGAAGGATGAAGCGGAGGACATCAAGCGGTAAAAACAACAGCAGGTGACGGGGATATAATTTACAGGGAAAGTCTACCACTATGCAATATATATCGAACTAAAGGAGTAAGCAAAGTAAAGTAAGAACATGTAAAGTAAACAAGTAGAGCAAATATATATGGTAAGTAAGGAAAAGTAACCATTGATTTATAGGAATGCCCATATAAACCTATAGACCAAGGGGTCGTTTAACAAGGCCTATCGTATAAGAAGTCCCATAACCTACTTATACGATAGGGGTAAGGGTTGAAATGCAATGTTTATGCTACGTCATGCAAGGTATGTTGTTAAATGTTATGTTCACGCAGGTTCAACTCACACACTACGACTCTATGCGCACATACCGTTAGTTCCCACTTTTGGAGCAAGCAAAACTCCCAGGATACTCCCATAGTGGCAAACAGAAGCAGTGGCTTGGGCCTCGTCCACCTCTAGGTTGGTGTTTGCACTACCAAACCTAGACCTAATGTACGCCTCAACGCTAAGAAGACAACATCGGAGCTCCTGCATACTCTTGTTGGTTAGACCACCAGACTTGTTTTGGTAAAGGTTTATCCACTCTTTCCAAGCCCAAGTATTAATGTCGGTGCAACGACCATCAACACTTAGGACCCACCACTATATGCACATGCAAACATGTTTATTTATATCTCCGAGCCTTGTGTTCCCCGGGTTAACCCGCCCGGCAAAACAAACATAGTTGAGTCACAACTCACCAAAGTAATAAGTCTATTGCTACAACCACCGAGCCTACCGCTCGTAAGACCAAACCGACTAAAGCACCTATGACAATGGTGTGTGAGTGAGTATATTACTTAGTTAATCTTGAATAACAACTTAGCCCTACGATTTATGGTTAACCTTGGACTTCCGAGGATTACCTCGTAAGGGGCTCTCTACGGTACTAGGAACTATACTGGGATGACACCCCAAGGCTCTCTTTCTCAAGGCATTTAATGTTATGGGTATCTACCCATATGCCTAAGCCTCTTACCATTTCACTTGTATTAACCCTAGGTAGTTTATGACACGCTAGGGGAAAGACGAACTTTCGTCAATCCCAAGCACGACCTTATCCTTAGCTCACCTAGCACTCTTATCTCCCAAACTCCTTTTTGATGACCTCATCCTCTTCATGCTGACCATGTACACCAACTACATGCCACTTCCACTTGGTAAGCCCCTAAATACCCAAGTTTCCCTTTTTTACTATACGCAGACCAAACTAACTATATGAAGCTAATAACTAGAAGTACTCCAAATATTCATCCACATGACACAAGATTTTTACTGAAGGACTACCATGGAATTGTAAGACTAAATCAAAAGACTCATATTTTTCCTCAACATTTTAGCATTTATTTAAATTTCTCTAATATTCGCCAAGTATGAATATGAACATGATGTGTAAGGTATTCTTATGATATGCCTCTCATAAAATTAAGATAAATTTATCATGCCAAAATAACAGTAAATACAGCGTGTCACAATTTTACAATCAGGAATTGTCCTTTAATTATAATATTGGATATTTATCCAAAATTAGAAATTAAAGAAGGAACCACCAAAAATACTTGTCCAAAAATTATGGGAAAATTACCAGACATTTATATTGCTCAGAAAAGTTCTCAGGCCAAATTTTAGAATTTATGAAGGCAAATTAACCACATAAATAAATATTCCAAAGAAACCCTGTTTAGGGAAAATTGTGAAGGAACCTACTGTTATTTAATTCCAAAAATTATGAAAGAAATACGAAATCTCCAATATGTTCATAAAGGCTTGCTGACTTAGTTTCACAATTTATAGAAAAAAAGTTCTCACCTAAGTGAATATTCCAAATAAATCCTAATATGTGCATGTTGTGAAGTAGCCTACTGATAACAATCTCCAAAAATTATATAAAAATTTACAGAGCTTCCTAGTTCTCTGGAATGTCCTATCACCAAGTTGTACATTTTTCCAGAGAGTTTTGGACCCTTAATTATATTTCTTAAGATTAAGGTAAAATTAGTGCCTTGTGAATGAAGTGCTAGTTAAATCACCTAATTAATTACACAAAAAATACTATAGGTTTATAATATGATTATAAAGGCACTACCAAGGTTTCATCATCATCCAAGACTATATGAGCATGTAAATTTCCTTTACAAGATAAAGCCCTAAGGGATTATAATCTAATTTAGGGGGAATGAACACTCCTAAAATTCTCTCAAAATTCCCTAGGATATTATCGCACCCCAAGATCATTTCTACTAAGTCCCATGACCATACTAGGACTTTTGACCACATGGCCTTCATAAGGTCCTATATGCACCCCAATGGGTATAACTAGGGTTCTAGGACATATCCACCTCACACCAACCCATCTCACTCATAGAGGTGTTTTGGTGATTCTAAACCAGTGGCCAAGTTTTCAACTCATGGTTATGAGTTTTGACCACAATACCCCAAGGTGAACACCATACCCTAATTTTGACCTAGTTTGACCTATCTTTGGTTGACAAATTACCCAACCAAATCAGTCCCAATTGGGCTAAAATTTTTACCAAGGTCTTAAAATATTCCTAAGGAGCACCCACCAAAATTGGACGGCATTGGAGGTTACTAGACCCAATAATTAAATAGTATATGAATTATGAAATTATTACAAAAACCTTAGAAAAAATTTCTACTAAAATTCCCATCTTTTGATATGATTAGGGGGTCGATATAAGTAGCCTAGGTTTCAATTTTTAGGTCAATCCCATGACCCAATCAAAAGTTATACAAGGAATGGTGTCTGCCCTACCCTAGGGACCAGTCCTAGCAAAATGGCTCCACAGGGATCTACTGTGCCCCTATTGGGCAGAAATAAATTTTCACTTATTTTACACACCAAGGGCTACAAAAAAGATGTTGGGCACTTTTTCATTTGAAAGGCCCTAGTATTTTATTATTTAAATCAAAGTACAACATAAAGTGTGATAATAATACACATAATATAACATCAAATATAAAAATCTGTGCACGGATCTTAGCGCACATCAGACGGGTCCTGGATTTCTTCTTCCTTCAGCCAAGGGCTGAGATGCTCCCATACTGGGCACCTTTGCCTCTTCCCGACCGGCCAATGCCACCACCACCTCCGTTGAGGTGGTGGCCGGCGATAGGGGGTGGTTGGCCGGCCGGAGGTGGTCTGAATCGGGGTTTAGAGGAGGGGAAAGAGTGCTCGAAATGGCCCCTTTTGGAAGCGCGATCAAAGCCCAATTGAGCTCGAATCAAGCTCAAACTCAGTCGATATCTAGCACTAGGGGAGAGAGGGAGGATCAGACCTGTGTGGGGGCTTGGTGGCGCATATTCCGGTGAGTCGCCATTGCTAGAGGTGGTGCTTTTAGCGCCATGTCAATTCACATTGGGAGGGCTCAATTTCTTCAGGGAAGAGGGGGGTTTCACTCCTTTCCGTCCACTGAAGATGTTAAAGGGGTCAATTGAGGCTATAGGGGGCGAGTTACTCGGATTGCCATTAATGGCCATGAATGGAGATTTCGGTTATACTTTGGGGGGGATGAATTGGCCATCAATTAGGCCAGGAAGAAGCAGGAAACTTCTCCTATCCCCAACGGGAGATGAATGAAGCCATTATTGGAGGAGATGGGAGGTTTCCTCTTCCTCTCCATTAACTCCCCCTTCCTTCTCTCTCTTTCAATTTAGGGCTTTCTCTCTCCTGCCCGACTCCCTTCAAATTGGATGGCCAACTCAGCAGCATTCAATCCACATGAGGTGGTGGACCACCTCAATTGGGACTAGCTCAAGTGAATTGGGCTCAATTTGGGTAAAGTAGGTCATTTTGAGCTAAACTTAGGCTAAGGTTAACTTTGGTCAAATTGACCACTTGGGTTGACGACAATGGGTGGATAGTGACTCCTTGGACTCCCTTAAGGGTCAGGAAGGTCTAGGTAGGGTCAATTTGGCAAGGTGAGGGTGAATTGCCCCTTTATAGGGCACTTTGACCAAAATTAGGGCTAGAGTTGACTTTGGTAAAATTTGCCAAATTGGAGGTCCCATGATGGGGCGTTTTGGTCCATTAGGTCCCTAGTGTGCCTATAAGGGTAGGGTAAGGGTCAATTTGGCATGGTGGGGGCCAATTGGCCCTAATTGAGTTAGTTTGACCAAGTTTGGGTTAGGGTTGACTTTGGTTAATTGACCAAATTGGAGGTCCCATGATGGCGCTTTTTGGTCCTTTAGGTCCCTAGTGACCCTATAAGGGTAGGGCCAGGGTCAATGTGGCATGGTGGGGGCCAATTTGCCCTAATTGAGTTAGTTTGACCAATTTCGGGTTAGGGTTGACTTTGGTCAATTTGGCCCCTTTTGTTGACTCCAATGGGTCCCTGGTGCTCCAAGGAGGCCCCCAGTGGGTTAGGGACACTATGGTGGGGTCAAGGTTCAAGGTGAGGCCCTAAAGTCCAACCCTAGGCTGGGTATCTGAAAATTACTATTTGCAGACCACTTGGATTTTCCCATTTCTCACCCAAACTCACATGGTCTTGAGCTCTTCCTATGGTTTTGTCATGACCTAGTCATGAAAAAACCAACTTGGGGGTCTAGATGTTTGGGGGATGTTGCAGACGATACGGGATATCTTTTCTACACTAGTGATTAATAATGATAGACTATCTTCTGGATATGTCATCGTAATCTTCTCGACTGCTTGATGTCGTCGACACCACCTTGTATTATCGACGACATTATTAATATAATGTCGATAAGCTATTCCTCCGCATCTGCTGTCTTCATAACTGCTTCCTTGGCCTTCTCGATATCAAGACTTCTTTACGACGATATCGTCGATATCAGTCATTTTTTGCCTTTTCAACGACATGGATTCTTTACTATGATATCGTCGATATCACCTTGCTTTGACTTTTCGATGTCAAGGCTTCTTTACGATGATATCATCGGTATCACCTTGCTTAGACTTTTCGACGTCAAGGCTTCTGTACGACTATGTCGTCGACATTGTCTTGTACTTGTATTTACGTATTCTTCCTTCATCTTAGTATATTGATATCATCGAGTGGTGTTGTAGTGTAGATGTCACAATGATATCATCATGTGCATGTTATCTCGGCGATAATTGACATGATCCTTCTGCTTTGCTCTGCATATCATTTCAACGACATGCATACTCTTTTCGACGATATGTCCAGTCCTTTTCGATGATATTATACTTAGTGAAGTAATTAAAGTACTGGACACATTGTCTGATCTCTGCAAGCATGAACTAAATATAGCATCAAATACAACTTGCACTTATCATTGAACTGAGCACTTCTTCAAATCAGGAACACTGCTGGGCACTGTTCCCAGCAAGCTCCCCCTATTTGAAGAAGTCATAAACCACTCAATGATAAAGTAGATCTTAAGCAAATTAGCATATTATGATGACATTACAACTAAGTTTGAGTGAACACGGAAATTGACAAATATCACTTCATTGATAATTTATAAATAGTGACAGATGTTTTAAGGTTTTCAACATTTCTATATTTGCCCCTAATAATTCAGCCATCTATTTCTCTGGTTCCTTCATAGCTGTTTCACTCCTCGCTTTCTTGGCACTGGCTTCCTGTTCCATCTCAATTTGTCTGGTGAAGTATTCAAATGGCTTTGGGTGATACTTGAGGGGCTCAGGAGTGTCTGCGGGGATTCTTCCTGCTTGCTTGTCCCTCCTGTAATCTCACCTTGCTTCTTCTTGATCTTCATGCTTAGACCAATCTTGAGGATTGTACAATTTGTATCTTTCACCTTTATTCACTTTCACCATCTCCCATGCTTTTAGTATGACGGATCTAGATTTGGGGCTCCTTCTCTCATAGTCACCCTTCTTCTGCATTTCTTCCGTGTATTTTCTCTTTCTCATCTTTACCTCATCTTCTTCCAATATTTCCTTTCCTTTATTCTGATCAGCAACAGCATCGGGAATACTAACATGTTGATCTTCAGCAGGGTACTCTTCAGCAGGCTCATCAAAATGGAGAGGAGGGAGATTCATTACTTCCCTGATGGTATTGGTGGTCAAGATGGCATACTCACCACTGGCCTTTATCATTGATCTCTCCCCCTTTATGGCTTCATCTGATATCTCACTTTGGAGGTTCTTCTGAAGAACCAATATCATATTTTCCAGCATGTAAATGCTTTTTTACAGATGGTTCTTTGTTTCCAGTAGATGACTGTCTAATTCTTGGTTGTGGTGATCTAGACTTTCTTGGAGATTAGTTTTGTGTTCAACCATCCATCTGTTGGTTGCTATGTGGGTCTTCTCTATGTTGTTGCTGATTATTATCTGATAATCCATTGCATCAAATAGACCCTAGTGAGCAAGTGTTATCTCTTTGGCTGTGTATTCTTGCAGAATCTTCACATAATTTCTCAGGCTTGCAGTTTCAGCAGATAGTTCTGATGTAGCACGTCCTATGAGCCTACACGGAGACGTCTCGGATAACCTCGATACCTTACACTCTCTCGACTTGGCACAATAACTAAACGCAGCGGTACAATTAGATTATTTATTTCTCGCGCTAACGTGCGGATAGCCAACCCGCTAGAGATCGTATCTCGGCTAGAGGCCAAGATCCGGTCAAGCTAAAAGGACGAATATTTGCGTCCGGACGAGCTTTGTTGTACCAAAGAAAAATCCACCAAAATAAATCCGATTCGCAAACGGTTGATCTTTCCCCAACAAGAAGAATAACAAGGTTCGCCAAACCTTTCGATAGTATCCGGAAAATCAAACAAAAATACAAATCTATTAAAGAAACACCGCGAGAAATTTTCTTGCTTCGAGAAATCACGCAAAAATCGTCCACCACAAAAACGATCTAAGAAAAGAGATCTCTTGAGTAGAAATTTCGTTACCCCTCTCGGAAACGTAGATCCGAGATTTTGGATCCACGAGAAAATAATCGCTCTCCTTTGGAACAACGGAAGGGGCTCCAAATGATGAAGAAACTCGTTCGTCTTCCTCGCCTTTGCACCGAAGAGATTCACCCAAAAGCCGTAGAACCTTGCACTTGTTATCTCCTCCTCCAATTTTGATCGACTTGCTAATATCCGTTGAAGAAGATCTCGTCGTTGAGGTGGGGTATGAAGTGGAAGAAGAGGTAATCGGAAAGAGAGTTGGAGAGATAGAGAGATGAAGGAAGGAGGGAGAGAGAGGTAGCCGAACTTGGAAGACCAAGGGAGGGGGGCGGCGGAAATATGAGAGGGAGAGGAGGAGAGGAAAGAAATTTAGGTTTGGGCAAATTTTCAATCAAAATTATATTCTACCTTTTTAGTTCAATACTTAGCCTTATATAGGCCTTACAACATAAGTGTTATTAGCACTCCAAACATAGCGCTATACGCACACCAATAGTTCAAAAATAAAACACATAAATGCAATGTCAAATTTAAATTAAAATAAAACATAACTTAGCAAAATATTATAATTAATTAATTCTTGCGGCGTGGACGAAGGTTGTAGCCGTGGCCGCCTCGGCGCCGAATGTCTTTAGCCGGTGGGCCGTCATCATCGTCTTCCGTCGCAATTCCATGACCAACCATGCCGTGTCCGTCATCTTCGTCTTCAAGTTGGCCGTCATGGTGGCAGTCGCCATCAATCCTCCCCCGCTCGAAAGAACTCATCACCGATGAGTGGGCTGGAACATAACGGTGAAAGAGATCCGCATCAAGTAGCTTCACCTCCGACGCGGAGAGCCAAGAGTCGTCCGAGGCAGGACGGCCAATCCATCGAACCAAGAATCTGTGAACATCACCGTCAGAAGTTGGGAACACAGCATCCTGCAAAATCCTGTCAGGCAAGAAAACGGTCCGGGAAAACCTCGGAAATGCATTAGGCAAAGAAGAAAAAGAAGTTTCAACATCAACAGGTGGCTTACCTCCCGTAGAATCCGTAGGAGAGGGCGATTCAGAAACAATCTCACTACCCACCCCATTAGAATTTTTAGTGGAAATATTAAACGGAGAGGCAGAAAGTTCAGGTGGTGGAGCGACATAAAGCATTAAATCCGAAACGTTAAAAACAGGGGAAATTCCCCACTCAGCGGGTAACTGTAATAAATATGCGTTTTCGCCCAACTTCTTTAACACTCGAAAAGGACCGGCTCTCCTATTTGCTAATTTCTTTATAGTGCCCGAAGGCATCCGTTCAGGGGTTAAACGCACCATTACCAAATCACCAATATTCAAGTGGACCGCTCGCCTATTTTCGTTAGCATTCGATTGATAAATAGCATATTGTTTAGCTAGCGTCTCGCTGATGTGCTTATGGAGATTGTGAACGTGCGAGGCAAAATCCTGGGCGAAATGACTAGTTTTGAAAGATGGGGGTAGTGGTACTAAATCAAGAGGCACGGGTGCCTTATAACCATGTACAATTTCATTTGGAGACAATCCAGTGGACCTATTCCGCGAATTGTTATAAGCTATTTGAGCATGAGGAAGAATAAGGTCCCACGTACCTTTATGATCGCCTATTAAACAACGAAGTAATCCACCCAAACTTCGATTGACCACTTCCGTTTGCCCATCCGTTTGGGGATGATAGGCCGACGAAAACATAAGTTTTGTACCCATAAGCTTCCAAAGCGTCTTCCAAAAGTAACTAGTGAATTTGACGTCCCTATCAGATACTATCGTTTTTGGAACGCCCCGATGCGCCACGACCTCTTTGAAATACAATTTAGCAACATGGGATGCATCGTTGGTATTGTGACTAGCGATGAAATATGCCATTTTAGAAAATCTATCAACGACGACAAGGATGGAATCGTGTCGCCGACATGTCATAGGTAAACCCAAAATAAAGTCCATACTAACGTCCTCCCAAGGAACCGACGGAATAGGAAGAGGAGTATAAAGACCCGCGTTGGTCTTGTTACCTTTTGCTAATTGACACACACGACAACTTCCAACGATCTTATTAACCATTGGCTTAAGTCCCGGCCAAAAGAATTTATCTTCCACTAGTGTTATCGTTTTATCCCGGCCGAAATGTCCCCCTAGCCCTCCACTATGTAGCTCCCATACAATGAAATGGCGTAGTGAAGAGCGGGGAATACACAATTGCGTATGCCTAAATAAATAACCGTCGCGAATGTAGTAGGCCGAAATAGTAGAGGGTGCCTGTTCCTGAGCGGATAAATAAATGTCCTTAAAATCCGGGCATAGGACGTACTCGTCTTTAATGCGTTCAAATCCTATTACCGTCACTTCCATTTTAGATAATAATAACGTGACACGACTAAGGGCGTCCGCCACACGATTTAACGTACCCTTAAGGTGCTTAATAATGAATGTGTACTCCTGAAGATAGGAGACCCATTTGGCGTGCCGAGGGCTGATTTTACTTTGAGAGTTTACGAATTTTAGTGCTTCATGATCCGAGAGGATTACAAATTCTTTCGATATAAGGTAGTGTCGCCAATGTTGGAGACAACGTATTACAGCATAAAACTCGCGATCATAATTGGAATAATTTAATTTTGGGCCCGCAAGCTTCTCGCTAAAGTACCCAACCGGATGTCCCTCTTGGCTTAACACTCCTCCAATTCCTATCCCCGAAGCGTCACATGATAGTTCAAACACCTTATCAAAATCTGGCAACCGTAGTAGTGGGGCTTCAGACATCCGATCCTTAATCATTTGAAACGCGCTAGTGGCCGATTTGGTCCATTTGAAATCACCTTTCTTCATACATTCAGTAATTGGTGCCATGATGCTACTAAAATTGCGAATGAATCGTCTATAAAATGTGGCCAAGCCATGAAAACTCCGAACCTCCCTAATATTTTGTGGCTCCGGCCATTCTTTAATCACTTGGACCTTTTTAGGGTCAACATGTATTCCCTCGGCACTCACTATGTATCCTAAAAATTCCACGGAAGTTACACCGAATGCGCACTTCTTAAGATTAATGAATAAGTTCTCTTGGCGCAATGTAGTAAGGATTGTTCGCAAATGAGTTTCATGATCGATCGGCGAAATACTAAACACCAAAATGTCATCGAAATAGACTACGACAAATTTTCCCATGTATGGCTTGAATACTTGAGTCATTAATCGTGAGAAGGTACTAGGTCCATTGGTGAGGCCCTCTCCTAGCACTAACCACTCGTAAAGCCCGTCCTTAGATTTAAAGGCCGTCTTCCATTCGTCTCCCTCCCGAATTCTTATTTGGTGGTAACCACTCTTTAAATCCAACTTTGAAAACACGGTGGCACCGGATAACATATCCAATAGATCATCCAAACGGGGAATGGGAAACCTATATTTGACAGTTATTTTATTAATGGCCCGGTAATCTACACACAACCTCCAAGATTTATCTTTCTTCGGGACCAACAAGGCAGGGACGGCACAAGGGCTTTTACTATGGCGGATAAATCCCTTTGCTAATAAATCGGAAATTAATGTTTGTAGTTCATTATGTGCGGAGGGATTAAGTCGGTAATGGGGTTGATTAGGCAAGGATGAGCCCGGGACGAAATCAATTTCGTGTTGAATATCCCGGATGGGTGGCAATTTGGAAGGCAAATCTAACGGATAGACGTCCTTATATTCATCCAATAACGTGCGCAGAGATAACGGTAGATCCTCTAAAGATGGTGACTCTTCCTTAGCTTGCAGACATACTAACGCATAAATGACGCCATCCAGAAAGGTCTCGCGTTCTAACTCCTTCCTGCTTATAAAACTTATGGTTTTTCTTTCCGCAGGCACTACTGTGTCCTTGGAAGCATTCGACGGATCCTTAGGTGGTGTGGGTTTCAAAACAATGGTCTTACCATTGAACTTGAACTCATAAGTGTTGGCTTTGCCAAAATGGGTCACGTCATAATCATAAAGCCATGGACGTCCTAATAAAACGTGACATACATCCATAGGGATGACATCGCACCATACCTTATCAACATAGCTCTTCACCGTGAGCGGTACCAAACATCGTTTAGAAACTGCGATAGACGTTTTGTTCACCCATGCTATCTTATACGGATGTGGGTGCGGCTCAGTGACTAAGTGCATTCGAGTGATGGCATTCTCCGAAACGACGTTCATACTACTTCCACTATCGATTATTAACTTACACCACTTGTCACCGTTTTTAAAATTTACCGAAAAGATATTCGTTCGATTGTAATCGTCCGTCGCACGTGGTGTATTCAGAATACATCTCATAACCATCATAAAAGAGTCATCATCAATATCACTCGGCTCGGCATCAGACTCGGTACCGGCTTCATAAACAATCTCGGCGGGGTCAGACGTGGAGTCTAACAGGGCTAGGGGCTTTCCCTTAGTGGGGCACTCACTAGAGTAGTGCCCTTGGATCCCGCAAGTGTAACAGGTGGCGTTAGTCTTATTAATACGCCCTATGGGAACTCTCTCACCAGTGGGATTTTTGATGTTCCTAGCAGTAATGACCACGGAATTCGAGTCTGTGGATCGATACCTTCCTTTGTCTCGCACTGAGGATGAGGGTGGGGATCCTAAGATGGATTTTCCCTTTTGGATAGATCGTCCCTTGGACTTATAGGCATTGTGCTTTTCAATATCCAAAGCGGCATTAAACGTTGCGTTAAGATCCGTGTGACCATAGCGCAGAAGCTTGCCTTGGATATCCGGCCTGAGTCCCTTACGGAAACGTGATAGTGTTACCTCGGGCATTTCCCGGACGTCACATCTCACCATCATATCCTTAATGAGTCCCATGTACTCCGATACTGACTTATCCCCTTGGCGAAGGGTGGCTAACTCGTCGAACATTTGAGTTCGGTGATACGCGGGGACATATTGGTCTGTCAACAGTGCTTTCATGGCAGTCCACCCAATTGGGGGTACTCCATTCACGGTACCCATTCGCCTCTCTTCGTTCAACCAGAATGTTTTGGCCCTACTCAGAAGCTTCATTCGTCCCACTCGCACCTTATCAACGTCAGACAGATTGTGCCACTCAAAGTAGCACTCGATCTCCATGATCCAATCTAGGAAAACTTGAGGTTCTCCCATTCCATCGTAGGATGGTGGATTTAGTCGCACGGCCCTAGTTAAATTGAAATCGTCATCCTGATCACGATGATGATTTTGTCGTTCATTTCGTTGGTTGGCAGGCTGTGGTGGTGGCCCCTGTCGATTTATCCCAACACCGGGATTTTGAGGCGCCGCCTGATTTACGGCCAACCCTTGTATTAACTGGGTGAGGGCATCGAACCTAGCGTTGAACTCTTCCCGAAGCTCCGCAATCGCTGCTGGAGTGTGCTCATCATCATGGTGGTTGGCCATGGGTGAGGTGGATGGAAAATATTCCGTACCAAACCTAGTGCGCATGAACGGCCGGACAACCAAAACCTTGACCAGATATTTTTTTTTAAAAATGATTTTTTTCGGGGACTATTAAGTAGGAAAATGAGAATGATTTTTTAGACTTTTTTTCTTAGAATTATAAGAAGAGCTTACAGAATTTTTTTATAATTTTCTGGAAAAATTTTTTTTTTTTGAAATTTTGCTAATCGCAGACCAACGTAAAGAAAATTCAGATTTCGTTGTCTAGTACGAAACGTGCACGACCAGGTGTGGGTCGACGTCCTAAAACTGAAAAACGTAAGGATGGTGTCGATTGAGAAATCAACACAACCTAGCTCTGATACCAAATTTGATGTAGCACGTCCTATGAGCCTACACGGAGACGTCTCGGATAACCTCGATACCTTACACTCTCTCGACTTGGCACAATAACTAAACGCAGCGGTACAATTAGATTATTTATTTCTCGCGCTAACGTGCGGATAGCCAACCCGCTAGAGATCGTATCTCGGCTAGAGGCCAAGATCCGGTCAAGCTAAAAGGACGAATATTTGCGTCCGGACGAGCTTTGTTGTACCAAAGAAAAATCCACCAAAATAAATCCGATTCGCAAATGGTTGATCTTTCCCCAACAAGAAGAATAACAAGGTTCGCCAAACCTTTCGATAGTATCCGGAAAATCAAACAAAAATACAAATCTATTAAAGAAACACCGCGAGAAATTTTCTTGCTTCGAGAAATCACGCAAAAATCGTCCACCACAAAAACGATCTAAGAAAAGAGATCTCTTGAGTAGAAATTTCGTTACCCCTCTCGGAAACGTAGATCCGAGATTTTGGATCCACGAGAAAATAATCGCTCTCCTTTGGAACAACGGAAGGGGCTCCAAATGATGAAGAAACTCGTTCGTCTTCCTCGCCTTTGCACCGAAGAGATTCACCCAAAAGCCGTAGAACCTTGCACTTGTTATCTCCTCCTCCAATTTTGATCGACTTGCTAATATCCGTTGAAGAAGATCTCGTCGTTGAGGTGGGGTATGAAGTGGAAGAAGAGGTAATCGGAAAGAGAGTTGGAGAGATAGAGAGATGAAGGAAGGAGGGAGAGAGAGGTAGCCGAACTTGGAAGACCAAGGGAGGGGGCGGCGGAAATATGAGAGGGAGAGGAGGAGAGGAAAGAAATTTAGGTTTGGGCAAATTTTCAATCAAAATTATATTCTACCTTTTTAGTTCAATACTTAGCCTTATATAGGCCTTACAACATAAGTGTTATTAGCACTCCAAACATAGCGCTATACGCACACCAATAGTTCAAAAATAAAACACATAAATGCAATGTCATATTTAAATTAAAATAAAACATAACTTAGCAAAATATTATAATTAATTAATTCTTGCGGCGTGGACGAAGGTTGTAGCCGTGGCCGCCTCGGCGCCGAATGTCTTTAGCCGGTGGGCCGTCATCATCGTCTTCCGTCGCAATTCCATGACCAACCATGCCGTGTCCGTCATCTTCGTCTTCAAGTTGGCCGTCATGGTGGCAGACGCCATCAAGTTCCCTTCTTAGCTCATTAACAGCAGAGTTAACATGACTTTCAATTTTTAGTATTTTCTCTTCCAGGAGCATTCATATCTGAGGCAGTAGTGAGGACTCTACTGGCCTATTCTCTGGAGGTGAACATGCTTGTCCTGGTTCTTCCTCTTCATTCACATCAACCTTAGGAGATGGAGGTCTTCTGATGGGTGACTAGTATGACTCCTTTTCATGTTCATTTGCCTCTTCAGGATTTGGCATATCTCTACTAACCTCATCAGCAAGATTCTCTTGGTTGTCTTTTTGGTGATTTCCTCTTGGGTCCTCTTGGACTGCTGGTTCAGAATGGACAGCATCCTCAGCCTCATTGATCTTTTTGATCACAGTATCTACCTGAGCAAGGATCTCATTATCTTTCTACCCCTCAGATTTAACACCTACTTGGTCTGTTCCTGTTGATAATGAGTCTGAGTTGTTGTCAGACTCACTTTCTTCAAATGAGCCTTCTTCCTTTCTGATCAAATCTTCTGTATCCTTCAGCTTCTTGGGAGATTTAGACATAACCTTCTCCCACCTGTCAAGTATCCTGATATCCATCCTTCTCATATTATGGATTTTTACACCATACTTGTTGTTGAAAGTCTCAGGATAAGATAGTAGTAAAAAGAGAGATAGAATTCTTCCTAGATTGGGTACTTGGAAACTTTCTTGAATCCTCTTAAAGATAATCTGACCCCAGTTGGTTTTCTTACTTAGGATTATCCTTGCCATTATCTCAAACATGGGATTGGATATCCTGTCATGGGACCCTACCTTGCAGAGGAGGGCTTTTCCCACGATATCTTCCATCATCTTTCCTTGTTGGTTGAAACTCTTCCTTTCCAGAGACCTATAGGTCTTGCTGGAGTGCCCGCACCATGCCATAGCTTTGTTAAGGTCCTCCTGGGTGACTTCCTCATTTTCCTCCCCCTTGGCGTAGGTCAGCAGCTGAAGAACCCTGGCCTATCTCTTGGGGTTCACCTTGACTTTCATCGCATTGATTAAACTCTTCACGGATGTTCCTTTTGAGCCACATTTAACATTCGAGTAGAACTCCAACACTTCTCTTTTTAATATTACTATTGGCTCTGAGAGAGTAAACTCCAGGCCGACGGCGTCCAACAGCTTAATGGTGCTCTGAATCTCTTATGGCCCTTCTGAGAAATCATTCCTCACCACTTCGCTTCCTTCATACATAAATCCTTCCTTCTTTGGCGCCATTTCTTACTTGATCCGAGAGGATTTCAGCGCTGTCGATTTGTTCACTCTTCGAAGTCGCAGAGAACACGACAATTTTTTAGGGAAAATATAGAATGTGTTTTAACTTCAAGACATCCGACTTTATTTATAGTTTCGGGTTTGGAAGGCGAAGTGTCATTTGTTAAAAGTCTGATTATCTTAGATTGAAAGGTTGTGATCGATTAATTTTAGATCTCTTAAGCGTTAAATCGACACTTAGGTATCGTCGTGACCCTACTTAGACGTCGAGGAATCATTTTGACGATACCAATCATTATTTCGACGATACCAATCATTATTTCGACGATATTGTTTTGTATTCAAAATGATATTGTCCTTGTTCACTCTTTTGTATGATCAGTGTTGTGATTTAGCTGCGCCATATATATGTGCTCTTTGAGTGACAACTTTTGTTTACTCAAATCAAGATTACTTTCACATAACGATAAATATAAGTTTATGTAGTTATCATTAATATCTAAAGCACAATTACTTTCACCTTAGCTCTTGTTGAACTTTAGAGTAATTGTCTTTGCATTTTCTCAATCTTGCAGCTCCCTCCTTTTTGAGGTCTTCTTTTTCATCTGATTTTTCTGAACTCTCCCCCTTGATCAATGCAACTTGGTTTTTGATGAGATCTTTCTTAGTCCAGAGTTATCCCTGGATGATTTATTGTCCATCAGCCTTATGTACTTTAGGTTGGCTGAATGGACATACCTGCAAGATAGATATTATCATACCTTAGGAATCCAACAGAGTTTGGGTCCTAGGTCCTTTTTAGTGCAATAAGAAATATTTCTACTCACTCCAGCTTTTGCAGGAAGGCTCTACTTTGCATTAGGCACACTTGGGTTGTGCCAACAGTCAATGACAAGGTGTCACACTCTACCACAACATCAACATTCATGGATGTTGTACCTTCATTTCTGAAGATTTCTTGAGGAGGTGGCATTAGATTGCTTATGTTCAACATAGAGGGCAGCATCATTCTTCCTATCTCATTAAGCTGGGGGTTGACTGGCTTCTCTAGTGTAATCATTTCTTCTTTGCTTTATCTATTTGTCAGCAATTGATAATAGCTTGGTAGCTGACATGGTGTTGATGGCATCAAATATGATCATGTGGGAATTGATTATGTTGGAACAACCCTATTACTGATTTGGGCTAGGATCACTATATGTTGACTAGGACTAAGTTGACCCCAATGTATAGTATAAGGGTCAAGGTAATAGGCTGTTAGAACTTAAGGAATAGATAAGTTTTCTGCGTTCGACGAACTCCATACTGCGTTCGACGAACTCAATCCTGCGTTCGACGAACGTCATGCTCCAGTTCGATGAACTTGCCAAGGTTCTGCGCTCGACGAACTCTATTCTGCATTCGACGAATTTCCCTCTGCGTTCGACGAACTTGCTCTCCAGCTCGATGCACTCAGTTCTCCAGCCACTCAGTTCTGCTTGAGATGAAGAATCACTTGGAAGTAGGAATCCACATGCTCAAAAACAAGATATTGGCCTCTGAGGAGAATCTCCAAAGGGGGATATCTGAAGAATTCATAAAGGGGGAGAGATCAATGATAAAGGCCAGTGGTGATCATGCCATCTGGACCACAAACACCATCAGGGAAGCAATGAATCTCCCTCCTCTACAATATGACAAGCCTGCTGAAGATCAACATACAGATATTCCTGATACTGATAAGGGTAAAGAAAAGGAAGCACTGGAGGATGAAGAAATAAAAATGTGAAAGAGAAAGTACAGGGAGGAAATGGAGAAAAAGGATGACTATGAAAGATGGAGTCCCATATCCAGGACCATCATTCAAAAAGCATGGGAGCAAGTGAAAGCTAATAAAGGTGAAAGATACAATGTATACAGTCCTCAAGAATGGGCTAAGCATGAAGATCAAGAAGATTTAAGGAGAGAATACAGAAGGAATAAGCAAGCCGGAAGAATTCCAGCTGACACTCCTGAACCTCTAAAGTATCATCCTAAACTGTTTGAGTACTTCATCAGACAAGCTGAAAAGGAACGGGAAGCCAATGCCAAGAAAGCAAAGGGTGAAGCTGATATGAGGGCACCAGAGATATAGATGGCTAAATCTTTGGTGGGCTAAATGTAGAAATGTCAAAACTTTTGAAAACATTTGACACTATTTATAAATGAAGTAATATTTGTCAAATTCTGTGTTCACTCAATTATAGATACAATATCATCATTATATGCTTGTTTGCTTAAAATATTAAACCTTTTATTTGAGTGGCATTTATCATTGAGTGGGTTATGACTTCTTCAAATAGGGGGAGATTGTTGGGAACAGTGCCCAGCAGTGTTCCTGATTTGAAGAAGTGCTCAGCTCAATGATAAGCGCAAGTTGTATTTAATGTCCCATCTAGTTCATGCTTGCAGAGATCAGACAATATGTCATGTACTTTAGTTATTTCGCTAAGTACAATATCGTCGAGAAGAATAGGAGATGACGTCGACATAGTATGCTTGTCGTCATAATGATGAGCAAAGCAAACAGTGCGACTTGGCAAGTTCGTCAAATAAAGAATGGAGTTCGTCGAACGAAGAATGAAGTTCGTCGAATGAAGAACGAGTTCGTCGAATGCAAAGATGGGACAAAAGCAAACACTGAGACTTGGCGAGTTCATCGAACGAAGAATGAAGTTCATCTAACGCAGAGACGGAACTGAAGTAAACGCTGAGACTTGGCGAGTTCGTCGAACGAAGAATGAAGTTCGTCGAACGCAGAATGAAGTTTGTCGAACGCAGAAACTTCTCTGCAGATCGACAGAATCTGCAGGGAAGAGGAAGCCATCTCAGCCCAATGGATTAGTCAGATACAAAAGGAAGGAATGTCGTCGAGAAGATGCAGTATCGTCGACATCATCAAAGAAGGCGTGTCGTCGAGAAGACTGAAGAAAGACAGCTGAAGACAAGTAGCTGCTAAATCATAATCTGTCGACATGATATCGCTCATGTCGTTGAAAGAACAAAGTGATTACGACAATAGTCTACAAGAAAGAAGATCACGACGACACAGTCAGAGATAGCATATCGTTGTATATGCAGAAACGCCGGGATATCTCGTATCGTCGAGATATCAATGTTAGAGGTAGAAGCTAGAAGACTTGAAGATCTACGAAGGTCTAAGACATCGACAAAGTCCTGTCGTCGAGATATTATCCACATCGTCGTAACAATGGAAATATCGTTGATACGGAATTCAAATGTTGCGGACGCGCTGTTAGCATTTAATACCGCCGCCTAATTGCTAATCAGTGCGTGCTCTTAAGGAATGGGGGTCTGACATTAAAGGACATTATATGTGACCGTTAAACGGCTCATCCGTCCTATAAAAGGGAACAGTGATGCCCTAGAAAAAGGTAATCTTTGTGAGAAAGACAAGAACGAAAAAAAAATCTCGCAGTTGCTTCTCAATACAACAGTACATTCTGCGGAGAAGAAGAAGAACAAGTAGAGAACAAGAATCAAGTGTTCTCAGAAGAATTAGTCATCTCCATTGACTGATTAGTAGCCGGTCAAAATCAATCAAAAGAAGAAGAGGCTGAAGAAGATCCAGCGCCAAAAACGAAAAATCAAGAAGCATCTTCTTCTAGTCTAAGAAGTCGATCTTCATCAGGATAAGTTGTCGTTCCTCACCATGCAGAAGAAACAACTTTATTACTGTAAATCTTTTATTATTGTAAGGCTTGAGGGCCTAACCGTCTAGCTTGAGGGCTGGAGAGTTGTGAGGCTTGAGGGCCAGGGCAGTGAACTTGCGGGTCTGACACCGTCTAGCTTAAGGGCTGGAGAGATGTGAGGCTTGAGGGCTAGGGCAATGGACTTACGGGTCCGATATTGTCGAGCTTTAGGGCTTGGGTGTAGTAAGGGCTTGCAGGCCTAGGCTGTAGGCATAGGACTTATGGGTCTGTGTTGTATAGGGCTTGAGGGCCTGAGTGTCGAGCTTGCGGGCTCGAGTGTAGTAGGGGCTTGCGGGCCTAGGCTGTAGGACTTGCGGGTTTGTGTTGTAAGGCTTGTGGGCCTGAAGATTTGGCAGAGTTTTCGGAGACGAGCACACTGCTAGGTAGGCGCTGAGGGAAAGAGGACTACTCAAGACACCCTATCTTGAGGAACCTCTATAAGTTCTTGTGTGCTTTCTGTGTTGTGCTTTATAATTTATAGATCTACTAATCAGAAATCAAGAACACCTAAAGGGGATAAAATAATTTGTAAAACCTATTCACCCCCCCCCCCCCCCCACCCACCCCGCTAGGTGATAAGTTGACACCCAATAAACAACACCCAATAGCAGATCAGTTCAAGCTGTTAAGCATTCTTTGAAGAACCTCCCTTTGATACCAATTGTTAGTTATGGGATGTCGACTTATCACCTAGAGGGGGGGGGGGGGGGGGGGGGGGGGGGTGAATATAGGTATTTCAAATTACTTTGACCCTCTTTGGTGATCTTGTTTCCTGGTTTATTAAATTATGATACAAGAAGCATAACACAGAAAACACATAAAGATTTATAGAGGTTCCTCAATACAATGTGTCTTGAGTAGTCCTCTACCGCTCTGCGCATACCTAATAGTGGGATAGGGTCGGCAAACTCCTCTAATGTCTCCATACTGCAATCCTTATAGCTTAGACCCGCAAGTCCTATAGACTAGGCCCGCAAGCCCCTACTACACTCAGGTCCGCAAACCAACACTCAGGCCTGTTGGATCGGTAGGCGCCCTTAGAGAGGGGTGAATAAGGGTTTTAAAATTTTTTCTTATATTATGAATATCTTTAAATAATAAGTGATTAAGAAAGTGAGAAATCAAACAAAACAATTGAAAAAAAGTAGAGACATGCTTTATTAATATGAAATATTGTTTTACAAAAGTTGATTTCTATAACGCTAGAAATCAGTGGTGAATAATAATAAACTCTTTTTGTTTTCTATCCCGACTCACATCACCACAAACCCGTGGCCCTAGCCTATCCTTCCCCGGATTCGGCCTCATGCTGCTCTAGCCAATCCAACCCTAGATATGGCCTTGAGCACCCCTTAGACCTAACCTAGCTCTAGTCACCAACACGAGGCGAATTTCAGCCCTAAGTCCTACCCATACCTAGTCGCCAACACGAGGCGAATTCTCTAACGGTGTACAAAGAATATGAAATGATAATTATAAAAACTCCCTCTTGAAGAACATCTGAAGTTGGAGATGAAAATTCACTGTAGAATAAGCGTTGCAGAAGCGGACGTCGTTTGGATCCAGCGTGAAGAAGTCCTTCTTCAGAAATTCGCAGAGCTTTGGTGGGAGATCAACTTTTTACCAAATCAGGCTCTGGAATTCTAGCATGCAATCTCTCTCTATGATAGGTGACTGAAATGAGAGAAGAGGGGTCCTATTTATAGCCTCAGCGCTAGCGCCAGCACTACTTCTACCGCCGGCGCTATCCCATATTAGGACATATTCGGCGCGGGAGAATCTTCAATCCGAGGAAATATTTTCTTCTTGCCTTCAGTGCTCCGTGCTACCACCTACGCTATCCGCTACCGCCTGGCTCTATTGCCTTCTAAATGTACTCCAGGGATTGTGCTAATAATCTCTAGCGCCGGGCGCTAGGTGCTACCGCCGGCGCTAGTGGGCATGTTGGAATTATTGGCCCAATTTTGGGGGCAACTTTCTTATGTCATCATTGAGTCATATGGACTTTATTTCCTGCACACTTAAACACACAAGATCAAATACACATAAGATTTGTTATTCTCAAACCTAGTAGATGCGAAAGACCATGTTCCAACAAACTCCCCCTTTTGATAATAACAAATCCATTAATGATAAATCAGAGCATTAATATATAAGCTTGATGGAACCTACTTGTGTTTGTGTGAGTGTGATGACTTAGGTTAAATATTGATTTTAGTATTTAGAATTGCTCCCCCTAAATACATGCTCCCCCTAAGTGAATGCTCCCTTAATATGTAAGCTATCATCTTAATTAATCTTGTTGGTTTTTTATATTGATAGCGGGTTATATTTATCATTTTAGTTCTCCCCCTTATGTTATTAGCAAAAGTGGTTAAGGAAGCAGAACACATAAAAGTTTTGATAAGTTAAAGGCATGATCGAGCTTTGGGAGAGAAGGAAATGATAAGGAGTTTGTGAATAATTTTCATAGAAATAAATCATAGTTTTTAGCTTTAAGTAATATAACATTTACCATGTAAGTCTACTAGTTGGAAAACAATTTTGAGTTGGAAAGACTTGAGATAAGCATGAAAAGAACACAAGGTAAACGTAATGTTACGGAAGACATAAATAAAAATACAACAAACATCTTTTTGTAAGATATGGTGATTCATAAAATGAAATATGAGTGAAGGACGAATGAAAAATATGTTTTTGTAAATCATTTTGTTAAAGAACTTTAAAGATGATCATGAAGTAACCAAGCAAGAAAGAGATGTAAAAATAGAGGCTGTTGGAACATGGTCTTCCACATCTCTTAGGTTTGAGAATAACAAATCCTATGTGTATTTGATCTTATGTGTTTAAGTGTGCAGGAAACAAAGTCCATTTGACCCAAGGATGACATAAGAAGGTTTCCCCCAAATTTGAGCCATCAAATCCAACATGACCATTAGCGCCGGCGGTAGAAACTAGCGCCCGGCGCTGCGATGATTAGCGCAATTCCGGGAACACATATAGAAGTAGCTAGCGCTTAGCGGCAGCGGATAGCACAGGCAGTAGCGCGGAGCACAGAAGGCAAGAGAAGAATGTTTCCTCAGATTGAAGATTCTCCCGCGCAGGATAATGCCTAATCTAGGATAGCACCAGTGGTGGCGCTAGCGCTTAGGATATATATAGGACCCCTCTTCTCTTGTTTTGCTGAGACATTAGAGAGAGAGATTGAGTGTTAGAATTCCAGAGTCTGATTTGGCCGAAAGTTGATGTCCTACCAAAGCTCTGCGAATTTCTGAAGGAGTATCTCTTCACACCGGATCCAAACAACGTCCGCTTCTACAACTCTTATTCTACAGCAGATCTTCGTCTCCAACTTCAAAAGTTCTTCAAGAGGGAGTTTTTATTATTATCATTTCACATTTCTTGTAAACCATTAGAGAATTCACCTCCTGTTGGCGACTAGGTCTGGGTAGGACTTAGGGTAGAATTTCACATCGTGTTGGCAACTAGATCTAGGTTAGGTCTAGGGGGTACTCAAGTCCATATCCGGGATTGGATTGGCTAGAGCAGCTTGAGGCCGAATCCAGGGAAGGATAGGCTAGGGCCACCTGTTCGTGGGGATACAAGTCGGGATAGAAAATGAAAAAGGGTCTTATTATTATTCGCCTCAGATTTCTAGCATTATAGAAATTAACTTTTGTAAAACCTTATTTCATATTAATAAAACATGTCTCTACTTTATTTCAAGTGTTTTGTTTGATTTCTCACTTCCTTAATCACGCAATATTTCAAAGATAATCAAAATATAACATAAGGTTTAAAACCCTTATTCACCCCCTCTAAGGGTGCCTACCGATCCAACAAGTGGTATCAGAGGGGTTTTTATTCCAATCGGCTTAACAACCAGGAATAATGGAGTCTCATGATCTCGCTTCTATCAGTGGGGTAAATTTTTATGAAGAAGAAAAATCTCATAAACCACCTTTATTCGAAGGGAGAAATTATAAAGGGTGGAAATTTTTAATGGAAAAAATTATTAAAAATTTAGATATCAATGCATGGGATATAGCAATAATTAGACCAGCAGATGAATCGAATAAACAAGAACATCATCTAAATGCAAAATCTTTAAATTGTATTTTCTGTGCTTTATCTCAAGAAATTTCCAAGTTAATATACTTTTTTTCTAGTGCATACAAAGTATGGAATTTTCTTGAAGAAATGTATGATTCTCCGTCTACATGTATAAAACAAACGCAAAAATTGGAGAACATAAAAGCTTGCAAAGATGTTTAAGAAAGCTCATCTTATGATGAGTCAATGGAGAGCACATCAAGTGGAAAAGAAGAAATCGTGAATTTGGAAGACGAATGCCAAAGAGATAAAGATAACTAAGGAACTCTATGCTCAAATCTCATCGCGTCCAAATGCACTGTAAGGAAATCAAATCCCCTTATTTTTTGCAATTCTATTTCTACTTTACAATTGCTACAAATTACAAAGTGCAAAATTAAGAAATTAAAAGAAATGAATTGCAAATTGCGCCTAGAAAATAAAGATTTATAAGCAAAAGTTAAAGTAGAATAAAATTCTGATTTATCTTGTTTTACCCATGTCACTTCAATTGAAAATACAAAACCTTGTTTTGATTGTAATGATATTAAAGAAAAAGTTAAGAAACTTGAAAAAGAAATTATTTTTGTAAAAGAACATAATGAAAAATTATCTTTAGAAAATTCACCTTTGAAAAATGATTGTGCTACGTGCCAAAATTATAAAATTGAAATCAAGGAGATGGACCAAACATTTGATGAATTTAGAAATGACTATCAAAATCATATTGACTCTATTATTTCCACTCTTAAAAATAGCACAATAGATTATAATAAAGCTAGGCATAATTTAAAGATTAAGAATGATGAATTAAAATAAAAAATCAACGTGCTTATGAAAATTATAAATAAAAATTCACAATATCAAGAACTATCTAAAAACATGTTGAATATGAATATGAACATGAATATTTTAACTAAACCAAATAATGGAAATAAGAAACACAACGGATTTGTAAATCAAAGTCAAAATCACCATTATTTCCAAAATCATGTTTCTCCAAACTTAACAACAACATTACACAAATTTCCTAATCATTACAATCATAATCAATAATATAAAGATTATCACAATGGAAATTTGACATATAAAAATAACATTAATCCAAAGTTTGAATGGAGACCCAAAATTAAAAATGAAACACAAAGGACCCATTCAACACTAACTACCCACAAACCTACACGTCATATTTGGGTACCCAAAGGAACCACCACACATGGTCCCCTTTGGATACCTAAATCTCGTATTCATTAGGTATCACCAAATGCATGAAGTAGAATATTTTCAAAAATGAAATGTACAAATTTCTACTCCATGATATGTTTTATTGTCTATTTATTTTTCTTTTCTTTTCTTATCTCTTTTTGCTATCATTGTATGATCATCATATAGACACAAGACTTTATCACTTAAAGATTCATAAATCAAATTATCAAATTGTAAAGTCATGTCCTTTATTTCTATGATCAATCTATTCTTCCTAAACTCATTATATATCTATAGATCATAAATTGAATTTAAAATTTTTCTATGTGATATGATTTCAAACATATACTACTTCAAAGGATTTTAAATTTGATTAAACATCTCCACTTCATATAACTTCAAATTTATAAATAAAACGTAAAACAAAACCTTCAAAAACTACCAAATAAGGAGCAGATAAAAACAGTCAAACATCCAAAAATAACAAAATTAAACATTGCAGATAGCGCTAGCGCTAGCTGGTAGTGTCGGCACTAGTAGACAATATCCAAGAACATGTGTTCAAATCCCTATATTATTACAAAACTAAAAACTTAGTTCCCCTAAGGATATTCCTACTCCTCTACTCTGTCTCGTCTATCTCCTCCACACTAGCACTTGGAGATTGTCTTCTGCGACTCCTCTGAATCAAATGACGCGGTGGATCCTGTACTGGGATATCCCACTCTCTTCGCTCCGGTGAAGATGGTTTTAGCTTTAATGCCTTGATCATGAACTTCTTTCTCCACTCTTGTCATTCGTTCTCCCATTTCTTCTCAAAAAGATTTAAATGAATCATCCCGAGCACCTCGGGATGATGCTCCTCGTCAGAGTGGTGGTCGAGTAGATGTTCATGGCTCATCTGGGAGGGTGATGAGTCCCATTTATATACACATATTTGGACTCAATTGGGCTTATTTTCATGCATACGCACTTCACTTTTAGTCCTTTATTGCTTATATTTCACTTGAACACATTTCTTCACGAAGTGCTCATTTTGGCTCATTGTGGTGTGCAATTGCGCACTATTCTGCTGGGGGTAAGCACATGATGCTACCCATGTATTTATTTTGTTGTTATTATATATTTCTGTGTGCTGGTGGTATGTTCCCCAGCTTGTTGGTTTATATTGCAGGTGGGCAGATCTTCATTCTATGAGAATTGTAACCTGGAGAAATCGCAGGGTCGTGCGATTCCTTGACGCACGATTTCAGCGACCGTGTGATTCCTACAGTACTTATAAATGGTGATCTACCCCGGCTCGTGCGTTTTGTTCGCGCACAGCCAGTTTTGATCGTGCGTGAGCTAAATCGCACGAGTTTCCCTCTTTTATCTAAGAATTTATGTCATTTTACAATTTTCTAGATCGCACGGTCGTGCGTTTATCCTTCACGCATGATCTGGTCGATCGTGCACGTTCATTTGCGGCCCAAAATTGCATTCTGAATTTGGTCGTGTATTTTTACGCACGGTCGTGCGTTTGGTCGTGCATGAACAAATTCTGCACCTGCCTATAAATAGCTGCTCCTCAAAAACAGTCGGAACTACTTCGTTTCTAGGTCTTTTCCACCGCCGTTTTTTGCATTTTTTCGTTCTAAGCCTCCTCTCTTCATCTAGGGACTTCAAGGAAGAGTTTGGATCTTACTTTCATCGTCAAGGAAGGTTTGAAGAGCATTGGACATCAATGGGTCGTGACACAAAGAAGACGGGCCAATGTGAGGAAGTGACAGCCCTCCTTTACCACGGACGCAGTTAAGGACCGAGCTTGGACGCGGATTGACAACCCAGTGATTCCAACCGTGAATCCCAGCAAGGCTTCGGAGTCGGTCGAATCTCTTACTCTTTATTCTTTCGAAATGATGTTTGTATGCTAAACTCTATATTTTGTGGATGAAGAGCATGATAAATCTAGATCTGTAACGTTTATTTCATCTTTATGAAATTCCTTTTGATTTATCCATGTGTATGAGGTGCGCTATTGTCATTCATTTTATCGATTTCATTCCGTGAGCCTACTCTTCCATCCGCCAAGCTAAGCGGTGCTAACGGCCCGTGTAATCCACCCCGACTCCGCCGGTGCGAACCATTCCATCCGCAAGCCTTCTCGTCCATCCGCCCTTGCAAAGTAGTGCGTTCAAGGCCTACGTAGTTTCCATCCCGCCTAGCGAAGCAGTTCGCTCAAGGCCTGCATAGGAATAGTTTAAGTTGCTTTCCTTTATTTTCCAAAACCAAATCATTCCCCGTTTCCACAACCCATCCGACTTAAGGACTTCAATCTCAAGTCCATCCTCAATAGTTAACTCCACCTTACTGTGTTCCTTCGAGATCGATACTTGGGGATTCATTCCCATTTTATATTACTTGAATGATCGGTACACTACCATTTCATACCGCAGTCTTGCTTCCGCCTAGAGCGGTGTGCTAAGATTTGCGCATCAAGTTTTTGGCGCCGTTGCCGGGGAGCACAGACGTGTGAGTTTTTCGGAGAGGGATAATCTGAGAGAGAAGCCCTTCCATTTGTAAATTGCATCCTTTATTTTATTTCAGTTCTTTTTATTCCATATTCTTGTTTTACTTAGGTTGCTCAGTAAATTATTGTTGGGTGTAGCATTTTGCACAATAATGTTTTTATTTTGAATCATTTTATCTTCACATTATGTCGGCTTCTTTTAATATTCGTTGCCGCTTTTGTGGAGATATATCTCATGCTAGTGATAGATGCCCATCAGGAGATAATAGCCCTAGCATCCAAGGCCCATCATATGGAGCACCGACTTCGTCTGGTACTCCATATGGTGCGCGTAAGTCCTATGGCTATTCTGCCGAGCCTTTACCGTCATACTTCTTTTCGGCTTCAGCACCTGTTGTGCCAAAGAAGACCGCAAGGCAGTGCTTGTTTTGTCAGAGCACGGATCATGCCTTGAAGGATTGTGCTGCATTCTATTGCCAATTGGACGAGGATGACGAGCCGGATATCCGGATCGTCCCGACTCCTACTTCTGGCAGCACACCTTCAACATCAGGTTATGTGCCTATTTCACCTTCAAACTTTGAAGGGTATGATGTGGACACAGTCACCAGATTTGTGGTTGATCTAGGCTCTGACATGGCTGAGCCCATCTCCCCTGTGCATATATCACCATCTGTTGATTCAATTCTTTGTGAGGAATTGGTGCTTGACATTTATCCAAGCACTATTCCTCCCCCTGTTGTGCATACTTCATTCGTCTCTGACGACATTGTTGAGGATGTGTCGCAGGATGAGGTTGGCGATCTATGTGTTATGCCTGCTCCTATGGAGGAGCACAACCTTCTAGGTGAGGAGGAGCTTTCCTCAGCACCGGTGGAGGAAGTCCAAATCCTGGGCATGGCTACCGTTGATCCCGCTGAACCTTGGAGCATTGATGACAATGCAAACATTATTTTAATTCCCAACCTGATGGGAGTGAGACCGGGATCACTCCCCCGATTGATTTTTATTCATGTTCTTCTTCTTGTTTATTTCTTGATCTCCTTTCTCTATCTAAGCCTGTGCAGGTTGAGTCTTCACAGGTACTTCAGGAGGACTTAGAGCATTCAGCTCAAGTCAATGATGAGTGTATCCTCTCATGTGAGGAGGTTGATTCCCCCTCCATAGAGGAAGCCTCATTCATTGCCTTCTCCTCCTGCCGCATCCCTGAAGACGACACCTTGATGGGCAAGGATTTATTTTGTGGTGAGACGAGTGAGGACTAGCTCTCCTCCTCTTCTTACTTCCTATTCCCGCTACCTGTGTTCAACAGGTATTTTTATTTAGGTAGGGGAGTAACTGTTCTGTCGCCGTATCGGTACCCGCTACCGACACGCATATTAGAACAGTTACCCATTCATTTCCTTTTTCATACGCCCATTAGCTAGAACTGTTATATTTTTTTAAATAAGTCGTGTTGGGATGACAATAACCCCAGTAGTTATCTTTCCTTTTCCTGAATTTTTATTTCATCTAGTTCAGTTTAGTTAGTGTTTTTCATTTTATTTTGTACATTTTCTTTTGTTTTTGCGGAGCTCACCCATGTAGGTTCTTTTTCTTGTTGGGGACGCTGCAGCTTTTTCTTGATTCACACGCCAATCTTCTGGTATGCTCACTACTGAGCATTGGGTACTCTCTTTCCCTAGACTTCATTTTGAATTTCATGGTTATATCTTGTGTTGGATTATTTAGATTAAGTCTGGGGGAGAGCTGCTTCTCGTTACCCATTGTGCACACACACGTTGCATTACATACTAGAAGTAATTTTATCTCATTTATTTAGTATTGTTCATCATTTCCGCACACCACAACACCCACTTGAGTGCGTACTCATCTGTATGCATGCTCTGAGTGAATTTAATTCTTCTGCATATTTGGGAAAATCTAGGTGATGGCTTAGGACTACGTAACGGAGTAAAATGTTGACTCCAGTAGTGCTCCTAGTCGAGTGCTCAGTTGCATAGAAATTTGTGTAGATTAGACTTCTTTTTATACTTATGGTTTTATATTTTCTATTAGTGTAAATGTTGTTTACTCTACTCAAATGGTGAACCTGGTGTGAATCAAATGGTAGCATAGGGATGTGTGTAAACGATTGCTAGACTCGTATTACTTGAGTCGGGAGAAAGGATAATCTTTCTCGGTGGCTAGAACTTGCCTCAAGCGATTCTTGAAGCATAGGCATGGGATAGTTCTAGTGCGTAAGAATGACGTAGGCCATTATTTTGGCCCGGTTGAGCCTTTGTGCCATTCCTGATATCTTCCCTCGCTAGCCCCTTTGTGCCTCCCCTTCCTCTTGATTCAGTTCCACTTTTATCTCACCAAAAGCTTAAAAGCCTAACCTAGCCGCACACCCAAATCAGAGCTTTAGTTATAGTTGTATTTTCATTTTGGGGGGTGTTGATTGTGGTGTTTATTTTGTAAATTTGTGGATATGCTCATTTGAAAAATATGCTGAAAGAAAAAGACAAGAAAAGAAAGATAGAAAAAGATGAAAAAAAGGTTAAAAAGAAAAATGAGTTTTGTTGAAAATCGTTTAGAAAAATTATGTATTGGGAGTAGGCGGTGCACACACCTATGTTGCAAAAGTCCAAGTCTGGGGGTGTGGTGCACTTGTTTTTTTTATAGTCGTGCGGGTAGCTCTACCTTATGCTTATGTTGGGTTAGGTGTGCTTAGCCTCAATGTTTATCTTTGTTTACCTCACCGTAACCCAAGCCCCATCTCTATCCTAAAGTCCTACCGACTCACGCTATGAACCAATCTAGTGTCGTGGAGAGAATGTGACCGGGCGAGCCTATGGTCACCGACACCGATGGATTTCGGTGGAGTTTGTCCGGCACCCCAATCTTGAGCAATGCTCATCTCAGCGCTTAGTTTACTTTCTCCATATGCGTGACCGGATGATTCACCATAGTTCACCATTTTGAGTGGTTGTAATATGCTTTAACTCTTTAAGAAATCTATAAACTGTTTGTGTATAATGAGAAATCTTCTCTATTATGTTTCTTATGAACGTGAGCATGCGACTTCGCATGGTACTCTGTATTGTAATTCTAAGCCATCTACTTTTCTTTCCCCGCTTGCTTAGAATTTTTTTGCTCGGGACGCGCAAATAGGTAAGTCTGGGGGTGTGATGAGTCCCATTTATATACACATATTTGGACTCAACTGGGCTTATTTTCATGCATACGCACTTCACTTTTAGTCCTTTATTGCTTATATTTCACTTGAACACATTTCTTCACGAAGTGCTCATTTTGGCTCATTGTGGTGTGCAATTACGCACTATTCTGCTGGGGGTAAGCACATGATGCTCCCCATGTCTTTATTTTGTTGTTATTATATATTTCTGTGTGCTGGTGGTATGTTGCCCAGCTTGTTGGTTTATATTGCTGGTGGGCAGATCTTCATTCTATTAGAATTGTAACCTGGAGAAATCGCACGGTCGTGCGATTCCTTGACGCACAATTTCAGCAACCGTACGATTCCTACAGTACTTATAAATGGTGATCTGCCCTGGCTCGTGCGTTTTGTTTGCGCACTGTCAGTTTTGATCGTGCGTGAGCAAAATCGCACGAGTTTCCCTCTTTTATCTAAGAATTTATGTCATTTTACAATTTTCCAGATCGCACGGTCGCGCGTTTATCCTTCACGCACGATCTGGTCG
Source organism: Dactylorhiza incarnata (assembly GCA_033032865.1). Classification (NCBI taxonomy): domain Eukaryota; kingdom Viridiplantae; phylum Streptophyta; class Magnoliopsida; order Asparagales; family Orchidaceae; genus Dactylorhiza; species Dactylorhiza incarnata. The sequence goes on along the minus strand of JAWHQI010000354.1, from coordinate 114,684 downwards.
ATCGTGCGCGTTCATTTGCGGCCCAAAATTGCATTCTGAATTTTGTCGTGCATTTTTACGCACGGTCATGCGTTTGGTCGTGCATGAACAAATTCTGCACCTGTCTATAAATAGTTGCTCCGCGAAAACAGTCTGAACTACTTCGTTTATAGGTCTTTTCCACCGCCGTTTTTTGCATTTTTTCATTCTAAGCCTCCTTTCTTCATCTAGGGACTTCAAGGAAGAGTTTGGATCTTACTTTCATCATCAAGGAAGGTTTGAAGAGCATTGGACATCACCGGGTCGTGACACGAAGAAGACGGGCCATTTGGAGGAAGTGACAGCCCTCCTTTACCCCGGACGCAGTTGAGGACCGAGCTTGGATGCGGATTGACAACCCAGCGATTCCAACCATGAATCCTAGCAAGGCTTCGGAGTCGGTCGAATCTCTTACTCTTTATTCTTTCAAAATGATGTTTGTATGCTAAACTCTATATTTTGTGGATGAAGAGCATGATAAATCTAGATCTGTAACGTTTATTTCATATTTATGAAATTCCTTTTGATTTATCCACGTGTATGAGGTGCGCTATTGTCATTCATTTTATCGATTTCATTCTGTGAGCCTACTCTTCCATCCGCCAAGCTAAGCGGTGCTAACGGCCCGTATAATCCACCCCGACTCCGCCGGTGCGAACCATTCCATCCGCAAGCCTTCTCGTCCATCTGCCTTTGCGAAGTAGTGCGTTCAAGGCCTACGTAGTTTCCATCCCACCTAGCGAAGCAGTGCGCTCAAGGCCTGCATAGGAGTAGTTTAAATTGCTTTCCTTTATTTTCCAAAATCAAATTATTCCCCGTTTCCGCAACCCATCCGACTTAAGGACTTCAATCTCAAGTCCATCCTCAATAGTTAACTCCACCTTACTGTGTTCCTTCGAGATTGATACTTGGGGATTCATTCCCATTTTTTATTACTTGAACGATCGGTACACTGCCGTTTTGTGCCGCAGTCTTGCTACCGCCTATAGCGGTGTGCTAAGATTTGCGCATCAGAGGGATGTAGCTCGTAGGTGTGAGGTACAATAGATAGGAGGAAAGCAGTCTATCAAGTAAAAACCTACCTCAATAGATGGGTACATCATTTGAATGACCCGTTGTATGATGCCACCCAGGGGAAAGTTGTTATATCTCTGGCGGGAAGGCTGCCGCAACTTGTATGAGTAATGAATCAAAGAGAGTAATAAGTAAGCCACGTCAAACTTTTCTTCCTCCAAAATGATATAGGTGACATAACTCTGTTGTGTTATGACCTTCGCTGTATCACCCAACTTCAGCATAATTGTGTGGGGAAATACATCTTGAACGACTAGGTCGTCTACTATGAGTGTCGACAAAGAGGAGATCAGACTCCTGCTTGCCCTATTATGCAGCACCATGTTCACATTAGTCTAATCTCTATCTACCCTTAACTTCTCAACTATCTTCAACCGATTTGGATGTTGGGTCAATCTGAACACGGCCCTCAGTTGTTCATGGGTGATAGTCACCACTTGTCCCTGCACTTGAGACCGCACACCTCCATCCAAATTAGACTGCGATGGGTCTTCCAAGTGAATATAGAAATCTCATACTAACACTGAAGAAAACCCATCAGAAAGAAACAAATTCAACACCTCGGAGGTTGCAAATAGCTGCATGATGTCATTGTGTCAAGGCATGTCAAATTCCACAAAATATGGGACACATACTACTGCAGCCTCCACTGCAAGCTCTGCACTTTTCATTCCTCTTGATCCAGGAGCCATCTGCCACAGTATAAGAGAAATTAAAATTAAGCAAAATCCACTAGCGCCAGCGCTAGCACTAGCGCCCGACGCTAGCACTAGTGCCTGCAGTAGCGCCGATGCTAGTTCTCTAATCTGAAATGTTAAGATCTCTCTAAATCCAAAATTGCTAGATCGAGGAAACCCACATAATCTAAGCTAAAATCAAAACTAAAATTCCTCATAAAAAAGGCAAAAAAATTGTGAAGATCCTATTTTTGATCTAACCATATTCTAGAAATAAAAAGTTTGTTTTTGTTCATATATCTTCATCACAATCAAAAGTTTCTCTTAAATAGGTTCATAAATCTTCATCACAAACATCAAGATAAAATATTTAGAACAAAAATCATCAAAATGATGAAGATTTACTGTAGTCTCTCTCTCTCTTCAAAAATAAAAGAATCAAGCATTGTAGATCTATCATCTAAAACCAATTGATAAATTCGAAAATCTTCTTCTTCAACATCAAAATCGAAGTTTAAAACAAAAATCATAAAAAAGGATGGAGATTTACCTTAGATCTATGAGTGGGATGCGGTATCTGCTAGGGTTTTTCGGGAGAGCTTCAAAGGTAATGTCCAAAATGATAAGGGACAGGAGATTTAATTAAAGTTGCGCTAGTGCCAGCGCTATCGTTAGCGCGAGCGCTAGCGCACCTCTCTGCTTTTTGTATTTTTTAAAAATATTATAAAATACCTATATTTATGCTCTATTATATTTACTACTTAGTGTTACAGTTCTGTTTTGAATTGATTTTTGAAAAATTAAAACAACAAAAATTACAAAAGGTCAAATTACAAAAAATATTTCTTTTACTCATTTTTGTTTATTTGACTTTTATTTTTAAATACAAAAATATAAAACACAAAAATAACAAAAAAACTGTATGGACTTTATTGTGAAAATCAAGCATGTTTTAAACTATCTTTAGAACTTCAACAATGTTCCAATTTATCTTTTCAAACTACCTTGAACATTGTTCTTATCATGCTTTGATATATTTCTTAATATGCGCATCAATTATCTTGTACAAAGAAGTGTAGAACCAAGCCTAGCAAGCCTCTAAGTATGAGTAAATACTTTATGATTGATAATGATCTTTCTTCACTCACTTTTGGGCTAAGTCTACATGTGTTTTTAATCTAAGAATGCTTGCTTGTGTATTGTTAGTGTACAATAAATTAAATTTGCACAGTTATCTTACCTACACTACACTTATTTACACTTTTAAATATAAAGAAAAGTGGTTGTACTTTCAAAATTCATTTGGTTTGCAAAGCAAGTGAAATCGGAGAACTTTGTACAAAATAAAAAATGAAATAAAGTGACAAAGTTAACTCCACCAAGCACTACTTGAACCTCCTGATAAGTCATAATAAGCGTTGTGAGGTTGAGCACATTGGAAAGATTAGTAAAGTGTCATGTGCAAACCTTCATTTGTTTTAAAAATCACTTATTCTTATGTACACCAGATCACAAAAAATCAATATTGACACAAAAATAATAAAGTGTGTGATCCCCCAAGCACTACTTTGCACCCTGATAAGTCTTAATGAGCATTGTGTGTGCAAAGCACCTTGGTAGTTGTATATTTTTTTATGCATAAAATGTGTGTGGAAGTAATCTTATTTGTGTTTTATTGTGCACTTTACTCTACATTTGTCTTGTATTTTTTATTATAACATGTGTTTACTCTTTTCAAAATACACTTATGTGCACATCATTATCTTCCATAACACTTCTTCTCATGAGTATTGGATCCTAATGCTAATTTCTATACTCTCTTTATATCTAAAATGCACTAGATAACCTAGCATGCTTTCTACAATGTTTGGTGTGTTTTGACTTTATGAATTAGAATAACATTGTAGTAGTCTCTCTTTCATACATCTCTTTCATGCTTGGTTACTTCATGATAATTTTCTTTTCAAAGAAAAATGTTTTACAAAAACATCTTGCTTCATTATATGAATCATCATGTCTTACAAAAATATTTTTGATTGTACTTTTATATAATTCTTCCGCAATATTACATATTTAGCTTGTATTCTTTTCATGCTTATCTCAAGATCTCCAACTCATTTTTTTACTTGCTTGGTAAATGTGATATTATTCTTTTTAAAGCTAAAAAATGTGATTTTTTCTATGAACATACTTATGCTAAAACTCTGATTTATTTCTATTAAAATTATTCTAAAAACAGTATCATTTCCTTCTCTCTAAAATCTCGATCATGCCTTTATCTTATAATTGAAACTTTTATGTGTTGCCTCCTTACCCACTTTTGCTAATAACAAAAGGGGGAGAACTAACATGATAAATAAGATCCGCTATCCAAATGAAAACTAACATGATTAATTAAGATGACAGCTTACATATTAGGGGAGCATTCACATAGGGGGAGCATGTATTTTGTGAGAGCAATTTTAAATATTAAAATCAATAATTATCCTAAGTCATCACTCTTTCACACACACAAGTAGTTTTATCATGCTTATATTAATTAATGCTCTGATTTATCATTAATGGATTTGTTATTATCAAAAGGGGGAGTTTGTTGGAACATGGTCTTCCGCATCTCCTAGGTTTGAGAGTAACAAATCCTATGTGTATTTGATCCTGTGTGTTTAAGTGTGCAGGATACAAAGTTCATTTAACTCAAGGATGACATAAGAAGGTTGCCCCCAAATTTGAGCAATCAAATCCAACATGCCCACTAGCGCCGGCGGTAGCACCTAGCGCCCGACGCTAGCGATGATTAGCGCAATTCCGGGAACACATATAGAAGGAGCTAGCGCCTGGCAGTAGCGGATACTGTAGGCGGTAGCGCAGAGCACAGAAGGCAAGAGAAGAATGTTTCCTTGGATTGAAGATTCTCCCTCGCAGAATAATGCCTAATCCGAGATAGCGTCGGCGGTAGCGCTAGCGCTAAGGCTATATATAGGACCCCTCTTCTCTCGTTTTGTTGAGACATCAAAGAGAGAGATTGAGTGCTAGAATTCCAGAGGCTGATTTGGCCGAAAGTTGATGTCCTACCAAAGCTCTGCGAATTTCTGAAGGAGAATCTCTTCACGCCGGATCCAAACGACATTCACTTCTACAATGCTTATTCTACACCGGATCTTCTTCTCCAACTTCAGAAGTTCTTCAAGAGGGAGTTTTTATTATTATCATTTCATATTTCTTATAAACCATTAGAGAATTCGCCTCGTGTTGGCGACAAGGTCTGAGTAGGACTTAGGGCAGAAATTTGCCTCGTGTTGGCGACTAGATCTAGGTTAGGTCTAGGGGGTGCTCAAGGCCATATCTGGGGTTAGATAGGCTAGTGCGGCTTGCGGCCAAATCCGGGAAAGGATAGGCTAGGGCCACCGGTTCGTGGGGATACGAGTCGGGATAGAAATGGAAAAGGGTCTTATTATTATTCGACTCAGATTTCTAGAGTTATAGAAATCAACTTTTGTAAAACCTTATTTCATATTAATAAAACATGTCTCCACTTTATTTCAAGTGTTTTGTTTAATTTCTCACTTCCTTAATCACGCATTATTTCAAAGATAATCAAAATATAACATAAGTTTTAAAACCCTTATTCACCCCCCTCTATGGGCGCCTACTGATCCAACAGAGACTACTACAATGTTATTCTACTTCATAAAATCAAAATATACCAAACATTGTAGAAAGCATGCTAGGTTATTAGGCATGTAAGTAAAAACCAACCGAACCGCCAAACCGAATCGAACTAAACCAAACTGCACGGTTTGGTTTGGTATTAGTATGTCACGGTTCGTTCACGGTTTTGATTTTAGAAAAACCATACGGTTCGGTTCGGTTCATGGTTTTGCATGGCAAACCAAACTGAGTCGAACCGAACTCAACCGTAGTGTATAATAATAGGTAATTACATTTATATTTTTTGTAATTAACTATATTCATATTTTGATTTAATTATGTCCATAGTATATCATATTTTGGTCACTATTTTAGTGTTTTTATAATTTTATTATATGATTAATTGATTATATATTTATGTCCATATTTGAATTCACGACTTTTATAGGACAACAAATACCAAATAAGCATCGCCCGATCGCTCTCGCTCAGACACTCAACTAGGATTTCCCATCCCCGCTCGCTGTTTGATCCTCGCTAATTCCACTAGAAATTGATTTGTCGAGTGCTTGATTTGTGCTCAAGATTGGTTGCGGGCTTCACCAATTCCACAAAAAATTGAGGCAAGATTAACTGATATGACCGAGCTTGAGTCATGTAAGTTAACAAAAAAATTTAGTTTATGTTTTATTATTTATTTTAAATATTTGATAAACTATATATCTAATTTTTTTAACTTCTATATTTTCAGCTATTGCAGAGAATCCTGGACTTTGTGGAGCTTTTTCATATCATTTTACTTGACATATTGTGCTTCATATAGAGTAATTTGCAAGTTTTGCATTTATTTTTATTTCTAAGTATAAACTCTTGTTTGTGAATGTAGTTGTGATTCTAAAACATTCTTAGATTACATATTATTTAAACCACCAAAACCAAACCGAACCGACCCATTGGGTTTGGTTCAGTTCGGTTACAATGTTTGAGCGGTTCGGTTTTGTTCCAAAATTTTGGAACCACATAGGGGTAGTTCGGTTTCCGATTTTGCTTGAAAACTAAACCAAACCGAACCGTTACAGGCCTATAGGTTATCATGTGCATTTAGAAATGAAAAGTATTGTAGAATTAGCATTAGAATCCAATACTCATGAGAAGAAGTGTAATGGAAGATAATGATGTGCACATAAGTGTATTTTGAAAAGAGTAAACAAATGTTATAATCAAAAATACAAGACAAATGTATAGTAAAGTGCACAATAAAACACAAATAAGATTACTTCCACACACTTTTTATGCACAAAAAATGTACAACTACCAAGATGCTTTGCATACATAATGCTCATTAAGGCTTATCAGGGTGCAAAGTAGTGCTTGGGGGATCACACAATTTTATTTTTCAATATCATTTTTTTATCCGATGTACATAAGAATAAGTGGTTTTTTTAAGAAATGAAGGTTTGCACAAGACACTTTACTAATCTTTCCAAGGTGCTCTACCTCACAACGCTTATTAAGACTTATCAGGAGGTTCAAGTAGTGCTTGGTGGAGTTATCTTTGTCAATTTATTTCATGATTTTTTTGTACAAAGTTCTCCGATTACACTTGCTTTGCAAACCAAATGAATTTTGAAAGTACAACCACTTTTCTTTATATTTAATAGTGCAAATAAATGTAGTGTAGGTAAGATACTTATGCACATTTAATTTATTGTATAATTACAATACACTAGCAAGCATCCATAGATTAAAAACACTTGTAGACTTAGCCAAAAAGTGAGTGAAGAAAGATCATTATCAACCATAAAACATTTACTCATACTTAGAGGCATGCTAAGCTTGGTTCTACAGTACTTTGTACAAGATAATTGATGCACATATTAAGAGATATATCAAAGCATGATGAGAACAATTTTCAAGGTAGTTTCAAAAGATAAATTGGAACATTGTAGAAGTTCTAAAGATAGTTTAAAACATGCTTGATTTTCACAAGAAATTCCATACAGTGTTTTTGTTAGTTTTTGTGTTTTATATTTTTGTATTTGATTTTTGCATTTAGAAATAGAAGTTAAACAAGTGAACAAAAACAAAAAGTAAAAGAAATATTTCTGTTTGTAATTTTGGCTTTTGTATATTTTTTGTTGTTTTAATTTTTTAAAAAAATCAATTCAAAAAAAATTACTGCAAAATTATGTAGTACATATAATTGAGCATAATTTTAGGTATTTTATAAAATTTTAAAAATACATAAAAAAAGACAGGTGCACTAGCGCTGGCGCTAGCGCTAGCGTGGGAAGCAGCACATGATTTTTTTAGGATTTTCAAAATTTTAATTATTGATATTGGTTAAGTGTCTAAAGATTAGTTTTATGCAAAAATATCAGAGGGTGTGAAGGTGTTTAGATATGAAAAAATTGCATAAAATTATTGCGTTTTAACCCGAAAGATCTAGGACACCTAATTCAAGCCGTAATAATCGAAATCTTGCATCGAGGAGAGGTTTAGTGAATATGTCAGCAAGTTGGGATTCCATACCAATGAAACTTACTTTTACATGCTCCTTCTTAATGTGATCCCTAATGAAATGATGGCAAACATCTATGTGTTTGGATCTAGATTGGTGTACGGGATTATTTGTAAGGTATATCGCACTTTTGTTGTTACATTTAAGATCAATGTTTTTGAGAAGAAAACCAAAATCCTCTAGAGTTTGGCTCATTAATAATGCTTGTGCACAATAACTACCAAGTGCGATGTATTCGGCCTCCGTGGTGGAGAGTGCAACCGAAGATTGTTTCCTACTAGACCATGCAACTAATGAGGGTCCTAAAAAGTGACAAATATCGCTAGTGCTTTTTCGATCTAGTGAACAACCAGCGTAATTCGAATCGGAATAGCCATGAAGTGTAAATGAATCATTGTGTGGGTACCATAATCCTAATTTAGATGACCCTAATAAATAATGAAAAATATGTTTTACCGCTTTTAAATAAGATTCTTTTGGATTGGCCTGAAAGCGAGCACATAGACATACGACAAACATTATATCTGGTCTAGATGCACTTAAGTAAAGAAGAGATCCTATCATTCCTCTATATAAAGTTTGATCAATGGAAATTCCAGATTCATCTTTTCTTAGTTTTAAAGAAGCACTCATAGGAGTAGAAGCTTGTTTAAGGTTTTCAAATCCAAATCGTTTAAGCAGATCGTGGACATATTTTCTTTGGCAAATAAAGATACCATCAATTCATTGTGAAATTTGAAAACCAAGAAAATACGATAGTTCTCCTACAAGACTCATTTCAAATTCATTTTTCATTACTAAGACTACTTCATTACACAACTCTTCATTAGTGGCTCCAAAAATTATATCATCAACATATATTTGTAAGATAATTAAATCATTATTATTATGCTTAATGAAGAGTGTTTTGTCAACACTTCCCATAACATACCCATGCTTTAATAAAAACGATGTAAGTCTATCACAGCATGCACCGGGCGCTTGTTTTAAACCATAAAGCACTTTTTCTAATTTGTAAACATGATTTGGAAAATTTTCATTTATAAAACTGGGGGGTTGTTCTACATAAACTTCTTCTTTTGTAAACCCATTTAAGAAAGAACTTTTAACATCCATTTGAAATAATTTTATCTTGTTAAAACTCGCAAATGCCAAAAATATTCGTATAGATTCTAAGCGAGCAATGGGTGCAAAAGTTTCTTCAAAATCTACCCCCTCGAGTTGAGAAAAACCTTGAGCGACTAAGCGAGCTTTATTTCTTGTAATCCTAGATTCACCATCTAATTTATTTTTAAATATCCATTTTACACCAACAATAGGATGATTAGATTGGCGTTCAACTAGGTTCCAAACTTTATTTCTTTCAAATTGATCTAACTTCTCATTCATAGCCAAAAACAAAAACTCGTCATTTAAAGCAGTTGAAACGTTTTAAGGTTCAATTTCGGAAACGAAGCAAATATTTGAAAATGTTTCATGAAGAGAAGATCGAGTTCTTACCCCAATAGATGGTTCCCCAATGACTAGCTCCTTTGGATGATTTTTTGAGAAGTTCAAGATGCTTGGGGGCACATATTCATCTTCCTTGTCCTTCTCCTCCTCTTCTTTGGAAGGGTCCTCTTCGTCGTGCTCCAAAGATGGCAAGGGTTCATCATTTGTACCTGTAGGAAGTCTTTCTACACAAGAAATAAATCATCAAATTTTAAATTAATAGACTCTTCAACCATACTTGTTCTTTTGTTAAATATTATATATGCTTTACTAGTTGAAGAGTATCCAAGAAATATTCCTTCATCACATTTTTCATCAAATTTTCCTAAATAATCTTTTGTATTTAGAATAAAACATTTACAACCAAATACTTTAAAATATGATACGTTAGGTTTCTTTTGATAATATAGTTCATATGGTGTGAGATTTAAAAATGGACGAAGCATGACTCTATTCATTACCGAATATGATGTGCTTATGGCTTCGGCCCAAAAGGACTTAGGTAATTTATATTCAGAGAGCATAGTGCGTGCTAGTTCTTGGATTGCCTTATTCTCTCTTTCTACAACACCGTTTTGTTGAGGTGTGCGTGGAGCGGAGAACTCATGCTTAATACCTAACATTTCACAAAAAGATTTAAAATTTTCATTTTCAAATTCTCCTCCATGATCTGAGCGAATTCATTTTATTTTTAAATCTAGTTCATTTTGAATATGAGTACATAATTTTGAGAATTCGCAAAACACATCAGATTTGGAAGAGAGAAATAAAGTCCAACAATATCTAGAGAAATCATCTATTAGAATGAAAGTATATATTCTACCACCTAGACTTGCGATGCTAATGGGACCAAAGAGATCCATATGAATTAATTGCAATGGTTTTGAAGTAGAGATTTCATTTTTGCTTTTAAAAGATGATTTTGTAATTTTTCCTTTTTGACATGGAGAACATAGTGAAGACAAGTTTCCATTCAATTTAAGCAATCCTCTAATCAATTCCTTTTTGGCTAGTTTTAAAATGAGCTTTGTACTAGCGTGATCTAAACGTCTATGCCATAGTTCTAACTCATCATTTTTAGTTATAAAACATTTTATAGATGATTTGGAAAGATCATGAAATGAAACTATATAAACATTGTGAATTCTAGGTGCAGTTAGTAAAATATCTTTTGTGTTAGGATTAAATGTTTTGCAAAGATTAGTGGATGAATCAAATAATACATCTAATCCTTTATCACACAATTGGCTTATAGATATTAAGTTATGTTTTAATCCTTTTACATAAAGAACATTTGAGATAAGAAAGGATTCGTTACCCACTGTACCTACTCCCATGATCCTTCCTTTACCATTATCACCAAACATTACGATCCCTCCTTTCTTCTTTTCTAGTCTAAGGAACTTTACTTTGTTGCCCGTCATGTGCTTGGAGCATCCTGAGTCCAAGTACCTCACATCCTCCATTTCCTTAGCCTTTCTGCAAATCTAGAAAGAAGATGAGAATAACGATCCGGATACCTAAGAGGTACCACCCATAGAGTAAGTGGATTTCTTAGGTACCTAGATTTGTTTTATAAATCATTGTATTGAATTTCTGCAAGAGGTAGATGTCTGTCCAAACTTAAGACAATTTGCACATGAATTGAAGGGGGTTGAGACCCTTTTCTGAATTTCTATATTGCTCTTGCTAGATGATGTTTGAATTTTAGAAGAAATGCGAGATTTTTTAACTATTGAGCTACTGCTGGCGTTAGTGTCTAGCGCCGGGCAGTATGGCTTACTTTGATATCCGAGCCCAAACTTTTCAGAACCATAACATTGGTTTCCCAAAATCATATCCAGGGATTTTTGACCTATTTTGAATTTTTTTATGGCCATATTGAGATCATGATTTTATTTTTTAGGAGATGTATTTTCTTGTAAAATCATAACACATTTATTTTCAAAACCCTTTGTGTTATTTTCAATTTGTTAGAGAGAGGTTTTTTAGTTTTCTCTCTAAGACCCCCTTTTCTTTTGTAATAGTTTTGATTAATGAGAGGGCCTTAGAAAGAGAAACTTCAAGTTCTTTTGCCTTACATAAGGAGTACTCACACTCTTGACATGAAACCTTTCTCTTTTCAAGGGCAATTAATTTTTTAGTAAGCTTATGTTTTTCTTTGATGATAGATTCATTTTCGCGATTTAAAATAATATTATCTTTTATACTTTGATCATAGGATTTGCAAGTTTTAACAAATTCATCATAGAGTTCTCGAAGGTGGGAGGAGTTACCTCAGTGTTGCTAAGAACACTGGTGTCGTCATCATTGCTTTTTGCCATTTAGCATATGTCTGCTTCCTCCTTGCTGCTTGACTCAGATTCGCTTGATTCTTCAGAGGAAGAATCATCCCAAGTTGTTGCTTTCAATACTATCTTTTTCTCCTTCTCTTTGTATTTTTCTTTTTGCTCCTTTTGATACTTCGGGCACTGGCTCCGAATGTGCCCAGTTTTTCTGCAGTGGCAGCACTCCGGTGGTAGTCATTCTTCTTCATCTTCGCTTCCTTTTCCTTTCTTTGATGAAGAGGGAGATCCCTTTCATTGAGCATCCTTTTGGAATCCTTCTCTCCGGATTCCTAATGAACTTCCTAAAGTTCTTCACCAGGAAACCTTCATCATCTTCATCATCTTCGATGCTCTCCTATTTTGATTTTAGTGTCAGCGCCTTTTTCTTTGGCTCTTTGTTGTACTCATCGTGTTGAATCTGGAGTTCTACCTCATGGGTTTTGAGATTCCAATAAGGTTTTTGATCTGTAGCATTCTTAGGTTGTGCGACTCCGAGATGGCCATCACCTTTGGATTGAACCTTGGAGGTAGAGAGCAAAGAATTTTCCTGACTGATGGACAAAGCTATGCTTGCAAACGATAACGGCAAGTGTACCGTATCGAATGTAGTATAAGTTATTGAAACAAGGTCGTATTAGACTCGGGGCGGTTGAATACTCTTACTTCGGAAAATCTCTATTATTTTATCGAATAGAATTTGTGGTTGGTTGGTTGCGAAAAAAAGGAGAAATAGCTTATTTAAATTAATGAAAAAGTTAGTACTCAACCTTGAATCACCTTGGAAAAAATAAATAAATAAAGAAATAAAACTTCTAATCCTCTTTAAAAGAAATGCTTGACCGTGGAGGTTCCTGATTTATGAATGTACCTCTCTCGAGGATACGCCTAACTGAGTTTAGGTTGATCAATCGAACTCTCGTTCTAGAATTGAAACCCCTAAAGCTCACTTTATCGAAGTGAACCCCTCTATTGGATATAACTCCAATCCGGGAGATTTATGCCGTCCTCTCTCGAGGAGTGCATTCAAATCTCTTTATCCTTAAAGTGATCGATTCGAACTCAAAACCTCTCGATTATTTGACTACGAAAACAAGAATGAGATTATATATCGATAATATAATCTCAATCAATATAAATTCAAGGATAAATCTTAAGCGATCTAAATAAGAGAAAAAGAAGTTCTAAACTGAATTATGAATTATATTTTCCTTGGATCATCTCGGCCGAGTACTAATGAAATTTAGCTACTCATGGAGATGGAGGAATTGATGAAATACAAGAAGTGCATAATGAAGATTGAGAGTAGAATAAGAGTAAAAGTGCTATTTTATTAATCGAAAGGGAAATTACAACTAGGAAACAAGAAATTACCAACCTGAAATGAAAGTGCAAGCTAAGAAAGAAGATTACAAGCTTAAGAATAACAAAAGCAGTACAAGAAAATAAACTTAGAACTCCCAAAATTCGTCCCTAAACATCTGGAAAAGCTCCCTTTAAATAGCTGAATTTTTGGTGTTACACGCCCTTGGTCACGCCCGTGACCAAGGGCGTGTAAGGGGCGTGATCGAAGCGGCAGCGGAGAGGGCGCCTTCTGGAGTAATTGCGAGCGTTTCGGCCGTGTTACGCCCTAGGTCACGCCCGTGACCTGGGGCGTGTAATCTTGAAATCTGGCTGCTGGCGGGAAACTCTGGCGGGAGGAAGCGCGGGGCAAGTCACGCCCTAGGTCACGCCCGTGACCTGGGGCGTGTAATTTTAACTAACGTGGCAGCGTGCTCCTGATGCTTGTGGCGGGTCGTGGCCGTGACATTGGGTCACGCCCTTGGTCACGCCCGTGACCTGGGGCGTGTATTTGGCAAAAACTTCACGGAGCATCCCTAGAGTGGCAGAAGCAGGTCTGGAGTATTTCGTAGGTTACACGCCCATGGTCACGCCCGTGACCTGGGGCGTGTAATTTTAACTTTTTGCTCGAAACAACCCAGAAAACCTGAAAACACAAAATAAACTTAAGTTAGCTTATGAAATAACAATGGAAGGAATTATATGATAAAATTCCTAAAAATAACATAATTTTATATGAAAAACATAATAAACCTAAACTAAAAGATGAGTAAATAAATTACTCATCACTGACCAAGTCCCCGCCTGAGTAGATCTTTCCAAGTGCTTTTGAAGCGTTGACGATCTTGGTGAAGCGAGTGTACATCGAGTTGATGTCCTCTTCGGTATCCATCCTGAATTTTTCATATTCAGATTCCAGTTGGAATAGCTTTGCATCTTTCACCTGCGATGTACCTTCATGAGTAACTTCCAATTGATTCCAAATATCATAAGCAGTTATGAATGCAGAAATTCTATTAAACTCAGTTCTATTTAAGGTGCAATTTAGAGCGTTCATCGCCTTAGCATTATTTTTGCACCTTAGTTTATCGTTATCATCCCATTTATCCTTAGGTTTTAGTAATGTCACCTCTCCCAATACAATTGTAGGATGAGAGTACCGAACTTCTACCATGTTCAAGACTTCCACATCCATGGTCATAAGAAAACACATCATTCGATTTTTCCAGTAGTTAAAATCTGACCAAGAAAAAAGAGGCGGTCGACTAACACCCTGACCCTTCGGAAAAGCAAGATCATGAGACGCCATTATTCCCGGTTGTTAAGCCGATTGGAATAAAACCACTATGTTACCACTTGTTGGATCGGTAGGCGCCCTTAGGGGGGTGAATAAGGGTTTTACGACTTTTTCTTATATTATGAATATCTTGAAATAATAAGTGATTAAGAAGGTGAGAAATCAAACAAAGCAATTGAAATAAAGTAGAGACATGCTTTATTAATATGAAATATGGTTTTACAAAAGTTGATTTCTATAACGCTAGAAATCGGTGGCGAATAATAATAAACTCTTTTTATTTTCTATCCCGACTTGCATCCCCACGAACAGGTGGCCCTAGACTATCCTTTCCCAGATTTGGCCTCAAGCCACTCTAGCCAATCCAACCCCTGATATGGCCTTGAGCACCCCCTAGACCTAATCTAGATCTAATCGCCAACACGAGGCGAATTTCATCCCTAAGTCCTACCCAGACCTAGTCGCCAACACGAGGCGAATTCTCTAATGGTTTATAAAGAATATGAAATGATAATTATAAAAACTCCCTCTTGAAGAACTTCTGAAGTTGGAGACGAATCTCCGATGTAGAATAAGAATTGTAGAAGCGACAGTGCTTGGATCCGGCGTGAAGAAGTCCTCCTTCAGAAATTCGCAGAGCTTTGGTGGGAGATCAACTTTCGGCCAAATCAGGCTCTGGAATTCTAGCACTCAATCTCTCTCTCTGATAGGTGTCTGAAATGAGAGAAGAGGGGTCCTATTTATATCCTCAGCGCTAGAGCCAGCACTACCACTACCACCGGCGCCATCCCATATTAGGAAATATTTGGCGCGGGAGAATTTTCAATCTGAGGAAACATTTTCTTCTTGCCTTCAGTGTTCTGCGCTGCCGCCTGCGCTATCCGCTACCGCATGGCATTATCACCTTCTAAATGTACTCCCGGGATTGTGCTAATAAAAGCTAGCACCGGGCGCTAGGTGCTACAGCCGGCGCTAGTGGGCATGTGGGAATTATTGGCCCAATTTTGGGGGCAACCTTCTTATGTCATCCTTGAGTCATATGGACTTTGTTTCCTGCACACTCAAACACACAAGATCAAATACACATAGGATTTGTTATTCTCAAACCTAGGAGATACGGAAGACCATGTTCCAACAAGGCCCTCAAGCCCTACACAACACAGACCCGCAAGTCTTGCCTCTTGGACCCGTAAGTCCACTGCCCTGGCCCTCAAGCCTCACGGTTCTCAAGCCCGCAAGATCGACACTATCGAACCCGCAAGTACACTGCCCTGTCACTCAAGCCTCACAACTCTCATGCTCGCAAGCTCGACACTCAGATCTGCAAATAGATCCTATAGTTTTTGGCCCGCAAGCCTGACAGAGAAAGATAAATAACAATTCTTTTGCCTGATGAAGACCGGCTTCTTGACTTGAAGAAGATGCTTCTGATTTGAACCCTGATAGCATAGATCTTCTTCCATCCTTCTTCAAACTCAAATTATTCTTTTCAGTCATTGCTGATTGACTGATTCTTAGAGAACACAAGATGTGAGTTTTGTTCTTTTCTTCTTCTTGATTCTTCTCCGCAGCTTTTATTGTTTTATTGATATGCTGTGCGGGATACTTTTTCATTCCTTGGCTTGAGAGAGCTTTTATTGTATCCACTAATCCCTTTTATAGGACGGAGGAGCAGTCCAACGGTCTCCTATGATGTCCTTTAATGTCAGATGCCCATACTTTAAGAGCACGCACTGATTGGACAATCATGCAACGACATTAAATGTTGTCAGCGCGTCTGGCAAAATTTTAATCTGTCTCGACGATATTTCCATCGTTATGATGATATGGACAATATCTCGATGATAGAGCTTGTCGTTGTCTTTGACTTGGACAGATCTTCAAGTCTTCTTCCTTCTTCTTCAGAAAGGATATCTCGATGATACGGGACATCCCTTCTGCACTAGTGATTATGATGAAAGACTGACTTCTGGATATGTCGTCGTAATCTTCTTGACTGCTTGATGTCGTCGACACCACCTTGTATTATTGACGACATTATCAGTATCATGTCGATAATCTATTCCTTAGCAACTGATGTCTTCATAACTGCTTCCTTGGCCATCTTGACATCAAGCCTTCTTTACGACGATATCGTCAATATCAGTCTTTCTTTGCCTTTTCAACGACAAGGCTTCTTTACTATGATATCATCGATAACACCTTGCTTATCCTTTTCGACATCAAGGCTTCTTTACGATGATATCGTCGATATCACCTTGCTTAGCCTTTTCGACGTCAAGGCTTCTTTACGGCGATGTCATCGACATTGTCTTGTACTTGTAGTAAGAATTCTTCCTTCATCTCGGTATCCTGATATCATCGAGTGGTGTTGTAGTGTTGATGTTACAATGATATCATCATGTGCATGTTATCTCGATGATAATTGACACGATCTTTCTGCTTTGCTCTGCACATCATTTCAACGATATGCATACTAATTTAGACGATATGTACAGTCCTTTTCGACGATATTGTACTTAGTGAAGTTATTAAAGTACTGGACATATTATCTGATTTCTGTAAGCATGAACTAAATATAACATCAAATAGAACTTGTACTTATCATTGAACTGAGCACTTCTTCAAATCAGGAACAATATTGGGCAATGTTCCCAACACCCCCATACAAAATTTCTTAAAACTTGAAATGTTACCTTATCCAGCTTCACCTCCAGCCACTTGGAGAAGTAATCGATCATTACCAGCAGGAACTTTCTTTGGCCACTAGCTTGGGGAAAAGGGCCTACCAAGTCCAATGATAAGTAGTAACATATACGTCTTTTTAGTATAGTTTCTAGTATAAACTTAAGTAATATTGTAAATATTTTATGTAAATTAATGAATAAATTGCTTATTTTATTAATTTTCTTACTAACTTAGTTTTGTTTTGTTTTCAGCAATTTTGGCATTTTTTGTTAAGTCACGCCCTCGGTCACGCCCGTGACCAAGGGCGTGTAATCTTAAAATGCCAACATCCCATCCCGTCGATCTGTTGGATCGATAGGCGGCCTTAGAAGGGGGGAGGGGGTGAATAAGTGAATACAAATCTTTTTATAAAATTAAGCAATTTAGTAAATTGTTTTAAAGTAAACGAGAGCGAAATAACAATCTAGGTAAAACAAGAAAATAATGTAATTTGCCATTTAAGAATTTAGCCAAATGATGGAAATCAAGTAAACACAAATAAAGACATGATTGTATTAGATAAAAAGTGTTTACATACATTTGATTTCAATATCGCTAGAAATTGGAGGCGTATAAATACAATTACTTTTTCCTTTTCTATACCGACTCGTATCCCCACGAACCAGTGGCTTTAGCCTATCCTTCACCGGATATGGCCTCAAGCCGCTCTAGCCAATCCTACCCCGAATATGGCCTCGAGCACCCCTAGATATAATCACCTAGACCTAGTCGCCAACACACGCGGCGAATTCCCCCTAAGCCGCGCAAGGACCTAGTCGCCAACACAATGTGATTTAACTACAAAGATTCAAAATAACGAAACAACACAAATTAAAAACTCCCACTATGAGATTTTCTGAAGATGGCAGTAAAGGATCGCTCTAGCATAAGAGAGGTTGATACGATCGTTCTTCGGATGCACCATGATGACTTCTTGTTGAAAATGTTGAAGTGGAAGTTGTGAAGTTGGCGGTCTGGGGGAGACCGCGAGGTCTGGTCTGACCGCAAGGTCTTGCGGTCTCCTCTGGCGGTCTGACCTCTCTGGTCTAGCCGCAGGCTATTCGGTGTGACCGCCATTTTTCTTTCCAAGGGTGCTGAGGTGAGGCCGCGCGGTCTGGTCATGTGACCGCGTGGCGAGCTGGAGTTATCTCACGGTCTGGTGCTTGTGATCGCATGGTGGGGGCAGCCCGGTCTGTTGGCTGTCCGGTTCTTTGCGGTGTGCGTGGACTAAGGTCTTCTTAGTCGCGCGGTCTCTGGGTTGTGTTCGTATGGCTGGTCCTTCGGCGATCAGCTGGCATATGCGTTCACAGGTGGTTGATCGACTTGGAGGGCTGTTGCCCTAGTCGGTCTGGTGTGTTCGCGGTCTCTGGAGGAGGTCGGGTGGCGAACACCGGTGGTGAGCATCATGACCGGGCGAGTTTTCATGATCGCGCGGCTTAGGTTGAAGTCGGCGAACTCACTAAGTAGGAGGATCTTTTGCTGATCGCGCGGGTTGACCGGTCTGGTCGCGCGGTTAAGAGGTGGTTATCCTATCTCATAGGGTGGTGACTGTGGAGCAGCAAAATAATCGCACCAAGTGTGTAACACCCCCATCCGTTAAGAAGCATATAGCAGAAGGTCCGACCGGGGCCCCACGCCATATACTACAAAACAAACGGAAACGTCAATTAATTGAATATGCAACGACACTATACCACGAAGCCTAACTCAGAGCATTCTATGCGGAAGTAAAAGAGAGAGAGACAGAATTATAAACCACAAGACCCGAACTCGGGTATGTCCACTTCTATTAACTTGGAATAAAATGTTTTACAACACACAAAAGAGGCACGACGGCCTTACAGTTTACCAACATCGGCGCGCAGGCCGGCCATACATGAAAATAGAAGAAAGGACAAAAGGCCTTCAAGGGCCACAGCAGCGCAGGGGCTTCAGCCCGCCAAGGTCCCGCTCGGTCCAGCTCCTGTACAACAAGCCCACCAAAGACGGTGGCAAAATAGGGCAACGGTCAGCTAAAGCTGACCAAGTTATAACGACCCCACCCCTTCCAGGGGGTGGCAGTTCTAAACGTCCCTGCAAAACATTCTCAACAGCATATATATATATAAGAGTGCGACTAGACGATCCCACAGCATTTCATACATATGCAACAACACAAACATGGGAATGGCCTCCACGTCTCGTGCACTCAGGCACTCTTTGGTGTACTACGCCTTCCACCACCATCCACTCTTGATGGCTTTGCCCTTCGAGGCTAAAGTCCGCGACCCGAATACCAGGGCTCCCCCGTGCTTTAATTGTGAACATAACGTAGTCCGAAGACTCTGTCCCATTGCCTCCCGACATGCTGTCCGAGGCTTACTAATCAGGTGCTGCAATGGTGCGGTTTCAGGTTTGCCAAATGCCCGTTGTTCACAGCTCTCGTTGTACAAGACGAAAAGCGGGTATGGCGTCCCTTCAGCCCAGGTATTCTCAATTAGCCGGCTCCACGGGCCGCTAAGTCATCCACCAGGACACCCCCACAGGTCGGGTACACCGGCTTCAGGTCCCCTCAACAGGTGGGCACAGCAACATCACCAGAACTCAGTCTGGGAAGCTGTCGCCCTGGCGACATTCACTGTCGCCAGCGACAGTGCACAAAACTCTAATTTGGCTTCTAGCTGTAGGTGCTTCCCGGGGCACACCCCCAGGCGTTGCTGCACATGCAGTGCACTCCCACTGCCTCATAACACCCAAATTCACCAGAACCCAATTCTGGGGAGCTGTCGCCCAGGCGACAGTCACTGCCGCGCCAGCGACAGCTGGACAGAACTCCATTTCTGCCTTTTAACTTCGGGTGCTCCCCGGGGCACACCCCGGGCGTTGCTGCGCATGCAGTTGCACCCTCTAGCCCTACGAGGCAAGTATAATAACACGGGGTTTTTCCCCGGCACGCACAATACCTAAAAAGTATCACCAATCCGGACGAACCGTGTTGGATGGGCTTCACACAGCGCGCCTACGTCCATCTCACGCGTGGACTCTACATGAATGCAAGCTTTGATGGGGATAGCACAAATCGACCCAACGGAGGCCACGACCTCACCCTTTTGGGTAGGTGCCTCAACGATGCATGGGAAAGGACTAGAACATGTCCAAATGGGGTTAGAAGAGTTCGTTACCCTTAAACGCCGCTTTGAGCCCATGCTCGACTTTTGGCACGGATGGAAAGGAGCGCCTTTCCCTCCTCTACGCGTAGCCACCAACGTTGAAGGGATTGGATGAGTGTAGCTCCTCCAAACCCAAGCTCCAAGCTATGGTTTGTTATTTCTCCTTCTTCTCCAAGCTCTTCTCTCTCTCTCTCTCTTAAGAACCCTTAAGGAAAATAATGAAGAAGAAGAGGATTTCGGCCTTCTATGCTGCCACCGAGCCTCCCAAGCCAAAACCAGCCCCCAAAGTCAAAGTGCAATCAATGCCCTTGATTTCGGCCACAAAGTCCAACTTTGAGCTGTCGCCCGGCGACAGCCGCTGTCGCCCTGGCGACAGCGATATGAACCGACATTGACCAGTCAACACCGTCCGACAGCTCACGGCAGAACCTTCTCAGCAGAGTGCTATCGCCCGGGCGACAGCCACTATCGCCGGCGACAGCTCTGGATTCCAGAATTCTGAATTTTCTGATTTGGGGTCTTACAACCCTCCCCTCCTTATAAAAACATTTCGTCCCGAAATATGTAAAAACACGCATATATAAATATATATCAAAAAGTCTTTACACAAAGGGGGAAAAAGAGATAAACGTCACCGAAACAGCTCGGGGAACTCCTCCATCATGGTCTGCTCACGCTCCCATGAGAGCTCCTCGCGACCGCAGTTGTCCCAACGGACCTTTACCATACGGATCGCCCTGTTCCGCAACTGACGCACCTCAGCATCCTCGATGCTAACGGGCCTGACCGCCGTCTTAAGCCCACTACCCACGGGCACCTGATCCGCCGCGACCACCTGCATAGGCTCCTGCACTGCCTTCCGCAACACGGAGATGTGGAATACATTATGTAGCCCGCTCAGTTCCGCCGATAGCGCAAACTTATAAGCCGCCTCGCCGACGCGCTCGATGATCTCAAAAGGTCCAAGGTATCTCGGACTCAGCTTTTTCAAGCGCCGAATCCTGGACACGCCCTTGAATGGCCTGATCTTCATGTAAACCCAATCGCCAATGGCGAACTGGACGTCGCGGTGCTTCGCATTATAGTACTTCGTTTGCCTATCCTGCGCAACCAAAAGCCTCTCCCGGATCAAACGCACCGTCGAAGTCGCCTCTTCGACGTCTTTCCTCTTGAAGAGCTTCGTCTCGACCGTTTCCGCCCAAGCTAAGGGAGTGCGGCACTTCCTGCCATAGAGGGCCTCGAAAGGCGTCATCTGAATACTCACCTGATAGCTGTTGTTGTACGCGAACTCAACAAGAAAGAGGTGATCTTCCCACCCCTTGCCAAAATCCAGGACGCACATCCGGAGCATGTCTTCCATCGTCCTGTTGGTACGCTCAGTTTGGCCATCCGTCTGGGGATGAAAGGCCGTGCTAAACTGCAGCTTCGTACCCAAAAGACGGTTGACTAGCCTCCAGTCGCTCGAAGTAAAGCGTCCATCACGATCACTGACGATGCTACGGGGCACACCGTGTAGTCGCACTATAGTATCAACATACAACTTCGCCAATTTCTCCACCGAGTCATCCCTCCGGTTGGGGATAAAGTGCGCCATCTTTGTCAGCCGGTCTACAACTACCCAAATGGCATCGTTCCCGCACTGCGATCTTGGCAGCCCATGCACGAAATCCATGGAAATGTCATCAAACTTCCACTCAGGAACAGGCAATGACTGCAAAAAGCCACCGGGCTTCTGACATTCCGCCTTCACTAGCGCACAAGTGTGGCACTTGGCCACGTAGTGAGCGATGTCCCTCTTCATACCCGACCACCAGAAAAGGACCTTCATGTCTTTGTACATCTTCGTGCTCCCCGGATGAACTGAGTACTTGGTACGATGCGCCTCGTACATCAACTCATCGCGCAGCTCACCAACCTTGGGGACGCACAAACGGTCGCCTCTCCACAGCAATCCGTCTCGAACCTGAAACTGGGCATCCGACCCACCACCAACATCCTCCGAGTAGCGCTTCAAACTCGGATCGAGTTCAAAAGCCCGACGGACTCTAACTGCGAGGTCGTACTGCACCTCAGTCCAACTCAAACAGGCACCGGCACTGCTCCTCTTCTCTACGCAAGAAATACCCAAGGCCTCCAGGTCACGTATTAGGTGCTCATCATGCATCTGAATCGAGTTGGCCTGCGCTGGAGCCCTGCGACTGAGTGCATCTGCAACAACATTCCCCTTCCCGGGAGTGTAGTGGATCTCGAAGGTGAAGTCCCCCAGGAACTCCATCAACCTCTGCTGCCGCATATTCAGCCCTTTCTGCGTCAGAAGGTACTTCAGGCTCTTATGGTCCGTGAAGATGTTGATCTTCAAGCCATACACATAATGCCGCCAAAGCTTCAGGGCAAATATCACGGCCACCAACTCCAAGTCATGGACCGGATAGTTCCGCTCGTGCACCTTCAGCTGGCGAGAGCCATACGCTATAACCTTGCCATGCTGCTGCAGAACGCAGCCAAGGCCGCTCCGAGAAGCGTCGGTGTAGATCTCGTAGCCCTCCGTGCCGCAAGGCAAACATAAGATCGGAGTCGTCGTAAGCCGCCGCTTCAACTCCTCGAAAGCCTGCGCACACGCGGGCGTCCAAATGAACTCCTGCATCTTCCGTGTCAGCGTCGTAAGAGGCGCGCGATATGGGAGAAGTTCTCCACGAAGCTCCTGTAATAACCGGCCAGCCCGAGGAAGCTACGGACCTCCGCTACAAAAGAAAGGACAGGCCACTCCCTGATGGCCGAAACCTTCACCGGATCTACCGCCACACCCGAACCACTAACCACATGGCCCAAGAACGCCACGGAAGGAAGCCAGAACTCGCAATTCGAGAACTTGGCATACAGCTGGTTCCTCCTCAGAACCTCCAAGACTACTCGCAGGTGATCACCGTGCTCCTCCTCAGACTAAGAGTAGACCAGTATGTCATTAAGGAAGACGACCACAAACCGGTCGAGGTACTCTCGGAAAGTCCGGTGCATCAAGTCCATAAACACTGAAGGCGCATTAGACAGCCCAAACGGCATCACGGTGAACTCATACTGCCCATACCTCGTATTAAAGGCAGTCTTCGGGATGTCGCACTACCTGATCCGCACTTGATAATAGCTGGACTTCAAGTCAAGCTTCGAGTATACTGTCGAACCAACGAGCTGGTCGAACAAATCGTCTATCCTCGAAAGAGGATACTTGTTCTTCTCTATCAGCTTGTTCAGCTCCCGATAATCAATGCAAAGTCGCAGGCTACCGTCCTTCTTTTTGACAAAGAGGACCGGTGCACTCCAAAGTGAGGAACTCGGATGCACGTAGCCCTGCTCAAGCAGCTCCTGCAACTGCAGCTTCAACTCTGCAAACTCTTTCAGAGCCATACGATACGGCGAGCGGGCCACAGGCTTAGCGCCTGGCACCAACTCAATCGTGAAATCAATCTCCCGCTGCGGTGGAGCACCGGGGAGCTCGCTCGGGAACACATCGGGGAACTCTGCTACTACCGGAACATCTACTAGGCTGGGCCTCGGCATTGAAGCCTCCACAAGAGCAAAGAATAACTCCGCTCCCTGTCCCACTGCCTTGGACACCTGGAGAGCATACATCAGCATCTTGCTCGATCCACGCATGCCCGCAAAGACCGTCTCACGATCGGCACCTTGCCCAAACCTCAGCTCCTTGGTGGTGCAATCGATACACGCACGCTGTTCCGACATCCAGTCCATACCGAATATAACATTGAACTCAACTAGGGGGAGTAACGATGCCTTCAGGTCATACTCCCGACTACCAATTAGAACCTTTACGCAACAACTCCTCTCCACACGCATCGAATATCCATTCGGCAGTAGGACCTCCAGTCCATCTGCAGAAGCAATCTACGGCACACCAATACGTTGGACAAAGTCCGACGATAAGAAGGAGTGCGAAGCTCTAGTATCGAAAAGCGCTCTCGCAGGAATGCCTAAAACATTTACATAGCCTACGCCGCCAAACAGGGTTAGCATGAACATTAGAACAGGTATATAAAATAATAAAGACTGTATCTTAAATTGTACCTATCATGACGTCCTTGGCTTTGATAGCCTCCTGCTGATCAAGACTAAAGACTCTGGGCTGCGAGGGAGCCATACGGGAAGCAGTGGACTCAGCTGCCTTCCCCTTCTCAGAATAAGCTGGCCCCGCCTTCTTCTCTGGCCTTGGAAGCCCACTGCGGCAATCCCGAGAGAAATGGCTTGGCTTGCCACAAGTGAAACAAATAAGAGGGCCACGTCCAGATGATGCGCCCGAAGCAGAGGGAGCTGGCCCAGATACTCGAGCCTTCTTCCAGCGACTCAACCTCCGCAACTTCGTCGCACTCGGCGCTTTGCCCTCCGGCACTGCCTCGACCACAACCGCCTTGCCCTTTTCCCTGAGCATGTCCTGCTCAAGGGCTCGGGCTGAACCAACGAGGGTCGTGAAACCCTGCGTCAACGGCCCTGTCAGAAGATGCCGCAACTCAGTACGCAAACCTCCCTAAAACCTGTTCACCCTTCTATCCTCATCATCGAAAGAAGTTCCAGCATAGCGCCCGAGGCGGGTGAACTCATGCAAGTAGTCATCAACCAGTCTACCACCCTGTGTTAGAGCCAAGAACTGGTTCTCCATCGCGATCTGCTGCGACTGAGGCACATACCTTGCGAGGAAGATTCTCGAGAACTCTTTCATCGTCACATCAACCAGTCGCCTTCCCGCAAACTGGCGCCTCTCAACCTCATCCCACCACCGCCTAGCTTCCTTTTCTAGCAAGAAAGAAGCAAAGGTCACCTTCTGCGCTTCCTCCCACTGTGTCGCTGTCAGAATTCGCTTCACATGCGACAACCAGTCTTCGGCCTCAGCTGGGGATTCAACCCCGGTAAACGGAGGAGGTCGAAATCCCAGAAAGTGCTTCAGCTATTGCTCAGGAGCACGCCTCACTGGGACTTGCTCCACTCTTAGTGGCTCAGGGGCCACCTCTTGCACTGGAGGTTGGCCTTGCCTTTCAGACTGGCCATTCAACGCAGCTAGAACGGCTTCAGTAACTAGCCGAACCAACTCAGCAGACGGAGCTGTAGGGGCCTCAGCAGACCCACTATTCTCATGCACATCACGGGGACGCGACGGTCCCGTTGCACTTCGAGTGCCCTACACAAGTGCAACACATAGTTAGGCGACAACACAGTCGCAACTAATAACAAAAGGAACACTCAGGTTCCAAAATCATGCAATTATTGTTGGTTTGTTGTTACATTTTATTCCTAAGTGGACATTTTTGGGTTTATTTTACGTCTCAACGGTAGCGCACACACGTGCTCACCACCACTTAAAAGAATTCGCCCACGAATTCCTTAGAAGGATACGGAACCCTAGAAGATGATACCAATTTGTAACACCCCCATTCGTTAAAAAGCATATAGCAGAAGGTCCGGCCGGGGCCCCATGCCATATACTACAAAACAAACGGAAACGTCACTTAATTGAATATGCAACGACACTATACCACGAAGCCTAACTCAGAGCATTCTATGCGGAAGTAAAAGAGAGAGAGACAGAATTATAAACCATAAGACCCGAACTCGGGTATGTCCACTTCTATTAACTTGGAATAAAATGTTTTACAACACACAAAAGAGGCACGACGGCCTTACAGTTTACCAGCATCGGCGCGCAGGCCGGCCATACTTGAAAACAGAAGAAAGAACAAAAGGCCTTCAAGGGCCGCAGCAGCGCAGGGGCTTCAGCCCGCCAAGGTCCCGCTCGGTCCAGCTCCTGTACAACAAGCCCACCAAAGACGGTGGCAAAACAGGGCAACGGTCAGCTAAAGCTGACCAAGTTATAACGACCCCACCCCTTCGAGGGGGTGGCAGTTCTAAACGTCCCTGCAAAACAGTCTCAACAGCATATATATATATATAAGAGTGCGACTAGACGAGCCCACAACATTTCATACATATGCAACAACACAAACATGGGAATGGCCTCCACGTCTCATGCACTCAGGCACTCTTTGGTGTACTATGCCTTCCACCACCATCCACTCTTGATGGCTTTGCCCTTCGAGGCTAAAGTCGGCGGCCCGAATACCAGGGCTCCCCCGTGCTTTAATTGTGAACATAACGTAGTCCGAAGACTTTGTCCCATTGCCTCCCAACATGCCGTCCGAGGCTTACTAATCAGGTGCTGCGATGGTGCGGTTTCAGGTTTGCCAAATGCCCGTTGTTCACAGCTCTCGTTGTACAACACGAAAAGCAGGTATGGCATCGCTTCAGCCCAAGTATTCTCAATTAGCAGGCTCCACGGGCCGCTAAGTCATCCACCAGGACACCCCCACAGGTCGGGTACACCGGCCTCAGGTCCCCTCAATAGGTGGGCACAACAACATCACCAGAACTCAGTCTGGGAAGCTGTCGCCCTGGCGACATTCACTGTCGCCAGCGACAGTGCAGAAAACCCTAATTTGGCTTCTAGTTGTGGGTGCTTCCCGGGGCATACCCCCAGGCGTTGCTGCACATGCAGTAGCACTCCCACTGCCTTAGAACACCCAAATTCACTAGAACCCAATTCTGGGTAGCTGTCGCCCAGGCGACAGTCACTATCGCGCCAGCGACAGCTGGACAGAACTCCATTTCTGCCTTTTAACTTCGGGTGCTCCCCGGGGCACACCCTCGGGCATTGCTGCGCATGCAGTAGCACCCTCTAGCCCTACGAGGCAAGTATAACAACACGGGGTTTTTCCCCGGCACGCACAATACCTAAAAAGTATCACCAATCCGGACGAAACGTCTCGGATGGGCTTCACACAGCGCGCCTACGTCCATCTCATGCGTGAACTCTACATGAATGCATGCTTTGACGGGGATAGCACAAATCGACCCGTCGGAGGCCACGACCTCACCCTTTTGGGTAGGTGCCTCAACGATGCATGGGAAAGGACTAGAACATGTCCAAATGGGGTTAGAAGAGTTCGTTACCCTTAAACGCAGCTTTGAGCCCATGGCTCGACTTTTGGCACAGATGGAAAGGAGCGCCTTGCCCTCCTCTACGCGTAGCCACCAACGTTGAAGGGATTGGATGAGTGTAGCTCCTCCAAACCCAAGCTCCAAGCTATGGTTTACTATTTATCCTTCTTCTCCAAGCTCTTCTCTCTCTCTCTCTCTCTCTCTCTCTTAACAACCCTTAAGGAAAATAATGAAGAAGAAGAGGATTTCGGCCTTCTATGCTGCCACCGAGCCTCCCAAGCCAAAATCAGCCCCCAAAGTCAAAGTGCAATCAATTCCTTTGATTTCGGCCACAAAGTCCAACTTTGAGCTGTCGCCCGGCGACAGCCGCTGTCGTACTGGCGACAGCGATATGAACCGACATTGACCAGTCAACGCCGTCCGACAACTCACGGCAGAACCTTCTCAATAGAGTGCTATCGCCTGAGCGACAGCCACTGTCACCGACGACAGCTCTGGATTCCAGAATTCTGAAATTTCTGATTTGGGGTCTTACAAAGTGTAAGCAGAACTCGCGGCTAGTTCTTGCGGTCTCATTTTTTGTGACCGGTCGGTCTTGCTGATCGAACTTGTTTTGTGCAGCTTCTACGGATTGTGCGGGTAACATCGGTCACCTCCTCTTCTGAAGGTGTTCGGGCGGTCTCGCGGCTTGCAGCGCAGGTTGCTGGAGTTCGCGAGGATCAGTGGAGTTTGGGAGTTCGCGTGGTTCTCAGTTGGTGTTGTTCAAGTCGCAGGCAGGAAGTTCGGGCGGTCTTGTTTTCTAGCCGAGCGGACTGGAGGTCGAGCGGTCAGGCGGTCTCAGTCAATCAGATCGCTGGTTTTCCTTTCAGCTATTTTTCTTCTCCTGTTTTTGTGTGCTGGCGAAATCATGTCTCACCATGTATACCTCGCCCTGTAAAGAAGATTTTGCTTATCAATTAAGATTGCATTTGCTTCATGTGCTTCTGGTTGTTTGGCTTGAACTTTTAGTTATACAATTCCTGCTCACTCCTAGATCTACGGAAAATTTCACATTGTATCAGAGCCAGGTTGGAGTGGATAGAGCAGTTAATAACTAAAAGTTGCCATCGCCTTTGTGAAGAAGGAACCAGTGGTAGAGCCATGGAAGCAAGGGGTCTTGGAATTGAGATGCATACATCGACTAACTATAAGAAGTGGAAGTCGTGTAGGCAAAGTTATCTTCTGGGTGATGACCTCTGGGAGGTGGTTGGAGGAGAGAGCATAGAGGAAGTTATCCTGATTGGGGACAATGGTCACAAGGTGAGGAACTGAAGGCTGATCAATGCCAAAGCGGAGTTCGCCCTGAAAAGGGCAATATTACCTGACCTTTTTGATCACATCTTGGGGTGTGGATCGGCTGCATAGATCTGGAGAGCCCTGGATGGGCTGTTTAACAAAAAGAATGTGGCAAGACTTCAATTCCTAGAGAATGAGCTGGCCAGATCGGCTCAAGGTGACCTTTCTATCTCTACGTTCTTCTTAAATATGAAGAACTTGTGCGGTGAGATTTCAGCGCTAGATCCTGATGAGCCAATTTCTGAGTCGATGCTGAAGAGGCACATCATCCGTGGCTTGCAGAAGGAGTATGTGGCCTTTGTGACATCAGTGCAAGGTTGGACAAATCAGCCATCTCTGCTGGAGCTGGAAAATCTGCTTGCTTCGCAGGAGAGTCTGGCAAGGCAGATGGCAGGGGTGTCAGTGTCTGGGGGAGAAGACGAGGTTCTCTTCACGGGGAAGAAGAAGAAGTGGGATAAGAAGAAGAAGACTGTTGGAGGAGGCAATGGGCCTTCAAATTCTGGACAGCAGGAGAGGGGCTATGCTCCTAAGGCTGAAGGGAAGAAGAAGGGAGAAGGTCCCAAGTGCTTCAGGTGCGGAAAAGTTGGTCACATCAGGAAGGATTGTCGGGTGAATCTTCAACCGGGGCATGCTGCTGCAGGAAAGGGGGAAGCTGAAGCCAGACAGATTGATGGAGGATGGGGAGGAGCCTTCTTAGCTTCTGTTGGAGCTACGACTCCTATCAACTATCAAGAGGACTGGATCGTCGACTCGTGGTGTGGTCATCACCTCACGGGGGACGAGTCGAAGCTTTCTTCAGTGCAGCCTTATTCAGGTAATGATGTCATTATTACTGCTGATAATACCGTGAATGCTGTCGAGAAGGTGGGGGTGGTTTTCTTGGGCAGTGATAGAGGACCGCTTACGCTGAAGAGTGTCTATCATGTGCCTGGAATGAGGAAAAACCTCTTCTCCATGACCAACACTGTAGACGCTGGGTATCATGTTCTGTTTGGCCCAACAGAAGTGAGGTTTCTTTGGAAGGTTGAAATAGTGAAGGCGGAGGTCGTTCATGTGGGGAGGAGAGCTAAAGACTTGTTCGTTTTATCGACAAGTTCTTATGTTGACAAGATGCGGACGAATGATAATGCTGTCATATGGCACGAGAGGTTGGGGCATGTATGGATGGACAAGCTGAAAGCTATGGCGGTGAACGATCTGGTCAAGTGCCTACCTAGTCTATCTTCCTACGGAGACGGTCATGTGTGCGTGGGATGTCAGCTCGGCAAGTCTCATCGACTACCATTTGACAAGTCGTAGACGAGGAGTTGTGTGCCGTTGGAGTGTATCCACGTTAACTTGATGGGACCGACTGCTACCCCAAGCCTCGTAGGAAGTAGATATATGCCGGTGCTGATCGATGATTACACCAGATATGTCTGGGTATATTTCTTGAAGGAGAAGGCAGAGGCGTTTGCCAAGTTCATGGAGTTCAAGGATCTTGAGGAGGGTCGGCTTGGTCTGCGGGTTAAGAAGCTGAGGACTGACAACTGAGGGGAGTTCACCTCTGGTGAGTTCTCTACTTTTTGCAGGAAGGCTTGCATCCGGAGGGAGCTTACTTGTGCGCATACTCCACAGCAAAACGGAGTTGCAGAGCGGAAGATCCTTCATCTGACGGAGACCTACAAGTGTTGGCTGCATGCCAAGAGTATCCCAAAGTCCTTCTGGGCGGAGGAAATGTCTTGTGCTGCCTACATCATCAACATGATGCCTCTTAGTCCCATCAATATGAAGACCCCGCATGAATTGATGTTCAAGGAAAAGCCAAGCATGGCGCACCTTCGGGTGTTTGGTTCCACCTGCTATGTGCACGTTCCAGATGCGCTTCAGACGAAGCTAGATGTGAAAGCAAGGAAGCTAGTCTTCGTGGGTTATGATGATCGAAAGAAGGGCTGGAAGTTCATGGACCCGGAGATGCGGAGATTTGTTGTATCTCACGACGTTGTGTTCGACGAAGTGACGTCTTACAAGGGAAGTTCTGGTGTTGAGCTACCAGAAAGCAGGGTGGAGGAGCCGGAGAAAGCTGTTGAAAATCTTCAGGTGGAGCTGCCTGTGTCACCAGGTGGTCCATCAAAATCTAGTTCTGAGGCGGAGGCTTCTGGATAAGGAAGCAGGGGGAGCGATGCTCCGAGTACGTCTAGAAGAGGAGCTAGACAAGAAGCAGCTGAAGATACTACGAGTCAGGGGAAAGCGTTGTGGAGATCAAAGCGAACAATCATTGCCCTTGATCGCTATACAGGAGGAAACATGGTGATCTTTGTCTCCTGTTTCTTTGTTGGACCCTTGGATGAGAGGGAGCCATCGAGCTTTGAAAAGGCCAAAGGCGTGGAACAGTGGGATTCAGCTATGCAGGAAGAGATGAGTTCTCTTGAGAAGAACGAGACTTGGTCTCTAGTGCCCAGGCCCAAGGGTATCACCCCTGTGACTTGCAAGTGAGTCTACAAGCTTAAGAAGAAGGCTGGCGGCAATATCGAGCGATACAAGGCTCGCCTTGTGGCTTGGGGGTTCTCACAGAAATACAGTAAAGACTATGAAGAGACATTCAGTCCGGTGGCAAAAATGACTTCAGTTCAGGTTGTGATTGCCTTGGCGGCGTGTTGGGGGTGGGAGATTTGGCAGCTCGACGTAAAGAATGCATTCTTGTACGGCGAGATTGACAAGGATATCTTCATGGTCCAGCCGCCAGGCTTCGTATTTCAAGAATTTCAGGAGCATGTCTGCAAGTTGAAGAAGGCCCTATATGGGTTGAAGCAAGCGCCGAGGGCGTGGTATGGAAAGATAGCAGAATATCTCCTATTCTGTGGGTTTGGTGCTTCAGACTCAGACTCAAGCTTGTTCGTCAAGAAGAGTGGGGAGCTTCAAGTCATCATGCTGCTTTACGTCGACGACATGATCATGACGGGGAATTCGAAGGAGGAAGTAGCAAGGCTTCAGGCCGAGCTATCCATCAGGTTCGAGATGAAGGACTTAGGTGAGCTTCACCATTTCCTTGGACTCGAAGTCCATAGGAAGGGAAGTGGAGTGTTGGTGTCCCAGGCTGGATATGCGGAGCGAATCATGGAGCGGTTCAGCATGAAGGAAGGGAAGTGCATTTCCATACCTCTAGAGAAGGCCATGAAACTTCGGAAGGATGAGGGGAGGATTTTGGAAGATCCGCGGGTGTTCCGAGCTCTGGTTGGGAGCTTGATTTATCAGACGATCACTAGGCCGGATATTGCATTTGCAGTTGGCAGGGTGAGTCGATATATGGCGGAACCACGGATGCCTCATCTTCTAGCGGCCAAGAATATATTGAAGTATGTCAAGGCGACTTCGGATAGGGGTCTCCTTTATAGGAGGAATGCGGGCTTCGAAGTGCATGGGTACATGGATGCTGATTACGGGGGAGATTTGAATGATCGAAAGTTGACGTCTGGATACGACTTCATGGCGGGCCCCACGGCTATATCATGGTGCAATAAGAAGCAGGATTCCGTGTCTGTCTCAACCACGGAAGCGGAATACAAGTCTTCAGCCTTGGCAGCTCAGGAAGCCATCTGGCTTAGGAGGTTTGTTGGTGACGTCCATAAGGAGGTTCGGGGTCCGACTCTGCTCCGCGGCGAAAATGAGAGTGCTCTCAAACTGGTTACTAATCCAGTTTGTCACGCGAGGACCAAGCATATCGAGATCGAGCATCATTTCATTCGTAAGAAGGTGTTGGAGGGGTCTCTTTCGGTCGAGCATGTTCAGAGTCAGGACAACATTGCTGACATCTTCACAAAGGCGCTGGAGAAGGGGCCGTTTACTCGGCTAAGGAGTTTACTTGGGCTGTTTTCAACTTCCCACTTCAAGGGGCAGTGTTGAAAATGTTGAAGTGGAAGTTGTGAAGTTGGCGGTCTGGGGGGAGACCACGCGGTCTGGTCTGACCGCACGGTCTTGCGGTCTCCTATGGCGATCTAACCTCTCTTGTCTAGCCGCGGGCTATTCGGAGTGACCGCCA
This sequence comes from Dactylorhiza incarnata, assembly GCA_033032865.1. NCBI lineage: Eukaryota > Viridiplantae > Streptophyta > Magnoliopsida > Asparagales > Orchidaceae > Dactylorhiza > Dactylorhiza incarnata. The sequence continues at coordinate 82,065 of JAWHQI010000354.1, read as the reverse complement.
TTTTTCTATCCATGGGTGCCGAGGTGAGGCCGCGTGGTTTGGTCATGTGACCGTGTGGCGAGCTGGAGTTATCTCGCGGTCTGGTGCTTGTGAACGCGTGGTGGGGGCAGCCCGGTCTGGTTGTCACAACCCACATTTTACCACGAATTTAATACATATTATTAGAGCAAGGGGAAAATACGCGTCGTGATGCCACGTCCTGCAGGAGACGACTACAGACGCTAAGGCAAACACTCCTTATGATAAATTTATAAAAGACATATATGTGTTTGAGATAAAAAGAATATTTACATTTTTAGCTTAGGACCGAGACCCTCAGTCCGGTGGATCACTACTCCACAAGTAGAAAGCTATACATACGCAGCGGAAAATAGGTTTATTTTTAGCCTACATGAGCATGAAGATACACATCCCAGAGATGATATGCACATGTTTATGTTTAGTATAGTAAGAAAGTATTTTCTACGGTCTTCAAAGTATGTGACAATTATTTAAAAATCATGATGTGCAAGAATGACATTTTTATACCAATAAAGTAACTAATGCATCCTAGCATAAAGCTTCCCAGAGAGCAAGTAGGTAAACAACCTAAAAGTAACAGCAAAACTACTAGCAAGTAATCTAAAGATAAAAGCCATACGGGCGCCAACAACTAACACCAACCTGCAGGAAAGAAGGAAAACAACAAAAAAAATAGCCTCTTACCTAGAAGAGAGGAAGGGACTCGACAGAAAAACTGAACGACGCCGCTCTAACTCCTACGACAGCTGAAGACCTGAACCTGAGACATTCATAAGAAAAGAATACCTCAGCCCAAAGGGGTGCAAGAAAACCAAGGTTAGCAGCACCAGAAGTAGAAGAGTACAGGAAGGAAAAACTAAGCAGATAAACATCTATAATCTTACAACAACCCGAGCCAGCTCAAACGAGTGCACTCGGTAAGAAGAAAAGCCTGCACCAGAAGGTAATAGTCAACACAATCAAAGCCCACCACGTGTTCGCCATTGCAGCTCAGAGGTGATGGTCATACATATAATATCATAATACACATATATAAGCATATATGTGTATAAGAACTTGAGACTGATCAGCTCGAGGGAAAAGCGTCCCCCAAAAGTAAGGCACTGCGACGGTGGTATCTCCACTAACGCCCGCAGCCCAAAAACCAAACAGGAGTGCTGCGGCGGTGACTCCAATCCACCCAAACCAACAGCCCAAAAGAGGCACTGTGGCGGTGACCTTTAGCTCACACGCTCAACAAACTCACACATAGCACCATAAGTCGGGTGCATAATCATATACATAAGTATATGCATATATATATATATAAGTATATAACTATACCATGGTGCAGTTCACCTGAGAACACTCAGGACTTTAGACAATGAAGATCATAGAGATCAAGAACCACTCACCCAAACTATCCCTGAGAATTAGACAACATAGCTTACTTAGCTCATAAATCCAACATAGCAAACAGAGGAGTGCCAGGCGGGGGAACAGGATTTCAGAAAGCCGACACCATGACAGGTCTGGTGTCAGAACAAGATGAAGAAAAACATAACATGAAGGCCAAACACCTGAACAATACTCAACGGTTCATTTGAAAACACTTGGCGAGTCCAAACTTGACTCCTAACGAACTTCTTGTAACAGTTCGAAGAATAAGGCACGACAAGACACCATAAAAGATCACTTTTCTGTAAGGATGAAATTGTCAATGATTGGAATGGGTGAAAAGATCGAATCCAAAAATGCAACTACAAGACATTCCTCATTAGCAAATAATGGTTTCGTTGAATCATCGAGCACTAGCAGTGGAAATTCCCAGGGAGTTTAGGATCTAATTCCACGTACCCGCCGGGAATTAAGAAACAAAATCCCAGGGAATTTAACCGGCTAGACCATCAGAACATAGCCAACAAATCCATCCAGATCTCACTCGAGGCGGCAATGTGGTTCAATACAAGAACAAAAAGATGACCACAACAGCTAGCCGACCCACAACTAATATGGAAGCCGCTAAACAAAATAAATCTTATATTTGATACAGGGAAATAAACTTTAGCATTTGCACTAAAAGTGCGCAGTCGCTTAATAGCAATTGATAGAGTTACTAAAAGAATGAAGCTGCCCTTAAGTGAAATGGATATAGGGCTCGAACCCGAAATGCATCTACACAACTTTTAAGCTTCACAAATGCTAGCCTCGCTAAGTCAGCGAGAATTAGCAAGGAAAATTCCCAGGAAATTTAGCGCCTAACTCCCCAACCCGCCCGGAGTTAGGAAAAGATCTTTCCGGGGAATTTATGATCTAATGCTCTCCGACCCATCTAGAGTTATCAACATAAATTTCCGGGAAGTTTAATCCACCAAAACAATATAACTTAGCCAACAGAAGAACAGTGCAGGATTTGGAGATTTGCCGAACAAGACCACTTATGCTTAACTAAACAGATAAGTCCAAGATTTAACCAATAACATAAAGACCAAGGAGAAACCCTGCATAAAACCAATAGGTGACAGGCTCCAACTCCCCCAAGAGAATGAAATCTCTAGCATATACCCAAGTGAATACCTAGCCCTCAATTGAAGCACAGAAAATTTACGAACTGGGTAATTGACTTAAGTTTAAACCAAGAAAATTTTCTAGCATATAGGTGCAGAGTATCGTATATCAAGTGCTTATTATCATACACCATGGGAATTCACTAAAAACTTCCAACAAAATTAACATAACAGCAGCCCCCTTTAATAGACAAAGGCAAGAGCACCCCCCACACAAACTAACATCCTAAATAAATGGCTTTCCCCCAACCTTAATAGACAAAGGCAGCCCCCAAATAACAAGAAGAAATATATATATTGCAGCCCCCAATAACAAGGAAAGAAACATCCCCCAAATAAATTAACACTAACCCCCAATAACAAGGAAAGAAGGTAGAGCAGCACCAATAGAATAGCATAGCGGCAGCCCCTAATGACAAGGAAAGAAGCAGCCCCCAAATAAATTAACAGCAGCCCCCAATAACAAGGAGATTTATACAAACTAGCCCCCAAGGTTAAACCAATAAGAATTATGCTATAAGGCAGCCTGGAGCCAAATGCAGCAGCCCCAACGTAATATAATTCAATAAGCAACCCCCAAAATAGAATGCCATAAGGCAGCCCGCCATACCGAATATTATAAGGCAGCCCCCACAATCAATTAGACTAATATAAGGCAGGTTTCATAATAGCAGCCCCCAAATTAGAATATAAACAAGAGACAACCCCAAACAGGATGCATATCACAGCCCCAAACCGATTCTACAAGGCAGCCCTTAATTAGATAAAAAGAAATATAAGCAGCCCCCATCAAAATGCATAGCAGCCCCCAATTTAGACAAAAGAAATATAAGCCGCCCCCATCAAAATGCATACATAACCTCAAATAGATCATGTTATCAGGAACCTAAAAAGAAGAAGATCTGCCAACAAAAGCCCCAAAACATTAATCGGGTAGCAGGGTCTAAGAAGCAAGGTGATAAGGACTGCCCGCATAAGCCCCAAACTTAAGAAATCAGATAAGAAAACTGACAGCATAAACTCCCAAATAACAGAACAAAATCGGGTGCAGGAAATTGGGAACTAGGCAAAGAGAACTGCCAGCACAAACCCCCATGTTAAGAAATCGGGTAAAAGAACTACCAGCATAAGCTCCATACCAGAAAAGCAATAAAAAGGGGGAAGGAAGGGGGAGAAGAAGAGTTTTCTTGCCTCGCTTCACACGGCGACTCGCCGGATCGCAACCACACAGGGGGAGAGCCGCCCGGGACCCTAGCTCCGGCGATGAAACCAAGCCCCAGCTACGACGACCCAAACTCCTCCGACAGCTCCGACGACAAAATTGTCACCGACCAACCAACCCTAGCTCCGCGACTCGCCGTCTTCACGGGGGAATTGGGAGTTATCGGGGAAGGGGAGAATAAAAGAAATGGGTTAGGGGGGGCGGAGGGTGTAGATAATTATTTGTATAATTAATTGTATATGTATAATTATATGAATAATTATATGTATAATTATATATATAATTATATGTAATTATATGTATAACTTTTATATATAAATACATATATAAGAAAATTTTTATACGCATAAAACTTATATATACTCATATATATAACTGTGTATATATATCCGCCTACATAAACCTCCCTATATGAAAAACACGGTTGCACAAATTCACTCATACAAGACCCTATATACACGACTATACATATATCTATATATATTTATACATATACCCGCATATAAGCCTCTTTCTAGAAACAAAACGCCGGATGACGACGACGCTCCCAAAACGGTAACGCCCCTACACATACCAGCTTAGATTAGCTATAAGAGAAAACCCGGGGCGTTACACTGGTGGCTGTCTAGTTCATTGCGGTGCGCGTGGACTAAGGTGTTCTTAGTCGCGCGGTCTCCGGGTTGTGTTCGCATGGCTGGTCCTTCGGCGATCAGCTGGCATATGCGGTCACAGGTGGTTTATCGACTTGGCGGGCTATTGTCCTAGTCGGTCTGGTGTATTCGCGGTCTCTGGAGGAGGTCGGGTGGCGAACACAGGTGGTGAGCATCATGACCGGGTGAGTTGTCATGATCGCGCGGCTTATGTTGAAATCGGCGAGCTCACTAAGCAGGAGGATCTTTTGCTGATCGTGCGGGTTGACCGGTCTGGTCGCGCGGTCAAGGGGTTGTGATCCTATCTCATAGGGTGGTGACTAGATCAGGTCTCACGCCTATAAATATGAGCCACTGTAGCAACAAAATAATCGCACCAAGTGTAAGCAGAACTCGCGGCTAGTTCTTGCGGTCTCATTTTTCGTGACCGGTCGGTCTTGCTGATCGAACTTGTTTTGTGCAGCTTCTGTGGATTGTGCGGGTAGCAGTGGTCACCTCCTCTTCTGAAGGTGTTTGGGCAGTCTCGCGGCTTGCAGTGCAGGTTGCTGGAGTTCGGGAGGATCAGTGGAGTTCGGGAGTTCGTGTGGTTCTCAGCTGGTGTTGTTCATGTCGCAGGAAGGCAATTTGGGCGGTCTTGTTTTCTAGCCGAGCGGACTGGAGGTCGAGCGGTCAGGCGGTCTCAGTCAATCAGATAGCTGGTTTTCCTTTCAGCTGTTTTTCTTCTCCTATTTTTGTGTACTGGCGAAATCATGTCTCGCCATGTATACCTCGCCCTGTAAAGAAGAATTTTGCTTATCAATAAAGATTGTGTTTGCTTCATGTGCTTCTGGTTGTTTGGCTTGAACTTTTAGTTATACAATTCCTGCTCACTCCTAAATATACGGAAAATTTCACACTTCCTTCTCCAGAAATCTTCTTAAGCTTTGAGTGGGAGATGACTTTTCGGCAGAGTAACAACTCTTGAATTTTGGCAAATGAATTCTCTCTGGGATTAGTTACCAAAATGAGAGAGAAAGCTCCATTTTACAGAACTTGGAGTTAGCACCTGCGGTAGCTCCTAGCACCTGCGGTGGCGGTCGTATAGAGGCGGTTATGAAACCGACGCGGCGTGGCATTATGTCACGAGCTGGAGTTAGCGCCAGGCGGTAGCGCTAGCGCCTGCAGTAGCGCTAACGACGGTGGTATCGGCTAGCGCTGGCGGTAGTTCTCCTATTTAGAGAATTTGATTCTAAGCTTCTTTATACCTGTGGAGTATTGCACAAATAGTTCATGCACACTACAAACACATGACAAGCAAGATCAAATACAATATGGGAATTGTTATTCTCAAATAAAGCGATGTGACACACATGTCCAACACAATCGACATCTCATCCTATCGATCGACTTGTTGTCCCGTCGATTTTCATGGTCACGCCCGTGCACCTCTCGATTAACTTCACTTTCGGTCGATCGACCTCCCATACCATCGATCGACCTCCTGTCCCGTCGATTGGCTCCTGGTCTCGTCGATATATCAAAGCCACACCCATGATAAAAGTTGTGACCCATCAACTCCTTCCAGAAGCCATTTTCGCGGTCAAAAGATTCCAGAAGGTGGCAGTGTCTATCTTCCCAACACACGCAGAAGTCACGCCCTCGGTCACGCCCGTGACCGAGGGCGTGTAATTTTAAAATTTTCTCTATAAATAGAGGGGCTCGGCTGAAGCAATTCCAACCAGATTTTAAGAGTGTTTTAGCTTTTTTTTTTGAATTGTTTTTAGTGTTTGTGAGTTCTTTTATGCATTTAAGTTTTAGTTCTTTGTAATTTTCACTTTCATTATCTAGTTGTAATGTTTATTTTGAAAATAAAATAGTTTGTTTTCTCATTTGGATCTTCTTCTTTTCGTTATGTCAAGAGTATGTGAGTGTATGGGTTTTATTTTTATGCTTTCTTTCATTTTATGTAAGTGTGTGTGTGTGTATGTGGGAATAGATTTTATTCATTTTCTTTAAATTTCGTTTCCATTTTATGCAGTTTGTGTGTGTATAAGAATAGATTTTATTGCTTTCATAACTTAGATTTATCACTTTCAAAATTTAGCTTTTTATTACAAGTAGAGTGCGTGGGTGTATGAGATAGTATTTTCCTTTTTTGTAACTTAGCTTTATTTCAAGTCTTTATTACCACCCCCATCCCGGATGAGAGGCTAAGAACTTTTTAGCGCTTGATTAAGATGGTTGGGACGAATACTATTTCTTCATTTATATAAGTCTTTTAATTTTTCTTTAGTAAACGCTTATATCCGCTTATAATATTAACATGAATTTTCTTATTAATAATGTTGTCCCCATTCCGATGAGTGGCTAATTTCCTTTAGTGCACGATGTTGAAATGCATTGAGACAAATAAATGATTTTCTAAAAATTAAAATATCTCTTTTCTAAAAGTAATTAATGAGCTTAAGGTTTACCCAAGAAAAATGTTGAGTGAGACCATATAATTGATGTATGGTTCTCATTTCCGTTTCCATACACTAGTTAGCTGAGAGGCTCGTGCGTATGTATTGATCGCTCATGGGTAAAGAGAAGTGCGCTCTACCCTAGAGAGAGGATGAGGTAAGTCTCCCCATTTGGAATAAAAACTCAATAGAGGGGTTCACAACATAAACAAGTATTAAGGAGATTCGATTAAAGAACGAGAGTTCGGTCGAATATTCTTAATCTCAGGTGGGCAAACCCTCTAGAGAGGTGCATTCAAACTTATGGAACCTCCACGGCCAAGCCATTTTAATGTTTTGAAAAGTCATATCTTTTACTTCTAAAGAAGACTATTTCGTCTCAAGGTAATTCGACACCGGGCGCTATCTTCATCATCGTTTAGAACTCTAGTTATACGCATATTATCGTTCAATAAAAATTAAAAACCAACTCAAAATATTACTCCGATAAAATAATAGTTCGTTCCTTATAAGTAGAAGTACTCAACGACACCCAGGACTAAATACGACCTTGATATTTTCTATAATACTATTTACGATAAGATATACTTGCCTTTATCGATTTTAGTTTGGATAATTTAGCAAAACCTTCACAAAACAAACCCTAAAAAAATCATCAAGTTTATGGCGCCGTTGCCGGGGAAATTGTTATTATCTTGAAAAAAGAATTATTAATTTTATTACTTATATATTGAAAAATATAAAAAATATATATATAGAAAAAGCCAAAACCAAAAAAATAATAATTTTTATTATTAGTATATGACCCGAGGAAACTCCTCGGACGATTTGAACATTCCTTTTGACCCCAAAATCGAGTGCACCCTTGTTGAGTGCCTCCGATTTCGTGATCAAAACTTACTCAAGTTTCCCAAAGAGTCTATCAGAGATACATACACTAAAGTTATGACCGATCCAACTCCAGATGCGGCCCCGCCATGGACCATGGCATATTATGTCATGCCGAATTTGGAAGATACAGGATCGAGTATTACACGCCCAATAGTGGCTAATAATAATTTTGAAACAAAATCTAGCATCATTCAAATGGTACAACAGTTAGTCCAATTTGAAGGTTTGCCGGATGAGGATCCGAATCTACACCTTTCTTATTTTTTTGGAAATTTGCGACACTTTTAACATCAATGGCGTTACTAATGACGCTATTCGTCTACGTTTATTTCCATTTTCACCGCGGTCAAGGGCAAAAGCGTGGTTAAGTTCTCTCCCCAGAGGATCCATAACTACGTGGGCCCAATTGATGGAGAAATTTCTGAAAAATATTTTCCCCTATCTAAAATCGCTAAATTACGCACAGATATCGCTCTTTCATTCAATTCGATTTTGAGTCTCTCTACGAGACTTGAGAGCATTTTAAAGAGTTCTTGCATAGATTTCCTCATCATGCACTGTTGTCCTGGCTGCTGGTCCAGACATTCTATAATGGCTGGAATTTCTCAACGCGACAGATGATCGATGCAGCCGCCAGGGAATGTTAAACAACAAAACCCCGGAGGCCGCTTAAGCTCTGTTCGAAGAAATTGCCATGAACGCCTATCAATGAAATGCGCCTAAATCGCACCCTAACAAACCAACTAGGATATAGAAAGTGGATGCCACTTCTCACTTAGCCTCTCAAGTCGAAAGGTTAAGTAAGCAAGTAGCAGAGATGACTGCTTCCTCCTCCACTCCCGCTTGGGCTCCAAATAATAATAATAATTTTGTCGAAGAAACTGTAGATTACATAGGCAACCCAATTCGTCCCCCCTTCAACCCTAAAAATAATCCGTATAGTAATAATTACAATCTGGGTTAGAGGAACCACCCAAACTTCTCCTAGAGCAATCCAAACAACGCTCAGAGGCCCCCCAAATGTGAATCCGCAAGGATTTTCACAAGGATTTCCACACGAATTCCAGCCTACTCGTCCAAAACCTTCTCCGCTCGAAGACGTTTTTGCTAAATACGTCGCGTACACTGAGTCAAATATCCGAAATATTACCGGATCGATTAAAAACTTAGAAAATCAGGTTGGGCAGCTTACAAAGATGGTCTCCGAGCGGCCATATGGAGCTCTACCATGAAACACAGAGCCGAACCCCAGAGAAAATTCCAATGCCATAAACCTTCGCATCAGGAAAGAGGTAACGTCCCCAAAACGGGTTGAGCCTAAGGTACCTATTTAAACACCAACCCCTCCACCCTCTCTCTCGATAGATAAATCATTGAGTATTCCGACTGTGGCGAACATTTTTAGCCCGTCTCTTCCTTATCCCTCAAAAATAAACAACCAGCGGAAGGACGAGCAATATAAAAAATTCTTACAAATTATAAAACAAATTCACATAAATGTTCCATTCTGCGAGGCACTCTCCCAATACCGAAATACGCTAAATATCTTAAGGAGTTGCTTTCTAATAAAAAGTGACTCGAGGATGTTTCACGTGTTTCCCTTAACGCGGAATGCTCATATGTTCTCCTTAACAAATTGCTGCCAAAACTGAATGACCTGGGACGGTTTTCTATCCCGTGTCTTTTCGGCAATTTGTTAATCAAGTACACTTTTGCGGACTTGGGCGCCATCACAAATTTGATGCCCTTTTTCCTTTTCAAAAAACTCAATTTGGGCGTCTCGAGCCTGACAAAGATGAGCATCCAACTCACGGATCGCTCGGTAAAGTACCTGATAGGGGTACTGGTGGATGTTCTGGTCAAGGTTGACAAGTTTATCTTCCCGGTAGACTTTGTTATCCTGGACATAGAGGAGGACACTGAGGTATCTATTATACTCGGTCGCCCCTTCTTCGCAACCTCCCATGCGTTACACGATGTTAGTAACAGTCGCCTCCTCCTTCGGGTCAGAGACGACGAAGATACTTTATATATTAATCCCTCGATGAAGAACTCCCTATCGAATGATGATTCCGGTATTAACCTGGAATCCGCGTTTGAAGAGGAATTTTCTTCGCTTTCTGAATTTTTCTCCTTAGCTTTAGATAATTTGGATTAGGCCAATCTATCTTGTCTCGATGATATGCCGACAGATTCTCCATTCAAACCCTTTGATTCAGAAGCTTTAAAAATCAAACCATCATTTGAAGAACCACCAGTCCTCGAATTAAAACAACTCCCTGATAATCTGAAATATGTTTTTCTCGAAAAAGATTTAAAACTCCATGTTATTATATCTTCTTCCCTGAGTGATTCAGAGACATCCGAATTATTGGAAGTTATAAACAAACATCGCCATGCAATTGCATGGCAAATTTTAGATATCAGGGGAATAAACCCCTCATTCTGTACCCACAAAATTTATTTTAGAAGATAACCCCCACAAAACTATTCAACCTCAACGACGCCTTAACCCGAATATGTGGGATGTCATTAAGACTGAGATTATAAAACTCCTCGACACGGGAATTATCTATCCTATATCCAATAGTACGTGGGTAAGCCCCGTACAAGTTGTCCCCAAAAAAGGTGGTATAACGGTCGTGGAAAACCAAAACAATGAACTTATCCCAACCCGTATTGTTACAGGTTGGAGAGCGTACATCGACTACCGTAAATTAAACGATGCCACACGAAAAGACCACTTCCCGCTATCGTTCATCGATCAAATCCTGGAGCATCTTTCAGGTCATCCTTTTTACTGTTTTATCGATAGACTTTAGGGCTTTTTCAAAATCCCTATTTGCCCCGAAGACCAGGAGAAAACAACTTTTACTTGCCCCTTCGGCACCTTCGCATATCGAAGGATGTCATTTGGCCTCTACAACGCGCCAACTACATTCCAAAGATGTATGCTGGCGATATTTGGCGAGCTCATAGAAGATATCATGGAAGTCTTTATGGATGACTTCTCCATTTTCGGAAACTCTTTTAAAAACTATTTGAAAAATTTAGATAGAGTTCTCCAGCGGTGTGAAGAAACAAATTTAGTTTTAAACTAGGAGAAATGCAACTTCTTGGTCCGAGAAGGTTTAGTTCTCGGCCATAAGATTTCTTCCAAGGTGATGGAGGTCGATAAGTCCAAAGTTGCAATAATTGAACAACTTCCCACTCCCTCAAATGTAAAATCTATTCGAAGTTTTCTAGGCCACGCGGGTTTTTACCGATGGTTTATTAAAGATTCTAAAATTACAAAACCGCTAACCCACCTCCTGAAGAAGGATTCTCCGTTCATTTTTGATAACGAATACGTAGAGGCATTAAAATTTATCAATTCTCCAATTCTGTGGCGCCAGATTAGTCCATTCCGTTTGAAATAATGTGCGATGCGAGCGATATTGCGGAAGGAGCCGTACTAGGCCAACGCATTAATAAATATTTTATTCTAATCTATTACGCTTTGTGCACGCTCACAGCCGCACAGGCTAACTATACAACAACGGAAAAGGAACTTCTTGTCGTCGTCTTTGCCTTCGATAAGTTCAGGCCTTACGTCACGCTTTCAAAAGTAATTGTTTTCACTGACCACTCTACCCTCAAATATTGGCCATAGTAGATGCCAAGCCCCGCTTACTTCGATGGATCCTCCTTCTATATGATTTTGACTTAGAGATCCGGGAAAATAAGGGGGATGAAAATTTAGCGGCCGACCACCTATCGCATTTAGAACACCCCGTCGCACAAGCGCTCGTCGAACCCGAAATAGATGATAGATTTCCTGAGGAGCGCCTCTTAACTGTAAACCATATAAAAACATCTTCCGCCCCTTGGTTCACAGATTACGCGAACTATCTAGTCGCGCGGGTCCTTCCAAAAGATTTTTTGACTCAGCAAAAGAAGAAATTCTTTTCTGATTTTAAAAAATACTTTTGGGAAGACCACTTTATCTTTTGTGTCTGCGCGGACCAAGTAGTGCATAGATGTGTTTTAAGCGAGGAGGGTGCACAAATTTTGCGACTAAGCCATGAGGGACTGGCTGGGGGGCATTATCATGCCAACCGGACTGCGCGAAAAGCATTAGAGGCGGGCTTTTATTGGCCCAGTCTCTTTAAAGATGCTCACAATTTTGTGAGTAAATGCGATAGCTTGTAGCGGTCGGGTAACATATCTCGTCATGATGAGATGTGTAACACCCTGCCAGTACAAATAATATAACAGTATGTTCGGACGGGACCCCACGCTATACTAACCACACTAGCTAGGCGTTAAAAGGAGATATACAGAAAGAACTACACCAGAGTATACTAAACATAAGCGGAAGCATAAAGATTTGACATTTCTTATAGAATAGTCCACTATCACTGGAATGAAATAATAAAGTGTAGAGTTACGGCCTTAAGTCCTTACATTCCAGAACGTACAAAACTCCTAAACCACCTTTATTCGAAGGGAAAAATTATAAAGGGTGGAAATTATTAATGGAAAAATTTATTAAAACTTTAGACATCGAAGTATGGAACTTAGCAATTATAAGGCATGCGGATGAATCGAATAACAAAGAACGTCAGCTAAATGCCAAAGCCAAACACTATTTATTTTGTGCACTATCTAATGAAATCTTCAAATTCATATATTGCTTTTCTAGTGCATACAAAATATGGCGCTTTCTTGAAGAAATGTATGATCTTCCTCTCGCAGGTGTGGAACAAACACAGGAGGAAAAGAACGTACAAGCATCCATAATCATCCAAGAAGATCTCTCTCCGAGCGAAGCCATGGAGAATATTGAAATAGAAAAGGAGAACAATACACCAAGGGAAAGGGAAGATATAGATCCATCTATAATGGAGGAAGAACTAAAAGATGACGAAGGAATTTCATGTTTACAATCTGCCACCTCCAATAGCGCTGTAAGGAAGACTAAATCTTCTTCTTGTGTGATAACTTCCATTTCTAGTTTCAATATACTAAAAACTGCTAAACGTAAGATCAAGAAATTGAAAATCACTATTAAAAATTTACATTTAGAAAATAAGCGATTAAAAGCTAATGTTAATTTAGAATCAAATTGTGATGTGTTTTCACCATCTTGTCCTTTACTTGAAAACACAAAACCTTGTTTTGATTGTGATATTATTAAGGAAAGACTTAAGGAACTTGAAAAAGAAATTATTTTTATAAGAGAACAAAATGAAAAATTATGTTTAGAAAATTCATCTTTAAAAAGTAATTGTGCTAAGTGTAAGGACTATGAAATTGAAATAAAAGAGTTGGATGAAACATTTGATGAGTATAGGGATAAATATGAAAAACATATTGACTCAATTGTTACCACTCTTAAAAATAGCACAATAAATTATAATAAAGCTAGACATAATTTAAAAATCAAGAATGATGAACTAAAATCAAAAATCAACTTGCTTAAGGAAACCATTAAGAAAAACGCTCAAAACATTCATTCACAATCTCAAGGTATATCTAAAAGTAAGTTGAATATAATTTCTCAAAATGTTGATAAATCCAACAAAGGAAATAAAGAATATCAAATGCTTGAAAATAAAATTCCAAATCATTATCATTTACAAAATAACCACTCTCCTAACATAAACTTAAAGATAAACAAATTTCCTATAAAAAATGTTTTGCAAAATCATCATGGAAATTTGATAAATAAGAATAATATTAAACCAATGTTTGAATGGCGGCCAAAAGTTAAAGATGAAACACAAACTCAAATCAAAAGGGCCCATTCAAACATATCTCCCCAAAAGAAAACACGATGTATTTGGGTACCCAAAGGAACCGTCACTCCCGGTCCTCTTTGGATACCTAAATCTCTTATTCATTAGTATCCCATCATTTGCATGAAGTAGAAATCAATTAAAATGAAATACACAAATTTCTACTTCATGATGTGCTTTAATGTCTTTTCTATTTTTTTCTTTTTGTTTTTCTTTTGAACTATCATGTCATGGTCATCCTATACAATTTTTGAAAATATGATCTTATCTCTTAAAAGCTCAATAATGTTTATAAAATCAAATTGATCAAAATTCCAAATCATATTTTATTTTGATGACCTATCTTTTATTCAATACTTCTAAATATCTTATATTATCCATATGAATCAAACTATAAATTTGCTATAAGATATTTCAAATTAAATCAGGTTATTTGGCTATTAAGATTCTTAGCCTTCACCAACAAGTGGTTTAGTGAAATAACTTGATCTAAAAGAAAATTCAAGATTTAAATAAAAGCTAAACCTTCAATATGGGTGTCATTGTTCACAACAAAAATTATATTGTGTTCTCTCCTTGATATCAAACATGATCTAAATCATCACTATTGTTCACCTATCAAAAAATCACATATAAATATTCAAAATTCTTAATTAAAGGAAAATCACTAAAATGTATTGAAAGAAGTTATCTTCATAATGAATATTGAATTCACAAACACCACCATGATCTAGTGATATCCTTTGCTAAACATCTCTAAAATCATAATTCATATCAAGAATCATCTATAAACAACTATCAAAAATTATATGATAACAATTGACATTATAATGGTTGGTGTTATGGTGTATTATGTGTGTATTGTAATATATATTTCTAGTTTAGACCTTTGAATCATTTTGATTTCAAATCAAATAGAATTATCACTCCATTCTAGGTCTCTAAGTTGAAACACAATCAAACTTTGGCATAACATTATTCTCAAATTTATCATTTTAGCCTAAAGAATATTTATATCTATGTTAGGGCATATCCATGTTACTATTTGCGTGAACATTACTCCTTGTTCACCGAAACCATGCATATTTGATTTGTTCAAACATGATATCTTGGGTTTTCATTTCCTATAAGCACAAGTCTTTAGAAAAGTCAAAATGAAAACATAACTAAATATATCTCGTGCAATGATTATTTTGTCAAGTCATATAAGAAAACGCTATCATTTCATGCAATTTGGACCATCCAAAACATCTCCTAAAAATCTGCAACTTCTGTATGGAACTACTAATGGGACACCTAATCCAGTTCGAGCATCAAAATTTTCAAAACCCTAAAAAATCACTTACTGTTTCCCGCGCTAGCGCTAGCGCCGGCGCTAGTGTCGAGGTTCATTTTTCTGTATTTTTTAAATTTCTAAAAATCCCTTAAAATATATAAATCTATATTTTCTACTTAGTTTTGCACTTCTGTGTTTCTTTATTTTTTGAAAAATCAAATATAAAACTACAAAAACCAAATTACAAAAAATATGTTTTGTTTTTTTGCTTGTGTTGTTTCCTTTATTTAAAGTTCATCTTTATGCAAAAATCAAATACAAAAATACAAAAGCCAAATTACAAAAATATTATATATTTTGCCTTTGTGGTTTGTCATTTGTTTAAATTCTATTTCTTAAAGCAAAAATCAAATACAAAAATATAAAACAAAAAATTATCAAAAATTGTTAGTTTTTGAACATAACTTTTTTACTTGTATCTTGCGAAAGGGTGATTTGTGTTTGCCCAGAAAGCCCGCGACCTCCTCTCATGGCACTTTTTTCCCGATCTCAGCGGTCTCCGTTTGTGTGACCGCCCGGATCGCCAGCTGCCTTCTCAACCAAGAGTTTCTAAGAGTCAAGCGGTCAGAGCAGTGTGAGACCGCCAGATTGAGCGGTCTACTTGTTTTTCTTATTTTTGTTATCTGCACCCCTTCTCCCTGCCCTGGCTCTCCTGTATCCCGGGCAGCCCATAGTTTTTAGTTCTGCCCGTTAGGCAGCCCCCTCGTCTATAAATAGAGGGGTAGGGGTACCAGGAAAAGGACTTTTGGGCTCCGGGGCTTCGGCTTACAACCTGTGTAAGCGGTCTCATTTTTTCGTGATCGCCCCTTTTGTGATCGTTTTCCTTTTGTCTCAGCATCTTCTGTCTCAGTAACCTACATTTCGCAGTTTTCTCCCACCCCCTTTAGTGTGAATTTTGGAGGTACCATTTTTGGCACCAACAGAACGAACACGCGGCCTTCAGATTCGAAGTGTTAGGTGAACTTCAGACTTTCAAGATGGCTGATCGCCGTAGAGGTCGTCCTTTGCGGTCTCCCAGTGTTCCCCCTTCCGATCACAATCCGTTAGAAGCGATGGAGCGCCACTTCGAGCTTCGCATTGAGCAGGCTCTCCGCGAGGCCGCCCGAGCCAGGCAGGACGCTGCCGCTGTTCAGCAAGAGATCGCGCGGTCTCAGCAATAAGCCGCTCGAGATCGGCAGGAAGTTGTTCGGACTCAGCAGGAGTCCGCGAAGCAGATCGAGGCCATGAACCAAGTTCTGGCCGCGATCTCCCAGAAGATCCTTCCTTAATCCCCTCAGATCGCTACCCCTGACCGCATGGCAAGCGGTCACCATAGCGATCATCCCGTTTTCCAGCCTGCAGCTCCTCAGCGATCTCAGCATGAGGAGTTCGCCGCCCGTCGTAATTCTTTTCGAGCCACAGCCCAGGGGCCTCCGGCTCAGGCTTTGAATTTTGAAGAAGGGTTTGCTTACCCTCAAGATCCTCCAGCTCCTTTTCTTCCTCCAGGACCTTCTGTGTTTGGGGAGCCTTCCCCCTTTACTGATGAGATTCGTCGGGATCCAATTCCTCATGGATTCAGAGAACCCCGTCTTCCTGTATATACAGGAGAGACCGACCCGATGTGTCATCTCCAAGCTTTCGAATCTGTCGTTGCCCTCAGGACCATTTCAGATGGAGTGAGGTGCAAGCTGATGGTTACCTCCTTCGATGGGTCAGCCATGGAATGGTTCTACAAGCTGCCAAGTCAATCTATCCCAAGCTTTGCCGCCTTGAGGCAAGAGCTCCTCCTGAGGTTCGCCACCGCAAAGAAAAGGAAGAGTGGTCCTGCGACCCTCTTCAAAATTAAGCAAGGAGACAACGAGACTGCAGCACATTTCGTTGATCGCTTTCAGAAGGAGATCTTGGGAGTCAGAGACATGGATCCCGAGCTCTATATGGTGGCTTTGATCAGCGGCCTGCAGGAGGGTCCTCTGAAGTTCAAAGTCACAACCAAGGAACCTAGCTCCTATCAGGAGCTGATCAGCATTGCCAATCGCTACATAGAAGGGGAGATCAACAACCCCACCTATGTTAGCAATCTGACCAACAGAGCCACTCAGAAAGGCTCTGCAGGATTCTATCCTGCGGCATCTTCCTCGAAACCTCGGCAAGAGCTTCCACCTCCGGCCCCGAGAGGTAAGAATTACCGAAACAACCGCTTCAATCGAGGTAATCAATCTTTCCCACCTCAAAATTCATTTCTTCAAACTCCCGCTACTCCTGCTCCGCAAGTCACCCCCATCCACCAGATCCAGTATGCTCAACCTCCTATTCTACCCGTTCCTTCATTTTACAATGAATCCCAAGAGTCCTTCACAGACTTTGGTGTTCCCATGAATGAAGTGCTTCAAATCCTTCAGAAGCAGCCCTTTTTTAAGAGGCCAGCTCCGCTGAATTCTGATCCGAAAACCAGAAACCCTACTCTCTACTGTGAGTATCATAGAGATAGGGGTCATTTGACAGAGGATTGCAGAGCTCTCCGCCTATTTTTAGAGAAACTATTAAAGGAGGGAAAGCTCCGCGATCTCATTCAAAAGAATGATTCTGCCAAAGCTTCAACCTCCAAGGCCAAGGAGGTAGCAGAAGTTCACTGGGAGTGCGAGGAAGTAGATGATGTTGGTCATCTGGGCAACATCGGTTTTCCCAACGAGTGCGTGGACGCTAATGATGAAGGTGCCTTGGGCAACCTATTCTGCATCCATGGGGGTGCAGGGCCGGAGTCCTCGAGAAAAGCAAGTCTGAAGAGGGTTTACCAGCCAGAGGTTGCTGCTACCTCTTCGGCTCCGGTTCGAGGGACGGTCACTTTTGGAGATGAAGATCTTCCTCAGACCGCGAATCCCTTTGATGATACAGTCGTCATCAAAGCTGTAATCGAAAATTATACGGTGGAAAAAATTCTAATAGATACAGGAAGTTCAGTTAATGTGCTCTTCAAACCCGCCTTCGAGGCGTTGAAGACAGGTAAAACTCTCCTTTCAACTGAAGGCCCCCTCTATGGTTTTTCAGGAGAAAAGAAAGAAGTGGAAGGACTCGTCACCCTTTCTGTGGTTCTGGGAGGGATAGTGAAGTTGGTCAAATTCATAGTCGTTGACGCTCCCAGTAGCTACAACGCCATCTTTGGAAGACCTTTCCTAAATGCCTATCAAGCCATCGTCTCTACCTACCATCAAGCGGTGAAGTTCGCCTTGAAAGGCAAACAACACCGAATCAGGAGCGATCCAAGGAAGGCCAGGGAATGCTATGTGAAAACGGTCAACATGATCGTATCCTCTCCTCAAGAAATCATGATGGCTGAATTAATCGAAGCTCCTGAGCAAGTTCAAGTTGCAGAAGAAATTGAGGAGGATGCAAGAGATGGAGTTCGTTTGGAACCCGCCCAAGCAACCCAGAAGGTCCAAATCAGCGAGGAAGATGAGGGCAAGGGTCTCTCCATTAACACTGAATTATCTGAAGCTGACAAGGGTCAGCTCATTTCTTGTCTTCTGCAAAATTTAGATATCTTCACTTGGTCGGCAGACGACATGCCTGGAGTGAGTCCAGATGTTGCTTGCCATCACCTCAACATCAGCCCAAATGTCATCCAATCCAGCAGAGGAAGAGGACTATTGCAACCACTCTGGCTCAACCTATCCGTGAGGAAGTGGAGAAGCTCCTGAAGGCGAAGTTCATCCAACCGATCCAATATCCTGAGTGGGTGTCAAACGTTGTAATGGTAACAAAGCCAGGTGGAAAGTGGAGGATGTGTGTCGACTTTACTAAACTCAATAAAGCTTGCCCCAAGGATTGCTATCCCTTGCCTCAGATAGATTCTTTAGTGGATTCTGCGGTAGGTTATTCTTTTATGAGTTTTTTAGATGCTTTTTCAGGTTATCACCAAATCAGGATGCATAAACCCGATATACCGCACACTTCGTTTATCACAAATGATGGTTGCTTCTGTTATCTCGTGATGCCTTTTGGGTTGAAAAATGCTGGAGCAACTTACCAAAAAATGATGGATACAGTTTTCAAAAATCAGAAGGCAAGAAACCTTGAGGTATATGTCGATGACCTCTTGGTGAAAAGCAAATCTTTCTCCTCTCATCTCAAAGATCTCTCTGAAACTTTTGCAACCCTACGAGCCTTCAATATGAGGTTGAATCCATTGAAGTGTGTTTTCGGAGCAAACAGAGGTAAATTTTTGGGTCACCTCCTCACCCCAGAAGGGCTAGAACCAAATCCAGACAAGGTAAAAGCTATCTTGGAAATGCCACCTCCCAGAACCCCAAAAGAAGTTCAACAGTTGGGAGGGAGAATGGCAGGCTTGAGTCGATTCATCTCCCGGTCAGGGGATAAAAGTGCACCGTTTTTTAATACTCTCCGGGGAGGAGCCAGGTTCGAATGGACTCAAGAGTGTGATAATGCTTTCAATCAGCTTAAAAAGCAGTTGACTTCAATTCCTCTACTCCAAAGTCCGCGAGGAGGGGAAGATCTTTTTCTTTATTTGGGAGTTGGCATCGATGCTATAAGCTCTGTTTTGGTCCGAGAGAAGAAAAAGAAACAATTTCCAGTTTACTATGTAAGTCAAATTCTGAAGAGTGCGGAGACTCGCTACCCGATCCTAGAGAAGCTAGCTTTGATGCTTGTAATTTCAGCAAGAAGATTAAGACCGTATTTCCAAGCTCATTCGATTTTAGTCGTCACTGATCTTCCATTGAAGGGTGTCTTGGAGAAGCCGGAGCATTCAGGCAGATTGGCAAAGTGGGCAATTGAGCTCAGTGAGTTTGACATATCTTATGTTCCAAGAATCGCAATCAAAGCTCAAGTCTTAGCAGACTTCATGGTGGATGCTAAAGAAGTTGAATCGCAGAAGGGGGTCGGAGTACCCCTTGCCTGGAAAATCTTCGTGGATGGAGCCTCAGGGAAAAATTCTTCCGGGGCAGGAGTTATCTTAATCAACCCAAATGGAGTAAGGCTGAATCAAGCACTAAAGTTCTATTTTCAAGTAACAAACAATCAAGCGGAATATGAGGCTTTGCTAGCCGGTCTCAAGTTTGCCAGAGAACTAGGGATTGATGATGTCGAAGGTTTCACAGATTCTTTGGTAATGGCTTCTCAAGTAAATGGGACTTTCGAGACTAAAGATAGTATCTTGAAGCAGTATTTGACTCTGGTAAAAATTGAGGTTGGGAAGTTCAAAAGCTTCACTATCAATCATATCCCAAGGGGTGAGAACGTGGAAGCGGATGAGTTGGCAAAATTTGGGCTTCTTTCAGGGGGAACAACTTCGGAGTTGTTTCGCCCGGCAATTGAGGAAGGAGAGGTCATGGAGATTGATCAGCATCAGTCTTGGATAGATCCGTTTGTTCTTTATCTTTCAACTGGAGAGCTCCATTCTTCAATAAAGGATAGGAAAAGGTTTAAACGGAAAGCGGCTAACTATTATCTTGTTACAGGAGTGCTTTATAGGAGAACCTTCCTTTCACCACTAGCACGGTGTGTTTCGGAGGAGGAGATTCCAACGGTCCTTCAGGAGGTTCATTCTGGAGAATGTGGAAGTCACTCTGGAGCCAGGACATTGGAAAAAGGAATTCTGAGGCAAGGCTACTTTTGGCCCCAGATGAGGAAGGATGCGGAGAAATTTGCTAAGAAATGTGTAAAATGCCAGAAGTTTGCTCCTCTCCAAAATCAGCTGGCTCAACAGCTTAAGTCAATAGCAACTCCATGGCCATTTGCAGTTTGGGGAATGGATTTGATTGGGCCTTTTCCTATGGCAAGCGGACAACGTCGATATATAATAGTTATGATCGACTACTTCAGCAAGTGGACAGAAGCAAAGGCATTGGCCAAAATTACCACTCAAGCCGTGAAAAACTTTATTTGGGGAGAGATAGTATGTCGACACGGGATTCCAATGGCAATCATCATGGATAATGGTTCTCAATTCAACAATTCAACTCTTATTAGTTTCTGCAAGCAAATTGTCATTGAGCTACGTTTCGCTTCCGTACATCATCCTAGAAGCAATGGGCAGGTAGAGGCCGCCAACAAACTCATCATAAATCTCTTGAAAAAAAAGGTAGAAAACGTAAGGGGCAACTGGGCAGAACAACTACCTTCCGTCTTATGGGCCTTGAGAACAACTCCGAGTTCTGCTACTGGGGAAACTCCGTTCAAATTATCACACGGTTCCGAAGCCCTTATTCCGGTAGAATTTGAAGTAAAAAGCCCAAGAGTATTATTGGCACAACAAAATCAAATCGAGTGGATGGAAGGAAATGATGAAGAGTTAAAATGCAGCTTTGATTTAATTGAGGAATTAAGAGACACTGCAATCATCAGACAGGAAGAGGTGAAAAGAAGAATGGCAAGGTTGTTCAATAAAAATGTAAGAACCAAAGAATTCGCTGTTGGAGATCTAGTCTTGAAGAAAGTAGATACAGCGGCAAGAGCTGGTTCAGTTGGAAAGCTCAATCCAAATTGGGCAGGGCCGTTCGTGGTAAAGAATGTGCTTAAAAATGGTGCTTACCATCTCCAAACTTATGAAGGGGAAGAGTTGCCTCATTCCTGGAGCGGAGATGATCTTAAGCTTTTCTTCTCTTAAAATGTTCGTATCTAATTCACTCATTCTTTGTTCCTAACTCTTTTCTTTTCCTAAATATCACGCAGGTATCACCAAAGCATTCGCAATATAAGTAATGGATGACAAGTCTTAAAAATAAGTTGATTTTTGAAGAGCCAAAAAACCTGTCAAGTGAGATATCGACGGATCCTACTATCTTCCCCCTTGACTTGTTAGCTCGACGTGTAATTCTGCCAGGACCACAGATGTCGGGGAGATTTCGAATCTGTGTAGCAGTAGCTCGCCAAGCTCGAGCGGTGGAAGTTTAGGATACCGGGTCCTTGCTGACATCTGGCACACCTAAGCGTTTCAAGGAGGTCTAGGTGGCTGGCTCAGCTCTGTCATGCATCGAAAAGGACATTGTTACAATCTTAATGATCTTTCAGGGAAAGCAATGTCGGTGTAGCCTCCGCGGCATGACCACACCTGCCCTACCGATCATTTCGATTTGTAACTCTCGAATACTCGTTGAAGCGTGGTTAGGTAAGGGGCGGCAAGAAACATCTATGACCGTCACCTGAACCTTGGATTGGCAAATTTGCAACAAACTCAGCAATCCTTTAAGAAAAGAAGTATCGGTATAGCATCCGCGGCATGACCACACCATCCCTTTGGGTCATTTTCAAGATCCATTCCTCTATTTTTATCATAGAGGACTTATTCATTCCTGTATTGGGATCGGGCGGTCAGTAGTTTATGAGACCGCATGTTCTTCTATTTTCAAAGGGTGATGTCATTTATAAATCGCCGGGCATGACTTTTTCAGGGTAATTGAGGCCGCTATTCAGAAAGCTCTCGTGACAACTTGACAGAGCTCGACCCGGTCTCAATAAGATCAAGATTCTAGTATTCTCGTTATTCTAGTATTCCCTGTTTCCCATCGAGTTGGGTTTCCTTCAAAAAAGGCCGGTCTGGATATAATGTGATCGCTGATCTGGAGATTTATGAAGCTCTTTTTATAATCTTGGTTATCAAGGGGCCATCAAATGGATTTCCTGTCGTTTGAGCGCCGATCACTCTGAGTCTAATATGTTCAAATCATCTTGTAGTTTCCTCTTATTGCGATCTATTGATCTGGTTATCTCGAGGTCGCAGAGTAGTTCCTGTTTATGCGGAATAGTTTCTTTTATAGTCTTTGGTGTTTTTTCCAAGAGATCGCTACTTGGAGTTTTTTAATGATAAAAATAAAAATTATGATAAAAAGGCATTGAGATCGAATGCCGATTTTAAATTCAGAAGAACAAATAAATATATGCATCAAGAACAAACTTATTCATCTAGGCAAAATCCAACAGATCAAATTTTTATATATATTCTGGAATGTCAATTACAACAAGACCGCTCGGTCTCCAAAAAGGAAAAAGGGATTATAATTCACTCTCTCTTTGATCTTTTGGAAGACCGCTCGCTTGAAGAAGAAGAATCGGTTTCTGCAGAAGGTTCTTCTAGACTATTCCCAGGAATTCTAGATCCAGAGCTCGAGCTCGAACTGGAATCTAGACCAAGGGTATAGCGGCTTCCGCTCTCTTCGTCTTCAATCACTACATTTTTCTCTTGACCTGCGGTCTCATCAGCAGCATCAGCAGATCCTTCAGCAGCATCTGCGGTCTCTTCAGCGGTCACAGATTGTTCTTCAATTCTTTGCGCCGCGTCAGGGAAGAGATCGGCAAATGTGACGTCCTTGTACTCTTCAGTAAAACCACCGCGGTTACGAACCTCATCCAGCACCTGGTCGGCGGTCTCTTTTATATGGTGCATCAAAGCCCTCTGGAAAGCAGGATTCTCAGGGTCGTAAGCCGTTTTTTTCAGATTGCTGCAAAAGAGATATATGTTAGACCGCACGATCACAGGTAACACATTCATGGAACATAAGAAAAATTCTCACTCTTCTTTCTTCTTGCAAGGCAGTTATTTCGTCCAGAGCGCTACAAAGAGACCGCCCCATATGATGATTCAAGATTGTACTTCTAGCAGTCACTTGAGCGCAAAGGTCGGGAAGCGCATCGGTCTCAATGTTTAATATCTCATTTGTGTTCTTTCTCCCGTACAAAGCCGAAGTGACCGCGTATGCGTGACGGGTCACCTTCCCGCTCCACGAGGGTAAATCAGTGGACACCTTCACAGAACTTCCTGAGGCCGCCCATCTGAGGAGAGGCTTTCCTTTGATATCCTTCATTTTTCTTTTAAAACCCATCAAGGGAAAAACTTGCTCGGCGGTCTCAGAAGTTACGCCGAACACGTCGGCCTCACGCTTCAGCCTTCTCTCCCTCTGAGTAAGAACTTCTGCTGCTGGGGAGATAGGGTCAAGCGCAGGGACCGCAAAGCTCGCTAAAAAGTAAAGAAAAGGTTTTAAAAAGCATTCAAAAGACATAAAAAGAAATTATTCGAGACCGCAAGAAAAAACTCACTTTCAGCAGGGGCGTTCTCGGCGATCTCAGGCCAGATCGCTAGATAATAAACAAGATCGATCCTTTTACCCGCCAAAAAGGCCAGAATCTTCAGCTCTTCCTCTGAGACCGCCATTATTTTCTTAAAAATGCTGTCAGGTCGCGGAGAGGGTGAGCTCCTGAGACCGCCAAGGTCACTTTCAAAAACAAGGAATCTTTCTGTCCAGAAAGAAATTTTATTAGGAAGGTTCAGAATCTTAATTCCATCTGCTGAAAAATACATCAATCCTTTAAATTCTTCTTTCTTTCTGCCTTCTTTCAAAATTTTTGCGGTGAAGGTTGCACGGAACAAATTCATTGTGAATTTCACTCTTTCCGATCTCAAATAATTGATGAAGACGTTAACCAGACCGATGGAGTTCGGAGCCAGCTGGGCGAGCACGAAGCCATAATATTCCAAAATCTCTAACCACTCCCAGGGGAGTGGAATCCTCAGCCCATTATCAAAGTGATCGATGGGAATGATAAACTTTTTCTCCTCGACAAAGTTTAGCCTTTCTTGCTCAGTTGGCGGTCTCACAACCACCTGAGTTTGGATCATATATTTCTTTATAAATTCAATGTACTCATCCTTTGATAAACGTCCTTGTTTGTGATCGGCGTTCAGGAAGATAGTAGCAGAAGAAGCACGAGCGGACACCATATTTAGTAATCGCTGAGACCGGAGCTTGTAGTGCAATCAAGAAGGCATAAAATGAATGTTATGGAGGTAGCTATTTATAGAAGACGAAGGGTCATTTCGTAATCATTACCTCTTGCAGATCGCCCAGAAGAAAAAGGTTCAGACCGCTCGACCTGTGCAAAGTCACGCAAAAGCATGTTATGACTGGCGATCTCAATCAAATAAAGCACAGCAGCAATACAGGCAGTCCAAGCATAAAGACCAAGATTATACGAATCAAAGACCGCACAAAGCATAAAATAAAAAGGTCACAAAAACAGATGGAACATTAATAGTAAAAATATTACAAGGCAAAATGTTTAGAATTCAGAGACCGCTCGGTCTCAAAACAAATAATCATCTCCTAGAAGGCCTATTTCTTCCTACATGAGCAGCGACATCTTGATATCATTCACTGCGGCCATAACTGACACCAAACTGTGATTGGCCAGCATCGCAGACCGGTGGATTTTCGACATCTCCTTGTCCACCTGCTCCATAGGAATCAGCACAATCTCAGGTTGCGGTCTCTCCGATGGATGATCGCCAGAGGTACCCGGTCGCATCATTATCTTTCCGTGGCCGCTCCTCAGCCTC
This sequence comes from Dactylorhiza incarnata, assembly GCA_033032865.1. NCBI lineage: Eukaryota > Viridiplantae > Streptophyta > Magnoliopsida > Asparagales > Orchidaceae > Dactylorhiza > Dactylorhiza incarnata. The sequence goes on along the minus strand of JAWHQI010000354.1, from coordinate 56,854 downwards.
TCATTTTCCGCGGACAGCGCCGCAACTTTTCCCTTATAGTACTCAGTCTCTTTTTCGGCTTTCTTAAGAGCTCGAGCGATCTCTTCAACTCTCAGATCGCATTCTTCACGAATCCTCTTCTCATTAGTACGCAGTTTTTCTTCAAGACCGCGAATCTGATCGTTCTGAGTTCGCTCTCTCATCAGCATAGAGCGAACATCCTCAAACATCGGGTTAAGGATGTTGGTTAACTGAGGGGAGATCTCAATGTGCTGAGGAAGCTCTCCCTCCTCGATCTCAACATTTTCATTATCTGCGGTCATAAGAGATGGGTTACTTCAATCATGAGCATACAGTCAAATAAGCTTTTTTAAATAAACAGAAAAGTACTTGGAAAGAAGTTAAGACCGCAGTCACGTAAAGCTCTTCTGGTATCTTTAGTGACCGCGGGATCTGCGGTCAGAGAAAGACGATCTGATCCCCTTAAGCGCTCCAGATCCATTCTTTCCAAATCTCTTTTCTGCGATTTTTCCCCCTCTTTTCTTCTCCTTTTTAATTCTTCATTACTTAAGAGGATGTCATCGGTCTCAATAAAAACGATCCCATGTTTTCTTTCAGGAGAAGCAGAGCGAACTATAGGTAATGAAAGGAACTCAACCGGCTGAGGAATCATTTTATACTTACCAGATCGCAAAATCGAGACCGCCGCCGCACGATCCGCTGCAGCCTTGTTCAAACGATCTCCCTGAAGAGAATCAGTTGGGAGACCGCTAGAAAGTGCAGCCTTCTCCTTGGCGATCTGCAATCTCTCCGCGATCTCCTCCTTAGTATTTTTATTCACTGTGGTCTGCAAGACCGCAGCCTTTTCCCTCTCTTCATCGACCAGGGCCGCTTTTCCCTCAGCAATCCTGACCGTTTCCTTCTTCCTCTCCTCAGCGATTAGAGCTGCCTTCTCCTCGGCAGCCCTGAACGCCTCTTTCTCCCGTTCTTCCTCGGCGGTCTTAGCCGCTTCCTTTTTCTTTTCTTCCTCTTCTTTCTCCTTTTTTCCTCTTTTCTCCCTTTCCTTATCCTTCCTTTTCTTCTCATCAGCCTTTTTCTTCTGTATCTCTTCTTTCTCCTTCTTCTTCTTGTCTTCCTCCCTCGCCTTGATCGCTCTGTCAGCGATCTCCTTCTCCCTATCAGCGATCTCCTTCTCAACAGCAGCATTTCTAAGAGCGGAAGCTTCAAGGGGATCCGACACCCGCAGCGATGAAAAAGATGAATTATTGGAAGAAGATTCATCAAGATAGGCAATTAATTCGGAATCATCCTCTCTTGATAAAACTGAGATCGCAGGAAGGAAGGAGGGGTCGCCCTTAACGTTTACCTTGGAAGTTTCCACAGTAACCTCCGGATCGGTAGATTCAGACAGTGTGATCGCCCCCGGGGCGATCACGTCTTCTTTTTCTTCTTCATTTTTTCTGCTTCTTTTATAAGTTAAACTGGAAGGGCTCGAATCTTTTCTCTTCTTGTTCTCAGCAACTTCCACGCGGTCAGCAATCTTTTGCCTTAGAGATTCTGCTTCGGCATGTTTTTGACGCAGATCGGCCATAATGGTTTCTGTAGAAGCGGTCTCGGGTGGCTTGGAAGCTGTTTGATCAAGCATTTCCAGGGTTTTCTGACAATCAAAGGAAATGGAAAAGTCAGATATTTTCAACACAGGATCTGAAGAAGCTTTAGATGGCTCAGAGATAACAGAGACCGGCGCAACTGAACTCTCCGGAAGTTCAGATTTCTTCGGAGATCGGGCGGTCCCCTTTGAAGCGCTCGCTTTCGTCAAGATCTTTGGCGCTTTCTTCCCTTTCTTTGAGCTAACATTTTCTTTTTTCCCAGGAGAGTTTGCTTTTGATGGAAGAGTTTTTAAGAGGTCAAGCATGGTCATCTTAGCAGGAGATCGCGCCTGCCAACTTTTCAGTGACCGCTTGAGGATTGGGTTTTCACAATATCTCGGAATATGAAGATATCAGCCGGTATTTATAGATCAAGATGCATTTAAGACGGCCGCGGTCTCCACGGTCAGAGTTAACATTTTCGAAGTTCCAGGCGCAACTTAAAAATGTGCGGGGATTATGTTTGCCCAGAAAGCCCGCGACCTCCTCTCATGGCACTTTTTTCCCGATCTCAGCGGCCTCCGTTTGTGTGACCGCCCGGATCGCCAGCTGCCTTCTCAACCAAGAGTTTCTAAGAGTCAAGCGGTCAGAGCAGTGTGAGACCGCCAGATTGAGCGGTCTACTTGTTTTTCTTATTTTTGTTATCTGCACCCCTTCTCCCTGCCCTGGCTCTCCTGTATCCCGGGCAGCCCGTAGTTTTTAGTTCTGCCCGTTTGGGCAGCCCCCTCGTCTATAAATAGAGGGGTAGGGGTACCAGGAAAAGGACTTTTGGGCTCCGGGGCTTCGGCTTACAACCTGTGTAAGCGGTCTAATTTTTTCGTGATCGCCCCTTTTGTGATCGTTTTCCTTTTGTCTCAGCATCTTCTGTCTCAGTAACCTACATTTCGCAGTTTTCTCCCACCCCCTTTAGTGTGAATTTTGGAGGTACCATTTTTGGCACCAACAATTTGGGCTATCATCCCATCATATCACCTAGTACCGGGTGAACCTCTCACAAGGTAGTCCTCGGGAAGTCCAAGATCAAATTTATGAGTTCAAACTTTAAAAATTACTCTTTAAAAATATCAAAAATATTGTATGAACTTCATTGAAAATCAAGCATGATTTAATCTATTATTTAGAACCTCTATAATGTTGCAATTTATCTTTTCAAACTACTTTGAACATTGCCTTCATCATGCTTTGATACATCTATTAATATGTGCATAATTTATATTGAAAATTTTGTGTGGGATCAAGCTTAGCATGCCTCTAAGTATGAGTAATGTTTTATGTTTGATAATGATCGCAATTCACTCACTTATTTTGGCATTGTCTACTTATGTGTTTAATCTAAGAATGTTTGTGTATGTTTTGTAATAGTACAATGAATTAAAATTGCACAAGTATCTTACCTACACAACCTTTATTTGCACTTTTAAAAGTTAAGAAAAGTGGTTATCTTTTTCATAAATTATATTGGTTTGCAAAACAAGTGTATTCGGAGAACTTTGTACAAAACAAAATCATAAAATAGTGACAAAGATAACTCCACCAAGCACTACTTGAACCTCCTGATAAGTCTTAATAAGCGTTGTGAGGTTGAGCACCTTGGAAAGAATAATAAAGTATCTTGTGCAAACTATAACTTTCTTTCAAAATAAAAACCACTTATTCTTAAGTACACCGGATCACAACAAAAATCAATCTTGAAGAATAAAACTATGTGATCCCCCAAGCACTACTTTGCACCCTGATAAGTCTTGATGAGCATTGTGTGTGCAGAGCACCTTGGTAGTTGTACATTTTTCTTTGTGCATTGAAGTGAGTGGAAGTAAAATTATTTGTGTTTTATTGTGCTCTTTACTTTACATATTACTTGTATTTTTGATTAAAACATTTGTTTACTCTATTCAAAATACACTTTTATGCACATCATTATCTTCCATAACACTTCTTCTCATGAGTATTGGATCCTAATGCAAACTCTATACTACTCTTTACTTATGAAATGCACTAGATAACCTAGCATGCTTTCTACAATGTTTGGTATGACTTGAAATTGTGAATTGAAATAACATTGTAGTAATCTCTTTGTGATAGTATGATTTCATGCTTGGTTATTTTTGTCAACCATAAAAGATTTTCATTGAAACATGATTTACATAAACATCTTCTTTTTGAAATTAACTCATATATCTTTTTATGGATTATCCTTGATTAAAATAAGATGTTTCATGTATTTCTACAAGTCTTCCGCATCATCACCATATAATTTTTACCTTGTGCTTTAATGCTTATATCAAGTCTAAAATCTCAATTTTTCTTAAAAACAAGTAGTAGACTTGCTTGGTAAAATTTATATTAGCTATTCTAACACACATATCACTTTTATGCTAAAAACTCTGATTTATTTCTATGTACACTTTCATGCTAAACACTCCTACAACAAGTAAAATATCGCCTATAAAAACATCTTTTTTCAAATCAATATTTTCTTCTCTAATTGCTATAAGGATGTTGTTTCTTTATTCGAAAATGCTTCAACTCTTATCTTTATAAAGTTTATTTTGAAACTCAAAAACATCTCCTTCTTGAACTTAAACTCTTATTTAGTATTATGATGTTTCTTTTTCGAAATCTTCCGCAATGCTCAAACTCTAATTCATTCATGAATTTCAATATTACTAAGAGTATTTTAATTTTCAAATAAAAATCCATATGCTATGAAATTTCCCATTAAAATTTAAATGCTAAATGTTTCCAATAATTATTATCCTGACTTCATTTCTCACCATAGCGGGGGCGTAGGGTTGTAGACATTAGATAACCTTATCTCTAGTCATGTCTTGTCCTTAACCGGGGAGGGTTCCAGTGGGGCGAGGCACTGGGGGGAAAGAGTGTTAACTTGAGTTTTGTCTAGTGTTTGCATAAGGGACTCACACCCCAACCTCCGGCTTGTTAGCAGCTCCTCCTGCCCATCCATCACTTAGTACGGGGCTAGGGTGTAGACGTATTGTCTGGGTAGATTGGTTGCTTGGAAATCACTATTTTTTTTGCTTAAAACTCTTATTTAAAGGGGAATTCATTATTTTTGGCTAAAACTCTGATTTATAAGAGGGAGAGAACTACAAAGGGATCAAATAAGTCATAACTCTGAACATTCTCAATGAAAGACAAGTCTAAAACTCCTTATCATTTACTTAAGAAGCTCGATCATGCCTTCTCTTTTATTTACACATTATTTTAGTGCTTTGTTTCCCTACCCACTTTTGCTAATAACAAAGGGGGAGAACTAACATGATAAATATAATCCGCTATCAAAATAAAAAAAAAAACCCAACATGATTGATTAAGTTGATAGCATACATATTAGGGGAGCATTCACATAGGGGGAGCATGTTTTTAGGTATTTAGGTGGAGCAATACTAAAATACTATAATCATTATTTATCCTAAGTCATCCTTGTCACACACACACAAATATGCTTCTTCAAGCTTATTTAGATTAATGCTCTGATTTATCATAAATGGATTTGTTATTATCAAAAGGGGGAGTTTGTTGGAACACGGTCTTCCGCATCTCCTAGGTTTGAGAATAACAAATCCTATGTGTGTATTTAATCTTGTGTGATCTAAGTGTGCAGGATAACAGGTCAAAATGACTCAAGGTTTACATATGGTGGTTGCCACCGAAATTGAGCCATCAACTCCAAACTGATCACTAGCGCAGGAGATAGTGGATAGCGCCGACGCTAGCTCGATGCACAGAAGGCTTGCTGGAATTGTTGCCTCGGATTGAAGATCTTGCCGCGCAAAGAGTTTCTTAACTTGGGATAGCGCCGGCGGTAGCATGACTCACTTAAGGCATAGAGCAAGAGGTTGCCGTGGATGGGAGATTCTGCCGCGCAAAACGTTGCCTAATCCGGGCTAGCGCCGGCGGTAGTGCTAGCGCCGGCGGTAGCGCGTGGGCTATAAAAAGGACCCAAGTCCTCTCGTTTCATATATCACATCAGAGAGAGATATTGAGTGCCAGAATTCCAGAGGCTATCTTGGCCGAAAGTTGATGTGCTAGCGAAGCTCTGCAAAACTTCTGAAGGAGAATCTCGTCACGCCGGATCAGATCGAAGTCCGCTTCTACAACGCTTATTCAACGGCGGATCTTCGTCTCCAACTTCAGAAGTCCATCTTGAGGGAGTTCTTATTTCTTTATTATTATTTCATATTCCTCTTTGTAAACGATTAGTGAAATCGCCTCGTGTTGGCGACTAGGTCTGGGTAGGACTTAGGGGGAAAATCGCCTCGTGTTGGCGACTAGATCTAGGCTAGGTCTAGGGGGGCTAGAGGCCACATCCGGGGAGGGATTGGCTAGAGCGGCTTGAGGCCGAACCCGGGGAGGATAAGGCTAGGGCCACCGGTTCGTGGGGAAGCGAGTCGGGATAGAAAACCAAAAGAGTTCTTTTCGATTTTAGCTTTGATTTCTAGCTTTCATAAGAGATCATATTTTGTAATCATGTTTCTCAAGTTAATAAAATCATGTCTCTATTTTTACTTTATTTGATTAGTCTTGATCTTCTTCATTATCATATTCAAAGCTTTTTCTAAAATATTCAAAATATTTATAAAATCTTTAAAACCCTTATTCACCCCCCTCTAAGGGCGCCTACCGATCCAACAATCGCGTTAACAACAATGATGCGGGTGTAGCTTTACTTCGGCCCGTTCGCAAGGAAACACCGACGGGTGTTCCCAATCACAATAAGTTACGCACCTAAACCAACCAAGTGGACTTAGGCTTCACTAGAACAACCAACGAAGGAGGTATACAATGACTCACTTCAATTTCGTGGTGAAAGTTTGCATTCCACCACTCTCCAAGCAAGGGGCTTTCGTTAGGATCTTCACACGACGCCTAATCTCAAGTCCCACAATACTATAGATGATCTCACGGAGTCATTCTCCAGCACGTATTCTAGGCCTAACCTAAATGCAACGTCGCAAATCAAGCATCACCGATTCGGGCTCACGGCCACGAATAGGCTTCACACCCAATGCCTAAATCCGCACGACTTCCGGATTTCTAAATGCAATATGCCTGGGACGGACACAATCGACCCGGAGTTCCGAAGAACTAGAGGAAATCCTACACTTCACCCATTTGGTGAAAGGGAGTCCTCATGCAAGCATAGAAAAAGAAAGAGAGGACAAAGAACACGTCCTAAGACCGGGAGAAAGAATCGTTACCCTTGGAGCTCTCTTCCCCGCCAAAGATCCGAGATTCCAATCAGAGGGAAAGAACCGCACCGGGCTGCACTTTCCAGATCTGGAAATGTCTCGCGAATCGGAGCTTCGGAGCTCCATCAATGGCAGAATCTCCTTCTTCTTCCTCCTTGCCCCTTCTTCTTTCTCAAGCTTAGGAGAGAGAAAGGCCTGGAAATTATGAGGGAATAGCCCCTCTCCAAAGCCCTAAAACCCTCCAGCAAACCCTCTCAGCCGTTGGATGGAATTCCAAACATTTTGATCGGTCGGATCGTCTTCTCCGCTCTTCTTTACGGAACAGAATAAACAGGGTGCACGATCACTAGCGCACGAGCAGCGGTCGTGCGCGAAGAGGAGAAATGGTCGTGCGCACTGCTTTGGACAGTGAGCGTCCCGACGGCTCTCTTTGTCTTGACAAGAGCGCACGAGCACTGGCTCACGACCAGTGGTCGTGCGGGAAGAGGAAACATGGTCGTGCGCACTGCTTTGACTGAGAAGTTTCAGCCTACTCCGAGCGCAGCACTACCACTCTGCCTACCTCGCTGAACTACGATTTTTGGGGTGTTACAAGATGCCCCAAAACCTTTTTTCTCGAGTGTGAGATCTTTGATTTGTGGGGCATAGATTTTGTAGGCCCCCTACCTTCTTCTTTTAATAATCGTTATATTTCAGTGGCGGTCGACTACGTATCTAGGTGGGCGGAGGCACAAGCTCTCCCCACCAACGAAGCGAGAGTCATCGTCCATTTTCTGAAAAAACTATTTTCTCGCTTCGGCACGCCTCGCGCAATAATTAGTGATAGGGGTACGCACTTATACAATGCCTAGTTTTCAAAAATCTTATCTAAATATGGCATTACGCACAAGCTCGCCACAACCTATAACCCCCAAACGAGAGGCCAAGTAGAGGTAGTAAATCACGAGATTAAACGCATTTTAGAAAAAACCTTTTCTTTGAATAGAAAGATCGGTCCATCAAACTCGACGACGCACTATGGGCGTATCATACAGCATACAAGACCGCCATCGGTTGTACTCCATATCGATTAGTCTACGACAAAGTGTGCCATTTACTGGAAGAGTTAGAGCATCGCGCTTTTTGGGCTTTAAAACTTTTAAACCTCGATTCGAACTTAGCCATCGAAAGTCAGAAATTCCAATTAAATGAACTCGATGAATGGCGTGCGAATGCTTATGAGAGTAATAAATTTTATAAGGACTGCTCTAAGTTCTACCATGATTGAAAAATAAAATTTCCAAAAACTTTTGCGTCGGGCGATCTTGTCCTTCTTTATAATTCATGCCTTCGTCTTTTTCCAGGTAAGCTAAAATCCTGATGGTCCGGCCCCTTTGAAGTTAATGAGGTTTGGTTGTATGGGACTGTTCTTATTTCCCACCCCGAAAAAGGCAAATTTAAAGTCAACGGTCACCGTCTAAAACTTTACATTGCCGACGATCTAGTGGGCGATACTCTCGAATCCATAACCATCACCAATTTATAATCTCACCATACTAGATTAGTCAAGCTATGCGACGGTAAACAATGCGCTTGTGGGAGGCACCCCATTTCTATCTAATATTTTATTATACATTTTATGTGTTTTTGCAGGGTTTCTTCCGGCCCTGACAACTTTAGTTCAGGGAAGGCTATTTGCTCCCTTTTTATTTTTGTGCATACTGCACTTTCATTTTCCCTTCTTCCTACTTAAATTACAACATTGGGGACAATGTTGGGTCTTAAGTACGGGGGTGTTTTTCCCCGTTTAAAAAAAATAGAAAAAAACAACCAAACCAATGTAAATATAACATCGTAATGTTTTACTTCGTGTACAAATATGACATCGTAATGTTTTACTTCATGTAAATATAAGTTTGTTTATTTCAAAATCTCATAATTTTTTTACTTTATATAATATACGCTTGTTTATTTTTAAAACAAAAAAAAAATAAATGTTTGTTTCTACTTTTCATCTATATAGTATATTTAGTAGTAACAAAATAAAACAAAACATAACAGAAAAAAAGAATAAAACCCCTACTTTACCTTTATTCTTAAAGTATTTAGTTTCGAGAATGTCTATTTGTGGCTTTTCATAATCGCTAGTTTTACTATTTGTTTGTTTATCTAAGATTGATAGCTTTAAACGTTCAGGGTTAAGTTTTAAAGAATATCTTGTGTTTCTATTTTAAATAGAGACTTTGTTTTCAAGCACTACTTCTACTAGCTAAAATAGAGGCATGTCAATTATGTTGGCAAAACAACTTTAGACCGCAATTATCCCTACTTTATGCCTTTAGGAATCAAGGAATATTCAATTTATTAAGGTTGCTTTAAAACCTTTTTTTATTATTCTAGATTTTTTCTCAAGAACCCCCTTGTATGCACCAATTTAGCATGGCAAAAAAAAGAAGAAAAAGATATTATGTCAATGGGAATAAGACTTCATTCCGTAAACATAGGCACCCAATAAAATTTTTTACATGATCTTATGTCAATGGGAATAAGATTTCGTTCCGTAAACATAAGCATTGGGTTAATAAAAACAAAAGAATTAGTTTTCCCTCGTAAACCACGGGGGCACCAAAGAAAACTAAAAAGGAGGGGTGGAAGGGTAAAATCCATCACCCCTAATTCAAGTACTCTTCTTATTGCCAAAGCTTTTTTACCTCCTTTCCCTTAGCCAATTTATTGTATCTAGTCTTAATTCAAAAAATCATTTGAGAGCATAATTAGTAACTTGTATTTTTCCTTCACATTTCTTTAAACAAAGGTTTTTATAATTTCGATCTAATCTCGTTTACTAATGATTGCAATTTTGTTTGTTCTTTGGTTAATCAAGAAGTCTTTCGGCTAAGCCATTTCTCTCTACTTAAATCATTTGCATAATTTAAGACTTACTTTTTATACTCCGGATTTTTATTTTTCTGTCTCTTATGATTAAATAAACAATAGCAAAAAATTAGAACTTATGTTAATCCCGTATGGTTCTCTCTTACTTTTGCTCTGGAATAGCAAAAGCTTAAGTATGAGGGTATTTGATAAGTAGTAAAATATACATATTTTTAGTATAGTTTCTAGTATAAATTTTAGTAATAATGTAATTATTTTATGTAAATTAATGAATAAATTGCTTGTTTTATTATTTTTCTTACTAAATTAGGATTGTTTTGTTTTTCAGCAATTTTGGCATTTTTTGTTAGGTCACGCCCTCGGTCACGCCTGTGACTAAAGGCGTGTAATCTTAAAATGCCAATTTCCAGCTCGATCAACATTCCGTCCCGTCGATCGACTTGTTGTCCCATCGATTTACATGGTCACGCCCGTGTACCTCTCGATGAACTTCACCTCCCATCGATTGACCTCCCTTCCCGTCGATCGACCTCTCGCCCCATCGATCGGCTCCTGGTCTCGTAGGTTTTGCAAAACCACGCCCGTGTACCTCTCGATCAACTTCACCTCCTGTCGATCGACCTCTCGTCCCATCGATCGGCTCCTGGTCTCATCGATTTTACAAAGCCACACCCGTGATAGTAGCCATTGTTGGAACATGCTTTCCGCATCTCTTGGTTTGACAATAACAAATCCAATTGTATTTGATCATATTTGCATTGTGTTTATAGTGTGCAGGATCTTCAACATTCAATCCCCAAAGGAGTGCGAAAAAAGAAGGACGTCGAAGAGACATCAGGATGATTTTATGTTGTTACCGCGGCGCGGTAACACTACCGCTGGCGCTAGCGAATCAGAAACCGCTGAGAAGGAAACCGTTGAGGCGGAAACCACTTAGAACAAAACTGGCGTTCGATGAAATGAAAGCTCTGTTTGACGAATTGGCGTTCGACGAAATGAAAGCTCCATTCGACGAATTGGCGTTCGACAAAATGAAAGCTCCGTTCGACGATCTGCATGCTCTACCGCGACGCTCGACGAAATGTATGCTTTACCACAGCGCGTTAGCACTACCGCTGGAGCTAGTGTTCGTTCGACAAAATGAAAGCTGCGCTCGACGAAATGTGAGGACGGTTCGACGAAAATGCGCCCGACGAAAAGAGATGTGATCTACTGCAGTGCATTAGCACTACCGCCGGCGCTAGCATTAATGGAAACAATTGAGGAGAAGGAAACAGTGGAGAAAAAGGAAAGTTGATGGGACGCTATTTTGGCAAGTACTATCGCGGAGCGTTAAGGACTAACGCCCGGTGGTAGATTTTGGAAACCTCCCGTCTGCATGTAATTGAGGAGCTATTATGGAAGGAGATATTGCCTGAAGGAAGGATATCACGCTATCGCGAAGCTTAGCGTTACCGCGGTGCGCTAGTTGGAGTTCAAAGTTTGGCGCTCAAATGTTGCCTAATCTACCACGATCTATGTGCTTCATTGCCTAATGTGGATACCGCGGGGCAGTAGTACTACCGCAGGCAGTAGTGGCTGATTCTATAAAAAGACGCGTGCCTCCTCTGTTGTTGCTTGCTGTTCCAGAACTATTTGAAGCCATATTTTCAGAGCACTCGTGAGAGCCTTCCCAAGCAGCCCAAGGAACTCCGTCAATGTTCGTGAACGCAAATAACTTGAAGACCGATCCGATCGCATCTACGTCGACATCAAGTTATTCATTTGAGGGAGTCTTAGTTTTTGTCTTGTTTTAGTTTTCAAATTGTAATCTTTATATCTTTTGTTAGGTAGAGGAATTCGCCGCATGGCGACTAGGGCCTTGCGAGGACTAGGGGAAATTCACCTCGCGTTGGCGACTAGGTCTAGGCTGTAGATCTAGTGGGTGCTCGTGGCCTTTCTGGGGAGAGAAAGGCTAGAGCGGCTTGATGCCTTATCTGGTGAGATATAGGCTAGAGCCAACCGGTCCTTAGGAGAAGGGTCGGTATAGAAAACCAAAAGAGTTTTCATTGGTCGCCTCTTTCCAAGAGTCATTGGGAAAAGTTTTTGTAATCATAGTTATTTCAATTTAATGTTAATGAAAATATGTTTGTTTCTTCATCTCTGAATCGTGCTCTATGATTTTCATTTTTCTAACCTAAAAGTATTTTCACTATCGCTAATGCCGAGCGGTAACTCTAGCGCTGGCGGTAGCAACAGAAAATTAATTTCTCCAAATAATCTCGAAAATCTTAAAACCCTTATTCACCCCTTCTAAGAGAGCCTACAGATCCAACAAGTGGTATCAGAGGTAGGTTATTCCAATAAGGTCTAACAACCCGGAATAATGGCGCTCCGTGATCTCGCTTTGCATGAGGGGCAGGAAATAAGTAGACCTTCGTTGTTTACCAGAACTAATTATAATTACTGGAGAACGCGTATGCGTTGTTTTCTGATAATATTAGATCTAGATGTATGGGCATGTATTAAAACTCCATACACTTCTCCTACATACATTGTTGGAGAAGTAACCATGGAAAAACCGAGGGATAGATGGGACGATGGAGATAAGGCTAGGTGTAAGAATAATGTGAAAGCGATGAATGCTCTTTTCTGTGCTCTTGATAGGACATGAATTTAATAGAGTAAGTGCATGTGAAACTGCTTATGATATTTGTAACTTATTAGAAATAATGCATGAAGGTACCTCGTATGTCAAAGATTCAAAACTATTCCAACTGGAATCTGAATTCGAGAGGTTCACGATGGATCCGGATGAGGACGTCGATGTCATGTACACTCGATTCACCAAGATCGTTAATGCCTCAAAAATTATTGGAAAAACATTTTCAAACGGTGACTTGGTGAGAAAGCTTCTTCGATCACTCCCACCAAAGCTCAATCCAAAGGTGACGGCGATTTACGAATCGCATGATCTTAGGCGGCTCCAAATTGAGAGCCTCATTGGGAACCTCAAAACTCATGAGGTAGAACTCAAGATTGAAGAAGAGGAGTACAACAAGGAACCAAAGAAGAAAGCCTTGGCACTGAAGTCAAGAAAAGAAGATGACGACGAGGAAGATGATGAGGAGAGTCTCTTTGTCAAGAACTTCACTAAGTTCATGAAGAATCCGGAAAGGAGGAACACCTTCCGAAAATTTTTCCGAAAGGGCTCCTCATCCAAAAGAGAGAAGAAGGAGAAGTCTAGAGACGACGACGAAGAGCGACCACCTCCCGAGTGCTTCCACTGTAGGAATACCGGGCATATTAGAAGTCAATGCCCAAAATTCCTGAAGGAGCAAAAAGAAAAACGGGTTAAAGGAAAGGAGAAGAAGAAGGTCTTAAAAGCTGCAACATGGGATGACTCTTCCTCCGGGTGCTCAAGTACTTAAGAACTTGCAAATCTTTTGGCAAAAATTTAAAAGATCTTAATCTACTTAAATCTGAAAATAAAATTCTTTTGAAACAAAATCAAAAATTAAGTAAGGAAGTTTTTGCTTTGGGAAAGGAGATGAAGTCTTGCAAAAAAATGATGATCTCTTGGCAAGGACTAGCAAACTTGAAACTGGTCTTTCTAATGCTGTCTCCAATATTGAATCACTCTCGAAACAAAAGAGAGACTTAGAAATAAATTTGAAACTCTCTCTTTCTAATGTTGAAAAAGAAAAGAAAAATTTTGCAAAAAGATGCGGAAATTTAGTTAGTGAAAATTTTGCATTAAAAGCTAAAATCCATGACCTTAACTTAGCCATAGAAAAATTCGTTGTTGGCCAGAAAAGTCTTGATATGATTTTGGCCAACAAAAGGCAATGTAGTGCAAAAACTAGTTTAGGTTTTGTCTCTGCTAACTACCGTCCGACGGTAACAGCTAACGCTAGCGGTAGTAACAGAACTCATAATTCATCAAATAATCACAAATCTGGAATTTATTCTGCTGATTCTCCATCCTCCAGCAAGAGTCCACAACAAAAACTGAAAAAGGTCTCAACCCCTTTTGTGTTATGTGCCAAGTGCCATCACTTCGGGCATACCTTGGACTCCTGCAGGATGAAGGGTTGATGTACAGTCAAGCAAATCTGGGTGCCTAAGGTTTCCACCTATTCTATGGGAGGAACCACCTGGGTATCCGAATCTTTACTCTCATCTTCTTGTTAGGTATGTTGGCAGGCTATAGAAAAGGAAGACATGTGGTACTTGGACTCAGGGTGCTCCAAGCACATGACGGGCGATAAAGCAAAATTCCTTAGCCTCACTAAGAAGAAAGGAGGAATGGTGACATTTGGGGACAATGGAAAGGGAAGGATTTTAGGCACAGGTACTGTGGGTAACAATTCTTTCTCTCTTACTAATGTCTTATATGTACAAGGTTTGAAACACAACTTGATTTCTATTAGTCAGCTTTGCGATAAAGGTCAAAATGTTTTATTTGAGTCTTCTACTGATTTATGCAAAATTATAGATCCTAAAACCATTTGTATTGTACTCACTACACCACAAATTCACAATGTGTATATAATTGCCTTTCATGATCTATCACGTGCGTTTATCAAATTTCTTATATCAAAAAATGAAGAACTTGAATTATGGCATAGGCGTCTCGGTCACTCTAGCACCAAGTTAATCTTAAAATTATCAAAGAATAAACTCATAAAGGTTTGCCTATGCTAAATGGAAATCTATCTTCCTTATGCTCGCCACGCCAAAAAGCAAAATTTTCAAAAACTTCATTTAAGAGTAAAAAAGAAATATCCACCTCAAGACCCTTACAACTAATTCACATGGATCTTTTTGGACCTATTAGCACGTGTAGTCTTAGTGGTAAAAAGTACACTTTTGTTTTAATTGATGATTTTTCTAGATTTACTTGGACCTTATTTCTTACCTCCAAATCCGATGCATTTTCTGAATTTACAAAGCTTTGCAATCGTATTCAAAATGAAGTAGATCTAAAAATCAAGTGTATACGATCGGATCATGGAGGGGAATTTGAAAATGATAGCTTCACCACTTTCTTTAATAATCTAGGTATTAAACACGAATTTTCCGCTCCACGCACCCCCCAACAAAACGGTGTGCTGGAGAGGAAAAATAGAACTCTTCAAGAACTTGCATGCACCATGCTATCCGAGTATGGGTTGCCTAGATATTTTTGGGCCGAAGCCGTAAATACATCATGTTATGTCATAATTCGCCTTATGCTTCGCCCTATTTTGAAATTAACTCCATATGAATTGTACTTTCAAAAGAAACCTAATGTATCGTATTTTCATGTCTTTGGTTGTAAATGTTTTATCCTATGCACCAAGGATGCATTAGCTAAATATGATGAAAAATGTGATGAAGGTATTTTTCTTGGTTACTCTTCCACTAGCAAAGCATATATAGTATACAATAAAAATCTAAAAAGGTTGAAGAGTCTATTCATGTGAAGTTTGATGAACTTGTGCCTTGTGTAGATTCTACTTTTGCAGGAAATGAAGATGTCCTCTTTCACCATTATAGCATGATGATGATGATCCACTTGGAGAAGAAAAAGAAGTAGAGATGGTGCAAGAAGAGCTCGTGCCTCCAAGTGTGCTTCGATTTACAATTGAGCATCCAAGGGAGCTTATAATTGGAGAACCATGAAGAGGGGAAACTACACTTTCGTCTTTTAATGAATCTTTTTCAAACTTATGCTTTGTTTTCGAAATAGAACCGAAAAATGTTTCCACCGCTTTGAATGATGAATTTTGGTTTATTGCTATGAATGATGAATTGAATCAATTTGAATGCAATAGGGTTTGGAAACTAGATGAAAGACCATCTAATCACCCGGTTATCGGTGTCAAATGGATATTAAAAAAAAATAGATGGAGAATCTAGATTAACTAGGAACAAAGCTCGATTAGTGGCACAAGGTTATTCTCTAATCGATGGGGTAGATTTTGATGAAACATTTGCACCCATTGCTCACCTTGAATCGATTAGAATTTTTTTAGCTTTTGCGAGTTATAAGAAGTTTAAATTATTTCAAATGGATGTTAAAAGTGCTTTCTTAAACAGGATAATTAAAGAAGAAGTATATGTCGAACAACCCCCCTGATTTATTGATGTAAAATTTACAAATCATGTATATAGATTAGAAAAGGCGCTTTATGGTCTAAAACAAGCGCCCCGTGCTTGGTATGAACGCTTAACATCTTTTTTATTTAAGCACGGTTATAAAATGGGTAGTGCCGATAACACGCTCTTCATTAAGCACTGTGATAATGATTTGATTATTTTACAAATATACGTTGACGATATTATTTTTGGAGCCACTAATGAAGTGTTGTGTAAGGAAGTTATTCTAGTGATGCAAAATGAATTTGAGATGAGTCTAGTGGGTGAACTAACATATTTCTTAGGATTTCAAATAACCCAAAGAAATAATGGAATTTTTATATGTCAAACCAAATATGTCCATGATATGCTACAACATTTTGTCTTTGAAAACTTTAAACAAGCTAGTACTCCAATGAGTGCATCACTAAAATTAGGAAAAGTTGAAGCCAGAATTTCAATTGACCAAACTTTATATAGAGGAATGATTGGATCCCTATTGTACCTTAGTGCATCTAGACCCGATATTATGTTTGTTGTATGCTTATGCACTATATTTCAAGCAAATCCAAAAGAATCTCATTTAAAAGCGGTGAAACGAATTTTTCGATATCTAATAGGCACATCAAAATTAGGACTTTGGTATCCAAATAATGATTCTTTTCTTTTGCATGGGTATTCTGATTCTGATTATGCGGGTTGTTCATTAGATAGGAAAAGCACTAGTGGTACCTGTCATTTCTTAGGTCCTTCTCTAGTTGCATGGTCAAGTAGAAAACAAAATTATGTTGCCCTCTCCACCACCGAGGCAGAATATATTGCACTAGGAAGTTGTTGTGCCCAAGCATTATGGATGACTCAAACCTTAGAAGACTTTAGTGTTCATTTAACTAATATTGAACTTAAGTGTGACAACAAGAGTGCTATTGACTTAACAAACAACCTTGTTCATCACTTACGATCTAAACAAATTGACGTAAGACACCACTTCATTAGGGATCACATCAAAAAGGAACATGTTCATATAAACTTCATAGGAACTGAATCGCAACTTGCGAACATCTTTACCAAGCCTCTACCCAATTCACGATTTCATCTACTTAGACTAGAACTAGGGGTTTTGGACATACTTGCTTGAACTTGCAAAATCCGTATTTTCATGACCAAACATATCTGATTTCTGTATTGAACAATATTGTCATTATTCTGCACAACTATATTCAAAAGAAAAATTCTGAAAAATTTTACGTTTTCCCAAAAATTCGAATTCTATCACTACCGCCCAGCGATAGCTGGGTACCGCTGGCGGTAGTGGGTCATTTCTGAATTTCCTGTTTTCTCTTTCTTTTTTTATTTTTTCAGTTCCTGTTATTTTCTTTAAAAAAAAATCTAAACACAAAAATACTGTAAAACAAATCAAAATCCAACCATAAACATGTTTTGTTTTTCTATATATCAAAACTAACTACAAAATTGAAAATCCAATTACACATCAAAAATATGTTTTTCTTTGGTTAATTTTTTGTTTTTGAAAAACTTAAAAATTATAAAAACTGGTGTAATTTTCTATGTTTCAAAGATGATATGGTTTATCTTGCCAAGTTTTGTATACAATGTTTCATTCTCTATTTCAAGTATCTTAATAACATTGTTTTTAGTATCATGCCTTAATCATTATCTTATGAGTGCTTCGAAATTGATTATAGAAATCATGTGTAGTATTGCATCACATGCCTCTATGTATGAGTAAATGGCTTATATTTGCAAATGATTTTTTCACTCACACCTTTTGATATAGTACATATGAATTTAATCTTCTCCTTCATGATTGTGTAGTGTAACAACTTAATATTATTGTTAGGCATGCTTAGTTTTACCTACACCACTTGTAAAAATCTTTTTTCATACACCTATTTTTTTGAAGAAGTATGTCTTTCCAAAATCTTTTGTTTGCACATACAAGCGAATTTGGAGACCTTTGTCGTTAAAAAAAAATTCAACTGAATATTTGACAAAGATAACTCCACCAAGCACTACTCACCCTCCTGATAAGTCTTAATGAGCATTGTGAGGTTGAGCACCTTGGAGAGAATTGTAAAGTGCCTTGTTGTAAACATTTTTTTTACTACTTCTTCTTGTACACCGAATCACAAATAACTAAAATTCAAAATAATAATTGTGATTCCCCAAGCACTACTTTGCACCATGATAAGTCTTAATAAGCATTGTGTGTGCAGAGCACCTTGGTAGTTGTACTATTTTTTATGTGCATTGAAAAATTTATATAGCTTTGTGGGAAGAGGTAACTCTAAAACCGCTTGTTCAATAATATTATGTTTATTCCATTATACATGTCAAGTGTTTTGATTAACTCATATGTATACTTTTATCAAAAACACTATTTTGTACACATCATTCTCACTTGTAAGCCTTCTACTCACGAGAATTAGAGCCTATTGCATATCTACATGTATTCTTTAAATTCTTAAGTAAATGCACTAGATAGCCTTGCATGATCAATACAATGTATAAGTGTACTTGAATTCTCAATATAGAACATTGTATTTTTCCATCTGGACTTGATATCTTGTATCATGCTTACATATTTTTTCAGCTACGCCATGAGAACTCTGTAATGCATACCTTTCAAAACTAGTATATGGCAATGTTACAACTGAAATTATTTTGTGTACTTAAAATGCTACAACATCTATTTTGTTATGTCTAAAATTCTTAATCATCTACTATGCTTCATAATTCCTATTTAGATGTTCACTTCAAAAAAGTATTTCGTCATGCTTTCCACCTCTTTACTACTTGTTCGCTCGATTATGAATACGTTGTCCCAACAAGTGGTTTCTTTATGACAAATTCTTCACATTCCTTTCTTTTCTCTCTCCTATATACTGTATTTTTTCCTAAGCGTTTAACTCTTTATCATGATCATTCCCTCTCTACACAGTTATTGCACAATTTTTGTTGGACTACCTCTCCACCCTCTTTTGATAATATCAAAAGGGGGATAATAAATTTGAAAGAAATTCACATGTTTGTGGAAGTCAAGTTCATAGGAAGTTTTGTTGTAGGGGGAGCATTCACTTAGGGGGAGCATTCATTTAAGGGGAGCATATGCACATGTCTTAAATTTCATGCTTATCTCTATTATAAACATAAATTCCTATCAATCGAATTATTTCTTTCTAAAGGGATTTATTATTATCAAAAGGGGGAGTTTGTTGGAACATGCTTTCGGCATCTCTCGATTTGACAATAACAAATCCTATTGTATTTGATCATACTTGCATTGTGTTTATAGTGTGCATGATCTTCAACATTCAATCACCAAAGGAGTGCGAAAAAGAAGGGCGTCGAAGAGACATCTGGATGATTTAATGTTGTTACCGCGGCGTGGTAACACTACCGCTGGCGCAAGCGAATCAGAAACCGCTGAGAAGGAAACTGCTGAGAAGGAAACTGCTTAGAACGAAACTGGCATTCGATGAAATGAAAGCTCCGTTCGACGAATTGGCATTCGACGAAATGAAAGCTCCGTTCGACGAATTGGCGTTCGACGAAATGAAAGCTCCGTTCGACGATCTGTATGCTCTACCATGGCGCTCGACGAAATGTATGCTTTACCGCGGCGCGTTAGCACTACCGCTGGCTCTAGTGTTCGTTCGACAAAATGAAAGCTGCGCTCGACAAAATGTGAGGCCGATTCGATGAAAATGCGCCCGACAAAAAGAGATGTGCTCTACCGTAGAGCGTTAGCACTACCGCTGGCGCTAGCATAAATGTAAACAATTGACGAGAAGGAAACAGTGGAGAAAAAGGAAAGTCGACGGGACGCTATTTTGGCAAGTACTATTGCGGAGCGTTAAGGACAAACGCCCGACGGTAGATTTTGGAAACCTCCCGTCTGCATGTAATTGAGGAGCTATTATGGAAGGAGATATTGGATGAAGGAAGGATATCACGCAATCGCGGAGCGTTAGCGTTACCGCGGCGTGCTAATTGGAGTTCAAAGTTTGGCGCTCAAATGTTGCCTAATCTACCACGATCTGTGTGCTTCATTGCCTAATGTGGATACCGTGGGGCGGTAGTACTACCGCAGGCGGTAGTGGCTGATTCTATAAGAAGACGCGTGCCTCCTACATTGTTGTTTGCTGTTCCAGAACGATTTGAAGCCATATTTTTAGAGCACTCGTGAGAGCCTTCCCAAGCAGCCCAAAGAACTTCGTCAACGTTCGTGAATGCAAAGAACTTGAAGACCGATCTGATCGCATCTACATCGACATCAAGTTCTTCATTTGAGGGAGTCATAGGTTTTTTGTTATTTTAGTTTTCAAATTGTAATCTTTATATCTTTTGTTAAGTAGAGGAATTCACCGCACGACGACTAGGGCCTTGCTGGGAATAGGGGAAATTCGCCTCGCGTTAGCGACTAGGTCTAGGGTGTAGATCTAGGGGGTGCTCGAGGCCTTTCTGCGGAGAGAACGACTAGAGCGGCTTGAGGCCTTATCTGGTGAGAGATAGGCTAGAGCCAACCGGTCCTTAGGAGAAGGGTCGGAATAGAAAACCAAAAGAGTTTTCATTGCTCGCCTCTTTCCAAGCGTCATTGGGAAAAGTTTTTGTAATCATTGTTATTTCAATTTAATGTTAATGAAAATATGTTTGTTTCTTCATCTCTGAATCATGCTCTATGATTTTCATTGTTCTAACCTAAAAGTATTTTCACTATCGCTAACGCCGAGCGGTAACTCTACCGCTGGCGGTAGCAATAGAAAAATAATTTCTCCAAATAATCTCGAAAATATTAAAACCCTTATTCACCCCCCGCTCTCTAAGGGCGCCTACAGATCCAACAGCCTTGACCCATCAAATCCTTTCAGAAGCTAGCGAACACACTTGTCGTCACGCACCAGTTGAACCTGACGTCTGCCGACCAAGATCACGCCTGTGACACCTCAAGACACGGCCATGTGCAGCCATTTTCCCGGTTAAAGGCTTCCAGAAGGCGGTTGAGTCTATCTTGCCAGCACACGCAGAAGTCACGCCCTCTGTCACACCCGTGACCAAGAATGTGTAATTTTAAACTTTTCCCTACAAATAGAGGGGCTCGGCTGAAGCATTCCATCCAGATTTTGAGAGTGTTTTAGCTTTTTTTTGAATTGTTTTGAGTGTGTGTGAGTTCTTTTATGCATTTAAGTTTTAGGTCTTTTGTAATGTTCACTTTCATAGTTTAGTTGTAATGTTTATTTTGAAAACGAATAGTTTATTTTCTCATTTGGATCTTCTTCTTTTCGTTATGTCAAGAGTGTGTGAGTGTATGAGTTTAATTTTTTCACTTTCTTTTAATTTTATGTACGTGTGTGTATATGAGAATAAAATTTATTCATTTTCTTTAAATTTCATTTTCATTTTATGCAAGTGTGTGTGTGTGTGTGTGTGTGTATGAGAATAAATTTTATTGCTTTCATAACTTAGATTTATCGCTTTCATAATTTAGCTTTTTATTACAAGTTGAGTGTGTGGGTGTATGAGATAGTATTTTCCTTTTTTGTAACTTAGCTTTATTTCAAGTCTTTATTACCATCCCCATCCCGGATGAGAGGCTAAGAACTTTTTAGCGCTTGATTAAGATGGTTGGGACGGATACTATTTCTGCATTTATATAAGTTTTCTAATTTTTCTTTATTAAACGCTTATATCCGCTTATTATATTAACATGAATTTTCTTATTAATAATGCTGCCCCCATTCCGATGAGTGGCTAATTTCCTTTAGTGCACGATGTCGAAAAGCATTGGGACAAATAAATGGTTTTCTAAAAATTAAAATATCTCTTTTCTAAAAGTAATTAATGAGCTTAAGGTTTACCCGAGAAAAATGTTGAGTGAGACCATATAATCGATGTATGGTTCTCATTTCCGTTTCCATACAATAGTTAACCAAGAGGATCGTGTGTATGGATTGATTGCTCATGGTTAAAGAGAAGTGCGCTCTACCCTCGAGAGAGGATGAGGTAAGTCTCCTGAATTGGAATAAAAACCCAATAGAGGGGTTTATAATATAAAGCGAGTATTAAGGAGATTCGATTAAAGAACGAGAGTTCGGTCGAATATTCTTAATCTCAGGTGGGCGTACCCTCGAGAGAGGTGCGTTCTTACTTATGGAACCTCCATGGACAAGCCATTTTAATGTTTTGAAAAGTTATATCTTTTACTTCGATAAAAGACTATTTTCGCCTCAAGGTAATTCGACATCGGGCGCTATCATCATCATCGTTTAGAACTCTAGTTATACGCATATTATCTTTATATAAAAACTAAAAACCAACTCAAAATATTACTCCGATAAAATAATAGTTCATTCTTTATAAGGAGAAGTAATCAACGAGACCCAGGACTAAATACGACCTTGATATTTTCTATAAAATATCCTATACTATTCACGATAAGGTAAACTTGCCTTTATCGATTTTAGTTTGGATAATTTAACAAAACCTTCACAAAACAAACTCCCATATTAATCATCATCCAACCCCCATATCGCGAATGGCCACTGAGCTGTAATGGTCCAGAGCCTCTGGGCTTGTAGGAGTTAGAGAGGAACATATAGCTGGCACTTGGAGCACTTCTTTGTGAATTCTATCGCATTCTTGCTGAGGGTAGGCCAGAATAGCCTTTCCTCAGCACCCCTCCCCCAGGGTCTTGCTCCCAAAATGGCTGTTACATTCTCTGGAGTAGATCTCCTTCAGGACCCTCAGGGCCTCCTCTTCTGATACACAATGGGCTAAGAGTCCTAAGAGGGTCTTTTGGTACAACCCTCCTTCATGCCAAGAATAATACGCTCAATTGTACCTGAGTTGCCGCTTGTCCACGTCACCTCCTGTTAACTGCCCTGATGTCAGGAAGCTGATGAAGGAGTCCATCCATGATGCTCGTTGGTCTACCTCCATCAACTTGCCCTCCTCGATAGATGGTCGGAAAAGTTCTGACACCATCCCCTCTGCAATGGGCTGAACTTGGACAGGGGGTCTGCTGAGGTGTCCTCCTCAGTCAGCACAGGCTGAATTGAGAAGGTACAGAACTGTCCGATGAGCCCCTTGACCTTCTATAGATACCGCTGGAGAGTCGGCTTCCTTGCCTCGAACTATCCCCTAACTTAGAAATCCACCTCCATGGAGTTTGTTGAGACCTCCACGTCTTGCACCCCCAACTCCCTGGCCAGAAAGAGCCCTGCGATCATGGCCTCGTACTCGTCCTGGTTGTTGGTGAGTGGGAAGTGAATGTTGATTTCCTGCTCGATCCTCGTTCCCTGGGGGCTCAACAGGATCACCCCCCCCCCCCCAAGGAATGCTTCCCTGATGCCCCGTCGACCAACATCTTCCATGCCACTGAGTTTGGTGGCTCGAGCTCTTCCACCTCGGTCATGTAACTAGCCAAGAAGTCTGCCACTACTTGCGCCATTATTGATAGTCTGGCAACAAACGAGATGTCAAACTCGCTTAACTCGACCAACCATTTGGCTAACCTTCCTGAGTGCTCTACCCCCTTCATGATGTTGTGAAGTGGATGGTCGTTCACCACCTTAATGGAGTGTGCCTGGAAGTACGGTCGGAGTTTCTAGGCCAACAACACCAGGTGGAAGGCCAGCTTCTCTAGGATGAGATATTTGAGCTTTGCCTTCGTCAACACTCTACTAACGTAGTAGATTGGGAGTTGCCTTTTCCCCTCTTCCCAGACCAGAACCAAACTCACCGCCTCGGCCCCCACCCCCAAGTATAGGGATAGTTCCTCCCCCTGCCTCGACCCCTGGAGCAGAGGGGGCCGGATTAGTTATACCTTTAGTGTCTGGAATGCCCCCTCGCACTCGGGGGTCCATTCGAACATCTTATTCCCTCGCAGCACCTTGAAGAAAGGTGACCACTTCTCCCCGCCCTTGAGAGAAATCTGCTCAACACGACCAATTTCCATGTGAGGCGCTGGACCTCCTTTGCGTTCTTCGGCGATCCTAGCTCCAAGATTCTTTTACCTTGTCGGGGTTTGGTTTTACCCCAGCTGGGGTGAGTAGGTAGCCCAAGAACTTTCCCTTGCTGGCCCTAAAAACACATTTTTGGGGGTTGAGCCTCGTTTTGAATTTCCTCAAGGTACCAAAGGTTTCCTCCAGGTCCAGGAGGTGGGACTCGAGGTCCCGGCTCTTGATCATGAGTTCGTCCACATATACATCCAGGTTTCTCCCCTTTTGCTCACAGAAGACCCTATTCATCATCTGTTGGTATGTTGCTCTTGTATTTCTCTGCCCAAAGTGAACAATCTTGTAGAAATAGCACCCATCCCCTGTAATGAAGGAGACAACCTTGACGCCGAGGGTGGGGAGGGGGTGCATGCAGATCTGATGGTAGCCTGAAAAGGCATCTAGAAAACTTATTAGAGAAAACCTGACGGCTGAGTCAACCAACGCATCGATTCAAGGCAAGGGGTAGAAATCCTTAGGACATGATTTATTCAAAAATAAAAAGTCTACAAACATCCTCCATCGCCCGTCACCATTTTTCACCCATATCACATTGGAGACCCAGCCTGGATACTGGATCTCTGATACAAACCTGGCTTTGAGGAGCTTGTCCACCTCCTCCCGGATGGGCACCACTAGCTTGTCTGTGATGGACCTCTTCTTTTTTTGGATGGGCGAGTGTCGGGGTCAAGGTTGAGACGGTGATAAGACACATCCTCATCGATCCCTGGCATCTCTATCATGCTCCAGGAGAAGATGTCCACATTCTCCTGGACGCAGGCTAGGATCCTTCCATGGTCCTTGGGGCTGAGCTCCCCACTAATCATCACCCTCTTTATCACCCCTGCCCGAGAAACGACCTCCATCTCCACCACTTCTTCCATGGCTTCAAGCCGAGACTGCTCACGCCAGTCACCTTCCTTCCTCCATGAGCGAGTGCTTTGATTTCTTCTTCATCCATCCTCTCCTCTTCCCGAGCTTCTAGCAACTCCTTTTCCACTTCTTCCTGGGCACGAACCTCTTCTCCCCTTTATTCTTCCGTCTCCTCTACCTCAGGCTCTTCCATGACCCCACCCTGTACATCCTGCCTCTCCATCTCCGTGCCCATCTCCTCCGCATCTGCCTTCTAGGTGATGGTGTTGACTGTGGTAACGTAGCATTGTCATGCTACCTTTGGGTATCCCCTCACTCGAATCTGGAATCCTCCCACATTGTACTTAGGAATTGGTGGAATGAGGAGGGAACACATCGAAAAGAGCTGATGAGGGGTTGCCTAAAGATGGCGTTGTCGCTTCTATGAGTGTCAACGATGATGAATCGACAATTGCAGAACTGTCCCCCCAAAGTCAAATGGAGCCCTACTCCTCCTTCCACCTCCTTACTTTCTCCTAAGAACCCAAACAGTGGTCTGTCCGAGGCTAGCACGCTCCTCGCCTCCAACTTTATCTCGTCGAATGCCTTCTTGAAAATGGCATTGACCGAACTCCTATTGTCTGTGAGGATCCAGGAGACGGTGAAGTTCTCGATGGTCACCTTGATCACCAGCGCATCGCAGAACGGATACTCGTGGTCTAGCATATCCTTCTAAGAGAAGGTAATCTTCTCCTCCGGTAGCAGGGTTTGAGGCTTCGAAGCCACGCTCCAACGATACATGGTATGGAGGCTCACCTTTTGGGTTGCCTCGATCCCCACCCCCCTGGATCACTCTGATTCCTCCTCGACATCCCACGTCGGCTCTTTCCACGCACTGATCCTCCTCTTCCGCTTCTCCGGTCACCTCTTCTATCCTTACCAGTTGTTATTGCTCCCTCGGGCCTCTAACCGTCCTGACTTCCAAGAACTCCGAGCAGGTGGCCGTTGTGTGACCCTCCTCCTGATGGAAGTCACAATATGGCAACACCACCCCCACCCCCACCCCCACCCCCTCTCGGCCTCCGCGGCTCAGTTTCTTCTCCTAGCTCCAACTCCTCCACCTCCTCCTATTCCTAATCTTCTCCCTCTTCCCCAGCCGATTGTCATGGCTTGCTGAGGCAGGGGAGGGAGTGGCCTCAGGCCCTGCCTCTACCCTAGGTGGTTGGGTCTCCCTTGACCTCCCTGGAAGTTGCCCCCTTCTTAGGCAAACCATCTTCGCAGGCCATGCATGCCACCTCCCTTCTTCCTCCACCCCAGCTCTGGGGCCCTCGACTCATCTCTCCTCCCGACATCCTGCTGCCTGGCCTCCGGTTCACTCAGCTTTGCCAACCTCCTTGTGAATTCCAGGTTGGATGCCTCTCCTTCGATCTCCTCCGTCGCTCTTTCCATCAACTCTTAAAAATATATGGGGCCTTCCACTTCTGATTCATCTTGAAGAATCCTCTCGCAGCCCCACCATGAAGGCAAGCTGGAGGGTGAACCTGGGTACCTCCTAGATGAGTAGTACCTCCTCCTGGAATCTATCCACATAGTGGGCCAGCGACTCCCCTGGCCCTTGCTTTATCTTGAAGAGTGCCTCAGCATCCTTCTTCCTATACTTTGATGTAGAGAAGCGCAGGTGGATGTTGGAACATGCTTTCCACATCTCTTTGTTTGAGAATAACAAATCTCATTGTATATGATCATACTTGCCATGTGTTTATAGTGTGCAGAGACTTCAGCTCTCAAGCCTCTATAAGTACGAAAAAGAAAGTCGACGAATTCCCTACCAGGTCAAAACTCTGTTGCCAGCACGGCGCGTTAACGCTACTACTGTCGGTAGCTTATGCATATTTGGAAACATCGTCGAAAAGGCAATGTCGTCCAGAATGGAATGTCGACGGGAATCATAGATAGCAAGTTCTACCACAACGCGTTAACTCTATCGCCGGGCGATAGCTGTAGAAAACCCCAATCAATCATGATTTGATTGAAAAACCAAAAGGAGCATCCAATATCATTGTGAAGGTAAGAATATATCATATTTTCGTGAGGAATAATTTATTTCCAAAGATAAAAGCTAAATCCACGAAATTGAAGAGAAGATAAGGAAGGAATTTGAAGACTGCGTGCAACCCCTCCGCTATAGTAAGTTACCACCGATGGTAATTTCTTGCACAGCAACCTCCATTTAAAACAACCCAAAAATGAGTTTACCTTGACAGATATTGACGAAATTTTTGAGGGATGAAAGCCCTAGCCGTCTAGAGAAAAATGAGGGGTGTTTCCCACTCATCTAAAGAGAGAGTTCTGTAGAGGGGATCAAAAAGCAAATCATGCACAAGGAGTGAAAGCTATCAAAACGGCGATCAAAAAGCTTTCTCTCAACATACACATGGAGTGTTCTCGCTGCAACAAATAATAATCAATTGGAGACATCCAAGGATCTAAAGAACATCGAAGAGGAAGACTCTCAAGCAACAAAGATCAAACCTTTGCAAGCAAAACGACATCTGCAACAAGGGTTCAAATTTTGAGGGGAGTTTCTCTTTTATCTAATCTTGTAATTCTTATCCTTTTTTATCGGTAGAGAAATTCGTCGCATGGTTGGTGACTAGGGCCTTGCGAGGACTAGGGAGAATTCACTGCGTGGGTGTGGCGACTAGGTCTTGGGATTAGATCTAGGGGGTGCTCGAGGCCTTTCTGGGGATAGAGAGGCTAGAGCGGCATGAGGCCATATGTGGGGATAGATTGGCTAAAGTCAACCGGTTCTTAGGGAGAAGAGTCGGTATAGAAAACAAAAAGAGTTTTCATATTATTTGCCTTGATTTCAAGAGTCATTGAAATCAAACATTTTTGTATTCAATCTCTAAAGAAATAAAATCATGTTTCTCTTTGTCTAATTATCAAAAATATTTGGAATAGCATTCTTCAAAATCTTTAACAAAAAATATATTGGAAGGTTCGCTTTTCATAAGAAAGAAACTCCTGGATTCAATTTCTGTTACTAGTGCCGAGCGGTAGTTTCTACCGCCGACGGTAGCGAAGAAAGATTGATATCCTCTATTTTAAAAGTAATCTTCAATATATTCTTTTCTGAGAATTAAAATATACTCCTCTATAAAATATTCCGAAACTTCTTCTATTAACAACCATAGTTTTATTAAAAGATTAAACTTCTTAAAACCCTTATTCACCCCCCCTAAGGGCGCTTACAGGTCCAACACTAGAAACTTCGACGCAAATACTCGAACCTATAGATCGACCCTACGGGGAGTTGGTGAAACAAGTCCCGCGCCTTCTCCTTCAAAGTGATGGCGAAGAGTCGGCACTTGAAAGCATCCGACATAGGACGGATGGAGACCGTGTCCTCAAACCATTGCAAGTGTTGGACTGGGTCATCTTTGCCAGTGTAGTAGACCATCTCCAGCTCCGTAAACCCTTCCGGGACTGGTGCGGAAACCACCAGCTCGCAGAACGAGTTTCCTCCACTCGCAGCTCTCGCCTACTCTACTCACCCCACGAGCTCGGTGGTCGGGCCCGCGCTCATCGGGCTAGGGAAAGCTCTCACCATGTGAGGTCTCGCCCCGATGCCTCGCCAGCCTTCTCGTTGCTGGACTTCTACCCCATGGCATTCTCGCCTACCTCCAGCGGTGGTAAGACCTGGGACGCAGGGGTTGAGAATTTGCCCCGTGCCGCTGCGATGGAGAGGTTGTTCATCTCTAGTAATTCCCTTCACAAGTCTGTCAACATCCCAATTATTGTCGGCAAGACGTATGGTGCAAACCGCCATAGCTGACACCTTGCTCATCCTCTCCAGCCATGTTACTTCCCTGGGACTTTCTTGTACAAGCTGCTTTCCATGCTCACCGCACCAAAAATGTTGGAACTGAGAATCGGCCCAACAAGGAGTTCGAACTACAAAGAGGGGCAGTTAGCACATACTTGTCCCCTGAAAGAACTTTATCGAGACTTTAGAACTAAGTACCGACCCTTGGCTACAACGCGGAGGTCCCACCACACAACCAGAAGATTTTAGAGTGCTTCCCCTCACAAGCCAAAGCTGAAGCTTGGCACCTTGGAGAGCCTTGGGAGCTAAACAATGTTTTCCTGAGGAGGAGGAAGCCAAAGAATCTGGATCCTCTCCAAGGTGCCCTTCAGGGTCTATATATAGCTTTTCTCTTTTGGGTCTGCCAATAGCGCCATTCCGCCTTTAGGTTTTGTTAAATGCACCCCAAAATGGTCTGCCAACAGCCAAACTCCGCTGTTTGAAATGGCTATAAGCAGACAGGCCTGAGTAAATAGGAATAAAATATTTCACTCAAAACCTAGCTAGCCTCGCAAGAGAAGCGAGAGTCGGAGGAGACCCTCTCTCGCTCGCTGGTCAGTTCTCGGCTGACTCTCGCCTTGCCCCAACCTTGCGACCTAGGCGAGCAAGAACCTATTCACGATTGACGCGCCTTAGGGTGACGAGCCACCGATCACCTCGCCCTCATGATTCGCTCGCCGCAAGGTGTGAGTCCTCGCTAGCCTCGCCATAGGGTAGCGAGCTCCCGCTTGTCTCGCTCGCATGCTTTGCCGACACCCGAGTATCAATTTACACCTTCGGCGAACCCAGGGTTGTACAACCATACTAGATGCTCTACCAACGAGGTTTGAACCAAGTGATGTAACTCTAACTCCTAACATTGCTCTGGTGCTAATTTTATTGTTGTTCCATTATCTGAACTGCTATCACATGGTCACCAATTGAAATATTGTTTGTGTTTCAACACTCCATCATTCTCTGGGTTCGAAAACACAACTAATGTTTAAGAGTGGTTGACAAGAGTAAAGAGGATCCTAACCAAAATAAAAACTGAGAATTAAAAGATTGTTATCTTAACCACCTTCCTACTGAATATGGAGGAAAGGCTTTGGTGGGATGATGAAGTAGAGCACAATTTGATGGGCGACGAATCATACAGATCCCTATGGAGGAATTCACTGAGTTCATCCTTAGGATATACATACCTGATGTTAAGCACTTAACACTACAAAGGAAGTCTTGAGACTGATTCATAATGATCTAAAGGTGGATGACTACTTGCATGAGTTTACCCGACTGAGACACTACGCAGAGAGGTTGGTTGATGAAGAAGAGACCAAGATCCATAGGTTCAATGAAGGTCTCCATGATGACTTGAGATTGAGACCGGTGGGATCCAAGTACCTTGGATTCCACACACTGGTGGAGACTACTAAAGCAGTGGAGTTGGACTTGGAGAAAGTAGAATGCATGAGAGACTTCGATGCCAAACGTTCTAAGTTCAAGGTTTTCCCCTCTCAGAAAATGATTGAGAGCAGGAGGCACAAGAGGAAGTCCCGACATATCGAGGTGACTCCCTCCACTATTTTAGGGTCCACTACTTCTTAAGGCCCCTTGACTTGCTTCACATGCAGGAAGGTGGGGCATATGTCATGATCATGTCATAATAGCTTTCCATAGATGGGGAGATGAGCATTGGAGGTTACTCATGTAGAAGGTCTGAGCTGAGCGGAGAAAGGTAGTGGAATCTCTTACTTCCCAGAGTTTTTCTTGACTTTGTTGGAGGCATCAAAGAGTGAGCCTAGTTTAGTTGACGTGTCAATGACAGCTTCGAATGTGGATGTTTTTCCTGATGATCTCCCTAAGGATCCACCTCAGCATGAGATTGATTTCATCATTAAGTTAATGTTGGGTGCCAAACTCGTGTCATGCTCACCTTATCGGCTGGCGCCAAAGAAAATGACAGAGTTTAAAGTTTGGCTGCAGGAGTTGTTAAAGCAAGGTTATGTACACATGAGTTCTTCCTGATGGGGTGAACTCATACTTTTTGTGAAAATGAAGGATGGTACTTGCGGTTATTGACGCGCAGATTCTGCACCACTAAAAGCGAGAGCAGAACGCGGTCCGAATGACAATGTACCGGTCATTGTCAAGTAATAAATTTGGGAATATAATCCCCGAGTGTTTGTCTCTCAAGGAATACCATAAGATGGAGTTAACTATTGAGGAAGGAATTGAGATCGAAGTCCTTGAGGTCGGGTGAAATGTGTAGGGGGTGATTTGGTTTATGGAAAATAAATGAAAAGAAACTAAACTACTACTATGCAGGCCTCTATGCACTGCTTCGCTGGGCGGATGGAAACTATGAAGGCCGCTATGCACTGCTTCGCTAGGCGGATGTACGAGAAGGCAAGAGGGTGAGGTGAGTGTAACTGCGGAAAGGTTTGAGGGCCATTAGCATCTCTTGGCTAGGTCGATGGATTATACGGGCCGTTAGCACCGCTTCGCTGCGCGAATGGAAGAGTAGGCTTGCGGAAGGAATGGTTCACACTAGCGGAGTCGAGGTGGATTATACGGGCCGTTAGCACCGCTTATCTTGGCTGATGGAAGAGTAGGCTGGCGTAATGGAATGGTGGGTGATGGCGAAGTGGAGGATGGAATGGGGGCGCTCCTCACTTGCATAAACCATAAAGATAACTTAACATAGACATGAAATATACTAAATAGCATAACAAGGTTTAGCACACATTATTCATACACACAAATGATAAATGAAAACAGTACTACAATACAAAGGTGGTGAGATTACAACCAAAGGGGCGGAGACTATTCGGAGGTTCACGGCTGGAATCTATGGTTGTGAATCCTTGTCCGAGCTCGGGATCCAACTGCTGTCCAGGGTCAGGAAGAGTTGCCACCTTCTTCTAGTGTACCCGTCTTCTCCGTCAATCATCTTCTATTCCGACCTCGCCGGAGAACTTCATATATGCAGCAGGAAATCCCTCAAAATGGAGCTTTGGAGGTGCACGAACAATGGAGGAGGCCAAGAGGGTGCTCCGACTTTAGATTTACAAGAGAATGGCGTCCGGAGCTCCTCTCGAAGGTGGACGGCGATGGAGCGACAAAAATGGCGGGCTGGTGCAGAAGAAACGGTGCTCCAAAATTATCCATTCTACCCTAAAATCATGGATCCTGCATTTTTATAGGCGCATAATTAAATAGCCCGCACGATCAGTGGCACAGGACCAGTGGTCGTGCATGAAGAAATTCTACTAATCGTGCGCCGACAATCTGTAGAAGAATATGGAATGCCAAAATAGCGCACGGGCAGTGGCGTACGACCAGTGGTCGTGCGAGAAGGAATGCAGTGATCGTGCGAACCGCTCGGTTGGAAAAAGGGGGAATGCACATGACCAGTGGTTGTACGCCTGATCGTGCGTGAACAATAATGCACGACAAGTGGCCCTTTTGGCTAAAAATGGCCCAAACCAACTCCGAGTGTCCACACAATCTCTGTACCTGTAGGAAAACCACTGAAATGGGCATTCTACAATATCCACAACACAGGTATAACATCACAGAATAGATCTAAATTACAACATACAAGAAATCACACCAAAAGGGCCAAGGATTGCACTTAGAGTAGAAATACGCAATTTGATCAATAGAAGCATCAATGAGCAATAAGTGAAATGCAAAAGAAAGATAAACGTCCCAGAAGAGTCCGAAAATAGCTATATAAATAAGACTCATCACACCCCGAGACTTACCTGTTTGCGCGTCCCGAGCAAACAAATCCCGCGGAGAGGGAAAATGGAATAGCTAGCTTAAAATTACGAAATGGAGAACCATGCAAAGTCGCAAGCTCACGTGCATAGAAAAATAGTAGAGAAGATTTTTAATTATACACATAGTTTATAGATTTCTAATAGAGTAAATAAATATTACTTCTACTAAAAAAATGAATTACGGTGAATCATCCGGTCACGCGTACAGAGAAAGTAAAATAATCACTGAGATGAGCATTGCCAAAGTTGGGATTCAGGAAAAACTCCACTGAAATCCATCAGTGTAGGAGACCATAAGCTCGCCCGGTCACATTCTCTCCACGACACTAGATTGGTTCATAGCGTGAGTCGGTAGGACTTTAGGTTTTAAATGGGGCTTGGGTTATGGTGAGGTAAACAAAGATAAACATGAAGGATTTAGTACACCTAAACCCAAATGAGCTTTAATAAAACTACCCGCACACCAAAATCGAATGCAAGTGCACCACACCCCCAAACATGGACTTTTGCAACATGGGTGTGTGCACCACCTATTCCCAATATTTCAAATAATTTTAAATTTAGAGTTTTTCTCATTCATTCTTCAAACAAAAATATTTTCTTTTTCCTTTTCTCTTTCTTCATTTTTTTTATTTTTCTTTTAGCAAATTTTTAAATGAGCACATCCACATAATCACAATGGATTTATCAAAATCACCATCCCAAAAAGTAAAACTCGAGCTCATAATTTGGGCGTGCGATTAGAATTGGCTTTGAGGCTCCTCCTCCTCCACTTCTTACTACTTTCACCAAAAAAATGTCCTTGTCAAACAAGGTGTCGTCTCCAGGGAGGCGTCAGGGGGAAAAGACAATGAATGGGGCTTCCACTGTGGAGGAGGGATTAACCTCCTTACATAAGAGGTTAATCTCATCTTTGACTTGAGCAACATGCTCCAAGTCCTCCTGACATTCTCGTGAAAATTCATCCTGCACAGGCTCAGACAAAGAAGGGGTTAGGAAATAAAAGAGAAGAATGATATAAATAATCAAAAATTGGGTGAGTAGTCCCAGTCTGACTCCTGATAGGTTGAAGCAAAAGGATACTGTCGGAATCATCGACAATGCTGCAGGGCTCAGAAGGATCATCAGTAGCCTCCTCCATGATTTGGACTTCCTCCACCGGTCCTGAGGTTGAATCCTCATCACCTTGGAAAATATCCTCCTCCATAGGAATAGGCACAACACATAATTCACCTTCCTTATCCTGCAAAACATCCTCAAAAATGTCATCAGAGATGAATGTAGTAGTATGCACAACAGGGGGAGGAATAGTGCTTGGATAAATCTCAAGCACTGATTCCTCACAAAGAATCGAATCAACGCAAGGTAATGTATGCACAGGGGAGATAGGCCCATCTATGTCTGAACATACATCTGCCACAACTCTGATGAACGTGTCTGTATCATTCCCTACCAAACTTGAAGGTGACACAACTATGTATTAGAGGTAGAAGGTGTGCTGTCAAATTTAGGAGTCTGGACGATCCGGATATTCGTCGCGTCATCCTCATCCAATTAGTGAAGATAGGCAGCACAATCCTTCAAGGCATGATCCATTCTCTGACAAAACAAGCACTACCTTGCTGGCTTCTGTGGCACCACAGGTGCTGAAGCCACAAAGAAGTATGCCGGTGAAGTCTCAGAAGAATAGCCATAGGACTTATGCACACCATATGGAGTACCAGACGAAGTCGGTGCTCCATATACTGGGCCTTGAGTGTTAGGGTTATTATCTCCCTTTGGACATCTATCACTAGCATGAGAGATATCTCCACACCAACAACAATGAATATTGAATGAGGCCCACATTGCGTGAAGATAACCAGATTCAAAAGAAAAACACTATTGTGCAAAATACTACACCCAACAATAATTTACTAAAGCAACCTACATATAAAGAAAGAAAAACAGAATACAATAATAGAATGCAATTTACAAATGGAAGAACTTCTACATCTCGAATTCTCCTTCTCCAAAAAAACTCACACGACTGTGTTCCCCGGCAACGGCTCCAAAAACTTGATGCGCGAATCTAGCACACCGCTATAGGCGGTAGCAAGACTGCGGCACAAAATGGCAGTGTACCGATCATTCAAGTAATATAAAATGGGAGTGATTCCCAAGTATCGATCACGAAGGAACATAGTAAGGTGGAGTTTACTTTTGAGGAAGGACTTGAGATAGAAGTCCTTTAGGTCGATAGATTGCGGAAGAGTTTGGATTGGTTTTTGGAAAAGAAAATAAGCTACTATGCAGGCCACTATGCACTGCTTCACTGGGCGGAAGTAAACTATGCAGGCTGCTATGCACTGCTTCGCATGGAGTATGGATGAGTAGGCAAGCAGATGAGGTGAGTGTAACCGCAGAAAGGTTTGAGGGTTGCTAGCACCTCATGGCTAGGAGGATGGATTACACAGGCCGCTATGCACCGCTTCGCTGCACGGATGGAATGGTTCGCACCGGAGGAGTTGAGGTGGATTATGCGGGCCATTAGCACCGCTTAGCTTGGCGGATGGAAGAGTAGGCTCACGTACTGGAAGAGTAGTCAAGCGGAATGTAATTGTAGGTTTGCGGAATGGGTGTCGGAATCTAGGGTTGTCAATCCTTGTCCGAGCTCGGGCTCCAACTATCGTCCGGGGTCAGGAAGAGCTGCCACCTTCTTCTAATGTACCCGTCTTCTCTTTCAATCATCTTCAAATCTGACCTCGTCAGAGAACTTCATATATGCAACAAGAAATCTATCAAAATGGAGCTTTGGAGGTGCACGAACAATGGAGGAGGACAAGAGGATGCTCCGGCTTTAGATTTATAAGAGAATGGAGGTCGGAGCTCCTCCCGATGGTGGGCCACGTTGGAGCGGCTAAAATGGCGGGCTGGTGCGGAAGAAACGGCGCTCCAAAATGATCCATTCTGCCCTAAAATGACGGATCCTGCATTTTATAGGCACAAAATTTAACAGCGCACACGATCAGTGGCGCACGACTAGTGGTCGTGCGTGAAGAAATGTTACTGATCGTCCGCAAACAACCTGTAGCAAAATATGGAATGCCAAAATAGTGCACGGGTAGTGGCGCATGACCAGTGGTCGTGCGAGATGGAATCCAGTGATTGTGCAAACCGCTTGGTTGGAAAAGGGGGATGCGCACGACCATTGGTCGTGCGCCTGATCGTGCGTGAACAAAAATGCACAACCAGTGGCCTTTTAGGCTAAAAATGGCCCAAACAAACCCCGAGTGTCGACACAATCCCTGTACCTACAGGAAAACAACTGAAATGGGTATTCTACAATATTCGTAGCACAGGTATAACATCACAGAATAGATCTAAAGTACAACATACAAGAAATCACACCAAAAGGGCCAATGATTGCACTTAGAGTAGAAATATGCAATGTGATCAATAGAAGCATCAATGAGCAATTAGTGAAGTTCAAAGGCAAGATAAATGATCCAGATGAGTCTGAAAATAGCTATATAAATCAGACTCATCGGTTATGCATCAATTATCAGGAGATAAACAAGTTGATTGAGAAAAATAAGTTTATGATCCCTTGTATCAATGACTTTTTCGATCATTTGGTTGGATCTACTATATACTCAAGTTGGACTTGAAGTCCGAGTATTACTAGTTGCAAATACGAGAGTGTGATATCTCGAAGATGACATTTAGTACACACTATGATCACTATGATGTTGTTTAGGCTTATAAAGGTGATGTTGATATTCATGGATTTGATGAACTTAACATTCTGAGAGTAGTTAGATTGGTTTATCATTATCTTCATTGATGATATCTTGGTTTACTATGAGTCATAGGAGGAGAATACTGATCACCTACAAGCAGTTCTGAGCATCATGAGGAGGCGTCAGCTATATACTAAATTTTCCAAATGTGAGTATTGGCAATCTTTTATGGCATTCCCAAGTCACATGGTCAGTGAAAAGGGCATTGCAGTGGATCCATCGAAGATTAAAACAATCCATGATTGGCCTGAGTTGAGGAATATGGCAAAATTCTAGAGTTTCTTAGGACTTACCATCTATTATAGGCACTTCGTAGAGAACTTCTCGAGAATCACACTTCCTTTCACAACATTGACCAGGAAGGAGCATAGGTTTGTTTACACACCATAGTGCACATGAGCCTTTTAGGAATTAATGATTTGGCTAATCTCTGCACCAATTTTGTATTGACTATATGGGACAAAAAAGATACCATATGTTTAATGAAGCCTTGGGGAGTGGTTTGAGCTGCGTGGTGTTCTAATTTGGGAAGGTGATAACTTATGATTTGTGCTAGTTAAAGGTGCATGAGCGGAACTACCATATCCATGACTTGGAGTTGGAGCCAGTGGTGTTCTCTCTAAAGATGTGGTAGCATTACTTACATAATGTGATTATTAACATCTTCGTGGACCACAAGGGTTTGAAGTATTTGTTGAATCAAAGAGGACTGAATATGCGGCAGAGGAGTTGGATGGAGTTCTTGGGGGATTACACATTTGACATTCACTACAATCTTAAGAAGGGTAATGTCGCCGTGATGGATTGTGTCGATGGGCACCAATGCAAGCGAGTTGGATTTTGGCTCATGATGACCATCTAAAGTATGATTTGGAGGCTCTTGAGATCTTCTATGTTGATAAGAGTGTGCTGATTACTACGTGATTGAACTAAATAGAGGTCCAATACGACATTGTGGACTGAGTTTGATAGGATTTTGGAGCTCAATGAGAGCACGCAATGTTATGTAGTAGAGATCATGCAAGGTCAAACACTGTATTTTCCAATGATGATGGACTTTTGCGGAAGGATGGAAGATTGTGTACTCCTAGCTTTGGGAAACTCTATAATAAGTTGATTTATGAGGCACATTTCACCAAGTGCTCGATTCATCCGGGGAGCATAAAGTGTTGGATCTGTAGGCGCTCTTAGAGGGGGGGGGGGAATAAGGGTTTTAGCTAATTTTAAATCTAATTATAAATATAGTTATACGTTGAAATTATTCTACGAGATATTTATATTAAAACTTGGTCTTTATCCTTTTTAGAAAATATCAATTATAAAGATGTTCTTATGGAGAAGTTGAGACTCTGTTGCTACCGCCAGCGGTGGAAGTTATCGCTCGGCGTTAGTGACAGAGATCCCCTATTGCTTGAAATAACGTTGAACAAAAATATGTAGAGTAAAAAATAAAGATTGAAATATTTTTATATCAGTAAAAAGATTACAAAACATGATCCCAATGATGCTCAGAATCGAGGCGGTCATAAAACCATTTTGGTTTTCTATACCGTCCCTTCGCCCAATGATCAGTTGGGTCTAGCCTATCTCTCCCCAAATAATTACTTCGAGTCACCCCTAGATCTAACCCTAGACCTAGTCACCACAACTTGCGATGAATTCCTGCTAAGTCTCCCAAGACTTAGTCGCTAACTCCTGAGGCGAATTCACTACCAATAAAAGAACAAGAGAAACAAGAATACAATCTGAAAATAAAAACTCCTTTAATAGTAAAACTTGAGGATGAGGTCGATGGAATGCCAAGGAGATCGTCGGAGTCGATGTGTGCAACCTTCATGTTGAATAGTCATGGTGAATCTGCCTTCAAAAATCCTCTTTGTAGTTTGTGTGGGAGATGATTGGACATCTAATATGAAACCCTCTTGAGGTAGCACGAAGCAATAGTATTAGGGTTCAGGGTCATCATCAGACATATCCAAGGCTGCCTTTTTATAGGCTTGAGGAGCTAATGCAGGCGTTATAAAAAATGCTCAGCGGTAGTACTTAAGGCAACAATTTTGACGCTAGAATCTTCAATCCGGCTATGTGATTTTGCTATTTTGGCATCTTCTAGTTTAGCACAGCTAACGCCCAGCATTAGCGATACCGCCCATTGATAGTGATCTTTTTTAAGTGCATCCTTCTTCCTGGCAGAAGCCTTTACTTGCATTTCACTTTGGCACGCTTATGTACTCCAGGGCTAATGCTGAGCATTAGAAGTTATGCCTAGTGGTAGTGGATTATTATGGAGATGCATGTCGTCGGGTCGACTCCATGCTGACTAGTCCAGCTTCTGAGCAATATCGTCGAGATGCTAATGTGAGTGGTAGCAGTAACGCTAAGCGTTAGTAGCTGTATTATATCTTAGCCCCAGTACAATGATCCTTTCATCTTGTTGCATCCCGATGTCATACCTATGAGCAAAACCAAATGTGATCAAATACAACATGAGATTTGCTATTCTCAAACCAACAGGATTCTGAAAACCATGTTCCAACAATCTCCCCCTTTTGATAAAAACAAATCCACTCATGAGAAATCAATATAAATAAGTTGGCGTTTTTATAAAAAATTGGTAATAGTTTGATTTCTAGATTTTGTTTTTGAAAGTAAAAGACTCCCCTATACAGGTTCTCCCCCTAGATTTCTAAATTTGTTCTCCCCCTTTATCCCTTAGATTTACTCTCCCCCTTTATCTTTAGATTCCAAAATTGATTAATCTTTAGATTTCTCATTTATACTCCCCATTTTGTTTTAGCAAAAGTGGGTGGAGGTGAATGCAAATGTGAAACAATTTGGAAAGGGTGCAATGGAACACTTATTGGAGAACACAATATAAAGAGAGTATGCATGATCGAGTAAGAGTGATTGCTATAACAGAAGAAAAAAAGCATTTAGAATATAACCACTCATTTAAGGGAAAAAACTAAGGCTACCACTTGTTAAAGAAAAGATTATCATTTTGTAAAGAGAGTGTTATCACTTGTTAGACAATAAATATCATGATCAAATTTTAAGTGATAAACATATCATAAAGTTTAATAAGCACACTTTTGAAAATATACATCTTTTAGAAAATAATATCATAAAAGGATAATGAGTGGTAGTTTTTTTTAAAAAGGAGTGGTTTTCAATTGGATTTCAAGAGATGTTATTTCATTCACAATTTGCAAGCATTATGTGGACATATCAAAAAGAGATAGCAATTACAATGTAATAAATTCGCATTTCATGTAAGGAAAAACATTATAGAGATCATGCTTTGCAAACTAGTACATTTACTAATGTGTGTAGAGAATAGTATAGATGTGCATTAGGTTCCAATTCTCATGAGTAGAAGTTTTATATAGGATAATGATGTGTGCAAGTTGTGTTTTGGTAAAGTATACAAATGTATTAATCAAAACACATGACATATGTAATGAAATTGAAACAACATTATCAAATTTTGCTTTCTTAGAGTTACTTCCACAACACTATTAGTTTCAATGTACAGGAGAAAATATATAACTACCTAGGTGCTTCGCACACACATTGCTCGTTAAGACTTATTAGGGAGCGAAGTAGCACTTGGGGGATCACTTGGCATTGTTATTGTATTTTTAGTTTGTGATCTGATGTACAATAAATAAGTGGGTTAGGATTTATTTGCACAAGTCACATTACAAGTCTTTTCAAGGTGCTCAATCTCACAATGCTCATTAAGACCTATCAGGAGGTTTGAGTAGTGCTTGGTGGAGATTCCTTATCATCTGTTATTGGAGTTTATTTTACTTACAAAGGGCTCTGAATTCACTTGTTTTGCAAACATAGAGTTTTCACTTTAAACCCGCTATTTTCATATAAGTGCATGAGTAATATGAAATATTCAAAGTTGTGTATGAAATCTAATCACACATTTCAACTTTGCTCTGTCATTACACTACACATTCATGCAAGACTAAGATTAAGAACATATATAGATACCAAAAAGGAGAGTGAAAATATCCTTATCAAATATATCGCATTACTTATACTTTGAGGCATGCCAAGCAATCCTACATATGTTTCTACATTTAAATTCATTATAGATTTCAAGATACTGTTCAAGGCATGACAAATCTCAATAGTGTTTTTGGAAACTTGAGAATTAAATTTAAAATTGGATTGAATTTTTAGTTGATATATCTAGTCATCCTTGTGTATAGAAATGAAATTTCAGCAGTTTTTATGTTTTTTATTGAAGAAAAAAAGAAATACAAATCAACAATATCAAGAAAAATATTTTTTTGTATTTTGAAATTATTTTGCAATTTATATTTGATCTCTGAATATGCATAAGACTAAATATTTTAAATCAATAGTAGGAAAACATGTTTTTGTATTTTGAAATTGTTTTATATTATTTTGTTAATTTTGTAAGGAATACACAATTTTGTTTGTTTTTGATTTTCATAAAAACAAATGAAGAACAAAAACAATTTTTACACAAGTAGAAACTAAGTAGTGAGATAAATATTTAAATCACTAGAGATTTCATCAGAGAAGCTAAAAAAGATATTTGAGAATTTTTATCTACTGTCGGCATTTGCTTTTACCGCCCATAGCAGTAAGTCATTTTTAAGGTTTTTGACTTTGATTTATCTCAATTATGATTCTACATATTGAGGGCTATTTTTTGTAGTAAAGAGATTTAAAAAGAATGTTTGTGGATATTAGATTTTTTTAACTTAATACATCCAAAACACTTAATTCTATTCTAAGCATAGCGAATCGTGCATCGAGGAGTGGTTTGGTGAAAATGTCCGCAAGTTGTGAATCAGTGCCAATAAAGTTAACCCTCACATGTTCCTTCTTAATATGATCCCTAATAAAGTGATATCAAACATCTATATGTTTTGACCTGAAATGATGAACGGGATTGTTTGTTAGATCTATAACACTCTTGTTGTCACACTTTAGTTTTTATATTTGTTAGATGAACTCCAAAGTCTTCTAATGTTTGAGTCATAATACATAAGGCTTGTGCACAACAACTTCCTAGTGTAATGTATTCAGCCTTGTTGGTGGAGAGGAAAACAGAATTCTATTTCTGACTTGACCATGCTACAATTGTAGGGCATAAGAAATGACACGTGCCAATAGTACTTTTTCTATCTAACAAACAACCCGCATAATGAATAAGAATAGATGTATAAAATTAAGGAATCATAATGTGGATATCATAGTCTTAATCTAGAAGTTCTGATTAAACATTCAAAAATTCATTTGACCGCTTTTAAATTAGATTCTTTTGGATTAACCTCAAATCTAGTACATAAACATACGACAAACATAATATTGGATCTAGATGCACTAAAATAAAATATCAATCCAATAATTCCTCTATATAAAGTTTGATCATTTGAAATTTTGGCTTCATCTTTATCTAGTTTTAGGGTGCGCTCATTGGTGTACTAGCTTATTTTAGGTCTTCAAATCCAGAGCATTTTAGCATATCATGGATATATTTTGTTTGATTAATAATGATTCCATCATTTCCTTGTATGATTTGGAAATGTAGAAAGTATGTGAGTTCTCCTACCAAGATCATTTCAAATTCATTTTGCATTACTAAAACTACTTCACTACACAACTCTTCATTAGTGGTGCCAAAAATAATGTCATCAACAAAAATTTGCAAAATAATCAAATCATCATTAATATGCTTAATGAAGAGTGTGTTATCGGCACTTCCCATTTTATAACCGTACTTTAATAAAAATGATGTAAATCATTAATACCAAGCACATGGCGCTTGCTTTAAACCATAAAGCGCCTTTTTTTAACCTATAGACATGAATTGGGAATTTTTCCTTTACAAAATGGGGTGTTGTTCAACAAAAACTTCTTCTTTTATAATCCAGTTTAAGATAGCGCTTTTAACATCCATTTGAAATAATTTGAATATCTTATAACTTGCAAAGGCAAGAAAAATTCTAATAGATTCTAGGAGAGTAACGGGTGCAAAAGATTCATCAAAACATACTCCCCTGATTTGAGAATAACCTTGTGCTCTTAAATCTAGATTTGTTCCTAGTGATCCTAGAGTCACCATAAAATTTTTATTAAATATCCATTTTACCCCTACAATAGGATGATTAGATGGTTTTTCTACAAGTTTCCAAACCCTATTACGTTCAAAATAATTTAATTCTTCATTCATAGTTATAAACCAAAATTCATCATTTAAAGCGGTTCAAACATTTTTAGGCTCGATTTCAGAAACAAGGCATAGATTTGAAAAAGATTCATACATGGAAGAACGAGTAGTTACCCGTTTTAAAGGGTCAATAATGACAAGCTACCTTGGATGGTTCTTTAAAAATCTCAGCACGCTTGGAGGTACGTGTTCCATTTGCTCCTTCTCTTTCTCTTCTTTATCTCTAACAGGTTCATC
This sequence comes from Dactylorhiza incarnata, assembly GCA_033032865.1. Taxonomy (NCBI): domain Eukaryota; kingdom Viridiplantae; phylum Streptophyta; class Magnoliopsida; order Asparagales; family Orchidaceae; genus Dactylorhiza; species Dactylorhiza incarnata. The sequence continues at coordinate 14,293 of JAWHQI010000354.1, read as the reverse complement.
ATCCTCATGCTCCAAGGGGGAAAGGGATTCCTCTTCATTTCCTGCAAGAATTGGATCTACAGAAGAAACAAGTTCATATAATCTAATATGAATGTACTCTTCAACTATTTTAGTCCTTGTATTATATATTCTGTATACCCTACTAGTTGAAGTACTTCCAAAAAAATTTCTTCATCATATTTTTCATCAAATTTAACTAATGTATCTTTCGTATTTAATATTAAGCATTTACAACCAAATACATGAAAATAATGAACACTGGGTTTCTTTTGAAAATATAGTTCATAAGGTGTCAATTTTAAAACAGGGCAAAGTATGACTCAATTTATCACATAACTAGAAGTATTAACAGCTTCAGCCCAAAAAGATCTAGCTAACCCATATTCAGACAACAAAGTGCGTGCAAGTTCCTGAACGATTCTATTTTTTCTTTCTACCAAACCATTTTGTTGTTGGGTGCGTGGAGCAGAATACTCGTGCTTAATTCCTAGATTATTGCAAAAAGTGGTGAATTTTTCATTTTTGAACTCTCCTCCATGATCCAAGCATATGGGTTTATTTTTTAAATCTAGCTCATTTTGTATACGATTACATAACATAGTGAATTCAAAAAATGCATCGGATTTGGAGGTGAGAAATAATCTCCAGCAGAATCTAGAATAATCATCAATTAAAACAAAAGTGTATTTTCTACCTCCTAGACTAGCAGTGTTAATTGGTCCAAAAAGATCCATGTGAATTAATTGAAGTGGACTTGTGGTAAAAATTTCACTTTTGCTTTTAAATGAAGTTTTTGAAAATTTTCCTTTTTGGCTAGGTGAGCAAACTGAAGATAATTTTCAATTTCGCATTGGTAAACCCCTAATTAATTTATCTTTTGACAATTTTAAAATTAACTTTATGCTAGTGTGACCTAGACACCTATGCCATAGTTCAAGTTCTATATTTTATGAAATTAGACATTTTATAGAAGCATGTGATAAATCATGAAATGCAATCATATAAACTTTGTAAGTTTTAGGTGCAGTGAGTGCAATATCATTAGTTTTAGGATTTATTATTTTGCAAAGATTTGTAGAAGATTCAAATAAGACATTTAGACCATTATCGCATAATTGACTAATTGAAATTAAGTTGTGTTTTAAACCTTCTACATATAAAACATTTGTAATTGAAAAAGAATCGTTACCCACTGTGTCGATGCCCATGATCCTTCCTTTTCCATTATCGCCAAATGTCACCATCCCTCCTTTCTTCTTTTCGATGCTATGGAACTTTGTTTTATTTCCGGTCATGTGTTTGGAGCATCCTGAGTCCAAATACCACATATCTTTCTTGTCCTTAGCCTGCCAACACACCTAGAAAGAAGATGAGAGTACAGATCTGGATATCCAAGGGGTTCCTCCCATAGCTTAGGTGGAAACGTTAGGCACTCAGATTTTCTTAATAGCACATCATCCCTTCATCCTACAAGAGTCCATGGTGTGTCCAAAGTGAAATCACTTGGCACAAGACATAAAAGGGTTGAGACCTTTTTCAGAGTTTTCTTTGGACTCTTGTTAGAGGGTTGGGAAGTAGCAGAATAAGATGTAGATTCTTTATAATATGAGCTATGGTTTATGTTGCTACCGCAGACGGTATAAGTTTTCGCCAGGCGATAACTTCCATACATATAGCTTAGCCCATATTTGGCACTTCTATGTCGTTGGTTTGTCAAAATCATGTCAAGTGTTTTTTGACCAACTCCAAATTTTTCTATAGCCATGCTCAAGTCATGGATCCGGTCTTTTAAAGAGGTTTCATTTAATAGCATTCCACACCGATTAGCAATATTTTTCTTACCATTTTCTATTTGAGAAAGAGAGGGTTTTAAGCCCTTTTTTTAAGTCCCCCTTTTTGATTTGTAAGAGTTTTGATATTATAGTGGGGCTTAGAAAGATCACCTTCTAGTTCTTTTACTCTTGCCAAGGAGTGATCGCACTCTTGGCAAGTCACCTTCGCTTTTCCCAAAGACATTACCTCTTTATTTAACTTTTGATTTTGTTTTAATAAGATTTTATTTTCAACTTTTAGAAGATCAAGATTTTTTAAACTTTTATTAAAGTATTTGCAAGTTTTCAAATATGCATCATATAAATCTTCATAGGTAGAAGGAAGTACCTCAATGTCACTTTGGACAAGGCATTCGTCATCAAATGCTTCGTGGCTTTTTCCCATAAGGCACATGTGTAAGATCCCTCTCCCGCACTAGAGAGTTCCTGGATCGTATACCGAGAACCGTCGCCTTACGGTGATAATAACACACAAGTTAGTCGCCTTCACAAGATGCTGATCCTGCCGACAAGAACGATCAACCAGGCCAACATGAGATAAGAACTAAACTAGGTAAATAATTCCACAATCACACACTTATATATATCCAAAAGAATACGAGTCCAATAATGTGTACAATAATCTGAAAGAGAGTAAGGGCTTATGCCTAGTACATGTCCAAAATAAAGTAAATAAACTCTCTCTCACCTACATCTATGCAGAAGCTATCAAACTCTCGTCAATCTGCAGTCGGGTAGTGGTGCTGCACTGTAACTACTCTACAGGTCTTGCCATCACATCCTACTAGTCGTCCTGCTACTCTAGCTCCTCAGACCCCTGGTGTTACCACTACCAGAAAATAGATCTTTAGTGACGAAAACTTAGTGACGAAATTTATTTCGTCACTAAAGACACATCTTTAGTGACGAAATATAGTTCGTCACTAAAGACACGTCTTTAGTGACGAAATAAATGTTTGGTCACTAAAGACATATATTTAGTAACGAATATAAGTTTTGTCACTATTGCAAATTTTAATAAATTTTTTAGTGACAAAAAAATTAGTCACTAAATTTTTCATGTAGTGACCAAAAAAATAGTCACTAATTATCAAATTTTGTAGTTTCTTTCATAAACAAAATTCATCAATTCCCTCCTAAATAAAAACTATTTTCTAATAAAAAATCATTAAACATATAAGTTATGCTAATTAACTTCCTCCGAGGCATCTCGAGTCGATCCTCGCGGCTGGCGGACCCATGCCCAGACACACCCGGGCACGTGCCCAGGTGTGTTTTCGCAAAATTTAGGCGTGGACCGTGCGGTCTAGGTCATTTTGCGAAATTAATCCCGTCTCTCCTCTCGCCCTCTCTGCCGCTACCGCTGCCCCCTGCCCCCTGCCTACGAAGCGCGAAGCCTGCCACCCCGTATCCGTCGGCGCATCGTTGAACCCCTTCTCGCTTCCGCCACGACGCCACCCCGTCGGTGTTGCTGAACGGCCTTCACTTCCAGTCTTCCATCATTCCGACTTCCTACTGCGACTCGCCGACTGCCGACAGTAAGTGCGAACTACGAAGTGCCCGATCTCAGATCTCTTTTTGTTCGGTCGTTCCCACTTAGTATCTCTGATTCTCTCACTTTTCCTTCTGGTGCGTCCAATGCAAGATTGATTTAGCACATACTAAGGAGTTTATTTAACCCTTTTTTCAGCCCGATCTCTTCCTGTAAACACATTTAAGCTTGCTTGGTGGCGTTTCCAGCCCGATCTCTTCCTGTATTTCTCTCAGTTCTGACTTCTGAGGTAAGTTTTTGATTTTTTTTTTCTGCGTTTGATGTTTCACATTTGGATACTGCTTCCTTTTGATTTCATATCAAATTATGTTAGAAATCTCGAACTCTTCACACTCAAGTTTTAATGCAATGGGATATTACATGAATGTCCAAACATAATTTTTTCCTGTAGTTATGAATTGGTATATGTAATTTACAGATTGTCATGTATGGACCAGATTTCTTATCAAAGTTGTGATTTTCTCTTAGCTGTTTGTTGCACTCCAGTCTACAAAAGGGATTTAGATTGGAATTCGCCACATTGTTTAAGTTTAACCCTATAAATTACATTAGCTTCATTGTTTCATGATTTGAATCAAATTTGGATTAATATCAGAGTAATGTTTTTAATAATTTTGAAGCTTTTTTATAATTAATTTTTATTAGTGCTCGGCTCCTGCAAAAATCCTGGGTCCGCCACGACGCGGGATTCCTTAAAGTCACTCACCGGCATCCTTCAATTCAGTAACTTTTCTCCAACTTATCTATGATTTAAGTTAGCGCTCCTACCTTTTCCAGAAAACTACATCTCGGCCCATACAAGACTTCCCGTTTAGAGTTTCTCCATGCTGGCATCGCAAATCACCCTTCGTCGGATACGTCCACTCAAATCAGCCTTCGTCAGTCTGTAGAAATAAAAAAAAATAATGACTAAAAATATTTTAGTCACTTAATTGAAAAATAGTGACCACAAATTAGAAGACACTAAATATTTTTTTAACATATTTAGTGCCAATATTTTCGTTCTTCCGCCAACATTTCGGCCCCGCGCGCTATCTAAATTTCGCTTTGCTAAAAAGCGTTTTTCAGGTTCTCGACATTTTCCAGGCCGGTTCGCCGCTCTTCCTCTTCGCTTTGCTAAAATTTCTCTTTGCTAAAACTCGCCCTAGCTATTCCCAACCACAATTTTTTCCTCTTCGCCGCTCTTCCTCTTCGCCGCTCTTAAGGATCTCATCCCGATCGCGCAAACCCTCTCCCTCGACGGAATGAAGGTTTTCGAGGCCTTCTACTCCTCTGCTCGTCATCGGCCTTCTGATCCATTTCGCATGTGTGCACCATTTCCTGAACGAAGATTTTTTCTGCTCCATTTCGCTGAACGAAGGTTTTTCTTTCTTGTTATTTTACTACATTTCGCTGCACAAAGGGTTTTCAAACAAACTAACTCTTCTCTAGCAATATCTTGCTCGTCAGAGTTTCTCTCGACCCAAAACGGAATAAGATAAGGTTTCTCCAAATGTTCTGAGCATGCTGTTCCATCTTGTCAGATCTGTAGCTCAGCAAACATTTGTTCAGATACTGGAGTTTATCAAGAAGTAATGGAATGGCAAATGGCTCAAATTCTGGAGTTGAACAGAAGGCATTCTGCATTGCAAACATATATAGGTGTTACTTGCTTATAACCATACAGGTACATATAGAACTCTATTAATACATCCTTTATTGAACTGGTTCAGTTTCTTTCAACCATACAGGTACATATTGAACTGATTATAACCATACAGGTACATATATTGAACTGATTATAACCATACAGGTACATATTGAACTGATATAGGTGTTACTTGCTTATAACCATACAGGTACATACTGAACTGATTCTAGACCCCTTGAAATGCATGTGTTGAAGTAGATTAGTCTGAAATGTTTTGAAGTAGATATATTTTTGAAATGGTCTTTCCTTATTAAGATGAAGATTCTAGCCTCATGCACTGATCCATTGTTTAGGTATACTGGATTCATTGTTGTAGGCTCACTCCAAAAAATTACCTGCATGTTATTTGCTTCTGATATATTTTTATTTGCTTCTGGTTTATTCTTATGCATGTGTTCGAGTTCATAAACAACTGAGCTTGCATTAAAATTCGTAGATATATACTTATACAAAATTAAAAGGACAAAGTTTTGCGGCAATCTCATGGGACCATTACCCGGGGTTCGACAAATATTAATCAATAATTAGCATATAATATATGTTAAAAGTCTAACCTCCATTGAGCCAGAGAAGAAGGGACTTGTGCAGAGCAGAATCAATAATTAGCATATAATATATGTTAAAATTCCTCACGGGAATCCATAGGCATTTTTTTTATCTCCCTTAATTTTTTTTCGTTGGCCGATTCATTGCAGAATCTAACCGAAATCAAAGGATTATCTGGAACTAAGGTCGATAAGATCTGCGAAGCAGCAGAAAAGATAGTGGTAAGATCTCCGATCCTTATCCTTTCATACTCTTCTCATCTTCCTCAGAAGTCTTCGACTGATAGAATTGTTTATAATTTTCCTATCTTCATATCTCATCTATTTTTTCTGCAGCACGTCAGCTACATGATTGGTAGCGATCTAATGATCAAAATAAGGAATTTTGACAATCGAACACACCAACTTTCCTACCTTCATCCAATTTCAGCAGATTTTTATATGTTCAAACCTCTATATAATTACCTTTACAGAGGAAGTCTGTGATTCGAATCACAACAGGATGCCAAGCCATGGAAGAGCTCCTAAGAGGTGAGTCTATTTTTCTTCCAGCACTGTAGACAGAAAATAAAATCGTGAAAGAATTTAAGCTGACTGTCCCTCTTCTGAAGTGATCTTAGAATTGTCCCATTTGAACTACTTTGCATTTTACTTATATGCAATGATATATTGATTCTTATATGACTAATATGTAGCTAATTGTATCAGGTCTTGTATGATAGAAGCAGCTACTTGGAGAAGAACAAATATCTAATTTACTCAGATGCGGGCCAACTCCTTCAATCATGTAGTTGCAAACTACTTTAGTCATTTGTAGAGGGGAAGATGAGTGCAAGTCTTCTTCTTTCCATGTCACTACTTGTTTGTGAAGAAAAAGTGAGATGGTTTCATAAGCAGAATCTATTTAGGCATTATGTCTTCTGCATATAGCTCTTTTTTTTCAATGTATTAATTTTAATAGAGAGATAAAAGTTCCATTTGTCTGTATAGAAGGGTTTGGGCTATCTCCCACCTTCATTTTTTATTAATGAAATACAAATAATTTTTTTTTTTGCAATAAGTTTCTTTTAGCAATTTAAAACTCTATTATTTTGTATGATATTGTGCATAAATAATAACTAAATTAATTTGGTCACAAAAAGTGTTATTTCAGCAACAAAAAAAGTTTTGGACAATAAATATGTTTAGTGACAAAAAAATTGTTGGTCACTAAATACCTTTAGTTACGGAGATTGGTTGTCACGAAAAATACGCATTTAGTGACCGAAGATATTTTGGCTACTAAATATATTTAGCAACTGATTATTTTGGTCACAACAAATATTCAGTGACGGAGAATAATTGTCATTAAAAGTATATATTTAGTGACGAAATAAATCTTAGTTGCTAAAAATAAATAGTGATGGAAATTATTTCGTCACTAAAAATATACATTTAGTGACGAAAATTATTTTGGTCACTAAACACATTCTGTGACGGTCATTTTGCAACCACCTAGTGACGGACTAAATTCGGACACTAAATGTCTTTAGTGACCAACCCGCAATATTTAGTGACCAAAATGTTCGTCACTAAAAGCCAGATTTCTTGTAGTGTACGGCCATATCCGACCATTAGTCAAAAAAGAACTAAGCCAGTTTTGTCCTCGCATCCCCTGCGACTCCTAGGCACCGAGCGGGAGGATAAAGCGGAGGACATTGGGGGTGAAAGCAAAGCAGGTGGCGGCAGATATACTAACAGTAGTATATGATCAAATACTAATAGTCTACACTAGCATTTCTACTATATAGCAGTATGAAGAAACACTAAAATAGTAATAATGAGGAGTAAGCAGTAAGTAGTGCTAGCAGTAAGAGTGGCAGAGTACAAGTAAGGGCAGTTGATTAATTAGCTCTAAGAGCAGCAACAAAAGTATCCCTAACTTATATAAATGCCTATAAAAACTTACAAGTTAGGGGATCTGGCACGATGCTAAACTCATCGTATAAAAGAGCCCATATTAATTTATATGATGATGGCAAGTTTATGATTTGATGTTATGCTATGTTTTGCCATGCAATGATGCAACTCACATACTCGACTCTGTACGTACAGACCTTTTTATTAGTTCCCTTTGTTCAAGTGTGTCAACTCAGGTTCCATGTTGAGGAAGACAGGGCAGTAGATCAGGCATGTCCACTTCTAGGCACCTTTCACTATCTCCTGGCCTAGACCTTATGTACGCCCATAAGAACACACAAGGTATCTGCATATTGTCTGGTAAGCACCACCTCTATCCTGCTTTTTGAGTCTCTGCTCAGGTACACCCTGTTGAAGCAAACAGGGGTAGTGGATCAGGTCCTCCACTCTTAGGCTAGTTTGACACCTCCCATCCTAGACCTTACGTACGCCCCTAAAAGCACACAGGGTATGTGCATACTATCTGGTAAGTGAAGCCTCTTAGTTATATTTCCCCCGAGCCCCCAGCTGACGAGACTATCCAGACCTCCTTATATAACACCGAGCCTACTGCTCGCAGGACAACCCATCCTGATATCATAATTTCTCGAGCCTCCAGCTCACAGGACTATCAATCCTTGTACCGTTCCGTCCCAAATTTAGGACGAGGTTTACCTTATCAAGTTCTCCCACTTAAAATACTTTTGACTATCATTTAGTTGTACTTAGAAGTTTAGGGTAAATCTTGGACTTCTCAAGGTCTACCCGGTGATGGGCTCGCAGCGGTACTAGGGAATAGAATGGGCTGAAGCCCAAATCCCCCTTTCCAGGATATCCACTTCCTCTCTAGTTACTCTAAAATCCTAAGGCGGATTGCAAATAGACTGGACAGATGAGTGTCGATGTTCAATTGAACATCGAATGCTACCTTTCGTAGTGACCGACTATTCTTTCATGTCATCACTCAATCCTTATTTAATGGATCCATACTCAGTCATTGGACATAAATCCTACCTACTAGGGGATCACTTCCTATACCTCTAATCATAACAAGATTCTATTCTAGATTGGTAAATTTAATAAACGCACCCAATTTCTAAGCTTAACACTAGTGGGTTATTCTATTAATCCATTTATGATGTACATAATGTTCCAAGTATTAATAAGTTTGTGTGTAAAGATAGAATGGGGGATTCAAATTCAACTAATCCACTCTTTTGCATACCAAATCGTACAAAAATATTTCTTTGTAAAGATCAAATGGGGTTCAAATTCAACTAATCCACTCTTACTATTCGCAGACAAAATCATACTAAGTTTTGATATATGGCCTAAGAGGGAGCTACATGATCCTCCTAGCTAATATGTACTCAAACAAGATTCTAGAAGTTGTATAGATGATAAAATTCAGATTTTTCATTCTTTTCCTTTAATTAAATTATATTTGGCCTATAATTTAATTCCATATATTTAACATATTCATCAACTTGCACATGAAATGTCAATTATCATCGCCAAAGGGTCCAACAAATTTTCCAGGTAATTGTGTCACTCTAAAATGATCATCAACAAAGTTTGGTATTTTTTCTAAAAGTGATACGTCAATAATATTAAATAAACAATATGACCCCAACAATTCCATTTAATGAAGGATCTACTATAAACAATCATAGAATAATTACCACAAACTTTACAAGGCATTATGGTAGTATCATAAAACTACTGGCTATGTTTCATAATTTTCTAAGTCAATTAGCCCGCAATAACAATTATTCAAGGAAAATATAAAATTCTCACTTTGTGAATGAACTACTGTAATTCCTCGGAGATTAAATATGACAAAATTATACAGACATTATTGTGGTCAAATGAGCCTACTGACCAAGTTTCAAAATTTTCAACATCAAATTGACCAGCAAAAATAATTAATCAAGGAGACCATCAATATTCAATTTGTGAAGAAACATAACAAAATATTCCCCCATAAATTCTGATAAAATTCCCATAACATAATATTGATCTCAAAAGCTTAATTACCCAATTTCATGTAATAATAAATTCATTCACCCATCTAAATGTGGGACAAGCTAATTGTGGTTAATTTGGGTATATGTATTATAATGAATTATATTATCACTAAAAATTCCAAGTAAATTTCCCTGAGTCTAATTTCACCTCTTATCGTGAATTCTAGAGTTTCATGACATTCCAGAGCCTTCTGACCCAAGATTTCTCATTTATGTCAAATGTGGCATAAGTACCCTCACTTAGTGCTTTGATCATTTCTAATCTATACAATCTGGATAGAATGCTCAAACTGATTTTGGAGAAAGTCTGTAAGAATGTGAAGTGTATATGACTTTGTTTTTGAGATTGAAAATTCAAAGGAATCTTAAAACTACTATTTAATTATAATTTGAGTAAAAATGTTAAACAGTTTAAAAAATTGCCTTATAGATAGATATGTTGGCCTTTTTATTTCATTGAAATATAAATTTGAAAATTTATTTTGATTTTGCTGATCATAAAATATTTCTTTTTCTTTAAAAGTTTGTTTACAGTTTTCAGCCTTAACTAAATAATTTTTTAAACAAATAATGTGTTCTGTTGATATTTTAAAATTTTCTTGAAGTTTATTATATTCAGAAGTTAAAATATTTATGTTTGTTAACTCCTTTTTAATTTCCTTCTCAAATATTAAATCTGTATATGTTATTTTAAAATCAGATTTGTAATCTTCAGAGATAGAGTTGGGATTTGATATTACCTCTTTTACCTTTTCTGATTCAGCTTCTACCTTTGAGTTGTGATATGAGCCATATGTGGCCATCATGCAGAAAGCTTTGTCTTTTTGTTCTTCTTTTACTTCTTCTTCACTTATAGTAAATGATGGTTTTGCATCAAAAACACAGTTAGTGGTAGAAGTAGAAGAGGATTCATTTACCATCCTTGAGAGGGAGTTCCAGATGCCCTTTGCTGAAGTGCAATCAACCACTGTTTGAAGAATGTCTTTTGACATTGATTGAGCCAATATCTCCATGGCTTTGGCATCAACACTTTTCAGCTTTTCTTGATCATCTGTTGAAGAGATTGTAGATGAAAGTCCTGTCAAAACAGATTTGTAAATATCTTCATCTATTGCATTCATATATAGTTTAATTCTAGCTTGCCATAAAGTAAATCTATCTAAATTACAAATTGGTGATATGAAAATGAAAATCTGCTTTTGCCATTTAGAAAAACCCTTTTTTTTTAAAAATAAGAACTAAGTGATCTTTGTTATTCAGGTGTTAGCCTGTGTGAAAAATCAACTACCCTCTGATACCAATTGAAAGGCAATTGATATCCTCTGATACCAGTTGAAAGGAGTTTATGTTCTTAATATTAAAGCTCTTGTTTAAGTTTATTTCAAAATAATGTTATATATATATATAAGTGCTGAGTGAGTAATTAAATCAAACAGTAAGAAGGCAAAGTAATCACAGCACAGCAAAACAGAAATAAAACATAAAACAAAGCAAACATCCAGATGACACAAGATATATAGTAGTCCCCAATCAACTGGGTACATCTACTCTTCTACCCACAGGTTGGAATCCACTAGGAGGTTGTTGATCAGGTGCCCTCACACCAAGGGGTTTTTGATAAGGTTTTCCACACACCAATGGAGGTTGATCAGGTACCTAAATCACCAATAATCTTTTGATAAGGTGCTTAAAACTAAGGGAGCTTTTGATCAGGTGCTCTAACCAAGATGCAGGTTTTTTCTAAGGTGCCCTGTCACCAGGAGTTAACTTTTGAAGGGAGTTATAACCCTTTGTACAGGAGGGGAAATAAAGGAAACAAAAAGATATGTCGTTATTCTCTTTCTAAGAAGACTCTTGAAGATCCTGATGGGTTGTTGAGTTGGATCTTGATGAAGATGTTGAAGAGAGCTCCCCCTGTCTGATTTAGATTAGATGACAACTTTGTGGATGGAGATTCTTCTCTAGAATGTGATACTCCTCTTTTCTTCTTGCAGTTTAGATCCGTGAGCAATTGATATAGATTGGTGTCTCAGGATGTATATGTTCCGCAAAGAAAGAGTTTAGCAAAAAGAAGATATAATATAATTTGAATCTGCTTCCTCTTTTTGCTCCTCTGCTTTTCTCTTTTCCTGTAGCTTTCTATTTCGTCGCTTCTTGTTCTATCTTCTGTTCTCTCTGTATATTTATTCTGGAGAGTTTTTAGCTGATTTGAATTCTTGCCTAACAGAGAGGAAAGAAATATTATCTCTTTTATTTCCTGGATCCTTGAGAACATAAATTGTCATTGGCTTTGCTGCAACGGCTATAACATTTAATGCTTGCAACGGCTTGTATATAAATGTTAAGGCAGCAATATATATATATAGCAATATATAAATAGAAATAATTAAATATTGCTTTATTTAATCTGACAACATATATATAATACATTAGTCGAACTGAGAATGATATAAAAATAATGCTGAAGATATTTCGTCGAGCTCAGCTTCAAGTTCGTCGACCTCATCATTTGATTCATCGTTCTGAGCTTCTGCTGAATATTCATCGAACGCAGACTCGAGATCGTCGAACGCAACTTTTCATCGAACGTAGAGATGGGCTGGATCATCGACCGCTGAATATTGATTTGTTCGTCGAACGCAGACTTGAGTTCGTCGAACGCAGGATTTCATCAACCGCTGAGCTGGGGTCTGTTCGTTGACCGCTGAGACAATCTGTTTGTCAATCGCTGAATCGCTGAGACGGGATCATCGAGCGCTGAGCCAGGTCATCTTCATCGACTGCTGAGATACCTGGATTTCATCAAACGCAGAATGAATACCATTCGTTGAGCGCAGAGCGCCATTCGTCGAACGCAGGTAGTAGTTCGTCGAACACATAGAACATGTGTTATTTTTATTCTTCTCTTATTTTTGGCCTATTAATTATATATATATATATTCAGCCTATTATCTTAATGGGATTTGATCTAAGTATAATATGAGTTATGATAGAAACTTAGACATTTAAAGGTGGATGCTAACTCAAATCAAAATTAAGGTTCCAACAATCTCCCCCTATTTGAGTTTGGATCCTAATCGAAATTAAGACTAGGTTCTAACAATCTCCCCCTATTTGGTTTAGGATACCTAAGCATAAAAAGTCTTTGAATAACTTAAGGCTTACGGGTCAGAGATTATTTCTAAATTTCTTTTAAAACCATGCAATTTCTGATTTCCTAGATTTTGATTTAAATTGGATTTAATATTATGAATTGCTAACTGTTATTGGATTGTGAGAATTTTAAAATCAGAAAGACATTGCCTGATAGCTTCTTTCTATAGAATCCCCTTAATCAGAAGAGACTCACACTTAGTGCTTTGATCATTTCTGATCTCTGCAATCTGAGTAGAATGCTGAAACTGATTTTGGAGAAAGTCTGTAAGAATGTGAAGTGTATCTGACTTTGTTTTTAGATAGAAAATTGGAAGGAATCTTAAAACTGCTGTTTAATTATAATTTGAGTAAAAATGTTAAACAGTTTAAAAAATTGCCTATAGAAGATATGTTGGCCTTTTTATTTCATTGAAATATAAATTCAAAATTTATTTTGATTTTGCTGATCATAAAATATTTCTTTTTTTTTTAAGTTTGTTTAAAGTTTTCAGCCTTACTAACTTATTTTTTATAACAAATAGTGTGTTCTGCTAATATTTTAAAATTTTCTTGAAGTTTATTATATTCAGAAGTTAAAATATTATGTTTGTTAACTCCTTTTTTAATTTCCTTCTCAAATATTAAATCTGTATATGTTATTTTAAAATCAGATTTGTAATCTTCAGAGGTTGAGTGGGATTTGATATACCTCTTTTACCTTTTCTGATTCGCTTCTACCCCTGAGTTGTGATATGAGCCATATATGGCCATCTTGCAGAAAGCTTTGGCTTTTTGTTCTTATTTTTCTTCTTCTTCTTCATTTAGAGTAAATGATGGTTCTCGCATCAAAAACACAGTTAGTGGAAGAAGTAGAAGATGATTCATTTACCATCCTTGAGAGGGAGTTCCAGATGCCCTTTGCTGAAGTGCAATCAGCCACTTTTTGAAGAGAGTATTTTGGACATTGATTGAGCCAATATCTCCATGGCTTTGGCATCAGCACTTTTCCAGCTTTTCTTGATCATCTGTGAAGAGATTGGAAGATTGAAGTCCTGTCAAAACAGATTTGTAAATATCTTCATCTATTGTATTCATATATATTTTAATTCTAGCTGCCATAAAGTAAATCTATCCAATTACAAATTGGTGATCTGAAAATGAAAATCTGCTTGTGCCATTTAGAAAAACCTTTTTAAAAAAAAATAAGAACTAAGTGATCTTTGTTGATTCAAGGGTTAGGCCTGTATGAAAAATCAACTACCCTCTAATACCAATTGAAAGGCAATTGATATCCGCTGATACCAATTGAAGAGGAGTTTTAGTTCTTAATATTAAAATCTCTTGTTTAAGTTTATTGCAAATAATGTTATATATATATAAGTGTGAGTGAGAATAAATCAAACAGTAAGAAGGCAAGTAATCACAGCACAACAAAACAAAAATCAAACATAAAACAAAGCAAACATCCAGATGACACAAGATATATAGTAGTTCCCCAATCAACCTGGGTACTCTACTCTTCTACCCACTGGTAGGAATCCACTAGGAGGTTGTTGATCAGGTGCCTTCACACT